>CM036906.1:90255580-95055580 GCA_020800305.1 Porphyrio hochstetteri
TGGGGTTTTGAGCAACCTGGTCTAGTGGAGGGTGTCCCTGCCCATGGCAGCTGGTCGGAATGAGATGCTCTCTGAGGTCACTTCTAACCCAAACCAGTCTGTGATTTTATGATTCTATGGATACGGAGCTGTTCCATCCATGAACACCTTTTTCAGTAAAAAAAAATCATTATAGATGTAGAAAATTTTAAGGAAAATTCAGGATATTGCGAGAATATACATGCTTATGTGTCCAGTCATATCTGATATTTTAAGGTGGATACATACACAACAATACAGTACTGCAATACATATATGTTAAGAATATAACGTTCTTGGGTTTTTTAAAGAGATAGTAAGTTTTTTATGACACCCAAAGGGGTAAAATAAAACCTAATCTAAACATTCAAATTGACTTGCACATGTTCCCCTGCCACATTCAGTGTAAAATAGAACATTAGTATTATGAAATATATTTTATATGATATATAATAATATATAGTGTGTTTATAACATATGGAAAAAACTTTTCTGATAAAATCTAAATGTCTTAGGAAAAAATTAAAACTATCTATTCATATGAAGCTGAAACTGTTAGAAGCATCTGAAATTTTTAATACATTTCAGTTCATTTATGTAAGTACATCTAACAGCATACAGAAGAGCAGCAGTAGAGGAAGGTTTTTGTACAAGTAACACTTGCTCTCTACTGCTCAGATGAGTCAAAACACAGCAAAACACAGGCTATTTCTGCAAAATAAGTGAAATCAACAATTAATTCTCTCTATGAAGCTGTCAAACATCAGATACCAGAGATGGATATTTTGTCAGTCTCTAGAAGCCTTTTTTTGCTGGACTCAGACTTTCACATCAAAGTAGCATCATGTGTAAGCAGAGTGCATCCTTTTTGCATGACAGCTTCAAAAGAAAGGTGCTGAAATCCAGGCATGTCTTAGTTGAATTTTGCTTCAGAATTCAAAGAAATTCAGATTTCACTGGGAATTTGGTCTTGCTTCTTTGAGGCCATGTCAAAACTATAAATATTACAGTTTTTATTGTATCTACAGAACTAATAGACACAATTCGTATCTCAATGGATGCCAGTGAAAGCCATTGTCAATCCAATCTCAGATTCTTTGTGCAGTCCCAAAATTAATAGGTTTTATATACTCAATATGAGAAGAAATGGGCTAAAAAATACACATCTAGAACTTCTGGACTTGAGATATTTTTAACAGAAATGTATTTCCATCTCTGAAAAAATAACAGATAGTGAAACAAGTTCTGAGAAAAATGGAAATTAGAAACAAGTTTCTTTCCTTCAATCAATGCTTATTAATTGTCATTAATAGAAATTGTGTGCACACTAAGAACAGTGAATAAATCCCTAAGTAATGGAATAGAAGCAGAGCTTAACTAACAAAACCAGTTTTAAAATGAAAACTTAAAAGAAATGAGTGCTGCACGCAATGGTTATTAAAAGCATGTTCAGCAAAATCTCTGTATATTTTTCATCAATAAGGCAGTAAAATAATAATAAATTGAAACATTGCTTTTCCTTTGAAATAGAGCAGTATCCAAGTAGCAATAGTATCTTCTTGACGTCAAACAAGTATATTTTAAGTAATTAACAGTGAACTATAAATCTAAGGATCAGCAGAAATCTGCTCAGTATCGGAAGAAAGTCGGAGTCAAACGACACATAACTGCTCCTTCTGTAGACTGATCTATAGGAAATTTTTTTTTCCCTTTGTGTAACAGTTGCTTTGGTGATGTGCTTCTGTAGTTCCATGGGAAACCTCAAATCCTCTCACCCTTGCTTTTCCTTTCACTTCTTAAAAATTTAGGAAAGAAATAGAAGTGTATACACTTTACCTTTCTTCTGAAACTGGTCACCAGTTTGCTGATTTTCTATCTGTATCCTTTGTACTGTCTCATTAGCATGAAGGGTGTTGATATATAATGGCATTTTCAAGTCCAGGTCTGGAACATACGTAATTTTTGTTCTCAGGCTTGCTTACTGTACAGCTTCTGGGAAAATGAAACTGATGATTTACAGTATTATGGAGTATAATTTCTAAGTTATTTTGGTGCCACTGCTGTGTAAAACCTATTGTGCATCAATAGGATGCTTGCTTCTACGTCACATAAAAATACTTCAAAACATGTAAGTGGCAAGCAAATCTTTAATAAAGGGCAAATAAAGATATGTCTGCCACAGAGTTAGGAAAAATATAAAATTGCCCAAGGTTGTATGCTAACATAAGGGACCAGATTTCTCAGCAATGACATTTGTGCTCTTAATAATCATTGCTACAAGTCACCGGGAAGCACTTACTGCTGCTTAGTGGGAAAACAAAGTCCTGCCCAATGCGCAGCAGCAAACATATCACCTGGGGAAGCCCTTGGAGCTCCTTTGGGAGAGGAAAAGACTGTGTAACTTGCCTTCTCACAAAATTACTGTTGATTATAAAGTATTGTTTTTCACCTACAGCACACTGAGTAGCATTGCTGTTGTTTTCTCATGGAGCAAGAAATCCCCTGAACTTTGAAAAGTATTCACTTTCTAGATTTCAGGAAGGGATTAATGCCTGTGAACAGCCAGTTCCAGTGGAAAGAATCACATAGCTAAGTAGTAACTTGTTCTGTAGGTCATAACAGCTTCTTTTGTGGGGGCTAATATCTGTGTAGCACTTTTCATCCTCGAAAGACTGAAAAGATACAGACAATAATTAATCTTCCCAGCACCACTATGAGGTAAGTAAACACTGCTAATCCTATCTGATGAATGGGAAAACAGCACAGCTGGGTATTCCTGGTCAAATTGAAGTTGGTGAGTCATAATTTCACCTACAGAATTTAAGAGGTTTGTTTACATGTGATGTTTGCACCACTTTAAATATATCAGCTTGAACTTGGTAAGGTTAAAGAAGGTACGAGTTCTAGAGTGGATCTAGGTGAACTGGTGTGAAAAAAATTTCATCTGGAAGAGCTTTTTCAAATTTTATTACTGTGGTAAAAACATTGGCATAGTAATACAGCAGCACATACTCTACTATCTATTTGATAGCATGTCTATAGATATTTATCTACTATTTTGGTTAAGAAAAGACTGTACTCAACTCTAATCATTTTAATGTCTTTGTAGGGCATAATAACAACTAATAACTTTCCAATAACTTTTTGCAACAAAGTAACCTGCATTGTTACTTGCTGAGGGGTGAATGGTGGACATTGTCTGAGGCTTTCAATATGGTTTCCCACAGCCTCCTCCTAGAGAAACTGATGTGTTTTGCTCTAGGCAAGTGGTCTGTGTGCTGGGTGGGGAACTGGATGACAGGCCATACTCAGAGGGTGGTGGTAAACAGCTCTTTTTCAATCTGGCAACCTGTCACAAGTGGGGTTCCCCAGGGAACCAATATCTTCATAAGTGATCTGGATGACAGGAGCAAGTGCATGAAGTTTGCTGATGATACCAAAATGAGTGGGGAACATGACAGTTTGGAAGGTGGAGTCACTCTGAACAAAGACCTGGATAGGCTGGAAAAGTGGGCTAACAAGAACCTTATGAAGTTCAACAAAGACAAGTGTAATGTCTTGCACCTGGCAAAATGTAACTGGAGTGCAGCACAGACTGGGATCCACCTGGCTGGAGAGCTGCTGAGTGCAAAGGGACCTAAGAGTCCTGGTGGACAACGAACTCAATATGAGTGAAGAGAGTGATGCAGCAGCAAAGCAAGCCAGCAGGATGCAAGACATCTCTGCATCGCCAGCAGAGATGAAGAAGTCACTCTATTCAGTCCTTGTCAGGCCACACCTGAAATACTATGTTCAGTTTAGGTCCCTACTATGCAAAAAAGATGTGGGTAGGTTCAGAGGAGGGCCACCAGGATTATTAAAGGACTGGGAAGCCTGAAATATGAGGAAAGGCTGAGAGAAACGGGTTTGTTCAGCCTTGAGAAGAGAAGGCGGCTTAGGGATGACCTCATCACCATGTTCCAGCACTTAACCAACTGAATTGTTTTCATGCAACTACTTTGATTGCTGTATTTGGACAAACAGTCTGTGCTGGTGGAGTGGAAAACACTCAAGGATCCTGCTTCTGCAGACACAGGGAGCCAGAGAATAGTGGTTATGACCTATCTCCAAGTTGCAAGTTGTGGTTCCATTTGCAAATACAGTATTTTTGGGAATTAGAGGTAGCTCTACTCTGTTCATATCTGTATTACACCTGAATTAGGACAAAGACTAGGAAGGACTGCAATGTATGCCTTAGTTCACCCTGCAAGGACAAGGCAGCCCTGACAATATAATTTAGAACAGTTCTCCTGCTTGCTCATATTAATCCCAAATTGCAAAGGAGAACACTAGCTTGCTGTACAGCATACAGCTTCCTTGACATGTGAATAGCTTCAGTACCTGTTAAGTGTAATGTTTCTTGCTAAGGTGAAAGTTGGGAGACTTTTATACTGTATCTAGCTTGCAGATTATATGGATGCCTGGTATGCTGATAGTTTCTTCTTGAACCAGTCCAGAGTAAGCCCAGCTCCCTGATAGCTTGTGCCTCTGGTCTGCCTTTTGATGGGAACATGACCATGGAATGCAGAAGATAGGTATATGGGATATATTCAGACCTTGCCCTGACACTGAGTCAGGAAGGGCATGCATGAGGTTCCACACTTTGAGTATAAACCTAATGGCCCAACGTCCAGCAAAATGTCCAAACCCTGCACTTCTGTGACTACAGTTCTACATGACTCCACAGTTGGCATATAGTTTCAAATGCCTCAATGTTGGAGGTGAATTCCGTCTTAATGAGACCATTTAGACAGAGAAAACTACACCTACCAATTTCTACCACTTGCCCTTTTTCCATATGTCAGTGCTACTGCCATTTTATTAATAGAGCAGGATGAAAAAAAAAAAAAAAAAAATCAGTTTCACTGTTAGAAAGTTTGTAAAAATGTTCCTAGGCATCTATTTTTAACTCTGAAAAGATCCTAAACTGAAGAACCACGTCCAGTTTCCTCAACCTCATTTTAATTCTTGTTGGATTTGGATATTGCCAGAGTTCTTTTTCCACTTTGGTAATAATGGAGGATATCACAAATGAGCACTAGTTTTTTTCTTAAGCATTGTGATCAATCATTCAGTTCTTCAGTTCCATGAATATTTTGCAGCCTGAAGCATTTTTAAGAGACTGGAATATCTGAAAACCATTATAAACTTTTAACTTTCTATCTGTAATAATGTAAAAGATGAAGATTGCTCATGACAAGAAGAAGAACATTCATGACAAGCTGTCCTTGAAGAAGAACCACCACTGATAGAACAAATTTCTCTGCCCTTTTCTGGTATTTGAATTACACATTGCTTTCACATTTTGTCATAGCTGGGTGTCAACCAGTTGGCTGCCTCCCAGCTTCTGTTAGCAGTTTTTCTGTATTTTGATAAGTCAATTCCTCGGTAAAATTTCCTGGATGATTGAATCTTCATCTCAGAGGAGGAAAAAAAGATTTATGTTTCAAGTAACCCAGGTGCCCCTTTAGATAAGTAAAGAAACCATGTGTTCTGTTTATCAGGGCACCAGACTGCAATAACAGATGCTTCTCTACCACCGTGGTTACTGAACATCAGTTATTGCCTAGAGCTAGGCTTCAGAGAGATGAATAGAGCACAAGGAAGTCCAACTGCAAGACTGTAGCAAAATAAGATTGGTTTAACTTTGGGGGTGGGGGACCTGGAAGAGAAAGAAAGCCCTTAACCTCAATTTTCTACTAAAATAGGTCATGAGTGAGTTACATCTCCATGGAGCTAATGGACAGATACAAAACCTAAGATTAGTCAATAACAGCATCATCTGGCATTTCTGCTTTTAAATGCAGATAAGAGGTAAATTAACCCTTTAAATTATTTTGCATTGTATCCCCTGCTCTTTTTTCATAGCTATGGACAGACTTGTCCTTAATATGCAGTTAGAAACTATACAGGGAAGGACTTAATAGTAACTATTTTGTATTTTGAAAAAAAAAGGAATGAAATTGTGAGATGAAAAAACAATTCAAATACCTTGTACTGCAAACATGCAGAAAAAAAAGAAAAAAGAAAAAAAAAGAAGACTGCATCTGCCATGAAACCTGAAATAAACAACCTGCTCAAGAAATGGATTGACCTCTTCCTGACTTATGAAACAGTACAGCCTCAAAGCCTTTTTTCTGTTTTCTGACCCATCATGCATTTTATCAAAACTAATGTTAACTTTATTGAATACAAAACCAAACAAACAACATAGGGAGATGAAATAAAATTATCTAAAGCTGGAAAAAAATCCACATCCAACTGTCAAATTCAAGCCTTAGGACTTAGCTTGTTCCCAGAAAGCTTTTTCAGATCTATAGGTTGCACAGAATTGTTACCACAATCTGAGACCATTTCTTTCTTTTTGATTTATGTTGTTGTCCTCCACGTGGGTGGTTTCCAGTTGTTGGTGTATGAGTGCTGAGACAGGCAAGGTTGCTTGGTCTGACTTTTAGACAGTTAAAAAAAAGTGTATGATGCCTTCCTTCCCACTAAATAGCAGCAGTTAAAGGAAACAAATATGTTTAGTTCAGGATTCATAGCAATATCACACTGTGCAAACAACTATTTAGTTTTGTGAAAGCTTCTTCACCTCCCCTCTGAGTTTTCCTTGGAATTGTATAGTTAAGCACACTTATGCAAAACCAGAGTTCAAAAATGTGTATGTGCTGTTCATGTAGTAGATTATAATTGCAAAATTATTTTGATTTTTTTTTTCCAAATAATGAAAACCGCCCTGCTTTCAATAATCAGTACTAAAGAAAGGCCTTTTAAAAAGAGAACCCCAATTTTTCATGTGCACCAGTACTCTTTTCTTTTGTTGAGGAAGTCAGCAATGCTGTCTGCACTCCACGCTTCTGGTATTCAAAAGGATTTTAATTGTAAGAGCTGAAGAGTGCAGTGCTTTGATTTTGAAGGTTCATACAACGATGAAATCATAGAATCATTGAATGATTTTTTTTTCAAGGAACCTTAAAGAACATGTTGTTCCAACCCCCTGCCATGGGCAGGGACACCCTCCACTACACAGGGTTGCCTAAAGCCTCATCCAACCTGGCCTTGGACACTGCCAGGGAGGGGACAGCCACAGCTTCTCTGGGCAGCCTGTGCCAGGACTTTCTTCCTTATATCTAGTCTTAATCTACCCTCCTTCATCTTAAGGACATTACCCCTCATCATATCACTACATGCCCCTGTAAACAGTTTTTCTCCAGCTGTCTTGTAGGCCGCTGTTAGGTACCAGCAGGCTGCTAGAAGGTCTCCCTGGAGCCTTCTCTTCTTCAGGCTGAAGAACCTACACTCTTTCAACCTGTCTTCACAGGACTGGTGCGCCAGCCCTCTGATCATCTTAGTGACTCACTCCAACAGCTCCATGTCCTTCTTTTGTAGGGGATGCAGAGCTGAATGCACTACTCCAGGTGGGGTCTCATGAGAGCAGACAGGGAGAAGATGAGGTACTTAGAGATATGCATTAGTAGAGGACAGGTATGGTTGGACTCAATGATCTTAAAGGTCTTTTCCAACCTTGTGATTCTGTGATTCTGTGATCTTGTGTTAACATGCACCTTGCAACAATGCCTTGTCATAAGTTCTCTTGTTAGCCCCATGAATAAACAGAGAATTCAAGTCCCACTTAGGTCACTCCTTGGAGAACTTTACTGATACAGCAGCAAAATAATTCCAGCATTAAATAATGATCAAATTCATTTTTCCTAATGGAGTTCTACTGGTTTGTGTGCAGTGAGGAAAAGAAGGAGGCAGTAGTAACTTTCTTTTTTAAAAAGATTTTTAATATATTTTAAATATGCTGAGATTATTTATACATTGGAATTTTTGCAGTACCGTGTTCTTTTCTGCATACAAGAGCAGTAGGCTATGAACCGTGTATTTCCAGTGAATGGATGATTCCTTATGGGAAAGAGGTTAAAACATTAAGTAACTATATCTGGAACCAAATATATGTTTTCTCAGCTAATTCACTCTAAAAAATAGCTGTGCATGTGATGTGCTGGTGTTTCTGTACAACATAATCTATGTTATTTTTAATAGGATTCCGAATGGCTCTTTTATCCTTCACTCAATTACTGCACTACACCATTTAGAAGGCCCTTTGTTCTTGCTACACAGCATATGTCACTGTGCACTCTCTCTCTGTACATACAGATAACAAAAGAGAAGCCCACACAAAGTGAAAAAACAATTATTTTAAAAATTTCATCTAAAGAGTAGGAGAAATAATTCAGAAACCTCAACCAAAATAATGTATATTACTTTGAATAAGACAGTTTCATAGGAGCACAGCAGCTGAAATAGTAATTCACAGTTGTTCCAACGTTACTTTCCACCCTCCAGCTGAAGACAAGATAAAAGCAAGGGCCTGACCCTAGAGTCCCACTTGTGTTTTGAGATCGTGAGATTACATCAAAATCTTAGCCTATATTTCAAAGGAAATTTCTAGCCCTCACATGGAGAAAAGCTTAATAATGTGAACTTGCAATGTCTGCTCAGACAGTCTACAATGAACACCTGTATTTGCAGAAAAAACCCCATCAGAATTACCACAGACTGCAAGAAAGATGTATGTCAACACAAATGTTTAATCCTATGTCCACTATAAATATGAAATACTAAGTACACGTTTACATTTTATAGGGTAACAAAAGAAATTGGAATACTTCCCTGTGCTAATAGTATGATGCCTATTTTCCTTCTTAATAAGGTGGTTCTTAGCATAGTAGTACTGTGAAAATACAGTTCCCTTCCTTTTAAATTAACTCATGAACAACTGGACAGTGAGTCTGATGTTTACTGTTACGCAGTCATTGCTATACTTAATGGGTATTTTTTTGTATTCTTAGGATTACTTTTTTCCTGCAGGGTGGTATTCAATTCAGTGTGCCGTGGTCTTTGCCGGTAATTTCACATCTAACATAAAACCCAGAGCTCTAGTAATTCATCAGGTTGCATTGCTAAGGTGCTGCTCTGCTCGTGGGAGTCAGCAGAGTTGCCCTGATGCTTGAGAGCACAGAGGCCTCTCTAGGGAACTAATTTTTTTTCCCCATATGCACAGAAGGCTGAGGTGAGGACAGAAAGACTGTGAAGAAACCCATCAGTCTGCCTTTTCTGTAGCATCAGAGGGATTGGGTGGATAAAAAAATCGTGAGGAAGTAGAGATGAGTTATAAAAAGGTGGCAACACACCAACAGCTCAGTCCGAACTTACACACAAACTCAGGATAAACGTTATCAGGAGGGATGGGGACGTGATTTTAAAGCAGTTAAGGAGGAAGGAATACAGGCAAGCCAAAAATAGTCTTGAAACAATACAGCGATTCAGTTTCAATTAAGGTAAGTGCTATCAGAAACTTCCTTGTGGGTTGACCTTTGGGCCAGAAGGCAGAGAGAACCATAGTTATCCTCTCACTGAAATTCTGAACAGGTTCCCCTAAGAGTTTTAGCACAGATAGAAATTTTGACGTAGGATTACTCTGGAAAGATTAAAAGCCCTCTTTTGCTGCTATGTATCACAGCAGATGATCACAATGAAACCAAACCAAACTAAAATTCAAATAAAATAAATGTTTAAAAAAAAAAATTTTTCAGCTTTAAAATATTTGCAGTGTAAATTACATTTTACCATGTAATCAGAATAACTTTTCCTACAATTTTAATAAAATATAGATAACATTTCATTCCAAATTTAAATGAAACACAAAAAAACCCAAAAGGGGAATAGGAGGGCAGGACATTGATATGATGTTTAGCTCATTTTGGATACTTTCCTTTGTATATTCTGTATGAACTTTAAGAAACAGTATGCTTTAATTAAATCCCCAAGACTGCAGAAACTTCTGTAGTGCCCAAAGTATGTTTGGATGTTGCACTAGGAAAATGTTACACTTCAAGTCATAGTCATACTGGAATTTTAAAAAAAATATGTCTGTAGATGGGATTCTTATCCCCTAACTTCAGCCAAATGAGGAGGCTACACCATTTTAGTTTTCTAAGCTTCTTCTAGGCTGAAGATAGGCATCTTCCATAGTGAGAGAATCTCAGTAACTGGGGCAAGAAATCTAAACTTTTAAGCAGCTAAAGTTGGTGAAAGGAAACTGGATCTTTTTCCATGAAGAAATATGAGACCAAAACCTTTGTATGTCTTTACAGGGAGTAGTCTTTCACTTCAGAGGCTATTCCAGTAATTATAGAAATAATACAATTCCGCAGATGAATGATACAATGGTGTAAGAAAGAATTAGCCCCTGGAAACCTTAAAAAAAAAAAAAAAAAAAAAAAAAGAAGGCCATGCTGCAGGTTTGGGTTTTTACACAATGCTTCTGTACTCTGTTTGAAGAAGATGGTAAAGAAGGAAATGTAATTTCTCATTTTAAAGAGTGACAGGAGAAATAAAATCCAGGTATTTCTAGTACCTCTAAGACAGTGTAAAATTTTGCAGTAAATTCTGTGTGAACAAGGAAGAAAATGACAAGACACCTACCCCCCAAAAACACAACACAGATTTGTATTAACTGCTTTCCATAAAGCAGATTTTCAAGGAATATTGCACACATTTTATAATTACTAGATTCAGGGAAATTTCTGACCAGCAAGGTTGTTCTACATTAGACCACACCTATAAAAAAACCCTCTAATGTTCTGTAATTAATTACAAAATTAATTATAAATTGGAAATTACATTATGCTATTATGCTTAAGTATTTTATGGTGCTAATAATGTTGAAGATCCAATTTTACTACAAGTAAAAAATTCCAAATCTTTACAAACTTTGAACTTCAATACAGAGCTATTACTGATTACTTGTAATTAATGGTTGAGTTCAGTTTTTATAAAGAAATGTCTACTTCCTGCTGGAAGGTAAGAAATATCACAGCCTCAAAATTCACATACTTTATGACACAAATTAATTTTTCATCTATATACATGTAAAATAATTATAAAGAGAAGGACTCTTTGCAAAATAATATTTAAGTTTTCATGCTGACAGGAATTATTAACTTAATTTTATCTGTTCAGACTGCTGGGACTTGAAAGCATAATGCATATGCCAGGTGTTTTTTCAGAGTAAAATATATTAAACAACCTGTTGCACTGGGGGAAGGAAGTGGCTTTGTTTTTGTTTTATACAGCTTCATTCCTTTTAAAAATAAATCTGTTTAAAGTTGCCTGCAATCAAATTTAATGTTGAGCTCTGATGAAAAATCAGTCATTTAAAAATGTCTGGCCGGACTGTAGGAAAGGATGAAAGTGCCTATCCATTTTGCAGCTGAGCCTGGTTTCTCTGACTTAGAAACACAATTTTCTCTTTCAGTGTAGACACACTCACAGAAAAAAAAAAAAAGAAAAAAAAAGGCTCATGCTTCAAGAAAGGCTGAGAACGTATGAATGATGTCAGGCACCTCCTCAGGTGCACAGCTCCTCCCCCATGGCCTGAGGAATGCAGCAGTATTCCTTCCCATTCTTCTCATTTAGATGTTTTACAGCCACAGCATATCAAGCTTTTTCCCTCTCTGCAGCCAATCATGAGGCAGTAAAAGGTGATGCAGTTAGGTGTAAACCTAGGCTGGGAGGTATAATTTCAGTTCCATTAGCATTGCCATCTGTTTCGACTCAGTAATACAAGGTACTGACAGATGGGCATTCTGCTCTTGAGTTCATGCTGTTAAACACTGAGCCATTGGCTAATGCTGCCATTCATGATCAAATTAATGGTAAGACCCTTCTACTCTCCAGCTAGATACCCAGATCCTACAGAGTAGTATCTATGATACTTAGATTCTTTCACTGGCTTCCCCCAAAAAGAGGAAAGAGGTGGGTTTTTTGCATGTCTGGCCTGTGTCCAGTGACAGGACAAGAGGCAATGGGCATAAACTTGAATACAGGAAGTTCCACCTAAACATGAAGAGGAACTTCTTTACTGTGAGGGTGACAGAGCGCTGGAACATCCCTAGAGATGTTGTGGAGTCTCCTTCTCTGGACACCATCAGAACCCACCTGGATGCTTTCCTGTGCAGCCTACTCTAGGTGATCCTGCTCTGGCAGCGGGGTAGGACTAGGTTTTTCCAGAGGTCCCAAGGCATCACTTCCAACCCCTAAAATTCTGTGATTCTGTGAATACTGGAGGATCTCCCACTCCAGAGACGGGTACGACTGAACAGTAATTCCTTTCTAGTGCAGAGTCCAGGTAAGAGATTTGGCTGGGTCCAGTTACAATGTACACATCTTAATACAATTAGGAGTCTTGGGCTGATCAAGGAGTATTTCTTTATATTTTACTATCTTATTGGCACTGGCACAGATGTGTGAGCTGAATGATTAGAAGTAAAATGCTGCTAAAACAGTTTGTGAGTTATGGTTAATCTGTCTCAGGTGAGCTGTAGCTAAACACATGAAGTTGACTGCCTCGCAGATCTGAGATTCATTTATCCAAGTATAATATTTGTTGCCTGGACTACTACATCTGAATCACCCTAGGCTCTTTTTCTATAGTCAGTAAAGAGAAAGAAATGCTTCCAGGAAATAATTAATTTCATGCTATAGTAGATGTTTAGGTACAGATAAATCATACTATTTCTCTTCATTGACATAAAAATGGCTTCATTTCAGTAAAAGGAACAGCACACCTCACATGAAAACCTGCACTATTTTTTAGATTATTACTAACATTCTAAAATAAGTAGTTTAAGACCAGTATATAATTCCATATCCACACTGCATAATGTACTAGACCTATGTTACTCCAGTTGTGGAATCTGAGACACTCATGGAAAGGCTTATATATTTGGCCATCGAAGGAAGAAAGCTGGTGTCTCCCAGGGAAGGAGGTGCCACACACTGGGTTGAAGGGGGAGCTGTAGCCCTCTGCTTTTCCTGGGAAACCTGCTTTCCCATTAGATTTTCTTTGTGGATAGAGCCATGCTCAACAGCACCTGCCCAATTTCAGTACTAAGGTGCCTGGCCTTGGGCCTCAGCTGTAACTGGCTAGTAGTGTCTAAAAAGATGGAATTTTAAGATGGGTTCAAAGGACTTTTTATAGACTATTCCTGAGGTCCCTTCCAACCCCTACAATTCTGTGATTCTGTGATGGAAAAAGAACAGTTAATAGAAAATTAAAGTTTGGAGGGAGAACCTTAACTTTTCCTGTTAGAAATAGACAATAGAGGTATATTTGGGGAAGTCTGGGAATGAAAACAGGTCGTGTATGCTTGATATAATGGAGAAGACATAGCCAGAAGAGAAAGGAAAGCCAGGATGGAACATTCTTGAACAGCATGCTGAAATAGGATGGTTGCAAATTATTCTATACTTAAACCTGAGAAAGGTGATGCAAGGAGATGGCAAACTGCCATTTTATCAAAGGCTGAAGTTTAAAACAGTATACAGAAAATCTGCAAGTATTAACATAACCTTGATTTGTGGGTGATGAGATTTGTCAAATTCTGATGATGCCAAAGTAAGCATTGAAGTGTGAAGTGAGGTGAGGGGTGGCAAATGAGTTGGGAGAAAGAAGGAAAGCTGAAGTGCTATTTATGTTAGAGACACAAGCTGACAATTAAAGATATACTTTTGGAATACAGAATTACAGCAGTAAATTGTCTGCAAAAAAATCAGTTAAATCTGCATCTCCAATTGAAGCTAACCTAAGAAGGTATAGAGAACGAAGTCTTGTGACCTAACTCTAGAAAATACATAGGAATTTGACAAAAACAGTCCTTAAAAGGGCACAATAAGTAACAAGTGACTAAAAAGTTAGGGGGAGACATAGAAAAGGGCTCAGTCTTGGAAGACAATGTAACACGGCAGACAGTATCTCGTGGAGAATAATATGGTTAACCATGGAAGGTCATTGACAGAGAGAATAAGCAGGCTGGATAGAGTACAGTTGTTGACATTTGCCTAAGAAATTACCGTCTGAAACTCAGGTGACCTCAGTTTAAGCTGAGGGAGCAAGCTACAAAAGCTGAGAAAGGGGTGAGGGCAGACGTGACCACCACAGGGTCAGGCGGACACATGGAGATGGTGAGCCAATGTCCCTGCTCCTGCACCCACCTTCAAGAGCAGCAATCCACACAATCTTGATGGCCCAGGGGCACAGGGAGCATCACAGGACGTGCTCTACAGCTGTTTTAAACAGCTTTTTCTCTCACAGCACTGCCAAACATGTTCACAGTTGAGAGCACGGAAGAGACGATAACCACTGCTGGCTGCCAGGCAGCGAGAGGTGCAAATTGTCAAACGGTTGAACTTTCCGGAGGGTGGTCTAGACATTGACAGGGATCTCCTCTCCAGAGCTCTCCAAAAAAAGGTGCAAAGGTGGTATATCCTGAGAGAAAATCCAAAGGCAAGAGCACACAGTCAAGGATTTGGAGGAGGAGATTACAGCCAAGAGTAGATAATAGGTATCCGCTTTTGTGAAGTATTTCCAGTGCACTGCTCAGAGCTCCTGGGGTTTCAGCTCTGTCACTTGCAGAGCACTTTGCCATCTGCACCACAAATGGTGTGAAAAGGTGTTTAATTCAAAGTGGCAATCATATAGAACAGTGAGTAAACGATGGACTCAGCAAGAGGGAATATTTGGTTAAAATCATATAGTTTTTATACTTCCAAAAAGTTTTAAGACATTTGATTATTATTAAATCTTCCTTGAAATTTTACTTTGTGCTGACCTGTATAAATAATTTGTGCTCTCTCCCAAAAAAGCTTCACTGCCCAATACTACTAGTGTTGAGATGTTTCCTTTGGTATTTATCCCTTATAACGCCCCAAATAAGAAAGTAAATGGAATTTTAACTCTCTTCGTCTACCTGTAGCCCTGTATACAGATGATTTCTTTCTATAAATTTCTTTTGGCATTTAGTGTTGAAAGGCAAAAAGAAGTATTAAATTCTATCTATAGAATATAATAAATGAAAATAGCATGTGTTTGTCTATACAGCACATTTAATCATTGGGGTATAATAGGCATCACTGAATACATCTTGGTACATTTGCGACAGATTCCTAAACAGTATTGTTCAGGATTAAACCTCATATTAAAAAAAAAGTTTTTAAAAAAATTATCAGCTGTTTAGGAATTAAAATCTGAAAATATTTTCCAGTCCCTTATGCAAAATTAAGCTATATAACTTCATGTATTTATAGCCTGATGTTTACTATGCTTTATCTACTGCAATGAAAATTTTAATGATGCCTTAATATGTGTGTTTTTCTTCATATTTTCACTTTTTTTTCATTGCTCTTCCTCTGCATTTTATCTTTAACTTTTCTGCATCATCCCAGTATTTTAAACCAATTATTCGTAAAGCTAACTAAACTTATTGTTAGAAAGTGCCTTATTTACACATCTTCCTTGACTTTTATTTAATATCCTTATTCTTAGAACTAATAAGTTTCATTGTGTTAATTAGAATTCCACCATAGCTTCATGCTACAACCAAACAGAAATTTAACAACAATAAAAAGAAGTAATTCCTAAAGAAATTCTGACATATAAAAATGCCTATTTGCTATAAGTTGGAGAAAAAAAAACCCCTGAAACTTTCTCCAGAATCCAATTAACACAGGGTTGATGTAAAAAGCTCATGATTATTATTTTACTATAATCTATTATGATTATAAATTAAGAATACATATATATTTGAATTTTTAAGCTTGGATTTACTCTGAACAGAAGCAAAATGAAATATTCTGTTCTTTTAAGTTTGCTGCTGAACATCTTACAGAAAGTGAAACACTGAAATACCTTTTTAGACATATTTTGGAAAAAACCCACAAGCCCACTCCTTTGACAGAAAGTTGCACATCTTGCCATCTTTGAACAACAGGCCTTTATTTGATGCTTAAACATGCATTTAGGAACTTGAATTCAGTCGCCTACTCCTTAAAATTTTATTTCCCGGTCACCAGAACCATTGAGCAGTTTCTTCTACGACTCAGATGCCTGATGTTCTGCTAGCTGTGATTGTACAGGACATACTACACATTGAATATAATGCAACAGGCATCACTTATTTTCTCATTTTATGGGAAAAATGTGATAGGATAGATTTTGGAAGTGAGTAAAAAGTACATAGCCCTTAGTCTTTTTTCCCTCTAATTTCATATGGAGACATAGGCTGGCCATGAAACTAATATTATCAGGGCATAGTATCACTATACAGATTTTTCACTGGGAGCAGTACTGACCTGGTTTCAGTTAGGGTAAGAGTTAATTTTAACAGGGAGGTAGGACAGGACACAGCCAGTACAGGTGACCCAAACTAGCCTAAGGGGCATTCTGTACCATATGATGTCATGGTCACCATATAAAGGGGCTAGTTGGGAAGGGTCAGCTCCGGAAAGGTCTGACTGTGGGCTGCGTGTCCAGTCAATAGTCGGGTCTCTAAACTGCATTGTGTTATCACCTGTTTTTTATATTCTGTTATAAGTGCTGTTGTTATTTCCCTCTCCCTTTGCTGGCCCTGTAAACTGTCCTTATCCCAGCCCACAAGGTTTGCCTTCATCTTCCAGTTCCCCTCTTCATCTCGCCAGGGGCTCGGGCACAGAGGGAGCAGCCGCATGGTGCTGAGCTGTCATCTGGGGCTGAACCATGACAACTACTGATGAATTCCTGAAGCCTTCTCACCATACTCGTGGTTGCCACCTCTCTATGGTCTGAACAGAACACTCCTACTTTTGGCTCTCACACCGCATGGCAGCTTGTGACTCCTCTGATGTACACCTCAAAATGCAGGGGGACCGATGTCACTGCCACGTGCAGCGGGGCATGTTGTTCCAAGTGACTTCCACAACTTTCATCTAGAGCACAACGACTTCTGCAGGAAGCAGCCCCTACCTGAGACATCAGGTAGCAAGCCTATCGATCACATATTTCCCTTGTGTTATTTTTTGTGGGGAAACAAGTGAAAACAACAAGCAAAACACTTTACCTTGTTTTGTTTAGGAAACACTCATTACTCTGATGAAACCTTTGGATGCTGGCAATAAACAGTTTTAAATCTGAGCCTAGGTCACTCAATGATCTTTATACATAACAGTGCTTGAGGCATATTTCAGCATCATATGGAACAACTTGTATTTCACCCAATGTACTTACTTGATCTTGCAGGGGCATTTGAATGTATGAGACCATTTGCAGCTTCTTGCTGAGATTGCCTTGTAAATCATACACTTTGTTTTGAGAGGTTTTATAGTCCATTTGTGGGTGGAAGTGAGGAGTCAATAAATAGTACAGCTACATATCTGACGTATGGTAGAGCAAATAGACTGAAAATCTTAGACTGATGTAAAGAGATATAAAGTACATGAATATGCCACTGGTAGGTCTTGAAAACAAGATAGATTGTTAAAACTAGCCATATTGGCAAGCAAGAAAATGGCAATTAATTTATCCAACTGCATGCATTTCTACTTCTGCAAGCGGTCAGCCCAAACAAAAAGATGAACTGAACTGTGGAAAAATTCCAGTTCACAGCCTCAGTGCAGCTATCTAGGTTCACAAATCTAAATTCGACATGTGACTCCAGCTGCCCTGAGCTCTATTCCTGTAATTTGTTCATCCTCGAAGCTGACTCTATTTGCTGACTTTGCTGTTTTCTACCTTCAGATCTACTTTTCCCTGGCCTATGTCAGATGACTGCCTTATAGTTGTAGTGTTAGAATGAGGTGATGAAAAGCCTTCCATATAGTGGCACAGTAGGATATGTTAATTGCAGCAGCGCAAACAACTGCTTACAGTCCAGAGAAGAAAAGATCAATGCCTTGGACACAAGGGTTCTAGTCATAAAATGTGGCAAGGAAGTCATATATATTCTTTTTCTTGAATAGGACTTTGCTGGACGTCTAAGCAGATATGCAAATATTTTCAGTGTTCAAACACCTACAGAACAGTCTATCTTGAGGATCACTTCCAACCATCCAATGTAGCAAGAGCGGTTTAGGTAGGACTTTGTGCATGCAGTTGGAGCATTTTGTAGACTAAAAGAATTATTTTAGTTCTTTTACTGGTCTTTTGTTTTTGGTTTTTTTTTTTTTTTTTTTGAGGAGGGTTGATTGTTTGGGCTTTGGCTATTTTAACTGCCAACTGAAGAGATTTGTGTGTGCTGCATATTTTTTTTTTCCTTGTTGTTTACATTATCTAACATACAGCTGATCAACTTTAAAAATGAGGGTGACACCTGCTCTGTGCTTTCAGGATCTCAGAAACCATAGTGGATTTCTACTAGGCCCTTGAAAATAAGTAGGGTACATGAAGGGGCTCAAAGCTTAAGTAGGAATTGAAGTATGCTTTGAACTATTTTTACAGATCTTTCACCAGTCATGCTATGTAAGTATCTGGGCCTGGTCATCAAAAATAGCAAAATGGACCTATACATTTGGACAAGCAGCACCTGAACTATTCAACAGTTTAGTGTCTTTTTTTTTCAAGCCATCCACAATTATTTGCCTCACCTTTATCTCTGACTACATTTATGATATGAAACTTCTCATTTAAGCCATATGTTATCTCTGCTGTTCATTGACTCAATGATGACTTTTGTAAACAAGAGGAACAACGTCAAAGAGCTTTCTACATAGTTTTAAGAACAGTTCATCCCTGTTCTTCCCTGTTCCCTTGCAATCTCAAACATAGATATTATCAGCTTTTTTTGTGAGTTTTGCTTTCTGATACAGGAAAACCAGTACTCGGTCAGTGAGGAAGGCAGTGGTGGCAAAGGTAAATTCTCTGGCCTAGAGCTACATTAAGGCAGACAGGAGGTTCCCAGAGCCAGGGAAAACCAAGGGAGAGTGAAGAGATCCACCAGGATCTGGTAGCTCTCAGAGCAAGGCTGACATGACCTGAGAGAGGATGACATGGCTTGGGTGTAACCAGGAGCAACCATGGGAGATTTAAATGTCCCTAAGGAGTGCTAGCAGGTGTGGTGTGGCAGTTTGCTCCAAAGGGCACACAGGCAGGGCCCTACAACCTTCCCATAGGCCTGCAGCCCAGGCAAGTGCTCTAGGTCTCTGCCAAAATGGTGGGAAGAACTAAAGGGGCATCAGAACTAAACCCAGTGTTTCCACAGAGAACATCTCCCCTGAGATGTCTGATGCATCCACCGTGACAGAACTGGTAAGGAAGGAGACTTCAGTACAGGGGGGTGTTGCAGCAAGGGCACAGATCCTTCTAATGAAAAGGAAAGCACCTGCACAAGGTGTGCAGAGAGGTTGATGATCTGTTGTGTCAGGTGACCAAGTTGCAGGAAACAGTTCAAAGGTTGCTTAGCATTACAGGTGCCTACTGAGATAGATAGTGGGTTTCATAACCAAGTATCTGTAGTGGACACCACTGAGAATGAGGCACCTTGGACTCTTGTGATCCACAAAAGCAGGACTCTGCTTCAGTCTCCACCCACCAGCTTCACAACCAAAACCAGTTATAAATCTTTAACAGCTTCAGACACCCATGATCAAGGTCTGCAATGAGAAACTGTACTGGCAGCACACAGTGGATGCCATAAAAAGAAACAAGTACTCAAACTGAGTCACTCTGTGTTAAGGGGCACTGAGATGCTCTTATGCGGACCTGACAGGGAGTCACAATAGGTATCCTGCCTTCCAGGAGCCAAGATCCAAGATGTTGCCAAGAGGGTGCTACAACTTGTCAAGAGCAAAGACTACTATCCACTGGTACTCTTGCACGTGGGCATGAATGACACGGCAAATTGGAACCTGGGTAGAATCAAGGAAGACTATAAAGCCCTGAGGGTAGAAGAGAAAGACATTGGTACCCAAGTTATCTTTTTCCCCATTTTAACAGTTGGAGGAAAGGGGGCAGCCAGAAATAGATGGATAATAGACATCAACTCCTCGCTACGTGGTTGGTGACATCATGAAGGATGTGCTTTTATGACAATGGGACATTCTTTGACAACTATAACCCCTTAGGGAGGGATGGAATCCACCTGTCTAAAAGAGGCAATGGAATCTTCGGCAGCACATTGGTCACTTGGTGAAATGGGCTTTAAACTGAAGGAGTCAGGGGGCAGAGTTCCAAGTGGCAATGCTCGTGCCTTTGGGTCCAACTGGGGAATAAGCCAGGCTACCAGAGTGGTGGCATATGATCCGTAGCTGCCTCCCAAGATGGGAACCAGAAAGCCAAACCACTCAAGGGTGCGTGTGGCTATGGCAGACTGTCTTGCATCCCTCCAGGGAAACCTGCATGCTCAATTATCTTTCTGAATTGCTTGTAGACCAGTGCACACAGCATGGGGAATAAACATGAAGAACTAGGGGTCTGTGCACTGTTGTGGGGCCACGGTCTCACTGCAAATACAGAGACATGCTGGGATAATTTGCATGACTGGAATGCTGTCATGGATGGCTACATACATTTTAGGAAAGACAGGCCAGCAAGGAGAGGTGCTGGATTGCTCTTTTTCTGAGGGAACAACAGGAGTGTATTGAGCTCTGCCTAGGTGTGAAGAACGAGTGAAGAGTTTATGGGGCAAGGATTAAGGGGCAGGCCAACATGGGTGGCGCTGTTACGGGTGTTTACTACAGGCCACCAGATCAGGAAGATGAAGTTGATGAGACCGTCTACAGAGAGCTGGAAGTAGCCTCACAATTACAGTCCCTGGTTCTCATAGGGGACTTCAACCCCCCTGATATTTGCTGGACAGGCAACGCAGCCAGGCACACAGAGTCACCGGTGCAGATTACAGGTTGACCTGCTGGGAAGCACTGCTGTGTAAAACAGCTTGGGATTCCTGGTGAACAACAGCTCTCCCTGAGCCAGCAGCGTGCCCTTGTGGCCACGAAGGCCAGTTCCTGGGATGCAATAAGGACTGTTTGTCGGCAGATCAAGGGACGGTTATCCTCCCCCTCTACTCTGGCCTGGTGAGGCCACATCTGGAATATTGTGTCTGGTTCTGGGCTCCCCAGTTCAAGAAAGACAGGGAACAACTGGAGAGAGTCCAGTGGAGGGCTACGAAGATGATGAGGAGACTGGAACATCTCTCTTACAAGGAAAGAAAGATAGAGGTGTCTCTGTTTATTCTGAAGAAGTCTGAGAAGGGATCTTATCAATGATTTTACATATCTGAAGGGTGGATGTCAAGACGATGGGGCCAGACTGTTTTCAGTGGTGCCCAGTGACAGGACAAGGGGCAACGTGCACAAGTTAGAACAAAGGAAGTTCCATCTCAATAGAAGGAAAAACTTCTTTACTCTGAGGGTGTCAGATCAGTGGGACAGGCTGCCCAGAGAGGTTGTGGAGTCTCCTTTTCTGGAGACACTCAAAACCCACCTGGATACTGTCTTGTGCAACCTGCCTGAGGTAATCCTAATTCAGTATGGGCTGGACTAGATGATCTCCAAAGGTCCTTTCCAACCCCTACCATTCTTTAATTCTGTGATTCTGTAACCAGGATAGCTCATAGAAAAAATTGCCAAAAAAATTGCTCATAAAGTTACTTTTACTTTATGAGATTTAAATTAATATTATTCACTGTAATCTGAGCAAGCAGTTTTAACATCAAAGAGAATTCCTAAAAAAAAAAAGAAAGGATGTCTAAGTTCTGTTTTGTCTGCATGTCACAACTAAACATACAGGGATAAAAAAGATAAACTTCTGATTAATAATTCTGGTCAGTTTCATTTCAAATATCTAGTATCAACATCTTGCATGTAAGCATTTTCTCCATAAAAGCTGTAAAAGATATTTTAGATAAGCTAGTAGAGAGTTACCTAATTTGATATATCTACCATTTTTTTCATTAAGGTGTTCAGTAAATAAAAAGTCTTCTTTCCCCCTTTTTAAGATATTGTAAATTTTTTGCACTGTATGGAGTTTAGAGTGCATCTTAAAAGGTGGAGACAACATTTTAAAAGTAAGATAAATGTAAACTCACTGTGCACATCTACTCAGAATTTATCTTTTCTCTGACAAGGGCTATTACTCTAGACATTTACTTTCTTTTTTTCTTTATTTTATTTATTTAGTTATTTATTTATTTAGTGGAAGGTACTTCCCTGGCCTTCACTCTTGATTCCATTACTATGACCCATCAATCTGTCATACAGTGCCCTCATGTAAGCCCTGGAAACTAGAAATGTAATAACAAGTTTCTGTATTGTTACTGGGTTGTTTCTTTTTTTGTCCCTATCATGCCATAGAATTCTCTTTTTGACATTTTTGTATTTATGGCTGACATATTCACTATCACACTTAATCCTACTGCTCTGTTCTGTAAAATGTTACCATGTTACACACATCTTTTCTCAGCTTACTTCTAATAATATGATAGTTGAGTTGAGCCTTATGGGATATGTCTGTAGGCTCCCCCATTCTCTTAACTAAAACCTGCCTGAATTTTTTGCATTAAGCTGAAATGAGATTTAAGGGGTAACAGATTTGCATTTTGCAGTGTGGATGTTTGTGTCTAGTAAAACAGGCAATGAAGCTACATTACATTTTCAGACTGTACTAAAAGTAGAATTAACCCTTCTATTCAAAAGATAAAAAGTTGCTAAGTATAACTGCAGGGAATAAATAAAGTTTTCTAGTAAAGAGATGAAAGTACAGTTGTACAAAAGGAAGCAAAAGTCCCTTTGCTCTGTTCTTGCCCCAAGAAAATATATTTTGCAGGTGTAAATTTAGAACCAAGGACGGATGTCATATGGTGGGTCCCTCAGGCTGCCTGACAACCAGCAAACTGTTAAAGAAGGGGTAACAGCTGCTTCTAGTAAAACTGCAATGAAGATGGAAGTGGATTAAGCCCAAATTTGCTGCCCAGATCTCAAAGGAACAAGTCTGGAATAAAGGCATCCTGTGCCTGAGGAAACAGCTTAATACCATCAAATGAGAGAGCTCCAATAATATATCAAAGACAAAGTACAGGATAGTTGAGAGACACTCAAAGTTGGAACTGCCCAAACTTCTCATGCTTGATGCAGGAGGCCACTGTGAGAAGTGTTATACCAGAGAGTTAGCTGCCTGGAAGGTGGGTGCATCAACAAAAATGTCAGCACACCGTAGCTAGAACATTGTTATAAACACAGGAAATCACATCATACTACTATCAGCCTGCTGCACAAAAAAACTAGCTACCTTAAATTTTATGTTTAAAATACATCTTCATATATAAAGTGAGGATCTTTAAAGGTATGAAGATTTTCAAAGCCTGGGTTGAGTGAGACCCTGTTTCTCTTTATACCAATGTCAAGAAAACATAGCAGAGACTACTCTTTGCTGGAGTAACACAGCTAAGGATCACATTAGCACCATTCACCAATCATGCCATTGTGCCAGTTTTGCTTTTACTATTGAGACAGGACTTTATACTAAAAGCAAAGTCCTCATAAGAAGCAAGAAGTGCAAAGGGTGCCCCCCCCCCTTTATTTTTAACAAAACATGAATTGTAGCCTTTACTATCTTAGGAGCTAAAGTTTATTGGAGGGGGGGGTATTGTTTTGAACACATACTATTTAGGAAGCGTATCTGGAAACATCCATATAAATGGCATAGTGTTTGGGAGATACCAATTAGGAAATTCATAACATTCAGCTACCTTAAAGTTTAACCATGCCTATGGATCATTTTTTTTCTGTTCTCCTCCATTGACTTGAAATCAGGCTCCTGAGATTTGCTAGACAGAGCTGGCTGCCAGGAAGATGGCAGATAGATGGAAATGGACCAAGAGAGCAAGAGCAGATACCTAAACTTGCTCCACAAGTTGTGCAGCCTAGATTTGTCAACATGCAATGTGAGAAAGCCATACCCCAGTTGAAATGATTCTGCTGAGGGGAAAGCTCTTACATGCAGTTTTCCTAGCAGAAGAGGGTTTCCCAGTTTACAGCGTATTTTTCAGGGAGGTAGCATAACTTCTGAGGGAGCAATTCCCCCTGCTAGTGTATGCACTCTGCTCCAAGACTGGCATAGTTATGCCAATAAAACTCTAGAGGAAAAGGTAGCAGTTTCTCACGTTAGTCTGTATTTATAGTTCTAGGTTAGAGAGAGATTGAAAAGGCCATTAACACTTACATGTAAAATGTTCTGTGTAATTTCTGCATCTAAAATCATCAGAAGCGCATACTGTGAGGACTTGGTTCATGAACACAACTTCATGCAAGACTCTCCGTTTTCCTATTGTATATTTCTAGTTAGTAAAGCACAAACCAGTTAAAATCCAAACAATATGGGTTTTATATAACATTTGCATTTGGGACAAGATTAATGATCATCACCTACTTACTGTACTGATTTTCTGACCTTGAGTAACAGGAGCACAGATTGCCACTCATGCCCATGAGATGGAAGAGGTGCTTTAAGATGTATCTTTCAAAACAGCTTTTCATTTCTTTTCTTTCCATACTGTAATATTCCCCATGCATGAGAAGGAAAAAGTAACGGAGTTGTCATGTAACAGGGTTTGACTTGGTGTAACAAATAGTAGGTAGGTAGCCCTGATAGTAGCCTGCAAGTTGTGAAAACATATGTTGAAGAATTTGTAAAAGGAGGCAAATAAATACTGTAAAGTTGAAATTATGTTGGAACTTCAAAATGAAGCTAAAATTTTTAGAGATTGAGACAGTCATGTTGTATTTAATTTTCTTTCTTTCCTGAGATTAAAGGAAAAAATCTGAAAATAAGGCATTAGAAAACTCTGATCGTGTATTTTTGGCCTATTCTAAACCAGGAAACTCTGAAATTACAACATTAAACCCCCTTTTTTTTTAAAAAAAAGACATAAGCAGATTAAACAGGCTTAGGTAAACTTTGAAAACAAAACAAAGCTTTAGATTCTGCTTCAAACTATGAGTGCAAAAATTATTTATAATAAAAGCAATGCGACTTCGAATTCTGTCAGGACTTATGTGATGATGGCTTCAGAGATTCAGGTCCAGCACTACATGAGTTCCTTTCCCTATTACATGGGTCCTAAGAGCTGTGTTGGGAATGTTTCCTAGCTTTGTGTACATTTTCAAGCACAGAAACTTTCCCAGTACTTCAAGAGAATGATCCATTTTACAGGGTTTAGAGATTTACTACGCAGAAGAGAAAATACTAACAAACCTGATACAGAGGGTCTTGATTTACGGAGCAGGAGACTCAGACTTGGTTGTTTCCCTGTAAGTACTATAGCCACATGTCAATTTATGATTATGGGGCCAGGCTTCTTCAGCCCTTTTGCTACCTCTTTAAAATTACTAAACATTCACCATGGTTAAGTGTTTTGGGTTTTTTCCCCATCCCAGGTGATTTTTGGAGTCATTGGAACATAAAGGCAGATGCTCTAATCCTTTAGCTATAAGTAAGGACTGAGAAAGCAAGAGATTCTAAAGCCAAGCAGTTCTGTCTCAATCCCAAAGAACACACGTTATTTTGTTTATGTTCCTGAAGTGTCTTCATGGAGTTTTCGCTGTTACGGAGCCAGTGTCGTCTTCTGAGGGGAAAAAAAATAAATCTTTTTGAAAAATAAAGCTCCACACAGAGTTCTACTCGGACCTTTCCAGATCTACTGATCTAGTTGTCTCCAGTCCTGCATCTCTAGCTTTGCCCCCAAAAGTGCTAGCAGTTCTTATGCTCTGCAAAAGAAATGAATCAGATTTCTTTTTACTTGTCTCAAAAGTCCAGCAGGGAACATTCATACCAGATTGATCTTGTCATTTCAGTTTACTCACTCTTTATAGAAGGAAGGAATAAAATGAAAGCCCTGTTCATGCACACTCCTGCTACAGAATGTCTTCTTGAAAAGGGTAAGTTGAACATTTAAACCACTCCTGATTTTACAAGATCAAAGCTAAGTTGATTTTTTTAGTAGTTCTGATTACACTACGAATGTACTAACCTGTTTTGTCTGACTGCCTAATCAAATACAGTATAAACTGTCTGTTGCTAGCAGCTTGCAAGTACCAAACAGCAACAAAACCAGTAACTCATAAAATATGCAAGTACAAATTCAAGAACAATAATTGTGAAATACAAACGTGTTAAATATTTTTCCAGCCCAAATCTTATCGAATACGCAATAAAGATCAGTGCTTTACAGATGAAATAGCACAGTATCTTTTAAAACAGCAGCCTAGATCATAATAAAAAAAAAGAGAAGTTTTTGCAAAACCTGGCAATTTATGCAATGTGTGTACAGCCAGATATAGAAAGGGTAATTTTCTCACAATGGATGTGATAGGTAATATTACAGAAAGCAGGCTGACGCACTTTATTCTGGTATGTCAAGTCTCTTACATAAAGGAGCTTTTTTTTTTTTTTATCTGTATGAGAACAAATACCTTGGTATGCAAAGTTCAGCTGCAAAGCTCATACTCTCATAGATTTTACATGCTCTAAGAACAATGCAATGAACTAATCTGACCTTCTGACATTGTTCAGGCTCAAGAGCTATATCTCCTAATTCCTGCACCAAAACAAATAACCTGTGGTATTAGAACATATGCTTGAGAGAGACATCTGACCTAGATTTTAAAGTTCAGGTGGTATTTGCTATTTATTTATTAATTGTTGTTTATCTCTGTATTACTGTAGTGCTCAAATAAGCTTCAGTCAACAGCTATGATCCTGGTCTCTCTAGCACTTGACCCTCAATTCTTTCCCCAGAAAGCCACTGAGGCAAAATGTCTTTCCTAAGAAGAAGACAAAGTTCAAAGCAAAAACTTCCTTTTTCATATGGAACTTTTATATATATGGCAATAATTTCTAGCTACACAGAATAAAAACTACGTCCCTTTGAAATTAATGTACATGCTGCCATTGGCTTGATGGTCCAGGGATGTATTCCTGAAAAAGACTATACAATTTTAGAAGAGGATACTGTCTTTCTCTTGCATCGCTGATGTAGTCCCACTTCAAGAGAAAGCTGAAATTTGGAAAAGCAGAAGAGTACTGTTAAGGAGAACTAATATTAATGCTCACCTGGCTAGATTGGCCCATCTTTGTTATAGATTTAGACCTCAGAGAATTCATATAACACAACGCATTTTCATTTCAGATGTAAATAATTAAGTGCTCTATTATCATGAGTTTGAAAATCTTACCTGCTCCTCTAAGCCATTAATTAACTATGTATATCACTGTCAAAGATCTATGATGCTACTATTGCCATAAAGTCTCATCAGGGATGTAATTCAGCAATGAAGGATTAATCTTTTAAGTATAGGTTTAATCTCTTAAGCATGTGCTAAAACACATTCCTATAAATCAAAGAGTTAAAAGTATGTTTATGTTCTATTGATTAGGACAATATTAGACTATATTATTTGATTTTTGAATGGTAAAAGAAGCACAAAATAGAAATTTGTTTTAAGAAATCTAAATTTCTAGTGTAATTTCTAATTTCTGCTTCTGAAACCTTTCAAAGAAAGAGTGAAACCAAGAGGTTATAGCTCCTGTTGGAGCACTTAAATATTCCACCACATCTGGATATTTAATAATATACATTTTTCAAATTATATTCACTGAAGTTATCTTCTGTGACAGCAATGTGAATACAGGTTAAGCATCCATCTCATCAGCCTGTTTGTAGCTTCCTTCACTGCTCCACAGCTACACTTGCCATCCAGGTATCTCATCCCTACAGGGTACATATTTGCTTGGATTCAGACTGCTTTATTAAGCACCTGTGTGTCTCTAAAGTTACCTATTATTTCTTCCTTTCCTTGAAGATTAACAGTTTGGGCAGACTTCCAGCATGGTCACAGAAGCTGCCTTCTTTCACCTCCTGCAAACCTTACTGGGCGCTCAATGAGTTCACTCCACTCGGCCCTACAGAAGCATATGGTTCCATGAGGAGAACATAAAGATCAGTAAGGGGAAGGAAGAATGTTCAGCCTTATGGCAAGTGGTAGTGCAAGTTACTTAGAGCATGGGAGATGGGAGACACTTGTATTTTAGCTTTGCTGTAGTGCAGTAATTCATTGCATTATTACTTTTAAGATAAACTGAGCTGAATTGGAATGAGAAACTACAGGTGAGTGAAGACATACTTATTTTGTTTCACTTAAACATACACAGAATGGCAGTCTATTTTCTTAACAGTTAATTGAAGTGGAGAGGTGCAGAAAAAGATCTTAAATAATGTAGTCTGGTAATGAAGTATGTTTAGTTTATTTTTAGGATAGCCTGAAAAAGCAGATAATCAGCAAACTTAATGCTTTGTCTGGATTACATTTTGCTTATGTTCTGCAAGGAAAAACTACACTAGATTCTCCTGAATTCAGTGGATACGGTGGGTTGACCTTGGCTGGCTGCCAGGCACCCACTCACTCACTCCCTGCCCACCACAGAACACAGACAGAAAATATAATGGAAAAGTTTGTGAGTTAAAATAAATACAGGGAGATCACTTACCACCATGGGGAAAACAGACTCAACTTGGCAAAACTGATTTATTACCAATCAAAACTAAAGTTGGATAGTGAGAAACAGACCAGAATTAAAACATCTTCCCCCACATCCCCTACCACAGGCTTCACTCGATCACAAACTCTTCTACCTCCTCTTCTTGGAGCAGGGATAAGAGGATGGGGAATGGGGGACGGGCTGCAGTTTGACCATTTCGGTTCCTCTCTGCCCCTCCTTCCCCTCACACTGCTCACCGGCCCCAACCAGGGACCTTCCCACGGGCCGCAAGGAAACACCCGCCCCGCCGGGCTCTGTCCCGAGGCCGCAGGGGCAGCTCCGCGGGGGCGCCGGGAGTCCCTTCGCCCCTCCTGCCGCTCTCCCCGCGGGACTATCAGGGCTGTTTCTCCTCGCGTTTCCCTCAGCTCCGGCTGCCGGGCAGCGCTTTGCCCTTTCTTACCCAGGCTTTCCCCGAGGCGCCCGCCCGGGGCTGAGGGGCTCAGCTGGGCCCTGCCGTGCTGGGGCCATGGAGCCGGCTGTGTCCGGCACCGGGCAGCCCCGGCCTCTCCTCGCCGGGCCCGGCCCTGCAGCTCCTAAACCTTTCATTGTGAAGACATAGTAAAACAGCGTTCCAGCACTGCAGTTAGCTACCTGTAGCTTTGCTGATGCACTCTCTTGATACGTGGGATTTTTAAAAACCCAAATGGCATTCCTGTAACTTTGGTAGGTTAGCAAACAAAAGAGGGCAAAGAAAAGAAAAAGAAAGGATAAAACCCCCCCCCCAACCCACACCTCATTTACTGTTTCTGATGAAATAAGTATTATTCATCAGAGTCTTCTTTGAGTTGAATCATGCCTGTAAAAGGGTGGATCTGTCTTTGTTCCTTAGTGTTTAACCTTTGTCTTGTACTGATGATCATGCACAGGGACACCTGTCTCTCAATCGGCACTCCAAGCTTCAGTTGACACTATTTTATTAAAACAAATTGGAACTGGAAGTTCTGGTTTTGCTGTTCACTTTATTGAGGATGAAGATTTCACTGTCAAACCTTGTCAGTATCTTGAAGATACTTGCTAGTCAGGGAGAAGAACAAGTCCAATATACATATGTGGGGAGCTGACTGTTTCTGAGCAGAAAGTGCATTTGCAATCCTGTTTTCTGTCTAGCAGACAGGCATCAAATTGAATAAAGGTGACCTGTGCTCCGCTTTTGGTTTGGACCAAAATATATTCTGGAGAATATTATGTACTTCAGTTTTTCTGTGTCTCCCTTGCCATGTCTATTTGAATAGTGACTTTTTCTTACTCTGCATTTGAACGATACCCCAAAGATGGTTCTAACTGACTTCTAGCTACTACTTTAATAATAAATAAAAAGAATTAACAAAATGTATGCACAAACATACCATTTCAAATATCTAGACTAGTATGATAATTTGGATACTAATTCAGGATGCAACTTCATGAGAGATTAAGTAAGCCTTACTTAAGTCAGTGGACCCTTTCTCTGGCACATTTGCTTATCTTGGCTCTCTGATGTGTCAGCTCACTTGCAAGGTCAGCAGAAAACTAACCCAAGAAAGAAATAGAATAGTTTTCTGCAAGATCAGTAAGTTGAATTGATTCACTGGAAGGCCAGATGAATGCTGGAGCTGCTACAAAGGAAGAGGGAGGGAGGTGGGGATCTGTCATAGCCCAATTGAAATCAGTTTGTGCTGCTCTAGAATTATTTCTGATTCACCAAGAAAAGTAAACAGTTTAGAATGCTTAATGAAAAATGCATGTCAGCCATGTTAACATATCTTCTCTAATTTTTCCAAATTTATGAATATTTGATAAGTAATATTTTCTGGAACAAAATTGTTATAGAATGTGGGCTTCAGATTAATGAAGAACAAGCTGGTTGAGTATTTTCTAATTTTTTTTAACCGACAATCTAGAAAAATAGTTTTTGCATCTCTAGTTTCTGCTCACAAATAGAGATGGTTAAAACTTTTTTCCCTCTATCTTGCAAAGAAAAGAAAAGACAAAATTATGTCTTCTCACTTACTTTTAGTGGATGCCTACTTCTACAAACACAACAGCAATGCAAAGACTAAAGAAAATGTGGATTCATTTTTCAGTGGGGCGGGGAACCTAGTAACACAGGACACGGAAAAGGCCAGGGTACACTATGAGGTTTTGATTTTATTTTATTTTTTAAAACTGGTAAATCCTGCCCTTAGGTAACTCAGCTTCTTAAAATTGCTAGCAGAATCTTTGGAAGTGAACCAGTAACCACAGTAGAGAAAAATACAGTTACGGAGCTCCTGAGCCATCTGGACATACATGAGTCAATGGCCTGAGGTGAGATGCATCCAGGAATACTGAGGGAGCTGGTCAACGTTACAGCAAGACCTTTACCATATTTGAAAGATAATGCCAATCACAAAACTTGCTGGTTATTGTAAAAAGACTAACATCACGGTTATCTTAAAGAAAGGCAGGAGAGAGGAACCCGGGAACTGCAGACTTGTCAGCCTTACATTGGTGTTTGAGTATGTTATGAAGCAAATCCACTGGAAGCCATTTCCAAATTCATGAACAACAAGACAGTGATCAGGAACTGCTATAAGGAATTTACCAAGGGCAAATAGCTTCTTGGGAAATCATGATGAGAGGGCCAGCTCTGTGAACAAGGAGAGAACAGAGGTTGTCTTCTTTGACTTAGCAAGGCTCCAGATCCCATCTGCCATGGTGTCATAATAGGCAATTCAATGAAATAAGGACTGGATAAGAGGACTACAAAGTGACTGAACATTTGGAAGGACCTCTGACTGGTCCCTTAGTAATATTCCTTAGAAGGTGATCCTGGCACCAGAACTGTTGAATGACTTCTTTAATCACATGGAATATGAACTGTAATGAAACGTACCCTCAGAAAGTTGACATTAAATACTGAATTGTGGATCATGGTCAATATGCTGGAGAGCATGGCTGCTAGTGCAACCTAGAAAGGCTGGGAAAGATGCTCTGACATGGACTTCATGAAATTGAACAAAGGCAAATGCAATTTCATACACCTGGAGTGGAATAATCCCACAAAACATTTCCATGTGGGGATAAACTGATAAGAAAGCAGCTTTTCAGAGAGAACTGAAGGGGAAAGGTGAATAGCAAACTGAAGAGGAGTCAGTGATGTGCCTTGCAGAAAAGAAGGCTAAGAGCATACTGGGCTTCATTAGCAAGAGTGTGGCAAGCAGCCCACAGGAGATGATTCTTCCCCTCTAATCTACATGTGTGCAACTGCATCTGGAGTATCATGACCTCACTTTGGGCAGGGGGTTGAACTAGATGACGTCAGAGGGTCTCCTCCAATTTCAAGCATTCCGTCATTCTAAAAATAATTTCATACACATAATGCCTAATGAATAAGACCAATGATATGGTACACTATGGGTTTAGATTTCTAGGTGATGTGTTCTTTCTGGATGCTCAGAGATGTGGAAAATTAGATTTCCAATTAATGAGAGTACTACAATCCAGATAGTAAAAATCAGTGCAGAAGTGCAATGCTATTGACATTATTGATCACATCCTTCCAGTGTGCATATTTATATAGCACTAACCAGATTCTCCAAATTCTGTCCTAGGTGGCTACATTTAAGATATGAGATGGATTCTGTAAACACTGTTTCACTTCCGGTTGGTTGTAATCCTGCTAAGCAATTGGAATGGACACTTAAGGACATTGCATACTGTTTTTCCCTCTTAAAACTTGTGTGAGAGAGGAATTTTTCTCTCCTTCCATAAATAAAAAATCCCTGCCTATTCTTTATGTCCAGTGATGGTTTGTCAAATGTGTGTCTGTCACTAATTTATGGCATGCATGGCTGCTATACACAGTCTTGGAGAGATCTGTTATTTTGAAATACTGATTGCCAAATTAGGAGTAAAGTTTGTCATATTAATGTGTTGGAGGATTATAATTGATTACCTTTCTGTTTAGCTTTGTGAGATACCACAAGCCTCTTGGTAATCTAGTGACATTTTGTGACTGACAATGTATTGTTTTACGCATTCCATAATCCCTGATTTTGTATAACACAATATATATCAAAATAACGTGTTATTATTATTATTATTATTATTGTTGTTGTTGTTGTTGTTGTTGTTGTTGTTTAGATTAAAGTGTAACAGTGAAAGTTCTGCATAGTTTCCACAATAGGAGCATGTCATGTAAAGAATTAGTACTGAAGGGAACCTGCTCTTGGCTGAATAGACCAGTGTGGTATACGGCACACACAAGAATGAAAAATCTCATTTTTGTTACGAAAACCTGAATCTACAGAGAATTATTAAGAAGTGGAGTCACAGCATAATGACATAAAAACTTCCATGCTGACTTTTCTGAGACAAGATGTATGTTACAATTGTGCTACATTAATAAAAGATTAGCTAAATATGCCAATTATCTCTTCAGTGTAAAATTTCCCCCTCATTCAGTATCACTAGGAAGTTGGGAACTATTTTAACAATTTATTCAATTTTAATCATCTTTGTACAAGACAAAAATTTACATTAAAAAAACCGTGAGTTTGATTAAAAATAGCACCTTTCTCGTTTTAATTTCCACCATATTATTTTTGCTTCAGGTGTTATCAGAATAATTATTAACAGTTCTGGCCAAATTCCATCGTGAGCAATTCCATTGTTTTCTCTGGAACTGCTTGTAAGGGACTTGATCCAGTGTCTACAGAAAGAGAAAGGGATTTATTTCTTCTGATTTTAATAAGGACTAGACTAATGCCATAATTCTGTGTTTATGTTCACATATATAAAGTATTTTAGTGAAAATAGAGTGGGTTGGGATATTTTTTTAATTGAGAGAGTTTATTGCAAATGGAAATGGTCAGTTGTTTGTTTATTCACTCATTTTTATGTGTTTACTTTTATGCAGTTAGCAATGACACCAGGAAGAGTTCATAATCCAGTTGGTACAAACTGTTGTTTTTAGTGAGGGAGGCCAGTAACAATCCAGATCTGATGAGACTTGTCTGGATTTGAGAGCGCATTTCTGGATCAAGTCCCAGGGTAAGAATATCAAATGCTTCTACAGAAGCTTAAAAACTGCTTCAATCAGAGCTCCTTGGAAGGTACTAAGTGAGAAGAAGGAAAAAGCACAGATTCTATTAAGCATAGTAATGCTTTTCTGTGTGCTTTTTTTATTAGAAATGTGCTTCTGTCTTGTTAAATTAGTAGAGGTTATCCCTGTTGTAATCATCTCTATCTGCTATATAAACACACATTTGACACTTAAAAATGTGACAGTTTAAATTTCTATTATTTTTTCCTGAGCTCTTAATTGTCTTTTTAAAGCTGGGGAATAGCATTAGAACTGTTAGAATCTCCGAAAATATAACAACTTTATTTTCAAGATAACTGAAAGCCAAGACTTTCAATGCATCAGGGGCAGCCATTTCCTATTAATTTCTGCTTATCCACATTATGTGAATTGCATATACAGAATTGTACATAAGGGATTTCAATACCCCGTTTCAATTAATTTCTAATGATAATTGGAATCAAAACCCTTTGTATGGCTCCAATAGCCCAGCAGAATTATTTTAAGGACTTCTAGTAGTGTTTAGGGAAGAAATCAACTTCAAGCATTTCAGCTGACATTAAGACAATTACTCATGTTCTTTGAGTTAAACCTGTAGCCACCTTTTCATCATTTGCATCCAATTTGGGGTTTAATTCAGAATCTTTGAAGGCAGTGGAAATCTTTCAAAAGCTTCAGTGGAAGTTAGTGGCCTTCTGGGAAAATGGGAATTTTATATCCTGCTGGGTGAGATCTTCACACTTCCGATTCCCTGTTCTGATCCATGCTGCATTTTTAGGAAACGGGCTAACAGGGAAAGAGACACAGCCCAGTACCACCCGTCCTTTATTATTTTCTGCCAACCCCAGCTCAACAAACAGTGCTCCATGTATTCACAAAGTTAAGTTGCATACAGTTTTAACAGGAGAGGAAAGCAGAACTAAGGTCGGGGTGGGGGGGGAGAAAAAAAGTATTCTAGGAAGGTTTTTTCCAAACGGCAGTTTCTATAGAACAAAGGATTTAATAACGATGTGACTGCAGGCAGGGCCAGTGACAAGAAGACAGAAGGAGCTGTAAAGGAGAGGAGCTGTTAGAGACAAACCATCCTGCATATTTTTCTTTATTTTAGAAAAAAAAAAGAGACTATTTTGTAGATTTGCATGCTTAATATGTTTTGGAAAATGTTATTGTATTCAACTGATGACCTAGAAGTAAACAACTTTTAGTTCCCATGCAGAAATGGTGAAATTGTCTTCGCCTGTTTATTAAGAATCCACAATTATTAAATATCATAAATAGTGCTGAAACAAGCTTGCTTTTAGGATTTCATATGATAGCACCTTTGCTCTTTTATTTAGTTATTTAAGCCAGTTCTCTGAGGTGCTGTGTGTGAAAACCCCTGAAATAAAAATTGAATGGTGCATTAAAGAGAAAATACTTTTAAAGCACTCTATGCTGTGGTGCCATATTAATTTGGTGCTTAGATGTGGTGCTTAGATGTCTTAAATTGAATTCTATACGTGAGATTGGCATTGTTGGATAAAACTGGATCCCTGGCTTAGCTATTTCCAAAAAGTTCCTAAGGTAGAATTTCTTTTTCCAGATAAATTCCTCATGATTTTTACTGTCCAGACACACGTACTCACAAATAAGCACACAAACAGACACATATGCCTTTCTGTAATGGGAGGAGTTTCTTCATATCTGAGAAACAGCTGGAGATCTTCTGTAGGACTAAGGTAGGATTACAGTTCCATTTTAATGTTTATACTCACAGATAAAAGCTATCGCCCATGCAGCAGGGGAGATAAGATGGCTGACAGCACTAAGCTGCCTTCACTAAGCAATGCTGATGGCTGCCTTTTTGGCAGCCTGGGGCAGTATGTATGATTAAAGAGAGAAACTTAAGCTAAACCAGACACTTTAAAAACAAATAGACTTTGGAATAATGTTAACTCTACTTAGCACCTAGGATTTCACTGTATATATCTTAATAGTCTTAAGCAGCTCCCTTTGTAAGCAATTCATCCAGGAGTTAATGTGTCAAGTTTAATATGCATCAAGAAATGCTCATTTGTAACTAAAAGGTTCATAATGCAGAGGAGCTTTTCATCTTGGACATGTAATCACCAGCCTTCAAGCAGAACACAGCAGAATATACATCCTGTGCTTGAGCTCAAGGACTGCCACAAGAAAAGGCTGGCATGAATTTTCTCGCTGTCATTTCCCTTCTCAGCATCCTGGATTCCAAAGAAATCTGAATTTGCTGGACAGATGCTGAAAAGTGCAGTAAATCAAAAACTATTCTCACTCAAAATTGTGTATGTAAAATTTAAAATGTATCTCAGATAGCTTAGTAGACAGAAAATGGCTTGTGAGCCAGGGATGCTTTTCCTTTTTTTCTGGCTTTGCCTGCAGTAAGCCTAGTCCCACACTGAATTTATTAGGAATGTTTGCCTATTTAAGGTCACTGAAAAATGAAGAACTGATTAGGGGTAATTGGGCATACTTTGATTTTCAAGTGAATGAATTTTCATTAGCTGAATGTTTAACCTTCTTGATGCAAAAAGGAAATACAGTAGGTATATCCAGGTCAGAGCTTAAGTGTTAAATATAATATCTTAAGAATGATTACATAGTGTTACTGCCTTAACACAGTATTTAGATCATAGTGTAAAAAACCACAACATGTCTCTGTATGGACTGTATAAATAAAAAGTGAAAAACTACGTCCTCTGCATCTAGTTTAGACTTCAGAGTAAGAGAGCCAATGTCAACATTTATTTTAAACACATAAAGAGAAAAAGATCGACTAATGAGTAGCAGGTAATTGTCACTTTTGTAACAGCTACAAAAATTGTGTATAGCCCTTTTCATCAGTAAACACCAAAGGCTGAGAATACAGTGAAGAAATTATCTACCCAAGACGCCTTGAAGACATAACTTGGATTAGGCATTGTCAACTTAATTGCAGTCCAGTGAACTGCATTCTCCATGCAATTCCTTGATATACTATGTTCTCATATAACTGATGGATTTTAGCAGATGATTTTAAGCAGATAAAGGCAGGTTGCCTTTATAAAACCAAGGCAACCAGCTGGGTAAGGAAAGCTGAAGAACAAAATTTGTGAAGCCTTGGGAGTGGGAATATTCAGGTCTTCTTCATTTATCTTGAAACTACTTTGAGAATTACTTAATTTGATCAAATATGAGATAGTCTGACACTTATGCAAAAGAAGAGAAACTGCATTTTATCTTTTTATCTTTAATTACATTAAGGAATAATGACATACTGTCTTTGGTAGCTGGTCTTCTGAAGAACATCTGTTTCAACTTTCCTTCTAGAGGGATCCATGATTTTTCAGGTCCATCTGGTTATCTAAATTAAAATGTTGTCGTAAGAGCACTGTTTGAACTTTGTATGTCTGATGGTTACAGACAAACAGTCTACGGGCCCCATCTCTGCAGAAACAGCTTATTGTCTTTTTGCATACAAATTTGTATCAGATGTTGAATGACAAAGCTCCATAATGATACTGCAAACAAATGCAAGTGGTTAACAGATTTTCTCCAACACTTTCCTTACAGAGTCATTTTTATTTTTTCAGAGAATGTATATTCATATAAGACAAAGCTTTTTAAAGGAGCATACTGATGCAATAGACAATCAGTCGGTCTACCTGTTGACATTTGGCTGAGAAAGTGCAACAGCAGTTTGGATGACTTTGGAGGAGTTTGGGTCTTCAGGTTTAAATCATTAAACAGATTTCTTTGCTTAATATGGAGCAGCTACAATAATAGAGCAGAAGACCCTAAAAAAGTCAGTTTTTAAGCACTTAGAACACTGTCCTTGCTTGAGGGAGAATGGTTTGAATAGATGGTTAACACTTGGACTAATCACTTGTGTAGCATTGCCTGTAATCTGTTCATGAAATAGGTTCTAACTGTAGAATTATTATTTTTGTTCTTCATTGTGGGAGATAGGGAAACTGATTTTTGCTGCGTTCTAATTCTATAGAATTATCTAAATAAGAAAACATAAACTTGCTATTGATTCTTGAAAAAGCCTGTGGGATTGCAGCATTTATTGGCATGAAACCAACACCATTTAAATGCACTTAGCAATACGGAGGTGCTGTTCCAGAGAACTCAAAATATGAAGGAACAATGGTAGTCTGTAAACATCAAGTATTAGAATCAGTCCACACTATATTTGTTGAAAAAAGAGGAGTGTAGAATTTACATGTACTTCTTGACACGACACATTAAATCTGTGACACAGCTGAGGACTATTTCTGGATTCTTATTATACTACTTTACCATTCTTATGACAGAATTTGCTCAGGGATTCAGTGTTTGTTGTAGAATTCTTCCAGGGAGCTGAGAGGAACAGAAATTATCTGACAGGAAGCCTTAATCTGTAGGTATGGCTAGAATCTCTCCTTGCTATCACAGATGGCATACTGCTATTGACTGTTTTAAATCTAGAATTTCACACAAATTTTTAAACATGCCATTTCCATATCTTGGAAAACGGTAAGATTCATCAAATCTGCAATTTATTCTAAGTATGCAAAACAGAAATTTAAAAATAAGGACTTGATCTTGCAGCCTCTGGGCATACTTAAGTACTATTTTCTTTTACCTACAAGAATCTCTTTCAAAAAATCTGGAAACTGAAAAAAAACCCCAACCCCTATCAAACTTCTTTTCACAGACATATAGAGGATATACATACCATGTATGTCTGGACGCTCTGGAAAATATGGTATTCTCTCAACATGCAGAGTTTTTTCTTTCCCCCCACCAGGAAACTGGGAACCTAAAATCTTTTTTTCCAGGAAAGACTATCATGAGAAAAAAACAAAGTGATAGGCAATCCCTGATCGAGACAATGTGTTTCTATGCAGTTGTGGGACCGAGTAAAATCTATTCTCCTCTGTTAAACAATAGCTGCAGTAGCTGAAGCTGTAGGTAAGTGTGGGAACACAAGCAGCTGGGTAGGAGTAAATTAGGAAACTGAAATCTGGAAAGAGAATGGAGTTGGTATCAAATTTATAAAGAAATATTGAAATGGAGCAGGTGAGGGGGGCAAAACAATTATAAATGCCATTATTCAGAAAACTAAACCAAGCCGATGGTATTCTTCACTTTCCTTTTCTAGACCACACGCCACTGTGTGACAACAGGGCCAGCAAAAGGAAAGGGAGGGGCAAAAGAGGTAATTTCCTATGCTGAAAAATGCAGTGCCAAAATATAAATAGATGTGAGGAAGTAATGTAAGTGGTAGTAACAGAATTACTTTATTCTCTGGACATGATAAACAAAGTGGAGTACTAAGGTAAGCGATAGGCTAGACAGAGGTATATGGGTAAATTAGGAACTGTTTTTCCCACCGACTACCTGCAGACAGACACCTCAGAACTGATAGGTCCTCATGCTGTGAGTCATGTGACATGGGTCTCAGTTCATCTGTGACATAAAGAATGCTGTAGGGCCTTTCAGAGGGAATGGGATAACTTCTTTACCAAAATAACGTGGGAATCCATGGGATACATGTAAAGATATGTAACATCTGTCTGCTTCATGAGTAATATGGTATGACAAGAATAAAAAATTGATAAGAACTGATAAGAATTCACAGGAACTAACCCCAAAGAACAGTTGTTTTTCACAAAATGTACCTTTTGGGGAAAGAAATTCTAAAACTGTAAATATTTCTGGCTTTTCACAGAAAACAAATTGTGAAAGAAAACCTAAATTAAAATAAAACAGTTTTGTCTTTGTCAAAATAATGATTTCTTGACCAGCTTTAGGAGTGCTTAGCAAAATCATGTCATTATCTTTCTAAGTGTAGAATTGAAATGCAAATGCAGTAAAATGGCTTGTTTAACTAAAACCTCTTAAAAAAACATTAAGAGGGAAGAGATGTCAGTAAAGATGGGCATGTTCATTCAATTTTGACTGAAGAGTTTGGTGTTTTTTTCCATAAAGGCCCTACATAAAACCTCACAATGTATTATTAGCCTCTCCAGCTCTCTGCTGCGTATCTTTTCTTGTTGTCTCTTATATTACAGAGATAAAGATTTTGTACAAGCGAACTGAGATTTTATAATGCCAACTACAGCAAAACAGAAATTGAGAAAAGAAAATGCAGGGCACCATACGGCAAGTAGTCACTTGAGTCCAATAAATTATGACCATAACTGTAGCCAGTATCATTTAAGTACTCTTTGGTTTCTGATGATAAAGCACTAACCTATCACAGTGTTGACAACTGCCTGCCCCTATGGCCCCAGCTTATAGCTTGTCCATTTGTTACCCAGCCATCCACAGTGAATTTAATGCAATGCAATAAACAATCACACTCATCAGAAGCAGAAATGGACTCAAACTTAGCCCAACACAAAAGACTGCTAACCAGGCAGAGCAAGGTAATGAGCAAAATTGATGTGAAGTTTCCTGCTAATGCATCACGTAGGTATTAAACATGCCAGTAACTGACTTCAGTGGAGAGAAGAGCTAATGTGACCTACGCGTGAAGACTAACTGAAAGGGGAGCCTGCATGTAGTGAACATCAAAGGACAAAACCCTAAATGTTGCTACTTTTGATGTCTCAGTCCATAAGGATGGTAGTAACATTAACTGAAAGGTATAATTAAGCTTTGTGATAGTTTCACTGCATGGAAATATGCAAGTTGTGTTACGTGCTACTGTTATGACCGACTTCAGGCATAGGGATATCTGAACAGTGCACTTTAAATCATGCACTCACATAATACAGTGCAGGATACAATGACCGGACAATTCAATAGGATCTACTGCATAATTCAGATCATAAAAATCACATTATTTTCCTCATGAAACCCATAGGTTCTGGTTGAATTACAGCTTATCATTCAGAAGGGCATCCAGCTAGATCTTCTGCTAAGCTGTCCCCAAGCCATCTGAGGGGTTTTTTTTTGGAAGAACATTCAGAAGGTGCATTAGGTCCAAATTTGTATGTAGGTATCTATGTGGTTAGTTATTTTAAAATTTCTTCCAGTAATCTTACCCCTATTATGTTGATATGAAATCTTAGCACAGTATGAATGGGAGGTTCAAGTATTTGATTTGTTAAACTTCTCTCAAGCTCTTGAGAGAATTCCTGGTAAGAAGATGAAACACCCTCAAACATTTGGCATCACAAAGAAGTGAATTAGTGTAATAAGGGCTGAATGACCGAAATTCAGATCTCTACTACCCATCCCAAACAGAGAACTGAATCCTTGGTCAGCTACGTGTGCTGTGGACTTTAGGAAGAAGCAAAGAGAAAAGTTAAATGATCCAGATTTCTCTCTAATTTCAGGAAGTTAAAAAAAAGAAGAAACCAAATGCTAACAGCTCTGAATCCTTTCTAGCCAATTATAACTAGATTAGAATAAAATGTACTAGCAGTATGAATTAATATGTGTATATATATGTAATATGCATATATCTTAGTAACTATTACTGAAAGTACTCTACCTGCAAATTTTCCAGAGTAGTGATTGTGTCATGGCGTGCTGTTTGAGATATAAATTAACATTCAAGTAACAGCTGATAAAGAATTTTCTTTCTAAGGTACTTGTAAAGGGTCATCAAGATACTGTCTTTGAGATGGTTCTCAGACTCATTCTTTGTATTAAAGATACTCAGTGATTTCTGTCTGCTGCATTAAACACCCTATCAGCACACGGCCCAGAGAGACTCACTGGGGCATCTTCCTTATTAAGGTCTATTTACAGCAAAAAGACTTCAAAATTTCAACTTTATTTCCAGAAGTTACATCTGGATTCCATAACACACACACACACACACACACAGAGGAGTGTTTAATAATTTTTAACACTTCAGTAGCACATAAGAAGAGATGATGGAAACTATATATGCAAAAAACAACCAGCCATGTTCCAGAAAGGATGTCTGATCTAATAGTAACAAGTGTTATTTAACGTGAGAGCTCAGAAGCCTAGCTACACACGGAGTTCTTATTCTTTGCAGCTTAAGATCTTTCTTGCTGGATCAGACCAGCGGTGGTCCCAGGCAGGCCTACTTGATTTCACCTTCGTTACTGCACCTACTACTGAAATACATAATAAATTCACCAAGTCTGTGAGAAAAAAACCATGCAAACTAAAACTTAGCAGAAATATAAAAGTTGTGTTTGTTCCTAGCTTTTGAAATTAAATTGAAAATTTATTCAGTAGGTGCTCATTTTCCAAACTGAATACAACAGGCTGGAGCATCAGGTGACCAAGGCTGTGTTTTTCTAGAGTTATTCTCAGGTTATATCAAGTCTTCATTTGAGAAGGAGATAGTGTCATCAAAAAAACATGCAGCATCTAAAATGAGATACAATTACAGTCTACCTTACTTTTTGTGGTGCTGTATTGTAGTCTGAGATCATTTATATCTCTCTTTTTAGCTAAAATGTTAATAAAATAGGGATTTTTGCTAATTTGTGGCAGTTTCAGACCACTCATTGAATGGAAAAATTGATTCAGTCATTTTTCTTTGAAGAAGAAAAAAGTCATATGAAAAGATTTTATTCTTTATGTGTTCAGAGCAAGTGATTTTAGTCTTTAAGGGTTTGGGCTTTATGTATTTGTTTGTTTGCTTATATAAACACAGAGTATTAAAAAAATAATTTATCAGGAAATCTCTTTTTTCTCAATTACCTCTCTATCAATTTCTTTCCAATTACTTATCTGTCCAAGCATAGTTTCTCTCTCTGTCCAAATTCTATGACAAAATGCTATAATATACTTCTTTTCCTTGGACTCTTTCTCTGCCCTCTGCATTGTTTAAATTGCTGGTAAGTGTTTCTTGGCAGCAGCCACTAACAGCAGTTAAAATTTTATAACCTTTACTTTTAATTACAAACTGTGTTGTGAAGGTAGCAATTGAGAAAAAGTGTTTTTAAATTCATCCTGTAAACTACACAGTGTTAATACCCCTTCAGAAGGAAAGAATGGGATTATTTCATTATTATAATTACAATCTATTAGAAAATTTGTATTTTTCAAATCTGCTCATACATCTCTCTGTTGAGGTACAAGAGGACTCTTTAAAAAATAATTTTATTTTATTAATTTTCCTAATTGAATTAACTTTTTTTTTTCTTTAATATTAAAACAAGAATTGTGGTCAATAGCTAATGTTCAATTAATTTGGGATCATTTGCTTTTCCTCCAGAACTAATTAACAGTTTGATTACAACAGTGGTATTAGGAACTGATAGATGACACAAACTATTTTATGATAGAAGTCCTCTTTTATAAAAGTATGTAAAAGTATTTTGACAGTTACTATTGTGCCGCAGAACAGTGAGCAATCAGAATAGATTTTCAGTCATGTTAATTTATTTTGCATGTGTTCTTTTTAGAATGATGTGCAAGACATTAAAACACATTGATACTGATAAAACTGTGATTTCTGCTGAAATCAGTATTGTCCAGGGAGAGAGGCTTTCTTTTTTTGCTACTGCAGTGCAGATTTCACTCTTTCCTTAATCTGACTGTGTGACCAATTAATATTGACAGATTTCCAAATTTTGGTACTACAATAAAATCTATAGTAAATTTTCATCAGAGCTTTTCAGTACCCAAGAAAGATCTGCCCAAGGAGATTGTGCTGGGTTTTATTCCCAAAACTTAGCTTGTTTTATATTTGAACTATTATTAAAAGTTCATCTTAACAATGTGAAATTCAAAAGCAATAAGGAAATTTAATATTGCAATTTATTCCCATACAGTGGATTTCATTTTTGATTTGGTAGCATAAAAATGCACTGAAAATTTGTAATTTCATTCAGGGTCATAAATTCTCTGTGCTTGTGGAGGAATGTTGGTAGTCTATATAAGGGGAAATATTTCTAGCACATCATCTGTGTCTTCTTCTGTTATTGAACATGCTGGACTGTGTTCCCCAAAGTTGATGCCCGATGATCTGCTTTCAGAGTTTTGAAAAATTCTTAAAGAAGCTATTGAAAGAAAATTGATTTCAGTTCTGTTATCAGACGCACACAAAATCCAACTCAGGTGATTAAATTTGCATATTTGAATTGATGATGAAGTTCCACATTACTTCACACTTCATGCTAATTTTTTATGCAGTGTTGCAGTGCTTTCTCAGGCAGTTTTCATTCTATGCTTGCCTTAGTGACGGGCAAAATACATCTAGCTGTATCTCACATTTTCTCCACAAATAGGCTGTTGAAATTTAGCATTAGCAATTTGCTACAGACAGGCTGAGGTGAAGTGCAAGGAGGTCCCGTGTACTGTAACACACAGGAAATCAGGCAGCTACCTCTCTCCTCTAAGAACTTTGCATCTATCAAATGTTTTAAACAACTATAAACTAATGCTTCTTTGTTGTTCATCCATCATGAGCAGTCTTTTCGTTTGCAATACACTCACAAAATGTTTTTCCTTCTCTCCTATTATTGTCCTGAATTATGACAAACCACAGTCATATGCAAGGTGGTGATCTTTGCATACCAGTAATATAATAGTCATACTTCATTTTGATCTGGTTTCCAGCCCTAGAAACAACAACTGAACAGGTTATTATGTTGCCCAATGGTTTCTCATTTTAAGTCTGAAATGCAAGACAATTGTCACTTCTGATAATCTCGTTCACAAGGATTTCCTAATACTTAGGTATTAGGAAAAACTTGCAGTGTGGGCATAGTAACATTAAATCACTGATTTTGAGGCTCATCCAGGGAGCTCCATACTGAAACAAAACAAAAAAAAAGAGAAAAATTAAAGGTTCGTTGGCCGTAACAATAGTTATTTTTTTCTTGAGTCATTTGGCTTTGGCCTACATTCTGCCTGAAAGTGGTTTGAAAGGCTGAGGAGTCTTCAGACAGTTAAAATAAATCCTTTTGGAACTAATCCATGACTTTCTTCACTTCAAAGGCCCCCCGGTACCCACAGACACTGGATGAGAGTAGGACTGATTGGGAAATGAAGAATTTCCCTCTGGTTCAAGTAGGGGAGGTCCAGGAGCGGCTCAAAGGGATTAATGCACACAAATCCATGGGCCCAGATGGGTTACATCCACGTGTGCTGAGGGAGCTGGCGGAGGTGATTGCTGAGCCGCTCTCTATCATCTTCGACAGGTCTTGGAGGACAGGAGAAGTGCCTGAAGACTGGAGGATAGCCAATGTCACTCCAGTCTTTAAAAAGGGCAAGAAGGAGGAACCTAGTAACTATAGGCCAGTCAGCCTCACCTCTGCCCCTGGAAAGGTAATGGAACAGCTTGTTCTGGATGCCATCTCCAAGCAATTGGAAGACAAGAAGGTCATGAGGAGTAGTCAGCATGGATTCACTAAGGGGAAATCGTGCTCGACCAACCTCATAGCCTTCTACGATCTCATGACAGGCTGGGTAGATGGAGGGAGAGCAGTGGATGTCATCTACCTTGACTTCAGCAAGGCCTTTGATACTGTCTCCCATGACATCCTGATAGCAAAGCTGAGAAAGCATGGGATAGATGAGTGGACAGTGAGGTGGGTTGAGAATTGGCTGTCGGACCGAACGCAGAGGGTTGTGATTCGTGGAGTAGAATCTGACTGGAGGCCTGTTACCAGCGGTGTTCCCCAGGGCTCAGTGTTGGGTCCAGTCCTGTTTAATATCTTCATTGACGATCTTGATGAGGGAATAACATCCACCCTCAGCAAGTATGCCGATGATACAAAGCTGGGAGGAGTGGCTGACACGCAGGAACACTGCGCTGCCATCCAGAGAGACCTGGACAGGCTGGAGAGCTGGGCAGTGAGAAACCAGATGAAGTTCAACAAAAGCAAGTGTAAAGTCTTGCACCTGGGAAGGAACAACTGTTTGTATCAGTACAGGCTGGGGGATGACCTGCTGGAGAAGAGCTCAGTGGAGAAGGACCAGGGGGTCCTGGTAGATGACAGGTTGGCCATGAGCCAGCAGTGTGCCTCGGTGGCCAAGAGAGCCAATGGGATCCTGGGATGCATCAGGAGGAGTGTAGCCAGCAGGTCAAAGGAGGTGATCCTCCCTCTCTACTCTGCCCTGGTCAGGCCCCACCTGGAGTATTGTGTCCAGTTCTGGGCTCCTTGGTATAAAAAGGACAGGGATCTCCTGGAAAGAGTCCAAAGAAGGGCTACGAAGATGATTAAGGGCCTAGAGCATCTCCCCTATGAGGAAAGGCTGAGTAAGCTGGGACTGTTCAGCCTTGAGAAGAGAAGACTAAGGGGGGACCTAATCAAAGTTTATAATTATCTGAAGCAGGGGATGCAGGGGGAATCAGCCAGCCCCTTTTCAGTGGTCTGTGGGGATAGGACAAGGGGCAATGGCTGCAAGTTGGAGCATAGGAAGTTCCGCACCAACATGCGGAAGAACTTTTTCACAGTGAGGGTGACTGAGCACTGGAATAGGCTGCCCAGGGAGGTGGTGGAGTCTCCTTCACTGGAGATATTCAAGACCCGCCTGGACGCCTATCTGAGCAATATGTGCTAGGGAGCCTGCTTTGGCAGGGGGGTTGGACCCGATGATCTCTCGAGGTCCCTTCCAACCCCTACAATTCTGTGATTCTGTGATTCTGTGATTCTTGAAGTCAGTGATAGTTTTTCTAGTTGACTTCATTGATGCTAGATCAAATATCTGTAAGTGGTGGTTTGTCGGTTTTCTTACTAGATATTGAAAATGTGAACTCATGGCCTCATTGAATTTCATCCAAATTATTTTGCTTTAGTCAGTCTAGAATCTCACCCATTGCACCTGATATAGGAGCAAAGATTGTGTATATTCAAATATCGCTGTGTCTTTAACTGCACAGACATTTTTGACAAAAGTTTCTGGGCAATCACAGGGCAGCAGGTAGGCACCACATAAATGAAGCATAATTGGCTGACTACAGATTTTAGTCAATAGGAAAATGTTTGATAAGGTGACCTTTTAAATTAACCTGCTTTAAAGATGTAATCACTCTAAATCAACAGATACAAAGAAGCTTATTAGCAATAGGTAAAATGAAAATACAATCCGTCAATCAGGTTTGATGATTACTAGATAAGAAAGGTCAATTTCCAAATAGCCACTAAGGCCTTTTGCTTTAGGAGGAACAATTGCTTAATCAACAACACTCAGCTTCAGGAGTTAAATTCTGCAGAATGTGGCCATCTTCCTTGTTCAACAAAAGTTCATACTGAAGGAATTACAGGTAGTTTTCTGGTTTTCCTTTACCTTATTTAAAAAAAAAAAAATTCAAAAAATTCTTTCCATGGTTTGTTTACATGCTAGAAAAACAATCCAATGCAGCCAAAATGACTGCACAGCAATATCTCAGAGCTTGAAGGAAAATAGATGCTGTTAATTGCCGAGTTAAACAGTTACTCACTTTAAACGTGTGCCATTCACTTTAGCAGTCTTTTAAAATAGCTCTCAAATAAGAGAAAACTGCTGAGAATTGTTCGACAAATGTAAACCAGGTCAGAACAAGAGAAGACTATACAGCAGATCTTGTTACACTAGGTATTGTGGGGGTTTTTTTGCCAGCACCTCTGTATATGGTTCTGTTGCAAATAAGGAGTATTCATTTAATTTTTGTAAACACCAGCTCCTTCACTTGCTTGGTGTTAGGATGTCACATTGTTTAAAACATCACAGAGATCCAAGGCCAAGATAACGAAAAGTAGTTCCTAAATTTATATTATGCCTTTGTACAAATCTGAAGGATACAGGATAATCTAGTCCTAAAAGGTTTGGTAACATCTTAATTTATCAGATGGAATTAAACTTGTATGTGCATATATATTTTTTGTTTTGGTTTGGTTTGGTTTTTTGTTTGTTTTGTTTTTTTCATTTTGGAGTTGCCTACAGGTGATTACTACAGGAAAATTCTTTCTTTCCATTGCACTAGCTCTTTGGAAATCTTCAATGTGCTAACACTTCCCTTTCAAAGCACTGGGTTTTTATAAAATGCATTTCATTGTATAAGGAAGTAGCCTTCTGAAATATGAATTAATTTCATTTTACCTTCACAACAAAATGTATTGCTTACTCTTACATTAGGCAGAGTGAGTTCAGTGTGTATACAGACTAGCACATCTCCCAGTTTTCACCAGAAAAAAGCAGCAAAGATTCAAGCTAGTCATTCTGCTGTAGGAATGAAGGTTCTCCTTTTTATATTAATCTCAGTTTTTTAAATCTCTGAGACAGAGGTTGACAGTGTAAAGACAACAAAGAGATTACTTGGTCCTCCATCCATAGGAAAGGGGAAAAAAAAAAAAGAAGAAAAGACAATTTGTCAGGCTTTACATGAAACATTGCATTTTACTCATTGCTGGCCTATAAACATGAAAGATCTTGTTGGTGTCCCCAATTAAATGTAGGAGATCAAAGCAGCATTGATATATAACCTGCTGTCTGTCTAGCAGTATTTCAAAAGAGAGATCAACTGAAAATTATAGTAAAATGTGCCATAAGTTGCTAGAATGTTGCTTTTTTTTTTCTTTTTAGGAGAAACAAGTGAAATTGCAGGTGATCTTTCCTGACTGTTTTCTGTTATCAGACGATTATGTAGGCATCAGATGAAACATTAAATGACATGAGGCAGAAACACCAGGAATGAAATTGTTCAGAGAACATTTATGACAGAAATATGAAATGATTATTTGTCTCCACTAGAATCCATACAATGTACTAGGTGTTGTACGTGGTCCTGAAAACTTGCTTAGAAGAGCGAAAAAGTTTAAATTTTAGATTACATTTTTTATCAGAAAAGGAAAAAAAAAATCAGTATGAAACATTTTTATTTTCCTGTCTTTTCCTCCTATCTTTTCCCTTTTATTTTTTTTCTATTGCAAAAGGCTGAGAAAAGAGGTGAAGAAAGAAATTGAGAGAAAAAGGAGAACAGTGGAGGAAAGGATCACTCTTTTTAACAATATTTCCTCCCCAAATGAAAGTTGATTGATTATTTTTTTCTTGCTAAAAGTGTGGGTTTCATTAGGGCATTCCACTGCAAAAAACTTCTGCTGAATGTTTCTGAACTTTATTTCTTCTTTCTTTGACTGTCCACATAAAACCAGGTTATCTGTTAAGTTAATAATTTTGTTGATTCATTCTTTCCCTGTTTTTTCCACAAAAAAGTGACAGTCAGAACTGGCAAAATTTAAATCCTAGTGCCATTCTTCATCCCACAGAGAAGGGGTGGAGATACCTACCTGACTGGTATTCAGAGCATTGTAAAATATGTTTTAGCGCCCTAGAATTCAGTTTCTGCTTTCTGGTGGAAGTCTGGGTGCTGACCTTTAGGCCTTTGGTTTCTCACATCTTCACAGCTTCAGCACTGACGTTCTCATACTTTCAGACTGTAGCTACAGTTAACTCAGTACATTGGGGTAATGCAAGATTTAGTTGTAACTCTGCCTATGGGATGAACATACTACTCAGACTTTGTGTCCTTTACGTTTATCAAATGGATGATGTGTGAGTTTGAAAGGCTCTTTAAAGCCAGAGCTACTCTGCTATCCCCCTTGTGTAAGCTGCTTTGAGATTTCCAGATGAAAAGTGCTATGAAAGTTCTAAATGGTATTGCTGTTATTATTTATTATATATTAAGCCAGAGCAAACTGCACATTACTTTTTTATGTTTATGCTTGGAAAGGGTAATGTACAGATAACTCATATTTAAAAATGTAGGTATTTGGAACATTTGCTTTGCGCCCTTCCATCCATTTCCATTATTAAAGCCAAGGGAGAGTTTTACGTGGGCAGAAGCAGAACGAAGATGGCAAATTCATTTCACTGTTGTACATATTGAATTGGGGATGTATTTAAGTTCAATTTCTAGTTTTCATACTTATCCAGCTGTAATTGTCTGCTATATTTTTGCACTACCTTTGTGCCAGTCACTTATGGTGCACATCACTGGGCTGTGAGAAACTTAATAGTTTCATATACTTTATTACACTAAGCTGTCTCCATAAACGTCTCAAAATCTAAAATTACAAATAATTGCTTCTCATTAGCAATGGCCTATAAACAGTTTATTGGTTCACCAATACCGAATCTGTGTAAATAATGGTTCATCTGTTTATAGGACCAGAGGAAATAACCTACATACCAATAAACACATTCTAGGCTATGAAAAGCAGGATGCATGCCAGTAAAAAAGCCAAAACCAGAAGTGAAGATCTCTTCCGTAGTTTCTTGCTGCTAAGCAGAACTCCTGAAGAATTAACTGAGAGGTTTAGCTACAACACTGTTGGTACAATGAAACCCGTACCAACAGATCTGAGGCAGAGATGCTATCTGCTGTTTTCATGTCCTCTATAATTTTTAGTTTACCTGTCATGGCAACATGTAATTCTAGTTTTAAATTCAATAACACATCCTTCAAGGATCTGTTAATGCCTCGTACAGAAAGAAACTTCACTTTCAATATGACTTCTGTCCAATAAAATAATATTAATTGTGATACTAATCGATGCAGTGTTAGCTTGCTGGATAATTGAAATTATGTAGAATTCAGAGGCTGAATTTCTAAAATGATATGTGTTATCAGCTTCCATAAATTAATTGTAGTCATCACCAGCATGGCACACGTTACATATGGGAGCAGTACTCAAAGAAAGTCCAATGTTTTCAAGAAACAATGTATTGTAAGGTATTTCGCCAAAGGGACTCCAAATCACTAGCCACATATGGAAAACTGGCAGAAATTCTGGTTTCAAGGGCTTAAGAAACAGACAGATACCATATGAAAATGGGTCAGAAAGTAACAAAAGTAAGAGCCATGTCCGAAAGTAAAATTCCTTGAGTTTGTCTCCTAAATTCAGAAGGAGGTTTGTAAATTGTATGGTTTTCATAACTCCAGACCCTCAAGAGACCTCCCAGAAGGCAAAAGGAATAGGCTCTATTAGTTCCCAGGTTTCAGCTTTGCTTCCTTTGATGACTAAAAACCCAATATTATGGGATCTTTGCTGATTGCAGGCAGAATTACTCAAGTGCAATTTTTAAATGCCTTATATAATAGGACTATGAAATTGTTCCACACATGAATTGTTTAAAACATCTGCAGTAAATGCCTGAAATTATTTCATCCAGTACAATGCCGTTTTAACTACTTTTTAAAATTTAGAATAATATATGCAATTAAAGTGCAATTACAGAAAAATGAAAGTGCCAGTGCAATTAAAATACATAAAATGTATAAATCTGCCCACAACTCCTTCTGATTTATTTGTATGCTTCTATACTCTGAAGTCTTTTGTCGACATAAATTTTTCTCACATATATTTTAGGAAACTAGGCTGATGGAAAACATTTCCTGTATGTCAGAATCATTTAATATCATTCCCAAAATAGTTAAATTAAGACTTATTTTAAAATCAAATTAGACATAACATCAAGAAAAGCTAATCACTAGATGTGTGTGGAAGTAACAGTCTTGCTACCTAATGTCCAAGTAAACAAAGAACAAACTAATTCAGCATGACTTTCAGTAGAAAGAGAAGGTGCTCAAAATTCTGTCTCCATATGACTGAAGAGTTGAACGGTTTACTTAAGAAAGAGGACAAATAGGGGCGAAAAAGATAGAAGTGGAGAAATTAATGTAGTGCAGAGAAAAATTAAAAAAGGCACGTGCTTTGCTTGCACTGCTATACATTCAGGGACATTGAAATGCAACAACTTTATGACTGATGAAAGGAAGTACATTGTCACACAAGTAGCTTTGGGAATACGTTGCCTCAAGGTATCACTGAGGCCAGAAGCTTATCAGGATTGAAAACAGGGTTTAACATTTACACAGATAGCAAGAATATACAAATGTATAACAGTAAGGATTAAGAATTTGACCCTGTATGAATTGAATTGAATGGTTTTCCTCTGACTTCAGAGGTGTGAGATCCAGACTAGAAAGGAGAGAAATTTGGAAAGGATAGAAACCCCTTTTTCTTCAGAGTATAAGAGAGACTTTAGCAATGAGCTTAGGAAAATATTTTTCTGATAAGGAATCCCATAACTTCATGACGAAGGTTTCTCCACATGATGAATGTTTCTCCTCTGTCTTGCGTTAGTTTGGGGAGGAATTACTCTTTGTCTGTCTTACTTTAGGGGTAAGCCTAAAAGCTCTATCAAGGTCCTCATCAATAAAATGTAATAGTCACAAGTATAATGGAGACAGCTCAGTTAATATTTAAGTATATTTAGAAATAGTAACCAGTATCTGCTAAGAAAAATTAAAATGTTTGTTTTCTTACTGCCTTTAAGAGAGCATTGTACATCTGAGAGTAATTGATTTCTGAAAGGAACTTTTCTGTTTCTTACAGGCAACAAACTATGTACCACGTATATTCTGTGTTTGCTAATTATTCTCATATTTTTAATTGAATAGCAGAACTAATATTGGAGGTGCAGATGAAACCTGCACAGAGCATATTTTAAAACTAACCTCAGCAGTCTCACCTGCCCTTTCATTGGAGAGTCAACTAATACTGGTATGCCAATAATTAGATAAATGATTATGGGTGTAATTTCAGAAAACTTTAAATTGTTTTCTACTATTTTTACCTGCTGTGAAATAATGCCTTAGCGATACTTGCAAGTCTCTTTAAAAAAAATTAAAAATTAATGAAATCATCTTCTTAAATAAAAATAAATTGGGCATTACTCTTAATGGTGCTTTGTTTCCTGGACAGTCCGGAGGTATGATGTTACAACACATGCATGTCTAAAACGGGCACGAACAAACAATTTCACAGCAGAAACTGCTTCTGAATTAATTTGAAAATTAATTTGAAAATAATTCTCTGACAGTTAATGTGCAATTCTGTAAGGAAAGGAAAACAGCAAAAAAAAAAGAGGCTAACGGTATAAATTATTTTTTTTTATTGATCAAGCACATAATTGAATGTACTTATATTTTCTAACATTAATTCATAATGAACATATCCTATACATGCACACATACTTGAGTATCTATACTTTACGTGTTCATTTTAAATCAGCTACTGGTTTGGACCATGTCTGAATTATTCAGAATTAAAAATGTAGTTTAAAATTATGACTCTTCCTAAAGCCTGAAAGTAAGTTATATAGAGAAGAAGTTTTGAATTAACAATAACTTAGTCCTTAACCTTGCTCAATATTGCAGAAATCTTAATTTGCCTAGGACTGTTGATGGCTGAATCTTCAAGTGAACTTTAAAGAAACTTAAGAATTGGAAATATATATATATATTTATACTAGATGGCACACTCAGAAGGTTTTTTAATATATAAAGATAATTTTATAATTGTAAATTATAATTATAAATTTATAAAGATAAAACTTACACCAGCTTGTTTGCTAGCGAGGCAGATTATCACGTCATCTAACAGAATAACCTGTTCTTCAGCCTCTTCACAGAAGGGATGTAAGAATTTACCATTCATAGAATCTTCTGAGTTGGAAGGGACCCATAAGGATCATGAAGTCCAACCCCTGGCTTCACACAGGGCCAGCCAAGTCAGAGGATGGGACTGAGTGCAGCATCCAGGCACTTCTTGAGCTCAGCCAAGCTGGGTGCTGTGACCACTTCCCTGGGGAGCTGATTCCAGTGCCCAACCACCCTCTCAGTAAAGAACCTCTATTCAGGCATGAGTTACTTTGAACTTTGTGACTGGGTCCTAAGACTGCAGAGGATTGCCCCTGGATCACATGTGGGTAGGGTGGTATTAAATGATTTAGTAATTTTCAGTATCATTATTCATTGTTGTGACCACATACTCCTTGAAATTTATTGAACTCTGATAGAGTCACATGAAGACTTTTGGAGAAAATTACATCATTTTTCTATTATATTTAGGTAGACACAGTCAAACTGAAATTATCTGGAACACATTTCAGATATTAAAGGTGGAACTGGGAAGTTTCTTATTTTACACCAAAAGCTGAAAGAAGTTACCCATTTACGTGGAGAAATTCAGATATCATTGTAAAATGTATAATCCAGCACAAATAGATCACTGTGATGTGTGTATTTCCCTTCAGAAGACAAACATTAACTTGCCCTAACTAGCAAATATTTCAGTTAATGAAAGAGCATCTTTCACCTTCTGTTTTTAGGTGAAATAAGGAGCAAGTCTAATGGTGGACTGTAGAAGCAAAAGCAATACCAATTGCAGTTTTCCATGTCTTTTCTACTTTGGAATTGTTTATAGGAGATGATCATCAACAAAAAATTGAAAAATTCTTATTTTTTTTCCTCGAAGTTTAGATGAGACCTTTATTGTAGATGAACCTAATTTCATTTCTAAGCTGCCAGTAAGTTTCCAGAAAACTGACATAACTTTCAGACAAAATCAATTTCTTGCTTCATCTGTTTTTAAATAGATGCAAAATTTGATACTAGAAAATTTGAAATTTGCTTTTGTCTTTTTGTACTTTTAACAAAACCTTCTTATTATTATTTACAGCAATAACAGCACAATAGTCTTTACTCTTGTCATAAAAATTATGAGCTATTACATCATAAATAGCATATAATAATAAGCCACAATGATTGGATGGTTTGTTGTCAGGTTCACTCCAGGACTATGAGCTAACAATAAACAGGGAGAGACAAAAAAGCCACCAACAAACCACCAACACCTCCCCCCCAAAAAAAAACCCAAGCAACCAAAAACCCAAAACAAACCACCAAAAAACCCCTCAAAAACAAAAGTTGGAGACAATCAGTTCAGCTATCTATAGTGGAAGGAATCACAGCTATGAATGAGCAGAGCAGATGTATTTGAAGACTGGCACATTCACAATGAAAATTACAGAAAGGAACACAGGGTATTACTTTGCACAATCGATAATATGAGGCAAAAAGGTGATTCTATTTCCATCTGATTACTGCTATAGGTAATGAAGGCAGCAAGGTGAGAGAGGTTTCATGAAAGTTGCATGCTGCTTATCTACTTTTTTTCACTTTTAAACTGTTCCACACTAATATTCTTCATAATTTTCTTTGTAGAATTCTTCTTTTCACAAGTACTATGCTGCACAAATGTGCCCTTATTCTAAGGAATCACATTTATACCAGGGAGATCAGCAGTATAGTTCAAAATTGCGGAGCATTCTCATCCAGTAATATCTTTTGTTTCATCTAAGAGACAGGCCCATGTGAGTCTAGTTGGTTTGAAGAAGGGAAAGGTAATATTTTAACTGAGGTTTTCCAAGTCTTAGTCCTGGTGATTGCTTATAAGCCATCAATTCTGCTTTATAAATCCTTATTCTTAGTAGTATCTTAGCATTTATCAATGCAGGCATAGTACTTATCCTTACTGTGCATTTCTAACCCTTGTGCCTTCTAGTTTTTACTTGAGGCTTTGGCTCAACACTGTCTTTTTTTTTTTTTTCTGCATGGCCTTTCTTCTGTTGTTCCCAGCCCTTCTATCAATTATTTTGGCAAGAAGAAACAAGTCAGGATTTTTGATACTGCCCAGCTTCTAGGCAGTCCCTGAAGTTTGTGTACTTGAAAGTAGGTGAGATTTTAGGCTGCCCTGGATTATACAAGAGGGCATTTACAAGTCGTGGATATCAGAAGGTTAGAGAAGCAGACATATGACTTAAAGATTTCATTCTCTTTCACTTTATTTGGCTGTGCTGAGAATAAATTGAGTGCACCTGAAGCTTAGGCTGACTATAAATTGAAAGTACTTGGTCAGATTTATATTCACAATGTAACAATGTAGAAGATCTCACAAGACTTCGGAGTTGGGAGTCTCTACATCTATTATCATATCTAATACAGTGCTTTATAGACCAGAAGTCAATATTGATCTCCACCCAAATGCCACTGTCTGTGACAGAAGTTTGTAAGTAAATATTTACAGACAAAATCATGAAATGGAAATGAAGGCCACTGGAATTCAAGCCTTTTTACTTGTTCTTTCTAGAATTGATTTTATTTTTGTTTTTAAACCAGCCATTCCACCAAAAGAGCCTTTCATCTGTTTAGTCAGAAGGGAGAGTCTTTTCACTGTTATGTTGTTTATGGGAGAATGCCAAAGGAAAAAGAAACAACAAAAAAACCCCAATGTAAAAAGCAAGCCAGAACCTTTGAAGGAGTCTGTCATTTTCTCATAAATCGTGCCCTGAGTGCAAGTGCAAAGCAGCATCACAAAACAGCAGAGCTTTACATTTGCCATGTAGACTAAGAATTTTGACCTGAGGCACTTCCCTGAGATCTGATCTTTGTGCATCCTTTTTCCTAAAAGAGTGATTTAACTGTGGGTTCTTGCACATTTCAGCCTGTCCAGTATGTCAAATGTTGCATTAAGGTAGCGATCCACTCTCTGCTAATGGAAAACATAAGGTCTCGTTCTCATTTATACTCAGGGCCATTTATCTCGCTATCTTGTTGAGTGTTAGTATGAAAATGAGAATAAATTTCTATAGAAGCATATACATATACATCAATGGATATCTATATGGATGTACATGTATACATGTATAACATGAATAACTTAATTATAACATGAATAACTTAATATTTGCTGTATTTAAAATCAATCTTTTTATGATGCTACAATTTGGGGGGAGGGGAGAAATTTAATTTTTTATCTATTTAAAATGAAGACACCTTTGAGTTTCCTTTTTTCCCTTAAAATATGTTTTGAACTTTCAGTCAGCGTAGGTTTTGACCAAAGTATCTGACAGTGTTTCCAATTAAATTTATTCTTGATATAAAATGCTGAACTTAGATCTCCACTGAAGGTAGGTGTCATATATTGTTTATTTGATGTCTTGTAGATGGGACACTTGAAAATAGAAAATACACAGGCTCCACAAACCAGCCATGTTTTTTCCACTAAGGACTTTATCTTTGTCAGTGCAAACACAGATAGAAAACATCAGAAGTGGAATACATTTTTTTTTTTTTTTTGCATTTAAGTTTCTGACTTGGTTCTCAAGTTCTCAATTCAAATAACCACCTTCCAAGTTTTCCTGAGAAACTTTTTATTATCCCACTTCCAGACCACCTTCAGGCTGAGAGACTTGGTCTTTTTCAGCCCCAAGAAGAGAAGGCACAGGGGAGACGTTACAGCAGCCTTCCAGTACCTGAAGGCAGCCTACAGGAAAGCTGGGGAAGGACTGTTTGTAAGGGCGTGTAGCAACAGGATGAGGGGCAGCGGTTTTGAACTTGAGCAGTGTCCTGGTTTCAGCTGGAATAGAGTTAATTTCTTGCCAGGAGCCAGTGTAATGCCGTGTTAGGATGAGAGCAGTGCTGATAACACATTGATGTTTTAGTTGCTGCCAAGCAGGCAAGGGCTTTTCAGTTTCTCATACTGGCCTGCTAACGAGAAGGTGGGGCGCACCCAGGAAGCTTTGAGGGAGACACAGCCAGGACAGGTGATCCAAACTGGCCAAAGAGGGTATTCCATGCCAATTACATCATGCTCAGCATAAAGGGGGACTCATGGGGGGAGAAGCAGGCAGCTCCAGGATGTGTGGTTTTGGGAACAGTCTGGTTTTGGGACACCTCTGAGCTGTATGACCTGAGTTGTGCGGTTTGGTGAGAACTGTGTTGTGTATCACCAGTCTCATATCTTCTGCTATAAAGTCCTGTTATTATTATTATATCTCTCTCTCTGCTATCCCAGTAAACTATCCTTATCCCAACCCACAAGGTTTTGGTTTCTCTGGTTTTCTTTTCGCTCCCTTTCCCCTCCCTCAAATATTGCTCCCCCCACTCCTGCTCCCTCTTAAAGAGCGAGCGGCTGCGTGGTGCCCGGCTCTCGGCTGGGGCAAAACCACGAAAGGTAGGTTTAGATAAGACATAAGGAAGAAGTTCTTCACTATGAGGCTGGTGAGACACTGGAACAGGTTTCCCCAGGAGGTGGTGGAGGCCCTGTCCCTGGAGACATACAAGGTGAGGCTTGATGAAGCTCTGAGCAACCTGATCTAGTTAAAGGTGTCCCTGCTTACTGGAGGAGTGTTGGAACTAGATGACCTTTAAAGGTCCCTTCCAACCTAATGCATTCTGTGATTCTATGATTCTGTGACTTGCAGTTTGCTTTTACCAATATTTGTTCCTTTTTTGGGACCATAAGGTAAATTCCTCAACCTTAGTACATTGCTTAACTGAATTCACTGTTATATAAAATATCATATTTGATTTCTGTTTATTTTAGTATTATCTGTAGGATAGAAACCTTTTCTTCTTGCTGAAACTGAAAGCAAGGAACATATTATTAGCTGAGGGTAGAGATTTTAATAGGTCTTTCAACTCTTCATATATATTCAACACTTTGGTTCCCTAGGGTTGTATTTTTAATTGATCTTTAATTTGGAAATGCTATTTTGAATGTTAGCAAGTATAGAGGGCCTCATAGAGGCCCATCATAAAATCAGCAAATATTTTCTGTTCTCTGTTTTCCTTATGTATTTTCTTATATTCTCTACTTGCAATAATTTAATGGGAAAGGCTTTTGATACTACTTTTAACTATGGGGCTAAAAATGTATCCCTTTCTTCTTAACTGGTAAGAGATACATGGCTTGATCCAACATTCTTTACATAGTCCCTCTGATTTCACTGGATTTTGGAACTTGCCTTAAATGAGATAGACATTCCCGATTCACTCAGGAAATTAGCCACAAAACAGCATCACAAGACATGACCTCATCCTTATAATGAGGGTTGGACAATTTGTTTCAGTAATGGGTATAATGGCAAAAAGCCACGGAGGGCAGGGGAGAATCTTGTCTGTTATTTTTGTCAACCTAGGAATAATGTAAGCTTTGTGTGAAGTACAAAGCATAACTTAGGAGTTGGGCCTAAGTTGCTAAAGATGAACTCTGCTCTCTGCAACAGTCAGACAGCTCTCACTGAGTATAGTGAGGGTAGTCTATATGAGTCCGAATTTAAAATTTCTCCTAAACAATATTGGTTTGTAGCATTTTTTTTCTTCCAGTGAACCCTCTCTCAAATTCTTTCCCTTTCAGATGGTTGAATGAGGTGATTTTTGTTAACAGTTCAATATCCACAGTTTCTCAACCAAAGCTTTCCAATTGTGAGCCCTTCAGTCTCTGAGCACATTGGGGCAACCATTGTTTTTTACTGTTCATTCAGTGCTGTGGAGACTCTTCTTTCTTAGATTCATGGTATTCTAAGTGTTAAGTAATAGGCCCAAATTTATGAACATCATATGGCTTGGATAAGAATTGGGTATCTGCATCTAATTCACTTGGAAGCCTTCACTGAACTCTGTAGTGCCTAGCATAGAGAAGGCATAGACTTTTCTCATTAATGGTCACTGATTATTAAACAAATGATTGCAGGTAATTTATGATTTCATAAAATGCTCTCTAAGCTTAGTTTTTGTAATGGCCTTCATACCCAAGAAAGATAGCTAAATTTAACACTGGAAACCCAGAAACATAAATTGATTTCTGTTCTTTAAATCAATTCACATAAAAAATAATGAATCATGAAAACTTTAGCGAATTTTTGATACATATTTTTGTTTGTAATCACTACTTGATGCACTTTGACATGACTCACATCAATATTTTTGAGAAACTAGCCATTAAGACTAACAATGACATTTTATAAAAGTAATTGATAATGATTTTAATGAGAAAGAAAATTGTTTAGCATTTAATTTAATAGATCAAGTTCCATGTTTTTATAATGTTATGCAATTGACATGTGGATCTCAATGTTTCATCCACTCTTGATTATTAATTTCTACATATATATTTAATAAAATCAAGCAGCATTTAAAGAGAAAAAAGCTTTAAATTTATAGTATCAGAGAAGAGATAATAAAAAGGAAAGTAAAGAAGTGTTCAAGATAATTTATGATGTGGGGACGGCAAACAAAACCATCTCTTCTATTAACTTGATGTGACAGTCTGTAAGACTGAAAGTTAACCCCTTTCACATTATTAGAGAGGAAATAAATTTCTACTCAGTTTATCATTAACTTGAGATAATTTATTCCACAATTTATCTTTTAGGTCAGGGCTCAATAGGATTCAAAACAGACTAATATATTCATGGACAACAAGAGTATCTATGCTTATAATAGAAAAGTCACGAAGTCAATGTAAATTAAGGCTATAAACACTAAGCCGCGCTCCAGTCGTTAGACATTGAGGACAAAGTAAAGCTTCCTCACTGTCTTGATCCACAAGTCTATGCTGTTGTTTCTTCCCTATATGTTATTGGTCGTTGTCAGAAAAACATGTGGCTGGACTCAGCAGTTTCCCTACTAGCTTGGACTAAGAATTGTTACAGAAGTGACCCCTTCTGAATGAAAATGGTCTTAGCTTCACTGATCTCTACTAGAGTTATGAAAATATCTGTTCATGGGGGATTCATGTGTAAAACGAGTACTGCATTTCTAAAAATTCACACAGATGCCTCAGTCCTTCTACACATGTTGTCTTTGCTGGATCATTCACTCCCAGATCATTGAGAACATGCCATGATGAGCTTTTTAATTCTAATTAAGTTTATTTATATTAAATGGGAGTCTCTAGGCTTAAAACACTGCAGAGAGAGAAGGGAAACAAAATCTTCACAGTTCAGGGAGGGTGGACAGACTGTATGTCCCTTCTTAACAATAGCATTGACATAAAATTTTACTTTTACCTTTCCTTTTTTTTTTTCCCCCCTCTCTTCTCATTTCCCTAGTCAGTGTGAGCTCAGGTCAGGCCAGGCTGAAACTTTCAAAATGCTCAGCCAATTAGAGTAATTCTGATGGTGTGTACACATGGCAACCGCTGGTATAAAATACTGTGTAAGTCAGCATGCCAGAAAGTAATTGGTGGCAGTATTCCAGAAAGAATTAAATTCACTGAATAGCTGTTAATAAGGTTTTTACTCAGGGGTACTTCTTCTCTCTCATTCTCTGTGTTAGCAACCCTAACAACAGAACTCTCCCTCATGAATTAGTGAAATAGACTAGATAAAACAATATAAATGGAACATATAAAGACTTCTATTAAATGATACTAAGCTTAAAGACTTTCCCTAATGCCCTCATCTATTATACTAGAGCATTTCAGATACCCAGAGGAGGCAGACGCTGAATAATGTAAGAAATACATGAAGTCATATGTTTACACATGTATGCACATAAAAGAAGGAATCAGCTTTTCCCTCTGTTAACACTGTCAGAGAAGGAATCCATATATTGAAGAAGCAATCATCTACAAAATAGCAGTAGAGAATTACCAAAGACCCTATTCTCCAACTGCAGCCTGGTCAAAGAAGCCAGTTGTGTTATAGGAAGTAGCCTGTAGTTTACACGAAGAGTATGGATTTTAGGAATTTTGGAAGTCCCCTGTAGTTCAGAGTTTTCCTTTTCATACTGAAGATTGCTTAATGGCATTTGTAATTATCTCCCACATCCTCATCTCAACATCACAGTCATCTAATAACAGTTCTGAACTTTCTTTGCTTCAAACAAACAAAAAGGGATGAAAATCTGATATTCAAATATCTCATTATACTCTCCTGACTCCATTAGTCATGAAGCATCTACAAGCAGAGTAAACTATGACATATGCGAGGACTGACAATACTATAAGGGTGATTCAGGTTGCTCTCATAAAATCTTTTAGACTAACTATTGGTCCTCTGTAAACACTTTTTCTGTAAATCTTGAGTCTGTTCCCAGTGAAACTATGCCAAAAGAAATCTGGGAGGAACATGTCAGCAAGTACTTAGAAGTAATCCTCACATCTTTCCTCCTGTAATTCATTTTGCAGTACCCTTTCCTGTCAAACTGGAGATGAAAATATTGCCCCCTCTGAGTTGATGAGATTGATTTCTTTTACAGGCTGTGTTGTAACTAGTTTACGTAAAATGAAACGTGTGTCAGAAAAAATAAACCACAGAGTGGCAGTGAATAAAGGAGCAAAGTGGTTTTTTATACTGATGGCAAGACTTTTTTTGAGTAGGACGGAAACATTACAAGAACATCTAATCTCTTGTTTAACACATTCTTGGCTGTTTGACTGGTAGTGTAAGTAATGTGTTGTGTTATAGCTAAATTAATGAATTATTAAGACTTATTCTAAGCCAATCTAAACATATTACAAAATATTGATATGCTGTGAGCGATTTAGGTATAGCTATTCTTTATTTTCTTCTGGAAGGTTCTATGCATTGTAAGAAGAGCTACACAGACCAAGAAATCTTTTTGGACTATTGGGAAAGATGGAAAAAACTGAACAAAAGGTGTCAGCACATTCACATCTGTATCATGTCAGAGCTTGTAAGATTTCTGTATCCATGTAGCTTTCTGACATGAAATGCAAAGATTCCCTGCTATATGAATCATCACTTATTTCAATAATTTTCTCGAGAAATGATCTGGCTTTGGCACAAACACTAACAAGAATACCTAGCATGGATCACAGAGAAATACATTAACCTATTTATTTATTTAGGCACATTTTTCTGTTTAAACCAGTGTTCACTATTTCCAGAAACTCAGAGTGGATTTTTGGAGTTCAACGGCTAGGGATATCAGTAGGTTCATTCTATGTAGAGAACATAGGAAAAAAGGGAAAGATATTTATGGGCTGTTGGGGGAAAAGGAGGAAACTGAATAAAAAGTATTAGCAAATTTAAATGTGCATATCTCTGTCTATGAAAGCACTATTTTACAATAATTACTGTATAGGGGAAAACAGTTGTGCAAATCAAAATTCTCTGTTTCTATCATTTCCTTTAGTCTGATTTTCATTTAAATGAACTTTCCCTATGTCTTTGTTGAAAGAAATACGAGGAAGAAGAAGGATGCTTCAGATTTACTTGAATCACTTGAGTATCATACTTTGCTACAGAATGAGACTTCAGCTTCTCTATTCAACTTGTACTACTAGAGCTATTCCACTTTGCGTGATCTTGTAGTTCGTTGGGTGCTATTATTTGGTGGTTAAGAATAGGATGTAAATGAAACAGGGTATGTTTACATGGCTGCCTTCTCTGTCTGTGATAGAAAAATGTTTGAATAATAACAGCATGAACTTGAGCATGGATTTCACAAATGACAATCTTGAAGGTAACAATACTGACTGCTCAGGCTTGCCTTTCTTGTGTTATGACTAAAACCTCTGCTTGAATATGTTTAAAAGGAATGTAAAATTAAAATAAAATACTTTATTTAAAATTTATTTTAAAAATTCACGTTTCTGATAAAAGCTGTGATTCTAGTGTGACTTTTTTAATAGAAAGAAATATTTTTAGCTTGTTTTGACAAGGTCTATAAAACATTCCTCTTGTGTCAGTGCTCTTTAAGATATTTGATCAAGTACTAGAAATGTACAATATATTCTAATAGCAAATAAGGGTGTGTTCCTAACAAATTAGAAGGTGTCAAAAGTTGAAGGACCTTCATCCATGCAAAATCCATCCATGGATTTGGGTGTCCTAAATTCTGGGCAAATTGAGATGGAGTTAATTTCATTTTTAATAAAGAGAGAAACCTGTCATAGCTGCTTAGTGGTTGGCATGTGGGTTAGTGTAGATCTGTGCTTTTTGCTGGGGTTTTATTACAACCTTGTCATCTACTAATAAGAATCAAGCATATTTTTCTTATAGACTATATTAAAGAAACATTTAAGCCTTGAAGATATTCAGTGACCTTTTCTATAGTCTAACTAATAACAACTGGAGTGTGACACTATGGGTTGGCCTCAGTTTCTGGTTCTGCCAGTGGTTTCCTTGGAGACTTTCTGCAGGTCGCTTCCTTGCCCTTTGTCATCAGTGGTATTAATTTGATGTAGCTAATCCTTCATTTCCTTGTTTCTTATTACCAGTGTGTGGAGGAAGAAAAAAGTTTCAGAAATATGGAAACAAACTTATGTGATTTCTGATACATTTTATTTATTTTGACTAAACCTTGCTGGATAATTCGACTTCATACACACATGAGATATTGAAGCTCTCCATTTTGGCTGACACATTTCTGGGGAATAAATAATTGACTGAAACACATAATTCAGCTCCATTCTGATTTACTTCTGTTCAAGAATCCAAAATTCATTAACAAAAGACTGTTCTGGGGGTTACCGGAAACAAGCTGGGAAAGACATCAAGTCCTGTGGGAAAAGTCTTTCTGGGAGATTAAAAAAAACAGTTTCTAGAAGAATACAGTCTGAGTTTTGGTAGAAGATCCACCACCAACTGAATATTAGCTTTTTTTTCTTTGTTGCAAAGAAGTGAATAGAGCCCTGAAGAAAGACTGCTTTGTGACTGAAGTTTTTGATATTGGCTGACCCACAGGTGTATTTGCTTGAAAAAAATCTTAGTATACTATATTTTATTATTTGAAACATAGACATTCTGTGCTTGATACCATCACTGAACTTTAACAGCAGCTGAGCAGCTATGCAATTGGTCATCCCCAACTTCTTTGATTTTTTTAAGGGGATGAATGATAATGGTTGGTGACACTAAGATTTCACCTCATTCTTTTTCTTTCCATTTGTAAAATTTTCATCTCTGTCACGCTTTTTACTCAGTCTGATTATAGCTTTTCTTACTCAGTCTTAAAAATATGATTCAAGATCAATCAATGAAATGAAATCCAAAATGTGAACTGATTTCTGTTTATAATATGTATCTTCCTTTTTAAGGGAAAACATCCTAAAATAAGTTATATGGAATGAATACCCGTCCAGAAAAACTGCGTGCATCCTACGCTATAACTTAAACTTCTTATTTTCAATCTTAAGGTAAGGTAAGATGCAAGCAGGAGACAGAAATTCCCATTTTAAAGCTCACATCCTAGTATTAAAAGAAACTTGAAGTCCTGCCAACTCTTGGACACTTTACAAAAAGCAAATCATTATGGACTAGAATGAGCTGCTTTTTATTGCAAAATTTTCCACTCATACTGGCAGTTATCTACAAGTAAGTATACGTAAACTGTGAGCAGCATGGTTTTCAGTCAGAGCCTGACAGTTTTTACCAAATCGTGAGGACCAGCAGATGGTGCCATCTCGCAGATGGCTATCTCGGGTTGGGATTTTTTTTTCCTTTTTTTTCCTGACCAAAACCAGCCATAACCTCTTAAAAAAATACATCTCGTCAGTCACGGTATGGTACTTTTCAAAAACTGTGGATGTTCTTTCTATATAAGGCTGTGTCTCTGATGGTGTTATTTTCCTAAAGACATATTATGGATTTGAGTCATATAAACAACCTGATTATTACATGGTGCGATGAAATTGCAGTATTTGCCATGCTGGAATGGAGGGAAAGTATTCAAGTAAGAATTAACAGTGTGCTCCTGCGAAGACACACTACTCTGGTTCCATATGGCCCGAACAGAGAAGCTTGAAATTACTGTAATTGGAAGTGTTTAGTTAGACTCTCACCAGGTAAAGAAAGGTAAAAAGGCATTGTGCTTCCAAGCACATAGTGTAAGTCTTCTCTAGCTAAGCAAAATGGAAAGGAAGAGTCTTAAGATAGGGCCATTAGTGCTTTGAAGCAATGTCAATTTTTTGATAAATGCTGTAATTTATAAAAGGTGCAAAGCTATTTGTAAATTGGAGCAGAATTTGAAGGTTACCTCCAGTGAAAAATGGAGGGGGAAAAAAAAAAAGGAAAAGGGGGCAGAGTGTTAAATTTAAAAATCTAAAAATGGTTACAGTAAAAAAGGTGAAAATGCTCACTTTTCTTGACTGATACTTGGGAAAATATAAGCCTTGAATTATATTTTCTGAACCAGTTTCCTTAATGAACAAAGATCTGCCAGTATCCCCATGATTATGCTGTTGGTACTGAGTAAGAGAACCTGTGGCACAAGAATTTCAGTGGAAGAAGGTAAGTATGAACTTGACCCTTCTCTCTTCTTTGACTACCAAAGAAAGTTACTCTTCAATAGTACTTTAAACAAACTGGTCACTTTTCTCCAAAAGCTAGGTGAAGTGATCAATTCATTTTACACAGAGCACTGGACAGCTACTGATGACAGATTTTGGCCCATCCAGGCCTGGCCTAGGTCTGAGCTTTTCAACCAAGGTGCTTAATATCCAGTCCCCAGTATTGTGTAATTCCCATACAGGTAACAGTTTCTGTGTAAAATATATGAAACCCGAAAAGTTTCCTGGCTGAAGAAAGACAGTTCTCCATCTTTGGTTTCTGCCTGTCCCCACTGCTACTTCGGTGGCCACCACAGGCATTCAGAGCAGTCTTGGCTTGAGGCATGCAACAAGAAATTAGTAGTGCAGCTGGCAACACTGCCCTGGTTTCAAGCTTTGATTGCACGCTAGGGACTGTGAAACACAGGCTCTTAGTTAGCAACCTTTTTACTACTCAGTTGATTGTGCCAGAAAAAGGTTGGAGGAATCAGAGGAAGATATGAAATGGCCATGCAATTTGAGAGGGAAAAAAATATAATAATCAATGCCATGTGGATTATGGTTTGTTTTTTTCTGGAAACCATAATCTTACTAGAAGAAACACTGATAAAAGGAGGGCAATTAGATCACAAGGATTAAGCATATCTAAACCTGTGATTGTCAGTAACAGTATAATGTAGGAGGAAAGCTGTCTCATTGTTCACTTTCAAAGGTTGTTGGCCAGTCATCTGTTCTCCTGTCCCTTACTGACAGACATTGTAAAACTCACAAGCAATTTTATTTTTTTTTAAACTTTAATTTTTAAAGTCATACAGAGTATTCAAGAGATGTAAAGACAGTGATATCTAACTCAGTATGTCGTGATCATGCTATAGGGAATAGATGTAGCAGCAAGAATGAAAAATTAGACTCTGTTTCTCTGGACACTGCTAAACATCTGACTTGAGAACAAGCTCGTGGAGAAGTGCTTTGCGTCTTCTAACACAATGCTATAGATCACACGTAAAGACATTGTCAGAAGGAATATTAACATCTTTCTCTCCACTCCAAAAAAACCTGTTACATTTTCAGGTGTCCCAAAGAATAACACCCAGGCTGCGTCCACTGTCTAAGCCTATATATACACCAGCAGGTTTTGCCACCTAACACTTCCTACTTGACATATGTCTACATGCTGCATAGTGCAGATCTGGCTATTATGCTCATATTCTTGCTTACTTGCTTCCAGAAAAAAGTATTTTCTGGATCCTGAAGTTTTGTGGTAGTTGAGCTCCACATTTCCTCACTGTTTTTCTCAGAATATCCTTAGTGTGGCTCTTTGGGAAAGACCTTGTGGTAGTCTAGATCTCATGAAGGCAAATACTCTTGACATTTCTGCATGCTTCAATGTCTTTAGATGGGTGTCTTGTCAGGGAGATGACAGTTGGACATAGACAGAGTGATCTTCAATAAGGGCATTTATTAGAGTCAGCTGTCAGGCTGTTAGACTAAGATATGCTTTAAAAAATTCACTAAGTAGTGTGCTATGAAAAAAATATTTTTATTGTTTGTGCAGCCTGAATGGTAAATATTATCTGTATATGCAGCACAGTTGACAGGTCTTTGTGAGGACATTCTGCACAATATTTTAACACATACCATTATACATTGCATGCATTTTGTATCTTTAACATTTTTATTGTACACAAAACAGCAAGTAAAAGGAACAACACTCAATCATTCAATGAAAAATAGAATTTTTGCCCAATTTATGCAGTTATCTGCACCATTTTGCAGATGCATGGTGTCCTATGGCAGTCTTCCCTCTGCTTCTTTCCGTCTTCTGCTCCTTCTGCCACAGGTCTTCTGTTTCTTTCTTCAGTGCTGGGTCCTCCCAAATCCTCGTTGCTCATTCCCAGTTTGCTTTTTATGCTTCCTGATCTGAGTCAGTCTGTAAAAGCCTGGAAAAAGTTCCTGACAAAGACCAAAGACACTGATCAAGAGAACTATTGTTCTATGGGACAAAATAATAACAAAAGATATCTACATTTCTATTTCCCTTCTGTACTTGGTCCACTATAAAGGTTGTTTTCTCAATATGCAGAAGATCAAAGTTTTTATCTTCCTGTGACTTTGCAAGTGTTGTGAAGCGGCAGAGATTGTAGCCTGTGTGGCGATCTTAGTCCCCATTCACAGGGAGAGACCAAAGAGTAGTCCAAAGCTGTAGGAATTTTTGTAGAAAACAATTTAAGTAACTCATATAAATGAAGTGGTTAAGGCTACAATTTTTACTCTTGAGCATGTTAAAAGAGTTTTTATGGCCCCTTTGCTACCTGATTACACACAGGAATTATCTCCACAGATTTCACTGCACATTGCATTGAAAAATATCTTGGTCAGTAGAACTACATCCATTTTTTTCTAAAAATGCTGAAAGTATCTGCCAAACTGTCCAGGACATTTGTCTATAGACCAGCAGGCTCCCTGATGCAGGACTTGGGGATGTTTTTGCTGCTTAGCAACACAAGCCAAAAAAGCAGCTCCCTTTCCTTGTTGTCGTGGTGTAACCCCAGCTCACTCACTCTTCCTTCTCCAAGGGGTTAGGAAGGACAATGGAAAAAAAACAAATGGGTTGAGATAAAAGACACTTTAATAGGAAAACATAGGGAGATAATAATAATGATGATAATAATAATAATGCACAAAAGTAAATGCTCACTGATTTGAAAAGAAAATATATCTGATGCTCAGTCTATTTCTAAGCAGCAACCCCACCTCTTGGCTAGCTTCCCCAGTTATACATGGAGTGTGATGTTCTAAGGTCAGGAATATCCCTTTGGCCAGCCTGGGCCAGCTGTCCTGGCTGTGCTCTCCAAGCATCTTGTGCACCTGGCACGGTGAGAAGCTGAAAAGTCCTTGACTCAGTGTAGACACTGTAACTACCCAGCAGCAACTAAAACCACCAGTGGGTTATCAATATTATTCTCATTCTAAATCCAAAACAAGGCACCATACCAGGTACTAGAAAGAAGAATTAACTCTATCTCATTTGAAACCAGGACACCCATCCTTGCCTCTATGCCAACTATGTTACCTTTGACTCTCAGCATGTCCATGAATGCTTTATCTGAGACCAGTATACTGTATTTTAATGTAATATACCTGTCTGTTTCTTTTTAGGAGAAGCACGGGACTGGTCCATCAAAGCACAGATTTTAAATTCAGCAAACATTAATTTGCTCTTGTGCTTTAGTTCACGGTGAGGCACAGCTTTGCTGGCAGGGAAGCAGCTGGCTTATTACTGTGTATAGTGCTAACATTCAACAGTGACTCAAATGTTGTTCAGATCTGTATGCAAAACATACCTCTAAATAATATATAAAGTAATAAATAAAAAATATGAATCATATAAATAGGAGAGATTTGTAAAAGAAAATGGTTCCTTTAAGAGTCCCTTAAGTCCTTCTGCCCTTAAAAAGTGGTGGTATATTGGTCTCAGACTGAGCAGAAAATCTCTGACATGAAAATGCATGCCCTACTATGTCCACCACAACTTTTTTCTCCATTTTTGCTGTGATCAATTTGTTGCTGTTCCGTTTGATTCTGTACACAATGTCTGGACCATTTCAGCTTTTCTCCCTTTTCCTTCTCCTTTACGTACATTGATACAGCTGCTCTTCTTTGTTCAAAACATGACATATGGATCAGAAGTCAAGGTGACTCTGACCTTTTGTGTCATGCAAGTCTCTTTTGAAAGGTTAAGTCCCTGAAGCAGTTCCAGATTTTCTTTTCCCAGCCTTCACCCTATGGAAGGTTTGGCATACTTCTTCATTTTTACCATATATTAATCATTTGCTTCTCATCCTCATCATAACCCTAAATTATACCATTTTTGCAGTGATTGTTGTGTCTACAGTTGCCCCACAATTAATTCTAACAGGAAGTAAATTATTTCTTGGGTTTGGCAGAAATAAAAGGACTAGTTTTCCTTTTCTTAGACAATTGTACATGCAGTTAGGACATGATACAGTACAAGAAGTAAAGAAGGTGTTGTTTGCATAATGTTGAAGATGAAGGGAATAGGAAAACTGAGAATGAACTTCATGGTCACTGTGACTACAGGGAGCCAGTGCAGAGGTAGACTCTGAATAGTCATTGAGCAGCAATTGGTACATGACTGTAAGAACAGCAGAAAGCAACACACAGTGTTGCAACAATGCTTGATTTGTCCTTGTTGGATGTCATCCTTGTACATAACAGAGGCAGCTTTCTTTTTTGACTGAAAGGCTTGGTTGCACCTGGCTGGACTGCATTATGTGGAGCCCTGTGCAAGGCTACAGCAACAAAAGTCAAGTTGTGTCATAAATCTTGAGGCATAAAGCAGTCACAATGCCTGTAATATGTGCCCTTAAAACTCTAGTTCATGGCTTTGCACAGAGCAGCCTCCCAGGCTGGGGGTCTCTCTCCCCTTGAAGTCATTCTCAAAACTTCCATTGGAGCTGAACCAGGCCCTACAGGTGAGAGGCCCTTGTAAGCAAGTGTTGAAAATCAGAGGCATCCCTCAGCAGTCTCACACTGTGTACAGTTGTTTCGTTTCTTAATAGTCTTGAACTACTCCTGAATAGCACTCACTGAAAGCACCAGAAGGAAAAAAAAATAAAATGTGAAACTACAGCAATTCTCAAAAACTTGTTTATTGAATGTCAAGCTGAGAGCAGTTATTGACCCAGGGGGATTACGTTTTTTTCAGGGTGCCAAGTAATTATAGAAGTGACATTAGATCATCATTTACACTCACAGTATAGTCATGAATGACAATGTCAGCTAAAACAAGGACAAATGAGAAAGAGCCCACAGTTTATAATATTCCTGAGAAGCACTCACAGGGTGTAAGTAAATGAGGGTTGTCTGGTCTAGTAGCTGCTCGTTTCCATTGGAAATTACCACCTGCTGTTCTCAGTGGCAGTTAACACTAATACAAGACTACCTGAGCCAAAGCAATAAACTAACAGCAAATGTTGTTTTCTGTTTTCTGTCTTTTCAGCTAGGTAACAGATAGAGGAAATTACAGAAGAGACCTCTTAAGCAGAAAGCACTGGTACTCAGCAAATATACTGCTTTATCGGGAAACTGTGTAATAGATTTTTGCAAATCTTACAGCACTTGCTTAAAATGGTCCCAGTTATTCTTTTACAGGTAAGGTATCAGCCCTCGTTGCATGTTTTCCACACCATGCTTTCCAGATTAAATTCCCACATACACAAACTCATCTGCTAGGAAGATGAAAACTCCAAATAGGAAATTCTTACTGGTCTCTGGTATCAGTGTGATCTCATTGACTTATACAGATCTGCAAACAAAACTGAATATCCAACCCAGAAATATTCAGTAGAAAATATCTTTCTAAAAATGTTCTTATTAGGACAAACAATGGGGCTTTTGATGTAACATGCCAGCTTTGCAAACAGGAAGTCTGAAGGAAATTCTTGGAGGTCGTTAGAAGACAATCATCAATGTAGTCTTCCACTAGATAAGACTTCTCTAGACAAGGCTATTTTACAAAAATGTTGCTAAGGACCCATAGTGGACCACAGCAGCTAAAAGATCAATGAACATAGGGGAGAGGAGCATCGAAATGTTCACATTAACCCTCTCACTGCAGCATGGGCAGAGGACTCTATTTAACAAGGTAGCTTATCTCTTGAAGAAAAGAAAATAATAAAGCACTCTTCTAACTAAATGATCAAAATATAGCAAGAAGGATTTCACATGGAGTTAATTTCTCAGCTTCCTTTTTTATCTTTATCCAAACTGAAAATATCTCAAGTAGTTCAGCTTAGGAAAAGGGCACACCTAACTAAATAAACAGTATGAATTCCACCTCCCTAATCCTTCAAATTAGCACTATGTTAAACTTTCTGAAACGAAGGCCTTTTTATATAGCTGCTCCAGAAAACAGAAAACCCTGATGTTCTTCAGTTATCTCTATGGTAAGCTCTCCTCTATTGTGTATGCTGTGGGAGATTGCCACCAACAGCAAAGGAAAAACAAAGTGAGAAAAAAATAAGGAAGATACAAGAGCAAGCAGTGATCTGGTCAGTGACTAGCTTGTTAGATGCATATTTATTACGTTCATGCCAATTAACTATTTCTGCAGGCACAGGAGCAGCTTGACACCTTGTACTGGCTCTGGCTGAGGTGGAGTTAATTTTCCCCACAGCAGCCCTCACATCGCTGTGCTGTGTGTCAGTAGCCAGTGAGGTGTTGGTAACATACCGGTGTTTTGGCTGCTACTGAGCAGTGCTGGCACAGCATCAAGGCTGTCTCTCCAACATTTCTTCCCCCCCTGAACCAGTGGGCTGGGGGTACTCAAGATCTTCGGTGGGGACACAGCCCCAACTGACCAAAAGGATATTCCTTACCATATGACATCTGCTCAGCAATAAGAAGCTGAAAGGAAGGGGGAAGAAGTAAGGGACATTCATTATTTATGGCATTTGTCTTCCATATTAAAATTAATATTAATTAAAAACAAAACCAAAAACAAGCCCACTCCCAACAAATATTAATTCTTTTTAAGTTAATTTTCTTCCTGGAGATGGAATTAATAGCACTTTTAATTTGTTGACTGTGTAGGTACTTGGTAGACCACACCTAGTATACTGTGTTCAGTTTTGATCCTACCAGTTCAAAAGAGACACTGAAAAATTGGACAGGGGCCAGCAGGGTAACATCATGGTGTTCAGAGGATTAGGAACTTGACATATGAAGAAAGGCTGAAGGATTTGACTCTGTGAAGAGAAGGCTCAGGTGAAACACATCACAGTTTTCCAAAATCTAAGAGGGAGTTATAGAGAACATGGAGATACCCTCTCAATGAGGATGCATGGCAACCGGAGAAAAGAAAATGGGCACACACTGCTTCAGGGCAAATTCAATTTGTATATAACAAAAAGTTCTTTGCAATGAGAACAACTGAGAATTGGCATAGGTTGCCCAAAGGAATCTCCGTGTTGCAAATATTCCAGACTTAGTTTGGTAAGACCCTGAATAAGACCTTACTTTGAACAGAAGGTTGTGGCAGATGATTTCCAGAGGTGCCTTCCAACCTAAATTTTTCCATGAGCATGTGATTCCCTTATAAATGGATGTGAAAATGTTTAGAATGTCATCTTCTTAAGCCAATAAAAACTGCAAGTCAAAGGTTACAGTATTTTAGGTTGCTTTTGCATGTGGTCTTGGTCTGTAACTGGAGCCGTGTGCTCAGTAGTATCACAAGCGTAACTTCAGTTGCCAATGATTCCCCAAAAAACCCCCTCTTTATTCCCTCAAGTGTGATAAAAGAAATAAAAAGATATATTTAGGCATTTAAGAAGAAGGAAAGGAGGAGAAAAATGGCAGAGCAAAGGAGAATGAATAAGGAACAGGATATGTGTGCAGAGCTGAAAACCTGTTCCTGTTTTCAAGTTGATTGTCATACAAAATGAGGTAGCAACAGCTACTAATGTCCAAGCTGGCATCCAAGGATGTTAGGTCCTCATCTCTTTGTACTTACGCACAAATCTACACCTAGCATTAGTGTATTTAGCTTATTGTATGTAAAATGTCTAAGACTGTAAAATATTGCAAGAATACAATGTGTAAATTGTGACCAAGTGCTGTATTTTGTTTAAAAGGAGGACATCAGGACGCTTCTTATACTTTGATCCAACACTGTTTGGAGCAAATGAAGCTCATTACAATAAACTAAAGGAGAGAAAAGAAGTTATGATAGAACAATTTGAGGGACTTGACAGTTGGTTACTATTAAAACTTGGGTTCAAGCCATCTTCAATGATCATCTGATTTGTGAATCTGACCTTGGGGAATAATCATTGTTAGATACAAAATTTACCATGACACAGTAAACAAATGCAATGTGGTAGTGAACTTTGAAATTACTGTTTCTAACAGTTAAAGTACTCAAGAATCAATGCATTTATACTCTGAGATATAGATTAAAACTCTCATGTAGTCTCAACACTTCTAACTCCTAGGAAAAAAACCCAAACAAACAGTATTTCTGCTACAATGTAGCTGTGCGAAACAGGTTAGGAAGCAAAATATTTGCATTACCACATAATTCTGACACCTAATAGTTTATCTGACTCAGACAATGCCACACTAAGTCATCTGTGTGTAAAGCCGTTGCAAAAATACACTTTTACTTTAATGGGATTTGGGATTTTACAGCACCATTTGCAACCGAAACTGAAGCACATAAGAACCATCGCAAATTCCTTTTTCTGACCAGTTCAGGCTAAGTTAAATAAAATATTTATCTTACAATATGGTTGTGGGTTCTTTGTTTCTTTGGTTTCTGGTTTTTGGGGTTGGTTGGCTGGTTGTGGGGGTTTTTTGTGGATTTTTTTTTTTTTAATTTAAGAAGAAAAGTACTAAAATCACAGCATATAAGCCAATATTGTTTTCTGGTTGGAATAAGAGAAATAGGGTTATGTTCTGGAGCAAGCTGGTCTCTAAAATATTAATGTCTGTCTATTTTCTGACAAGCACTGCTAATGTGAACAAATTGCCATTTCTGCTAGGAACAGAGATAATCTCTGCAGATAGACTTCACATCTGGACATTAATATTTTGGTATGGGGGTTATTTCATGCAAATAGTTCTATAGCAGCAAACATAGGTGAACCTTTGAGGGTTTTTTTTAAATTCAAAATTTCTATTAATCTTAAACGAAATGGACTTTAATTGTTGAGTAGTTATATAGAACTGAGTGAAGAAACCATTTATTTTTCTTATTTCTCTTTCTCTAAATTCCAGTGTGGTAAATAAGTCCAAAGAAAGATGGATATTTTAAAATTAATTTAATGGGAGGAGAATTTTTTAGCTCACGATGTGTAGGGTTCATGGATTCCTATGAAGCCCAAGAAAGTAATTTCAGAGATGTAAATTTTGATGCAACTATGATAGATATCCTAAAATTCTAAAGAATTCTCCTTTCTATTGGAAAGTTAATACTGCAAATAAAGATGAATGCTATTGGCTCAGTTTCTGCTGCAGAGTGTCTAATACGTTTCTTTCACCGTCAGCCTATAAAACAGCTTTGTTACAAACTTCAGGAGTGCAAAAGATAAAATGGCCATTCTGTGCCATACTTCCATTTAAAGGGAACAAGTGCCAGCAGAATGGCTGCACAGGTAATAATAGTTTCATGACCACTTGTGTACTATGCAGTTATGGGTCTATGTGAATATTCTTTTAGGTTATATATACTGCATCTGCCATATTTTAGCTGGTATAGGACAGGTATGAAATTAGACATGCTCAATACTTGGCATACAGATCACACCTACTGCTATACTTTGACAGGTAGATCAATTATTCAGTGCCAAAGGCAAGCTACCTTGTAGAAAGCCTACTTTCTGATGTGTTTGCACAGCTACATTTTAGAAAAAAATAATTCTTTTTTCCCTCCCCCAAAAGCCAAAGTCTAGGAGTGATCTTATGTTTTGTTTAGGTCTGGGGAGATGCTTAATTTCTTTGCCTTCCAAGGGCTGAATGTGATAGTACTTGCAGGTAAAAACTGTGGTTTAAAGAACCTGTTTTGTTTGATTCCATGACAGAGATTGCAGTAACTAATTTAATTAAAACTTACTCATATATACTGTCATAACTATACAGAATTATTCCAAGCTCTCAAAGCTCCAAGGACTGCACAGACTTTTTACAGTTGAGTATACTGCATTGCCAAGATTCATTGCAAATTAAATATCTTTTCTAAATAATAATAAAAAAAAATTATTTGCCCAGCTTATCATTGACCACACAAGAATAGAGAAAGAAACAGTCAAATGAATTTGTTTTATGAAGTGGTATTTATTGTTGTATTTTGGTTTACCTTGTCTTCTGCAATGTATAAACAGAAAGAAGTAACAAATGGAGTAAGTCACTTCAATATGCAATGTGAGATTTGTTCTCCAAATAAGTTTTTTTTATAGAGCTTATCTGAAGAACTGATCAAAATTTATAATGCTCTGTAACTACAGAATGGTGAATAGTGATAAATCACAGGCACTAAATGGCTCATAGCTGTCCTACAATGCTTGTGTTTGCCCCAGTAAGCCATCAGGGGTCTGCACAGGCTTCTGATATCTTCCCTGAAATTTGGGGTTTCTTCCCCACCCCCCTGCCTCCCCCCCGAAAATATTGGTATTGTCAGGCCTGTTAGATTCATAGTAATATCCCAAAGATACACATAGAGAAGTGAAATATTATCAACTGTGGGATGCTTTTATAGGGGAATATTGTATATCCAAAAGGAAAGTCATTCCATGTCCAGTATCCTGCCTCTGGTTGGAAACAGACAGCATATCGGACTTCATGGATATCAGAAAGCTGTATTTTTCTCTTGCCTACCTATATATGATCAAGAAAATCATGGGTTTGGCCATTCTGCAAGTTTTCTTCTGTATTACAGGTGATGAGATACTAAAGTTGGGAATTCTTTTCCCTATCTTGTTTGTTTGTTCCTGTGTTTGTTTCTTTCTTTAAAACCTGATCGCTTTCAACAATTTGTTGGTGATTTTTTGAGTACAATACATAAAAGAAATACAAATAAAAAAATTATGCCAATTTTCTTCTTTATTCAAGAAAAGTTGAACTTAACAGTTTTTGATATTGCAAGTTTTGGGTTTTTTCTCTCTTATCTGAAATAATATTCTCCTCTCTACCATAGTCCTAATTGTTTTTTTAAGATCTATCATAGCCACCAAATATGTACATTGACATATGCATATTCCCTCTTAATTATCTGCTTTCACTGTCTGCAGATAACTAATTCTGTTTTTCTTGGGCTTTTGTAAAAGGCCTTTTAGAAATGGCATTTTGGTGCTAATGAGTCAACAAAGAGAAAAATGTCTGGGGTTTTCAAAACACCATGTTCAAACAAACTAATAGCACTGAAAAAAATGCTTATCAGATAATTCTTAAATGCACATTAGGGGACAGATAAAATGATGGTTTGTGACTTGTCTTTTAGAGAAGTTTTTCTAGATACATAAGGGAAAAATTATGTCAGCTGTCTCTCATTCTGCATGCAAGACAGGAGGAAAAGCCATCCCTCTATTTCACATTACAGAGGCTGTTAACAGTGGGAAAATAATTTTTCATTTGTAGTTCTATCCTATACATACAAAACCCCAACATGCAAGAGGAATCTTCTTGCATTCATCTTGGTCTTCTGGAGCACACTGCAATCCCAAATTGTTTTTAAAAAGAAAATCAACCTTTCTTGTCCTCAATTCAGCCCTCCCCCACCCCCCCCCCCACTCCTTCCACCCCAATACAAAACCCCATGACATTTAAAAATATTGCTGTTTTTCTTTTTTAAAATTGCCTTACTCAACCCTCAGGGTTCATGTCTTCTGATTTTTCTCCACACCAGGAGCTCTGGAACCTTACCAATGTTTTCATCTTTTAAAATAGATGATCACTTAACTCCAGGAATTGCAATTAGAGGGACTGGTGTATTGTCCCTGTCTCAGCAACAGGGTGAAAGCAAGGCAACAGCTCCCCATGGAAGGAGCTAAGGGACTCCCCTTTCTCCTCACCCCATGCTCAGTAGGCAGTAAGCTCAACTTTCTGCTTGTTGGTAGGGATGTGGCCTCACATACTTGTCCCAACTTGCTCCTGGGAGACTCCAAATTCTGAACTACAGTTCAGTCAAAACGTTAGGTGGGAGCTTAGACTGGGAACAGAACAACCCTCAGCATCTTCCCATTCCTGGTGTGCACCACCCAAATTTACTTCTTCCTTCTGCATAGTAAATGACAGCTCCTTAGTGGGTATATTTTACAAGACCTTCTTTTTTGTTGTCCATTAGGGCAAGATCATATCACTATGGTATATCATATTATAATATACCACCTCTCTATATACCTGATTTGCTTAGCAGAGAAATGAACACTGAATATGCTGGAAGTGATTTTTTTTAATGTCTCACAAGTCCAAATTATTATTATTATTATTATAACCAATATAGTTATTAATTATTATTATTTGTGACAACAATAATAAGTAACTAGTTTCTAAAGAACCTTTACAAACAGTACTGCATATAGACAGCTCTATAGATATGTATTTGCTTTTGGGCATGAAATCAGCAACTCAGCAGTAAATATAAGAGAGTCTTGTAAAGGAAGAACAACTTTGGGAAAAGCTGGAATAAACTGCAGCTTCTAAAAAAAGGGTAGTAATGTTTGTTTGTTTGGGGGGAAGAAGGGAGAGAAATCATGACTAAAGTGAAGTCTGCGAAGAAGGGGGGGGTGGAGGGAGGTGCTTTAAGATCTGGTTACACTTCTCATTATCTGACTGGTTTCACTGTGTGTAGTGTAGTGTAATAAATTAGACAGTTGTTTTTATTCCATGTTGAGTCTGTTTTGCCCATGACACTGATTGCGGAATGATCTCTCCCTGTCCTTATCTCAACTCCTGAGCCTCTCAATATATATTTTTTCCCCTGTCCAGCTGAAAAGGGGAGCAATAGAGCAACTTTAGTAGGCATCTGGCTTCCAGCCAGGGTCAAACCACCACATAGTATAGCTCAGAAAGTTGTAAAGACCAGGTGGGATTTACAGAGATTTGTACATGGGGTGTTAGAAAGCCTGGCCATCTCAAAACAAGCATACATTTATGTCACTAAATGGCGCCCTGTGGACTGGGATTGTATGGCCCTTAAAAGATTGCCTTTAACTTGCATTGAAGTCAGTGGGTTATCAGAGAACTCAGCAGTTCATGAGAAGTGAACTCTGTGAGGGGCTGGATCTCACAAACCAACAAGTGGACCAAATAAGGCAATGGTTTCCCGGACTCAGTCAGGCATCTCACTTGGTACCAAATCTTATGGTGTATTTCCTTGGTTCCTTGCTGAGCCTGTCTCCACAAGCTCCTGAGTGAGGCAGATGGTACTGAGGAGTTGCTGGGGCAAAGCAAAAGAAATAATTCCCATGGGAAGTTATGGTGAGTAGTTGGTTCAATAACCCCACTTGAAGTACATCATGTCTTTGCCAAATAGAGATGGAAAGAGTTGCCTGGGTTATCAAGGGCAATTCTCTGCAACCACAGGTAACCATTTAATTCTTTTCATAGAGTAAGTAAAATCTATCTTAAAAAATGGATTAAGGCTTCTTTGTTGATTTGGGGGAGGGGGGAGGGGGATTCTCAGAAACTGCTACTTGCAATAGAAATCCTCTAATTTTCATCCTAAATTTTTTCAGTTTATAAATTTTGCTCTATTTATTACATTATCCTTCATCACAAGTAGTCTCTTTTTCACCATATAAATGTCAATTAAGAAAAAGAATAATGAAAAAAGCATTCAGGAGATGTCTAGTAATATATACCACTAAAAAACTTTTCATGGTTTTATGCCATTTTTCACTACTTCCATATCCTTAGTTATGGTTTCCTTCAGTCTGTGGTCATGCTTTGCTTATTGTTGAATATAGGCTAAAAATGGTGTAATCCATTTTTCCCCAATGATTTCAAACACAGCTTCCTTGACATGTGATTGCATATGTCTTTTTTTCCTCCATTTAGAAGCGAAGATTAGTTCTTCCATAAGCTTTTGAAGAGTACTCAGAAAGTCAAAATGCTCTTTGGCTTCTGCTTTCACATTAGATTGGCAATATCCATATCTAAATTTTTATTACCCAAACCTCACTTTTTGAAGAAATTTGAAGCAAAGCAGGAAGGACCTACTGTAAGCTTTTAAATCTAGATTTTTCTAGAATATATAACACGTATGCATACATGTACACTGTCTGCATGGAAATTTGTGCCTACATGTAGCATATTGTCTACTGTGATTCCATCACTTCTTTGTATTAGTTTTGGGTTTGGTTTTTTTTTCCTGAAGACTCTGTATCAGTTAAAAGAATAACTAATGACCTTTGTTAATACAATGTGAGCTAATATTTTTGGCATAAGGAGGTGTACACTTGAGAGAGTAAGCTCCAGTTCTCCTGAGGCTTTGCTTTTATATTGCTGAACATACAGAGCACAAAGACAAGGTTCTGTCCTCCCTTATACCTTTTCACTCCCCTATGGGGAAAAGGGGAAAGTTTCAAATCACCAGTTTAGCAGTTTGCTTGATCTTTTTTAACTTTACTTTTGAGGGGCCACGAAACAAAGGAATTCAAACTCATCCAGTTGGGAAAGCTGATTAATACTTTCACTGATTTAGAAGAGAGGAATAATCCACTCAAAAGAAATAGTGTGATTTTGGAGATTCTTACCACCAAGAAAAGAACCGGGGAGATCTGAATTCTCAACAGCTACACTATTCCCAGGCTATTAACAATGGGTGAAACTGAACTTGCTTCAATTTAAATTAGCTTAATGTCTTGCCATAAATAGGTATACATTTGAATAAACAATTGTGATTTAATTACCACACTCATTTTTCTTAGTGGAGGAAAGTCTTTTGTGTCAGTGGGGATGATCTCTGTGGGACAGCCATTGCCAAACACCATTATTCCACTGAAAACTGCGGCAAAAATGCTTATATGTTTGAGGCCAATTCCCAGGTCACTTTTGCTTTCCTTGTTCTTTTTCCTCTTTCCATAGCTGAAGAAGCTTTTAGTGGTTAAAACATCCTTTGCAAGATCTAACACCTCCCTGATGAAGTTTTCTTTACTGATCCTTTTTTTACAGTCCTTGAAGTCTCCCTATTTATTCTTACTGTCTTTTTGAAGGAATAATTTGTCCATTTAGGTCTAGAATTCTTTCCACAATGCCTTGGAATAAAATTGACAGGTCTTTGGAGGAAAATGTCAATAATTTGCATTTTCCTTTCAAGGTTTGTCCAAATAAAAAGAATATTAATTTTCTAGTATTTTGCGTGTTTCTTTTGAATTTAACACATAATCCAAGTTCAGTTTTCCATAGCATCTTTCTTTTCAGAAATCACATTTATATCACTGTTCCTTGTTAGTAGCAGAGAAACAACCTGATGAAGAAATGTTATTTTCAACAGTGCTAAGCCAGAATCATTAATTCTCAAATCCTTATAAGGAAACATGTAGTTTCCAATGAAGACACAATAGGCAGAGTGTTTATTTCAAATATTTTTAGCAGCATCCAAGTCTATCTAAAGGTAGACTTTAGCCATATCTAAAGATCTACAGAAGGCAAATGAATCTTGGTGGTTCATGAAATCATATTCCTTGTATATATTTTATTATATTAACAGTCCTCTGGTATTTACATTCATGGAATTATGGGATGATATAAAGAAAGAAAAGATAACAGAACCTTGCAGTTAGAGTTATTTTAGGATACTTCTATAAATAAATGATCCAAAACCTTTGATCAATACATGTAAGCACAATGTGGTCTGTGCTATGTGTCAAAGTCATGTAATAATTAATATCCCTCATAATAATCTCATATGTTTCTCTATTTGCACTGCAACGGAGTTCTCAGTCTTTATAATGTTACCAGACTATTTCATTTCTTTACAAGAAAACTGAGTAATCTCACTATCATCTGTCAAACAGGGCAATTGGAAAGCAAATGAAAATTTTATGTTGTGTAAAGGATAAAACCTAAATATTTACTTTAGCTGAGAAGTCTTTATTTGGAAAAGACCAGTGAGCATGGAATTATTGCAGCACAGTATACCAAACCCAAATTTGTTTTCTGAATGAAGGGAAATTCAAATACCTGAAACTGAATATTTGTTACAGTCTCTGCCTCAAAATTTTCTCTACAGCATAAACACATTCATTTATGTCCTTAAGAAAATATGGTTCTTACTTTTCTTGAAGAGCATTGATTCAGAAACTTAACAAGACCAATGGCCTGGGTGAATAGCAGCAACAGGATCTACCCAAGAGAAGTTTACTTTGCCTCTCATAGACATGAAAATTTTTTTTAAAAAATTATTAAGCAGTAAATTTATACAAATAGCAAAATTTCTCATAAATACACATTTCTAACTCAAACAGGTGTACTTTACATATGAGATGCAATGTCTTTTGAGTCTCTTCATACGTTTTGCCATGCAATATCACAAATACTTATTTTGATATAATAAATGCCTTTATGTAAAAATACTTGCAGTACTGTTGATAAGTTTTTTCAGGAGAACAAGACAACTTTTGATCTGTTCAGTTTGCTCAGCTTAAAATTAAATTTTCACGTTATAATTTGGGCAATACATTTGCAATGGCAATACCGCAGGGGTCCTAAAATGTACAAATATTTTTGCTTTTACCTATATTTTCATTCTAAATGGTCACTTGCTTACGTAGGTCAGGTAAATAGTCATTGACTGTCTACTTCATCTTCGGTAGCACAGTTCCTTCTGTCAAGGCACTGGCTGTCTTTGTGTTTGCAACTTGGCCGTGAATGTGTTATAACCACTGGGTAGCTTCCCTAGGAATTTGGCCCTTAAAATAATAGCCTCTGGAAAACAAAAAAAAGTGTCAGATATAATTGTTTCTCTATTTTTAAATTACATAATCCTTACACCTGTTTGTTTCTGCCATTACTAGTCACAAAGGTATTTAAATCTTCAGGACTAAGTACCATTTCTGGTACTTCTTTTGCACAAGACATTTTCACTATTGTTTTCCTAATAATTGCCATTAATTCAAAAAATTGCATTCTAAATGTAAAGCATTCTTAAAATTTTATAAGCCAGCATTAAAAGTGATGGATTTACTTAGAGTCGTCTTTCCTCTCAGTCATATTGTAGTGGGAGAAAAGGTGCTACTGGGCACTGTTTCATGTCTGAATCTGGCCTGCAGAAGCGTGCAGATTTCTCTATTACATGATGGCCAAAATAGCGAGAGAAAATATTCCTCTGAAGCCAAATGGACAGGAAACATTACTGCAGAAGAGTATGAACTGGAGCCAATACAGAGCTGTTAATCCTCAGAGAAGCCTCTGAATAACAAACAGATACGTAATTCTCCCTGACACTCACACGAACAAAACAGTTATTTACTTTGAACTTATATAGTTGAAACCCGTACACCCAATAGCTGAGCTGAATAATGCACACAGTAACATAAATAAATTAATAAACGAAGGAATAAGAGTCTTTGGATAGATTAGTTGGTTGCCACCTTTGTTTAATAAATCCAGACCATTTAATATTTCCAATCAGAAGTGAGACATGGGGCCAAAGCCCAAGTCCTCCTAGCAAGAACATGCTAATTGGTTTTGATTTGTCAGAAAGTCACCAGTTTTGTGTGTTACTCTTAAATATTTAGAATAATCATGTTCATACACAAATTTGGAGACTTCTTGCATTTTCTGTTATCTGTCTCTATCTGGAATGTGACTTTAGTCTTGACCAAGGTATTAACCTATTAGGAGCAATTACTTTGCCACTGTATTTTAAGAGGAATACTTTTGCTTTCTATGAAACGTTTGGTCCAGAGGCAAGTTATTCATTGTTGCCCAAATTAGATCTGCATTTCCCATTCTTACCCAATTAAATTATTTTGTTGTCTTTCAATCTGGCCTTACATTCTAATTCAGTGACATGTACACATTAGGTGCTGAGTTCTGTGGGCTAAAATGTCCTCTCTTATTAAACCTAGGAGAAATGTGTATTATTAGGAATGTATCCACACATGCAAGCACGTGTATTTTTAAGAGTGTATATGTATGACATTGGACTATGGGTACACTTTGACTTTCCTTATGTCAGAGAAAACAGCAGGCTAATTTAAGTATTTTCTCACAGACCCTGTCTTTCAACCTGAAACAGACAAATGTGCATTAAGTTTAACATTGAAATAGAAGCATTTCAAACACATAATATTATTTGACTGCTACCTAAAATCTGTTCGATTTCAAGTTTTGCTGTATCCTCCAGAGAATTAAAGAATCTACGGTGGGCTGACCTTGGTCAGCTGCTAGACACCCACCCAGATGTTCTCCCAGACCCCCTGCTCAACAGGATAAGGGAAGAAAATAAGACCAAAAAACTCCTGGGTCAAGAAAGACAAGGAGATCAGTTACTGGTAACTGTCATCAGCAAACCAGATTCAGTCCAGGGAAAAATAATTTAATTCATTGCCAATTAAAATAGAGTTGGATGGTGAAAAACAGACAGGGCCAGACAAGAACTAAAGACGGCTCCTAGCCCTTCCCAGGCTCAACTTCACTCCTTCAGGCCCATCTCCTCTACCCCAAGCAGTGCAGGAGGAAGGGGAATGGGGACTTACAGTCAGCCCATATCAGTTCCTCTCTGCTGCTCCTTCCTCCTCACGCTGCTCCCTGGCTCCAGCCTGGGGCCTTCCCACGGGCCGCAGTCATTCAAGGATAAAACTGCTTCAGTGAGAGGTCTCCACAGGCTGCAGTTCCTTCAGGGAATATCCACCTGCTGTGGAGCAGTCTGTGCAAACAATAAAAAAAACCCCACAACCACCACCACCAATAACAACAAAAAACCTGGGAGGGAAAGAAAGGAAAGTGAATGGCTTAAGTACAGGGAAAGAATCAAAAGAAAGTGTTTTCTTTTACAAAGAGAGAAGGCATTAAATGTTGGACTTGCCTGCCTCACTGGTTTTTGGGTTTAAAAAAACCACAGATGTATCCTCCAAAGTTATTCTTCTAATAGTTCATTACAAACTAGTAAGTGTAATTTTCAGGTTTTTCTTTAGAATCTTCTATTAACTAGCTATATGACAATTTTTTCTAATAAATATCCTCATATGTCTTCTTCTTTGCATAATGTACTTTATACTGAACTCTTATTTCAATATCAATGTTACAATGATTTTGAACTCTCTTTTTATCATTTCCAGTTGACATACAATAACTAGCAGATAACGTTGGATACACTGACCAAAAATATACATATGGCAAAAGTCAAGTCTTCAGATTCAGTTATTACATTTGAATATAACAGCAATCTCTCAGTTTTATGGGGATAATACAAAAATATTTTGTAACTTCCTCATAGCCCAGTTCATTTTTTTCAGTCTATTTAGAACGATCAGGGTAATTTCCAAATGTCACCTATCATTAAATTCTTAGAAAGGAAGAGGTGAACTGGGATGTACATTTTATATATTTATGCTCTGTGAGGATGGTATCTAGAGAGGATGTATATTATTCAATTTATCTCAAATACTTTGTTTTTTTTAAATTATGTAGTTCTAGGAAAGGGTCCAGTTGTCAAAAGCACCTCTGTTCAACAAGGCATTTGTGAAAAAATACGCTTGCATCCAGTGTATGACTTCATAAACCTGAGCTCTAGAGTAAATTAGGGAAATTTCTCTGCTTCTTCACTTTCCTCAACCGTTTTTGTGAGTAGTCAGGCATACTTTATGGATGTCCATCTCTTTGGAAGCACAAGGAAAAATTAGCATGTGCACCTCAAAGGAATTTAGGCGTGTATTTGCTGAGAGCCTAACTGCCCAGCCCTATGAAAACTGAGCTGCTTATAAGCAAGCAATAAGCAGTAGCAAGCAAGCACTGCGAAGGTTGGACTTCAGCTGCAGATGAGCTTTGAGAACGGAAATTTAATAATAACTCTCACCTTATGTATCTATATTTCCATAAGACACTGGGAGAAGGGTCCACACAACCAGCCCAGGATGTTCCTTCCTGCCAGCACCATTTCAGCAACTTTCCCATTTAATATCAAACACATTTATCGTCTCTGAAAGGGAAAACAAACCCTCAGTTTGTTTGTTTCTTTTTCCTAAGAGCCTGTTTCTTAGCAGTGGGCTATGAAGCATTAAACTATTTTGTGTAAGGAGAATCTATCTTCCTTGGCAATTACTGCCACCTGGGAGCCATTATGCAAAAATATGGGGTAAAAAAATGTTTCTTTGAGCTGAATTCGGACACCAAAGTACTTACTAAATAGAGTGAGCCATGGCACTCAAAAGTGAAGCTCGGCTATTTACCTTCTCATCAGCTGGATGCTTAGCAGCTCATTTCTAGGATTAGTCTATTCTTAACTGGAGAATACCGCATTCAAAATAAGAGATAATGACTTGGAATACAACTACAGCTACAACTGCAAGTAGAAAGCAGAGTTGAGAACTCTGGAGCAGGTGGCACTGAGCAGTCTGAGCAAATTTTGAGCTTGTCCATCAGAGTAAGCAATCTGTACATAATCCACCATACACAGGAAACCACCATAGCCTAACATGATGTCATACAAATAGGTAGTAAAAAGATAGACACAAGATCCTGCAGTCAATGCTGCAATACCCACACATATGTAAGCCTCACTCCTGCCAGAATGGATGTCATGCTTATTCTTGTGAGGGAAAAGACTATTTTCTTGTTAGAGAAAGCTGTGAATTTTTTTGCTAGTAGAAGAAAAGCAATATATTAAGACAGTAAGAGAAGAAAATATCTGTGCTTTCATTGTGTTTGTAGAATTAATCATAGAGCAGCCCATATTGGAAGGCACCTTGAAATATTACCTGGACCATCCTTCTGTAGGAAACGGAGCCTAGATGAGATTATCTAGCACCCTGACCAATTGCACCTTAAAAACCTCCCACATAAGGAATGGGAGGTTCCTTAGGGAAATTGTTCCAGGGAGTGATTGTTCTCACGGTAAAAAAAATCTTCCTTATGTTCAGATTAAACATCTTGTGCAACTCTTACCCATTGTCCCCTGTCTTCTTCATGTGGCTCCTTGTGAAGGGAAAGCCTTCATCTGCTTTGTAGTCACCCTTTAAGTGCTGGAAAACTGTGATGAAGTCCCAAATGAGCCTTCTCTTCTATAGCTTGAAAAGCCCTAACTCCTTGACTCTTTCCTCCTAAAACAGGGTCTCCAGCCTTTTGATCATTTTCATCACCTTCTTTTGGACCCAGTCTGTCTGCTGTTGTGGGGACATGGACATGGTACTACTGGACATGGTACTAGAGGTGCACAGACAAGCACTGTGTTAAACAAGTTTATGTAGTCGACATCATTATAAACTCTTTTCTAGTCTTTTGAGTCTCTGTTGCCTGAAGTTGCACCATCCTCCTTCACTCTGATGAGAATTTGTTGCTTTGTTTTACTTTGTGGTCCTTGACTGAAATAATTAGATTTTGGATCCCACTGGGATTATCCCATTTTACGTCTGTACTTTAAAGGTGTAATATTGGGAAATTGCCAGACCATAAGAAAAGATGAGACTTACAAGAAGTTCTATTTGCAATTATATTAACTTTGGTGCTGCACTGGAAATAAGAAACTTTGCTTGATGCAGAACTGCATGTCTTGGATTCCTTCAGACACTGTAATGTGTTCACTGTGAGTTCAACCACCCAAGCACTTCAGCAGCTTTGATTAATTCTGCCGGTTTTCTTTTCATTGTTAGGAGATCATCTTTTAAAATACCCACAGAGCAGCCATATGCTACTGAGCACAGTTAATCTAAGGTGGTCTCTAGCAATCACCAGTAGCAATTGAATTGCTCTAGGATGGAGAAGACATGGAACATTTTTGTCCTCTAAAAAATTGAATTAATCTGTTTCTATTTCAGTTATCTTATACCAGATGCTCCAATGCATACCACTATGTTTGTCTGTTTGCACAAAGATGTGCATACATGCATACACAAAAGTTAATTTATGATAATCTCTCTTTTTCAGACATCAGCCATAATGATACCTGATCCCCAACAGCTTTTGAAGCTTGGTTCAATTCGGGTAAGTGTTCAATTTACTGAATACACAAACACAGTCTGAACTCTCCATGCCTCTGGAGCCTGAAAAAGGCAGCTGCAGCTTTCTCAAGATCTTTTGCAATGTGATCAGTATTTTCTGCTATAGGGCCTAATTCCCTCCTGAGAACTGTACGTGAAAAAGAACCGACCTTCTGCACACAAGTCTTTCTTCTGCAGGGAAGGAAGCAATAGGATCAGCCTTAGGGAGGCACTGCTCTGGAATGGAAAGATACTCGTGCAGAAAAACAATCCAACAGAAGTAGAGACCGGGGCAATGTTTGCAACTCTCCCCACTTCCTGCACCCTCAAATCTCATTGCAACTATATAGAACTCTTAATATTTTTGAAAGCCACATGCTTGCTGCCAGAGACCTCCTTTCAAACATTTCTAAGGGCAAGGAAACAGGAGAGTGTTTTTGAGTGTATATTGTTGTAAGAGTCTTTGTACTATTCTGTGGAATCTCCAATTGATCTACACACTGCAAAGTTACCCTGGGTGATGAGTGAAGTGGTGAGGAGTTAGCTTAGATTCATCTTTCTTAGGAAGAAAATCTGGACCCAGAACTTTACCTTCTTCACTCCTACCTTGAGAGACTTAAATGGCATGCTTGAATGAGGGGCTTGGCTCTCCTTCTGTAGTCAAAAGGGAATCTAACAAATTTTCTGATTCTTTCACTTTTATTGAGTTGAAAAAGAGGGAGATTAGGAGAGCTAAACTCTATTTTATGTGCCTTAGGTAATGCTTTAAATAAGGAAGATTAAAATAAGGCTTTGGAACACAGCAGTCATGGAGGAGATCTTCACTGTTCAGTGCCCAGTGTCAGCTAACAAACTGGTTTTGTAGAATATAATGCTTTTGCAGGCTTCTTTCAGATGGCTTGTGCTCTTAACAATCCCTTTCCTAAAGCAACCTCAGCTCCCAAGCCTGAGCCCCTGGCTTGGCCAAGCCTCTAGGAGAAGCCACACCTCTGTCATGCTGGCCCTGCCAGTCCTGCACCGTTTAGGTGTCTTCTCACATCCTCTGGGCAAACCTGTTAATTCTGGCCACTGGAGATTGAAGGATATATTCTAGAGGACTGTCAGTACACAAATGATTAAGCTTAATATTCACTTCTGGGCAGTTTTCCAGATGCTAAGCTGTTTGAGCTGAAAGTTCTCCTACAACTAGGATGCTACATGTTTTCCCCCAATATAAATGCACAAAAGACAAGTAGCTAAATGTGCTGTAAAACAGAACAGCTGACAGCATGGAGGCAGAAGTTCATGATGCAGCTGTATCTTCATTCAGGCATTCCCCATCCTTCTGATTTTTCTTAAAAAAAAATGAAAACTGCCTAACTTCTATGTGTAACATTTCTTTGTGTTAAGTGTAAATTTTATTTTTTTCTTTTTTTCTTAACAGTTTATGTAAGTTTCTAGACATGAATTGAATTTGAGTCAAGAGCATTATCTTACATGGGAATCACAGAAATCATAGTAAATGGGTCCCAAGAGGTCATCTAATCCAACTAGTTGCCCAAAGGCAAGATCAGCTATGACTAAATAATTCTTGACAGATTTTTGTCTCACCATTTCTTGAAAACTTCCAGTGGCAGAAGTTTTCACATTGTCCCTTGGCAGTGTACATCATTGCTCTGCTATGCCTATAGTTGGAAAGATTTCTCCCAGTTGCCAACCCAAATCTTTCTTGCTGTCATTTAAGCCCATTGCTTCCTGTCCTGTCTGCAAGGAATAGGCAGAGCAAGTTTATGCCAATCAAATATTTCTGGGTTTTGAAAATTATAGCTTTACTCTGTCTAAGTACTCCCCTGATTTATAAACATTCTACCTTTTACTCTGTGCAGTTATGGTGCCTTCTGCTTCACACATACACACATTACTAGCTAACTTCTCTCAGAAGCCCTAATTAGGCTGATTTGAAATAATTACTTCTTGACAAATCTGTGCTGACTCTTACTTCTCATCTTACTGTCTTTAGTTGTTATAATGAATATTTTTGTTGGTAGTGGTAGGGCTTCTTTATTATTATTTTCATATTTCTATATCCATATCTATGTCTTTCTAGGAATTTCCTGGTTCATGCTTTCTCCTGCCTCTTCTTTGGCAGACTAATACTCTTTCCTTTTTTGTACTCTCATGAAAATATACCAGTTTGCCACAAGTTCTCATAGCTAATTCTAATATTGAGAACATTTCAGATACTCCTTAGGTATTCTAGACTAAATATTTATTTATAATTTTATTTATTTATATTATATCCCAGACCAGCTCTTTTTATGGGGGGAGTGATACCAGATGGTGTGGAAACAGCCCAGGCTAACTTAGCTCACCTGTACTGGCTGCTTGGGGAGGTTGACTCTGGCCTGGCCAGAACCAGGACATTACCCATCCCTTTTTTTCCACACTGTCTACATAACACCTGGATCTTATGCTTTCAGTTGATTTGGGAGGTTCATAACATACCGTTTATACCTTATTTATGCCATCTGCCATGGACTGATTTTGTTATACACCAACCATTTAGCACCTATCCTCACCTAGAATTAAATCCCCTTGGGATACACACTGGACTTCCCCATCCTTTCACATCCCCTCCCCCCATCCCCAAGTGCACCCAGGTCACTGAGCAAAAGCAGTCCCACAAATGGGTTTGCCTTTGTCTGAGCAGGAACACCCCAGACTGTCTTCCCCAAAAGGTTTTTCATGCCCACAACAGGGACTTTATCCCCTTCTACAGAACATGGGAGTTTGATTGGGCAGGGCCAGCTGGGTTGGTAGACCCCCTGGAATTCACTAGCCAGGTGGCTTTGGCTAAATGCATATCCCAGTTTTTTAGGGTTCCGCCACCCTTTGCTTTTAGCATAGTTTTTACCAGTCCATTGTACCTCTCCATTTTCCTGGAGCAGGGTGCATGGTAGGGAATATGATATACCCATTCGATGCCATGTTCTTTTTCCCAGGTGTCTATGAGATTGTAATGGAATTGAGTTCTATTGTCTGACTCAATTCTTTCTGGAGTGCCACGTCACCAGAGGACTTGATTCTCTAGACCCAGGATGGTGTTCCGGGCAGTGGCATGGGGCACAGGAGAAGTTTCTAGCCAGCCGGTGGGTGCTTCTACCATTGTGAGCACATACTGCTTGCCTTGGCGCATCTATGGGAGAGTTATGGAATCAATCTGCCAGGCCTCTCCATATTTGTATTGCAGCCATTGTCCTCCATACCACAGAAGCTTTAAGCACTTGGCTTGCTTGATTGAAAGGCTGAGGTAGCTGTGCCTCTTTAGCTTGGAGAAGAGGAGACTGAGGGATGGCCTCATTAATGTTTATAAATATGTAAAGGGTGAGAGTCAGGAGGACGGAGCCAGGCTCTTCTCAGTGATGGCCAGAGATAGGACAAGGGGCAGCAGGTGCAAACTGGAGCACAGGAAGTTCCATGTGAATGTAAGGAGAAACTTTTTCACTGTGAGGGTGACAGAGCACTGGCACATGCTGCCCAGAGAGGCTGTGGAGTCTCCTTCTCTGGAGACATTCAAAACCCACCTGGATGTTTTTCTGTGTGATTTAGTCTAGGTGATCCTGCTCTGGCAGGGGGGTTGGATTAGAAGATGTTTCGAGGTCCCTTCCAACTCCTAACATTCTGTGATTCTGTGATGTTGTGATGTTGTGATGCTGTGATTGAGGCACGTTTCACATTCATGGATGACCTGTGAGATAGTGTCCATGGTCAAATCCACTTCTTGGTCACAAGCCCATCTATAGGTGTCATCTCTTCCTTGATGGCCTGAGGTGTCACGGGCCCAGTGAGCTATAAATAATTCACCCTTACGTTGACAATCAAGGTCTATTTGAGACACTTCAATCTTAGCAGTCTGATCGACCTGCTGGTTGTTACAATGTTCTTCAGCGGCTTGGCTCTTGAGTATGTGGATGTCTCTACGACATACTTTTACAGTTAGGTTCTCTAACTGGGCAGAGATGTCTTGCCATAATGGAGCGACCCAGATGGGTTTGCCTCTGCACTGCCAGTTGCTTTGTTTCTATTGTTGCAACCACCCCCACAGTGCACTGGCCACCATCCAGGAGTCAGTATAGAGGTACAATTTCAGCCACTTTTCTCATTTGGCAATGTTTAAAGCCAGCTGGATGGCTTTTACCTCTGCAAACTGTCTAGATTCACCTTCTCCTTAGGCAGCTTCTGCAACTTGTATGTGGGACTCCATACAGCAGCCTTCCAACTCTGATGTTTACCAACAATGCAACAGGACCCATCAGTGAACTGGGCATAGTTTTTCTCATTTTCTGGCAGTTCACTATACTATGAACTGCAGTACCAGAGGTTATAACACTATCCTTGTCCTTAAGTGAGCTGAGAGACATGAGAAAAGATTTCAGCCACCTTCCAGAGGAGCACATCATTACCTGGCTTCTCTGATACTGGGACAATGGACACCCCTTGAAAAGCAAGTAATGTCTTCCTTCTAATGAGTTGTTACCTGTCTTACCTAAGCATGCACATTTCCCTTGTTGCATGTAGCACTGTCTGTGCTGATTGTTCAGACACATGACTTTAATAAGCTTATTCTCGAAATCCAAGCTGCCTCTCATGTCTTCTTCCTGACAAATGTTCCAAATGTCCCCAGCCAAAATCTCCAGCTTTCTTCTGACAGCTTGTATAATACATGAAATATTAGCCATGGAGAATACCACGTGACATCAGAAGTTAGTTAGCAATACAGAAATGAACCAAATTGAAATTCAAGTTAAAGAAGGGGTACTTGAACACTGGGTGTTCCTTTTTATGTTTGAATGAGTAGCCACCTGTATCTTCTGATTCTGAAGCTGAATAAGTTTCTCTGTTTTTTTGCAGTGGGATATAGTGCAAAGTAGTAAGATGGCGTTTTAATCAACTCACAAAGACAATGAGGGGTAGTGCCTAAGAGCCTGCCAGACCATAGGAATCCATCTGACTAGAGGACTGGAGTTGTCTTCCTTTTCTGAGATGAATAATGGACTCCACGCTCTGCTGACAGAAAAACTGGGAATTGAAGCAGCAAACTCTCTGTGGGAATGGGGAAAACATACTCTTTCTTTGAAACAAAATATTGAGTTCACCTTTTCTAACAGTACCTTTTTGTTCTTTCTTAAAGTGCTATCTGGGCTCCATTGGACTCAGAGCTGGAGAAAAAGTCATGGATAATGAAGTTATAGAAGATCATTTTGTAATACTAATTTTACCTTTATACTTATGTTTCTTCCTCATCTCACTAGAAAGTTACATGACGTGAATCCAGTTATTTATTCTGTCTAGTTATCAAAAAGGGTTTAGATCATGTTTGCTCATATTTGTTTTGTCAGAAGAGAAAAATTTCACTCATTTTTGTTTTATTTTGCTTTATTTTCCCTCAGACTCTCATAAAGAAGTCATTAATTCTTTCTTTAAAATTTTAAGCAGGTTTGTAGAGTCTGATTTACAATGGAATTTTCAAACAAATACTCAAAAGGATGAGATTCCATTTAGGAGGGGAGTATCATCAGAGAAATATTCTCAGATATTAATTTTATGGCTTATTGAGAAAGCACTTCTTTGAAATCTTACAGTGTTTATGAAAAGCAAAATTACTTTCCACACTGGATGGGTCATATCTTAAATATTTAACTTCTGTCTACTTTGTATTAATTGAGGGTAAACATAGTGTGTGGTACAAATCTTGATTTCATTTTCTTTTTTTCTGTGTTCAAAGAGCCCAAAGAATTCACTGAAGATTTATTTTCTGGGAGGAAAGATCTGCTTTTCATCATCTGGTTACTCAGGTCCCAGAAAAAAAAGTTTAATGCTTGAGAGAGCCTCAACTTTTAATCTTTGTTGGCAAGGTAGCATCCAAATAATATGAAACCATGGCTCTTTGGTGTTCTGCAGTGAAAACTTAAGTGGTCTATATTAATTATAAATAAACTGGCATGCCAGGACTTCAGTGATACTGAAAATTTGTTGCAGTGGGAAAGACTTCAGAGAGATAGAGGGGCATTCAAAATTCAGTTCAGTACTCCAGAATAGATTGGAGTGAGACTGTAGACATACTATGTACGTATACTATGTATGGACATACTATATATGGACATATTATGTCTCAGTGTATAGAGGAGGCAAGATTTGTGGGATTATTTTTCCAAAACAAATTATAAACAGCAAGTTTGAAATTTGCTGACAACTGCTGAAGGTTGATGGTCTCTTTTTTTTTTTTTTTTTTTTTTTTTTTGGTGCACTTAAGAAGCTGGCCATGAAAAGATTTAAATAGCAGCTTATTCAGTCCTATCTGTCCCCAGCCAGTCAATCAAATTTCAGCCGGTGGCCAAGCAGTGAAGCAGGAACTAGATGTTGTGAGGTATCAGCAAAACCAAGATGGAATTGATAATATTGTAAGGACATGGAGAAACAGGGAACTTAGATTTTGGGAATAAAGCAGATAAGAGAGGAAGTAGATGTGGACCGAGACACTGTGGAATGGGGAAGGTGGTAGGAAGACAAAGAACCATAATGAAATGAAAGGGAGGCCCAAAAGAGTGAAAAATAGAAAATACAGAAAGGTGATTACAGATGAAAAAACCCAACCACACAGAGGGAGTTACATAGAAGGTTCTGGTACAAGAAAGGAAAAAAGGACAGAGCAGAGATGTAAAAACTATAGTAATCCATGTAAATATGGAGAGATTATAGACTCCTGGAACACATTCTATAAGGTAAATTGACTACTAAATTCTTACAAGATACTTGTTAATATTGTTTTGTCCTCAAGATATTTACATTTGTAAGAAGTAACTAAATAAATACTTTTCATTCATTGAGGGCATTATCCATTCTGAAAGTGTCATATTTGCAAAGTTCAAGGACAATGGAATTTCAAATGTATGCAGTCCTGGATTTAAACTAAAAGCAGTGTTCTAATTATGTTTCTGAGTTATCAGATCCAAAGGGCAGCCACATCAGATCCTGAAGGCTGAGGAAAAAAAAAAGACCATTTAAAAAAGTGGGGTAGGGAGTAAGGTCATGATGATGGCTCGTGCTGTATGTCTGTTCCTGCACTTATTCATGTAATAGTTTATACACAAGCACTCAAATTGAAATCAGCATGAATACACAAAGTACACTTGTTTTCTGATGTGAACCTAGGGGAATACTGCTGTCACAAATATGTAAAATTAGTCTTAATTAATTAGCATTGTTTCCTACTTTCAATTAATAATCATATGAGGGTTCAGATCAATAGCTTTGACTGTACCTATTATATTTGCCTAAAACAGGTTCAGTTCAGTTGCCCTCTTACTGACTTGAGTCTTAATTTTTTTTGGAGCTGAACGGAGTTCACTGCCTTCAAGAAAGCATTTCCAATTTCACTGGAAGGTATAGAGATAAAGATGATCATACAGCATATTCGGGGCAGAAGTTGGACTAAAGCCCAGTATCCTGATTTCACAATTGCCAACTAATGCTGTCCCTGCCCCCTTGCATGAATCGTAGCATCAGGTACATTCCTTATTCTTTCAAATGTTCAGTATAAAATCCTGTCCTGTTGCACTGGTGACCCTTTACAGTTTTCTCCTTTCATTGAGAGATATTTCCTGGATGTAAGGAAAGGAAACTGAAGCAGCAAAACCCGGTTTGCACACATCATTTCTGCTCAGTCATTTTAGCTCCTGACCTCACCCTAGTCAATTAAGAAATCCTTGGAGCCTCCAGGCAGCATCTGACTTGCAGAGTACTGGGTGCTTTCTGCTTCATTTCTTGTTCACAGCGCCTGAACAGGAAAGTATGCGTCACAAATTAAGAGGAGTATGGACACTCTGTGTGTGTGAGTGTGTGTGTGTGTGTGTGTGTGTGTTTGTTTGCCTGTGTGTGTACACACACACATACACTCGTACACACATATGCATGCACATGTACACACACACACACTAGAGCTGAACACAGCATATGGCTCTTGGGCACTGTGGTTTGAAAACAGGCCCAAACTTTGTCAAATATTTTATGTCATTTATTAGAAATAAATTTATATATATAAATTTTCTGTGTTAATCCCCCTATGTGTCTTCATAAAGCTATATCTGCATCTGTAAATACATATGTTCATATGTATGTGTGTGCCTAGATGCACGTTTATGCACTCTATGTACACAGCTGACGGCACGCGGGTCCAGCAGATGCTTTAAGCTTTGAAATAATGTGACTAAGCACAGAAATAACAGAGATGTAAATTTCATTGGGGAAGAGAGGATGGATTATTTTTTTATTTTATAGCAAATAATTGAGTCTGTTACATGAATGCAGCTATTCTGTGAGTAAGGGAATTGTGCAGCTGAATGCAATTCCAAGCCACATGGCAGACAACATGCGTTCCGCAGAGGAAAATGGTAGCACAGGAAGGGCTGCAGCCTTTTTATCCTACCTAGCAATTATCTTTTTGTGGGCTTCATGGCACTAATTTCTCTTTCCACCTCTCACCCCTAGTCTGATATAATGGATAATATTTCAAAGCAAATGCTTTCTATCCTTTGACCATGTACTTTTCTTCAACAGTCTCATAGAGGGTAAAGGGTAAATGAAGAGTTCATCAGAGATAAAATCAGAAGACTGAAAGCAGACACCCCATTTTCACATAAGGTTTTCTTCCTCAAAACAGTGTGGCAGTGACTTGGCACACAGTTACGGCAGGAGGCAAGGAGGAGATTCGTGTCTGTTTGCAGCATGCTGGCCTCTTGCTGGATAGGTGAGCTGCCAAAGATTGATCACACAGAGCAGAGCAGAAGTGCAAATGAGTGCCGAATTAGAACCCTATAGCGCTAATGAGAACCCAAAGGCTGCCTCGCCTGGAAAACTGCAATTATTGCTGCTGGATCAGGCTCCAAAAATGCTGCTGACACAATATACTTTAAATTACATATTTATGTTCCAAGAAATGGCCCCTCTGGAGAATACATTGAACTGACCTTCAGACCATAAACTCATGTCCTCTCCTCCCCTACTAGGTATGGAATTGATCCCCAGAAGCCTTTTTAATCTTAGTGTTCGCCTGATATTTTACTCTTTCTCTTTCCAAGGCCTATGGGATAGCTGGGAGGAATCTGAGAAGGGTGGAGGTGGGGCTGCTGTTAAATAACTCTGAATTTTAAGAAATTAACTTTGGAAAAAAAGAAGAAAAAATCCAAATAAGAGATTGAGCTTTCTCAATTAGTGAAGGAAAACAGTAGGAGTCTCATCCTTGGAAATAACACATCCTAAGCTTATGTGAATCAGCCTAGCTCTGCTAGGAATCAGTTTTTCCTAAGCTCTGGAGTAGGCAACTCCCTTCCTTGTCCTTTCCTTCATATTCCTTGTGCCTGTCATGAGATTCTTTTATGCTTCTTTTTGCTTTATACCTCACTGTCCTGTCATGCACATGACCAGTGCAGCACTTCCGTCACCCATGTGAATTTTGCTTAAAGTGCTTATTTGTGTTCTTTTCAGGCACATCCCATGTTTCTGTTCCTAGAGGTGGGACAGGAAAAACAAAGCTGTTTATTCTTTTAATTGATGGAGAGTGTGAAACCTACCTGATTCTTAAAGTACTCATACTTTCTGATAAAATAGTACATTTCTTCTTACTTTTGGAATTATGAAGTAATTCTTTTCTCATACTAATTTTGAGCAGTAAAACCAAGCAGAGAAAGATGCTCGAATTCACAGAACAAATTTATGGTAGAACCAGAAAAAAAGCCAGACATAATTCAAGATTTTTTCTTTGGCTTTATCATTAAATCTAAGCCTTTACTATGACCAAGACTTGATTAAATCTGAAAACTGTAAGCAGCAGTGATCTACACAGAATCAACAAAATGGAACAAAATCCAGCTGGAGGCCGGTCACGAGTGGCGTCCCCCAGGGCTCAGTCTTGGGTCCAGTCTTGTTCAACATCTTTATCAATGATCTCGACGAAGGAATTGAATGCTCCCTCACTAAGTTTGCAGATGACACTAAACTAGGAGGAAATGTTGATCTGCCTGAGAGTAGGGAGGCTCTTCAGAGGGATCTGAACAGACTGGACCGATGGGCTGAGTCCAATGGGATGAAGTTTAACAAGGCCAAGTGTAGAGTGCTGCACATGGGACATAATAACCCCATGCAGCGCTACAGGCTTGGGGGAGACTGGCTGGAGAGCTGTCAGGCAGAGAAGGACCTGGGGGTGTTGGTTGACTGCAGACTGAATATGAGTCAGCAGTGTGCTCAGGCGGCCAAAAAGGCCAATGGCATCTTGGCTTGTATCAAAAACAGTGTGGCCAGTAGGTCTCGGGAGGTGATTGTGCCCCTGTACTCGGCATTGGTGAGGCCGCACCTCGAGTACTGTGTCCAGTTCTGGGCTCCTCACCACAAGAAGGACATGGAGGTCCTGGAGCGAGTCCAGAGAAGGGCAACCAGGCTGGTGAAGGGGATGGAGGGCAAATCCTATGAGGAGCGGCTGAGGGAGCTGGGGCTGTTTAGCCTAGAGAAGAGGAGGCTGAGGGGAGACCTTATCACCGCCTACAACTATCTGAAGAGAGGTTATAGAGAGGTAGGTGATGGTCTCTTCAGCCAGGTGACAGGTGATAGGACAAGGGGGAATGGCATGAAGCTGTGCCAGGGCAGGTTTAGATTGGATGTTAGGAAAAATTTTTTTTACTGAAAGAATTGTCAGGGCCTGGAACAGGCTGCCCAGGGAGGGGGTTGAGTCACCTTCCCTGGATGTGTTCGAAAAAAGGGTAGATGAAGTACTTAGGGATATGGTTTAGTTTAGGATGTGAATGATTGGACTTGATGATCTTAAAGGTCTTTTCCAACCTTGTTATTCTGTGACTTCTGTAACAAAAGAAAAACCCTATATGCATTGATAGACTATTCAGTAAAAAATATAGAATTCAGGTTTTAATATTTTAATATTAAAAATTAATATTAAATATTTACTTTGAAGCATTTTCCTTTGCTTTGAATCACACAACTTACAAGAGCTTAGGTGTAAATAAAAAAGCTTGATTTTGAGATACTATTTTGAATAGCATGCTTGATGACTTTGGTGATTGCTTCTTCACAAGCAAATCTGGAGTGGGACACCAAAACGTGTGTTCCAGTGGCCACATGATTTTTTAAAAATGTGAACTTTTCCACCCATGACTGTAATCATAAAACAAGTGCATTGTACAGTGAAGGTAAATGAAGTTTCTGCAGATCTATGCTGGAATAGAACATGGCCACAGGCAAAGGTTCCTTGGTCTTGATTGTGAATCTCTTGCTTCTTCAGGAAAACTGTTCCTGTTTAGACCAGCTCTACGAGACTTGTCTTCAGAGCTGGTCCCTGAATCTATGAGCTTTTTTGATGGAACTGTCCAGATGTATAGTCAAGGTTAGTATGTTGCAGGGATGAAATAATTTTGTCTGCGACTGCTTGTAGCTGGTGTGTGTGTGAAGTATCTGATCCAGGAAAGAAGATAGGATGGATAAAAGTGACTCACAATCTATCTACTGCGCACTTTGCTGTTCTGGATTAGCACTGAATGACCTGATATGCCCACAGTGCTGCACAAATAAGACCCCAGGATCAGGCTGCCTTTTTGAAGTGCGGAAGTATATGTGTGGTGCTTGAGCTGGCACAAGAGCACTGGGATAGGGCAGAAATAAAAGACAAAGAACTAAGCTAGTGCGCTTTGGATAATATAATACAGCTGTGGTGTCACAGCCTGACTACTTCTCCAACTACAGTACAGAACCAGTATGGAGTAGTGTCCTAGCTAATTAGGCTTCCCTCTCATTTGGGCTAATTGGCCTTGACACCAAATTGATATGCCCAAACTACCTCCAATTCTAGACCTAACTTTTAAAGCCAGTGTGGGGGATTCTTCAGATCTTAAATAGTGTTTGTAAATACCAAGATATATGGCCAGGTACCATCTCTTTGCTCGTTTTATGTTAGACATCAGCATAGAGCCTTTTGGGTTTTTTTGAAAACCTGTACTTGGAAATGCTGCTGGAAATCAATGGAACTGCTTGTTTGTCTGTCTCTATGGACAAAGCCTTACAGACTGTGTGCTACTGAAATATAAATAATAAATAAGCCTCTCTCCTTGGGGACACAGTTGCATGATCTACTAATATAAAAGTTGTTTTAAGGAAGCCTTTGCTGTGTATGTTGTTTAAAAATTAAGAAAGGTAGGTGACATATTTAAAGACGCTCTTGAAAAGCAAAGTTGCAATTCAAATTTAATTGTAGCCAACATCTGAAATGTTTTTACTTTGGATCTGGGTTTAGCTTTGTCATCAAGTTTAATGGGTATCTCTAAAACGCTCAAAGGAAAATTGCATCAGAGAGGAGACAGAATAAGGAGACATAAGTGGATATCAACACAAATAAGTGTGTATGTGTGCATGTATATGCATACATGTTTATATGCACTTGTGCAATTGTAAACTTGGCCTGTGTGATTGCCATAAAGGGTAGTCTGTCCAGTAGAATGAATGGTTTAACAATAAAAGTAGTCTTATGGATCTCCCATCACTTCTGTGATGCCTGCTTACTAAAGCCTTGAGGGAAGTAAAATATTTACAGATTTTCTACATGAGTAAAGAGAAGTTAACTTGCTCAGTTCTTTTTTGTAGAAGACATTACTTGAGCTTCTTGACAAAATGTGTGAGGGTAAATGGGAAGATTCATTTGGGCCAAGAAAAATTGCTGTAAACAAGAAGGGGAATATTCATATAGGATAACAAATACTGCTTTAAAGAAGATAAAGAAAAATTAAATTCCCCTACCACAAAGAGAAAGTGTCAACACTAAAATAGTGTTGAAAAGTTACAGAAGCAGAAGCACATTCAAAAAATAAACATGACTGCAAACGGAATTTCTCCTAAAAAGTTAATTAAAAGAACCTTGCAGTTCTGGCTGGATTTTAATATTTTAATCTTCTTTTCCAGTACCCGTTGCTATGGTTTATCAAAGACAAATCAGACTGCTCTTGACTTCAGGAGGAGTGAAATCCAACTCCTAAATTTTTGCCTGATTTCCAGTGAAATCTGGGAGTGGATTCAATTTATAGCAAATAATCTATACAGAATAGGTTAACTTACAAATGTATTTGTATGGTCCTTTTGAATTCTTGTTTTCTGTTAGTGTTCTTTAAAACGCCAGGTAATGTTGTGGAAACTAATACCACTGTTTCACTGAAGCTCTGAGCAATGTTTTATTTCTCGTCTTTTAGTTTTAATGAGAGCGTGCTGCTTGCTGCTAATAGAGCTGAGTAAACAACCTATGTACATTTTATTCAATTACTTTAGCTCTTTTTCTTCTTATGGTAATTACCTATGAGCGGACAATGATTGCTACCGTTTGCTTGTTCCTCCCAACTACTTGCTGATTATTCTGCACAAGCAACTTTAGCCTGTGTTACTGCAACCTGACTGCTTGCAAGTACTCCTTTGGGGATCAGCGTTAGGTTGCCTAAAGCCAAGTACTTGTTTCTTTTCCATGATTGGATGATCTACTTTGTCACAAAACACATTTTGTTTAATAAATTCATAGCTTCATCCTGCAACATACTCTCTAGACCAGCAGTCTGGATTGGATCTACACCGTGATGACAGGAACCTACATATTAAATACAATATCTGTCACGAAAAAATGCATTCCAAAGCTGACATACCATTCTCTGTGCAGGCATTTATTTAACTTTGCTGTTGGTGTTATCAATTAGAAGTGTTTCTAGCATTCAGGTTCCTGTCAAAACAATTTCAGTTGCCATTAAGGACTGCAAATTAATAAGACTTATAGTATTTAGCATTGTTTCTTTTCTGGGTTGCAATGTTTCCTTTTAGTTCCTGAGAAGTGCAATGAACAAACAGCTACAGTTTGCATCAAAGCAAATACATTTCTCAAAGTTTTTTCAGGGCTACTATCACAGCAAGCCTCTTCCCAGCCTTCTACTTTTCTAAAACAACTTAGTTTTTTAATATTTATATAAATAATAATTATGCAGGGCCTTCTGTAAAGCAACATTCTGAACTATTGAAAGCAACATTATTAACATGTTTAAAAATAACTTCTAGATTGGGTCATATTACAGAGAAATCTGAATTAAACTCAAGACAATCTGTAAGATTTAGATCCTCATGAGAGCCTCTGATGCAGTCTGGCTTGAGCTGTCTATCAGTTGCCACAGCCGAGGTCACTCCTTTACAGTCAGCACAATTTGAAACAGGTTGGTCTTGATAGTACATTGCATAACACCATATAGGTATTTGATCTACTCTAAAGTAAAAACACAAAAGTGATTAAGCCATGGACTTGAAACTTTTTCTCAGATGTCAATGTTGCTGGTCAAATCTGGTTATTGGATGAAGAAACTTCAATTCACCTCAGGTTCTGATGTTTCTCATTATTTCATTAACCTGGTATATACTCAATACTAGGGTATTGAGGCTCCTATTTTAAGTCATGGTAGATTAACAGGTCTGTCCTCTTAGTAGTGGGTTGTGCTGACTGTCAAACAGTAGGGCATGAGGGGAGTTTTGGAGGAGTGATTTGTGAGGCTGTGATTTGTCCCTGCACTGGGTACTCTGTAGGGGGTGTAACAGAAGCAAATAAAAAAGCTGCAGTAGATTACAAAATGCACAAACTATGATGAGAGACTGTGGTAACTCAAAATTCTTTTAGAAAAGTCTGTAGACAAAATAAGACAAAATAAGACCAATTTAAGGGGGTACCACTAAGCTAAGTAAAGATCTTACAACTTTTTTTCATTTAGTACTTCCGTGATGTTTGCAATTTCAGACCCAAGAAAATATTTAAGTCCAGCTCTTGTTTCTGCTTCCAGGTCTGTACCTCTCCTGTAGTATGGCAGCGAGCAGGGCATTTACATTCAGATTTTAGTTTCTCCATCTGTAAAAATGATGTTTGCCTTTATTATTTTTTAAAGTGCTTGTAAACTTACGAATGAAAGGAACTGTTCATAAGCCAGTGACTTTTGTCTCTTGCTTGTCATCCACCAGGGCATTTTCCCTGTAGCATAACTCTGGAGATTGAAAAGTTTATCTTAATTCATCAAACTAACTTAAAGGGATTAGCTCAGATCTTGGTATTATTTTTTCCTCTAATATCTTGAGGTAGGAGGCATTGATTTTAAGTTAAGTTTTATGACACAGGAATTTGAATGTTCAAATTATCTATAACAATAGGAAGTGATTCACAGAATCTGCTCTCATCTAAATTAAAAAAGAAACGCCATGAGTGTGAAGTTCACTTTAAGGAGTTATTTGTGCTTTTAAAAGCTGAACCTAGTTTTCCCTCCCTTAAAAAAATGGCATCTTGAACATACATCAAACACCAACAACAACCCAATCAGAATGTCCTTTAGCTGAGAGATACTAATGAAAAGTAATGAGAGGTTAATGTTGAGCCCTGCAGTGCTGTCATTGAAAGAAACAGATATGAAGAGTGGCAGCATTTATGAAGCAACTTTTAAAGTTTTGGTCCCACTAGAGTTTAGATGGAAACTTGCCATGGCTTGGATTGCATTGTCTCTATTACTAGAGATTTCAGCAGCCAGATGGTCAGGGAGAATCTAAAGTTGCATGCACACTGTTTAAAGGTTAGTGATATGTGGAAAAAGATACTGTTACATACACATTATCTTTGAAGTGAAGATAATGCTCAATGACACAAGACCAAAACATGTCTTATTATACATTATGCTTTACGCTTTACCGTTACGCTCATTATTGCTGTGATAATTCTTCCCAGGAAGGTTTTGATTTTCTTTCCAGATGTTGCAAATTGAACTGAATTGTTGCAGTCAAGAACTAATTCTTCAAGTTTATAATTTTGTTTTTAACTCTTATCACGCTCCGGCTTGTGAGAACTGTCGAGTCTTCTGAAACACAATTCAAATCAGATGAACCTGAGTTGTCAGGCTATAAATTACAAATGTAAGAAGCCATAATCTTTCTAGAAATATAAAAATTAAGGAAGCCAAATAAACATACTGTACATATCTCAATAACCATAAAGATAGACTTAAATTGTATAATACTATACTAGAGTTGTGTATGAGTATCTCCCAGTTTTGGACTTTTAAGACTATTAAAATCAGATCAGCTGTCCCTGTTGATTATGCCCAGGTATTCTCTATCCTGAGAAAAGGACTGAGATAATCTTCAGAAGCTGACTGCCTGTAATGTCCCTACTCTTAGGAAGTTAGTTGAACTTTTTTTTTTTTTTTTAATCAAACTGAGTGGTCATTGCTGTTTAATTGCTTTTATTACTTTTAACTTAACTTATTTGTAAAAACTGTTTCTCCATGAAAGTTTGGATTTTTTGTTTAAACAATGTATGTGTGGTATGTATATGTGCTAAAATTTTCGACTTTTTTTCAGGAAAAGAAGAGTTGGTTATGTAAGAAAACATTTTGTTCTATTTTTCAACCCCAACTGTAAAAACGTTTTGTTACAAAATGCTGAAATTCCTCATGTGAACTACACTTCAAGTATATTGCTGATCTCAAGAGGTAGATCTACTCAGGTAGACCATTCATGATGCCCTTGTGATATTTGCAAAATACGCTGTTCCACTCCAAGGAAGAGGGGAAATGGAATTATATAATGGGAAGTGATGTGCAACTAAGAACATACTACAAAGAAAGCACTCTGATTTTCTTTGTGCCTTGCCAAGACATGCAAAGCACAACTTCTGTGAAGTTCTACAGCTCTTCGTAGCTTAAGATACAACAGTTTTGATACAGGGCAAGTGATGTACAGAAGGCTTAAGGTTGTGGAAGGGTTGCCTTTGAAAAGCTATGACTTTACACAAAATACTTACAAACAGATGTTATCAACTAGGCATTGTCAATAAGTATAGTGCAGACACAAAAAAAACATGATGCTGTTCTTTCTCACCTGAGGGAGTCATGTTGTTTCATTTTAACTTGAGACTGACAGCTGAGTATAACCTGAAACCTGGGACCATCATCTCAAGTCTATTCAAGCCAACAGCAAGTTCTGCCCAGTTCCCACTCGTGCTCTCACTGAAATCAGTAGCAAAGCACACAGTGGTACAGGCTTGTTGTCAAATCATTTAGCTACAAAACAAATATGATGCAATTAAAAAAAAAATCAAAAAGGTGTTTTTAAAACTGAACGGGGCAGTGTTGCATGGTCAGTTAAAAAGACAGTAAACAGCAAGAGATCCTAGCCACTAATTTCCCAGTTCCAGGTGATTGTAAGCATGGTGAAGTAACAAACAATGTCAATGAAAATTTGTTTTCTTATGAACAAAACAAATGAGGGTTTTTTAAAAGGAGTTTTATCGATCCAAATATTGATCCTTAATACAGCAAAACAACTTGGTCCTTTCTTGCCAGCCCCCAAGCAAACTGTAGTTAAAATTATAAAGTACAAAAAACCAGTTTTAAACTATAAAGTCTTGATGTATAGCAGTAATAGCATAGCCCTGACTCTACGTAAGTGTGGCTAAAATCCTCACAGGGCAAAGCTGCAGTGCACTGTGGATGTCTACTGAGTCTTCATTGCTTATATATTCATCCAATTCCCTCATGAGATACATTTTCTTCACATTATTATTATTATACACATTCTGTTGCTGTTGCTTCTCATAGCAGTACAGTCTGTGCTACAGCCACACTAGGGAATCTGTCTGGGACAAAAGCTAACACGTCACTCGAACTACCAGATAGGGCCTCATTCAGTAATGCATTACAAGTCCTACTGAGCATGCCTCTCTTTTTTTCTGATTGGGCTGCTAAGGAAAAAAAATCAGACAAGTTTTTAATCTTCCATTCAGAAGGGTTCTCCTTATTCTACATAGTTTTTAATGGTAAAAGGGCTTAGTTTATGCTGCCTCTCTACACGTCTTCTAACTAGATGCAAGTGAGGAAGGCCAGATTGGGATCCCATCATGTTCTGTTACCGAATGCTAAAAGTAAGAAAGTTTGGTTGCTTTATTTGTTTCTATATATTGGGGTAGAATGGATATTGTATTACTTAGCTGCCCACACACTAATCAAATAGTCTAAGGTATGGTCAAAACTAATGGGTGGGAGTCAGGGCAGTCCCAAGACAAATGGCATGTGAAGACTCTTAAGGAAATAGTGTGAAGAGGCTGAGCTCTGCCTACTCGTCTCTTTTATTAGCTCTCCTGACAACAATAACAACAACAATGGCTTCCAGTGACATAGTATTTACGGAACCCCCTCACTCAGGGTGTGCCCCCACACCCTCCAGACTACCTGATTTAGCAGAGTAACAAGCATGAAAAGCTCACACCTTTAGCCGGGCATGTACCTCCCACACAGGCATGGTCCTCCAAGTTATACCCTGACCAATCAACTTAATACTACAGGGTGTATCTCCCTGTTTACAGCAGAGAGGTTGGACTAGATCACCTTTAAAGGTCCCTTCCAACCTTACACATCCTGTGATTCTGTGATTATGTATCCAGGGGTATCTCAGAAACCACACGAGCCTAGACACAAAGCTTCTTCTGGCCTTAGACCCTAAGTGGAGATTGAGGTTTTCACTGGAAGGGTTTTGATTGAACAGGTTTAACCAGGAGACATGAGCAACCGTTTAAGTCTGTAGAGCATGTGGAAACTACAAAGGAAGGACAGCCAGACTAACCTGGGCCATTATTTTATATGGATCCACGTAACGGTGGTCCAATTTAGAAGGATGAACTGAATCAAGAAGTTCACCAGACAACCAAACACTGTCTCCAGCAACAAAGTCCTGTGCTAGTTATCAACACCTATCTGAACAGACTTTGTAATCAGCCCCTGTTTTTTTCCAGACATTTCAACCTTTCAAAAGAATCCTCAGGGGAAAACCCCTGGACAGTGTGGAGTAGGTGGGTGCCACAGGGATGAAAACCACTCCGTGTGTAAGAAGAGGACTGCTGCAGGGATGGGTGGACACTACTGTTATGGGCAAATTCTGCCAATGATAACAGACACAGACATCCAGTCATCCCGTTGGCCAGTAAAGCAAGAGATACAGCACCTGGTTCACCTGCTCCGTCTGACCATTCAACAGCAGGGGATACAGGGTGGGAAGATAGAGTTCCCCCTCCAGAAGGCCCATAAACCCTTTCCAGAACTGTTAGTGGTTGGAATTGCAAAGAACTTATTTACACAAAGCGGATAAGGTGGCAATTCTCTATTCCAGCACTGGGGAACACAGGGGATAGCTCCACCAAAAAGGTGTTCATCAACCAGTACAAAGCGCAACATATTTATACACATTTTTAGCAGTCATTATTCAAAATCTTACAGAATGCTCACTTCTTAATTTGACCTTTGCAATAATTGGTTTTTATTTGTCTCACCTTATCTGTCTCACCTTATCTGTATTTTTATTCTACAGAAACCATTGGTTAACTTTACTGATTGCTTTTAATACAAAGAAGGGAAGGTAATGATTAGCATATTTATGTTATTTCCTGGAAGTCATCATATGCAACTGTCCCCACCGCATAAGTAGTTATGTTGAGCGAGGGTCCTCTGGTGGTCGTGAATAGTCTTCCTTACTGTGTCTGCTGATTGAACTGATCCTTCCACATGCTCATTTCATCTTTGGCTGATCTCCCAAACCACAACCAGTTTCTTCAGGTACCTATTTTGACTCAAGGTCCATAACCAGTACTCATTATTTTAATTCAGAGTCCACAATGATTTACATAGTGATCAAGGCACCCAATGTCCTAGTTATCTATTCCTAAGGGCCTTAACAGGCTTTATATTCTCATAGTTGTTTTAACTCCTTTAAAATCAAAATCATACTCTAAACTAAAACCAAAATAACCCAGAATTCAAGTTATTTTATTAGAGTTACTCTAACAGAACCAGGCAGAGACCTGGGCCCCTCAGCCTGTCACCATGTGGCCTGGCAGACCATGGCTGTGAAGCACATGCTGCAAAAACAAATATGCAGTCTGAGAGGCTGTGAAACAGCTTCTTTAGTTGAACAAAAATACCTGCCTTCAAAATATAAGCACTGCCCCTGGGACTTAGGTAAATCCCCAGTAAATTTGAAATAATTTTCTCTTCAAGCAAGTTGTCAAGGTCTGTCCAAGATAAGACAAGAACAGAGGATGTGAGTGTTCAACAGGCAACAGCTCAAAGATGCTGAGCTCTGCCTATTTGCCAGTTCTATTTTGTCTCCTGACAACAGCGACAACAACAATGGCTACCAAAGACATAATATTTATAGAATGTCATCTTTGAAAGGGTACAAGCATAACCCTGCCAGCAGATCACTTAAGATACATCTCCAAGACACTGGTTCAAGTGAATCACAGTAAGCCCATGTCCATATAAATACAGGCAAGAGGCAAAAGGAAAATTTTCTAATTTTCTAGGAAAGTATGGTATTTAGGTGCATTCAGTATTCTGAACGAAGTACTAAAAACTTTCTTGGAGTTATTTATTAGAGTATTTGATACTTGAAGTCTGTGCAGTTTTTACTGGATACACTCCTAAGTGAGATCTTTGGGTAGTATAAGCTGCATATCTCCACTAAAATCTATGAAATCACAATGCTTTACATGAACTGAGAGTTTAATAACTGTAAGCTATAAAAAAAATTTAAGTTCTCTAACAGAATTGGCTTCACTCTTCGATTCCTGTTTCTGCAGTGAAAATAGTTCCTATTATGAATTCAAGTTTGGCTCACAGCATATATTTTATATTGCTCACTTAAATTTGTGGCTCCAATTAATATGTCTTCTGGGAAGTTCATTTGGTGGTAAATCAGTGCCCAGTTTTCATCTGTATCCATAAACTAATGTTGAAAGCATCACAATACACTTTTTTCTAGCACAAACAATGGGCGTTTTGTATCCTTGTATACTCTAATAAGTCTCACAGTAACCTCGAAGTGTGTGATGAATTGGAAAATACACAAGTATGTTCCTAAAGTCAAGGAAGCAGAGTTAATCCCATTTTTAACACAACTGACCTTTGGAACCTTTGGACTTAAGAGGAAGAAACTCTGCTTTCCTTTTCCCCCTCCCCCCTCCCCCATTTTTTCCCCAAAAATGTGTGACACCGATCTGAAGTCTATTAAGTAAAAGAAAAAACTCCCATTGATGTAGTCAGATTTGATTAAATTCTTAAGCATTTACCTTTCAAAATAAGAAACACATGTATTCAAGTAAGTTATGCAAGTATTTTTGGTAAAAAGAAATAAAAGACAAGAATTTTCTGCAAAATGAGTCAGTCATCGTCCTGAGGTTGTCAGTTCTTCATATTGTAAAAGCTCTTTAGCTACCCAGTCCAGAGAAATATATAATCCTGGAAATAACATGCATTGGATTGGGGAAATATGGTCACTGTGTCACAAAACAGATACTTCTGCTCATTCTGTTTCCTGTTCCCCATCTTAGTGCTGTTACAGGTTCTAAACACCGTCATCACTAAGAAAGGCCCTTCCCCCCTTTTTTTGTTAATTGCCCATGCATTAAGGTCCTCATGAGAGTTTCTTCTAGGCAATGTAATTTCTCATCTTGCTCCAGTTAATCCGGAAGATAAGCAGGACTTGCAAGTCCTTTAGTTATTGTAGCTTGCATCTTTTCCTGCCTGTATCCTTGTGCTACTGCTGGAATCAAGTCTTCAGTAATAATCCTTTACCCACATGCAAAGGATATGTGATTTTAGGCCCTTTTAATATGCAATGGTTCATACACTGGAAATGCTTTTGTACTGGAAGGAACAAAGGGGACACACTCCCTCTGCCTGAAGGCTTTATTCCCAACTAAGCACAATCACAAACTGGTTCAGGCTTCCCCTGACATCAGTAAGCCTGTCAAATCTGTCAGGACTAAGATTTAGAAACTAATGTGGTCATTTTTCCTGATACCCCAGACCATGCTAAAGTCCTTCATCTAAAGTTTCTGTATGATATTTTTGGCATTTTGGAACTTTTTACTATGCAATGGTGTACAGCCCAAGTCAGAACATGAAATGTTTCGGCTGCATAACTCCAGGAAGGTAAAAGATATTCTGAAGGCAATAAAGGAGAGCAAATGTTAGGACAGTTATAATAGACAGAACTCAGAAGAATAAGATAGGTGTTTTCTCAAGTTGCCGAAGAACTAGAAGGTCAGATATATTCCTGACTGTTGCAAAATTCAAAGAAATATTTCATCATACTTTACAAAATATTAAAAAAATGCTGTACCTATTCATGAATAAACAGTACCAAATCCACACCTTTTTTTTAGAAGTTTTCTCCAAAAAGCCCTATATGATCTTTACTTTCTCCAGTGTTTCTTGCATAAAGCAGTGAAAAGTATTGCATATGGTGGGCATGAAGTTAACTATCAGATGTGTTTAGATCTCTGGCAAAGGAGTTGAACATTTTTCTCTGACATACTTCTTGATTTCAAGAGGATTTTAAAAGGCAAATTCTTCAATGGAGTCTGGAAGTCTTTGGCACTCTTTGATTTTTAAATTTATAAGAGATAACTAAAACCTGTAAGAACTTTTGATAATTCTCACTCCATTTTTAACAGTTTTGTTTTGAATAAGAGTAGGTATGGACTTGTTTTCTTCTTCACTGAGTTCAATTCCAAATCTCCCTAGAGAACTTAAAAAAGTAATGTGCAGTATAAAAATCAATATGAAAAAATCTAGGTGCACTGTTAAATTTTGAAATATAAGCGAATTCAAGCCCCAAACTGGAATATTAAAATATTCATAGTGATTATAAAAATAATAATAGGGTCAACTCGCAATAACTCGGTAACTTCTGTGATTATCTTCAGCCACCCCTGAGCACAGTGAAAACTGTTTGGCCCTCCACAAGAGATCTGATTTTCTCAGGATTTGGAGACAATCTAAATAGAATTGAAAAGAAATAGGTCTGACATTACCTAAATCTCAATTATTTAAGTGAAATTTTAGACAAAAATTGTCCCCATGCAACCTCCATGAGAAATTAAATAGTTAATAATTTTCTTTGTGCTAAGTCCACTCAAAGCCATCGACACAAACCTCCCTGGCACATGGTACTGGCTAGACTTCTGTAGCCTTTGCAGATGAAGTTCAGCACAAACTGAGGACAATAAAGCTCAGAGAACTGGAGATGTCTGCTCCATTTGCCCACTATATTAACAAAGCACTACACTACTCAAAGTTTACATTGTGAACGAACTTCACATTTACCACAGTTCCTTTGTATGCTTAATATCTGTAATGTTATTCAGCTGGACACTGAGATTTACACTAAGCTTAAACAAAGTCTTTTCCTTTCCAAAATTAGCTTTTTCATCAGCCTTCTCCCTTCCATCCACTCACCCTTTTGTTTTTAATGTGAGGGTTTTTTTCTGTCTGTTCTATGTTTATCTATGTTCTCTTTTTATTTCCTTCTACCTTTATCTGAGCAAACTTTTGACTTTAAGACATCTTAATCTCTGACTTTTCTTTATACAAACCCACTGAACATTACCTAAACTGGCAATGTTGCCTTTAAAGAAGAATAAACTAAAATCTAAGTATATCAAATGTCACAGAGTATAGACATGTTAAATAAACTTAGGATTTACACACTCTTTTCTTCATTCTATACTCATAATGCAATGGGAAAAGTTTACATTGCTGAGGATATTCATGTTGCAGATATGATATTTATACCCCCAAATGGCTTAATTACATATTCTTATACATTTTAATTAAAAGCTGCAGAGGTAAACCTATGAAAAGAAATTAAAATGTTAATTTGTAGGTCCACCCTTCTTATTATTGAACCGAGGAGGAGCTATAAACAGAATCTTTCAGGACTGATGCTATCTTCCTTCATAGGAAACCAGGAGATTTCCACCATCTATCTAGAGACTGAAATGCCTAAAATTTTGCAACTTTAGTCACACACATCATTAGGATTTTCTCCTATTAGGTTTCTTCATCTTACCCAACTAGTAACAGCCATGTAACATGCTGTGATTTCTTTTTTTTTAATGTTGAAATCATTCCATATACACAGTAGGAATCACTCTATAAAATGTTGAAAAAATGTAAACAAACAGTCTGTTGCGTTCTTTCTTCAGCCCACTGCTAATCTATCATTTGAACATTAACATTATTAAATTGACCCTAATGTTGTGTAATTACTGGAGACATTCCGACTTGAAACTGTCAGTGCTGGAGATCCCGCTTAGGGGGTTGGGCTAGAGATGTTAACAGAGAATATTCCGTTGTTGTATGAGAAGTCCATCAGCATTTTATTAGGTTGCATCCATTTAGATTTCCCTGGAAGAAATTCCCAAAGTTTTATTTTTGCTTCAACTATAAAAGTTATGATTGGGTTGGTTTGTTTGCATTTCATTAGGGGCAGCTTTTCTCCTGCTTTTCTTGTAATAATAGTGAGAATTTGTGTTTGTCGTCTCCTTCATCATAGTCATTCATAACACTTTGTTGCTCTTCAGCATGGTGTATGACAGTGAAGCTAATGTCATGCATTTAATGGACTAGAGTCACAATTGCTCTGCAGCTCATAAGAAAATGTACGCTAGTGAAGCATGTAAAAGACTACTTTTCCAAACTGGTGGCATTTACATCTTATTTACCCTGACATAACAAAATAGTACACAAAATAAAAACAAGTAACAAACCAAGTCCTCCATCTCTGGGTGGATCTGGTTGTGTAAAACCCACACATTCTCTCTCTCATACACTCACAGAGCATGCCCTCTTAAAAAATGTAAATAAAGTAAATAAAGGTTTAAAGTTAAGTTAGTACTCATCTAACTTAGCTCCTGCAGACAGTCTGCAGCTTCTAAGTGGGTCAAGTTAAAGCTTTGCTGGCAAGTCATTACTAAACTTGGGTCAACAGATATCAATAGTAACTGAATATTTAATGTCCTTCAGTATAAATGAGAAAGTAGCTAGTTTTACTGTTTATGGCTAATCCCACCAGAATAAATTGAGGAGAAAGAAAAGGAGGAAAGAAAAAAGTGAAATTTTAAGGAGTCACCCCTTAGGGGAAGCTGTATAATGCCTCTGGTGGAGTTCCCTATTAGACTCAGTTCTAGAAGTTGGAAAGTGAAATCCTGTTTTCCCAACTTTGTAGGCAAAATTTGTACTGATTTCTTCTGGAGTAAAGTGTGATCTCTCTTTCCCTCCATCCTCCTACCCCCAAGTTATAGTTTTAAGGGAAAACGTAAATCATTACCCTTATTTATCCAGATCCCTGTCAGGATTATTCCCCCAAAGTCCTGTGCCAAAAGGAGTGCTGTGAGAGAAGAAGCAATTCCCACTTATGTTTTCATATTTATCCAGCAAACCCTTCCACACTTCATCTTATATATACTCTGAAGTCAGGCATTTGTCTTTTCCACAGGACACTCTCCTTGCTGGTGGCTAAGGACATTACAGAGCACAAGACATTTCAAGATGCACTATCTCTACTTCCCCCTGGGAGCCATTTTTCTGCAGATAATCTTCTTTTTATACCTCATATTATATTCTAGCAGAGTTTACATGTATCACAACACTAGGAACATTATCCTTAAATAGATTCAAGATGCATTTCTGCAGAGAAGCTCATTTAGGCACCCGCATTGTAAACAAAATGCTACCAAAATCTTCCTCAGGAAGAAAAAAATACTCTGCAAATTTATTAAAAAAATAACAGTAATAGTAATGATGAGTAGGTCAGATGTGCAGGTTATTAACCTCAAGAGTGCTTTATTAAACAGGCAAACATTTTAGTAATTTTAATCACTGGATTAATTCTTGAGTAGGTCAAAATTAGGGCCTCTGTTAATAGGCTTTGGAGATGTTTTGAAGATCTTATTGCAAGGGTTGTGAATAAAAATATTGTGATATTTTGGGCCTCTGCACCTGGACTTGAGAGTTTACACCAAAGAAAAAAGCATCAAGAATGGAGAGTCCCCTTCTGCAATGGGAATTCAGTGCTTTTATTATTTACCGGCCTGAAATTAGAGAGCTAGATCTTCATCATAATAAAGGAAATTTTACTTCAGCTTTCAACAGAAACTTATGAAGACTTGCTGAAGCACAAGAAGTTTGGGACATGTTTAGAGAAACATTACAGTAAAATTTTATTTCATAGAGAAATTAGCTCTTTTCTAAAGAAAACTCAAAAATTTTGACGTATCTTATCCCTATGGGTTTAACATGAAATGAAAGAGGAAAGGTCTGCAAGCTCTGGAAAACTAAAAGATCTGGGTTTGGTTTTATTTTGTTTTGTTTTCTCTTAAGGCAGTAATCACACTGCTATGACATACTTGAATTTTTTTCTCTTAGCACGTTTCCATAGTTTGTTTCCTCAGCACTACTCTACCATTTGTGTCATCTGGATGTCTTCATACTGTTAGCCACGAATCATAGGGCATAATTCTTTGTGGATCATCCTCTAATTATTCATAGTTGTAGCCTGTAATCCTTTGCACATTCAGTATCAGAAATCATACCAATACACCTGTATTCAACTACCCAGTGTTGTCCCCATGATTTTTCAGAAAAAATATTATAAAATAAAGTTTTATTTAGAGCTGAATCATGTCTGTTCCTTACACTATCTTGGATTAAATATCTAGTCCACTGGCATAATCTTGGTTGCCGGTACCTTGGAACATACACCACTTTTTTGCCAACAAAAGTGTTTTTCACTGGACCAAGTTCCTGGCCTGTAAACTAAAGATAGGTGAGTCACAGATTATATAGAAAACTTTAGCAGTGAATCAGGTTACAAGGAAATTATTTAGAGGGTCCTTTTTAAAAAACTATTAATAGACAATTATACCAACCATTAAAATAATGCATTGATGAACTTATCCACCTGAAAGGAACAAAACTCAGCAAGATGGGCTTTCCTAATTAGTTGTTCAAATAGCTGCTGCCTATTCAATCTCTATCAGTGCCGGTAGAAACCAGAAATATTTTAATTTATTTTGAAGCCGTTGAACCAAAGAGATATGAGCTGTGGGGCTGTTCTTGCAAATTGCTGAGCACCTCTGGGAGGCATTCTGTGTTTCAAACTCTCATCATACCACTGGGAACTGAGAGTGCTGAACAGAGGAGAAAAATAATGCAAAATACTTTCTGCAAATATTTGCCCACATTTTAAATAAAATCAGTTTTGCTTTGTTTCAAACTCATTTTATATTCAAGCTTGATGAGCATTGGCAGTATATTGGCAAAAGGGAACGATAGCATTTATGCTTGCGATACTAACATGATCATTCAGTCGGTGAGGAAACAGAGAAAAATGTCATGATGCACCAAACCGCCTAGATCCATTGGCACAGATGATTTGCTAACAGTGACACTGGTGAGAGTTTAAACTCTGTGCTGGATCCTTGCTAAAGATAGACCTGATGGGTTTTGGTTTTGCTCTGTGTTAAATGTTGCTTAATGGAATTCATAGAACAGATGATCGTACAAGGGTGGTAACGCAAATATGATAACCAGTCATCATTTATTTGTCAGCATGATTAAGTAGTCAAAGTATTTGAATTTAGAAAACCAGATGCTTTGATTACTGTAACATCACTGTTTTGTATCTTGCTACAATTTTCCAATCTAAAAAATCTTGCTACATTTTCCCAATCTAAAAAATAAATTTGTAATCTGTATCTGCCTATACAGAAAAGAAGGTAATATTTTGGTTCTAAATATCCATCTTCCGCAGCTTCTACCTGCTTAGTCAGGTCCACATCAGCCTTTCATAATATGTCTAAAGATGATAGGATGTGAATAATGAAAAAAGAAATTATTGACTATTTTTTCAACAAGTAAGTTAATAAGGAACTATGTCATGTCGAAATTATTGCATGTTAATTACTAAGAAAATAAATAAAATAAAATAAAATAATACTGTTCCTTTTCAAACCCTTGATCCATATAAAAATATATTTTCTTTGATCCATTATAGAAAAAGAAGAAAAATCACAAATTTTCATTTTGTATACAGCCACATACCATATATCCAGGCTGTTGACATCAACAGAGTTATTCTCCCTTTGCATCTTCTTTTTTATGTCATTGTGATCCCATTTGCTACAGTGATGTTGCTCTTAATTTATCTTGGCAGAAGTTAATTGCAAGTAAAAAGCTTTTTTATTTGGTTTTTTCCTTCACTTTTTTCTCCTTTTTTTCCAAACAATTGGCTAGCTAAGCTACTTGTGCCAAATTACACCTCTGCCATCTTTCACCTATTCCTCAAACTGTGGGATTGGCTTTTGCAAAGTGACCTCAATTCAATTAGAAATGAAGCTCAGCATGCTACATGGCAAAATAATTGAGCATTCTTCCAAAGAAAGTGAGAGGAAATCTGTAAAACTAATGCTAAAAACCTTACCTGTCTGAGATGAAGGGCTCACACTCTAGTTACTGCATGAGCATCTTTCAGTTCTCTTCTTTTCCCTTTACCCATTTGGACTGTCAACAGCTTGGGGCAGGGTTTCTTTTCACAAGACCTGGTAGGATAGGAGGACTCTCACCGAGGCTGAAGACTGTAAATATCATTTTATCTGACCATAGCACATAGGAATTATCCCTACATAGTGCAACTGCATCCCTTAGAACCACTTTTTAAAAAAACCCCACATCTTAACTGCAAAATTCCCGCAGACACTCTTTCCTTCATCCTGGTGTGCTGCTTCCCCAGCCTATGACTTGTCACCTGCAGGCATGTCCAAATCTTCACCTCAGTCTTCACAGCTCCAAGTCCCCCTGCTTCAGCCAGCAGTCAAATCCTCCCTGGATGCTATTCATCCCAGTCAAAGTTACAAATTCTACCTTACTAATGGAAAATTTCCTGCAAAGCACGTATACATTTAGTGATTCACCTTTTTCTCCCAAAAAGTGAGAAAAGGATGTTTGAGAAGATGAGAATTTCAGTGATAGTGCTTGGGCAACATTTTCTGATCTCATTTGCTCAAGACTGAGGGTACGTCCCCTCCTAGCCACTGCACACTTATTGTTTGCCAAGGTTTAATAAGGAACTATTAATAACTGCATGGCAGCTTTTGTTCCAAGGTTACCAAATAAAAAAGTGACCTTAACAGGCAGAGGACAAATAAGCTATAACTTTACTCCAGCTTTAGGATCTACCTGTAGTCTTAGATCACTTTTGAAGGGGTAAGTATGTGAGCTGAGTTGATGTCACTGTTACAGCCTTCAACGAGAAGCCAAAGACTGAAATGGTAGACTGCCATTTATTCCAAAACTTTAGGATGGCTTCATCTGGTGGTGAAACTTGAGGAAATTCTACACAAGATAACGGAAAAAACCTGGCATTTGTGTGAGAGGTCGTGTTGTCAGCTGTGTCCTGTCATGCCCTGCATTCCATTCCATACCCAAAGCATTACATGGTTTCTGAATAACACTCTCTGTTGAGAAGTGAGTCTAAATTTCTTGGGTTTATGTTGAGTCCATGTGTGCAAAAAATATTTTCTCTCTTGGACTAGACCAAGATTCAAGGATCCATCAGCTTGCAAAGAAAAACATTCAGTTCTGGCTGGCTTTCTTCAGAACATTACATCATTTATAGAATACATGACCAGCTTGTACTTTCCAAGTTTTTGTTAACATCTTTTATTTGTATTGTGCTAATTCTGAAGAGTCCAATGACAGGTCAAGACCCACGTTTGCTGCATTATGTAGGGATGACAGGAAAAAGAACATGGGCCTAGTAGATAACAGTTGACTGAGAAACTGCTTTTGTACCTTCCCATTTCCTCTAAAGTTGGCTGGCAAGACTGAAGGTAGTATAGTTATTCTCTTTTAGTATGAAAATAAGAAAATGCAGACTTGAAATGCATAGTGATGAAAGACAGGGTGAGTATGTCTTTTATTCTCCTCAGCATACCCCTCCCCTCCCGTGTATTTGCCTTGGTGTTCTGCAACCTTCCACCTTCTCACAAACATCTAATGGGCAGGATTTAACAGTGATTATCCAGGTTAACACTTGGGAAACACAGCCTGAAGGTAAAAATTAGGAAGAACTGCTGGAAGATCACCACAAAACTCTGTAGAGAGTACAATGCACAGGAGGGAAAACCTACTGAGCAATTTTAAGTGTTATTTTTCAAGTTCATTAATAAATGTAGAGAATTTTAAAAAGGGAATTATGCTTCCTGAAGTCCTGAGGGATTTTTCTACCAACCGTCTGAAAATTATCATTTTTATAGATAAGCCAATTAAAGGGAAATAAGGCTTTTGCATCATACCGTGAGTACTAAACAGGGAATTTAAAAGGATCTGTTTCTGCTTAATAATTTAATAAGATTTTTTGTTTTGTATTCTCACAATGGACAGTTGAAGAACAAAACCTTTTCTATAATTTCAATTAGAAGTGAGTTATTTATTGATCTGGGACATATGAGGACAGGATTGTTTATTGCTGCATTTAGTTTTCCAAGAGCAACTATTTTGGTATGAAGAGGAGAAGGCTCTGAAGTGATGATTCATAGTCCTGCATAAAGGTGATAAGGAGGGAGCCCAAATGCAGTCCTTCAGTTATTGGCCTAATCCCACTGGCTCTGAATAGTGCAAAAGCTCTTATTTATCTCCACGGTCTTTGGACATCTCTTAACTGCGCCTCTCTTGCTCAGGCTAGAAGTGCCAATACGACAAAGGTGTCACCTGACATTTCTTCTATTGGAAAGAGAGAATCCAGAGTAGCCTTGTAAGTCCAAAATAAATTGTATTTGGATCTTCAGGAAGTTTCATACTAGGAGTGCTCAGCCAACCTCCATTCCTTCAATTAAGCTCAGACTGCAAACCTAGGATGCTTTGCTCCACATAAGCGCATGGTTCAGCTTTTCAGTGAAGCACCCAAGGAAAACATCCTGCTATGAACAGAGAGGGAGAGAAAAAAGGAAAGAACCAGAGACAGAGGAACTGCCGTGAATCATTTACTATGCATGGAGACATGCATCAGCCCCTTCAGACTTATCCAGGTACCCAGGAGAGTCTTTATCTGACCCTACGCTGGTTAGATTTTAAAGATGCACAAGATAAAAGAGCTTTCTGTGAGTCTTTGTTTATGATGGTGACTAGTCAAAGTACTCTGTTTGAACATTTTTTCCATAGAAATGAGTTTTTGAATAAAAAGAATGTTTCAATGAATATATTTTCTTAGCCCCTCAAAAAACCCAAATAATTAACAGGCTTGGGGGTTTGTATATTTTAAAATATATAAATTTATTCAGTTTCAGCTTTTTGCTAAATAACTGATCCTGTAGTTTAAAACAAAAAACAACCATCCAGCACAAAAACAGTCTCTGTTTTTCAATAATATACACAGTGAATGCGTAAGCAGGTAAACTGCAGACACACGGAACTCTTGAAAATAGGTTGAAGATTACGTGTGTGTTGTCCTACTGCCACAGCATGGTACCAATTCAAGGCTTCGTGGGAGCGTAAGCCAATTTATTTGGTGCTCATTCTCAGAATGTCAGCAGAACAGGAACTGGGGAAAGGAAGCTAGAGGAAGAAAGAGGATGTCCCTCTGTTCGTCCTCTCCCCTCTACATTCTCCTGCACTTTCAACTGATCTGATTATTCTGCTCTGCCACAAGCATGCCAACACTGTTTCTTCCACAGAAAAGAGAAGGTGGCAGGCCAAGATAAAAAAAACCTGGAAAAACCTCAGGGGAAAGAAGAAAAAGGAGAGTAGGGCTAATGAGCCCATGCAAACTTCTAGAGAATCCTTATCAGCCTCCAAAAATAATTCCAATAAGCACCTTTTGTGAAAGTAGAAGTAGAATGTTTTCTGTTTTCCACTGTTCAGGGAAGAGATAGTGAGGAGGCAATTGGACAACGTATTCCACTCCAACAATTACACTTTTCTCTTAGACACAAGCAGAACATGCAGTTGTAATTATGGATGTGTTCTGGGAAGTCTTTGAGCATAAACTAATGCCTAGTTTGCCTAGGCAAAAAGGCTGGCCCTCAGTAAGCACCTGTGAATTCTGCTGGGCAGAGTGGGCCAGAAAAATTATTAGGGGCCACGCAAGCTAAGCAGCTTCAAACATTTTTCCCCTGTCATGTGGATGAGAGAATAGATTTTGTCTTGTCATCTGACCCAGGGACCTGAGTAGCATGATGATATATTATTTATTACCTAATACAGTTCAGCGCGATACCCTTTTTGCTTTCTCTCTGTTCTACATACACTGGAAAAATGAAGACTGTGATACAGAGTTCCAGGAAAGGGACACAATAAAGCATGCTTACATTGTATATTACTCCTTGGTATAAAAAATAGTAGTGAAACCTCTGGCATAGCCATATATTATCTATATGCTCCCCTCTGAGAAATCTGCACATAGTTTTTTACCACAATATACTATCATGCTGCTCATAAATGTGAAAAGGCTGATGATCTTTTATATACCAGCTATATGTGCACGTGTGAATGCACACGTGTGTGCCTATATCAACATGCATTCCTCCAGCTCTATATTTAGTTTTAGCTCGGTGATCCTGGTTTCTTCCTGTGTCAGACCTGCACTGTCCGTGCACAAGGAAGCAATCACAATAATGAGTAACCTGTCAGTCATGCTTGAACTGCTCCTGACAAAAGACTGGGTTGAAGGAAGAGAATGTGAGGCTGTTAACCTCTACCAGCAGAAACTGCATATAGGAAGACCTAAGATGGCTCGGGTTGGCAATAAAATTAAGAGAAGGTGTGTTAAAAATACAAGCTGGTACATGGGCATTTAACCTGAAGCCGATTGTACGTCATGAGATATTAGCACTGCTTTAATGAACCCAAAAGTGAGACTGCTTCCTTACCAGCTAAGGCTCCTTTCATGAAAAACAAAATGCATCTGAATGAAGGATATGGCCCTCTCACACAGTTCCCCCAAAAATAAGGAAGGTAGGCATAAGGGCATTGGGTAAAGCTACCTTTAAGGGTTTTTTTCCTTTTAATGCCAGTTTCTGATTTCAAATGCTACTCATTAAGGAAAACACTTAGCTTTCACAATTTTGCTGTCAGGAACCAAGGGCTGTGTGTCTGGGTGGTGGTGGTGGTGGTGGTGGTGATGGTTTCTGCACCAATACCTTCATGCCATTTCCAGCATTACAGACTGAACACAAATACTGATTGTACACAGCACTACACTGAAGCTCATATTTTTATTTTTTAAAATATTATGCTTTTTTTTTTTTAATATGCCCTTTTTTTCCTATTGTTTTTTTTCAGGGACAGCTTCCTTCAGAGTAATGGAGCACTGGGTAAGAAATTAGTGTGCCAGTAGTCCAATGAACTCAGTATGCTGCTCATCTTGTTACTATACTTAATCTAAATAACCTTTTTTATGCTCTGCTGGAATGGCATTTTCAAAAGGCTATATAGGAGTAAATGAGTGTATATGTCAGTAAGGATTTGCTAGACAAATCAAATCTTCCTGACAAGTACATTTCTTCATTACTATTTACTACACACTCCAGTTTGAAGGACAATTTTTGTGATCAGATCATTAACATTTACTGTCAGTTTGGCAACATTTTCCAACTTTTCTCTTTACCTCCTTTCTTGCCTGTTGTGTGCTTAGCAGCCTCTGCCTAACAGAAGTTAGCTTTACAAGGATTATATCACCAATATGTTAAACAGATCTTTTTTTTCCCCTGTCAAGCTGGTTTATTGCACAGAAGGCGCCTAAGTATTAAAGTAAATGTTAAATACAAGGTTCCTAAGCGCAACATTAAGAACCTACTATGGTTACAGCCTTGATAAACAGCAGAGACTATTTTCTTAACGAGATCACCACTTTTTGACAGGCATATTTACATATTATTTTTTTCAGACCAGATCTTCAGTAGATATAAATCAATACATTGATCCCAAACTGAAGGCCTGCCTCTGACATTGAAAAATACCATGCAATTATGTGAAGCTTCAATATGTTTTGCCTTTTTTTTTCTCTTATTGAGACTTCATTTGAATAAAATCAATTTCAGTAAACTTTTCCTTAGCAAAAAGTAAATGAGGAAAATAAGGGGTTTTCCTGTTTGGCAGGATCCTTCCTTTATCTCATCAAGCATAAGATGGCAAAACTGCTCATAAAATTGTTGATGTGGGCAAGTGCTGGAGACTGTAGGAAGCAGACTCTGTGTATAAAGGCACTGTGCTCAGAGACAGCGAATGTCCGAAGAGAAGCACCAACATCACACCTATGAAAGGTCTACCTTTCTTCACCAACAAAGCACAGTATAATAAACTTGCGTCGCTAGAAGTTTGTGTAAATTTATTAATCCAGAAAATACCTTGTCTCTAGGGTATCTTCAAGCTAAAACCTTCCTATAACAAAGATCACAAGAATATGCAGCCATCTGTTGTGCATTTGTCAGGCAAAAAAAGTCTCCCATAGTCAAAATTGTATCAGAAGTCTATTTGACTTTGCAGTATGGCATTTGGCATGCTACTGTAAGTTCAACGTATCTGCCTAAAACCAGTGACACTTTTTTGAGTAACAAAAACAGGGAAGAAGTAAAGGCTACCTCAATTGCTTGCAAAATAAGTGGAGAATTAAATTCATCTGTGAATTAAATCACTCAAACTGTGGTATCTTCAAAACAGTACTAATTGCCAACACACTTCCCCCCCCCCCCCCCAAATTACTAGACGTACTGTTGATGCAGCAGAGATCCAAACAGCAGACTGCATCCAGTGCTGCTTCATGTCTCATCAGGACTTACTGAAAAATACTGAAGCATCAAGCACAATGATCAAAATTTAGGGGGAAAGAGGAGAACTCTAAGGAATTACAGGTTTCCATGCCACCTTGCTGTTTGAATTCTGATTGCCTATTAGCCAGTACAAATTAAGTCTCAGAGTAAATGAAACACAAAATGAAAATTTACCAAGAAAATTGAAATAATTACACTAACTTAAAAAATTATTTTTAAAAGGATTCTTTAAAAAAATCATACTTTGTTATTTATATTTCTCTGGAGTTAAGAGAAGAGTCCCAACACTGACATTACATGTCAGTTTTCCCTAGGCAGTCTAACGTGGTTCACCAACCAGCACCAAAATTTTTCTGCGCACTTGATTAGCTATTAATAAATAAAGAACTTGGATCCACAAATATGCTAACCCACCCTTCCACCCCAAGATGGCTATGGGGAGCCCTTGGGAAAATGGGAGTCCTGGCTGCAGTGGGCTTGAGACAGAGTCTCCAGTCAGTGGGAATGACTTTCCAGGCAAAAAAGAAATCTGTCTGGAAAAATGGTTAAAACTGTGGTGCCCCTGAGAAACATTTGAATTGTGACAAGCTGCCATGTTCCACTAGTGAAGAAGTTTCAACATCAGTATTTGTTACTGAATCTTGCAAGAGCAGTTTGAATTTCCTACTTCCAGATGAGCCCATAGGCAGGTGAGCTCGGAAGATCATCTTGCAATCGGCGGATCCAGTAGAGTCCCACAGAGCAAACACACAAGGAACTCTGGCTTGTCTGATTTTCAGTTTCTTCCTTTACAACCTCATTTTGAATGTGAAGGCTTTTGCTCTGTTACCCTGAAACATCCCCCCAAAGTTATAAGCCATTTTTTTCCAATAAGCCCCTCCTGGTGCCACACTTTGCAGTGCTGTCAGCTCTCCCTCTCCCTCTGATTAACCCAAACCAGGCTGTACCACTGGCCCTGTGGTGGTGTGAGCACTGGGGCCAGTATCTTAGTCAGAGATGCATAAAGGAGGAAATATGGTAACTGAGCAGGTCAGAGAAGGCTCTAGCTAGTTGCTAACTTAATTTGCACACTGTAAAAAAACTCCAATGAAATTTAGAGAGCTACATAGGTTTAAAAGGGAAGTAAATAAGAAGAGCCCTATAGACTGCAGATAACTACCCAAGGTAATACAATTTTACAAACCTTATCATAATATTCCAGGTGAAAACATAAGCATGTGTAATCTGGCAAAACTCTTCTTAAAATTGTTTTATCCCAATGAGGACATGGTCTCCTTTTTGAATTATTCATCCTTAATTCTGCCTTTCTCAGTCCTTCTATTCTCTGTTTGAGAAGACACTCTGCAAAAAGCAGTCTGAATAACTGGTGCTAGATAAGGCTTTCAAAACAGACAGCATTTCACCCTTCACCCATCAGCACAGGAATGCAGAACATTGACCTTACCAAGCCATTGGCTTTTGATTTCTCAATGTTAGAGTTTCAGTAATCCTAGGTAGGCTGGCTTATTTTTTCTTGGATGAAAGTTATTTTCTTTGAAATGGAAAAGGATTTACCCTGGACCTACTTAAAAACAAACAGGCATAACATATTGGCAGAGACATGCACAAAAGATTCGTATATATTACATAGATACTGCATTTACGGTGGTGACTGGATATTTAATATGAATCCTGCCTAATAATCTTTATCTGCCCAGATTTATGCCAACATAGCTAGAAAAACATGTTTGTTGGTATGATTTTTGTGTCTAGGTCTGCCCACAACACAAACTTGGGAACTATGCCACACACTGGGGTTTCATTGCGGTTTCTTTTTCTTTATTCTGTAGTGGCACCAAAATATTAACATCAAAGCAAATGTAAGCTAAAAATATAGCAGTGCTTTTAGGTCTTACCTTACTAACCTTATCTAGGAAGTGTGAGGGATGTGGGCTCTGTAACTGCTATTTAAAAGGCACAGCATACAGGAGCTATCTTCCTTCAGAAGTCTGCAGTTTCTTCTACTGAAGAAGTGAAGGGGATATAGCATCTAGGGGAAAAACAACCTACAAGCAAACTATCTTTGACTTCTCAAAGATATTAAAATCTCACAGTTAGTTTCGTATTTCACAGGTTGCGCATAGTGTAGTCCCACAATCTTGGAAATTAGGGAGATGCAGGATCTGTTGTGCTTGCTTAGTTCCAGGCAGTTGCTATTTACCATCAGGGCAGGCAGCTCCATCTGCTGTATCCAAACAAGGCCTAGAAACTTCACACACTGCTTTCAGAGTCGTCTCATTTTTCCAATCCCCATCATCATCTGGTATCAGGTTCCTTGTTCTATCAAAGCCTGGGAGAAGGAAAATGGTATGTAAAATGCAGTTAGGTGCTTCAGACAGAAATGTGGGAACTTACAGCATGTCTGAGCTCTTGCCTGTGGTGAGTTGGAAAACTAGTCATAAAACTGTTCCCTGCAAGTGTTCCTGGGTCAAAATATGGCAAGTGGAAATAATGGAGACTTTGCAGGCTGGAAAATTAAGTTGCCCAGCTAGGCAATTAGTACTTCATAAGATAATTAGGTTTTAAATAATAAGGTGGAAGCAGTTGGGGAGAGGGGACAGATAGAAGTCATCTGCCAAACAAAGTGCTGGAGGCATCAAATCAATCCAAAGCACAATTACCCAGCAAAGGCATATCTACCCAAGAGATAATGGGAACTCCAGACCTTTCTTTCCCCACTGTTTCTTTCGTGGTTTCTGTCTCTTACTGTTTTATTTTACTTTCTCTTTTAGAAAATACATGACAGCGGAACATCCAGCTGCTTATGGAAAATTCAATAGCTTTTGTGATTTAAATCAATATGATTTAACAGGTGGTTGTTTTGCTATTCACATTTGAAAAATTACTGCAATTATAATTCTGCCATAATAAAGCGTTCTTTACATTCACAGCCCCTGACAATCCTTGCACAATTGCCAGCTCTCCTCACATCTCCGGTAGTACCAGATCGCTGAGAATTCTCTCCCACTCATATTAAAGTTTCTTGGCCCACCTTAAGACAGCCATTTCTTGGGAATTACTACTATCATTAATACTCATGGTCTTTCTTTGTGGATGTCGCCTCTGGTGACAAACCCACTGTTTTATGGCCTACAGAGTTCACATCGGTAGGCCAGGCCTTAGTCTTTGGGCCATGTTTGAAGCTAGAGCTAATGGGAAGTCAGAAGCAAAAGTAACAATAGGCATTTTTTCTAAAGAATTCACCACTTTTCTCAGGTGAAAAAATTACCAGTTATAACTGTGATTTACATTTTATTTTCTGTTTTATTGCCCATCTGGGATTGTATTTTTAACTTTCAGACCTCCCTATGACTTACAGCTTAAGGTTCTCTAAGTTAAAAGTTGTTTGGGACAGCAATAAATTGTGGTCCTACAAATTAAGAACTATAATTCTTATATATAAGCCTATAATCCAGGCCAACACAAAGACCATGCAAACCTACTCCATGCAAAGAAATGTGTTTGGCTGCATCCTTCTGTTGTGCTGTGCTCCCCCACTGTGTCATTTTGGCTTAATATGAAAACAGGAATGGGTCTGAATGAAACATGGTGTTTGAGGATTGGTGATTTTCTTTTTTTCCTTCTTTTTGCCCCTCTTTCCACCTCTCACACATGGACTACAAAATCATTTTGACTCATGCTTCATGTCAGAAATGCAAAGGGTGAACATTTTGAGGATGTTTGGGGAGGATTTTTTAAAGAATAAATGACTGTAATTAGTATGTGACATGTTTTGGCAACCTTGAGGCCAGATGCAGCCAATTTCCACTGTGCATTTTAAAATAAATAAAGGGCTGAAAATAACAAAGATTAAAGCCAAGCTGTTGTTGAAGCCCTGGTAAAGAGTTTTCCAAAGGACAATCAGAGGCTTATTGTGCATACACAGTATGGCACTCTAACTACATGGCTGGGTTTTTTTTTCCTAGCAGAGAGTCTTTCAATGACAGGATGAAGAATTCAGCCCTCCTGATCTATGGATGGTGCAGTGTCAATTGCTTGTAGACTGAGCGTCCCTATCACGCATACACAGCCACACATCACTGCAAGAGTCTGGAAAAATTAAGATATCCTGCTATATCAAGAGGGTTGCTGCAAGCTCCAACACTGAGCTATTGTGAGTGGTGCCTCGTTAATTTCTACTTGATTCATCTGACTTATTTTCCATACTTTATAAGCAGATTAGTTGAATAATTTTGTGCTCCTTTATTTTTCTGTTCCAGAGTCTTATGAACACAAAATTCCCCCTTGAATTCATTTTAGTACCAGATATTATTAATCAATACTAGATTTCAGTGTAATCAAAGGCATTTGACCTAAAACACAATACTGAAGTTTAGGACCAAGGTCTGTCTCAAACATAGTGACTTAGAAGACAAATAGGCTTGCAAATACCTTTGGCTTTCTTCCTTTTGAAGAACCATGCAGTTTCTAAACCTACCACGGGGTTAATTTCTAAACCCAGGGTTATAACAATTTTATGTACATATAAGGTCTTGTTTGCTTAACAAACTAAACAAAGCTTTTCTTTATTTTGTTTAACCTTTTACAGATCACTTCGCTACTGCCTTCCACTGAAGTGATTATTTATTAATTTTGACTGTGTTTACCCCACCATCAAGTATTATTTTTCCTTCTATAAGGCTTACTTCGAGATTAACCTGAGAGTTCTTTGTTCCGTCACATTCTGTCCTTCTATCTGGGGAGTCCAGCAGTGTCTGAGTCCTAAATGACTGGTTTAAGCCTTCCTGCCTTCCCAGCCTATAAAGCAAGGATAATAAGTACTTCGCAAACAAGGCTGCTGAGAGGATTCATCGGTTAATGTTTGAGGAAGGCATGCTGATGATTTAGCATTAACCTATAAGGATGTGTGACTTTGGTGATTAGGTACCGCTGCCGCGTTTCCTATCGACGGAATAACTAACAGACGAAGGGACAGCTCACGCAAGACATTCTCCAGCAAATGCGTGCCCTCTGGAGCACTGGCTATTCCTTAATCATCCACAATTTCCTCACCTTCACAGCAGGGCCTCTAGCATTGCTTCTGAAAGCAATCACACAGTGTGCGCTTTAACCTGCACGCGAACACGGAGCCCTAGCTGGTTCGTATGTCATCAGGCGCAATGAGGTTTAAAAGCTTACCCCTGGTAGATGTACACATGTAGGGCCGAATTTAGGACTTTGGGGGTACTAGGTCAGGACAGAGAGGTGTGTAAGAAATGATTTGGTGTTTGTACAAGAAAATGTATGAGTTCAAAAATGTGGCAGGTGTCAATCTGCACACCAGTGAGACTATTGCAACCTGTAGCTCAAGTTCATGTACCCAAAGAGTTACAGTAAATACATTTATTAAAAAAAATTAATTTTTTCAAGGTGCTGTAAATTATCTTCCTTCCTGGGAAATAGCAATTGGTGAATGAAATGGATTAGCGCTCTAGGTGAGGAGTAAACACCAGCAGAAGGTGTGGAGAAGCACATAGTTGTAACATTGTAAGAACCAGAAGAATCACAGAATCACAGAATCACAGGGGTTGGAAGGGACCTCGAGAGATCATCGAGTTCAACCCCCCTGCCAAGGCAGCTCCCTAGCACATATTGCACAGATAGGCGTCCAGACGAGTCTTGAATATCTCCAGAGAAGGAGACTCCACCACCTCCCTGGGCAGCCTGTCCCAGGGCTCTGTCACCCTCACTGTGTAAAAGTTCTTCCGCATGTTGGTGTGGAACTTCCTGTGCTCCAATTTGCAGCCATTGCCCCTTGTCCTGTCCCCACAGACCACTGAAAAGGGGCTGGCCAATTCCCCCTGCATCCCATGCTTAAGATATTTATAAACATTAATTAGGTCCCCCCTCAGTCTTCTTTTCCCCAGGCTGAACAGTTCCAGCTCTCTCAGCCTTTCCTCGTACGGGAGATGTTCCAGGCCCTTAATCATCTTCGTAGCCCTTCTCTGGACTCTCTCCAGGAGATCCCTGTCCTTTTTATACCAGGGAGCCCAGAACTGGACACAATACTCCAGGTGGGGCCTGACCAGGGCAGAGTAGAGGGGGAGGATCACCTCCTTCGACCTGCTGGCCACACTCTTCCTGATGCATCCCAGAATCCCATTGGCCCTCTTAGCCACCAGGGCACACTGCTGGCTCATAGCCAACCTGTCATCAACCAGGACCCCCAGGTCCTTCTCCACAGAGGTCTTCTCCAGCAGGTCATCCTCCAGCCTGTACTGATATATGTGGTTTTTCCTTCCCAGGTGCAAGACTCTACACTTGCTTTTATTAAACCTCATCTGGTTTCTCCCTGCCCAGCTCTCCAGCCTGTCCAGGTCTCTCTGGATGGCAGCGCAGTGTTCCTGCGTGTCAGCCACCCCTCCCAGCTTTGTATCATGGGGGTACTTGCTGAGGGTGGATGCTATTCCCCCATCAAGGTCATCAATGAAGATATTAAACAGGACTGGACCCAACACCGAGCCCTGGGGAACACCGCTAGTCACAGGTCTCCAGTCAGATTCTGCTCCACTGATCACAAGAAATGATAGTGTTTCTCTGAGCACTGCAGAGTCTCACCTGCCTGGGTCTTCCATCGCTTTGTCTGCCCTCTTTCTCTTCCCTTCTTGTTTCTCTTACTTTGCTTTTTTTATTTGATTGGGTTGGGTTGGGTTTTTTCTTCCTTCCAGTTTTAACTGAGCAACCAAAATCACACAGCCAAGTGAAATCCCGGTACTCTAAGTCAGAGGAACTTGGTAAGCTGGCACTTATAAAAGTTATCAAGGAGTCAGTTATTCATCCTCACTCTTCTTTCCCTACTCCTATGCTCCTATGCTCCTCTGCTCCTCTGCAAGGCTCCAGTTTATTATCCATTTCCTATATGATCAACTAAGCAACGATGATTATCTCATTTTTACACTTTAAAAATCAACTATTCCTTTTTCTTGTATTCTTTCTGGGTGGGTTTCTTTTTTGGTTTTTTGGCTTTTTTTTAAGAAAGAACTTTTTATTTTTCTGACACTGACTTAAGATTTGCTTTAGTTGCCTCGGACTTTTGTACAACATTCCAACAGTGTTTAAATTAAATACTATAAATTGACTATCCATCATAAATCTGTAATATTGTGTCTCAAGCTGCTGGGGAGAAAAAAAAAAACCATGAATCAAATTCAACCAGGCTTCACAAGTGGGAAACATAAAGTATGAACTTTATTGATCATGTCTATATGTATAAGTATCCACACAGCAGTTATTAAACTCCTGAAACGCTATACCAAAATAGATTGAAATCAGAACACAATCTCTAGCTTGGTTTCTTGGAATATTTCTTTTTTTTTTCTTCCCTTTGCTTCATTCAAGATTCAGGTTTGGAACTTGGCAGAAATATTCCTTGGCAGGCTATTGCTGGTAATGCTGTGTTGAATGACATCTGGGATGAAACAACTCAGACTTGATTACCACTATTATTCCCAGAAGCAGGAGGGAATGGTGTACACTTCTTGGATGTGGTCGAAATCCCAGCCTAAGCTGAATATCCAGAATCAACAAGAAATGATGCAGAATCACGTATGCTACACAGTTAAATGAAGTATCTTTGATCTAACTATGAGCTTTTTGTGCTTAAAGAAAGAGAAGTTCTGATAGTTTTATGTTATGGACTGCTTAAAAATAGAGATATGTGGGCTGTCAAATATTTTCTGTGACAAAGATCTGATCAAGTAATTATCTGCAACAAATTTTGGGTCCAATTTCTGCCACCCAGACCCTTTTAGAATTCACCAGAGGGTGATTTTGGCAGCCTGTCAGCAGGAAAACAAGAGAATGAGTTGGGAAACATTAATAAAAGTTGAAAACAACAGCTTCTGAAGCATTTGAATCGTTATTCACATGCATGGGAAGAGGCTGCCAGATGAGAAAATAAGAAAATAGGCTGACGGGAGATAACAGGAGACCAGGCAAGAGATGCTGGAAAGCTATATTCAGAAACCTGTTGTGAAATTGAAACTGTTGTCTTTTTTCTAAACTCCTTCCAGGTGGCAGTCCTTGCAGACCCAGAAAATGAGTCTTTATGCCCCGTATCCACACACACATGCCCACTGTGTTTAAACACCCGCGGTAGAACAGATCCCCACTTTTGTCCGCTTTAATTGAGAAAATCATTAAGTCCCAACCAGGAGAGGGGGAAGACTCTTCTAGTCAATTGGAGAAGACAAACTCAAAGCAGGGAGGAATGGGGCTACAGCCTTTATAACCAGCTCACTTCTGCTTGGCAAGGAGAGGGAGGAAATCCTGGTACCTCATTGCAACAAACACCGCACCTCCCATTTCATCTTCTGCACTATCACAGACAGAAGAAGTATGCTCATAACTGTGTGCAAACACAGATGAGATGCTTAAAGGGAAGGAGGATGCTTTGTAGGAGGCTGTTCTCAACCTGAAAATTTTGATTCTCTCTTTCATTGAATATCTTACAAAAAAAATTTTAACACTGTTATTGCGGTTTTCATCTCTCCTTTTTCCTCCCTCCTGATTTTTTTCCAATTTACTGCTATTAAGGAAGGAAAAAAATTGGAAAAATAGAAAAGAACCTGAATACACACAAAAGAAAAAAACCCCAACAACCCAACCAACCAAAACACAAAAACCAAAACCAAACAACCTAGTTTTCCTCCATTAAACAGTCTTTTGCTGATTAAATGTTGGTCACCTTTACACACACCAATACGGCGATACATTAGAAAGATGGAGTACAAATCAATATATGCTCTTCATCTCCCTGGCAGGGACAGAATTCTGGAAAATATTCAAAAAATTATCTCCAAATCCATATCTATAACTTTTGTATAGATAGAAAAGTTTACCTTTCAGTATGATATCCAAGCAAGTTGACTAGAATGCACTTAGAGAGATTTTATTGATGTCTCAGAAGAGAAAACATGCACAAGCTACCAGAGCAGAGGATTTTCGGTCTAAAAGGCACCTTTTGTCACAGAGCAACAAAAAGCAGTCAGAAAGATATTGGAGACTCCTGAGCTAAGGACTTGGGGTAACATTTGCAGAGAAAAGGCAAAACTATTGACTTGAGAAATGCTTGGATTCAGAGTACCGTTTTCTCGCTGTGGTGGTATTAAAGGTCTTTAATGACGAACCAAATTACGTTTATCATTCTTTTCAAGCTTTTTATTCCATGTGGAAGTACTAAAGATGCCTTTAGTCCATGTAAAAATAGGTCTTACATACCTGAGGTAAATGACTTAGACCTTGTCCAAAATAGCACAAAGAAAAACAAAGATTCCAGATTTTTAAACCTCTGCCCTAAATCTCTATGACTTGTATTTTTAGCCCCACAGGAGTTCCTACAGTACTTGTCCTTCCCATCTCTAGTTTGGAAGGTGCGATAGCACTCATTTGTCATTCTAGAGGTCTGCAAAAATCCCAAAGTCCATTGCAAGGGAAATTATAAATATCTCAACCTTTATCTTCATCTTACATTTTAAGGAGAAAATCAGCAAGCCCCACGTAGTACATAAATAGGAAATAAGCCAAAACCAGTGTTCAAAATTTGCTAGGTTTTATTTTCTAAAAGTTTCACGAAACTAATAAATAGAATTTATTTCCAAAATTAACCTGAAGTCTCACAGACAGGGGTGATTAGAGAAGCAGATGCACTGCACATTGGTGACCGCACCAGCTCCGAATCTCAGAGCAACTCAGCTTTGCCTTGCTGGCTCGGGCACAGCTAATACTTGCTGTCAGTGTGTTATCCACTGCCTGGGTAACACCAGCCTGCTGATGCCTGCCACCAGGCTGCTGACGTCTGCACCGCCAACAGCTCTGCACCGCGGGTCAACGTTCAACCTGGAGCAGCACAAGGGGAAATGGATTTACCCACGAGCCCGAGTCAGAGGAGAACGGGAACGTCAGATGCAAAGCTAGGAGGACCTGTAAGGTGCTGCAACATCTCAGGGTCACATTAATGTTACCTTTCTAGGAACACTTTGTTTTGGGTTTTGTGATGGAAAACTGTAGATGTTAAGGACAAACATCAGCATTGCAACGTGGAAATTTTCACTTTTGCTGAAACTAATTCCCCCAGCTTCTCCCTGCCTCCCCCCAGTAAACCCACAAAACACCACAACCCAACAACAAAATAACAAACAACCCCCCTAAAAACAACTGTTTTGGAGATTTCTTTCTAGTGCTGCCATCAGGGCTTGGTTGCGTAGCTTAGTGTATCCCTCAGATACCAGCTAGAGAGACAGCTAAATAGAATCAAGATTTCTGTTTATATTTCTAAATATCATAGTTCAGTATTTTTACCTGTGTAAATGCTAATGGATTGGTGTAATATTTCAAAGTCACAGGTTCCTGAGGTTCACTTTCCAGAGAATTTTAAAATAAAATTTAAAAAATTAAAATTAAAAAATTAAATTAAAATTTAAAAAACCTGCACAATTTCAGATTCAGGATTCAGGACCTAAATAAACCATCTTTGAAAGGCAGCATTTTTAGCATTAGATGCACTGTTTGTATTTCTGTTGCTAAAATTACACCTACTGCCTTATTATTAAAAAATTCACGTGTACAGTGCTATTTGCATGAACTTGTGTTCTGGAAAGCATATCCTCTGTACTGTAACAAGACTTTACACTTGACTCTAACTGCATCCAAATGGAGGTCATGATCACATTGCTGTTTTGTGACCTAATTATCTGGGAAAAAAAATGCACAAAACCCCTGTTTTAAAAGTACAGCAAAATACCTGGAACTATTTTCTCTTTCTTCCCATAATAAGCATGCCATAAAAATCATCACAGTCTACTAGATCAAAAATAATGTTTTCCAGAATCTTTTCCCTCATGTTTTCAGAAGAATTTTGGTGACTGATAGAAAATAGCTAGAAATATATTTATCTCCAAATATTTGTTAATTTCTTCTTTGAGAATCAAGGAAGGAAGATGAGGAAGCTTTTAATTACTTTTCTTTTTAAATTTCTCCTAAATTTTAATTAACAGTTATAAAAGCAGAAATGCTGAAGTAGCAAAAGAAAGGTGATTTTCACAATAGCTATAGCCTCCTTGAAGCCACAGACAAACGTTTTGCCAAAATCCTGATAAGCAAGGGGTGACTCCAGATAAGCATTTTGTGGGATTTGATTCATCACTGTACAGTTAGCTCCAGGCTAATTCTAATTCCATGGTGTAAAAACCTGTTGTAATTGTGGAGGTATTTTATAGGCAAAATATACAGTTACTAGCACAACTTTCTGTTTTTTCCTTTGAACTATGGAATTTTCATCCATAACTTATCCTGAAACTGTACCTTTTGCAAAATTTATTTTTCTAACTAATTTTCTTTCTCTCCTAGTTTTTTTTAACTGTCATTATCATGATTGGGTTAAGAAAAACTAACATCTAGCATCAGATTTGACCCTTAGAGTCAGTAATCTTAAAAATCAGTTTAACGTGTGATGAGACACAGTCATCATACCAGCAGATGATTAAACAAGACACCCAGTAAAAGTTATCATACCAGAAACACCTGAAAAAGCTGCCTTTCAAAGATGGTTTATTTAGGTTCTGAATCCTGAATCTGAAATTGTGTAGGTTTTTTTTAATTTTAAACTTATATAAAGGAAAAATTGCATATACTTCATTGACTTAAACTAAATTAGTTCCAGACAGTGGAATGTATCCAGTAACATTAATATGCTAACAATACTTAAATATTTGTATGGCCATTTTTCTAATAATTTAAGAGATTTAGCTTGCTCCTTTTGCTAACAATGATATTTCAGAGTCTTGTCATCTACTTATATTTAAAAAATTTAATTTTAAAAGAAGAAATCCATGGCATTTAATTTTAAAAGTTTACAGCAAAGGCTAATTAATCTTTGCAAAATAAGAATAAAAGCATTTTATTTTTTAAATTATATTTTGATGATGTACACCTTTTTATTGTTTCTTTCAGTAGAGATAAAAAATAACAGTGACTACAAAGATAATAATAATAATAATAATAATAATTGTAGAGGGTAAAGTTCAGTTTTCCTATCAGGATATTTGAATTAAATGTCCTGCTAGTTTGAAATAATAGTAATAATAATAAATAAACATAAATATGAGTATGAGTGTGAATATGTATATGAATATAACTATAAATATAGATAAAAATCTCATCTGGTGTAAATAATACAGCTACAGTTACACCAAACAGTCTTAACAAGACTTCATGTCCAAAAATGCATGATTTCTGAAAAGGCTGTGCAAAGTCCTTCCGTTCCCTTCCCATGATATTATAAACCTTATTAACTTGGGCAAATGAACAGGAGTATGGGATTCAGTAAAGGGAAGGAAGGAGTCATAATGTAAAAAAAATAAAGGCAAAATTAAAAAAATGTTTGGGATTTTATTGTTGCATTTTTCTGAAAGGTATTTTTAAACTTTAAAAGCCATTTTGGAATTTTATATGAAAGTTATTTTGAGATGTCGCTATCCATTCCACTATATATATGTATATTCCACTATATATATATGTGTTTTGCTTCAGTAGTAAACGCAAAAATCTACATAGCCCTTGGTCTTCTGCACACAGGATCTGTGCCATTTTGCCACCTTTCCAGGAACTGTAAGAGCTTTCACGTAGGCACTTGGAGCACTTTGGGACTGACTAGAACTACTGAAGTAAGGTCTAGGTAACTCGTGGGTCAAAACTTAACTTCCCCTTCCTGGTTGCCTTTCCTGCGCTGTGCTGGTGTTGGCAGTAAAGAGGGGGGTGTGTGGGAAATAATCAAGAAACACTGTCTAATGTGTGAGAAGCCTGACTGCTGTGGTTTGAGGGATCCCAGTAGGACTCTACAGCCATTTTTCTTCTCCAATTTGCTGTGTTCTTGGAGTTCCTATGTTTATGCTGCCGGTTAGAGTGATCAAGTGCCAAAAGAAAGGATTCTGTAAATGTTTTAAGACAGACAAAAAGCAGCATGTTATTTTTAGGGATGAAAAAAGTCTGCTCTGCCCTTTTCCATCTTGAATTGTGAGATACACCAACGCAACCAGCTCTGGTCTTGTGCGGTACCTTTCTCAGTATTTCACCACATGTATTTTTACTTTTTGGGGTGGGGGAAGCCTTTCTCTGTAACATTTGTGAAGGAAAAGAACAAATGTGGTAAATGCTTGCTTCGTGACAACCTTCTGCGCCATTGGATGAGCACTACCTGCTGCCTGTTTCCTTTACGTCCCTCCCAATCTCAGTGCAGGAAATCATGGCCTCAGGTATCACTGCTGGGGCAAAATGGATATAAAATGACAAAGCTACCAAAGGATAGCTCTGGGGGTGCTCAGCTAGGAGGCAGATTTTATTATCCTGGAACCAGCCTTCTCTTTCTTAACCGCAGCCCATCTTTAAAGTCAGCTCTGGAAATCAATACAAAGTTCGGGTGGGAGAAGCACCACTCTCCCGGTGCTCTTGTTACCAGGATTTTGAGACTTCTGATATTTCTTACTGTAGAACACCAACCATGAAAAAGGTTATCTCGCTTGCCAAACAATTATTTTTGTATTTATAAACAGTGCCTTTTGCCAGCACCCAGAGGAGGACACTAATCTGCATACTTCCCCAGGTTTTACGGGAGCGTTAGCTTAACGGCTTTAAAAGCGCATTCATCACGTCATCCCTTCAGCCCCGGCACGGCTCACGGCCTCGTGATATAATAAAAAGTCAGGCTGGGGTAAAGGGTTACCATAACTTAGGATCACATTTTGGGCAATCAGCTCATCCACTCCTTCCAGCTTTTATGTGTAAACTTAAACCTGTCACATGAGGAGAACATTGCCACATTTCAGCACAGGCTTATTAACTACTATTCTTCATAAGTTTAAATTAAAAGATGGACCTACTCAAGGTTCTTTTCCTCACGCTTTTGGGGATGCAGTTTCCTAGGCTCGGGCTTGTTTATTGGCTCCCCCGTGCCAATTTCTGGTAACACTGCTTATGTTTGTTACGTTCGCAGTCACTTTTAATGTAGTATCTTAAATACCAAATGCAGGCATTTAGTTCATCTGAAAATTAAACACAAGGGATGCAGGGTAATGATAAATGAAATTGTGTCAAGTGGAAGAGATATCTAGTCAGCACCAAAGGAATTAAGGTTTTACTCTGCATTATTTAATTAACAGTCTGCAGGAGGGGTTAATAAATGTTAATAATATTAACAGTTCATATGAGCTATTAAGATGAAGCAATCCGTCCTGTGATCTGGAAAGAGGATGGAAGGCAGAAAGCTCAGTGCTCTATCCCTGGCCTTGCAGCTTTAAGCAGATGTCTTTCGTTGCATCTTCTAAACTGCCTGGTCACTCAAATGTCTGCCTTTTGATTCAAGGGTTCACACAAACCTCACACCGAGTGTTCAGAGGCGCTGAGCATCCGCTCCAACTGATGTCCCGGCAAAGTCAGCTACGTTGAGCTCACAAAAGTTGCACTGAGAAACAGCCTCTGCCTTGAATACAGTGTCAGTCCAAGATGATGCAGCCAACAGGATCACCTTCTCTTCACCGCGGGGAATGAGGGTATGCGGGGCTCCTGCTGAAAACAGGTCACCTACACCAGCTGCGCACACCACTGGTGCTAAGTCACTGAGCCAGTTGGAAAGAGCGTGTTTAGCTGTGTTTCCTTTGGATTATTAATGTAGCTGTGCTAAGATGTTAATAACATTTCATCAGTGGTGGTCCCAAACTGCTGTGCCAGAAAGGTCAACTACATAAAGAATTAAAAGCAGAGAAGAGCAGCAAAAACCTACACTTAACTCAGTGAACCAACCAAAGATCCCAGTGCTCCGAACAAATAAACACCAGTGCCAACTAATTCTAAATGACAGGCATAAGCATATTAGTTTGTATTTCCTTTTAATACTTTTTCTGTAACTAGTACTTCATCATCGGATTTTTTTTCTGTCCTTATTTTACTTGAAATTTGGAGTGTTCTGAAGAGGGTTTTAAAACTGTAAAGGATATTATGGATCAGAATGGTTTTCTAAAGGATTTTGATGCCCTCTTCCTGTTCATTTCAGTGAATAGTACCATCAAAATCACCCTGACATCTCCGATAAATTTTGAAATCATATTTTCCACAACAGAGTGTGTTCATATTGGTGTTTTAGTCCAGATCAGGAGTGTGCTTTTGGAGCAAATAGCTCAATCCTTCCCACATACCACATAATTTGATTCACACCATGTAGCCATCTAAGAGTGCATGAACAATATCCCTTTTTGAACAATATCCCTTTTGGATTAAATTAAACTGGAAGATGAATACCAAGAGCACAACTCCCCTGGTCCAAATGCTCGCCCATGAGACTGCACTAGGTGTAGCCTGAAATAACATTACTTCCCTAAAAATGATGTGTAGTGCAGACCTTGAATTCTCAACACTAACAGTCTCACTTCCGAGATCCAATCCATAAAGATGGAGTTCAAGACTGCTAGGGCAGAAAAGTATCTGTTGACATAGCTCAGAGGAAAAAGACCAAGGGGGAAAAAAAAAAGGTGGGAGGGGTGGGGGGGGTGGGGAAGATCTTTACAACAATTTCAAGAGCTAACCAGCAGCAAATAAAATGTTGTCATCCTCAAATTTCATAAACACAAAATGGCAAGTCCTCCCAAAGCCATGTAGTAACTCAATACATATTTGCAAGAACAGCTGCCGCACAGTCAAATTAACTTAAGTGCATTTTTAAAACCACCGATACATCTGAAAGCCCTCACTAAGATCTTGCTTGCCTGGCTAGCACTGGTTTTGAGCAGATCCTGTAACAACAGAACTGCATTACTAGCTCCTAAACTCATGTAACTCAGTGGAGGTGCATCCTTTTTGCCATCTGAGTGCTACACATAAACTCATTCAGGTACTGGACACCACAAAAGAGGTCAAATCCTTTCAGACTGCTTTGAGTTCAACATTTTTTAGAAGTGCAATGTCTTGTCAGGTTATCTGGCATCCTCTTTATTATTAGACAAGATTTAAATGGCATGTTTACTTAAAACAGAGGTCTGCAGTAACAAAACAAAACTACAGACAGTTTAAATGAAAAATAAATTACTAAGGCTGCTGCTAGTAATTCATCTTCGCAAGCATTTGAGATTCACTAATTAGCCTCGAAAGTCTGTCCCTGATCTGGCATGCTCAGGAGAAGCCTCAGAGCTCTCTTTCTGCTTTCTGCCATTGTTGACTGCAAATATTACAGACACGGAACAGACTCTTAACCCACAGTGGGTGGGGTGTCCCTCCATCTCAATTTATTTTACTTTTCCTCTGCTGTGACTGGGCAATGGAAGACCTCATGGTAATGTGGACGATTAAAACATCTCCTTCCTTTGTCAGCCTTAGAATATCTTGATTAACATTTGAATCACATTTCTTAATTAGCATATTCCCAGCATAGACTTCAGGCTGCTTTTCTTTTGCAGAGGCCTCTAAAGATGCATAGGTAAAATTGCACATTTTGCGTAGTGTATTATAGGGAATAATAAGTACAGTGTTCTTTGCAGTGAAGTTATTCCTGTTTGCTCCCCATGGACACCATATAAAGAGGGAAATGCAGCTGTAGAAGGTGAATTTTAGGATGAGGTGCTAGAAAGTAATACTTGCTTCCCTGAAAAAACACCTTTTACTTAAAGATATAATTAAAAGGAAGATATATACTAGAAAACTAAATAACATCCTTAGGAACTTCATTGTTCATATTCTATTAATAATTGAACAGTTATTAGCATGGATGATGGCCAAGCAAATGAGGCCTTTCTCAAACATTTTTTGCGCACAAACTGTGAGTGAACACAAAGCAAGGACTGTTCTCCACTTGTCCCCAGTTGGTTGCTTAGGTGTTAGCAGCCTGCCTTGAAGATAAGAGAACTTCGCAATAGAAAGGGGTCCAGACTGCCAGCTAACCTGAGAACAAGTAAACAAGCGCTAGCACTGTTCAGTATACTAGCACAGATGTAGCCACAAAATCCCAACATTAATTTCTTTTTAGCACAAATGAGGTCAGCAGATGACTCAGGGATTTTACCTGAACATCAGCCTTTGCATGACTAAGAAGCTTTCAAACCAAGAGGCTATTTCTTTGGTTCACAGTATGATCTCTGACACTGATTTGTTATCTCATATAGTTTTCTTTGTGAGCAGGGACTTTTGAAAGGGATGATCATGGTTGGTGAGCTTCTATCATCTCCTGGAGCTCACCTCAAATGCACTTGGAGCCACAGGTGCACTTGAAGCATCTGATACTGGATGAAAGCTTACCTGTTCAGCACCATAGCACCTTGCAGTTACAAACAGCTTCTCTAACAACAAAACCCTGGGGAAGTATTCTGGAAAGACTTGAAAGTTTTCTTTGAGTGGTTCTTTAGAGAAAGTTTGCTGCAGAAAGACTCGCAATTCTGAGATACTGATCTGGAAGCAGGAGGAGATAATTTCTAATCCCCAAACAAACAAACTGGACCCCCCCCCTTCAAAAAACCCACCCCAAAACAAGCCAACAAAACTGTAAAATGATGGAAAATTACATTGAAAAATAAAAATTTTGTTCTTGTATTTTCAAGAATTTGTGCAAATATTTAATTATATAATTGTAAATCCTTGTGGAAAGCTTTATGCATACTTAAAACCACCAAACGACTGTACATTAAATAGGAAACAAGAAACTTCACCCCCTTAAAATATCTCTCCCCAAAAGTAGATTTAAAAAAAAAAAATTAAAAATGCTAGGAAATTAATTACTTTTATTATGTGCAACATTTCCTATTACCTTATTTTCTGGTTCTGCATTTGTGACTTAAATACATTACAGCAGAAAATGTAGAATTATCACAACAGATCTGTGTGAGAAGGAGATTAATTCAGAACAGAAATGAAGGCCATCCCTTCTTAGGACAAATGAAATGGATGAAGCAGAGGCCTGGCTACATGTAGATATGGGTTTGGCACAGCAGACATGAGAAGAGGGAACGTAGCTGCTGCAGGAAGCAAGCAGGAGCAGCGAAAAAACAAGCAACGTGTAGCAGTGAAACAGCAAGGAATGTACTGTAAAAAAACATGCAGCAGACTTCTGCCTGTGAACAGATGCTGAAACAGGAATGAACTTTGCAGCAAAGGCAAACAATGCCAAAGCTGCAGTCCTATCTACGTAAGGGCAGAAATCCAAATAAAATCAGCATGTCTTTCTGACCCACCCACTGCATATCCGAAGGACCCATAAAGGGGCATTGCCCATCAGACTTAGCTTACAGTTTATCATGGTGGGCTTCAAGTACAAATACTGGAGCTTCACGATGCATTTAGACTCTGCTTACCACAATCTCAGCTGCTGTACTTTTGTGTACAGCACCTCCAGTTGACCAGTTGGAAAAGACCTTTAAGATCATCAAGTCCAACCATTGCTGTCCTATGCTAAACCATATCCCTAAGTACCTGATCTACCCCTTTTTTTAAACACATCCAGGGAACCTGACTCAACCACCTCCCTGGGCAGCCTGTTCCAGGCCCCAAAAACTCTTTCAGTGAAAAATTAATTTATTCCTAACATTTAATCTGAACCTGAAAAATAGACATGCATACACACACACACATACACACACACTTGCTTATTCACCAAAGAAATCAGAGACTGTGTTCTGTCAGTTATAGTTGCAAGAAACATCTGCTGTTCTCTCGGCCTTCAAAGAGAAGATTTTTTTTTTTTGGTAAGACACAGGGCAGAGGACTAGTCAGGTTTAGTCAGGTTTCCCACCAGCTTCAGTGATATTATAGTTTTACCTCCTGTATCCCTCAGGCCCTCTGAAAATCCTGCACAACCACCGTTTTTTGCTTTTTTCACCATCACCTTATTTGTTTTCTTTTGCCTTACGATTAATGCTGATCATCTATTTTTACAGACAGAACACTTTTCCATTGGAGAATTCTGGTTCAATTACATCAAACATTTTCTGGAATGCATAGATAAACTTTTTTTTTTTTATTACCCTTTTTTTTTAAATAGTTCATTTTGAACAAGGTAAAAGAACCTTGTTTCACTGACTGTTTTGATTTGTGATTTTATGAACATTCATCACATCCAACAAACAGCTCATTATCCTGTAGCTAATAATAGAAAAGTCAGAACAAGTAAAAAAGAAATGTTTCTTAATAAAATGAAGCAAGTCATGGGACTACTTAGATATTTCGAAGGGAAATGACTTGGAAATGGCATCTTGTAAGGAATTTGTGTGTCTTTTTGTCCCAATTTGAGATGAAAGGGGTTTCTGAAATAGAACGAAGACTAAGAATTCCAGGTAGCTCTTCCTCTCAGCTCATTGTGTGTATATACTCCTTTCTTCAGGAAAACCCAAGATTCCTTTCACCTTATTTAGAGTGCAGTACAACTGTCCATGGTTACACAAGATGTTTCTCTCTAATCAGAATCCACACCGAAGAGCTGCTTTCCTTGCTGCCAGTTATAGCAACTATTCCCCTTGCAGCTTCACACCTGCCCAGTGCTGACCTTCAGATTTGCCAAGGCAAAACAACACCTGTTTGAAGAGAAGCTACCAAAATATTCTGAAAAACTGCTGTCACCTAATTTATAAAGATAGCAGTGGAGCTTTTGGCAGAGGAAAAAAAGACAAATAATCTGCTTTCTTCTCTAAAGACTTCCAGAGCCCTACAGCTGGAGTGCAAACGAGGAGACTGTTCCTCCCAACTTGCAGAGCTACTGTCACTAACTGCAGCCATCTAATCCTGCGGCAACACTCGGACATTATTCTTCACATCTGAACATTGAAAAAGGGTGGCTCAGGTGCAAAGCTCAGTCTTGTGGAGACTGACTTATAGACTCGGAAGACTCTGTGCTGAGTACAAACTATGCCACTGGCAGAAGAATTAAGTTTATGTGTATTGTTTTCCCCTTGTTCGTGGGTGCTTCTTTTCCTTGCAGCAGGAGATTGTTCATTTTTGTGATGGCATTTGTTGATCACAGAAGGGTAGGGGTTGGAAGGAACCTCTGGATATCACCTAGTCCAACCCCACCTCCAGAGCAGGATCACCTAGAGCAGGCTGCACAGGACAGCACCCAGGTGGGTTTTGAATGTCTCCAGAGATGAAGACTCTACAGCCTCTCTGGGCAGCCTGTCCTACTGCTCTGCTAACCTCACAGTAAAGAAGTTCCTCCGCATAGATAGGTGGAATTTCCTGTATTCAATTTTGTGCCCGTTACCTCTTGTGCTGTCACTGGGCACCACTGAAAAAAGACTGACCCATCCTCCTGACATCCAGTCATGATGTATTTGGTGTTCAGTCACTTCTTTTATAACATCAGGCAAACCCTCCCTGTACGTGCAACCATGCCATGAAGTGCACTTGCACTTTGAAAGCAAATGATATGAATGGTGCCCTGTTACTTGCTGGGTATTGTCTTGCTCTTTTTAAGTGGCAGTGGGACATTTATACCACCTGACAGTAGAGCTCATATGTTTGGACTACAGAATGGCAGGTTAACTCTGCATTAAGACTGCATTATCCTGACTGTACACAGTGAAGTTTTGCTAGACAGGCAAATGCAAACCATGAACCTCCCCATTCAGCTTGATATTGTGCAAATTATGAGGACGTATAGCTCTATAAGTACCAGTTCTGTTAATTACCTGATCACAGGGGTGATAGATTTTTGTAAAGTAGAAAGATCTATGGTCTAGTACAGATGATATTCTATGCAAAACCTCATTTTCTCATGAATGAACTGAGCTTGGCACAGAGGTAGAGTTTGGGAGGCTGACACCTTAAGGCTGCCCTGTAGCACTGTTGCATGAAGTTGATTTCATGCCATCAGAGGAACACAGTTCAAACAAAACCAATATCAGCTTCAAATGATTGCAGCTCCCGGTCTCAGCCTCTGCCTGACCAGGAAATTACTGCATTCTAGGTGTGAACTTGCTTCTTCAGACTCATTTCTCTTGTAAAATAATTTTTGCACCTTTCTGTTAGAGAAAGCATTAAAAACTAAAACCAGACAGTAACAGCTGACTCAAACCTATCAGATGCACTCATCTTTAGTTTGCTCTGCTCTGTTGCTCGATTTGGGGTTTGAACTGTAGGTAATTCCACATATGTGGAGATTAGGTCTATGTCCTAAGAGAAAATGAGGACTTCACAAGTCTGCAGTGAAACTGCTAGCTCCTACTTGTATTCTGTATTGAGCTTTGTGGGAAAGTATCAAACAAAATTTTCTAACTGCTTCAGTTTTCTGTTATATACAGAAAAAAACAATCCCTTTCTGCTGGGCCAGTTTCACATATTTTGAACTTCTGACTTTTTCCTAGCTACTCTTTGTCAAGCAGCAGAACTCCTGTGGTCTGTGAAGACAGTGCTAAAAAGGAGACCATAATCATATTTGTGTGCATGCGTGTTATTTCATTAACATATATGCAAACCCCCATCACCAGTATTTTAATGTAATAAGTAGGACCTTTCTTTCCTGTGAATACTTAGTGGCATTAAGGCACTTTTGTCTATATTGCTTTTTCTTTACATTTGCTTTCAGCGAACCATTTAGGAATTAAGTTTTGCTAACATGAATATTCATTCTTTCTGTTACCTCTAGTGGCTTTGGATCAAGCCCAGAGCATAGTTGCAAGTGTATGTACATGAATATTTACAGGTGCCAAATTTTATATCCACATTTGCAAATGCTGCACTGGAAGTCGTTTCTTCCATTTCCAGTCACAGACATGACAGTGCCGTATCTCTCTTCTGACCTATCACAACAGCTCCAGTCTGAAATGATGATTATTCATGGAAGACTGTGCATGATCAAAACAGAGTTAAAAAGATTTGCCAAAACAAAATACAGTGAATAATTGTGAATAATAAATTCCAGGAAATTACAGTCTGAGAGCAGGCTTTCCACAGGCTTAAAAGGAACATCAAATAATTTCTTTGTCATATCTTCTCAGTATCCACTGCATCAAACTTCTTACTGCAAAACAGTTCACAAAATCCGGCATAATCTTTAAAGTACATCAAACATCTGACGTTACATCTGTAAAGGGAATAAGCAGTATAAAACTCAGACATGACATTACCCCCACTGCTCTGTCTCTGCCACCCATCACTCACAATGTGTATGCAGCATTTCTGAGTACAGTGTATCTGTGTGACAGCCTGAGATAATGCCACCAAGGCTGGAGCTGAGCTGAGTTAGCTTCATGACTGATAGAGCAGACTATACACACACACACACACACATACACGAAGTATATAGAGAGCCACAGAGGCACTAAAAATAGCAGAGGACTGGAGGAGAAGTTACTTCCCGTCTTCTCTCTTATTGCCCATCAGCAAACGTGTTGACTTTGAAGAAATTTAGTACCCACGAGAACGGCGATGTTACAAGCTTGATTTGTCTCCTGTGTGCTGCAATTTTACTGCAGTGCTCCCAATGAAGGAATTCCACCGAGTGTCTCAGATCGATGAATAAACAATTACAATCTTACAATAAACCTTTATAATTAAAGCATTAAATTACAATGAAAGAAAAAAAAATGATTACATTAAACATGGCATATGATTATCTTTGGGAGTGCTCATTTATTTTCTTTTTTCTTTCTTTTTTTTGTTGTTTTAACTGTACTCTCCACAGAGGTGAGAAGGAAAGAACTGACTCTCCGTTACAGGGCAGTCTCCAAACCCGCAGAACTCAATTTTTCAAAGAGGCTTTTCCCTATCCCATAAGCTGCTATCAGACTCTCAGGAAAAGAAACAGTTCTACTCTTCTCCTCTTGGAAAGTAGGCAGAGGCCTAACTCTTCCCTGGCTTAAATTGGTTTTATAAGTCCATGGTTGCTAGTAGATTTTTCTATCTGAGCACAAGCCTGATTGCAGAGTTCATCTGTCATTTAGAGCAAGGACATTGCCATCTAGATTCATGCGCTCGAGTCTCTGCTGTGGCACCGAGAAGCTTCATGCCTTCAGGCAAGTCACTTAAACCTGGTGTTTCAATTTATCCTTCTATAAAATAAGTATAAATAATACTGTTCTCACTGGGGTGTTTCGAGGTCAAATTCTGATCTTGTTTTGGAAAAATGAGGAACAGCACTTCTGCAGTTGATAGAATTAGGCTAAAGTAAATCACTGCAAGTGTCTCTCATTGTAAAGTACTTTACAAACTACATACAATGCAAAACGATGAATTGCAACCAACTCAGAGATAAAGGAGGCAGAGCGGCTGGTACAAGGGGCTAAGCACTGTCACGCAGAAGGATGAAAAATCCCAAGGATCACAGGGGGGAATGCTTAATTTGATTAAAATGGTAATAGCATCTTTCTAGCTGCTGTGTAGAGAGACAGACAGTCTTGGTGTTAAGATTATATCGGATATCTTTGCACATCAAACAGCAAAGAATTTGACTCAGAAGGAGGTTTTATTCCCTTTGGAACTGCTGCTTTCAGTTTGGTTCTGCCACATCTAAGGCTAAGACCTGTATTTTGCGCAAAAAAGGTTTTAGATGCTGCCAGCACAATCAATCCCTAGAAATACTGCAAAATCCTGTAGCAGTTCCAGCCCTTTTTCACCGTCCAGCGTGCCACACGCACCACCTGTGACTCTCCCCCCCTGCCCCACCAGCTCCCATGGTCACCCCCTGCCCAATGACCCTCTGCCCACCTGGAGCCAAGTCCAATCCCCACCCCCTCCCTGTTCTCTCCTTCCACACATTTCTCACCCTTGCTGCTGCTCACCACGACTCTGATCTCTCACTTCCCGTTGCACATGCACACATTAAAGCATCCAGAGCTCTTGCAGCCCCGAGCCAGGAAGAAAGGGCAGGGCAATGCCGTCCACTCTATTTCTTTACCATTGCAGCTTTCAGTGCTTATGCTCAGCCTGCCCCGGGCAGTACTCCCTGAGATATTAGGTGTGATTATAGAAAAGAGCAAAGTAATACAGAAACATTTTGGGGAAAGAATGTATATAAATCACGTATCAAGCACTTTTGGGAGCACACAGAAAGTAAACGGCATGCAAATCTGAGCTTGAAAGCCAGCTGCTTAAAAAAACCCAGCAGAATAAAACCCAAACAAAACACCCTATGTTGTTATTGCCGTTATTATCAATTAATCTAAGAGAGGCTTACTTGGTTTCATTTCATGGGTGCACACATCTACAAACACACACGCATCTTTCTTAAAGCATCTCCTTTGCTTTAACCTTCATTTGTTCTCCACAGCTGGAATAAGCGGTTAGTGTCTCAGGGGATCGTGCATGCTATTTGTTATTGATTTTATAGCTCAATAACATACTAAAGCTGTGAACAGGTTGGTATCAGCTTAGGAAACAACCACTTAGAAGCAGTTTCCAGCTGTGCACTTGTGATAAATTACATTTTTTCCCTGTGAATTTTATACCTAGTTATAGTTAGTTTACAGGATTTGGCACCATATGGGCTGCTGCTAGTGAGGTAACCCCCCCAAAACACAAACACCTTCCTCCTTGAAAGAAGCATCCTGTAGCTGGAGACTTTTAGAATATTGTAGCATGATCATGGATTTGGAAATCATTGAAGGTTTGGCATACACCTCTCTGGTTGGGATTTAACATGGACTCCAAGGCTGTACGAAACAGCGAAGCACAAATGGTAAATGTGATAATATTAATATGCAGAGAATTTGCAATCAATGTATTCTAAATACAGAGTTCTTCTGAAAAAATGGCTTTATTGTTTTTAGAGCTGTTAAAAACAAAACTCCCTGAGGTCTGTACAAGGAAAGAACAAAGATCAAAACATGCAAAGCATTCTGAAGATCAGTGTTGCAGTGCTATGCCTACCATTAAAACCTTTCCAAGCACCATTTGAATGTAATTAAAGTTATTGCATATTTTTTTTGTCGGTTTGTTTGTTTGGGGTTTTTTTATACATATAGGACAAACATTTCTTAGGCAAAAAGTCTTGACTGTAAAAAAAAAAAAGTAATGGAAATCACTTTGTCTGGCAGAATAAGGGACCCAGAACCACTATGAATAAACTGCATTTCACTCAGGGCTTTCTACTTGCTCTGTTATTCCCAGTATCATCTGTTAAATTATAAACTCATACACAAGGCACTCTGTCTAAAAAATACCCCCATAAACCCACACATATATATATATATGCATTCTTTTCTGGTTTCCCACCAGCATTATGGGCTCCAGTTACTTGCTAAAATCATGAAATCTAGATATAGAAAGATGTAAAAAAAAAAAAAAAAAAGTTAATTCATCCTGTATGTCCTCTGCCACAACAAGCTTGTTACCTCATATACACCCAGAGGTGCTGGTCCCAGTGTCATGAGATTATTTTCCCTAGCAATTGTCAAGGGCACATACATATTTATTTTTTTTAGGCTAAGCTAAAGTATCCTACTACACTGGCAGCATATAGCAGGAACCTAATTTCTATTCTCTTCTACCTTGATTAAAACTTTCCAGATAAACAGAATTATCTGAGCATAGAACTGATGACAAAATTCATAGAGTAATGAATGGTTATGTCATCATAAGTGAAATTCAGCCGTTAGTGAAAAGTAAATGCAAGGACTGGATTTTGCCATGGGTTCCTATTTAAGTTTAAATGAGGTGATAATGTAGCAAAAAAAGTCCCTCACTTTATAAGAACACGCTGTAAGAAAACTGAAATCTGAATTTGCTGATCAGATTAAACTGCCATTAATTTGTAAAGCAATGCTACATAAATACACATTTCAGGGCTGGATGGTAGCTCACTGGCTTTTGGGTTTCATATCAGGTGTTCACAAGACCCTGCAAAAAAAAAGAAGTTGCCATAGTACAGCTAGTATTCAAGCATCAACAGATACTCCTAGAGCTGAGTGAATAATTTAAAAAAATTGAATAACTTATTCAAAACTATGAAATTCATCAGCTGAATTACTTGACTAATACTTCTATGAATTATGAACTGCCTATGCGGGGTGAATAATACATTAATAATTAATATGAAAAATATAATTAAATTCCTCAAATTAATTACTCGGAGAATATGAGAAACCATAATTATTCTCTATACTGTAGTCAAAGAATAGAATGCCTGAGTAGTCTGTACGCTCTTCAAGTCTTACAATTCTTCAGTGCAATGTATAGGATATATCTTTATAATTACTGAGTATTGGGGTGATATCTCAAATATCGCTTCAGGCTACAAACGAGGAAACATGTCATAATTGAACAAAATAACATATGTTTTAATAGAAATATGCTAATGTTGGGATGTGTAACACCGCCTAGTTGGCAAAGACTGGCTCTGTCTCTGAACAAATTGAGCAAGGAATGCCCACCGGAGGGAATTTTTGACAAGCAGTCAAGCACTGAGGCTGTGCGAATTGCACTTGCTAATTCTGACCATGGGTTGCTTTTAAACATCGTATCGTACGGTGCCTGCCTCAAGAAGTGGGCATGGTTTGAGTGTGTGCAGCTTTTGACTCAGCCTCCTGCCTGCCATCAGTGCTGGAGCCTGGGTGTTCTGCCCAGGGGCTTTGTCCTCGACCACTCCTGTGGTAGAAAGCTCAAGTTTTAGGACCCCCGCTTTGCAGGGACCTCTGGAATCCTTCTGGATCAAGCCACACTGCACCCAGCTGTCTGTAAAGAAGGAAAGCATGCACATCAAGGGGCCTGATGTCTGTGGGTCAGCTCTGGGGCCCACACACGGCTCAGCAGAACAGACCAGCCTTAGTGCCTGAACGTGCCCAGACTGCCACTGGCAGTGTGAACAGCCCATGCTGGTGTACTTGCACTCACAAGGTTTGTCACTGCCACGATGAAGACACTATGGTGGTGATACCTTTTCCTTTTGGGGTGGGGGGCCAGCTGGGGAGGGGTGGATGCTGTCTGTGGGGTATTGAGTTCCTCCTTTCTCATAGTGGCAACCTTGCACTGAGCACAGTTTATGAGGAGCAGCAGGAAAATCAGCCTTGTGAACTAAGAATGGAAAAAATTGCAGGGCTCTACTCAAGATCTTCCCTTGCCTGTAGTTACAGTTGTCACAATTTCATACAAGACCATGTAGTTATTTCCTGATGGAATCTGGCATTCATCATAAAAATACACTTAGATTCTCCATGCACACAGAGGTTGCGCTCAAATACAGAGCGATGCTCGGAGTGATGCCAGTGAGAGCTGTGGCTATGGAAGTACATCAGTGATTTGTGTGGGACATAGCACAGCTCTAATAAGGATTGCTGTTGAAGACAGCACTTTTTAGGTGTCAGGAACACAATATGGTCTAACAGTTGTTTCAACTCTCATTCTGCGATGGATGGGGTCTGATTTATCATGCATTAAATATAAATAAAGTTAGCACATTCACTACACTATTATGAATGGAAAATGCCAATTAATCACAGAACTAGGCACATACCTCATCCTTCTGCATACTATTGCTATCTTGAAAGCATTATGTTTATAAAATTACTCAAGTGAACAATCACATACCACAGAATCACAAGGCTGGAAAAGACCTTTGAAGATCATCAAGTCCAACCATTCCTGTCCTAAGTTAAACCATATCCCTAGTACCTCATCTACCCTTTTTTTAAACACATCCACGGATGGTGAATCCACCCGCTCCTGGGCAGCCTGTTCCAGGCCCTGACAACTCTTTCAGTAAAAATTTTTTCCTAACATCTGATCTGACCCTGCCCTGGCACAGCTTTGTGCCATTTCCCCTCGTCCTATCACCTGTCACCTGGCTGAAGAGACCATCACCCATCTCTCTATAACCTCCCTTCAGGTAATTGTAGGCGGTGATAAGGTCTCCCCTCAGCCTCCTCTTCTCCAGGCTAAACTTCCCTAGCTCCCTCAGCTGCTCCTCATATGATTTTCCCTCCAGCCCCTTCAGCAGCCTGGATGACCCTTCTATCTCCACATGCTTTCTTTGATGAGAAGCAGTTTTACTTTCAAATGTAAAATATTTTTAAAGATTCTGAAACAAACAAACAAACAAACCCAAATATCAAGAAAAAAACCAACCCTCTAAGGATCTACTTCTCTACTTTCATGGCCTACCACACCCACACACCTATCCCTCACTTCCACAAATTGAATATTCAGGTTGCAAAATCAGTTTCCTTAAAGCTTAAATGATATTTCAAGTATCTTACCAGTCCATTGTCCATTTTGGCTGATTAATGAGCATACAAAAAGAGTCCTGAAAGTAACTATCCCTAATTATCAAGACAGACCCTAAATTGTTTATACCTTGTTAGTAGATCCATTGCACTGTAATTTCCAATCACTGCCTTCTTAGTCTCTCATATCTGTCCCAGACTGGTCTCCATTCTCTAAAATTCTCCCACTGGACCCCATCTCAGCAATAAACTCCCAGCTTTTCCCATGCCATACTAGAGGGCAGTTCTTTCAGTTTGCAAAAGATTCCAATTATGTGGAAGAGCTAATCTAATCTGATTAAACCACAGCCATTTGTATTCCCTGCGCTCCTTTGCATTTCCAGGAATCAAACACACTATCTGCAGAGAACACGTGTTTCTGGGAGGATTGTTGTGCTTCTTTTTCAGTAACCTTCAGTATATTACTACAGGGTAGGAGTCTTCAGAAATGAGAAAGTTGGTCTCCAAAGGGGCAGCTACTTCTGCAAAAGCATCTGGTGATGTTTACTTATGACTTTCTGTAACCAACTTGCTACTTCCTTCTCATCTCCTGGACTGAGACACGTTTCTGTACATAGGCTTGAAATTGGCAATTACATCCTAATTCTGCTAGGCACCGAGCATCCTCTCCAAAATGCTGAGTCTCCTGGAGCACTAATGACATCAGTGGGAGTGAAGGAGTTCTGCTCCCCACAGGGCTGAGATGCAGCTTCTTTCACTGGGGATTTCAAGTCCTGTTTATTCCTACAGATTTTCATGCCCTATCAGTCCTTGAAGGTGACACAGGAGAAAACATGATGACAAAAGGGCATGACAAATCTCAGGGAAGATTTGAATGTAAATACTCTCCCGTGAAATGTAGATATTGGAATAACCTGAACAAATCACGAAATTGGCTGGCAAGGGCATGGCATCATTATCAGAGTGCAATATCTTCAAGGAGAAATTGTGTAAGGCCTTTTAGAAGATTTATTACATTTCTGAAATGAAATAAAATATGAGACCTCAAAATTTTTTTATTTAAAGTCTAGCAGTAACTCCCTACATTCCTTCTCCCCACCCAATGAATTAACCATTATCATATTTTTGTCTGAGATAAAAATGAATGATCTGGTTTTGATTAAAAAAAAAAAAAAGGCAAAGGAAAAGAAAAGAAAAAGAAACCTTCTGGATAACTTTGAACTATGAATCAGCCTTGGAGCTCTCATTAAAAACTCCCTAACATTTAATTGCAGAACACAGTCTCTGCTGTCTCCAGACTGCACAGTGAGTTCCCTGGCAATTACTCAAAGGCAAAAGCGGTGGTGGTGGTAAAATAATTATCACGACTTAGGACACAGGTTTGGTGTGAGGACAGTCATCGGAGTTAGAAGTTGGAAATTTCTGAACTTTGCTCCATCACTGAATCCCTCTGCTGGCTTTTGGCAAATGGTATTCATTCCTCACCTCATCCCAGCAGCAGAAAGGTCCTAGTAAACACTTACTGTACTGGGGTAGTATATTGGAAAGTAGCCTTACAGCTCTGAATTTGTATTCGTAGGAGCAAACTCCATAAGACAATGCAAGGCAATTTAAAGAGAAGAAAGCATCAGTTACTGGAACAACTTTCTTCACAGGTATTTTCCCAAGACTACTCTTTACTTTTTTTTTTTTACTTTTACAGGCCACAGTAACGCTGGTAAGGTTCCCAATTATAAAGCCAAAGCAACTTTTCAGAAAATCCTTTACAACTGTTTCTTTGCACTTACTTCACTCAAAAATTTGAATATGACATAGACAATGTAAAGGTTCAGACTGGTATCTGTTTTTGCAAAATTCCATCACCATTACTGGATTTTGCGCTGATGATGATGAGGAACCTGATAGCAATTCAGAGGAAAATCTTCTGAAAAGCAAGAAGGTGGCAAACAACTTGTGAATTTAGAGAATGAGGTGACGTGTGAGAAAAAAAAAGTTATATCTTTCAATGAGTCATAACAGTCTCTACAGAGCAGAACTTTCACATGTATCTTTGAAAATAAGTATTGCTCTATTTTTCGAAGGATGTTTCTGATTCACTCTAATATATAGTTATGGTTCAATCATAACTACTGTCTTTTGTAGCCATATTCACAGGCAAGCCACCCAAACTAACTCGCAGAGCTTTGAGAGCACAGAGATACAAGGTGCAGGGGAGGCTGGAATTCCATATCTGCAGGCACAAAGCGCCATAAGCCATTGAACCCCTCTATGGCTCTGGGTTTGTGGAGTGCCTTTGCACCTTAGGGTAGGCTTGACTATGGAGAGGTTCCCCTTCTATGCTGACCAAAAAACAAAAAGAGGGAGTGGTTTCTTTCTAATGACATGGATAGCCCTGGGGATTCCAGTGCTACAGAAAGGTTGAGGAAGCTGGCTGGTTAGGCAAGCCACTCCAAAAGGGCAGCAGGAGTGGGAAAGATGATAAAAGCAGAGGGCTCTGGAGTTCAGAAAAAGGAATAGAGGTCACCATGTGCTGTAAGAGCAGACATTCAAAGAAATACGTGTTTTCATTTGCTCCCTGGACTTCACTACACCCACTCCTCAAGTATGACGTGTACAAATGGAAAACAAAATGATCAAGCACTGGATTCACTAAGAAGTTTATGATAACAGATGTCTATCCAAGAAGACAGAGCTTGACATGGAGGTTCTGATTTAGCCAGTGGGCTGCACTTCCCCATCAAATTGGCACCTTTCAAATAACAGAGCAGGGTTTATTTTTCTTTCTCTGGAACAGGTGAATTTCCCCAAATGGAGAAAGAGGCTGTAAGTCTGTTAAAGGAGTGAAAAAATGAGGTGTGATGGGGAAAGCTGGTTTGTAGGAACCACACCTCGTTTAGGTTCTTCAAGGCCCTCTGCCTGCCTGCAATTCTCACAGGAGCGCCTGCCAGGGCTTTCATATTTCAACAGCATTAATACAAGTGGCTATGAGCACAGCATTGATGAACTTGTAACAGTATCACCCTTAGCAATGCACAGATGCTTCCAGGGCTACTTCCCCTGGAAGAATGCTGACAGCTATGCAGGCTGCTGTTAAATGGCCACTGGCTGCTCTAACAGTAACAACACAGATCTAGCAACAGAAAGGGGAAAAGATTAAAAATCTTTAAAAAATCCATTTTTAGCTCTAAGTTTATTTAATCATTCATTAATTTATATAACATCACTGAGACACCCTATTGGATCTATTGATTCAAAGCATTTTGTCAGATATTAAAAAGTCAGTAAAAGTAACACGAGAGGGTTCAGCCACAGCCGCATGGGATTGCAGTTGAAACCAGGAAAATGGAGTTGCAGTGTAAGCAGTCCAGTCAAATAAGTACAGCATGGCCTCACTTCCAGATGCTGTTTCTTAGTGTTTACCCTTCACCTTGACACCCTTACTCCAAAAAAATCTCAGACCATAGCCATGGTTGTCATACACACACATAGGAAACTGGCAAAGGGCATCAAAGGGTGGAAGCTGCTGCCACCTGTGGGAGTGGCAGCTTCAGGCACTGGATTAATGTTTCTGTGCTGGCCATGCCATTGGCAGAGAGAGAGAAAGGAGAACTCCACCCTGGAAGGAGCCAGAACACCGAAGTGGCTCTTCTGCCCCAAGCCCCTCTCTGGAGGAATCCATTCGTCTCCATTAGCAATACAGGGAGCCCGAGGAAACAAACCTCTAAACCTACACGGCTCCATTGCCTAGTTAGAAGGTAAACGATGTGAATACTCACTCCCTCTGCTCCTCCTGCGCCCTCCACCTTCCTCATTATCAGCACATTGCAACATTGAGGCGGGTTACAGGACTCAAAAACAGCTACATGTTTCAGGGCATAATCTACCTACATAGTGGTCACTAAAGGGGAACATTTCCTGGGCCAATGTATGGTGTAACTGTTCTGTGAAGTTACAGCTACTTTTGTTCTCCTCCAAAGAAACCCATACAAGAGATGGACAGGGGACAAGGGTGATGGAACTGTTTTGGTGTGGCAATCTCTACTTTGCTGATTAAAGGATGACTCTCTGGGTTTTTAGGCTATGATAAAAATGCATACAACACCGCCACACGTTTTTCTGTGCATGTGGCAGTGATCAAAAGGTGCTTAAATAACAGCATCGACTGAGCCAGGGAGCAAGATGAACTGTACCTTTGTCTACAAGTTCTTCCTTGCAAATACCACAGAGCCAGGCCCCAGTGCTGCAAGCATTTACTTATACACAGGTTGAATTTTACTCATTTATTTCACTGACCAGAAAGGAGTTACTTGTGTTGTAAGGTTAAGAGGCCTGGAATCTAAGGAGGTAGCGCGGCATTGCCATGAGCAAGCGATACCTCATGCATAACAGAATTGTATCACGCCTTGTCTGGGTATGCAGGGGCAGTAAATAATCCGTTGTGTGCTTTACTCAGTCACTCTGGCATTAAGTCCTGCTATGCAATAATAAAGGTGAAGTCATCGGGGAAGTCACAGAGGGGGCTCTGGTGACTAACTCCAGCGTCTCCCTGGGGTACGCATTTGTCAAGGGACTTGTTCACAGCTAAATGAATGGGAAAGTAGCTCATGTCCTCTTGTTTCTTTAAAGAGCACTTACTACTAGGAAGAAATAAGAGATTTTCAATCTACGAGAGTAGAGGCAACCTTTCAGGAGTCCAGTTATTTGTTGGGTGTTTTTGTTTGTTTGGGGTTTTTTTCTCTCTCTTAAAGAACTATTAGAATACCATAGGAAAAAACCCAAACATTTGCTTCACCATGCTGGCAGCAGGTCATTGCTGCTACTGAGTGCTTTTCATCCAATGCTCTCAAATACATTTCACCCTGGAGATGCCACATTATTACAAGAGATATGCAGACAAAACCACTAAAATAGAAGAAAATAAAACAAATATTGTAGTTTTTAACTTTACCCACTTCCATTTGTGGTTTTCCATGAAATGTTAAGTCGCACCTACAGTAAAATGTCCCCTTTGCACCAAACATACTAATAATCCTGAAGAAAAAACATTTCAGATTATGATTTTTACTTACTTAATAAAGAAAATTTTGCATTAAACAGTAGTAAAATAAAATTTTGGATTGTACATGAATTTTTGAATGGCCAGAGCAGGTACTTTCCCTTCCTAGTGCAAAATATTTTTTCCAGGCAGATGGGCCTAGGAAGTGACTAAGTGGAGAAAAACATGGATGGAGAGTTGGCTGGATCATTGGGATCAAAGTATGGTACAAAGCAGTACAAAGTCCAACTGGCAGTCAGTTACTAGTGGTGTCCTTCTGGGATTAATTCAAGCCCCTGTATTGTTCAGTGTCTCTATTAATGGCATTGGATGATGGGGCAGAGTGCACTCTCAGCAAGCTTCTGGACAGTATGAAGCTGGCCAGTCCCTGAAGGACAGGGTTACTATTTAAAGGGATATAAACAGGCAGGAAAAAGTGGCTGATGGGAACCTCAGGAAGATGACCAAGATTAAATGCCAAGTCCTTCTACTGGAGAGATGTAACCCTGTGCATCAGTACAGGCAGAGGTCAAATCAGCTGGAAAGCAGCTTTGCAAAAAAGGGCCTGAGGACACTGGGCTGCTGCGTCCAGTTTTGAGCTTCACAGTACAAGGCAAACACCTGTCCACAGACTTAGAGAAAACCCATCAGAGAACCGTGAAGGTGGTTGGAGGCAGGAGCCCACAGCGTGCAAAGAGAGGTTGGGAGAGCTGGATTTGTGCTGCCTGAAGAGGAGAAGACTGGAGGGATGACCTATTACTATGTGTAACAGTGTTACAGGTTGTGCTGCAGAAGACTAAGCCAGGCTCTTCTCAGAGGTGCATGGAAGGATCATAGAATCACAGAATGGTATGGAAGAATTGGAACAGACCTTTAAAGATCATCTAGTCCAACCACTTCCTGCCATGGGCAAAGACATTGTTGAGTAGATGAGGTTTCTAAAGTCCTGTCCAATCTGACCTTAAACGGATTCAATGATGGGGCACCCACAACTTCTGTGGGCAGGATGAAAGACAATGGAAATAAGCTTGAACATGGGAAAATCTAATTTGGTATTAGAAGGGGGGACACGGGGGGAAACCCAGACTAACACGAGGGTGGTCAAACAGATTGCACAGAGACACTGTGGAATTTCCATCCTTGGAGATGTTCAAAACCTAATTAGGCATGGCCCGGAGCGCTTGATCTGACTGGAGCTGCTTTGAGCAACCATGTGGGATAGGTGACCTCTAGTTCAAGTTATTCTTTGATTCTTTGAGGAGCTCCAGCCCTAACATTTTCCTCAACATAAAGAATATTTAAAAATTAAACCATATGTGGTCCTGAACACCCATAGAACAGTAAATGAAGATAAATAAAGCAGTAATTATTTATTTTTCAAAGGACAAATAATGTAAAATCCATTACACTTTTGGGTTTATTTGAAAAAAAGTAATGAATTAAAAAAAAAAACAGAAGAAACAAGCATACAGACTTTGAAAGTCCTTTCTGAGAAGCAGTGTCAGTGATGGGTATTAATTCTTCAGCAAATTTTTGTTCTATTCCCGATACTCAGACCTGGAGTTGTTTCACTTAATTGAAGCAACTGAATTCTGTCAATAGAGGGACAGAGATGTAATCCCAAACTTTAGGTGGACTACATCGATATCTAACAGTGTGTTTCTATGCAACTACAGTAGAAGGGAGATTAGGACTGCATTCCCAACCTTCTTGAAGCTGAGGTAGTTCAAAGGACTTAACAAGGTCATACCTTTGAGCAATTTTTCATGGACTAGTAGTTGCCTCATACCCAACACAACATCTTTTAAAGCCATGAATGTTGCAATATAGGGACATTCTCACCCCTGATCTTTTGGCATGGGAAGGGCCTTCAGATAAGACTAGATAGATCCTACAGAATTATACTTGCAGCAGCAGCAGAAAAATGAATCAAAGAACAGAACCAGGCATTGTTACCTCAGCTGCAGTGTATGAACTCTGTTTATCTCTAACGGGTAAGAACAGTAACCAGCCTGAATGTCAAATAAAAAATAGCATCAGCAAAATGGTAGTGCCAGGAGGAAGAAGCTCATATGGTATGAAAGTTTAAGGACTCAAAGAGAGGTCAGAAGCTTCAGTAGGATTGTATTTCACCAAAGTTCTATGATAGGGAAATTTTTACAGGTGCTTGAAACCATCAGCTTTGTGGATCCTGGAGGTAGAATGGAGGATGCCTGTAGTTTAAGTGAGCTCTTCAGTTAGGTGCTTCCCAAAGGATAAGCTTCTGCTTCAAGACGCCCATTGCCATTCATTGTCATAAGACACAGGGAAGCATCATAAATTATACATTCAAAGACTTCAAAAAATTCTGAGATAAAACATAAGTAAATGACTGGATGATTAAATGGTTTGAAGCTCCAAGCCCACCTCTTCAAAGACATAGGCACATTGGTTTGCCACACTGAGCTGGAATAAACAGCAACCTTTCTGATAAAAGCCACTTCTTACCCTTGTAGGTGCATTTCTGCTTACACAACTTGATGGAAAAGGGACACAATGAGCTGTGCAGAGGTGAAGATGGAGTGAGGATCCATCGGCTTCAGTGGATTTATATGGACTTTCACCAACTGACACAGAGGTTCCAATTGTTTATGTAAAAGAGCGTAGTCCACCTAGGTCTACTCCTTTTAGTTAATTCAGAGTTCCAGCTGAAGGAATCCCTTTGTACAGAATATAGATTTTAAAGCTAATTTAGATGTCTGGAGTTAGACACTGCAAATCTTCATTCTGTCCTTGCAGTTGAGTGTTGGCAGCCATTCAGCTGCACCAAGTATTAATGAGGACTTCCTGAGGCCAACCAGAGGCCAGTCCTCCAGACCACTTTCAAATCAGTTGGAGATTCTGACCAAAGACCACGCTTGGAGAGCCACACTGAGCAAGGGAATCCAGCTCCCAGCCCCTGCTCCTTGCCTGGAAACTGCCAGAAAGCTTTCTAACTGAGAATGTAAAAAATCTGTCACATCTCTGCCCATGTGGAAACGAGAGCAACACACAGAAATGTGCTAGCACTGGGGAAAAGGAGATCAATCATATTTGACTGTCACAAAGCTGCAAACATAATAGTATTTTGCATATGGAATACAGAAGGTAGGATAGAAGTAATGAATTCTGCCCCACAGAAGTAATTAAAGAAATGCTTCAGCTTTGCATTTTCACTGTTTCCCTTCTCCTTCCCTCCCCCTTAAAAATCCAGACCTGGGTGTATGAAACATAATCATATTGCTTGATTGTGTTTCTTGGGACACAAGATTTTCAATGGCATGCCATGCAAATCAAGAAAATTTCTTTGGAGAAAACATCCTGAAAGCTCAAACTATATATATATATATATAATGTTTTTCTCCACTTAGTCATTTCCTAGGCCCATCTGCCTGGAAAAAATATTTTGCTCTAGGAAGGGAAAGTACCTGCTCTGGCCATTCAAAAATTCATGTACAATCCAAAATTTTATTTTGCTACTGTTTAATGCAAAATTTTCTTTATTAAGTAAGTAAAAATCATATATATATTTATCCCCCTAAAATACGTGGGGTTTTCCCTTACAGGACACTTTCCTAAAGACTGCCATATGACCAAGCGTTATGTAGCAGCCGTTCTAAAATAGGATATGGCAACCTCTTTAAGCCTGAAGAAACCCATCATAGTTTGTGTCAGCTAAGCCCGATTGGGTTTCTGTGCATAAGCAGTTGGATACAGGAAACTGCTGTCTGCTAAACGGTCCATTCAGCTTCTCTTTAGGTATGTATGCACTCACACTCATTGCAGCATCTGAAACTGGAACAATATGCATTTCCTGATTCAGCCAGAAAGGTGTAGGGGTGATAGGATCCTTCAGCAACTAGGAGGAAACAGTGAGACTGCAGAGAGCACAGATCAGAATGCAATTCTAGCCCTAGCTCTTAGGAACCAAAAATGAAAGGTGAACGTGATAGGAAAATCAGATGGGCACAGCTTTTCAGAACCATAGGTTTCAGTTCTAGTTTCTCCTCACATAATTTACAGCAACTCTGGCCACAGTCTCAGCTAGGGGCAAGTTACTCAGAAAGAAACCAAATATCCCATTTCACCTCTGAAAGTTAAATTGAAGAATAAGGGATGATTAAAAAAAAATTAGAACAATTCTTCAGTAAAGACAAATCTAATAAAGTGGGGAATTGTGACTCCTAAAAAAAATTGTACGAATATGAATCATGTAATGAGTATGGGCATAATTATGCTAATGAAAACAGTCATGTTACTCTGGGAATGATTATGCTAAGCCTCTGAGCATGCCCTATATAAATTAGTGGTTTCCTTAAACATGAAGGGTCTGAAACAAAAATAACTGTTCTTGCAGTGAGAAAAATAGAGAAGAATTGGGAGGGGGAGGGCAAGGTTACGTCCCTCTACCCAACCTTATATGATTATAAACTTTTCAAAGCAATTGTATATATCTTGTGGTAAGTGCCAGTCCTATTTTGCCAAAGTGGAGTACGGGATGTTGTTAAACCCCCAGTCTAGAGGTAATCTCAGAGCATTATTTAGTGGTTACATTAGAGAAACAAGAACCAGCCTCTGACTGAATTCAATAGAAGCCCTAAGGAACAGATTACGCCTCTAGATAAAGGGTTTGCTACTATCCAACAAATACACTTGTGAATGAATTACTTCTCCCCTAGAACAGGAAGGCCACAATCTGCTCCAGCCTTACAACGTGGGATGCATGCTACCTCCTCTGCATCAGCTCAGTTGTTAACACTTAGTAACTTCCTACTCACTGCAGTCCCTTCCTGCTCCCCACGGGGGTGGGAAGCTCCTGCTTTCTTCTATGCAGTGAACCTAGGAAAGAGCTGAGGGCATACAATAGTATGGGGAACTTTGTATCCCAGTTACTTAGATATCGTGACCGTGACCTACATAAAGGGTTTAAGATTGTTCTGAGAAAATCTACATTTTTCACTTTTTACTTTAGTTTTTATTAAAGAAAACTGTTGCCTCCCTAGCCTTGATCTATACTCCCAAGAAGTGTAAAGGAACCCTAAAGATGGTGATTATTTTCCTCTAAGAACAGAAGGATCAAAGAAATCTCAGATGAAATTTGAATTAAAACACCAGGTTCGCTCAGCACTTCAAACTGCAACGCTGACTCTGTAACTGGAGTGATGTCTAAAGCAGAGCCGTGTGTGTTTTTCAGAGGCGTGTTACATGTGAACACACAATCACCAAGCAGACCATGCCATGAAACACCCCACACCTCTGGCAGCAGCTGCTTGGGGTGCATCAGGCTGGTGCTCTGAGAGACAGGGAGATTCAGTGATGCCATTAAGTCATCGCTGTTGCATGAGGAACAGAGGAACTTCCTGGAAGGGTACCCAGCAGTAATCTGTCCAACCCTTTCCAGGCACCTAACACCATGCCTGCTGCTACATCCCTCACACACACCTGGACACAGTGCTGCAGCTCAGCCTGACTGAGCCATGAACACAAAGAGCCTCTCCTGTTTCTCACCTGATTGTTTCAAGGTGCTGCCTGTGTCACTGAAATATATAAATGCATATTCCTTTCTTCTGAGTGAGAAGAACAACAGCGTTTACACATGAGCTTTGCAGCCCAGGAAAAAGGATGTCTTCACCCCTCCCACTCAACACCCTCCATTATGTTTGTACCTGAAAACAGGTCATAAAAGTCTGAATCCCCCACTCAGTAATTTCTGCAGCTGCAGGAAATACCTGTTAGGGGCAGATCAATTTATCTTATTACTACAGGTAACATCACATTTCACTGAGTAACATCAAAATAATCCAGTAAGGCACATCCCTCAAATAGTGTGATATCGAGTCACGTGGGTGGTTTTCTTTCCTTTGCGTACACTGAAGCTCTCTTACACCTCTTGGCATCTTGCAAGAGTCACAGGAGATTTTCCCACAACAGTGGATGTCCCTAGTATTTTGAAATAAGGTATTTCAAAATATTAAAAAAAAAAAAAAAAGCAAAGCCAAAGGGGAAGAACTTCTCAGAAAACCAACTAGACTATTAATTCTCAGTATGGGATTTTAAAAAAAAGAAAAAGAAAAAAAAAGAAAAAGAAAAAAAAAAGGAGATAGGCATCTTGAACCAATTACAACCACTTTTCTCTATTGCAGTCAAAGCCAATTCTTGATACAGAGTTTTTGTTTTGTTTTCAACTCTCACTTCTTTCTTGCTTTGGCAGGAAAATATTTTAAGTGATTTTTCTTTATCAAGGGAAAAATGCTTTACCTTTATTTTCTTCAGACTCAAAAATGGTTACACTCAAGCAAAGTTACGAAAAAAATAATCACACAACAACATTTAGGCAATGACAAGCACAAAACTTTTTCCGCTGTGACAGAACAAGTTTCTAGAAGTCATGGGAAGCTGAACTGAAAGTATGTCAGCAATTTCTGCTGCTCCAGCTCTCCTGCCAGAGACAGGGCTGGATGAAAATATCTAGACCTCGAAAGCTTTTCAGTTCAGGAGGCAGCAATTACGAATTCAGATCCAGACCTTCATCAAGATGACATGACCAGAATAGATGCCCCACATCAGGCTGGACAAACAGCAAGCGTGACTCATGAGAAGGAAGAGTTAGGACCAGGAATTCAGAACCTATGTCTGACCACTGGAAGTCTGGACTCACCTCATCTCATCTCCGTAGCGCTACAGATTACATAGAACAAAGTGTTATCCTGTAAATTTAAAGTTGCAGTTCCCAAAATTGGATCACTGAGACTGGGGGTGGGGGGGTGGGTCTCTGGAGCTTTCCACTGTGAAACACAGGGTGATGCTTTGGCCTGTTTGCTGTTACCCATAAATTGTGCAAAGGCAGATACCTATCTTCCTGACACCCCTTTTGCAAGCAGCTAATATTACCTGTCCGTACATGTGATGGAAGGTAAGATGCACACAACTGTAAATAGAAGGGTAGAGGTATCAGTGAAATAATGCTTTCAAAGAGCTGTGAACTGTGAAGTTTGAGTATCCAAAGCACAAAGAACCTGCCTGGCCCCAGTACCCTTAAGTAGTCCCATCTGAATCGCGAGAGGTGATGGAAAGCTCCTTTTAATTCTTAAAACAAGGGAGGGGTAAGATGCAGGGTTGTACAAGCATCAGCTCATTAGCTCCTAAGCCCCTTGCCACACACAAAATCTCTTCTTGAGTCAGCAAGCATGCTGTGCTGATTTTCTCTGCTGTTCATATTGCATATAGTGTAATTTCTTGTATTAAATGTGATTTTTAGAGGCTCTCTTTTGCGTCTTACTGTCAACCCCCCCCACGGTTTAGTTTTTATAGAAAGCATTCTTTTTTCCCTCTTGCATCTACAGCACTATTGAGTGAAATTGGTTTTGGTTTTGCTCCCTTTCATCTTTTTAATGGTATTTCCCACCAAATTGACTTGCAGATGCTAATACTTTGACAACTAAAGAAGTAGGTATGTCTGAGTTGTCATCTTGCAGTCAGTTTTTCCAGTAGCAAAAAAAAAAAAGAATGCTTCCCCACCAATTTATTTAACTTTTGCCTACTTACCTGCATTTCAAAAGCTATCTTTAGGACTCTTTTATGGACATACAGGTCTTAAGTATTTAAGAAGCCTCACAAGGATTTAGCCATGCAATTCATATAGTCTCTAATAGAAATTATGTGGTTAATTCCCCATGCAATCCTTGGATTTTAAAAAAAAAAAAAAACCAAAAAAAACCCCCCTACAGCTGGGCAATTTGTATTTGCTGAAATGTGGCCAGAGTTCCCTGTTAAACGTCAGTAGGGGAATTATGAAAGCTCTTTGCACAGTAACTCACTTTTACAGAACTAAACCCACATTGCTCTTATCATTCCATATTAGGCCTGATATGTTGTGTCAAGCATTTCAACCTCCAGCTTCCATCAAAAGATAAATGACAGCTGTCTCTGAATTAATGGAACATGAGAGCAGATCACTGCTCTGCACCCTGCACCCTATGAAATGCTTAAGTATGTGCTCACCTGACCCGACCTTGCTATTTCCACTTTTCCAATTTGTTTTCTGGTGATTGAGAAAGGTGAGGGAAGAGTTCGGATCCCATGCAGGATTTTTCTGTCAAACACCGCTGTGCCATCCATCAGAAATTGCCTCTGCTCCTCTAAAAACCAGCAAAAAATTTTAATAAAGATGGGTCCTGTTTATTAAAAAAAATAAACCCATCCCCCACGCGCCCACCCCAGCCCAAATCTCTGAACTTCATGGGATTAACTTTTATTCCTATTGTTCTCCTGTCATGTCCAATAATACTTTTGTTAAATCTTCCTGTGATACACTGTGGCCTTAATTTTGTTAATCTGGCTAAACCATGAGGCATTTCATTGCACACAGTATAACAGCTAACTCGACCTCACCCCACCCCCAAAAAAAGAAAAAAAAGGAGGTTAGAAATTACAGTCTTGAAGTATTTCTGAAACAGTGGACAGAAATTATATCACTCTAGATTTTGTGTTCCTAACCAGATTCTCGACGATGCAGCAAATTAGAACTTGAACAGGCAACTACATGTATTTTACGTATAGTAGGTATTGTGAACATACAAGTGTATATACTATATATATATGTAATATATATGTATTTGTGTGTGTGTATACAGCACAAAAAATATAAAACCCCCTTTTTATTATTTTTATAGGTTCCAAAGTAAAGTTGTGGCAGAGCTCAGCTTAAAAGCAAGACTTGGAGTAGACTAAACCAGGGCTTGTCTCTAAAACCAAATGTGTCATTTTACCCAAATGTCCCAGAGTGAAAATAAGTACTATGGGGGCCTTAGTTAGGATAAACAGGATAAACATAAGCTGTCTAAACACTCATCCAGACTGCAGAGGCTCCTTTCCAGTACAGCGTGAGCCACGGAGGATGAGACTTGGGGAAAAAAGTCCCAAAGTTGCACCACGATACCACCTCGCACCGACTGTGATGGACAGCCAAGTACAGCACGATCTGGCAACGATACGAAGGATGAGAACAGTGAGTATTTCAAGACATTCATAAATACACTTTAAGCAGTAACCTCTGTCTCACAAGCAGGATGAAGGCGATGGGCTAACCTGAGCCTCACATTTTTAAAAGGTCAGTCATCCAATTGCTCACACAAAAAATGCCACAGTACTTATGTTCCTAATTTTAACATACAGCTGCTACAATGGCTTTCCAAAGTGGGTATTTATGCGTCTGACTGACTGGATTTCCCTTTCTGTTACATCAGTCACACCCTGGTCAAGACTACTGAGATAAAACAAAAAAGATCTGGTGTAAAAGATAGGAAAATCAGACATATAAACTGATTTTTTGAGCATAAGGTACCTAGCTTAGAGTCTCTGAGGTTATAATACAGATGCTAAGACAGATATGAATTTTTGTATGTACGTTTCTGTGCATAAGTTTTTAAACAGTATTCTAGACACCTTTTTCATTTCAAATTCCACTCTGTGGCAATATGAGGAAAAAATTTCCATATAGATGGAGATATAGGCAGAGTAAAAGTGCGTGGATGAGGCCAAAATTAGAATAAGCAGAGGATTTCATTTTTCAGTGATCTGAACTTGACATTTTCATAAGCTTCTCTTATGGTCCATAAACAAAATAAGAACAGAATCAATGTCTGCTGATTTTATAGCCAGTCTCAGAGGCTCAATACAGAAGAATGACATTTGGCCTCATCAGAATAAGAAACTGGCTTTGTATATGCCTCTGGTGCCTGTGCTCACTTGTACACATCCCCTGAGCCTTGCGAGTGTACTTCTGAATGGTAGAGAATGTGAAGAGCAGGCTTTTTCATCTCTGTGCACAGTCTAAGGCTTTTTGCTTTCTCACTGACCATCTGAATGTAGAAGAACGTGCATTATTTTTATCAGCCAAAGCACATCATGGCTGCTCACGTGTGGGCATCCTTCTGTGAGCGGAGCGTACCAGCCACAATAGGAATCCTGTACCAAAAATGCTTAAGCAGAGACTTCAGATATCCTCATGGTAAGGTATTGGGATGACACCATTTATCCAAGTTCTTCATATGGCATCAGCTTTGTAACAGTTAGTTCACATGATTTATGGAACTGGTAACTCCAGTAAGGGTGCAAACAGCTGCCACTTTGTTGGTTCCAACGAAGCTAAAACATGAGGCCAGATCCACACACCAGATACAAACGTGACCTGATGCTCTGTAGAGACCCTCATACTTAAGGTATTGGTATGAATACTAGGTACCTAAACCACGCTAACAGCAGAAAAACAAGCCCGCAGTACAGTAATTAAAAGCAGAAAGGTGCAGAGGCTAATCATATACTGCACTGCTCCTCATCAGCACCAAATGGAGCCAAAAATCCGTAGTCTGTTTTTATGTATTTGCAGCCTGAAGGATACCACGGAATTTCATGAACAATATCTGCACAGCACTCTGAAATGACATTGGTGGTGAATGGTGGCCAGAACGCAGCCTGATGCTGTAAGCATAAACCTAATTCTGTAATAATGAATAGTGGAAATGTGTGTGTCCACAAGGAACCAAAGGAATGGTGTCATGGGAAAGAGTCAAAGGCCCAGCCTAAAACATGGGGACCAGCTGATGTCAACACAGCTTAAAAGAAGGTAACCACCCAACTACGACCAACATTGTCTTTTTTCAGGAATGAAAGGGAGAAATTCAATTTAGAACCTAACTTAGAGTTTGTGCATGTGAATAGAGAGCTTTATGCAAGTCCACATTTGAGCACTTTTTGAATCTTTGCAGGAGTTAGTCCCTAATGTTTGACTCACTACCAACCTCTAATACAAAAAGCCTGCAGTAATAGTTTATTTGTGCTCTGTTCTTCCCACTAGAGTTAAAAATGTTAAGAACATTGTGCAAATTTGATTTTTCTTTGAATTGAAATTGAAAAATAACCTCAGACACTGGACTGGCCTTCACTAGATGAGGCTGTACACCCAGGCCTGTCAGAGACCTTCTGTACCACTGGCTTCCTGTGAGGTCTCTGCAAGACAGCATGGCTCTGATCAGAGGATGACTTGTGGGAGGAAGACGGACAGAGGAGAGAGAAAGCAGATGCATGCATACGCTTAGGTTATTGCTCCAGAAGGCACTGATGTATTGGTAGGTACAATTCCTGATAGAGTTGTGCTGGTAGTAGAGGTTTCTGATCTGCATTTGTGTTGGACATGACCAAGGCTGTTTGCCCATGGGCCACATCACCAAACTAAGTTCATATTTACTCAGAGTTGTATTATAAGTCTCAGGCTACAACATGTATTTCATAAAGAAGGAATAGTTTCTACCTTTATCCAAGAAGGGAAAAAGTAAGCTTCTGGTAACAGGGAAAAGCCTAGAAACTGCTAGTGCTTAAAAACATAAAGGGAAAAAAAATCTTTTTTATTCTCATAATTTTCAAGCCATGAGATCTTAAATTTCAGTGTAATAAAGGAAAGCACTTAAAGAATGATGAGTGAAAAGAGGAGAGTCTATCCAGTGAGAAAAATTGCCCATGCTCCAACTTTTCACCCATACTCCAGGGTCTGAGTACAAACATCGTGTGTAACTTTTCTTCCCTTGAGGTAAAACATGATAAACCAGGAGCATTTTCACAGACGAACAGGAGTCCATTGTGGGCCAGCAAGATGCTTTTAGAAGGAATACAAGAGTGAAAATTTGTGAAATGCTATCCTTAATGACCTGTTTCTTATTCTGCTATATTAAATAAATTACTTACTTCTGTTACGCTTTTTTCAGTCACAGTCAAGTGGTTTGCTTGGAGTTTTTTTATGACCTTGCCCTGCTTCCCGTGATATTCTGCCACTTTCTACCACTTGATTTGGCAGTGCCAGTCATCTATATCATGCGATGTTTTTGACACGGTTGCAGACTTCACAGCATACCAGCGTGCATGCTCTCCGCAACCTGAAAGAATGTCCCTGCTGGACTCTCATTCAGGAAGCTCTGGTTTGGGTCAGGGGGTCAGGATGTGCCTGTGGGGAAAGGTCAGGGCAGAGAGCCACTGAAGAAGAGGTGACTGCAGCTTTTCCTGGCCACCTTCAGCCTGCCAGCACAACAGGAAAGGTCTCTGTGCACTCTGACAGAGCACCAAGCTTTTGCGTGCTCCCGCACAAACACGCAGGCAGATGAACAGGCGAGAGGGAGTGCTTCCTGCACCCATTAACAAATTAACAGGACGCAATCTAGCTCTCTATAATTAGTCAGCAATACTCATTCGCACTACAGTGATCACTATTATTAGCAAGGATAAACAGCGTGGTGGGAGACGGGCAAGCAAACCTTTTTGCCGATGGGGTCTCGGTCATAGCAGCCAGCTGCCGATGTGCGCCCCCTGATTTCAACCACTGGGTCGGGGCCACTGCTGAGCCTTCTGGCGTGGAAGGGATCAGGCAAGCGGTTCATTCCCTAACAGGGGCGACATGTTTTCTTCACAGTATCGCTGCTGTCTTGTAGGGTACAGCACGGATTAAAGAAACCTCCTGTCAGTGCAAAGGGAAGTAAATGAAGCATCTGGGGAGTAGAAAAGAAAATTTCATAAGGAAGAACCCGAAGTTCTTCCTTCGAGAGGTGCTGTGCAACTACAGGAGCCTAGAAGGGATGGCTGTGGAAGAGGGCGCAGAAGTGCTCTTTAGAGCTATGCTAAAGAAAATACCACTTGTGGAAGGGTAAAAGCCACACAATGGGTAAAAGAGAACCCATCCAGTGGAAGTGGATATGGATATAATGCATCACTGTTTATTTGCTGATGCAGACACTGAAGATAGATTGCCTGTTCCGATACCTATACACTAGTTGTGGGCACGATTTCATCTCAGCGCAGTGTATCACCGCTATTCAAGGAGCCACTGCAGGCATGAAATTACCTGAAAGCCGTGTGTGCAGAGTGACTCCGATGCAGAGAGCTGCCTAAGAGACTTATTATACTGTAATAACATAAATATGTAAACATTACACACTGGAAGGCTTATTGATCCTTGCTACCAAACATGACATCATTATTAATAAAAATGTAATGGGAGAGTTATAAATATGCAAAATAATAGCGTATTAACTTAAATAACACCAACAAATTGTACAGCTTAGCATAAAATTGAAAACCACTAACCAAACATTGTGTGGTTTGTTCGTACTAGGAGCAGTCAGGAATCATGCATAATGCAACAGTGCAACTGCTAACAACAGCCTCATGAAGATAATTTAAGCTAGAGCTGGACAAGCTCCAGGAAATCTGCCTAGAGAGTAAATGCTGAGCTTTTCTTCTCTTTTTAAGTGAAAGAGCTCTGAGTTGTTTGGCTCGCTGTCCCAGGTGAGTCTTCTTTCAAGGGAAAGGATGATTTTAAAAGTTAAAGATAAGATAAACAGCTTATAAATAATACAAATTTATATAGATATATTAAAACCAAACCAAAACAAACACACACACACACACCCCAAAACCCCAAACAACCCCCAAAATACCCACAACAACCAATGAACCAAAGAAATTCACTAGCTGACTCCAGACAGCTTGGAAAATGTGGAAATAGAAAAAAAAAAACCACAAGAAAAATGAGGAAAAAGAGAGACAGTCCGTTGCAAAATGGTATTCATTAAATAAAAAAGTATTACACTGCAGAAAAGAGTCCAGAGAATGTTAGACAAGATAGCAAAGAAAGGTTAGACTATAAATTGTTCATAGCTGGCATGATATTTTATATCCTGCTAAATACTGAATATTTGCAACCTATATAAATAACATTATTAGTATAAAAGCATTTCTTATAATAATTAGGAAGAGACACCACTAATGAGAGTGCAAAGCATGCTGCAGTTCAAGCAGAAATAATGGGCTTAATGCAGAAATTACTTCTTGAGGTTTTTTGCCCTATGTTACGCAAGAGGTCAGACCAGCTTCTCCAAATGGAGTCTTCTGTTCTCTCAGAGTCGACAAAACTCAGATATTTTAGCTGACAGCAACTTTTCCTCACTCTTCAACTTTTTTTTTTTATCCTTTTTGCAATGGGATGAGGGAAAAAGCATCTCTGAATTCTTAAAAACATAAATTACCCCAGCCAAACAAACCCACGTATTAATCCTGTCAAGGACCAAATGAGTCAAGGGGAGGGTGGAGAATCTGAGTACCTGGCTTGGGATAGTGCCCGCAGCAAGGCTCTGCTGTCCCATATCCAGAGATCCCACCAACTGCTGGAAGCACCAGACACCAGAGGTTCTGTTTTACTCCATAACTACTCAGTAAAACTACTGTTTCCCACAGTTACTTTAAGGCCCCAGGGAGCATATTTTATTTTAATTTTTTTTTTCTATTTCCAAAACATATTTGCTGAAATTTCCATTTAATGAGAAATATGAAAGATTGTTAAGTTGAATGCAATCACACACAAAAGACTAATCTAAATATCTTGCAATTAACAATTCCTGTGATTTAGTCCTAATTGGATTCACACCAAATTCTTAACAAAGTTTCTATTATTTGCTAACTGCAAATTACCTAATAGCACTTGAAAGGTACATTAACCTTTCATTGAAACTGGGCTGAATTTGGAGTTTATAATGCAGTCCCAAACTAGATGAGATTTGGAGGACTTCCTGATAAAATAATATGTATTAAAAGTTAATTAGCACTTTCCTTCCAACCACTGTGAAAACTTTAACCAGGTAATCCTCATACCCTTCCTTGCAATATGTTTAAGTGTTGGTGAACCATGTGGAAAGCAAGTGTATGTTTGCTCATGATCATTCCCTTAATGCCATGACTTTGAATTCCTACTGTTCAGTATGATTTTAATGGTATGCAGTTTTTGCGACTCTCACAATTTTATTGCTTTTTATGGGGTTTATGTTACATCCTTATCAACTAAATCAGACTATATATATATACACATTTTATATAAATACACACATATATATATATCATAGAATCACAGAATGGCATGGGTTGGAAGGGACCCCAAGGATCATAGAGTTCCAACCCCCCTGCCATAGGCAGGGCCACCGACCTCCAGGCCTGAATCTATACTAGGTTGCCCAGGGCCCCATCCAACCTGGCCTTGAACACCTCCAGGGACAGGGCATCCACTACCTCTCTGAGCAGCCTGTTCCAGCACCTTATCACTCTCTCTGTAAAAAAAACTTTCCCCTAACATCTAATCTAAACCTTCCATCCCTTAGCTTTAGTCCAGGGGGACCTCATTGCAGCATTCCAGTACCTGAAGGGAGCTTATAAGCAGAAGGGGATTCAACTTTTTAAAAGGATAGACAATGACAGGACAAGGGGGAATGGATTAAAACTAAAGGAAGGAAGGTTTAGATTAGATATTCGGGGGAAGTTCTTTACAGAGAGAGCGGTGAGGTGCTGGAACAGGCTGCCCAGAGAGGTAGTGGATGTCCCGTCCCTGGAAGTGTTCAAGGCCAGGTTGGATGGGGCCCTGGGCAACCTAGTATAGATCCAGGCCTGAGGTTGGTGGCCCTGCCTGTGGCAGGGGGGTTGGAGCTCTGTGATCCTTGGGGTACCTTCCAACTCATACCATTCTATGATTCTATGATTCACATCATTGGCATTGTTGGGAGTCGGGCACTGAATTCGACAGACTGAAATAGTCTTACAGAAAGGACTAGATAAGTGTATAAAAATAATACAAGAGGTGAAGAAAGAAAAGTTCTTATTTGAAAACCAAGCGATATTCAATGACAGGGTCAGAAATACACCATGAATATATAGCAAGTCATCAAAGTACATAAATAACCTGTGGAACTTATTACTAAAGGAGATCACTCAAGACTGAGAAGAAATTGCGATTCAGGAAGGGGTTATACTTTCCCACAGATAATGACAATGTTTGCAGTTCCAGTACAGAGAAACAGCAGAGCCTGGAGCATCTGTGAGCCCAGCATGTCCTCCCCTCCAGACACAGCCCATGCACATGCCCACTTTGCAGATGACTGCATTGCCTTTCAACAGTCTATATGAAAATGTCAAATGGCATCAAATCTTCTGGCTATATACGGGCCTTTAGGAGCTGTCACACTGAAGGAGCACCCAGCACCCTCAGCCTCAGGACCTGTGCCAGCTCAGGTTGTCACCTGTCAGTCCTATCCACAGGATTTACTTGGCTCTGCCCCCAAGAAACAGCTGGAGCAAGCACACACAGATGACTTTGGAAGGAATAGGAGCAAATACATGCAAGGGCAAGAGGTGGTAAGGAATCAAGGAAGACCTTCTACAAAAGCAGGTATTTTTGCTTCACTGACTTTTTGAGCCTTCTCTGGGTAACCAGATCAGACAAACCATCCATCTGACCTGGGATTGCCATTCCTGTCTTTCTAAATGCTAAAGTGGCATTTGACAGAAAAATGTGTAACACTTCCTGGATAATATTATTCCATCTATTACTTTGATGTCCTCCTAAGTACCAGGTATGAACAGGTAACAAGAGCATGGCATGCTTTTCTCTGTGGGTTGAAAGTACACCTGGAAGATCACTCTATCAAGATGCAAGCATTCAGTTTTTGCAGATGATTACTTCACCATCAACCTTTCCACATAATGTATCACAGCCATATAATGTATAACATGTGGGGACCCACACAGCAGCAGTCTGTTCCTTAAGGACTGCACCCTGTGGAAGGGACCCATGCTGGGGCAGTTTGTGAGGAACTGCAGCCCCTGGGAAGGACTGTCTCCTGTGGAAGGGACCCCACACTGGAGCAGGGGAAGAGTGTAAGGAGTCCTCTCATGATAAGGAGGGAGCAGCAGAGTCAAGGTGTGACGAACTGACCACACCCCCTATTCTCTGTCCCCCTGCGCTGCTGCTGGGGAGGAGGGAGAAAAAACTGGGAGTAAAATTAAGCCAGGGTGGTGTGGGGGGTGGTTTTAAGATTTGGGTTTTATTTCTCATTACTCTGATTTGATTGGTAAGAAATTATTTTTTCCAATGTTGAGTCTTTTTTGCCCATGACAGTAATTGGTGAGTAATCTCTCCCTGTGCTTGACTCAACCTTTGGTTGCATTTTCCTCCCCTGTGCAGCTGAGGATGGACAGCGATAGAGCAGCCTCATTGGGCACATGGCCTCCAGCCAGGGTCAGCCCACCATGTTATTGGAATTTTAATATAGTGAAGACTAAGTTGTAAAGGATAAAAATTATGCTTGCCGTTGCAGCCATTGCTTCCCACATAGATAACCACACACATACATATGTGTGTGTGTGTATGTGTCTGCGTATATACAAGCTCGTGCATATATATGTATAAACTCATGATTGTGATTCTCTTTGGTGCTTTTGACAAAAGCACATCTTTGAGAGGGCAGAGTAACTTTCATTAAAACAAAGATTGCAAGATTAGAACAGTGCAGTACTGTGTTGCTTTGAAGCCCCCCAACAATGGAAGAAAGCATACATTCATATATTTTCCTGTGTCACAGAGTTTATCTTACTGGATTTCAGGGCATAAAAGGAACAATCTGCAACCAGCAGAGCTTCACTTCAGCAGCTGAACAAACATGAATTCTGCAGACAGTCAGGGCTAAATCTTGCTAGTGATTTCATCAGGAGTTTAGGTAGTAACTTTTAAACACATTAAATCCTGCATTTTCAACACAGTTTTAAGTCTAATTTTTTATATTTTTTTCTGCTCTAAAAAAGAATTTTATGTTATGTATTGTGACATGAAAAAGAAGGGTGGGGTTTTTTTCCATTGGTCTACCTACCTAGATTTCAGCAGAGTCTGTGCTCTCTGGGTCCAGCGTTACACACTGTTACAGCTGTGCAGACTCAACAAGAACTAGCTGTGGCTATTCTGCAAAGTTTATTTATGTGCAGTGGTGGAAGTGGATAATGAAACTTACTCCAAGTGACAGAAATTTGTTTCCTATTTCCCTAAATAAATTGTTATTAAGCTAATGTATAAGTATTATGAAGTTCACTTGGAGTGAACATGTCATTTGATTATTATTTTTTCCCCACAAACATTTCTTAGGAAATTTGTCAAGAAGGTGTTAGGCAAAATGTAAACCACAACTTGTGGTGAAGCATTTATTTTCTTTCTCCACCAAAAATTGTAAAGCCACACTTCTAAAGGAGAACAACAAAAACAGCACTAGCCACATTTTACAGGGCAACTGTGCATGCTAAATACAGTGCAAGAGATTTCAAGCCTCTTGCAAAAACATTACTGCAAACAGGCAGTCATTATTGTGCGAACTATGGTTTGTACAGTAAAATGTACTCTAACAATATGGGGCTTCCTTTTGGTAGAAAAGGAGTATCAGCCTTAGCTTATGGTCTTTGAAGCTAGCAAGGACCAAGAGAGACGACCCTTACTGCAGCAGGATGTGATGCAGCGGTTCTGGTATTGAGAAAGGAAGGGTCTGTATCTCTTCTGTTAATTGTTTCTGGAATGTGGTAAAAGGGATCTAAAAAAGGAAGAGTACACTCCTTCCTCCACCTCTGCTACTGCAGCATATAAGGAAGAGAGAGAGGTCTGTCTTGTGGTTTTCCCACTACCACAAAAGAGTTCTTTAAAGACTGGCAATTAAAGCCCAATCAAGACTGCATCAGATTGCTACTGACTGATGTCCAGAGGGGCACTCTGTCAGTTGTGAACTTGCCTTTGTCTCTTTGCTCTGCTCCTCTGCCTCTGAGGAATGCAGCTGGTAATTTCCCCAAAAACGCTTGTAGTAAATCAGGACATAAGCAGACCCTTCTTGGTCCCAGAGAGACAGACAGGCTTGTGTTCTTCAGTCTGTCTACTAAGGAGCAGCGAAAGCTGGTGCAGGGCAAAGTCCAAGTCTGCCCATAAAGAATCCTGTTAGCTCTACTATACTTTACACTTACTATTCTGTCTTTCTCAGCTTGATGAAGCGCGTCTTTGGAAAACTACTCACCCTTTCCCAAATTACTTCCCTCTCTTGCCCTCTACCCTCTACCCTCTTGGGCTTCCCCACTCCCACTTCTAACTCTCAGGCCCCCTCTAGAACCGCTCTTCATATAAGTCTGCACTGAAATTCATTAATGCCTAGTACAAAGAATCTGCCCCAAAGACACCACGGTACATGTTTCTTATGCATCGGTACCAACCGTTAATGACAAAGGAACATTGTACAGTAATGTGATTGTTTTTATTCCCCCGTCTATGCCAGAACAAAAGCTGGAAATTAGCTTTCAGCTCCTTTCTCTTCTGCCTTTTGGAAGTCTGCTTTGCAATATTTCTAGAGGACTCTTGAACACCTTACAAGTACCTGAGCTCTTGAGATCCGACAGCCTTAGCGCTGCAGCAGCTATTGGCACACGTTTTTCTGAACTCTTGGAATGTCAGGTGCATTCAGCCCTAAGCTCCTCTTCCTCACAGTCCAATCCAGACAGACTGGATGTATCGCCCATGTGCAAGTCCTGCTGCTGCTGCCGCAGGATGTGACTGCTCTCACAAATGCACCAGGGAGCCACAAGAACAGCCGTGCTCCACAGGGAAGGATGAGCAAGGAGCCGAGGGCAACCACAACACAGGCAGCAGGGTCCCTGCCAGGGCACCCTGCTGCACTGCCCAAGCACCTGGGGGTAGTGACCAAAATGAGTGGCATTCTGCTGGGCAGAACTGGGGCTCCTGGGCACAGGCAGGGCAGGTCAGGGCCAGCAGCCAGGGTGGCAGTGCCCCCAGAGCCAGGACAGTGTGCTGTGCTTCTTTGAGGGTCAGTCCTGCTAGCTCCTCCCCTGCCTGCAGAATAAAGTTGTGTTTTACCAGTGGGTTTCAGCTCTGCTTATTCAATCATGAAGGCAGCCACATTAACATACTTATCTGTGTCTGGGTTGAAACTGGATACAAAAACATGCTTTATTCACCTCATTGCTCCTGCCTACCAGCAAGACTACTCACAGGTAGCTGAACCACATCTGCAAACCCTATGATGCTATGGGCAAACCAGGAGGGCGCAAGCTCACTCTCTCATGCCTTCATGCTCCATAAAGACTCAAGACAAAAGTGAAGGCATCCACAGCTAAATATATGCACCTTCCCAGCCTCAGACTCCTAGAAAGAGATTTGTATTCATTTTTGAAGCAACCTCAGCTACTAGGCTGTTGTGCCATCAATATAGGTCATGTGTTTGAGAGATAAATTAGCCATCTACCTGGGTATAAAAACCCCTGCACCACAAATGCACAGTGAGTATATCATAATTCCCGTAATAACACATTAGCATTCCCCTTTGAGCAGTAGTCTGTGTTATCCCCATTTTTCATATCACACATCCTCTTTTGTAACACCTGAAAGCATTTCTTTACTGCCGGGAAAAAAACAAAAGACACCAGTACTACAATGCGTGCTTATTTTCAGGCACCTGCACAATCTGATGTTTTGACATTAAAAGTCTCTGGCAATCAGTTAGTCATTTCACAAAGACTGAATCAGTGCTGTCAAAGATTTATTGTTTTAAGTCCTTCCTATCAGACATCCATTCACTTTGCCAAGCAGTGTCTTTTTAATAATTCTGTTCAGACTCTCAACACTGCTGCTGTCACTGCTGTTCTTGCACTCTAAGTGCAATCAATAGCTGGACGGACAAAAATTAAATCATTTAATGGATTCTGGTTGAGTTGACTTAGGTCACAGGGTTGCCCAGTGCTTCTGGCAGACAACATTATTTCATATTCCTGTATTGTCATAACAACACACATTTCCACTTGGTTGCCATCCTATGGTGGATGTGGGCAGGCTAGATGATCATCTGGAGTCATGAGAGAAGGCTCTGATACATCTGATCAAAACCACAGAAGTTTCTTTGTGCCTTCTTGGTTACTACAGCTAGCAGTCAGAATTGTTTATCTAAGCACATTCCTTCCTTTCTCTGGAGAGGATCATCCCTGTTCTACAAGTATGCAAGTTCTTACTTTCTTAATATAAGCCTTGATATGCAATATAATCCTATGGCGGAGTACATAACGCATGGAAACTAAGACCTATCTCACATGGAAAAGGCAGCATTTGCCAACAACCTCTGTGCTGTAGAGAAAATAAAAGATGCAGCTATTTCTTCTCCTGAATTTAGTTAATACGGAGTAATGATCCCAAAGTCATGATAAGAAGAATTGCCCCTAGGTCCCTAGATCCTAGCCGAGTACTCACTCCTGGGTGTTGGAATCGAGGTACCTGGAACTTATTGTTGGGATATGATTGCTAGAAGTTGGAATAGGACCATTCCCACCCACATGTCAATTCACTGGGTCATCCATGGGGCTGCTGTAAATTAACCAACAGAACAGGAGTCATCCCTTTCCAGCTGTTGAGTCAACATGGGTAATTCTGAGGCCTCCATCTTCTGGTATGGTTGTCTGGTAAAACCAAAGAACTACATGTCTCTCTCTTGCATTGTAAGGAAAACAACCACAACAAGATATGGAAATCTGACTGGTTTTTGCATGTTACCAAAAATAAGAAATCTATACACTTTAATATGCTGAAAACTCTTGATCCAAATGGAATGTGTGAAAAAGTCTGCGCAGCTACAGCGAGCAAGTTTCTTGCCAGAGCAGCCAGAAGCTGCTGTTCAAAACACTTCCTTGCAAGGAGTCTGGTAGCACAAATTATAGCTGCTCTATGTTGCTTGAAAGCCTGTGGGAAGCTAAGGTAGAAACACCTGGGAAAGTTTTTGAGTTGCATAAAAGAATGTAAATACACAGTTGAAGCCAATAAGCAATGAATCCAGCTGAGAATGTGCTAAATATTATGGTCTACTACAGAAATATGTAATTGTAAGCATGCTTATTACACTATGCATAATCAGGGACTTTTTTTACAATGTTTTATTTACTTGATGGCATGCAATGGTTTAGAGTAAATAGGCTTTTTAATCTGTTTCTAATTGGCATGTTATACTTCTGAATCAGGAATAAAAGGAATTAATAAATGTTACAAAAATTGGATTGAATATAAGATAAATTAGAATAGAGCCATTATAGTCCTTTGAGTAAGTATTTAGAAATTAAATTATAAATATATTTGAAATGTTAATCATTTACCCAACAGGCTACAACAGCTTGCAGTGCACCATTGCAATTTGTCATGTAAATCCATATTTAGACATGGAATAAAAGTGTGTGTGGGAAAAAAAAAGGGGTACTGTGTATGGGCAGTCATAGCTTTTGCAGAACAGAATTGATTCTCCTTGAAAACTTCAGAATCTCCTCAGAGCCTGAACACAGGAAAGCACCAGGAAAATCTGTGACTGGTCAATATAATTTCCTTTTAAAAAAGTGATTCTTGTATAACTTATGAAGACAAGTTAAAAATGCCAGATTAGATCATGATCAATAGAAGAGGCCAAATGTAGTCAGTGATGCAACACTCTATATATCTTAGGTGTTTCTGTCTTATTACCACTCGCACTGAGAACAGCCATTGAGTCTGCCTAGCCCTGATGAGCCATGGAAGTGTCACTTTCCATGGCTCACAGACAAGAAAAGATATAGAGGATGAGATCCTTCAATAATTTCAGCAGCTAAATCTCTCCACCAATCTGCACTCGATTTCCTCCTTGTGCCACTGTTATTCCTGATCCCAGAAGAGTAATCCTGGGCAGGCAGAGTGCCTGCTCTCAGCACAGACAGTCCATGCAGTGGCCCCTGGAGAAGCTCAGGTGGGTCCTGGGGACAAAAGCAGTGGACCATTCCTTCACTGTGGGCTGCCTTGCACAGAGGAGGTAAAAATGTTTCCACACTAACTCTGTAACCCAGGATCTCAGTAGCCCAAGGCAGGGAGTAAGTTAATACTGTGATGCCTGATTCTGATGCAATGCAAAGGGCAGCAAATAGGAAACCACTAAGTGCGCAAGAAGGAGAAGGGTTTTTGGCCTTGTGTCTTATCAACTTCAGTAGTTGCACTGCAAGCCTTTTGATATTTGAGGTTACAGACTGCTAGGTACATGATGAAACCTTCTTATATAATATATTAGGTGTTGCACCCCTGTGGTTGTGGAAGTAATCACACAAACACAGACCCTAAAGGTTTAAAAAAGATACAGACCTTTATATACCTGACTGTTAAAGCAAACCCTAGATTTGTTTAGAAACTGACTAGTTAGTTGCATCACTATGTCCTTGTATCCTTTCTATTGACAGATTGTGCCATCAGGGCTTTGATAACAGCCAACAAATTCTCTTCTACTGTTAATCAACCTTACTGACCATTGTCTATCAAAATAAGGACCAGCTCCAACTGCTTTGATACCATTAGGACAGTAAATGATTACTGCTTCATATGTCAGCATTGTATGAAGATACATCTCCTGTTCAGGCCAATAATTTGGGTACAAATCCAGAGCTGAAATACAGTAAAGGAGAGATGCATGAAATGACACCTGCTGCTAAGCATCACTTTAGGTTTTTAAAGTCAGAACAGAAATCTGGAAAATATTTCTATTCCAGCTATTCCTAGAATTAGCTACAGTTTAAAACTATCTAATTTATTATTGATATAGATACATGGGTGTCTGCAGCAAGACACACCTCAAATACATCAAGAACACCCCCCAACAGAGTCTATGCTACTCACATATGCAGTAAGATCTGCCTATCTCATATGCTGAGCTTAATTTTGGATCTGAATATGATTACTGCATCCTGACTGCTCCACAGCTGGTGTCCAGAAGGTGAATGACAGAGCTGATGTCCACCCTCTAGCCAAAGAGGCTTGACCACCCATCTCCTCCACAGTGCCCTAGCTGCCAGAATGCAGATGATTTGATGTGTACAAGAACGTAAGAGAGAGACTTGTCACTCACAGGGGATAACTGGGTATTTAACAGAAAGAAAGGGGGATAGCAAGAGAAGCTGTGACTCTCCAGGCCTTGCTACACTGAGTGCTTAATAAAAAATTCTCCACTGCAGAAACTGGAAAAAAGCTCCCACCTTGTGTGGAGTGCCCCCATCACTAGGGCTGGTACTGTCTAGATAAACAAAAGTATTGCTCCATACCACAGTGAAACGGGACACATTGAGAGTTTTGCTTCTATAGCATCAGGCTGCTACTAGCAGGATTGTTCTGCCAGGTTCATATCCCTTCAGGTGAAAGGAGAAGCTGAACGTTCATCTTTGGCAGTTAGAGACTATGCTACGTGGTGTGCTGTTGGGTAAAAAGGACATTCTGCTTCTGTTCTGTTAGCCATGTTTTATGAACAGCCTGTGAAATCAAAGCCATTGAGCTCTGGAGATGACAAGACACTAACCAGGTAAACAGGCCTGAGAAAAGTGCCAGGCCACTCAGTGATGTCAAGACCAAAGAACTTATGCACAGGCTGCAGAGTAAATGCGAGTTTTACTGGAAGGAATTCTGGTTTCTATGTTCTTTAGATACCTCCAAGGCTGTAGCAGCTGCAATCATTTATGAGAATACAGATTTTGGATCTGGGAGCCTAGAATGGCATTTTAGGAGATAAAGACCATTTATGAGTCACCCCTAAGTGCTGTGGATTCCACTAAAAAGCACTAAACCACCAGAGTCCTTCTGTGGATCCTGTCCTAAAGCAATAAACAGTCTTTAAATTCCTTCCTACCCCTGAACCTCCCAGGGGGACAAGGCAATTATTTACAAAGTCAATTGGCCCGTGACAGGGAGGATTTTTTTTATATCTTTTTTCATTCCCAGCTCCACTCCTGTGTCTTTCTTCAAGACTTGTGCCTTTCTTCACTCTGCTGCCTAAACAATATACACCAGGCATATTTAAGTTCACCATTCCCACAGGGAACTCTTGCAATTAACTTGCTGTCCTGGTGTGTGGATGAGTAAATTGGGAATGGACAAACAGTTGATTTGTATTTATGGTGAGCGACTCCTGTGAAGCCTAAAAAAAAATATTATGAAAAGGAAAAAAACCAAAACAAAGAAAAATAAAATCTACTTCAGTAAGAAAGTCAGATTTTTAAAATGTCTAATAAGGCCTTAGGTGAGATCTTCAGGTTGAGTTCACTGGTGTAACTCAGCTGACTTCTTTTTCTATCAGAGGTTTTATCTTCAGAGGAACTGTTCCCATTTTCCCTACCTGTAGATCTGGTGTCCTGTTTCAGCACGTAAGTTTTAGAGACACGTTGAGGAATCTACCCCTGCAATGTTCTGTTTGGGTTTTTGGTTCAATCTTTCTTTTTTATCATGAAAGAATAAAAAAGAAAAAGCAACATTAATTATGTAAGGTTATTGTAATATCCCCAATGTATATGATCTTGGTTTTTCAGAGGTTGAGCACTTTCTTACTGCTTTTAACTTCATTTCACAGTTTTCAGCTGATGGAAACTTTCATGTCCGCTCTTACTGTTGGTTCAGCAGCTCCGAAACTCAAGATGCAAGGTCTGTGTTTCCTTAGAAGGCTACATGCTGTGCTCCTAATAGAAATACCTCACTCTTGCTCACCCTGACAGGAATATTTAAATGCATCCATCACTGACAAAGCTCAAATCAAATCAGATATTAATCAAAGGCTTCATTTTCTTCTCTTTTCTTTTAATTTGAAAGAGCTACAACAATAGAATAAATTCAGCAAGAGAAAAATCAGTCCTCTTGAAGAAAATGCACATCAAAACTACCGGTGATGTTTTTGCCAAAGGCAGTGCCCACATCACTCTCTTTGACCCTATGATTTCTCCGACCTTCCTCCACTGCATGAATTAATTTGAGTCTCAGAAGGGCTGGCCCAGGGGCCATGTAATTTCCCAGCTTTTATGGGAGAGCTCCTGAGAAAGCACCAGGGGTCTGAACACCAAAAACTGACCCAGAAAACACAGCATAAGCCATGCTTGTAAAAAGAGATCCAGCTTTGTAAAGACTCGGGATCCCCAAAAGCCTTTGTGGTTCACTGGAGTAATTATGGACATTAGCCCCTCTAGCAGGGGAATTTGCAAGGTGATACTGTATCTCATCCCTAAATGTAAAGTAGTTTTCTCTCAGTCACCTGCATTTGCAGAGAGCCCCAGACCTTGTACCCACGTGGCAGGAGCAGCTCTGCTGAGCGAGGGAGCACTCCGAAGACTCTTCCTCCTTATAAGGCAAAATAAGGGAGAATGACAGGACAAATGCCCACTTACATATACATGTGTACACATGCAGTTACACAGAGGATGAGTGCTTGAGTGATCCACAGACCTCCCCAGCCCCTCACCTCCCCCCCAGTTTCTACTAGTTAACATCAAGAAATCCATCCCAAAAAAAGCATTTTGTTCTATCCTGTTCCTTGGATAAATAGACAACACTATGATGAGAAGGATACAGTTTTCAATGTCCATCATTATCATCTAGTCAGGGAAAGAACAAAGAGATCAGTACAAGTAGCAGAAGGCAAAACACACCCCACATACTGATTCAGAGAAGCTTTCCCCTCCCTTCACCAGGGGTGGATGAGGCGCTGGGTGCTTCATCTCCATATAAAAGACCCACCATAACATTTTTGTTTGAAAGAAGACCAGCTGAGAGCGTGGAAAGGCACCCACACAGGTTTCCTCTCCCACATTTCTTCAAGGGTGCTTCAGAATTGCATTTCACACTTTTGCTTTTCATAAGCTGTTCAGCATCCCTGACTCTACTTTTCCTAATGGTTCGGTATACTTTCTGTGTGAAGTCATACAACGCTGAATTTTACTTTTCATACAGGAATCAAGACAACTACAGGCTGGGTAGAGAATGGATTGAGAGCAGCCCTGAGAAGGACTTGGGGGTGTTGATTGATGTGAAGCTCAACATGAGCCAGAAATGCACGCTTGAAGCTCAGAAAGCCAACTGTGTCCTGGGCTGCATCACAAAGAGTGTGACCAGAAGGTCAAGGGAAGTGATTCTGCCCCTCTACTCTGCTGTGGTGAGAACACACCTGGAGTACTGCATCCAGCTCTGGGGTCCTCAGTACAAGAAAGATATTGAGCAGTAGGAGCAAGTCCAGAGGAAGGCCACACAGATGATTAAAGGGCTGGAGCAGCTCTCCTATGAAGGCAGGCAGAGAGTTGTGCTTGTTCAGCCTGGAAGAGAAGGCTCCAGGGAGATCTTACTGCAGCCTTTCCTACAGGAAAGCTGAAGAGGGACTCTCTGTCAGGGAGCATAGTAATAGGAAAAGGGGTAATGGCTTTAAACTGAAAGAAGGTAGATTTAGTTTAGACTGTCATGGCTTAGCCCCAGCCAGCAGCTGAGCACCATGCACCCGCTCACTCACTCTTTCCCCAGTGGGATGAGGAGGAGAATGGAGAGACAAAGGCAGACTGCGTGGGTTGGGATAAGGACAGTTTACTGGAACAGCAAAGGGAGAGAGAAACAACAACACGACTCAGAATATACACAACAGTGACAACACCAGGCACTTTACCAACCTGATGACCAACCAGATGCTCAGTCAACACTCAGACCGCCCTTGAGACACCCCTCCCCACCTAGCCCCATTTCATGGTGAGCATGATGTCACAAAGTATGGAAAACTCCCTTAGCCAGCCTGGCTCACCTGTCCTGGCTCCTTGTGAAAATTAACACTATCCTAGCCAAAACCAGGACATAGACATTAGGAAAAAATTCTTCACTGTGAGGGTGGTGAGACACTGGGACACGTGGGGAGACAGATGGACAAGATGATCTTGGAGGTCTTTTTCAACCTTTACGATTCTATACATGCCCAGAGAAACTGTGGCTGCCCCTTCCCTAGCAGTGTGCAAGGCCAGGTTGGATAGAGGTTTGGGCAACCTGGGCTAGTGGAGGGTGTTTCTACCCATGGCAGGGGGTTGAAACTGGGTGATCTTTGAGGTCTGACCAGCTGATTCTGTATTATACTATACAGGCAATCCTCTGTATCTATTAGCATAGTTCCTTTGAAATCAAAAAGCTGAGGAGAACAGAAGTGCCTGAAGACTGGAGGATGATCAATGCCACTCCGGTCTTCAAACAGGGCAAGAAGGAGGATCCAAGTAACTACAGGCCAGTCAGTCTCACGTCTGTCCCAGGAAAGGTGATAGAACAGATTGTTCTGGATGCCATCTCCAAGCAATTGGAAGAGAAGAAGGTTATGAGGAGTAGTCAGCATGGATTCACCAAGGGGAGATCGTGCTCGACCAATCTCATAGCCTTCTATGATCTCATGACAGGCTGGGTGGATGGAGGGAGAGCAGTGGATGTCATCTACCTTGACTTCAGCAAGGCTTTCAATACTGTCTCCCATGACATCCTGATAGCAAAGCTGAGAGATCATGGGATAGATGAGTGGACAGTGAGGTGGGTTGAGAACTGGCTGTCAGACCGGGCTCAGAGGGTCATGATCAGTGGAGCAGAGTCTGAATGGAGGCCTGTGACTAGCGGTGTTCCCCAGGGCTCGGTGTTGGGTCCAGTCCTGTTTAATATCTTCATCGACGACCTTGATGAGGGAATAGCATCCACCCTCAGCAAGTACCCCCATGATACAAAGCTGGGAGGGGTGGCTGACACGCAGGAACACTGCGCTGCCATCCAGTGAGACCTGGACAGGCTGGAGAGCTGGGCAGGGAGAAACCAGATGAGGTTTAATAAAAGCAAGTGTAGAGTCTTGCACCTGGGGAGGAAAAATCACATATATCAGTACAGGCTGGAGGATGACCTGAGAGGAGCTCTGTGGAGAAGGACCTGGGGGTCCTGGTGGATGACAGGTTGGCTATCAGCCAGCAGTGTGCCCTGGTGGCTAAGAAAGCCAATGGGATCCTGGGATGCATCAGGAAGAGCGTGGCCAGCAGGTCGAAGGAGGTGATCCTCCCCCTCTACTCTGCCCTGGTCAGGCCCCACCTGGAGTATTGTGTCCAGTTCTGGGCTCCCTGGTATAAAAAAGACAGGGATCTCCTGCAGAGAGTCCAGAGAAGGGCTACGAAGATGATTAAGGGCCTGGAACATCTCCCCTGTAAGGAAAGGCTGAGTGAGCTGGGACTGTTCAGCCTGGGGAAAAGAAGACTGAGGGGGGACCTAATTAATGTTTATAAATATCTTAAGTACGGGATGCAGGGGGAATTGGCCAGCCCCTTTTCAGTGGTCTGTGGGGACAGGACAAAGGGCAATGACTGCAAATTGGAGCACAGGAAGTTCTGCACCAACATGTGGAAGAACTTTTACACAGTGAGGGTGACAGAGCCCTGGGACAGGCTGCCCAGGGAGGTGGTGGAGTCTCCTTCTCTGGAGATATTCAAGACTCATCTGGACACCTATCTGTGCAATATGTGCTAGGGAGCTGCTTTGGCAGGGGGGTTGGACCCGATGATCTCTCGAGGTCCCTTCCAACCCCTATGATTCTGTGATTCTGTGATTTGCTGGCTGAATATTTGGCCATATTTGAAAGTTAGCGCTGATATGCAGTGGAGCAGTTTCAGGTAATAAATATGTGAAAAAATATGAATATATTTTAAAACTTTTATAACTGAATATCTGCAACTCACCTGGATTTTCTTTCTCTCACATAAACACACATCACTTCAGTATACATAGTGAGACAGATTGGTACCACATCTGGGACAAGAGTCTCTGCTCAGATGAGTGACAGAAATCCTAGGTTCTGTTTAGAATTACAGTTTTCTAGCAAATCCTTGACAACAATTTTAGACAGGTTTTGATGCCCAGATTACAATAGCAAGCTGTAAAGAGAAACGTCTCTTATTTTTCAAAGCCATATTTTAAAGTGAAGGCAGCATGGTTTAGTGACTCTTGTTTATTCAAGTCAGAGATTCAAGTTTCAACTAGAAGAGTATTTCTGATGTGAGAACTATGCAGGAAAGGAAATGCAGGCAAGGAAGTACACTGTCTGAATTCATGGACAGGTATCAAAAATATACACATATCCATATAAAATTGGATATATTTTTTTTTTCTTAGAGTGAAACACATCTTGTCAGGCTGTCTATCTTGTAAAAGTCCTCCCCATTCTCCCCTGTTGTCCCCAAGGATCATTTGCCCTTCAGCTCCTAGTCAGATAATGACAGTTACCCTGTGTATCGTCCTCTCATGGGAAAGCGTATTGTCAGCTGTGTAGTAGCAGACCCAGTACCTTGTACTCAACCAACTCTCTGCACTTACAATCAACAAATAAGAATCTTCAGTTCACAGTCTCAGTATTTCTACGGCAACAAAAAAGGAGAAGCAGCTTTTCATGAAAGAGCCCTTGTGCGTTTGACTGCTTTTCCTGGGAAAAGCGGACCATGAGAAGCTACAGTTAATTCCCACTTCTAGCTTGGCAAGAACATCTGGGCAGAAATAGAGACCACTGCAACAGGTACACAGGAGTGCTACCCACATGTACTGCATTAGAAAGCCATTACATCAAATTAGCCACTTGTGGAAGATGAGTGAGTCCTGTATGGGATCAAAAGACCACACAGGATCCACATCAATTGGCTCTTCTGTCCCTGAGCTTACTCTGTGCCCAGCCAGCTCATGGATCCCTGCACCATGTGCCCGGAGCTTGGGGTGCTTCAGGATGAAACCATGAGTTACCCAAAGGCTGCTGGGTGAAACAAAGGCTGAAGGTCACAGCAGAAGCAGTTTTCAGCTGCTGCTGAGCTTGGAAAGACATGCCAAACTACCACTTTTTTCAACAGAGGCTCACTTCCAAAGACATTGCAAATTGTTGTTATAGACTAATGATCTAGAGTGTTCACATAGTTACATAGTGTCACTAGACACTGCCTCTCACTAACCCATTTTTGTGCAAGATGTAGCTTGTTACCTCTGCATCAGCTGAAGAAGACTAACCATGCCAGAGGTGCTGTTCTCTTCTTCCCAGGACAGCCAGTGCCTCAGGAGCTTGGTACATTAGTCCATGGGGGTCACAAGGAGGAGAAGCTGTTGTGCCAGTGCCATACAGTCAGTCTTGTGTCAAGGACTGCCCATCCAGCTCCTCCTCCAGTAAACTGCCAAGCTGAGGACAGTCAGCCCCACTGTGGGACACCTGTGTGGCTATTTTGTCATAACCATGATGCCAGAACCCCTACCAGTACCCCAACTGGTCCTTTCCTTGCATTGGTCCTATTCCAGTTTCCAAACTACTTCTCAGCCTCAGCAATCTTTTAAAGACAGACATGCTTCACTGAAAAATGCTGTAAACAAACCTTCATGTTGATGTAGGATGACATCTGCAAGATGTAAAGGATATGAACAAATACCCAGGCATAATTTCTATATTTTCTCAGAGCAAAACAGCCTCCCCCCTTTCCTCAGCTCCTTCCCTCTTGTTCATCCCTTCCCACATCAAATGCACAAATTTATCATTGACTGTTCTTCAGGGAATTAATGCTTCCAGCAAAGCACAGCAGTGACAGGCACGCTGTGCAGAGACGTTCAAAGATTTCCCAAAATGGCAGTGATGAGGACATTTTTAAAGGAGGGATGTGACCTGTGAGGGGAAATATGCCAGATTGCAATTTGCTACAGCACTGAAGGGCCACTAAAAGCACAACTCTCACCTTTCTTCTCATTATTTTTAGATTCGAACGAACCCAAGACAAAGACTGCATGATTAACACTGAAGCATTTTAGTGACAATACATTGCTGACAAATTTGTATGATGTCCTAAGGGTGTCTGTCTTTTAATTAAACAGGGACTCAAGAGCTGTTTGGGCAAGAGGTTCACATTAAAAAAAAATATAATAATAAAAAATCAGAATAGAATATGAAGACATCCATTACAAAACAAAGTTCCCTTGGAGCACTGTATAAATGAGTTTCCAATTGCAGAATTGACAAACTAACAGAATTTATGCAATTATATTTACTTTTTTTTTTTTTCTTGCCCTCTCAGCAAAATTTCGAGCCATTCAAGGAGCTCACCAATGTGAAACAGTACAGGACATGTTCTGTCATTTTTATGCTGTGTGTTGGGCCAGACTCCTCAAATCAACAGAGGAAATGCCTCTTTGCACAGATTTGGATAAATTAAGCCTGCAGACTTCGTAAACCAAATCAAACTTTCATCTTCTAGCACAGATTTTTTTTTTTGTTGGTTTATCTATTTATTTATTTACTGAAAACCCAATAAGATCTGGATAAAACTTCCTAGTGGAATACGGTGGTCATTAGATTAGGCTCTTAAATGAGCTTTGCATGAGTGAAAGCCAACTGACTTTACTGTTGCTAAAGCTGAAATGTGAATGAGAGATCTATAGAAATACACGTTTCAATATGATCAGTCGATTAAGCAATCTCATTGTTCAAACAGTACTAAATGCCTTGTAGTTATGAGATTTTAAACATCAATACTGTTTTTAAAAGTCAGTATATTACTTTCTCCTCTGGAAGTTTATTGCAGTCTATCTACACTGGAATTAGAGGACTCCTGCTGAGCAGTAAATGCATTGAGACTAAATTTCATGAAAGAGATCAAGCAGTTCAACCCAGCTAGTGAGCCCAGCCATCGTGAATGATTCCTGTGCTTGATGGGAAGCCTCTAAGTTCTTTGCTGGTGTGTCCAGATGAGGACAGCTATGCATACCTAGAGTCAAGGTTACTGGGAGACAGAACACTTTCTCCTGCAAAGAGGTGTTGCAAGAGACTCAACTAAAATACCTCAAATTAAGAAGATCGACAGGAAAACTATCTGGTCCAGCCTCTGGGTTATCACACAATATTTGAAGGGTTCTACACACTAAATTAATTGCTGGTTCACTTAAGATTAATAAAATATTTCCCCAGCACTTTACTCAGCTTGCCAGGGGGTGTCATTGAATCAACAGACTTGGCTGAATTTTTAATAATTTCATGATCTCTAAAGCATCATATATAAGGTATTGCAGGAGGTAAGATAAGCCCTCAAAGGCCCTCTTAGCTAGTCTTTATTATGAGACAGATTAGGAGAAAGACTGGAATGGCTTCTTCTCTCTGCTATGTTGATGTAAATAAAGAATAAAACACTAAAGTGCAAAAACAATGCAAAATCTAAATCAATCTTGGTGCTCTTTAAAACTGCATTGACCATTGTTAAATATATGGCAACATTTTCCTTTATGTTGCCTTTTCGTAGACAGTTCTTATATTTACTGCATCTTATTTTCAGCTTTGTTGTCATAGTCTCAGCAATTTACAAGAACCATTTGTGCAGCATGAAAAGAGGCAGCAGGTAAAGGAGCTGGGCAGATGAAGAAAAATTACAGATGAAGGAGAAGCAGAGCTCTGCCATTGCCAACTAGGCAGGGTGAAGTGTCTGAGATGCAATTAGTAAATCCTGTGATTCCTTTTGTGCCTTTTGTGGTTTTAGGCAATTACCTATTGCTAGTGAGAACTGCACAGAGAATTCAAATTCAATTTGGGGAGGATTTCAAGATTTCAAAAGTTAGATTCATCCTAACAAGGAAAAAAGCTCCAAACATCACAGAATTCTTTCTCAAATAAAACTCTGCCAGGAATCAGAAGTCAGTTCAAAAAGAAAAACAACAATGTCTTACTTAAAAGAAACACTGTACTACTATCAAAATACTCATTCTCCCCCTTGTTATTTTTTTCTTTATTCTTTGGGGAAAATAAACATAATTAGATATGTTCATTTGAAAGAAAGGTATTTGCTAAGGCAAAATGGTCTCTCAATGCTTCCTTTCACCTAGTTAAAGTTACTCCTGCAATTGAAAGTGGAACACCTAGAACATGCATGGTCATGGAATCAGGCCGATACGGTGTTTGTTCCTAAGTGCAATACTCAAGCGTGCATTCTCATGCAGAACTACTCTGAAGGGTAAAAGGAAATCTGCCAGAGAAAAAAAAACAAGTAAAAGTAGCTGACCTGCTACATTTCAGATCTTTGTAGGTAGTAGACAATACGGGAGATGGTATTTATTCTCAGTGGACTAACATTGTATGTTAATGAACTGAGGCTGCTCATTGACCAATGGGTTGCACCACTCCTGCCCGGGGGTACCTCCACAATGATTGATAGCCACAGAGAAAGCCTGAACCACTCTGAAAAGTCTGTGATTGATGTGAACCTCAAGCACTGCGTCCTTCCAGAGGACAATTGAACACGCGTATATGAAAAACTCAGAATATGAAATTTCTGAAGGAACTTGTCTTTTAGGCTTCAGTGATGATGTAGTCTCAGTTTGTGGTGGTTAGGCCCCAAGCAGTTGCTGAGCACCACATGCCACTTGTGCTCTCCTGGAGGAGAAACAGACTGAGCCTCTGTGGGTTGGGATAAGGACAGGTTACTGACAAAAGCACCATGAAAGGGCAACAATAACAGCCAATTACACTCACACCCAGTGATAACACAGCACAAAGTACCTTACTCACCCAATGATTACAGAGTGTTGCAAGGACCGACCAGCCCAACACAAGGCCTGACCAATCTGATGCCCCAGCCACACTCAGACTGCCCTGGAGGCACTCAGGAACACCCCTCCTGGAGCAACCCCTCTTATAGGGGAGTGATGCCAGGTGGTGTGGAAACAGCCTGGGCTGTCTCAGCTCACCTGGGCTGGCTGCTTGGGGAGGTTGACTCTGGCCTGGCCAGAATCAGGACACAGTGCATGTTCTAATATGCATAGGCAGAGACAATGACTTCAGGTACAGAACACCATGTACCCGCAGCACACCCCAGGGTCAGTGTCCAAGGGCTGTCTTCCCACATAAAGTCTGAGCTTCACACACAAGAAGCACCTAGCTTTCTACTAGATGTGAGAATTGCCTGATATAATTCTGGTAACAATTCTATAAAAGAAGAGAATGCTCAACTATATGTCTGGGGTTTGAGTATTAGCTAGCCTTTCAAATGAAAAGCGAAGGGCAGTGGGGAGGTGTACAGTCTGTGCTTTACAGAAACTTATTTACGTGACAGTGGCATATTTTCTAAGCACAGAAAGACAATCTTTGCTCTAGAATGTAAAGTCTAAAACGACAATGATAAATTGCAGCCTGGTAAAAATAAATAAATAAATAATCTTAAAGGTAATCACCAGTAGCTCTTGCTAATTACAGGCTTTGTCCCCTCACCCTCTTTTTTTAAAATTTGTTAATTCAGCTAATACATTAAATTCACTGTCTTTAACAACTACTGCAAGTTACAACGCACTGCATTTATGTCTCTTTTCCCCTCATGTTCAATTGCTTCTCTCTGTACAATTCATCCATGAGATAAATCCCCAGGATACGTAAGAGATTTAGCCTGTTAGACTTACCTCACTCCTCCAAGGTAGTAGGCACCTCCATCTATCATGTAAATCCTTGGCAGGTCTCAAAACCATTGCTTAGCTCCCACCTAATCTCATAAACCTCTGCATTGCCAAATCCACCTAACCACCAACACCACCCAACAACTCCTAAGCCACTCAGGGTTCTGGCTCAGCCGAAAGCTTCGCAAAGGGATTCTCACAATGGCCAAGAGAATATCCTAAAACTTGTCATCTATCAGTCCAGGCAGCAGAGCTAGGATAGGCAGGCAACAGGGAGCAGAGCCCTAGTGAACCTACAGGCAGGCAGCTGGAAGTACAGGGAAAATAAATAGGGGTGGAGCTAGCCCTAAATTAGAGGTTCTGAATAAGAATACAAAGCCCAGTGTGAGGCAGAAACTGGACCCAAGACCTTCCACATCACAGAGAAGAGCTTGAACCAAGCTATTCTCTTTGGGTAAGGCAGTTCCCCCAGCTGCTCAATTACTTTGCATGACTAATGATGGACAAGTGACTTGAGGCTACCATGAACCTGGTGTCTGACCTAATCACTGGGCTATGGAATCAGCCTCCCTCTTGTTCAATGAATATTTAATAACGGCACTTCCTTTCCTCACAGAGATGTCACAAGGAAAAAAATATTTCAGATTGTTAGGTGCTCAGATACCAGACAAAGGAAATCGTCTAAAATATAATCAGCTACCCAACAGGCCTCGGGTATCAGAGACCAGAGAAAAGACAGATTTAGATGAGACTAGATTTTAATAGGATTGTATTTTCATTTGGATAGAGAAACAAGAAAGTCATATCTGAAGTGGGAAAGAAGCAAAAGAAGAAACAAAGGACTAAAACATTATAGCAGAATGGAAGTTTCAGTAAGTAATTTGACAGGGATGAAAACTCTAGTGAACAAACAAACCCCTTTTTTGTGTTTTCAGGCTCTTCACCATTAGCTGAACTCTTCATTGCCAACTTGTGCAGCTGACAAGTGCCTTGTTACGCTTGTGAGAGAATGCAAGGATTTTAAGAAAATGTCTAACTCTTCAGCTCAGCTCAGCAGGCTGAAAGTTCAGAGGGTAGGAAACCATTTACCATGTGAATAAACTGCAAAATGCCTTTGAAAATTACATTTTTAATTACAATTGACATTTGTGAGCCTCCTGCTGATGGTATCTCTCTAAAAGAAAAAAATGACATAATTTGAGACAGAGAAAACACTATAGGAGAGACTGTAAAACAGTTCACAAGTGACTACTGATAGAGGCACTGACTTCACATTGCCACTCACCACGGTTTTCTCTAAACACCTCTCATGCGTTAATGAACTTCATCTCATATAAACTCTCTGAATTAGCAAAGCAGCAGTATTCCTGATGCACTGAGTTCAGGAGTAATTTCTATGTCTTCAGCTCAGCAATTGAATTGCTGTCTTTTTCCATCACCTTTGATCCAAGCCTCTGTCCTTTCCTGGTTCCTCCAGTGTCAGGGATGCACCCCACAATGCTGAATACCTTCAATGCAATGCTTGCTTCCTCCTTAGAGCTCCAGTTGTAGAGAAAACGCTGAGGATGCAGAGGAAGGAGGATGAAGAGAATATTAGAGAAGGTCTCTGAAGTCCAGTCGTTTGGGGCTGAGAAGAGTGGAAATCAGACACTGCAGTCGGAGGATAGAGGATTGCAAAGATAGCCAGGTGAGATACTATGCAACCTTAAAAAGAGAGAAGGCCTGCTGGCTATCCAATTCACTTTCTGTTGCCCTGTTTTTTCAGCTATTGCACCAAACCAAGAGGCAGACTGCAGGAAGCCTGCCATACCTAAAAAAACCTACAAAAGTTTTAACACTCTAAAGCTCTAACACTCCAAACCTTTGTAGTTTTCCCCCTTGGCAAAGGGAGAAAATGTTATTCTGGAACAGGAATATTTTACCAACTGCCAAGTCTTCCCTTCCTCCATGGATGAAAAGCCCTGGGCATTATGGAATCTACAGGATTTTAAATAAGTATTTTTTCCATGTTTTCATTCCAAGGGTCTAATATCCTCTCAGTTTAATCTGGGAAAGCACACAGATTATCTCCCACATTACTATCACAACAAAATTGGCAGTATTTGCTACAAACATGCTAGAAAACTAAACCCTGCTAAGCAGTACTCCCAGTCACAGAAAAACTATTGTCTGTGCTGTGAAACTGTGTCCTGGTTTCTGCTGAGACCGAGTTAGAGCAGTGCCCGGCATGCATCTGGCCTATGCTAGCTAGGACTTTCTTAACTGATGCCAAATTACAGTTCAGGAATTAAATGCAGGCAAAGAACATTCATAAGATGAAGTTTACATGCAGCTACCTGATTTTGGAGACTAGGAGCTTTTCCTTAGGTGGAAGAAAAGCCTCCTGTGCCAGTTGGACTCATTCGTACAGATCTTTTCCAGAATCATTAAATTCACTAGGGAATACACAGTGATGAAGGTTACGTATTGACATTGACGACTTCTTGCACAGAGATACTGAAAAACCAAAACAGGTCCTTATGTATGCATTATGCTCATCTTACTCTAGTCTGCACAACCCAAAGTAAGCTCTCATTGCTCTTAACTATAAGTATGCTCTTCTAGTACTTCTAATACTAACTGTAAGCAGAAGCTAACATACTCATACCTACCTAACACGGTTTTGACCTTCACCAAACTCAGTGCTAAAGAAAACACACTCATTTGACACATTTACAAGTTAGTAGGAGTGATTAAACAACATGAATATGAACAGCATAGAGCCATATGAATTGGATCTGTTCCCAGATATCTGTACTAATGTGATAGTAACCTCATCACCATCTACTTCCTCCAAATATAGATAATTAATTTATTTTGAAGGAGTTATGACTGACTGGGAATTGAGAATATGATAAATCTGATCTGCTAAGAGCTCTGTCTAGTCCAGTCATATGCCCCCACCAACAAGCAGCACCAGCTAAATGCATGAGTACCTCTTGGTAACAAAATGTCAGATAAACTGTGCTTCCACATTGAGTTTGTATGCAATCTTTAAGAGTCAGCAATTGGTATCAAACATGAAAATCAGATTTTAGAGCTTTTCCAGAAACTTACTTATCATTCATTATACCAGTTCAAGGTATTAACTGTAGCCTTGTAAATGACCAGTCTTGAAAGCCTGAGTGCTAACAAATCATTTTTATGCTAGACAGATGAAAAGAAGAGCTAAGACAGAAATTCAGTTTTCAAATGAGCATATTTTTAAATGACCTATAACTCAAAAAACTGACAATGTGCCTTTGGACTCTGCAGAAATATTTCCTTTCTTTCATAGAAAATATGGCAATTTTCTGGCCAAGTTAAGGTGCCAATTCAGCAAAGCATCACTATTCAAAAAGGATGTAAGCATATGCTTAACTTGAAGCATGCACTTGAGTCTCTTTGACTTAATGATAGGATCTAAGCACATATTTACATTTAAGCACATGTCTGAGTGCTTTCCTCCATAGAGACAGATTTAAGCTTGTGCTTCAGTGCCTTCACTGTCTAATTTTCCAAGACAAAGCTATAGGTGGAGATAAAATAGTGTGTTAGAATGGAAGCTGCTTGCCAGGCTAAGTGCATATAGACAATCAACCTCTGCAAAATTATATGCAAACATAAAGGTGCACAGCTCATTGGTCAGCCACTGAGTGGGAGAGGGACAATGAGCCTCTAAACTGTGGTCCCAGCTCACAGAAATTACAAGAGCTGTGTCTTTTAGCTGACTGAGAAGGTGATGGAAAGATTAATATTGGGCTTACAGGCACCTTGACTGAGTCTGTACAGGGTTAAAGAAAGAAATGAAATAATAATAGATGTTTCTTTGGTTTTGACTCAAACCCAGGACAAGATGGGGATTATACAGGGGCAAATAGCCTCAGGTTAACAGTGGCTGCTCTGTCTTTGAAAAAGGTGCAGGGCTGTAGCAGCAGGACAAGCAGGAGACAGCAATGTCTGGAAAGAGCTCAATACTGTAGTTTTCAGTTTCACTGGGATTTTGAAATACCTCCAATAATATGGAGTAGCATATTCCCCTGAGAAGATTCACATCACATCTGAATTTTGATAAAATAAAGGATCAACAATTATTAGAAAATCTGGTAATTTTTTTTTCCTGCTCACCTCCCCCCCAACCAAATACACAGAAAAGTAAAACACCTAGAATCTAAAGTTCTTCTTTGTCCATAAAACTTTTAATGTGTTTTATCAGTTTTGCAGGTTTCGTCCTGAACTTTATTGTTAACCACAGTAACTGACTGAACCTGTGACTTAGTGTACTGGGGAATGAAGGCAACTTAGGTTATGTAGACTTCTTATTGATGTGTCTCCAGAAGTGCTGGGACTCAGAAATTCCTCCTCTCCAACATGCAGACACAGTCCGTGATTCGTATACATGTATCATTAACATATAGTCCTATAACTAGTCATTTTGGCTATAGGGAAAATAAAAATTCCCCACACAAACTCCCTGCATTGACACAACTAGATTTTGTCATGGGTGAAAACAGCACATAAATTAACCATAGGAAGCTTAAGTGGTTAAGAAAGCAAACTGCTGAGACAGGCCAGGAAAGTATGTGCTCTAGACTATCATCACCATTCAGCACAACTGCTAGTGGTATTTCTCAGGTGGGTTGCAAAGAAGCCTTAGGCAAAAGTGGCTCCCGTTGCAGTGTCTGGCAGGAAGCAGTGGCAACATTGGTTGCTCCTCCCAACTAGGCCTCATCACCCAGATTAAGGGTGGAAGTGAAATTACTGCTGCCATGTAAAAAGCAATTATGTAAGGACAGAGCAGTTATGATTCTGAATCCAGGAGCTGAGCACTCCTGTTATTTGAAGTGAATTGTAAATATTCTATCCTTCATTAGTTGTATCAGTGTATATTGTTTTCAATATTTTCATAGTACTAATTGGGGACATTGAAGAAATTGTTTTCTAGCAGAGATAGGCATAACAACAGATTGAGGTATAAAACTGGTGAGATCTCTTAAAGGTGTTTCTATATCTAGCACATTTCTCTAAGTGTGATCTTGCACGTATTCAAACTAGAAAGATGTCTCCCCAGAGAACATGGTACAATAATCCTAAGGCTTGATTCATTAAGGAAGGCTGGATTGTAAAGAGTTTGGGGATGATATAAGAAAAAATATTGCACAGTATTAAAAAAAACAGTATGCATGACAAGTAACCTCAACTGAACAATTAAACACATATTGAGAGTTTTTCTAATAATGTTATTATATAGCCTGTAGCACATCCTACTAGTACTAGGGAACATTTGCTTTGCTGGAGACAGATTTTTCTGCTACCATGAATCATAGTTGAGCTGCAGACCAATATCAGTATTTTAGATGAAACAAAAAATCATGTCATAAATACAGAAAATGCCATGAAACCAAACTATGTACTAAAGCTAAAATATGTAAACCCCATTAAACATATATATTACATTCCCTTTAAAAACTGTCATCTTTCATATCCATCAACAAATCAGACTGAGATACAATACTGTAGCAATAACTGGCTGGTCTTGATTCAGTGCATCACTCAGTCACTTAATAGCTAGACAAAAATAACACAAGCAGATTATTTTAAAGGATAAACAGATCATTAAAATGAGCTAGTGATGACTGTTCATCTTAAAACCACATTTTCATATTTAATTTGGTGTTCTAAGTGCACCTGGAATTAATTTGAGTCAACAGGGTAGAGTATGAAAGACAGCAATGCAATAATCCCATGACTACAGTCACCAAAGGAGGCTGTATTGGAGATGGTTTCTCAATAACAAGTTATAGCATAAAACCAAAACTATAGACATGCGATGATTTAAACCAAATTATTCAAGAAATTTCATTATTGGACTTGACAGAGACCCATTTATTTTTATATCCACTGTACCATCAGACTTACATCCTACATTGTTAGTGGCAAGATTTTGAGATGATTATATGTAAATCAGATATTAGACTGTGCTCCTGGGTAAACTAGCTGGCACGGAAACATGAAGAGAAAGACCACACCTTTAATAGCACCTGTTTCCAAGGCTCAATGCTCTATTCTGTGCAACCAACAGATATCTTCCACTACCATTTAATGACAGCCTAGAATCATCCCTGACACCAGAAGCATGCCAGTTACAGTGCCATGCAGGTTTATTCAGGTGTATCTGCTAGGGGCAAAAGCAGTGTGCACACATTTTCAACCTTCCTGTGTGTGTGAACCATCATCCAGGGGTTGGGGGTAGCGACATGTGCACAATGCTGTGAACTAAAAAATTACGATCCTTATTCCACCATCCTCTGTCCTTACCTCCCGGTTTACAGTTACTGCCATGCATGTCACATGAGAGTCTCTTCCCACTTTTTGGACTACCGTGGTGTTTGCAGCCACTACTGGACCCAGTCTAGAGGAATGAACTCATGAGAATGGAGAGTATTCAGACAGCTTTATAACAGTGAAAGAGAAAGTCTTCTCCACATAATTATTTCAGACAGAAACTTAAGCTACAGTTCTTGGGGAGGTTTATTTCTCATCTAACTAGCTAGGGAGATTAAGACAACTAACCATCTAAGCTAAGTATCTAAGTATCTCAAGCCTAGTAAATATAAATCCCCCTTCACTATTTTGTGCATCATCAAGTTTTTATTATGATCCTATTCCACAGGCAGATAGTGACTAAAATTTAGTAAGCATCATATTCTGTCCTTGGGGGCTTGCTTCTCAGAGCAGGATGTAAAGATTTCTTTGTTTAATCTTTCCATTTATACTTCTTTCCTTGACTCACAGCCACCTTAGTACACCAGGTCTATGCTACACTTGAACAAGTGGTGGTCATATTAGCTCTGAACTGGAAGAGGTAGGGGTGCACCGGTGTGGCACTGCATTGAAGGAAGCACACCCTGCTAAAAGGAAGGTGTATCATTCAGGGGGACAGGCTGTACCGTGCTGGTACACTGAGACTGGAACAACATTAGTATCACCATGATATGTGAACACGCTTGTTCCTATCAACATTAGCTTGGAAACCTAGATCATGCTCCAGCACACAGGTAATACAAGTTCTTACTCTCCTAACTGACAGTCTGCTGCATGTGGGTGGACAGGGACACTGCTTGAGCATTCGCCACGTACAAACTCTGAGGCTTACTTTCCAAGGCTAGGTTAGCTTCAGAAACTTCACAAACCACTAACTGGAGGAACATATTCTGTACAGGGGAATTTCAAATTTTTCGACCTGACACCTCTCATGTGATCTCAAAGCCTATTTTAATATATCATTGCAAAACTAGCCATACAATTCTCATGTTTTCACTGCTTCAGTACCTGAGCTTTGCATCAGCCTTTGGCACTGAAAATGGGTTTGGATGACAAAGCAATGTCTGCAGGGAAACATGTTTTCCTTCCAGTATGTCATTTTTTTGTGTGAATAAAACCTTTGGTATCAGATGCTGGAGCACTTGGTGTTTAAGGTGGTATTGCTGTGAGCAAAAGTGAATGGAAGCATATGGAGATCAATTGAGTTATTCATAAGGTGCCACCACAACAAACTAAGCAGGCCACCTGCTGTTTCACTGCCTCAAGAGGTTTTTCTCTACAACTCATTTAAAAATAATTTGGTGGCAAGGCTGGCACTGAAGTCAGATTATAAACTGGAGACTGAGCATAATTCTTGCCAGGGTTGTGCAGGGAGGGATGTTTATATACATTTGTTCTTCTGTGCCATTTTTACATACGTGTTGTCCATACACTTCAGCAATACTGCATTACTGCTTTAGAGAAATACAGCATGCAAAAGCAAAAAAATCCAGCAATTGAGTTCCTACAGCAAAATTATCTCAGTCACTGTGGATTCTGCATGTTTTACCATATGCGTTAGACAATAAAGTTAAACAGTTAACAAGGAACTGAATATATCTAACAGGCAAAGGTATACTAGATTGTGTTGCATTACATAGGACAGATTTCCTTTAGCTTCTCCATCTATCCCCCCTACTCCATATGTTATCACTGCCTGCCATTTGTGGGCTAGCTTTCTCCTGTGCTTGCTTTTGCCCTAGAAAATGCTCATTTGATGTAAGACCTTCCCCATGTCCCGACTCTGTTCATAGCTGGGCTGAGGGCTTGGGACAGAGAGGGAATCAATCAAAAACTTTAGGGATTCCTCAGTACCCTTCCACACCACGCTGGTTTCCTCCAAGCTCTTGAAACGCATATCTGAACACCTTCTTCAAGGGCTCCAGATTCATCACCTCAAAAGGACACATATAGACAGAAATTCCTGCTGTCGCATGCATCAGCCTCTCAAAAGGTAGCAGAGGCTTACAGACAAGCTTAAGCCATGGCTTACCTTCAGTCATGGTTCGCTAATATCCTCGGTATGTCACTGTTTTTAGGCTTTCCCTTGAGTGCCTTGCTTAATGGAGCCCCTGGCCCTCCATTGTGAACTTAAGACTTGAGCATAAAAGATACGTCAGCAGCTCTAGGGAGACCTGGCCTATTTTTAAGCCCACTGATGAAGTTAGCCTCTTCTCTGCTCCCTCAGCTTCTTTATCCTGTTCCATCCTGCCCACCTCATGGCACACAAGCACCACACACATTGCCTGTTTCCCATCTCTTGGATGTTTTACTGTCTTTCACTTCCCACCTCCTCCTTTAAGAACCTGCTCCTCATTCTTACGTATTTTCCCCACCTTTTCCCCACCTTCTTTGCTGCTCAGGCACCTGTAAAAGAAAAAAAAGAAAAAAAAAGGTGGATTAAGCACAAGGGTGAGCAGGTGTCTCTGCTGTGAACTGCCCTTGTGCCAGTGATGCAGTCTTGTCCCACTGAGCACTGTAGGCCTAGAGAGAAACAGGCTTATTGGGGGAGAAATTAGACGCTAAACTCAAGAAAATCTTCAGGAAACACACAAACTGCAGGCTTCAAAAGAGTTCAAACAGAGCAACGGTGTGACTGAACTCCTAACTAGTGTACTCCAATAGTATTTTTCTTCTTCACTGCTACCAACCTATAGGAAAACATTGCTGTGTTCACAGCTGTGAGAAAGGCTGTCCCAACCAACCAAAGCCAATCCCCAAAATCTCTTCTATTTGTGCTGGAGTGTGTCGTATTGTTCAGTGTGGTTATCACTGTCCAAGGAAATGTTTTATTTTACACTGTGTGTTGTATTTTTCAGATCTTTAGCTGGACTATTACGGTCTCATGCTGGGCTGTCAAAACAACTCAATCTATGCTGACTAGCTACAGAGAAACGTATAGTTTCCATCCAGTGCCTCCAGAGTAACAGTTCAAATAGGGAAGCATCAGGGACTGTGATCTGAATATCAGAGGCTCACCAGGATTAGAAGCCTTAAAAAAAAAAAAAAAAGACTTCTTTGGGTAATAAATTATTCATAACTTCAAACTATCTTAGATAATTAAAATTACCTGCTTTCAGCAGATATGCCATCTACTACAATGCCCCCCTTCTCACAGATCTGATTGACACTATCTCTTTCAGATAGCAGTATCCACTCTCTGACAGGTGCACTATACATAACCCGTGGTGTATTACTCACTTGTGCGTGTCTGTGCATGCATGCACATAAAAGCTCATACAAACCAAGTCTCCTATTGTGCTAGGAGGCTGACAGCAACTGTGCTAAAATACAGCAGGTCGGGTTTAACCTAACATGCCACAGAAACAGTGTATCATGTAGATAGATGTCCGTAGCAGCCAGGGTGCAGGGAATAAATAACAAATGCTATGATGAGGAGAAAGAGGCAAGTAAAATCCTCTGTTCCATAAAGAACCTGACATTAAGTATGCTACAATACCTACTGACAGTCACACGAAACTAGGTATCTTCATTGAGGTGCTGTCAACTTACAGTGAGGTTTGGCTTGATGTTCCCTGAAGTCTGCTGAAATACAGGCACTGTGGTTTTACTTTTTCCCCGTTCTCTTTGCAAACAGCACGTGGAAGACACATTGTTTGCAAATGACGGTGTGCCAAAGGTGACAATGCAGAACCACACTGCTCCTCAACAATTTCTGACATGATTTATGAACCCATGAAAATGGAGGGACGGAATATATATTTCTCCAAATCATGGTTCTGAAATTTGACTTAAAGATAATGTTAAAAATTAGGAAGCCTTTTCAGTTCCTAAGAGAAGCACAATAATTTCAGTTTGGCAAGCTGAAAATTTCCTACAGTTAAGAAATAGTCAGATATTTTGATATCATTCTGTACTACGCAACCTTCAAAACTCATATCACTTCCATTCTTAAGCAGCTATAAAAAGAGAAGTTCTACAATAAAATTAAATCACTGTGCTGTGTAGAGCCAAGTGAAAGTACTGGTTGAAACATGCAGGTTATGAGGTGTTTGCAGACAGAAAGAAATCATAATTAATTTAAATTGCATGCTTACATCAACTGAAATTACCCACTTACACCATATATGCTGTTCTCCTATCTCAAGCAGCTTATGAAGAAGGGTGGGTTTTTTGCTTATTTGGGCTTGGTGGGTTCTTTTTCTTTAATTGATTGTCTAAACCTCTTCTATTTGTGACTCATTAGGTTATGCTTGCTTCTCATGCAATATGATGATGTCAGCTCTAAAAAATAATAATTCATCCCCTTCTGTAGAGTTCTTCTACCGGTTCAGCAAGCTGGCAAAACAACTCAAACAGGGCAAAATGGAACAAGATTCTCAAAAAATGGGATACATTATCTTTCCTAATTCTCTGCCTTTTTGTTTCACAAAGAGGAAAGAGCCCTAACTTCTACAGGAAGAAGCTGTCTCAGCTTCTTATTTCTATTTGGTTTCAATTCTTTGCTCTGCAAGTGAACGGATAAAAAACTATCAATAAAGAAAAGCAAAGAGTATGGAAAGCTACCTTCCAACCTAAAAGAAATAAAACCCCAAACCCAAGGAAAATATAGAGAAAGAAATACTGTTGTCTTGAGAAAAAGAAGTTACATCAAAGAACTAGTAGTGGGGAGCAGGGAGGTTGGATGTAACATAACTAGCCACAGGAACAACATATCACATGGATCAAAGTCTGTAGTGGCCAGGGTCCAGGGGATAAATAACAAATGCTATGAAGTAGAGAAAGAGACAAGGTTTTCTTCTTTCTATTTGAATACAGGGCTGGATAACTCACTGTATTCGAATACTGGACTGGGTACTGCCTACCCCTTTAGTGTCAAGGCTACATGTTACCCATTATAACCAGAAATAGTTTTTATGATAGAATGAAAAGGAAAGTCTTCATGCAAGTACAATAATGCATCTGAAATTCATTGTCCTTGTGTGAGCTTTAACACTGTTAAGAGGGTCCTCCAAGTTCTTTAATGTAGGAAATCAAAAACAGTGGTAAGAGCATCCTTTGAAAGAAATTAAAGACTACACTGAAAGGAACCTTGGGTGTGCTACAAGGTGAAGACTGTGCTGTTCTGCTAATCTGAACTGTTTATGTGACAACAGTGAGTGTCAGAAATATTACAAGATCATTTAACTCATACCACTATAAGTCAAGGTCATGTTTGATCTCTGTTCCCAGAGGTGCTTACAGACAACTTTCAATAGATTCAAATTATGGGCCAGATCATTAAGTTAGCTGACTGACTCACCCTTTCTTGCTATTAATACAGAACTCATCTTGGAGATTTTCCGCACGGCTGTATGGATAACCTGAATTTATGTAGACCTCAGCAGTTCAAAGTTGGAATGTGCTGCAAGTGGTGCAACAAGCAGTGTCTGAAGCTTATTGACATGGAAAAGTGTTCAGCTTTCATTGCCTTATTCTGAAGCACTGTCCACTACATAATACACTGTACATGTGGTACCTGTAAATTAAAGTCATTAATTTGCATGTGGAGAGATTGAGGGACAGCTAACATTTCATAGATCTCGGAGAGGGAATTCTTTCCCTGGATGTATACAGACTGTCTTAACACCACCTTCTGTTCCGAGCATTAAAAATTGCATAAAATAGGCTGAAACACAAGTCAAGGAATCCTTTACTCCATCCTCCTGCCCCAAGACAAAATCAGTTACAAACTATATCTTTACCACCAAATATTTGTCTAATCCACTCTTAAAGATGATCAGTGAAATTTGCCCCTTTCAAGAAAATATATTCATACAATTAATTAGCCTGACCATTTACAAGCTTTTATTAATACATAATCTTAATCTCCTTTGCTGAAAACAAACACCTTTTTTATAACAGACTGGGCACAGAGAACAGGTTATTCTCTTTCCATTTATATACTTTTATTTCATGTTCCGTGTCATATAAGCAGGTGCTTTCCATCCCAGCCCTTCCTTTTCTTGTCTGAACTACTCCCACATGTTCTGTCCTTGATCACACAAGATGCCCTTCAGTCTCTGGAGTCTCTCATGTTGGCCTGTAAGTATATTATCTAAAACTGGACACCATGCCTGAGGCCCTTTTTCTGATGTGGCAATACTCTAACATTGCATAGGTGACTAAATAATCAATTTAAATTCCCTGTGTCTCTCTCTATGTCCCAATCTTTATTCAACTTATCACTTATTAAATGTGGAGAGGAGATAACAGGTTGTGCAATAATGTAATTATGACGGTACATCAGTGTAGCAGGCCTAAGCAACAAGAAAAGTTCAAAGCACATCTCTCTTTCAATTCCCTTTCCAAACTTACTCAAGCTTCTGAGAAAAGGTTGAAGAGAAAATGGCCCAAGTTAAGGGATGGGTACAGTAACAGAATATGATTCATTATTACAAGGCCAGACAGAAGTAAAATGAGACAATACTGAAGAATAACAGCAAAAGCACTTCTCCAGGCGTTACAGCTGCGTGTGTATGGATGGACTCACTCTCCTCATAGAGCCTTTTGATGCAGTTTGGTGTGTATTCTCCATCAACTTTCGTGTAACCTGTGTCATCAAGTGTGCAGACAAAAATGGCAAATGTTCAGAACAAACCAGGGACAATGGAAGGCATACAGGAGTATCTCTCACTAGGGAGGAGTGGGACGGTGGGGAGCCTACCATTCAGCAAATAAAATGGGTCATGTCCCAGAAATCAAAGAAAGCTACAGTCAGAAAGACTGAGAGTTCTTTTAAAGCAGGAAAGTCCAGAAATCACTTTCCAACATTCCCTGGCAACTCCAGTTTAACCTTGTCACTAAGGAAAGACCACTGCTTTCCTCAAGGCGAGGCTCTAACCCTGTAGAAATTCCTTTTCACTAGCCAAATAACACTGCAGATACCCCCTGCACACACAGAGGTATCTAAGTGCCATTGAAAAATGTCTACATCAGAGGCTCAGTTAAAACAGGATGAAATGAGCTTTTCTACAGTGCCATGAAGATTTAGCATAGATAAGAGTTAGCTGGAGTCGATGGCATTGCTAAGACCAGCCTGCTCGATTCCTCATGCTATTTGACTGAGTTCAATGGAGTCAGGCATAGCTAAGGTCAGGGGAGAATTTGGCCCCCAGTGCTTCCCTTGAACTTTTTGTTCTCACCTTCAGGGCTCCTAGCTGGTTGTGTCTGTAGACCTGGAAGAGAAAAGCTATCCCAACAGAAAAGAAAAAGAAATAAAATAAAATCCAGCGCAAAAATAGAAAACCAGAATCATGGTTGGAAAAGACTTTTAAGATCATCAAGTCCAACCATTAACATAGCACTGTCAGTCCACTACTAAACCAAGTCCCTAAGCACCACATCTACACCCCTTTTAAATACCTCCAGGGATGACAACTCAACCACTTTTTCCCTGAACAGCCTGTTCCAATGACTGACAACCATTTTGGTAAAGAATTTTTTCCTTAGATATCCAGTCTAAGACTCCTCTGGTGCAACTTGAGGTCATTTCCTCTTGTTACTCAAGAGAAGTGAGCAACATTCACCTCACTTACCTCCTTTCAGGTAACTGTAGAGAGCAGTGAAGTATCTCCTCAGACTCCTTTTGGCCAGGCTAAACAACCCCAGTTTCCTCAGCTGTTCCTCCTAAGAACTGTTGTCTAGATCCTTTCCCAGCTTCAATGCTCTTCTTTGGATACACTCCAGCACCTAAATGTCTTTCTTACAGTGAGGGGCCCAAAACTGAACACAGTACTTAGGGTGTGGCCTCACTAGTGCTGAGTATAGGGGGATGATCACTTCTCTGGTCCTGCTGGCCACACCATTTCTGACACAAGCCAGGATGCTGTTGGTCACCTTAGCCACCTGGGTACACTGCTGGCTCATATTCAGTCAGCTGTCAGAACTCTTTGGGCCTAGCCATCCAGCCAAGTTTTACCCAGCAAAGCACAGTCCCATCCAAACTATGAGCAGCCAGGATAATGCTGTGGGAAATGGCATCAAAGGTTTTACTAAAGTCCAGCTAGACAACATCCACAACCTTTCCCTCATCCACTAAGCAGGTTGCCTTGTTACTGAAGGAGATCAGATTAGTTAAGCAGGACTTGGCTTCCATACACCCAAGGTGATTGGGCCTGGTCACCTGGTTGTCCTGTACATGCCATGTGATGGCACTCAAGATGATCAGCTCCACACCGAGGTCAGACTAACAGGCCAGTAGTTCCCCTGATCCTCCTTCTGGACCTTTTCACCTTTTTTTTTCTGTCACATTTGCTAATTTCCTATCAACTGGGACCTCCCTAGTTAGCCAGGACTGCTAATAAATAGTGGAAAGTGGCTTGGTGAGCACTTCTACCATATCCCTCAGTACCCTTAGGAGGATCCCATCTGGCCCCATAGACTTGTGTGTATCTAGGTGGTGTAGCAGGTTGCTAACCATTTCCTCTTGAATTATGGGGGCTTTGTTCTGCTCCCCATCTGTGTTTTCCAGCTCAGGGGGCTGGGTACACAGATAACATCTGGTATCTTACCGTTAAAGATTGAAGCAATGAAGGCATTAAGTACCTCAGTCTTTTCCTCAGACTTTTCACTGTTTTTCCCCCACATCCAATAAAGAAGGGAGATTCTCCTTAGTCCTCTTTTTGTTCTTAATGTATTTATAGAAAAAAAAATGTCTTTTACAGCAGTAGCCAGGTTAAGTTCTAGCTGGGCTTAGCTCCTCCTAATTTTTTCCCTGCCTAGCCTCTGAAATCTTCTGTAGTCTTCCTGAGTTGCCTGCCCATTCTTCCAAAGGTCATAAACTCTCTCTCTTTCCTGAGTTCCAGACAAAGCTCTGTTCAGCTGAATCAAACATTACACATTACAGATCTATTTGTTAGACTTGGTTAAAACAAGAAGGAAAATCATTGTAATTTCCACTTTCTGATGGTCTGTTAAACCAGTCACTGAATCTGTAAGCAGCACACTCTCTTTATAAGCTATTGGCTTTTCATTGTTCTCACCTTGCGGAAAAAGTTACTGAAGAACAGCCAATTCTTGTGGCATTTGTGGAAAACAAGAAGTACCTTCTAGAGATCTTGCCTATGAGGCAACATGCTTCAATTTTACTGCAAAATGGGAAGCATCCACAGAATTTATGGCTAAAAAACCCCCGTATTTTGAAACCTGTAACCCAAGAATTTGCTTAGACTGGAGTGAGTTAGGCAAGCAAAAACGAAGATGTTTTTATCAGGACATTTTCACAATATATTGAATGGAATAATTGACAAGCATGGTGCCTTGGAAGCTACTTGCCCCTACAGAAATATTAAAAACAACCATGTTCCTCTGACTTCCTAATAAGCGGTGGTCATGAGAACATCGCTAACCAAGGAGTTTCACAGATTAGAAGCTGGGTTTTGAAAACTATGTGAGCACATGCAGCTGATGTCCACAGTCAGAATAAATCCTGGGTGTTCATTGACCCCCTAACCAGAGTTAAGAGTTGCTGAGCCATTCCATGTGTCTCTCAAGTACAACACATCAGCCTGAGGGTTAGAAAGAAAAATGTTCCTGGTCACCCAAAGCTGATTTCATTTGTAGAAAGCCCAAACTGAACCATACAAAGAGGATTAATAAAAAGCAACTCTGATAGCTGCAACTTCCAGGCACAAATTCTGACAAGGAGAAAACTCCTGGCTAGAAGGACTGCTTATGCAAAACTGTAAGGAGAGTATTACACACTGAGTTGAAGCTCTTTTAAAAATGTGGCAACCTGTTTTATTCATCTCTTTTTCTCAGATGCGGAATAGGTTGCTAATTATGTACTGGACTGCACAGCATTCTACTGAGTAGCAAACTCCATTTTCTGACAGCTGTTTCTGTACTTTCATAAGACCTTGATCCTTCAGAAGATACTGTGCTGTCTCAGACAGTTATATTAAAAACTTTTTCTCTGAGAACAAAATCTGAAAAAGAGGAATGTGTTGGGCATTTGTGTTCTTCTCCTCTAATAGGCTTCCAAAAGCACCAGGTCTTTCAGAAACCATTCCCAACAGTTGTCTTTTCTCCAAGAGGCATATGGTCCCACAGACTAAAGGTCGGCCCTGTCCTTTCTTGTTGGGGGTGAGTTTTGCAAAGTGTTTCTTTATTGCGCTTAAGGAAAGATTACAATAGCAAACAGGAACAATAATCATATCAGCTGGAAGGCAAAACTAGACACCACAATGCAGGGAGAGGGGATCCTACTCATAAGGATTTTGGCTAGTGTAGTCACACAAATACTTGGTTGTTGAAAAAGTGGGTGACAGTACAGATCTTAAGAATAAGTGACAGAAAATAGGCAACAGTTTTACCCAAACTTGGGGTGAACAGACATGATTTGCCAGGAATCTGCACATGTAGAAAAGTGAGGCACGTAGGAAGAAGAATCCCTCTTCTGGAGCTCAAGATGAGAAAACGTTTCAAAATCTAAGACTGAATAAAGTTCTCAGACTCTTCACCTCCTTAAATTGTTATTCTTTTTCATGTAAGAACATGTGATACTATCACAACTCCACTGTCAACTGAAAGTATCTGAAATAAGAAAGAAAACTCCCAAAGCAGTGTCTGTTCTTATATGAGTTTGTGGAAGAAACCCCAGGTAAATTTCTTCTCAAGCATCTGATCGCACCCATGATTACTCTGTCAACAGGTTCTGTAGTCTATCACTATGTAAAATATACTCTGATATCAAAAGCCAATTAAAAGTACTATGCATTTCATTTGACTAGATGCAAAGGTTAAATATTGAAAGTTAGGTAGACTCCGTAAGCATTTTGATGAATTCATTAATTACCCAGTGAATTGTACATAATCTCTTAACTTGAGGTTTACACAGTGTAAACCATGTAATTCATAGTGAATTTTACCTTAGAAACATACAAATTTTCCTCTCAGAAAGTTCAGCTAAAATGTTTCTTTGGTGTTTAAAGTCATTCATCCTTCAAACTCATCCTTTGTAAAACCAAGGCCTACAACAGTCATTGCTTAGTTATTAATATTAGTGAGGTAATGATAGTGGCATTTAACTCATAACCAGCACATAAATAAAACAGTTTCAAGGCTGTGCTTATGTGCTCTATTATATTTTTTTTGTTTCTTTTGGTCAATGTTCATCTACATCTCAGCTTTCTGGAGCTAAGCTGGCTTATGAAAATTCAGTTCAATTACTCAGAAAGTTTCTCTCATCGTTAGTAACAAGAGGTAAGTAATTAAAGTCAAAATATACCTTTTAATATTAAGAGAACAGGAAGAGTATAAAAATAATGAAACTGAAAAAGAAAAAAGAAATTCTCATTGAAAATACACTTAGGCATGGAATAGTAGAATAAAAGCCAATAAAACACTGCCATTGCAGCATGGCATAAAAGCAGAGAATGCAAGGCATACAAAAATCCCTCTAGCTTAAATCATCTGCAACAAGGACTGTTTTTCAATGGAGCTCCAGCTTTTGTAAATGACTGAAGATTATCCCTTGAACGTACAGTATGTTCACCAGGAATTCTCCTGCAATGAACAACAACCATAAAAATAATCTGTTCCTGATAGTGCTGGAGAAGAAGGTGAAGCATGGAACACTAAACACTTGAATTAATAGAACTCATGATGAGCATTTCCAATTATCAGCATCTCTGTGAGTCAAATACAGAGATTCAGTACTGAACTTTACATTTTCAGTTTTCTTGATCGTATCTGCCAACTCAAATCCCTAAAGTCAGATCCCGGCATGTGTTTGGCTTGGTGTAAAACAAGGGGTAGAATATGCCTTTGAAATTGGTACAATGGCTGCCTTCAAAATGCTAGTCAGGTACCTGGGAGTCCTTTCCAGTTCTTTATAATGGGGTGTGACTAACACTTTTTAAAGCCCATTGATTGTAGCCTTCTAGACTAACCATGGAGAACTGCCGATATCGCACCAGACTAGAGTGCCACAAAAAGCCTGTTGACCAAATCCCATGGAAGTACTTTTTTCTATCAGCTAAAGACATTGGGCACTGTCTGGGACAATGAGGACATTCATTTGCTTAGGTGTCTAACTCAGCATAACTGGAATCCCCATTTTGGAGTCTACGGAGCCCCAAGAATATATTTCAGCAGATAATGAGAGAATATACCTCCTAGACTCAGGCAGTTTGGATCCTAGTGAAACACCCACAACAGCATCAAGGAGGTAGAGTCAATACCTTCTTTAATGTCACCGTACCTCCATCTCTCATCTGTAGAACAGAAATCAGCAAGCTTTTCTACCTTACCAAGGCTGGTGAAAATGGGGGCATGTTAAATTGAAACAAAATCAGATATTCCTTTTCTGGGGAGAAGTTAGGGACCTTATATAGTTAGTATTTTTAAATAAAAGTGTATCCTTTGAAAACTTAATTATTTTGGTAGTGAAAAATGCTCATTATGAAAGTCTAATTAAAAGAAAACAATTTTCATTTTAATTATCTTTCATAACAGTTATACACATTTATGAGAAAGTCTGCAGTAGCAATGGGTTATGCACTTTTAAGCAATTAAATTTCCTACTTGTCTGATTTTGTTAGACTAATAAATTATACCAGGAATTTAATAAAGTGGACAGTTAAAGGAATTTAATCTATTCTCTCTAGAACAAACAAGATTAACAAGATAAGATTCAGATTTGAGAAAAATATTTAAGAGATAAGCTAAATTAGAAAGAGAAAAAAGTTCTTGTGGCTCCCAAGCAGACACATAACTGAAGGAAATAATTAAAAAAAAAGAAAAAAGAAAGAAAAAAAGAAAAAACAAAGGTTAACAGGCAATATAGGAGTAATTTCTTTTCTCATAAAATAATTAACCTTTGGAAAAGGCTTCCTGTCTTTTACTGTGCCATTATGGAACTAGGCGCATTCCTGAAAAATGAACAACAGGGAAACTTAAATAAGCCTTGGGAAATAAAACATCTTACATTTAGGCAGTTCCTCTGAAAGTGGTTCTTTGAGATGTGGAAACCAAACTATTCTCTCTGTCTCTTGAAGAGGGAAAACAAACTTAACACGTGTCCTGGTTCCAGCCAGGCCTATGTCAACCTCCCCAAGCAGCCACCCCAGGTGAGCTGAGTCAGTCCGGGCTGTTTCCACACCACCTGGCATCACTTCCCCATAAAAAAATCACCCAGGAGTGGGGCTGGCCCTCATGGTGGGGAACTGCCCAGCCTGGGCACAGAGGGGCCATGCCCAGCACTTATTTTATAAGTGGGAGGAAAGACGAAGTAATCTATTTTAAGCCTCTTCTCCTTCATACATCCTTTAGTGGTTGGTTTAATTTCAGGACTATGATTTTCCACTAGGTGGATTTGCTGATTAACTATATGCAGGTCTGAACACCAAACTGGAATGGATGAAACATCATTCCTCCCATGACTAGCTCCCTTCGTGTAAGTTGCCCTGTCAAAGGATTATTTTGTGAGCAAACCTTGCATATACTCTGTATTATAATTCTCATTTCTAATTAAATTATGAGTGAAACTCCTACTTTCAAAGCAGATTATAGAGATCAATCGATACCTCATCCTCTCTGAAAATCAGTAAGATAAAGGATCCTAACTCCCTTGGACTCTTCTGACACTTCTGGAAGAGGATAAAGTAAGATCCTGATAAATCTGGTGGTAAAGTTCTAACTTCCATAAAAGACATTTAGTTTACGTGAAGGAAAAATCATGCAAAAAAGCCATATTGGAATAGCAGTAAAACACCACTCATTGGTAAAGCATTTCATTTCTGGACAGATGGGAGAGCTGAATGCATTCACCATCTATCTAGAAATCAAATATCGTGTACATCCACTTGCTCTTTATTACTTAATTCTATGCTGTGTATAGGTTACAGTGATTTCTCCAGGGTGAAATTGTCCTTCCTCATCTCACCATAATCCCATGATGACTGGAATGAGTTTGATATATTGAAACACTATTGCTTTGACTGTGTTTTTCATTCATTACTAAAGCTGAGAATATTGAAGTTGCAAATAGTGCACAATATTTTATTAGAAAAATAAGTGGTTCCAGGTCTCAAAGAAAAGACTGGCGTCTGACATTGTAATAAAGCCATACAGTGCCCTATGCTGAAATAATCATTCCACGGACCTGGTGCAGAAAAAAAATAAGAAAGCCATTACATTCACATTTGATAATTATATTTGGAAGATGCCCCAGGACACAACAAACAAGCAGTGAACTATTCATCTCACTTATAAGAGCCACTGTGTTAAAGTGGAAGCTAACATACTCAAGAAAGGCTGATAAAATGACAGAATATGAACTGCAAGATTTTAACAAAATGGCTGTAACCCAGCAAGGAAGAAACCATTTCCTATGAAACACTGGAAAGATTCATGATTCATCTCTCCACATCAGCTTCCCCCCTACAGCTCCACTTCAGCAGAAAGCGCAAGAAAACTACTTCTACTGAGGCTTCTCACAAGGCTTTATGCAAGGAAAAAAATCGGGATATATCAATAGATTTCCCTTTTTAAAGGTATTCGGTTCGCTGTAAAAACGAGACATCTGCAAAACCAGAGTGGTTAGCAGAACATCATGACTATATGGTATTCCTCAGTACCCACTGCACAGTGAGGATAGCGTAAATCAGGTGTGCTGATCTCTGAGGATCTTTAAATAGGCACGAGATACATAAAAAGGAATATTCATTATTGATATGTCTGTATTTTGAGGCACGAAGGGCTGGGAAAGATATATTGAGGAACAGCAAGAGTCCCCTTAATTAAGGTTACAACATGGATTTCCATTATAAGATAAAATTTGGCTCCTATTCCCAGTTTTAAATTCCAGATTCACAAATCATATTGGCCTCAAGATTTGTGGGCCAGGTCTCAAGCTGAGGTAGGGTTTTTCTACCAAATTTGCAGTAAATCAGACAAGGAGCTCATGAATTATGAGCCTATGAAATAGAGATGTTCACCATAGTTCAAAAAGTCTCAACTTTTCTGTCACTTCATAGCCAAAAAAAGTAAATAATAATAACTGCAACCTGGAGGGGAAAAAAAGAAAAGAAAAGAAGCGGCAGCAGATAAGACTTCATTTAGCAGACTCCTGTGGCTGAGGTCTGTGGCACAGCACAAAAATTGCTACTTGATAGCAATCACATCAGGCACATTATTAACATTTATATCGGAATGGCGATATAAGTTATTTGTGCCATGGAAGAAACGTGTAGATGGTATTTGTTTTGTTAGGGCAAGTAGAAGTACTCATCAATTTTATGTGTCCACAAAAGGTGGCCACACACACACACACACACCCTGCCCCTTCCTGTGGCCTTCCTTTAACTGGAAAACTGTGCTGCAAAGTATAAATACAGCAGTGGGGCCATTGTTTTCTTCACCGGGGTCTTGTGAGGTAATGATCAGACAGAAGCGTTTGCAGGGGGTTGCAGCACGATTTCAGTTAAGGTAACAGGTACTTTTGAGCTAATTAAACTTGCTTACTTTCATGATATAACAATAGCGTAATGATAATAATGAGTCATAAGGGTTGGCGTAAAACTGTGCCTAATGCCACAGCAGGCCTGTTTATTACACTGGCCTCCAGAGATGCAGCCACTTACCCAGGCTGTGCAGAGAGAACAACAGCCCAAGCTCTTTGTGTTACAAACCACCCAGTCCTACTCTCTTAATCGCTCTTCCTCCAATTTTTTTGGCAGGGCAGAGACAGTTGGTTAAAAGACATTGCCGAGAAGCCGCCAGGCATGACGGAGGTGCTGTACCTCAAGCCTCCTGCAAGCCACGGAAGAGGAAGGGTCAGTGCCATGGAGCTCTCTGCCCAGCGGAGGAGCGTTCCCACTTCCCCATTTCTATTCAGCATCAGTCCTTGCGTACGGACTGCGAACGGGCTCCTGGCCAGCCACCACGGAGGTGCCCAGTAATGTGCTTTTGTGCATTCTCTCAACCAAGGACTATTTCTCTGCCAAACAGGAGATGGACCAACCACTGTGTCAGGAACAACAAACACCCTGTTCCTTATCCAGCTTCTCCTCTCTGCCCAAATGAATACTAAATGTTCAAACCAGAAGCCTTCACATTTTCACACACGTACCAAACTGGAGAAGTGCATCTTTTCCAGAGCTGGTTGAAAGAGTAAGGCAAAATGTTCTTTAACAACTGCAGTCTCTCTCTCTTTTTTTTTTTTTCCTAAAACATAAACATTTCTTTTTGTTTTGTTTTAATTGAGAAAAAAACGTTTTGAAATTTTCCAGTTTTCAGACAGCTCTTATTTCTTACTCCTCACTTCTGAATTTCTGTCCAGTGATGTCATGGAAAATATCTTCTATTGCTCTCTAACCTTTACACAGAGGTTTTCTCCCCTCTTCCCTCCATTTTGGGAGCACTGACTGTGTTCAACGGCTGCTCTTGATGTACGGCATCATGAAAACATTGGAGATGCCTTTCTAAGCTTTATTCAGGAGTGGACTGTCTGCTGTGTTAGGAAGTTTCCAACTTCTAGAAGAAAATCTAAAATGCTTTAAGCTGTTTCAATAGGAAAATGAAGGGCGCATTAAGGAATAAACAACTGCTTTGACATCACAGTGATATATGAAAAGCAGGTAAAACTCAGCCTAGTTTATTTTTCCTTCTGAGACGTGTAGGTGGCTGAAACCAGCTTTTCTAAAGATGACTGAGAAATTTACTTGAAAGTGTATAACCAATAAAACAGTCCTTTATTAACAAAACCCAGGAAAACAACAAAAGAGTTTTTACAATTTCTTCAATGCTTGAACATAATCCCTAACTGTGACTTTTGCTCCCAAGGCTGTTCTGCAGCATTTTCTTGAACAACCAGCCTCGAGCTTGAAAAAGAACAAGTACAATAGCATTAAGCCTCAACATGGTGTGCATTAATAAGTGACTGGTGCATACCTTGGATTTGTTGCATTAGGTAAGAGGATGAAAGCACAGTGCCTTCCCTTTTGGCCACCTAAGAGGCATGCAGCCAGTTTAATAACACACATCCCGAGGAGGCAAATTACTGATACAGTGGGATTTTTAAAAAGTTATTTTTATTTCAGAAGAAAGAAAAACCCTATTAATTTTGTTCTTTTTAAGCTCTTTTTAAAAACAGTGTTGCATGGTGCTTTTTTTTTTTTTCCGCAGACGGCCTTTCCACTCTAAAAGGTGGATCTCAGCAAAGAGATGTCAAGAAAATAAGAATGGGCAGATTATACAGACCTCCTTCTGTTATTCCAAATAAACATTTGCTCATTTGCTTACTAAAAATTTCCTAAAATTCTAATTCTCCTTATTTCTGTGGAGCTAGTAGCCTTTTTAACCATAGTTACTGGCCTCAACAATAAGTTTTGTTTTCCTTTGCAAAGGGAAAAACTTTTATTACTGAGTCATTTCTGGTGTTAGACATACACACATAAAAAAACAAACCCAAAAAACCAACAACAAAACCAAAAAAAGCCCCCAAACACCACAAAACCCCACTAATATCTAGGAGCTGAAAACTCAGAACCTGCTGCTGAAATAGCGACATACTCTAAAGGGCTGTCCTTCTTCGGGTCCCACTCAAACTTGTGACTTCTTCTGAGCACCTATTTAGTCTTCTACCACATTAATGTCCTCATCCCACTGATAACCTTTTTGTGTCTTGAGCTGTGTAAGGGAATGACAGGGAGCAAGGGTGGTCAGGAGGAGGAGAAGCAGCCCTGCAGGTATCCCGGTGGACCCTTATAGATGAAATGCCTCTGTCTGCGGAAGTAGTGACTCACTGGCACTCAGGGTCCCATCGCTTTCTGTGTTCTCCTCAAAAATACCCACCAACAGGCATGTGAACTTCCCAGACCATTAGTGAGCAGCACAATATTAAGGTACAGCAGTGAGAGAGGAAATGTAGTTCACCTGCGTGCAAAGACGACCCAACAAGTTGGTCCCAGGGTAGACAATGTTCTTACCTAGACAATAATGATGACCATTTCCAACAGCTCTTTAAGGACCATATGCCAGCTAAAGCTTACTAGCACTGTAGACAGGGGAGGGGAAAAAAAGCCCCAAAGCAGAATACAAAACCAAACATCTTTGAAGACCTGACGTCCTAACAATGCCAACCTATGAAGCTGTATGCAAATGCTCATGTCTGCACACTGTGTAAGCATGCCTACTGACTGCACAGGTGCATAAAGCTCAGCTTAGGTTTTAAGACTTTGCCAGATTAAGATCTCTAGTTTTGAGAGACCACACTCCAGCTCATTTTCCCAGCCTTTCACAACAGCTTTAACCATAGTCCCTCAGCTCTTGCAACAGATTACCACACCTGTAATTCTTTTCATTAGCTCTAACTGATCTTGCCATGGGCCCAGTGACAGCCTTGTCAGGAGATTTCTGACAGCTCCAACATCTAGATTATTTCTGAATCAAACAGGGGAGGGAATATAATTGCTGTTACATTAGCAGGTAGCAGCAATACCTTTTTTTCTGCTGTGGAGGAAGGTTAAAAAACACAAGAGAGCAATTAAAAAAAACCCAACAACTAAACAACCAACCGCCCTCCCCCCAATACCACCACCAAACAAGAAAAGCAAAGGAGAGGAGATTATTGACACACTAGAATTAGGGGGAAAAAATCACTATCTCCCCTCAAAAAACCTGTACATTTTTCGCACTAATAACAAAAAACTGTAGGAAAAAAAGATTTTATGACTTTACATAGGAACATCCCCATGCATACTCCCTGTATTTAATGATGCACATGCAAGGCAGGGAAATAAATTATTATACTTCCTTTGGGGTCTTTATTTTGATTCCTTCTTAAATAAATAAATAAAATCCTGGCAACAGAAAAAGATTCAATAGAGGGAAATATTCAGAAAAACTCAGGATGAGAAGAAAGCAGGGTTAAGTATCCTTTCACATTTTTATTAGCCTCTCTACCTATGTGAGGATATCCACCTTGGCAGGGCTTGCGTAGATTTACTGCGAAGAATTTATGCCTTTGGTCTGAATAAGTTAAGTTGGTAAGGAGGCTAGATCTCAGCCTCACAACAAAAGCTATTGCTTCAAAGGCTGTTGTGCTGCCAATTCACACATGTACCCTCTCTCCACACACACACCCCCCCAAACAAACAAACAAACAAACAAAACCCCCAGTCATTTGATAAATCTTTACATATGCTACTCTAATAAATGGATGCATACAATCTAGGGGGAATTAATATGCATTTGAAATTAGGCAGGCAGGGAAAGGGGAAAAATAAATTTCTCACTTCAAAAAACCTGCAATAAGACCATGTTCATTGCTGTGGTGTGCACTTTATCAGTTACACTTCTGAAGGTTTTGAAAAATGTGACTGGGAGTTTTTAACAGTACAGTGTTCACAGTTAATCATCAACATCTTAAAAAGACATTGACATCTGTTGTCTAGAGAGAAAAAGAAAAATGGGGGGGGGGAGTAGGCAGGGGGGGTGTGTGTTGAAAATTAAATCAGTTTGAATCCTCCTTAGTGTTACAGAGTCAATAGCAGGAAATTTGCTCTCAGAAAAATGTGGGGTTGTGACCTTCTGTGTTTCAAGACATCCTAATTTAGCTTGATCCTTCTTGCTCTCTGCTCCTCCTACTTGTACCCTAGAGGCAGACTTTCTCCTACTGAGAGAGATTAAGGGGGAAAGTGCTGAAAGAGGGAGGGAGAGAAAGAAAATAAGACAGGAATAAACTGGAACTGAAGTCCTAAAATCTAAGAGGTTATTAAAATTCAATCACTCTGCAACGCAGCTTATTTTTATGCAGACACCAACAACTTCTTTGAACTGATGTTGAAAGGTAACATGAAAACTTTCTATTAGTGTTTGAGACCATTTTCGTGAGGACACCAAAGAGCTGCTTTTGACATATACAAGTAGTGCTCATACGCTATATAATGAGTATACATCTACCAAGATACTTTTCTTTATTTCAGTATGGACCATACGAGTGAATCAACTTCCTAATTAAGTGGTAAACTGTGCAAGCTATGAGACAGCTGATGAATGGTATCTACCTAGCAATTAGTGAAGGGGAAAAAAAAAGCCAATATAAAAGATACTAACAAAATTAATCAGTTGTTAATACTACTCAGCTCTAGACCCATAAACTATCCTTGCATTGCATATCCAACCAAGTAGTCTATTTCTGGTTACCTGACTTTCCAAGCAGATCGCATCACTACCTGGCTGAGGAGAAGGTCCCCAACCTGCAGAGGTAAGCCTGGGCAGTCCCCTGCAAATAGCAGAGCAAGGAGGGAGGTGGAGGGACAGGAGGTAGGTGCAGCTGCTGTCTTTCCCCGCTCATTAACTGATCAGAGCAGCTGGCAAGACACCTTCCCTAGTACATGGGAACTCAGGGGAAAGCGAAGTCCATTGGCATTTCAAGTACCTCCTCAGGGCTTGGCTGGAGATGAGGCCCCATTCTCTCAAAGCAGCACACAGGCAAAGAGGGATTTCCATGCTGAGTACCCAGCTCCCTCTACTCTGACCATGCCTGAGCTCCATGCCCGGCCCAGAATATGTCCCTGCCTCTATTCTCCCAGCTCTGTCCCAGGGAAAGAGCTGGGTAGACAGCTCGTGTTCCTCCTGAACACTGCAGCTTGTCCCAGTGGAAAGGCAGGTTTCTGCTTGCCCAGGAGCAAGGGCAGCAGGTCTCAGGAGGTTCAGACATGCAGCTTTGACCGCCCCAGGAGTGCTGGTGTTCACTGACAGAATTACCAGAGGAGATTAAAGGTGCTGGAGTAATCCACCTGAGTCCAGGTTTCTAAGGTGTGATCATGCATTTGTGGTATGACCTGAAACTCCATGAATTTGGCAGTTGTCTTTATAGATGCCAAGGATTTTGCTACAGGTTCGTAAACAGCACCATTGGCTGCATTGAAGATACTTGGCACATGACAATACCCACCTCAGAAAATGTTCCAGAACTGAGCACTTAAACTTGTGACCAAGCACTGATATCAGTGTGTGCAGGGATCATCCTCCCAAGATGATTGTATGTCAGTTTGCTAGAGATAAATTGCAAAATATGCTGTCTGTGATTGACAGCTTTACTAGCTAGCCAGAGGAAAAAATCAAAAGAGGAGAGTTTAGATCAAAGATTAAATTTCTTCTATTCATACACTCCTAGATTTTAATGTCAGGGGAAAAAAAAATGAAACCAAACATTCATCTAGTGTGACCTCCCACATATCATGGGCAAAAAAAATTTGTATTCCACCCAGAACTTCTGGGTAACCATAAGCATACTTCTAGAAAGACATCCCATCTCAATTAATATCATTCAAGATAGGAAAAATCTGTTTCACGCTAAGGTAAATGGTTTCAAAGTTAATTACCTTCACTATTAAAAACATGATCTTGAATTCAAGTCTGGATTTAACTAGGCTAGGCTGCTGTCATTAAAAGTTGATCTGCTGTATTCAAGAGCTCTCAATGCATCTTTGAGTGCAAAGAAACACAAGAGAAAAAGAAGTCCTTTTTTTCCCCCAGAAATAGTAGAAACATCCTATACCACCAATACAGGTTTATTTAAAACATTCTAATTTGGCTAACTATGTTCGGTTCCAGTAATATTTTTTTAAGTTTGATAAGCAAACAAAAATAATTGGGAATACAGATTCTGTATTTACCAGAAATTAATTTTGGTGTCTCTAAAAAGAACGTGGATCAAGTACATTTTTTTAATTATGCTTTGGCACATCTGAGCTAAAGAACTGATTTGAAAACCAACAAAAAGAAACCACACTTTTTTTTTCCCCCTGAAAATTTTGGAATGAAAATTTTAGTTTGCTCTTGGCCAAAACAGTTTGCCAAACGTACAAATCATTTCAGCCAGCCTATCTACAAATGAACAAATTACTTCAAAGGTTCACTGAGCTGTAATGGTGCTTAATAAGAGTAGCCACATAATTAACAGTTACTGTATATTTTTATTTTCACACACAGAGTTTACAACTGATTCTTATCTTACATCTTCAGCAGACACTGATATTTTTCATAAATATTCATAAAGCATGCTCATAAATATTTGATTAATATTAATTGTTTGTTTGTTTAAAACATAGCTTTTCCCTTAGTTGTCATGACTATAGAGGAAGGTATTTGCATGGGAAAAAAAGTGGAGAGGAAAAGCTTTCAAAGACCAGAAGCAGAAATGAGAAACTAAGGTATCACATGTCTTCCTAGTTTTTGATGGAACAAACAATTCTTTCCTTGTGATGGGAGTTTTTGGAAGGGTGCATATTTGCCCTGTATCAATACTGCCCATTGCAACACAATGGGGAGCTTACGGATATCTTGTGATAGCTACATCAAGTCAAATGAGCTCAGGATGTGGCAGACACACAGGTGATACTGGATTTTATTGTTCTAAGGACAGCTGGGAATAAAGGTAGGCTCCCCTCACCATTGGAAAGAGTAGGACAGGAAGAACACAGCTAGATTAAAGGGTAAGAAAATAAGGTTCGCTGCTACTGAACTTAGCAGATCACTTAATTTCTTAGTGTTGCAGTTTATCTGCATGGATAAAAGTTGTCCCAGGCTGGGTCCTGTGTGTGAGGAGGAACAGGGGAAGAGAGAGCGGTCAGTGCACAGTGCAAAGAGGCAGTGAGTTCACACAGCTGGGCTTGGGTCTTTCCAGCTGCATGCCCAAGGGTTACTGACTTCCCTGTATATGCCTGTTTTCCTTCCCACGTGTGTTCAAATGCCACCAGTCCTTGAAAAGACATCCACAAAATTCAGTGGACACACTTTTTCAGAGTCAGATGGTGCTTTTTAACACAGTTTACCATGACAGGGGACCTAACTGCTTTGCAGTAGCATTTTCATTCACTCATAGCAAGAATTTGTGGGCATTCATGGACAAACTGGAAAACCAGAGACAGTGTCAGTTGTCTGTGGATGTCAGATACAGCCGATGTTCAGATGTGCCACAGGTTCCCAGACAAGTACACTGGCCCTCTCCAGTGCCATTCAGAGCTAGCCTGGATGCTTCAGCACCAGCCATCCCAGAGCACAAGGAGGTGGGATCCACAGAAAGCAACCAACCCTGCTTACCACCAGCTGTGGGTGGAACAAAAGCTAAGCCCGTAAAGCCAACTAAAGTCTTGGGATGGCTACTCTACTATCTTCATCTCATGTTCCCCCATCCTCTGAGATATGAGAAAGTTCATTGCACAAAACCACTCAAGCCAAGTAAATAGGCACAAGAGAAGTTCTGCAATAATCAGCTTGGTCTGAAAATAGTAATTAGCTCCAGGTTGGCCTCATGAAAAACCTCTCAAATGTCCCCACAGTATGTTCCTTATTGTTCATATTCCATAGGTTTTTTTTAAATGTATGAGATTACTCAGACCTCCATTACCTACAACCATGGGGTTGTTAAGGTCACTGAAAACTATGTTAACGAAAAAACCAATACAGAATTCAGCTCCTCCATGTTTCTGGACCTCAGCTGTACTTGGAATATTGATGGCAGTTTGGATCTCTCAAACTTAATATCTGCATTGGAAAGCTAGAAAAGGATTAGCTAAAATGATACCTGTGAGGAGAAAATGAATAATTTTGCTGAGTTTTGAAATAGACAGTTGAGAAAGTAGTTGCCATGAGAACTCTTGTGTTTCATACAAAGAATACTCTATTAGGTTTGCAAAGTCAAATACTCAGGAGTTGTAAAATGGTAGGACTAAGCTCACCTTTCAACCTTCATTATGTTCTTCCCTAAAAATATCTTTAATTACATAATAACATAGTGTTTTTTCCAAGCTAAACCCTCCTTCATTTGGCCTTAGGGCAGAAGGAGCTTCCTAAATATGCAGCTATTTAATCTGTGTTTTTATCCCAACCATTCATGCTCCCAACACATTTTACAAACACAAGACTGAATACATAATATTCTAGTTCCAGCTAGAGGTTTCACAGATGTCTGCACTGTAGCATTTGAAAAAAAAACCTGAAAGGATTCATAATCTTTATTTTGTTTCCACATCACTCAATTTTAAAGGTGGCAAGTTGAAGTTCGATGATATTCACAGGAAATTCCTTACTAATATCTTGACGTTCCAGACCACCTGAACATTTACAAAGGGTGGAAAGAAAAAATATCATTGCAATTGTAAATTATTTAAAGGTTTTTGCCCTAGGAGGTTATACATGCGACGTTTATAACGTTTTAAAAGAATCAGTATATTTACTTCTAAGACTGCTGCAGACTGAAAAGCAATTTCTCATTCGCTGCCGATTGATTGTCTTCATGGGGAGCTGCTGTAAAGTAAATGTTAGTTTATCCTTACATTCAGTCCCCTAATGTCTTCCGAATTATCAGTGGAGATAGGGCGGAATGATATAAATGATCTGCATAACAATAAAAAAGCAAATATTTTGTTCAAATCTAACAGATGAAACATGAGTCATATCGCCTAGAGTGGCATGAGTGGAAAATGTGATTAAAAACATAAAAGTGAAAGAGAAAGAGAAAACCAAAAGAAGTTTCTAGTTTACAGCTATTAAAGTGCATGAAAATTACTAGAGTTACTGCACTTTGGAAGGTCTAGTTTATGCCTCTGAGATTCCAAAGCCCTCAAACAGCAATAAACTCAATACTGGATATAAAGACACATGCATAATATTTCCACCTCTAACTGAACAAGCAAGAGAATATTTTCATAATACCTGAGAGAACCTGGTACTTAAATACTCCAACAAATAAATATAAAAGTTGTGCTTTTCTGTGTCTTTTTTTTTTTCTCCTCATTTCTACAAACAGAGAAATGAGCTAAGGCCCCCCAGAATTCTGATGTCATCTGCTTTTTAGATACCAGTGAGTTCATCCTCGCATGGATCAATAGTTCTGGTTTGATACATTACAAAAGTGCAGTCCTTCTGGGGAATGTAGATGCAGGTTTGAATTTCCAAATGCACCGGAAAAACTCTCCTTAGGTATTGTCTAATTGCAGATATCATCAAGGCTAGCTGATTTTCTTCTGTCAATACTGGCATTTTACATAAAAATATACTACTTATATCTCAGTCCTTCCTTCTTCTTTCAGCAACAGAATATCCCAAAATCTCTTATTTGCCAGTTCTGCTCAGAAACAGAGAACAAAATCCTCCTGCTATCTCCTGCTGGTGGAAAGTCAATAACAGCTCATTAACATCTGTCTTAGTTTAAAGCAGAATCCAGGCTGTAGGAATGCGGTCAAGTAAACCACCAGTGCGATGACCCCCAGATGACCACAGAGCCAGAGAGAAGTGCAGTGCAGGGCAGTGTATACAAAGCAAGACATTTTGCTTAGATATCTTAATAGGAGGCCAGAGCTCCTCACAGACAGCTCGAAAATTGCCTTCTGCATCACAAATATTACCTTTCCCTGAAAGGAAAATACATCAATTTTATGCAGCTGGAAAAAACAGTGAAGTAAACCCAGGAATCTAGTCACAAAATATTAGGTTTAGGTTCTCTTTTTCTACTCTCTCTCTCCTCTCCATTACTAAAGATTTTTGGTAGAGTCCATAATAGTATGTGCTTGACAAATGGTCATTAACTGCAATTAAGCAATTCTAATCCTGTAAAAATTAGCCAGGTTGTTATTGCTACTGATCTGATGACTCTGCAAAAATTAGTGTAACCCTCTGCAGCTTGCTCTGAGAACATATCATTGATTAGATGTTTATTTTGCCATTTGAGTACAAAACCCCACCACAGTCAATATCCCAGTCTCACTGAGGTCAGTCCGTAGACTCATTGTCTTGTCAAGGAGAAGAAATATCAGTTAAATGCAGCCCTTTGTGCATTGGCCCACTTAAATGTTTAAGAAGGTGGAACTGCAACTCAAGAACTGCTAGTATTTCCCTGAAGGAGAGTTAATATATGTTGTCCCTGGCCTGTATTTCTTTGACCTTTGGAAGGCACTGCTAAAGGTGCAGTTACGGAGTTCTTACCTAAGATGAAACGATGTCTATTCCAAATATTGTGAGGGATGCTTATGGGCAAGGAAAACACAGAAGTCCTCCAAAATTATCTTGAGTGTACTGATAGGTCTTACAGCTACACCATGTTGTGAACTGCAATTGAGTTGCAGCAGTCTCAGACACTACTGCTTGTCAGCTGAGCAGTGGTGGGTCTCCATGGGTAGGTTTTCTGTCTGCTCAAACTCTGAGAGGAAATTTAGTTGTTGACACAGCAACAAAAGTTCAGCTGATTTGTGGATACCTTGTCTACTTGATATAACCTAACAGTACAAGATGTTTAGCTTGGTCTACACACTGTCTGAAAAGTAAAATTGCTTTTGTTAAGGGTAGATGATTTTCTAAAACCAAATATTTTTACTCTTTTATATCCTCAACATTATATATGTGGCTATAACAAACTACAGATGCTGTCTTGCTATGGTGAGTCATTTTCTTTCATAAACAAAATCTACTCTGTTTTTATAAGACAACAGCTATAGTTGCACTAAACTAACCAGGGCCATTCCCTGTTAAATATATTACTATACATGCAGGTTTCTCAAATTTTGCTTATTAAAAAAAAAAACAAAAACAGAAAAAAAAAAGAATTCAGAAATTTCCCCTCTCCTTCCTATTGTCATAAGCAATTGGAGGGGAGAGGTTGCAAAGTGCCTCCCACCCTTACTGTTTCTCAGGCAAGCAGAGTAAATCAGAAATTAGTATTTGGTTACTAGAATTTTTCATCTTCCATTGAACAACTTCCATGACGTTTACTGTGGGTTTTAAAGCTCAGTTGCCCATTCATTAGGTTGCCAAACTTGTCAAAACCCTGCAGGACTATGTCAATTATGTCAAAAATGCTTACAGGTGCCACAATACGTGTCAGCACTCAACTGACTCCTGTCAGCCATTCCTGATATGACAAGAAACCCTTCTGGGGACAAAAGGCAGCCAAGGGGAAGGATGGAATCACACTCATTTTGTTGATGCTGGCCACTCTTTCACGCTAGTGAAGGTTACTGTAATTCTTTCTTTTACTGGAATCTGCAACATTGTTCGTTAACGAACTAAGTAATTAAATTCCTCCTTCACATCCCTGCTGTTGATCATGTTCTACAAGTGTACCAGTTAGACAACTAAATAGTTGGGTACTAGCTTTGGGAAATGCAAACAGAAGTCAGTGAGTTCTAGACCTTCATAGAATCAGTTTAAAAAAAGTTTATATTTCCTGACTTCTAAACTGTTTGTTATTGGCACCTTTAAAAAAAACCCACCACAAACAAACCCTTGTGATTAAAGTAAAATTTGATTAAATATACAAATATATTCAGAAATTCTCTGGAAAACTTACCCCATTTTGCATCCAAAAATAATCTGCAGTGACTTATTTTGAATATCAGCAAATACACCATAAATTGCCACATAGATATGAATCTACAAAATGCAAAATTTCCCTGCACTCTCATTCATGTGCTTATTAGAAATATTTTCCTCCATCTAAACCATCCATAAAGAATGCAAGGAAATAAATATTTGGAGGAGAAACAGCAGATGCAAACAGAACAGTTTGTGTTGGACGGTAAGTAACTCTTGTCATTCTCCTTGCCTATTTAGACTGCCCTGAACTATTACCTAACTAAACAGTTCTGTTTTCTTTCTCCATAAAACCTTTCCAATAAATGACAGAGAGGATATTACACCCCAACCTGATGATAGCAGAAGGGGTTACAATGTCACTGGCTAAAAGCAGAGCAGAAGAAAAGTGGCTAGATGAAGTGTCCCAGAAATTTTAGGTTAAATACAAACCAGAAGCTGCTGTGCATTAACTTTTTTTTTCTTTTCTACAGAAGGTGGCTTATTCTTCTCCATCTCATGCAGATCTCTAGAACACCTACTAGGGATGAGGGGTCTGCTGGGCTTGATGTACAATTAATATGATACACAACAGTGAGCAGCAAAGTATATCCAGAGTCTTAAGACTTAGAAAGTAATTATATAGCAGGGAGAAGAAGAGATAGGCCACACAGCAGGGAACAGTTTGCCAAAGTTTGCTTGGCATGCTGTTGCTTTGCATCTTTTACAGTAGCAATATAAAAGAATAGTCAGCATACAGTTAGTGTTTTTCCCCCACAGGTCTCAAGGAGCTTCACAGACATAATTTCCATTCCCAGATTTTGTACGTTAGGAAAAGAAAGCATGTGGCTTGTCCCAAGACTCACAGTGACATGATGGCACGGGCAGGAGCATTGCGTATTGCACCAAGTATCCTTCATATTGCTTTTCCTTTGGTTTTGATTTTTGGGAGTTTGTTTCTTTGTTTTCAGAAATAAGAAAGTACTACTTTTACCTCCTCTCATCAGTTGTCACCTACTTTGAGGAGAAGACCGAAGAACAGTAGATTTTATGCCCTGCTCTACTGGAGAGAGGGCTCTGGAATGAGAATGAGCACACAGATCAGTGCTACAGACCTACAGGGCCCCAGCTGCATTTCTCTCCTGAGTACAGAAAACAGTTTGCCTGTGTCCTAAATTTGCTTAAGAGGGCCAAATACTAATTTTCCATCCAGCAGATCAGCAATTTCCTAGGTAAAGGATAAGAAAATTGTCCCCACAAAGTCCAGTAGCCATACACACTTCTAGTCCCCAGAGGCAACTTGTTTAACATCATACCTACATAGAGATGTGGGTGCTCTTCGCATTCACCTTAGTATTAAACTTTGAATAGGAAAATGAAGGCCAGCTGGTCTCACTGAGAGGTGGCTTAGAGCTTCAGTGCATTAAGAGAAAATAGATTGGCTCTGGACATTTGGAAAGTCTAGACTCTTCTCCACATTGGAAATACTTGTAGGAGAGGCTTTATTCAGTTACATCTGTGGACTGAAAAATGGGTGCTGAAGCAGATGCCTTGTATCTGCTTGGTCCCCTGAGGGTTTATCTCTCTGATCATGCAGTGGCATATGAAAGCAGGGACCAAGCCATCCTTTCAGGTATCAAAGCTGGGCATTAACAGAAATGATAACATCTGCAACAGGGCTGTGTGCACAACAACTGACAAATGCTGACAGTTCAGTGAATGACATAGAGAACAAAGAGCTAAATGATGCACCCAGCAGCTGAAGGGTGGCCATGAAAAATTACTATTTAATACAATGTGTCCTCACAAGGAAGTACTTCTCTTTGTCTCTGTTTAGACTTAAAATTATCTAATGAAACGACTAAGAGTGGAAGCCACACAACTCTGAGGAGTGGTACTCTGATAAATTTAGTCATAGCTGAGTGTGATGCATGCTCAAATACATGATTAAAAACCTGCCTGACACTGTTTCACTGAAAAGCCTTCCAGCTCATTTTCACAATGCTATTTCTGTAACAGAAAGGAACAAAGAAGGCTTCTAGGATTTCCCCAGCTGTGATCACCCACACTATGTGCCTGCGGGTTCCCTCTACCACCCCTGGGATTAGCTGCCAAGGCACAGGCTCTGTGCCACCATGTGTGTACCATGCACGAGGCAGTGCAATAAAATTCAACACTGAGTATGTTAGAAGATGTTGGAAGCGGTTTGGATCAAATCATGGTGTGCTGAGGCATACACTGAAGAGCAAGAGGGGCATTCCCAGTAGTATTTCCAAAATCAGCAGGCGACTTAAAAACCTCAGACTCACATTCAGAAGTGTGTTGGACAGCTAAATTCCTGAACTAAACTCAGGGTAACCCTCTTAGCTTGGTATTGTTCCCTCTTTTCTGCCTAAACTGTAAATGTCTTGCTTTTCACTAGAGCACATTACAGTCAACAGAGCACCTTTATGGCTTCCAGAAAGTGTGCAAACCAAGTCATACAGAGTTTGGACATTTCTTTACTGATGCTACCTGTGTTGTTCCATGAACTTCTCTGCAAAATCAGTCAAACCCCAAGGGCCACTGCTGTCTAGATGTATCCTATCAATAAACCAGATCCCTTCCAACACAGTTCTTGGGAGGAACTGAAGAAAGAGTGCAACAGGTAACAGTAGAGTGATCAGAGAATCACCATTATCAAAAGTCACTACCTAACGTTAGATTGCTTGGAGCTGCCCAACTCCATATTTGTGACTTTCAAACACAATGCTTTATACAGTAGATCTCTCCACCCTACAGCAGCTCCACACCACCCACGGTTATAGCAACTTCTTGGAGTAAGGAAGCACCGAGTTCCAAAATTCCCTTCTGATACTTCTTCACGTGTACTTCCTCCTATCTTTCAAGTGAGAGGTCTGAACTCTCAGATGTGCTCGTGTAGATCTTTCTCAATCCTTCTACTGTTAGCTTTCTACCTTGCCTAGAAAGCTGTTACAGAACTGGCCAGTGAAATATGGCACTACAAATTATGGTCATTACCTATGGAGACCAGTAGTGAAGTTCCAGTCCTGCAGTTCAAAGGCTCATGTCAAACACAACAGTTGATAGGAAAGATCAAGTGAACTGTAGTTCAGAGTACTTGCTGGGATGATGGCTGGATCACTTGCCTCTGCTCTTGATATTTTAGGACTATCTTTCGGATCTAGATTTGCAATCCAAGTAGAGTGATATATAGTTTATGTATCTGGGGAAATACAAGAAGGCAGCAGACATCTGTATGTTCCTTATTATCAAGTCTTCTGACCACTCAGAAGCAGATCTCTGTAGCTGCTATAAAATCATACTCGTGAAAAAATTTAGACAGATAGTTTAGGAGTAAAATTTTTAATGTATCCAAGTTTGTCAGGAAATGAACAAGTACTCTGAGAATCTAAACCAGTGAATTGAGGCACTGATAAGTACATTTTGGAGGGTATGTGGTGCCAAAGTCCTTTTATGTATCTAACCTTATTTCTTCTATAATGCTATTGATTTACCTAGACCTACCCCTGAGTAAAAGTACTACTCTGGGTAAGATTATTATAATTTGACCTTTAAAGACAATTTCAGAACATCCTAGTTAATTTAATTTTATAAGTGACATTAACACCTATCACATACTACAGATGCTCTTAGAAAATATTAAAATGAACAGTGGATGAGTAAAAAGAGGCAACAGAGCACCTAATGCACCTTAAAATGTAACTACCTCACAAAAATGTCTTCAGTCATATTAACATCCATAAAAGAAAAAAATAGTGCTCTGAAGTCCTTTTCTTCTAATGCACATGCTTCCCAAAGTGTTTTGAGGGAAGGCCTGGGCGCAGGTTGTCTGAAGGTTCAGCACCTTGGCAGCCCTCACACACCAGAAAGACAAATGCCTTCCAGAAACCAATGCCTTCCTGTGCCTACCTCTAGGGCAAAGTTCAGATCTGCACACAGGGTCAGCAGAAGCCTTACTTTCATGTTAGCCTTAATAAAGCCCAAGCAAAATACAAAATACTGAGTCCTTTACAAAAGAGACTACAGTGAAGAGCCTAACTGGATTTCACCTGTAATACAAGGTCCAGTTAATAAGCCTATTTGAAGTTCATATAAAATGGCAAGGAACCAGAGCCGCATGTTATCCAAGTTTCAGTCAGTCAAGGTTTTGATAAAGTAATATCAAAAATCTAAATCTTGGAGGTTCAACAAGCAGCAATAGTACCAGCCTTAAGTAGATCTTTTAATTTGTAGTTTCCAAGTTCATCTGGGTTCTCATCATGGTTACGTGTAACTCGTGCTGATTGCTTATCAAGTTTCAGAATCAAAAAATTGAGTTTTCCATTTTTATTCCATTTTTATTTCCATAAGGTATAACATATTTGAAAAAGCTGGTAGGCATACATGGCACAGATTTATTTGAAACTACAAACGGTCTGGGGTTTGGGTTTTTGGTTTGCTTTTTTGCATTTTTTTTTCACAATAGGGATCAAATTAGGAGGAAAACCAAATGATTTCAGGAAAAAAAAATCTAATCTCAATAAAAGCTTAGTGAGGGTAAATCGAAGAAAAATCTTCACCTGAGCTTGTCAAATGCATTTTAAGACCATGGTCTACTACAAATGGAATACAGTTTTAGAAAACACTTGTCTTAGTTCTGTTGTCCAAAGCTACAGCTAGTACCAAGGGTTTTTTCACTAGCATTAAGTAATGTTGCCCTAGCAATGAATTGTTTTCCAATATTGATGATCAAGTGTATCTTCATTTGATCCCTTGCCATTTTTTCAGATAATTTCTATGAAGTAAATATGAAGACAATTCAGAGTAGTTTCATGTTAATTCAGAATTTGGGTCTTCTTAAAAGGTCATCTGAGTACATGCAAATACATTTCCTCAGTATTCCACTGGACAGATGTGAGATCATTTTGATGTGTTATTACATAACCGTAGATAGACTTTCACTTCTTTTCTTTTTTCCACCTCCTACTCATCATCAGCTCTGAAGGATATTAGATTATGTTCAGCCTGGATGTGTGGATATGCCACCCTGCTACGTTCAGACAAGCTGTACATGGATGAAAAATGATTGGGCCCATGGCTGTTCTGTTTTTATCACATCCTTTTATAATAACTCTTACCACCATTAACCTAATATTCTGATTTGATATGATTCTATTTTCATTGTGAGTTTCTGATTTCTCTTGGTCTACAAACAAGGTCATATCTGCTTCTCATTTTCTTTCTTGGCAGACTGCACTATATTCATAGGAGTCTGACACTCTGGCATATGTTTAGGGTTTCCCCCCACCCTAAATGGTTACCAACCTTGCAGCTCTACACACATTTCCTGTGATTTTCTTTGCTTTGAATACAGAGTTGGTTCCGGACAGTAGGCATCTTTTTAAAATGCATTATTCTCATCAGATTTGCATCAGGTACCACCTACTAGCCCTTCGACTACTTTTATACAAACCAGATTTAAGATGCTAGAGATATAAGAAATGTACTTTTACTTCTCTGCCTAGAAGAAGATCTGTATGTATTTTGGGAGGTGTGAGGTAAATGCTACCTTACCTGCCCTGTCTCTTGATTCTACCCTGTCAGGGACTGATTATTTCATCCTTACAGAAGAAAACTCTGTGGGAGTTTGTGCCGGTTAAGCGCAGCAGGAAGAGACCTATAAAGACATAACGGCAGAAAAGAATATTTGTCCTTTGCATTATCAATCCTACTGTGTGACAAATGCAGGTAGATCCTTCTGCCTCGGGGATTAGAAGAAGGCATAGGGAATGTTGACCATTTGCTCCTTTTCCCCATAGTTATCCTTTTAGTCTGTAGGTCTCCTACCTACTGAGATTTTTACCTTCCCTCACATTCAAAGTTCCTTCTAAGTATCTGTGCACTCTTCCTTTTCACAAAATCATCTTTGTCCACATTTGGAAAAGCACACATTAAAGGAATAAGTTTGGAAAATACAAAGCAAGAGTTCTGCTCAGCAAACTTATTTTTTTCTTACCGAAATTAACTTCCCTTAAGAAAATGTATTGTTCCTTTCAGGTAGGGGTAAATGCATGCTTCTTATCAGGACTGTTATAAATGCACTAGAGAAGCTGATAAGGAGCATTTAAAACTTTTAAAGAGAAAATATTGTAGCAATATTAAAGAATTTTCAAAACTAGCATCCTACAATTTTAGGAAAATAGAAATTACAAAAATGGGACAGAACTCACAAAATTTATTTGAAATAGTTGAAAAAAGTTACCAAAAAAATTAAAAACTAGGAAAATATTTTTCCAAGTAACTTTTGGAAATGTTGTTTTTCACCAATACAGAGTAAAAGAAAACTCCAGGCAAAATGGAATATCGTCCAGAAGAGAAATAACCAGTTGCATCACCTACAAAAAAAAAAAAAAAAAAAAAAAGCAGTGAAAACCTTTGGAAACCTGACAACACTTTAAAAGTGTCTGCTATTAAGACCAAATTCTCTGCTACACATGCTTCATTGAAGCTGACAGAAAAATACTGATGCTCAAACACAGAGAATTTAACCCCAAATACCTTTGCATTAGAGTCCCGTTATGAATATGAAAGCAATATTTTGACAACAAGCTTTTTTTTAATTAAGTTCTACATCTATGCAAGAGAAAAGGGTCTTTAGAACACTATATGCTTTAATTAAAGGCCAAAGAGAAAGGTAATCCTTTCTGCCACTGATGGAGGTGAAACGTCCTGCCAATGCCACAATATGATTTGCATCACTATCATTACTGCTCATAACCAAGTTCTGTGATCTTGAGATATAATTAATGTAGATGGAGTTGCATGCACATAAAACAGGAATAGCTCTTTTCAAGATGTCTTTGATCCTACTCATAATTAAACCCCACACACCCAAATATAGGCTAGAACCGGCTTTCAGAAACATTTGCATAAAGGTCTCCAACTCCATTGTACATTTCCTCCACAGCTTCCAGAAGACTAATGATCTCATTTTTCACGTTTTGAAATCAATGATGTTGACCAGGTTACACTGAAATTTTGGGCATTACTTCACAAAGCCATTTAGAATAGTAAAAGAGGATTATGTATCCTTTTTAGGTCACTGTGGTGATTTTTCACTCATTTCAGCCTGTCACACATGTCTGTGGTAGCTCTTAATCTATTTTTTGCATACATTTTTGACAGTTTTCTGCAATTGTTCCATTCTGACTCCTTTGCTGTCTGCTTTCACCCTTCCCAATTCCTCAGCTGTGACAGCGATGACTACCAATCATGTCTGATATGTACTATATAGCGGCTGAAACTTGTCTCAAGTCATTGCTATAGAAGCCTTTACAAGTACCTGGAACTTGTTTTGTTTTACTTGAAGAGAATATGCTTTTATTACATTTTTAAATTCCTTATGGTACAAAGTTCTTTTTGTTATGCTACAGAATGGACAGAAGCAACTCCTTCCCCACCCTTACCCCCACCCCCCCCTTCCACCCCCCACTAAGAAGGAAAACAGCTCCTGAGGAACTGACCAAAAGCCCCATCCTGTCTTGTCCTGTGACCACTCAGGGCAGGAAGAGAGAGAAATCATGAATAAAGTGAAGTTCACAAAGAAGGAAGGCATTTTAAAATTTGGTTTTACTTCTTATTATCCTGCACTGGTTTCACTCTGTTTGTCCATGTACGTAATAAATTAGATGCTTTTTTCCTTTTTAGTCCATGCTGAGTCTGATTTGCTCATGACACTGATTGGGGAATGATCTCTCCCTGTCCTTATCTCGAATCCTGAGCCTCTCAATAGATATTTTCTCCCCTATCCAGCTGAAAGGGGGAGTGATAGAGTGGCTTTGGTGGGTGCCTGGCCTCCAGCCAGGTCCAGCCACCACAGATGGGAATAATGTTGATCACACACTGATATTCTAGTTGTTGCTAGGCAATGTTTACACCAAGTCAAGGACATTTTAGCTTCTCATACTGCCCCACTACTGAGAAGGCTTAAACCACAACAGGTGACCTGGAGATTTACAGAGTGAAATGGGTATGACCAGACAGGCAGCCTCTTGAGAGCTATTTTGCCTGTGGATTGGTAGGTTAGGAGAAATGCTCAATAAGTCCATCTCAGATGGCCTCCCTGGAAACATAGCTCTGGAATTACAACTAAACCGATACTGATTAACATAAAGAATAAGCATGGAATTTTGGCCTGCCTGGGTTTCCTGGCATTAGTATCATCACCCTGTAGGCAGAAAGAGCAGTTTGTAGTTTTTAATTTTGCTTTTGTGGATTAAATGCGGTCTTTCAGAGAGATTCTACAACTGTATCTGCATATCAGTTCTATCTAGCACTGAACCTCAATCTGGGCTTTCATGGATTTAAACAACATGGCAGCCTTTTTCTAGAACTCTATTTAGGAATAATATCCCTCTGTTGTGGTACAATTTTATTTCTTTTGTTTTCCTATAGGCATTTCAATTAACTTTTATTATAGATATTACCAAAGATACCATATAAAAAGCCTATGCTACAGCTGTCACATCAACCTTATTAATGGCCTACGATGTGTCGGGACAATCTCTACATTGTCAGATACAAGACCTTTGTTCACAGAATTACAGAACAGTAGAGGTTGGAAGGGACCTCTGGAGATCATCTACTTCAGCCCACCTGCTAGAACAGGATCACCTAGAGCAGGCTGCACATGATTACATCCATTCAGGTTTTGAATATCTTGAGAGAAGGAGACACCACAACCTCTCTGGGCAGCCTGTGCCAGTGCTCTGGCACCTTCACAGTACAAAAGTTTGTACTTATACTGAGATGGAATGAACTTTGTTCTAGTTTGTGCCCACTGCCCCTTGTCCTGTCACTGGGCACCACTGAGAAGAGTCTGACCCCATCCTCTAGACGTCCATCTTTCAGATACTGATAAGCACTGATAAGATCCCCTCTCAGTCTTCTCCAGACTAAATCAACCCAGCTTTCTCAGCCTTTCCTCATACAAGTAGATGTTCAAGTCACCTAATCATCTTTGTAACCTTCCACTTGACTCCCTCAAATAGTACCCTGTCTTTCTTGAAGTGGGGAGCCCAGACATGGACACAATACTCTAGATGTGGTCTCACCAGGGCAGAGTAGAGGGGGCAGATAACTGTCCCTTGATGTGCTGTTGATGCTGTTCTTAATGCATCTCGGGATACCACTAGCCTTTTCAATCACAAGGGCACGCTGCTGGCTCATGGGGAGCTTGCTGTCCACCAGGACTCACAGGCCCTTCATCATTATGCTGCTTCCCAGCAGGTCAACCCCAAACCCATACCAATGCACGGGGTTATCCCTCCTTAGGTGCAGGACTCTACACTTTCCTTTAATGAATTTCATTTGGTTCCTCTCCACCCAACTCTCTAGTCTGTGCAGACTTCGCTTAATGGCAGCACAACCTTCTGGTCTATCAGCCACTCCTCCCAGTTTTGTATCATCAGCAAATTTGCTGAGGGTATGCTCTGTCCCTATGTCCTGGTCATTGATGAATATGTTGAACCACACCGAACTCAGTACTGACCCTTGGGGCACATCACTAGCTACAGGCCTCAAGCTAGACTCTGCGCTGCTTATCACAACCCTTTGAGAGTTCTCAACCCACCCAACCCATGCTTTCTAAGCTTGCCTATAAGGATGTTACAAGAGAGGGTGTCAAAAGCTTTGCTGAAGTCAAGGTAGACAACATCCACTGCTTTGTTCATTATCTTAGTGCTTCATATTTGCAAAGCGCATAGACTTCTCCGCGCCAGACTAAACGGTCCTTGTTTGATAACTTGAGTAAGCATAAAACCACCAGAATCACACCAGCACTTGACAGATGCATGGGACAAACTGCTGGGTCCCACACAGTGCATTTATCCTGCTTGCTGACAGGAAGCTTCCCTTTGCAAATGTAAAAGGACTGATCACTGCTCTTGTAGAGGGGGGGAATGATACCTTATTGTGCCACATCCTTTTATCATTTCTGGCACTGATATCTGTAGCAAGAAATCCCACTGAGACAAGAACAGTTACACTAGAGCCAGTTGTTGCTGTTACTTAATTAGATTCTCATTCTGCCTGTTAAATTCCAGTAATGCTTTCTGTTTGTTTTCATTAAATTAGATATTTTCTTCTGTACAGTATCCACTATATTATGTTGAAATGGAACATTAACGTTCCCACAGAGGAGGACCAGAACACATTATCTGCTCTAAAGTAGTGCAGTAGGACAGCAGCAACACTGATGAAAGAGACTGGGCCCTCCCTTTCCAACATGCCTATAGCCCTACAAAAAACCCACAGTGACGTCCCATGTGTAACAGCTGCAGCCCTCAACACCACTTGCTCTCAAGAACAGACTGAGATCAATCAGCCACCAATTTATTCCTCTCTCATCATACAGCCTGGCCTTAAACGGCAGCTGAGACTAATACTGCTTCTGCAGCTTTCTCTTGGCAAATGGTTTTATTCTGTCTTTGATGCAAGTTTTAGGGTTTGGCCTGTTTGACCATCGTAACAGAGCTTTAGGAATTCCTATCGTATGGTAGATGTTGAATAATAAATTGTCTGAAAAACCAAAGGACAGAATCCATATTTCAAACCTACAGCAAATTAGATTAGGAGAATAACATGCAAATAATGTCACATAGGTTTCTAATGGTATCATAAACCAATCCCTGTTTTATTCAAACAATTACATTTTCTGGACAGTGCAATTAATGTAGGTTATTTCAAGCTGTGTAGCTTTAATTGTAAACAAACAAAAAAATAACGACAGCCAACAACTACTAATTAAGGATGGATATTAAACCTGCATGAAAGAAAGAGAAAGTGAGAGAAAGCCCTTTGATTTTTAGGATTATTCATGGTTATGAACCAAAAACTTTCAAAATATCAGCATCCAGGAGGGATGCTCAGACGGGGCAATTTTGTAATGACAGTTTTGTGACTAAGAACAGCCCTGAAAAACCTGTCTGTGAGAAAATGATTAGGGACAACCTGCTGGTATCTTTTAGTTCTGTAAAGTTCACTGGGAGTTTTGGATAAATAAGGGTTAAAGATTATGCCAGAAATTTCTAATCTCATTAAGAGAAATGCAACAGAATTCCTAACAGCTTTAAACCAAGGAGTGAGCTTACATCTGTGTATAATTGTTTGCATAATGACAAATGGCCCACCCTGTAGTCAGGGACTGAAAAGAATCTAGAATTTGGTTTTACATAATGCTTGTGGAATCCAAGTAGTCTCAAATTCTTTTTCAGATTGTAGTTCATGATACCTGCCAAGAGACACGTTTTCAAATACATCTTCTAACCCACACTTTTAAACCCAAATGTTTCTTAAAGCTATTATCAGTTTTGACTGCATAAAAAAATCAACATAAAAATAATCAAAGTGACAAGAATTATATTTATTTATAGCAATGGGTACACTGGTTTTAAGCATTCCCCATTTTGAAGTACATACCACATCTGGTCCATGGGTTCACAATATTGTTTTTTTAATTATCAAATAACGCATTGCTGTCTGCACAATCTATTGCTAAAATCAGTTTTAGTTAATTCCTAGCTTAGCTCTGTTTTCCTGCATTTCTGCCACTCTTTCCTCCCTGGCTTCTTCCAAGTAGGTGACAGATGGATTTTCACCAAAGCAAGACAAGAAGCAGCCATCAGAGACAGCTTGTCATAAGCAAACAGCAAGAAACTCTGCTGCTGTAGGACTGAGAGATGCTCAGTTACTGTGACAGAGGAGCCTTCTTGGATCATATGAAAGAGTGCTGAGGATGAATCCTGACTCTCTACAGCCAGATACCTTGCACTGTTATTAAAAAATGTCCACAGTGAGTGCAAATGTGATGCAAAGTGCCACCAGCTCTCGATATCCCTGTCAAGGCAGGGGGTGGGATGGACATGGCCACTTTAGAAATACTGCACTGTAACCAACTGCTCTGCATAGATGTGCACCGCACACCTGTAATGAAGTAACACAGGGGAAGCTGCAGTAGCCCTTGCATATGCCAAAGTCCTTCTCACAGCATCTCAGATGGATGATATCTTCTGCTTTCCTGAGCAACAGTCCTGGCTAGGTTACAAGAAGTAATAATAAAAGGGTTTGCTTTACTTCATGATTTTATGCTGGAATTGTATCATCCTGGCCAGTATTTCTTCCCCAGATGTCACTAGTTTAATTTTATTAAGAGAATAGCACCTATTCCACTGAAATCTCCTGAGATAAAGCAATTATGTAATGCAGAAGTTCTGCAAAACTGACCCATATATTGCCAATCCATAATTTGTGCTCTACATGTCTGAATTGGTTTTAGCACTCTGAAAGCCAGCTTATTTTATTTAGCTTCTGGTTAACACATTTAACAGAGATAACTGGAAGCCAGAAGTGCATGCGTTTCAACTTCTTTCAAGTTTCATGAACATAAAAATAGGAAGATGTCCCAAAGAGCTGCATAGATCACTTTTACGGCACAACGGTGCTGTTTTCAAAGCAAATTGGGCGTCTAGTAAAACGTTCAAGTGATGACACAGAATTAGCCTGCTGTAAATGCTTCACAAATCTAGTGGGTCACAAGGAGTAAAGCTGTCCACTCTTTATTTATTTATTTTACTTTGCCCAGCTGAACACAGGCTGCTCAATATTGATGCTTTTACCCTGTGAAGTTCTTGTTTCCAGGCATTTCACCTGTGAGCCAAATCCAAGCAGGGAGGGATGAGGTCCAGAGGAGACATCTCCCTTCCTAAAGGAACTGATGAAGTGCACAAGTACTTTGCATTGGGAAAGGGTGCTGTAAGTTGGCTTTGGGTGCGCAGAAGTCTGATGGCCTAAAGCCTACTAAGGCAACAGCCTGCTGACGGCTGGACAGAGGGGTACGTGTAGGCAACTAGAAATAAATACCAGCTAAAAGCTGAGTCAGAAAAACCAACTGAGACAAAACAGCTGCAGGAATAGAGCTTCTGGGTAATATTTCAAAGCAAAGCACCAGTTTTGATCAGTCTAGGATGTCATATAGGAGTCATATAGAGGAAGTACTGGGAGCTCTGTGGACTCCAAAATTCTGCTGATGGCTTGAAAATCTGCCACTCCTGCAAACAAACTACCCAAGTTGAAGACATGCTGTGACCACCATCTCAGATGAAATTAACAGTGCTTTACGCTTCCAGTTTCAGAAAGATCTCAATAGATGTTATTAACAGAGTACTGAAATAATGAAGGTGAAAAACTTAGAGAGAGTTCACAATCGCTATTGATGTTCCCAGATTCTATTTTATAAATTCATCTGAATGATTCCTGAAATTCTAGTTAAAGATTTACAGATTTCCATAGCTATCCTGAACACACACTCCTATAGCACTGATGAGCAATGAGATATTTGGACTGAACTTTTCATAAATATTGCATGAAATTTCAGATCTTTACATTTCACCAATAGAGGAAAGCACCTTTTAAAGCAATATATTGTTCATGCACCACAACTGCATTTAATAGTTTTCCGCTGTATTGCTTTTGGTTCATTAACATTCATACTGTTGTCTGCCACCTCATTTGTTTCAGTGTTTGCTTTGAATTTGCCTTGCTGAAATAGTTTCACACTGTGCTTGCTCTGGCTCATCTGCTGTTTCTATCTGACTAATGTTTCCACCGTATGTATATATTTTATATTTTTATGTAGATTCTGTGCTTACTTATGCACATCCACATACACAGTTGCCTTTTGGGGCAAAATCAGACATTCCAAACTCAGCCTTGTGAGTGGTCTTTCCTAAGAATAATGGAGTCAGGTATTCTTTTGTCACAAGCACTGCTTATTGGTAAATAACAGGTAAAAAGCTTCCTTCTCCCCAAGTAGTTTCATTACTTAGTTCTAAACCTTCTGTGCAAGGCTTGACCCAAAAGCTAAAATAAAATTGATTCTCCATCTTGGTGCCTGTCAGAGGAGTCCTGGAGATCCAGGCCTTTGAGATGCAAAGGTCTGATTTGCAAGTTGTTTTCTTTTTTTTGAGGCTTACACGAAGCAGAGGACTTGATCTTGTTTAGTCCATGTGGAATGAAGCTATCAGGCTGCACAGTTTCAATCAGGAGGTGCTATTTTGCCAACTCCAACAATGCCATAGACAGTAATTTATGCTGTGTACACATGGAATACCTGATACTTTCTCTAGCAAAGTACTTTTATTTTGTACACTTTAGAGGTATCAGGATATTCTTATAGCCTGCAGCTACATTCTTTCTTGCTCTTCATGGATCAAAGTGTCTTAAGAAAGGAAGAGATAATGCTCTCCTAACTCATACAAACATCTAGATCCTGCCATTCATTTACAGCTGCTTTGTGTTTCTTCACAGGCAAAAAGTGGAACAGGGAAAGTCTTAAGTCATGAGCATTCTCCATGCACAAGGAAATCCCTCAGTAGCACGGACACAGCATATTGGCTTCTTCATCACCCTTTGGGTATTTGTGCAGTCAATGACCAGAGATGTATCAATGCCAAAAAAGTCCATCAGTTTCTACCCCTTTAGCTCAGACTCTTAAATAACACGCAACCCAAAGAAGCAATTTAGAATTGAAATTTCAAGTCATCATGATAAGATTTTTTTTCTATCAACTGTGGAAGCAGTTCAGATATTGAAGCCTTGATAAACTAACTATATTTAAAATTTAAAAAGTATTCTTCCCATCTACATCCCACTGTTCTAAACCAGTATTGGATGAAGGTCTAAGGGTCTGGAAGAACATTTAAGATCATTATCATGGTTAATATCAGTAACAAAATTGGTCAAATGTTATTTTAGGGGATGAACTAAGAGTCTCTTTGTAAATCCAATGTTTTCAAATAAACTGAACTCTGTCCTACAATACTTTGAGAACAATAATGTCAGGATGAGAGATACTTATTTCTGAGAACCTGTGGAGGGTGGGTGAGGCACCAGAAGGCAGAAGCAAGGTAAATATGGTGGACATCTCTACATAAGAGAAAAGTGAAGATTAGGGGAAAGGAACAAGGAAAGTGTGGACTAGTAAGAAAGTGCAATTACTGAAAATATATGAAAACAAATAATCAACTTGTAGACTGCTGCGATGGGTTGACCTTGGCCATCAGCCAAATGCCCACCCAGCCATTCTCTCAATCCCTCTTTTCAACAAGGCAGCAGAGAAACTAAGACAGTGAATCCAGGACTCAAGATAAAGACAAGGAGATCACTCACGAGTTACCATCATTGGTAAAACTGACACAACTTGGGAAAAATTATTTTTTTGTCAATTAAAATAGATTCGAACATTGAGAAACAAAGACAAAATTAACACACCACCTTCCCCCAACTCCACCTCTTTTCCCATGCCTACCCTCACCCCTTCAGTTTTGACCAGGCTCGGTCCCAGGCTGCGCGGGGGCGCCGGGAGCCCCTCCTGCCGCTCTCCCCGCGGGGCTCGCAGGGCTGTTTCTCCCCGCGTTTCCCTCAGCCCCGGCTGCCGGGCAGCGCTTTGCCCTTTCTTACCCAGGCTTTCCCCGAGGCGCCCGCCCGGGGCTGAGGGGCTCAGATGGGCCCTCCGTGCTGGGGCCATGGAGGCGGCTGTGTCCGGCACCGGGCGGCCCCGGCACCTCCCCACCGGGGCCGGCCCTGCAAACCATTGCCACCACTTGGGCACCTGCACCCAGCACAAAGACATGAGTCCTGAAACTGCTGAAAGATAACAAGGGAACAGGTGACACGGACTTGTCACAAACACATGTCAAACAATTCTCACTGTGTTATACAATAGACAATTATGTTTGTTAATAGAGGAGAAGCATTAGATGTTGTATCTTGATATCATTTAGGCTTTTCCGTAGTCTCATGTGACATCCCCAGAGTCAAACTGGGAAAATAAGGGAGACAATCACAGAATGCATTAGGTTGGAAGAGACCTTTAAAGGTCAGCTAGTCCAACGCCCTGCAGTAAGCAGGGACACCTTTAACTAGATCAGGTTGCTCAGAGCCTCATAAAGCCTGACCTTGAATGTGTTCAGGGAGGGGGCCTCCAACACCTCCCAGGACAACCTGTTCCATTGACTCACCACCTTCTTCCTAGTGCTTAATCTAAACCTACCCTGCTCTAGTTTAAAACTACTGCCCCTCATCCTATCACTACCTGCCCTTACAAACAGCCCCTCCCCACACCTTTCCTGTAGGTCCCCTTCAGGTACTGGAAGGCTGCTATAAGTTCTCCCCTGAGCCTTCTCTTCTCCATGCTGAACAGGTGTAAGAGAATCTTAATTGCTAGGAAATTGTCAAAATGCAAGGGTACATTAGGCAGGGTACAGAAGGGGTCTGCCCTCATTCTGGTTCTATGAAACATTTTTATTAATGGTCAGGACGAGTCAATGGAGAGCATCCCTGTTTCACTTACAGACAAGAAGAAGCTATCAGGAACAGTGAGTGTAGCAGAGACTGGGATTATAATTCTAAATGATTCTGCCAAACTAGATAAATGGTCTGAAAAACACCAGCCAACTGAACTTAAATGGGGGAACCACCAGAGAAATACAAGGTTGGAAAGAGCTAGCTGTGAAATGTTCCTTCTGATAAGAACTCAGGGGTTGTAGGGGGTCAGCACACAGGTCTTGCAAAATAAGAACTTTTCTTGCAACTAAAGAGGGAATTGGGATTATTTTCTAGTATGTGATATTTAGCTAACCCAGTAGTCCTTTCATTTAGTTCAGCCAGTAAACTGTGTCCAGTTTGGGGACTATACATGAAGAATAAATTAGATCAAAACCAGCCAGAAGACTGAAACAGCAATGATCTGCAAAACCTTACCCCAAAATGGCTGAAAGAATTGTCACTGTTAGGCTAAAGAAAAAAAAAATAAAACAGAGTCTGACAGTAGAAGGGAAGACATCAGAACAGACTTCAAATGTGCAAAAGCTGAAATCAAAGGATCAATTGCTTTTTCTGTTTATTGCTGGCATAAGAACTATGGAGCTTGAACAGCAACAGAGAAGATGTTGGTGAACCAGTAGGACAAAGGAAGCCCTGGAACAGCATGCCCATGAGAGCTGAGAAACCTCCACCTCTGCAGAGCTTTAAAAGCAACTTACAGAATCACCTACTGTGAAAAACATCTCTGATTTCCTATGACCTTCTGAGTCCTAACATCTTTTTAATTCTCTTATTAATATCAAGTGTTACTAATACAAATCTCTGCTTTTTCTTCTTCCCACAGACAAGAGGAGACATGCGGGGTTCTTTCCTATCACTGAATATGTAGTTCCATTTATCCAATATTCACACTACCAACCTGTGAAATAAGGTAAGATTAAAGAAGTGCTTTCTGAGCTGAGGCAGAAGGATGGTGTATTAAAGACTATCAAGTATGGATAAAGTAGAAAACAAAACAGTAGAAAGCATGACAGCATAGGAGACTCCTGATCCTACCTTTTGGTCTAGTTTCAAAACAATATCTTTTCCTTCAGCTAGATTTTATTAAGACTGTGATTCACCTATGCATATAAAATAAGGCAATCCATATCTTCTACACCAATTGCTGTAATTAAATCCTGTCACAGTATGAGAGGAAACAAACAGATGATATTGATAGCAGTTTACTTAATCTAGGCCAGTTTTCCACTGAGTTGGAAGAAGGCAGCAAATCCTGACAAAATTCTCCTCTTGAACCCTTAGGGTAAGGAGGACTTTCCTTTGCGTAGCACAAGAAATATGAAGGGACATGAAGAATAATTAATTGGAATCTCTAATTAAACGGCAGAGCCTAAGAGATAACTTTGTGTCATCCGGAAATATTCTCAGGAAGTGACATTGTCTCAAATGAAAGTCCAGATGTCGATTAATTGCAATTCAGGCAACCTTGAAACTAAACAGAAAGTGACATGAAGGTGTGAAGTTTCTGCAAAATGTCCCTGTAGGATTAAAAGGGTAAAGCATTTTGAATGAAGATAAGTAGGACAAGAAGTTTGCCACATCACATGTTTTCCCATTTAGGAACTGACAGGACAAACCACAAGCAGTTGCCTTGAGCACTACTTTATATTCAGGGTGTGAAGTTAAGTAAGGAAAAGGAAGCGCAAAGAGAGGCATGGCTTAATGTTGCATATTATCAGGGCTATCTGAAGTGAGTCAATTTATCAGATAGGAAACTAGGAATAGAGAGCTGAGTATCAAGCCATATTTTATCTTTTTTTTTTAATAGAATATTAAGGTAAATGCTTTAATGTTTCTTTTATGTCCAGCATAGACTAAAGATTACAGATACCTGCTACTTTCTGTAAAAGCTCATGCTCGGAAACAGCATGTTTGAGCAAAAGAATTTCCATGTTTAATTATATCATTGTATCACCTAATTCGGTACCTTTCCTTCAAGACTTAAAAGTACTTCAAAACACGTCACAGCAAAGGATGAGAAGCACTATATAAGATTACTCTGCCCTTAGGGAACATGTCTTGCCAACCCCTGCTATTTAGTAGCTGGTTTATGTCCTGAATCACGAGGGTTTTATATTCCACATAAATTTTCTATCCAGCCTAATATAACTGTTCTCCTTATTCACAGAAATGTTTATTTCTGATACTGTATCTTGTGGTAATGACTTAAGTATGCCAGTTAGTCATTGTACTAAAGGGAAATACATTTTATTGGTTTAAAATTTGTTTCTTTCCAAATTCATTGAATCTCCTTTTGTTCCTCTGTGATACTGTGACACAGCATGTGTTAAAATTAGTCATTATTTTATGTATCACTATCAGTGTTCTCTCTCATTACTAGACTTTTCAATGTCATTTCACAAGATTATTTTGTGTGCTTCCTGTGTGAAAACAAAGCATTCTGGATTCCAGTTTTTGGAAGACACACTTTTTGCTTGTACCCATATTTTGCCACATATGAACATTTGTTTCCAAAACAACAGAGCCCGTGTTCTCCAAGCAAATTGGAGTGCTTGGCTGTCTTGTAGTTAAAAAAAAAATTACATGCATTATTTTTTTTCTGTACCTAAAATTTGGAAACAAGCTGAAAGATCAAGTTGTAAACACTGATATGTCATTCAATCAAACTGTCCTTAAAAAGGCACTGTTTTAATGACATACAATTTCATTAGGTAGTTTCCATAGTTTGTCTATTAAATGTAGTGCATTATATGGAGTTAGAGGGTGAAGGTGGAAATACGTATGTTTGGTTCACCGAAGTGTTTCAACCATTGGTGGCATTCATGAGACACCAACAGCACAACAGAAGTTGCAAGAACGGATGAAACCTGTTCAGAAAGAAACACAGAAAGAGAAGTGAAGTCAGACAGGAGCTGTTTGTAATGAGTTTTGTAAAACTAAGAGCCACTTGGCTGTCTTCAAAAAAAAAAAAAAATACTAGAAAGGTAATAAAGATAACCAAGACAAGGGAATTCTGGGAGAAGAACTGTGGTGGAGGAATATTGTCATAAAGTCTAAATGATAGCAGCAGGACCAAAAGCCACAAGGAAAACATGTAAAAAAAAAAAACCTTGCAAGTTCTTACATACCTGAAGGTTCCCCAGAGGTAGTCATTAACCCTAGGACTTTTTGCATGCGTGATGTAAATTTTGATACCTCAATGGGAAAACACAAGATAGATCATCGTCTTATGGGATTTTCCCAGTCACCATGCCCCAAGCCATGCAGAGCAGAGATGGCCTGACACTCCAGTGCTGACTAGGAGCCTCTGCCTTCTGATTTTAGGAGAGGCAGTTAAACTAAAGGTCAAGTATTGCATTTTGTTGGCAGCGTAGTGAATAAATACATTGGATGTGCCTCATTTTGTGGTGTTTGCAGTACCAAATATGTAAATTGTGCAGGGATGGACGACGCCTAGATTAACTTATTCTCAAATGTTTTTCATTCTCATATTGCTTTCAGTAAATAGTAGCAAAATAGCCCTTATAGCGATCCGAACAATTAGTACTTAAATATATAGCAATTAGTCACTTCGCCCTGACCCTTCACTGTAAAATCTGTCTGATATAGGAAATGTTTATGATTGTCCAGCTGGTTGGCATCATCCCCCTTGCATGCTGATGCTACAGTAGATCAAACTACTGCCTTCAAATGATATTCAGCGGTTTCTAGTATTGTTACTTCAGACAAAAATGTATCACAAAGACCTGATTCTAGTTTGCACCATGCCCTTCTACCGTGCTCTGGGAGAGCAAAGGAGACCTAGACTGGACCTTAATTTTATTCACATCAACTACACCATCCTGTTACAAAATTTGATTAATGTCAATAGGCCATAATGTCAATAGAAATCAAGCCCAGCAATACAAGCTCTACATTTTGCTTAGTCCATGATTTAAAATTCAAAAAAAAAAGAATCCAATGTTCTCTTTAAAAACTGAACCAAAATGAAATCATTTAAAGGAGTGAAGCAGCTTTACAGGCAAAGGCAATTGAATATGTGGAAATCAAGCTTACTTGATCAAATGGCAAGCAGAACAAAATCACATTATGCACTCTACTAAAACATTCTTTTAATAACAACAGAACAAATCCAAGCCTTCCAAGTTTCCCATGGGTTTTATTAAAGTAACATATGCAGCAGCTAGCTTCCCAGATCCAGGAAGGAGCTAAACAAATCTCCTCCCCTACCTTACTTTTCAGTTTTGATGGATTGCTAATTGAAATGAGAGAAGTGTCTAAAAAGGGATTGGAATTATCAAGATTTTTGTTATTTGATTATGGCCACTTTCACCTCTGTCTGACCAGATTATTTCCTATGAAGGTCAAGGAGACTGAGGCCCCAATTCACCATGTTTGGCGTAAGACTCAGCACATGATTAAGTTCTACAGCTTCGTTAATATGCAGTTGCTAAAATTCAATCCTAAATTGAAGCTGGAGGGTCTTCGTTCTTTCACAAGTGATATAAAATAGATCATGTGTCTCACTCTGTATTGTGCTGCACACAGCCCCACAAACTGAAAATGACCATCAAAATGGATAAGCCATGGCACTGTTATCATATTGGGCAATGATTAGATTACCCGGAACAGTTTGCTAGACCTTTAACACCAACTTACAGCTCAGTACTGACAGAAGAGGAGATTATATCAGACGTTCAAAAATACAGAAACAAAAAGAAGTGTGGATTGAAAATGACACCTCGTTCAGACTCCAGAAAAAAATTAGTCCCTACCACTTCAGTTAAATTTAGAGGGAGGTTATGAGCTGAGAACTGATTAGATAATCTAGTTCCTGTTGATTTCTGTCAGTTACAATTTACATTTATAGAATACCTTCAAAATATGTAATCTTACTCTCTGACTCACATAAACACTTAAGAAATCAGTGAGGTCTGGTCTTAACGTAGCATTTTATACATGAAAAAAATTAAAAAGTAAGCAGAACACTATCTATTTTGAGAAATGGACTTGATAGGACAATAAAGTATATATTCCTCATTAGAATAACCCACACCCTAGGTAACTCAGAGCTAAAAGGGACTTGAATAGCATGCTTTGGTGATATAGAAGTCTCTCTCCTGTTAAAAACATACGGGTTTTAAACACTTTAAATTTTAATGCATCAGGCACCAAGTTTTAAATTAAGAATGAACAAGTTATTTTGTGTAACTGAAGAAAGACCATCTATCTTGCTAAGTTTTCAAATTTTTCACAGGTCTCATTTTGTCGTGCTTAAGACCGATTATACATTATCACTTCATCTATCATATATTATTACAGATAAAGTTGCACATGACTTCTAAAGGATAAAGACTCTGTGCTGCCCAGAGTGTACAAAAACTACTCCAGAAGCAGAAAACACCTCATGGAAATCAGTGAAAAGGACAAAGATGAAACAGAAACAGAGGAGAGAAGAAGAAATGAGAACAAAGGGGGCTTCAGTCCAATTCTCCTTAATGAGATTAATCCATATGTTTGTTTCTGATTTGCATTTTTCGTTATTTCTATTGTTAATACATTGGGGGGAGGGAGTGTTTGGGTTTTTTTGCTGGGTTTTTTTTTTAATCGCTACATAATCCCTTTATTATTTCTTTTCCTGTTGCACTGCAGAAACATCACTGTGCTATTTCACCACTAAAGCAAACAGACTCTCTCAAGGTTATATGACTAGTCAAACACTACTGAATACTACAAGTTGCGGGCTGCTCCAGTGTCTTTTTTTATGCAGCAAGCCATTGGTGTCAGAATATCTTGACTGGACACAGCCACTGAGGATCAAAGTTTTCCTGACCTCAGGCTGCACTTTTATTGTGTTTAGAGGGGAAGGGAGAGTCAGGGGGAAGAAGAGGTTTGTCTCAGGAGCTTTTAGTTTCTTCAAGTAAAGTTCAAAATTGAGATCAACTCGATAAGGAGAACAAGTGCTACTTTATGTACTTATCTGATTGCTGCAAGCTGAAAACACACACAAAACTGTATTCACGTTATTCTGGGCTCTAGGAAGCTATGACCCTATACTTTATAAGAAAAACAGATACCAGGCTTCTTCTCTGGACCATAGGAATGTATTTTTGCATTTAAACCAAATGACTATTTAGGGGGGGGTCATACATATTTATATATATCCATACTTAACTGGGAACAATTTTAATATCAATGTTAGTTTGTTTAGCAAGAGTCAGGTTTCTGCACAGTCTTCTGTGCAATTGATATTACTACAACCTCACTGTTCCCTGAGGAACACAGTTCGAGGAAGCAGCTTGAAGGAAATAAAAAGGTAAAAGGTAATTATTTCTCTGGCACAGCTGAGATAAGTTGGCATAAGGAATGCAATAATAAAAAAGGAAAAAAAGTAACTTTAGCAAAAAGTGATCCAGACTTTCAAAAGAGCGTGCAAGTTATTGATGTGATCAGAACAATAGCTGCTAATGGATGAAGATGTTTCAGAGTTCTTATGCACCTGCTTATTCTTCTGTTAATTAAAATCTGTGATTACCAGAATAATTTTTGCATCGCATATATATGCAGCTTCAGATGCTACACATTTTGCAAAAAAAAAAAATGCAGATCAAAAACTGTGCCAGTAAACTCATAGAAACCTAACTTATTTTAGAATTTGTAGGTGAGCAGAGCACCTAAAAGATTGCCCCAAATTAGGATCAAAGTTTCTGAGCTTTATCCAAGTGAATTAAATGTAATGGCAAACAACGTAGCCTTAGGATTGCATGCTGACAGTGGTTCTGGACTAAATACAAGTTGGAAGAATAAACTAAAATCCATACCCGTTCAGGCTTTGCCCTCTCCACTGGGGCCTCCACCAAAAGGAACCATTAATGCCAGAGCAGACAAGGAGCAGAATTCCACGTGAAGGGAAAACTAGTTTAGAGTTTGGTCCAAAAAAACACCACAAAGACTTTTAGTTGAATTCAGAGGATTCTGCAGACAGATTGTCTTGGGAATAGCAGCTACAGGGTTTGTTTTGAAAAAGATGTTCATGTACTGTGAGGTATCTGCATGAGCTGGAGGGGAACTTGGAAGTGAGCAAATGTAGCTAATTGCAGTATTTTGAAGCATGTGAGCAGTGTAGACAAAACCAGGTCTGGGGGATAAAGGAAACTCCTTAGACACAAGCAAAATCCAAAGACTTTCTGACCAGATTATGCCTATTTGTAAACACAACCAAACACTCAAGTCCATCAAGAACAGCAGTCAGTGGTATCTAATAGCTGTAAGATTTTTCTTTGTAGTATTAATAATAGAAGATCACCATATCCAATTTGCTGGCAAAAGCTGAAACTTCAATGTATTGTAGACAACAATTTTTTTACATGACTTTACTGGAAGGGACCTCTTAGATTTCTTAGACCCCTTAGATTCAGGCCCCGTTCCTGAATGCAGCTTTGTCAACTAATCCCTTTCATAAACTGAAGATTAAAGTGCTTTGCATACATTCACTAATTAAGCCCCACAGTTACAGCTGTCAGATAATATCACTGAATAATTTATTTGACAAATTTCACTTTTTATGATAAATTATTCAATGTTCTTAATTCTTATTATTTTCTCCACAATTTATACAGCTGGGCAAGCAATTTGTGAAGCACAGTCATTCGACAGTCTACTAGGTATGTTCTGAACAGATTAAAAAAACCAAGTAACATACAAGTGCAACTAACAACTTCCTAGTCCCTTATTTTTTCCCAGCTTTAGTCACTGGTGGAGGCTACCTTATATTTCAATAGTGGAACACCTGTAAGATTTGTAGACAACACTGACATGGGCAAAAGTCAGAGGTTTGAATCACAAGGACAAGGTCTGTGCTGTGAGAAGTGAGATGACACACAAAGTTTGATTTCTAAAACTTCACAACAAGAAAAGCAGAATTCACGTATACTGATATCCATCTCCTGCATTTCAGCTGTACCTCAGTTCCTGCAGCAAATCAACATCAATAAACAAAATTACAATAAAACACTTCTGTACAAAGCTCTGCAATAATATTCAGGACACAAGTACTGAATCTTCAAATCCAAACAAATTATTTCCTTCCCATCTAACAAAATTAAGAAGCCGTGGAAAAATCCTCCCATAGTAACTATGCATTACACTTTGAAACTTGCTACATTTGGATCTCCAGAGGGAAGAGAGAGGAAAAAGTAGGAACTGTATTGAAACGTACAAGAACATGTATTTGGTATTGCACATCTTGAAAATATGCAAGAACATGTATTTGGTCATCTTTTTGGGGAAACAGAGGGGTGAATCATTTAATATAATACCACCCACGTAGCACTTTCATCAGCTGATTTCAAAGCAATCATAGTAGTTAATAAAAGCAAAGATAAGAGAATGTTTATGGGGCATGACCCATCTGTCTCAAGCAAATTTCAAGAACTTCAGCAATGTTATTTGGTATTCTGGGACCTGAGGGAATCCCAGAGTTCAAAAATCTGAACCCTAATGAGGCATTTAAAAAAATGGAGATAATGAATGAATTAATTAAACCTCAGACTATGTTCAATTTCCTCTTCAAACTACACAAGGGGAGAAAACCTGTCCTACCCTTGTGTCCTAGTATCTTGACAGTCATAGCCAACTTCATGCTGTCTGATTTTGCAACACATTTTCAAGGAAGACTTTCTCTGCAGTCTAATGGAGCTGAGGAAGGATACAAAAAGCCTTTTCTACAAGCTGTGGTTGCAAAGATAGCACAGGAAAAGCTAAATCTTGGCTTTGCCATATGTCCCCCCTATGTCCAGCCACAAAGGCAGAACAGTATACAGGTCTTTCCTCAAGAAGCAACAATGCGTCTCCTCAAGCCTTACCTACCCTAGGGTATGTCTGCTGGATGTCCAGCAGCATGTATGTACTGCCATCATCACAAACAAGAAACCTCCTCAGGCCAAACTCCACCCCACTCAGACCTTGTCCTATCTCACCCACATGCTGGAAGACTAAGAGGTACACAGGAAGCGCTCCTCCTACTAATGATCATGGTACTCATAGCTGTGGCAAGGGAGACATTAGCTAATTGAATTTGTAACAGCTGGATGAGAAAACAAAATGCACAGATACAAGTGGTTCATGTAAAGAGCACTGCATGATATATGTCAGTCTGAGAAAGCAAGGTATGGATTAATTGCCAGGGACTGACTAAACATTTCAGAGATGAAGTCCAAGATTTACGGTGCATCCTTTTATATTTCAGGAAAGCCTCAGTAAATTGGCCTAATCAGTCAAATTAAGGAGCTTTTCCCCCCTCCCCCCCCCCCGCATGCTGAATCTTCTTCAATGCTAGTGAATTTTTCTAAGGAAAAATTAATAAAAATGTCTTATCATAGATCAATAGTTGAAAGTGATGGACTTACAGTAGTGAATTTAAATGAGCCTGTGAGTCTAGGATCAAACATTTCCCTCTAGTCTGGGGAGCTGCTTGATTTCTTTCTGTTATCTCTAGTGATTATTTTAAAGTATTACATTTAAGTTCATTAACCTCTAAAATTATCTTTAAAGTGAAGGAGGAGGAAATGACATGTGCTGGGATATATCAGAATTTAACAGGCTGTTTTAGAGCTGTGTTTCTAAGATTGTCTTATGTCTTGCTTGGTGAAAAACAATGGGAGAGGAGGGAGAAGGAATTTGAGACAAGAATAACTGGGTTTGGATTTATGCGCTCTCCTGGAGTTACATTCTGTTAATATGGAAGAGGGAATGAGATATTCTGAATTTCCATTTTAAAAAAAAAAGTAAGGAAAATAGTCAATAAAAATGTTTCACAAAAGATGCACTATCCTGCCCACCACAGTCACTTTAACAGATAGCGACAGTTCCACCTCTGACAGTGATGCTTCTGTGAGACATGACACACTGCAGAGGTATGGCCCTTTCACAAGTTACACTTGTGAGAGCAGAGTAGTTAAACAGTTGCTCAGTCTCTTTGTTCTCTTCTAACACACAACTTTTAATGAAAAAAAAGACAATGAAAAAATTCTGTTTAGTAACAGCACTTTAAATTCCTATTGGAGACCTCCTTGGCCTCTTCTGTATGCCCCCGCGATCTTCCCTTCCACATATCAGCCACTGACCCTTCCTTTGAGAGAAAGTTAATCAATTAGGTCTTGAATCCTCAAGTCTGAAAAAGAAACCGGCTTCAGAAAGAATGAGAACCTATGACTGCCATCATCTGTGAAAATTATTCAGACCTGTAGTTGCAGGATTTTGCAACCAGCTGATTTCATTTAGGTGATTTAGTTTAGTTATATATCCTCCACTGCTCTAAATCAGTACTGCTTTACTGACTCCACCAGCTCTTTGTCATTTTGCATCCAGCTGAGCCCGTCGCTCTTTATTTCTTGCCATGAGCAGCAACCATTTATTCCCCAGGATTAACATTAAGAAATAAAGGGAAAGGTACCTAATATCTACTTTAGACCAGCAAAAGGCTACTCTCCACTTGACTCTTCCTGAATACTCCTGGTGACAATCTTTTCACTGCCAGTTAACCAGTTTCTGAGGTTTCCATCTGCACCTTTCTTTTTCCCCCCAGAGTTATTGGTTGAAAATAGTTTTTTTTTAATCAAAACAGAAATTAAATTTGTTGAAAGTTAACCCTTCCAGAAGTCTAGCTGGTACTTTACAAAAGTCTTCTGCAAGTAGCTGCCTATTTGAATTACTTATGTGAGACAGACATATATTTTAGAACAAAGACATTCTTAAAAGCTTCATATTTACATTATGAGTATTTATTTAGTGTACTCCAGTAGACAAACAGATGTACATCTTATTAGGCCATTTGAAATATTAACACATTTAGTATAGCTGGATAGTAAAATGATAAATTGCCTTATCTAAACCTTTGCTCACTAACTCTGCACCAGACAGGGTATTTCCTAATGTTCTAAAATTCTGAGCAGCTTTGAATAACCATCAGTCTCTGCACAGCTTTCCAAAGAAATATTTATTCTGTCCTGAGCAAGAAACTTGCTAGTAAATTAGCAGAGGGTTCAGGAATGAAAACAGATAAGGTTTCACAGGCTGGTTTCTCATTTTCTAGCCGGGAGAAAAGGGAGTTTTATAGCACTAGGAAAGGGAGACTCAAAGTCCTCCAAGGTATTGTATTATTTGCTTCAAAACATGGTAATTTCAGAAAGTCATACATTGCTGGATGGTTGATTTGGAAAAAGGAAAAGATCGGTCACTAGAAGAGGATAGGGAGATAGTGACCTGTTGCTGTTCCTATCCCAAGACAAAAAAATAAAAAAAGGAAAAAAGAAAAAAAAAGGAAAAAAAGAATTAGTAAAAGATGTAGAGAGATGAAAAAAAGAAGGAAAGAAACCCATACTGCTACAGTACTAATACACATACCAGTATAATGGTACCACTTCTGAATACAAATCATACACAGGGTTAAATGACAACAATTCCATTTAGAATTAAAATAAAATTTATTGCACTTTGTGGCACTTAATTTATTCCTTTATTCATAGACTGTGTTTTCTGTTTCCAGGCTAACAATGGAATGTAATAATCTACTCAGCGGTAACCCTTCTCTACTGGATAAAAACCCTACAAAAAGTGTTGAGCTTGACTGAAAAAAAATTAAAACACATTCCCTGAATTATATTTTCACCAACTACTCCTTTTTGATTCAAGAGCAAATGTGGGCACAGCAGAAACCATTTAAAACCTTTTTACCAATAGCAGCAGAAAAAAAAAGGGAACCTTGAGAAATAACAAGGAAGCAATGAATGCTCAGGTATACTATCAATGATTAAAACCCTACACAAACACAGGCATGGTGCAACTAGACATCAAGAACGCACTTTGCAATGACACAAGCTGTCCTTAAAAGGAACATGCTTAATGTATTCCAGAGCTGTGGGAATGAAAAGTAGCACGGGCATCAGATTTTTTGAACCAGGCATTTGAAGTGTCAGCATTTTCGTCCCCCTCTTGGATTTTTCAGATGAGTTTTATTCTGTCCTGACCGGAATAAAAAGGAGATTCTAGCTGCAGAAATATGCTGAAACACTTTCATTGTAAGCATCCCAACGCCTTGCTGATGCAGCCAGCAGAAAAATGGTGAAAGGACGTCTCGGCTTCAGCATTACTGCGAGATATCTAAATGGCATTTTTACAAAACCTCGTGAGGCTTATTGTTAGTTCCTCCCCTCCCCACATTTATATCACTTGCCTCCTACAAGGTGTTTTCCAACACTTCCACTCCTATCAACTTCTTTTAAAAATGCTACTAACTTCAAACTTTGTATCAGGTCCAGCCTGCTCCTGGCTTGTGTACCAGAGAAGTTGGTACACTTCAAATTAACAGAGGAGGTCACAGCTCATGGGTTCCCATACCTCAGACTTCCTTATGGATGTTCTTACCCTATACTGAAAAGGGATTTTCTGTAGCCCAGCCTACTCCAAGTTCCATGTTTGAAATAAGAGGCAGCCTTTCATTGAGGTGTGAGCGTTATACACAGGGCCTCACCTACCACGAGTGCTGTCAGAGAAGTCTCACGCGCTGCAGAATTGTCCCTGCCCAATCAAGGTACCGTTATTGGCAGGTACTACATTTTGCAATACACCTCTGCAGCACTTCCCATACAGACAGCTTCTCGGAAAAGGCAATCTGTACACTGGGACATCTTTTATACACTAATGTGTTACATTAAGCATTCATTCATGTCTCTTGATGGACCAAAGCATGTGAAATTTTTTGAAAAAAGAGACCCGAAGAACGCGGAGCTAACATGCTCCCAAATGAGAGAGGAAAAAGGCAGGGATCTCCTTTGGAGTGGTAATAGCAGAAGAACTAAACATCTTTTTGAATAAAGCTAACACTGGAGGAAAGGAGGTTTTCATACTAAAGTCCTTATTTACAGAGGGAAGTCCTAGAAGTGCCTCTAACTGAAGTGTTGGTAGGAAAGCTTTTAGAATACATTAATAAATGAGCAATAACAAATTACAATGACAGAGCGATATTCACTCAGGATTTGTAAAGAGCACCGCTCAGATCAGAAATTGATGAACTACTAAGAGTAGTGTGTGATCAGCCTTGGCATCAGAGGAATGAAAGATGCCAAACATAGTACCATCTAGTTATGTAAATCTCAGGAGGATGCAGCTTTGGCTTTAATTCAGGACAAACTGATAGGGGAAAAAGAACCCCAACCCCAGAAACCACCAGCCAACAACAGAAGTAATAGGCTGAAGAAAAGCTTACATATTGGGGAACTGTAAAATGAGGAAAGATATAGAGAAGATGACTTTAAAATAACCTTCTGCTTCTTCTAATATAAAAACTGAGGTATAAAATTACATGGCAACAGCTGCAAAATAACAAAACCAAATTTGGTTTATACATTAATAACTAGTATCTTGTGGTGGTTCAGCCCCAGGCAGTGGCTGAGCACCACACACCGCTCACTCATTTCTGGAGGAGAAACAGATAGAACATCCGTGGACAGATTACTGGGAAAAGCACCATGAAAGGGGAACAATAACAGCCCGTGGCAAATTTCATTTACAACCGGTGATCACAGAATGGCAAGATTGGAAAAGACCTTTAAGATCATCAAGTCCTACCATTCCCGTCCTATGCTAAACCAAAACCCTAAGTACCTGATCTACCCTTTTTTTGAACACATCCAGGGATGGTGACTCAACCACCTCCCTGGGCAGCCTGTGATAACACAGAGTAAGGACTGACCAGACACCCCAGCCACACTTCCACTGCCCTGAAGGCACCCAGCAGCACTTCTCCCCAACCAGCCCCTTTTATGGGGGAGTGATGTCAGGTGGTGTGGAAACAGATGGGACTGACACAGCTCACCTGGGCTTGCTGCTTGGGGAGATTAACTCTGGCCTGGCTGGAACCAGGATATATGTGTTTTCAGGTTAGGTCTTACTACACAAAAAAGTAATTGCAAATAAACTGTCAAAAAGTTTGTCCCTGAAAAATTTTTAGAAATTTTTTTTTTCAAATTTGTTGAAAAAAAGAAAAAAGGCAAACCCTAGTTCCAACTCTCTGGAAAAATAAACGTGATTTACCTGTTAAAGCACCTCCTCCCGCTGTCCTCATCTCCCACCAGCTTCCACGAGCACAGCAGTTTCCCCCACAGCTCTGAGCCCACCGAGTAGTGATGTCTCCCTCTGGATACTCCAGAGCTTTACAGAGCTGCAAGGCAGTCAAGGCAGAGAGGCTTAACACACTCGACTGCTGTGCTTTGTTCTGGGAGAAGAGAGTTGACTGAAGTCACACCTCACTCACCCCACTCTGGTATGGCCGTGGTGATGGGCCATTTAGCCAAACAGAGAGTTAAACTCACTCTTTTTGGCATTCACGAGGCTTTGGATGTCCTCGGAGAGGGCCTTGCTTATTACAGAGAGTGGCATGCAATCATAGGTATTCTCGACCCTGTCGGTCTGGTTTACTTGTGAAACCAGACAAGAATAACAAAACCGTTTGTGAAAATGTTGAATGCCATATTGTTGGCAGTGTCTTCCAGGAAATGGACTGGAAGCCACACTATTGAATGGTTTGTGTCTGAAAGCTACTTGGTGTTAAACCTAAAGGACTATATAGAAAAAATATTGCATAGAACTGAGGAAGCAAGAAGGCATCTGCAGGAATAAATTCCTGTACAACTATAAACACAGAATAATGTATTTCTTGTACATTTAACACCTATCCCAAACTAGGATCTCATTCCAAGAACTACTTACTCATACTTTATCATTACTCGCCTCACCATTATAGTCTCTTTGTGCTGCAGTGTCATGACCTTTTCCTTGACTAAATCAGTTCTGAATTAGCTCCTCATCCACGCTGGCTCATTTATCCAGTCAGGTCAGCAGTGTCAAAAGACACTGTGGTGCTTCTCCATTTCTGTGCTCTGACCAAGCCATTGCCTGCTCACTGGAACAGGCGCAGGCCTTCTGGAGGTCTCTTTCCCCCAGAAAAGGTTTGCAGCAGCACATGATCTGAACACCTCCTTCACAACATATCACATTACTATGCTTCTCAAAGAAAATTAATAGGTATAGCTTAAAAAACCCAAACTGAGTGCCCTACTGAGTTGTCTGGATCTCTTTGTGAAATAGACGTTACAGGGCTCAACTGCAGAGTTTTCTGAGAAAATGGTATGAATTATGCTGTGTCACCTGGCTGGCTGGGCTGTCCCTTGTAGACTTAATGCATATTCAAACACCAGTTTACACACTGTATGTAATGCACAGAATACCTTAAATGGATAACAAATATGATTTGGTAATTAATACATGCCAGCATATGTGCACATGTATTTATATACATATTTCCCAGGCTGACGTGTACATGAATGCTAGTATCAAAGATGACAAAGGGTCATTTTTTCAGAAAAATGTGCATTTCAAAGTACATTTCATAAATAAAACTACTCTTAACATTTTTAAGTAATTACCGGGATTAATGTAAAACAATTGCTGAGGACTTTAGTTAAATAATCATCTGTTCTCAGCTTCATTAAAAACAAGTCTTCACCTGCTACTCACTGTCTTCTTGGTTACAAAACTAGAGGTTGTTTGAATAACGATGGAAAAGAAGCTGTTAGAAGCTGTTTACACAGAAAAGTATAAAGTACCAACAGGAGGAAGCATACTTAATGCTATTGTGAAATTGTTATATTTTGAGCACAGGCTTACTGCCTAATTCAGGAGCATGCTGATACAGGCATCTGGTGACTTCTCACTCAGAGCAGCAGTGCTATTCCCAAATATTTTAAAATCATGACTTTCCTTATTCCTGGGGATTCAAAGAGCACGCTTTCAAGCTTACCTCTGCAGCTTTTAGGACTAGAAACTCAGTTTCTTTTCTAAGTAAAATACCTGAAGGTCAAAATAAACCTATGACTTTGAGCTCCAGAATGTTAAGGGCAAAAGATGAGGAGATGAGCAGGAAGACAGAGTAAGAGAGAAATGCCAAGAGGCTTCAACAGCAGCCTGAGAGAATACTGCTTAAATGAACCCCACAACTCCCATTTTTCTGTTGTGTAAGTCACTTGAACTTCTCCTAATTATAGGTTCACCACGCTTCATTTTGAGCAGAGGTCAGCACTAAAGTGCTGCATTTAAGAGAAAGAGAGAGAGGTGCCAATTTTCTACCGATGTAAAATGACACTGCTTTGTTGGCCTAAGCCATTCCTCTGCAATTCTCCAGTTTTTGCAGAGGAAACCTGCTGACTCCTGCACTCCCCTAAGAGTATGCTCCCATCATACATACAGCCACAACTCATGGTCCTGCAGAGCAGAGACAGACCTTACGATGGAGAGAGCGCTCTGGCTTCACTAGTGCCTCTTTCCTTTGCAAAAAGAAAGTTTTCTCAAGGCATCCTCTTCCCACAAACCCTGGCTGCATGACATGACATGGCTGCCACTGTGGTAGCTTGTGCTCTCTGTCCTCTGTTATAGGGACTAGAAGCTCCTAGGCTCTTACAGAGCCTGCTGGCTAAAGGCTTTAGTAAACAACATCACTACTTTTTCTGTGTGTTCGCAGTTGCTTAATTCGGGCATTGCTCTATTGTAAGACAATGGGGAAGTACCTTGTTCTGGGGGACTTCAGTGATATTTGAAGGAGAAAGGAAAAAAGAAATAGAAATCCCAAACTCTGCTCTTCTCACCTGACAACCTTGCATATAGTTGCATACACACCCTTACTTTTTGACAATACGAGCAGCTGCCTGAAGAAGCCTAAGCCTTTAAACTTTGTTTAGGTTTGCTGTATGCTTTGGTTCCATTTTAATCCATTTCCTATTTCCAGCAGGACTGTCACATAGTACAAAGGATGATAGAGTACGGTCCAGTAATCTCTATCTATTTTTTTTCACTGTGGCAATCACCAAAATTATTTAACGTGCTATGGGGATTTTGTGATTTCACAAATTCACCAGAGTTGCATCATACAGTTTTGGTAATAGTGGTTCTGTTACATGACATTTTTATCTATGGAATATCCTTCCAGACTTGTCTATGTAGTGTAAATTCTAATTCCTCCAATACCCTTGAATTTAACTCCCTGAATCCTGTAGTCGTAGGAATTCCCTTTGTTAACCTCAATATTGTCAAAGAACAACAACCGAGGCAGCATATTAAATAGTTCGATGTATAACAGTAACTCAGAAGAGGTTCTTCCTTCACAAGCGACAGCAGCCTCTCAACCTTTTTATTTTACTTGTTAGAACTGAACTTAACCTTTCCCTTCCCTGGAGTGGCCTCTTTGCAGTCATGTTTCCCGACCTACTTCTTAGCTGTTTCCCTAAAGAAAATAAAATACCCTCCTGAATTTTGAAAGTGGTGGAAAAACCAATGTCGATAATGTTTAATAAATAACCTTTGTTAAAACAGTCTAAATCTATGTAGAGTAAGCCCCAGCAGCCCTCTCACATCCCACAGCTGATTTGCATATTGGGTCATGGAACATGTTTTAGGATATTTGACTGCAGACCTCACTGAAATATTCATAATACTGTGTTCCAAGTAACATTCAGTATAAATTGTCATTAGACAAAGACTCCTTGCTGGGAACACCCAAAACACCTCTGAATTTGGATTTTTAAAGTCAAATCTTTAATATACTGTCTACTTGAAACCGGCTGTTATAGCCATACTTATATTAAATACAAATTGCCCATGTCATAAGCGTTCTGCAGCTCTGAACGTATCCACACACATGCTGCTTAACTGAGAGAGGCCAGCAGAAACGGATCTGGAACAGCGAAACCGTCTGTCTCTAAGGGAAAGAGAGACCTAGAAAGTAGGAAGGATGTGTTCTGACATGGTATGAACAGGCTACGTGTTACAAACTTGGTTTTCAGATGTCTGGGCTGTTCATTGGAGGAGAATTCTTCTTCTCTGTGTGCATAACAGAGATGATCTCAACCAAACCAAAGATGCTTTCAGAGTTCATCAATGCAGTGAAATGCATCAGTAGTCCACTTACGCCATCTGAATCTTGTCTGTGTTGTTTCCAATGTGGCAGTCACTCATCTTTCTATCTCTAAGGTAGAGGCCTTACAAACACATTTATTTGAGGCAGGAAAAATACAAGCACCACATTTTATATGTCCAAAATGCTCTATTATTTCTTTTAAGAAACAATAGAATTTAATGATGTTGTGGTTTCACCCCAGATGAATTGAGGTGAGTAAACACTTAGGGGTTCTGAATTACAACCTGTTGTCTCGCAGCATAATGGTATCGACAGAAAGTGTGGGAAATTTATGTTTACACAATAAGCATCTCTAACTCAAATACTTTCACAGATTATTGGACATTACATCTGCTTCAGTGCTAGGCAGCAGACTAACAGGCAATTTTCTGAGGGAGTTTCCCACTTAAAAGCATAAATGCAAAATATCTGTAGGTGATGACTTCTATTTATTAAAGGCATTCATCACCGATGCTCAAAGGCCAATGACGTCAGAAGTAGTCCTGGTAGAAATGGAGGACTGAGAAAGAGAGGAGGTCAGTATTTCCCTCCCCATGCAAATTCACATGCATTTTTAAGCAAACATAACCCAACTGTCACCTTATTTTCCTTTCCTCAGCAACAAGATTTTAGTAGATGAAGTTACTAAGCAGTAATATTTGCTGAGAGGCCCTTTCTGTTTTAACTCCCAGAAAGTTTGCTTCCCAGATCTATCCTATTCAATAAGGATCACGCAGGAAGCTTCTCCAGCAGAAATCTCCACTGGATACAGCTGAGCCAGGAAGAACCTCTGCAGAGGTTCCTGCTGTTCACAGCTGCCCCACTTCAGAGATGGAAAATAAGTAAATCTTTCACAAACATGAGTTTAAGATAGCTGTATTACCCATGAGTAGCAAAACCACAATCACATTAGGCAAATTATTTCATACAGCCAGATAAAAGCTTTATGTCATGCCAGAGTATATTTTTGTGCAGTGAAAGACCACACATGTCACAGGCACTTTCTTTTAGTGGCATTTGGAAGCTGAGAAATGTTATTGGTGTTGTGTGTCACATATTGCTCACAAAGAAACAGGGTTTCCTTAATACTCTAAGTCCCATTTTAAAAACCTCAGAAGGAGAGATAAAAGCTTATGCACTTTGGAAAGGTCTAAAGACTACCAGAAATAACTTTTCCATATTGAATAATATTCCAGGATTAACATTTGATGTCGTCTGACCTATCATGTCTAGAAACAGAAGCCTCCTCCTATTGGACAGAAGAAAAAAGTAGTCTTTGCAGCTTTCTAACAGTATGAAGCGCCTGCCTCTAATACTGATGAGTTATCAGACCTTAATCCTTTTACTAATCCGGAAAAATTGCCAGAATACCATCACTTTCAACAAAAAACCAAGTGAAACTTGGCAACTTCAATGAATGTCACTCTGGAGAATTTAAATAAACTCAAGTCCAGAATTCAAAACAAAACTCAACAAATGTGAAGCCAGGCAAATCAAACCACTCAACCAAAACTATTCCCATGAGTCGCTAAGAAACAAAACTCTGTTAATGCAGGGACCTTGCTCAACATCAGTGACTAGCTGCCTGCCTGGAAAATCCCAGGTGGCAATGAGAGAAGCCACAGTTTGCATCACGTGCATCGGCTCCATTTTATCTTTCCTTTATGCTCCAAGTATAATGCTAAAAGCCCTTCAGTGGTGTGAAGTTGCTGGAAAGACAACATACATTGCATCTTTACACAGTACACTCAACAACAGGGTGAGAGAAGTGTCATCCCATTAATTGATTTGGGCTCCTTCATCCAGATCATACTCCTCTCTTCAGTGTTTAGCAGTCCAGTGGGATGGGTACAAGTACCAGACACATCAGGGTCTACACCTTGGCTGGGGGCTGATATACTCTTATTATTTTATGAAATACGTGAACTCAGCCACAGCACTGTCTGAGTCAGGGAGATGCAGAGCATCAAATAATCCCTGGAAATGTATCTAGCTCCTCATAAATTTGGTTAGTTCCTGAAAACCCAAACATGTCTCTCTCCTGGTCACCTTATCAACATCGTGGACTGGTAGGATCCATAAGGTGAGCCACAGTACCTTTTACGCAAATTTTAAAATATGCACCATATTTAAAACAAATTGACGCATAAGAAAATGTATTTTCATATTTTGAAGGATGAATTTTTAATAACTTAATTACAACTTCACAAAAGAAAGAATCATTACTTTTTACACATTCCAAATCCTTCTATATCAAACATGTGTCTCCAAAATTGCCCTCTACATGTATATTAATGATGCCATCAGATGCTTAAAAGACATGCCCTGAATAATACATACAATTTAAATTAACTCCCATTCTTAATGTTCCCAAAGAAAAGTGGAAGCAATCAAATAGTAAGTCAGGTTCACTCACAATTATTATCATTTTGGTATTATTATTTATTATTAATACAAAATTCAATGATCTGTAGGTATTTACAAGCAGTCTCAGTGAATCTATTCAGACCTTGCAAGTCACTTCAACATCGTAGAACAATTCAAGGCTCAATGAGCAGAATGAAATCTCTGGCAGCTTGACAAGAAACTGGCTCAGATAACTTACAGAACAAATGACCACTCATGGTTTAGAGAATTATCATTCTCTCTCGCTGCTGGTACAAATATATTTTCAAAAGAAATGAGAAGTTTTCATGAACTTCAGCTATCCTTAAGGACAGAGGGGCCAGGGAATGGATCAGGCCAACATGGTCTTGAATGGTAGTAACATCAGTGTAGCAGCCAGTCAATGAGTACTCGAATTTCTTGCATTTGAGTCATTCCTCTTTGGTGTCAGCCATCTACAATGAGTCTTTTTCAAATGATAACAAAAATTCAGTGATGCTCCAATCCCACTTAGGAAAAAAATATCTTGAAGGGAAGAAGCAAGTCTGTTATCTAAATAATTGCCCATAGCTAGCTAACTGAAGATGCCCAGGTAGTTGCTTTCATATCAATGTATATAAGCAGTTAAATATAATAGGCAGAGAAGGGACTAGGGAAGAATTGCAGAAGGGACATAAAAATAGATAAAATCAAAACAGAGAACACAACTTTATGTTCCTGTAGGGAGCAGGATTTGAGGAACTAAGAGAATGCAGGGGCAGAGAATTTTGTAGAGAATCTTAATATCACTTTCTCCTCCTCACCCACACAGTCCAAATCTGCAAGATTTTCCATATGTCACATGATTTCATAGAGGAAGTGATGTTCCAGCTATTAACGTAATACATCTATGCAGCATGAGGCTTTACTTCTGATTTATGGAATCAATATCAGAGAGAAACTGTACTTTGAAGAAGGGTCGGTTGTCAAATTATCCAAAGAGCTTGAAAGCCTGGCTTTATTTGGCAAAGAGACAGCTTAGAGTCCCTTCAGGGATGGCTGGCTCTCTTACGCTTAATGTCAGGACAAAAGGGATCCTTGATGGAGCAAGAGATTGGAAGAAAACTCTCAAGGGTAGTGAACTCCACTCTCTGCTCTCATAGAGAAGCAATTTGGGTGAAACATTACAAAAAGAACCTCTCTCAGACATTCTCCTGCTCATTGCAGGAGATAGAGCCACGAAAAGCTTCAAGATTTCCCTTGTGACTGGAAAATGCCAATTATCAATCCAATGAAGTCAAGGATGCTAGTCTTCTGTGGAGAGCTTACTCTTGTGCCAGCAAACAACAGTCTGAAAAGTAAAAACTACAAATATCGGACAGAAAAAATAGTCCCTGGTATAAAAGTTGGCAACAACCTCACTGAAATTCCACAGGATTGGTTTCAGTTTCATATACTTGATACGTAGCATCATTTCTGTATATTTGGGACTGTGATCTTTAACTGTCAAGCTCAGTCCTGCCCGTGCTGATGGCCACGGGAGCTTCAGGACTGAATTCAGTGAAAGACTGAATACCCAATCACCAAGACACTGAAGCTGCCTCTATTAAATTTGATTTCTATTAAATTTCAAGTTCTGGCATCAAGTCTGTAGACACATTAGCAATATTGGTAGGGTTTTTTTACATACTATTTCTTCCCTCCCACACTAGACCTTTTGCAAACTGGTTACAGAGAGAAATGAGGTTCAATTTCTACGAAATTGTCTATTTTACCCATAATCCTTGATTTATCTGTGGCCACTATAATTTTTCTTTTTACTCCCAGTCCTTTAACCAGTAAACTAGAAGTTACAACTCAGGAGACAGAGGGTTAAAACAGGTGTCCAAACTTCCCACAGCATTAAAAAAAGCAGCAGTGTCACATAATTCACTGCTGATAAGGCGACACACTTAGATCAAGGGCCAAGAAGTAGCTTTCTCTGCACTATTAAAATAAGCAGAAAAGGCAGGGACTGTAATTACATTTAAACCTCAGCCTAAAGCCCACAACACATTTCCCACTTTCAGGAACAGTAGGCAGAGAGGCATTTTGCCTGATATTGTGCTTAAGAGGATCACCAGTCATTTCTCCTTGAAGGATGCATTCGTCCCCCTCTCCAGCAAGCACCATCCTCACTGATGGCTTTTTCCATCAGAGTGAGTCCTTGGAGGCAAATCACTGCAGTAGCTGCTGGCTGGAAAGTTCTGGCTCTGCAGCAGCCAGCAACAAGGAGCAGAAGAAGATGGAGTGATCTGCATACTGCACAGCATTTACAGTCCAAAAGGAAAGCATGTTGGAAGTGTGAACTGAATTTCAATAAAAAAACCCCTTGGAATCTAAACTAAAAAAAGAAAGGTTAATGACGTTTACCTCCTAAAAAGGCCAGCATGCATACGCCAGAGGGGATGTCTGTAAGGAATGACTGATTGGCAACTACTTTCTGTACTGCTGCTGTTGAATCACCAGCTTTATAATGCAGAGCCCTGCATTTAGAGTGACTGCATAGAGGAGAAAAAAAAAAAAAAAAAAAACAACACAGCAACTTGGAAAACCCACCTTTCTAGGAGAGATCACCCACCAAGCACCCCTCTCATGTAGATTTTGACAGGTCTAGCCCTCACCACACAAGTTAAATGTTGAAGATATGAGGCTTTAATGTCTTGAGATTACTGTTTCCCTTGGTCAGTGACTCTGTTCAGCACTGATTATTTTTAGGATGCAGAGGTTGCCAGCTTCAAAAGGACTGTCCCTAAAGGACTGCCTTAGTAGCTACAGTGAGCCAAATAAAGTGTGACAACAGCTAACATTACCATTTACCTGGCTGTATAACTTAAGCCTCCTGACTATGTATAGCTTGGCAAAGACAGAGTCTCTTGGCTTCCAGGTGTGCTATAAGGTCAGTCTGTTTCCACAGTCTTTCCCCTGAAGATCACGACAGCTGTAATGTGGGTCACTGAGCCAAACCAAGAGCAACTATCATTTGGCAATGGGTTCACCCGAGTGCTTTTCCCCTCTGTATTTTTCAAGTGTCTGAAAAATGCAGGCATTAAAAACCTGCAAGTGGCAAATACCATACATCAAATTAAGATCCCAGAGATACACCTAAGCAAAAGCGCAGCTTGCCCAGGCTGGCATAAATAAAACTGCCACCCCTTAAGGGAAGACAGGGGAGAAGACATCACTTTGAGCCTGAGGACAGTGTACTTCTCACCCACTAAAGCAAGTTTTCACCTTTGCAGTCCCTCATCATCAGATACTACAAACCCAGTACATCTTCACTTTGTGCCCTCTTTAAGAGCCAGAAGTCTGCTTGTAACTTGCTGGCTAAACTCAAGCTGGCATTAAATCAGAGTTAGGCACCAGCACAATGCTATCAATGTGGGGCTTTGGTTACTGAAAAAAAATTACACGTGGCTTGGAAAATCTGAAGTAAAACTTGTGCTTTTATGACTATGTTCCTACTGAAATCCATTTTAGCAATTTGAAATCTTGTTCAGGTACACCTACCTGTGATGCAGATCCAGCTGCACTGCAGTACAGACAGCTCAGCTACTAGCCAAATTACCACTGGGGATAGTCAATAATTAGACTATGCATGAGATTACACAAAGGTAACATGAAGGAGGATCCTTTGAAAGCCAATGCCATACTATCATTTGAAGGACAAAAGGAAGAGAAAAAAAAACACCTAAAAAAGAGGCAGCAATCTTCCTGCCTATCCCTCTGGAATGCTTTCTTTTCAGCACAGCAAAGCTCAAATATATAGGACACAGTGTGGGACAGAGGGTCAGTGGGTTACACTTATTTATACACTATCTGTATTTGGTTCAAGGACTCTCAGATAGAAAATAGAAAGAAAAAAGGCTTTCCCTGATGGAGCTTTCAGCCAGTAGAAACCGAAGATAATATTGTACTTTTACAACACGCAGTAGATCACCAAATTCATTTTTACTGGGGTCATAACAAAGGATTTTAGCTCTAGCCTTCAGAGGTAAGGAGTTGGTGACTAATCATATGGATTTGTCATATGAGGTGCTTGATTGCTGTTGTAGTTTTGAGGGGTTTGGAGCAGGGGCAGCGTGGGGGTGTTTGTTTTTACACTCAGCTGCGTATTGGTCTTGAGTTCAGGATTAATCATATCGTTGCCGTATCTGAAAATAACACATATTAAGGGAAAATATATGCCTTCACACAAGCCAACGGAAAGCAATCTGAACAGTTCAAAAAAGCAAGCCTGTCCTCGCCCATACTCCCTACTTCACTGGCACTGTTAGTGCTTGTTATGATATTTCTTTTCTCCTGCTTAAACATCTCTGTACTTCTGCTCTCTCCCCATGTATATGAACGGTTTGTAGCTGTAGGCTGGAAAAAAGCTGTTACAGGTATATACCTTACTGTTTCCAGGTCAGCTTTCAGCTCATGGGTGTTGCCAAGGTGCCGTGCATGTTTGCTCTGAACTTCTGGGCTCATCCTTCCATTCTGCCAGGATCAATTACAAGGTTTGCCATTACAAAACCAGGTCTTAGTGACCTGGGCACATTGCTGCATCCCTGGTGACCTAGAGAAAGAAAAAACCCCAAAAAACCCCTAACCAAACCCTAAAGTCCTCATGAGGAATTTAAAAATCATGAGAAAAACAGCGTGAGTTTAACGTTTAGGAGAAGCAATTAATCCACAGGCACAGAAAACAACAAGAAGAAATCTTACCACAATCAAGAGTATCTTGAATAAGTATCTTTGTTATACAGACAAAAATCAACAAAACTCTTCTACCCCCTCTTTAAAATCTCCCTCTATTCAAAACTCTTTCAATGCACCTTGTTAAAAGAACCTTCACACATACTCTCCAATTATATGAATATGGGATTCTCTTTCCCTTGCCTAGAATTTTAAAAGAGAGAACCATGGCGTTTTGTTTTCATTTTTTTTCTTTTCCCTCCCCTCAGCCTTTGCCTGTGGCTGGCAGAATTCAAGCCATATATATTAATACTTGGGGGAAAAGGTAGAAAAATAAATTTAGGAATATGCACATCCAAAAGGGTCCCTGGTTTTGCTGGGAGCATTGGAAGTTAAGGACAGTTCATGTAAGCCAAACTAGACGTAAAAGTTAAGAGCCATTGGAGAAAAAGGATATGATTTCTTTAAAAATAAAACACAATTAATAGAAACGGAAACCGTGGTTACATTATTTAGCTCTCTTCATAAGAAATAAACCTCAAAGCACTCTACACTTCTAAATTAAACTTCCTAAAAGCCTTTCATGTAAGTAAGTAGTGTTCCTCCCATTTTTACAAAAAAAAAATCAGGAACCAGCACAATTTGTAAAACATATATTAAGCTGTGATCCATACTTTTAAAGTGTTTTGGCCTGTAGTCAGTGAGAAATAGGGTTAGGATTATGCTCCTGATCTCTTAAGGACTTTTAGACAAATGTAACATTTCTTTCACACAAACACATGAGAAACTTCTCCTCAGTTTCCCTGTTCTTGCTCAGGAGAAAACACCGGACACAACTAGATAACACATGTAACAGGTTTGTCATGCTGGGAGTGCCGTTCCCTGGAGGCAGGTGGGTAAAGGGACAGAGGTCAGATGGCAGGTTTAGGAGCTGTATGCTCTGTGTGTGTCTTACTAGTAAATCGGGCCTTTCACTTTTTTGCAGTCTGGGGCAGAATTTCATGGATATGCCTATTTTCACAGCATTTGCTCCTGAGCCCAATCTCCTTTACTTAAAGGGATGGAAATCCAGACTCTGAATAGCAAATCTTTGAACTTCATCAAGTAGCCTTTAAAGGTTCATATTGCCAGCCCACATACTAAATTTTATCTTTTTAAACTTACAGTAGAGTATCAGTATGTTAGTTATAATCATCTCTTACTCGCTGCCAGAAAGTTGACAAGTGCCTTCAATCAATCCGTGATGTGAATTTTCATCATGCAGCAGTTTCACTTTAAAAACAATTATCAGTACATATCTGCAAAACTACCCCACTATTTTATTTCACAGAGTTCTTTAAAATGCTCCTAAAGCATAACACTGGGTTGCATATACATATTAATTGTTTTTACAAACCTATGCCCCCTCATTTTTTCCCTTTGTTTGCCACCTGCGTCTGTTCACTGCGAGGTCTCTGCTCTGAGGCAGAGACCACTTTTCCATGCAGCATTTGAGTAGACTCCTGCAAACCCTACCTGGCTGTGATTAGAGCTCTTAAAAATACAGCAACACATGCTCTATCAGCAATAAATAAATGCATCATTGATTCCTTTCACTAAACCGAACAATATGTTCTTAAAATTACAGGTCATCTGATGTTGCTGATTCACTACAGGTAATCTAGCCAGCAAGATTCAGAGGAACGTTTTCCAACTCTTGCACTGCTGTTCCAAACATCACCTTCAGTGTCCTTTTATATACAAGCTCTTTAGTAGAGGAAGGTTTACTTTAGCTCTTACGCATATTTATAATGGCCCTCTAATCATCATTGTAAACAATACGCTGAGCCTGACAAACTCTGTTACAAGAGCAATCCCAGTAAAATCAGTGGGATGTGCTTCTGATTTAGGACTTTTCCAAACATTGAGTACTTGCTGACTCCATTCATGCCATATATTGTAAATGTTTATTGCCTCATTACTTAGAGCTATAATAAAAAAAGCTCAGTTCCACCATATCCAAAAAAATAAAATAAAATGTAACTTCAAAACCCATGAGACAGGTTTTAAATCATGTATTATCTTTAACGTAAAAGAAAAAGTTTATGGGTGTTTTTCTCTTACTTTATGTTATCTTTGTATTTATTATATGCTTTTATGGTTAGAAACTCACCAAATTCCTTAATTTAATGTAAGGGTCCTGTGTAAATACCTGAGTTGGGGATTTAAGAAAAACCTGCGTGTCACAGGAGTGTATAATTCCATGGTTTTATACATTTTATGAAGAGACAAAACCGAATTCATTCTTTCTTCCTTAAAAGATCTACTATCATTTGCTGAATTAGACGATTTGATATGTTAGTTGTTTCAATTTAATTTGAAGAAAGGCAATCCAGAAGAAGAAAAGCTTTACTCATGCACAGAAAATTAACACACGCCTTTTTTTATGGGTTGATTGCATTTCAGTGTTTTTCAAGTGATGACTCAGGTTTTCCTTTTGTTTATGCATCCACAATTCCCTTTTAGCTAGCCTATTTTATTTTTTTAATGGAACATGTTAATGAAGTAGCATATTTTGTTAAACAAACCTTGATTTCTCCTCTCTCTCCTTCTCTCCCTCCCACAATTACAAAGCAATCACATCCCCAGAGCATCACTATCTATTGAAATTGAAAGTCTTTAGGGTATTTCTCGGAAGCAGGAGACTGCAAAGTTTGAACGAGGTACTCTGCTGGCAAGCTTTCAAACTTATTTGCAGATCAGGACCTCTTTTGTAAAAGTCTCCCCAGGAGGAAGGCAGTTAGACACCTGCCAGTAGCCTGCAGTGGCACCATCCCACTGTGATGTTAATGAGATGAATGAGAGCACCAAGGAGAGCTGCAATAATTACAGGGTGAAGAGCTTGTCTTTTCCTGGCCCTTCTCTCTGGGCTGCCTGTTCTATAAAGAAGGGTCTTTTGTAATACTAATTACAAATGTTAATTAAACATTTCTTTGGAATTTTGCCCTCCATTAATAGGTCAGATAAACAGGGAATAGCAATGACAGGCACAAGTCATTATCAACCACATGAGAAAAATACCATTTATTTGCTCCCTTCCTTTGGTCCCTCCAAAGATGTAACTTCTGGTTTTGTTCTGATTTATTAAGCAGACACTAAAACCACTGAAGTATAGCCTTTCTGTAAAGAAATAAAATAAAAATAATTCCTACAATAAAGGAGTTAAACCTAATCCTGAGGCCCCTTTCACTACAACTCATTGTGGTTGATGTTGGCTTGACCCCAAATTTTAAGCATAATCATCAATTTATCTCTAAGGCTACAAGAAACCCCTTCCAAAAGCTTAGATTTAAGGAAACATTCATGACAGCTGTTGACGGCAGCACAAAATCTAGCTTGATGGCTTGATCTGGCATGAACAGCACATGGCATTTCAAATCGTTGCAGTAATCCCATTTCTAACCCAGTACCTAGAATTACAGGAGTGACCCCTGCTCGGATCAGAACACAGCTGAAGTGCTTGGCAGACATTACTACAAAAAGCTCTACCCCTTGCCCAACAGCCTGACACAGCCAGATGCTCCCATCCAGGTTCACATGGAGCAGTAATTTAATACATCAGCAATACTATTTCAGTGAAATAACTTCTGCTGGGCCAGCTCTTCTTGCTTTTCCTTACAGTCCACATTGCTAGGGCATAGGAGGGGACTGGAATAATTCTAAATTCCTCCTTTTGATATTTTTCTCAAATACCTGTAGGTGGTTCTAAAAAGCATCTGATGACACCAAAGAGAAACATTTCATTTTGAATGAAATTAAGCCAGAAGATGCACTTCAAGAGCACAACTAATGCGCTCCAACACAGATGTGAAGGACCCTCCCTGAAAATGCTAGTAGGGTATGCACAGGGTTTTACTCTGTGGATTAATTTCTACTGGCCCATGTCACTTGTGAATGGAGGCACAGACTTTCTCTAATCCTATTTTCATTACACTAAGATAAGAAATTTCCATTTTTTTTTAAACTTTGTGAGATAACCCAAAGTCAGTTTCTGTTCCTGTTTTGACAGGAAATGGGGATTGGCACAAAACTAGAGAATTCTTTTTTTCTTTTTTCCCCAAACAGCTCCGCCACTTTGCAGCCCCACACCATGTGAGAAATATTGGCAGAACAAAAGCTATAATATGGTATGAGTCAATATCAGAAGCCGCTGAAGACTTAGGACTTAAAGGTGTCTTTATTTCTACTACTAGTAGCTGTGGCTAACAGACTTCATTCTTACTAACACCTCCCTCCATACAATGGATTTGGAAAACCGCCTAGTTTATGAATCACCTGAACACCTTGAGACGTTGCACCATTACAGTGCAGGGTGCCCATATACACAAAAACCGACCCAGGTTGATTCATGGATTCATAGAATTGACCAGAGTTTTGATCCTTTCGTCAGACAGAAAGATTTGAATAAGTTATTACCATCCCAGTTCTGACTGCTTCTATTTCATGAAGCAGAAAATGTGACTGGGCAGAGCCCTGAGTACTCCCACCATTTCCAGAATGCCCCAAGATGCACCATGAGCCTGACTCTGTCCTCGCAGCCTTCTATCATCCATCATGTAATGCAAAAAGACAAGACGAAGAAAGCCCTTGTCTCACTAAGCCCACGCTGCTTAAAACAGCAGTTCTGCGCTGTCACAGCCCCTGTGAAAAGGCAACCTCGTGTGCTTTGTTGAGTCAAACAACAGTTTTCTCCTATGGTTGCTAATCCAGGTGTACATTGTAAACTCCAGTGGCAGAAATGCAAGGAAACTACCCAGTCTTAACACGGAAAGCTTGGCCAAGATCATCAAGACTGGTCAAAGCTCTTCTACTCTGCTGAAGTTCACAAAAACTAGCAAAGTATCTTTTACATGTCTGGGAGTTCATTTATCCTTGTTTATCATAGCCACCATCTCAGCTATGTCTGTAATTATTCTGTAGTGGTTGTCAGGATACTAAAATGAGCTTGCAGTTAGGGAACAATACTGACTTCAAAAAGAATGGTCACAAATAAGAGCATATACAACACTGATGCATAGGGCAATTTTGATTATTCAATCTGATTTTGTAAAACAAGTCATAGATTTTTTTACTGCAGAAATTTGCATACCTCAGTCTGTAACTTCTGAATTAGAGTACGTAGTTTTCAAAAGATATTAATTCTTGATTTACAAACTTCAATGGATACATAACTCAAAGTGCCCTTTACTAAGATGCTATAATGGTTAAATATCTTGATTAACATTTGCCTTTTTAAAATCTGAAATTATCTGGTTTCAGCTTCTGGACACTTGATCTTGTCATACTTTTTTCTGCCAAGATTAAAGAACCATGGTTACTTTTTTTCCACGTAGGTATTTTCAGATCATGACCCAGTCACCTCTTAACCTTATCTTTGATAAGCTAAGCAGATTGATTTTCTTAAAATCCCTCACTGGAAGAGCATGGTTTTCTCCAGAACAGAGAAGATAGTACTTCATAAAACTTCTCTCAAACATTAGCATAGCTAGGTAGAGTTTCACAGAAGTAGTATAATTCTTCGATTTTTTTTTTTTAAACCACAATATGAAAATTACCGATAGCATAACAGAAGGTTGGACCTCCAAAGTACCCTCCCAATCTGAATTATCCCATGATCCTGTAATTTCTCAATTCTTCAAGACAGCAAACAAGGCAGAAAATGAGTTTAAAAGCAAGATAATCAGTGTGTTTAAATAGAAGGCACTCCAATGACTTCAATAGAACCATATTATGAAACGCAAGTGACGCTCTGTTTCCAAGAGCAGTAGAAAGCATATAAATCATCACAATCCAAGCATAAATCAGACTTAATAGGGTGGTGCAACAGTTTAAAAGAAGAAAGAGAAAAAAAAAGAAAACATTTGTTACTATTATAGTAACTAGCCTTCTGAAGTATATGTTATAAAGACCATAGGAGCCATACTAATTGCCCTATACAATATGGCAGTTCCCATCTTTCTGAAGAAAAGATTTCAGTCTCTATAAAAGCTGAATGTTTCAGAAGTCGTTTTACAGGCCAGTTATTTAGCTTCATTTCCATTACATTTTGCAAGACACCATAATAACTGTGCGCTGAACATACGGCAATTTCTTCCCTTTCATTTTGCAAGACACCGTAATAACTGTGTGCTAAATGTATGGCAATTTCCTGGGAAATCACTTTTCACCAGACAAGACTTTAACCATGCCAGGGAACATACCAGTACATTGCAGCAAAGCAATGTCCATGCCGCTACAGCCACTGCTTTTACCAGTTACAACACCAGCTGCCTGACCTCATCTGCCTTACAAACCTATCCCAGAAGGCTGTGTTAACAGTTATCCCAAACTTAGCTTCTATCAATGCCGTTCTAAGGGCTCTTAATTTTTAAAGAAAGTTATTATGTTGGATCACTGCCTTGAATGCAGGTCTTCAGATCTGGTGCAGTTTGGGTAAAGCTACATCAGCGATTCTGTGTGGATTGGGGCGTACTTTTGAAAGGAACCCTCCTCGATCCTTCCATATTTACCTGACTTTGTTTTGCATTCCAGGGCAGTCTTTGAGCAGATGATCTGTATCCCTTTTGGATGAAATTAAGCCAGAAGACACATTTCAAAGCTGGTATGAAGGAACCTCTCCACCAATACTTACAGGGTGGCCACAGGGTTGTACTCTGCAGAGCATTCACTTGCTAACATAGACATAGTCATTTTTTAATTTAATCCTATTTTGATTACTCTCATCTGTCAAAATAAGATGAGAGAAAAACACCTCTGAGCCAGCTGTTTACATCTGCTTTCATCAGTTCTCTCATTCCAGCATGGTTATAGGGTAGCTTGAATGAATTTAACCTAGTACAGGTATGTGAGACTGTGTATAGAATCTTGAGGAAGCAGGAATTGCTGTTTAAAGAACCAAGCACTTCACAAACGTGCTCAGTTTTTCATTGACTTCTTTAATGCGCATACTTACTGTAAATGCAGGGTTTGTTCTGTCAGTGGTCTGTGGTTAAACACTCCCTACGTACCTCTTGGCATGATAAATTGTAATGACTTCATAATAAAGTTAAAAGCTCAACATAAATGTAGAAAAGCAAGGAATTTTGGAGGAAAGACTTGAAATTCATCCATCACCTTCCCTTTGGAACTCTACGAAATGGTTACATACCAGTTTCTCTAGGCACTGATACAGAAAACAGCACAATGGAAACATAAACAGTGAAAACTGTGTGTGTTCTGACAGATTCCCATATTTCCTAACAACTGACATATTTTCTGTCATTTTGGAGTTTCCCAAATGTTTTTGTTGGAGTTTTGTCCTTTATCTCAGTGTTAAGTGTACTATTTCATACAGAGCCAGGGCTGAAATAATTTGATAAATTTTGGAAAAAAACCCCTAGTGGGCAATTTACACTATCCAAGAACATGTCAATGAAAGAAAGATGTCAGATCATGTACCACCACTTAATACCAAGTTGTGATGCCCATGACACAAACACCATGAAAGAGCTCTGGGGTTTTGTTTGGGGATTTTATAATTAACATTCTGTTGTGTTTTTCCACTGGTTTTGGGGTTTTTTTAACTGGAGAAACAGTAGCATGTTTTAAGGCAAGTCTCTCTTCAGGATTGTTCATTTGGCATTCCCCTATCACGTATAGAGCTAATGGTCAGGCGTTGTGTTACCTTATGCAAAATATAGGCTTCCTTATTGATTATTGACATAAAAAGAGGATTTGGAAACCAGGACCTAGCAGTGTGTGTTCCTGAAATCATAACCTTATGAATTGATCTTAGGTGCCTTGTCTTCTATTTGTGTGACCTAGAAGGCTTTCTGCAGTCTTCAAAAGTAATGAGCAAAATGCCAGCTGAAAATCCAACAGCTCTGCAGATGCTCAGCATTTTCCAAAACCAGCCCCAATTCACATTGCTTCTGTTGAGTTAGGATCTTGGTGTCTGATATTCTTTAACATAACTTTCCAGCTCACCTCTGCAGCCTGATTCCCCACTGTATAACATTCTTCCTGAAGGCAAGAGACATTAATGTTCTTTCTACCTTTTTCTACCAGATCTGATACTACTGGACAAGATTCTTCTGACCTATTGTGAAAAGCTTCCAAATTGCTGGAAGGGAATTTGGCTGAAAGATTCCCATTAAGCGCTCATGCAGTGCTTTGAAATTTTGCCTGTGAATGATTAGACAGTGGTTAGAGGAATAAAAAAAAAAAATCTATATGCCAGGATGTGGTGGGATTTCAATTCCCTACAAGATACTATTTATAAATTATTCTGTATTATATTCAAGTCATTCATAGACCTTTGGTGCAAAACTAATTTTTCTTCTGCTGAAATAGAGAATATTCTGCCTTTACTGCAATAACACAGAATTCTAGAATCATTTACTTGGAAACATCATTTCCAGAACAGTCTATAAATCTTTCAACAAGTTTTTTTTTATGGGAAGAAGATTCACAGAAGGTCACAGAATTCTGTTTGGAGTGTGGATTTTTCAATTTAAATATCTGAAAACCTTCAAAAATTAAAGTTTTAGTTCTACAATTTGAGATAAAATAGAATTCTCTGAGGACAAATGCATTTACTATCATAGAACATGTTAGGTTGGAAAGGACCTTTAAAGGTCACCTAGTCCAACCACCCTGCAGTAAACAGGGACACTTTTAACTAGATCAGGTAGCTCAGAGCTTCATCGAGTCTATACTGCAAAATAAATGAAGGTAAGAGATACTCATATAACTGTTACTTATGTGTAGGAAACTAAAGTTTTGAAGACACACCAAGCTGTATTATCGTACTTGAGGACTTCATATGTCAGAATCATTCAACATTTCCTATGCTTGACATTAATTCAGCCCATGAACTACCGGCCTCAGTTGGAATAGCAGAGAATTGCTTCAGTTCACCCAGCGATCCAAAGGCAGAATAGCGGTACAATAAAGAGAACCCTATATTTTCAGGAGCACTGTTCAAGGCTTGTTCCACAGCTAAACAATTATTTTAGTTGGTGCAGAGAGAAAATTTGCCCTAAATTTATCTTTTCACAGAATATTTGGAGAAGCCTTTAGTCTCAAGGAAACATAAGAGCTGCAATTACACCAAGCTCCTTATGGAGTACCCTGGTGGGAAGAGGGCCCTTGTGCAACGTCCTCTTCCGCAAATCCAAACAAAAGTTGGGCATAATACATTTCAGAATGAAGACGAATTTCTCTGTTACTTAAGCAGAGCAAATCAGGGCACACACTTCTATCCTGTGTATCAGGATGAAAGAGATCAGTGCCGGAGACAAAAGATGGGAATGAAGCAAATTCTCTGCAGTGACAAAAGCAAGATGGGGAGACTCCACACTGCTGAAGAATACTGAGTGTTCTGTTGTTTTTGTCAGAAAATATATTTTCTTATTTTCAGATACAATTATTTTTATTTTTTTAAGAGAAAAAAAAAATCTTTGACCAGAGAAAATACAGGTTTGCAATTGCAGAGACAACATAGTAGCACATGCTAACACTGAAAAACACCCTCAAGTCACTGCAAGGCAAATGAAATACAGCAGTGATAGATATCTGAGATCAGAGGTACTAGGTTTAATGCAAAAGAAAAAAACGGTTATCTAGGATGGAGTAGCAGATAGACCTGTTTATTCACAAGTGATAAAAGTTCATCCTTCCACAACATGCATAACGCTAACAGATACTTAAAGGGTTTGTCTAAGAGTACCTGGGTAGACTTCCAAATACTCCAGGACAATCATGGTCTCCACTGGAGTTACTTTATACTTTAGGTCAGCAAATGGGGTTATGCTCATTTTTGCACAACGCTAAGCTGTTGAAAGCATCAAACTTGCATCCACTTTCCAGTGTTCCCCTATATCATTATATTCCACTTCTCTGTGATATTACTGGAGCTGTTGAAACATTAACACATTTACATTGAGTTCATTTCCAAATAAAAGTCTGATTGCAAATGACAGCAAGAGATTTTATTTCAGCACACATGTCAGCAAGGAGACAAATAAGACAGAAAAGATATTACAGGTTTCACGTAATGCTACTCGTAAAGGCAGGCAACAGATAAGCAGAAATCATCCAGTTAAAAGAAATGGCTAATAGAGAGAAAGGAGTTGGAGAAATTCATGGCATAAAAGAAGTGAGGGTGTTTAAAAAGGCTGATATATATATTGCATTATTTCAGTCCTCAGCCATATTTACTGGAGCTTTAAGGATGCTGGGACATTACTCATGTTTATTTCATCTCTGAACATCCATAACTTAAATCCCCAAGCTTCCTCAACTGACTTTTGATTTTCTACAGAGACCCAACCTATCAAACAGCAAAGGGTTTCTCTCTCCTGCCATCAGCCCTAAGTGACTCCTGGAGGATAATCAGTAGACAAAATACGTGTTTATAATGCAGCCTTCAAGGGGCTCGTAACTTGAGCCTCCACGCAGCCTGAGGAGGGGAGTGATCTGGCAGCATTTGATTTCACAGCACTCAAAGGACAAGCATCTCCATCCTGTGCTGCCGGCTCAAGCCTCGTGGCCCCTCTCGGCCCCTCTCTCCTCCACACTGCCTGTGTGCAACTCAAGACAAACAGCTGCGGGTGGGCAGCATTGTTTCAGTGAGCATAGAGATCTCTTCTAATACTTTTCAAGGCAGAAAAGGCTGTATCATCTTGAAGAACAAACCGTCTTAATATTTTTCATTTTAGGACTGAGGGGCAGGATTGTGGGTGGGAAACCAAACTAACAAGCTGGTTTGCAGGCCTGTTATACAGGGTAAGAGAGGTCAACAACTACTTCCAGAGCAAAAACACATTTGAAATCATTGCAAGGCAAGAGAGGCCAGCTTTGCTCCAGGCTGGGATGATATGATCTCAGTGGCCTAGCAGTGGTGGCCTTTGGGTACAGCCCTGCCATTAAGTCTCTGTGAAGGTCTTTCCATGAGAGGGAACCAGATGCAACCACTCACAGGGAAACTACAGCCTTTTCCATCCCTGCAGACTGCACAGCACGTTGAATCAGGTATGTTATGACCCTAAAAGTTCAGCTCTCATCCTAACAGAAAGTACCAGCAGTAGAGCAGAGCTGAGCCTTAAATCACTATTGCCAGATAAAAGACATTGCCTCAACTGGCTCTAATTCTCTCTCACTACAGGTCCTTCTCCACGGACAAAATTTAAAGATGACTAAGCTCTACATTTACCCTTCAGAAAGCAAATCTCAGGACGACCACCAAGCCAAACTGACACAGCAGGGGAAATCTGGCCTGCCAGGGTCAGCACTAAACACACCTCAGAGATGTCTCTGGTCTCCAGAGCTATTGATACACCGTGTTGCAACAGCACTGACTTCTCCTTCTGAAACTGCCTCTGCCTCACAAGCAGAGTTCAGAAAATCCCTTCACACAAGCCTACCAGGTACCCTTCCCCAGCAAGCAGGAATAGTCTCAGGGACTCCTGTGCTAGTGTTCCTCTAGAAGTTGCTTTCAAATATAATACTGTAATTACACCGTTATGAGAATTTTTATTCTCCCTAATGGGAAAAAAAAAAAAATCAAAATGTGTTTTTGCTGTTTTCTAGTATGTCAGCTGTTTGCTTCGCAATATATCAGAAGAAACTGTAGTTCTTAATGGTGTGGGAAGTTTAGGTCATTGTCCTCCTGGTCCCATGGCAGACAGGCAAATTCAGAATCTGTTCTCCTTCTCACTTTTTTTTTTTCCTTTCTCTGAACAGCTTGACTGGCAGACTAAAGAATAATTCTGTTCACAGTTAATGTGCAGTAACAGGATTGAGAAAAAAAACTGACTTAAGAAGCTTTCATCTGGATCAGGACATATCGATACCATATTTAAAGATACACACTCTGCACTCTTGTACAGAGATAAATGTTTCAACCGTAAGCTTTAAAAAAAGAACCCCACACAACTCCCATGACACAGCTACTGAACCATTAGACTACGTGAAACAATTTCCACCTATAATGTTTGCTTTCTTCACAGGTTATGAAGTGCTGCAAATGAGTCAATAAAATGTTTCTTTCCTATACAAAGCCAGCTATGCAATAAGGGTTTATTTTCCACTGGCTCTGAGTGTTCAAAGCACAAAATAAAGTCACTGCAACAAACTGTGCCTGTCAATGTCCAAAAAAAGGGGACCAACTTTTTAGGTCATAGCCATCTCTGGCAGCCAGTGATTCATTCTTGTCTTTGGGACAAGACAACTTTCGTGTTCCTCAAAATCTTTTCTATACTGCATCTCTAAACCTGTTTCATTAGTGGGCATCAACACCACAGATTTTATCTCTCACCAGTGTCTTCTCTTTCAATAGTGACAAGGTGGGTCTTGCTGACAATGACCTCAAGGAAATCCAACAAGTTCAAATCCCAGAGTCTTCAATTTCCTGTAGAATGCTGGATATGAGGGATTTTTTCATTACATTTTATTACAGTTCCAAGCATCATTAACGATAAAAAACAGTACAAAAACAGTAGCTGTTATGCTAGCTGTTATAAAGCAGATAACTTTAGCAGCCCAGCTTATAAATGTCCTGAGCCAGCTTCTCAGAAGCCTTAATATCAGTCTTGCATAGCTAGCACTGTGATACACCCATATTAGGCATTTACTTTGACTGTAATCCCACAGTCTTAAATTCAGCTCGTGCTTATGTATGTTTGCGTATGCACAACTCATCTGCTTTGAGTGATGTTGAGCCTGCTTATTTTAGGCTTAAATTCAGCACATAGACATTTTTCCAGGAGTTAAACTGGTATTATTTTTGTATAGTCACAGAACCACAGAAAAGTCTAGGTGAGGAGAAACATCTGGAGTCCATCTGATCCAACTTTCTGCTGAAATCAGTGCCTTATGTCAGGTTATGCAGGCACCTATCAGAGTCTCTAACGCTTCCAGTAAACAGGACCATACCACTCCTGTGCAAAACATCACAATTGGTTTTCATTGTTCCATTATTCCCTCCCCCTTCACATTCAGACAGAGGTTCCCTGACACTGCTTACAACTGCTGCCTTTGTCCTGTCACTACATACGTGTGAATAGAGCACTTCCATCTCATCTGTAATTGATTTTACACGTTGGGAAACTGGTTAGTGCCCCACAAAGCCTCCACTTCTTTAGAATGAACAAGCAAGCTTTCTTCATCTATCCTTCACATACTATCTAATGCTCCAAACATCTTTGTTGTGCTCCATTGAATCTTCTAGTTTTTCAGTCTCTCCTGAACTGGACAGAGAATTCTAGCTGTGGCTTATCAAGTGCCAAGTAGCATAAAATAATCATACCCCTTGATCTCCTGGCTATGCTGGAGCCCAATAGACAGTTTTCTTTCATTGCTGCACTGCTGGGTTATGGCCAGCTTGCTGTCTACTGAGGCTCTCAAGTCTTTTTCAGCTGTACTATACTCTAACCAGTCAGAGCCTATTCTGTATTGTTGCTTGGCATTACACCATACCAGGTACAGAACTTCACATTCATCTTTTTGTAAAACCTTGCTGGTCCAGCCTTTCAGCCTCTCAGGATCTCTTTATGGTGACTTTTCCTTCTCACATCCTACCTCTCCTCCCAGTTTTGTATCACCCACAACCTTAGCGCAGATGAATCTGAGCCTTTCATCTAGTTTTTTTATAAAGACATTGAATAGTATCAAACCCAATGTCAGCCTCTAAGAAACTCTACCACAGCCAGTTGCAAATTTGACTTTGAGCCATTAGTTACCAACAACTTTGAGCTCAGCAGTCTAGCCAGTTCTGCATGCAACCTGTGACCCTTATCTAATCCATATCTCACCAGGCTGTCAGCAAGTATGCTGGGGGAGACCCAAGGCTAAATGCCTTGCTAAATTTAAGGTAGGTGACATCTGAAATACTACCATCCTTTACTGACCAAGTTGTTCTATAATACAAGACAACAGGGCACAGTTTATCCTTGGTATATCTGTGCCAGCTTTTCCCAGTCACCCTCTTGTCCTTCAGGTGCCCAAAGAGCATGCTTTCTTCCAAGGAACAGAAGTGAGGCTGATTGGTTTGTCTTTTCCCAATAGAATGGTGTAATATTTGCTGTTTTCCCATCATCTGGGACTAACATCATCTCCAGGAACTTTCTGAAAAGATAGAAAAGAGCTTTGCAAAGATGTCAGAAAACCTGACACCATTGGGTGCATTCTCTCACGTCTTACAGACTTGTATATGCCCACGTTTTACAGCAGTTCCCTATTTTCACTTTGCTGTACTATTAGTGGTCTACCAATCACTTTGCCATTGTTTCCTGACATAGGAACCCTTGGCTAACTTTAACCCTTAAAACCAAGGTAAACAAGGCACTGAGCACACCAGCCTTTGCTGTGACCTAACCTGCCAACCCCATTCAGCAGCAGTTCTGCATCTTCCTCGTACTTATGGCTGCTACGAACACACCTCCTGAAATCCTTTGGCATCCAAAGCAGACTCTTCTGGGATCCTTCCACTGCCCCTCATCCTATCACTACCTGCCCTTACAAACAGTGTCTCCCCAGCTTTCTTGTAGGTCCCCTTCAGATACTGGAAAGCTGCTATAAGGTCTCCCTTGGTAGTTCTGGGTCTTTATTCTGGTACTTACCTTCCTCTGCCTCTGCTAAATTCTAACAATTGTGTGCCTACTGCAGGCCAGGCTGCAGTTGAAAATTATCATCACCATAACAGTAATAGGTATTATACCTATCTACAGGCCATACAGGATAGTAACAGGATACAGACCTACAAGATAATATCTATAGGCCATAAAATCACGTTCCAATTCCTTGTCTGGCTGCCTTTGTAAGGCAAGTTTAATAGTATCAATATGTACTGGATAATATGGGCCTCATCTGTCTTTTTAAGAGCTCCGTAGGACTCTCTGGTCAAACCCCAGCCTGCAGGAAAACCTGAAATTATTTACATGATCCACATGACTCTGCACAACCTATCTTCTCCAAATTCCATATTTTGAGCTACATATTAGTTCTCTGCAAAGGACAGAAGAAAGCAAATGACATGTTTAACAATTCTTAACTACTAGGGGAGGGGTAGAGAGGGGATACTGAAAAAAATCTTGATTTCACTACAGCTAAAACTCTTCTAAAGCTTTCTAGAGCCAGGATTTTATCTTTCTTCCCTTTCCTGACAAACTTACCATATTCAAAATGTTGTGTAAAATTCTAATGGTTACATCCTGTGGCATGTTTAAATTTTATTATAGCTGAAGAATCCATTTGAATTCATTGAGATGATTTATAAACACTGATAGTGTTTACGATAAATACAGGTGACAAGTTCCCCACTGAAAGTTTATCTTTCACCTAAGAATGTCTGAATGCCAGTCTTTGGACCGCAAAAGTTTTCATCTAGGAAAAGCTTTGCTTGCCACAGTATTTCACTTCACCAAATAGGATTATCTCTAGAAGCAATTATTTACTACAAGGGAGCTACGATGGGAACTATAATGATGCCAAAGTAGCTAAAACAAAAAAAAAAAAGGCTCTCATATAACAAAGCAACATCGTTAGCTGATATCCTTCCAAATAATGTGTCTTGGCTTTAACACAAACTCCAGTGAATTTGAAAATTTAAAAGTAAGCAGCAGGATATCTTCATATACTAAGTATTTGCTTTTATTGCCTTTTTTTTCTTTTTTTTTTTTGTCATTCTGTCACAATCGTTTCCAAGGACTGGAGTTTAAAGCAAATCTCAATATTGTTCAGAAAGACTTAGAAATTAAACGGTTACCGTGCTTTGCAGAGTCCTTTGATCGAGCTCTGCAGGTGGAAATTGAGGACCAGTGCCAAGTAGAGTCTGTGATTTCTAAATGGCAGAAATCAGAACTGTGTTATCTCAGACTTTCTTTCCAGACTAAATGAACTTTTCTCTTCCAGAAGCTGGCAAGAACAGGATTTCTAGTCCTAATCCTTTCTGTTTCTACACTTTACCTTGTAATACTCCACAGTTTTGAGACTTTTCAGAAACTGCAGAATTGAAAGCCTTTTGCAATAGTACCTTACCTTATGCTAGCTTCTGCCCAAACATAATACTTAAAACCAAAATAAAGGAAAAATAACCCAATTTATTTAGCTACAGTCAATGCTGTTTTATTACAGACAACTCTACCAGTTCCCACAAGAATATTTGTAATCTTTCTTGGTATCTTTCCTAAAGTCTCAGATCTCAGTGTCAAGTGAAAACTTTCGGTAGAAAGTAAGTGTTAAGAACAGAACATGTGTGAATTTTTTAAAAAGCTGAGACTATTTGAAGTTGTCTCAGGATTTTATGATTGTTGGCTCATGCTTTTTGAAGCTTAAGGTTGGCAATACACACATTCACATTGACATAACTTGTAGCAATATTGCTGTCCTCATCCTGTTCTCAAAAATCTCAGTCAGAAAAATGCCAGTTTTATTATGAAAATGATTTTCTAGAAACAACTACATGAAAAAGCAAACCTAATGTCTTATCTTCAGGCTTGGTCGTTCTTAGGGTGTCTTCTTTCATGGCTCCCCTTTCTCAGACTAGCCGTGCTCACCTATGGTCATCTTCAACTTCCCATTTATACTACAGCCAGATTCCTTTAACGTGGCAGCATATGAGAGAAACACTGTCTAGCTGTAAAAAATTGCCTTTCCATAGTGCACATTTTTCACTGCACCTGTTTTCTCAACACCAAAATAAAAGACTGTTTCCTATCTGCAATTTTGTCATATTTCATGCAATTTGTTGGAACAGAATGTGGGTAAAACACCCTGTGCAAATTCATCCAAAACAGACTAATGCAATGTGAAAAAGGCATTGTCTAGAATCTGCAAAGGATGAGCCCTGACAAAAAGGAAATGCTTTGTTGAGATGATGTCATCAACATTTGCAAGTTTGATCTCTTCTGAATGTAGAGAGATACGCAAGAAGAGTGTGTTCTGACTTTAAAGTCTTTGGAGTAAAGGTTTGTAATATCATTGATGTAATTAAATTACACCACTAAAACAAGAAGCTTATCTTCGCAAGGCTTTTTACACAGCAATCCTGCAGTAATTGAGACCTGCCTCACCCCTTTTTCTATACTGTTTGCTGTCAAGTAACAACATAGATTAACAAATCAGTTTTATTTTATCCTCTATGTTGAGGCAGCAGGTGAAATAATTCAGCTTTCCAAATGCTGTACAGATTCAAATTCATCTTCATGAACTTCAGATCTACACATTCCAGAACAAGAAAAAAAAATCCAAACCCCACGCTGTTAATGGAAACTCACAACGCTTCAAGTTCACATGACAAAAAAGCTTTGCCTCATTTTACATTTTCCACACAGCATCATTCATCAGACAGCCATAGTGCAGGACCCTGCCTCCCGGGATAGGAAGGCACTCAGAACTGGAACACACTCTCACACTGGTATGAGAGCGCGTTTCTGAATCACGCGCACTCGCAAGATCGCGCTTCGCGCTGATTCCTTATTGAGCCGACTGCAGCGCTAGAGCGTTACCCATGGAGCCACGCGCAGCGGTGAAAGCAATCCGCTGGTGCCATGGGCAAGGAAATGTGGGAACAGAGCGGGAGGAAGCACTGCTTTGCTTTATGGTGCCAAAGCTTTCAGCTTATTAGCCCCTGAAAGACAAGCAACTGCAACGGCGCACACCTCTCTCGCGCGCTTTCTACTAGAGCAAAGCACAGTTTGAACAGCCCAAGTTTTTGGGGCTACTGTAACTTTCATTTTCTCTGCATTACTGTGAATGGTCCCATGTGCTGGACAGGAACAACCAAAAAAGAATAAGATGTCAGCAAGAGAAATGGGCAAAAGATGGTGCTTGCATTACTAGGGTTAATTTTTTTAATTGTTTTTTGCTTTTACTTTTCAGTACTGCGCCCGCATACCACTGCTGGCGTTACTAAGGAGCTCTAAGGCAGAAAACCCGGGACAGCTCCAAGATGAAACGAGGCTGAGGGAATTTATTTTTCATGCCTAATTCCTATCAAGTCTAATGAACAGAAATGATCTACTAGCCTTTTAGAAATGAGAAAGAGGGAAACAACAAAACACTGCCAATGTCTGCTGAGCAGGGTTCATTTTCAACCAGTATGAATATTTGTCATTTAAACACAGTGTCCCAGAAGCTGCCAAGCTGACAAGGCTTTTCAATTATAAGAAAAGGCACGTCTGAAGTTTCTCTTTTCCTGAAGGGTGACATCTATCTGAGAAGCAGACTCTGCTCTCTAACTTAAAGCATCTGCACCATCTCTTTTTGCAATGTAAGATATCCATTGTGTCAGTTAGAACAAGGTAGGTAGATGCTCCTTACACGTCCTCTTAACTTGGGCAACAGTCATGTTGCCAGAGATAATTAAAACTCACAGTTTACATGCTGGGCTTGTGTAGGAACAGACAGCATCTTCTCTTCTGTTTTTAACTTTGCTTCTCGGTAACTTTCCTCCAAATATTAGTAGTCATTATTGTTAAACACAGTTTATCACAGCCCTCATTTTAAGTGCGCAGTCCGTAACAGACATTATAAACAACAGCAACAGATAATTTTTTTTTCCAGGATAGGTCATCCCTTCTCTTGCAGAAGGAGAGGACTGCTATGATTCTCCCCTCCATGGAGGGAGTTTTTGTGTGCTCAAAAATATGGGGGAAAACCATATCTAAGCCCTGGGACAGAGTTGCTGGATGGGGATTCTACCGTCACACTGCCTGAACTTCAGAAGTGTCATGGACAAAAAGCTGCCCCTTCTACCTAGCCTCAATTCCCAAGAGTGTCCCAAAATCCATTTCTATCACAGCTGGGGTCCACAGTCCGAGTCATATTCCACCCCTTGCAGGCAGGGCTTCACTGAGAATATATCAATCGGGCTACACCACGCCTTCACAATTTCCTTCTCCCAGAAAGGGGCCTTCATCCTTCTCCATCTATCTGGTTGCCTCTTGTGATCAGCAGAAAGCTAAGGGCAGAGCTGCAGAAATAACTGGGCTGCTCTTCCATAAAATAGAGGAGCACAAGTGGAAGGACTGGTTTTCTGCACAAATTGCGAAAGACTCCTCACGTTTGCTCACCGCTTGCACGCTGCCCTCAGTACCACATGACTAACAAAATTCTTGGTACTTTCAAGACAGGCCCACGAGAAGTGGAAAAAAGGCTAGTGTGTGGGATTTAGCCTCTTCTTACTGATTTGGCAAAAGAAATCCTAAGGGAGTAGGCTAATATGGAAACCAAATTGCAGCCTGTTTACCTGCTTATTTTGTAATTTCAGTTCATTTCTCATTAGTGATTGTATGGAATCCTAATGACCACGAAAATACAGAATGAGCTATTTTTCACTCCTCTTCCAGGTGGGCAGGTCTCTGAATTATTACTCTTCATTAAGTAAAAAAACCTTCCATTTGCTTTGGATGACAGTGACACAGAATCTCTCAACAGCTGTTTCAAAGGCTGCTGGAAGTTACAGAGCTTTCAGTATGGGGGGAAAAAAACCCCACAACCTGTAACTCCACATTATTAGGAGTTATGTGGGTAAATCCCCAATCATTAAGATAAAAGTATGCTTCATTCAGCATCAAATTAATAGCCAGCATTTCCCTAATTCACCATAGCAACAATGGTACAATGGTGAGAACAGCCTGGTAAAACAGACTCTGTTGGGGATAGTAGATGAAGCAGACAGCAGCTTACGTTTTACGTATGCGGCAACAGAGCTCTGCTGGTTGTCAGTGCAACTCAGCAAAAGATAGAAGGCAAGGAGATGTGGTGTATGGTAGTGTCCTTTAACTACCTATGAGAGGAACGCAGCACACTCCTGCACCTCTCACAAGCACTACAGTTGCCCTCCACGTGAAACATCGAGCATTGCAACATCCCAGCTGGAAATAGTACTGCACTATGTCATGAGATCAATGAGTTGTAGAGTCCTGTATTTTCCGAGGATGTAAAATAAGGAATAGAAAAATAAATTATTATATTTTGTTCTATCTCCAAAACCAGAGACCTACGTAACAGAGCTCATAGTAAGCTGAAGTAGAAGTAAGTAGAATCTATGAAGATGCTAAAAATACCAAAAAAAAAAAGGCTTAAAAATTAAATCAAAGCTATGGACAAGTTATTTCGTACTAATATGCAGGATGTCAGAACACAATAGAAGCTGGCCAACATCAGTGAAAATATCGCAGAAGATGGTATGCTTCGTTACATTCAGCTGCACGCTCCATTTTGCATGGTGCACATACGTCTCTGAGGTTTTGTGCTCTCTCACATGAACATAATTATGGAACCCTGTTTACATCAGTTGAACAAAGTAAATATAAAATCTGGAAGAAATTCCAGGATGCAAGCCTATACACTCGAATGGTACCAAACTACCACCTTAAATATTTACTACTCAGAATAGCACAGCCTCTTTGTCTCACCCCCACAAAAAAGAACCCCTTTCTTCCCCTCTATAACCAAGTGCTATTTTTCATTGAATCATATACCTCAAAATATCCTTTCAGAGCCACTAAAACTATTGAAAAGAGATAACTAAGCACAAATAAGAGTGATAAGATTGTACCATAAACTGATACAAAATGTCAAGTCACTGAACAAATCAAATCAGTTCCATCACAGTGGTATGAGATCCCTCATCACATTCAACTAACTGGGAAGACAGGAAGCACTGCGACAAACAAAATAAATCCCTAACAAATTAAAGGGTAAAAATACAAAAATAAATGCAATTTTGTAAAACAAACTAAGCATAACTCTAAGCAGGTAAAAGAAATACCTTAGTAACACTGTGGAAGTGGAAGAACTTGAGATTTTTGCTTCATGGCACCTGTTTTGTATGTAGTAGATGCATCATTCCACATTCAACTTATACTGAATTCCACTGACTTCACATAGAATCAAGACAGAACCAGTAAAAGACATTTTATCTTAGTAAAATAACTTATTTATGGTCTGTGGTAACAGTCAATATTAGGTGCTCACACCCATTTTCCTGTAACTATTCCATTACAGTAGAGTATCATGTCTTGAACGGTATGCAGCCTTAAATACCTTTTAAATGTCGTATGAGTATACACAGTAAGCTAGCACCCAACATGCACTTATTCTATCAACACAGGAATAAAAAATGTCCTTGGGTATTCTTAGCACATGAAGTATTAGGATTCATAAAATAAGAAATTCCTAGTTACCCTTTCAGTCACAGAAATTATATAAAGGAGTTGGAACTTGAGCTGAAGGGTTTGTGCTGGGGGTTTTTTTGTTTGGTTGGTTTTGGTTTTGTTTTTAAGGTATCTATAGCTTTTATACCTCACGTATAATTGCAAAGGTACTTACAATTTCCTCCTTTGTGTTTTCAAGTCAAGTATGAGCAATATGCAGTGATGGGTTAAATTCAGGGCTTGGGCTTTTTTTACTTCATCTCTAATTCCTTATGGGTCCTCTTTGTATTATTCAGAGATGGCACAACAGCGGATAGGAGATTAGAAATTTTGCACTTCATAAATACCTATGGCACATTCTGTGTGCTTTTGTTTAAACTACCTTAATCGCATAGAAGCAGGTGGTACATTTGTCCTATTGTCAATCTGGCCACACAAACAGCAGGTAAATTTGGGTTTTGAGAGAGGACTAAAACTCTCTACAACAATAATACATACAACTCTTATCCTTCTTGCAACACTCATGAAATTTCATCATCCTCCTCTTCTCAAGAAGTATCCTACAACTTTCAGGAAAGGAAAAAAAAAAAACCCACACACATTCAGAGGAGCACAGACGATTTAATAGCTTCCTCCTTCGCAGCCTGAGCCTTTCTAAGCAGTCCTTTGAACCGGTGCCCTTTTTGGATTCAAATAGTATGACTAATAATTGCCATATATGTCTCAGAATCCGCTATGCCCATTAAGCTATAGTTAGTTTTCCCTCCACCTCTTTCTACTTCAAACACAACAGTCACCTTTTCTTAATGATCTCGTTCTACAGGCAAACCTATTTGCCTTATCTCTCATTCCTTATGTAGCCCTTAACTGAGTTACAGTGAGCATCCCAGTAGCTTTGTGGGTAGCACGCAGCACGGACGTGTTTGTTCCTCTGTTCATTTAAGCCTATTGAGGCTTGTATTAAAGAGCTTTTAAAGGTAATTGAGAATCTCAACCTTTTTGTTTACCCAAGCCCTCGAAAATCTCATCTCTCTTTGACTTTAATCTGGTAAACCTTTGATGTTAGTTGTTAACCCACTTGTATTTATCAACAACTCAAAATCCACATTGCTACAGAGAAGAGGCAAGCCTCTGCTTAGTCTGTGCACATGCCAGGAGGGGTGCTTTATTGAGCCAATTTCCATCAGCAAATCCTTTACATGTGAAGGGTTTTCTCTTACCACAGGATATGTGGAAAAGTTACTGCCTAAAAAGGGTGTTGTAAACATGGAGGTGTTTATGGACCACAAAATATTTAATTGTTATGGGAAACAAAGATTGAAAGATACAGTTTCACAGAAAATGAAGCTGTTTACTTTACAATTGTCTATTCCCGTGGTGGGGTCATTTTAAGTACTTTACTTTCCCACAGATACTTTCACAAGTCACCCCAATAATGTGGCACATCCTCATCCCATTTAGGCTAGCTGATTTCAGGCATCTGCACTTACACCAAAAGCAGCACCTCATTCCTTCCACTGTCCCCATGGTTCAGAGTCTAAGCCTGTTGCAGGACACATGTGACCTCAGCAGTAGTTTCCCCCCCAAACCCAAACACTTGCTGTAGGCCTCAGGGCACTCCTCCCAGTGAAGCACTTCGAGGGCTTCTCTGCGGGCTGAGACCCTGACCACCAAGTACGTCAGATAACTGAAACTGATACAGTTACCTGCAACGTGTCCCACATTTCACACAGAGCTGGCATGGGCAAGTTTCTAGCACAAAAAAAAAAAAAAAAAAAAAAAAAGAGTGCTCTTAGGCGCGCTCAGGAGTGTTCCACAAATCAGTTAGAAATGCTGATGCCAGACAGCCACAATGTTTGTACCGATGACCTGGCTATTTATAGTCAGAGGAGAAGCAGCAGCATACTTCCTCTGCTATCCACTCCGACATGTACATTTTTAAGGCCTCATTTAGGAACACATCTAGATTACAGCCATTGATCCCCCACCATCAAATCACCCAGGGCAAAGTGCAAGTATAGAGCAGGAAGCAACTGTGGAGCTCAACTTTGCTTGAATTCACATGGTGCCTTGCTGGCATTCAGAGTTCACATCGCTGCAGCCAAGGTGGGCCACCAAGAATAAAAGGCACTGAGGGGCTGGTTGTCTAGTGAGCAAGATCAATGACTTTGTGGGCCCTTCCTTTGACATCCACTGAATCTTTTAACTCTGCACAGAATAAAGTTACCCCTGATGGGAAACGAAAGTCAGTTCCTGCTTGCCCCACACAAAGTCAGCAGCCTGTGCAAAGTTTCATAGATAACATGATGTCTGTCTAAAGGCCCAACTAACAGGATCCAAAAGAATCCTGGAAAGTGTGAATGAAGGGTATGTCTGCCTTACCCAATGGAACCACATATATGTAAATAATTGTTTATTATTTTGCTTTTATAAAAGTCAAGAAAGGTGATATGGGTGAAAGGGAAATGGTAATTGCAGCACTCACAAAAAGTCCTTCTTGAGGTTCCAAAAAAGGGAGCTCGAATCTCTGCTCAGGTTCAAAGCACCCTCGCTGTGCTGGACCAACAGAGCAGCACGGTTTGAAGTTGAACAGAGGGATAGCGTGGCTGCTGCTCTTTGAAGCGTGGAATAAGAAAGAGAAGCATTTAAGAAGATTGGAATGACTTTTAGAAATGTACACCTTTTTCTGGGGGAAAAAATATGTATATTTTAAAGTGGCAGAAGTTTAATGAAAAGTGGGAGAAAATGTTTTATGAACTTCATTTTGGTGATCCATTTTCTATGAATAGCACCTTCAACTTTGTCTCCCTCATTATTCCTCCCACCCAGGAAAGAGGTTCTGTGGCAGGACCAATAAAAAAAGGTCAGACATCTGTGTTGACAGATGTGTTTTTAAGCATCACATATTCTTCGCAATGACAAATTATTGCCTTACACATAGATACATATATATAGGGTGTGTATATGAATTATAGGAATGTATGTACATGCATAGTTACAAACAGTATAGACACACACACATACCTACTGAAGAGACCTTACATCTGTGTATATATGAATGCATACAGTATTCCTACCTGCACATTAAGTTGAGCAGATTTAAACTTTGGCAGTAGTGGATGCATTTAAACACACAAATAAGCCCATCAGTTTAAACCTGGACAGCACCAAATGTGCTTAACTCCTTTCTAATGGACAAAGCTTTACCCCAGTGTTCCATACATTTTCTTCCAAGCCTACATTAGCACAAAGATATCAAGAACAGAGTCCATGTATTCCCCTCTCCCCCCAAAAAGTGGGAGCATCTCCTACAACCACAAAGCTGAAATTGCCTCTGAGATTTTAGTAATCTGTTAACAAAAAATTTTCTAACGCTGATCACCACAGCTAGGAAATGTTACTGCTAAACCAAACACTGTTTTTCTTTGTACTCTAGCATTTTTTCAATATTAAGATAACTACTGAAAATGGTCAGAATGTCAGACCAAAATAATCCATCTAGCCCACCACCTTCTCTCTCATGGTGGTAGGAAAAAAAGCAAACAACCAAATCACCCAAATCAAACATAAATAAACACCACAAACAAACAGAGCAGCCCAGTAGCAGAGCAAGCACATATTTATTTTATTCTTTGCCTTGATAGCATTTGTGTTAGGCCCTTTCTATGCAGGACTCAAGAGTACAGCCTGGATTGTCCTGCTCTGACATCACTCCACACTGTTTTTTTACAGATGCAGATCCACAGAGAAGACTAGACCATACAGAGTTTAATAAGCAGAGCTAGATTTCTCTCTGGACAAGAAAATTCTTTAGAGCAGGATAATGTCTATGAAGCAGGGACAAGCTGGGAAATAGGGTTGAGATAGAGGCTGAGGACCCAAGATACTTTCCCCATCACAGAGGAAGCCCCCAAAAAGGGAGCATTTGTAAAGCAACCCAGGCCACAAGAAACAAAACACACAGTATAAGAGAACACGCGTGATCTCTCCCTCTTTGCAAATTTGATGATCAGCCACCAAAATTGAGGCAGCATGGAAGAAAAGAACATCCTGCCACTGATTTTGACTTAAAACAGATTATTCTCCCCACAAGCTATGATAAGATTGGGAAGCAGAACCAAGTTCACCAATTTTGTCTCTTTCACTCCCAGGAGGATGTGATTAGGCAAATACTTCCAGATCAGGGTCAGTTTTACTGCTAGATACCATACTAGTATGACAACATGCCATGTTTTCTACTGACAATTTTCAAGTTTGAGAGGCTTTAAGTGAAATCCAGTTCTGAATTTCTTCTACATGCCAAATTCCACCTTCTATTGCTGCAATGGACTGGATGTAGGCACAGAATCCCAGAATGGTTGAGGTTGGAAGGGGTCTCTATCTTTTCCAACCCCCATGGCTCAAGAAAAATCTCCTAGAGTGGGTTGCTCAGGACCCCTTCCAGACAGATTCTGAGCATCTTGCAGGAGGGAGACTCAAGGCCAACCTGTTCCAATGCTCAAGTCAGTACGAGTTACATGCACGCATGACTAGGTGGAAGGAAAACACAGAGCAGAGGACCAAAGAGTCTTGGACCTTCCCCTCCCCTGCCATGAGTTCATGGTTTGTGCCCTGTGACTCCATACCGAGAAACTGTGGCTCGTTAAAGCTGTTCCTAACCCTGGCTATTTTTACACCTCTCAGTCCAATCTTGTATGAATCACCCAAGGTACTTCTCAGCCCCCACAGTCAAAACATATATAAGCTGACATGCTCTGAAAACACAGTGTCATTGTTTTAGCAGCTATGACTCCCACACAGAAGTTGCCAGAGCAGATGAGATCAATGGTCAGCACAAACTTCTACCCCAGCTCAGAGAATAAACAGAACTAAGTGCTTCCAAAGAAAGGATAAAAGCCCTTCAGTGGGCTATTAGGCAGAACCATCCTACCATGGGCAATCTTTTGCCAATTTCAGGCAGTCAGTGACTGGCTTACACCCTCGTAGCATAGGGACTCACGTCCCTTATAAATTTTTTACCCCAAGTAGAAAAACTGCAGGTATTTTTGTCACATCCAAGGCTGAATCCTCATTTCTGTGGTATTAAATTCATAGTCTTTGCTGTAAAGCCCTTCAGACTGTTCTGACACCGAGACCATGCCTTTTTCGATATGAGACAGTGCTAAGTGGAAGCATATGCTGCTTCGAAAGACAAATGTAGCAACATTGTGTTTTGTACTGACATTTAAAAACATTAAATTTGCTCAAGACAATTCCCCTCATTACATGCACCACTGTACAGCCTTCTGGTGATCTACCCTCTTGACTTGGGAAAAAAAAAAAGAAGATAAAAACAGAATGCAGGAAAATCCCATGTGGCTTCACATGGGATAGACTGGGGAAACAGAAGGAGTCATATAGATAAAACTATGAGCATTGAGTAGCAATATCCGCATTTAACAAGGTACTACCAGGGCCAACGCATTTGGACTGTGCTGAACTGGATAAGAGTACCATTACATTTGTCTTCCTTTGTTAAAGTTATGCCATTTTCACTATATACATTTGTGGTACTCACTCTACTACTGAATTTATTAATGGATAATACCCCATGTAAACTCATTAGCATAATTTATGTTCAGAAGTTCAGAAAGTACCAGCAACAACAGATAATAGATTTGATCTCCAGTGAAAGCTTTATGTTTCCTCAACAAGGGCAATAGGATATGCACAGTCAAGAAAAGTTTCCCATTAAAGTACTTTTCTTTCCTTCCCCATAAAATGCACTGAAAATAATAGAAATTCATACACTCTCAGTAGACAGAAATAGGTTGGACTTCACAAAGTCAACTAGTTCATATCTCCTCCCAAGGTAAGATGAATTATACATATTTTAGGTCACCTAATCTATCCCACCATTCCCGAAATACTGTCCTTTATTCTAATTGCATTTTAGGTATGTATCATGTAGCCTAAGTCACTAGGTATACACAGTCTATCATACATCACTATTAAAAATAATCATCTTAATATTGAGAGCATCTGTTCACCCAGTTTTCCTTCTGACAGAAACTCCTTTTTAACCTCCACATAACTGTTCACATTCCCAGTGTTTATCCTGCCAACATACAGTTCAAAGAACTTATCCTAAATATCTCAGCACAGCTGATACAAATTTGCACAGCAGTTTTTTGTGCATTTCCCCAGCTCTATATGCTGCTCTTTACTTATGCACTGGCATTTGGAAATGGTAGGTCAGTCTAGTAGCTCTCACCAAGCAACAGCACTGGGGTGCTGGTAAATGGAAATAAATTGTTCAAGAAACAAGCTGAAACAAAACCATATAGCTTTTTGTATAGGTGTGTAATTTAAAACAAACAAAAAAAAAAAAAAATCAAACTACCCTTGCAAAGACTATGTTTTGCATCCACTGCATTCCTTTCCAGTTCTGCAGTTCCAGCCAGAGAAGAGATCAGGTTAGGTCATTCCTCACAGGAGCATGATTCATTCCTCCTAGGAGCCATAAGGTCAAAAACCATAAAATGTAAAGCCCGTTTCAGGTTTCTGTTGAGACTTCTTTTGTCCCATTCAGGTATGGGTTCTGCCTCTTCACAACTGAAATCAGTTGCATTAAATTAAACAAAGGCATTCCTGAGGAATCCAAGTGAAGTGTGACTAAATTCTTGTCTCCAGTACCTCTCAAGCACTGTTAAAAATTAGACCTCCTTTAGTTATTCTAGCAACAGGAAAATCTTGTCCCAACATGGGGTGCTAGGTCCCATATTGGTTTTAACAGATTCCTTAATAACATTTCTCTTTTGTACTTCCCAGCATGCAGTTTTGTTTGGTAGAATGCATTGTGGGGGCTGTTTGCCCTAAGGACAAAAGTCTGTTTTCCTTTCTCAAGTAGAAGTCCCGTTGACATGACCAAGAGCCTACCTGATTGAAAGAATGGGTATGAGCTGTGGGGAAACTCTGTTTTTAAAAAAAAAGCTGCAAGAACTTTGTGTCAGGAATTCAGATTGTCTGTGTCCAGCGTTAGAATTACACCAATACTCCTTGGGACTGAATAGAAATAAGCATCAACATCCTCAATACCTCCACTGACATTATGCCTTCCTCTTTAACCCAAGAAAGTCACAGCACAATGTACACAAAATATAATACTGATTAGGGACCAGGAACATTGCCACAAATTCCAGAGATCAGCGACTGCAGATCAGACACTCAGATGGCTGGGGGAAAACATTTTATCAGCCACTGGAAAACATATGCAACTTTGATCCCACTGTTTCATCTTGGGCTTCTGTTTCTTTTGGCATGCGTTTGCAGTATCAAATGCCACAATACTGATGAATGTTCAAAGACCATATGATATCGCTAGCACAGTGTAAACCAAACAGAACCCAAAACGCCTAGCAATGGCATTCAGGCTCAAGGTCCTTGTAAACATGCTTCTCCTGGTTTCTTGGTTCAGTTTTTGATTGAGAAAAATACATGCTACTGCACTTAGAGAGCCTGCCCGTCCCTCCATCACTTTACAAAGGTTAGCACTGAAATGTAGTAAACAGGCATTAATAGAGATCAGAGTCATCTTTAGAAGAGAGCAACCGCTGGCTTTGCAAAGCCATGTTGACATTTTGCCACCCTGCTCTGCTGCCAGTAAAATTTGGTAATTTAATGAAGCAGAGATCAAACAAATGCTCAAACCTCAGTGGATTATTCAGCATCAAGGTTTGCATTACAGTGTGTGGAAAAAGGATTAAAGTAGTACTTTTTAGTTATAGAAAACCCTGAGCGCTGGATTAAAGCGCAATGGAGCTGGCAAGAAGGATACAGTATCTATAGAATTTAATGGTAACCTGGCTCTATCAGGCCCTACAGCTTTAATTTCAATACAGCATTTTCTTCTTAATCCCTTGTTTGCCAGCAGTAATGCTGTTGGATTAGAGTGGCCACCAGGCTGTGGCTATTTACATAAAAATTAGGCAAATGTCTTTAATAAGGAAAAAAATTACATGGCTGTTGGATATTAGAAAGGTTTCATAACTTTGAACCCTGCTGCTTCTGTGAATCTCTGCTAAGTTTAAAAGATCAGAAGAACTCCCTTTCACTTACCACAGCCAGCAAAACCTTCCAGACATTACCTGCCACAGCAAGAACTTCACACTGAAAGCTGACTGCCTTAGCAAGTGTGTCTGCACCAAGTTAACATTTTGTTGGTTACAAGATACAGAGCAGATCCTCGATTTTTTCAATTGCCAGCCCTACCCTAGCTTCAAAATTCTAATTCTGGTTTATATTCACTATGCAACAGAAATAACTGATGAGCAAGAATAGGCTCATATAGAAAAAACTAATCTATATCCACTAAATATTTCTCTCTGCTTCATTTTAGTATTCCTTCCCTGAACATCTATGGGCTCTCTCAAAACAAATTCCCATTCTCCTTTACAATTTTCTGGAGTGAGAGACTGAAAAACCTTCACCTGGCAAAGGAGGCCTAAGGGACAAAACACAGTTCTCAGCAGCAGCACCAGTCCAGATTTGGGAAATGCAGAGCTAGTACTAGAGATGTAAGTGAAGGTGGTCCTGCAATACAGATGGGCACCCCCAGCACATCCGCTGTTAACCAGGAGATGGAAACCAGAGAAACATATAATTGACTGGCAAACATGGGGAAAGGAGGCTAGGAAAGAGAGAGGGGCAGCTCCAGGCAGTTACGAAATCAAAAGGCATACAGAGGCAGAAGGATCAGTTGAGGGTCAATAAGAAATTACTAAATCTCCCCACTAAGGTTTTATTTTATATCACTTGGGCAACTAAAAGAAAGGGTGCTCAGCTTGGCCAGCCCAACCTGACCCACAGCATGAGCTGTCAGGTTGCCATGGGAGCAAGTGCCACAGCAAAATGAAGAGCTCAAACAGGGTGCAGATCACTGCTGCCAACCAAGGAAAACAGAGAAAGGCATCAGGACACATCTCCTAACTTTCCTGACCTCTGCTTTTCAGAGGCAAGTGGTGGTCCAGCCTGAGGTGTTCAATCTTCAAATGAAGGCGTAGATAGATTTGCAGGAACACACTTCACTACTCTCCTTTTCTTTGCAGGGGGGTGGATTAATGCAGAAAGTTGTGTCATGGAGTATGAGGGTGAGGCATTCTGCCCACACGTCTACCTGTGCACAGGAGCAAGACATAAGGGGATGGAGTATATGGCACCCAGAGTGCCACATGGGTCCTCTCCTAGGAGGTAACACTCAGGGTCCAGGCAGCAATCCAATGAATGGATACAGTACATTCTATAAATTCAAATGGTTTTGGTAGGAGAAAGTACGAGCAGCCATATGAGAACATTGTAAGGAGAGCACGTTACAGAGATTTAGAAATCTTAGTACAAATCCATTCAGCAGATTACAGAACTAAAAGGTCATCTTCCACAGCACTATGGGGGAAGCCTTCCTCCCTGATCCCTCCCTCCCCTTACAACCACCCACTGGGAAATTATTTTTTACATTGACCAAATTATTTGGTAAATACAATAAGAGATTAAATTTACATTAAGGTCTAATACAAATGTGTGCAACAAAAAGCCCCATTTATTTTCTTCAAAAACCATCTTTAAGCTAAATAGTATTTTTAAAATATAATACAGGCTCCTGTCTTGCATATTCCCATTAATCACATTTCACTGATCAGAAGGCCTAAAACTTTTACTGAAAAGAACCCCCTAGAACAAAGACATCAATAAGTTTATTTCTTACTAAACAAGGGCTTGTATGCTGGTTATATTGAATAGCTGTGGTTTGTCTATTTGAAGCAGGCCATGCCATTTCATTCTTTACTGCAAATTATCTGATTATCCAGCAATTTCAGAAAAATATTCTCTAAATAAAACTTATTTTCATTCTTTCATTATGGAAAATAGATAATAAAAGCATTAGTGAACAGATCTATCCTAGCTCCTTTTCTAGTCCATTTTTCCTGAAGCTGCTTTCTCTGGCTCTTTCTGCACTATGAATATAGGGGGAGGAAAGAGGTGATGTGTTTATTTTTTTTACTCTCTCAAAATAAATGCCTCTAATAAGATGACTGTTCCCTTGTGCCTGAGAATGCAGCATCTTTCCTTCAGGAGCTGTTGTGAGTAGGAATTCTTTGTATGCTCCTTGAGAAGTACGATAGTTTATCGGCTAAAAGGACATGGCTTTCTTCCTCACTTCAAGCCTGGCTAGTTATTATTGCTGGTGGGTGGTAAAACAAAGACTGTTTCTTATTTCTCTATAACTCACCTCACTCCAACAGCTCTACTTTGGACCACTGCAAAAGCCAGAAAAGAGAGAAAAGTGTTTTTCATGAAAAAAAAGGTATTCGTAGACTAAACAGCACAACCTATAATATTCAGTTACCTATCCTCAACTTCTCCTGTCATAACCACCTTCACCTGTCCTATTAAGCAGACAACACATTCCTACCTCTACAAGCATTATCTAGAAAGGGGAGCGAATAAAGGAGAAATAGCATGCAAAATAATTATTTGGATAAATTGAGAAGGAATTCAATTTTATAGTCTTTTTTCATTTCTGTGTATTGCCCTCTCCTGCTCCTTACTGCACTGATTATGTTGCATCTTAAGAAAGTACCTGCTTAATACTTCATGCTAATTTCAAACTGACTTTACGCCCATCAGCCTTTAACCTGTGTAGACTTAACCAGGACACATTTTAATTACAGTCTCTCTGAGGAAATCACATTACTTTTCATTTGTACAGATGGAGATTTCCATAGTCAGAAGGAATTCCTCAGGCATATTTCCTGAATATTGGCCTTTACTAACCTAAAACAGACCCAAACCCAACAAAAAACAACATCAACCCTCTGTGCTTCTTTCTTAAGTATTCCTCATTCTTCCCAGCCTGACACCAGGGTGCTCCACAGATCCTCTCCACCTCATTTGTCATAGTTGGCTCAGTTCCCCAGGGCTGGATCCAAGAGAGCGTGTGACTGTGCAAGCTCACAAACAGCTTAAGGAAGCAGTCCTGCACTCTGTACCCTTTCTTAATTTGTGCATAGTTATTATCTTAATCGATATCTCGGTAATTAAAATCCTGCATGATCAATTTTCTGGGCTTCCTACAGGCCTCTCTAATTTAAAAAAGCATCTCCCAGTCCCCTAACTCTACATTGACGTTGGCTGTTTCAAGAAACAACAAGCTCCCTCCTCTGATTGCAAGTTCTACAGAGACTGTCCTTGTCCACATCAGCTAATATATTTTCTAGGTCTCCCTGTTACAAATTTAATATCATCCACCAATATTGTCGAGTCCCTGCTTGATTCTGCTTACTCTTCACTAAATACAGTATTAAGTCCCCACTCATTTTCTTTGCTCAGTTTTGTGTCTGTTATTCCAGTAACAATGCAACCATTATCTCAGAAATGATTCTGCCTACAGTCAATAAGCTTGAGCTCAAGCCCCGCTTCCCCTGAAACCTCTGATGCAACACCCATTTTAAGAATGCAAGACTGGTGAATAGTGCTTACTCTTGAAGATATGTTCAAGTCCTGATGTAGTTCTGCAACCACACAGATGAGTACAGAGCCATTCATATATTTTAATTCCACCGAACTCTCTGCATCTAATCATCAGGAACTATGCAATGTCTCTAAAAACATATATAGAGCACCACATATGAAATTATTTCAAGCTTTCCAATTGGAAAAACTGCCATGGGCAGCCCCAGCCCCAACAGAGCAAGTAGTGCTCATGGACCAAACACCTGCATTTTACCTTTATTTAAATGAATTAACATTTCTGTCCTTTGAAGTTGATGTGGATTTTGTCTTTTCTTTCCCTTATTTCCTATTCCTTCCTCCCTAGAGAGAGAAAGATGAGGTCAGATGTACTGGGCAGTCCTCACCCCACAACTATTAGAAGGACTGCAGATCTTTAATAATCCAAAGCATTTGAAGCAAGTGCTATTGCAAGTATCATAAATTCATTCTATTCTGTTACAAAAAAATGTAAAAGCAGAAAGCCTCTGAGTCTAGTTAGGCTTCTATTTTCCTAACCTGGCTATTGTGGGTTTTGTTTGGGTTTGGGTTTTTTGTGGGATTTTTGTTTTGTTTTCTGTCGTTGTTGTTTTATTGTTTGTTTTGGTTTTTCCCCAGCTGAGAACTATACAGGGCAAAGGAATATTCCATGATACGTGTTTGTACAGTGCCCTGTGCAATGGGTTTCTCCAGGTGCTGAAGAAATAAAATATTGATAAGTAGACCGTTATTCCAGGCATCCGTTTCAGAATTTATCAAAACAACCAGAAATGGATCCCATTCAATACCAGAAAAAGAAAAGTATATTTCCCTTTTTCTCATTTTCTAAGCAAAGGGTCTGAACTTTTCAAATATCTCTGATCTTTTTTCCCCCTATTGATTTATTGATATCAACATATAATACTGCAGAAGAATTCTATTTCTCCCAACTGTCCTGCTAACAGCCCCAGTCCCAGAGCAAAAGTTACATTTCTAGGATGCCCTTGTTCAGAGCCTTATGTCCTGACAAAGAGCTTCTGATCCTTGTCTGATAGAAGTCAAATGGCAAAACTGTCTCTGAATTCAATGATCCGTCACTGAGTCTTAATCATTCTCCCAGAATAACAGGCAATAGTTCCCCTCTTCCCCCCTCAGTGCCTTGGCACTTGGGAGATTAGAGTCTCATCTGGTGAAAATTAACCAGCACTGCTGTATGGACTGTTGTGAACCAATTCACACTGTCCAAAGATTGGGCCTGAAGGCAATATCAATCCTCTTTAAAAAAAAAAGTCAGCAACAAGAAGAATAGATCATTCACCACTTAATTAAGTGACCACATTCCTAATCAGATTTTCCCATGAAGAAGCCTCAGTATACCCCTGCACACTACAGGAGAAAAGCTAGCAGCTGGACTACCTACTGCAGAGATTTTTCTTAGGTCCCTCAGAGGATTAGGTGCCTATATGGAGCCACACAAAGGTTTCAGTCACTCAATTCAACAGGCCAACAACTTCCAGCACTATTTGTATGTGTTCTAAGTCTGCATTACAAAATACAAAATCATCATAGGGTCTATATCTGTTTTCCTGAAGCACTAGCAAAGCACAGTTGTCATAAATTTGTGATTAAAACCACATTCCAATGTACCCTTCAAACCACTGGATGTTAATGGTTCCTTGTGAAACAGCACAGTAGAGGAGTCTTTCCTCCTCCAACATGTAGCTGTAAGGTCCCTGTGCTGAGCACTATACAAGCAGACCAACACAAAGGACATTGCATTTCCCACCCAGCATGCTCTGCACAGGTTCTTCACTCACTATTCTGCACATTTTCTCTGCTATTTCCCCTCCTTTTATTCAGGAACAAGATTGCACAGCAGAGCTTCTTCCCCTTATTAAAGTTTCCCTATCTCCTCTTGTCCCTCACACCAGCTCTTCTGGCACTTTTCCACCTCTCAGCTCAGAGAGCAGCTCAGGCACTTCACACTTGAGCCCGAACACATCCCACATAAAACTCTCAGCTGATCTCCCTGTCCCACCACACCTACTTGGCTTCCAGCTTGAGCTGAAGCAGCCAAGACATCTCTTGCCTCTTCAGCCTCCAGAAGCAGAGCACTACGCAGCTGTTACACTGATAAGCAGCATCATTTAGAAGTACCTGGAAAAGAGTATACAACCTCATGTAATGAATCTGTTTGGTCATTCATTACTACTCCTGCCAGGGAGTGAAGAGTCTAGTCAGTGGGGCACCAGCAGGCTAGTTCAGCATCTGCTTGTGAAAGTTACTGCATAACTGCCAGGAAACTCACGTATGCAGATAACAAAAATAGCCTGTTTCAAGCTTCAGAAATGGGGCTAGATAAACATAATGATCCTAAGGACACTAAATGATGCCTTTGCTTTAAAAATAGCTAGCAAAATTCCATGTGCCTGAGGGGTCCACCCCCATCCATATCTCAGTTCCCAGAGTAAGAGTCTATGTAACTGGTTTTGGATCACCTACAGAACCAACCTCCACTCCTGTTGCACAGGGACCCTGTTCCCACACATCTGGTAGGACACACAGAAGCAACAAGTGCTGAGGTCAGCTAGCGGAGCAGAAATTTGGTCCAGCAACCATGTGCAGTGATTGAAGGGCTCTTCCATCTATTTACCCTCTATTAGCATTTTGTAAAGTGCAAATGCTAAACAGTATCCTCACTTCTGACCTCAGCTCTAAGGTTAAAAGTAGACTGTCTAAGAGAAGTAACTGATCACTTGCAGTCCTCATCCTTTCCAGTTCAGCACTGCTGCCTCATCCCTGTAGTTCACTGTGGGGTTAAGGTAACACTTAAAAACAAGTTACACATTTTCAATGTGAAGCATAAAAGAGGAACCGCTACTTCTGACATAGTGAAATATGGCCTGGAACACTCACACTAATAGGAGGAGACAGAAACAAAGGGTGGAAAGGCATCTTGGAAAATTCCCCCATGCAGACCCACACACAAGGATAAGATCAAGTCAGTTTGTTTCTTTAATCTATCAAAATTTCCAGGGGAGAGGAATCTATCAAGTATTTATTGCTGAACATACTTCTAACACTCCACCTTTTTTTTAAAGAGATATAGTATCAAAAACCCTTCTAATAACTACCTTGTTTCTGTCAAATTAGCTTTCCCTGCATCTACACAGCACTATTCAAGATGTGATATCCTAATTAAAAAAAAATAAAAATCAAATTCTTTTATTTCAGCCACAGAGGAAAAAATAAAAACATGCTACAGCTGTGCATCATGTTAAATATCAACATATTTCTTATCTTCAGAAACTTCTAGCAGGGAGGGCTGAGAAGCACATTTGCTTTAACAAATCCCTCAAGTAGAATATTGCTTGGGCCAGCTCATTTATCTTGTGATTAGAGGTGGCTGGTGGCATCAGTGTTACATTATCAACAGGAGTGTAGCTTTGGCATTAAAGGGAAAAAGGGTTTTATAAGAATGTCATAATAATTCAGAAGAGAAAGATTGACCAAATTTTTAATGCCCATCAAAAACTATTTGTCTGATCTCTTTCTTTTTTAGCTGGCAATAAGTCTTTGCAGTCAAGTTCAGAGAGATTATATTTATATCTCATTTTTAAAAATGTATTTTAAAAAGCTAAAATAGAGGAATTCAAGGCAGAGAAACACCTTGCAATTATCTGGCTTAGAGGCATTAGATCTGCTGACATGGCATTTCCCAACATTTTGGTCTTTTGCTTCTGAAAGTTATTCTTGGATTTCAAATATTTCCATGTAAAGGCAAAAGATATTTCCACAGAAAAACAAACAGGCATTTACCACCACAAGACGAGCCCCTCCCCACAAGACTCTGATTTCCATTTCAGTGTTGTATTAGGCGACTTGCCTCCAAAGTGATCATTAGGGACTTAAAATCCCATATAGTAGTTTGCAAATTGTGTCTGAAGATGAAGTAGACCATATAGGTAATTTGCATATCCTCAGTAAAGGAGGGGTTTTGTTTTGCTGAACTAGAAATAGAGTTTGACTGCAGGGGGAATTCAGACTTTTACCATACCAATCACAGACTTCAAACTTTTTGGAAGGGGCCCGATTCTGCCACATTTAAGGACTTTCTGAAAGGTGCCAAGCACCCATGTTGTCACTTGCACAGAGAAACACTTGGAAGCTGAGGTGCTCTCAGTACCACGCAAAAAATGAATCACATCTCTAGGTCTGTGAAAGGACCAGCTTCTGCCCCACTGCCTCCAGATCCCCCAAAATATTCAAGATCAAGCCATCTCTTGACCACTGAATGAAGCTAAGTTCTCCATCCCTGCTCCATCACACAACTAGGGAATAAAATCCAGCCCTCCATAATCAGATCTGCCCTAATTTTGGAAGAATGCCCTCAACAGCAGTTCAGCTCCTGAGATGATGAAATTGCTGCTTATCACACTGATGTTGTCTCACTGTTTGCTTGGATTCAGACAGATAGCTTTGTCATCCACTCTGGTATGGAAATGGCGACTCCCTCATGGCAGAAATGTTTTGTCCCCATGTTTGTACAGCACTTCACACAATAGTCATGGTCTGCAGATGGAACCTCTAGCCACACGTCACACAAACGCAGAGGTTTGATCTGAATTTCTTCCCCATGTATCACACATCTGCTGCTGGTTTCTTGCAAAACAGGATAAAAACCTCTTCTCTACAGGACTTTAGTTTTATGGCAGACAATTCCACAGTTCGAAAGGTAAAAGACAGGTGGTCAGAAAAGGAGGTAATATTTTAAGAAGGGATGTGAACAAGTGTTTAGGATAAATAAGGGTTATTCTACATGACATTGTTAGTCTGAACCAGGTCTGGCTGGGACAGACTTAACCTTACTCATAGCAACCTGTGTGGTGCTGTGTTTTGGATTTGTGGCCAAACCAGCGTTGGCAATACATGAGTGCTTTAGGTATTGCTCAAACATACTGGCACAACATCAAGGCCTTTTCTGTTTCCCACTCTGCCCTCCCCAGCAAATAGGTTGGGGGTGGGCAAAATGTTTAGAGGGGATGCAGCCAGGACATCTGGCCCAGATTGTCCAATGGGATATTCCATACTATAAAACATCATGCTCAACTGTGTTCTCAAGTTGCTTGGAGACCAATTAGGTATTGGTCTGCAAGTGGTGATTGCTTTTGCATAAATTCCTTATTTTTATTGCACACAAACTTATTAAACAGTTTTTATCTTGGCTCAGGAGTTTTTTTTCTTCTCCTCACTTTTGCCTTTCCAATTCTCTCCCCCATCCCACTGCAGGGGAGCTTGGGCAGGAAGACATTAGCTTCAGACTTAGCCTGTCAGCTGGTGTCAAGCCACAACAGTGCTCTTTAGCACCCACCATGAGGCTCAAAATAACTACAGATTTGGTGAGACTGTGCTAGACTGAATTTACAGTTGTTCCCCCTGTTTAGCTGTTGCTTGGCAAGCTGATACTTGCTGTTGCTGGTCACAGAGTTGACATTCTTGTTCTCAGCACTGGTTTGTTACTTTACTTGCTCCCTTCCTTGCTGTACAACAAATTTCAGGACTCATTAACGGCCACTTTTGCAGTGTGACTCCATGAGACTACATGGAGTAAGTGGGTAGCAATGATCATGTAACTGGTTTGACTGGGGAACTCCTACCACCCAGAAGTCCTGTAAGAGATCACAGACTGATAAGAAGGCAGATATTTTTGAGCACTGTCCAAGGAGGTGACTCGTATCAAAGGCCCCAGTGCATAACAAATTGCCAGAAAATGGGGTTCAGTATGTTCTGTTTACTGATGTGTCCCATCACATTTTGGAAAAATCATCAGAAGTGGAAAACTGCTCTATAGAGTTCCACACTGCTGGGTGAGAAAAGCGGCCAGTGCTCTGCCTCTGTACTGTCTCTTGGATGGTGGCAAATGTTTGGGGGGGTGGTTACTGCAATTGATACAGATAAACAAGCAGTATAGAGGTAAACCCATCTCAGCTGCTGCCCTGTGGCAAGACACTGAGGCCAAGGTAGATGGTGTGGTTTGGCCCCAGGCAGTGGCTGAGCATCCTGCACTGCGCTCACCCCATCCCCTGGGAGGGCAAACAGACAGAGCCCTGCAGGCTGGGATAAGGACAGTTATTGACACAGCACAGCAAGAGGGGAAGAACAGCAAAGCCCATGGCAGAATTCACACACACAGTGACAACACTGAACGCTTTACTGACCCAATGAGGTGGTAACACAGAGCATTGCACTGACCCAATGCCCGGCCACACTCGGACTGTCCTGGAGCTGCGTGGACCCACCCCTCCCCAACCAGCCCCTTTTACAGGGGCATGATGTCACATGGTATGGAAAAAGCTCCGGGCAACTGAGCTCACCTGAACCAGGACAGTAGAGGACTAAATTGTAAAGGTACATCATGGAGATTCTCATGTGCCCAGGAGGCATGCCAATGAAGAAGGTGAAAACCATAAGCAGGTAAGATTGGGGTGGTAGAAATGAAGATGACACTTCCACTATTTGAAAAATAAGAGTAGTCGTCAACAAATTATGTGGTTTTGAGAAAGGAACAAGTGTTTAGGGTAAAATCCAACATTTTATTCTACAAAACAGTTGTCTAGAGAAAGCATAACAAGTAACACCAGTAACTTTACAGGATTGAAGCAGGGAGTTAGAAAAACTCTGCTTATCAAGACTGCCTGAACTGTTCCACTCAAACAGGAAGAAAAAAGAAGAAAAAAAAATCATACCTTGGCCTCATGCAGGAATGCACTAAGGATTAGAGTCTTTTGGAAGTCAGGGGCTATATCTACACTGAAATATTAAGAGTGACTAAGGCATTAGAATAGCCAGCCCAGGGACAATTGCTGCTCAGGACCAGGCTGCTTTGCTTTCAGCCTCATCTCTGACAGACCTTCCCAGCTTACCTAGAGGAGACCTTGAGGTAAGCACACTTGAGCTCTCCTCCTCAAGAACACTTCAGAAAACCCTATGCTGAGCAAACACTTGCACATGATCAATATGAATGTTAGATGAATTGGGACTTGAGAATTCAGACTCTCCCAGTACGGTCAATGTCAGCAGCACATAACTGGCAGGCTGAGTTCTGTATTTACTACTGAAGTTCCCAGATTGAGGGCAAACCTGAACAGTGAAGTTCAAACCAGGCATTATTTAATATTAATATTGTTTTATGCCTACATGTAGAGTGTTAATTTGTTAGCTATTTATCACACTACTCACACAACTTAAGGTTGCTCCATTTTTGTTTCGTATTTTTCCATGTAGCAAACTAACTAAAGAAATACCATTTGTGGTTGTCCCCTGGTTAGGTGAGACTTGCTTTTTTTGAACCAACGTATGATTAACAGAAGAAAATACTAATGATATTCTCTCATGTTCCTCCACGTGCCAGAACAGAGGCCGTGTCTCCCCATAGACAACTTTATCATTGGGCAACCATAATCCCTTAAAGTAAGGGTTAATGCAGTAACAGAACGCTCTATCAATTGCTCTTTGGAATTAAATGATGACATATAGAGTTTCAGAGATTACTGTACCTGAAGCTGAAAACGCACTAAGTATTTAGAAAGAATTCCTGACAGTACTGAAGAAATGCTGCTGTAGGCTAAATGCAGTTTCCTTCAGAAACACAGGAACTAGATGGAGGAAATATTCTGAATTCCTAATTTGGAAGCTGGCCTTCAGGTGCCTAAACTTCATATGCAAATTGATCTGAAAATAGTCTAATAAAAAAATTGCTTCAAAAGAAAAAATGAAGTTACTTAACACGCCACAACCTCTTTTCCAAAGCTATTTAAGCACTTATCTGCTAACTGCCTTTTAGTGAGGGCATTTCTATCTTCTGATATGGGTGTCGTAATACTCTACTATTTAATTTTTTTTTAAAATATCCATTAGTGCTGCAGACATGACCAAGCTAAGACTGTGTAAATAGTCACACATATTACAGAGCTCAATTTCAGTCACTTACAGCTGTAGATAGTTCTGGATTTGGTATATTTGAATCAGCTACTAATACACAGAAACATTACTGCTGCTGGTGGCAATAGAGAAAAAAATAATCCACCAGTCTGTACCTCAGATGCCAGTATATAGTTACAAGATTAATCAATATTTTAAATTGTATGTATACATCGATTTTGCTTGAGTAGTACGTAGAGTCAATATAGGAATTATTGTTGTAACACACAAACCCTCAAAACGAGGCTTTTCGCAGCCACCTCTCATGCTGCAACTGTGCTTTAAAATTCTTCAGTGTATCACCAGAAGTTTAAACAGAAAATAAACAGAACAACTCCTTCCCTCCCCCTACCTCTTCCGTGCTCTTTAGCTACAGTTCTCAAAATATAACAGCTTTTGCCAGCTCTGCAAATTTAGGTAAGTAGAACCAATACACAAGGAAAAAGGCAAGGCTCGCTGTATATACAGCTATTGTTAAATAACAAACATTGCTCGTCTCAGCTTCATTCAAAACACAGAACATCTCACTGGCCTTTGCAAATGGAAATGGACAGAAATGAAAGGGATTTTTTTTTTTCCTTTATAATAGTTTTTGGGCTCCTGCCAGCATGCGGATTCCAGAACTAAATGTGTATCATAAAAATGCTACTTCACCTTTTTTCTCCCCCACCTCAGATTATCTAGTTATTCTTTCTACAGAAATACGACCCTTGTGCTTCATAGCCCATGTCTCTACTAGAATGACTACTGTTAATGATACACACAAAAAGATGCTGCCCCTTAGTGAAGCTCTGCAAGGCAACTTGCCCTCTTGTACCCATGTGGAAACAGGTATTGAAGGACACACCCCACCTACTCCCCTCTTGCTATCATGATTTCGCTTTAGCAAGGACATCCAATTGTAAAGATATCCAAAGATGATCACATTTAGTTTGGTCATACCACAGATTTGGTAGGTTCTCATTTTAGTACTACGAGTCTGATTTGGTTGCAAAAATGAAACTGGTGATTCTTTCAGATTTTACTACTGTGAAGAAAGATACAGCAGTGCAAAGCTGTAACACATGTGCAGCCCCTCTACTGCCTAGGTAAACCCTACCTACATAGATTAGGCCAACATCTGACAGAAACAAGAGTGGGTACACTCAAAGAGACCCCAGAATCAGCACCTAAACTGTCAGCCCAGATGCTGCAGAGCCATGTTCAAGCTTCTACTTCACCACAAGTTTCTGTACAGCAGGCAAAGCATTCAGCCTTACAAGAGAGAGGCTTAGTGAAGACAAAGATCTGAAACCTTCAGCTGGCATCCTGAAGAGTCCTGTTCTGCCCTTCTCTGGTGCCCTCCCACAGCCACATAACCCAGTGGCTAACAGTGCTCAGCCAGGAGCAGGGAGATGTGGAGTCCAGTTCTCACTCATAAAAATGTTTCTGCATACTGTATTAGCCATAAAAGAGAAATTGCAATCCACACCTAACCAATTAGCTAATATTGTGGTACTTGTTTCCCCCTCTCCCCAACAATGAAACATTTTCAATAGGAGAAATTAATATGTCCCTAAAGTCAAACAATGTGGATTTTTGTAACTAAGTCAAGTCTCCTGGGACACAGGGTTTTGAATCCTCTCCAGCAGAGGAGTTAAATGTCCCTCTTTCTACCTACAAACAACAATTTGTAAGAATGGGGAAGAGGATTCTTTCACCACCACCACTTCCCTCTCTCTTTTTGTCCTATTGCAGCAGCAACCAAAGTGAGAAGCAGAAACCACACTCCTTCATCTAAGAAAGGACAGAGTACAAGAAGAGGAGGAGAAACTCCAGGCAGAGTACAAGAAGAGGAGGAGAAACTCCAGGCAGCAAGCATCCCAAGTCTGAGAGCACAAAGATTTCAGGCACAATACTTGCCCTTGTGCTTCTTGATGCTACTTGTGAACAGCTCTGCATATACTTAGAGTCGTTGTGTTCCCAGTAGAAGGGCCTAGCTTACCATGTTCCTTTTACGGGTTATATATACCTATACATACACAGCAGATTTCTAGCTTCCATTGTAGGCACTCAACATCCAAATCAAGGCAACACATCTAACTTCAAGGCATTTAAATACTCTGCTGGTCCTAATGCTTCTGATTACAGTTTAATTTCTACTGACCTTCTACTACATCCACAGGCAGTGTCACAACTTGTTATGTGTTACTGTATGAGTGTCATAATAATGTTGTACACAGAAACCTATTTGCCATGGATTCAATTGAGATAATTTTCTTCCTAGCAGCAGTCAAGAACTTTTCAGCTTGTTATACTGCCCTGCCAAGGAGAAGATGGGGGGTGCCCAAGAAGCTGGGAAGACACAACCAGGACAGCTGACCCAAACAGGTATTCCACACCATATGAGATCAAGCTCAATCTATAACTGGTAGGTTGGCCATGTAGCAGTACAGCTCAAGAATTAGCTGAGAATTGCACTGTGCATCAATTAGTTTGCATATTTTTTGATTAGTATTCTCTTATTTTTCTGTCATCTTAAACTGTGCTTGTCTCATGGAACCCATGAGCATTACCTCTTCTTACTCAGTTCTCCCCATTCCACTGGAGAGCAAGAAAATGGCTGTCTGGTTCTTTTAGCTGCCTTCTGGGTTAAACCACAAAAATATTAAAGACTCTGAGGTATTTAGACACTGTAGTAACACAGGGCGCACACAAATTCCTTATAAGGAGCAAGAATGGAAAACAGGGCAAACTCTGCACCTTCAAGGTTTTATTCTAGCACAAAGCTCATTTGTGCAGACAGTCTGACTCACATGTACTTTGACCAACACTTTAGAGACACCTATTCAGGAAAAGACACTTAGTCAAAACAAAATCATTACCAGAAACCAACTGGGTTTGTAGCATGACCTGGTTTTATGCACCGCTAGATTATATGGAATTTCTGTCCTCTTCTTTCACTGATCAAGGGGATACAGATGACAGCAATAAACTTTGGCCTGTACTCCTGGATGGCATCTGAGCTGTGCTTACAGTAACTCAAGGGGAGGCTTCAAAACCATGGGCATGAACACTGAGGGAACAGGTCACCTAGGCCGCAGCTCTTCCCTTGTCACGTGCCTTACAACAGCCTTATGAAACCAGGGGAGTTGGTTACACAAAAGCATGCTCCACTGGAAATTTAATCTGGATTTAAGTTGCTCTGCACTGCTGAAGCAGCGCAAAGCTGCCCTTAGAGATTTGTGAACGTAGCTTCTTATTGTTACACCTCAGCTTTCAATAAATTCTCCTCTAGGGAATATACACTTTCCTTCAACAGTTTCTATTGTTTAGATAATCTTTTGCTATCTTTGCCATGCTATTTATTAGCATCTCACTCTCCCTTTCTCTTATTAAATTAGCAAATGCATTTCACAGGGTAAGGTGAAAAGAGCACGTAACTCACCGTGAGCAGCACAAGACGAGCCCAAATCCAAGCCTGCACTTCTCAGGAGAACCCTTTATGCTCTCTGGCCCATTAAGGAATGAATCCTCACAAGCACTTGGGCTTGAAGGCCAGCTGGTACCACTTAAATCCAATGCCCAAGGGGCATAGAGACCTCATACATATTGGGAGACTTTCTAACAGTACTTGGTTGCACTTTTAACTCAGTTCAATAATAATCTAGCAGATATAAGCTAAGGATGAAGTTTTTATTAGCAACAAACATATAAAGCACCCTCTGTGATTTCACTCCTCCCCCTCCAAAAAAACCTTCTTATTATTCATCTGCAGTATCACAGAGTTAATGACTAATTGGAATGGACTGCTCCTTCGTGTGATCCTGGGTTTGGTCTTTTTGTTTTTAAACTGGTAACTGAGTTAAGATGGCATAGTACTTCTTACAGTAGCTCTTTAATGTTGACACAATCTTTATTCTTTCTTTTGTTTGACTCCTACGGCTGTCTTTCTTTTTGCCTTATTAAAGTTTTCATCACTTTTACTTTAAATCAAATGCTAGCTTTTACGTTATGACATTGAGATGTTTTGATTAGATCCTCAACTGATATAAATTGACATAATTCCATAACTTTATGGGCTTCTCTAGGTTTAGCTCCACTATCTGTGCTTTTGTGTGTTACACTTCAGACAAAAATAAACTAGTGCAGTAGGTTCACCTTATCAGACAAATAAATTGTCAATGTCATGATTTATCCTGAATAGCAGATGTTTTCTAAAAGAAGTTTTCTTCAAAATGAGTGGGTTAAAAATGACCTAATATACTGCAGCAAAATACCGAAGGCAATCAGCAAGACTGTTATTATTTCTTGAGATGGATAAAAATCTGCTATTTTCTACCTTCCCTCCCAATATCCCAAAAAATAATGATGTGATTTAAGAACATAAAGCTTGCAGCTCAATTATTGCAATTTATGTTCCTGTAAACTTGATGTAAGCCTGAGCAGCCCAATTTTTTTACTGCATATTGTAAAGATGGTGTCTCAAAGGTCACAGCAATTTCCACAATTTTACTTCCAAATTTTTTCTTCATTTTTTTCACAGGAAAGTATGGAGATTTGCCTCTGACACAACCTACTTCTCTCAAAACTTGAACTGTATATACAGAATGGAAGGACTGTTCAATGAATGGGTTCTTTTCTGGGTAATATGATAGAAAGACAAACCTCACATCATAAGGAGGTGTAACGTACCCATAAGCACATTTCAATTCTGAACTGGGATTGGTAAGCAACCTCATGCTCTAACCTTTCTCTCCCTTCACCGAATGTAATGTTTTCAGCTTCTGTTGAGGAGTGTGTCTAATTCATTTTTCCGGCTTAGCGAGACTCGCCCCGAGTCATTTCCTACTTTCTCTCTTGCTGTGAGTGGAGTCACATTCCCAGTGAGAAGTCAGCTCAGTTCCAGTGATTATCTCTGCTGCGTGAGCATGCCCAGACCCAAGCAATGGCCTGAGAGGATGCCTGCTCATGCTGAGAACACAGTTTTAACAGTATGTTAATAAACACACAGGGAATGTGTTATGCAAACAAAGGCATGTAGCCCCAGGGCAAATCCCTTTGCCCCCAGAGATGCAAAGAGAGTAATACGTTTTGGGGGAAGTAGGGAAGAGTACTACAGCCTCATTAAAAATGCGCCTAGATTTGCAGTGGGGAGAATTTATGTGAAGGCATGCTGTCTATCATTCTCTTTTGCCCTTCCTTTGAAGATCATTAGAGTTAGCATTAAGAGGAGTAATACGGATTAAAGGCAGCTAGGTCTCTTCTCACTTCTTGATGAAACAGTTATCATCACCTTCAACTGGCTATTAATTAAATTCCACTAAGGTCCTTAAAAAGTAGTTGATTTAAACCTTAGAACTTTTTTGCCTGTAAGAGACTTTACGCTTACAGAGTATTATGAAAATGAAACCTTCCAGTCACTGTGCTTCAAAATCTTTTGTACAATCCACTTTTTTTTTTTCTAATCTGAACTGTGACAAAGGACCAGTGCCTTCTTAAATGCTCTACATCCCCACCCCAGAAATCAACATTCAGTGTAGAAACTGGCTCAGGTTCTTCAAACAAGCTAAAATGTCACCACTCTCCCCTTTTCTTCATTTCCCCTCATCCCCATGCCAATTTTACACTCCAGCCACAGAGAGATATACAAGAGATTAGAAAGTCTAACAGTTTAATATGTCACTACATTACAGAAAAAATTTTAGTCTCAAAGGCACTAGGGAAAAAAACAAAAAAAAAAAGATGCAGGGGTGATAAATATTTATTCACTAATTGAAGGCTGAATTGAAGAAAAAGCATAGGAAGACTCAATACTTACAGATACTCTCATAGTTCTTCTGTTTTCATTAACATTTGTATAATTAATTATTGTCCTCAGGGAAAAAACAACCAACATTTTATACACTCCCTTAGCTCTGAAAAGCAATTGAGATCTATAATAGCCTCTCAGTTCTGAAGTTTAATGTAAGTTGGTATGAGTGAGAGAATCATAGTTGTTTTCTTTTTGCTTTTTACAAAAAAAAAAAAAAGGAAGTTAATAATAGGTAGCTTTTGGGACTAATGACATTTTAAAAAATAATAATTCTATGTCCCAGTAGCAAATAATACATTTAAGAGCCTAGGATAAATTAGGCAACTTACATTTTTCAGTCTGGAACTCTATCATTTACAAGCTAGTCAATTTGTATCAAATCCAAGAAAAAAAAATCCCATAGCATTCTAAGAATTTATAGCTCTATGAAGTGAATAGGAGGAGGGCTTTTGGGTTACTTTCTGCTTGCTACTTTGATCAGATTGTGGGGACACAGTTCTGCATGGAACTGGTTGTAAATATGCCCATGAATTTGCAACTCATGGAAGCAGCTACAATTCATTTATTAAGGACAAGTTTTACATGCAAATGTGAGATGCAGGGTGCTCTGATATTGATGAAGTTGCACATGTCTAAGGGTGACATTAGTCCCATCTAACTTTGGCTTTCCAAAAACTAACCTAGGGTCCCTCTGCAGCCAACAGACAGTTAAGTAATTCCAGCAGAGGATTCTTCTTCATATCTGCTTTGGACATCAATGTTTGTCTACTAATGGGCTGTCTGACACACTCCACTGACTTGCAGATCATGCCTAAATGGGATGCTGAGACTAGATATCTAATTTTCAGACAACTAAAATTAGCAAACCTAACCCCACACTGCAGGCTGTCTGCACTACAGCTGAAGCCAACTGCAGAGTTCTTGCTTTATGAAAGCCTGAGCTGGGAACTGGCATGAGCCGGGGTTCCATGAGGACTTGCAGCCCCTGCGGCAGAGGTTTCCCTCCGAGTTCCTTGCCTGGGCGCCTCCCTGGGGTACACAGACAGCCTGCTCGGGGACTGCGCCATCCTCCCTGTGCTCATCCAGCAGCTCCGGAGATTCAGGCTCTCTCCTCACCCCTGCTCCCAGCTGATTCAGCACAACCCTTCTCACTGCTCCTGGTGCTGAGACAGCATGCTAAACTAAGCCAGGCCAAAGAAAAAAAAACAAAATGCAGAGAAGGAAGAGGAAGAGGGAGGAAGAGTTTTCAGTTGTGCTTACTAGGGAATTGTGGCAGGAGAAGACCCAGCAGAGGGAGAGCATGGGCAGAAGTAAAGGAAAGAAAAGCAGGTAGGGGTGAAGAAGGGGCTTCCTGGCAGTGCTGAGCTCTTCAGCTGGTTTGGCTGCATGGTGCAAGCAAACCCAAGCTGTCTGCCACCCTGCAAACCCCAAAACTGGTATCAAAACAAACTGGTTCAAAGTAAGTCTGAACAAAATTCAATTATTCCCGTGCAGTATAAATAGACACCAAGAAGGTAGGCTTGATCTAGTGCCCACCTTTTCTCTCAGCAGTGCTACTGAGGAGCCAATTCCAGCTCTGCCTTAGCAATGGGCCGGGGGGGCAGATCCAGCAAGATAAAGCTGTACTGAGACCCATGCGTTGCAGAGCGCACAGCACAGCTCTGAGGATGGAAATCAGGATGTTCTGTCTCCTGATGATGGGGAAGAAAATAGCTGGGCATTGCAGCATCTCGTCAGCTAATTATCAAATCCCAGTTTATTAGTCTCCTTGGACTACCGGTAGCTAGGGACTATGGAAAGGAATGTCCTTCATGAACTGTGTATACAAGAAAGCAACGTGACAGATAGATAAATCCAGATACTTGAGTAAAATACGTTTGCTGCCTACAGGGCACAGTGACAAGGAGAAAATTATAGTCTGTATTGGGTTTTACTGGAACATAAAACACACAGATTTTATGCCCTCATGCTCCAGTTTGCTCTGCTTGACTGACAAGGTGCACAGAGGCGTTGGTACCAATTTACACATTTTTTTTTGCACAGAAGGATCCAATGCTGCATGGCACACGTTTCCTACCGAGGCACTTCCAAACTACACCTGCAGTGCTGTAGCTCAGCTAGCAATCCCTGGCTGACTGACTGACGCTAAAAGGCTGGTCTGTGATTATTCCTTCCCCTTCGCTGACACACTGACATTTGCAGCAGCAACCATTACCCAGCATTGTGCAAAACCACAGCGCAGAAGGTTAGGTGTACTGCACTGCTGCTACAATTTACATACAGCCTTTGAAACCTGCCCTGCTTCCTCTGATTTGTGGTAGAAAACAGGGCATTACAGTGCTGGGTGGACAAAAGCTGAGAGTCTGTTATAAGCCACAGGGAAGTCAGTTAGTCAAAATATTGATGATGATAATAATGAAGAGAGCAACAACTGCTAGGCAATTCCCGTTTTGCAATCCTCATCCCAGGAACTCACATTTCTCCAGATATAAGCCAGTTGAGTAGCTAGGGATGCATGGCCTCCTTCCCTGGGGGCTGTATCGTGTGACCTCCCTCAGCATTACTGGTCCAGACCCACTACCTCCTGCCCCACAACCAGAACTTGAGGGGACAGAGTGGGGAAGTAGCTCCAAAACAGCCAAGGGCAACTTCTTTGGTAACTAGTACAGGGGCTCTTATGGCCCCTGAAAGCTCCTGCCCATAGACCTCTCCAAACCTTGGATAGCCTGAGACAAGGAACATTGCAGCCCATGAGATATACTTAGACCACCTTCCTGCTGTGTGACACGTTTGTCCGTGCTGTCTAGGGTAATCCGTGTGGGAAACAGCGCACGGGTTGTTCTCTGGCACTGCTGCCAAGTTCTGTGTAGCTCAAACGACACTTTTCAAGGGTGGTAGGGAGTGAGCAGAACAAGCACTTTTTTTGGTTTGACCTGTCTCCTTGTCTTGTAATAATATATTAGTGATTATACATGACACATAACATCCTCCATCTGAACTGCTTCACTACTCTGCGGGGGGAAAAAAAAAAGGAATAGCCTCTGTCCCTTTGTTATTAAGGGGAAAGTACAGTGGTGTAAGGAAAGATGTGCTGACTGTGGGGATGGAGCGGGGCTCAAGAGAACACCAGACAGCAAGAGCCACACCCAGTCCTGAACCTTAACTCTGCTTCACCCATAGCACCTTGCATTCACAATCATCCTCACAATCACCCTCTTCCCATCACCTCTTTTGTTTTGCCAGTAAAATTTTCCCAAATTAACGTTGTTATTGTTATTAATTGCTCTCATGTTTTCTTCCTCAAACACACAGTTCTCAGCTAGTGTCTCCCAGGGTAATGCTTTCAGCAGTCCTGCTTCTCTGACTGAGAAACACACATCAACCCTCCATATACTCTGGGAATACTCTTTTGCTGATGCTCAAGACAGAGAAACAAGTGACTGAGGAATATTTCTGTTTGGTAGAATGACAGGATGACAGAAGGTCCAAGATGCAAGTTCACAGGGCAGCAAAGAAAGCACTACTTTCCCCACTAACATAGGTCAGCATGGGACAGATTCCCACAGCATATGACCCAGGTCCAGTTGTGCAATGTTCTTTCTAAGACTGTTTGGTCCATAAGAACATCTTAGTACAAGTCCTACTAGAATGACAGTCCAAACATACATTAACTTGGGTGTCTGAAATCTGAATATAACTGTAGGCAGTCAAATAACTGGGCATATTTCCAGACATAGTGAAAGCTCTCAGAATTTCAGCCTTCATTTTCTTATGTAGGAAAAAATAAGAATCAGGACATACACTTTGCAGGGCTTAGAGTAATTGCATGTTAGGATACTAAAAACTGCCATAAATTGAAAATGCCTGCTTTCCTTGTTATAATTTCATGCAGAATAACACAAGGAAGAAATTCCATTGTTTTGAACCAGGAATGATACCCACTTTTGCGGCGAATCCTTAAAGTACAGCCTCAAATGTTACTTGAGTATAGGAAAAAAATGGACTTTCATCCAGAAAAGACTTTCTCAGACCTCTTCCTCCTCTCAGGATAGTACATACAAAGAGATTTCCACTTGTCAAAGAGACATGGTGGAGTTCAAGTTCTCTTGCACTCACAGGAGATCAGCCAGTGTGTTGAGCTAACTTGTTATTTGGTTATTTGCAAAGGACAGCATCTGGTACTTAATCTCCAGAGTAGAAGGAACCATTTACACAGATCTGAGATCACTTTGTGACAGGTGCCAAAGAGTCATTTCCAGAGCCTTGTGAGCTGACCATATGCTACATCTTTCCCCAGCTGGAATAAAGGCATTCAGCCATCACATAATTCAGCAGCAGCATAGGATAAATAGATAAATAAGCGATAAAATTACATTATATATATGCCTGTACATTTATGTCTCAAACTATGCAAAAAACTGCATGCAATATAACTACTACACAAAAAAAACCCTGTGGTTCCTGGTTTAACTCCAGAGACATGTAAAGATCGGGTGGAATTGGTAGGTTTGCAGTGCAATGCCTCAAATAAAAAAGGCATAACCCAATGCTGTTTCTTTCCCATAGTCTATGTTCAATGTGTTACAATTCATACGAGCTTGAACCATATATACATAAAAATCTCTACCACGATGTGATTAAAACATGGGAGGACAATGGGAATAATTCACTGAATATTCAGTGGAAATAATACTAAAATCAGTAAATGATTCAATAATCAAAGTGCTTTTTCAGTCTGATGTTAACTAAGTTCATGCCCCAAAATTGAACTATAAGAAGAGGGGGACCAGGAATTTGAATGCTAAACTTTTACTTGTGGGAAGGGTGAATAGGTCTGTACAAAAAATAGTCATGACATTTCCCTCATCATCAGTTTTGCCAAAAAATCCTAAACTGAGCTGAGATACAGAAATTGTAGGCAGGCCTCAATTTTTGCTTAGTATCAGATGGCCCTGGGATCTGACCTCAGCCACCCATATTCCTTAATAGAGGGGGGGAAAAAAGATGTATCCACATCTTGGTCACCCGGTCATGAAAATCTCTCAATATTCTAAGGAGTGATATCTGGTCAGCTGTTTCTATCACTTTTTCAGAGGCACTCCCTCTACATTTTGCTACATTTTTTAGAAGATCTGTGAAAAAAAAAAAAAAGGGGGGGGGGGGGAAGGATTTAAGGGTCTCCAGGGCAGGAAAAAAAAAGATCTTGCCTCTCATGATTGATGCTAGACAAATAGTATTTCCTACACTTTGTAATCCCTGGCTCTAATTCCAAAGACTGAAGTAAACTGGAAGAATCCTCTTTGAACCATGGGTGGCCAGTGACAATGGGAGGGCGATGATGAGGAGCAGTTCAGACTCTCCGAGCAAGCCTGCAGGAGTTTATCCAGAGACATTCCCTGCAAAAAGCCTTTTCAGGATCTGGACTGTGTAACTAGCAGAAGCCTAGCACTGACTGGTTCAGCCATCATTAATTTCCAGCCATTTGGGAACGGGTGATTATTTGACAGTAAGATGTGATCTGAGAGAGGTGCTATTATAATGTGGAGAGAGCTGCTATTCTTGTGCTGCAGCAGAGAGCTAATACAATGGCAGAGCGGTGTGACTGTGGTGAAATTCACGGGGGAACCGACTTCTTCCCAGGGCTCAAATTATCAGCACTCTTTCATTGCTGCCTCCAGAAAGAGACATGTAATGCTGTCAGACGCTGTTGAGTTGGGAGTTTTTAAAAGGAGATGGAAGTGTATGCATTAAAGAAACCAATATTTACACAAGGACAATCCTCTCATGAAATATAAATGCTGGAATTCTGCTGGTTACAGTCCTTATATTGAGATTTTACATGAGGGCAGTAAACTGAAGAGGATGCAATGCTCCCTACACACTCACCATTTTGATTATCATATATGAATTTTAAAGAGGATGGGTAAAATCTAATCAAATCTGCACTTATAGATGCTCGTACTTCATACTGCTGTCCTTGGTATGCTCAGCCTTAGTCCAAGCAAAATAATTCCAATTCAGGCTATAGTTCCTGAAAAGGAATGTGACTTTAATGAAATAAAAGGCTCATCATGCCAAGCCCAGGTTGAGAATAACACCCTATCCTGTTGCCATTACAGACAGAGACAGAAATATATCAAAGTAGCCTAGACACTTAAAAGAGAATGGGAAATAAAAGGGACGTGTCCAAGCAGTGCTGGTGGCAGGTGTTGGGAAGCGAACATCAGCAGGATCAAATAGGAGAGCTTTTCTCTGTTGCTTCTTGAAAGGAAATAAAAAAACCCAAGACCCATAGATTTTTATTAAATACAAAGGAAAATTAGATTAAGGTAACACTAAAGGAAGAGCCTGGGGGTCCTACAGCATGGGTTCGCAGAGCATGGCTTACTGGTCTCCCAGGACACAGTACAAAGACAGAGTATTTGGCATCAAGTCTTCAGCAGCATTTCCCCATGGACTGCCCAAAAGAGCTTCTGGGTGGGCTGGGAGATATGTCAAAGCAGTTCAAGATGCATGAGATATCTTTTATTCCCTCCACTGTGGTACAGCCTTTCTGTGATGCCCCGCTGAAGAAGAGCGGATATAGACACCAAGGAGGTTAAGAGCTGGGCCAGATTTGACTCTACAAAGAAAGATAATCTGCTATGGTGTTGAGTATGTCATTCTAGTCCCTGCTCCGGAGGAAGCTGATTTAGCTTCTGCAGTTAATGAACTAAACTAGGGCTCAGGAGAACTGTGCACATTTCTCAGCTCTGCAGCTTGTGTCCCATCTGACTTAGGGCACACGCTCATCACACGATAACTGGGCTAGCATGGCTCAGAGCAGAAATCATCAGAGTGCATAGAGCCCTGAGCCCAGGCTAATGTGCTTGACCATGATGCACAGTGCTGTGGAAACACAGCTGACCAGCTTTCAGGACCAGAAATGATTCATCTGCATAGTGCTAGGTGAAACTACCAGCTTGGCCCAGAGCCAGCTTGGAAATCCCTGCATTGTGCTCCACTGATCCATGGAGATATGTCTGCATTTTTCTACCAGGTGATCAAGCTGGTACCACTTATTATACTCATTAATATTGCCTAGTTGCATATCCTCCAATGAGCCCCTCTGTTCAGCTGCTTCCTAACTTTATCCAATTTAACTTGTTTGGCAGAAATTTTACTTGCCCATTATCTGTGCAGTTATTTATATCTTTTCCTGGAAAATTTCAGCCAATGCTTTTCAGTCATTTCCAAGAAAAAGGCTAATGAGAAAATACATTATCCTTTTCATGACAATCCTTTCTTTGGAATGCTCTCCTGCAACTGAGCATTAGGCAAAGACCTGAAATCTGTCTGGGGAGAGAAAGGAATGAATCAGGGTCTGCCTTTTGCCCTGTATGAAAGCTAGTCCAAGCGTGGCCAAGTGAAAAGCCTTTGAATAATTGCTGTTTGTGCATATCTATGATGGGCTGCTCTGATTTTAGCAGCTGAGTTCCCCAAAGAGCTTTCACAGGATATGCTGGAGATTTTCACAGCTCCTGTGCTTGAGGAAACAGTGCCTGTACTACTAAGCAAAGAACAAGGAGTGTGTTCAAGCCAAGGGTTATTGGTATGGTTTTCCACTGTAATGACTGCTTTGATTCAGACATGAGTACTAAAAACAAAAGGATTGCCTTTCCTGTGCTGTTGGTCCCTTCTGATGGCACCCAAGCAACACAGGGGTATAGCCATCCTATCAGAAGGAGCTAGAAGACAAATCTGACACAGAGTTGGTGCAGAATGCAAGACAATATAGAAGCAAAAGAAGGTATTAGGAAGGGATGAAATAAGAGCAGGACTTTACGATGAGTGGTACAAAAGAGACTCTGGTGGCTCAACCCCAACCAGTGGCTGAGCACCACACACCTCTCACTCACTCCCAGAGGAGAAACAGACAAACAGACAGATATCTGTGGGTTGGAATAAGGACAGGTTGCTGACAAAAGCACCTTGAAAGGTGAAACAATAACAGCCAATTACCCTCACACCCCATCATAACACAGAGTACCTTACCCACCTGACAATTACAGAGTATTGCACAACACAAGAACTGACCCCATACCCCAGCTGCACTCAGACTGCCCTGGAGACACCCAGGAGCACCCCTTTGCTACCAGCCCCTTTTATGGGTGAGTGATGCCAGGTGGTGTGGAAACAGCCCGGGCTGACTCAGCTCACCTGTGTTGGCTGCTTGGGGAGGTTGACTCTGGCCTGACCAGTACCAGGACAGAGACCTAAGCATGATATTACCATGTTCATTTTATAAATGTAGAACTGATGCAAATGCTTACATCACATAGAAAAGGTTGAAATGCTGGCATGTTCTCATGTTTGAATACAATTCTTCATGGGTTCAATTTAAAAAAAAAACAACATTTAGTATCATTTTGCATGTGCATTCTCCCAAATTTATCTAAAAATAAATAAACAAAAGACGACAAAACATTCACAGACACAAATTCCATAATTTGGCATCTTCCAAAAACACATGCAGGTCAGCAGCAGAGTTCAAAGCTTTACTGCCAACACACAGATTTTGCCACTGAGCTAATGGAGCGGCTGTTTGTGTTAATGGATTGCTGTCTTTCTCATGGACAGATGCTGAAGGGGGATGCAACACCCCATTCTGGCAGATGGTTGCAGAGCAGGCATATACAGGGATCTCAGGCTCAAGTTGTCTGCTGCTTGGATCTGTTCATAAGCTATCCAGCTGAAGAAGGGAGCATGCCAGTGCAGCTTAGACACATCTACTACTCATAAGCTTGGTTTCTTTTCTCATTAAACCAAATGACAGAAGCCTGATCTCTCTTCTTCTTTGCCCTTGGCTCCTCAGCCAGTCATACACTCAACAGGGTCCTCATTCCCCTCTCTACCTACTTGTCCACTAAGTCTTCATCTCACTGGTTGTGCAACCTCATGTCCCCTCTGATTTCCAGACCCAGCACACTGTTCATCTTCCTGTGCTGTACCCAGACTCCCCATTTCCAGACTATTCCCTGGCTACTGTCACCAAACACTATACGTGTCCTCCATGAGGCCTTCCACCTCCATCCTCCTTTCCTTGGTCTTATGACTCACCTGTTTCCTTCACACTCTCAGGCAGATCTGCCCTCCCTTCTGCCTCACCTTCTCTCAGCTCCACCAAATCTGCATGCTTTCCTTCCCACTCACGCAGATTTGCCTGCCTTCCTCCCTCACACCCAGGTCTTCCTCACCATCCCCATCCCCAGACTCAGTTCTCAAGGTGCAGCCTAGCTTCACTTTGCTTCTTGCCCCACTCCCCACCACCAGGTCTCAGACTAGTTTACACAACACACAGTTTTCACAGCTTTGTAACAAGGACAGGTTTCAATGTTCTGCCAAAAAGACAGTAGATGTCATGCCTGACACAAAGGCTATATCCCCAGTGAATTTCAAAGCTTAAAGTCTTCGAGCCCTCTAAAACTGCTTTATCATGGCCTAAACAAAATGTTTCTAGCAAGTTCTTTTCTCCAAACCAGATGAACCATCTAAGTGCTACAAAAATTTGGCCTCTTGCTCAAAGACAATAAACAGAAATCATTGCAATGCTCAGTGACTGCAGCTAAATGACAGACTGGGGAAAGGGTTGGTCAACCCTAAAATTGAGTAATGCCATCAAACACACATACACTAAAAGCTGCTGCAGATAGAGTGGTAGAGTGTAAGATAAACTATACCGAAGTCAATATGACAAACAAGCAACTAGCCTTTTAATTTAAATGCACTTTGGATGTAGGTCAAGGAGAATAGGTCACAGCAAAGTGGTCTAAATTTCACCCGTGCCTCTGTGCGTTGTCGTTCCTACTGACCAGCTTGAAGTCCGGACCTTTGTGTGGCTAATCCATGCAGTGAACTGCAATAGTTATTTAGTTGATGTGATTCGTGCAGTTCATGTAATTTAGTTGACCAGTCTTCATTTAGCACCATCCTGAAACCATAAATAGCTGCATATTAAAAACAAAACAAGCAAACAAACAAAAACCTTCCATTGAAGGGCTGTATATAAAAATGCAGCTGAAAAATAATAATCTTGCAATTAAAAAATCTTTTCACAAAACAAAAAGAATCACTAAATATGCAATTTGTTTCAAATGAGTCACTCAGATCCATTATTAATTGCAGTAACTTTGGCTACTTAGTGTTTTTGATTGCTTTTGATATTGTTTATTTTATGATGGTTTAATTATTGTTGTTTATTTATTACAGTAATTGCATTTTAATTGTCTTTGGAGCAGCACCCTGACTGTCTTGGCAGGGAGGCACTAAATAAATAAAATCATTATTATTATAAACATAACTGATGGTAATAGTTTTTCACTGTGTATTGTTAGCAATGCGGAAAGAAAAAGAGTATATATACATTTATTGTCTGCAAGAGCAAAGCAGTAACCAGAACCCCAAGGTTATATATCCCACTCTGCCACTGATTATATCTGTGACTTTGAAAAGTCACTTAGCCTCCCTCTTATCTTCATTTATTCATCTGTGAAAGGATTATCATAACACTGTCCAATCTCTCAGGATTAGTAGCAGAATTAGCTAATGTCTTTAAAGAATTTTGATCTCCTCAAATGAAAAGTGAAATAAAGCTTTAATCTTTAGATTATTAATGATATAACACAAAAAACTGGTATAATCTACTAAGCCAGAAAGAGTTACTCTAGTATTAATATTCTTTATCTATAATTGGCATATTTATATTGTCCATACACTTAGATGTTGAATCTTTCATAGATTCATAAATAGCTTCTACTAATAAAGGCAAAAAATGCATTCCAGAAAAAAACCCAAAAATACCTTTCAAAGTTTCCAATCTGAAAAAAATGGGGGAAGCAGTGGTTTTAGATAAATTGTTTTGACCTTTAAAAAAGGAAAAAAAAAAAAACCCAAACCCAAAAACCCTCACCCCCAAACCCACAAACAATCAAAAAACCCTCATTTGCTCCTTACGATGCCAAAAACTGAAAGTTATTTCTGTGGATTCACAGCATAAGAATAGGGAAGAGGCGGGGGGAATGCTGCACGCTGCCATTCAGCTAAGAGATCTAAGCTTTAAAATCAAAGCCACTTTGAAAGTTACAGAAAAAGAAAACTTTGAAATTGACAAGTTGGGTGGGAAAGGAAAGTTTAAAGTTGTTACTGAAATTTTTATAAGTTTAAAATATTCTGATTTCATTTAAACCTAACAATATCGTTCCAGGCTCTGATTCATTATGCCGGGTTTTGGCTTAATCAACCGGGTTGGGTTTCTTCCTAAGCAGCTTGTTAGAACCACCTAAAATTAAGTGAAAGGCACAGAAAGGAGCCCAACTTTATGCTACAGTACCCTACCCACTTGTAGGTAACTCATGGCTGTTACTAATAAAGTTGACGAGTTGTCTCCAGCCTGAATTACCCAATCTACTATTCTTTTGCCATACTCCCATCCAACATCATAGATGACTTTTTGCTGTTGCACTTAACAGCCAGTTCAGGTAAAATACAGGAAAATCCCAAGCAAAATTAATTCACCTTTGCTGTGAAAAGGTTCTCATACCCCCACCAAGATTCATTTTTCTTCTTATTATAGAGTGCTACACCCAAAGTCGTGATGCTCAGAAGTTTGTTCAGAAAACACTGACTTGTCATTCACAGCTGCATGGTTTCAGATATCTTCCCTCCTTGATCTTTGCCTTGCCATGCTTCAGTCGCACACATCAATACTGATGCCTGTTGACAGTCAAATTGCTGTTCATACTCCTATTAATTAAAAATTTATACAGCTGATAATTTGTTAACACTAAGAATATTGCAGCTATTATTAATGACATTTGGCTTCCTATCCTTTTCTCCCCCCAGTGCCATTTGCAATGTTATTAATAACTCTAACAGGACACCATCAAGACACTTCACCAAATGAAACTCTTTTTTTAAGTATACTGTCTTTTTTGTGGAAAAAAAGACTGTAAGCCATAAATTAGTTCTTTACACTCAAAGCATAGTTATTTATGTTTCATGTTGAGATGCCTATGTCTGGTAGATATCATCATAGCTGATTTTGTATTGCAAGCTTAGGCACTGTAAGATCATGACAAAATTTTTAAAGAGGACTCGGAATACCTCAGGTGAGCCTGCTAAGGCTTACATACCAGATGTGCAGAGCCCTAGGTATCAATCATGGTCAATAAATACTGCAGAAGCTAAGCACCTCTGAAAGCCAGACCCCAAATTATTTGAGCTAGGCATCCAAAGATCCAGGGACCCAAAATCGATGACAGTTTTCAGCAACTTGCCTGAGGTAATGGAGCAAAACCTTGGCAGAACTAGGTGTATACCCCAGTCTCCTGCTGCTCAAATTGCTGCTATAGTTGCTGTGACTTCTCTCCTAACAAAAGCCTTGCTTAATGTGTCGTGCTTCTCCCACAAATCCAGTGTCAGAGCACTCTGCACGCACGGGCAGAGGGATCTCACCTCACCCGATCCCTGCACTTGACTCCTATTAATTTCCAGCAACAGTTTAAACGTGTCGGTATTCAAGGCCAGCCAAAGGGACACACCACATGCTGCAGACCAGGGTCCCACGCTCACCAGGGTTTCTATCAGTCAGCATCCTTTCCAGACAGCATCCATGTCCCTTGTGACTCAATGTTCCTGGAAAGATGAAGAACTCGGTTGTTCAAGACCCTACAATTGCAACATCCATGCCAGGTACCTTCATGCTTCACGCTGCCAGCACACTTATTTTCCAGTCAATTGTCAGTCTGTAACTAGTATTTTGATATCTATGAGCTACTGAAACTTCACATCCAAAAAAAAAAAAAAAAAAAGAATGACCCTCCTTCCATCTCATTGGCTTACCAAAGTCTGCCCAGGCCTCTTCTCAGTCCATGGACACTCAAAAGAACTTTTTGCAGGGTAAACTAAAGTATAAATTTGCAGTACCTCACCCTCCCTTCTCCACTTTCTTTAACCTATGGTTAATGCATTGTGTCTTATACTTTCCCTTCTTTCACAGGAGGATGAAATACTTAAGATTACTTTCCAATTACCATGGGGTAAGAGTATGCATGCAAAAATGTTACCATGGAGCTGCTGAAACCCTGCGAAATCACAGATTCACTTCCTCTGTAGAAACTTATTTGGGTGTTCATACCCACAGCTTATTTGCACAAGTTCTCAGAGAGACCAGAGGCTGGCGCCAAGAGAATCAAACCTCCCTGCTTATTATGGTGAATGGGAGTTGCATATGTTGAAGTCCCTGGGCCTCTTCTTGTCTGTGAATAGCTCCCATTAACATTTATGGGGGGTATGCATATTGAGGGAAAGAAGAGAATAAGCCCCCACAGAGAAGAGAGCAGGCTCCAGCAATTCTATTCTTATCACATTGTGTGCTTTAGTCTTCACTAATCTCAGCAAAGTATCCTCATGCAGGATGTCTGAAGTGTTGTTTTTTTCTTTTTTTTTTTCCTTTTTATCTCCATGGAAATTGTATTTTTTTGAGTAAGAAAGGTGACAGACAGTTAGCTTATGCTCCAGTAAATCCACAGGGCCAAATTATCTCATTTAAATATCTATTCAACTCTCAAAACAAATATCGAAGTTGAGACTTTTCGGATACTTTCTTTGCCGGAATAAGTAGGGAACTTTCCTTTGTCCCTGTCTAGGCTACTTCAGGGTCTGCTTATTCCCTCATACCTACCTGTGTTCTCTTGTAAGCATTTTTACCTGTCAAATGAAGGTGTCTCCCTTTGTCATGGGGCCAACAGGCTTTCACAACATGAACCATTCCCTAAAACTTCCGCAGCGCTACCGCCAACAGCACAGCTTCACCGCAGGGAGCAGAAGCACAAGCTCCGGCAGTGACAGGATTTTCACTCTCGCCTGCTCTGAGCAAGATTAAAATGCCAGCGGCTAGCCCCTGTTAGCCCCTCTGACTGTTGTTATCACCGAGAGAGGTGAATCAGTGCTGCGCAAATGCTGGGAAATCTAAAGAAAAATGTTAGTGCCAGCAGAAGCACAGAGGCTTAACTGAAGTGCTGATAGAGAATACTTTGGACAGCAAGAACTGATAGCTCTGCTACAGAGAGAAAAAGGCTTCCGAGCTTGCCTTTTATTCTTCAAAAGCACGCATGGAAATTTTCATTTAGCTAAGACTTAAATTAAAGTTTTGATTTTTGAAAGGTTTATGGTTCTCTCTAGTCTGCAAGTAAGTAACGCTGGTGTGACTACATCAATATCAAATGTAAAAGCTAACAGTTTCTTCTCTCTACTTCACACTCACAATGATGAAAAAAAGCCTGCATGAACTAGAACAGATTTTTTCCCCTTTAATTCAGAAGTCCCACATTCATATCATATAATACTAGCTATCAAATGGATAAACATTTAGTGTCTCCTCAGATTTAGCTGACATTTGAATTCTTACAAACTCGAGGACTGTGTAAATGAGGAAGATTACTGTTAGCTAGAAATTAGGCAGCTTCACATGACGTTACACTAGAAAGTCTCAGCACCAGAGAACAAATAGTGATTGCTGTAGGACACAAGACAAGCGTGGACTTTGGACACTAATCTTTCTTATTCGTTCCCCAAAATAAGAAACAGAAAAGAAGAGCCAGGAACTTACTGAAAGCAACAGAGATGTAACCTGGCAGGACAATATCGACTTCTCATTTGCCTGGGCCCTTGAAACAAGCCTTCAGGAGGAGGTGCAGGAGAGCATTCCCTCACAAAGTACAGCCCCGTGGAGTTAATTTTGAGCAATGAATTAGAACTCAAACACACACAGTTTGGTTAGATGGCTTATTTAATGAGAGGACATCCAAGCACACAGAAGCATTTGTGATGATGCAGGTGTTACAAGGTATCTTGGATGAAGTTAACCGCACTTGCGCTACTGGGTCATTAAATCTTATTCATTCTTCAGAGATCCTTTCTGCCTACCAGTCACTGCTGCAGAAATGAAAATTAAAAGCTCTTATGGCACAGCACTACCCTGTTCAGCAGAACAGGTGACAGTGCCTAAAGCTATGACTGAGCTAAACAAAACTGAGTAAGTTTCAGAAGCAACATTTGGTACACAGCCTCCTCATTAGCAATATTTAGTCTCCTGATGGGGCTGAGTAATAAATATTTTTTCATTTTTTAGAATGTTAAGTTCATCACAAACCGCAGAACTTCAGTGATAGAGATGAAAAGCTGTAACTGCTACTCTCTGATGTGTTGCCCCCTCCAGAGGAGGAAAAGCCCAAATGGGGCTTTGTATCCAGTTAACAGTGTTAGTGCAACCAGTTAAGGACATCATAAACATCTTGATCAAGCAACCTGCTCCAGGCCATTATAAACAATGATTTTGTGTCACCATAAGCATTCTCTGTTGTCCAAATGCTTTGCTTGTTTCTCTTTCTATGAGTGCTGTCAATGGCTGCTGTAGTCCTGCAAAACAAATAGATACCCACACTGAGGGACAGCACCATTCCTCAAAATGTCTCCCATTTCCCTTCAAGACACATGCTTTTTCTCTGGCAGACCACAATCCCAAGAGCCATTTTTCTTTATGAAGTTCCCACAAGTGTTGTTGGTTACCACATCTTCCAGGTTCTGGATTATGCAGTTTAGCGTGCGGAGCAGAGCAAAAATGGCTTGTCAGTGTACTTGAGAAAAGATTTGGGAATTCTGTTTTCAGCAACCAAGACCTTCACCAGTAAGTGGCAAATAGAAGTTGCCATGTGGAAGGAACTGTAATTAGACCCAAAACAGGCTGGTAACACTGACAGTGACAGATGCCCTTGAGATGGATAGGTGATCAATAGACAGATAGTCTAGTTCTTTTGTTTTTAAATCATTATTGATAGTACATCTTAAATTAATCCATCATTCTGTAAATCTTCAGTTCTTTTAAAACAAAAGTGTTCTGGAAGTTTAATGTATGGCGTGGGTTTTTTTTTTAGCTAACGCATACACTAAGCAGGAACTAAAAGGTAGGAAAAATCAAGTTCAGAACAAACTAGTTGTACTCAAACATTTGTAATTAAGCATGATAACCAATTACAGAAATACGTGGAATAGCTCATGATTCACTCTCTCACATCAGAGGTTTCCTAATCAATTTGAAATAACTAGACGCTGCTATAGAAAATAAGCAAGATCACAGCATTTGCTAATGAGTCTCAAAAATGGATTTCACTGCATGAAAATGTTCATTGTCAGGAGAAAGCCTATGTTCCCAGAATCTTTAGGGTCATTTCCATTTGCATTTGATTGGAGAAAAGTCCTCTTTGTTCTTTTCTTCCTCCTCACATCCTCTACAACTCTGCGCTTTTTCCCCCCCCCCCCCCCCCTTCAGTGAGTTGGTGTTACTGTAGCAATGTGGTACACCAAGTGCTAAAAATATATCCAAATAAGACCCTTTGTGCTGAAGCAGCTAGAATCCACTTCAATTATTACTTAATTTCTCTACGTTACACTGATTTCCTTGAATATAAACTTGGATGTGTGTGACTTCTGGAAAAGGCTATGGCAGAGGATGCAGCGGCAGTACTCCGAGGCCCACACCAGCGTAGCGTATTACACCACAGATAACACCACTTAAACATTTGTAAAACGTAAAGCTTTCCTGAGCTCTCCTCCGTCCCCAGGGACTCGAACTCTTGTTGAACAAGCTGTTCAAAGCTCACCACTCTGATAAAAAGCCTACCCCAACAAAAGAGTGACAGTGACTTTTTTTTTTCCCCATTAATATTATTATTATTAAATCACCATTTCAGGTTGCCAGTTGCTTGCTCTTCCTGCAGCAGAAAAAAATCAGGTATCCATTTGACCTACTTGCCCCTAACCCAGCAATGTTCAGAGCAAGATGAGATCTGATGATAATGAACTTATCTTGAAAAGGGAATTGCAAACTATGTCCCAGACCCTGCAATCAATTATTCATGCGAGTAACTTTGAACTCAGCAGGAGTACCCACAGGCATAAACTTTCTTACAGGGGGAACAGTTGGCAGGATCAAGACCCACCTCAGGAGGAAGACACGCAACACAACATATGAACCCTCTGTGACTCTTTTTATTTTATTATTTTTTCCCCTTTTTGTCCTTGTTATTGTTCAATTTCATTTGCTAGTGCATTTCCCACTTCCAGCTGGGAGTAGAAGTGAAGATGCCAAAATACGAAGACAAAAGCTGCTGTTATGCTCAGCTGGAAGAGAAAGTACTAGAAATATCTCCCTTGATTTCTCTCTCTCTCTCTCTCTCAAAAAAAAAAAAAAAGGCAAAAAAAGGCATAGAGATTTCCAGACCAATTTTGTACTCCCCAAGGGCACCATGATAGTTCAAAGAAATTTTGTAAAACTCATAATGGAAAGCAGAGGAAGAAAGGCCAGTTACTAGAACATTGAAATTGTCCTATCTAACTTCACTCAACCTAACATATATAATATTTCTTCTCCATCAAAATGTTAAGAGCACCAGATCAGATGATGCTGCAGAGCCCTCTAGATGCAGAAAGACCCAGGTCCACATGCCCTGTCACCCTCACAAGAAGAGAAAGGACTTCTCTTATGGTCTTCTTCCCAAAGAAAAGAGGCTCAATTACCCCTGGGCAGAGTAGATGTCATGCCTAGAAAACCACACTACTTTAAATGAAGCACTACTTTGTCTTGAAGCTCAGCTAACTCATAAAACAGATGCTGATAAGACAAAGCTTAAATGTATAAGATCCATATTTCTATACCCACATCTTTTATTTCAAAATATTTGGGCTTGAGAAGTAAATTACTGAGTTGGAGGTTTTAATGTCTCACTTTTGGGTTAATGCTGGTAAGACAGAGGCACAGCAGGGGAAAATTCCAAAGAAATGTAGACCTTGTAGAGCAAAGTTCTAAAACTGCAGAATATACATAAAATAAGGAAAAGATACCATTAGGATTGTTGGTGTTCCTGAACACTATAAAGGAGAATACATCTCAAGCTTGAAGCCCTTCAGGTAGACCTTGAGAGTAATGGGAAGCAGGAAGAGGACCTGTGAGCTTCTGCAAGGTGATTGGCCTAGGATAACTATTGCTAACATCCTTAAATGTGCAAGAAGTCCTCAGGAGAGCTGGAACATGTGGCAAGCTAGAAAGGAAAGACACATTCTTGTACAGAAGAATTGAAAAGCAAATACATGGCACTGGCCACAGCAAAATACAAACCATGAAATTCTTCATGAAATGTCCAGCTATTCTGTGCATGCTGTGCAACAGACGTTAACAGTTTCCAGGATCCCACTCTGACAAAAGCCTCTGTTAAATGAATTCAGTTCTTCACGCTATTGTTGGGTAAATAAGCAGAAGAATCCCAACTGAGATTAAGGTATAGGATGTCAGTATTTTGCATGGTGTGAAACTCCAGCCAGAATGCTGTCCTGTTCAGATGTCCACACTGCAGGGGGGATGATAATAAATTGACAAAGTTTATGAGAAGAGTTGTTTGGATGAGTACATGCGCTGAAACACACGCCCTGTGGTGACATTTCCTAGCCTAATGACAAGGAGATCGAGGTATGATTTGATCAAAGGCAGGAGTCCTACCTGAGGACTCTTTATAAATGTCTCTTCATTATCTCAACTCAGCAAAGAAAAGTGTAAGAAAAGCCAGAGTCTGAAAGTCAGAACTAGATAAAATTCAAACCAGCCATAAGACAGACATTTTGAGCAGAGAGGATAATTAACCATCAGAGCATTGTAAGTCTTACAGGCTACAATCTCCATCACTGGAAATGTTTCAGTAACGATGGGATATTTTCTGGTGGGATCTTTTGGTTAATTGTTTGGAGTCTTTCTGGCAAACTTGGGTGACAATTAAGTCAATTAGGAAAGTCCTATGATCTGCATAATTAATGAGGTCAGAAGAAATGGATCGCAAAAGTAGTTTTCTGGCTGTGCATTTTGTATCCTGAATGTGAGAAAAAACCCCTCCTCCTGCAAAACTCCACAGTGTATAGCTGAATGCCATCTGTAATATTTGGTTTGTCTTCCTTTCATCCATTCTTTTCCTTTCATCTGTGGAGCATGGCCCTAAAGGCTGCCAGTGGTTAGGCTTTATATGGTGCTTACTGGCACAAGCCCACCATCTCCTAATTATTACAGCTGTGTGATATATGAAGGAGACAAGTCCTTCCCACCAGCATACAGAAACCTTGCATATGAAAGTACTCATAACTGAGCATTATTCTCATTTTAGCTCTCATGCCGGGTTGAAGTAAAAATAAACCCCCCAAATCAATCCGCATCTGCAGAGCTGCAATACCAACAGGTGTCTTTGGGATCACAAAATATTGCTTGGTCAGGGACAAATTAACATTTATTAGCCTGTATTTGCCAAATAAAGCCATAGTCAGTCCTGGCAAGCAACAAGACACAAGGAGACTCACACGTCCTACTGTCAGAAAGAAAACCTTTTCTCTTTGGGGGCTTATTTAAGCCTCTGAAAAGAGATTATCTTCTACCATATCACTAGTCAGCTGAAATTGCAAATGATAAAGCAGTGGAGATAGCTATAAGATCAGACTGTAAGAACAGTGGTTTGAACATCTCTCATTTGGGAGGTGAGTTTCCCAAGCAGGCAGGGAGGCTAAGCTCCCTCTCATGGTCGTGGCCTTTGTGCCTTTCAGCATTGATGAATGGGAGACTATTGAACTAAACAGTTTTGCATCCGACAACTGCAGTATTCTAAGATGTGGCAAATGCTCATATGACAGAATTATAGCAGACTCTCCTGTAACAGAAGAAAAATCTTCATAAAGGCTAATAAAAAGTTGGCATCTATACTTGAGTAGTTTAGATTTATACCAAGACCATGCCAAAACACTGCAAACTCAAAATCCTTAAACAAATGAGGTAATAGCTTAGAAAGCACAGTAGAAAATGAATAGAATATGTTTTATTTTGACTTAACTAAAATTATAGAGAGTATAGAGAAGTAGATAAGTAAACCCACAGTACTTAGACTAAAATGAAAACCTATGGTCAGCTTTGGTTAATTCCTTCATATTTTTTCATATAAAAAAGCCTGGAAAGAACACCAGGGAACCTGACTGTGTTCCACAGAAATATACCGAACTGTGAGAAAAAATGGCTAGTCCCAAAGCAGCAATGGATTTCCAGTTGAGTTTTATTTAAACTCTATCTAAATAACCCACAGGCTCTCCGATAAGCTTAATGAGGCCAAAAGAGCAGTATCTCACCTCTGACCGAGCAAGAGGTAACAGTATCTGTTACCCAGGCTAAGGAAAAGATCCTGCTGACTCTGCATGTTGGAAGCCCATTTCCTTGATAAATTATGACATGATCATTCTTGCCATAGCCTTAGCCATTAGTTGGAAGAAGTTATTACTCAAATTATTCACGTAAATCAGGTCAGATTCATTACATGTCAGCTTTGGTCAGACCACCCCAGGCCATTCAGTGATACAAGTACAATTTCACAGCACTGCTAAGAGCCTTTGGGAGCCTTTCAGCTACGTTCTTTCCTTAGATCTGGCTGGGATGTTCCCGTCATTTCTTAATAGCATACAGTTTGGTGTCCACAGCTGATTAGAGTGGATTAAGCTGATTTACACCTGCTCGTCCTGCCTGTGTGCTCACTTGCCTTGTTACGAAGGTAGGACGCCTGCATCCCCGCTGTTGCCGAGTCAGCACCGGTACCACTACAATGAGCAGCTGGCTGTGAGGCTTGGAGAGTGCAACACAGAGCTAAGGCTGACCATATAAAATGACAGCAGCAACAAACTACTTGGACCCAACATGGACTCAGTTCTTGATCTCTCAAAGCTCGGTGTCCAAACTGTTGAACAGCTTGAGTTCTTTCCTGGATATGTGACGGGAAAGAACAAGCCTGTGGTGGGATTTCCAATAGCTATTCTGACTGCCAGGTGGATTTATCTACCTAGGAATTACAGTTTCTGGAAATTTAAAACAAATGCCTCAGTTATCATACTGATCACAGATAAATGAGCTCTATCTCCATAAAATTTCATAAAATCCTACTTCAGTGAAACTGCTGCCCAGACAGATCACACGTTCAGGCAACTCCGTCACTCTGCCCCACAAACCAAGGCACCCTTTTCTGTTTTATTTTGGTATTCTTTTCAAATCTGTTTTCCAAAGTGATTTTGCTGATTGTGTGGATATTCATCTTTCTAAGACTTCATCCTGACCACAACTTTTGAACTCATTGGTCTAATTTAGACAAGCATGACCAAAGGACAAAGACTGGAAAAGTATTAAATTCCTGTGAGCTTGATGAGAAGAGACAACAGGGTAAGGAGATCCTACTACTGAAAGGATCACTGAAAGGCTGTGACCTACAGTTCTCCAACCTCAAATCACCCACTTATAGGAAAGAAGGTTTGCTTTCAATACTCATGGGCTACCTTCCTTCCCAAACAGAGAAATGTCCATATATCTTTTATGAAGAGACTACAACTACCAGCAGAGAAGCAGCAGTTAAGATTCACGGATTTGAGGTAGCATTATTATGCCTTTATAATTAGTTCAAAACATAGTCTTCTGAACTACTTCTATAAATAAATAAATACATGAACTTCCTAGAGTCTGTTTATAAAGCTTTTGGATTTTGTAGATACCAAACATTATGGCTGCCATTGGGCCCCTACACTGCTCAATGCATAACAAGGACTTGGTACACTCAAGTCCCTTCCCTTGGCATTAGGGGAGCTTCGGGTATGGCCTGACATTATAATGTCAGACATGGCTTCAGCACAGCATAGAAATAGTCAATCTAGCTTCCAGCCAACTAGTGTGAATATCAGGCATGATAAACTTGAAACAATTACATGGAGGTCAGCGTAGCTTAATCATCCACACTGAATTGACTCCAACCCAAACTAGTCCTTTAACGACAACATATAAAATGTAGGCAGTGCAACAGCACCAGTGGCCTAGAAGTCCTAAATAAAGTCTGAATATACTTTCATCCTTTATCTGTCATCCATTCTCTAATCCCAGTCCTCCTTGCAGAGCTTGGCAGTACAGAGGTGCATGACTGCCGCAAATGTACCCCCACATGGCCGGCCCATGCACAGGATGTACTGAGAAATCACAGCCAGATAGGCTTCAGCAAAGCATGCTTTCCAACTGCTCTGGGTTCTGGAGACAGTTCCAGCTGAGGTGGCCATGCTCTCTATTAAACATACCTGCAAGCACTCAAAATCTGCACACCTGCAGAAGCGTTGCGGAAACACCTGTGGTGCTCACTGCCAGCCTACCCGCTGCATCCTTCCACCTCCACCACCAGTGCCATTGCTGTCTCCCTTTCAACTGCTTCCTGCTTCTGCATTTGAAACCACTTGGAGCAGTGGGAATCCAAGCACTGTACAAACGCTTCTCACCTTTTCTCATTTCCGATATTCCAATATCTGATATATCTATATCTATACATGATATTTCAATATTCTGATACCCGGAATTTGCTTTGTTCAAAGTACCTGAACACATAATGTAGGGAAAAAAGCACACAAACAACAAAGAAATTGTTTCCTGGGTGAAAGTCCAGCAGTTCACGAGTCACTACAAACATGGACAGAAGTAGCACGGTTTGCACAGAAGAATTTATCTGGAAGCAGTTGTTCTCATCACTGGCTGGGTAGATGGAGGGAGAGCAGTGGATGTCATCTACCTTGACTTCAGCAAGGTTTTTGATACTGTCTCCCATGACATCCTGATAGAAAAGCTGAGAGATCATGGGATAGATGAGTGGACAGTGAGGTGGGTTGAGAACTGGCTGTCAGACCGAGCTCAGAGGGTCGTGATCAGTGGAACAAAATCTGACTGGAGGCCTGTGACTAGCGGTGTTCCCCAGGGCTCGGTGTTGGGTCCAGTCCTGTTTAATATCTTCATCGACGACCTTGATGAGGGAACAGCATCCACCCTCAGCAAGTACCCCCATGATACAAAGCTGGGAGGGGTGGCTGACACGCAGGAACACTGCGCTGCCATCCAGAGAGACCTGGACAGGCTGGAGAGCTGGGCAGGCTGAAACCAGATGAGGTTTAATAAAAGCAAGTGTAAAGTCTTGCACCTGGGGAGGAATAACCGTCAGTATCAGTACAGGCTGGGGGATGACCTGCTGGAGAAGAGCTCTGTGGAGAAGGACCTGGGGGTCCTGGTTGATGACAGGTTGGCTATGAGCCAGCAGTGTGCCCTGGTGGCTAAGAGGGCCAGTGGGATTCTGGGATGCATCAGGAAGAGTGTGGCCAGCAGGTCGAAGGAGGTGATCCTCCCTCTCTACTCTGCCCTGGTCAGGCCCCACCTGGAGTATTGTGTCCAGTTCTGGGCTCCCTGGTATAAAAAAGACAGGGATCTCCTGGAGAGAGTCCAGAGAAGGGCTATGAAGATGATTAAGGGCCTGGAACATCTCCCGTATGAGGAAAGGCTGAGTGAGCTGGGGCTGTTCAGCCTGGAGAAAAGAAGACTGAGGGGGGACCTATTTAATGTTTATAAATATCTTAAGTATGGGATGCAGGGGGAATTGGCCAACCCCTTTTCAGTGGTCTGTGGGGACAGGACAAGGGGCAATGGCTGTAAACTGGAGCACAGGAAGTTCTGCACCAACATGCGGAAGAACTTTTACACAGTGAGGGTGACAGAGCCCTGGCACAGGCTGCCCAGGGAGGTGGTGGAGTCTCCTTCTCTGGAGATATTCAAGACTTGTCTGGATGCCTATCTGTGCAATATGAGCTAGGGAGCCTGCTTTGGCAGGGGGGTTGGACCTGATGATCTCTCGAGGTCCCTTCCAACCCCTACAGTTCTGTGATTCTGTGATTATTACAGGAGTGCTCACAAACTTGCATCACACATATGCAACTTACTTCAAATGTTTTCTTTTCTCCAGGTTTTATCCATACTACTGTAGTTGATAGAAAAAATTTGTTTTAAATACCTACAGTGTGGAAAAAAGAGGAAGGAACACAGATCAGCAAGAGCTTTGAGTGTGCTCTACCTATAATTTAATTTGAGCTGAAGTCCTCACAAAATCAAAATGCTCTGTGAGATTAAACCCTACTTTTGATAAGCTCATAAACTAATACAAACAGCTTTTTCAAATCCAGGAAACCTAGTATCAATGTGAACTTTAAGTGCAGTTACCAAAACAATTGGTGAGGCAGAAGAAAAATAAAAGGGGGTTATTATCAAATCTCTATCCCACTCACTGTATCCTTAGGAGAGCTCCATGATTCCAGGCTTGCTCCCAGTCCATCCATTCAGAAATGCAGAAAGCACTGCACTATGCCTTCTGGTCCCCAAAGAAAGTGTTTTTCTTTCCACCACCTCTGAGGCCTCACACTGTGCTGCCCCTGCTCCTCTTCAGAAGTGTCCCAGTCCCTTCTACCTCCCCCATCTTCCACAGTCTCCTATTCCTGAATAACCTCAGCTGCTCACAGGAAAGAAGTGTTCTCCTGTTCCCGCTGCTAAGGGTTTCCTCCAGGCCTTAAGTCACTTCATACAGGACCATGACCTGACATAAAGCAAACACTCCACATCCCAGCTTTTGTAGTCCAGATGCTGATCCATCATCCCTACTCCTATGTGTCTGTCAGCTAACACTGTCATAATGTTGGGGGCAACAGGCGGCTCCCAGGGATGGCAAAATTCATGCTAATTCAGTGGCAGAAGTGTTACACACCTTTAGTGAGCTTGATACTGCTCCCACTTTGGAACAGAACTTTTCCTGATGAAGCTACAGTGAATGGAGAAAATTCATAATACCTGTAAAGCACCCAGATATTATGCTTATATTACCCAGGCAAGTAATTAAGTATATACATTCATTTTCTTTTTCACTATTGAGATCCCTGGTTAGTTCACAGTTCCTTTTAGTTCACTCGGTAACTTTCAAACCACCAACTTTTAGCAGTCTCCTATCCTTAAACTTTCCACTTACATTTATGTCTGGAAATTATAGAGCTGTATAAAAAAACCAAACCCAAAACCCAATCGCATTGTTAGAGCTCACTCTACAAAATAGTCCAACTGGCAGCCTACATCCAGGTTCCTCAGAGAGCCTGGGGCAGAGGAATAGGGGAAGCATTTTCCATTTCACATGAGTAGGTGACAGCAGAAAGATAATGGCAACTGCTGGAGTAGTTTGCATTGCAGTCTTTGGGCAGGTGTCACTCCTGCCTCAGAGGCACTGTTAGTGCCTGTTTTTACTGTGGACCAACATGGGTAAAATTGTCTCCACTGCCCTGCAGGAGTAAATGAGATTCCATCTTCTTGACAATAAGGTTTGCTGGTTTAATGTGCAACTTCATCCTTTGTTCATATACTTCAACTCACCGAATCACAGCATGGTTGAGGCTGGAAGGCACCTCTGGAGGTCATCAGGTCAAATCCTTCTGCTCAACCAGGACCACCTAAAACCAGTTGCCCAGGACCATGTCTAAACAGCTTTTGAGTATCTCCAAGGAAGGAGACTCCACCATCTCTCTGGGCAACCTGTGTCAGTGGTCAGTCACACCCAAAGTGAAAAGAGTGTTTTCTGATTTTCATACGGAAACTCCTGCATTTCAATTTGTGCCCATTGCCTCTGGTCCTGTCACTGGGTACCACTGAAAAATGCTTGGTTACATCTTCTGTGCCTTCTCCCTTTGGGTATTTATACATGTTGATAAGACACTCCCCTGCCAAGCCTGCTCTTCTCCAGACTGAACAGCCCCAGCTCTCTCAGCCTTTCCTCATAGGAGAGAAGCTCCAGTGGCTTAATCACCTTCATGACCCTTCACTGGACTCTCATCAGCATGTCCATGCCTCTCTTGTGCTGAGGACTACACATCTGGACACAGCACTCCGGGTATGGCCTCACAAGCACTAAATAGAGGGGAAAGATCACATCCCTCAGCCTACTTTGCTGAATGCAGCCCAGGAGAGGTTCAGATTGGATATAAGGAAAGATTCTCCACCAAAAGAGTGGTGAGGCATTGGAACAGGCTACTCAGAGAAGTGGGGGAATCACCGTCCCTGGAGTTGTTAAAAAACAGGTAGATGTGGCGCTTCAAGAGATGGTTTAGAGGTTATGGTGGTGTGGTGCTTGCGGTTGGAGTTGGTGATCTGAAAAGTCTCTTACAACTATGATGATTCTATGATTCTATATTAAACAGAACTGGACCCAGCACTCACCCTTTGGGTATTCCTCTAGTCACTGGCTTCCAGCTAGACTTTTCTCCCTCGATCACCACCCTCTGGGCCTTTCCATTCTGCCAGTTTTCAATCCATCTCATTGCTCATCAGACCAGTAGACTGACAGCTTCTCTATGAGGATCTTATGGGATGCATTCTCAAAGGCCTTACTGAAGTCCAAGTAGAAAATATATCTTGTTCTCCCCTCATCTACCAAGCCAGTCATTAATTCCACTCATAAATACTAATATCAGTGTGTTGGTACACTTGAACTTTGGTTTTTTTTCATAGGTGGAGGTGAAAAAAAGGAAAGGAAAAGAGTACACATGTAGCCTCCCATGAGTTTATTAAAGGGACAAAGCCCTAATCTGCAGAAAAGAGATTGGTGATAAGCATTGTAGGCCATAGTCTTTCAAACTGCAATAAAAATTGTAAATAAAGATGAGAGCCTGGTGTGAAGAGAGCCTGGGTAAAGAGAGCCTAGATGTGGGCTGTTTGTTTTGGGCTGGGTTTTTTTTAGATTTGAGGGCATCAATAGAATATCAGTAGGAATTAATGGATGCAAAGCAGTGAGATAGTTTTGCTTCTCCTCAGTGAACCCGTTCCAGATAAAGCACCTATTTCTGAAAATAGATTGTGGTAAGGCAATATGGAAAGAAAAAGATATTTTTTCCTTCACTACAAAGCAATCAGGACAATTTTTCTTCCTGTGATTAGAAAGCCAACAATGCAAGAGTATCTTGCAGCCCGGGAACACATGTTAGTTGGCCACAATGATACATCATGGGCATGGATGGCTAGCAATCACCTACAAAGTAGCAGGGAACAAAGCACTGAGGAGGAAAGAAAAAGGATGTTTGACTACTTCTCAACTTTCTAGTCATCCAAACATCCCATTAGGAAACATCACATTTGTGTTTTTCAGCTTTTGCCTGTTCCACACCATGTCTTTGATCCCACATCTTGGATAACTCAGCGTTTGAAGGTGAAGTCTAGAAAGTCAATGAGTTTCTCTTGATTTAAAAGACAGTGAGGATCTGACTTCAAAGCTCCATGCAAAGGGAGTCACTGTGCAAGGCAACTGCCACCACGCTGGGCTTATGATTCTGGCAGCTACTTTCAGTATTAAGAAGCAGGAAACAGGATGACAGAGGCCTTTCTGTACATACCAGACAGACACTTGGAGCCTTTTGTTAACATTCAGAAGTGTTTCGCTGTGGTCTCAGCGGAAGAACAAACAAGAATAGTATTATTTCTGTTGCAATGACAGCAGTTGCTGCTGATGACAGTGATACAGGAAGAGTGACCTTACCTCCTCTGCCTCCTGTTCATCAGCAGGAAAATAAAGACCTAAAAAGACAGGAAAATGTAACAGGAGAAACCACATCACTGTAGTCAGATCCAAAGAAAAGTAGCATTTTAGTATATGTTCCATTAGGTGAATTTTTATTAAATACTATTCATATGCATTGCATCTGAATGGTAGCATGCTAAAATATATCAGCAAATATGAGTACATTTATTATCACAATTAGTTTCTGTGCCTCCCCTGGAAGATACTAATTTGAGATCTAATAACAAAAATGGGATAAACAATTCTTTTCTTGAAAGGATGATGAACTAAACGGGTACAAAGTTGATTAAAATAAGCAGAAATCATTGTTTTCTCATCTGGCATTTTGGCTAATTCTGTGGGACACTGAACACCCAGCTTACAATCTTTTTAGCCCCCAGCAGGAGACATGAGAGAGAAAATCCCCAGCATGGGGTAATGTAATGTGACCTCACTGGGGCCTTCCTACAGAGATAATAACACAAGTTTTTGATCATGACATGGCACCCTGCAAATATACTGTTAGTTAGGATCTGCTAAAAATGCTGTGTGCATGAGGGTGGCTTTTTTTTTGCTACAGAAGTGCCAATATTTTATGAAGTTGTTATTGCAATATCAGTGGGAGAACTGTATAATATTTACTTGATCCCTATAGTATAAAAAATGGCACCAAAAAAGAAAAGGAAAAAAAAAAAAAGGATAAAAAACCAGCACCTTGAATCCTGGGGTTTCTTTTAAAAGAAGAAATAACAGTTTAGCACCCGACTGCCACTGAAAAGCAAGAGAAGTTTGGCACCCAAGTCTGACTAGGCTAAATGTTTACACGCAGTTGCATGTTCTTTTAATTGCAGAGAAACAGGAAGAGACATAGATGAGCCTGAATCACAAATTAAATACCACAAGACTAATTTCCTCCATCTAGAGCTTTTGTTTTACTGTAAACAAACATCTTCTAGCCTGCTCTGCCTATTTTAAGAAAAAGACTGCACAGTGAGAAGTGCCAGCTTAATAGTACGCCGTTCCTAAGATACTCATACCTCTGGGAGCAACGCTGCAAAATATACTCCATATCCTTCAAGTCTGACACACAGGGATTGCAAGAGAGCTCAAAACTCAACTGAGTTGTTGGGTCAGCATAGTTACATGCCCTGCCCCTCACCTCATGCTGCAGTCTTACTCTCCCTGGTGTGCCAAGGCCGCCATTTCTCTGACTGGTCTGTAAACCGGATCACCCAAATGCTTGGGGTTAGAAGCAACCCTGAAAAGAAACAGCAATAACACTTCAGCGAGCCAGCTCGTGGGATGCGCTCTCATCGAGCCGTATCAGCAGAGCTAGTGGAGTTGGGACAGTGAACTGCAATGCAGCTTTCAGCAATTCCCAAGCATCCTCCCCACACATAATATGCGATTACACCTTCCTCAGCCTCTGCAGCCTTAGAAGCTGCATGCTTTTACCAAAAATCCCATCAATAAGGCTGTGTTTTAGCAATATAGTACACGTGGCTTCAGAGCTCATCGTAGCTCTTGGTTGTGGAGTGTCAATGGGGAATTAGCCTACGCTGCCAGCTGTGACAGGTGAATTTTCACCAGTTGCCTGTTGCCCTATGGCAAATATACACCCGCTGTACCAGCATGACATCACCCATCGCTATGAATCTGTGTTCGAGTTCAGCAACAACAGCAGCAACAGAAATGCAGCCGTAAGCCTGTCCTTGATCTAGGCCAGATGCCTGTTGTGCCACGATCCAGCAGCACATATCCGCTGCTCGGAGGTGCAGAATTAGAGGCTGGGCAAGGCCTGTATGAAGGCAGCCTTGCTCCCTCCCTGTGCCTCACGCCTGGCTCCTCTGAGCCCTGTGCTAGCAGTGGCTGCAGCAGCAGGGCAGGCGCGCACAGGAAAGCCAGCAGCATTCGCTCTGCGTCATGTCAGCCTGGCTGCTGGAGCTCTTGGTACTGCAACAGCAGCAGATGAATTACCGTGCAAGTTTGGGAAATTATTTTTGTCCAGATCCAAAGGTATTTCTCTTCAGAAACTTGCCCACTGCATAACAGAAGGAAAGCGGTGACAGTTTGCTTTCTCACCGGCAGCAGATGCAATGGGCAGAGGCCAACTGGAAAGGCCTTCTTGAGGAGGGAGGGCTGATGCACTCTGCCACTCCAAAAGCCATTCTGGGAGAAGAACTTTTCCGTAAAAGATAATGCCACAGACAGGAAGTTCTTCAGGGAGACTTTGCAACGTGCCTGGAGCATCTTCTGCGACAATCAGTTCCCAGTTTCAAACCAATCCTGGTCACTACCAGCACAGTCCGAATTCAGATGACTGGTTCAGAAGTAACAGAACGAACCCTCTCTGTAGCTGTTAGGTCTTTTCACCACACAGCCTGCACTGTGAGGAGATTCCTTTGCACTTTCAGAAACAACCACTGGATACCGTGGCAGAGCTCACATCCTTAACTGATGTGGAGCCTTTGCCCAGGTCATTTTTCATTTTGTTTCAGATCTCTGAACAGAGCCTTCCTATCTCTTTGCTATAATATTCCCTATCCTTCCCTTTTCCATTGATTATGCCTCTATTCCTTACAGGTTTCCAAGAGGAGGAATATATAATAAGTTTTCTTCTTGCAAATTACCCGAGACAAGAAATGGAAATATCTTGCAAATCCCAAACCAAGGCAGCATAAGCTAGTGAGTGCAAAAGGAAAAAAAAAAAAAGAAAAAAAAAGCAAAAAAAAAGCTGTAATATTCTGGAGATAAAATGCAAAGGTAAGAAAGGCTCCTGTGTGTGTTCTCGCCTTCTTACACACATCAGAGATTCATTGCAGCCTTTAATTGCTGGTGGGGGTGGAGAAAATAGAAGGGTTGAAGAAGAGTGCCAGGGAAAAAATAATGGAAACCTGACCAGTGACAGGAGCTGATTACTGTTGGCAGACTGTGTAGGTTTCAAATTCATGCTGTGACTTAGGAAATAAGTCCTGGCTGGGATGCATTTTTCTGGAATATCCCTAAGGAATATCTATCAGTGACTCATCTAAGCAGCCACTGGATATCATTACTGCTCTACCAAAAATGAAGATAAAATAACAATCTGGAAGAAATAAAAGAAACAAGTGCCCCAGATTTTCTCTCAAACTGAGGCAAAGAGATCACAAGGGTGGGTAAGGAAAGGAGGGGGGAGGAAGAGAGGGCTGAACTTTTCATCTGCGTGTCCTCAGTTTGCCTTTAAGCTTTGCACATCTAGTTTACTGTTGTCAGAAGCTACCGCCACTGTACTTTGTAGCTCTTAAAGAAAGAGATAATTGCCTTTTTTCCCCGTCACATGCTTACTAGTACAGAACTTTTTTTTTTTTTCCCCTAGCCCTACACAGTAGGACCTCCATCACTCAAAAGAGCATAAGCTTTGCTAGAGATGTTAATGCACTATCCAAAGCAAATACAATGCACAGGCTCTGACAGGTTCACATTTTGAAGTCCCTTTTGAACTCAGAATTTCTCTCTTTTCTTGTCAGATGAACAGTGGTCAATTATAAATTATGGCTCTTTCCTAAGGCTCCACCCCAGCAGCTCCTATGGGTTATCTTCCTATTGGATGCATTATATCAGGCTGGCTTTCTGTCTCCAAATAGTTGTTGGGTATTTTCCCTACTGTGATGTTTAGCTAATACATAACTAATCATATGGGAAAAAACAGAAGAGGGAATTAATTCTAGCAAGAAAGAGCCTTATAAACTTTTTTTTTTTTTTTGAGTCAAAGACATGCCAAGTAACCTATTTTTATCCCTAGCATCAGATACTCAGCTGGACCTCTAACAACAGTTCACTAATTTACATCAGATGCCCCATAGGGTCTATTTGATTTGCAAGTTTATGTAGAAGATTGTTACTGAAATCACTGTTCTTATATATAAATATATAGCTGATCCAAAGAGAATGTAAATATCTACCACAAACCAAATCCAGCCTAGATTCTCTGAACCTTGTAGGAATTAATTGCGAGAATTACACTTTGGAGCTTTTAAAGTAAGAGATAATTGCCTCTTTTTCTGTCACGGGCTTACTAATACAGAACTTCAGTTTTTCCCAATCCTCCACAGTGGGACCTCCATAAGTCAAAGTAATGTAAACTGTGTGAGAGATGCTAATGTTAAGCACTACAAAAATATTCAAATGGGCTATACAGTATTTCAAGTGTGAAACAAAGCCCGTGGGTTCAGGAAATATTTCCTCACCCGATTCAAGGAGAACATGCAAACAGAATCTTTTTAACTCTTCAGGTGCTAATTGCCATAGCACCTCAAAGCTCTGATTCAACCAAGGCGCTACGATGGTCATTCCAGCCTTCAAGGGGACAGCCCAGGTCCCCAGAGTTCAGTCTGTTTCTAATTAACTTGTAGAGCTACAACTTAGCTCAATATACCAAAGTTTCCAACAGGAATGCCAGTGTAGCTACTGTCTTCCTCTGTTTTACCGTGGGTGTCTGGTAGCCTACTTATTTTCATTCAACTGCAAGATGGCCTTTCCTTACCGAAGCCCACTTACATCGCTCTAATTCCTGCTAAAATGCTTCTCACCCTGCTAGAAGGCCCACTGAATAAGAGATTAGGAAGAGGATCAAGTAGAAAATGTTTAGCTCTCTCCTTTTCGGTACAGTACCTATTAATGGGAACTAGGTATATCCCACAGCGTTGCAATTCCTAAAATAGCTACAGGAAGAGGAGACAGTGAAATGCAGAAGCCAGTGCGTTAATTCTCTTGTGAATTACTATCACAGTTTGCTACTAATTGAGAAAGTAAATAAAATAAGGTCCTGACAATATGCTCTTTTCTAGTGGGGGCTATTCTCATTAAATGCAAAACAAAAGGTTGCTGCTTCTCTTTCTGACTGGAAATCCTTTACAGAGGAAAGGACGTTTCTCTTTATTTGAGGAAAAAAGACCCAAAATTACATTAATGCCAGGCTGAGTAGCCAGCTGCATTATGAAGTGTCAATATTTCCTTTGCACTTCATGGCAACCTGCAGCGAGTTGCCGCATCCTTATGGGCTGGTACTCCCAGCTTCACCCACAGTTGTAGTTGTTGGAGCTCCACATGAAGGTGTGGGGGGGTGCTCACAAAAAGTTCTGCCAAAAGTTTTGCTCCTAGTTTCTATGAGTTACAGGAAAGGGCCACAGCTTGGGGGATAGAAGATGGGATGCAGGATGAGTGAGAGACCATGGAAGTAACCCTGAAGGATTAGAATGAGGGGTTACAAGCATTTAGCATGGAAGCAGATGAGCTGCAAATTTAAAAAATGCTATAGCCTCTTAAGAAAAGCACAGTTATCCCTGCCCTTTCAGCTTCAGTCAGACATTCATTTGAAAGTCAGACATTTACTTAAATTCAAAATACGCTTGCCTTCTTAAGGTGCAGGCTTAGATTAGTAACACTCTCCTACAGCAACATGACTTCTACATCTGCAAGAGGTAGGGACAAGAAAGTTATTAAAATGTTCTGGTCACCGGACTTCAAAAACTGGGATCACATGATCCCAGTCCATGTGGCAGCTTTACAGTTAGGCAGAAGGAACTGCAATTTCCACGCTTCAGATGAAGGCTTTTGTGAGGAAGCAGATGAGAGGAAGTCTGAAAAGAAGGAGGAAGGAAAAAAAGAAGACATATCATGGGGAAGAATAAAATAGCCCACTTGAAATTTCATCAAGAACGTTGCTAGCCCCTTGTCTTCAGCCAAACAACAGGAACATGAAGTTATGTTGCTCAGATTAAACGGCTGGCATACAGAGAACCCATGAAGCTGTGGTGTAAAGGGTGTTTTCTCTGAGATGACAATATCAGTTGAAAGGCAGTAGCAGATTTGTGGGATGACAACATCAGTTGGCAAGTAGAAAGGCAGCAGCAGATTTGTTGATTAGCTCAAGTAAATGCTAATATGAAACTCTAGCTCACTTTGCAAATTCTGTGTATAGCTGGAGAAGTATCTTTCACAAATGTCCTGGGGACTCTTCATCATTTTTATTACTATGCTACTATATAATTTCTCCTGCAAAGAGAATGTATCTTTTAATGTGTAATGTGACACTATATTTTTTCCAGTGACATAGCCATTTAAGAAGTTTCCCCCAACCACCACTCTCCCACACATACACAGAGAGGCAGTAGCTCACCATTCCCTCACATTTACCACTACAACAGCTGACTCAAATCCCAAAAACTGACTTTGTTACAACAGTAATTTTTACCCATTTGAATAATTTTTCGCCACCTCGATTTCTGTGACCAGGTTACAGCACATCCTACAGGTGGTTTTGATGATGGAAGCATGGAGAGAGATGAGCTGGGGCGGAGAGAGATGAGCTGGGGCAGAGAGCGGGAGTGACTAGCCCACAGGTAGAGGAAGGCAAAATAGTTTAAACAGCTTTGTTAATTAAAAATGCAATGTGTATTTGCAACCTTAGCGTGTGTGTTGAAGAATTCAGCCCTGGTGTAACCCTGTGGATCACTACAGCCACGCAAGGAATATGCCTGGGACTATATGAATCAAAAAGTGGAGGAGATGGGGGAAAGCAAAGTACCACCTTTTATAAAACTACTCAAAACTTATCTATTATTCCTTGCGTAGATGACCTCACCTAACACACAGACAGGTATATGCATCAGTAGTGCTATCAGGAAGAAGATCTGGACTAAATCATAATCCTGGGAAGGAGGAAGTGATCAGGTGGGGGAAGGAGTGACCTGTGGTTCTCAACAATACTTATCTGAGAAAAGCGAAGATATGCCCAGATTGAAACCTTTGGTAGGAACCAGACGTGGCAGGCACTGCGAATAAGAGGATAAGCCACCATTTGAGCCAGAGTGGAGTAGGAATCCGGTCTGAATTTTATCCCCAGATCTAAACCGACCTGCTGCGTGAAGCTTAACTCACTTCATCTCTTCATTTTCCTTTGCAGCATTTGCCTTTCAGCTCTATTTAGGTGACAAACCCTCTGGGCCAGGAAGTCTGCGAGTGAACGCGTGCGTGTGTGTACTACTGAAAAATACACCGTGATTTTGATGTATTAATTATTTGCATGACTTTTTTTTTTAGTGCTTTTCCTCCCATTGTGCTAGGTTCTGTGCAAGCAGAGGCACAAAAGGCAGTCAATTCTCCAGAGGTTATTAAAATATAAAGTATGTTCATATCAGACTCACAAGCAAGTTATTACCACACAGTGAGTAGCCTACATCGGCTGAAGCATAGTAACCGTTCGCATAGGCACTCTTACCCAGGAACAAATGGAAGGTAATTCTTTTTAGCCCAGTCCACAGTGAAAAGGGATTGATAAAGTCAAATTACATGGTGTTCTCTACCATCTGAGAGTACGCACAGACAGTTACCATGGCACAGGCAGTGAGGAGGAACTGGCTAAACCACGGTAATTTACATGGAAAGTTTGAGCCCTAAGAAAAGGGAGGATCTATGGATACAGGCAGGGGACTGCTATGACTATTAGCTTCACACAACAGGTTTCGCAGTCAAAGCAGGGCATTTTGATAGCAAATGTGACCCTGCAGAAGAGTTCTGCGGATTCTGCAATAAATTAAAGGGAGTTTTTCAGAAAATAAAGCACTTTTTTGAAAAATACTTATGTGCATTTTGCAAAATATTCTCAAAGCACGATAAAATTTGATGGATCTGGCAAAATGGCATTGCCTTCTAATTCTACTGCAGTAACATTGCACATGGAAAAGAGTAACATCTACAAGTTCTGACTAGTGCCCATGACTAACAACTCCTACAACAGCATCATCAGAGGATTGCAGACAACATTTCTTATCAGTTACAAGCAAGCTATCGAGATTCTGACTGAAGCCAAATGATTTACAGTGAAATTTGGTCATGAACTGATTTTATTGTATAATGACTATTCAGCTAGAGGGATAGAATCTGATTTTCCATTTGCTGCTACTCTATGCATGCAGATGTGAGCTGGCTCCTCACCTATCTGATGATGCAAACTTCTGTTTTTAAAGACCGTACTAGTTGTGATCACAAATTCACAGAAGTGTGGGGGTTGGAAGGGACCTCCAGAGATCATCAAGTCCACCCCCCTGCCAAAGCAGGCTCCCTAGCTCATATTGCACAGATAGGCGTCCAGACGAGTCTTGAATATTTCCAGAGAAGGAGACTCCACAACCCACCCTGGGCAGCCTATGCAATTGATATCTACAGCGTTTTGGATGGAAGATGTTTCTGTCTTTCCAGGCTTCTTCTACGGCAAGCAAAAGTGCTAACTGCTTGTGGGAGTGCTGATTAGGGCAATTATAACTCCATGTACCTGTTGAGGCAATGAAACTCCTGAGGCATTAGCTGCTATTTACATGTCTCATTTGTTATGCTTACATTTTTATACTTCTGGCAGGAACGATCAACCCAACGTATCGGTAATGCAGAGGCAAAGGGCTCCTTTGTGTCATTTTTAACAGCAGAGTTTCCTTGTAGCTTATGATGAGTGAGGGGTGGACCCTGAAGCGTAGAGGGTCAGTTCAGCAGAACACACCTAAACCAGGTGTCTGTGAAACTTACCTGCCACCCGTTAGCTTGATATTTTCACAACACAGATCTGTAATTACTGACTCCAGAAGAAACATAACAACAGCTGTTGTTACGTTGATATTTCAATACCACTGGAATTAGGAGAGGTAAGAAATTCGGGGGTGTATGACAGCTTTGAAAATACCTGTTTCAGTCTGAGTTTAACTCAAAATGAGATTGTTTTTGCCATCCCTAGGCAAAAAAGACATAGACTAGAAACCAGAGGAAAAATTGGGGGAGGGTCATAGTGGTCAGGATCATTCCGTTTAGAAGTAGTAGCTACTTCATAAAGAAAAACGGTGCTGTTTAGAATGGTTCTGGTGGACACAGAGCAGCAGAGGAGTAGATGGCATGGTAGTTGGCTGGAAAAGTAAAAAACACTTTTAAAAATAAAATCTCATCTTTCCACTACAAGAAAAAGATAAAAGTTCCATATTTTTATGAGGATCTTCACTATTAATGAATACATACAACTATTCCAAGCATAAACTAAAAATGTTATTACTATTTTCTAATTACCTTCATTCCCTGGCTTTCACCACTGAAATGAGGAATGTTAGACACTCAAGAATTTGCAGTTCCAGATTCCCTATCTGGAAGACAGCTGAGAGGTTCAGACAGCAACCTAAGGAACAGGCAGGTTTCATAATGTTTCCACAAAATCAGCAAGCTCTGATGCAAATTTTGCTCCTTTGTTCTTTTGTACCTCTCAATGGGAGCCTCTTTCACTTTAAAATATCAATACAATAGGCATAAACGGAACACTTCCTCTGGAGGCTTATGAAGCAACCAATCAAGCCACCACCTACTTTTCTTCAGAAGAGGCTAAAATATCTGACAAACTCAAAATAGAATAAGGCATTCAGATTTGCTGGAATAATCTCTTTCTCCAGTTTTGGGGACCTCACTGGAAGAAGGACACCAACAAAGAATAAAACTATTTAGAGAAGGGGAACAAATACGGGATGCAGGGTTGCGTGCAGTCACTTGGATCCACCTGGCAAACCATCACTCCAGTGGTCCTGCAGACCAGGGATATGATCAGAAGACAGGAAAGTGGTTGGAGCTAACTTGTTTCTTTTGTATTTCCAACAGATTAGGATTAGGAAATCACAAGGGATCAGTTTCAGTGCTATAAGAAGCATGTCTCACTGGAGGAATGGTAAACTGCGACACAGTCTTTCAGTCCCTTACAATTGCTTGGCTAACCCTTAACCATCACACATAGATCGACAGGACTGGGTTTACAGACTTAGAAGACATGGCATTCAAATTTGGGAAAACAAAAATTTAAAAACAAATAATTTGTTAGCAACGAGAAATGAAAAATACCATTTAAACTATACAGGAGCTCATTATTTTCTTCATACTTAATATAAATCTGACACTGAAATTAAGAGGCTATAAATATAAAACAAAGAAACAAAAATACATTTATACTGTATGTGGTTGTGGTGGTTTAGACCTGGTTGGAGGCCAGACGCCCACCAAAGTCGGTCTGTCACTCCCCTTTTAAGTTGGACAGGGGAGAAAATATATATTGAGAGGCTTAGGAATCAGTGTAAGGACAGGGAGATCATCCTGTCATCAACGACATAGGCAAAACAGACTCAACACAGAGTGAAGGAAAGAAAACTATCTAATTTATTACAGTATACTACAGAAACAGTGAAAACGAAGTTGGGAGCGCGACCAAATCTTAAAACAAATGCAACCAGATCTTAAAACACTTTCCCCCCACCACTCCCTTCTTAGCAGACTTTAGTCAGAATTTTGCTCCCTTCTTCCTTCCTGTTGTGGCATGCAAGGGGGGGCAGGGACTGGGGAAAATGGGGTTCTCGGTCACTTCTTCATGAGCTGTTTTCCTTTTCCAGATCTTAAAACACCTCTACCTCCCCCCCACCCCACTCCCTTCTTAGCAGACTTCTCCCTAGTCATGATTTCACTCCCTTCTTCCCCCCCCATTGTGACATGGGGGGTGGGGGGCAGGGACTGGGAAAATGGGGGCTTCAGTCAGTTCCTTGCAAGTTGGTTTCCTTCTCGGCCGGGGAGGGGGCATTCATTCCACACACCCTCCCCCTGCTGCACCATGGGTCCTACCCACGAGAGACAGTCCTCCACGAACTTTCTCCACGTGAGTCTCTTCCCCCAGGGCTTTATCTCTTCATCAGCTGCTCCGCTGTGGGTCACTGCTATGGCGGCCAGTAGTAAATCACAATGTCTCTCAGTCCCAGTCCTCCATGGGGTCACCAGCCTCCCCCCAGCAAACCTGTTCCAGCGCAAAACTCTCTCTCGCTCATCTCTGTGTCTCTGTCTCTCTCCATGGGCTGCAAGTGCTGGCAGAGGCTTGATCCAACATAGGGTCACAGTGTCTCCTGTATGTCTCCACCTGCTCCATCCAGCATGGGGCCTCTCCACAAGCTACAGGTGGGGTCTTGGCCTTTTCCATGGGCTGTGGGGGGACACCCACTCCACTATGGGTTTCTCCGCAGGCTGCAGGGGTATCATTCTCTCCGGCACCTGGGGCACTTCCTCCCCCACCCTCCCTGGTCTTGGTGTCTGCACAGCTCGTTCCATGTTCTCACTCCCTTCTCCGGTGGCAAAATGCGTCTGCCAGCAGTTTTTTTTCTCCTATATGTGATTCACAGAGGCGCTGTGACCAGCTCCGATTGGCTCGGCCCTGGGTCAGAAGCGACTTTGGCCTTGAATTGGCTGTTGTTTACAGTTGGAGGCTGGCAGAAAACTGTAACTGCTGCTTACAAAAACCGTCTCAGCAGCACAACTACCCAAAAACTGCAACAGTGGTTCATCTGTGGAATTCATTATCACAGAAGGCCAGGAGAATTAAACTGTGGATTTTTAGAGGTCTGGATAGTGACCATGCATAGCATCCATAATGATGTGGCACAAAGTTAATAATTTATTCTACCCCCAAATTTTTTAGCATCACCTGTTTTACTATGAGGTTCAATGTACATTTTTCCCCTTCTGCCATAGCGATGTGAAACAAGGCTTTTTGGAATGTTTTCTGTCTCCTCGTGTCCCCCATCCAAAAAAAAAAAAAAAAAGCAGAAAAAAAAAGAGCTAAAAAAAAGGCAGAGAAATGAGTAAAGAAAAATTCTTGTAGACTGAGGTTTCCCCTTTATAAATTCAGAATAAAGTGCCTCCACATTTTTGGAAAATAAGCAGGGCTGGAAAAACTCTGAAGTACCTGATTCATGTGAGGAGTTACAAAGTGAGACCTTCAGATTGTTTCATAAATACTGCAGCTTGTAGTGAACTGTAAGTGACATTTCAACAGCTTCAGAATTTTTCTTCTTAGTCGTTAAATCCCACACAGACACCTTCCATTGTTTGGAAATAGGATTTCTCCTGGATAGCTTAGAGAAAACCATCACATATATACCTAACTCATGCTGCATTTTGGGTTTGCGCCAGCGGCTGAGATTCATGCACACTCCAGTCACAGTCTGCCAGGCTTGGGCATTCCACAGAGACCGCAGGGGCAGAAGCTGCAAGTTCGGATCTTTGTTCTGGCCATTTCAGTGCTGTGTCTGACCGTGGGCAGGAATACAAGCTCCAGAGAAGACCCACAAACAATATAGGTGTGATAGAGTATGTTTTACATGGAGTACTCATCCCAATTTCCAAATATTCGACTGGTTCAAGAGAGGTTTGTCTCCTTTCCAGCCTTAGCTAGACTCATAAACATTCAGTCTGTCTTTAAGTCTTCTTAAATTCTCCACCTCATGACAGGTAACTTGATTTCAACTGGTGTTGATCTTGATTAATTTTCACAATTGTAACTGAGCCTTTCACTCAGCTAACATGTCAGGTACAGGACACTTCATGGGCTAACAACCTGATCTAGTCTGGGAATTCTAATATCATTATAGCTGTCAACAGAAGAGGGTTGAGGAAGAAGAGCACCACCTTGACAACGTGCCTCAAAAATAAGATGAAAACCATTTTCTTCACACAGCTATTGACCTAAAATAATTCATGAGAAGATTAAAAATCTCATGCACACAACAGTTCCTGTACTAACTCTTGCCTTTTTGACAAAAATACAGAAGTCCAGCGTGGACATAAATAGCCCTGGTCCTGTCTGAGGAAATAATAGGGAAGAAAAGTGGGAGGAGGGAAGCGGCCTTATTAAAGCTAACCAGAATGAGACACATCCAGGAACGAATAATGCCCAAGGAGACCTCAGGGTCAGAGTGGGCAGTGAATCAGACATTGACAATGCAATATGGCAGGGAAAAAGAAAGGCTGCAAATGTGGTCTGTCATAAAGGAGACATAGACTGTGTCCAGAAGGCTTTCATGGGAATACTCTGCAAATACTCACTGAGCTCCTGGCCTGTCATTGCCAAAAAATAAAATAATAAAAAAAGAAAAGTCACTAGAAGAAGTTCAAAGAAGAGCAACCAGAACGATCCCCAGGCTGGAAAAACTCAGCTGTGTGGAAAGACTAAAATGCCTAGATAATAATGGCCGTGCTGCCTGGGTGATTTGCTTAAGCAGAGAGTTCACTAATGTATGGAAAGCAGTGTTACACTCCTTTGGTGTTAGCAAGTATCACACACCCCCAAGTTGTGCTGAAGAAGGGCTCATCAACCACGGGGTCTGTCTTGAAGGCTTCATTAAGGAATCCAGCACCAGTTTCATGGATAGCAGCTATGCCATGGAGATGGTGCTGCAGCACTGTAGAAATTACAGCACAGGCAGCAAGATGGTTACCTGAACTTCTGGTGCTCAGGGTATTTAAATTATACTAAAAGCCTTGAAACGGTCCAGAAACAGGACACAAAGGTGGCTTAGAGCCAGCACAGACCCATCCTTAAGACACACAGTAAGCAGAAATTGGTGAGAGGTGGGTAGGAGGAAGGGAAGAAAAAGGAAAAAAGGGGGAGGGGAAGAAAAAAATAATGGACTATTTAGGATTGACTAGCAGGGGAGAAAGAAATACATCATAAAGGTCAAATCTAAGACCGTGGAGATGTGAGAGGCAAAGGACACGAAGCTTCACTTTCTTGCAACATTTGCCATGCATCTTAAGGGGACGCCGTGCAGCTGGATCGGACTGGACTCTTCTCAGGTAAATGATAAATTGCCAGGTAATTTATTGTCATTTAATATTTAGATTTAATCACCTAAAGCCTTATCACAGGCTAGACTCGGGAGGGATTTGGGGAGAGGACTGTACAATGTGCATGTGTGCAGAGGGGCTCCGCGAGTCCCACGGCAAAAGCCGAGATTTCGGTCCGTTCTGCATCAAGATTAGTCATAACCCGCTGAGCGGGGAGCCCTCTGGGAAGAGGGGGCCCGGGCAAAGGCAGGCACCTGGAAAATCCTCCTCCGCCGCTTCCCATTCACATAGAAACCGCCACGTGTGATCACCCCCACAAAGTGTCATCTCCATTAATAATTCACCGAAATCCTTGATTCATCAAGTCCAGGAAGTTCCCGGGAAGTGTGGGAAAAGGCAAGTCGGGCATCTCTGGTGTCAAGGGAAGGATTTAAAACCGGCTCCGAGGGTGAGAAGCCGCACAGGGCGCACCACAGAAGAGATGCCTCTCCCTCCTCTTTGTGAGCGCGCCCCCCCGCCCCCCCCCCGATTTTGTTCTGCTTGTACTATCACTACCAAGCGATTAGGAAGAAGCTGGCTGCTCTCCACCTCAAGCCGCACGGCGCGGCTCTCGGGGATGGGGGAAAGGGGGGTTCCGTAGCACAACCCTCCCCCTCTGCCCTCCCACCGCATTCACTTGCAAATCTCTGCCCGCCCAGAGGAGCCCTCGCTCCCTCGCCCGCTCCGCGCCCGCTCCGCGCCTCCCCATCCCCAGTGCGGCAGCTCCGGCGGCATCCGCAGCTCCGGGAGTGCGTGTGTGTGTGCGCACGGGGTGTGTGCGGGTGTGCGCGGGTGTGCGCCCGCCTGTGCCGGAGAGCGTGTGTGCGCCTGCCGGGGAGGCGAGCCGGGAGCCGGGGGGGAGGAGTTTGGCTTTTTTTTTCCCTTCTCCCCTTTTCCCTCCCCCTCCCCCCCCCCCTTTTTTTTTTTTTTTTTTTTTTTTTTTTATTAATCAGGAGCACTGAATGGAAACCAATCAGATAGAGAGCCCCCTCGGCTCGGGCTGCCTGCATGCTGGAGTTAAAAAGTGCTGCTGGCCGAGCGGGAGCCCCAGTGAGAGGCGGGGAGGCTGAGCGGCGGGGAGAAGGGGCAGGAGGGGAGCCGCGCTGCCGCCGCCGCCGCGCTGCCGCCGACCCGGGCGAGGCTCGGCCCCGTCGTCCCTGCTTGCCGGTAAGGAGATGCGGCTCTGCACTTCTTGAGGAGCAAGTTTCAACTGTCAGCGGGCGGCAGCTGCCTTCTGCCTTCTTCTTTTTTGCCTTTTTTTTTTTGCCTTCTTTTTTCCCTTTTGCCGTGCTCATTGGGAATGCTAATTAAGGGGGGGTGGGGGGGAAAGAGCAAGATGGGAGGGGGGGGCAAGCACTTGTTTTGCGAAGTTGGCAGCCGCGCCGCGGAGGGCTCTGCACCCCACTACCGTGCCGGAGTGTCGTCGTCTGTACCCCCCCGTCTCCCGTCCTTCCGTGTCCCCCCCCATCCCCCGCCGCGGGGCTCCGCGGCGTGCGGGGACCACGTTTGGTGTCGTCTCAAGTCGGGTGAAGGGATGCGGCGTTTTCCTGGGAATTGTTACCGGCAGCAAGAGACTTCGGTGGAGGGGAGGTGGTGAGAGCGGGAGGAGGGAGGGTCGTGTCTGTTTGGAAGGGTAATAATAATAACAACAGTAATAACAACAACAGTAATGATGACAACAATAATGATGACAACAACAATAATAACAACAGGAGAAGCGTGGTGAATAGCTAGAGCCTAACGATGATAACTGAAAAAAATAAAAAACACGTCTGGGTTCCTTGACAGTGCCTCGCTGCTGTGAAATGGATACAGGGCAAAACCTTTCGGATCATGAGGAAAATCCGAGGCAAAGTGCAGAGCCGAACGTAGAGCTCAGCTGAAGTGAGACGCTCCCTCAGAGAAAAGAAGGGGGCAGAAGGGGCAGATCCGGGGACGTTGCAGGAATTGGCAAATGTGAAATCTTTTATTTGATAGAAGAGCGGTTTGGGGAACGATGGAGGTGGTGGAAGAAAGGGGGTAGGTGTACAGGCATTTTACGGGAGAGAAGTTGGGTAATTGCAGAAAGCCAGCGCTGAATTTGGCTGTGTTGTAAATGTTTCTAAGGAGCTGGTAACATACTTTGTCAGACAGACTGAACTATTTATATATTCACATGTATATAGCACCTACATGCACACCGAGGGAAAACAATACACTGTATGCATGCCGTGTATATGTATTCTTATGCAAAAGGTTGAGTAAAGAGATAAGCAATAGCAGCAGAGGTCAGTGGCTGTGGAAAGAAGTCTTGTCACTGCTGCAATAAAATCCATATTTTATGGAGAGTTAAATGCAGCACTTTGTAAGTGCAAGTGGATGGTCACCTAAGTAACTCCTGATGACATTCAAGGATCAAGAAGTTTAATGACCAAAATTACTCCCAGCATGATGACACAGCTGCTACTTTTATACAAATTGGGAGGATGGGGCACAGTTTCCCATGTACTTGTGTACGGTGTGGGATTTTAAAGTTCTGTTAGCACTGCACGGGAGATTGTGTAGCAAAAATTACTTAGAGCGTGTAAGGTCAGCCCTTTCTCCAAATTTACTGTTTTTCTGGCACAGCTGGAATAGAGAGTACAGTTGTTCCTGTCTATTCAGGAACCTGTGGGGATGGCACATACCTCCTCCATGTGCGCTTCATGGTCTGTGTGCATCAGCATATGTACAAGGAGAACACTACAATCAAGAGCAAGGTTATTTCCATTCCCTTTTGTCATAGGACCATATCTAATAGCATCCTGGAAATAACATAATTCCAAGGGAATAAAATTGCTTGAACGTGCAGACCTCTTTGGTTTTAATCAAAATAGACGTAACTCTCCCAGTCAAGATAAAGGCTTATCTCTCGTATTTGCTGGGTTGAAATCTCTATTATGCAGTCAGTTCTGTGCAAAAGTGCTTGCATATTACTTAAAGCATTCCATAAAATTGATTAACATCTGTTCCTGAGCAATATAATGTTATGGGTAATGGTGCATCCTTATTAATTCCTCTTTTTTTTTCTTTTTTTTTTTTCCTGATTCCTGTTTAAAGGCAGTTAAGTTTGCATGTCACAGGAGAAGCCCTTACCAGGGCTTGGAGGCTTGTGATCAAGATCAAGTAGATTTCTTTATCATGGAGATATATATATAAAAATATATATATATACACAGTTTTAAAGGCCTGGCAGCAATGACTCAATTGGATAGCTCCTTTAAACAGCCCGAACATGCTAATAAAGACTGCAGGGCTGAATCCCTTTTACCTCTCCTCTCAGATGTTATCTGACACAGCACCGGTAAATATATAATCTCATATGCTTCTGGCTTTCAGCTGCATCATAATCTTTCTGGACATATTTCTAGTGACTTTTGAGCTGGGGGAGGGAGAGGGAAAGCAGCCAGTCTTTTCAGAACAACGTAACCAGAGGCAGCAATACTTTTTTTCTTTTTTATTTTTCTCAGGGAAAATGGCATTGATTCAATCCTGTTGTAGTTCTCTGCAATTATCCTTTGCGCCATTGAAGGAACTGGGGTCCCCATAGGGACTTATTAGTCCCTCTAGGTATTTTAGTTTTCACACCAGTTCACAGTTCTCGCGTATCTCCATGCCAGCACTCCAGAGCTTACATTTACAGACATGGTCATCATTTTCTAACCAAGTTGCTCAACTAGAAACATGCATCTTAACTTCTGACTCTTCCCTCCCTCCTTTGCACAGCTCTCCCAGGCAAACAGTGACCTGCCGCTCAAGGCAGCCTTCCCTTCCATAAAGTTTGCATTTTGCCATCTGCTGTTTCAATAATATTTAGTTGAGAGACTTCCTTGAAAGCAAAACACACACATTAAAAAATGTTGTGGCTTTTTTCCATCCCCCCACCTCCTTTCTGCTGAAGATCTCAAAACTAACGCAGACTTCATGGAAGTTACACATGTGCTTTGCTTGTGCTCTCACCAGCTGAGATCCTGCCAGAGCACCTTCTCTCCGCGAGCAGCCCTCTCTCTACCCAAGGGCACGCAGGATTCCTTGGGGCAGGATCCTCCCTCCAGTCCACTTCCCCCTCAGGTCTGCTACATCATTTTTGCTTCGACTGAAGATTTCAGCCAAATCGATCTGCTGCTTCTTAATAGACTCCTGCAGTGTTTCGGGGGTTGGGTTTTCCACTGGAAGCTTGTGCACTGTGTGGTGGTCACGCAGCTCTAAATTGTTAAATGAAACTGTGGTCTCCACCTCTTGCTTAACGGAACTTCCAAGAAGTGTGTTGCCTGTCCTTTGTTGACTACTTTTAAACTATTTTTCCCTTCCTAGTGCAATCTTGTAGCATTATGGCTCAAGATTGGCAGGAAATAGCTTATGGATCTCCTTGGAAATGGTGGCTAATTACTAAAACGAAAGGTAGCTGAAATCCATAAAAACGAGAAGTAGAATTTGTTGGAAACAGCAGGCCCCACTGTGATGGTACCTCATCTTGCATAATGGTTGCAATTCCTCTAGTGGCTCTGCTGCAATTATACCAGAATAAAGTAGAATTGGTTTTCAGTATCTTTTGATTATCATAAGCGTGTGGGAAATGCCATGGAGGGGCTGTGCCTTGGAAGCTGGGTGTTAGGGAGACTTCTTTGTTAACTGCTTAAAGACCCAGTTAGCTGCAGTGACTGTTGTGATCTCTTCAAAGGCTTTGCATCATTTGGGATTTGCTGCTTTTTCCTTCTTTTTTTTTTTTTCCCCTAATAATTACTTGGGTTCACAACTCTTAGGAACAAGGCTGATAAACTTACTTGTGATTGTCCTGACTGCCATGTGGGGCCAAACTTAGGACCTTTTCAACATAAACCTTTAAAGTGAGTCCCCCATTCTGTACATGAACATCTCTGTGGGCCACTAAACCCAATCTCTTCTGACTCTATGCTGTATTCAACTTGCACAATAAGCACAACTTCCAGGTTTAAATGTATTCCAGTTGAGATAAAAATCCAGTAGCAGCTGGTTTGCTCATGCTGCTTGTTCAGTCATGGCAGTCCTTTCTGAGGTGTCTGGAGAAACAGGGGTCTGTGAGGAGAGAGGTGTGCTAAGACATCTCTGTGTTTTGTTTGGGATGGGGAGAGAGGAGATGTAGAGGGAACGTTTAGTGCAATTAAACCCAGCTGTTATCTGTCTTTATTGCTTAGCAGAAGGTTCTGAGCAGATTATTAGTCTCCGTCTGAGTTTTAAAAATACCCTTAAAGAATGCATAAATAATGCAAAATGTCAACAGAAAAAGTCATCCTCTCGGAGTTGGATTGTGAGTGACACTGCAGTGGAACTAGGTGGAGAAAGTCCTGGATAAAAGCATATTTAAAGTTTTAGAACTTCACATCCATGTGGGTTTTTCTTGCTGTAAACCTCAGCCTGGGAGTTTCTCTCATTCTTACCCAATGAATGGCCGATACCTGTTGGGAGTCCATCCAGCTTCATGTTCCTAAGCTTCTCCAGGTCACTGCTGTGTGTCCTAAGCCTGGCCACCCATCAACAACTTCCTTTCCCTGTTTCAGGCAGTGTTATCCCTTCTTGCACCCGTGACCATCTCCTGTACTTACTCCAAGTGTGGCTGGTTGCCAGCATGGTCTTCCACCTTGCTTTCCAGGTTGTGCACTTGCCACTGAAAGGCCCAAATGAATACTGAGAACATTTGCATTTATGCTTTTGTTTGTTTGTTAACAGGAGCATTCCCAGAAGAAATTAGGATAACTGTAGTTCAGGACTGCTTAGAGTGGTGCGAATTAAAGTTACTGGTTGCTACACCCAGTCTTCTGGAGGTACCCACTCCTCGAATATTTCCCCGTTTTCAAAACAAGGCAGAAAAGACAGTTTTTCCTGTAGCTGCAACCCCTTATAGCAGCGGTGAGGAGCAGTGCTGACAGCAAAGGGAAACCAAATCTTTCTGGTGAGAGGAGACCACGAGCCCTGCCAGGATGGAAAAGGCACGTCTGGCATGGTGTCCTTCATGAGTTATGGTGCTGGACCTCCAGCAAGAAGCTTTAAGCGCGGAAGTGATTGCTTAACTGTGACGGTGCCAAAGCACTCGATGGCACTGTGCTGAAACGTCCAAGATTACACTGATACTGCATTATCGTTCTTCACACCCAGCCACAAGACACCCTCTCCATCGTCTGCTCTTCGCCAAGCGCACAGACAAAGGCGCATATACGTTTCCATCTGGTTGCACTCAGGAACAGTGCCAACCTTGCTGTGTTTTAAGTAACCTGTTCAATAATGGCTTTATTCTGGCATTGTGGGCAAATATTTTATGGATTAAATAGCCTGTCTTGTCAGGATATGCAGAAGTATTTATATAGAGTCAGAAAGTGCTTCGTTGTAGCCAGAATGTGACTATTAGATTTGATTTGTAACATAAATACCCATCTTAACCCCTCAGCTCTTCCCTAGCGACACACCGCAATGCACAGAAGAGAGCACTTTATGAATGAGATCAGCCCTGTACTATCTGGGTACCCTCTCAGCTAAACTAATTCCATTATCTTGCTGTAATGTTTACAGCTGCCTGCGAGATAATAGGTAGTGTATCTTTCCAGCATTCCCACTTCTGCATCTAATCGGGGAGCCAGAGCAGGAGAACCTAGGAGAAGGGTCAGCAGGAATTGAAAATTAGCAAAGAAATTAAACACTAGTCGAGTTTCCCCAGGTACCGCAGGTGCGTGCTTGTCTGGGTGTAAGGCAGAGCCGCCTGCTCCTCACTGCTGCATTTCAATTGTCAGTTAATGGCTTCTATAAGCACAGAGGCTGCTTAATCAACACGATCATTAGCATGTAGCTCGGCTTTGGGGTGAAGGGTAAGACCAAACAAAAAGAAAACACTTGCCTCTCATTCTAACTCGGCTTTGCATTCTTGAAGGTCATGGAGATGCTGACCAGTCCTACCTGGGGGTGGTGGGAGAACTGTGCGGGCCTGTGGGTCCCAACCAGGGTGCTGATACTGAGAAGCAGGAGGGTCAGCCTCTGTACTGAAGCTGTCACCTGAGGGAAAGCCCTCTCACTTAGAAAGATCTCCATGTGTCCTCCTCACCACCAACCACCTCCCCTCCCCCCCACCCCCAGGTTCCAATACATTAAGAAAAATAATTAAAAGCACAGTTACTTTTAGCTTTGCCCTAAGCATTCAGGTGAAATCTGTTTCCTCCCTGAATTGATTCTCTTTGAGTGCCCAGTGGTTTGTAACTTTAGGGTGTCATTAGTCTGGCGATCATTACTTGACAAAAGCATCTTCATGGACAAAAAGAAAATGAAATAGCTTAGAGTATCCTGCCAAAAAGAAAGAAAGAAAAAAAACCCCGACAAAACGCCATCTGTATGAGATGTTCTGGGGACATTTGGGAGCCTTGCTTCAAGTAAGGGATGAGGTATAGTTGATCAACATGGGGCCTTCACTCAGAAGCTGTTCAAGTATTCCACAATGTCTAAAAAGCGCATCTTTGCCACGCGCCCCCCCACCGCGAGACAGGCCTGTATAATTGGCCATGTTTTACAGCAGGGGGAAGCGAATCACAACGGAGGTGAGTGACTTGCCCAGGGTCACATGAGGAGGCCTTAGCACAGCAGGGATGCTGAACCAGGATCTTACAGCAAGTACAGCTCACAGTCCACCCTCCTGCCTCTCTGCTGCTCACTCAAGTTGTTGGAGCTGATCAAAGAATGGATGGAGGAAAAAAAAAATCAGATTTGGGTGCCTTTTTTTTTCATCCAAAAGAAAGCCAATTATTTTTCTCAAGGACTCCTTGCAGCCGCTTTGACACTTTCTCCCCAAAGGATTTTCTGGATGTTTTTTGCTTGTTTGTTCAGCCGTGTTCTGCGTGGAGGGGAAAGGGGGGTTGGGTAGCTCCAGAGCCATCTGGAACAAGACTGAATATCTTATTCCTGGGAGAGAGTAATCTGAGCTGTCCCCGAGCAAGGTGGCCGTGACCTTCTTCTCTGCATTGGCCCAGTTGGACCGGCCATAGAGTTTCTTTACCATTCTCTGCCTTGTCCATTCCCACCTACTTATGCCTGTGGGAGAGAAGGGGATAAAAAAAGAGTCTCATAAAAGGCTGCCTTTTCTAGACGGTGCTGCCCATGGTTTGGGGCAGCCAGAGGTCACACTGCACTTTCTCTTGTTCTCGTCCATGCCTGTATGAATTCATTTCAAAGCAACCTCGCTTTGTAAACATCTAAGGAGTAGTATTCCTAGTGCATAGATATGAGGGTGAGTCAAAGGGAAGTTAGTTGAGCAAGGACATGTCGGATACCAATACCCCTGGCACGGGTATTAATGCTAATACGAATAAGTAGAGGAAGAAGTAGAAAAAGACACATTAAATTTACAAGTTAATTGTCAGGGTTAGGTCAAAATAACACCAGGTTCTGATCTGCATGCCACCTACTATGCTCTAACGCTTTTGGAACTGGCCTCACAAACTGATCGACCACTGCAAGAATTCAAGAGAGCCTATTTCCTCATTTTCACAGTGCAAAGAGTGCTCTGGCAGATCACAGAGCAGGAATATATAGAGTTAGAATCCCTTTCAGGGAGCAAATTCCTTTTGTGAAATTGGTGCTCAATTTAGCTGTCACTGCTGAAAGGGAAAAAGATGCCGAAGGAACTTTTAAGTCCACCAGTCACATCCCTTTAAGCAATTCATGCTGTGCCTACCAGTTTTATAAAACTCTGTATTTCATCTAAACTCCATTTAAGTCTAAATAATATGAATGCCCTGCTACAGTATTTCCCTTCTCACTGCCGATAATTACCAAGTTATTTCTGCTATAAACAAAGCAGTGTTCTTCTCTCTCTTTCTCTCTCTGCCTTATCATACCTGGTCCCAGAACAGTTTACTTTCAAACATACCAATAAACTTCACTGAAGTCCACAAGACTGTTGGAATACTTAAGTGCCTTCCTGGATCAAGATGTCAGGATCTTGTAATGAAGTGTTTACAACTTTGCAATTATTTTCATGGTGACCAAACGGTGACCTCCAGAAATGTGTATACTTCGTCTCCTTAAGTCATAGACTAGGAAAGTGGGGATGGAATAAACTAAAACTGTATAAGGAATGATCATCATTTCCCATTGAAGCCCCTTCAGCTACACAGCCCTGGCACATTTGTACAGCATGGAGACGGATTCTCTGCTGTCCTGCTTCCTTCCGCAGCTGGGGGCAGTTGCAGTGGGGATGCAGAGGACTGGACTGAGATTGTCTGTCACTTGCTGTCTGGATCTGCTGGAACATAGCAGGAGCATCTCTCCTTTGTGCAAGTGTCTCTGTACATTACATCTCTGAAGCCAGTTCTTAGCTCAGATTCTTCCTTCTGGTGCCTGTGTCTTCAGGTCATCTGCACTTAAGAGGAAGGAGTGTATAAGCATCTGAGGAAAAAAAGCCGGCCCAGTGTATCTTATTTATTAATATTTACAGCCATCAGCACAATCCTGCAGACAATCTAAGCTCAAGCAGCTTTGGAATTCAGTGCTTTTCAGAGCAGTGTTTCCCATCAGAAACAGAAGTGTGCACTCCGATTTCTAGAAAGGATTTATCTTCCTCATGGAAAAAAAATCCAAAACACCACAAAATGACTCAAAAACCAGGCTTCCATTTTTTTCCAGCACATAATGTATGTTGTTACTAAATTAAATGTGTTACCGTATTGTAGCATGTTAGGGTGTCTTTTGCAGGATTCCTGAAGTGGCTCCTCATTAATCTACTGTAATTCATTTGTCAGATATCTCAAAGCTACTTGATATCACAGTTACTTTAAGGTATGACAGAGTTTTCCTTAGCAACAGGTTGTAATTTCAACCAGGCTGGTAAATGTGAGGTCAGAAGCTGGCCGCCGCAAATCTAGAAGGTTAAAATACACTGCACATCCTTGTTTCCCGTTGCAGTGCCATCCTCAGTCTTGGGCAAGCAAAAATACGTACTGGGGTCAGACAGGAACAAACAGGCTTTGCCCTCTTGGAATAGCTCATTTAATAGGAAGTGGATTTTGTGCTTAGTACAGAGGCATTCATGTTTGGCCAAACCAGTGTTAAACGCAGCATTCATGTGATGCAGGCACCTCAGGTGCAGATTCAGTTTCGAGCCCTGACCTGAGCAAGTATCTGTTACAACTCAGAGGCTGCGGGTCACTGTGGGACGGAGCTCCTGGAGCAGTGGTGCCTCCTGAGGGGGATAGGCAGGGGGGGCGGAGGACAGCAACAGGCATCCTGACATGAGCAGGCACTCCAGTGCCCAGAGGCAGATGGGAAACTTACTTCTGGAGGGTAAACTTAGCAATGGTGAGCACATAGAGTAGATGGCTACCAGCAACCACAGCTTCAGCAAGTGTTTGACAGGAGCCAGGCTGGTGCAGTCCAAAATACCATAAGTCTTTTGTCAAGTCCCAAATGTAGTGTGCTTGGCTACCATGGTGACAGAAAGTACCAGGTTATGGCAGCGACAGCAATTTACTGCTCTGGGAATGGTGGGGTGAACACAAGGAGACACTCAGCCTGCTGGTGCTTCGGGTCACATTCTTCACGCCTTTCAAAGGTGACATGGTGGAAGGTTTGGTATTTTTTTCATACATTACTGATAGTAATTGCAGGACTCATGGTTATCCCAGCTGTATTTACAGGATGTCCCATATAAAGGGTAACGAGGATATGTTTTCAGGGACCACCCAACTTTCGGTGTTCTCCTTCCCTTATGTATTTCTCTTCTTCCATTGGACTGTTCCATGCTTGTCTGTTGTTTTATCAGACAATGATTCTTTGCCCACCTGTGTGCAGACCTTCAAGATCATCAAGTCCAACCATTAAGCTAACGTGGCCACGCTAAACCATATCCCTGAGCACCGTGTTGTCTCTGGGAAGACAAGACACACCAAGAAGCCAAACGTTCAGTAGACATCAGTGTTGGAAGCAGGTCTTTGCCTCATGGTGCATCATGGGGCTGGATAGGCTCGCACAGCTCTTGCTGTTTCACTACTGACTCCCACTGCAGAGCAAAGAAACGACGCAGGATTCAGCTGCGAGCTGGGGTAGATGGGTTATTGTAAATAACTGAGCTGAGCCATTAGAAATAAGTTGCTAATGTAAGCAAGATTAACTTGATGTGCTGCCTGAAATGAGATGTTAGAGATGATAGGGGGGAGAGAGAAAACTTTTCATTTAGATAGAAACAGAACTGATTAATTAAGCAGTAACTAACAAGGAACCTTGCCTTGAATTGATACGAAGCTTGCAGTGCTAATTTAACACAAAGTACAGCTCCCAATTTGTTATTAAATTAAAATGGCTTTTAAAATTGTTTACTTTTTTTTCTTCCTCCTTATCTGCTTCTGTGTGGCAAAATGATTATTCTGGCTAGTTAGAGAAACCAATCGGAGAGATGGGAAGTGTAGGTTGAAGGGGGGAAAGATTGTCCTGTTGTGTAATTAAGAAATATACACTAATATCCATGACATCATGAATAAGCGCTTCAAAGTAGTAAGCATGCTCTGTATTGCATATTAAACGAAACAATTAACATGCTAACAAGCTGTTCTGGACATACAGTGGAAAGACACTGCGCTTAAAAGATATGACTATTTCTTATTTTTTTAGTCCAAAGATTTGCTCACCTGACTGACAAATATTTTTAAGGAATAATAAGGAAGAAGCCTTTCTCCCTTTTCTTCTTCTCCCCCTTCTCTTGCAGTTTTCAAAGAGGTTTGAATTGGCAGATTTGGTGGTTAGAAAGGGAAGGTACAAGGGAACTGTCGCTACCCCCATCGAAGTATATGATGGAAATGTGAGACATTGCATGTGACAGACAAATCCTATGGAACAACAGGGAAAACAACCTTGTAGTGACATTGCTTTTTTAGTCTCAAACAAGTTATACTCTTGACAGGAATGATTCTGTGTAATTTATTGTAGGATAGCTCAACAGTAGCAATTTGTCATGCGTTGTGATGTAATTCGATGGGTTCATTTCTTAAATGAATTATGGATTATGGATTACCTCTGTATATCAACAACAGAGCTGTGTCTTTTATGTAAATATTCCCTCAACTTTTCCTTCCTCTTCCAATCCATTTTCCGTCATACAGAGATGACTTTTCTTCCATCTAATCTTTCTACTAATAAGCTGTTTAATAATTTAGCAGCCTAAAAAATGAGCATATTTCAAAGGAGTTGGTATCAATGGTAGTGTAAGAGCCTCAGGCTACAAAAATGTGGATGAGGCTACCAAAGTTTTAGAGTCGGGATCCCAACTGTCTTTCTGCTTCAGGCAGCTATTTTATTAAAGTTGGTATTAAACAACACCGCCTAAGGTCTGATTAACAATTTATGATTTCCTAAGAAGGATTAGCAGAAGCCTATCATTTTTATATTTAAATCTTAATTTGCATTTAAGAGAAGCCATACCCAGGTTTATATTTTCATTATTTATTATTTTTTATTATTACTCTTTCTGCCTCCAAAACATTGCTTATATGAACACTGCAGGCACCAGATTTTTCTACTGAGCTTTAAATACCTCATCCCCTCATATGTGTCAGGGGGAAAACTGGCCTTTTCTGTCATGGGCTTGATCCTGAAAAATTGATGGTGTTTGTCTCTTGCTGAGCTCAGTTGCTTTTCGCTGTCCCTGAAGTTCATCGGGATGGAGGGTGACTGGCCCTTGGCAGAGTCTGGCTGAGTGAGATCTGCAAGACCAGGAGCTGAACGTTGTCCAGCTAACATTACTTTGCACAATGAAATCCAGATGTACATGACCCAGGCTTGCCTAACGTACCTCCACAGAGAGGAATTTTCCTTTTTGACATTTACTTTGTGCAACTAGTCGTACCTCCGGCTCGGCGGTGTTTTTCTGTAAGCCTCCCAGCCCTGCTTGTTAAGTCACTGCTGGGCAGCTCCTGCCAGGAGAGGAGGCAGGGGGTGATCCTGCTGCTGTATTCTGGGAAGCAATGGAGCAGGAGCTGTTGCTTTTTGCTGTTAACAGAGGCAGCCCGGGAAGGAGCTTGCTTGCTCTCAGGTGGGAAGGGAAGGAGGCGGGTAGATACCAGTAATTCTCCTAGCCAAATTTTGCTCACTCTCCTGAGTATAAAATCAGGCCAAAGACGTGCAGATTAGTGGAACAGAGTTGAGTTTATTCCACTTTTGGAAAACCTTTTTTTTTTTTTTTAATACTCATATATAAAATAATAACAGTGGTCTTTTCTGTTACCTGTTTTCAAACTGACCTAATGCCCCACTCCCCTCCAACTTTGTCTTCTCCAAGTTTAGCCGCTTCCAAAAATTGTATGGCACATTTTGTTTGTTTGTTTGCTTGCTTTTTTTTCCCCCCTGTGTATTTCCATTTCTGATACTCTTCAGTGGATTTAACACTCATTTCACCAAGGGTTGGATGTGGTGGTCGCAGCCTGTAGAGCTAAGGGAAAAGATTTGTCAGCTAGGGGCTACGAGTTCCACTGGCTCACAGCAAGGGAGATGTTATTTTTGTCTTCTTGAGCTTCTCTACTCAGTAAGACATTAAGACTCAAAAGAAATGCTGATATTTAAGCATCTTCATTGCTTTATTTGAACTTTTAGCATCTCCATGGCTTTTCTTTTAATCAATAGCTTAGTTTTTGTCTTGGGCTTGAGGGCTTTAAGTTTTAAAATACTGGAGTCATAATCTGAAAACTGCTAGTTCTTCAAAGCAAAAACGAGCATTAACACATTCAGAGGAATGTGTTATCCTGGCTTTTCAGGGTGTGATAAACTGAATTTTAGTTTCAGGGCTGCATTCACATTTCAAGGATCTGCTGTTAGAAGGATTCTGAGAACCACAGTCAGAATATTTTCTTGCGGTGCTTGTGTTTGGCGTGTGCTTGTGGGCCATTACTGTCAGTGGGATTTAAGCGAATGTTCAAAAAGATTGTGCTGAATCAGGGACTGAGCAGTAGCAGGGCGGAATAAGGCTCTTAGATGCAGGATTAGCAACACTCAAGGGTTCCTTCTTATTCTTCAGTTCTGACTGAAATTTTATCTGGTCCCATTCTCAGTCAAAAGGGGACAAATGAATATTATTCCGTTGACTTCCAGGGAACTGTAATGATAAACATGAGCTGGAAGACTGGACCAAGCAAACAGAAGAAAACGCATGAATAAATTATCAACAGTGGACATGCCCAGGAACTGAGAGCAGTCAGCAGCACATCCCCACACTCTCTCCTTGCTCTCCCATTAAAAATCTCCTCAGCTGTGTAGCCAGAGAGCGGGACCGATGCAACGGGACTTCTGTGTGGCCAGTGACACAGCAAACAACAGCACGAGCAAATAGTTTGTACTTAATCTGTGTGATGAATTATTTATCCAAACTATTCTGCAGCAACAGATTATTATTTATTTGTATGACATCTGTGCTCACAGGTCCTAATTGCATGAAGCGGTGCTCTAACCTAATAGAGTCCCAGCTGGCAAGTATGTTCAGAGAAATCCGTCTTGGCTGCAGGATTATTTGACCAAAATGTGGCTAACTTCATAGGAAATTATATTATAGCAGAGTAGTTCAGTGAGTTCTACCCTGTAATAGATGTGTAACTTAAACATGTCAGCTATGCTTTTGTCCTATTAAAGCACACTTATATAAAAAAAAAAAAAGCTGGATGCCGACTCTATTATGATTAATTCTGTAACCACTGGAATGATTTGAAAGTCTTCTGTGTACAGAATTTTCAGGTGAGGTCAATGTGATTTCCACTCACAATGATGGCTTCTTTGTTCCCTTAAATGAGTCAGAAAAAAAGAAAAAAAAAAGTAGATCTGACGACAAGGCACAAGAATATCTCAGATGGGAGAACAACCTGGTGTCAGGCCTTGCATGAGGATTCTTTGATGAAAGTAAGAAAAAGAACTAGGAAAAAACATTTGCTGGGAGCTCCTGGAGGTCAGTGGAGACTGGGAAGTGTCCTATCAGTAGTCTGCAGGATAAATCCTGCCCTCGATGTCACACATCTTGCTCCTGTATTTGTGGGTAGGATTGCTGCCAGGAAAATGGCTTCTGCTTTGCTTTGTTTTCCATTTTCTCCCTTCTCTGTGACTGCACAACCTGAACTAGACTCTTACCAGTGCCTAGTTATATATAAGGTGTTCAACCTCGGTCGATAGGTATTTTCTGATTATCCTGGGTTGCTCTCTGCCGTGAGGATAACAGAGTTTTGTGGGGAATGCTGGCTTTCTTCCACACGAGTCTGCGACGGCGTGCCACGGTTTGCAGACACGGACGTGGTGCGTGCGTCAAAAGAACTGCTAGATGGAAGAAAATCTGTCAACACCTGGTTTGTATGCATCTCTCAATCTCAGCTTTTGGTTGCTAATTACTAATTGAGTTCCTCCACAGACCGATGCACTAAAATTTTCTCATGTGGACGTCATTTCCAGGAGAACATGTGGATATCAGCTTGCAGTGGTGTGTCAGATGGCCTCAATCCAAGCCATAAAGCCACATACCTTCACACAATGAAGGTGCTTGAGACTGAACTCAGGTCTGTGTTGTGCAAGTGGCCTCATCTTGACATGACTGAATGAGGGAAATGTATGAAGCTGTGATCTCTTAACATCTGCTCCCGCCTTGTTTTCTGAATCTCCTGAGAAGGAGCAGACACCCAGCCCGGCATCCATCCACACACCCCAGCTTTAAATGGGTTACCGGTACCCAGCTCTGCACTTTGCAGATCAAGTCTTTCTGCTGCTTCAACCCAGCTCTGAAATGTGTCCCTCCAGGTTAGCTTGCATAAACATAAAGCCCCAAATTAGCATTGCAAGCAGCCATTGCCCTCAAAAACCAGTAGTTTGTCTGTGCTCAGTGCATATTTGCCATCTGCTAATGCATTGAAAAAAAGAAAGGGGAAAAAAAAAAAGAATCTGAGCCAAGTCCTTAATTGGAGTAAATCCATGTGTAACTCTAGTAACTTTACAGAACTGTCATTGCCTTTACCAGCTGATGAACTGCTGGTTCATCATGATTTACCTCTGCAACTGCAAAGCAGAGGATGCTTTGGAGAGCTTGGGCTGTGCATTGTTTCTGCCTGACTGAAAGGATGCCACAGGAAGGGAGTACGTTTTCATGGAGGCAGCCTTCTGGTTGTTGTCCAGTGCGCAGAGACACACTGCAAGCCTTCTGCACTTCTGGCTGCTTGGCTGTAGGCACAGCTCACATACCTTGTAATATAAATACCCAGCTTTTCTTTCTCAGCTCTAACCCTTGCCATGCAAAGTCAGAACACTAGCTCCTGCAGAAGGGATCTCTTTAAAAGCTCTAAGGGAAGAGGGAAAAGGATGTGGGACCATCTCACATTAAAAAAGGATATTTTGGTTGTCTGCAGGATTTTCTGTCGGAAACAAATCAACCCAAACTTAAAAGATTAAAACAACAACCCTAGCTCTTTTGGGCAAAGGAGTGAGCATTTTAACTGGACTCCTGCTCAGGACAAGTAGTGTGTGACAGCCTGGCTCATGCTACACCATTACTATTCAGGCCACTGGCAGTGGGATAAAAACAAACCAGGACTGTCAGAGAAAGAAATGTGGTATGGTGGGAACCCATGAAGAATCTGGTTGTATTTTACTTCTAAAATTCTCTCTATTCTCAAAAAGAAAAAGAGATGCTCTTAGCATTTATCTTTTTCCTGCAATATGGTCAACTGGTAAATACCTCTGGGGGAGGGATATCTGGGAGCAGAACAGAGCACTCCAAAAGCTTTTAACTAATGCTACTTGGGCAAGGTAGTTCAGTAAGAGATTTTAAAAGGCCTTGCAAGAGAAACTTCGCATCTTTACTCCACGGCTCACTCTCACCTCACCTGTCTCTTTCAATAAACTATAACTCTGCCATTGAGGAGAGCTCCTGGCTTGCTGGCTGCTATCACACATCTTTCAGTATCTTGGTACCAACATAGCTGGTATGCCTCAGGGCAAGTAAAAAGCCCTCTATCTTCAAGGCCCCTACTCAAACCCCAGCTAGAACAGATGCCAGCAGTCCAAAGCACCATTAGTACCACCTAACGGCTCTTCAGAGGACTGTGAGCAAAACAACTATTTCCATTCCCTTTCATGAGGGGCGGGAGGACGGAGTGGGAAATAACAGGGGATTGCATTAATAGTGCCTACTGTTGAGAACTTCAGTGGCCCTGGCTCCTGAACCAGTCACAGAAGTGGCACAGAGGACAATGGCACTGCAAAACGAGCTGTAGGCTACTCTGTGAGGTGGGATGAAGAAACTGTGCTGTTAATCCATTATCTGTTCTGTGGATAAATAATAGCCTTCAGCCTCTGCAGCTGCCAGTGTCTACAATGCAGAATCATTGCATCAGTAGAGAGATTCAAAAAAACCCCAAACCACGACAAAACAAAACCCCCCAAACCCTCACAAAACAAAAACCCAACCCCCAAAAAAACCCAACCAACCCACAAAAAAAAAAAAAACAACACAAAAAACCTACAAAAAAACCAAGCTCATTCCAAGGTAGCTGACTTGCCATGGAGACAGGCACGGGAAGGATTCCTGAACTTTTGAGCCCCTGAGTTACTCGGAGAACCTGTGTTTTCTCAATCTTCAGAGAACTACTGACAGGGAGGTCTCTTATCACAGGGTGGAATTCACTTTTCTCACACTCTAGTCATGCAGTGAATATTCCTGATGTATTTAGGCTACATTTTTAAATCGTAAAACTTTGACTTATCCTCCTTCATCACAGGAGATATTACAAGAAGGCACTCACAATTTTTCAGCCACCCATTAGGGATCAGTTTTTCAAAGGGAATTGTATAACTCAAGGTTCAAGTGTCAGTGCCCTTCCTTTCATGAGTAATCCTTAGTCATGCTGAGTTCAAATTTTTTTATAAAGTACATTTTACCACTGCCTTTTAAAGTCTGCATACCCCAGAGCAGATCATTTGCAAATTTACAATGGAAAAATGGTTTGATGAAGCCAGCAGTGACTCACTTCAGTGGGAGTTTGCAGACCTGGGCACCGGGGTTTGGAGATTCTCTGACTATCCATGCTTTGTAGACATGCACCTTAAGAGAAACACAGGCATGCAAAAAGAGACCACATGGCATGCATTCGTAGATAGAACAGATTTTGCCCTCGCACAAAGAGATGTATGTGCATCCAACATGCATATATTGCTGTACATCCCATGCAGACACCTTTTTCTTCCACTTAAATCTAAGTCAGAACTAAAGCTCAGCCTAAAGTTTCAGTTCATCGGACAGGCAAATCAGTATTCTTCCAAGGGAAAAGCAAAGCAAAACCAAACAAAATTTCTAACAGCTGAGGACATGATCCTGTTTTCTGTCATTTAGGAGTGTCTGGTCACATGACAGCACCTATATTTGCTCTGACTTACATTGGATTATTGGTCTTGCCTCTCCACTGGAGATCCTGGCAACACTTCCAAGGGACTTACCTGAGTTTAGGAAGTCGAAATTTTTCCCCATAGATTTTAGTGAAATTACTCTCAGTTTATGTGACTGGTGGCAGTGAACCAGGCCCTTAGATTTTAGGGTTTTGGTGGTGTTCATCTTCAAATCTACCGCGTTATCTTCCTTGTTGTCTACTCGTAGGATTTATTTTCCTTAAAGCTCTGACCTGTTAAGGTAAAGATGTTATTATACAGGGATTTTAATTATCACTAAAAAAATAAAATTCCTAGCTCTTGCACATAAAGGAAGCCTTGAAAACATGAAGTCTACCAGGGGGTGAAACTGTAAAAAAAGAATCCTAAGTTATTTTTAAGTCAGTCCAACTTATGGTTTATTTGGAGACCCGGGGTTGGCAATGCAGTTAATTTAATTGCAGTAATTTATTGCTTCCTTACTACCTAGTAGCTGATTACATTACCAGCAAACTTACCCTCCAGCTTTCGGGAGCAAGGCAGATTTCAGGACTCCACCTCTCGGTTCCGGTGGCCTTGGTGTCTCACCTGCTAACAGTCTGGCCAAAGACACGCAGATGCCTTGGTCACGGGCGGCTAAATAGAAGGGGAATGTATCAAGTAAAGGTGAATGGTAATGACTGTAACACTTAACACTTACATGTTCCTTAGTGTCTGAGTGCCGTGCAAGCAGGAGCTAATTATGATACTTCAGTAATAATGGTGTGTTCAGAGAGATGCTAAATTGTGTCCGTACTGTAATAAACTGCTGTGCTGGGATAGGAAATCACTCGATTACAAGACAGAAGGAGGCAGCTTTAGGATAATCCCCCTGTAACCTCGCGTACCCAGGTCCCTCACTGGCAATGGAACACAGCTGGACTTCTGCACAAACAACTACTCTCTCTTTTTGGGGGAGGTTTCTTAACTTGCCTATGCCGCCTTGGCTTCAGCTGTATGGGTGCAAAGGGGCTGCAGGGCAAGAGGAACTTCTGCCCATGTCTGTTCCTGACAGGGCACAGAAGAAGGGTTAGGAAAACAATTTTAACTGCCACGGGTTTAAAAAAAGCTGACTACCCCGCCCCCCCCCAGCATTATTTTTAGCAGTTACATGCCACAGAGCAAGAAAGAAAGGAAAAATATATATATATAAATCTCTTTGCTGCGCTGCTGGTACTGCTGTAGCAGAGTCGTCTTGTGTTTTCTCCTTGAAGTATGTGTTGTCACAAAAAATTAATTACTTGAACAAAAAGAAATAGGATTGCAGGGAAAAAACAGATTTGTAATATTACCCTGATTATAGCTACAGGTAATAGATAATCTCCTGCTTTCTCTTGTGGGAGAAAAGGGAGCTTGTTTTAAAAATTTGCTAAAAGAACATTTCCACTTTTTTATGAGGTGTCTGGCAGCAAAAAAAGAAGAAAAAAAAAGGGGAAAACATCATCCATGGATTTTTGCATTTACTTATTTGTAGGTAAACTTTCAAGGGACAATTCACTTTTCAATGCTGTCTTGGTTTTCCACTTCAGCTGAGTACTCCTTTCAGGAATTAGGTCTGCTGTATGGAAGAGGTTGTGGCAGATGCTTTCTAAGAGGCAACTGAATTGTGTGGGCTGAGCTGTCTCTCTGCTGATCTAACCTCTCTCCCCGCTCCATGGGGCTGCCCCTGAGCTGCTCCTCAGGGGTGCCAGGACACGGCGCCGGAATTGCCGTTGCTCACCAGGGAATGAGGAGGTCACTCTGGACCAGAGGGAACTACTAACCAACAAAGTTTTCAGCATCAAACGCACTTTGGAAATGAGCTGTATGTTCAGTTGACTTGGCCAAGCTCCCAAACGACTGAAGTGTATGGCATTTCTGAGCTTGCCCAGCACACATCACCGAAGGCAATTTTGCTTTTCCTTGTAAGGGATGGTGTATAGTTAACTTCCCTCTCCATGGGTGCTCTGGGCATAGGTCTTCTTAAAAAAATACACAGACACTAAATGGCAGCAGTGGGTACCCTAGTTACTGGCAATGTTCAGGGTTATGGAGGAACATCCTCCCCCCTCCAGCTTTAGTTTCTTTACATTAAACATTTATATTGAAATCTCAGCCCCGTAAATACATTGATTACTTGTCCTAATGCAAGAGAGAAGGCATTTCTGAACCTCTTCAGTGTTTGTAATACAGATTTAACTAAGGTGGATTGCCATTTTCGCGGGTGGTAACAACTTGGGTTGTGTTCTTACTGCTGGTCATCACTTAAACAGCATTTGGTGGCAGTTTCCCAAGGCTAAGCTGCCAAATATCTTTTTTGTCCTCTCAGCTTTCTAAAAATTAAGTGTAATTCAACTATTGTGAACGTTAGCCTGCAGTTGACAAGACAGCTAAAACTCCCAATTGGTGCTCGATTAGAGAGGTCATTATTCTTTTTAAAGAAATAAAAACGTTGGTCCTTTCTTATTGGCAAGAAGTATGATTACTTTCCTCCTCCACCTGCTTTGTGTTCAGTAAATCCTATAATTTGGGTGAACTCTTAAACTAATTTTTAAAGGCATTAGAGCACTATTTTCCAACAAACATGCTAGAAACTTCTCCCTCCCCCCCTCCAAAGCTTCCTAAACCAGTATGTCTTTGACCTGAGCTTTCATGGTTAGCAAAGCACTAAAAGCATGGAAGATATTAGATTATTGGCATGGTTAGCCTAGCCTGTGATTTATTTGACTAGAAGAAATAGTTAGTTTTGTAAAATGCTGTTTTAAGGAACCAATAGCTAACAGAAGGTGCTTACACTCAGAAGACTAGGGTAATGCTTTTGACAGGGAAAAAAAAAACCCCAGGAACAACAAGATGGGGTTGAAAGCAAACAAACAAACAAACAAAAAAATCCCCAGCTACCCAAATAGACTGTGGAAAATGGGAATGATTAAAAAAAAATAATAAAATCTCTGATCAAAAAAACATCTGCATGCTAATCCTGGTGTTTTCAAGTGGAACAACAGTAAAGAGGAAAAAACCCACATATTTACGAAGAAATGTGAGAAGCAAACAAAAAAATAGCGATGAATGGAAAAATACAACCGAGTCAGAAAAATTCAGAGAAAGAAACAGATTGAATCTGTGCTTTCTTTCACAATGGAACTTCTGCTGGTGCGACTGCATATTCAGCAGTGTGAATATTATAATTAAAGAATGTCAGCTCAAGCAAAATGTTTTAAAACCTTCCTATTAAGCAGATAAACTACTTAAAAATACTGATTATATTAGGGAAAAGGGATGTGTTTGTTTTTTGTGTTTCAATTCCTTTCATCTGCTGTAACACATTTAAATAGCAGATGTCTCTCCCAGGCAGCGTTTGATAGCGGTGCTGTTGATTTCGATACCGAGGTGATAGGAACATCTTTACGGAGGGGTTCGGTGCTGCGCTGCAGGTCCCTGAGCTCGCATGTACTTGTGTAAGGGTGGCATCCAGCTCCAGGCAGAGATCCCACAACAGCAGCAGAGCTGTACCAGCCCTGTGCCGCGTCCGGGCAGGTTAACTGTCCCTCAGCAGGATGGATGAGGCAAGGTGCAGCGTGGGGCTGGTAGGGCTGGGCTGCTGGCAGCGCCTGGGGAGGGCTGGGGGGCTCTCCGGATCGCACTCTGTTTGCTGCGCAGCCCTGTAGGCATGCCCTTACAAGGGCTGCAGAGAGCCTGACTCCGCAGGATGGCAGACGGTAAGTGTTGTGCAGCACTTTATCCCAGGTTTGGACCAGGACAGGAGTGTGTGTGAGAGAGAGAGAGAATGAGAGAGAGGGGGAGCTCCCCAGTGCTGTGAAACGTGGATGCGAGGTCAACGCAAACCTCTTTTATCTCTGGAGTTTGGAAAATTTTTCACACTGAAGTGCAATTAAAGTCACTGATTCTGTCACTGCTTCTTTTTGTGATGGCAAGGCAAAGCTGTCAGAGACAAGGGACAAGTGAACGAATGCAAAAAAAATTTTAAAGTTAAGCTAACATGAAAATAAGCTCTGGTGGTTGCAGGTTAGACCAGATGAGCCCAATCTTGCAAATACTTTTATACACAGATGTGTTTTTTAGAGACACTAAAAGTCTCAGTCACCTAACATGTGTAACCACTCGCTTATCATTCAGAGGTTTAAGGAACACCTAATCATTACATGCAATGAGCTTAAGGAACATCATCATTACAATGTAGCTTAAACCCACCACGCCTTTTTAGGTGTCTTTAAGATTCTGTTCCAAAGCAAATAACTCAGAGTTGGCTGAACTGTGAAAAATGGCAGTTGAAAAATAACCGCTGATGTATATATTCATCCTGGGCCCACAGGAAAACATTTATCATTTGGAAAGCCTCTCTGAACTTGCTTTTTAGCACCCAAAAGTATCAGAGCATTTTTGTCAGAGATTGTTTGGGTTGTTTTTTTTTTTTTTTGTTAAGCTTTACCTGGGAGGCTGCAGTGCACTTTTTCTCCCCTTTGTGGGCAAGCTCTGTGCTATGAGCAAGACAGTTTACCCGAGGCATCATTACAAAGTGTGAGAGAATTGTCATCATAAATCATCAATCTGAAAATAAACGCAACCTCTGGGATTGCAGGATTTCTTCCAAAAATGCTGTGCCTTATGCCTTACTACAAAGTATCCTGTAATCTAATGCTAGGTTTCCATCTTTTTCAGTGGTGTTCTGCATTTCTAGGTTTCCAGAGAGTCACCATGGCAGTTAGACTGTTAATCCAACCTTGAAGAGCAAACAACAGCACAAGCAACAGCCTGGTTATGAATCTGTAAACATTACCTCATCCGTTACAGAGAAATTTTAACTCTCTTCCTCATTCATACAATGAGATACAAACTGCCAACTCTGGTGTCAACTCTTTGTATGCCAAAAACATTAAACACAACAAAAAAAAATTTTAAAAAATCTGGAGTAATGAAATCTATATAACTGCAGCCTGGCGATAGGCTGATTAGATGATTTTTGAGTCATTCAAAGCCAAAACTAAATGCACTTCTCTCCCTGTATATGGTTAACTTTGCTCTATGTAGGAATCTCACAAAAAAAAAAAAAAGACCAGACATTGGAATCTGGCAGATGAGCAGAGAGGAATGCATTCTACTACATGTTTGTGTAGCACATTTAGGCGATGTAATACAGTGTACATCTAGACAAACAAAAGGCTTCACATCCAATGGATAAGATTGGCAGAAAACAGTATTTAATAATGTCAGTGCTGAACATGATTTTCCTTTCTCTTTCATCCGATTGTTGCCTTTTCATGCTGTAGTAGTTTTATGTTTTGGTATCAGAAAATCATTTACCTGGCATCCGGGGTCAATCTCTCTTCATTTGGTAGTCCAATCATAACTACTTGGCCGCTCTTTCTCACTCTATTTTGTTTTGGGCTGCTTAATTGGAAATAGCTAATTGGTCCTGGTGTCTTTCAGCAGAGAAAATATCGATTTTAAACTGTATTAAGCTCCCATAAATATTTCACTTTCATGCTAATTTCTCTGCTTCCAGCTGAGCTGTTTAAATTGCTGGAAAAAAAAAAAAACCCAACCTTTTTTTCCCCAGTTAAATACTTTACTAGGAAACAGTGCAAGTGTGAGCCAGCTGTGTTCTAACATGTCCATCGGTGAAGGAGATGCTCTTTTTCTTTTCTCTCTTTTTTTTTTTCTTAATTGTAGCAGCTCTTTCCCTTCCACACTTAAATTATGTGCCGAGCTACATATCCCATCAAAGCACCGATTTAATTTTTATTTTTTAAAGTATCAACGGACCGACTCTGAGGGCAAGTTCGGTCTCAGGCCTGCGGCCGTATGCAAAGCCTGGAGCTCCCCCATGTGGCGACCGGGCCGGGGGCTAGGGCTGGGCCGGGAGCGGGGCCGAGGCCGGAGCAGCCGGGAGCCGGGGGCCGGGCCCGGGAGCTGGGGCCGAGACAGGGCAGGGAGCGGGGCCGAGGCCGGAGCCGAGTGGGACCGAGGCCTGGAGCTGGGTGCGGGCAGGAAATGGGGCTGAGGCCGGAGCTGGGAGCCGGGGCCGATGTGGGCTTCCCTGCACCACCCACCCAGAAATTTTGCACAAGAATTATGCCTGTCCATCAGACACAAACACTCGTCCTTTAAGCTGACACTGCAGCACCACTTCTAATGATATATATATATATAAAAATAGGGGGTTTAAATTATTTTTTTCCTGAGTTTCGCTGTAAGGTTTGCTCCTAGAGCAATGAAGGTGGAAAAAATTCCTCTGGAGAGTGGTCTAGTGAGGCTTTGGTGCCTGCATTGTCCCCATGGAGTGACCCAGTGGGGCCACAGATGCTGTGGCAGGAGTAAGACTGGTCCATGGCTGTCACAGAAGAGTAGCTTCATGAAGAAGGGCAGAGTTGCCCTGCCAGACAGGCAGGGTAAACATAGTGAGGACTGTACGCACAGGAAGGGAGCAGAGCATCTAAAAATACCTTTTTTTCCCCTGAGCATTTACAGAGGAGGCATTTGGCCGCGGGACACAATGGTGTTGAGGAAGTGGTTTGAAAGCCTTTTGCCACCAGATGTATGTTGGTTGCCATACCACCAGCAGTGGCTAGTACTGGTGGAATGAAATATTAAATTCAGTGCAAAATCACCTGGACTTACTCAGGCTGATCTCCACTGATACATCAATTCAGTGTGCAGGCTTTGTACCAGAGTGGTTGAGGACTGCGCCTGTGTAGACATCTCTGTGTTTCGGTGTGAGGGCAAAGACTTCCAGCTGTGGTGGGTGCTGTGACTGACCTTTTGGTGTAAGCCTGCATCATCTGACTACAGCCCTTGCCTCAGTGAGCTCCAGAGCTTATGTATTGAGTCAGACTGTGCCCTCCATGAGAGGCAAGTGAGTGTCTTTGGCCCCACATATTAGTAGGATGTGGACTGCAGAACATGAATATTTTTTTCTGGTAAGAAATTCATCAAGACAACAAGCATGAAAAATCCCAAGGGCTCATAGCATCAACTCTTTCCCCAAGTTTTTCAGTATCCTTTTTTCCATGCATATAACAAGGCAGCATGCTATTATCTGGGCACAATCCTGTTTCTTGGAGTTTCAATTTATACCCAGCCAGAGTAATTTAAAAATCCCGGCTTTTGAATCTCCCGTGAAAGCACAGAGCTTAGAGATTTTCCCCCAAACATCCCATCCTTTCTTTACTTTTTACTAGCTGCAGTGAGAGTGCTGAAGGAGCACTAGATGATGCTCAGTACATTATGCCTGTGATCAGAGTCACAGTGCAGTAATATTGACACAATTTTGTCCATCTATTTCCACAAGGTGCCTCCTTTAATGGCTTGGTTAAGCACTCACGCAATTGAGTTGCATTAACAGGGAGCGAAAATGGGTTAAGTTACTGGTTTAATGAATTAAAAATCTAAACCCAAAAAGCCCAGCCTTCAGCCAGCTAGGTCTCAAATACCAATCTTTGGCCTTAAATAATTCTGCTATTGTTGTCCCTTTTCCATGGTCAGACCCTGCTTGCATTACTGCAGATTGGCACCATTCCTCTAGTATAAATCTGCCATCACTCAGCCCTGGAAGGCTTATCCCAAAATAGGTGAATTTTCGGACTGAGCAGAGCTTTCCTGGCAGTTTTTGTGTTACGCTCCCTGCAGAGAGTATAAGTCAGGACTTGATCTAAAATGTCCTTTATCACCCTGTTGAATCCCTGCTGTGTTTAGCAGCTGGCACAACTTAAAATAGCCTTCAGGCTACTCTAAATATTGCTGAATTTCCTGAGAGCATAGCACTAGAAGGAATCATTTGGGAGAGTCCAGCTCTCCCACAGTCACAAGTCTCCACATAATAGACATCTAGTTTGCAGGAGCACACAGCACACTTCACCCTTCACCACATCCCTTAACCCATCTAAAACATGAAGTACAAGATGCAGAAGGAGCTTAAAAATGGCAAAACATTGCAGTAAAGGAAAGGAAGAGATCGAGGTTATGATCTGGCAGAAACTGACAGAGGACTCCTGGTCTATAAGGATGGCTTAAAGCCACTGCTAACCTTACCTTTGCTCCCCAAGCTGCTCTTAAGCCACACACAGCTTGGAATGAGTCAGGCTCCCCTCGTGCTGCTTCTGTACAATGCTAACTTTGCAATCCTTTTCTAGAAATACAAAGCATTGGCAAAAAGATTTGTGGCACTCATTTTAAAGCCTGAGTGCTTTGCAGCTGTGTAGGAGTTTGTACCATATGGTTTCTGCTGGATCATGTAACGTCATACTGATGTGCTGAAAAATGCATGATAAAATGGTTTTGTTACAAGCCAAAAGCAAGCTCTTGCTCACGGTGGTCACGTACTGCCCTGAGTCCCTCAAGTTCCATGTCCCAGTCAGTTCATCCCCATCTGAAACACAGGCTGGCATGACACGTGAATGCTCTCTTTGTAGTACCTGACAATAATGCCTAAGGAACACGTTCCCTCAAATTGTACCTGCACTTTTCCTACTCACTACATTGCCACTAAAAACCCACCACGGGCAGACTTAATATCTTGATTACTTTTTAGGGCCCACTGAAAAGGATTGTGATCCTGTCAGTCATTCTGGTTCTTTTTAATGAATAATTAAACACATGAATGTGAAATATGTTCAGAAATTATTTTAGGAGCTTGAATTTTACTTGCCAGCTTTTCTATTGCTTATTAGTTAGATTGACAATGACATGTTATTGCTCATCCAATAAACTTCTGTGCAATCCTGGACACAGTAGCAGGGCTCCACGTTTCCCAAGAAAGTAACAATCCAGAAGCAATAATAATTCCTCTACTTCGGAGATCTACCTGTTTGCAAAAGCCTGGAAAAGTTTATGTCCTTACTTTCCAGTTTCTCTGTAGTTTAGTGCTGCAGTTGAGCCAAAATAGGGATATCGAAATACATCTTTTAAGAGCACTAATAAGAATATGTCCAAGAAAACAGTCTTGCCAGGGCACACATAACTGTTAGAATAAGTGGTAACAAGGGAAGGATCCTGAAATTTTCTCTCTTGTGTATGAAGCAGAGAAACCAGAAGGTCTCAGGCAAAAAAAAAAAAAAAAATCTGTTAACAGTATGTGTAACATGCAGGAATCCTGCCCCCGCTCCCATTTCCTCCTCTCCCTCACGCGCTTGCAATATGTTGTAAGGGTGCAAGTGTTAAGAAGTACACATACGGAGATACTCATAGGCAGCACAGAGACACTTGTCATTCTTCTTGGTGTGCGTATTTATTTTTGATGGCCAAGCATCATAACTTGGCCATTATCATGGAATGAATTGGACAGTAGGTTTTGCAGCTGGCATGTTACTGTTTTGCCCTGAAACCTTGCAAAGGCTTGGAAGTTAGGGTATCGCTTCAGGCTGGTCATAGGGACCTAATTTTTCCCTTTAGTCGGAACTTAGTTTACATCCTTGATACTACATGTCACAGAAGGTTCCCCTTACACACATCCTAGTATAGCCATATACTGACAGTCCTCATTCATGCAAACAAAAACTTGTAAAAATCTGTTTTATACAGGAGCAGGAATAATTGCCAACTTGTTGACTTCTATGATAAAAGATTGTACACTGGATTGTTTGTTGGGAAGAGAGAGAGTAGGCTGGTAGGTTTTTGTCTGGAGTATTCCTACAAGTATATCGTGTTTCACATCCTGTATGGGCTTGACTTGTATGGCATGTTTGTGCAACACCGTGGGATCAGCAGAGACAAACATTATTTGTCGGATACCTGCACTATATTGGTTCTCATTCGTGTCACTGTTGTAATCTCTGCTACCTTCCACTCTCGTGGCTGCTTTGCAGGACACCTCACAGATCTAAGCTTTGTGGCCACATCCCTAAATGTAGAAATCCAGAGAATAGGAAGAGTGTGGGTTCTTTTATGTAAGAGGAGTACGTACTGCGGGAACCACTGCAACTCATAATACTGCTAAACCCTGCTTCGCTAATGTCCAAAAGGAAACGGAACACGTGGGTGGACACAAAGAGCAGACTGTGAATGAGAATGCCCTAGTGTCTCCATAACTGCTTTTGGAAAGTCCATAATGCCTCAGATTTTCAGAGTTCAAAGCAGTCTCTAACTCTACCAGATTGGGATCCCCATACAGAAAGCGAATTATCCCCATATCAGCCAATTTCCAGGACCTTTGACCATTCTTCTAGATGTTGACCATCCACCAAATGCTTTGTCACCTTCAGAGAGATGCCAAACTAGATCTACCATGTGTTCATTCTTACAGTGCAGTATCTCTAGTCCTATGTCCTACATGGGTTTTTTTCCAGCACTTCAGGAGTTCAGGTTCTGAGTCAGGTTGAACTCTGCTGTAATACAGTAGCTGCGGCCTGGAAGTGTTATGGTGCCCAATTTTTTAATGCACCAGCTAGAAGAGACAGAAGAGCACAGATGTAGCAAATGCCACTGCACAGTATGCTCTCCAGTTACCTGGAGGCGTTATGCTGTACAAAAGCATAATGTCATCAAGCACTTGGGTGATTCAGCTCCTCCCCATCCTCAGTACTACCATGTAAGAGGTATAATTGAGCTCTTTTTTCTGTTCTTTTCAGATCTTTTTTCTATGTGTTTTTGTAAAGTCAAACAAATAGGAAAATTAATGACAGCACATGAGTGCACCACAGAATAATGCTACTTAAGGACTGCTGTGCCCTTGGCTCCAATTAACCTTAATGTTCGTTACAGGTTGCAGCCAGCTGCATCAATCACAGTTACTTTGGTTGGGGAAAAAACTCCATCATTATTGCAGCCACTCGCAGATATATACATTATTTTCCTAAAGTCTCATAATCCTCCACTAACCAAAGACGGCCTGTGATAGCTGGGAGGAGGTGAAACTCAATTTTCCTTCACATCTGCTTGATCCTTTGGTATAATCAGCACCGCATGCACCAGGCAAGGTCACAAACTATGGCAATGTTCATCACAACATGCAATCTCCCCATTCTAGTGCCATTAACTGCTCAGCAACCTCTCCTTCTCCATCCCACTGTTTTTAATCTGCCAGAGCACTTCAGAGCAGGGATGGGAGACCTCGCCTCGCAGACCCATTTCCAAGATCGCCGCCACTGACCACACTTTAAGAAGGAGTCAGCAGTGAACCACTACCTGATTCGTTTCAGTGGAATAGGAAAAAGAACATCACAGTAGGATTTAATTTAGAGGTTGCTGGCCGGCACCTGCATCTAGGAAGAGATTCTGCTGGCACCAGCATTACAGGCATTGCAGCATCTCCTCTAACTTCCTGATAGCTTGTCGACACCTGTAGCTGATTTAGAGAGAGGAGCATAGTTTATTTTCTAACTTTTGTTTTTTTAAAGGCTAGAGAATCAGCAGTGTCATTGCCCTCTGTTACGAAGGCGGTTATTTGCGGAATGACATGGTCAACCACGCACTATGATTAGCTGACAGCCTATTTGTTTAAACCTGCATTGTTTTGGCTGAATTTGTGTTCAAAGCCTGGAGTTTGCTTGAACCAGAAATTAAAGCAGAGCATACATCACCTGAGACAAGGGTGGGAGCTTCTGGTGAATCTCAGCTAAGTGTTCTTTCAGATGGCACTTGTTGTGCTGCACTTTGCTTCCTTCATAAACGCAGACCTTTCCCAAGCCACCTCCCTGCAGAGCCGACGGGTCAGATGCACCCCCCTGGGCTCTGGGGACTGCCTCTCCCCCTGACCCTCATCGGGCTCACCTTCCTCATGGGGCTCTCCCTGCCTTGCTCACAAGGCAGTGCCTGGGCTCTGCGCTGCCTCGCTGTCCCTGGGTAGAGGTTTGTTCGCCAGGCGTGAGGGTTCGAGCACCCCAGCGTTAGCTGCTTGCGTTGCCCTCAGCTCAAGCAAGGCGAGGTAAAAGCAAGATAGGCCACAGGTGCACAGAAGTAAAAAGATAAGCAAGTCCCTGTCTTCCAAGCAGCAACATCAGCTCTAAATAGCTTGCTGTGTGTGTATCCAGCTGACGAGCTGACAGATACTTCACAGCCCTCTGGCTGAGGGATTTGGTTCTTATGCAAACCTATGACTTCAGATTGCATCCACGCAAGAGGATCTGGGATTTTTATAGAACCAGATGCATCTTTTGGCAGGAGGTATATATGCATGTGTGTGTGGAGGGAGGCACATTCACATTCAAATTAAAATTCTCTGCTTTCTCTCTCCCTGTAAGGGAAATTGTCAACCCAGGGAAGACATTTATAGTACCAGACCATTGTTTGCTTTTCCAAGTTTCAGAAATGCTACGGTGCTTTGGGAATGACAGGGTGCGGTGGTCTGCAGAATAGATGATAAACAAGAGTCGCCTTGCTTCTGCTCTGCCAACCCACTGTAAGACAAAATGTTTGGTAAAGGGGACGTCCCAGTACAAAGCTTCTTCTCACACAGAGCCCTCCACCACACTTAGAGATGTGTTACTGGAGAAAAACTAAAGTTCCCTGGACTTGCAGAACAGTCAGAAGAACCCATTCACCTTCTTCCCTGCCCAGCTCAAACACAAAATGCCTGTTTGGAAGGAGCAAGTTAAACAAACATGCTGGAAACATAAACCCATTTATTTCAGTGAGTGAGAGATAAGATGCAGAAATCCATTCCTCACCTGTAATCCCTACTGTTTTTATGTGCACTGAAAAAGTGCTTCTATCAGCATGATGCCAGCCCATCATTTCTTAGATAATGATCAACATTTTCTCTGTTATGCTCTGCTTCTTAGGCCTCCATTCAGCAAAGCATTCAGGTACATCTTTATCCTTAGGTCTGCTAGCAGCCTTCAGTAAAAGCATAGTTTGAAAGTAAAGTGCTCTGCTAAATTGGGTCCTTCACAGGACTAAAGGGAAAGCTCACACAAGAGCAAAGCAGCATTGCTTTCCTTCCAGTCACACTTGTTTTATTCACTTTCTCTTGCTGTGTACAGCTGTGGATTGCTGGCAGTGTGCTTGGATGGAATTTGAGGGATTCGCAGCTTCAAAGAGGAGATGTGCCAGCCTTTTAAAACAAGCTTGTATAAACACAGGAAACAAAAGCATCCATGTAAACAAAGGGAGGCAACACATACATTCACACCTGAGCAAACACACACACGCCTTTACACGGGGCCCTGTATCAGCAATGCTCCAGCAGGTTCCATAGCCTCCACTGTCGCAGCCGAGGTAGCTCTTGTTTCTGCTGTTGCTTTTCTCTTTGCTTTGTGATCAGAGAAGCACTGGGGCCAAGCCTGCTAGTTTTGCAGCACTCCCTAAGATGTATGAAGGGGTTTGAAAAGCTCTGACATTGTCTCATCTATACTGAAGTAATGTTTTATTTGTGTTTAGGTAGTGCTGTATGCTACATATCGTTGAGTTCCTGCCTTGTTTGGTGTTGTCCCCATACTTTTTTGTGTTTCCCTTTTGCCTGTAAGTATGGATTTGTCAGTTTGTCTTGATGAGATTTTGGGAGGAGGGAGATATTGTTTATTCTTTGAAAAATACAGCGAGATTTTAAAGCATACCCTCTAATTCAAAAGGCTTGTAGAGGCTGTGTGTAATCATAGACATCAGAGGATCAGGAGTAGAAAAAGACATGACAGTGCAAATATTGAGCATTTCTGAACTCTCTGCCACAAAAGAGCGCCCAGATACCTCAGTACTTAAGGGGGGGCAGGTTGCTTCCTTGTAGTCTTTACTGCCTCAGGTCCTTCCCTACCCTGTCACCAGCTGCGCAAAGAAGCAGCACCATCTCCATGGCTGGTTTAAGGTGAGCTAGATTTTCTTTCCTGCTCTGTTACAGAGTGGCATGTGCAAATCTCCATGGAGGTGTTAGCCTTCTGGGGGCTGCCCAGGGCCACTCTCAGTACCAGGTCACTACTGATCGTGGACACGCACGTGGAGCCTCTCATGTCTGAGCACGCTCGGCCGACTAATGCACTGGTTTGGCAGGCTCCTGGATTATTAAGACCCACTGTCATCCCTGTAGAGCTGTGTAGGCTGACTTCTTGAATAGCTCCAAGTCCCATTGACTTCAACGAGTGGTGGAAACATTCAGCCCTAATCACAGTTGGCTCAGGCTTGACACACTCTTCTGTTTGAGATTGACAAAGGTTTAATGTTACTTCAAGAGACTCGAAAAAGTCCCTGAGGGAGTTCGTCCATGGGAGTTAGATGCCTTCACAGGATGCAGAGAAGTCAGCCGGGTGCCTAATTCCCATTAAGTTAACTCACGCAAGTATTTTTGTAAGTCCCTCTTGGCACTAATCCCTCCTGGCTTTCCTTTGCTCTTCTCCTTCCCCCTTCAATCTTTTAAATAAAGATAGCACTTAGCATAAAGATGTGTTGCAAGGCTCCACTCAGTGCCTATAAAGTGCTTTTCAGCTCTGGCAGAAGTGCCTAAGTGTACAGGATTCAGTGAAACTGGAAACAGTGGGGATTTTTATGGAGATGATGTGCAAGCTCTGTTCTATCAGATACATTCATCTCAAATTTTCCTGGTGTCAACATCACACAGCTAAAAGAGGGTGCCGAATCCCCAGGGCTCTCTGTGCCTTTTGGCACTGCAATTAAATCCCCCAAATCTGATTCCCATTTCATCCTTCTGCATGACTGAAGCACAAGATGTGGTTTGAGGTATAAAAGAACAGGAGGTATTTTAGCTAAAGCAACGCAGCTAAGTCTTAGTTATACTTTGTTATCTTCAAAGAGAAGACAGATAATATATAAAGCAACTGCATTACAAACAAAAAACCACACAGAAACAGAGTAGGGAAGGGTGGAAGCATACAAGCGACCAACCAGCGATTTGGCAGCAGGGAGATGAAATACAACAACCGATTTGTTTATCAGACCACTCTATTAACCTCTAATGCAACATTTAATCTTTTATAATTGAGCTTTCCGTTTTGTTATTAGACCTTAATAGCTAACCTGGCATCTTGCAGACCAGGCCAGGAAATACAAGCAAGCACGGGGTTTCAGCCACAATTCAATCCCTTCATCTATTTCACACAGAAGCTGCATCAGTCCCCATTTTACAGTGTGGCTGAAGCCGTGTTCCTACATCATCTTCTGGTTGCGCTGTGCTGATGAAGGAGACACCACCTGCATGTCACCTTCCCAGTGCTGTTTGTGTAGACCTGGGGGCTCTCACCACCTCCTTTGTGTCAAGACTGCGTAGTTTCACCAGCAATCTGCACGCTACAATGAGCTTGTTTCAACTGAAATGGGTGAAGGCGTAGTACAGTTAACAATCTCCGCTCCTGGCAGGGTGCACAGATGAGTGTCTGATGACAAAAAAGGCTCTTAAGCCAACACAGCTGCAGCTGAGAGAGAACATGTGGACAAGACTTCGCTCCCCCATCTGAGCCCATTTGGTTGTGTAAGGTAGGGCTGCGCTGGTGCACGCTCTGTCCATCTAGGCAGGAGCAGGAAAACAGGCAGGCAGGAGAAAGAACTTGAGCCAAGACTTTCCTTTTGCTACCAGGCCAAAGAAGGGCTGGAGAGGAGGCTTAGATGTGGTGGTTAGGGCAGTCAGATGGATGGCCTGGGTGCTGTGAATATTAGAGTGTGTTACACAGCTTTGTCACGACAAATTGAAAAGGATCCAGCTCAGAGAGCCCCACCAGAGCACAGTGGCTGGAGGTGGGAAATGGGCTTGAGTGCTGTTCCAATTTGGTGGATACATTTTGATGTCCCAGCTGAGGCTCCTGAGGGGAAATAGGAAAAGGAGGGTCTAGCTTGCGAATCGTGCCAAGTGTTAGCTGCCACATTGCTTGCCTGCATCAGATTTGCATAATTTTGCCCTTCCTCAATAGCAGAAGTGCACGCACCTGGAGGGCTTTGATGGCAGAAGCATGCGTGCCTGGGGAATTCTGGCACCACAAGGGTCAGCTGGCAGCCGAGAAAAGGCTCTAAAATCTGAGTTCAGAGCCCAGGTTCTCTGTCCAGGAGACAGGACAGGAGAATTGATCCTATTGACGGTTCCTGAATTGACCGTATTCGTTATTTTATTTCAGTGGCTGGACAAATGCAATTTCTGTAATTCAAAAGTTGCTTTCATAGTTCTAAACCCACTTTGTTCCCCAAATGTCACCAGTCCATTAAAAATCCTACATAATAACCACCCTTTCTCCATTTCTTTCTCCCAGTTTTGTGGGGTTTTTTTCCCTTCTTGATGTACTCATCCTTTTAAAAGAGGACAAATTAATAAAGCTTGTTCCCCAAACTATGCCAATTATCTAAGTGGAGACTGTTATCAGCCACGTTTGGGAGAAAAAAGGCATCAAATTACCTATGCTGTCAGCTAGTGCCAGAACAGATTATATGTAAAACTGGTTATATTCACACCAATGATTCAGTGAAACAAAATAGGTCACTCCATGGCCATCCTTGTATGTGTAACATGACAGGTTTCATGAGATGGGGAAGGAAGAAGAAAGTGCCATTTGCTAATTGGAAATGGAGTCCACCCTACTCTTGTCAAAGTCCATACAAGAAATCCTCTGAATTTAAGTATATACAAGGCAAAAGCCAATAAAGAATAAAATATTATTGTCTGGTTAGTAAGAGGCTTTTGCTGAAATATTATTGAGTAGAAACAAACCAACATGAAAGCTACAGAACTGCACTTGACACGAATGTCTTTTATAAAATAAACAGACATGTTTGATTATTTGTAATCCAGTATAATCCACTGTGTAATGTTAAATATTTTAAGAGAATTTTCCTTCCATTTGTTCTCAGCACGGTTGGCCTGAAGCCAAAATGTTGTTATTTTTAAAGGCAACACTCACTAAGGGTTTTGCATTTCTTTCATGTTGGCTCTTTTTATAGCATTTTGAAATTGATTGTGCATAGCAAATTCACAAATGGCAAAAAAACTATGGCAGCACACATCGCTCGTGTAGGTAAACTCCTGGTCCCGTTTCCCAGGGAGGATGGGACTCTACAAAGTAGTCACTAGAAGAAATAAAAGCAGACCCATAAGTGTGAAAGAACAGTCAAAATCCTTCTTTTACACCTACAAAGCCAAAATGCAGTTCCTCTCTGCACCTCTGCCAGAGAAGGGGAAGCAGGCAGCTTTCTTAAAGCAGTACAGAGCCGAGGATGCCACTGGTGAAGGAACTGGGCTGCGCCTTAGCCAGGTATAGAGGTCTGGAGGGAGTCTGGGTTGTCTGTGGACTGAAACCAGAGCCCAGGTTTTATCACACAGTTTTGAATACGCTGCTTTAATGGCATTTTGGAGCCAAAGATTAAGTAAATCAATCTCTCTAGAAAACTGTTTTCCTTAGTAGAAGGTAAACCAGCGATTTTTCTCCATTAGCTTTTCATTCCCTGGCAGAAAGCATGCTTGTGCTCCTCCTGGGGATGTAGCTAGCAGATAGAGTTTACTACCACTCTTCTGTTCCTCCTGGTCCCGTCAGGTATTTCACACCCCGCTCTCCTCCCTGCGACAGGCTGCTGCGGCCCCTTCCATCTGCTGTTCTTGGTTCCAGCACGTTTCAGATCTTGAATTTAAATGTCTAGAATTAACCATGGCATGTTTGAAAGTCTGGGGCCTGGCCCCAACATGTATTAGTTCGGCTTTCCTCTGCAGAGGTGTTTTGTCTCAAACAATGAAAACGCATTGTAAGTACAGACTGGCTTTCAGAGCATTCCAGGTCTGGGCAGGTGGGGCTAGGACACAGGTTATATTTTCAACAATTATTTGGCAAACTTCAGGCCAGAAACACGCCTTCCTAAATGAAAATTAAGATTCTCTGACAATTATTCATCTCCAGGAGCTGGGGCTTTTATTAAAATATCAATTATTGCTAAGACTTGTAATGGAATTGCCACTTGGCTATGCTGAAGGTCTCACATTCCTGCCCTACTCAAGCATGTTTCCAAAGAGGTAGCATCCCTTTCTTCCCAAAACTTTCTGCAGTGTAAAAAATAAGCCACACAAGAAGCCCAGTTCTCTTGTAAGCAATTTGTATAGGCCTATAACCTCTTCCAGTGATTTTTTTCTTAATTTGTATTCATTCACAACCAGCAGAGAGAATGAAAAGTGTGTCAGGGAGAAACTCATTCCAGGAGTTCTGCAGCACCCTGCAGCTTAGCAAAGGTAATTTGTGTAGTTACAGCTCTTCTCTTATTGAACACATCTGCAGTGGTCATTGGATTGGGATGTTTCCTTTATGCCTCCTTGAGAGGCGACAGGTTGAGTTTGAAAAATGTTCATACAGCCTGTGACCAGGAATTTGGGAATACAAAAGCTTGACTGCTTCCATCCTATCAAACCACAGAAATACTACAAGGCACATCAAGAAACTGAAACAATAGAACAGACTCATGGGTAAACAGCTATTTGTTTGTTATGATCTCACCCTAAAGATTTTCTCGTTAAGACTTAATGTTGTTTGATACAGAGGTGAGCTGGGGCATGGGGTTGGAGATCAGGCCTATAAATAACAGCATGTAAGAAAACCAGTTTAAAAAAATGTTCAGAGCTTTTTTTCTGCTCTAAAAAAGAATTTATAGATTTTGCCCTTCTGCTATGAGGATGAAAATAAAGTAGGATACAGCAGCTTTAAAGTGCCATTAGAAGCAATTCAGGAAAAAACCCTAATTGTGACTAAAACAAGTGCAGCTGCAGGCAGAAGAGGACCCACAGCCACAAGGGTGATGTTATGTACCCAGCTGATGAAAGTACAAGAAATAGCGGTAGGCGCTCAGGGTGCTCATGGGTACCATCCCCTCACAGTGGCTGAAGGAGATGTGACAGCGGTATATGCTCCCTTTCAAATCCCAGGGCAAATCCTGTTTCGTCCAGCCGGAGTTCTCTGCCACTCCTTTCCCATCTCTCCCAGGCTCTGAGACGTTCAGAAGTAAAATGGTGAGCCATTCTACCTGAAGTTTTGCATTTTAACATCCTGCCACACCTAGAACTACAGCTATTACATTTGCATACATCCAGGGGCAGGAAAGGACACATTTAATAAGTGTAGACTCCACACCATACAAGTTTGTTAAAGTTTTGCACAATAGACCAGCTGACAATTAATCTTCCTTTCTCCCCCAGCCACAAGCTGTGCTGACATCCCCCCACGTCAGCAGAAGTACATTCATCAATTATCTGTCTCTTTCCCATCCCACTCACCAAACAGCTGTAATAAAAACCCCCAAACCTTACAAATTACTTCGAAACACAAAGGGAAATCTCCATTTTGAAAGAACTTAGCTAATTTTAAGTGGAATGGGGATTGTTTTTCCCTCATGTTTCATGCTAGCATGTACTTTCTAGGACATCATATTTTGTTACCAATTTACAACAAGTATTCATCCAGATTACTTCAGGGTCCTCCAGCAAATGCAGAAACAAATTGACATTAAGAAGCCACACATGTTCTGCAGGGAGTCACATTCTGCAAGCCTTACCTCCCCACAAGGATGCATAAAAATGCAGCTCCTGGGAAAAAAGATTGAATTCTTATCCTGGGGGAGTGGAGGAGGGATGTTGTACTATTAATAAACCCAAATGCTAGGCTTAACTCGATATGCAGATTTTAGGCAGGAATGCTATATTCTATTCCCCCATTTGAGCAGAAACAGCAAGGCAGGCAAGCCATCACCATTTTTTCTTGAAGACTACTCGTTTTCCTTCAAATGTTTATTTAGGACACGTGGCTCAGGTGCCTTTAAACTAGGAGGTCCCTCCCACCCCCCAGGAACCACGTCTCAGCTCTTTCCCCACCGTGTCATTTCAACCAGTATGCAATCCACTGAAGTGAAATGCTCCCATTCCCTGTTCAGCTTTCAAGAGCAGTGAGGCATGTTGGTTTTTTCTTTTTTTTTTTTTTATGATTGAGAAAACCAACTCTTGTGTCACATCATACATTGGATATGAACAGGGAGCCATTCATCACTCTCCCAGTTTCCCTGTGTTTACTAAAGGGTCTGTTTTAAGGAGCCACTAAAGGAGCCTTAAAAGCCTTAGATGTCACCAGGGAAGGGCACGTTCCCCCAGACTTCATAATTTGCATAGAAACTGAACTCCAGCGACTCTCCTCACGAATATATCAGCACAGGGACCATGGCAAGGATGGTCTTGGACTGCAGTGTCTAGATGCAGAGTTTTGGGGAGGTAGAGCACTAAGCAGCAAAGCTCAGGCTGCTGTCGTGACTACAGAGCTCCCTGGGACTGCCTAGGCTTTGTCAGGGGTCACTTCTGGCCCCAGAGCATGCCAGAAAGCAGGGCTGCTTAAAGTCACCCTCTCCCACATTTCCCCCAGGCCTCCAAATTACGGGCTGCACCTCCGAGATGTGGCTCCGAATTTCAGTCAGCCTCGACTAATGAATTGATGCTGTCTGTTTTGGCACGGAGCTCATCCCTGCAGTGCGAAACTGCTGAGAATAGGGGGCTGCTTCAATAGCAAAATTGATGCTGTGCCTGTGAGGGCGATCGCAGCCCTTGGTTGTGCACGCAGTCCCCTGCCTTTGATGCTGTTCCCGGTAGAGAGTGCAGGGGAGGGACACCCACTGGAATTCCTTGCCAGGCTGGAGCCTAAGAAAATACATGACCCCTGCAATGCGGGTCAATATGTCAGAGTGCTGCTGGCACGAGCTTAATATAAATGCAGTGAAAAGGTACATCTGGGGGCTCTGCCCTGAGTCTTCCTTGTCTGGCTTCATCCCAGGCTCACAGCTGGATAACCAGCTGCATCCCAGCTCTGAAGTGCTGCCAAGCTAGGAGCCTCTCTGCTGCCACTCCTTCTCTTTCTCCTTGCTGCTACTTCTCATTATTTTCCCTTTTTCCACACTTCTGCTGCATAAAAATTGCCCATCTGACAAGGAGCGTTACAGTCAAAATCTCATTATGGGCACAGGGGAACACACCTTATATGCAGAGCCAACATTTGGAGTCTATCGTTAGTCTAATTAATGTTTCAACAGCAAAATCAAAATGAATCAAACAGTTATTCTAAGTCCAGTTATGATGATGCTAACATTTATACTCCCTATTACCTAATTATTGCTAATAGTCATTAATAGTACAATCCAATTTGTTACCCACCAACTTCCTGGTATCTACCTCTTTTTGTCATGTTTCGCTCACCCTCCTTAGGAGTAGCAACAGCGAGTAGTCAGCATCCTAAGTTCCTCGCTGGGAGGAGTATGCTGTAGATGGTCAGAGCTTCTTCCTCCCTAGTCCTGGGTCTGCTCAGGCTTCTCACAGATTTTTGCTGTTGCTTTATTAATTGGTGCCCAACTTCCATTACAGAATATTCACTCAGAAGTTGTGGAAGCGATGTACACAGTCTAATTTTTTTAGGGTAAAACCATGCAATTTCACAGCATCAAGATAACACAAAACGCAAGTTGGACATCAGTCACCCATTGAGCAGTTGCTGGTTCAGCTACATCAAGCTAACGCAAGCTCGGGGGGACCAGGCTAGGCCTGAAGTTGCCTGTCAAGGTAAAACAAAATCCACAGCCTGTGGGTAGCAGTGGCAACATCTTATTTCCTGAGGTGCAGAGCTACAAAAGCTGCTGCTGTATATGCGCTCACCTCCAAACGAGCGTACGCGCCAATTACGTCAAAGGTTTTGTCAGTAGAACTCTGCTTACCTGATGTTTTCCCACTTCTGGTCAAACAGGCTGCAGTCAAAGTGCTGGTTGTTATTCCCTCAAACACCCCGAGCTCTCTTTCAAGTCGCTCAGCTCCCTTCACATCTGACAAGAGTCGCGCTTTCACGTCAAGGAGCAGCGGCTTGTGGCTTTAAGCTCCCATCCTATTCTGAGTACTAATATTAAGGAAATGCTTTGGCCCTTCAGCAATGAAATCAAAGTTCAGATCCCACTGGCAATAGTAGCATTACTATGGTCATTACTAGTATAGGAGGAGGGTATAGCACACAGATGCAGGCATAAATATATATATTTTTATATATATATATATATATGCAGATGTAAGCTCCACACTTGGAATATAGTACTAAGTGACCATATCTCACACTTTTGACAAACATCAGACATTTATAAACAGAAAGGAATGAGAATCCAAAATCATAAATCTTAGATTGCCCATTTAATGAAAATTCATATTTTTTCGTAGACAGCCTGAATCTTGGATAATCCCTACTGCTTTATAAGTGCCCATACTTGAAAATAAGTCCTCTTACAACCTACAGTGTAAAATAACCTGCAGTAAATCAGAAGAAAGGGGTATTAGTTAGAGATTATGGGGAAAGGAGCAGAGGCAGATAACTCCAGGGCAGACTTCCCCTCATATTACCTGCATGTACCCAACACCTGCATTGTTGCTAGGTTGCAAGGGCTTTAAATAGAGAGAATCTAGTTTCTGGTTTAAAACAGATAAATTATGGATCGGTTACGTAACTGAAAAAACAACATTTCATTATAAGACAATCAATTCAACAGCTAATGTGTAGATGGAGCTAATAAACCACTGGTGTAATTTTGATTTTGTTTTGAAACAGTCTTCATCGAGCCTGTGAGAAATATCATAAAACTGTAAATGTCTCATGGCGTATTTAAGAATAGATCGTTAAAAACCAAGTTGTCGAGTCTTGAGTAGAGATACATGAGATCTTACAGAGTAATGAGAAGGATACACGTATAGGTATGGGTTTACCCAGGTTCAGTTTTTAACAATTCCTCAGGTTCTTCAGTGTTCATATTGTCTTCTGGGTTTGAATTGGTGCTAAAACATCACGGGGTGAGAAGCGTAAATGCCATTGACCTGTAAGAGTTTGGTTTCTAAATGCCTTTGAAAGTCTGGTCTTTACATTCACTGTTTCCACGTGCAGGAACAGTAGCTTTGCAATTCTCACAAAATGACTCTGAGGATAAATACAGTAAAGATTATTAAGCGATCGAACTCCTTGGTAATTGAGACTGTGCGGGTACCTTAGGTGAATAAACACTCATGTTTGCCTTCAGGGCAATTTGTCAATTTTCAGCTTACATCCGTTGGCCCATAATTAGAGGTGAGAAGGAAACAGGAAAGCAGAAATTGGGAGGACTTTAGGATCAAAGCTAAGTGACCTTGACAGGAAGGAGGCTTTTATCTCTCCAGAAGGAAGCAGCCTAAGCTGACGACAGTCACAATGCACTAGAAGTGCATGCAATATTTAAGTTACTGGGGTGGAACATGTGAAGAGTGCAAATAAATGCAATTTTTAGGAATTTTGGAGATATAATTAAATGCATCCTTTGTTGCAAAGGCATGGATTTCTCTAGATGCAGTCAGTAAGCATTTGTTCACTTCATGTGGTATTTAAGCTCGAATGTCTTCAGCTGTAGTCATTAAAAATCAGGCTAATAGAAATTTGGCCAATAACAAGAACAGCAACATGGCTGGTCCAGGGAGGTGACTATCCTGCTCTACACTGCACTGGTGCGGCCTAAACTCAAATACTGTGTGCGGTTTTGGGCACCACAGTACAAAAGGGACACAAAAACATTGGAGAGTGTCCAGAGGAGGGCAAAGAGGATGATGAAGGGTCTGAAGGGGAAGTCTTATGAGGAGAGGCTGAAGTCCCTTCGTTTGTTCAGCCTGGAGAAGAGGAGGCTGAGGGGAGACCTCACTCTGGTCTATGGCTTTCTGACAAGGGGAAGGGAAGGGGCAAGTGCTGGTCTCCTCTCTTTGGTGACCACAGATAGAACCCGAAGGAACAGTATGAAGCTGAGACAGGGGAGGTTTAGGTTGGATATTAGGAAGAGGTTCTTTACTGAGAGGGTGGTCGGGCACTGTAACAGGCTCCCCAGGGAAGGGATCACAGCACTGAGCTTGGCTGAGCTCAAGAAGCTTCTGGATGTGGCGCTCAGTCACATACTCTGACTTGGCTGGCCCTGTGTGGAGCCAGGAGTTGGACTCAATGATCCTTATGGGTCCCTTACAACCCAGGATAGTCTATGATTCTATGACTCTGTAATTGAAAGAAGCAATAGTAGAACTAGAAACATTTTAAAAAATAAATTGGAGTGACACACTGGCTGTAATGACACAAAATTCTCATCAGTTTTAGCAGGACTGTTTGTTTCTGTTTACTGCTTTCTATAAGAGCATCAGAGAAGTTTAGGTTTGGCTCAAGACAGTACTTACGACTTACAGTCTTTCTAGTAATGGAAGACTAGCAGATTGACCCTTTGTAAAGAACAGTGTCAGAGACTGTGCTAACACCTCAGTTGATCAAGTTTGATTTCTTGCTGAAAATACGTTTCTTGATCATTAACTGATCAGGGGAATACCTTTGAGATGAAAAAGATTTTCTGAAATAAGAAGGAAGTGTCTCTTTTCCAGATTAGTATCTCTTTGTTTTTTTAATCAGAGACATCTGTTTACAGGCATGAAAGCACAAATTATGCAGAAATAGTTTCTTTTAATTCCGCTCCTCCCAAACCACTTATCCAGTGTTTTTGATCTTGGCTATCAATCCTGGCAATTCCGTGGAATTAATTCAGAATCAAAACCAAAACTCCACTGAGCAAAGAAGGCCAATTTTGCTGTCTTCAGTGGTTTGCAGAGAGCAATGTTCTCCAGAATCCTGGACCAAGAACTAATTGCACCACATGTTTTGTATTAAATCATAGAATATCATTAGTTGGAAGGGATCCATAAGGATCGTCAAGTCCAACCCCTGGCTCCACACAGGACCAGACAAGCCAGAACATGTGACTGAGGGTATCATCTAGATGTTTCTTGAGCTCAGCCAAACCTGGTGCTGTGACCACTTCCATGGGGAGCCTATGCCAGTGCCCGACCACCCTCTCAGTAAAGAACCTGTGTATTCTTAGGATTAGCTCTTTCTGTTGTCTAAAACTTAAGAGCAGAGCTGTCCTAGAAGCTTCTAATCCCCAATTTGCTGCATATGATTATCATGTAGTTCTTTAGCATTAAAAGTAAATAGATGCAGAGCGATTACCCTTCCCATCCATGGAAAGCAATAGCAAAGAGTCCATCTGGAGCTGATTTTAAAAATAAAGCACCATATTCAAGTCTGCATTACACAGGGGAAGATTTCAGTAATTCCATTAAGAGATATCACTTCCAAAATATAGAAACTCTATTTATGACCCAAAGAGATTTCACATTTAATTGCAAAGAAATTAACAACAATATGAACACCGATTGTTTTAAGTCAGATAGGAATATTTCTCAGGTTTTCTTTCACTCTCACGAAGCAACATGTTTACGGGGATCTGATTGTATTCCTCTGGAAGGAACTTTCTTACTGGTTTCCACAGCCAGAGGAGTGTGCTTTAGTAATGCAATAAAAGGGGTTAGTCACCTGTATAGTATTTATTTTTGCAGTGTATATATGCAGAATGATGTGAACTGAGAGAGAAAAGAAAAAAAAAAAATAAAATTGTGTGATTCAAATTTCCTCAATATTCCTAATTAAACAACTCATTAAGGTTTTTCAAAGAACTAGTGACATAAGCGGCATTATTAAATACTTCAGAAGCTATTCAGTCACAAGTAACATTATTCTTTTATACATTTTCATATTCTGAGAAACATAAAATTACTAGCAAAAAATCCATATTAAAAGTCCCTTTATAAAGAAGAAAACCACCTCTCAGATTAGCGATTTAAAAAGCAAGTATGCATGTTTCCTATTCAAGAAACTTCAAGAGTTTCAGAAACATCACTCACTGTTCACAAAACCTCAGTTAAGTAGTGAGTCATCGTGGCTGGAAACACATAATGAAGTGGTAAAGTTTATTGCCTCACCTGAAGTCCCAGGCAGAGTGTAGATGTTTTGGGCGTGCAGTTGTATAATAAATAAATATCATTCTGCCTGGACAACTGGGAGGTCAGCCTGCTAGAACCTCCCTGCCATCATGGCATGGTATTTATGCACCCTGGATGCTTTATTCTCATTTTAATAGTCGTTATCCAGTCCTATTAACTCTGAAGTCATTCAGTCCCTCTCAGTGCTGCAGGGGTTTTTTTGTAATGCTAGCCATGAGGATAGCCCAGGATGACTTTCCACAGGTATTTCCACTCGTTACCATCTAGTCTAGCTCCACTTGAGAAGATCTTCTAGATCCTTAATAGGATCCTAAGTCAGATCAAGAGATCTGAGAATGGAGGCAGCAGATCTGCATTAGCTCTCCTGTCTTTTGCTGCCGCTTCTTAAGCTGTGCAGTTAATAGGGGTAGCATTAAGAGGCTTTCAAAGAAGCTGTAGCACTTTAGCATAGCCAGTTACTACCACGATCAAAGAAATAATAGACTCTTTCATCAAAAAGAGAGGCATGACCTACTAATCTACGGTACTTTTAATAGCACATTCGTAATGAAATGAGTCTTAATGGGCATCTCTCTATTTTCCAGCTGATTGCTCCTGTTGGAGCATATTTCCACAAATGGAGCTCACTTGCCCACAATAAGCCAAGCATTGCAGCATTTCCAATTTGGTAGCACCCTGCATCCATTTTGCAGTGGTAAATGACCATGAAAGTCTATGAAAAATAAGAAAACCTTTAACAACCAAATACAAAGACAAAGTTTAGCTGTTTCTGTTCTCCCCAGGTCCAGTACCTTATGTCCCACCTAACGATTGTTTTCGCCTAACTTCAGAGTGGGAAATTAGCATCTGTTTCCATCAAGAAGTAAAGAAAAATATAGTGAGCACTGAGCCTCTAGCAGAAAGAAAGAAGCAAACAGCAGCTGGCGAACGGAAAACTGCTGGAGAGACAACTGCTGTGCTCTACCACAAATGAAATGGGGCACATTGGGAATGGGGGAGAGTCCCTGCCAGGGGGAGCTGCAAAAGGCAGGCGGAAGAGATTAGGGTTGCTTAAAAAAAAAATCAACCAAATCTCTCTCATACATATGAAAAGTGTGTAAGGTCTAATATGCCTAAATTAGAACTCCGTGAACTCTGCTTACCTGCTTGGCCTCAGTTGTACCACTTTCCCTAGTGATTCTGTCATCTCAGTCTTAGGGCTTCTTCCATAGGAAATAAATCGGGATTCTAGCAATTAATATCATGCTTGACAACAACATACACTGCCCAGAGCGCCACGAAAACATTCCTGTCAAAGAATTTTCTTTTACTCGTGTCTGTTATTGAACTGCCTAATTACTACTGTCAAAAATAGTCAGTCTTTGATAGGAAGAAGTGCTGGCGCCTGTTGGAAAAAAACACCAAACCAAAAACCAACCCACCAACTTTATCTCCTCTTCCCTTTTACTCCTGGCTATGCATGTGGCAGGATAGCTTCTCCCTTCATTATCACACTGCAATACTTGAGGGAGAACTGCAATGCTACTGAAACAGCTGCAAGCCCAGATTTTTCTCTTGTGTTTGGAGAGTATTGCTGACACCTTGGCTTTGAGTAATTGCTGATCAGTGCAGAAAGGATGTGTTGTCTATGGTTCCGTCTCATTCATAGGAGCTTGTGGATAATTTTCCTCTGATGGCATGGAGGTGGGTGACTAATAAATGGTAGGCTTGAGTGTGCATGGAAAAATCAAAACAGCTTAACTTGTGTACATTAAGGAAAACAATTTTTAGGGAGAAGCTGACCAGTTTGGGGGTTTGGGGTTTTTTTTGTTTGTGTTTTTGGGGTTTTTTAATGTGTCTGAAGATTTGGAATAATTCCTTTACTGAGATTTTTGTGTGGTATCATCTCATACCTTTCTCAGAATGGAGTCTTCTTTAAAAAAGCTCTGTATTTGCTTTACAGTGAAAAGCCAAAAATGTCACAGATCACTTCTAAGAGCCTGTCTAGGAGACTTTCAAGTACCAGAGTCTAAAAAGAAACGGGAGAAGAGGTATTCAAACCATATAGCTTTTTCAGTGGAGAGACAAAATGCTTTAACTTTGGCACTTCAAGTCACCCAAGAGCCTTTTGCTTTCTATTAGCTGAGGGAGGGAGGCTAGGCTCCTTTCAGACATCAAATTTCGATGCAAAAGGTAGACTGAATTTCTTTTTGATGACACTCGTGCTTTGAAGAACCTCCTAGTTGCCTCTCTAAAGTAAATAAATAAGTAACTAAATAAATAAATACTGAGGATTGGGGAAAACCCCAACTCTGTAAAAGCAGCCGCGAGTTTGATGGTAGCTAACGGCATGTCTGAAAACAACAGGAACTTCCACAACAGAAGGACAACACTGCAGACTTCCAGCTAGTACTGCAAGAAGGAATAAGGCATTCCTAATCATTTTCATGGCTTCAAGAGCAGTTTTGGTACTGCCAAAGCCCGTTTGGCTATGCTTCCACACACATCCGTGACTCTCTGCCATTAAGGTATTGATCAGGAACAAAAGACCCACGGACCGGATACACACAGCAGTCAGAGCACTACCGATTTGTTCTCCCACAAAATGTGGTCAATTGCTTGACTGTCTTAGTTGTCTCTCCATCAAGGAACAACTTAATGTAATTTACAGTGTTAGTCTGTATTACCAGCTAGTCACAGACCCGACCTCCATTCTAGGTTACCATACAGCATTAGCAAAATGCTTCCCGCTGCAGGGGGACTGTAAAATACCATGGAGGCCTGTCCCCACATCACCTGCAAAAGGCAGAAGCAGCCAGAGGCCTTCCGCAAGACCAGCTTCAGCTCCTGTTAATGTCACACAGAGGTAGCTCACAGAGGGGACTGGGTCTGCTAGAGCTGGGTCTGTACTCCTTCCTCCATACAGCTGCTCGCAGAGGCGACTAGCCTGTGACGCCTGCGTAAGGTTGCAGCTCTTGCCGCAGTTACTGCTCCTTCCTGCACACCCAGGGAACATCAGATCCTTTTCCAGGTGCTACACTGTCCACACGCCCTCCAGCATATGCCCACATCCAGCCAGTGTGTGTGCCCTTAATGCATGTGGTGGTTAAAGCACAGATATTTTGTCCTTGGACTGGCACACCATAAGAATGGAAGAAGAAAAACCTCACAATTAAAATGCTGCCGTACGTCTCAGGAAATCTAAATCCAGGTTCCAGCCCCACCACTATTCTCAACCAACCACAGAGAAGTTACTTAAAGCTACCTGTCCTGGTTTCAGCTATGATGGAGTTAAACTTTTTTTTAGCAGTGAATGGAATGCCATGTTTGGGTGTTAGCATGAGAATAGTGCTGATAGCACCCTGATGTCTCCGATTTGTTGCCGGGCAATCAAGGACCTTTCTCAGCTCTGCATACTTCCTTACTAGTGAGAAAGGAGGGGACGCAGCCAGGACAGGTGACTCGAATTGGCCAAAGAGGATATTCCATGCCAGTTACGTCATGCTCAGTATAAAGGGGGACTGGGGGGAAGAGGGGGAGACAACGCCAGGACGTGCAGTTTTCTGGGGACGGTTGGGTTGTCCAGGACGGGCTCTAAGCTGTGCGGCCTGAGTTGTGTGGTTTGGTGAGAAATTGCATTGTGTATCACCAGTTTCATCTATTTTGTGCTTTAAACTTCTGTTATTGTTATATCTAGTTTTCTGTTATTGTTTAGTAAACTATCCTTATCCCAACCTGCGTGGTTCTGGTTTCTAGGTTGTGGTTTATTTTCCTCCTTTCTTCCTTCCCTTTTCCCCTTCCCCCCAACTTTCCTTCCCCCTTCCTTTTAAAAGTACAAGCGACTGTGTGGGGTGCGGCCCCCGGCTGGGGCAAAACCACGACAGTTATTTTGGTGCCCAACGTGGGGCACGAACGGTTGGGATAACGGTAGATCTGACCCTAACTATCGCAATTAAGATAAGCACTGTTGTTTAAGCAATCTCTGGTCACGATGTTGTGGTATTTATTCACAAGGCTGTGGCAGCAAAACCACCGCATGCTGTATACAATCCTGGCAGGATTCTTTACTCTCTCAGGTCTGCGGCTCCTGTATTTGTTCCCATACTTCATTATAGTGTATTTTATGATATCGGTCTATGATACAATAATATCGATGATCATGAGTTTAAGCTGGTACTTGTATGAGGTTTTGCTGTCCTGTCCATTCTTTGGACAGGGAGGAGTTAATAACAGCAGCCGGTATGGTGGGGGCACTGCTTTCTTTTCCTTTGGGCTAAATACAACAGCTCTTAGGGCAGTTTTTGAAAATCTTCAATATCTCTGGGATATTCAAACTAGCATTTTGCTATTGGTAGGTTTGGGGCAGATGGTTCAGTTTTTGTTATATATCAAGCATAGGTTTATGAATACCACTGAAGAGCTTTCTCCGAGACAGAATAATCACGAGTGGCAGGGCATGTGGCAAAGTATGGGCAAGTACCTAGGTACTTTCTCACGCCCGATGGTTTGGAATTTCACTCCTGAACAGCTACAAGATCCCGATCAAGTGACTGCATACCTAAGGGAAAATTGCTGTAGGTTTCCCAGAGATGGACACCTTACTGCACTGTGCTGGGCTCTGGCCACTATTTATCAAACACTGCTTGATAGCAGGCAGCACTGTCAGCACTGTCAGCACTGTCAGGGAGAAGGGAAAGGAAACAGACTGGCAGATACTATAGCTGCTGCAACCACTGGGGCTGACACTGCAGCTACTGCAACCCCTGTGACCGACACTGCAGCTACTGTAATCTCTACAGCAGACACTGCAGATGATCCAAAAAACCAACCCACACCAGTGTCTGTTGCTCCCGTACAAAAGAGGAAAGGCACAAAGAAATCAGTTCGTATAGTGACGGATAAGGATGATGATCAACCGGGATCATCTCGAGGATATCAGGATGAGGCAGAACCAGAGATTGTTACCCGATCCCTGACTCTGAGTGAGCTGCGTGAGGTTCGAAAAGATTTCACTCGCCACCCAAGTGAGCACATTATCACTTGGTTGCTCCGATGTTGGGATCACGGGGCCAGTAGTTTGGAATTAGAAGGCAGAGAGGCCAAGCAGTTGGGATCCCTAGCTAGAGAAGGAGGAATTGACAAAGCAATTGGGAGGAGGCCGGAAATCCTCAGCCTCTGGAGGCGACTACTGTCAAGTGTGCAGGAAAGATATCCCATAAAGGAATATATTACATGCCAGACACCCAAGTGTAACAGCATAGAGACAGCTGTCCAGCACCTGAGAGAATTAGCTGTACGGGAGATAATTTATTATGATCTGGACAATTCACGGCTTCCCGCTGATCCCGATGAAGTCCTATGCACTCCAGATATGTGGCGTAAGGTTGTACGAAGTGCACCGTCAGGGCACACTAATTCACTGGCAGCAATTGACTGGAATGATACGAATCCGCCAACCGTAAATGAGGTGGCCTGCCGACTCCAGAAATACCAAGACAATGTTTCCCTCTCCATCATTGCAGCAGTAGAAAAACTGGTTCAACGACTTGACAACAATGTGTCCAACTCCCAACCCGTATGGAGCAATGTTGCAGCTACTGGGAGAAAGCGTCCATCGTTCCAAGAGGGAGAATACACACCACGACGTACATTGTGGTTTTACCTGCTTGATCATGGAGAGGACATGAGGAAATGGGATATGCAGCCCACCTCAGCCCTTCGAGCACGAGTAAATGAGCTGCGGGGTAAAACATTCGCACAACGAGATTCTGCCAGGAAGAAGGCTGCACCAGTTTCTACTGGGCAGTTCCCTAGACCAACTGGAAGGCCTACCTATATGTCTGATGTGCCTGATCCTTTTGAAGGGACCTCTAAGTCCTTTATGCAACCAGTGGAAAACAAATATGATCAGCAGCAATAGAGGGGCCCTGCCTCCAGCCAGGTGGAGGAGAGGGATAATCGGGTTTATTGGACTGTGTGGATCCGATGGCCTGGCACGTCAGACCCACAAGAGTACAAAGCTCTGGTGGATACTGGTGCCCAGTGTACTCTAATGCCATCGTATCATGAAGGGGTAGAACCCGTTTGTATTTCTGGAGTGACAGGGGGATCCCAACAACTAACTGTGCTAGAGGCTGAGGTGAGCCTAACTGGGAAGGACTGGGAAAAACACCCCATTGTGACTGGTCCAGAAGCTCCGTGCATTTTCGGTATAGATTATCTACGTAGAGGGTATTTTAAAGACCCAAAAGGGTACCGATGGGCTTTTGGAATAGCTGCTTTGGAAACAGAAGAAATTGAACAATTGTGTGCCTTGCCTGGACTCTCGGAGGATTCTGCTGTTGTGGGGTTGTTGAAGGGTGAAGAACAGCAAGTGCCAGTTGCTACGACGACGGTGCACAGACGACAATACCGTACTAACCGAGATTCCCTGATTCCCATCCATAAGCTGATTCGTCAACTGGAGGATCAGGGTGTGATCAGCCGAACCCACTCACCCTTTAATAGTCCCATATGGCCAGTGAGGAAGTCCAATGGAGAGTGGAGGCTGACAGTAGATTATCGTGGCCTAAATGAAGTCACTCCAGGTATGAGTGCTGCTGTGCCAGACATGTTAGAGCTCCAGTATGAATTGGAATCAAAGGCAGCCAAGTGGTACGCCACAATCGACATTGCGAACGCTTTCTTCTCGATCCCACTGGCGCCAGAGTGCAGGCCACAGTTTGCTTTCACTTGGAGAGGCATCCAATACACGTGGAATCGTCTGCCCCAGGGGTGGAAACATAGCCCCACCATCTGCCATGGACTAATCCAGAATACACTGGAAAAGGGTGAAGCACCAGAGCACCTGCAGTATATTGATGACATCATTGTATGGGGCAACACAGCAGAGGAAGTTTTTGAAAAAGGAAACAGGGTAATTCAAATCCTTTTAGAAGCCGGTTTTGCTATAAAACGAAGTAAAGTCAAGGGGCCTACACGAGAAATCCAGTTTTTAGGAATAAAATGGCAGGATGGGCGTCGTCAGATCCCAATGGACATTATTAATAAAATAGCAGCTATGTCTCCACCAAGCAACAAAAAGGAAACACAAGCTTTCTTAGGTGTTATAGGTTTTTGGCGAATGCATGTCCCAAACTACAGTCTCATTGTGAGCCCACTCTACCATGTAACTCGAAAGAAGAATGATTTCCAATGGGGTCCTGAGCAACAGCAAGCCTTTGAGCAGATCAAACGCGAGATAGTCCATGCAGTGGCCCTTGGGCCTGTCCGGACAGGGACAGATATTAAAAATGTGCTCTACACTGCAGCTGGGGAGAACGGCCCGACCTGGAGTCTCTGGCAGAAAGCTCAAGGGGAGACTCGAGGTCGACCGCTGGGGTTTTGGAGTCGGGCCTACAAAGGATCTGAGGCCAATTATACTCCAACAGAAAAGGAAATACTGGCCGCCTATGAAGGGGTTCGAGCCACCTCAGAAGTGATTGGAACTGAAGCCCAGCTCCTCCTGGCACCCCGACTGCCGGTGCTGGGCTGGATGTTCAAAGGAAAGGTTCCTTCTACACACCATGCCACTGATGCTACGTGGAGCAAGTGGGTTGCACTAATTACACAGCGGGCTCGAATAGGAAACCCCAATCGCCCAGGAATCGTGGAGGTGATCACAGACTGGCCAGAAGGCAAAGATTTTGGGATGTCACCAGAGGATGAGGAGGTAACATGCGCTGAAGAAGCCCCACCCTACAACGAACTGCCAGAGAATGAGAAGCGATATGCCCTGTTCACTGATGGGTCTTGTCGCATTGTGGGTAAGCATCGGAGATGGAAAGCTGCTGTATGGAATCCTATAAGAAGAGTAGTAGAAGCCACTGAAGGAAAAGGTGAATCAAGCCAGTTCGCTGAGGTGAAGGCCATCCAGTTAGCCCTGGACATTGCTGAGAGAGAAAAGTGGCCAAGGCTCTACCTTTATACTGATTCATGGATGGTGGCGAATGCCCTGTGGGGGTGGTTGCAGCAGTGGAAAAAGAACAACTGGCAGCGTAGAGGCAAACCTATATGGGCTGATGACTTATGGCAAGATATCTCTGCTCGGTTAGAGAAACTTGTTGTAAAGGTACGTCATGTCGACGCCCATGTACCTAAGAGTCGGGTCATGGAGGAACATGAAAACAACCATCAGGTAGATAAGGCTGCTAGGATTAAAGTGGCTCAGGTAGATCTAGACTGGCAACGTAAGGGTGAATTATTCATGGCTCGATGGGCTCATGATACCTCGGGTCATCAAGGGAGAGATGCAACATATAGATGGGCTCGGGATCGAGGGGTGGACTTGACCATGGACGCCATCGCACAAGTTGTCCACGAATGTGAGACATGTGCTGCAATCAAGCAAGCTAAGCGGTTAAAGCCCCTTTGGTATGGAGGACGGTGGATGAAATATAAATATGGGGAGGCTTGGCAGATTGATTACATCACCCTCCCACAAACCTGCCATGGCAAACGTTATGTGCTTACAATGGTGGAGGCAACTACCGGCTGGCTAGAAACATATCCCGTACCCCATGCCACTGCTCGAAATACAATTCTGGGCCTTGAGAGGCAAGTCCTCTGGCGACATGGTACTCCAGAAAGAATCGAGTCAGACAATGGGACTCATTTCCGAAACACTCTTATAGACACCTGGGCCAAAGAGCATGGCATTGAGTGGGTGTACCACATTCCTTATCATGCACCGGCCTCTGGGAAAATTGAACGATATAATGGACTTTTAAAAACTACACTGAAAGCAATGTGTGGTGGGACATTCAAGCATTGGGATACACACTTGGCCAAAGCCACGTGGTTAGTTAACTCTAGGGGATCTACCAATCGGGCTGGCCCTGCCCAGTCAAAATTTCCACGTACTGTAGAGGGAGACAGAGTCCCAGTAGTGCATATGAAGAGTGTATTGGGAAAGAGAGTTTGGGTCATCCCTGCTTCAGGCAAAGGTAAACCCATGTCTGGAATTGTTTTTGCTCAAGGACCTGGCTGTACTTGGTGGGTAATGCAGAGGGATGGAGAAGTTCGATGTGTACCTCAAGGGGATTTGATTTTGGGTGAGAATAGCCAATATAATTAATAAAGTAGAAATTATAATAATTGCCAAATAACCCATTATTGTATATTCATTATTGTTATGATTGCTGTATGTTGTACCATAGCATTATAGCCGGAGTCATACAAGTTAATGAAGAATGAGTGCCATGATGATGGAACTAAAGCCTGGCCCCTCAAGAACTTTTTTCTCCCTTTGAAAATAAACTCTGACCCACAGACTATGAGCATGGACCATGCCAGGTGTATCAGTCAAGAGCCTGAGATGCAGCATGCAACGAGCCAATGGAACATACAACTATCCTGAGAAACTGTTACGACAAATGGAGCCTGAAAATCATGGACTAAATGAACTCAACAACTTCAGAGGGATGATTCACAGACTGAGGGAATAAGATCTGTATGCATGTATGTGTGCATACATGTGTACATACATATATGGGTGTGTGAAACACGAAACTGGTTGTACCCAAAGAAAATTGTTGGATCTGGTCATGACGTAAATGGTATGGAATAAGGGGTGGATAATGTCCTGGTTTCAGCTATGATGGAGTTAAACTTTTTTTTAGCAGTGAATGGAATGCCATGTTTGGGTGTTAGCATGAGAATAGTGCTGATAGCACCCTGATGTCTCCGATTTGTTGCCGGGCAATCAAGTACCTTTCTCAGCTCTGCATACTTCCTTACTAGTGAGAAAGGAGGGGACGCAGCCAGGACAGGTGACTCGAATTGGCCAAAGAGGATATTCCATGCCAGTTACGTCATGCTCAGTTTAAGGGGGGACTGGGGGGAAGAGGGGGAGACAACGCCAGGACGGGCAGTTTCTGGGGACGGTCGGGTTCCAGGACGGCCTCTAAGCTGTGCGGCCTGAGTTGTGTGGTTTGGTGAGAAATTGCATTGTGTATCACCAGTTTCATCTATTTTGTGCTTTAAACTTCTGTTATTGTTATATCTAGTTTTCTGTTATTGTTTAGTAAACTATCCTTATCCCAACCTGCGTGGTTCTGGTTTCTAGGTTGTGGTTTATTTTCCTCCTTTCTTCCTTCCCTTTTCCCCTTCCCCCCAACTTTCCTTCCCCCTTCCTTTTAAAAGTACAAGCGACTGTGTGGGGTGCGGCTCCCGGCTGGGGCAAAACCACGACACTACCATACAATGGAAACAAGATTTCCTTCTCTGTGCCATTCCTCTGTCTTGTGTGTTGAGGCTGTTTATGCACAGTGGATAAAAGATACAGTCCCAGTGTGGCTAAACACAGAGACTGAGAGCGGGCATCTCTGAAACAAGGTGACACTAAGGCTCTTTTCAAATGCCAGGTGAGGGAAAAAAAAATAAAATCAAAATATCTGAATGCAGACAACATCAATTCACTCACGAGCTACAGAACAAAGTCATACAGTCATCTTTTGCCACCACCACTCATGAACTAAAGAAGACGATACACTTCTCACTTTCCCTCTTTTGTCAGTGTGTGCTTTTGTGAAGGCTGGTGTTCCAGCACATTCAGGTCCACGAGGGTTAAAGCACTGGTATTGTTCAAAAGAGCCATGTTAATAGATCCCAATGCAGGATGGAGGTAGTAGTTATCTTAACATTTCTGCTGCATTTAGTTATTTTTATAGTTCTGGACCTTTTTACCTGCTGAGAGCACTGAATAAAAAAATGACTTTGAAAGACACTATAATCAACCACTGCTGGCTGCGATTACATTGTGTGCTTGATGTCTTCAGAAAGTACTTCTAGTTTAAAACCACAAATCTTTCAGTTTGAATTCTTGGCTCTGTTCTGTTTTGTTATTTCAGAGGTGTATTTACAGGAATGATCAGTAGAGCATATAGGTTTATATAACAAAGATAGATTATATATAAAAAAAAAATGAAGGTCAGAAGATTGAAGTTTCACCAGCTATCTTTACACTGAAAATTTGACTTTTTTTTTTTTTCCCCCCTGTTTATAACTGATATTTACAAATGAATGCCTCACGGACAATGAGGGGAAAAAAGCATTTGGATTTTAGAGCTGTAGAATCTAATTCATACTTGACAAAATTATTAGATGGAGACTTTCAGATCTGACTGGTCATAAGAGATGTAATTTTAAAGTACACTCAAACTCATCAACTGCTTTTTAAGTCCAAGTCAATTATGGACAAGTCTGCAGTGTTACAGCTTCTGAGCGCATGAAGCTTAGCTATTACTGAAAATATCTAGCAATGATTTCTTCGTTATATATGAAAATGTATCAGTATGATGTATTAAAAAAACACTGAAAAGAAGTGAATATGATACATTTGGAAGCCTCTATTTTTTGAAGTTAACTGGAATGCTTTCTTTTCTTTGTGTAGCTATTGCTATTTTAACCTTCCACCCCCCCATGATGAGAAAGTAATTTTTCTGCAGATTTTCTTACAGCCTTAATCCTTTCCTTGAAATCTTGCCTGCAGGGTAGCAGAACCACATACTTCATATTTGTGAGGAGAGCCCCAACAACAGCCTAGGGTCCTGGCTCCTTCGGGTCATTCAAGTTCTCGTAGGGACTTAGACATTGTGTCTTTGGCATGGCTTTGCAACAAGGCAAAACCCAAGTGAATAATCACCAGATCCTTACCTAGCCTACCTCATTCCATACCACAGGCTGTCACACCTTACACAGCAAACACAGGACTTGCTATTTGATCATTGTCCTCCTACATTAATGCTTTCCCCACCTTTGGTTACTCAGGCTTTGACAATGAAGTGTTGATGTCCTCCTCTCTCTCAGGACCGATGATGTGTTAAACACCTGCACCTGGTTCTTGAGCCAGGAGAAGATCCTTCCAGTAGGACTGTGCAAGTACAGGAAGTACATGCTCTTGCTAGGGGACTAGCCATCTGCACAAGGAAACTGAAGTTGAAGCCTGTGGTCCAGTTACTGTGAGTGGCAGCTTGCTCTGTAGGATTGTTTGGGGTTTAAGCATGGTCAGTTTGTCTGGAAAACTCAACTGGCGCTGGCTAAACAAGCATCTAGAAGATAGGGTATCAGGGTATTTCTAGGGCATCCCCACATCTTCTCTTCCAGGGCAGAACCCTCCCTTTCTTGCAAAGGCATTGGTAGACACTTCATATAATGCAGCTGCTGCTGAAGCCAGGGACTAGTCTGCATCTTTGCACCAACAACCATAAATCAGACCTGATTTGGGGGCAGTAAAGGCACATGCACTAGTGCATTTATAGTGTAATCTGCTAAGATGAAAGAGCAGGGTCTGTTCTCTGCTGTTGTGCGTTTTCGCCCAAGAGCCTTAGCAATCTCCATGAGGATGGATGCAGTTTCTTGTGTTACATAAATGGAAAAAACCCAAACCAAACCAAAACTGAAACCTAAAACTAGCTGAATTTTCATGTTAGCTGAATTTTCATATCCATATTACACTCACCCAGGGTGTATCAATATCATTTCCCATGCTCAGTCTCCTAAATTGCTGTGCCACATCATCTATTAACTTTCACCTCATTCAGTCTTAGTGTGAGAATAACAGTACATTATCAATTCCTGAAAATACAATTAATGTTCATTCCAGTGTACTAATGGACCTTAATCCTAATGTGTGAAGCTTTGTACCCAACCCTCAAACAATGAAATTATACCTAGATGACTAGGGAATAAAAGATCTATTATACTGGCACTTCTGTTTGAATAAAGGTTATATCGGAAACTTCAGAGACACTGATGGTGGCTGGAATATTTAGAGGCTACTTTAAAATCTAATAATCAGCAGCCCATAACGTCTAAGTTGTGCAAATACATACAGAAATGTAATGGAATACATGGGACCTGAAAAGAAATTATGCTCAAGTCCAGAGCCTAGGACTCTTCACAAAGCATGTTCCTTTGAGTGTCTATTGAGGGAGGAGTAACGTGGGGCTGAACAGGAAGGAATGAAGAAAGAATGTTTTCCTTCTCTTTTTGGATGCCTCTCATGGGAAGGCTCTTTGCTAATCCTGTTTATTAAACCACCAACTGGAGAGAGCATCACAGCATCACTGAGTGGGAGCAGAGGTAGAACCTCTTTGGGGTTCTTCATGTCAAGAACCTGCACCTGTCACTGTGAAAGAAAGGCATCTCCATGGCAGAGCACCTTGATTCATAGGGGTGACTCCAATGGATGCATTTCCTCTTTCATTTATTGTTGAAATAATTACTTCTCTGGAAAGGTGTAAATTTGCACTGAATTCTCACATTTGTGGCATTAAGACATTACCTACATTAATGAGATACTGGGGGAGAGGGCGAATAGAAAGGTTGACTATGAATATCATCACCTAGGGGAAATAATTTTGAAGTAAGTTGATATTTATAGTGATTAAGCAATTGTCTGAGGTTTTGATCCTTCAAAGAGGCAAGAACATAAACTTTAAATCTGTGACTTGTCACACCGAAGACAGTTCTGTGACTGCAAGCGACATCACTTTTATGTTAACAATCATCATACCTAAAGTTAGACAGGGATATTTTTTTTTAAGCTTGGGTATGCAGATTCTTTCTTCCATAAAAACCCAGATTTGCTGTATATTTGAGCTGAGAGAGCTAAGCCAGTTGTCAGAGGCTGTTGTACAGTAAAATCATTTTTCACTCCTGACAGTTGATTAACACAGCGAGTTCCCCAACCAGCTAACCATCTGATGGTTGAGAGAAATGCCATGTTTAAAGTGCCCCTTTTGTCTTACTGCCTGTCTTTGTGTGGTGTGAAGGAAGCAAAAGAAAATTTAGCCCCCATCCCAAGGACCCATCAGTTATACTTGCACATCTCCATTTAAAGAAAATAAAACATCCCCGGTGAATGACTTGTTTTCAAAATAAAGGATGGAGATTGCATGAGAAAAACTATTAGATTGTGGAGAGCTCTCTGGAGCACGAGGCATTGGGACTGGAGCACAAAATGGCATTATAAGCCACAGGAGCTTCACTGACGGCTCAGCTCAGAGAACAGCGCTCCCGTGCTTTGTATTCACTCAACTGAATTTATCATACTGACCTGTAAAATAGCTCTCCAGACCCACAGGGCAAAGACACCCTGGACTTGAGTTGGTACTTACCCCCAGTTGCACGCCTAAGCAGAGGTCTGTAAAGGTGTGTCTCCTCTCTTGCCTCTCACGGGGAAGCTTCCGGGGCTTAGCTGCTCTGCTCCTACGCAAAGACTACCCAGTCAAGACAGACATTACAGGAACATGCCCTTATTTCAGCAGTTTGGACACATCTCTGCAGAGAAGAGTAAAAGGCTGTTTTTCACAGCTATGATATCATTCTCGTGAGCTATATTTCAGCGTGAGCCCCTATAAAACCTCTCCCGTGACATCAGAACTGTGAAATATAGCTGACTTCAGGTGCAGAAAATTCCCCCGCAGGAGTAATTGTTTCCTGGCAAAGGACTGATCCTTCAAAAGGCTGGCACAAATCCTGTCCAGGTAACGCTGCTCCAGGCAGCGCTGCTCAGGAAACATTATGTGAAGGAGCAGAGGTATGGAGTCCCACTGTGGGATTTGGCCATGGGGGTAATAAGATGAACACTGGGGGAAGCGGGGGGGAGAGAGCTGTCAAGTGATGATTTTTCTCTCCCTTATGCCTCAGCAATCCATGCAGAGTTCACTAATAGCAGAATAATAGTTTTGCTCACATGCTGCGCTCCCTACCTCAGACCCTGGCTCCCTGATAAGGTGAGCCACATGCACACAGCCAGAGCCACCGTCTCATCCATCTTTTCACATCTCACTCCAAGCACGGATCATGACAGGCATACTGTTACACGGCAGCTCGTCACGGCGGCCGCTGCCTAGGGCACTAATTAACTCACCTGGGCAGGCCCTGGCCTCCCCACAGAGAAACCTGGCAAGAAAATGGAAGTGAAATCCACTGTGAGAGACATATGCTCCTCTTTGGTGTCACATCAGGGAAGATGCCCACCTGAGCAGACCCCCGTCAGAGCCAGGGCTTAGAGGGGTGGGTGCTGGCAGAGCCGCAAAGGACAAGATGCTACACAGGTTGGAAGGGTACAGGAGGAGAAGAGAGACTGTAATACTGGTAGAGAGTTAAAGCCATCTCAGCTCTCCCTAGCCTGGTGCCTGAGTATGCCCGTGTCCCCGTCTAGCTCCTAAAGCTTAGTCACACTGCCCTTTTCTGTTCCTCCTGTGTGAAGGTCCATGTGGTGGGCAGGGGGGTCTCTGTCCTTGCCTTTACATATGTGTATGCATGTGCATGTTCGCGTGTATGCGAGTACGTATAGGCCTGTGTGTCCGTGTCTGCCTCAGCAGCACTCAGAGCCTCATGTGGATGTAGCTCCCATGACCTGCAGGGCAGAGTTGGTTTTCCTTACGGAAAGTAATTCATTAATGAGAGCTAACTAGAGACCTTCTCTCTTTTCAAGAGAAAACCACAGTGCTTCAGCATTAATTGTACCTTTTCCATTCTTCCTCTGAATGCTAAAAAAGCCTGGCTCCTCCTCACACAGAAGTTACCTTTTTATAGTATTTTACCTTGTGAAGCAGTAAAACAATATTGTCTGAACAGCCCTGTTCCATTACCATTCCATCCATCTAAAAGCTAAGTGGTATTTCTTTATAGAAAATGATTTGCTAAGAGGAACTGTAAGAGACTTGAGGTTATTTTATACAGTTTATTACTAAGAGCAATGACAACCATGAGTGGCTAACCTGAGGCATTGTGAATGCGTTAACTCCGTCAGTGTAGCTCAGAAGCTAAATTCTGCCTGATTTACACCTTTAAAATATGAACACAAATAATTTAGGGAAAAAAATGGCCTTTAATAAAGAATATGTTCCAAGTAGTAGTGTGAAATGCTTACAAAATAAAAAAAAAAAACAAACCAAATTCTCTTTTCAATTAGGTATAGTCAGACCGTCATTCTACAATATTTATATTGAGAGCTTCTGTGTTGAATTTTGAACTGGTTCAGAATGAGTTACGGTTTTTTATGAGGATATTGAAAAAAACCCTAAAAATTCCAAAGACCATCTGTGCAAAACCAAATGAAAGTTAATCAAATGTGTGTGGATCTGTTTGGACTAAAAATTTAACAAAATGTTTATGGAAAATATATATTGTGGGTATGTCAACTAAATCTGATTTCTCCAGATTCTGAAATGCTCCAAAGCTGTTCATTAGGTGTTTCGCACGTCTGGTTACCGGAGGCACATATATAATTTCTTCTTCCTGAATAGAAGCTTTCCAAGTTTTTTAAAAACGGAAGAACCATCCACATTAAGCTGTGGTCCTGTATGTATAGTTTTTTAATGATGAAAATCATGTTGTCTTTAGAGATAGGCATAATTTTCATAATTATTTGTAGGTGCACATGTATTTAGTATTACTAATAGTAGGAAGTTGCTAGTACAAACCCACAGATAGAGATGAACTACCTCATTTTTAAAGTTTATTTTATTTTTAGAAGTTATGAATGAAAGCATTTACATATATAACTATGCATTTAAAGAGCCAAAACTCAATAGAAAACTCTGGCTGATGGTAACTGAGGAAATAATGAAAATGTCTGCTGAACTTCCTACACAGTATCCAACAGGTCTAGTATATAGGAGATACTGACAAATATGTATATTTATTTCACTAACCTGTTTACCTGACCCTTCCTAAATGAAGCCAAAGGCAACACTCCTTAAATGTGAGGGAAAAATCCTGGAGTTATCTAAGTTCAGACTCTTCAGCCCATAACTATAGCAACGGAATGTCTCCTGGGAAGACAGCCTGCACTCTTCCTAGCTCTTCTTCAATTTAATAAAGTAACCTCATCAGGGTTCCTGGTCAGAAACTAATCAGTTACATCCCAAAATCCAGGCAGTAAAAAGAGAAAAACCTGGCTTGCCTTAGTTGATGAATGGAAGGAAATGAAGTTAAAGAGCGGGAAAAAATACCCCCCCCCCAAACCCAAACATCAGGACTCCTTCCTCATAATCCATATAGATTGACTCAGATTAGTTGAAGGACCACTTGAAATGTTTTTAACCAGAAACAGCCCAGCTTTTCATCAACCGGTTACCTTTTACTTGTTGGACCTTATTTGCTCCAGCGATGAATGTTAAGTACCTTTGAAAATGCTTAAAAAGTTGTCATTTTTCTTTTCAGAAATCCTTTGAGACTGCAAAGACTGTTTCAAGAAGGAAGACGGCATGAGACTGGATTCAGTGCAGTAAAGTAGCTTAGTTTGAGGGCAAGAAAACAAGTCATTATTTAGGGCATCTTGTGTTGTCGTGATGAGAACTTACCATTACTTCTGGCTGCTGTTTTGGGCTGGTCAGCCCCAACAAAGTTTGTTAACTCCATTATCCAAAAGGACTAGTGGCTTTCCAGAAAATGAAAAGGTTTTGGTATTGTCTGGAAACAGCAGGCGAGACCTCCATCGTTCCAAAAGGAGCTGGATGTGGAATCAGTTCTTTTTGTTGGAGGAATACACAGGAACTGACTACCAGTATGTTGGCAAGGTAAGAGTCTTTTTCATACTTATCTCTGGTTTGATTTTAGAAGTGCTAGAAAGCCTGCAAAAGCAAGTGGGTAAGAACAATGCCTGCTACAAATTTTAGTTCACCTTCTTGTCTGCCCAGGTTCAGCTGAGAAGTAATTCAGCGGAAAGCTGAATTGTAATAATCAACAACAGGAAGTTCCTCATGTAACCAGCGAGTCCCACCTCCAATCATTCACATTTATGTTAAAGATTTTCCTTTTAATTTTTCCCTGGTAATAATGCAGCTTAATTATAGGGTTGTCTGGGCCAGATTTTTAGCTTTAAAGTGTAATCTGCACTTTCCCCCATGCTCATTACTTTTGCTAGAGTAAAACTGTATTAACCAAGAGAGGTTTTGGTCCAAGATATTTAGGAATCACAGTACCCCTGCTTTGGTAAGGATTCTGTCTACCCAGCAAAAGGCAGCCATTTCCCTTTTTATTCCCCATTGTGATAGTGTTGCAGCCATTCTCTGATGAGGTTCTGTGATGCCACTTGAGGACTCTGTGACATGACCATAATACCACAAGCCACGCTGTTACATGGAGTTGAAGCAGAATGTGTTTATACAATAAAAAGCAACAAACAGCTGGAATTTGCTAAGCTCAAAGCATGCTGGCAGTTAGAAAAGGGTCTGTAAAACACGCTAATTTAAAAAAAGAAATCATCACAGTTTAACTCTGAGAATATCCACCTCCCCGAGCAGCATACCCCCACGTAGGTGACAACCTTTATGTGAATGGTAGAGCTACTCCGCCTGTGGTAAGCCTAGAGAGATCCTACACTGCCCAAGGTGCCATAGTCTATGGGAGTCTCTCTTGCAGAATGCAGAAATTATGCTATTGATGATGACATTCAAAGTAGAGACAATACAGCTTAGCTTTCCAAACTAAAATGGGATTGTGTCTGATCTAGTTTGATCTTCTCAAGCCTCTTAGCAAAGGCTGCAGATCACAGTGGTTTGACATTTTATCTCCCCCTGCAAGCTTCTGAGCGTTCCCATGAGAGATGGTGGCTGCTTTTCTTTCCTGCCAATCAGCTGTCAGTCAAAGTTGGATGTGACACTCCTTTCCTGCTAAATGGCTGCAAGGCATGATTGAAATGAAGAGCTACTCAGCTGGTGTAATACTCTTAGAGCTCCAACCAGGATAATCAGCATTCATGAAGGGTACCAATGAGCCCAATCTACAGGAAAAAGCCAAAGGCAGAGAGTCCTCAGAGAAGAGAAGTAGAGAGGAAAGATAAGAGGGTAAGAATAAAGGCCAGAAGAGAGTAAGAGGCAAGAACTAGAAAGACAGAAGTGGATGGAGTGGAAACTTTACAAAGCAAAATCAAGGTAGAGGAGAGGAAAGGGACATCAAATGGGAGCAGAGGATAGGAGCTGGAAGAAAAAGTTACCTAAAGAGAGCACAAATAAAAACAGAACATGAGACAGTGAAGGGAAAAAAAATCAGGTAAGAAATGTGGAGTCAAGGGGAAAAAACAAAAGACAGCAGTCCTCCACACACTCTCCTGTTTCACAGTCTGCTTGGGGTGTTCAGAGTAATAGTGATCTCTTTCTCCAAAGATAAATGATGTGATGCTGAGACTGGTCCTACAACCTGTCATTTTCACTGTGAATTTTGACATTAAACCTGCTCCCCCATTCTCTCCACTGCAGAATTTGAGTAGAAGCTCTTGGCTTCAGAGGGACTGATGCGGGAGCGAATAGTTCTGCTGAGAGACACTTAAAAGATGGTCTTCTTGGACCAGAAAATGCAGAAAGTCTGAACTGGAGTCATTGAAAGAGAAAAAAATTGTGGACAATATTTTTAAAAGTTGTTCTGCCTGTTGGTATTTGAATACACTTCCTAATACAAAGCATAGAAACAACACATAATGTATAAATGTCATCGATTCTGTGGCCCTGGGCTGTTCACAAGCGGCTTTTCACACATCTTTCAAATGCCAGAACTGCTTACACCCTTTTACTTGAACAATTAGCCAAGAGGCATGGAAGAGCAGCCATTCATTATTAGAGAAAGTTGAGTATTAACATGAGGATGAATGATAGAAACAGCTGAATGTCTCCAAATTGAGGTAACCAGGCAATTTAACTGAGCAATTAAACTCGATTGTTTGGGCAAATGAGGATAATGAACATGTTTATGAAGCATTTTTTTTCTCAGAGGACTAAAATCTAACCTTAAACATAAACCAAAAATAGTAAGAATTATTTGGTTATAGTCTTTTTATTCTCTTAAATCATAAAGAAATGTGAACAGTAAGAACTTTTAAAACAATAGGAATATATGTATGTAACAGGGAATTGTGTTTATGTCTTACTGTGTAAGCAATCAGACCTGGATCTTCTGGGCTTTTTGGTTTATTTGTTAAAGCTGGTGGGCATTATCATCATAATTATTTAAAAACTACTCTATATAAGCTACAAGAAAAAAATTCACTTGGGCTGTTTTTATTTCTGTCTTTTCATTTGTTAACATCTCTTTAATTCAAACATATACATCAAAATTTGAGATATAGGAAAACTGTTGTGAAAGATTCTAACAAAAAGCATTACTTCTATAAACTACCCAAATTGCAGTCATAAAATCCTGTAACTGTTTATACTACAAAAAAACCCCACATTTATATCATAATAGCTTTTTAGAGAGAAGAGGAAGAAAAGTGAAGGGGAATGCATTCAGCTCTGAGATAATAAAAAGGAAAGATAATCTCTCTGAGGATATAGCTCAAGGCAGCACTGAAGACAACGCTAAAGCAACATCTGAGTCCTGCACCAAGGTGCTGCCGTCTTCCATACCCTATATACTCTATCCAATGACCCCAAATGCTTTCCATCCTTTAGGAGATAATTGCCTAAGCACATAGAAAAACAAAGCAGACTTCTCTTTGGTATCCATGGGTACTGTCAGCTGTTAAAAAGTGCTCCTTCGTTCTGTGTGGTACACACTTTACTGTCAGCCTAAATGTGCTGCGGTATCGTGCTGAACGAGAATATGTGTCTGCCAACAAGAAGCACCCAGTATTATCAGTACAAGTTGATTGTGTGCTGTAGCTCTGACAACAGGTCCACCATTTTATTATCCAGTTCTTGTATTCCTGAATTTTATTCCTGTATATTCATGACATAAGAAAACCAGAAACTCACGCCTCCAACCCTGGGTAGTCTCAGGCTTAATAATATAAGAAACTTGCAGAAAAGTTCTAGACTGGAATTATTCATTGCACTGCTGAATAACTTGTGAACTACAGCTATTCATTGAAGTGTGATTGATGGGCACAGTGGCATTTGAACCTGAAGATATCTTTTCTTCTGGTTCAGAAATGATGACACTTGGCAGGGACTCAGTCCCAAAATAAAATAAAAGGATTATATGAGCATCAGAGTAGAGAAGTGCCCAGCTCTCCTACCTGGACCAAATCTGCAACATGTGAGTTGGACTTTAAAAGAGATCTAGCTGTACTTGTGTCTGCTTAGTACAATGTTAAAGGGCTGGGGTGAATGCATCTCTAAATCACAGGTAAACGGTGAAGTGGTAGTGCAGCTGTATGTGGAAATATATGCTACGTTCCATAAAGGTCTTCAGGTATTCCTGGGTGAAGGAGTGAAAAAACCCTGCCCTGTTCTGAGATTATACTCAAAGGTAAAGTTACCATTTGTCTGCGCTTGATGTCTTTGCACGGCTCCCCCATTGGCTCCATAAAATCCAAGTACTGGCATCCATCACCAAGTGGTCTTGACACAGCACAAACCTACAAATCATTGCTGCGTAAAAGGATAGGATGACCCTTTATTTTAGACTACAGAAAGATCTGAACAAGTCTTAAATCTTACTCATTAACCCAGAAACGGCTTCTGGCAGCTTGCAGTGGAAAGGGAGCGACTTGCTTTCCTGATAACAACAGGCACGACAGTTTTGTCACACTGTCTGCCTGGCACTAAAAGGAAACTTCCAGACATACTTTTCATTTTTGCTGAGTCTTATTGATGTTCATATAGTTCAAGCAGTATGCTCGCCTGGAAGCTATCTGATGTTACTACCTGTACAACCCATCATAAACAATCATCCTCTGCTGACAACTCCATTTTTCAAGGAAGATAAAGTCAAAGTCCTGCTGCTGTGTGGCTGGGCAAAGCAGAAAGGATACTGCATTACTCTAGGCAAAACCAGAATCCTTTTGTTTGGTGTTGAAAGAACCACTGGGAAAGATAAGTTCCCCTCTGTTGGGAATGGTTTAAAGTACTGTTGGTCCTGCATTGGGGCAGAGGGGTGTGTGCACTAAATGGTATCATGGTATAGATTCAGTACTGCTTTTCTTTCTTTTGCCTGATTTTACTTCTGGCTACAGCTATTCTGAAGGCAAGCAGAACCAGCCCTTGCAGTGTATTTCACCAGAAGCAAATCAAACAAACGGTAGAATCTCTTTGTCATTGCAAGAAGTGTGACTAAGTCAAACACTGAGGCAAAAAGGCTCTGAGCACACAAAAGGGGCTATTTAGATGAGGAAATTGTTGTCATGTAGTACAGTCTGTGTATTTCCAGCATTTGAGGCAATAATGGGTCATATTACTCTAGGGGTTAAATGGTATCATATCTTAATTGGATGACATGATAACTAGCAAGAGAAAACTTTGCTTTCTCTTAGATCTTTAGTACAGTCACATTCTGTACTTATCAAAAACTTTTGTACCCCAAAAAAAGCAAGGTGTGAAAAGTCAAACTAAAATGACTCTTCCCATCTGCACTGCACTTTTATGCAGTTCTTTTGACAAACACTTGCTCAGTATTTGTTTTCTTTACCTTGTACCTTGAACTATGATATACACCTGATGCCTTCAGGTTCCTGTTCCAAACACAGTGACTATTTGGTATCCTTATGAGTCTGAAAATTAACAGTTCCACTTGTGACTTCTATTTATTCAGGGTGTCTACTCAAAATGGTTTGCAATTCATTTTGATGCTCAGAATATCCTTTCTCTAGATCTAGATTCTTGAATTCTGCTTCCAGGACAACTGGCAGCCCAAGAGCCAGGCTTTAAGTATCAGAAAGACCTCTCAGTCCTGAACAATCTCTGGCCTTGAAGTGGCTCACAGCAAAACTGGAGACAGTCATCCCTAGGTTCGATCCATCAATCTGAGGTGCTTTGTGGATCGCAGCACTGTCCACAGTGTACACACAGGACTCTGGGCTGGACCCCTGTCCCTGGCAAGTCCTCAACGATCTTTCACAGCTAAATGTACATGTGAAATTTAACTTTCCTCTGTGCCTCTTAGAGGACCTCCACACCCTTTACCATGCAGAAAGAGGAGGACGAAAGTTTTGCACCTTTCCAGATTTAGGCTCCCTCCAGCATGCTGTCTGTTTGAGGGTGTTCACTAGCAGCTGTCTGCACCACTCCCTGCAGAGGAACTTCTCTCTTAGCAGGGCACAGGGCTTTTGTAAGCTATTTATGTGACTCCTGCCCTTGCCCCTGACAAGAAAGTTGTGAGGTCCTTTTTGAGTACCAATATTAGTTAATTGCAGTGATATGTTTAACTCTGTGACAAAGAAGAATTAAGACCAGCCTTTTACACATGAGGAAACTGATGTACAGGAAGGTTACATGACCTTATGCACTGCTAGAAGTCAGACATTTCTAAACTGAGATTTTGAATAAAAAACAGAGTTCTTACCCCCTTTCTCCATGCCTGTTTAAGTGATTGGGTCACCTGCCTCCCACTTCAATAGGCTGAATATCTGTCATTCTCTTAAAAGGTAGAACAAATGCCATGGCGCATCTGCACTTCCTTTATTCCTCATCTATCATTCATATTTTATGTTCCACCACTTGACTTTCCCAACTGCCCTTCATTCCTATATTGAATTGCACACACATACACACACTTGTCTTATATTCCTCCTCGAAAGATTTACTGGCACTGATAGAAGTTCTCTGCGCTGCCGGTCTCTATGGAATACAGATAACTCTGAAATGAGGGGCAGTTGAGAGGTTAGAGGCCCGGGATGACAATCCAGGAGCAGCTTGCAGATTTTAAACTGTCATATGGGGGCTAAGAAAGGAGCTAATGACAAATGGGCGGGATGGGCGAGAATGTTATGCAGAAAATGAAAAGGCAGGAAATACAGCATGGTTAATGTTTACGATCATCATAATTGTGAATCTACTTGGCATCATCCTTGTATCCAAATATATTACACAATGTAAGAGCCTTGCAACCATCTGTTTCAAACACAGCACATTTGCTACAATACGGTGGGTGATAGTACTTACAGTGTAACGGCACATAACCTCCTCCCCTTCTTCCCCTTCTACCTAGAGAAGCAAGCAAATCCTGGGACCCTAAAGCCAGTATTTGTATTTATTCTTATTTTTCTTTTTTTGTGTCCCAAACTAAAGAATTTCGGTTTCCATATGCTAAAGACCCACTCAGACCACTGCTTACATTTTGGGTCACATATTTTCACAGATCATTCTGTCCTACCCTTGTCAGCGATATGCATTCCTTCTTAAATTGTATGCCCTTAGACTTCTGGCTATATTAAAATAGCCAAACACATTAATCTTCCTTCCCCAAGGAAGGACTGCAGGTGAAGTTCATGCTTTATTTTGTGTTACTTAGATCACTGGTCTTTGGAGCTGTGATTACCATTTTCTTATTTGTTTGTACAGCACAGTAAAATCCTCACTATAAAGCTACAATGTCGTGAATATAGAACTCTCAAGCTAGCAACTGCAAAAAAAAAAAAAAATCTCTTTTTCAGGCTCAAGACAAAGAACCATTGTTATCCCATCATTTGTTGTTTACAGTTGGCTCACCAAAATATTAAACCGTAAAGCTTAGAGAAATCTCTTTATTAAATTAAACTCGCATTGCCCGTGACTCCCTTTTCTTTCGCTGCCATTTCCCTCGCTGGTGAGCACAGGTTCACAGTGGGGCAGCAGCAGATTGGGAGCTGTGGCCAGTCAGTGTAACATTTCAAAACACAAACTGAAAATGTGTTGTGATGTGAATAGCTACTGTTGATCCGTGTGCGCTAATGCAGACTGTGGCTTGCTTTCGCCATTAACAGGGTGAAACAAACCTCAGCGTGCACTTGCAAGTACTTCAGGGTTCAGTGAAGCTTGTAGTTATCATGAAAGTCTGAGCAGGCGGATGAAGGAAAGGGAAGAATCACTCTCTGGAAGGAAAGGAGAAAAGGAAAAAAAATCAGACCTTTCTCTCTTCTAATATCACAAAAGAACTCAGAACAGCAAAGGTTGCAAAGAAATGAAACACTGAGGGAGCTGGGACTTAAAAATATACATTAAAGGAAAGAGAAAACAGATCATCAAGTGTTTGTGCTGGGACTATCATTCCCGCTGTTTTCTTTTCACATTTGTTTATTTTGGAGTCCTGCAGCCCTTCTATCCCCACCTTTCATGTGCTGTGTTGTACCGGAGCAGGACTCCGGAAGGGCTCAGCTGGAACAGCCTTTCTGTATAGGGATATCAACTCTCTGGCACTATTCCTTCCTTTTTCTTTTTGTGAAACATCAAGTGATGTTTCACCATTAGTTGTCTGTTGGAACAAAGGTTTTACTGTCCCACACAGGCTCACATCATAATAATGTACTTGCCTTTAGCATGTTTAGCATCTCTGCCCATACTAGATCTTCATGTTGGAAGGCAACATCGAGGTAAGCCATTTGTATAACTTCGTTGTTTAGCATCATGCTACCATATATGGAAGGTTAAGTTCTCCCTAAAAGACAGAAACAAACAGTGTAACTGTACCTTTGGGTCTATAACATGTTTCCTCCTACCTAGTAGATCTTGCAGTCACGCGGATCTGGATGCTGGCAGAGGATTTAAAGGGCACGCAAACAGAGGTGTCAGAGCATTCATAGTTTCTTTCCATTCCGTGCTCTTTCTGTGGTTTTACACATTTCAGGTCAGTTGCTTAAAGCAGAGTTAAAAAAAATTCCTCACGGAATATCCTGTACACATAGGGAAAAACAGCTGCCAAGGGGGTTGTGGGCCAAGAGTTAATGCCCAGCGCATGAAAACTCTTCAATATACACTCATGGCAATTGTAAACTGGTGTGAGCTTAAGCTTCCTGCTGCTTCCAAGTAACGAAGCCTGTCAGGATCTGTATCATTCACCCCAATAAACCCACCTTATGCAAATACCTATTATTTTACCTACAGAAAATGTTTTATGAAAGATTCCTTTTATACTGTTTAAACTGATTTAGACTATATTAAACTGATTCTTCAGAAAGAATTCTTTTATTCCACAAATGCTAGAAATTCTCTAACCTGGATAGCATATGCACAGACGTTCTCGGTCAAAAGAATTCCAGGCTCTCCGGTCAAAATGAGCCCTCTTTCTTAGAGAGAAAATGTTGGATTTTGAACTGTTACCTGAAACCTGGGAAATACCACTCCTGATAGATTCACAGAAAAATTAAGGTTGGAAGAAATCTCTTCAGGTGATCTGGTCCAATCCACTGCTCAAAGCCAGTCCAGTTGGAGCGGATTGCTCTGGACTCTGGCCAGTCAAGTTTTGTGAACTCTTCAAGGATGGAGATTACACAGTTTCTCTGGATGCTTTTCTTAGTGCTTAACCAGTTCTCCTTTTACTTCTTTTTCTCCTAATCTAATCAGAATTTTGCTCACTGCAACTTGTGCCGCTCATCCTGTCACTGTCTTCACTAGCTCTGCTTTCTCTACGCTCTCACATTAGGTAACTGTAAACAACAGTAAGACTTACCCTCTTAAATCTAAAGAAAACCATTTCTCTCTCCTCTCCTCATTCATCGTATGCTCCAGCCCCCTTAACCCTCTTGGTGACCCTTTCTTTATACTCACTGCAATATGTTAATGTCTTTCTTGAACAGAGGTGGGGCAAAACTAAATGCACTACTCCAGTTGTATTGTCACAAGCTCGTTTCACAAGAATGATCACTGTCCTCAATCAACAGGCAATGCTTTTGCTAAAACAAAGCAGTTGGCTTTCTTTTCAGCAAGGACACATGTCTGATTCATCTTCAACTTCTTGTGTACCAGAATGCCCAGATCCTTCCTGTGCTGCTGCAAGGGATTATTCCAGAATAGATGCAGGACTTTCCATTTGTCTGTGCTGAACTTCATGAAGTTTCCATTCATCCATTTCTCCAGGCTGTTAAGGTCCCTCCAGATAGAAACTCTACCTTCTTTTACCCACCCAACCTCCATATTTTTTTTTTAATGATTTACAGAACTGCTGAGGACACATTCCATCCTTTGAGTCATTAATAAAGACATGAACCAGCACTGACCCCCAGTATCAACCCCTGAGGAACATCATTAGTAAACAACCACCAGTTGGACTTCATACCACAAATCACAACCCTTGGCCATCCAGCCAGCTTTCTTCCCACCTTACTGGACATTTATGCAGTCCATATCTCACTGTCATCATACAGTAGAAGATTGTGTCAAGGACCTTGCTAAAGTCATGCAATATCCACTGTTCTCTATTTGTTGACAGTGCCATCCATGCTGTCATGGAAGGCAATCAGGTTAGTTAAGTATGATTTTCTACTACTAAATCCATGTTGGTTGTTCAAAATCACCTTATTTTTCTTCATGTGCCTGGATTTAGCTTCCAAGCAGATTTTCTTCATAATCTTCCATGGAACTGAGGTACAGCTGTCTGGTCTCTAGTTTAGAGACCCTTCTTCTTGCCCTTCTTTAGAATGGATGTGACTTTCCCTATTGTCAGAATTATAAGAACCTTCTCCAATGACTATGACTTTTCAGATATTATAGAAAGAAAACTTTACATCACCATCCCAGGATGCATCCAGTGTTGCCCTACAAAACTGAGTTTTTCCAATTTACTTAAAAAATTCTTACTTTATATCTGGTGTGGATAGAATTTTCTGCTAGGCTCAAGGATCTTTGGGGCCTATGGGCAAACTGCACTTTCACATCCTTTAGAAGTTCTTCTTTATTCATGAGTAATAGGTCCAACATAATGCATTCTCTGGTCTGTTCATCAATCATTTGTGTCAAGAAATTGTCTTATGACATTCTGCAGAAACCTGGGCTGCTTGCACACAGACATATTGCCCTTGCAGCCGACACCAGAATGATTAAAGCTCCCCATGAGTACTGTGACCTGCAATCATAGGGTTTCCTCCATCTGTCTAAAGAAAGCTTCATCTACTTCATCTCTTTGAGCAGGCAATCTGTAGCAGATGCCTACCGTGTTGCCTTGTGTTGGTCTGTCCCCTTATCCATAAGGTCTTGACTGATTTGTCACCTGCTCCAAAGCAAAGCTCCATCTACCTGAGCTGATCTTTTCCTAATCCACCTTCTTGCCTTTGTGGCCTGGCCTTTCTAAAGGGCCTGTATTCTTCTCTTGCAGCAGTCAAGCCATATGAGTTCACATCCTGTGTAATGCATCTTGAGGCATACTCATTTGAAAGCATAATCTGCTCAATGGTAACCTTGGCTAAGATTTCCCATATTCCTAGTTAAGCAGCCTTCCTCAAGAGGGTCCTGTTGAGATTTAAATGCACAACCTTTTAGACTATACCCGCTGTCTCACACAAATCCTTAATTATCTGTTCACATGACACAAACTTTTATTTAGAAACAAAGTCAGGGAACATGACAGCATGCAGATATTTTTTCCTTCCCCAAGCTTCTGAACTGTAGAACTTGATGATCCAGGCATGCAAATAGATTAACGACTCAACTAAACCTGTGGATATGAATTAATTTCCTTCTTGCAAAGTCTTCACTTAAACCTGCATGTAGGTTCTCATTTGGTTCAGTGTTTGTCTGCATCCCCCCCATCTCTATTCCCATACTCTCCTCCTTGCCACACACACTTTTATACAGCATATAAAATTCATACACATATTTCAGGATTTGATTGTCAGCATCAAGTGCTCAGAATATCAAAGGGTCACCTTTGTCAGTAAGCAAAGGATGAGCATTTGCTTTCAAGCGCATCCATCAGGGAGTAGTCAGAAGCTGTTACTTGCTGAAGAAGCCTGATGTTTTATTCAACTATATCCCAGTAAAAACATTTCTGGATATTAGGTCAAGGGGGGGGGTTGTTTTGTTTTGGTGTTTCTGAGTTCATCTTTAAAATATATTCTCCCCTATACCCACATGGGAATAGAGGTTTTAACTGAATTAGAAATATACTTGTTCATATACTATAATTAAGGTGCTGTATTTGCCCACCATATAATTTTGAGGCATTTTTGAATGATCATGAGTCTAAGGAAAACATTTTCTCAGTGATTAAACGTATAATTCTGACCACTGTTGAAGTGTAAGCAACAGTCCCTGGGTAAATTCCCTGAGAAATCAAAGGCAATCAAAGCTGTGCATATAACACAGAATGATTTCACTAACTATACATGACATAATTTAGAGATCAAGGGACATATAGTAAAACAAATTCATTATAGAAGTGCATGTTTGTTGAACACACTCTTTTCTGGACAAAAAAAAAAACCTCCTAATTTCAGTAGAATACCTGCTGTCATGTAGCACTATGTGATTCCCTTTTTGATTGAGTAATGCAGTACAGGACAGAAATCCCATTACTGTCAGTTGGAGACCTTCAAATTAACTGAAAAATATTGAGAACAAACCTACAAAAGTATTCTGGCATAAAATAGTTGGGTACACAAAAAACCTCATAGGATTTTTGGGTGTTAAAAGATGAAATGTCTGTCTGGGCCTTTTGGCTTACTGAGTCTCTTTTCTAGCAAAGAGGAAAACAGGACATGCTTTATATTTTAATTAATAAGCCTAAACAGTGGACTTATATTAGCCATGTGATAGCTACATTTTCCTGTGCACAGAACCATCTTTTAGATATACAGTGATACCAGGATATTGGTAGTATTTTCTCTGATTGGAAAAAAAGCCATAACAGAAGTAGGTTCTTTCAAATTGTAGGCACAATTTTAATTGGAAAATGAGGGTTTAGTGAAGAGATTTCCCAGGGAGGCATGCATCCCTTTGGAGACTCATTATGTTCCTGTTGAACGTCATTACAAGTTAGGCACACAATTTTCCTTAACCCCACAGATCACCCAGTAGGAGTGGAAGCACATGCATTTCTTTTCAGTTTACCACAAAGTCTTTGTTTCGAAGATGCCTTCAATTATTTTTCAAGCTAACAGAGCCACCCCCAGAGTGCAGAAACTCTCCCATGTACCCCATCCCTTAGCTAGCCTGTGATACCAGTAGCCTTCAGCTGGTGGATAGTAACTAAAGCCTGAGAGGAGTAACCTTTTCCAGCATTCTGGCTGGATTAGGAATACAGCATGCCTTCACCCTCTGAATGCAGCAGGCTGTGGCAGAGCTACAGGTTTGCTAATCTTTACACCACTTAAACAATCCTCACTCCTTCCACGAACTAACGCAGAATAAATTACACCCAAGGCTCTCAAATCATGTTATAATCACTACATACAGAACTGGACGTTGTTAACAACTCACATTTTACTGCAGGGAGAATGTAAAAGCATCAAATAGTGATCTGTCTAAGATTAGACAGGAAGACTGCAACAAAGACAGTATTAAAACCTGCCAGTGCTGTATTTGTGGCTGTAAGCCTATCTATCTTTCTCTTGCATATCTGGTGTTTTGTCAGAGACACTTGAATTTGCTTCTCTCCTTGTTCATTGTTTTTTTGGTGGTGTTTTTGGTTTGTTTCTTTTTTATACCAAGGAAACCGTCAGTGCCTCAAACTAATTTTCCTGTTTAATATTTAAGACTCACACTTGAATCCAGTGACTGACTTTGCAGCTATGGTGGTAAATTTACAGTGAGGAGAAAGTCTGTTTCCCAAAAAAAACCTGACTTGTACAGCTGTTTACGGCTTTCAAGGAATCAAAGGCTTGAATTCTCATTCCTGAACACTGCAGTGTATACGCTATGTAAGAAAGTAACATTTAATCTCTCCTAATCTTCTGCTCACATATTTATGTAAGAGAGTTTTCCTAGTATCTGAGCTAGGGCATGACAAGTCTGGGGGTGGCCAAGTCCTTTATGCTTTTTAGTAAGTGAATGCTCATACCTCAACTAAAATCATTCCTCATGTCTACCAGGTACTGTTGCTACCACAGTTTAAAAACTGGCAAAAAAGGGGTGATGGTCAGTATGACAAAACAGTACTTTTTAAACTGCCTTAAACTTCTAACTCAGGATTTTCTGTGATTCTGTAAGAGAAAAAAAAAAAGAGGTCTTCATGCTTTTGTGAGAGTAATTGCAGTAATCTGTGCAATGCTCTTTGGTTAGCATCACTGTTGTTTAGCTGGAGAGGGCTCTTTAATCTTTCAGACAAAATGAAATGCAACTGCTGTAAGTAAAACGGGGAAAAATCAGTGTACAAACAAGGATTAATTTTTAATTATTTTTAAGTGAGAGGTGAGTTATTACTCAGAGGCAGAATTGTTTCGGGTTCCTTAGAGTCTTAAAGGAAGATCAGCTATCTTTCTTATTATACAGTAATTCAAAGAAAAGCAAGAAGTTTTATAAAAGAACATGAAATTCAAGGGCCCGTATGTGTAGAGGTCAGACTTGGCACCATGGTCTCTTATGCATTATAAATTAAAGACCTGTTTGTCTTTGTAAAGATGAACTTTGTAAGCTCCTGCTATAATTGTGCTTAGAGATAATAGGAAGAACTGCATTACCCCAGAAGAGCTGAGCAGCACACAGCTCAGGAGAACATGGAGACACCTTTACCTAGTTTGTGCTTTGCTAAATATTCATTAAGATCTGATAACGAGTTTCCCCTAGAGAAAAGGGCCAACAGAATAAGGGACCTTTCTAGTCTGAGGTGCTGCAGGGCAGGACAAAAGTTCTTGTGCCATTGTCCCTGTTTAATAGCGATGAAGAGCAGCAGCAGTTGGGGAACCCAAGAGGGAAAAGAGCTGATAGGCCCCAGGCAATGTTGAAAGGATTGACACTTTCCAATTGATTTTTTGCAAAGCTGATTAGCTGTGGCTGCATGTTTGCACTTCAGGTTAGAAAACTCATTTGTGGTTTTGAAGGGTGTGTAATAAAGGTGTGAGTCACCAGAGTATGGATGTTTATTCTTATCTCCATATCTTTAAAATAGAACAGTAGGTTCCCAACTACTGTTTGGGCAGCCTGTTCCATAAACCAAGGATGACAACACCATGTCCCTGTCTATCTCTAGCCATGCAGCTTCACATACGGCCCTCTCAAAAATAGAATGACAGAGCCTTTCAGACTGCCTGGAGGGTCTGAAGTGAGTGCTCTTCCCCTCTTGTCCCGGGTCACACCACAAGTTCCTATTGCAGGGCTCTTTGCACTCCATTTCTTACACACACTCCCCAGACACACCCCCTGCCTTTTTTTTTCATTTTCATGCCAGTACCCTTTACTCTTTAATATTAGAGTGCCTTTTCTACGTTTTGTTTGCTTGTTTTGAAATCAGATGCCACCATCTTTTATTCTCGGTTTGCCTTTTGAGTACCTGGTTGCTTCTGAACCCTGAAATGTTCTTAGTGCTTTTTCACCCACTCATTTCCTCAAGTTGTTCAGCAGCACAAAACTGTCTTTTAGCTTCCCTTAGTGTCATTCATTTGCGGGGAACAGACTGGCACTCCTACTTTGGAGAGTGAATGAGAAAGATCACTGACATTTTGATAGTCTCAGGAAACAGAAAGATAGCATCACCCTGGAGATTTTTTTTTTTTCCTAGGTGGTTGGGGTTTTTTTTATGCCTCTTATAGTTCTTGGTATCAGGACAGACGTCTTTCACAGATGATATTGCTGTTACTGAACACTTCTGTCTGACACGGAGCTTTCCCCATTTGCAGTGGGTGCAATTTTAGCTTTTTTTCCTTTTTGACTCTCATAGAATTTTTTTTTTTTTTTTAAATCTGAGGGTTAGAGCTAAGAATGAGTACTTAAGTTAAAAGAGGCCCTTAGGGGGCATTATTGTTTTACCCTTTCCCCGATATATTCTGAGGCAGTTATCCAAATAAAACATTTTCATCTGCATTTTTATAGTTCAAGTATTAGATCCCTGTATCTTTTACAAATGTGTTTTTTATTTTTTACTTTTTCTTCCAGTATGCTTGTTACCATGCAATCAGGGCTGATACGGTTTCCTTAAAAAAAGAAAAGTAGCTTCCTGATAGGCACTTTATATAAAAACATAGTCTGTTATGTATTATTATATTAATAGGATTCCATAGCTGAATAAGCCAGAGTTTAAAGTATTTCTGGTCTGCTGTACAACCTTTTATAAACAAATCCCCAAAAAAGTAAGCACGATGCAAATAGGTCATAGTTAATTTTCCAATAACGCCAAAGAAACCAACAGCCCAAAATGCAGAAATCTCATATAACCTCAGTAATTCTTCAGTGCTCTATTTTATTAATTTACTACATATTTAATGTTTGCGTGCCTGATTTCAGTACTAAACGTTATCCTTTATTGCTGACCAGAATACCATAGAGGAAAAATAGGATGCTCTTCAAAGTGGAAGCAGTAGAAACAGGATAAAAACACAATATTCTTGAAATAGGAGTTAGTAAAAATAAATCCAATACACAGTGAATGGCCATAAATTAGAAACAGCAAAAGGAGAAAACTTAAGTGTTTTAGTCAGTCATGGGACAACAGGAAGAAGCTAGTTTAATATGTCAATGGTTTGTACTCATTTCTAATAGAGATAGGAAAATAGTAACATCATTGTTCAAAGACCTGTGTCCATCCATACAGAAGGAAGGCCAATTGAAATGCAGCAATTACAGAAAGATTACTGGGATCATCAGCCCTTCCTATCTGCCCTTTTCTTCACAGGCTCTTTTTGGAGTCCACTCGACTTGAAAATGAGAGATTGGGCTTGAAAACAGGATTCCAGCTGAGGACTCAGAAGTGCCTATTTTTGCAAGCAAAGACTGTATATAGGCTAGTAGCCTAGCGAAGAAAAATAATGAGAGCATATGGGATTATTATCTATAAATGTTGGATGAGGAAGAATGTATGAATGTGGGAAGGTGTTCTTAAAACAGAAAAAACAATGCTGGCACAGGAACAGCAAATCTAATCCAGAAAACAAGTTTCTTCCTAATCACCAGAGTGGCAATTTCTTCAAATAGGAACTGTGTACCTGTTGCATCTTTTTCTTCACTAGGCATAGTGGGAAGAAAGATAGTTGAAACTGCACTAACAAACTGAAACATTCAGGAATCGGTCACACTGAGACATATTCAGGCTTACTGGATTTACTATAGTATACTAACTCTATTTACTGGAGTAAAATAATAATTTTCTGTAGCTAGCTAATTTAAGTATTCTATAAACCATGACATCTGTGAGTTAAAGAAAGTGATGAACAATGAAGACTGCTGATTGTTTAGGACAGCAAGTCTTGGGTTAGTGAGGAGATAGAAAAAAATTAGAATCTACTTTAGTTGCCTGTTGTAGCAGTTTAAGAGTCCCTGTGTGGAGGTGCTGTTTTTGATAGCTGTGTATCTGAAAGCATGGTGGTGTGATCTGGTAAAGCTGGGTCTGTTTTAATTTCTTTTTTAATCTCGTAATAAACCTTTTTGTGTTTTTTTATATTCTTTGAAAATGGCAGTGCTTGAATCTTACTTCAAACTCCAGATCTACAGCTCTTTTGAGGATGTAGGGTATAAATCTTCATATAATCTTCAAAATTCTTTGTATAAGACTAGAAATGGATCACCTCTTTTAGTTTCTCTACACAATACAAATTGTAAGCATTCTTACATCTTCCTCACATTGTCTTCCAAATTATATTTTAGCATCTGTTCTCCTATTCTTATAAGAAATTTAAGCTTTGGTTGTGAAATAGCATTCCCTAAGGGTAGGTGCCTAAGTCTTGACATAACCTTCCAGACAGCTGACCTAAGCAGATAACTAGCTTCAGTGAGTGCTATGGCCTCTATCTCTCACCATTGACCACCTCTAGGTAATTTGTAAATCCATTAACTGCTTTCAATTCAATTTTATAGAGGAATAAAGGTGTCAAAACCATTAATTTCATATACTGTTTGGAAGAATAGTAGCTGCATAAGGGAAATAAACCTACATTATGCCCTGCCTGTTGGTTAGCTGGCTGTTCCACAAATACATAGGTAAGCCACCACCGAATGCAGCCCATGCTGTCACTTCTCCAGCCAGTATTTAGGGAACAGAAGTAGCAGCATTTTGCAGTCAGGAGCTTTTGAGGACACGGGCTGGAGCGGGAAAGATAAAATACCATGCAGTGGACTAAGTGATAAGGAGAGAGAGCAGGATGCTTTGCCTTAGGGGTGAGTCAGATAAAGAGGTTGTGTGGACCATGGAAGGAACCAGAGCTTAGTGCAATTGAGGCCATAAGAATATGGCACACACGTCCATAGGAAATCTGTCATTTCTGGTGATGCTGTATCTCATTGTGGATCTTGTGGCATATATTTTAGAAAAAAAGAATCTCTTACAGCTTGAAAAAATTGTGTAGGTATTTTCCCTGGTGATACATGATATAGTATGTGTATAATGTAGGTATATGAAACACATATATGGTGTTTTGGGAGTATTTTTTGTGCATTAGGAAGAAGACTAAAACTTCAGCAAAATATACAGAAAAACTTATTACTTAATGTGCAAAAACAATGCCATTTGCCTTTTAATGCAGAATCACCAAGTGGAGCAACCACTTTGGTGCTTATTATTTGATGATATTCATAGTATTATGATATTGAGGAGGTTGGCTGATGCTGTAGGGATACAGAGCACCAGAAGAGACCCATAAGAGTGCAAGGTTGTTATTATTCTGAAATAGAAACTGTGTGCAATATTACAGTATTAGCAGTTTCATTTTGAGTGTTTTAGTTTTTCTGAATGCTGCAGCATTGCACTGCGTAACCTCAAGCAATACATGTGGTTGAATTTGTTCATTGCTAGACAGGAGGCTGCTGTTTGGTTCTATTCAAGTTGGAGCAAAATCACGTGCTGTGAGTACTGCCAAGACTAAACTCATGATTCTCTTTGTTAGACACCTACCAACTGCCTACATCCTATTTTAATAATTAATCTTATTTCATTATTGTGTCAGGAGACAAAAATGTGACAACAGCAACCCCAGAATAGCAAGTTCCTCTTATAAATACAAACAAATCATAAAATGCAACAGTTTATTGCTGGATAATTTTTGGTTAGTGGTTCCGTGTGTACATCCCAAAGTCAATTGACTTTGATCTTTGCAGAGGTTTGGTAACTGCTCTGAAATTCAGCAAGTAGGGTGTTAAAATTCACCACAGGAAAGAGAATTTGGTCTGCAGGGTGGATGGAAAACCATCTTACATACCAAGTTTCCACGTATCATAACCAGCAGTATGACACTGGTGGGCGTTACACTGCAATTTACAGCAGTCTTGCATAACCTAAAGACACTTCATAAACTAGATCAACTATGCTGTTTAAATCAGTGTTAGAGAGTGAGGCAGAGGAAGGATGTTATTCCGTTCTAGAGAATATCCACTGCCTGCAATTTCAAACTTTTGGAACTTAATTACCACAACTATAAAAGTACATTTTCAGTAAAAGCTTGTTACAAATGCTAGAAAGATGCTTCTCTCTAATGTATTGCATTTAAACACACAAAAAAAGTTAGAGCTTAACCTATTAAAATACCTGGGATCTCACTTTCATGATACAGTTTTGGCACTGCAGTTTCCTACAGTTTTGCATCAAGGGGAATTTAGCATGGTTAGTTAGAAAAGGGCCTTGAGGCACCACCAGCCCTGACCGTACCTGCCCAGCCCTGTGGGGCTCCTCCTACCTGTCCACAGCCCAGCAACCCATGTCAGCTCCCCAGGGCTCCCCAAACCTGCCCACAGCCCAGGACCCCATGTCAGCCCCCCCAGGGCTCCCCAGATGTAGCTAGGACACCATGTCAGTTCCCCAGGCTAATCAGCTCTGCCCCAGCAACACCACAGCAGAGGTAGTCTTCCATTTCCCACAAACTTGCCCTGCCCAACCACAGGCCCCTGAGCTCAGCCCACAGACAGAACCATGTCCCTGCCTGGCCTTGGCCCATCCTCTTCCCCAGGGAGGTGCCAATGCCCAGGGCTGGAGCTGCCCCAGTGCTCTTGGCTGGGGCATCGGGACAGGCCATGGCAGCCAGGCCCTGCCATCACCCACCAGGGGAGCCACTCAGTTCAGACACACTAACTCTTCTTATTTTGTAAGTGCTGTTGTCATTTTGGAGTGTACCTCGTATAATACCAGTGACAGCCAGTAATGAATTGTACACCTTAATGCCAGTCGGGTCTGCTGTTTTCATGCCATGTTGGTTTATAGTCTTATTGCCAAAGCACATGAAAGATGCCCTTAAATTCTTCACATGTGCTTTGCTGAAATAATTCCTCTGTGTCTAGCATGGGTCCAATTCAATTTTGTAAGTCCTGTTAAAATTCTCCTGGAGTGTTGTTTTAAAGTGAAGCAATACTATCTGTTGGAGAAGAACACAAATGCTATAAATATATTCACTCTGAGGGAGGAAAAAAAGAAAAAACTTAATGGTATAAACAACTTTGAGCACAGCTTTCACTTGCCTTTTCCTTTTCATCATGCTGAAGGCATCCTGTTGCCACTGTCCTTGGTGCTTGAGGAGTGCTCTGCCAGCAGCAGCTGTGGAGAATGAGGCTACCCCAGTTTGTGGCAACATTTTAAAAGAAAGAAAACAAACCAACCAACCAACCAACCAACCAACCAACCAACCAACCAACCAACCTTCTCCTTTTAATTACATATGTGACAACAAGCAGAATGTCAAACATGGCTAGCTAATGTGCAGTCCTTTGGGCATTTTAGATGTCTCTTTCCCAGAGGCATGAAGCCTTCCCTGTTTCTAGGCCAGGACATTTGGGGCAGGAGAGAAGAAAGACAAACACCAGGTAGTTTTTATCTGACTGTAAGTCATTAAAAGCAAACCAGATGGTTCACTTAACAGTGGTATTAAAGTACAATGAGTAAAAGTATGCCTAGGGCATAGTAAAATCTTTAATCTGTCATTTGTCGTCAGCCTTAACCAGTGATTGATGGACAATTTCACAAAAGTGTGCAGATTACATTCTGGATGAATCAATTTACTATAATATTAATACAGTGCAATTGCTGATGCATTTACTTTTTATTGCATAGCCTTACGTCTTCATAATTTTGCTTACCTTTGGGGTATTTCTCAATTCAGTCATCAATTGAAATGAATGCCGTTGAGTAGCACTGAGTTTCTAAGGAAATAAAAATAAGTTGAAAAAAAAAAGTTGACCTTTAAGTGGAGCCCTAAAAACCTGTGGCTGAAGGAACTTTGTATTGAAGAGTGGTGATATAATACAGCTCAGCTGATATGAGCACTATATCCCAAGATATGTTATTCTATGCTATGACTATATGCCATGGCCTATTTATCTGTCCCATGACCAACTTTATGCAGTAGATAATGGATGCTCTTTTGCATCATGGGTTAGCAAACAAAGTGAAACTATAATATCCTGTATTTGCTATGATTGGTCCTGCTAAGTGCATCTGCAGTATAATTCATACACATACCTCCTAACAGCAGACTTTGCTAAGAGATGTCTTGGTAGTGAAAAATAACTTAAAGTTAGAAGGGAAAGGAGGGTGTTTTTTAGTATTCATTTCATCCTCATAACCTAACAATGATATTAAGTATTATATACAAAACTGTCAACTGTATTTTTAAGTGTATCTTGCCTCCAGGCTGTTTTTTTGGCCTCAGCTGGCACCATTTATTTCTCCTTTATTTTTATTCCCAACTTTTTTATTTTTTTTTTAATCTGGTTACAGTAGTAATTTCTCCTTTCACACAGGTTACACTTCTAAGATAAACTAACTCTTTAGGAAAAAACAATGCAGATAATTGTCTTTATCTGGATAAAACTTTTCTACCAAGCAAACTGTCAAGGGCAGATGATGTAATCTAAAATAATAAATGGTATTTTTTGGATATTTTCCTCACAAGTGAATGTACAAATTTATCATCTATGAGAAGCATTTCTAGACATCTGCTTGGGTTTTATTTCTAATATATAAACCCAGTTATTGTTTTTCTTAAGAGAACAAAATTCAAACTAGTTTGGCCCAGATATTAAGCAGTTGATGCTGCTATTGTAATATAGGCCTATCCCACAAAAACCCTGATGAAGAGCGGTTAGAGACCAATCCTAGTTTGCTGAGATCAGATAGTAATCGTACCTTTTGAGACTCTTTGTGAACCAGGGTCTTCAGGCCGCACATGGTGACACACTATAAGGTCGTGGTTCATTTGAAAAGCATGAGCCAGCCTTAGCTCTATGTGATATATGATGATACATGGGACACAACCTCCCCCATGTCTTGCTTTTACAATAAATAATCCCCTTACTGCCTGGACAACTGAGCACTTCGTTTGTTCTGGCATTTCTTAGGACAGTTGTAAAACTGAAGGTATTGAAGTTGGGAAGGATCTTGTCAGAGGGAATGTTTATTTTCAAAAGTTAGTGCTTTTGCTGAAGGGCTAGAGATTGAACCTTTGATGAAGATCACCTCATTATCAACGTTGACGTGTCATTACACTAAGATATACTTTGTCTTGATATCCAAAGTCACAGACAATCCACGGAATGGATTAATTGTGGAGGAGGAATGGAAATTTCATAAAGATTTGAAATAAAATCACACAAGTTTACATTTTTAGCCTTTTAGGTGGTCTAGGCTAGGTAAAGAATATTATAGAAGACAATTCCCAGTGGTTCCAACACCTTTTCTAGGTTGACCTTTTTTGCTACCTTTTTCATTGAAGCCAGGTTTAATTAATATTATAATAAGAATTAGTTTGGGAGTTTAGTCTGTAACAACTCTCACAACGCTATTCCATGATTCACATGAATTAATGATAGTGTGTTACTGAGGGCTGTTTTTGTCCCAGTTTGATGCAGACAAACTTCAAGAGGCTTGCAAGGCAAACAAAAGCTGACTTTCTGATGTGAAACAATCATAAAAAATACACAGTTTTAAAGACAAAATTCCTTTCATGCCTCTTCTGTTGCAGGTTGCCTCAGAGGAAAATTATACTCCACCCATTGAAATTACTTCCCACAGTTGACTTCTAGTCTGACTTCTTAACAAGCAGGTCTAACAGATATTCGTCAGAGGTTGAGGTTATATCTAGTATATTATAGAATTCCTCCTGGCCTTATTGCCAAGTGTATTAGCCAACTGAGTGGGACTCAGAAGACCTGAACCCTATTCTAGATTTCAAAATTAGCTGCTTGGGAAACTTCAAGCTACTATGCTTTGTTATCCAAAAAAAAAACCAAAAACCAAATGGCATTGACTGCTTTAGTGAAATGTTTTGAAATCTACTTATGAAAAATGCTGCGTACGAGCTACTAACTGGTATTCTTACTATCAAGAAAAGGGGCTCTGTGCAAAACTACATGGAATGCCCATTTTTTCCCTGAAGGAGAGAATTAAGGAGTGCCCCAGCATGTCTCCTAATGATTAACCATGCTACAGTTCTGGTATTTGCATGGGGACACTTCTGGAACTCATGGTGACAGCTTTGCCCTTGAAGGCAAACTTGTGTGGAACACGCTTTCTGTAGCACCATAGGCATAAGCCCGTACACACATGGAGCACTGTGCCACCAAGTGGGCTGTCAGTAGGCTGCCAGTAGAGCAGTGATCTGGGCAGAGAGTTGGAGGAAGCCCAAAGTATTGACCAGATGGTCATGCTGGAGGATGCCCTTCCAGCATGGTAGGGGCAGAGTCAGGCATTGGTAAAGTCTATGTAAAGATTTTCTATATTCTATCAACCTGCAGATCTTTCCTCATCTGCAGAGCAGTGCTAAGTACATCACCACACAGTCAACTAAGTTTTGGGTTTTTTCTAACTTGTATGCAAGAGTAGAAAAGCAAAGACCTGCTTGAGAAAGTCAAATTCTCCTGACTCATAGATGTGTCTTTTTTTTTTTTTAATTGAAATGAACAATTTCCAGGAATCTACTACCTAATAGATTCTTTTTCCCCATTAACTTCATCACCCATGCCCTGACTTTAAAAGCCATTTTAATGTTCCATTTTTAAAAATTTTTACTTTCTATAATGTAACAACAAAATAGGTTGTAGCCGATTAGCCTTGGTTTTAAGGCCAGGGGTGTTAAAAAAGCTTTTGTCAAAGGAACAGCCATGACAGAATGGTTCAATCAGTCGTACCTTGTGTGTGTGCTAAGCAGTATTTCAAGAGATGTGAAAATCTCAGGGGGAAAAAAGGTGATGTTTTGGGCAGCTCATGTTTTGTATGCAAATTACCATCATTCTCTTCTTTCCCCTGACCCCACCATGTTTCATCTTGGTCCACGTTCCTTCGGATAAGACAACCAGTGCTGTAATGGTCTGCCTGCCTCTGCTCTTAGTTTGCCCTATCTGTGAATGCATATATTTATCTGCTATTCCTGTATGTATTTAATATGTTAGTACATTATGCCCTGTGTAGTATATTACATAGTGTCCACAGGGCGTAAGAGCTGAGCAACTAGAATTTTATCTCAAGAAGTGGCTGGTCTGGTCATTTTTTAATTGTTTGCTTACTGCAATTCCCAAATCTACTGTTTTTTCCACTGTAGGATGTCACTGTCCTACATATTCCTAGGCTTCCACCTAAGTCACTAGCATTTAAATCTGATTGATCACTTGGGAAAGTGATCTGCAGCTTCAATTCATGTTTTTCCTCTGGCAATTTCTTACAGTATTGCAGACCATTTCAATTCTGACATCAAGACACAGCTCTGTCAATTCATTGCTGCTACAGTGGTATCATCTCATTTCCCAACAGCAGTGTACAGCCTTTTGGCTGGGTATTAATAACAGTAAAGCATGTATCATGGTATCAGTTAAAGTACCTAGAATTGTGTCCCAATTATTTATTTTCCTTTCTTTTTTTTATTCCCATTTCACCACCAGCTGCATTCAGACCAGGATAAAGGAGATGGATCACTTAAGTACATCCTTTCTGGAGATGGAGCAGGAGACCTCTTCATTATCAATGAAAACACTGGTGACATCCAGGCCACAAAGAGACTAGACAGGGAAGAAAAGCCTGTATACATACTCCGTGCCCAGGCTATAAACAGAAGGACTGGAAGACCAGTGGAACCCGAATCTGAGTTCATCATTAAGATCCATGATATCAATGACAATGAGCCAATGTTTACAAAGGATGTTTACAATGCCAGCATTCCCGAAATGTCAGATGTTGGTAGGTGCTAATAATTGATTTCAGTGTCTTGTCTGACTTCTTTCTGTGGAGGTAAAGAAGGGCCCAAAGTTTACAGGCACTGAATACAGGCATCCACGAGGTCAGGAGTAAAAGCACCCCAGGTGTTCAAAAAAAATGAACAAAGAAATAAATAAAATCTAATTCCATGACAAAAGTGGAAAATGTTTGCTGGAATAACAGGTGCCAGCTGAGTGAAACCACAAAAAATAAAGTTGATGCAATCTAGTTTAGTTCACAGTGAAAGTGAGCTGAGCTAAGCCATGTCACATGACACTTGTAGAGTTTGACATGCTTTGTTAAAATAATTATTAGCAGTGTAATGACACGGTAATCAAGGGTGTCGATATCACCCTTAGGTCTGTCCAGCAACCAGTGTTTAGTTCAGGAACATAGCAGGGAACAGAAAGGAAAAAAAAAAGGAAAAGGAAAAGGGCAAGTTCAGAAGTAGTTGTGCACACTTCAGGAGGAAAAAGTGTCACCTGAGTCAACTCATCACTGATTCTGAGCTATGCCATTAGCTTCCTCTGACCTTTGTTGTTCATTTCATGCAAAAGGAAAGAGCTCTAAAGTCCATTGAAGTCCACTGAAATCTTTTTATTGATTTGAGATGTATCAAGCTGTAAGAGTCAATCAATATAAGAAAAGAAAATAACTTCCTTGAAATATGATTTTAAGATTGGATCTTTTCCAGAGAAGTTGACAGGTTTTGATTATTTGTCTCTGATTCTTAGGGAGGTCATTTTTATTTCTTTATAATAAATCAATGGATGGCTGAACTGCAAGAAACACATTTCTAATAAGAACTAATATCCAGGGAGAGAAGCATTAATTAATCATAATCAAGAACGAGATTAAAATAAAGCTCAAGTAATTCAAAAATAAAGACTTTGGGGCATACTCTCTCCTCTCATTCATGGGACTTGTCACATGGATGAAACCTCATCTGGTGAAGAGAGAACCTAATACTCACTTTTTAATATGTGAGGTGAATATTTTATTCACAAATCTGCTTTAAATGCCAAAACTTAAGATCACTTTTTATGTTTGTTAACACTTTTCCTGGGATTCAACATCATTTCTTTCTCTAGAAGACACATAAAAAACCAGATTTACATTCCCATGTCAAACACCTTACAAACATGAGTAAATTTGCAAAAGTGTATCCTTGGCCTAGATTCAAATTCTGAATTCATTCGCTGTCTGGGGAAGGGTGCTTTTCTCATTTCTTCATAAGAAATGTGATGATCTACATATCCAGTCAATACCTGTGTATTTTAATGAACTGAGAATAAGCCAACTATAATTTTGGTTTTGTATCGATGTCCTTTACAAACAGAGAAACTTCCACAGAATAAGAATGTCTCTAATGTTTTAAACCTTAACTATGCTTTTTCTACATCATAAACTGTCTTGGTAATGAAAAAAAAAAGCCAAAACCCCTCTGTATTTTCTGTGTTTTTATTTTCTGTAATTAATCATTGCAGGTACCTTTGTTGTGCAAGTCACTGCAACTGATGCCGATGATCCTACATATGGGAACAGTGCTAAAGTTGTCTACAGCATTCTACAGGGACAACCATATTTCTCCGTTGAATCTGAGACAGGTCAGGGGACCTTATCTGTCATTCTCTGACAATATCTGTAATTCAAAATGACATGCTATGCCAAGCTAGGACATACTAGGCAAAAACTTCAAAGAGATTACATCTTACTCAGTGCAAAAATCTGACAAACTTAATAGGGCAATACATCTGTAAACATGACACCTACATTATTTTAATCTTACCAGCAAAGCCTAATAAATACAATTAGTACTGGATGTGAACCAGTTTTCAATCATTTTTAACAAGAAGTGGGTAGAAAGAGCTGTGGATGCTTAAATTAAACCAAATAGGTTGGGTTTTAGAAGAGAATGAGAAACAGGTGGGTGTGGAAAAAAGTGCTTAATCCTCATAGATCTTCATAATGGCTAAATTAAGACTGAGGGTTTGTTCAGGTGGGTTTTTTTTTTTCTCCTCTTGCTTCGTCAAAACTTGTTTAAAGTAATTATAATTCCTGTACATCTGCAACATATCACTTTAATGATAATTTTATGAAAGAAATCTTAATTAAGACTAATGATAGAAGAGGTAAAATTGGCTGTGGCACTACACTAGGAGATCACAAATAGAATCCCAAACTTCTGAGCTCTGTTTTTGGAAGATGTTTAAATTATACACAAGTGACTGGAATCTTTTTTTAGTGGATTTAGTAACAGCTTTAGAACCTGTGGATGTAAAACATATGAATTCTGGCTGACTGAATCTGCTGTACCATTGACTAACTGACTATATGTATTGCCTCTTCACAAGACTTGTAACAAACTAGGTTGCTGGGAGCTAGAGAAATAGTTTCCTCAGCACCTTCACAGGAAAAGAATGGATCATCCCAGACAAACAGATTTTACCATTGTTTCTTAAATAATTCTTATCAGAGACTCAGGAAAGGAAAAGGAGGAAAGCATTAGATGTCTCAAAGAGAAAACTGAAGGGGAAAAATGTACATAATTCTGAAAAGAAGGAGAGACAAAATAAAAGGGAGTTTCCCTTCAAGCATAAGGTATTAGATAATACAAGCAAGGATTTTTGCACCAGTGTGCTCGTTCTCATGTGGACAGTACACTATGTGCTCTTCTATCTAGAGTTATAATGAGGATAATGTAGCTGGGAGCTCACCAGTAATAATCTTTTAGCAAGAGGGTTGTATGGGGCACAGAGGGGAAGCAAGGTAAACCACAGGCTTGATCTTCCTTCCATGGAAATCAATTGCAAAACTCCTAGAGTGAAATAAGTCTCTCTCAAAGCTGCTGTGGATTTTGCCACGGATTTCAGTACTTGAATTTCACCCCTTTTGCCTACAAAGGAGTCAGTTCTTAGCCTTAAGAGACCCAGTGAGAATGCAAACATTTTGCTTCATGGTAAATCTGAGTGATTGAATTTCAATAGGAGTTGGCCTCATAACTGATATTTGTGCCTTTGAAGAAGGAGGTGAATGGCAAATCATTTCAATCAAATATAACTAGAAATACATATACTTGGGCATGCTCGGATGCTCACAATTTTCTTAATTAATTTATTTTCTTCCATTTAATGTTGCTGTACTGCCTCTTTAATGATGTCTTGCTGAAGTTAGCTTTTTTCTTTTCAACCACGTCAAAATAAAAATATTGACAGAACAGGAGAAAAAAAATGGAGCACATTATAATGAACAAAGAGCCTTTTTCCAGTTCAGTGAGAGACTTTAGCAGGGAACTGAAAAGGGGTAAACAGTTATGTAAAATAGCACTGCTCACAAATAGGTAGAACGTCTTTCTGGGGATGCCACTAATATTGTGTCTGTCACACAGGCAGCAGCCTGAGATATGGTATGACAAGTCTGTAATTTAATGTGCCATCTCGTAACAGTAAATATTTGTACTGGGCAAAGTTTACTTATTACACAGAGATTGTTTTGTTCTTTAGGCTATGGGGTTTTTTTAATAAGAATTTCCATTAAAGTCAGTACCTTACCTGTGAATTCCCCCTCTCTAATTTTCATGTTTTCAGGCATTATTAAAACTGCTCTGCTAAACATGGACCGTGAAAACAGGGAGCAGTACCAAGTGGTCATCCAGGCTAAGGACATGGGAGGCCAAATGGGCGGATTATCAGGAACCACCACCGTGAACATCACGTTGACTGATGTAAACGACAATCCACCTCGCTTCCCCCAGAGTATGGAATATTTACATTCTATGTCTTTACAGTAAAATGGATGAAAATTGATAGGGTTGGTTTTTTTTCACCTCACATTGTTTCCACTGTCATGAACTTACTGAATATCAGACTTAAAAGAAAAGACAACACACAAGCAAGCAATAGGATCATTGTAAGGTTAATTGCAATGACTGGGAAATGTATCTTTAATATTTTTACTGTAGTTGCAGTAGATAGTCTGAGATGTGAATTAATGTACAGAAACATTTTTTTCCTACCTGTTAAATAGCTCTGACCGATAGAATCTATATATCTTGATCGATATTATTCCTGTTAGACCATGTGATTGACTGCATTTTAACGTATCTGTTCTGATCTAACATATTTGAGTTCTCAAACATATTTATTTAAGCACATAAAATGATCCCAAGAGCATTTCTATCAAAATGAATACTGACACCCAGAAAGCATTTGCCTCCATGGGTTTTCCTATTTTCTTTGCATACAGAAACAAAAGCACTTACATAAATATACCAGCTATTTCTGCCTGTTGTTCTTCCCTTGTCTCAGGTTATTTGGTAGATATCTGTGTGATATTTAAGGCAATCACTTGAGCCAGATCTCTTAAAAAGTAATTTCTATTAATGAACATTCATGGCCATTAAGCGGTTCAGAGAAAGTCAGCTTTCGTCCACTTCTCCCCCCACACTTTTTTTTTCCTTTCTTTTCTTCCTTCTTTCTTTCCCACCACTGCTATGTGTGTGATGTGTGTGTATCACGGTGTCATTGTGTGTCAAAGTCAAGAGCAGCTGTTAGAGAAAATAATTGCAGATACTATCAGACAAATCAGCAAGCTTTGGCAGTTAAGTCACTGGGAAAGTTATTGGAAGCAACTTGTCATTTAAGTTCAAAGTCTGTTCTTAGCTGTGGGCAAAGCATTTCCATTTAAATTAGAGCAACTTAAGAGAAAATATAGCACTCTGACTCCAATGAGTTAATTATGCATCTCTGGGCATAAGTGTCTTCAATATAAAAGACAAAGATACAGCTCCATAATGCAACATTCCCCAAATAGAGGGTTTTGGGGTTTTTTCAGAGGAGAATTCAGTGTAGCACATTATTAATAGGCATTTGGACTGGATTTGGCTATATTGTTACTAAGCTGCATTGGCCTCTGGCAGTTCTTAATATTTGTCTTTTGGCCTCAAGGCATTTTTCATATACAATTTTGATATGGCCAACAGAGACCCTGATAATATCTGGAAAGGGACTTATGTTGCTAAAGATATGTATATGTAGAAAAACAAAATGCCTATCCTTCATAATAGAAAACAGAAAAATAAGCTACTTTTATCCACATGAAGGTGAGGCAGAAGCTGAAGGCTGTTGCCCGATGAAGGCCTGAAGGCACAGCGACTCGCTAATTCACCTGGGCATGCCCAGCGTGAACGGTGGGCTGAGAGATCGTGTCCAACATACCATGACAAAATTTCCCTCTCTGCTGTAGGCACATACCAATTCAAAGCTCCTGAGTCTACGCCACCTGACTCACCAGTTGGCAGGATAAAAGCTAATGACGCTGATGTGGATGAAAATGCAGAAATCGAATACAGCATCACTGAAGGGGATGGATATGACATGTTTGGAATTACCACAGACAAGGACACACAGGAAGGAATTATAACTGTCAAAAAGGTACCCATCTTAACACACTTAATCCCTGCCTCTGAAATAGCAGTCAAAAGTTTATCTAGCACATACTTGTTCTTCATTTTTAGTGCAACACATGTTGTTTATTGATTTGAATTCTATCTGTTAGGAATCTCTATATTACCTATAAAAAGCTTCTTTTATACGAGCAATTGGGACCCTTCCTCATATCCTCCTTTACTAAAGCAGTGCATGTATTTTGAAGGACCTGAGAGAATAAATGCCCTAGGGAGCAGGATAGGACTGAGAAAAAGAATTCTACAGTCTGAACACAGAGTAACTCAAGGAGGCACCACCCTGCAACTGTGGTTTTCTCCCTGTAATGCTTACAGGATTTGCTCACTTATCAGAAAGGGATGTTAAGACCACAGAAATAACCAGTATCACGTTGCATATACTGCACTGTAAGAAGATGTTCAATTGTATGGATATAAGGTATTAAAGTACATTAAAAAAATCTTTCAGCTCACATCTTGTAAAAATGTAATTAATAAATCCATCAGCATGCTTTTGCTTTAGAAAAAAAATCACAGCGCCTTGCTGGATCACAATGGACATCATCTACAAGGTTGCACATTGGCTGTCAGAAAAGGTTTGAGAAATATTGTTTACAGTGGGTTATCAGGCAAGCTTGATAAGGTTACAGATATCATCCTCCATCAGTTCAAGTTCAGTCATCACTAGATAGACATTGTGTAGATTTTCCAAATATGCACTTGCTTATTGATATCAGTACGACACCTGTCATTACTTGTTTTTTAGGATATGCCTTCTAGGGGCTGATTATGATATCAGTCTAACTCTGTTTGCATTTCTGTCCATTGCTGACAGAACTGTGAATCTACTACGGCATAATGGAAAAAAGGGGTGACTACTCTCTCCCCACATTTCTTTAAGTACTGTAACAAAAAGTCACTAATTGCTGCCTCTTTTTAATAGAGTGTGATACAGTCATAGCCTATCATAAAACCATGTTTTCCTTGATGAGTGGTCCTGGATGTCCAGACACTAGATGTCACAGTGTTTCATTTCAGTGATGGAAAACCAATATTTAAACAAGCAGCTCATAGAAAATCTTCCCCTCTTCACTACGGGGTGGTTAGGGGAAAGGAATAGAGAAGAAAACATCAAAATGCCAAAAATGACAGTATGAAAGGCATGAAGAGTTACAAATATTTGAGAAGGAAAGATTAATTGATGTTTTGGAATTCCAGGCAGAGAATTCCCTCTAAAGTGTTTCTGGGTTTTTTCTATACTATATCATCAATGACAAAGAGCCCTGTCTTTCTCCTTTCTTCTGGAATTTTAATTCTAGTTTGGTGTCCTGTTATCTACCAGGCTGCAAACCACAGCAAATCCCACAGACCTCTCAATTTTTTTTTTCCCTCTCTTCCCAGGCATTGGATTTTGAAACTAAAAACCTTTATATTCTTAAAGTAGAAGCTACCAATACTCACGTGGATCCTCGATTCCTCTACCTGGGGCCATTCAAGGACTCAGCTACAGTCAGAATTCAGGTGGAGGATGTAGATGAACCCCCTGTGTTCAGCAGACCAGCATATATTATGGAAGTGAAAGAGGATGTTCCAATAAACAGTGTAATAGGAACAGTAACTGCTCAGGATCCAGATGCTGTCAAGAATCCTGTCAAGTAAGCATAGAATATTTCAGCTTGTGCATAGCTTTTTTAGAGCTTTAATTTTGCTTTTTTCATGTCAGCACACAAAAAACCCTCACTTTTAACATGAAATTGTTCAGGTATGCTTAAATATGGAGTATTGTAGATGGTAAACGATTGTGCACACTTGAGCATATCTATGTATGTGTGATTGTGATTACATCTTATTTGCTTCAGTAACTAATGCTTGTGGTACTTTCTACTGTGGAAGAATTTACTGTGGAAAGAGCATTAAGAAGTTGTTAGTGTTCTCCTTCCACCTTTAACATTTTCCAGTGCAGTGCAGTGCATCCTCTTGGCTATGTGACAGGAGTGTGATCCAGCAGCCCTTTCTTCTCCCTTACATCCAGACCTGCTTAAGAGAGATCACATTTACCTGCTCTAAACTGCGAGCCTTAGAAGCAGCTCATGTTCACACGCAGACTCTGATCTCACTTGTGTCAGTGTAAGGTTAGTAAAATAAGAATCACTCTCATGGACTTCATCAATTACAGTTGCCACAAATCAATAAATTAGTCTTAGAAGCAGAGGAAATGTTAAAGTTGAAGTAGCTAAACCTAAGCCTTCATTTTTTGTATATTAACAGGTACCTTGTTTCAGTATGTTTGAAGACAGACCTGAGTACTTATATTGGATAGAGTATAAAAGAATTTTTAAACAGTTGCATGCTTTAATTAAAGTTCATTGCTACTGACAAAGCAGTAAGAGGAGGAAATGAAAAATACAGTGATATTAAATCAAGGTCAGTTTTCAGCATGTCTCTGAGTTGGGCATCTTGGAAATGCAATAGTCGTCTTAAGATCAAAATAGGACAATGCAGGTTTAATAAAAATCCAATCCATCAATACTTTGCACTTCTGCAAATAACTATCTTTCATCAAGATATCTTATGTTTATGAAGCATGACTAAGTTTTAAGCTCTGTGCTCATCTTGTGAGGGGGTAAATATTGCCATCTTAATTTCCTAGGTGAAAAAACTAAATCAAAAATCTTTTCTGGCAGAAACCCTCTCTGTTTACATGCAGTGTCCTGCACGTGAATTCTTATTCACAACTAAGCCTTCTAATTTTAATTAGAAGAATGGATTTAGTTGAAAGGAACCTTAAAGATCATGTAGTTCCAACCCCCCTGCCATGGGCAGGGACACCCTCCGCTAGCCCAGGTTGCCCAAAGCCACATCCAACCTGGCCTTGGACACTGCCAGGGATGGGGCAGCCACAGCTTCTCTGGGAAACCTGTGCCAGGGCCTCACCATCCTCCCAGGGAAGAATTTCTTCCTTATATCTAATCTAAATCTACAGCCTTTCAGTTTAGAACCATTACCCCTTGTCCTATCTCTCCATGCCCTTGTCAACAGTCTGTCTCCAGCTTTCCTGTAGGGCCCCTTCAGGTACTGGAAGGCCACTATAAGATCTCCCCGGAGCCTTCTCTTCTCCAGGCTGATCAAGCCAAACTCTCTCAGCCTGTCTTCATAGAAGACCTGCTCCAGCCCTCCTATCATCTTCAAAGCTCTTCTCTGAACTCACTCTGACAGCTCTATGTGCTTCTTATGCTGGGGATCACAGACTCACGAGAGCAGACTAGAGGGGAAGAATCACCTGCCTATCTTTCCTAAAGAGCCTGCTTCCTTCCATCCCAACAGTCCAGTCACAGGAGCCATCATCTCCATGTTGCCAATAAGAATATAGCCCAGTAGGTGTGTGCACATTTCCAACTCCTCTTGTTTGTTCCCCAAGGCAAAGAGGCATTTAACTTGGGCCCCTGGTGAAGCTGACTTACTCGCCAGAGTGGCTTGAATTCCTCTGTGCTGCACTTCAGGTGCTCTCCTGCTGACCTGTGATCCTTCTGCTTGCTCTGGGCATCTAGTGCTGGCACTGGCATCCAACTGGTAGGAATGGGATGGACTGAGGTTTCCTTCCACTAGCAACTTTAGTTTAAAACCATCTTCACCAGCTTGGCAAGCCTGTGACAAAAGATGTTCTTTCCCTTCTTTTTCATGTCTGTCACATAATGCAATGATTAGATGGAGCTCTGGACTAGCAGAGCAGAGTTATAAAAAGAGCAGCATGTTTTGCTGACTTTGGGAAAGCTCAGGGACAGAATAAGCCGCTTCTATAGCACGTCTTCATGGGTGTGCTAGCACGAAGATGAAAACTTCATTGGGATGATACCCAGTCCCCTTCCAGTCTTCATACAAACCTGCTTTTTTATCTCTAATGGCACTGGAGAGCGAGGGGAGTGCTTCCCTGCTTCCCTGTGGTGATAACTACAACCATTTGCATTTCACACCAGCACCAGCTCCTAATTATAAGTGATTTACAGTGGATAGGGATTATGCTGTTCATTGTTGAGTACTGCCTACTGACTCTTTTCTATTAATTGAATGTGCTAAAACTTGCCTATCTTTCAGAGGGCAGTTCTTTAAAATGCATATTGAAGTATCAGATAATTATTGAGGAAAATTTAGCAGACATGTCAAAATTGATGCAGAGCAGCGGAAAACTTGTCTCCCTCATTCTCTAATAGCATGCAACAATCAAGGTGAACGGAGAAGAAAAAGAAAAATGAGGAAGAGGTTAGAGTAACAGAAATAAACACAGCAAGAAGAAACATGAAAATCAGCAAGAGGGGATGGAAATCAGCAGAGAATAGTAGCCTGAGAGATCTTAGCTTGTAATAAATGTAATTTTATGGTGCTAATATCATGAATATCTCCTAGAATTTAGGGGCACAGGTTGAGTCTGCATCTTTTTGACAGGGTGATTTTTTTTTTCTCCATCATGCAATAGAGATGCTAAATCCAATTTTCACTCTGAGCTTCAGGGAAGATGCAATTAGACTGTATATATATGACTTGTCACTTGCTTGTCAATTTTTCTTGACGGTTAAAAATAAAAACTTGAGACACTTGATATTACAATGAAAACCTTCCATTTTCTCCTCTACTTGAGTGAAGATTTCTCTTTTTAAACAAACTGAGCCCTAACTCTGTTAGATGAAAGCCCCTTTGATCTTCCATTAAAGGGAACCTTCACAATAACATTATGAAAATGCATTATGAAAAATTCACACACACACATCCCTTCCTGACCCACAAATCTTCCTGACTTACAGTTACATTAGACAGCAAGCTGCTGAACATCAGCAGACAATGAAGCAGTAGCAGGCTATGAAGGGATCTCTGCCCTGGTTGTAAGAGTGCGTAATCATTGACGACCTGTGTGTTGGTGGAGCTACATTCATCAGTCCAGCCCTTAGAAATAAGCTCTGCTGTGACATGGCTTTACAGAAACCCACAAGAAAGGTGTTTGGCTGTATGTGAATGTGCATCTGTGGGCAGCAGTGCTAATACACTCCCGAGTAACACTCCATTGTCCAGCTGTGGTATTTAAAAGAGTTTTGCAGTCTTGATTGAAGCAGAAATATCAGGAACCGCTGCACACTGAAGACAATAATGCTGCAACTGGCGCTGCTGTATTGTGCATCAGATCTTTGCAGATTGCTAGTTGAGCTTTTCTTGCTATAGTAACTCCTCAGAGGCATAATGAAGTTCATCAGTTACTGGAACTGTCTCCCTGCTGTGATTTGATTTACTAAAGTATCCCAGATGAAAATGATCTGCAAACAAATGTAAGGCTTAATTTTGTTTGTGTATTTTACCGACAACATATTTGCATGTGTTAGATTCTCTCTTTCACCCTCCCCTTCTGCTTGCAATGTGCAAAGAGAGACTGGAATCTACATAGATACGTTTTAACTTCCTAGCTTGTCAATTCCTCGTGGTTTGAAAGGGATGAGGTCCTGAAACCTGACAAATATGCACCAGTAATTCCATTAAATAAATGTAGAAATGAGTTTGATGATGTCTGCTTAATTCTTACTAGGTTATGATCTGTAAGTCAGAATCACCACCAGTTCAACATAATTAACAGTCCTTGATCAAAAGAGACTGGATTATACAAACTAAGAAATAGAAGTGACAGTCTAGCTTATTAAAGTCATCCTTCTAGACCAGGGTTAATGGTATAATTAGAATATACATTAACTGCTTTGACCGTGTGTGTATTTTCTTTTGAATATGAAGAAATAAAATTAACATTTCATTAAGAAGCTGTTCTCAGGTTTGGTTTTTGGGGTTTTTTTGTGAGTCTAACTTTTCACTGTGAAAATAACTGAATGTATACATATGGTTTTACAAGGAATTATGTTTTTAAATTCTGAATATCTTGTAGAAGTCTACAGCTCTGGTAACCTTAGAAGAATTTCAGAACATTGTTTTTTTTGATTCCAGATACTGTACAACAGATTGAATTTGAGAAATCTTACAGATTAACGATAGTGATTACAATATGCCAAGGCATTAAAATGTGCTAAGGCAGTAAGATATTTAAAGTCCATCCATAATATGAAGCATGAGTGAAAGCATTAATTAACGGAAAAAAACCAAAACCAACAAACGGACAACTCGCACCTAAAGCGAGTTGCTTCCTTAAATGTTTTGCTGAATAAGAGACTGAAACATAATGTTACAGCTGGCTGGAACAGCTAATCTATGGAAAATCCTGCTATTTTGTTTCAAATAGGAACGAAGAATCTAGTTTTACTGCAAAATGGAAATACCAAAGTATTTCCTCTGAAAGATATGGAAATGAGCACGGAATATCTGAAAAATAATTGAATTCACAAAATACCAACATAATATCATATAAAAGCCTGAGTGAATGAAAGTTAAAATGAAATGTTTACCATATCAAGTACTTACTTTGTCAAAATATAAGAGAGTCAGACCCGTTTGTATGAATGTGTTTCCATCAAACATTTCAGCTATAAGTCAACAAATCCACATGTATTATTTAGATTTGGACAAAACAACAGGGCTTGCTGGAGCTGTCCCATCAGTCAGCGCTGCCTGTTTCATACCTTCTCACACGCTCCTTCCAAGCTGACGGTAGCCTTACGCTGCTGCGTAATGAACTGGGTTGGTGACACCACAGCTGACTTGGGTGCAGCTGAAAGGGCAGTACTGTTAGACAAGTGACAGCCACAAAGAAAAACTAAATCAACTCCTGAAAAAACTGCAAGGTGTGTCTATGCAAGTCCCACCAACAAAAGGGAGCTGTGCGAGTACCTTTGAATTTAACTTGGTGACTTCCATAGGGATTTTAACATGGAAAAAGAAAAAAAATATTTATTGAAAATAATTAATACTTGCTATAGTTTTCTTTAGGAAGGTAGGCTACACTGAAATTCACTTTTTAGAGTCAGACCAGTGTCATTTGCTGTGGAGATTATATCCCATCTTTTTACGTGCCAAGAAGAAATAAAAATGCAGTCCTGAGAGAGTTAGCACGTTAGTTCATTTTAAACCTTTGTCAGACTGACAGGTTTCAACTGGACTGTTCTGTCCCCTCCTTCATCCATGCATGATGTTTCCCAGAAGTTGAGATGCTGCACAGGCACTGGGAAATCTGTGCAGAACAACGGACATGTCACACAGCTGCTCCTAACGCAGAGCAGGGAATGGAGATTTTTCTTTAGCCTCTGCGTGTCCCTCAGTTCTGTAGTGGTTGTTTGGTATATTTCCATGCTTTTTCTTTTTTTTAAAGGTCTTTTCCCCAAAATACTTGGTGTTTCTACAATCAGTGATAGAATTATTCCGTGTATATTTGTGTGTCTTCAATTGCACATCTCTATGAGGAAAACAAACTCTGCCAGTCATTCTCCTGGTCCAAATTTTCACCTGACCGCATGCCGGCTCAGCTGTACCTTTATCCTTGCCTGGACATAAGGGACAGCAGTAGCTGCCATGTCTCTCCATCGACGTGGCCTGCAAAGGACAGCAAGGGAGCACACTAAGGCTCTCTCCTGGGCTGTACATCAGCAGGAAATAAGAACAGAATAATGCAACTGTATTCTTGCTCTAGCAACATCAGAAACATATTTCTGTCAAAACCTCCATAACTGATGCGAGAATTTTCCCTTCATGAGTGATGAAACCAAGTCACAGTGTTTGGATCAGGGTGGTAGCACCCCCTCCTGTGAACTGGAGAGTTCTGCTTTTAAAGTCGGATTCAGTTCGGCAGAAAGAGTGGAAGATTGGATTGAAAATTTGAATCCTTATTTAGACTCTGAGCTCCTCCAGAGCTTGTTAGCATTCATTCTCACATCTAGATACCATCAAGCAGGGCTGATCGTGTTAGATTTAATGAATTACAGCAAACCTTTATGTGATATCTACCGTGGAATAATGAATCTCCGTTCCATGCTGACTTGTTTTTGGGGGGCAGTCTTTTTAAATACTGGGAAGTGAAAGGCAGAAATACATCCCAGATGTCAAATTTAATATCAGAAATGATGTGGAACAGTTGAGATATCAAACCATAAAAAGAGGGGTTTATAATGGGAAAGCCAACTCAGCCTTAAAATAAACTTCATATCTTCCAGGACAGACTTCACATTTCTCACTAAAAACAAAGCTTTGATGATTCTCAGAGGTATGTAAATTCCACAGTAATTCATTTATTCAGTGACAATGCTCCACCTTCTAAATCAAACTTCCAATGTGTCATTATCCAGTAGCTCAGAACTAGCTCTTTGTGTGAATATATAAAGACGCCGAAGCCTGCTCTGAAAACAAAAAGTCAGCCCCATTTACTAGCTGTTTGATGTCTAGTCTTAGAAGATGCTTTAAGAACACAGAAATTAAAAGGAAAGCATTCTCCTAACCCCTGTCTCTGTATTTGCAGGTACTCTGTAGATCGACACACTGATATGGACAGAGTGTTCAACATCAATTCAGGAAATGGTTCGATATTTACTTCAAAACCCCTTGACCGGGAAACACTGCTATGGCACAACATTACAGTAATAGCAGCAGAGATCAGTAAGTCAAACCTAAATACCACTGCTGTCCCTGATGTAATGAATTTAGCCTTCTAGCTGAGCATGTGGAAAGCACAGCTGGACAGATGTCAGGTTATATGGATAGTCCACTCAATACTAATGAAGAAGCGGAAGCTCTGCAAGAGGTGGTCTGCAGTTTTGTGTTTACTAGGAACACAGGTCATGAAGAGGTAACTTAGCTGGGCAGGGAGGAAAGGTCACAATTCCCTGTTTTCTATGCAGTGATAGCCATTTTTAGTTTCGAACATGATTATTGGATTCTGAAATGGATATGCAGCAAGAAAGAGGGTTTAAAGCTGAACTGCATTCCATGGCTGAAATCTGTCTGATCCAGACTGAATATAGTGCAGGCTGGATGTTTTCAAGCAGGACTGAGGTGGCTGGGCTGAGCTAGGTGGCCAGATCTTAATCTGTTTTAAGGATTTCTGCTTTTAACTTCTTTAGCATCCTTTGAAATTACGAGCCATCGTTATACATCAGTCTGTCACTTAGTTGAGGACTGCTCAGAAAATGTAATCTTGTGATAATATCAGTCACAATCATTTTAGGAGCTGAAATGCCAGGGATCTAGATAACGACTTGGATGCAAGGTGGCCTTAATAAACAATCCTCTTTAACACATTAACTGTGAGCATGTGAGATGGTCAAGTATTAGCACATGAAATTCTGTTCACTTTTGCAGAGTCACAGTGCCTACAGTTGTGAAGCAAGGTTGGATGGTAGACAGATCTAGCATAAACACCACTTCTGTGACCCTCACAAAGTCTTTGAGCAATGCAGAGGCTGAATGGCTCACTTTTTTTTTACACAACTGGAGACGATGTAAATTCTCCTTTCTTAGACTGTGTGTTTGAGTATGGCTCCATCAGCAGCTGAATGGTGAGGAGGGTATAACTAAGGAGTACTTGACTCCAGCTTTCTCTACTTTGTAGGTCTTTTTAAAAACTTAGAACTGATGTGAAACAACCCTACTGAGGCAAGAAGATGGGGTTATGAAAAATTAATACAGGGCTAAGGCTTACAGGAATGATTCTTCTCAATAGTTTTCTGCCTCTTGAAAGCTTTCACCTTTTAGTGCTAGATATAAGGCTTCAGCACACCAAGCACTGACTTCTGGCTGCCGGTTAGTGAGGTGTTTGTGTTTCTCTTAAGTTTGGAAGGAGTGAACCGGGGTCAAGAGTTGTAAGCTACAGACTGCGCTCCGGCGTAGAGGAGGGGGTGGGAAATAAAAACCTGAAAAGGAAAGAATAAACAATTACATTTAGGAAGAACACTTGCATTGATCCCAGAGGAGATGAAATAATACAGAGAATGGTACACTATCTGAAAACCAACTTAGCATCTATATGAAGTACTCGTTTAATTCTTTGCCTCCTCCCCAAAGGAGAGAGCTTCTAATGGGCTAACTCAACTAAACCCTTTGTGTCTGACAAAGGCTTCTGTCTTGATTACCATTCCTCTAATCTGAGTCCTTCCAGGCTGCAACAAGCTACTTCCCAGGCTGTGCTTCACCAAGCCTAGACTGAATTTGTCATAACTGGGCTAGATGCCTTCCAAAGGCGATTTTCTTGGCCGAAGTGCAGCCACTGTTGAAACAAACCTTGGTCTGATCCAGACTACCTCACTATTTAGTCTCAAGAGAGTAGACTGGAAAGCACCCCTGCTTACTGCTCCTAGTTAAACCAAATTAATTTCTAGCAAGACTAGCTGAAGTCCCATTCCACTAAATCCAGATAATTCCAGTGATTGCTGTCAGTGGCATAGCATCACATCAAACTCCAGGTATATTTCACTGAAATAATCCAAAAGAAATATCCAATCAAGTCACAGGCAGGATGCACAATCAGATTGATGGGTGCTCCCTTTGATATTAAAAAAAAAAAAAAGAGAAGATAAAGTCATAAAGAGAAACACCTTTCAGTGATGACTGTTCTTGATTTCATTTTACTATAGAAAAAAATTAAAAAGACAGAATTTGCTTTGCTTTTAATTGTCTTTAAATTGCCAGTAAGTTTAGGTAGCTCTATCTTTTACAGTTCTTCTTTTTCACCAGTATGAGCTGCAGTTTCTCAGCAGCCTGGAGAATCCTGCTGTGAACATTTCAAAGAAATGGTTGGTGAAACACTGGGTCAGTACATGTGCCATGGTCAGAAGACAAACTGGCAGTAAAATTCAGTATACAGGGCTACCGATTCACAGCTGCAGAATTACAGATGATTTACTGGCTAGAATTCCAGCGTGTTCTAAAATGTTCTTTACTTAACACTTAAGGGTATATCAAACATTGGCAGGACTTTGAGGCTGTATTCAGAACTCCCCTGCCCCCCACCCTTACTCCCCCCTACCCCCCTCCTCCCCCAAACTTAACAAAAAAAACCCCAACCAAAACCAAACAATATAAACCAAACTAAGATTTAATAGTTTGGTTGCTGGCTCAAAAGAGAATATACCACTACAGATTTAACCAGATTGTTGAGTCTGTGGAGCTTTTTAGGAGATGGAGCCCAGCAGTAACTGAAGGATAATGCAAACAAATTTGCAAAAGTAATTTGAAAGATGAAAAAAAAAGGTCTTTAAGATGTATCCATATTTTTCAACTCATGTTTCTGTTAAATCAGAAAAACGGCTCTTGTCCACAGAGCGTAGAGTTTTTATGAAGTTCCTATTTATTACAGTTTCATTTGAAATTGTGAGACTCTTAAGCATCTAGAAGTAAAATGAAAATATGTAGTTCATGGTTCAAAAGGCAGGAAAGAAAACAATTGTAATCTTGAGAGGAAAAGAAACACATTTGCCTGTATATTTGAATATATTTGTTAGAAAGGTATGCCCTCATAAAACATTCTTGCCAATAGTCCCACAACTTCAAATGAGTACCTTTTATTTCTGCCTATTATAAAAATTCAACATTTGTATTGACGTATTTGAGCACAGAATTCAGCCTAGTCTATATTATACATAAACTGTTATTTTATACATCGAATGAATTTAGCCCAGTGATTCATATTAGAAAGTGGTTTATGCCTAATGGAATCATATTAACTTCAATGGGACTGTGCAGCTTTAAAGCACAATATTTTGTCCAAATGACTGAGCTCTGTAATAAAAATACACAGTGCCAATGTTGGAGAAGGCATTGCTGAATTTATAAATGTATGATAAACACAGTAATAGGACTTGTATTAAAGCCCAACTCAACAAGCTGAACAAGTAATGAATACTTGTAGAAGCATACAGAGTCTTAGATTGGCTATATTATATTGCACTATTTTTTTCACTTGAATCATAGGTTAAAATGCATTAATAAACTATATTAACACCAGTAGGAAATTAGCATAGCAAAAGTTGTTTTCAGCCCTCACAAAGGGGAAGGTACTTATTTTAATGAAACCAATTCCAATCACGCTCCTTCCCTCATAGACTTCACTCTCTCACATTCCCACACCCACATGCCCCCAAGCACTGAGGTGGGAATGTCCAGGTGACCTGGCCTAGATAATTTTTCTGTGCGATACAGAGCACAGAGTGCACAGATCAATCTCTCATGGTTTCGTTTTGATTGGTGGTGACAAGTTGATTTTGGGACAGGTCTTGTACCTTTTAGGAATTGATGGCTGTGACTGCCTCAGAATCTTGCCTATTTCATCAGTCATGGCTCCTAGGAAAGGTTGAGGCCTGTTGCCTTTCTTCCTTATTTTGTGCGTCTTCGTGACTAAAGCCTGTTTCCTCCCAACAGGAAAGGGAATGCTTTATACAGTGTGGCATGTTTCCAAATGTTTTAACTTTCATCTAGAGAAATTACAATGTTTTAATCAAATTTTATGCTCAGGAATATCCTTGGCACTATATGGTCCTTATAAGGAAAAAGCAGGTTTACATATGGGGATCTGCAGATGCTGTATAGTGCTTATGTTCTTCAGCTGATGCCTTTATGTGTTAACTCTAGAATGTCAGCCAAATCAATTCACAACACATTAGAATATATTTGTGATCACAGCCACAGCTACTATTTATATAACATAATGGTAATTGTGGTAGCTTAAGGAACTGTGTCTGAGATTTGTAGGGGACAGAATATTGTATGTAACAGAAGGGAGGGAAAAAACCTCTCAGTGCCATCTTCATGACTCTTCAGTCTTCCTGTTTCAGAGTTAAGGGAGGGAGTATGTTCTAGAAAGTTTGTTGCTACCGTATCGTATCAGTTAGGTTAATAAACAGATTTAATTCCAGTATTATATAATATATATATATCTCTGTCTCACATTCATTCATAACCGTACTTGGAATGTTCAAAAGAATTTGTACATCCTGGATTCCCACCCAGACTTAGCTGTACAGTTTACTCAGAATCATAGCAAGGATAACACACCATGATTTAGTGTGTTTAACTCGTAATGCATTCCCCACGTATCAACAGAGTGTAAGTGGAGTGTCGTGAGTGAGAAGGATTAAGGCAGCAAGCCCCTAAACCCGTCCTTTTCTTCTACACTGAGTCAGTAGCTGGGCTAAATAAAATCTCTATTCTTCCTGATTTTATCATTTCAGACAACCCAAAACAAAGCAGCCGTGTCCCAGTGTTCATTAAGGTTTTGGATGTAAATGACAACGCTCCAGAATTTGCCATGTTTTACGAGACTTTCGTCTGTGAAAATGCAAAGGCAGAACAGGTGTGTTGTCTGCTCCTACTAAGAAAATATTCCAAATGAATTGATTTTTGTTACTACTCTTGCAACAAACACCTTATCAGGAGGTATACTTTGCATTTGCATCAAGCTGTCGGTTTTGCAAAATTAAACTAAACAGTGGCTGCACAGTATCTGATTACACTTAGCATGCTTGCAGCTAATGTGACAGTATGTTTTACACTGTTGTTTTCTGTACTGCACCTTGTTATCCCTGATTCATTTTCATTCTGTGATTCCCTGCCTTACTCAAGCATCTTCACTGTCTCCTTCAAAAACATTTTCAGGTCCATAACTGTCACGGGTCCCGTCTGTGACATAACTATTTCCTGCCACATAATTCTCACTCTACCGGTCCTATTACTAAATGGTTCAAAGTAGCAGATAATTTGGAAGATTCAGCCAAACAATTCCTGTGACATGAGATTTCGGTAGATAAATACACAGTCAGCTTGGACTGTCTCACCTTTCATCTCTATCGCTTGTCACATGCAAAGGCTTCCTACGCATGTGGAGTGGCATCAACCCAAGCCTGTTCTTGAATGCAACATGATTTTCCTGCCAGCTTTCAAATGCATTATGTTACTGATGTTACTGGCTGATGGAATGGGATACAATAGCATGGTGATCCTGAACAACAGCAGCAGCATGTGGATCACTTTTCTTAAAACTACCATAGCAGCAGAAAAAAACCCAAAAAACCAAACCACCAGCAACAACAAAAAAACCCCAGTAAGATTGCTTTACAATCCTAAGCATATAAATAAGCATAAGGTCCACTGACTTTGAAGATAATTTTGTTCTTATTGTTTCAGCTGATACAAACATTAAGTGCTGTTGATAAAGATGACTCTTACAGTGGACATCAGTTTTCATTCTCCTTAGCTCCTGAGGCAGCCAGCAGCTCAAACTTTACACTACAGGACAACAGAGGTGAATTTCTAGGAAGACTTTTCTTTATTATCTCATCCTTGCTTTCTGTCTTCAGATGAAGATTTAATGTGTGCTTTGTGTTTCCAGACAACACAGCAGGGATTTTCACCCGAAAAACCAGATACAACCGGCATGAAATGAGTACCTACTTCTTGCCAGTGGTAATATCAGACAATGACTACCCTATCCAGAGCAGCACTGAAACAGTGACTATTCGAGTATGTGCGTGTGACCACCGAGGAAAGATGCTGTCTTGTAATGCAGAAGCCTTGATTCATCCTACTGGTCTTAGCACTGGGGCTCTTATTGCCATTCTTCTCTGTATCATTATATTGCTCGGTAAGTAGCTCAGAGATGTTTATTTCCTTTCATGGTTGTTTTGCATTCCTACAAGTGATTATACCAAGGCTAGAACAAGAGCAAAGCAAAGACATCCTTGTCTTATCCTGCAATTTTATTATTGTATTTCCTTCTCTAGGAGCTGCTACAGATATGGCACATAGAACCCATCTTGTCCTACCTTAGTTATCTAAAAGTTAGCAATGTCCAAGCAAGAGGAGACTGCTGGGCTTCAGCCTCTGGTCAGTGGAAAGATGCACCAGTAGATAGGCATTCATCCCATCCCTTCATCAGTACCTGAGGTGGACCAGGCTCATCACCCTCTGCAGGTGTCTGTCTCGTTCTGTTGACCATGGAAGGAGGCCATATAGCTTAGTTTTAAACAATTAACTTCCTGTGTCTAAACTGAGGAGAAGCAAGTCTCAGTGCTTCTGTCCTGCTGGAAAAGGATGCTGAAATGGTGTAGTTACTAAAGCACTCTCTCAAAAGCTGCAGGATCCTGCCTTTCAGGCACCCATGAATATAGAGGTTGGATTCTAAGTGGGGATAATGTGCAGCAGTTACAGGTAGTCAAGATATATTTTTATAAAAATAAGGACAGATTGCAACATCTCTCACGCTTTTGTCAGTCTCTTGGCCATTCATCTGGGTAGAACTGAACAATACAGCACGAGCGGTTCTTGGGAGATATTATTAGTCACCTTTAGTATCTGGTCAGAAAAGAAGGGCATCAGACCATTTTTTATAGCAGCTGTGTCAAGCAGGGGAGAAATCACTTCCTCAGTGATCCCCCTTCTTTCTACCATAATCATATCTTCCTTGGACATGGTCATCACCACTGCAGAATCATCTTGATCTTTACTGTTAACAAAATTGCTCTGTCCAGTGATGAGCCAAAGACCATGTTGTGATTCTCAGACTTTAACAATATAGTCATGGCCCACCCAAGTAAGCACTATCCCATTTTCAGAAATGATTCCTACAACAACAGTCTTACCCTTAATTCGCCATTAAATTCATTTTTCAAAACAAAGTTTCACTGCCTCCAAGGGCTGAGCTCACTTTGTATCAAGTTCCTTACCAGAAAAAGAAATCTAATGCTGCAGATAGTCTTGCACTCGTTAGTACAACTGTGCTCATTAATATCAATCTGACATTAAACGATTTCCTGTTTTATGTCAATCGAAAATAATTGATTCTGTGTGCTAAGCAGCACTTTATGTCAATTACTGCTCACGCCACCATGCACCATAAACAGATTTTCAATTAACTCAGCTATATAATTTTCTATTTTCAGGCTGGTTGCAGGGTTTGTATGTGCAACCACTACCGAGTGAAAAACAATACTCTGGGCAGACCTGTACCACCACTTAAAATTTTGCAGCAACAAAAAGTGCCTGTAAATTGCTGGGTTTACTTGCAGCTTGAGTAAGCCTTACAGCTTATCAGGAGACCTCAGATACTGCTAAACACTGACATGCAAATGAAGTTGATGGTCTTCAACATATAACTTCAAATGTTGGGGGAGGTTTATGCCTGCAAGTTCAACACAAAATAAGAAAACCAAAGTGTCAGAGATGTGACATAATTATCAGAGCTGAATATTCTGCATAACAGTTTTTTATGTTAAAGAGACTTCAGCAACCCTTCCATGTAGAAACAATGCTTCCTACGCATGCTCTGATCACTCCACTGGTCAGTATTCTGGAAGCTCATTCAAAATCCACGCTGTGTTTTTCAAGTTCTTCAAAATTTTCTCTGTTTCTCTCTGTTCTCTCACATAGACCTTTCCCCAGCCCTCCCACATAATGCAACAGCTTTATGCTTTAAAGGGAGAGAATTCTCTGCTGCTGTGCAAAAATGCAGCAAGACGAAGAAGCATCATTCAGATTAGGACCTTTATGTGACTCCAGAAGTAAATCCTCACCATTAGGGTGAGGCCCTGAAGCTTTCACCATCTGAACCAGCCATCCTCCTAATTTGTTCAGTTACATAACCTCACTTATTTCCCTTCAACTTATATTAACAGACGTTCTCCTTTACTCACACTATTCCTATGGAAAAGACACAGCAGGAGTTAGAGCATTTTCCTACTTTATGTTATCATCTTGGGACCTCTCTGTAGTCAATGGAGAGAAAGAGTATGAAACTCTTCCACAATATGCTTGAGCACAGAGTTAATATCTTGCTCTAAACAATCTTGCAAGTCATCCCATAATTTAATAATAATAAATTAGATAGATAGATAGATCAGTTTTTTGTCTGTTTCAGGAAGCTAAGAAAGACGATTCAATAGGCTGAAATTCTGTTTTGGGGATGTCCTCAATCCTTGGCATTGCCCTTAACAGGATTACAAATGAGGAAGGGACTGCCAAAAAAAAGAAAAAAAGGCTTTATCAGTTGCTGTGTCTTGATTCACACACCATTTTAGAGACACAGCTGACAGGAAACATAATTTTGAACCACCCTATCATCTCACATTAACAAGTTTATGCATTTTCTGATTTCTTTGCTATGAAATAACTATGAAGACAGCAAAGTGTGGCTTTTCTCAGAGTCTGCACAGCAGAGCTGAAATACCGGGCACTGTGGACCTCAGAGCATGAAAGCAAGATTGATAGTAGCAACACATCCCAGCTGCTTGCTGCTCTTCATTTGTAAATATTCAGTCATTTAACACCTTAAGGTAGAATCCTGCTAAGAAATCTGAAATTAGCTTCTAAAGGGAATAATGTGTTGAACATAATCCCTCCTGCCCTCTGTGCCCACTTCTCTAACAATACTGGAAATGATTACTGAGTTAAAATACTTAAATTTGGATCAGGGCCTTAGACGGAGTTCCTGCCCTTCAAATAAATGAAATATATGTACATACACACACACACACACACTCTTTAGAATGAAAGACAAAATTATCTGTTTGAGAAATGCCATGCCTTTGGCAGATTAAATAATACCATTACCACATCCCATCAGTCTCAGATTTAAGCCATGTGCTTTTTTAAGGTGATGTACAATGTAAAAACATGCCAGAGAAAATAATAAACTTGGAGTTTGTGCTGGCTGAAAATGCACTCCATTTCCCAAGCTTTTTTTCTGGAGGAGGATAGGTTTACTTGTCTTGAAATGCAGCTTTGCTAGCCTTTTATCATAACCCTGTAGATACCGGCCTCGCCCATAGCACAAGTTGCATCTCATCCCAGGGGTCCAAGGTAAATAACATCCAATGTTACTTATTTTAGAGGAAGCATTTCTTCCTTCCCAACTCTCAGGAAACTGGTTCTGTTCTCAAGGCAACAAAATTGCTGTGCGACGCTGGGTGAAAATGTGCCTACTGACAAAAAGACACTCCACTTGGCTTCTCACAAGCTCGACGTCTCCTTTCTTCTAGCGCGTATCCCTGCCATCTCGTCTCCCGAGGTACTCACAGGCAGAGCGGGCACAGCCTGAAAACACACCTGCAGTTTTGCAAAACATCTTCTAAAACTTGGAATGCGAGTGGAGGCACGGCATTCCTTCTGTGTTTTTAACAGAGCCAGGGATTAACCTCTCCCTTCCTCTTTCCCTGTTATTTCTCTTCCCAGTTACAGTGGTGCTGTTCGCAGCGCTGCGACGGCAGCGGAAAAAAGAGCCTTTGATTATTTCCAAAGAAGACATCAGAGACAACATTGTCAGCTATAACGACGAAGGTGGTGGAGAGGAAGACACCCAGGCGTTTGATATCGGCACGCTGAGGAACCCCGAAGCCATAGACGATAACAAGTTACGCAGAGATATTGTGCCCGAAACACTTTTTGTGCCACGGCGGACTGCAGCAGCGCGAGACAACACGGACGTCAGAGATTTCATTAACCAAAGGTTAAAGGAAAATGATATAGATCCAACGGCCCCCCCGTATGACTCGTTAGCAACCTACGCGTACGAAGGTAATGGTTCCGTGGCCGAGTCCCTCAGCTCCTTGGAGTCGGTGACTACGGACGGAGATCAGGACTACGATTACCTCAGTGACTGGGGGCCGCGGTTTAAAAAGCTGGCAGATATGTATGGCGCAATGGACAGCGACAAAGACTCTTAATATGTTGCCTTTATTTTTTGGTTTGTTTGGTTTTGTTTCCCTTCCTCATTTTCAGAAACAGCATTGAGATACGTGAAGTGGCTATTTCTATCTCTCCACAGCTGTGTGAAAGGGTTTTCTCTGTTCCACCCCTTCCAACTGTCTAATGACTGCAGTCTGTGTGGATCAGCTGTCTCAAAACTTTTTCTAGTATCATTTTATGAGCTTCCAAGAGGCAAAATTCTTATTTTTTAGTGCATCCAGTTTACCAGGCCAACCTTACAGGCACAGCAGTAGTGGAGGGGAAGAAAAGAAAAAAAAAAAAAGAAAAAAAAAAGATCAGATGGGGAGCAATATTTTTACTTGTTCTGCTTATATTGTAAATTGGAGTATATTACTGTTTAAGCTCACTTGCTCTTTTTACTTGTATTCAGACTATTCAGCTCAGACGATTGCTCTGTCAATTGTGTATTGCACATCCCAATGTAATGAGGTATCCTAGTTTTACCCTATGTATTATAGTCAAAAGTAGTGGTGATGGAATGAAGGTTTATTACACGAGTAAGCTGAGAAAAAAAAAAAAAAAATCGAACATGCATTTTACTCATGAGGAGGGTAGAAAGGCCTAATGGTCATTCAAACCTAAGTGTTTTTCTAGAACTCACCATTGCCCCCCAATGCACTGAATCGTACTTACACACACATATATATAGTTCATTGACTGCTATGTATATATTCTTCTGACCTAGCATTGCTGGAGAGATGTGTGTGCGTGCACGTGTGTGTGGTCAGTAGCCCCAATATCTAATTCTTAGATGGGTTCCCAGCTCTAAACCAGACTTGTCTTGTGATACGGGGAAGATCACCTAACCCGACTCCAGATGAGATCATGACTTGGAGGAAGGAGCAGATTCTAACTTTGCTTTTCTTCAAACATCTTCACTTAATCTCCACCTGCACACCAGTTTGGTGACGGCCACTGTGCTGGGGAGGTTGGAGTCAGGCTTTTCATATCCATCTACTTCTGCTCATTTTCATCCATGGGAGGGGAATAGTAGCCTCAGGGTCACTGCCACCCATTAGAGCAAAAGGAGCAACAACAAAGGAGGAAGTAGTGCTTTTTTATCCTGACCTTCCCTGCCTGGATGCCCAGGGTGGCTTCCTGTGTGACTCTTTGCCCAGTTTTGATATCTGTAAAGTGGGGAAATAATGCCTACCTCATCAGGATGTTGCAAGAATTAGAGGAGTCATTTGGAAAATGGTGGCATTCTGCCAGAAGAAGTCATTTCTTGTGCTTTTGGATGGTTGGGTTGTTTTTGTTGGGTTGTTCCCCTCCTCCCATCCAATTCAAGCCCTGAATGCATAAGTAAGCAAGAATCAATGGTTATTTCAGTGGTGTGAAAAGTAGGGTTTACCACTATAGCTCATTTTTAAAAACAAACTGCTTAACCAGGATTGTTAAAGACTTCACCAAAAGGTAAAATTTTAATGACAAGTCTCTCGAGTGCATGCGTTTATCTCCTATGCCAAGCTAAGTAATTCTTGTCCAGAGGTAGGGAGCAAGGTGCCATAGTCTCAGGCCAAAACAATTGTCTTTACTGCTTCTCAATATTTTTGTGGTTTGTCAAATGCATGCAGTTGCTGCTCTTCAAACCCAGCCATCTAGGAAAGGCTATCTGGCAAAATCCCTGAAGGGGCTGCCATGGGACACATCCAATCTCAGGAGCAAAAAGCCGCCCTGTGTCCCAAATTAGGGACAGAGCCCGTGGCCCTGTGCCAAGGAAAGGCAGCAATTTTATTTATTTACTTTAAATATACCTCATACATAACTAATCTCATTTATTTCATTTTGAAACAGTATTTAATACCAGAATTACAGGCATGGATCTCTTTTCCCCCTCTTCTGAATCTTAAATGAATCAGTTTGAAAACTAAACAGCAGGTCCAATTTACTCTAAAAATAGAGACGGGAAAAAGTTAATAAACAGAAAATTAAAAGGGATTAAAAATTAATCCCTGGAATTCATTACTCCTAGAGAGTAAATAAAGAGAGCAGTAAGATTCCCAAGTATTAGACTTTTACAAGCATGACAACATAATTTCAGGTGCGAACAGGCTCACAGGAAGAGGATAAGCCAGCCACGCTGTGGTGCCTGGCTGGGACTTGGAAGGAATCCTTTGCAGGGGGGAGCACTATGCATTGACAGGTTTAGGGCAAGGCAGCTAATGGCTTTCAGATGCCCAGCATGACTGATTAGGTGGGTTTTCAGAGCGGAGGAACCCAGAGTTTCAAAGGGAGCAGAACCCCCCATTACCCTCATCCAGGCTTCTCGCAGTGCTTCAGTGCCACACAGCAAGGTGCCCAACTCCATCGCTCAGCCTGTCGCTCCCATCACAACAGCAGTGGCACGACTAGATCCTTATTATGCTCTTCTGAGGGTCCCCTCAGTGATTTAAGATGACGGAGGCCCTTGAAAGTCTAGCCCTTCATAGATTCCTTGAAATTAGAGTATTCAGGAAGCAAACTGTCCAATGCCTGTCTCTGCCATATAGGAATCATCTGGTTTTCAGATACATGGAAGAACAGCAGATGCGCAGCACTACCCGTCACCATGTCCCTCACTTTGGGCTGTGGAGACAGCGCACCCTTCAGGGGGCTATCCCAAATGTCTCCCCAACATGTCTGCATCTCACCCGTCACTGCATGGGGCTGTCTCCAGCAGATCACCTCAAGCTCCAAATTCAGACAGACACCCAAAGCGAGCCAGTGAACTGTCCCTTTCCCTCCTCAGGCCCCAAGGAAACACATGCATGTGCAGAGGGGACAGCAGAGGTGGCTCTGGAACCCCACACATGCTTGGCCCTACAAGTCGCTCACAGGGAAGAGGGAGTTTCAATCACTTGACTGAAGACAAACCTTGCACCCCAAAAGGTCTGGGACACCCTGAAGGTCACCTGGCATTAGTCAGTTTTTGGGGTGGAATAACAAGACAGGGTCACTGGTCTCCTTTGTAACTGCTTTTCTGCACAGAGACTTGGTTCGATTTGCTAGCAGTCCAAGTGCAAGTTTTGGGGTTTTTTGGTTTGTTTTTTGTTTGTTTGTTTTTTATTTTTTTAATTGAAAGCTGGTTTTATCTTGCACATTGAGTGACACAGTAAATAATAGAGTGGCTACTCGTGCCTGTTGTGTAAATATATCATATATAAAATTACATTCTGTCACCACAAATACAGTGCCCAAAGACTAAATGGATCCTTCTGTGAAAATTCAAGGCAAACTTGCATCCAAATTATTACTTATGCATCTAGGTTTTAAGATGTATTTTTTCCTGCAAATCAGACAGATTTAGCATCCTTCACACAGCAAGAAGCATTTAATTCTCTCTTTTCTTCTTGCTTGGCAGTACCACAAAGTGCAATCTATAAAATCAGTACTGCGTATTAAATACTGGGCCATACTGCAGTGAAATACTACTTTGCAGTAGTATTTCTTTATGCTTTGTTGCATGCCAGCGTGCTAGAGGATGGAAATGAGTATTTAACAATGCTTCCACACAACACTAGAGTTGGCATTTATATATAAACAAGCATTAGACTATGGGCTATGAAGTGGGTTTCGAGGCTGTTTTAAGCCTGCTCTCCTTACAAACACACCTGCTTGAGAAGAGGGAATAGTATTAGGGAGTTTAGCTAAGCAAGGGAGAGACATGAGCAGTGAAGCTGACTTTTCATTTGGCAAAGCACCTGGTCTAACAGGGGGCCTGTTAAAAGACACCAAGGAATTCAGCAGAGTTAACAGGGAACAGGGGCATGTTTACATGGCAGGGTTTTCCAGCCTTGCAACTGCAGAACAGTAACATCTCCACACTTGAAATAGAATAAGGTTTCTAGGATAGCTATTATCATCCCATCTCCCCAAACAGTCACTTCATTTTGGAAAAGCAATACTTATTTATTTATTTTTAGTCTATAAGAATGATGAACTTCAGGTTAAAGCCAGTTCTGTCCCACAGCAGCACCAGTATGCGGAGACACAGCAGGACGGGCCTCCAGTGAAGGGACATCTCTGAATCAGCAAGCACTTCAAAGAGAGCTGAGGCAGAAACTTGCAGCAGGCTCTAGACAAGGGAATTTGAAGGCTTCCACAGGGCTCTACCAACAGTACCGCAGGACTGGGATGCATTCCCAAACCTGATGTAGATGGAGATGCATCTTACCATGAGAAAAAAACAAGTCTTTTTTTTCAGTTATTGCTGGCAAAAAGAAGACTGCTAGGAAAGATTGAGTAGAACACCGCCACTCCACCTGTACTAACACCAGTATTTTCTAAGTTTTTCCTTAGAAACAGAGGTACTTTTCTGGCTTTTATGTTCAGGTTTTGCTTCATTCTATGGACAGGTATTTCCTAGCTGTTAAATGTGAAAGGGAGAGGCACCCTTCAAATGAACCACTTTGGGAAGTGGCAGGCTGTGTTACACGGCACATCATCTCCATTCCTCTGTCACAAAAACGAACAAAAAAAGTCCTTCAGAACCCAACTAACTCGGTATCTGTAGTACCATAAAAAGCAGAACACTCATAAAGAAGTAGAGCAGGGAGAAATGGCTTTGGGAATGTGTGTCTGCACATGTACAGTATGAATAAAAATAAGGGTAGTTATGAACATTGGAAACTGCCATGTTTCAAAAGCAGACATCGATGCTGAGCAGGGAGAACAGCACACAGTCACTTCTAATACTTCCAGGTTTCCTACAGCAGCCAGAGGGAGATTTGCATGGGTAGGAAGAAAAAAAAAAAAATCATCTTTTTCAGACTAAACAAATTAAATCCAGGCCATTTCCATGCAGACCTCTAGGAAAGAAAGTCCCTTTGTCATGATTATTAGTAAAACGTGTTAAGTTTCTGCAGCAGATCTGTCTTGATGGGGTTCTGCAGGGCAAATTACAGACAGTTATTCTGAGCAGGTAGCTCGCTCTCTGCGAACACACCACCGTGTTCGCTCTTCCTGCCACCATCTGTTTAAACCTCTCCACGTTTCCTTTGGCTATAGGCAGTACGAAGCGTTTCAGAAGAGCACTGTCCCAACTGGATGCTGCCGTCACCTGCCTGGTTGTGTTTCAATTAACGCTGTGGTCTGAGATCCCTTGTCAAATGAGAGCTGACAAATTAACAGCCATGACGCTACTCCCAATGAGTACAACCTATGTCGTATGTTGCGAGAGGCAGGGTTTTCTCCTACCCCTCCAGACATCCGCAACAGCAGCCTCCTCCAATAAATGTCAAAGCCACAAACATTTTCTTAATTTTGGCTTTGTCTTCAGAAAGATTTGCTTTCTTAGAGGCTGCTTCTGACCTTACAGGAACAAAAGTGTATTTAATGTCTACAGATTCACGGATTGCTCCAGAAGGAGGGGGGAAAAACACACAGCAGCCAGCACACGCCGTTTTAGTGCCAGCCTCTCCCCTCAGTAGTTTTATTTGGGCACAGCCAAAACGATCTTGATCCTGCCCATCATTTTGCAATATTACCCTTTCCAGCCCAGACCTGCGTTTGTCATACGCTAACCACTTTCCTGAACAGCTCATAAAATGCAGCAGCAGGTATCCGAAAGCCATGGCTGGGGTTACAGGGAGCGCAGAGTCAGAGAACTGGGAGTTTCAGGAAGAAGAACACAAAATGAATTGCACAGGAGGGATGGGGGTGAGGGGGGGAGGTAATCAGTCATACGCAAAGCATGCCCGTGGCACTTAAAAGCCACAAAGCTGTCATATTGTGCATAGAGTTACTGGATTTCAAAGGAGTTTTTACAGAACCTGCTCTTATATTTTTTTCCTGCATGTCTTTTGCTTTCTTTATAAAAAAAACAAACAAAGAGCTGCTAACTTCGAATTTCTCCTTCCCCAAAGTCAATTTGACAAACAAGGTGCAAGTTCAGCATATAGAGAAATCCTCCCACGGGCTTTTGACCTCTCCTATGAGACTGCACTATTTATGTAAATATACCTGGAGACACTTTCTATAAACTTTTAGTTTTCTATGATCTACTGCTTTAAGTGTTTATTAAAGAGAGACAAATGTATAGAATTATTAAGCATTCAGGTGAACACAACAAGGAAACAACACTGCAAACACAAAATTGTTCTGGATTTTGATGCAAGAAACCCCTCTTCAGAATCACTGTACTGTTTTAATTCTGTGATTACTTCCACTGCTTTGAAAAAGAAATTAAACTGAAAAGAAAGGCCTTATAATAAATGTTACGTGCATCTGAACCGTGTTACTGAGCGAAATCAATCTGGCAAACTCCTACTGCGATTTGTGATTTTTAAGCCCTTAAAATAAATGCTTTTCGGTATTGATTTTTTTTTTTTTTTAATTAAAAATACTTCCAAGCATAAATTGAAACTGATACCCCCACCTGGGAAGATTTACTTGCTGGCATGCTCCAGCCACACAGTCTCTCACAACGTCATCCCCCGGTCACGCCAAGGGAGCCTCAGCATCGGGTGGATCTGGTCACCGCTCAGCGCAGAGGGACATTTGTGGGCGATAAGATTTTTGTCTCCCAAGAGATTTACACCTAGAAGCTTCCCTGTGTTGCAAAGGGACCCGTGCTGGAATGGTTCTCTCTTCTGCAGAGTGGATGGGCAATTTGTTACAGTCAGGTGGCAGGCGTGCACTCTCTCCCTTGTATTTCCTGTTCACTGTACTGGCTTCTCTTTTGGGGGTGGGGGGCAGGGGGAAATGAAATTTAAGGATTTAATGAGAAACCAATTTGAACAGCAATTTCTCACAGACAGAGTGAATTTGCCTTTTTGCAAATTGATTTTTGTAACAAGTTATTTATATGATACTACTTAATAAATTGGTTTTTTTCTAACTGGTTGTGGTTTTTGGGGTTTTTTTCATCCTAATTATCTCAATTCATGCCTTGTATTCACAGTGCTATTGTAAAGATAAGCCTTCAGAAAGATTCTGCAATCCCTTTCAGACACAGGGGTAAACTGACACAGTCTTTCAAACGTCATTTCTAAGTGTCTGTCTACAACATGCTGTAAGAGCAGGAGGATCACCATTCTGTGATCAGTGAGGCCTCTCAAAAAGAGTGATAGAGTTTCAGGAGGCATCATTTAGTGATGCTTACTACAAGGAGGATACTGGCCTATGCTCACAAGCCAAATTTTTGGGTAGCTAAGGCTCCCCAGGAAGTCAGCAGGAGCTTTGTAGAAATAAAGCATGTAGAATACCTTCCTTGAAACATATAAAAACAATATGGTTTATAATAGCACTCTTCAGTTATTTGACTTTCATTGTATGATGTCCAAAAAAAAAACCAAAAAGCTTAGAAGCTAAGTTCACTTATGGAGAGTTGTACAAGGTTTATGGAAGAACTAAGTAACTTTTGTAACTGATGAGATGAATTCGCCAAAATATCCAAAACATCCATCTGCAGTCTTAGGTGGATCTCCAGAAGAAAACTTCCGTATGAATAGCCTAAGAAACCAGCTCTTTTCAGACCTCATTAGTAGATCATAAGTCTATAAATACATTGTAAATAAAAGTGTTCAACTCTCCAAACACCAAATCACAGAACCAAAGCACTGCACACGAAGGACATGTCTACTCCCACTCTACTCCCTTCAGTAAGGACACAGGCTTGCAGGTGCAAGCATAGAAAGGCTGCAGTTACCCCATCTCCATTACTGTTTGCATCATAGCAGCCCTACAAGATTTCACAAAACATCAGCTCAAGTTTTTAATTTTCTAAGCAAAGACAGAAGCAGCAGGACAAATCTGGGTTGTCCACTTGCAGAGAGGTGGTCCAGGCTCTGCAACTCACCACAAATACTGAGGCCCTGAGTCCATCAGTGAGTCAAATAATATTCCCCCCCCAAAAAACCACACAATGCCCCCAATATTCATCTTTCATTTATACTACCAGATTCGCCACAGAGACAAATTAACTGGAAAAGCAATCAAAGCCTACAGTCTCTTACTTTAAAAAAGTTCAACCAGCCCATGTTGAATTTCAAAGACAGCTCAAAGAAGGAAACCAAAGAAAAGAACGGTACATTTCACTGATGCTTTAGTGCTTGCATAAAAATCACAGGAATGATCACCTACGTGACCAGCCCAGTGAACTCAGTGTTGATCATTCCAATTCTAATCTCAATGCTACTTTTGATGTTGTAAATAAAATCCAGGTTTATTGGGTGAGGTACAGACATTAAAAAAAGATATATTCCCAAAGGCTTTGAAGCTTTCCCCTTTCTTCTCAGCTCAGGTACATCTTCCCCTGTTACTAGTGAAGCCAGCTATCTAGCAAATACCCACCCTCTATATTTTCTTCTCCCCAAACTGACCGCACTAACTAACGGCTCCTCAGCAGCTATCTGTCCCCACACCAGACCCCCCAAAGCATCTCTACCCTTCCAAATCAGAAAAGCTGATTCCAGTTTGCCAGAAGCTTTAAAGCAAGTGTGAGCATCATCAGAAGCCCTCAGCCACTTGCTATTTCAGAACTGGTCTAGTACTCATTACGTGGGGCTTTTTTTAACCTGGGCAAAAAACAGTGCACAAAGCCACATGTATTTTTACTCATGGCCTGAGAGGGCCTTACCATATATTTTACTTTCTTTAAGCAAAAGAGAAAACAACTTACTAGGAACAGAGGCAGGAAGATTATATACAAGGCAGCACGCTGACCTAAATCTTCCAAAAAGCTTTGGAGTGGTTTCTCTTTTATTAAAGGCAAAACAAACAAAAAAACCCCTCACACTAAAAACAAACAAACAAAAACCAAAAAAAGAAAACCACACAAGAAAAAGCACACATCACACCATCCCTTCCCCTCCCCCCCCTCCAAAAAAAACCCTAAACAAAACCCCACCCAAACCCCCCAAGAATCACCTGCACACAGCTTCCCCTCTATGCCCTGCTGGAACTTCATCTTTGTTAACTGGGAACTTTGCTGGATAGCTGTTCATACATACATCTTAATTAATAAACAAAGAAATAAATCCCCTCCTGATTGCTTTTACATGTTTTTCTAAACATCTGCTTCTACTTACATTGTTAGATAAAGCTGCTCTCTTCTACAACTCAGCTGGGGAACTTATTTCTCTCTCTCTCAGGATGCAATTGGGTATTTCACATCAATTATCTTAATTGGAAGCAAGCTGAACCCATTTCCCAATTACAGTCCCAGCTTATTAAAACAAACAAACTCTCAAACCTCCTTTAATAAAATAAAACAAAACCAAAAATGCCCCCAAAGATCAAACCTAAACTTTGGTAACAAGACATTGAAAAGGGGACTGAATAGAAGAGCTCTAGTAAGTGAAAGAGTGAGGAAGAAGGTGTAGGGACAGAAGGAGAAAGTGGGGGTCTAACTGGCTCAGGCTCTGACACAGCATCCCTATAGCTCTCTTTACCCCCACCCTCCCCATTATTGTGTATCTCTGAAGACAACACATTTCAGCTTTTATATTTGGCTTCCTGTGGGTGCAAACAGCTTTTTGAGCGGCACCCACCTTCCATGCACATGCTGGATACTACTCTAAGAAGCTATGCATAGAAAGCATTCTCCATGTTCTACCATCTACTTGCACAGAGTGCAGGAGAAATGGTGGTTTATCCTGGCTGTCACAGCTGAGCCCCATGCAGCCGCTCACTCACTCCCAACCCCCAGTGGGATGGGGAAGAGAATTGGAAGAGTGAAGTGAGAAAATTCCTGGGTTGAGACAAAGACAGTTTAACAGGTAAAGCATAAGCCATGAGCAAAAGCAAAGCAGGACAAGGAATTCATTCCCCACTTCCCAAGGGCAGGCAGGTGTTCAGCCATCTCCAGGAAAGCAGGGCTCCATCATGTGTAACAGTCACTTGGGAAGACAAATGCCATCACTCCAAACATTCCCCCTTTTCCTTCCCTCAGCTCCTTACATGCTGAGAATGAAGTCATATAGTATGGGAAATCCCTTTGGTCAGTTGGGGTCAGCTATCCCAGCCATGTCCCCTCCCAACTCCTTGTGCACCCCCAGCTGGTGGAGTGGTGTGAGGAGCAGCAAGGCCTCGTCTCTGTGCGAACCCTGCTCAGCAGTAGCAAAAACATCCCTGTGTTATCAGCACTGTTTTCAGCACAAATCCAAAACACAGCCCCATTCTGGCTACTGTGAAGAAGATTATGCCAGCCAAAACCAGCAGAACAGGTGAAATACATAGCCCACGAGGTTCTAATGTTCTGCCCACCTACAGCAGCTGCCAGGTAGCCCTGCAATGATGAGTGCTTCCCCCTTGCCAAGTCTGTACATTTGGAAATAGTAACTGATATGCTATTTTGATTTTGCTGTTTTCTGCCATTGTCAACATTCCTCTAAGCAGTTTTTACAGTTGTTTTTGAGTTAACAAAGAAACCTCAAAACTACACCGTGAGATTCACTGTTCTAATATCTTGGTATTTAATCAACCTGTAATATAATATCGATTACAAATGCCCTGGAGACAAGAGATTGGTACTTGTCTTTAGAGCAAATACTTCATATAGCTCTTTATTGCAGAAAGAGCCATTCAAAGGTTTTGATACCAAATATCCATCTGGCCCATGGGCTCGCTCACTTGCACAGTCAGAATTTTATCATTGATTCTGGCAGGAGTGAAATGGGGCTCCTGGAAGACAGCACTGGTTAACTGTTTGGTGACCAGTGTGAAGTGCAGCAGAGGACAAAGGGACTCAGATGATGGATGTTGCTCCTGAGGACCATGAAATAAAAGAATCGTATGTGAGCAAAGATCTCTGGCAAGAGGATCATAATATATAAAATATTGTGCCAAGACTTCAGCACTTCATTTTATTGCCTGTTAACAATTACCTTGCAAAACCAAAAAAAAAACCCCACACCCTCACTGTATGTCAGCTGAGACATCATCAAACCCTGCCGGCTCTCTCCCTTCTCTCTCTCAATTCATCTCCACTGGAAGGTCAGGTCCCTGCTGTCAGCAGTGCTTGCGTTGTGCCAGCCCTGGTCACCCCTCCTGCATGCCCAGCCTCTGAAAACACCAGACAAAAGCTGCACTGCAAGCCTTTGTTTCATCCTGCTCTTGTTCTTGTCTCTCCTTTCTTTTATCCTCCGGGTAGTCTGAGTACATTCATAAACATTTACACTATATGCTAACTACACAGAAATGAAGCCCTTACACTAACTGATTACTCAGTCTTATCATCTCACTCCATCTTGCCTTTTGAAACCCTGCCAGGTACTTAGCACACATTGTGGTTTACCCCTACAAATATAAGTAGACCATTTACATCTCGCTGATGCACATAGTCCTGGGCACCACTCTCTAGGTACCTTTTACTCCTTGGTAAAGTCCAATAGACTTTTTCTGTGTGTGGAGGACTGTCAGAACCCAAATTATTCCCATCATCACTGGCGCTAGTATTGTGATGAAGTGAGAAAATTTTGAACTCCAGAAGATGTTCTGATGACTGAAGGGAAAATGCTTTCCTCTTAGACTGCCCAATCTCTTTGGGACATCAGAGGCCACCAGAATACTTTCTAGGCTCCTTAGCAAGTATAGCACATTTTCTAGTTGGTGCGAAGGATGTCGAGTACAGGAAAGGGGGACACAAATATCATTCCTCCAACACTGAAAGGAAGGCACTGAAATTAGATTTAGTAAAACCTTTTTTCTTTCTCTCTTCCTCTTGCTGCATCCCCTTAGTACCAGCCATGGGAAAGGGAGGCAAGAGTCTGTGTTTGTCTCACCAAAGGACCAAAGGGGTTGATGCTGCAGGAAGCACAAAGGAGTGCTGGGGGTCAGCTGGAGAAATGCTTTTCCTGACAGAAATATACCTTGGACTGTCATAAAGCATACTTTACGTCTCTCCCATAAACTGGAGCCATTTACAGGCACAAAGGAGCTGATGATGGGGAACTCAGGAATCCAAAGGCTGCTCCCCAAAACACTGGACTTGGATTCTAGGCTTAGAAACTGACTTCAAATTTTTTAATATTTTATGATTATTCAGTCTGTTGATTCACCAAAACTCATCCATGTGCTGCAGTAACTTCAAGTCATTTACTATAAAGCCAGAACATGAATATTTAGGCAAAGTTTCTGAGCGAGCTCACAAAGCTGGGAATATACTCTAGGCCAGGGGTCATTAACACAATTAATGCCGTATTCACAAACTTGCTCTATTTGAGGGGACGGCTACAGGGCTCACTTCTTTGACACTGGCCCCATCCGAATCTACTGGTGTATCTCTCAGCAATAAATGACAATTTGATGGCCTGTTTAATTTCCCATTATGCCCTGGATTAATGCAATGCCCTCCTCTGTTCCAGTGGTGCTGCACCTGTAGGAGGATGCTTGTCTAATCGGATGTTGCTTGCCATGTCCCTGGTCTTATGAAGTTAGCTTTGCTCTGCTGTGCGGTAATTGTATTTAAGTTGCACTGGGCTGCATAGTTTAAATGAATAAATGACACTTTGGCATATATTCATTGCAAAAGGTCTTGGAGTTTGCTTGTTTAGAAGAAAAAAAAAGGATGAGAAGGAAATTAAGTCCCCGGTCTCCTATTACACAGTGTGTGGTCAGACCTGTACAGTGACAGAGCAAGTGAGGAATAGTTTAGCAGGCTGTTCTAGAGGGGGAGAGGGGAGAAAAGAAAAAAAAGTAATTTTACCAACCATTTAGTGTTACTGAAACACTTATATCCCTGTCATACAAGCTACTTTATCCCTGGAAATCCTAAAACTCACACACATGGGTTCTTTCTGTGCTACAGATAATTCAGACTCAATAATGACTCCTTTCAAAAAATTATTTTTGTTGGGGGAAAGGTCAAGCTTCTTATGTTTCCTCATATTTACTTCTACAAATGTTAGAAGAAATGAGTCTGCCAGGCCCAAAGACACACCTTATGACTCAGACGTGCTGATAATTCTATGGACAATTAGTATGACTTTGTATTTTGGGCTTCCTTAGCTCTACCTGAGTTGAAAGACTTGATTCTTAATTCAAAATACAGATTTCTTTTTAAAATCATTTTAGTTAATCTAAAAAATAAAGTAGATTTCACCAGGGAAGCAGTATCGAGTCTTTTTAAGAAGAGCTGCACAAATAGCACCTTTATAATGTAGTGCCTATGGTACTTAAGGCTTGAGCTACAATAAGCACAATGCTCCTTCAGATTCCCCCGTCTAAAAGAAAGGTGATTTTCTTTATTCCAGCCTCTCAAACTAAGAAAGGAAGGGAGAGAAGATAGATACGGCTCTTTGTAGTACTGCTTAGATGTGAAAGTTAATCATAAAGTGCAGCGCTGTTTTTAAACGTTTCAAAATGTAAAATAGAGATGCATTCAGACCTGCCTCATAAATAGACCATTCTAGTTAAAACTTTGAGAAATGAATTCCTGGCTCTGCTTCTTTTTACCGAGAAAGAAAACATAGTGGCCTTCTGGGGCAAGATCTTTAAAGATTTTCGATGAGATTTATGTGGCAGAAAGAGCTCTCAGAGACAAATCGATATAACTAAGTACAGCGTTCTCATACAATCACACTGATCAGGAAAACTGGCTGCATCATCAGAGGGCTGTCATTTTCTCACTTGCATTGTGTGAGATTGCCTAAGGTTTCTCACAACATTGAAACCAAATCCTCCTGTTGACAAAGGAGCTGTAGCTTCTTGAGCTTGTGAGTTACTATACACATTTCTTCATATGAGGAGAGGAGCACCTCTCCATGAAGACAGGCTAAGAGAGTTGGGCTTGTTCAGCCCAGAGAAGAAAAGGCTCCAGGGAGACCTTCCTGCATCCTTCCAGTATCTGAAGTGGCCTACAGAAAGGATGGAGAGGGGCTGTTTACAAGAGCACATAGTGATAGGGCAAGGGGTCATGGCTTTAGACTGAAAGAGAGGAAATTCTTCCCTGTGAGGACGGTGAGACACTGGCACAGGCTGCCAAGAGAGGCTGTGGCTGCCCCCTCCCTGGCAGTGTCCAAGGCCAGGTTGGATGTGGCTTTGGGCAACCTGGGCTAACGGAGGGTGTCCCTGCCCATGGCGGGGGGGGGTAGAACTAGATGGTCTTTGAGGTCCCTTGCAACCCAAACCAGTCTAAGATTCTTCTTCTGACAGACTCAACATTCCCAGTCTCTGGCGCCGTATAGCCAGTGCAGGCACATTCTCAGATTGCAGCTGCGCCCCTATGAAATAACCTTTATAAACAAATATGACTGCAAGGAAAAGTATATTCTTGCACTTCTTATACTATTTCTTTATTTAGGGATGTTTTTAATCAGTTTATTTGCACAGAACAGAAAGACAATGCCTCCTCTGGAGTCGCTAAGCGAGATGTTTCTGATTGTCATTCCTTCACTCTCTCATCAGATGAACTGATTGCACGGTGCCTTTTTGCTTGGCTCCTTCTACTTCACATCAAATCGCAGTGCGTGGCCCTTCGGCACCACTCTGGTTTTGCTTTGCTGCTGTTCTGCATTTTCAGGTGGTTACCACTCCAGAACTGGTAAGGGCAGGGCTGTGCTCTCGGCACTGCAACGAGAACACAGCAGTTCCCACTCCAGAAAACTGGCCAAGAACAGGTGACAGGTATCTAAAGGTGTAAACTGGTAAAATCAGGAAATTAAGGATTAGGAACTGAGTCTGCCTAGTCAATTCTGAAAATTGGGTTAGACACCTGACCATGGGTCAATGTGCAGCTTTAAACCTGGCCTGGCCTTTCTTACATGGAAAAGTATCCACGCCGGTACATGCACACCCACCCAGTGCCACTCTTGCCCTTTAACTGGGGAGCACAGACTCTGCCCTCCTTGTTCAAATGCCAGACTCACATATGTACCACAATTTATGAAGTACCTATGCAGGTCTGGGCAGCAGCCTGTGCACCAGTGAGAAATTAAAGCAATGGGAATATAAAATCCTACTTGAAAAATGAAGGCTATTTTTTTCCCCCTTTTTAATTTTCATAACTGCAGCAACTGGATTAGCAAAACAAGAAGTTTTCTGCCGATGGACATTAAAAGCACAAGACAGTGTGATGAAAGGGAGAATGTTATGCAGCATTATTGTGGCAAACATCCCTCACAGCATTTTAAGGTCAGTTCCGCTGTTTAACTATTAGTCTTAAACAAGAAGAAAAGATCACATGTAAAATTAGTTAAAATGCTTAGCTGTGCTGGTGATAAAAAGATACAGAGAGCATACAAATTAGCGAAAGAAAAGGAAAAAGAAAGGAACTGAAAAGAGGAACACCGGGGAAAAGAGAAACCTCAGGAGGAGAATGAATGTAGCCCGTAAACATCTTCAAGGTAAGAATGTAAATGAAGGAAGGAAATTACACCAAGTCTCAGAAGAAAACAGAAAAAAAAGTAATGACCATAAGCAAAGGAAGGAAAATTTTATGCTAAACGTGAGCAAAAATCGAAGAGTAATTGGGCTAGTGGAAAATTCAAAGGCAGCTGAGGTGCAATTCAGGCACCTGAACCAAGAACACGGGATCAAGAATAAATGAAGATAGCAGATCTATAAAATTTAAGTTTGGAGAGGAAACAAAGAAGAAAGCCTTCCCTGGCACCCTGTCAGTGATGTTTCTCCACAATGGTCTGATCAACCTCAGAGTGGCAGAGTGTTCAAATTCTGTTACTTGCAACATACCTGTTTTCTCATTTCACCTGCTTGTTCCTTGGGGTTGGCTTTTTTCTTTCGTGACAGCTGACATCAGCACTATTCTTTTCTTTTTTCATATCTTATTTGACTTCTCATTAGTTATACTTCAGTCACCACATCTCCTCAGCTCATCTTTTTGTTCCCTTTCCATCCAGCTCCTTCAATCACTATATAGACACGGATGCTTCTTTCGGAGTGAGCGCTGACTCCTTCTGTTCCTTCAGTTGCATTTGCCTCAAACATTGTGAATTGCCGTGTTCCAAGAGCGCCTGTAGCTGTTTCAGGTGTAAGTGAGGACTGTTAAAAGCTGTGCAAATGGATGACCCTTGTTCAACATGGGGCTGGTTTTCAATAGGTCTTTTCTTTCAACAGACATCTGTGTTTTACTACATACATTATGATTTAGTACAAGGCATAGATGTTGTTTCATCAGCAGTATCTCCTTGATATTTTGACAAACTGTAAATCCGTGCTTTTAAATTCTCAGTTACTCTCCTGCCAAGGCTTCATTTCAAGGTTCAACTTTCAGCTCAATACAGGCGCTTATTAAAGTCAAGGAAAGGACCCCATCAACTCAGATGAGTTTAGAACGCGACCTTACACTTCTATTCAAGCTTAAGTAACCCAGAACATAAATTTGCCATTTGGGTCCTTTACTGTGCAGTCAGTACAATAGCTTCCACTTCTGCTATCACAGATGGCTCTGTAATTCAACGGGTCTGTTTTAGGGCCTCGCACAACTCTCCATATCTGTGTAAGCAAGTGCTCAAAACCCCGTAATTGACTTACACTTTTAATTCTCTAAGGTTAAGAAGTGCCATTTTCTGCTTTTGCAGGTGGTCAGTTGACTTGAGGAGTCCTTAAAAAGGAGTTGGGCACCTACAGAGCCTTGATGGCCTCTGCCAAAAGGACTTCTGTGGTGTCTCACTAGCCCTCAAGCTTTTCCTGGAAAAACCGAGCTGAACGTGGGTCTCCCAGTGTGTGGCTGTTACGCAGGGAAAACTGCTATGGATGCAAGGACAGGGTGGTGTAGCAGCAAGGAGCCCGTGCCAGCCCAGGGACCCTGGCAGGAGGCAAAGGGGAAAGGCAAAGTTCATAGTCCCTTCACATTTTTCCCCTCCATTTGCCTTTATAAAATTGCCCTTGCTGGGGTTAATTAGCAACTCTGCTTGCCAGTGCTAGAGGAACACAGCAGGTTGCAGTTTTTACCCCTCTTCCATGTTTTCCATAGCAATGACCAGACCTTGGGATGTAACCTCTGTAAATGTTCTCTCATTACCTTCCTACTAATTAGTCTTGTTTCATTTATGAGGTATATTATCCGGGGATGTTATATGGTTTAACACATTAAAAAATGAAGCTTCTTGACATTTGAAAATGCTCTCACTTTGGAGAGCCCGTCACTCCTCCTCACATCTGCACATAAGGGTATGGTCAAACGAGTCTTCTGGGGATAAAGAAGCATCTTCCTCACAGCAATGGCTCTGTAGAGTGTTAAGGAGGCTATGCCATGCTGGCTCAATTCAAGCACTTGTGTCCTATTACAGCTACATGCCACAAGTGCTTAAAGCCCAGATTCAGCTCGTCTAACAGTGGGCATCAGAATAATCAGAAAGATAGAAGAGCTGTCACCCTTCAGTTCTCAGACAAGAGTGGGTGATTCATCCTGCCTAAGCCATGAACTAGTCTCTGGATGTGTTGTTTTCACTCTCTACTTCTCATGGTAGCAGCATGGAGGTCATAGATATGATATCAGTGTCTACTGTTTGGTAGGATGTATTTCAACCTTGGGGTTTAGTACGGTAGATGAACTTGCCATGAGTTCTTGAGTTTGGAGTATTTTAGTTTCCTATAGATGCAGCCTGCTGCAAGTTCTAACTTCAGACATGGTTCTTAAAACCCTGTTGTACCAGCCTATGCTTCCCTCCACTGCTCTGTGTCCTTACGTGCATGCAAGCTGTAGATAAATGTTACTGAAAATTCATCCTAGAGCAGCAGAAGCCAAATCAGCACACCTCCTCCACTATGCTGGCTAAGGTACTTCAAAAACCAAAGGCTACTCTGCAGACCCAGGTACGTTCACAGGTCACTGGTATCCACCTTCAACATAACAGCAGCCCTCAGTCTCTCCTTCACTGTCCCCTCCTTGGAAATGTGAGAGAGATCAAGGAGGACTAAACTTCTGAAAGTGACATGCCAGCAGTCAAAAGAAGAGCTTCTTATCTCTGCTCACTGGCACCTTTTCTGATGGGGCGTCTCCTTCCAGATTTGCCTTCTCTACGTACATCCCCATGTACGGAAAAATTGCTGAACAAAAGAAACCGAGTTAAGGTGAACACCTTGAGTTGTATTACAAGTTTTAAGACAGAAGGATGTGATCTATTCTGAAAGTCCCTGATGATTTATTTAGTGGGCATATTTTTACATTGTTTCCTTTAACATCAGAGAAAAGGTACCTTTGGAGAGGCACAGCTTTTATCTCATCCCCTTTAAAATCACACCACAGATCTCAAAAGAAAGGCTATGCCATGTCAGAATTTAAAACATTCACCTTATGGCTGTCACCCAAAGTAGATGAAATATATGCCACCGAGTTTTAAATGATTGCTTATGCTGCCAATCATAGTCAGATTCTCAACTGAATGGTATAAGTTCCCACTGTTTCCCTGAAAGTGATGAAGTTGAATCTTTCTATATGAAAAAAAAAAGGATCTGGCCCTTAAGTTTCAGCATCTTCCGAATCCAAAGTAATTTTACCCACTTGAATAATTTATCATCATAACCTATTTTTCATTAATTTGACTATGCTCTCATTCCTTTCGGGCTTGGTACTTAGAGTGTAGCTCTTCTGCAAAAAACAACGATGTGAAATTAGCACTTTCTTACTCAGCAGATTCCTTTCCTGTGTGAAGTCAGGAGGAGTGCTGCTTAACTTACCATAAAAAGTACTAAAAAGCTTTTCTTTTCCCCCACCCTTCCTTGCTTTCCATCCAGAAGGACCAACTCAGCTGAGGGAAAGCAAACAGGACGGGAATTTTGGCTCGTGTATTTACAGGCCAGTTAGCCAAATGGCAGGGCCACTTGGGCAGCCTGCGGGTCTCTGGATGGAGGCAGCGTGGAGGGTTGTATGTACAAGCAGAGCTTGCAGAGGTTGCTGCCAGCGATGATGTGCAAGTTGAAACAACGCAAGTTCCCAATCCTTGCTGACGTGCTCAAGTCAACTGACAGTCATGTGCTCAAAATTAATCTCAAGTATAAGCACTGCCAGATCAGGACCATTAGCAGACTTGGGACTAAAAACCAAATGGGGCTATTTGTTGATGTGCTGCAAAACATCGGTGGTGTGAACACTTCTGTGCCAATCCTGAGTTGAAAAAAGTTGTGGAACCAGATTGGAGGGGGTCTCAAAAATCAAATAAGATTTGGGTTACATTTCTTACATTTTACATTTCTAAAACGCACAGTACAAGTTAGTTTCCCCCAAGAAAGTACATGTAATACATAAAAAAATAGAAATTTTCAAAACTACTTTCGATATTTCACTGGCATAAGACATCATTTATTACCAGATTGTTCTTTAAGTGTAAAAAGGCTCCAACATATGACTAAATCTAAAGTCATTTTGTTTGTCAAAAGGTAAAGGGCAAATGAGTTATAAAGGCAGCTGGGTCATCAGAAGTCATTCTCTTCGGACCCAACATAGGAAAAAATATCCTCAGTCTTCCAAACAACTGAAGTCCCAAAAGGCCACAAATCCTAGCTTTGCAACAGGCCAACCTATTCAACACAAAGGTCAGTATCATTAAACAGAATAAACAAACCAATCCTGTAGCCAGGAATGACAGATCTGCCTAGGAGGCAAAGGAGTCATGCAGCTGTCTCTCTGGGCCTCCTTCACCCCCACACTTCCACAGGCCACAACTCCTTTTTGTGCACACACGCATTCTTGTCTGCTTCACTCCATACGCATGTAAGTGTACACCTGCGTCTGGACAATACATGCACGAGTGGGACCACACAAGAATCCTCCCCTCCAAAAACATGGGAAGCTGCGATATAAGCCATTATGAAATAGAGTGGAAGTAGCAGCTCATCAAATGGAGCTCTTCTGCAGACATACCATCTTCTGGACCTTGCAGGAAATACTATTTCAGTCAGAGATTAACCACGTGCCCTGGTGTTAGCTGGGACAGAGTTAATTTTCTTCACAGTAGCTGGTACAGGGCCGTGTGTTGGATCTGCGCTGAGAACAGCCTTGATAACAGAGGTGTGGTTTTGTTACTGCTGAGCAGGGCTTACACAGAGCCAAGGCCTGTGCTGCCTCTCACACTGCCCCACCAGCCAGTGGGTTGGGGGGTGCATGAGGAGTTGGGAGGGGACACAGCCAGGACAGCTGACCCCAACTGACCAAAGGGATATCTAATACCATGTGATGTCACGCTCAGCATATAAGGGGCAGTGGGAAGAGGAAGGATGGGGTGGGGGTCTGGCAGCAGTGTTCAGAGTGATAGCGTTTCTCTTCCCAAGTGACTGTTATACATGATGGAGCCCTGCTTTCCTGGGGATGGCTGAACACCTGCCCGCCCATAGGAAATGGGCAGTGAATTCCTTGGATTGCTTTGCTTGCACATGTGGCTTTTGCTTTATCTGTTAAACTTTCTTTGTCTCAGCCCAAGAGTTTTCACACTTTCACCCTTCCAATTATCTCTCCCATCCCTCTGGCAAGGAGTGAACAAGTGGCTGCGTGGGGCTCAGTTACTGGCTGGAGCAAACAGCACCACAGCTTGTTAAGAGAGGTCCTGCTTCTACCTTCAGCTCTCATTCCTCTCTCACTGATTTCTGCCAGCCAAAGCTGGCCTGAAACCAATGCTTGTTCCTCTGCCTGCCTTCTTACCAGCTGAAAATGCACTGGGTGAATTCCCACAAGCCCATCTCAGCACTGGCACCCAGTGCTGCCAGCCCAAGGACTCTGCTCAAGCATGTGGTGAATGGTCTTGCTTCCACTTTCCTCTCTGTGGTGGTTTGACCCTGGCTGGAGGCCAGATGCCCACCAAAGCCACTCTATCACTTCCCTTTTCAGCTGGACAGGGGAAAAATATGTATTGAGAGGCTAAGGAGTTGAGATAAGGACAGGGAGAGATCATTCCACAATTAGTGTCACAGGCAAAACACTCAACATGGAATTAAAAAACCCATCTAATTTATTACACTACACACACCCACACACTCACCCTCCCAGAGTGGGATGATGAGAAATAAAACCAAATCTTAAAACACCTCCTCCCACTCCTCCCTTCTCCATGGGCTCAACTTTATTCATGATTTTCTTCCCTTCCTCCCACCAGGTGTCACAGGGGAATGTGGGGCACAGGGGTTTCAGTCAGTTTTTCCCAAGTTGTTTTCCTTCTTCAGGGGCATTCCTCACACCCTTCCCCTGCTCCAGCTCTCACCCACGGGAGACAGTCCTTCACGAACTTCTCCAACATGAATCCTTTCCCACGGGGCTTCAGCTCTTCACCAGCTGCCCCAGCGTGGGTCACTTCTGTGGGGTGCAGTCATAAATCATAGAATGTCTCTCAGTCTCTCAGGCCCAGACTGCTCCAGCCTGGTCCCCCATGGAGTCACAAGTCCCCCCAGCAAACCTGCTCTGGTGTGTGTCTCTCTCTCCATGGGCTGTAGGTCCTGCCAGGGGCTTGCTCCAACACAGGTCACAGCATCTTCCATGTCTTCACCTGTTCCAGTGTGGAGTCTCTCCACTGGCGCTGCAGGTGGGATCTCTGCTCCCTGTCATCTTCTATGGGTTGCAGGGGGACACCCACTCCACCATGTGTTTCTCCATGGGCTACAGGGGAATATCTCTCTGGCACCTGCAGTGCCTCCTTCTTCTTCTTCATTGACCTTGGTGTCTGCACAGTTTCTTACATCTTCTCACTCCCTTCTCTGGGGGAAAAAAGTGGCTGCTTCTGGGTTTTTTGTCTCCTAAATGTGATTCCCAGAGGCGCTGTGACTGTCGCTGGTGGGATCAGCCTTGGTCAGCAACGACTGGCGTTTAGCTGGTTGGCATTTGCACTGTCAGGCCTGCAGAGAGCTTCTGGCTGCTGCTTGCAGAAGCCACCCCTGCAGTCCCCTGTCCTACACCTGAACACAGACACCCAAAACCACAACATTCTCTCAGTACTGCCACGGGGGGTGGGTCACCACTAATCATCCTGCAGGAACAAGTACACCTGGCAGCACAAGACTAAGAAGAGGAGACACTCTTCCTCTTTTCAGCACATGAACCCATGGTCCTGCCCACCTATCTCTGGCCCTTACGGGAAGGCGAACAGTTCTAAGACAATTTCATTTCAAGGAGATGAGAAAATTGCTTGGGCACTTCAAAATCAAGTACTTTGTGTTAACCAGAGCGCAGCTGTTTGCATGTTTGTTTTCTTAGGTAACCCTGCTAGATGTACAGCATGTTAGGACACGCTTAGAGCCCTATTAACCTCTAATGGGTTTGGTGGGGTTGCGATCCAACTTTAAAACCCAACAGCCATAACAGCCGCTCTGGCTGAGAAGCCAGAGCAGAGCCCTGCCTTGGCCAGCACGTGCACAACAGAGCCGACGCCAGCTCCGCCGCAGCACAACGATGCTGCTTGTTCCTTACCCGAGTGGCACCTGTCAGGAGCAGCATCGCGACGTGCTGAGCAGGGGACCTTGGAGCTATGAGCCTGAGCGGCCACAGCAGGGGCTCCCCAGCAAAGGAGGCAAACAGGAACACGCTGGCTGCGGAGGAAGTCTTAGGGCGCAGCGCCAGCCGTTTGAATTTTATTTCCCTTCTTAAAATTACTTCTGTAAGCTTTCAGTGCGAAGGGGATTACGTAAAACTGCATCCTACTCTGCTGTGCGTGGCATGTAAAACACCTGCATTAATGCAGGAATGAAACAACTGCTACATCTAAAGCTAAATGCTGTAAATGAGTGGCTAGGTGGTAAGGAGAGGACAAATCTCAGCTGGGACTTGACAGGCTCAGGTTTTGTTCTTATTTCTACCCTTGACCTGTTTGGTGACTTTGAGTACGTCTTTGCTTTCTTTCTATTTCTTTCTGGGTCAGGGACTGCCTGTCATTTTGTGTTCATAGAGTGGCTGGCATGAAAAGCCCCTGTGCTACGGAGGATCTCTAGATACTACAACAATACAAACAATATGTAAATGCCTGTTAAACAAAAAATGAACACAGAGGAGAGGTGGGTTTTTTTTTCCCATTGGTAAAAAAGCAGCATGCTGCAATGAGTGAAAACTTCAATTATATTATAACCAAATAACTTTATACATATACATCTGCATTTACTCCAAACACATTTATTCAAATGTGTCCTGAATTAAATTCCAGATACCTATTACAGCTTTGCTGGATTATTTCCCACCTCTGTATCATAAGATATTGAAGTTTTATCACCTCACTTCTAATAAAAAGTATTGATTTTCTATACCTTATCTGTAAGATTTATGCCCTGGCTTTGCATAAAATTCAGCTTTTAATGCTTTATTTTAAAGCCATCATTATCTCAAGCACATGGCATGGAATTGTGTTTACATTACGGGGAAACTTCTTATTTATCAGTAGGTATTTGGAAGTGGTTAACATGTTTTTTCTATCCAAATCAATCTGCCTGTCAGCAGTCAGTGTTGAAGCAGACCTATTTCTAGTGGCTTAGGTCAAATTTCTGCTTTTTCTTACTTCTCCTCACTTCCATGGGTAAATGTCCGTTTATAGCCTGCCAGCTGAAGTAGATGCCAGACTTAATCCAATTGCATAAATTGGCTGTGTGAGCTGCAAAGAGTACATCACTACATGCCTGAAGACTTCACAGTCCCTCTTAAAAAGTCTGACAGAATATCTCCCCCCCCCCGCCCCAAATTATACAGGAGAGTATTTTATTTGCATGGGTGCGCAGTGAGGCTCTTGTTTTTACTGTTGGCACTTGATTTCTGATATAAATGTTGAGGTATGACTTTGCAAGGTCATTTATTTTCTTTTCTCATGGCAGTCAAGGAATTGATGCTGTATCTGCTCACCAAAAGGAAGGATCAGGGAAATGAAATAGGAGACAGTAGTGCTATGGACCACATTGAAAGCCAAATAAAATATGAAAACATTGAAAAATTAAAAAAAAACCAACACAAATGTAAAAATATTTATAGTAATGGGAGAAAAGGGAACGTGAAGTCTGGAAAACCAGTTGCTGGGTAAAGCTGTTTTGTTCTCTGAAAGTTTTGAGGGCTTATAAGGTTGGCAGTGTCCTGCAATTTTGGATGTGTGGTCAAGTCCCAAATCAACAAGCAGTAAGCAGTAACACAGAGATGGCTTTCACTCGTTCGCCTACAGACACCTACTGAACCTTTTGGTTGTAAAATCTGACACTTTCTGACAGGTGGAAGACTTACTTAACGTGTTTAGCTTGGTTTTTGGAAGAAGGAAGGAGACAACAGTATTTAATGACAAATTTTAAACATCAAACGTTAAACCAGTTGGTTGGTTTTTTTCTTATATTGTCCTTTGGGTGGCATGATACTTATTTTTTCTTAATGACAATGACCTTAAAAGATTCTCATGTATTTGACAATGCTTATCATCACAAGAACAGAAGGTAAGAGCAGTAATTTCAGATGACTTATCCAATGAAGTCATGCAAAATTCTAGCCTTGGAGGTTTTTAATTGGATTTTTTCCCTTTTTCTCTGTTTTCTTTTTTTTGTTTGTTTTTAAAGGACTTTATAATTGGATATTGAAAAACATTACCGTTTTCAAGTGCTGCTGGGTTGGGAGATGACTGCTCTTTGTTAGCCAGTTCAAGTATTCCTCAGGAAACAGGGCTGCAGAATTTGAATTGTAATGCTATTTGGCAGCAAAAGCTGGTCACCATGACAGAACTGCTCTGACACAGTAAATGGCTGAAGTAATGACAGGAGAAAATCTGCAGGGAAGTAATCTTCAGATTTTTTTTTACTGTTTTAGAAACGTTGGCTCAGCTTACATCAGTGGGGTCCCATGGGTTCCCCTGACCACCATTCCCATCTTTCAATCAAGTAACAAGCTACCACCAGTGACAAACCCTTACCCATCACTGCTGCATCACTTCTGGAATAGTGATGTATGAGCTGCTTCTGCCACCAGTGAAAGTTCATGATTTGTCAGCTCAAGAGTCTGTCCTTTGCTAATGGATTATTTTTGGAAATGTCTGCTGTAAGTAGGTTTTATTTATTTACTTTAAAAAAATAAAAGTAACTTGCTTACAGGCACATACACTTGGGCCCTGGCTTCTTGCAGTAGCGTCTCTAATTTTAGAAACCTTCTTCATCATTGTTTCCCAAGACTGTGCAGGGCTAAGGGATGAAGGTGACAGTGGCCAGCTTGCACGGACAAGTTCTCTTTTTCTCCCTCAAAGACACTTTCAGGCCTGGGAAGAGAAATGTAACAGGCTTTCAAAGAAAACAAGGTAGTGAATCCACAGACTAGGGCATACACTGGGTGAGGCATCATTGCCCTAGCACAGTGCTCCTGAGGTGACGATTTCATCCTTGTTTCTGTGTCTCAGCAACAGAATAAATCCCCCTTATTCCCTCCACACAGGCACTGTGACACCCAACAGCATCTCATGTGTGAGGCATTCGGGTACGTTTGCACTCTAAGTCACAAGTATCTGATTTATACGCTTTTTTATGAAAGATTCTTCAGAAGAATGCAGTGAGGATTCAGGCAGGGGAGATACACCAAGTTAGTGAGGTTTTGAGTGCCGCTTAGTGCTTTATCTGTAGCAAGCAGGTGAAGGGCCTGGAACAGGCTGCCCAGGGAGGTGGTCGAGTCACCTTCCCTGGATGTGTTCAAAAAAAGGGTAGATGAAGTACTTAGGGATATGGTTTAGTTTAGGATGTGAATGGTTGGACTTGATGATCTTAAAGGTCTTTTCCAACCTTGTTATTCTGTGATTCTGTGATTCTGTGAAGGGACTCTGAGGTAAACCTGCTCCCTCACGGGCAGGGAAATCAGAGTGGCTGGAGCACATAACTTTGTCATAGGAGCACAGAAAGAATCCACAACATGTGAGGGTACTTGCAAAAACAGCCACAGAAACAAAAAATCCAGGTGAGTCAGAGAAGACAGTTGGTCTTTTCTTTGTCTTTGAGCAGTCCTTGCCTTTCAGCTTTCAGGAAGCAGGGCAGGGATTTCCTTTAACTTTTCTTCACAGACTCAGACAACCTGGTCTGGCCAGCACCCGGGCTGAGCTGTGGGGTCAGCCTCTCCACACTGCTTCCCTGACTTCCCTGCAGAGCTTCCAGTGTGCCAGCCAGCAATGCTCCTTTCCCCCAGCATATTACTTTCTGTGGCCCTGGAAAGAAGAAACAGTTGTGCTTGCTGGAGGGAAGCCATGAAAGCAAAGCAGTAAAGCAGGAGATGGAGGGTCTCCTAGAGATGTAGATGTGTGTGCTGCTCAGCAGGGAGGTGGCACAGAGAGCTCTGTAATGTTACAGAAGGTGCAGGCAGAAAGTTCGCCAGGGTGGGACAACCTTTCCTATAGGAAAGTTGTGGTTCTTGAGTTAATGAAAAGTGCCGGAACCTGACTGCAGGCTGCTGCCTCAGCCATCCAGAGAGTACAGAAGTTTGCTCAGTTGTTATTAAAGTTGTTTTTCATCCACCATGATCAAAGTCCGTGCCTTTCCATATGCCACACGTATGGAATACGTGCCTTTCCACGCTAAGAACGTGCCTGTGAGCAGAAAGCACGGCCACTAGAGCTGAGACCTTCTCTTCCCCGAGCTTCAGAGCGTCACTCTAGCTTAGCACCTTGCTGCAGCAGCACTGAGGCAGGCTACCACGAAGAGAAGACAGTAAGGAAAACAAAGCAAGACCAGTGCAACATCCCTGGCCCTGATTTCATTCTACAGGCAAAGAATTTCATCGATAGGGAGACACAGTGTGTCCATAAATGTGAACAATTTGCTAAGAAACACACCATCTGCAACTCAAGCTGGGAACAAAAATACATCAGAATAAGGGAAGAAAAAGTCTTGAAGCATTTTTATAAAAGGCCATTCTCACTGAAATAATCCTCTTCACCTTGTCTGTAAGCGACCAGTACACCTCGAGATTTGGAAGCCCTTTTACATCAGCATCTTCATACAAAAAGAAGTTATGTCTTCAAAGTATAAGGGGTTAGCCTATTTGTCTCTGCAATAAGAACAAACGGTATTTATTAGCTTAGAGAAGAGGAGGCTGAGGGGAGGCCTTATCACCATCTACAACTACCTGAATGGAGGCTACAGAGGTAGGTGATGGTCTCTTCAGCCAGGTGACAGGTGATAGGACAAGGGGGAATGGCATGAAGCTGTGCCAGGGCAGGTTTAGATTGGACATTAGAAAAAATTTTTTACTGAACGAGTTGTCAGGGCCTGGAACAGGCTGCCCAGGGAGGGGGTTGAGTCACCTTCCCTGGATGTGTCCAAAAAAAGGGTGGATGAGGTACTTAGGGATATGGTTTAGTTTAGGATGAGAATGGTTGGACTTGATCTTCAAAGGTCTTTTCCAACCTTGTGATTCTGTGATTCTGTGATTAAATGTGTGCGTGACAGATGAGAGATCTGATTCCCTGCTCCACCTATTGCATTGTTATGGCATTTTTTTTTCCCCATTAGTGTAACACACAAGTTCATCGTGCAGCCAACAGTTTATTTGGCAGCTGCTTTCCAGGTTATTCACCATATTTGCTTAACTACAAATGAAAGACCAGCAGAATCCAGAACTCCTGTTATTGGGCACCAGAGCTTACTGACCAAGAGTAATTACCAGCAAGCAGTGATGGGATGTGCCACGTTTCCTTTCTGAGCCTATTCACAGTAAGCTGACAGTCATTCCAAGAGCTAAACGCTTAGGCTCACAGGCAGCAGAAGAGAGCAGAGCACTTTTCAACTGCTACACTTCAAGCAACAAGGCAGGAACCACTTTATGGTTCTCATTCCCCATTTAGGCAAAACTATTCCAAGTGCTCAATGCCAAAGCGATAACCTGGCGGAGGCGAGGGGGGAGTGGGGAAAGGGACAAAGCAGGGGTATGGGTGTGTCACAAATTTCTACCGCACCACCACCCCACCAAAGCCAGTGTGCAATGGCACAGTGTAGATGACCAACTCCTTGAGCATTGTTTGGGCTTTACACACTTCCACCCAACAGAGATTTTTTACAAGTGAACCGCTTGCTTCATTTAAACGTAGCCTGTATCATCAGAGCCTTTGAAGTAGGGAGACAGATGATCAGGATTTGCCTTTTGATCTTTCCAAACTGTTTTAGCAAGTAACAACTATGCCTGAAGTCTTTTCTGGAAATTTTTATTAGCAACAGTGTTTACAACAGTCTTAGAGACCAAGGTTCTCATAGTATCACTATTAAATAATCTCACAGAAACCGCAGTGTTACAAAGCAAACTAAAGCTCTGCAAAGAACAGCAATGAATTTTATGTAACTTCGCTTAAGATTCCTAATCAAATGAGCTACAATTCTATTTAATGCTCTGTACATATGCACATTTAAAAAAAAAAAGAAAGAAAGAATGTGCTTTCACAGGATCTGCTGGATCCACAGAGATCTGTCCTGCTCCTCAATCATCGACTCATACACAAATAAAGTCAACGAACAAATCAGGGCCCCGGAGCGATCAAAAAAGGACCTGAGTTTATCAATAAGCCAGAGACACCTTCATATTTCAAAAAGAGCAGCCCAAGTGCCTAGCTATAGACTATGGCTGCTCCAGTGATTAATATGAACTTAGCAACATCTTTTCCCCAAAATTTAAGGCAACTTAAAGAAGGAACTTTCTCTCCATAGCGTGCATTGTAAAGGACTGTGCTCACATTACACACTCTCCTTAAACCAGCAGAAACATTGACAGCCCCCGTTTTTAGACAGTGCATACACAGAAAGATACTTGAATTTTGACATAGGCAAAAGAAACATGAATTTCTTTCTTTGTTTTCTGCCATCGAGGCAGGGAAAATAAAATCTCTTCTGGCAATCTTCCAGCACATGCTTATATCAGGAAAGCAGGGGAAAATAGCCCACTCATGAAAAAAGTTATTTACTTTTTATCACATAACACCTAAAATTCATTAACTGCAGTAATGGAATGCAGAAAGCATTTTAAAAGTTTGTTTGTTTTCAAGCAATTTCTGGGTCAAAAAGAGAACAGAACTGTTCCAGCTCCCTTCCCTCAAAGAGCAAATCTGATAAACTCAGATCTATTTTTAAGCAGATGTTTATGAATAAGCTCACAGTCTTCTTGCAGCTGAAGAGTGCAGCGATGTACAGGGAGAATGAAAGTAATGTTAAACCACGAGCTAACGACTCCACTGGGGTATATTGCCGATACCAGATACGATGAGAGAGATCTGCAAAGCAACCATACACCTGCAAAAGAAGTCACCACATGTTCCTACTTGTTATACACACAAATCTGGTCACAGTTAAGAGGGAACAATACAGTAATGGTGTACACCATCACCCTTAACCCTCTACCAATGTACCAAGTTCAACTTCTGCTAGAAGCAGATGGGCAATTCTACAAAAGAATTGGGACTACAAAAGACTCAGGGGCAGGGGAGTTGCTGCTGCTTCCTTTTCTAGCCTGCTGCTGTTCAGAGGCATTTCAGCTTTTTATTTACTGATTGAAGCTATGAGGAGTTACAGTCACTTCTCAAAAGTCAATGAATCCAGCAGAGAGCAGCTCCTTGCCTTCATCTGGTTTTTATCCCCCTTTATGTTTTAATGGTTTATTATCACTTTCTAAATTACAAAATGTGTTTGTTTTTTTTTTTCCTTTCCCTTTCATCCTCTGAAATGGATTTGAAGCATCAATCCATTAAGAAAAGGCAATCATAGAAGCTGGAAGAAGTGAGGTAGTGTTGCAGGGTCAAGTTTTATTTTAAAAAACACATTTAAGTGCATCTCACGTGTACAGAAATGTGCTTATGAAAATACACACACTGATTGGCTCAGAAGTGGAACTTCAGGAAGACTTTTCAGCTACACTTGTGTCTACTTTGGCACCTGGAGTAAAGCGCTTCCATGGACACCCACCACGCACCTATGGAAAGGTGCTCCAGCCAACCACTGTGCAGTGGTGCCACTGGGCAAGTTTTCTTTCAGGAGTCTGTACAAGTTCTTTGGGCCAGACGGGTGCATCCACGCTCACAGAGCTGCTTGGTACCTTACCTCACACATCTGTGTTACTCACATCAAACCCAGTATCTAAATAACTCACCATAAATGAGCTGAAGGAGGAAGAGAGCACACAGCTGTGAACAACGGTGAGACCTGTGTCTGTTTCACTGGTCTGAAGAGAAATGACTACACAACATGTACTTAGGGACTGGTTTAACTCAGAAACGAGCGTAAGGGAAATGAATGGCTTGACAGGGGCAAAATACAAGCTGGGATGGACTTCTACACTGAACCACCGAGCAATAGACCTTGGAAGGGGCCTCTGGAGATCATCTAGTCCAAACTCCCTGCTAAAGCAGGATCACCTAGAGTGAGTTGCACAGGATAATGAAGTTGGTAGCCAGTGGGAAAAAACCACCACCAGACACAGTAGGTCTTCCACTTTTGGTACAGCTCAGATCTTTTACAGGAGAGAGACCTGACTGTCTAATACAAGCCATAGACAAGACACCAAAAATCCAGGAAACTGAGTGACTTAAAACTGTATACCACCTTTGAATTAAATCTTGAGGACAAATTCTGCCCTCTTTTGGATAGAACCAGTTTTCACTGAACTTAACTGGAACAGCACTTGTATGGAGTTTCTCACACATAATTTGAGTATTATGGCCACACCAGTATCTTCCAGACAACGAAGTCCATGAAAATAGACACCAGTTTGTTGGAGCAAGAAGTTGAGAATGAAACTAAACTTGTAAATGTAAACTCATTCTGTATGGAAACAGTTCTCAAGTCTCTTGCTTCACTATTACCTTGGGTTTTTTTATGTTTTTGTAATACTGATTTAAAGACAAAACCCCCCAACCCTCCACGATCACCCGTGTCACATTCCAAGTGTGGAATTCTCTGTTCGAAATAAACCCGAGTAACAGCTTTGCTTAAATTCCACTACCAGTTTCCATGAAAGGACCTGAAGTACATGGCTCTGGTTTAACAGAGCACATTTAGCTGCAAAGCTTGTTAGATTCATGCTTAAGTGCTCTGCATTAGTTTCCCGTAACACTTTCTGCCTCCGCAGTGGACTTCATGTAATAACTTAGTTAGTCACTGACAAAACAGCATTTGGACATAGGAGACAATTGTTAAACAGCTTTTCCTCCTACAGGCTTTTGAAATTAACACTTTATTACTTCATAAAAGATAGTAAAAATAATAAAAATAATCCCACAGCTTTTCATAAAAATTAAAAGGATTTAAAACCAAATCTTAATAAAAAGCCAAACAAACTTTGCTTTTAAAACCAAACTAAAGAAATAACGGTATATACACACACTTTTTTAAGAAGAGATAATGAGTTTGCATTTCATATCAACAGGTGCTCTTCATTCATCATCTGCAAGAAACTAGGTTAGGTCTCTGTAGGCCACAGTCAGTTATTAAGCAAATACACCACTGGTCCTGTGCCCTCCTTTTATTTCCTTGCTTCTTCAGTCTCCTCTGGCTCTCTCTCTTGGTGCTCTCTTTCCCACCTCATTTCTTTCAACTCTTGTCTGTACTTCCGTTCAATGAACCGTTTCTGATGGGCCATCTGGGGAAAGTTATCTGACACAAGGAGAAATATTTTACATTAATAAACAAACAACAGGTAACACAAATCCTCAGCTTTTTTTTAACTCTGATGAGATTAGGGGTAAGGGGGAGGAATAACATTATTACCATTTTCACTCATTTATTTCTAATAATTCATAATAAACCAGGGCTGTGTGTCATAAGACTTTGGTTTCTTTGTGATTTTGACATCTGTCTCTCCCACTACAAAAGCCCTGCCAAATCTAATACACTCAGTAAAATAAAATATAAAGTCCTGGTATAGCAACACAGCCAGGTATTACCTGGATTTTACTTTCTGTTCCCTTAGCAACAGGTGGTCAACACTGAAAAATTAATGTGAGACTACTGTCAATGCTATCAGGGTGTTTTGTCTTGTTCTCTCTCCAAAAAGTATAAGCCACTTGTTCCAAGCACCGTACAGTTGCTGCCATTATTATTATTATTATTATTATTTCGGACCATGTGGAATCCACTAGATGCTCCACATTACGGCAGGGCTCCTAATGGGAAAGTAATAGTGCAGCAAAACAGAATGCAGTCAAATCCCTTCCTGAAAGAGTGAACGCTTGGCTACGTACCGGCATGCAGCCGTGGCGTGGCTTGCAGGGCATGGATGAGTGAAGACTGGCTCACACTAAACAAGGCTGAGGGGATGGGGGAATAGCCAGGGGGTTGGATACCTCTAATTTCAGACATTTGCCCATTAGCTGGTATCTAGGTATGCTAGTTACAACCAAGGCTGTAAAAACAGCTTATATAATTGACCAGAATTGCTCTCAACTTAGCAAACAGCAGGTGAAACAGGACGTTTTCTGCATGATCAAGGTGGTGAGATCCCTCTGTGTGTCTGTGCTGCAGAGACCTGCGCCCTCCAGCCGGTCAGGAAAGGAGGGGGTAACGTGTGGCAGCCTGCAGCTTGTGGTAAATCCTGGCAGGGTCACACAGAGCTCTGGCAACAGCACCAGCTACTTAAATGTGAGAATGCAAACCGTCACTACGCTGACCTTTAACACCATGAACAGATCTGGAGGATGTCTCAGCATAGGACTGCTCTCTCTCTAGTGGGCTACCAAGAGAGAATTCAGCTGAGGCTCCTCAGGTAAGAGTCCCTTGACACTACACATCCTCTTCCTCCTTCTGGGTGCCAGACAGCAAAAATTTGTTCATCTAGAGAACACGGTGCAGGAACTACATAACCTGCAGAAGTTTTTGGCACAACAGAACGACTTCCTACTGCTTTGTTTTATTAGCCAGTGAAATTTGTGCCTTTTACTATATACTACAGGAATAAAAGGTTTATTCATCAGTTATTTATAACTGGGGCATAGGAGAGTATATTTATTAAAACCAGAAAGCAATCTAAATAAAAGCAAATTGTATTTAAATCGCTGCTGTTTTTAAAAACACCGGTGCTTTGCTTAATGGAATTGTGTGATATTTTGTTGCTTGTGCTCACCATAAAAATCAAAATCAGATTTTCAGCACTGTGCCTGTAACTTGAATCTTTAAGAACTCTGAAGAACTCAGCTTGGTAGCAACCTGTTTGTTTATAATCTATTTAAGATGTTGAGAAGGAAATTTATGTAATAAACTCATCATGTCTATAAACAGGTACATAAAAATTACTTTTACTTGAAGTTAACTACTTATGTATCAACAAACCTCAAAGAAACAAAAAATTCCGCTCCACAAGCATAGACCTACTAGAACAGGTGCTGTGGAGCCTCCATCCCTAAAGACAATCTAAGTTTGACTGGCAAGGCACTGAGAAACATGACCCAACTTGAAAATTGCCTCTGCTTTCAGGGGCAGTTGGAGTACAGACCCTCTCGAGAGCCACAGCAATCAAACAAATCTGTGTGTCGGAGAAGAGCTGCGAAGTCCTCAGACTGACAGGAGATGAAGCTCACAGTGATAACTGTCATGAGGAGGAACGCTCAAAGGAAACTTCAGAAACATTTTGCAGATATTCAGCAGAGAAGGGAAGTTATATTTTCCTACTTGTCAAATTCACTGATGACGAGAAGCATATGCTTAGCAGATGGTGATGAAAAAATAATCTGAATTACAAGGTTTCATTGTCTTCTGAAATTTTTAAGCCCTGGGATCTCCAGATGCAGAGAGAACAGTGTAAAAAAACATCTGGCATTTGAGGAGCTACATTCTTTCCTTTGAATCAGTTTTTTTAAAATATGTACCTCCCTATGTTCTTCTGAACAGACAATTTCTGCTTCACAAAATGCATGTAGCCTGTTTCCTTACACTACACATCTACACCTGGCACTTTAACCCAACCAACTAAAGTGCTTTCATGTGAGAGGCCTGCATGCACTCACTGCCTTTGTATCTGACACTCCACTGCACCAAGGGCTGCTCCCACGCTGGCGATCCGGTGTGTAATTTGGAGAAATGCATACAGAGATCACCGGATCCTCAGCTGATATAAGATGTTCTTAACAGATACTGGCTTACAATGACTGGGGAATCTGCCTATATAATCTGAGATCTAATTTCCTTTTCTGAACTGGCAACTGAAAAGTAATTTTCCTCCTCCCTTGAATTAGAGGATGAGACAAACACGCCACCAGAGACTAAGCAGTCTTATCCCACTGCCTATTTATGCATGGAAAATCTCAATGAGGCCTCACTGCACATGGCTCCCTGTAAACTGCAACCTCTGTCACTGAACAACTCCCTTCAAAATATACCTGTTGGTACCATACCAATGTCACCTGTTACAAAACTGTCTTGAAAATACTAAAAGGAAGACCTGCTGCTCAGAAGCCGACAGCGTTCCACGTGTATATTCTGTTCAAATCTTATCCCCCAACAGAACCTGTACCCCACTAAAGACCAAGGATGTAAATTACAGATTATTTTCTTTGTTGCCCAAAATTATCTTACATTTTTCAAGTGCATCCATTGCAGCTCCCATTTCCGCTTGCTGAATGCTGTGAAAGCCAAACGAAAACACGTTACATGAGACCTAAGCTGTACAGAATAAAGAGAAGTTTCTGACAAAGTGGAACACTAGCTACTCTTTTGTAATAAAACTCTCTAGATAATTAGTAGCTAGTAATTCCCAGACTGCACGATCTATCAGATATGTGAGCAACAGCACTACAGCTCCAGTAGAATATTTTTAAACTTGGATCAATAACTAGCAGAATATTCTATTCCATTCTTCACTGAAACATTTTGTTTTCCTTAAGAGGAAAGAAAAAAAAAAATTCAGAGGTGTGAATGCTATAATACCAATGATATTTTTTAACTGCTACCAGAACTGGTAGCAGAAAATAAGATGAGATCTTTGGGGTTCATGGTTGAAGATTTGCAACTTCAGAAACCATTCTAAAATGCCCAGAAGTAATGGCATCAGGAAAAAAAATTAAAAAAAAATGAGACCTGTGCACCCTTAACTTTCTGGTTTAAGTTGGACAGTAATTCAGTAAGAAAGCCAGAGATAAAGTCATTATTTCCAGTGAGCTGCTCTGCAGTTTCTAGTTCAAGAGCCACAAATCAGTTGAGATTGGTAGCCACCTTGAAGGCAAGTTTCCCAAAAAACCTTAAGACCAAAATTTGTAAAGACATTGAACCTTTCTGGTGTTCCTGAGGCAGGAACTCAGAGTAACTCGAAAAAGGCTCTATAGCTTTCCTTTCCTAAGGCAAACCACACTCTATGACTAGTCATTTTGAACGTTGCCACACTCAAACTTTAACCCCACGTGGTTAATTTTCCACTGTACCTTGGGCCTTTACCACATCCTATTCTCTCCCCTTTGAAGTAAACAGCTACTGTGTATGTCCTGGCATGAGATGGTCCCACTGTCTGCAAAGTCCTGAAAAAAGAAACACATGATTTATTCAAGCAGGAAGTATTAAAAACCAGAACCTGTTTGGGGCACATACATCACCAAGCTTTCAGCCTCGTCAATACATGTAATGGAGTTTGTGCCAGGTATGGACCAAGGGTTGAAAGATGCTTCTAGAAATCACATTAACCCAGAGACTACCAGTATGGTGCACAATAAAAAAGAGCAATTTACATAAAATGCACCTTGCTTATATTGGTTACACTTATTCCTTGAGGTTCACTCAGGAGTACCACATGAAAATGAGAACTTGAATCTACAAGCAAAAACGCAAGCTGTAACACAAAGTGCTTAAACACTGTGAAAACACTTGTAAGAAAGTCATATAAATTGTGTATGGCGTGCCATCATAAACAATCACATTAATACAGTTACTGTGTGTGCTAAAGCTTTAGTCCCTGAGAGTTGTGCAGCTAGGAAGGTTTTAGGAGGACTCTGTACTGGACATGGTAGTTCTCTGCTGTGAATTATCCCAGTACAAAGAAGTTTTCCATCAGCTTTGAAAAGTTAGTCACAAAACAAACTTTCCATTTGAGCTTAAGTGTAGGACATGCATCAACACCCATCCAAAGGAGCAAAAAGGTAATTCCCTAGACATGCAATGAATTGCTGCTTCTGCTGCTTCTTCCTCTGCCCCAAATCTCTCCCCACTGTCAGCTTGAGTTCTGTCCACTACTTTGTTTCTTTCTGGAAGGGGCACTGATTTCACATCAATCTTTAAAGTATCTAAGGCACTCTGTCTCCATGCACTGTGACAAGAGCAAATAAAACCCACCCTAAATTTAAAAGCAACAGTACTGACTGCAGTGAAACAGGTAACACCCAGAAAAGGAATTTAACAAGAGAATAGGAAGATAACAGCATTTTACTGGCTCTAAGCTGTACTACAGAAATCAATTTATCATCACAGCAAAACAAAACAAACATTTGCTACTTGATGCTCAGTGGGTTTTACAAGAACCAGAAATGATTTCTATTGTATTCATCTCCCTCACTGAAGACAAAGCTGCGAGCCCTCGCACAGCGACACTGAGGAGTCAGGCTTGCAGAGCACCGGCTGCTGTGTTAAAGTGATCACACTTCTGAAGCGCCCTGTCTGGCACTGCCTGAACTGCCACATTTCATCGGAAAACTTTACTCCAGGAAATGTGACAAATGCACTTAAGACTTTCATTCTTCATCCTTCTTGATATAATAATCCCAACAATACAAGCCTTGAACTTTCACAGCCTTTATCTCTTCTTTTGGGGACTAACATTGCAACCATCCCTACGTTACTTGAACGGATATGGATGCAATATAAAAATCTTAAGTTTATTATCACCTCTCTGAAGCGGCTATTACGCTATTGTACAACTGGAACAGAGAAGGGAGATCCATGCCATCCAGCTTCAGGTATCTGAGGTGCACAAGTTAAAAGGCTCATTATGCTGAACCTCTTGTATCACTAAACTGTAGGACAAACATGGGCTGAATTGTGCAGTGAACACATCCAAAACTTGTGCTGCCCTTCAGTGCCCAACTCTCTGGATTAGAAACAGACCCTACCATCAGGATGTGTGACACAAGGCATTTATGAAGCTTGCAGAATCATGTAGAGTATAGAGAAACTTCACACTATGACTGAAAGCAGAATGGAGCGTAGAGAAACTTCACACTGCTACTGAAAGCAGAATGGAGCTATCTTGACTTCATACCCAAACATCCATTGTTCCATTTATTGCACCTGAAACACTGCCATTCCTTACATTAAAAGAAGAACAAATGTAGAATGATGACAATGAAATACTGTATTAAAACATAAAGATTATATTCTCCCCTGCAACTCTGCAAGATAAAACACTTACTAATTCTTCCCTGTAATGGCTTAGAACACCTAAAGCTTGGAAAACACTGATCCAACATTTTCCATCTTCAGACAAAGAGAGACTGGAAGGGATAACTACAATAAAACCAAGCTACGTGAAAAACATAGGGCGAGTGATCACATCTTCCTCCACATGCAAGAAAGACTGATAATTAGCTGGTACCCATAAAATGCCAGCTCTTACTTGTAAAGAGGAATGTCTGGCTCTTTTCCTTCTGTCCTGAGAGTCAAGCAGCACTGCTGAAGCTGAGATTTAGGATCATTCCAATCTTGATTTAAAATAAACTCCTGTAAGACATTTACAGAGATGCTTTTATGATTGAGAGAGTATGACAAGAATCCCAAATGCAATCATTTGCTAAAACATAGGGGCAGGAAAGTAGGAACCTGACTGATCTTACCTTTAGCCGTGGAAAAAAGCATACATTCATGAAAGTGTGAACATATTCCAAATCTTTGTCAATGTACAGGGCAGCAATAAAGGCTGGGGGAAAAAAAAAGGAAAAGGTACTGTCACTCATCCAAGAAGAATGTTAATGGCTTGCAATTTTAGAAACAAGTATCTGAGTACTCTAAAGCCATATCCAATTATGTTTCACAGCATTGATCCGATGAGGGTGGTATTAACCTGCATAGACAGGGAAAAATAAAGTTGACCAAGAGATTAAGTTACTTACTCAAATCCACTCGGCCATTTAAAGAGCTAAAAAATACACTCAGCTCCTAATCTCACATTTTAACCAGGAGACCATGGATACTTACCAATAAATCACTACTGGGTACCATAATGAAGGTTTAGATATAAATCACTCCCATTTGTGTGCTATTTCCATTTGCTTTGAGGATTTGCCAAAAGCCAAGGGGTCTGAATAGCTCGCAAAATATATCAAAATATACAAGATACAGATTAACTTTCTTTGCAGAATATTGATTACTGTTTCCACTTTCTTCTGAAAGAAGGTAGCACAAGCTTCCACATGGCTGCTCCCTCCCTGGCAGTGTCCAAGACCAGGTTGGATGGGGCTTTGGGCAACCTGGGCTAGTGGAAGGTGTCCCTGCCCATGGCAGGGGGGTTGGAACTAGATGATCAGATGATCGTGAGGTCCCTTCCAACCCAAACCAGTATGTGAGTCTATGAAATGGACCAAAATAATTTCATGTCCATGTAGGTTTCCCTCTTGTGGAATGAGTATTCTGAAAGCCCTAAAATACAGTCAAATGAACCACAGAAATAGTTGCCTGATGAAGGAACTACTTTATCTTTCAACAGTGGCAAGAACATATTAATGAAACACTGAAACTTTTGTTAAATAACTCTGATTACAAGCTTTAACTTTCTATACATCATTTTTTTCCTGATTGACATGACCCCTCAATTTCTAAGTCTACAACTTCTTATCTGCAATTATGCCTTCTTTATGCTTACACATAATATACATAATACAAATACTTACACATTTTTGAAGCTTATACAAAAGCTTCAAAAATCTAGTGTTCAAAGGTGTAGGCATAATTCATTTGAAAACCTGAACACACATTTTTAATAGTGTTTTGGGGGGTTTCTAATGGCTCTCTTAAGCCCTGAAGAAAAAAAGTTGTGTAAGTACTATGCTGTTATAGAAAAGTTAACTCACATTCCAAGAGATCAGCCAAAGTCTTGGTTCGAAGAGCAACAGGTCTTTTTGTCTTGTCATTAGTGATGGCAAACTCTTGCATACCCAACTCTTCTGCCACCTTGGCTTGTGTCCTGTTGTTCACCAAAGAACTTCTTAGCAGCTGCAACAGGAAAAAGTCCCACTCAATGCCCAACAATTAGCAATGCCAAACCATAAAAGGTAGGGAGAGCTGAGGAAAAAAAAGTTACTTTTATCCTTGTAGCCTCTCACTTCTCTCAGCTTACTGACATTCTGTTTCAGCACACCTTAAATGATTTATGTAAACACACACATACCCATTACTTCTACTGCTGAGATTTCCTCTTCTGTTTCAGTTCTTCTCACTGAATGTTATTTATTCTATGGATGCATTACTTCTGTAGGTATGTCTTGCATTTAAAATGCTTGTTTGTGAGCTTCTTTGCAGTCATAGATCATCTCTTCATCAGTCCTGTACTCTTACAGCTAATCTGCATTTTTCTAGTTTAAGTAATACGGAGGTTTTTTTATATATCTATATTTTTCCACATAAGGTATAAACACACATTAAAGCAAGACAGTCTGGTGTTTCAGAACAAGCAGATGAGGAAGCTGCTCCGTTCATTAGGCCAGGCAGCCTGTATGTACTGTTTGCCCTACGAAAGGCAGTATAGCTGAGCTGATGCATCCCTGACCAAGATCTGTCTCTAATATTTTCAAAGCATGACAATGTCCAGGACACCTGGGTCTGCATCAGAGTCCCCTGAAGTGCTTAACCCTGGCTCCAGGCAGAAGTAAACATAGAGCTCTGCCGAAAATCTAATCCCATACAGTTTAGAGGAGGTTTTTGGAATTTTAGGGTTTCATACAATTTTCTGAACCCCTTGTTAACATGAGCTTTTACTGTTTGTTTAGGTTTTTTGCCTTAAACAGCCTTAATTTAGAAAATTAGGGAGATTACAGGAGGTGGGGGGCAGTACTGAAAGCATGTAATCTACAGTTGAGAAGCTGCATACACATTTTTTCTCTCTTTATCTTCCATGTCACATTTGCTCAGCTTATTAGATCCAAGTTATATGCTACCTGGCTCCAGGATGTCAACTGAGCTCATGAAAATCAAGATTTATTTGCTGCACTTGATACTTCATCTCTGACAACAGATAAATAAAGAACAGTATGTTCATAATTTGCTTGGCAATGATGTATGAAGCAGATACTCACAACTTGATCTTCATAAACTAGGCAGACTGCATATAGGATTATTACCTGCCTCTCTAACCTCTGCTTAAACTCATCTTCTACTTGTTCCTTTCCAAAATTCTTCCCTTTTATGTCCTTAAGATAAACAAACAATTCTTCCCACAACAAAATCCAAAGCACGATATGCAACCTGTGTGATGGCAGTGCACTGTCACATGACAAACACCTGCTTCCTGTAATGTTAAGAACCACCCCTTTTGTTGCGTTTCCACAGTATTTATTTTAGTGGGACCCATAATCATGATTTGTAGTATCACAAAAACAACAACATATACACTATGCAGTGAATTAGAGATGGGAAAAAATGAGTTATCCTTGGAGGACTGTGGTTACCAACTTGCTTCATAGTAGAACTTGCCTCCTCTACAAGTGTGATCTAGCAAGAAACTCAATCCCCCTTAATGACACAGGGAAGACACGTTAACCTGTGCCCTCACAGCTTTCACAGAGCTAGTCTCTACTCTGGCAACAGACAGCCAGCATCACTGCAGATGCTGTGATGGGTGCTCAACTGCAACTTAACTCTAATTACAAAGCAATTTTTTTTTTTTTTTTAAAAAATTCTTCCATCTTCACACACACAGGACTAGTATAAGCCAATACTGGAGAAACTGCATCTTCCAACAGCCAACAAAACTTTATCCTCTTTATTGGCAGATCCCTTGGATAGCTCAAGATATATAAACAAGACCATGTTGTCTTTCCTTTTCCTTAAACATAGCTAATTTAGAGACTTCTCTCCAAAAGCAGTAGCTGCACACCGGGAAGCCACTGCATTACCAGTCAAGTGGAACCCTTCCATCCATGACCAAAACTGTCAATTTTGGTCAATTCAGTTGATGTTCCATTATCACCTGGAAAATACATTCCCAAATAACAGCAGAAAGAGCTTAGTGTTTGCTGGTTCCCTTCAGATCCTGTATCATCACTCTCCTTTCTCACAGGTCTCATTTTAAAAAACATTCTAAAACAATTTTCACTGCAGGCACATCAGAGCTGAAATTTTATTCTAGGAATTGCCTCCTTGTTCCTATCTCCATGTGTTTTCAGCATCAGTTCCACTCTATACTTTGTAATTTCCTCTACAAACTTTGATCCTGCAACAACTTCTACTTGCCAACTCACTGATCATTAAATCAGCAAAAGGAGGCATTCTGATCACTGCTCTGTGTATTTACATCCATTAATAGCAACACTTCATATCCTTCCTGCCAAACAGTTCTTGAAAGATTTATCTTACTATACCAACACTGATGGATACATTATTAAGTCACTGATAAAGCAAAAAAAACCCAACACTCCACCAATCTTGGATTTCTGCTTTACGTTTTTGTTTCTCTAAAGAATTAATGAGACAAGGCTCCTCCTCTTTTAACTTTTACTTCAAGAGTTCAAGCTTTACTCATTCTGTCTCCTGAATGGTGCAGAAGAATCCATACAAATTGAAACGAAACTTAAGAACTGGTGAAGAAAAATTAGAGTGACTTTTAGGCAGCACATGTATTTTTTTCTTGTGAACAGCTTTTGCCCAGAAGACCCAAGAAGGATATTCTTGAAAACACATTGCCTGCTAAAGACTTAGCATTGCCATCTCTTTATTGATCTGAGAAAGCTAAGTACTACTACTACTCTGAGTAGCTAAGAAACCTATGGTGCTACTTCATAATTTTAGCTAGAAGACTCGACCCATATTCCTGACACACGTATGGATTTTTTATTCTAGTCAAGACTTGAAAACTAAGAAAAATTTTGTAAGCCTAAGAAAATTTCTTCCTCACAAACGAAGCCACAGCTATCTAGCTGCAGTACTAAAGGAATCGATCTGGAAAAAACCCAAACAAACATGTACTACCACCCTATGTTTAAACTGTTTAGAATAGCTGAAAGAACCCCCAACCAGGTTGTTCAGAGCCCACATCAGAGAGACTGAAAGGCTACATTAATCAACAACAGACCACTATAACAATAGTAAAATTAAATTAAAAAGCTACCACAGGAGCTCCAAATTGAAGGCAATGGGAAAACCAGTCTAAAATAGATTGCAAAAACTTATCAGGAATCATAAGCCTGGCTGGTTGCAGGTTCACCAGACTAGAAGTCATGAATAAAAAAAGTCATGTAACGTGCCTATTTAAATAGATAGTTTAAGACACCCATCTTTAAACAAGAACTAGTCTTATCTCCCAATTTCACTACTGACATCCTTAAAATTATTGATCCATTTCACAGACAGAACAAAAATTAATGCACTGGGCTCATAAATCACTGTTTCCTATTCACTGCAGAGCTCATGACTAAAAATTAACAACGCCTGATTAAGAGTAGTGGTTGCTGAGGCTTCTTTTATTAATCAAATTCAGAATAATTCACTAGCTGCTCCCATAATTTTAGTCTCCATCCCACTCTTGCTCTCCCTGAGAGCATGATTGATAGCAGTCTCACCGTTAAGTGCCCTTCATGATGATCAGGGAAATGTATGAATAAATACTCTGTGGCTACCAACTGCATTATGGAGTCACCCAGGAATTCCATCCTCTGGTTGTGGCCTCTGAAAAATGAGACATCAATGCAGCAAAATCAATAAGCACTCAGGGAGGAAAAAACAAAACCAGCATGCACACACAAATTAAAATGGTGATCTGAAAGTGAGCCTCGCTCATTTCCAAATGCATTTAAGACAATTTTCCAGTGTTAACCAGGTAGGATGAAAACGCAGTTCATTACTGTTGTAACACCAACTTTCAGGGAGAAAGCAAATCAGGGTAGCTACAACATAAACACAAGTATTAGATTGCAGATCTGGGACTAACTGAAGGAGAAGAGCAATTGACATCCAGTTTGTAATGGGATAAGGTCTCTATCTGCAACTTCTTATGAGAAAGTAAACTAATGAATGCAATGACTTCTAAGAGGAAAAAGGTCTGTCCATTCACAAGAAATATAAAGATGAGGGTTGAAACCCATACAAGATCCTTGACTGGGACACCAGTGGTACGGCTGTACCGTTTACTTTAAAACGGGGCCTGGCAGCTCTACGCACCCAGAACACAAGGGCTGCACTCGGACCAAGAAGCATGATTTTACCTCTTTTCCTCTGCCCAAAGGTACCTCCAAGCATGTTTCACTACTGTCTCAGCAGTGATGTGCAAATATCAATGATGTGGGAAGAAGCACCAGGATGGCTCTCTAAGAGTATCTATACTGTCAGAGATGGGACACTGCGCCAGGCGGGCCGGCGAACACGGCTGCTCTATTCTCTTCTGGAGAACGGGTCTAACTCCTTGAGTCCAATCACATACAGAGCAACCTCAGGTACTAACAGGAGGACGAACAGAGCTACATGAGAAGTCTTGCTGTGTACTCACAGAGTCAGATGGTTAAAGCCCACTGTCCTCAGAGTGAATGCACGTGCTAGAAGCCGAACGTGGGTAAAGATTACTCCAATTGCATCCTCAAACTCTGTAAGCTTTTGAAGAACTGGAGAGGTCTCAATGAGTTGCCTGTCAGTATTGGACTCCTGCAGCTGTAAATAAAATGAAATGCAAACAATAACAAACTGACAGAGTTTCAGAACTTTCCAGAGAAAAGCAAGCCTTCTGTAAACCAAGGGCAAAGAATACAGTGAACAAGTTGTCCTGTGCACAGCTGAATTGAGAAAACTGTTTCCTCTGGCTTTTTGTCTTGGATAATTACCACTCCAAGAAGATGTGAGCTCTGATGTATGCTTTCTTAACACTTGAGGCATTTATAACACGTTGCTTATACGGTCTTGTCAGTATACATGGACAGCACAGGATACTTATTTTCACAAAACGTACAATTGTACGTGTCTGAGTTTCCCAATATTATCACATTGTTTGCAACTGAGCAACAGATTCAGAAATTATTAGAATAGGGCTGGCAGACTGACAGCATGTCAAGATGAGACAAAACCCAAATCTATTTCTCCCACTTTCCTTCACTATCAAGAATCAAGAATAAATACTTAGTATATGAAATTCAAAAGGGTACAATAACACAAGCATATTAAAATTATCACTTTGGGTCACTATCTTTTCTTATCAGTTTCTTGTCTGATGTCCTTGATGTGGTGACACTGGCAAATGGCTTTCTGGAGCTGGGAAATGGCTTAAGCATTTCCTCCAGCCTCTCTGGGCATCTCTCTGGTATAGCAATGCCTTAGAGGAGGAATCAGCCAGATGAGGATGCCTAAAGGAAAAGTAAGACTAGCCACAGGTTTTTAAAGTGGCATTAAGATCTTTTTTGGTTTACTGCCTGCCCCTTTTCTATTAATTGATTACACTGATTTTTTCTTTTTCCTTCAACTACTGAGCTTTCAGGTGATGTATGCATAGACCTACATATCCCAGTCATAAATCCCACACTTAAGTGGTAATGGTCAGTTTGGAGTTCAGTTGCATGTGGAGCAGAGGCTGCTCTTTGTTTCCTCACACACATCCTTTGCATTTACCTACACAGAATTTAATCTGCTCTTTTCCCCCACAGTTAGTCAGTCACTCCTGCATTTTTGCAACCAGACTGCAACTCTTCAGACTGCTGTTGTCCCTGCTACCCTGAGTAATTTGGTGTTGTCAACAAACCGCCGCCTCACGGCTCATCCTCTTCCCTAAGCTGTTGATGCAAACAGCCTGTACTCCAGCAGACATCCCTAGGGAAATCTGCCAGTGATCTCCAACCCCTGTAAGAGGTGGTCATTTCAGTCCTTTGTGACTGACAGTGTTCACTGGGGTTGACTTTTCTCCCTAAAATCCTCCAACATCTTACAAAGCCTTTTGTAAGTGCCTTTCCAACAGGCTCTTCCAGCCAGCATCAGCTGCACCATCACATGCTTTTTCATCTGCTCTAAGATCTCTTATTCAGTTGTGAGGAGGGACATGGCTTTACATGTTGGCTCTTTCTACAGAAATCACGTTTATCCAGGTGACCACTAATTTTTTTTAATCACTATTTGACTACTTTTTTCTTTTTCTTTTTTTAATTGACATCTTGTCATCTTGTTACAGTGACTTTTAGTAAATTTTAAAATGCCATTTTTCAGGCTAGCCAACCAATGGCCAACCTGAGCAGCCTGTGCTTCCCCTACTGGCAAGGGAAGAGATAGGATGCCTTCTGGGACATGGAAGAAAAAAAAATTTCATCACACAAGGTAGTAGCAAGAAATTATAAGCTGCATACATTGACTGTGTCCAATCTCTAGACAGAGTCCAGGTGTTCTTTGTGAGAGCTGAGATAAAAAGGTTAAAATGAAAATTCAGAATAAGACAAATTGTCTTGTGAGCTTGTGCCACCACACAGGATAACTGGTGCTGAATCTCAAAAGTTTATCTTCCCATGAAGACTCTATTCTATCTACACTCAGAGAGTTGGTCATAAAAACACCTCATGTGCTCTGATTTGTTGCTGAAGATTTTTCTCTATGTATCCATTGCAAAATCCATACAAATATATAAGACATTTCAGATGGAGGCCTCACAGTGGCCTTCTGCTGGCAAGACATGCTCATAAAAAGTTTCAAAGGAGTCAAAATGACTGCAAAAAACACTGGAGACTTGGCTGGACAGAAGAAAACTCTCAGATTTTCATAAAACCCCGCAAACCATACTGACTAGGTGACCATTTGAGTACAGCTACTCTTTCATCACCCTGGAAAACACTACCATGTTTGCTGTGAAGATAAGGGGTACAGTGCAGAGAGTTCTCCCCTAGGATTTAGTCAAAGAACCACTCTCCCAACTTCCAGCCTTCTGTGAACCTGTATCCTCCAATACACGGAGGATAAATTAGCCCTCAGAGCCCTACTGGATTCACTGAGGCAGCCACACTACCAACCCACACACACAGAGAAACACCCCACTCAGATCATACTCTCATTCCACCCAACTGATGTGCCTTCCCACTGTTAGGGTTTCAGTCTCTGAGGTTAACGAGAGATTGGTACTGAATCCTTTTTCCTCCAACTTCGAGAAGATGAACAAGAAGCCACCAAAATGTTATCTATCACTAGATTTATCGTATAAGCACAGTTATATATCAAACATGAGCCAAGGAAAGGCGAATGATTAATCCTCAGAGGCAGACAAATCACTATTTATACCCCCCACCCCCAAAACCAAACACAAATAAATATACACGCATTCCTTTGGCTACTTTTTAGCACAGTTTCTAAGATGTCATTGCAATGGAAACCTATGGAAAAGCATCCCTAAAAATAAAGACAGCTATGAAATTTATTACAGAAAGGGATACACTTACTTGGAGTGGGTGTAGTGGATAATTAAGCCATACATCCCGCAGGTCCTGCAAACATTGAAAGATGCCTTTAATGCTCAAGGGAGTCATTTAACAAATTCCACAGTACTAAATAAAATGTCATTACTTGAAATAGTGAACTATTTCAGATGCTGACTCTGCTTATTGCAAATTCAATAGCGCTGGCAAACTAATTTTTAAAATCGTGTATTTGCTGTTCAAACTGCCTGTAGTTCTCCCAATTAGCTTGTGTCAAAGAGGTGGAAAAATCCTCAAACCAAATAGAAAGTGGTTAAAGGAAGAAAAAGATTTGTTTAAGCCTCAGGACTAACTTTATTTGCAAGTACTCCTCAGCACCAAGTTTGACTTCACCAAAGGCAAGGACTAAAAAAGAAAAAACCAACCTTACTTATTTTCTCCTATTTCATATAGGCTTCCTTCACTGCAGGCACTAAGCAGCAAATAAATGCTGAATTACAATAGACTTCAGAATACTTTTATTTCTAATAAGCTTTGTCATTCCACAGACTCAGACCTTCAAGAAGGAAAATACTGTGTAATTCAGCTCCTCACTACTGCCCCATGCATTGTCCCTGAAGTACGCACTGGTTACTTTCCTTAGCCATCACACAGGATAAATTTTAACTAGACAGCCATCCAAGAGTAGATCGGTCCTTATTATGCTACTGAGTAAAATCTTGGATGAAATCCCCTGTATTTTTGCCAAAGTTACGTTTAAAACTTTTGGGGGGGGGGAGGATCCAACTGCTCACACAGGAACAGTCACTCTGCATGAGCATCATTTCCCGAAATCGCGCTGCCTGGACAAACAGCACTCACCTCCGTTGAGAGAGCAGCACTTTGAAAGGCAGCCTGCAGATTTCCCACACCACCTGCCCTTCCCCACCTAAGCCAACCAACAAGCAGCTCACCTGAGGAACACTGATTTACTTTTTTCCCTGAACCAGTGCAGCTTCCCAAGCAGGCTACAGTCCCAAGCAGGCTACAGTCCCAAGCAGGCTACAGTCCCAAGCAGGCTACAGTCCCAAGCAGGCTACAGTCCCAAGCAGGCTACAGTCCCAAGCAGGCTACAGTCCCAAGCAGGCTACAGTCCCAAGCAGGCTACAGTCCCAAGCAGGCTACAAACAGGCTGGAGAGGGGTGGCCAGCAGGGACAAGGAGATGATTGTCCCTCTCTACTCTGCCCTCGTGAGGCCCCATCTGGAGTACTGTGTCCAGATCTGGGGCCCCCAATACAAGAAGGATGTGGAACTGTTGGAGAGGGTTCAGAGGAGGGCCACGAAGATTAAGATTAGAGGGCTGGAGCACCTCCCCCACGAAGAGAGGCTGAGGGAGCTGGGCTTGTTCAGTCTGGAGAAGAGAAGGCTGTAGGGGGACCTCATTGCAGCCTTCCAGTACCTGAAGGGAGCCTACAAACAGGAGGGGATTCAACTTTTTAAAAGGATAGACAATGACAGGACAAGGGGGAATGGATTAAAACTAAAGGAAGGAAGGTTTAGATTAGATATTAGGGGGAAGTTTTTTACAGAAAGAGTGGTGAGGTCCTGGAACAGGCTGCCCAGAGAGGTGGTGGATGCCCCGTCCCTGGAAGTGTTCAAGGCCAGACTGGATGGGGCCCTGGGCAACCTAGTGTAGATCCAGGCCTGAGGTTGGTGGCCCTGCCTGTGGCAGGGGGGTTGGAGCTCTATGATCCTTGGGGTCCCTTCCAACTCATACCATTCTATGATTCTATAATACACTACATGTAGCTTCTAGGAGCCAAGCACAACAGGTGCACTCCTGTTCATTTGTGAGTCTCAAGTACAAGACTGGACAAGAATGAAGGTCTTCAGTTACTTTTAAAATGAAATCAAATCATATAAATAGAAACATACCTTGTCATTGAAGAGTAAACGCCCAAATAATTGTTTTGCTTCTTCCAGGCTTCCCTCTAGATAAACAGCTCCTGCATAAGGGGACCGATACATCAAAGGTCAATAATGCACTGGTACTAAGAAAATTACAAAGCCCAGGAAAGTCAAAGATCTCTGCCTTCTTTGTGTCCAATACATGTGTTTTTAAAAAAGCATGTTTTCTGTAGGAACACCTAATTTTTTTTCTGAGAGCTTTAAGGCATGTTAAGCACCAACATAAATCAGTGGTCATAAAATGAACAGAAAAACCTGAAACAGTCACATCAGTTATAGAAAGTGATACATCCAAAGGGCAAAGTTTAAACAAATTAGGCTAGAAACAATCGTTTTTCAAAATGTAATTTTTCCAGTAATCAGTTAGCTATACCATGTACACTAATAGTGAAAGCCATGAAATACATTTCAATAGCTAGCAAATCATCTTCATTTCTTCTGTACTTTCAACAACATTATGTCCTGCATATGTCAGGACTATTCCAAACCTCAATGTCTCCCCGATACCACAATAAAACATTGTCTGAACTGGCAACCCTACCTCTGCATCTGTGGAGATTTTGGTACTTTAACTTTTTTTTCTTTTTATTTTTTTTTACACTGCATGTACAGCCCTTGCTAGCCCTCCATACACCCTTCAGTAACAAGTGCTGCAAAACCTGTGCCAGCGTATTATGGATTTTGTATGCACCATATGCACTCTGTATCTGCACAGGCACGTTATAAATTCAGTATCAACAATTTGCCCTTTGATACTCTTTACAGGAGGGCTTCTGAAAAGCTCAAACTAGTTCTTGTAAGCATATCTGTATAAAAGCAAAGGGAGCACGCAGCCCCATGAAGAACACAAAGAAAGGGAGTTGATGTTCTCACATACAGGCAGAACATGGTTTGCCTCGCTGTGTCTTTCCCCCCCTCATCTTTTCCTTTTAATTCCTCACTATGTCAACTACTTTCTTTGGAGAACAGTTTGGGGTTTTACAAGACTACCTTGCCACAGGCATACTACGAGAACACAGAATTTCAAACAGGTCCTAGGGAGCCTGCTTATACTTTTGGTTATTATTTTCATCATAGGGAAGAAGCACCAGACTTTTACAAAGGTTCTCAAGTAGGAACTCAGACTCCACATATACTTCTATAGTCCCTTAACAAGCTCTGAGATTTTAGCTATGGCCCTGACAAAATCTTACTGCTTAATTAACTTTGTGAACAACTTTATACTGGAGGTTAAACAGCAAGCCAATTCTCTTGGCAAATCTCAATGGCTGCCAATAGTCCTCCATCATTACATCCTAGAGGAGGGCAACAAGGATGGTGAAGGGTCTGGAGGGGAAGTCTTATGAGGAGAGGCTGAAGTCCCTTGGTTTGTTCAGCCTGGAGGAGGCTGAGAGAAGACCTCATGCTGGTCTGTGGCTTCCTAACGAGGGAGAGGGAAGGGGCAGGTGCTGATCTCCTCCCTTTGTTGACCAGTGATAGAACCTGGGAACAGTATGAAGTTGTGACAGGGGAGGTTTAGGTTGGATATTAGGAAGAGGTTCTTTACTGAGAGGGTGGTCGGGCCCTGGAACCAGCTCCCCAAGGAAGTGGTCACAGCACCAAGATTAACTGAGTGCACTGACAAGACACTTCTTGAAATCAGTCACATGCTCTGACTTGGGTGGCCCTGTGTGGAGCCAGGAGTTGGACTTGATGATCCTTATGAGTCCCTTCCAACTCAGGAGATTCTATGATTCTATGGTAGTGTCCTGGTTTCAGCTATGATGGAGTTAAACTTTTTTTTTAGCAGTGAATGGAATGCCATGTTTGGGTGTTAGCATGAGAATAGTGCTGACAGCACCCTGATGTCTCCGATTTGTTGCCGGGCAATCAAGTACCTTTCTCAGCTCTGCATACTTCCTTACTAGTGAGAAAGAGGGGGACGCAGCCAGGACAGGTGACCCGAATTGGCCAAAGAGCATATTCCATGCCAGTTACGTCATGTTCAGTATAAGGGGGGACTGGGGGGGAAGAGGGGGAGACAACGCCAGGACGTGCGGTTTCTGGGGCGGTCGGGTTGTCCGGGACGGGCTCTAAGCTGTGCGGCCTGAGTTGTGTGGTTTGGTGAGAAATTGCATTGTGTATCACCAGTTTCATCTATTTTGTGCTTTAAACTTCTGTTATTGTTATATCTAGTTTTCTGTTATTGTTTAGTAAACTATCCTTATCCCAACCTGCGTGGTTCTGGTTTCTAGGTTGTGGTTTCGTTCCCTCCTTTCTTCCTTCCCTTTTCCCCCTCCCCCAACTTTCCTTCCCCCTTCCTTTTAAAAGTACAAGCGACTGTGTGGGGTGCAGCCCTCGGCCGGGGCAAAACCACGACAGGTAGACAAGCTAAAATATACGAACAAAGCCACAGATACATAGCTAGCGTTCCTTTTCTGTTTATTTTTTTAAATTAAAGATCAAAGCACTCATGGATAGCAAAATAGAGTTAAAAAGACAAATCTTATCAAGAAATAAGATGAAATGCAATTTGGCCTGAGGCAGAATGCACAGAACTGTTGACATCTAAGCCAACTATGATCTATTTTTCAAAGCAGGACAAAATGCTTTAGGAGCTTGTGTAGTATGTAAAGACCTGGATCAGGGCTAAGCCATTCCCACAGCTACTATCATGTACAGTACACTGGATGAATACAAAGCCAAATCAGTGAGATTCAGCTTGCTTTCTGCATCCATAAAAGTTTTAGAAAAATATGCCATTTCAAATAGAGCCTCTGTGGCTATAACAGAACAGATTTCCACTTTACTGCTTGCTTATTTGGTTACTGTGCTCAGACAGTCCTGATTTCTTCTCCAACATAAATTTGTTGACTAGTTCAGCCAGTCACTGATCAGCACTGTAGTGCCTGACAGCAAGTTTGACAACTCCCCTTCACCCTGAGCTAGGGGGTTTTGGCACCAGCCATGGCATGCATATTGCCATACTTTCCATCTGTAAGGAAAATGCAAAGGACAAAATATTTACTTGGCAAACGTCACATTCAATTCACAGAAGGAGGACTGCAAGGCACAGAGGAAGGAGACCGGTGACTTGGTTGGGAGTACCCAGTGCATTCCGAAAGCAAGATGCAGAGTTTAAAATTTAGGGGACTCCCTAATTTGCAGGTCTGTGCAAGTACTGTTGGAAGCAGTGAGGCTGCATTTCTGCCAGGCCACGGTGATTGACCCACCCACCCCAGACAACTGCAAGTGGCAGGCCATGGTGGCACATGAGAGGTGGAGTTCTGAGGTGATGGAGAAAAGTGCTGTGCCCAACAGTACGAAATCGGTGCATATTCAGGGCACAGGAGGCAGGATATGGAAGATTAAATTTTCATCGTAATACTGCAGTATTACACTCATCATGTTATACATGTGGCATTTGCGAAGGAAATGGGAAGAGACGAAGATTTAAGAAGCTTTACTATCACCTACCCTTACTAACACACACCTGTGTCTCCTCCATCACAGTCAACATGGCATTTAGACACACTGAAAAACATAGCTGCCTGCACACACTGACACGCACACACATGCTTTACCTATGAGTGCTTCGAAGCAGTTGGCCATGGCGTGGCGGAGATCCGATTCCCGGCAGAGATCTGGACCGTGAGCATAAAGCATAAATCGATCTAGCTCCAGCTTCTGCAGAGCATGAGGAAAGAGTGAAAACCACAGCTCTATAAGTACAGGAGTACTAGTTCTAGTCACTAGAGTTCAGTCATACTATTATTATGCAGCAAGAGGGTTTGAGGGAAACTTTAACGCTTTTCTCTAGTTTCAGTTCAGACACAGGCTAAAATTAGAAGACTTCATATTTGTTCATCAGAGGCAAGCAACTAGAGTGTGATAGCGTGGGAAAGCTAGGAATTATTGAAGCAAATTGCAAGGGAAGTCAGATCAAAACATGTTATATATGATTTAGGAATAAATTCAAGAGCAGGGCTGAGGGTATGTCGGCAAACCAGGCTGATACTGGCTGCTGCAGTGTACTGTTTCTTGCTGTTAGTTTACCCTCATGTGATTTGCCTTCAGAAATGCCAGAGAGACATTCAGAGGGAGGGGAGTTAACGCTGAGGGAAAAGATCTTGCCTACATGAAAAAGATAAAGTGGAACAGCGAGGAACAGGAACTCAGGTAGACACAATCCACTGAACATCTGGCTTTTTCCTCTAAGAGTGTCAACAGGTGGCAGTAACAGAAGTCTCCGGCACTGCGAGGAGACTGATATTTTGATCTGCAGTGCCACCTAGTTTTCTTTCTCCTTTCAGATGTGCATCATTAACATTCATCTGTTGCCTCAACCACAGTTCTGATTGCCAGTCAGAATCTCAGGCAGGGAGGCAGGCATTTGCTTAAGAAATGCAGGCACGAGCTACTAGATGCTCTTTAAAAATCTCAGTAATGGTTTGTGTCAAAAAGATGAATATATAAAGAAGGTATTTGTGCATCTTACAAAGTTTGTAGAGGATAGGTTCTTTCCGACTAGGGATTAAGGTTCTACTAATTTCTCACTGACTTTCCACTTCATCCTCCTGAAGAATATTTAAGGTGTCTGAGGTGGGTAATTTAGGCACATTTCAATTAGAAAAAAAGGAGCTTTCCATTTTCTGACTATTCACTGCTCCAGAACACAGGGATGTTTCATCACACTTTATAAAGTGCAGGGATCACCCATTAGAGTCAAAATAAGAGTGGGACATTTATTGTTTTATATTAAATTGAAAATTCTTGGAGATTACTGTCATTTATTCATTATAAATGGTTGTGTTTGGGTGTTAGAGTGTCTCCCTCACCTCCAGTGACATATCTTCATTTTTGGAGCATGCAATCAGCTTTTTTTGCACACATTTTGCTTCTCATTTCTTGATCACAACACGATTCAGATTTTTAAAAAAAAAATGTCTGCTACAAAGTCCCTCAGAAGCTGGAGAAATTTATCATTTGATCCGCAACTAAAAGAGCATTTCACGTGTACCAGAGAAGTTGAGGAGCTGAGAATTATTCCGAGTAAGTAAAGTGAATGCAATGTGACACAGCAGGGGACACATTAAAGGGGATGAAACTAGAATCATCACAGAAGATAAACGAGAGGCAAAAATGCTCAGTTCAAAAATCAGGAGTGTACAGATATCTAATGTTTGCAGATGTATCTAATATAAATCAATACAGTTTAAGAAATGTTGCAATAAAATTTTTCAAAAATTGTCCGCACACAGTGATAAAGGCTGTCAGCAGAGCATTAAGAATATATGAGCTTTCCTCAAGCAGGTTTTAAAATAGCAACATGAATTCAAATGTCAGGCAGTTCAATACCATTTTTGTAAACAAAACCCTGATTTGAAACATTTCAGTCAATTCATGCTTACCTACATCATTAAAACAAGCTTTGGAGGAAAAAGATTGTGTTCACTCACTATCCTCTGCCTCTCTTGAGAACCAGGCAACATGATGACATGTTAGAAATCACGTAGTTTTTGCCAAGATCTCAAGATTGGATATGCTTGTTTAAATTGTTGCATGAATGTGAACAGAGAAGATGAAAAGAGCACTTGAAAACTACCCACAGTACACAGTGGGCATATGTGCATGCATGTGTGCATTCACAGCTTCATAAATCACATCAGAAAGTCTCAGTGTTTTTTAAAAAACATTCTAACAAAACCAAGTATGAATAAGGGAATATGAATTGAGACTTAATCAACTTTCTCATATTCTCACCCCCCAACATTATGTAGAAACGTAAAAAGCTCTGTCATTCACAGCATTAAATGAAATAAAATTCAGAGGCATCTCCATTTTTCCCATGACATAAACCAACTTTTCACCACAAGCCTTTCTAACATATTTCTCTCTCAGCTCACAGTGAATGTGAAAAAGAGTGTGTAGGTTAGGGAGCAGACAAAATTATTTTCCACCCACTTTCTCTACCACCTGTTGCCATATTCTCCCTTCATGTTCTATCAGGAAGCCCTTTTATAAATAACCAATTTGTTTCTTTTTCTTTGCTGCTTCACTACCCGTACAGTTTAAAGGTAACTGCAGACACACCTTCAACATAAGCATCCTGAAACTTATCCTTCTGACTGCAAAAATTACTCCTCCTGGAGAAAACTAAGTCCTACTTCATCTTTGACATCCACTTTCAAACTGAAAAGAGTTCCTGTATTTTAAATCTCGTACACAAAACACAGTAAAGACAGTGCTGTTCAAATCAGGCCGATCCCTCCAGAAGCAACCCACGCACCAGCAGTGTCCCACCCATGGATGTCAAATAGAGAGATGTATTAAACTGTACCTTAGCCAACATGGCCAGGTGCTGGTTCTGTACGATGGCAGTGCGGTACGTCGCTAATCCTCCTTCCTCTAGCGTGGGGAACAAGTAGTACAAGTGGACACTGGCAAAACAAAATTCAAGTCAGATGCTGTCAGCATTTGGTTATAAAGGGGAACCACAAGTGCCTCAAGAATTGAGCCTTTCCCTCAGATCCGAGCTGGTAACACAGGCCCCTTCCCAAGGCAACAACTCAGCTGGAAGTACGGAACAGAAGCAAACATTAAAACAATGCTCAGTAACACATGACTGGGTAGCACTGGCAGGAGGGGAGGAAGATCACTTTTTCCTCTCTCTGCTGGGCAGCACGTAGTTTCTGAACCCCTGCAAGGCCACGCTGCTCCCAGCCCCCAGCAGCAGCAGGCTGGCGAGGCCGGCACCTGCCGCGCCCCAGGGGAACCACCAGCCTTGGGAAACACCATGCTGCGGGTACCAAGTGTGTCAGGATTGGGCTGACTGACAGGCTGGGCACTGCTCAGGATATTGGGGCTATAGGTTCCTTACAGTACTTTAACAGATACTAATGCAGCCAAAGAACAGAACTGGATTTATCAGATGTGCAAAGTTATCAATACCATGGGATGGGGGGTAAGAGTAAAAAAATCACAGGCTTTCAAACACTTTTAATGATATTTGTCATCATGCAAGTAAGATACTTCATTAAGCCACAAACAAAACAAAACCAAAAGTAATTCAGTGATTGAAATGGGATCACTGAGTAAAGCATAAATGGATCTGAGTATCTTCATATATGACTATCTAAAGCCATGTTGGAAGGAAGTTAATACAGGCTTATTTCACCATCCGACAAAATAAGGCTGTGGATGGCACTAATTGTTATAGTACTTTATTAACCCAGTACACAGGGAGAAAAGCACAGATGGATGCAAGATTAAGGGCAAAAATTGCTACAGAACTTAGAGGCAATCTAATCAAGGATCATAATTCACAAAAGCAGAGACCTGAAGTCAAGAGTTAGAAAAAAAATTCAGACTTAAATAGGTGCTTACATGCTCTGCTGAACAAAACTATAGCTCAGGTTTTTTTCTGAACTAAGAGAAAAGTTAGCTCAGAGAGTCAACTGATGGTTGATGAACAGTGACAATGAAAAATGCAAGACATTTTAACCAGCAAGTCTTCCATCTTATCAGCCTGTACTGTTGCATGAGAGAAAAGGCCATGGGTTTTAAGGGCAGTGGAGACCTTTGTAGACTAATAGGTTTTAATACCCAGTAGCTAATGGCTAGTAGAAGCTAGTAGAGAATGGAGATAAGGGCAGTTTTGTTATTCATACAACAAACATGCTTAAAGAGAAGCTTCACAGTAGAAAAGACTACTCCCCTATTAAAAACAGTGGAACAAAGCAGCTAAAAATGGATTACAACCTTTATTTTGTGCAAACTGCCTGCTTTTAGTATTCAGGTAAGGGATGTCAATGGAGGTAACTCATAATATCCCTGTATCATTTGCCAATTTCAAAATAGTCAAAAGAGACCACAACCAGAGCAATTTCTGATGACTCATGGGTTTTTTTGTTATTACTTCTAAATAAATTACATTTGAGCTCAACTATTTTATTTACATACAGACACTCTGGAAACTACGGCCCTAATAACTGGGAATGTAAGAACTGCACCACATTGAATATTACCAATAATCACTTCTCACTTGCAACTAGAGACAAAGAACCCATAGAGACAAAATGGCATTCTAAAAAAATTTTTTTTTTCCCCTCAAAAAGCAGGGCACAAAGTTCAACATGTCTGTAACTGAATAATTTCTAATACAAATAATTTTAAAATTGCACTCCATGAATCAGAAACTTTCCTTGTATCATCAGCAAAGAAGGGATTCCCAGGCCAGCTGCGTGCAGATGCGCAGCTCCAAGTATCAGGTGAGACTGCAAACACACGCAGCCATAAAACAGACACTGCAAAGCTCACTAAATTAGGACATTATTGTACAAAGGTGAGGACTGTTGGAAGAATTCCCCATTTACCTTGTTAAGAATTCCACCACAGCATCTCCCAGAAATTCCAAACGCTCGTTGTGGTTAATCCTGAAAGAGGCATTTTAAGGTTTACTATCAGCTAAGTAGCACACACTGGTTATTTACACAACACAATTAAAACAGAACAAATCAGAGGTGAATGCTGATCAACCATGACAGACATTCTTGCAGCCCTCCCCCCCCACCCTCTCTGGGTTACAACCCTTTCCAAACTAGAACAACATGAATCCTGAAACTCAAGACCAACACCACCCCCTTCAAAATTTTTTATGTTCCGTTCTGAGCTACTGTCAGAGCTGAACAAATGGAGCAAGGAAACAATTCAGATGATTGGCACTGAGGTCAGGCTTTTGCCCATCAGAGGGCACCAGGAGGTTGAAACAAACAGCCTGTCTTCAGTCCTGTGCATGCAACTAGGGGTGTGCACGTACTTGACATCAACACCTGCAGGGTGTGATGACTGCAACAGGCTTGTTGGCATGGCAAAACTAGAAGGGAGAAAGTATTTTATTTTTTCTTAGCACTTTTAAATGCCCTGTTTTCTGTAACTTCCTTCCAGCTCAAAAGAAAAGCTGGCTGTACAAGACAATGCATTCAAAGATATCATTAAGGTAGCAGAATCTTGGAATTCCCGTGTTTTCCTTTTCTTCTAACCACTGCTCCTGGTTTTCCTTTGTTTTGCATGAAGTTGAGTTTCCTCCAAACTCTATACCTTGCATAACAAAGGACTAACAGGACACAGAAGCTGAAAGAATATGAGTTTGTCTTCAAGTATATACAAATACATGCTTTGATGAGTAGAGCAGAAGAGTAACACCATTTTGACTTCACAGGACTCTAAGAGAATCAAGGCCATTGCCATAGGAATTTCTCTTCTTTTAATCCAGAAGATCCTTCAAGTGTTTGACAGCTTTTATTGTAATTTGCACTCCCCTGACAATTATATAGTTAGTCTAATTTCTGAAATAGCAGGCCTTTGTTACAGGCTGAAAGGATTCAAGTGCCTCTGCTGTGTAAAACAATGAAGTGTGAGCAAAACTACAACTCTGTGTAGCAGCACAGCAGAAAACACAGATCTCAGAGGTGGGATTTTATATTTGTGTGTTACTTTGTATGAACTGAAGTAATTTAGCTTTATCTCACCTTATCTTAAGAGGGCTGAAATAAGCTTGAGGCTGACTCTCATAGAAAAGGGCATGGTCTAGCTGAAACAGCATTTGGGGAACACAGCAACAATAATTTATTCAGACCTCAACTTCTCCCATTGCCAAGCTTCCTCCAAAATGATGACTCGTAAAAGGCCCAGTTATAGCATTAATTAACTCAAATGCACTCTGGCCTCTAGTTCATGCATTTAGGAGATTTCACATGCAATTGCTTTTTGCATTAGCTCTACGAGCTTTGTTTATCCACTTTGGCTAAATATGGTGCTCGTGGCTATAAACCACAGCTTAAGCATTATTTATTTGCACAGAATTCTTAGCAGTCATTTAAGGATTGTTAGATTACAACATTAATGTTTTTTGTATATGTCTTTAAATTGGACCAGTAAATCAAAGGGGGCCATGTTCAGTGTCACGCTCACGTTAATAAGGTGCCATGCCAGGAAGGTAGCACTGTGAGGAAACGTGATGGAGAATCCAATTTATAGCCATGATAACAGTAACAACAAATCTTATTTTTCAGTCTGCAGCAAGCAAAAAGGTAGCAGTTTAATCCCTCTCATTTCAAGGATAAACAAAAATGATAGAATTATCTGTTAAAACCTTCCTCAGGAATTTTCTGCAGGCATGACCAAACATTTACTATGTCACTGTTAATGGAGGTTCAGCACATCTTCATAATATAAAAGTCAATTCAAAATGACTTTTCATTTCAGCCATTTGCCAAAGCTGCAGCTGACAGGAAGTTGGTGGTTTCTAGCAAACCTCTCCCTCTGCAGCATCTTCCCTACTTGCAAGCAAATGATTTTCTTTACCTGGAAGGAGCTGGATCATCCTGTCCCAAACGGGACATAATATTTATCAAGGTGTTTATCCCTAGAAATATAAACAATGAACCATTAAATAAAACCACTAATTCAATCTGAATAGGATCAGAAAATAATTATTCAAAATGTTACTTTGTAATTGCCGTACACAAGATCATCCTGTTATTTACAGGGTTTACTTCCAGCAAGTATAATCCTTACAGATGCTCTCTGCCTAACTGACCGTGGTCCCATTACAACATTATTGTATTTCTGCATTCAGAGCACCAGGTAAAAATACCACCTTTGCTTGAAAAAGACATTCCAAACATTACATAAACAATGAGTAATTTATATTATTACAGCTGAATATACTTTTAAGGGATAAGGAATATTCTGCAGTAGACAGGCAGCATATTTTCACATTACCAAGGCATTTTTACAAAATATCCCCCAATTTACTTACCATGTTGAGTAGCAAATTAAGAAAACAATACCTGCCAAAAATCAAAGGAAATACATCCTCCCATATATTATCCTTGCTTTTTCTCAGCTCTTTACTTGTTGACCAATTTGCAAAATCCAGTCTTTTAGAAAGCTCTCACTAGTGTCTGTGTATAACCACCGAGATCCTTTGCTGAAGGGATCTCTCAGAAACACAACAGCCAACAAAATAATGTACAAAAAGTCTTCTTACTGATTAAGTGTGAAGCGAGAGAAAATCAGTAGGGGTGTGACAGCATACCTTTTTTCCTCATGTGCATATGGTGAACTTTTCTATCTCCATACTTTGGCTGTCGAATCCCACAGTTGGATAAGGAATTTCTAGCATGATCCGGATTCATCCCAAAGTTTAAGTGATGGCTTGGATGAGTCATGGCAAGCTATAATGTAGCACATATTGGGGTGAGGGGGGAAAGGCTTAGATGCATTTTTGCAAATGTAAAAAGAAGTCTTAGACTAGTAGCTAATAATTGTTATTTTTTAGTTTGAAGAAAGGCTACAAAGTGATGTTGTCAATTAGCAGCTTGGTTCCAGCAATTTAAATGCAGGATGTACTGTTTCAGATGTCATAAAGAAACATTTATGCCCAATCATCAATTTAACTAATTAAATTTCAAGTTTTTTTCTTTAAAGAAAAATCAGTTTAAAAGAGAAAAAGCATGAACTATTGATTTTGCTTACCAGCTTTGCTTACCAGCTCTGCTGACCTGATTGCAATGCATTTGCTTATTTAAACATACATTCTAACCCTGCAGCATAAATTATTGCATTAAAAATATGAAAACCGATAGAGCTGTTCAACCATTCATAGATTTGATTTGACCTATAAAACTTTCCTACTTTAAAAAAACCCCAAGTAACAGACAAGTACCCCATCTCTGGCATGGCTATTCACAGAACTCCTCTGTTGTGACCACAAAAAGCCACTCTTCCAGTGGAAGTGAACAGCTATGGCAGGACCCATCTTCTGTTTTACATTTGCACCAGCCACCATTACCAAAGTCCTTTTTAAGTCCTCGTTAATATTATTAATTTTGTCGTAACTGTGCATTCTCAACTTCTGCTCTGGATGACATTACAGCTTCCCTGGATAGTTAAATTAGCATAACCTTTCTTGCCCAGTCTGTATGTTAAAAATAATACATTGTGATGAAACAAGTAAAAATCAATGCAAAATCATACATCTGGTATCACCTATGCTTAGATAGGTGACTGGTACTACATACATTTTAAAAAGCTTTCTTTTTTTGGAACAAGTTTGTAAGTTTTAAATAAATCTGGGTAGTGATCAAGCATTAAAAAGTACTTTTGTTACAACTCAACACAGAATCATAGAATGGTTTGTGTTGGAAGGGACCTTCAAGATCATCAAGTTCCAATCCCCCTGCCATGGCCAGGAACATCCTCCACTAGACCAGGATGCTCAAAGCCCCATTAGACCTGGCCTTGAGCACTTCCAGGGAGGGGGCAGCCACCGCCTCCCTCAGCAACCTGGTCCACCCTCATAGTGAAGAATTTCTTTCTAATACCCGATCTAAATCTACCCCCTTCTAATTTAAAACCATTATCCCTTGTCTTATCACTACATGCCCTTCTAAGAAGTCCCTTTCCAGCTTCCTTGTAGGCCCCCTTCAGGTACTGGAAGGCTATAAGGCCTCCCCTGTTCACATGGTTCCATGTCCTTCTTATGTTAGGGACTCCAGAACTGGGCACAGTACTCCAGGTGGGGTCTCACGAGAGCGGAAGAGGGGGCAGAATCACCTCCCTCGACCTGCTGGCCACACTCCTTTGATGCAGCCCAGGACATGATTGGCCTTCTGGACTGTAAGTGTGCACTGTCAGCTCATGCTGAGCTTCTCGTCCACCATCACCCCCAAGTCCTTCTCTGCCGGGCCGCTCTCTATCACTCATCTCCCAGCCTGTATTGATGAAGAGTATTGCCCCAGGTGCAGGACCTTGCACTTGTCCTTGTCGAACCTCATGAGGTTCACATGGGCCCACTTCTCCAGCTTTTCCAGGTCCCTCTGGATGACATCCCACCCTTCCAGAGTGTCAACTGCACCACTCAGCTTGAAGCCATCTGCAAACTTGCTGAGAGTGCATTCAACCTCATCATCGATGCCACTGATGAAGATATTAAATAATACTTTGACTAATGCTGTCACACATGATTTTATGCTTTCTCTCCTTTCTACTTCAATTTGGTTTTTGGTTTCTGTGTTTAGTCTCAACATTTTGAAGATTTTCGTCACTGCATTTTATTCTTCTTATTAAAACTAAGGCAACCTGCTAACAACAAAAACCTGCAAGATGCTCAATGTTTAATGTAACTTTCAGTAGGACAAGCCCTAGAAACCGACTTGTAGAAAACAGAGGAATTATGAAAAAAATTTCTCTGGAAGTAGAAGCCTGTACTTCTCTGTACTTCAAATAGTTGGGAGTAAAGTCTCCATGTACATACAGAAACAGCAAATTTTGCATTTAGAGTAAATTCAGTGGAGAGGGATGATGCTTATTTTCAGGAGAAAAGCTGAAGAGAAGTCTCCATTTCCTTTCAGAAACTTCCAAAAACGGCTACGTGGAAAGGGGGCAGCTCTCTGGAGCTGATCAATTCCAAATACACACTTACATAAATGACTGGTCATGCAACACAGATGCATTTAAAACAAGGAAATTCTCCAGTTCCTGCCCTTCTTTGCAAATGCTAAAATTTCATTATGTACTTGCAGAAATCAAAGACCTGAAGAAATTCCTTCTCACTAGCTATAAATGCAAAATAAAAAGCACTTCAGCTATTCTTTTTTGGAACAGACTCTAAAAAGGAAGCAGCAAGGCCTGTACACACATTGGCAGAATGACATCACATTCTTCACAAATATCTAAAAAAAAGAGAACTTACAGGGAAATAGTTACATACCTTACAGTCTTTTCAGTAAGCATATTTTTGTCTCAATACACATTACAAGCAAATCCAGACTTATCACCAGAGCAAAGATAGGTGCATGCCCACATACACAACAGAGATGTCTCCATTTCCAAGTCTCTTGGGATAACTGAAACACCTGAAAGATCTGCAGTGTAAGCAATCACGTATGTCCAAGCTGTGGCGATGCAGCACATCTCAACTTTGTACAGCAGGAAGGCTTCTGGATAAACTCAGTAACATTAGCAAGACAAACCACAAAGTCATTTATTTTGCTCACATCTTACCTGCAGCAAGCACCTGTCTCGGAAAGTGTAGCCTATCAATTTGTCCAAATGCATCAGGCACTGATGGTAGCGGACGTGGTGGGTGAGGACAGGAAGCATCATCGCGTGCTAAGGAACAACCGCAGCAGGGAAAAGCATTCAAGGTCAGCACACAAAGTACCTTACTGATACTACAAGCTACAAATACAAACTTCTTACATTTGCCACCACACTGAGTTTTACTGTTTTCATTTAAATGAAAAAAAAAATTAAAAACCACAGTTTCCCAACCTTCATCATCAGAGCACCTCATCACATTAGTCCATCTGATAATCACAGCAGGGACGCAGCCCCACCCAGACTAAATAAATACACAAACTCAGCCTTCTACTTAAGTATTTAGAATCAGAGTAAAAAAAAATAAATTAAAAAAAACCAATCTGGTCACCACTAACATCAAATTTCAGTAACTGGTGGCTGAATACAATTCAACATGTTTGTACCTTCTCATTTAACACTCTGCTGTATTAAGTTAGAGCCAAAGATTAAGACAGACCATTTCCCCTCTGCTTCATAACATCAGGGAAGAAGCACTTTCACTTTACACCGCTTTAACCAGCTTTCACCAAACGGCAGCAGCTACTTATTTTCAAGCACAGTTATTAGTGACTTGCTTCATTTCCTTCTGAGGAAGAATTAAGGGCTTTTTGAAATGCTGTTGCCTGGTATTTCCTGGCTTAATATGCTAAAAAAAATGTCAGAAAGGTTGCTGTTTGATCATCTAAGAAACAGATAATGTTTTTCTGTTGGGGGAAATTTCAATAAAAATTTAACTAACTCTAGGTTGCAACAAGCCTCCCTTTTTCAGTGTTGCAAAGCAGGAATTCTACACTAACTGACTTTGGGTGGACCTGGGTTGAAATAAGCAAGTAACACAGTTTATCAATACAGCAAGTATATCATCAAAAATCTTGTGTAAGAGTGTTAAGTAAGAGCTACAGAAGAAATATCACTATTAATTTTATGCATGTGACCATTACGGTGACACTGAAATAAAATGTCAGTTCTCTAATTGTTCCTATTAGCAACATGACATGAAGATACTCAAAAGAATTATGTGCTTTCAGGGAATCAAAAAAAATCTGAGTGCTACCACTATTAATTTCAGAAGGAGGAATGCAAATTGCGCAGAAGATGAGTGCGTGGTGTGGAGAGATGCAAGGAAAAACAAGCATACAAAGCAGATGATGCATAATTTACAGAATAAATGATGTCATGGATTCCTACACTTCATTAAAAAACAGCAGAAAATACAGAATCACAAGGTTGGAAAAGACCTTCGAGATCATCAAGTCCAACCGTTCCCATCCTAAGCTACACCATATGCCTAAGTACCTCATCTACCCCTTTTTTAAACACACCCAGGGAAGGTGACTCAACCCCCTCCCTGGGCAGCCTGTTCCAGGCCCCAACAACTTTCAGTTAATTTTTTTTTTTCTAACATCTAAACTAAACCTGCCGTGGCACAGCTTCTTGCCATTTCCCCTTGGTCCTATCACCTGTCACCTGGCTGAAGAAACCATTGTCCACCTCCCTACAACCTCCTTTCAGGTAGTTGTAGGTGGTGATCAGACTCCTCTTCTCCAAGCTAAACAGCCCCAGCTCCCTCAGCCGCTCCTCATAGGATTTGCCCTCCAGCCCTTTCACCAGCCTGGCTGCCCTTCTCTGGACTCACCTGGGGACCTCAATGTCTTAAACTGTCCTGGAGAATGTTACAAGATTGAGAAGTCAAGAAGAATCAAACAGCAAAACTGTTTAAGCAAAAGGCTGAAAAAATCTGTGGAACTGAACACATAGTTGAAGTTAATCACAGAATTGTTTAGGTTAGAAAAGACTCTGAAGATCAAGTCCAACCATTAACCTAGCACTGCCAAGTCCACCACTAAACCATGTCCCTTAGCACCACATCTGCACGCCTTTTAATACCTTCAGGGATCTGACTCCGCCACTTCTTTGGACAGCCTGTTCCAATGACTGACTACCCTTTCAGTGAAGAAATTTTTCCTAGTATCCTACCTTAAAACTCCCCTGGTTTCATTTGAGGCCATTTCCTCCTGTTCTGTCATTTGTTACTCGGGAGAAGATACCAACACTCCACAGACTACAACCTCCTTTCAGGTAGTTGTAGAGGGTGACTTATCTTTACTCAGCTTCCTTCTGTCCACACTGAATAACCCCAGTTCCCTCAGCCACTCCTCATAAGACTTGTGCTCTAGACCCCTCCCCAGCTCCAGTACCTCAATGTCTGTCTAGTAGTAACGGGCCCAAACCTGAACGTAATATTCAATGTGTGGCCTTGCTGGTACCAAGTACAGGGGGACAATCACTTCCCTGGTCCTGCTGGCCACACTGTTTTTGACACTAAATAAATTTTAGATTGGCTATTCGGAAAAGTTTCTTCAACAAAAGGGTTGCCAATCACTGGAACAGGCTGCCCAGGGAAGTCACTGAGTCACCATCCCTGGAGGTATTTAAGACATCTAAATGTAGTACTGTCCTGGTTTTGGCTGTGATAAGAGTTAAATTTCTTTCTAAGAGCTGGTGTAATGCTGTGTTTAGGATTTAGTATGAGAATAATGCTGACAACACACCAATGTTCTTAGTTGTTGCTGGGTAGTTTTGCTGTCTAGACTATGTCGGTGACATTTCAGCTTTTCATGCCCTGCCAGGTACACAAGAAGCTGGGAGAGCACAGCCAGGACAGCCGATTCACCACTCAGAAATAGACTGGCGTTTTTTGGGGGGCTTTTTTTTTCTTCTTTCACATGTGGTAAGCAAGTGTATTTGTGCACCACTTGGTTGGTTTTTTTATTATTATTACAAATGTTATTCTCTTTGTTATCCCATAAACTCTGTATCTCAGCCAACAAGTTTATTTTTCATTCTCATCCCCATCCCGAAGGGGTTAATCTGGCAACCACATGGTGGAGTCACTCAAGCAAGGTTTAACATTCTTTATAATACATGTGGTCATAACTTTGAGATCAAAAATAAAGTTTTAGATTTTTATCAGCTGTGGTGCAGTGAGTGAAGATTTGACATCTCCCTGGGAGCACACAGAAAGCTTTTAATTTGACTCTTGCAGTTATATTGACAAAGTGCTGCTTTCATGGCACTAAATACTTGATTGATTCAATTAACGTGCATCATGTTGGATTATAGCTATTTGATGCTTTTGATGTTTTATGTATTTATCTCTTTGTAAGAAAATAAACTATATGCTTTAAAATTTGCACTAGCTAAAGAATGTCTAGTGATTAAAAAAATCTCCTGAAATCATGTGGCCACAGGAGTCATGCCGTAACTTTGGAGCTCGCATCTGGTTATAGGCATACAAGTAACTTCTGGGTTTGTTTTCAAGTATGTATGCTTGTAACTATGCTGGACACTCTTTTCTTGCTGCAGCTGGTATGGCAAGGCAGGGACTCTCTCAGGTGCCTCCAGCTAGTGCCACCATCCCTCAGGCTGGCAGATGTTCCTGCCCTGAAGCTACCAAGAACAACCAGCTCTGCCGAAATATTTTGAAATGCATCATTTCTTACCCTGAGCACTTGACACGACTGTTGAGGGCACAGCAGCAACAAAGGGTGTGCAAAGGAAGGTGGTATTTTCTCAGCATGGCATCATCCTGCTAGACTGCACAGTAAGTGCTGCCCAGCTTAGGGGTGAAGTAGCTCACTTCATCTACTCAATAACTTCAACTGAGCTGGGTAGAACTCGGTCATTTTACATTTTTGGAACATTTCACTTGCCCTTTTTCCTCCCTCTCCCAGTGGTATATTTTTGAGACTGCAAAAACCAGTGTCATCACTGCAACTATAAGCTATCAGAGTGACTTAAAAGAGTTTCAATCTTCTTAACAGCAACGCTTTTAATTTTAAATCACTGCACTTTAGCTCTGCCCACAGAGTTGATTTATGTGTATTTAGTTTTAGTCTTCTTTAATCTGGGAAAAAGCATGTAGCAACAGCAGCAATCTTTCATTTTACAGACATACAGCCTGCCTACTCTTGACCTCTCAAAGAAATCAAATCAAAGGACCTTCATACCAGAACTGGCTGATTTAGATATTACGGCTGCAGATGGGCACAAAAATGTGAAATAGCTTTACTTTCATCATTCTTTAGTGTTTTGCTGTCCTTCAGTAGCAAAACGAAATGGGAATATCCAAGAAGACATTAAGAGATGAATCACAGAACATATTACAAATAACACAGAACTATTTCAAAGCTCTTACATTAGAAATTTATACTGTTTACTCAACCTGCAAAACCAGACACAATTCACAGCAAAAAGTTAGAAAAGGGCTGCAATTTTCTTCAGCTGTGCAAGAAGATACTGTCCCACTGTTCTCTTTCTTTGACTTCATAAGCAACAGTAGAATCAGACAGAAGAAAGGTAATTTTAGTTATTAGCATTTCTCTCCTGGTAGGATTTCTCCTTTGGCCTTACCAGACTTCTAAGATTACAATAGGATTTCTACCTATACCTTTGCCTAGCAACCTCTAAAGTTAATACTTCATTCAATTAGTTAATATTTCCAAAACAGCAGCTAAAACAATGATGCAAGTATACCTCTAGTATATGTATGTCGCTGTTAGAACTACTTGAATTTTATTAATACAATATTAAATCAAAATTGCAGTTATTTTTATTATGTCACATAACTGGTGGCTGTCAACTGCTTCAGAATAGGCTCTGGCAGAGATCTGTACTTTGGAAATGTCATGTATATGAATGTGGTGTGTTGAGTATCTGGAAGATACCTTCTTACTGAAGGTCACCTGTTTTAATCCAAAAGTTAGTTGCCATGTGGTTTTTTTCTCTTGAATTTTCTTTCAAGTAAAAAGATACTTCTTTGTGCTTCACTGCAAATTTGGGCTTTTAAAAAATATCTAAATAGAAAAAAAGATATTAAAAAAAATATCTAAAACCAACCCAACTGACGAATGAAGCAGCCTTTGGAGTTCCACACTGGACTCATTATTTGGCTAACCTGCACCCTTCAAGCTGGCCATTCCTACGCTCTCTTCCTTGTGCTAATTAACCAGTTACAAGAAAATGAACATTTTAAAAAAAAAAAACATTTTGTGTGGGGAGGGGGTGGATAGGACACTAGAACAGTTCCCTAAACCAAGAGACCTTATTTTGAAGTATGCATTTCCATTTGGTTCTTCAGCCTAGAATCGCAGCCAACCCCGGCGCGAGGGAAACGCCAGCTATCAGGAGAGACAACACAGCCGACACCGCGGCGGTTCAGTCACCTGGCAGACATCAGAGCGTATCCCCGTCTTCCAGAACCCCTGGCTGCTCAACTCAACGGTCACTTCACGTCTCATTGTGTTCTTCTGGCGAATTTTCTGCAGTGCTTCCTAGACAGAGAGAGAGCAGAGCTCCTGTGAAGAACCTTCTACAGCAAAGCAGTATCAATGCACCTGAGTGTGTTCATGGTACCCACTGAAGGTTTGGTTTTGGTGTGTGGTTTCTAAGACTAGTCCAAATATTGTAGCTGCCAGCTGCAGACTGTAGTGGACATGCTAGAATTACAGTGTAGAAAAAAAGACTTTGGTAGACCAACAAGAGAACAGCAGTGACTACATTTTTCTCTGGAAATGACAGAACAAACCAGTCCAACTCATATATCCAAGATGATCCATAAATAAGCAAGTTAAGTCCTTATAATGAAAGCAGTTTCTTTGCCCTGTATGCAAGACAACCTCTTCATTTAAGTTCATCAACATGAGTACTCCTGGTCTGAAGCATTCAGCAGGAGTAAAACAGACTAAATAAAAGAAAGGCTTTGTCTTGTGATCTTGGCTACTTCGTAACAGTTCCTGTTCAACATTGTTAGTACTGGTGTGGGAGAGGGGTCAGCATTCATTAGTCATGGAGCCTATTATGATGAAATCTATCAATATTATTTCAATTAAATTTTTAATTAATAAATAATCTTGTCCACTGGCTGTCTGGTGGTGTGTAAACGGTTAATTTGTCTCTAGAAAATATAAGAGACAGAATCATTACAATTATGACACAATCATTACAAGAAAATATGTTCTGTAAAAAAAGGAATGAAAACACCCAGCTAAAATAAATCACCCCTGGATCGGGATCTCCTGGTGCCAATACTACAAAGCCTCCAGGGTACACAAGGTCCCCAAGCAGCACACACATTAACAGTAAAGACTCTCTTGGTGCTCTTCCTTCTTCTGAATGTGAAACTTTTCAAAGCTGCAACCCAGCCTCCCTCTCCTTCTCCCTTTCACTACAGGGCACTTGCTCAAAGCCATCTCTTCCCAGCTTCTAGTCTGAAGCATCTCTCAACAGGAACACGCTCTGTCTTCTGTTCTGCACTCACAGAGTGGTTCCAAGAGGCGCATCTATGCGGATGCAGAGTCATCAACCTCAGACACCTCATGACTGAGGCATCTAGGTTGGGAGGCTAGTTAGCCCTGGCTCCTTCTATATTCAGTGAAGGTGGATAAATGGCTCAAAAAATGCATTTCTCTCTCAATTGGCTTCAAAGTGAGCCTTCAGGTCCCAATTTATGCACCTGCTGTAAATGCTTAAAGTTAGGTTAGAGGAATAAAGCCCCCAGGCATGACCTTGTCATAAGTATCAAATAACCGATGGCAGTGGGAACAGAGATGCTTACAGCACTGCACCCCTCGTGCACTGTCTAAAATTTCCATTTCAAGGCTATGTCATTGAGTGTTTTTTCTGAAAGAGGTGCTACAGCGTTTGCTAGATCTAGGTGTACTTTCAGGCTGACTGGCTCAGGAGCTCTCCAGTGTTACTGAATATATGATTCACAATCTTTAAAAGCCCAGACAGCAGTAAGATGCAGCCCTACAGCTCCTTAAATTACTGACACCTCCACCAGCAAAACGCACAGGTAAGCCTCACATAAAGCTTCTGCTTCGGCCCTGCATGGCGCTCTGATGGCAAACTACTTGATAAAGTCCTTATCCCAAATAATATGGTCTAGAAACAAAACTCAGCTCACCACACAGTGAGAAATAGCAAAGGAGCATTCTATCCTTTGAAGCAAAACATAGTCACTCCCCTACATGCAATCCACCACACTTTAACCAGTAAGCACTCTATTAGCCCCTAATGAAAACGTGTCCATAAAACAATGGTCTTCCCTTCTACTTGCTCTGAGTGTAAAAAGCTGTAGCAAACAAATTCATCTCCTACAGGGACAATTTTTTTTTTTCCTGTGGCACAGTTAAGTCACAACATTGTTTTTCTTTCCTCAATTACAAGTAAGGAAGTTAAGGGCTTATTTAACATCAACATAACCAAAGTGTTAACTAAGACTTTTGCTCATGCAACAGCATACCATGCTTTGCAGTAATAAAAAAAAACTTAGGTGCAACATCAAATGTATCAAACATTTACTGCAATCAAAGCTACAGAATTAGTATACTGAAGAATACTCGGGAATTGGGACCCAATGATCCTCACAGGTCCTTTCCAACTCAGAATTTTCTATAAATCATCAGGGTTTCTAATCAATAAAAATACACCACCTCTTAATTAAATTACATCCAGTACCAAAGAAGTTAATTTCTCCTCTATGCAATCTTTACGTAAGTCGTCCGGTTAAGAGTGTCTGGTAGATGTGCACCAAACAAATGCAAAGTTTCAGCCCAAGATCTTAAAAAACAGATACCTGAGAGCAGGCTGTTTCAGTCTATACATTAAGCGACTTTACTTTTCTGATTTTAATTCCCAATTGGTTGAGTAAATGCACTTAGGAAATGCTTATTGCTCATCACTTCGGGGGGATGGGGGGAAGAGAGAAAAGACAACAATTCAACAAATACCTCATTTGTCATTAAAGATTACTGAAAATAACAACCAGATGATTTCTGAGTCAGCTTAAAAATGTCACTAAGGTTCCCTAGTCCCTAATTTAAATTGCAATTTAAAACCATGCACAAGTGTGGCAGTTTTTATCTCAGAGCAGAAACGTTTCAAATTCTAAGCCAGTTAAAAGTGTACTCTGTACGTCCTTCTCTACTAATTCTTGAAACCATTAATGGCAATGGTGATAAGGAAGTTAGGAGTCTACAATGTTCATTTCAATAATTGGGAAAATACTTGCAGTAGTTTGACAGCTGAAAAAAAGGAAAAAATCCATTCGCTAACAAAAAAAATTAAAATTAAATTAGTCTTAACAGCCTGAAAAGAAAATCTTTTGTGAAGGCTTTATATTGTTTCCATAAACAGGGTGGTCATATGGCTTTATTCCATGCCGAATTACCATGCTCAATTATCAGTTACAGGAAGGCTCAACATACCTCTCTCTGTGATAATTTCTGTTTATCAGCCTGTTTGACTTTGGGACTATTAGCCAGAAGGTGACGCAGCTTCACATAACTCTTCCACAGTTTTTGGTATCTAAAGGACAAAACCAGAAAAACAGCATTTTGGTTGATCCAAGGGCCTCGTCATCTGTCCTTCTGCACACACCAGTTGATGTTAATGTATTCAAACACAGATTCTGCACAAGCATCTCTACGCTACAGGAAAAAATAAATCTCAAAGATTTTCCAAGAGAGGTGACAGTCTCTCTGCTGCTGTTCCCGCTGAGCACCGCAGCAGCAGAGAGGAGGCATCAGTGTGCAGTGTTAGGTGAGCAGCAAAGCTCAGGGCAGAACCAAGGTACCCCAGGTACCCACCCATTCTCTCCAAAGGGCCATCTCCGCATGCTGAAAAGACTTGCCCACAGCATGACAGCTCAGTTCAGGCAGCTGAAAACTCCCTCTTCCCCACAGGGTTTACCCATCACTGAAAGGCAGCAGTAACCTTTCTCAAGAAGTGTCTGTCTTTATGCTGGCTGAAACTTCTCAGTGAAGCACATGAGGGAAAGCTCTACAAGTCACGTGAAACAAGAAGTCATTCTGTGCACAGCAAAGTAAGTTTTGTTCCCTAGGGGTTCATGGTGAATGCAAACAGCAAGTCAAGTTTTCATGTGTCTAATCACACCCCAACTTCAATAACCCATCTCTTCCTCAGTGGGAGTCTCTCTGTGATCTAGCATGGACTTTCAGAAACCATGTAAGAACTTACTCCATTTGTAGACAACATCCTACTGTTATATTCAGCTGCAAATGACCAACTTCAAAAGTTACAATGGGAGAAACAACCAAGAGAATCATGACACCAACCTTGTGTCCTTAGGAAACTGCTATCTTCAAAACAGTATCACCTCTGTAGAGTTTTTTTCCAAGAAAAACCATAAACCCAGACTTTTAATTTGAAGCAGGGAATTAGAAGAGACAAGGAGGAAGTTTACCTGCATAACTTATTTTCTTTTATATTTTTGTTCTAAAAGAAGATCCTTCTCAGCATCAACTTTGAGCAGTGATTTAGTAGAAAGTTACCACATTAGTGGCAAAGCAAAAAATGAGGGAGCAGGTCTTTTACTATTTCATAATGTTCCCAGCATCCCACATTCACAGGCATGCAAGCACATCTTTTCTTATTGGCACTTTTTCCACAGCTATTTCTCTGCAGCATTCCTGAACGTATATTTTCTGCCTCTCAAGATGCTGATTTTTTTGAGTCTATAAACACATCTAAAATGGTCAATCCATAGATTTTTCCTATGCTCCATTCTCCACATTTCTGCAATCTGCAGAATAGCACATCTATTTTTGTCAAATCCCTATCCAAAGGAGAAAAGTGAGTTAATGAACAAACCAACCAACCAGAAAACAAACAAATGCCATGAGGAGGTTTAAATCCAAACCCAAGAGCCTGAATCTATTATCTACAATGTATGTATTACTACTAGTGGAGCAAGCTCTGTTACTGCACTTCAGTTTGAGAATTAATAAACAAATTACAATAACAAAAATTCTGTATTAGAACCTCATAAAGAAACTACACACCCACGGAAAATCTTCTCTGGGGATTACCTATTTCATACATACACCAGTGTTAAGCCTGAGATTTATGATAGGACCCCAAAACTTTCACAAAATCTGCTTTGTTACTTTGATAAAAAGGACACCTAAATTCTGTAAGTGGCTCTGAAAAAAGAAGAAAAAAAGTGATGGAAATTAAAAAAAAATGTTAAAGTATGGGAAGAATGATGTTTATATCTTCATACTCTTTTCCATGTAAGGTATTAGAACTTTACAGATATTAAGAAATTCAGCATTAAAATAGATATGGTTCTTTTACTCTTTACTCTAATTATTTTATTTTTATAGGTAAAAAACCTAAAAGACAAGGGAGATTAAGAGTCATGCTCAAAGCCAAAAGAAAAATACGTTATCATCTTCCCACCATATTCAATCAAATTCTCAGCAAGGAATTGCAGAAGAACATGTCTGTCAAATGCACATAGGAGCAACTGGGCCTCAAAACTGCAGGTGACATTCAACATCCTTAAAAAACACTGTAGGAAAATGCATGAGGAAAGACACAACCTAAACTACACATGCACAAGAGAAGGGCTCTACACTTACTGTCAACCTGATACGGTCAGAGATTAAGAATTGTGAACAAAACCCAGCAAACACTTTCATGCCACTACATGAATCCACTTCTGCCTTAAGTTCTGATTCCCCCTCTGCTCCTTCACTACATCCCTCCCAATCTCTGTAACGATGGAATAGGTAGAGAGAAGTAGCACTGACACAACAGCTTCCCAGCAAGGGAACAGTATGCAGTCTTGATCCTTCAAGGCACACAAAGAGACTACTAGAGCAGGATACAGCAGGATGCAAGAAACATAAATGTGAAGAAAGCAAACAGAAAAGGGTTATATTCTTCATTATTAGATGCGACACGTGAAGAGCATCTAAAGAAGCGACCAAGTAGCAGCTCTGAAACAAAAGTCCCTTTTTCATATGATGCACAACAGTACTGGGGAAACAATGACCTGGAATCTTCTCCCTGTCAGTAGCACAAAAAGATTAAAACAGTGATTTGAGAAATTCAGAGAAGGTCCATTCAGGGCTGTTAAACAACATGTTGTCCTCTAGCTCAGAAGTTCATATTCTGCAGAGCTCTGGAAGCCTAGGTAAGTATTTCTCCCCCTCTGCCTTCCTTTTACACTATTCTCTCTCTAAAACCCTGCATCTAGCCTTGCAGAGAAATATCATGGACCTTGAGGAACCTTTATTCTGACCTAGAAGAGCTGTCCTCAGGTTGAGAAATTTTATACTGCACACGCATGCACATTTACTTCAGCAGAACCCGAACAATGTCTAGAAAGAGGTTATACCTTACACATTCTGTAACTTACAAGAGCTGGTGTCCAATGCCATAAGCACTAAGCTTTATATCAGACTCAATTAAAACACACAGACAAGCCCTATTTAAGCCATAAAGGACATCAGTAATAAGCTTTTGAACAAAAAGTAGAAGGAAAAACATCTTACTGAGGATCTCCAGCATAACTGAGTTGAGCAGGTCGTATCCCAAAGTGGACAATAATGGGGAAAGTAATTACATCAGGATTGAATTGTTCACGGTCCAGTTGATCAATGCGAACTGAGCTTGGTTTCTAGGAGAAACAAACCAAAATATACTTAATTGACAACAGCTCCATGCAAAATACATTGATTCTAGCCCACACTGTCCAGGAACCATGAAACAGCAACATCCCCAGTTTATTAGCATACACATAAAACTAATCATTAGTATTAGAAGAAAATGTTTGGAATGATTGTGACTGAAAGTTCATAAACTTAGCTTTCCCAGCAAAAGAGGAAGTTGTCTTATTTTCATCTGACAAGTCAGGAAATTTATAGTTTGATTATTTCCAAGAACTTAGAGCAACTTCATTTAGTCAAACATCACAGTGGAAATAAAAGCAATGTTTGCATTCTGGCATCTCAGCTCCCACATGCCCAGGTAGTTCGTTAACATCAGGTTGCCTCTCTAACTTCAGTTCTGTTCCTGATTTCTCAAAGCAAGCGAAGCCATTATTAGATTCATTCAATCACACCAACTAAAAAGTGTTAAAAGAAAAAATCTGCCATGCTACTCTTAGAAAAGGTTCCAAAGCTGATGTGTACAAAGAAGAATAGCAATGAAGAGACATTTGTCCTTCTACGCTTCAAAACAGAAGTTTCTTTTGTAGTCAAAAAGGACGGTGTAGGAGACAACTTCACCTCCAAAGACACAGAAAATGAGTACCTGTACATCACTGCAGAAGACATACAAAGCTCTCCATCACTTATCTGACATATTTAAAAACTCAGTTGAAGTAGCACAGTTTGCCTCCAAGTAAACATCTTCTCCATTAGCTGGCAAGCTGCTGTGTTATGTGCCTGCTTACTCCCAACTTTCCAATCAGCTGGATGAGCCCAGTATTTTCTGCTTGTGTAAGGTTTCACAAAAAGGGCATTACTTCTAGTTACCTGCATCTCAAAACTTCTAATTTAGCACTGTGACTTTCTCAAAAGATGAGCTTCAGAGTTATAGAAACAGCTCCCACCACTGTCTTCACAAAACTGCAAGAACAGTGTCAAGAACAAAGCTTTCACCTTTCAAACCATCTCGGTAGAATTGTTCACAAGAGTCATTTTTTGCTTGGGTAAGCAAAGCCAATTCTAGAAATAAAGGTAAGTCTCATCAGGCAGCCACATTTCCAATCTATTCTAGAAAAAAAAAACCACCCCAAAACTTACTTAAAACTTTGCCATTCAGATAGAAAAACATTTTCTAAGGGAAAAATGCTTATCAGCTTCCCTTTGGACACGATGACTACTCATAAAGTTACACCTACCAAGCAAAAACTTCAGAAAAGTGAAGGAAAATAATTAGCTCATGCTGCCAGGGTTTTTTCTTTTTTTAAAAAAAAAAAAAAGAAGAGAAAACATTTTCTCCACAGAACTTCTGAATGTCCTGGTTCTGGTCAGGCCAGAATTAACCTCCCCAGCAGCCAGCACAAGTAAGCTGAGTCAGCCCAAGCTGTTTCCACACCACCTGACATCACTCCCCCATAAAAAGGGCACTCCTGGGTGCCGCTGGGCTAGTCTGAGTGCAGCCAGGGCATCAGGGTGGGTGGTCCTCATATCATGCAGCACTCTATGATGGTCAGGTCAGTAAGGTGCTCTGTGTTATCACCGGGTGTAAGAGAAATTTGACACGGGCTGTTATTGTTCCCCTTTCATGGTGCTTTTGTCAGTAACCTGTCCTTATCCCAACCCACAGAGGCTCTGTTTCTCCTCTGGAAGTGAGTGGTGTGTGGTGCTCAGCCACTGCTTAGGGCTGAACCACCACAGTCCATTTTGGCACCCAATGTGGGGCTCAAAGGGTTGGGATAATGGTAGATCTGACCAGATTCTGCCAAAAAGCGTGGAAAAAATGTTTATTGTGTTATTAGAAGAGGTGATGGTAACATAGATGTTTTGCCTGTTCACCTGGCTTTGGCATGTGAACCCACATCCACTTTATGTAATCCCTGCCCAGCTGTTTATCACCTAAGAGAAGGGAGTCAGGTTCCTAATTCTGTTATACTGTATGATACTGATTTATGACATCATCTGTGTTTGTCAGCCTCAGAGGGTATCTATATGTGGCATTTCTGTCATTTCCAACTATTGGTCAATGTATCTTAGCATTATTAAATAATCACACTCAATTTATCGGGAAGTTGGGGGGGGGGGATGCTTCCTCCTCCCCTTTTTCCTTCAGGCTTGTTACAACACCCTTTGGTAACTTCGACTACTCCTGGGATATTCAGACCAGTATGCATCTGTTGCTCATTCTCCTGAATGTTTTTTCAAGTCTTAAGTGTCACAAAAAAAATGTTACAAGAATATTGCCAAGAGATTTTCCCTGAGACTGAAGGGTCAAGGGTGGCATGGTGCATGTGAGGGTATGAGCAAATATCTACACAAAAAAAACAGACCCACAGGCACCATGGCTACCCAAACCTCAGAAACTGATAATCTAACTGTGGCCTTGGGATAACTCAAAACTCGGCTCATTCTCCATTTATATGCCACTGCCTTTGAGTTTTTAATCACTCAGTTGCACAGATGCCTGATGACAACCAGGACAAAAAAAATCCTTGTTGAAGACTTATTAACAATTGTCCCTGAACTAACAAGAGGGGAGTGGCTGGGCTGTGTTTTTTGACTTCTGCACACTGAACACCAGCTTCCTCCCTGGTGCTGCTCCTGAAGTTTAATACAACAACCAGCATAGAAAACATCTGCACACCAGCAGACAGGATGCAAGAAAATTAGATGCTACTCTTTCAGACTTTTATCCCTGTGCTCTTTCTAAAAGTGCTGCAAGAGACTATCTAATCAGCAGTACCTTGCTTTTAAAATCTCATTGAAAACAGGTTCTAACAGAACAGAGTCCCTTTGTTTCTTATTTCAAATCTCATCAATCAAGGCTTTGCTGATACTAGAAGACATGATGAGATTGCACACAGATGTACTACAAAAGTATGTTAAAATACATATATTCTCATACTAGTGAGAAAAGCAGCAATATTTTACAAAAGAGTGAAGTATTAAAGAGGATTAAAATTTGTGAGCCTTTAAGTCTAGGTTCAGTGAAAACATGAAGTTTCACTGAACTAATGAAACACCATGAATAAATTAAATGGTTTTAAATAATGCTGAACTATCGTTAGTTGTTCAAGTAAATGGGATTTCTGTGCCTACCAAAGTTTTTTCCCTTTTCCATCATGCATACATACACATCACTTTGGAAAAAACCTAACAAAACCCAAAACATATATAAAACCTAGATCTGCTCACAAGAGGATTTATTATTTCTGAAGTGATGTTGTGGAGGAAAACAGCAAAATAAAATTTAGTGGGTTTACTTTGTTGTGTCAAGTGGATAAAATTGAATTGAAGAGCTGTCATTTTCTAAAACAGTTTCACGTTGTCTGTATAACAGAACTGGTTTATCTTCTAATACCATAAAATGCGCAGAAATTACCTTCACACTATTTTTCCACTTCCATACTCAATAGAGTAAGCTGCAATGAACAGAAAAAATCCACACACTAAGAAGTCACTGCAATCTTCAGAGAATAAATATGTTCAAATGATGGCATTGTAACATGACAACGTTTCAAAGCGCTGCAGCTCTCTTTTGTGCTCACGTGTTTTGATGTCCACACGCTGCAAGACAACGTTTTTAGAGAGGAGTGCAAAGTTTGTCAGTAAAAAAAAAAATCACAAAAACACCTCAAAATGGATACACTACCACTCACACGCTGCTTTGTGCTGGTGACACAAGGCATTTACAGTCCAGGGACACAAGGAAGGAGCAGATGTGTGCTCCTTCATGCTACACAAGAAAGGGAGTTTTCAGCTGGCTGAAACCAGCACACCCTCAGCAAAACGGCTGGAGTTACCTCAGTGTACACCACCCAGGTGGTGACAGCTTGGGCACTCGCGTGTACCTCATCTCACAGACACTGCAGGCAATGTTAAATTAAACAGGTGAGGCTGTCTAACCATGTCTATTAGAAGATCCTTGTTTGGCACTCAGTTTTAACCAGCTCAGGTAGAATTTTCCACAGTGAGAGTTCACATGTATCCTGTATTTCATGTCCCCCGAGATGATCTTATGTTCCTTTTGGTCAAGAAAGTTTTAGCCAGAATGAATTCAACGGAAAATTAAGTAATCCTGCCCAAGTTATTATTAGTTTATAAAGTGGTTTACTAAATGTAATGCTGCTATACTTAAAAATATGAGCTTGAAAAATACACTTAGGAAATCACCTTGGCTGCAGTTTGGGGACAGGTTTTTCAGTTAGCAAACTCAATTTCCCCTTAAGCATGGTATCAAGTCACACTTTTTCTGGAGAAGCTAAGAAGTTGAGCTACAAGCAAAGGAGGAAAATGAAGTCAGAGAAAGAAAGGTATTACAACTGAGAAGGCCGCATGGCAGTCAAAAATATTAGGCCCAAAAGGCGCCTCTGCTACTGAGATACCACTTTGCAGTACTGACCAAACCACAAAAAGACAACCCTGCAGCTTTTAGTGGACACCATCTATTCCTGTGACCCAGATTTCTTAAATGTGAAAATCAGAAAAATGGGCTAAAATTCACATAAACACTGGCATTGAAAGGAACTGTCTTCAGTGAACACATGCTTTAAACCACCACAAAAATACTAATTTTTTTGAAAAATAATAAGGCCATAGGGGTTTCCAGCCTGGCACTGAAAATTAATGGATGCATTCATTAATGTACACAAAATTCCCCCATGTGAGCAAAAGTAATGTAGAAACAATGTCACAAAAAAAAACCCAACACAGAGACAGAAACCCCTTTTTCCATATCCAGGGCAGAATGTGGTTAGAGCACTTTAAAAAGAGCTAGAGGGGGTCAAAAGAGGAAGATGAAAGAAAATAGCAAATAATTACTAATTCTTTGGTCCCGCGTCAGGGAAAAGAGAATGAGATCATGCACATAAAGACTGTCTGAGAAAATAAGAAGTCAGAGGAGCAAACCAGTTTCATATACATAAGATACGGCCATTCCTTTTAACGTGCACAATGAAACAGTGCTCATCTGGAAATCTGCCCCTGGGAAGAGCAGAGGGTGCAATTCTTCCCAGGGTTGGAATAAGTCAATGAACTGTTCCTATAGCAATCTGCAACTGTCACTTGTCATCTTTTCCCTTTCCAATTCAGCCTGTAGCAGCCTCTGAAACAAGACACGTACGTGTCACTGGGTTGTTCATAAATCAAAATTATTTGCTCTACCATGCCAGGGCTGGTAACGATCATCCCTTTGCATTCTTCTGCATATTTCTGCCATTCCAGTTCTTCCCACTGAAGCATGTTGGCAATCTCCTCTTCGGGCACCAAAGCTTTATTGCATCGTAACAAGTAGAGAAGAATCTGATGCATTGAGAGTACTTCTTTTCCTCCATCTTTAAAAACATAAATAAATAAAACACATTTCACATATTCACTCCTAAAGGATGAGCAAGAGAAAAAAAATGCAGAACACAAAATATCTGGAGGAGCAAAATAAAATGCAAAATGCTTAATGACTTGAGAAATATGAAGGCAAATGTTTTACTGATTAATACTGCACACGCAGAAACACCTTACTAAACTGGAAGCAATAATGTTAACAGTAGCAAGAGTAACAGTTGCATCGCACTGTAAAGTTGAAGTTTCTAACTTGCCTGAAAAAAAACTTTAAAATGAGTAGACAGAACAATCAGTTACATTTTCCAGTTATGTCTTCCTTTTCACACTTTCATTGTTCTTTTTACAATGGTAGTTAAAAAGCCTTTAGGCATTTATGCCGCTTTTTTAAAGAACACTCAAAATTTTACAGGATACTTCTCGATGAATGTAGCAAGTTATCCTTGCATTTTAAACTCATCTGCAGTTCCTACGGGGTGTACCTGCAGTAAGGAAGACTAAAGAGCCTCATGCTGTCTTCTGTCACTAAATGAATCAAGAGCATATGAAAACTACTAAATACTTCTGAGACCCTAGGAAACATGTACAGCAAAGGCTGCTTGTCACAAAAGACAACAGTGTAATTAACATCTGACTGACTCCAGGTAACCAGTTACAGATATACAGATGCAAACAGGAAAGACAAATGAGTGATGGTCCTGACCAACCAGCACTAAGACCACATGAACTATTCAAATTCAGTACGTCCACTCGTGAGTGAAAAGACAGATGAGCTACTACAGTGATTTCATTATGACACACATCTCTCCAACCCCCTCCCTCAACGACAGGGTGTTAGTTTGTAGGCATGAAGGTATCTTTGAGTTTCATCCACACAGAGCACAAACCTTGATCTCCCTCCCCCAGGGAGCAGGAGCAATCTGGTCCTGCCACTGAGGACACTCTCGACATCACCACACACACACACATAAAAAACACAATGGAGAAAAGCCAGCAGTAATGCCTTTCAGCAACATAGGGAATGACACCACAGCACAAGGAAGGTGATCCCAGGCACACAGGAGAAGCCTTGCAGAACTGCTGTATAACAGTTGTGTAAGATGGTGTCTTTTACAAGACACACGAGGGAAAAGGCACTTCTCTTTCTACGACTGGGATTACAGCACTATGGTACAGAGAAGATAAGAGGGAATGATGTAACTCAGCTTCTGCAGTTAACCTCATTCAAAATCCCAAGAGGTAACCTAAAATGGGGAAAATATACCCCAAACCTCATTGGAAACAGAAAAGACCTCTAAATAGCTATGGGGGGCAGATTTTCAAATGCACAGATATTTCCTTCAAATTAATGGAGGACTCTCTTTACAGTAGCTTTGTCTTTGTCAATAACTAGGTTACACTGTTAAGCAAGAGGTAGCCTATCTCCAACAAAAGAAGTGTAGCCCTACTCACTGAATACCCTATACCAGAAAGTACATATTCCTAGACATAGCTGTGCTAAACAGTAGTTAAGAGACCTGACCTTTCCTGGGGCAGAACAAGCAGTACTTGGGACCTCAAATGGTGGGGGTTTTATTGGGGGGTGTGTCCTGAGTCTTTTAATCTCTTAATATATTTATCATAAAAATCTGTGACAATGAATACAATACAGGAACTACTCCACATGCTGTGCATCTCTGACACTCAGTAAAGCCAGTATGATTTAGCTCAAAAGCTTAGAGCTACCCCAAGGCCTGTCTTTAAGTAATCCACATAGAAAACCTGACATCCCAAACCCTGTATTTTTAGACCATGTTGGAAAAAGAAAACCAGAGGAGATGGGAAATCAGCAACTCATTTCTATCTTTAAAAAGACAGCTGATGGATATGTGGAGATGTGTTGCACCAATATCTCTTCCTTGATTAGACACAGATAAATAATAGTCTGTAAAAATACCCAAAGGAAACAGATTCCAACTTCCTGGAAATTAAACACCTCACTATCTCCAAGGATATCTCAAAAAAATAATTAATACAAACTTGGTTAAAAAAAAATTGTCATAAAGATGCTAAAAGGCAACTATATGCACAGAAGTATCAAGGAAAGGCATTTTTATAAAGCATTAGAAGGCTGGGAACCTTAAAAAGGAAGCACAGGGGAATACATGTTAGAGACTTATCTCTCCCTATCAATAAACAATCCAACAGTGCAGAAAAAGCTGACTTCTAAGCTAAAACAAATCAGAATACAAAACCCCAAAACTAACAGGAAAACACCCTCAAGCTATAGAAACCAGGCAGGTCAAACTTGCTCTCATTTTGTGATGAGGTCAAGTTAATCAGCCACATGTGGCTTGATGGCTTATTTTGTAAATTGCTTCAGCAGAACCAAATCAATGTTTGCTAGCAAGCCTCAGAGCTCTGCTTCTGATTGAACAGTGTTGTGTATCCAGGAAGGAACGACAATTAGAAATACGGTCATCTAGCCATCAGTACTCTCCATAGTAATGAGCTAAACCTCATTTAGCTACAGCTATAATTAATATCTCGACTAAGTTTCAAAGCCCAGAGCAGAGAGCACCTCCAGGCCACAGCCCTCTTGATGAAGATAGTTCCATGTCCCATCTGCACCTTCAGCCCAGCAGCTGAAACACATTCTCCTGTCCACACACACAACCCTTCTGGAACAATCACTGGCAGCATCTCAGCAGGGGACACTTCCAGTGGCGCCATGACATTGATACCAACTGAAAGTCTGTCTTAGTATCTCAGGATGTGTGAAATGCCTGCGTAAGCTGCTCCCTCAAAACGAGCATAATGCTCCACACGGAAGCTTGTCCTTGGCTAGCAGGCTAGGCTTGAATTGCACTGGAATGGTGTTTTTCTCTTTCACCGTTCGCTGCAAGGTCTAAGCCTGCATTAACACAAAGATACAAACAGTCAGAACAACATGTGCTCGGGGGTGCCAATCTTGCTGACCCTCCTAACTGCACACTGAGAATTTCCACATAATCACACAGCATCCCGAAGAGCAGAGGGGACGTTAAATTCAGTTTCACCAGTGAGATTAGGTAGTAACACTCCTCAAATACCACAGGTCCATCACAGGGCAGGACAAGGATGACCCAACACTGCCTAAAATGACTGTAACAGAGACAAAAGCTAGAAGCAAGACTTGGCCTCCCCATCTGAACCCCAGTTCTAAGTAATCCAACTGAAATGCCAGCAACAACTGCCAGCTTCAGATGGCAGCATGAGATCTCTACATGGACCAAATAATTTGACTTGCAGTAAGTTGTTGTTTTTTGGGGGTTGTGGTTTTGGTTTGATTTTGTTTCTTTTTCAGTTTTAGAACTAATTTCCATAATGCTACGTAATACAAACATTACCTGGAAGAAATCTCACGAATCGTGGCATGAAGTGAAATCTGGGGCAGGAAATAGCATCATTTTCAAGTGAAGGACCTTAAATATGAAAAAAATACAGAAGATTTATGAACAGCAATATATTTGTAAAGAAAGAAAAAGAAGGCAACCCTGATGCAGATTAAATCAATAGTTACATTTGATAGGACCTAAGTTTCAATCAGGAAAGTAACAAAACGCACACTAGAATATAGTAACAACCTCTACTGAAAGCTTTCACATGGACAAAGAAATCTACAATAACTTAAAAATTTTAGAGGATCTAACAGAACCACGGTAATTTTATTTAAAACAGTGATACAGTTATAGAAAACATTTTTTTTCTAATTCACTTAAGCCTTACAGTCACAAACACTAGTTTCTTAGTACCCCCCAATTAGAGGATAATATTTTCGGTTATGATAACAAAGATAAGGAAATTTCCATGGTGCTATTTTTGGGGTGAGTGGGTTTTTTTGTTTGCTTCCCATTTTATCACCCAAAATGTATGAAAATAAAACCAGTAAGTACCCAGGGTTAAGAAACAAAAGAACAATTAGAGTAAGAAAGACAACACTGATGATAAAGCATTTCAAATCAAAGAAGGCTACACAAAATACACAACACTTGTGTGCTCGCATTTAGCTGCTGTAAGTGGAGAGTGCCTCTCCACAAAGTCAAGACACCAAAACACACCTACAGATTCTGAAATTAAACCCCTTTGATATTCTCTGTTTTCTTTTAGACCAAAGGAAGGCTGACTCCTGAAATTCTTTGTCACATTCTTCACAGTAAAATGTATTTTCATCTTGTCAAGTCAAAAGCATTCAGCTATAATGATATGTTATCCCTCTATGGCTGTCTATATGGCACGGCTTTGTAAATTGAGTGTAGAGAAATACTTCAGGAGTAACTTGCCTCTGAGCTTGTAAAAACAGAATAGTTCACCATCACCTTGGCTTTTAAAATACCATGCACACAATACTGTGCAATACTAAACAAACAATAATATTTAGTTTGATTAAAAAGTTTTGCATTAAGGAAGCAATTTAGTTAATCTCCGAGAATATAATCCCATACAGTTTAGGCATTTTAATTGCTACAGCCAGCACTCATGAACACTAATATATTTAATTTTCCTGAAGAATAAAGCAGAAGTTTGTCCCTCTCAAATAAACAAGAATTTGAGTTGGTTCCTTTGAGGCTCCTTCCCACTTTTTGCTATTTAAACTGGAGTGCATAAGAGTCCTATTTACAAAAACTGCAATTAATTGGGGTTTTGTATGTTTTTTTCCTAAATAAAAGTTACCTTTGAGATTCCAGTCATAGAGCTCCAAAATATCTTTGAATAGATAGGAAGAGAACAGTTCAAGACCTCTCACACAAAAATTCTGGGAAAAGAAGCAGCCAAACAAAAAAGCCAGAATTATACAGTACTGTAATGCAAATAATGCCACTCATGTATATTTAATTTAAAAACCGAAAAACAACACAGTGTCTTCATATTTTCCAACTGCTAGGAAACAGTATTGACATATCTGTAATCATCTACTGTAACATAATACAGTGATCTCCTCAGAAAACATTGTCAAGAACACATTGTAATGAAGACTCTTTAATCAATGTCCAAATCGCCACTATCGGCGGAAATCATGAATCTTTGCTTATTCGCCATGCACGAGAACCCTTTCACACCCAAGTCAATTAAGCAGATGACATTTCTGAGGAGGATATTTTTCCTAATTCACTTTTTTCCTACACATTTATATTAAATGTTTATAAATCACCTTATGTGATGACATAATCACTTCCATAGCAATCTATCAGTACAAAGCAAATTAAGGATTTTGACCTCAGGAGCCAAGAGGAAAGGAGTAAACAAAGAAAAAAAAAAGTAAGATCCTTCTCATCAAGTGAGGGCTTAAAAAAAGCCCCTTAACATCAGACAAGCTTGATATAATTTGTATATGTATGATACTGGCCATAAATTCCAAACACAAGATGACAAACTTTCACAGAAATGCGTTATTAAAGATGGTCTGCAAATAGTGCTGCAGCCAATTGCTGTAGCCAGCTGACCTGGAGCCCCCAAAAATGTCAAATTTCCTATTTTGCCTGTTGGCCATTTGTTTGTTTAGAACAAGATCTGGAGACAACACAGTAGATTCAGTAACAAGAAATGAATTGCTTTGATCACATTAATCTTGCTGAGGAATTTCAGGGCTCTTGCACATATTTAGATGCTGTTGAGCAACAGAAAGAGATAACCAGAAAGAAAAATGTAAATATACGTGACTAAATTAAACACTGATCCTATCTTTGTAGTTAATATTCAGGGGGGATTCTGTACCTACACATGCTGTTCCACTGCAGCAATTTACTTCACAAACTGGCTTCACCAGGGATTAATTTGTAATAAAAAAAAAGATTATGAATTGAATGTGCTTTGTTTGTATCCACCGGAAATTTGTTTTGGCAACAGCTTATATTAAGTACTGATAAGCAATCTTCAGAGCTTCAAACTCATGATTAAGTTTCAGCTCTGCCATTGACTTATGTGGTGCTGGCAAACTAGCACCTCCATACGCCTTATTCTTGTCATCCATAAAAGAAGGATAATGCCTACCTCCGCTTAAAGATAAGAGTACCTGACATCTATCCTATGCAACTTAAAATGAAAAAAGTTATGGATATAAGCACTTCTTACTGTTTGATTTTAATATACGATAGCCTAGGCAGATGGATTTATGCTAGTACCTGGAAGTACGAGCTCCTTTGCAACCAATCATTCAGAACACAGCCCACCTCTTAGAGACTTGGGGTTCTGAAGAGTTTCATCTATTAAATTTATCAACCACTCATAACCCACTCTGACTTTCTGACTAATTACCCTTCTTACCTCAGGCATCATCTCCTCAATGAAATGAATTGTGTAGTCAATGTTAAACCTGATTACTTTACACAGAGGAATCTGGAAGGAGAACAGAAATGCAGTATGAAAAACTATACAGCGCCAAACGTACAGTTAATATAATTTTGTATGCAAAGGTATTGCTGTCTGCTGAAAGGGGCACTTACTAAACAGCTGTGCTGGGGGATCAGGCAAAGACAGGAACACAAGCATGTACAAGCGAAGTAACAGGTCTAACCTCCACCTCGGTACTAACACAAAGCTGACAGGACGATGGCAAAGGAAGATTAAATAATGCCATCTACTGGAGATGAAATTTTGTGTAGAAGGAAAAGCAAAGCTTGGGTAAACCCCTATCTTCCCTCACTTGCCAACCTGGAGGGGAATTTATTGTTGGTGTCACAAGTCATCAGTAACCTGAAGGCAAGGTGTTTTAAGCACACTGCCAATTCTGTTAGCTATACAGTCTTAAAATACGGCTTTAAGTCATAGCAACACAATGTAAGCACTTCAGGATAAATTTATAGAATGATACTAATTTCATCCAATAAATATTCTCAGAACATTACTACTAACTAGTAAGACATATATCTAATTTATTTTTTTCAATTTGTAAAGTTTCCTGTGTTTGTAAAGTTCATGGATTGTTGAAGGCGTTTGTGGGTTTTTATAATTGCTAAATTTCCAGAAGACAACAGAAATGCCTAATCCTACCCTACACATCTTCAGCATGTTTTACTATTCACTGGCCTTGCAAGCATTAAAGGATGTTAGAACAATGGTCTAAGTGAGGGAATTTTGCATTGATAAGCTGACAAATAAGTATCTGGATGGTGCTGGGGTTGAACTGAAATCAACAGGCTTAGCAGAGGTGCAATATTCTGTTAGCATCTTCTTGCAAGTCAATCATTTGATTATTTCATCTACAAAACCTGTTGATATCTGTACGGTAAACTGAGCAGCTACACTAAACAACAAAAAATTGTGTGTCTTATAATTTGATACAATATTAAATGTGTATAAAAAAAATAATCTTGGAAGTCAAATATCCCATTTAGAATCTGAAGAGAGGAAAACCAGTCACATTTAAATCAGAGGGGCTTTAAAAAGAATACAGGGAGTGTTTGCTTACTTTCTAACAAGTTAAGTGTAACTAGGAGAGGATACTCAGAAAGTAGTTATATTAATTATAGTTTTTACGACTGTTCTAATTATTTTCCCAAGTATCTGACCTGCTCAATGATTACTGGGTAATAGTATGAACAGGCTGAATTCTACTCTCTTAATGACTTCTCATCAACATTACAGTCCCCCCCTCTGACCACCAAAAATAAAGTGTTGTCCTATAGATCATGCAAGTGAACAGTCAATAAAGTTTGCTTTGTTCTCAGTATGTCTCAGTTCCAGCATTCTTACATCCCAGTTCTGTACTGACAGCCAGCCTTACACTGGGTTTTGGCACTGGTGGCATACCTAGCAATAGGTATAAAAACAAGGAAACAAAGGCTGCAACTTTTGAGAAAAACAGAACAAGAAAAGCAGTTCCTGAATTATCAAGATAACAAAAAAAATGTTCAAATGTACCGAACTTTAGTATTTGTATGTTTTGCATTCAGATATGGCTAACTCAGCTTACACTGGAAAAGTCAGGTACCAATCATGTGCTTTTCTTTTTGTATATACTTTCAAAACATTAATTGCCTTTAAACACTTACAACTTTTAATAAAAATCAGTAATGTGCCTAGTTCCTGAAGAACCTGAACAGATGTTAGAAAGTAGTGGATACATCTAGGTAAGTTTTTAGAAGAGAAAAAACCTTTTACACTGGATCTCTGAAAACAAAGCCCATCTGTCACTTAATAAAAGGAAAACCTTTTGTTATTGTTATTGCTGCTTTTAAAACTATTTCAAGCTAACAATGCTCCTCATCCAATTTAAATCCAATGAACAGTTTTAACTATTTATTCCATGGTTTATTTCACTTTCAAACCATAAAATACATAAAGACATGACTTTGATGCACATCACAGTTTGAAGACAATGCTTACAACAACTAGTCACGACAAAACTCAGTAGCACACATCTTTCCCCTGTCCTCAAAAATGGCAAGATGTTTGTAACATGCATGTACTGATGTTTTAGACAAGCTCTGTTTCAGGAAAGAAACAGCTTGCCTTCTAAAGAAACACCATGTATGTAGCAATGAACATACTTACATTTGTCAGTGGAGCATGTGCAAACATTGAGAACCCTTCAAAGATATATTCATGATCATCATACTCTATAACAGTAGGTCTGTCTGTCTAAAAAACAAAACCAAACAACAAACACCACCATCACAGAGTAAGCAACAAGTAGCATTACTACTATCACTGAAAACAAAATTAGAGTCCTAGTTAAGATTTATAAAGCACTTACTAAGAAGTTTGTGGGAGGCGACACAGTAATTCGATAGTGGTATAGTCTTCCAGCATTGTTGGTCATGGGGCGACATGGTTTAATGGGCTTAAAGAAAGAGATAAGTAGAATTATGTGTTGAGTCAAGGCAAATTTAGATTAAAAGAGAGAATAAAGCATTTCTAACAGCCATGAAATATGCACTAGGAAAAATTAAATAAAAGCAGGTAGTCATAATTAGGCATTCTGGGAAGCAGGGAAGTGGGGCCTTATCTACATTTTCACTTTCAGAAATATTTTTAAAGCTATTCAAAAGAAAAAAGTGGAAAACATTGCTGTAATTTTTTTCATCTTCCATTTGACTCTCCATCTTTCTTACCCACAGCAGTTAGTTGCTTACATGCCAGAATGTTATCCTCTTTCATATCCATTTGGTTCAGGAAACTGATTTTAAAAGCTAGTGAAATGGAACCTGGACCTCACAAGAGAAGATCTCAAAGTATGCTATCAAGATAGACGGGTATCAGCTCATCTGCCTGGGGCAAATCCAGGGTCTGAAGAGAAGGGATTAATCTGTTTATCACCAACAGGCAGCTCTGGCAACCCTGCTGTATCTACCAGGTTGTAATGGCTGCCCATAAGGTCCGAAGGCAGTCAGACCTCTGCACACTCCGATGCAGCACGAAATGCCTGGGACTCCTGTTCTCTTTCAGCTTGTTCTGAAGCAGTCCAGTTTAAAGACTTAAAAAAAAAATCCTAAGCAGTTAAGACAAAAACAGTTTTTCATATACCCTACATCCTATTTGCTGCAGTTCAGAGGCTGCCACCAGCCTGTTCAGAATACATGTGCCTGCATGGCAAAAAAAAGATGAAAATAAATTACTGCAGCATTGGAGCACTACTCTAAGCAGCGTAACAAAAGTTGCCTTGATGACAACAGAGAGATTGCTACACCACTACTCAGCTCTGTGCACTCTGCAAAACCCACCCAATAAGTAGGGTAACTACTCTAGCTGTTCAGCCCCAAATTAAGCTTCTCACTGCTGCAATGTAACAGTTACAAACCAGTCAGTTTAAAGTTAGGCAGTTTTATCTACAGGACACTGTAAAATCTCGTATATCCCAGACAATTTTCTGAAACCTCAAATTCCCAGCTGGCCTTGCTCCAGGGAGCAGCTGCTTTGATGCAGCAAGCTTTATATATCCATTTTCTCCTGCTAAAATTTTATCCCTTCCTCTCTGTAAGGAAAACATTAGAGACAATGTGGGGAAGAATGTTTACAATGGAGACATGCTCTAGTGCTAAGGTAAGAACATCTCCCGACAAGTTTCCTGTCCTGTCAGCAGCAGAATTACTGTTTTATTTACTTCTAAAGCAATCCCTTCACAAAGGGGGCCCTCATAACATACTCATCCACCTGAAGATGATAGATCTTTAACCACAAGTTCTTTTAAATCAATGTAAATGTGTTTCAAAAACTCTAAAAAAAACCAAAACAACCAACTAAGCTAAACAAATACAAACAAAAGTTCCTACTTTTCAGGTGGATCTCATTACTGGTATTGCATTTTTAATATGAGGCTACACAACTAAGTGATTTGAAGTTGCACAGGAGTTTTTACTAAGCCCATAAATCATGGAAAAAACCCTCAAATCTGCCCCAAGTATGAGTCCACAGCAGCAAGTTTGTATTCGTAATTGCAATACTTAGAATTACTTACCTCTTCGCCCGGATAAATGCCGTGCCTGATTCCCGTGCGCCTGGCTTTAGCACTGCACTTGCACAAAGGTCCATCATTCATCTGTCAAAAACAAAATAGGATTCTGGTTTTATTGAAAAATGATTTTGGAAAAGTATGTTGGTTTTAATGCCTGCAGTGCTGATGCTTCTAAAAGCCTGTCATGCTTAGATTAAGTGAATGTTCTCAAGCCAATAAAACTGAAAATAGTATAGACTATTCTAGGAAAACGGCACAATAGCATTAGAACTTCATCGCAGTTTCAGGAGCACAGGACGGAAAAACGCTCTCGGCAGAATTGTCCCACTCTACTACCGTATATATCTTTCCCACTTCTTACACACACAAACAGCACACCATCTGCCCAGAGTGAGATTCAGGTCCTAAACGGGCACATGCAGGTATTGACATGCTGAAATCCCCATGTCCAAACAGTTCCGCTCAGTTCAGCGACTGAAATCTCATCGCACATTAACCCCTCTCTGCAGTGTGGCAAGGCTACCCCCACAAGTATGCAAAGCAGACCCCTGGAAGATGCTGCTTGTTAAAATAGTGATGGGAACACTTCAAATGCATCCTGAAAACAGATCAGTAACAAAGGTGGGGGTGGGGATATCCACTTCAGTATTCTGTATGGGTGCATCAAGTAGCTGTATCAAAAAGCGCCATTGTACACGGTATAGAGCTAGTGTCTTTCTTCTCACTTTTATGACCAAGTTCAATGGAGACTATCAATTACTGCAATACCCTAAAGCTTTCTGCTCTTAACATGCCCACTGCAGAAATCCAACAAAAAAAGCCTCAAACAACAAAAAAATTCAAACACAACAAAACAAAAACACCAAAAAAACCCTCCAACCCACGAAACAATCCAGAAACAAACCAGAAAAACAAAAGTGCCCAACCCCAAGCTTTAACGAAGTTTTTCAAAGTTCGACTCTAACAGAAACATTCTTCTTAGACTTAGAAAAACCCCAACAACCTTGCAATGTGAGGCAAAAACCCGCAGAACTTTCCATGCCATTATAAGCAGGCTGAAATTGGAAACAGCATCAATGTTGGGGCTAAATGGTATCATCAAATAGATACAATGTGAAGAAACTTCAGGAAGCAAGGGCCACCAAACTGCTGTTAATGTAATCTTCAAACAGTAAGGAGAGGGACAGAACTTCAGCTTTTTTTCTTTAGTTCTGATGTTAATTTTCTGAATCAGTTTAATTTCTTCAAACTGACACAGTGCATCCATGCAAAGGAACATCAGGGGTAGGGCGCTTCTCTGCTCCTTTGGGAACTTAGTCATGCCATCTTCACAATGGTGACATGACAGCTCTTTGTCTGCACATTTTCTTCCCACACTCTGAAAAACCCTTGAAGTGAGTACAAGCTTAATGAAACTGAATGATGCTTACAGGTAAAAGCATACTTCCTCAGTGGCTTAGCCATAAAACAGAGCAGAGTTACAAAAATGCAGCCAATAGCAATTGTTCATCACTCCCCCCGAAATAAGAGCCTTACTGAGGCTATTAAAATAATGATAACTTATTTTTAAAAACCTCATCTTTAATCTTTAGAATTCTTAAGCTTGAAAACTGCCTCTGATACATTAAGCACCAGGACCAAAACAGAAGGAGATGTGAAGCACCTGTAAAGCTCAGGACTCAAAAAGCAAGTCAGATACCTATCTCTCTTGTCCCTAAGGACAAAACTCACAGACAAAAAGCATAAGAGCAATCATGAAGTGATGATAAAATGATGCTGAAAGACCACAATTTTACATAAACTAAGGCAGCGGCTTCTGACCTCCTCTGGCCAACACAAGCAGGAGACACATGTAAGCAAAAGGCCACTGTGGTGGCATCGGCTTTAACAACTTATTTTCTGACAACTGCAGGACTGCTGGAGATAATCCAAAGTAACAAACACACCACTCAGACTGAAGGGTTGGGAAGATCCATCCTAAAAATCTAGTTCCATGTCAGACGGTGTACTTGTATGTGTCAGTGTGCACGGCAATCACTCCTGGTTTATGCAGTGACAGTTAGAAAGCATGCCGGCATACCAGATAAATACCTAGGAAACCTTCAAACATTTTCAAATAAAACCTACTCAAAGGTAGTACAGCAGTGACAACCTCACCACATCCTGGTTTTAGCCCCTTCAAGAAAGCTGATGAGTCAGTCTCAAGAAAGTTTTTGTGCAAGAAAGTTTTCCAGCAGGAAATCTCAAACCACACATTCTTGAATCTATTAATCCTTCAGTAATTCCACTTCTTTTTATTTAGCTAATGTTCTGGCCTAGAGCATTACTTTGAAGCGTGCCCAAGAGCTATGCAATTTCTTCAGCTAAATATCTAAATGGTTGGCTAATTTTGTTTTCCATACAAATACAAACAGCTAGCTAGGCTCAGTCAAATTATTATTATTTTTATAAACTAGAAGCATACATATGAGTCTGCAACGGAATATTCAAGACCTTTGAATTACCACAGTGACAATAAGCATTGCAGTATCTCTTGGTGTTATGATTTGTTGCATACTAAACTCATGCATCACACAAAGTGCCAGAAAAATACATTTACTGAGATGCCATCTGACAAGGAGTTAGAATACACTGTAAAATATTTAAGTGAGAAAGATGAAGATGGCAAATTTGCAAACAAAAACTAGTCTTCTGTGCAATGTATATATTCAAAGCAACACTTCATGAGCTCAGCAATTACATTTAATGAAAACTATAATCTCCACACAATTACAAAAGAGCCATTAGACAAGAAATTAGGAGCATTAACTGCATATTTAAAACATTATTTATCATTACGAGCTGAGAGCTTTTAGGTGAAAAATTTGTAGAGGAGGTAAACATGCTGCCTTTTTGCCATCCCAGAATTAATCTGTGTACTTTTATCTCAGGGCTAAGAGGATAGCATTACTACACCGTTAGCAATTCAGGTTTTATTAACACTGAATAATCCCCAGGATTCATGAGCTGGAACCACTCTCTTGAAAAACTGCTTCGAAGATGATGGGAGAGAAAAGGGGAGGATAAAAAATGTGTCATGAAATGTAGTATCACTTAGCATGTTTGGCAACAACAAAGAATTTCAGGTCTACAAGGCAGAATGACTTTCAAAAACATAGTACTGTTTCCTCTCACCGCACCTGTCCTGGATCGTTGTACCACAGTTCTTCGTGGAGCCGATCAGGGTGTGCTTTTTTACGCTTTATCTCTGCAATGACGTCAAAAACTTCGGAATCTGAACTGCTAGAGCAGCTGCTGTCATCTTCAGAGTCACATTCTGAGTCACTGGAGGTCTCTGATTCACACAGGGAAAACTAAAATCAGCTGAAAGACACTTCCACACACTCTCTTCCCCAGTGTCAATGCATTCTCTAATGTGATGTAACTGTGACATACTAAAAGGCATTAAAAGTTGTGCATGATGTTCACACTAAGAAAGAGAGGGACAGCAACTGCATGTTTAATTAATAATGACAGCAAATGCTATGGATATTAAATGCCTACAACAACTGTATTTGTTTGCATGCATCAGATTGCTGCTTGGCTGTCCACGAGCACCACTAATCAGTTGGGGAAGAGCAATTTCAGTTACTTGACATTAAAGATCATAGAGCTAAGGTCAACACAAGTGTGACTGGAAAATTAAAAAAAAAATAGAGTGAGAGAGAAAGAACACACAAGGTCATTAGCATGACCTGAACAGAACCTCTTGTTTAAGAGTTAATTCTGCTTACTATGAGCAAAGTGCTCATGTCTAGTTTCATTTTACCTAAAAATGCTCCTGTCTGTAGCAGGATATTATCTATTTAACAGCTAAAAACCAGCACACATAGATAGAATTATAGAACACGTACTGTTAGACTAATTTTTCAAAATCCATTATTTCTGATAAATTCATTACTACATACTAAAAATGACAGACAAGAAGAAAATCTGGAACAAGTTGCTGAGTGAATTCAGCCATAAGATTTTTGGAAGCTCTGTTCTGTGAGCCTTCCTCACTTTTTGTTTTTAATGACATTTTTCTTTGTATTAACCAAAACAATTTTCCTGATCTATCAGAGAGGAGAACAATGTTAAAGAAAAAGAAAAAAGAACAGAAGATAACAAACATGTTAAAATGTCTCCTTTGTGGTCTTGTCAAAGTTATGTTAATAACTGTTTGGACAGTAACAAGAACCAAAACCAAACCCTTGAAAAACCCCAGAGCCTGTTATCACGATCTCTAACCTTCTGTGGTACTTATGAGATACTCCTGTTCTTTCATATTTAGTATCACTCATTTCCACAGGTGATCTCAGCTCCAAATTAAATAAATCCCTTCATAGCCCAGACATATAGCATGAAGAAAGTAAGGTTTATTATTTCTTGGAAGGAGGGATCCAAAATATTTTCCATTTCTAAGTTTTGACTGAAGAGCAAACACTAATACACTGCCAGTCCTTTGATACACTGTGTAATGATAGTTTAAAACTGGTGATTTACTGAATACAAGACTCTGCTTAGTCAAAAGGAAAAGTGGGAGAGAGACAGAGAAAATGAGTGAATATTACTACTAAGATATGCTTCCCTTTTTTTCTTTAACCCAGATGGATTTTTATACAGTCCATAATTATGCATACAGTGTTCTTGAGACTTATAATTTACATAGGTCATATCTGCTCAGTTGCTATTAAGTTTTGTCTGAATGTACATACATATATATCCCTACAAACACTTGAGTTCTAGAAGATTCTGATAAACATTAATTAGTTGTATAAGTCTAATTTTAGGTGCTAAATGGGAGTTAAGCTGGAATTCTGAAAGACTAATGTAGAACTTTGGGATTTCATGTACTAAAATCAACCTTTTATGATCTAAAAGTGCTCTTCAAGTACATCACTACCTCGTGAAAGTACACAATTACTGCTAACACACAGCAGAAGAGAGACAGCATTTACTGAAGTACAACGTAAGACAAATGATCAGACGCTGCAGAAGGATGGGTACAGGTGAAGCTGGCACAGAACCAAGTCAGCCCAGGGGACCAGTGCAAACAGAGCCTTTGGATCCTCTGGAAAGAGTGGAAAAAAGAAATACAGAAAAGTTGTTCTTGGCCCTGTATTTTAGCCTGGGGCAGCAAAGGAAGTCTTACTGCAGAGATCCAAGGAATCAAAGCTTCACGCAGGTCTGCTTAATGTAGTAGTACTGTCCTGGCTTCACCCACAGGAGAAAATACCTCCTGAAAAACCCTGCAGTTAACTTTGATTTCATTATGTGCAAATCCACTGCTCAGAGAAAGGTGTTTCCTTTACAGAAGTGAACTCACATTTTATTTAATCTGTGTTTATTTTTCTTTCATCTTTATTATATCTCTTTGTACTGCCCCCATGTCATCATATACCTGTATTTCAACTTTAGAATTTTTGATATGCAATTTTTAAAGAGTTGCTGGGTTCAGTTATTAATCTGAAGCAGCTCAATGGGCAGACATTAAGCTTAATTTAAAAGGCAAGCCCACAAAAGCATGTCCCGCTAATTCAACCATTATTTCCCCGGTAACTGATACAGCTCGCAGAATTATTTCACTACAAGAAAATCCACATGGATGGTGCATGACAACGCAGACAAACTATGTTCTGAAAACTGACACTTCTGCATAAGATCACAGAGTTGCACAACCAAAATACAATCCAAAAGAAAGATGAATGCGGTGCCATAACAAGCAGCCATATGAGTTTACCACCGCTACCCTTGCTTCCTTTTTAGAAATGGAAAACCAGGAGCTCCTCAAAGCCTCTTGTGCACCACACTTTGGCCTATCTGATCATTCTCAGTGTGCTCTGATGCCATGGAACAGACTTCAGTATATGGAGAGTATCCAGCACTGTCATTTACCCCTCAGGCTTTCTGGGTAAAGAATCTAGCTCTCCTCCAGTCAAAAGCAACAGGAAAACTCCCACAGATACCCAAGAGAAAGGAAGCATTTAAAAAAAAAAAAAAAAAGAAAACAAGAAAAAAGTCAGAGTATTGACCTGACAACAACATTAAATACAAACAACTGCCAAAACCAGGTTAATTACAGATTATTCCACTTCAGAGCTCTGTGCTCATTTCTGCCTACCTAAATCTTCATCCAGCTTGGTCTTTGGTGGCTCCCACGGTGGCCTGGCTGCTTTGGCCTTTGCCTGTCGCTTTCCTAACTCATCATCAAACTTTTCATACAGATCTCTGAGCTTGCTTGTTCCTACCACAGTAGAGTCCCCCTGTTAATTAAGGAAACAAAACAACAACATCAGACAGTGTTAGCACGTGAACACAACATGCACCAGTGTTCCACAATGAAAGGCAAGGGGGGGAAGATGGACCTTAGTAGTGCAATAAAAACATGGAGGCTTGTAAGGCTTTAGCATACCATTACATTCCTCCATCAGATGAATTAGCAGACAAATTACTCAATTTGCTGGTGCATTATTATCAAACCTTTGGCCTAACAAAGTAGAACCATGGGTAAGCATTTCTAGTACAGCCAACATTGATTTTTTATCTATTTTCCATAGGTCTCCTATTTCTTGTCTTTGAAATAGGAGACCTATAGAAGCATTTTGCAATGAAAAAGAATTTTATCACACACAGGAAACAGAAAGCTCAGCTCATTTTGTTGCCTGCTTTGAATTCCCATGAACTCACTCTCCATGTCATTCTCAAAAATACCCCACAACCAATCACTGACACACCGAAAAACCCACAAAAACCTGGAAACCTCCCCTCCACTATCACTACTCCACCAGCAAGTGTTATTGTCAAATGCAAACAATCCTGACTTCCCGATTCTGTACAGAACTTCTGTAAGGTAGTGGGAAGATGTGAGATCGAGGCATATTTGCTTAAATGCAGCTGTAAGGGGGAAAAGAAACCCACCCTTCCCTCCTGGAGACAAAACAAAGGACCCCTCTGCCACGTAGCACTAATCTGAATTAAAACAGACAGCAGAAACTGATGAAAATAGAGACTACCAACAAATAAAGCTCTTAACAGGTTTAAAAGACTGAGATGGTTGGGAGGAGAGAAGGATTAAGTGACACACAAATACGATCCTGCTGAAGGGTTCATGTTTATCAAGTAATCAATAAAGGACTGTGAACAGTAATTTTAGAGTTCTCTCACAGACATACCACTTGATCCATAGGGTCACTGGAATAATAGTTTTCAGAATGGGTACAGCGAACCCAGACAGGCTTAAGTAATTCCTCATCTTCCTCTTCATTTTTCTCAGATGCATTCTCCTCTGATTCCTTCTCTTTAATAGCAGCATAATTCTTCTCTTTGCTGGAACTCTGGTTCTCAGACCACCTCTCTCTGTCTTCCTCCCATCGGGGTCTCTTTCTTTCTCTGCTTGGAGACCGGCTTAGTGGGAGAAAACAAACAAAGGCAATTCTCTTATTTTAACAGTGATGCTTTTATAATGAAAAACAAATAGTTTGCTTTGGATCAGTACATGGTTCTACCATATAAACTACATCAAAATTCAACTGCATCTTTCTGCTTTTAACATGTGATATAAAGAGTACATTGTAGTTCTAGCTTAATATAAAAAAAGACTTAAATTTTAAAGTGCTTTTGTACATTAAACTTTATTCAGTAATTAAAATGAAACTATGTTATTTTAGACTAAAACTCCTACTTGCATTCTAGATGATTTTCATTTAATTTTGTTCTAAAGTTAGAAATTTTGGAACAAAGCCCACTAAAACCCAAAAGTCACATCACACAGAACTAAAAGGTACAATATAAAGAAGTTTTAATTAATAGCTCATGAACTATTTGCATGAGGAAACAACTAGGGTTTTATTAGGAAGATTATACAGATGCCACATTGCTTGAGTTATTCTAATTCTGGCATCCCCTCAAACACCTCAACCTGTGATATTCTTCATGTCTTGCAAGAGTATTGCTTTCAAAAGTTGAATGTAGAAAAACTACTTTTTTTAAATTTAAATCTCCTCTGTCTACAAAGCCAATAATGTTTTACTGATTTCAACTATGCAGGATGCAGAAGGAATCTCTTCATCTCAACAGTAAAAAAAGCTCCTAAAATATAATCTAAATACAAACTGACATTAAATAACCTTGGTACTTTAGAGACTGGAAACAGATGTAAGAGGAAGTCTTTAGGACACAGCAGCGAAGCCCCCTCTCCAGACATTAATCTTGTTTCCAGGTCTACAAGGTCTTGAGATAGCTTACATTTGCACGTACACACAGATGGTTGTAAGTTCAAGACACTCATATTTTCCAAGTGTCAAACCAGGCACATATACACAGACTCACATGTGGGTACACAGGGCCTCAGACACACGGGACTGACTGTACCCTTCCTTACCTTCCTGCTCGCTTGTAGTCTTTCTTGTAGGATCTGTCCGGCGACGGTGACCTTCTGCTGTCTCTGTGCCTGTGTCTCTCCCTCTCCCGCTCCCTTGGAGAGTTCAAAACAGAAGGTAAATGTAAAATCTGGTATTTCATACATTCCACACTTGAAAGGAGCACAGAAGCAGGGCTCGTTGCCATTCTTCCTCTTCTGTTCCAAATGGCAGTGTGTAAGAATATTGCACCTTTAACCATGGCCAATGCCTTAAGAAGCAAAGTGGGGGGAACCTGTAACACCCACAATAGCTTTGTAAGCACAGCAGTCATTCAAGTGCTTCAGGCAAGGCCTCTCTTCCTGGCAATCACCTCAAGCACACACAAAAAAAACCCCTGTTAAATACAGATAATCTGCATCATGCTGTAAATATGAATCTCATCTTGCACATACACATATGGAACTTGACCACACAAACCTATTTCTGGAGGAAGAGAGCTTTAAATTAACTGAAGACTTGGAGGAAAGGATCTGGGTGTGTCAGTCAACAGACAAATAGCCAGCAGCATGCCTAAGTGGCCAACAAGGCCAACAGCAGCCCAGCCTGTATCAGAAACAGTGTGGCCAGCAGGACCAGTGAAGTGATTGTCCTTCTATACTTCGCACCAGTGAGGCTTCACCTGTAGGGCTGTGTGCAGTTTGGGGTCTTTCACTACAAGAAAGATGCTGAGGTGCTGGAGCATGTCCAAAGAAGGACAAAAAGGCTGCCAAAGGTTCTAGAGCACAAGTCCTCTGGGGAGCAGCTGAGGGAACTGGAGTTATTCAGCCTGGACAAAAGGAAGGTGAGGGGAGATTTTAATGTTCTCTACAACTACCCGAAAGGAGGTTGTAGCCAGGTGGGTGCCAGGCTCTGCTCCAAGTACAGAGCAATAGGACAAGAGGAAATGACCTCAAGTTACACCTTCCATTAGGAAAAATAAAAAAAAAAAAAAATCTCTTCAACAAAAGGGTTGTCAGTCACTGGAACAGGCTGCCCAGGGAACAAGTGGGTGAGTCACCATCCCTGGAGATATTTAAAAAGACATGCAGATGTGGTGCTTAGGGACACACAGTTTAATGGTGAACTTGGTGGCATGAGGTTTATGGTTGAACTTGTCCTAAGGGTCTTTTCCAACTTAAATGACTCTGACATCACCATGTACATGAGGCAGCAAATATCACACAGGCAGTTTTCATACTCTGCTAACACCTGACAACTCATTTCTCCACAATCATTCATGTATATGTCAAGTCTCCTAGTAAATGAGTGTGCTGATACACAAAGAATTATAAATGTGTGAATGAATGAAGATTATTTAGAAACATATACATTTCCATATGCATAACATGAAATTGAATGTAAATTTACAAAGCACAAAGTTCATATAAATTATCTATTAGTCAGTCTTCAGAGAGTGCATATCCAAAGTTTTCATTACAATAGGCAGATTCACTGTCAAGTAGGCCTGGAAGCTGCTCAAGCAGCACTCCAGAAATTCAGAATCACACACCTGTAGGGGTTGGAAGGGACCTCCAGAAATCATCAAGTCCAACCCCCCTGCCAAAGCAGGTTCCCTAGGACAGGTCACACAGGGAGGCGTCCAGACAGGTCTTGAATATCTCCAGAGAAGGAGACTCCACCACCCCCCTGGGCAGCCTGTGCCAGGGCTCTGTCACCCTCACTGTGTAAAAGTTCTTCCGCATGTTGGTGCGGAACTTCCTGTGCTCCAACTTGCAGCCATTGCCCCTTGTCCTGTCTCCACAGACTACTGAAAAGGGGCTGGCCATTTTCCCTATTTATAAACATTAATAAGATCCCCACTCATTCTTCTTTTCTCAAGGCTGAACAGTCCCAGCTCACTCAGACTTTCCTCACAGGGGAGATGCTCCAGGCCTTTCATTATCTTCGTAGCCCTCTGCTGGACTCTTTCCAAGAGACCCCTGGCTTTTTTGTACTGGGGAACGTTTGAGAAAGAAGTTGAAAACATATTCAAAACTTAAAATTGAACTTTCAAATATTTGCTACATAATTTCACAATTTGTTGTTTACATTTTTAATGACCTACAAAGGGAAAAAAAAAAATCCACAAGCTTGTCACGCAGAGAAGGCCAGTGCTTTAGTGTCAGCTGAATTCAGTTTTAGGAAAAACCTCTTTCTGAAATCAAAGTAAACTTACTGAATGTGAGCTTTGGAGTTTTTGGGTTGGGTTTTTTGGTGTTTTTTCATACAGCTGTCTAACGTTCTGCAATTAAATCTCTGCCTATCTGAATTCAAGTGGCTTCATTTCCACAGACGCTATGTGTAAATTCACATTTCCCACACGACATGAGAAAGCTCAGAGCTTCTAAAATTAGAGTATGTGATCCAGGTGCCCGGACATATTTGGAAACTTTACAGTATCTCTTTGAATATTCTGACCTAGATCATTAGGCACAAAAAAGAGGCATGAGACCAAACACATCTGTAAGATTTAACTGGTGGTGCTTTTCTCTAAAACACCACACAGCAAACTGCACCAGGTCAGCTCTATCTGCAAGCTGTTTGCGTCTGTGAAGCTTCATGATACCTCCCAAAATAAGCAGTCCGCACTCATCCATCTGCATCATGTCAACATAGCCTACAATTTGCCTATTTAACAGGTGTATGTTAATTTTCACCTCAGTCCTCTCTCAAGATCACAGGCTGCCTTACTGAGGTCTTCATCCTGAACAAAATCACACAAGCAGGTATAAACACTCACTGGGAGGTCCCATGAAGCCTGCACACATATGTACTGGTGCCCCACGAGGTCGAGGGCAGAGCAGGATGAAGAATGCCACACAACATGCTTTTTGCTAAAACACCTCACTGCAGGGATTAGATACGTGCACCTATCAGAATATCACAGAATGTGACCCTTAAAGGTCACCCAGTCCAACCCCCCTGCAGTAAGCAGTGACATTCAGCTACATCAGACTGCTCAGAGCCCCATCCAGTCTGATCTTGAGTACTCTCTAGGGATGGGCCTCCACCACCTCTATGAGCAACCTGTTCCAGTGATCTAAGAGATGAGAATGGAAGAAGTTCTTCCTAATATCCAACCTAAATCTTCCCTTTTCTAGTTTAAACCCATTACCCCTTGTCCTATTTCCACATGCTCTTGTGAACAGTTGTGAACCCCTACAAATAACAGTTCTCTACAAATAGAAGGCCTAATCAAAGAAAGGCCAAATTGAAGTACACCCAAAACCCTAACTTGGGTACCTAAATCTTGAAGTCTGATGTGCTGAGCCTTAACTGTTTGTAAGGCTCAACTACAGACACAGTCTTGCACAAAGCTGTGCCAAATCTTTGATACCACATGAGTTTCTACAGTAAACACTCATGAGTAGAACTCAGTCAGCACTCAGTTTTCAAACGAGAGCTGCTTTACTTCCAGCTATTTCCAAGAACATGGGCGACAAAGCTGCCAAGCTTGCAAAGGCAAGGAAGTAATGTACCTGAAAGATGTCAAAACAATAGGTCTTTTCATCAGACCCAAGTACTGGCTACCTCCCAAGCTAGAGGGAAAACCAAGGATGCAGGAAGAACATTGATACACACAAGTACTACTGTAACACTTGTATCTCCACAGGCATATACCCCGAGTTACCTGTTACGCTCATAACTTCTGTGATGAGGTGAGAGCCTTCCTCTGTCATACTCTGTCCGGTGTCGACTGCTTTCCTGCCTCCTCCGATCCGGACTCCGGCCTCGATCCCGACGATCCCCGTGGTTAGTGGACCGGTGCCTGTCCCCGTGGATGTGACTGTGCTCACGGTGTCGGTGCTCGTCGTAGTGCTTGCTCCTCTCTGGAGACCGCCGATCGCTCTGCGACTTCTCTCCCTGGTACTGACCCGTGTGCCGAAAGTGGCTGCTGCTGCCACTGCTGCTGGTAGCGCTGCTCTGGAAGGAGCCTGAGTTGTGCTGGTAGCTACTGAAGCTGGGTGGCGGGAAGGATTGCTGCGAGTACCCTGCAGAGTACACAGGCTGGTAGCTGACTTGCTGTGGTATGACTGGGGCAGGGGGAGGATGTGGTACTGTGGGAGGAGGCATCAGGTAAGGAAAGGTGCTTTGCCCGGCAGGAGTTCCTGGCACAGGAGTGTTGCTAGGGTTTGGCACTGGTGGAGGAGCGGGAGGGAAGCACGGAGGCACTGGGAAGCTCTGCCTCATCTGGTGGTTTGGAAACGGTGGCCTCATGGGACACTGGCTGATAGGGTTTTGTGTGGAAGGGGGCACTGGAGGAGGATAGGGCATGAAGTCTGGCCTGGGAGGCATGTAACCAGTGGTGGGAGGGTTCGAATAGGTTGTTGGAGGGGTAGGTTGCTGGTCATACTGGTATTGTACAGAGGGCTGTTGTGGGTGAAGCTGCCGCAGGTTCTGAGGGCGGTAGGTCTGTGTTGAAGTTCTTGCTCCTGGTCCCCCCTGCCCACGGGGACATCCTCGCCCGGAATGGAAAGACATGGCTCACCTTTAAATGGGGAAAATAAAAGTCCAGTGTCACACAATTTTTGTACGGTGTCCTTAATGCATTTGTAGGAACCACTCCTAAAGCATCCAAGTTAGTTACTGCAATTTCCTTTGACAGAAGCAGTCAATGATACCCAGTTTTTCACTGCAAGCTTTGTGCTCTTTGGACCTCTAGTACAGGTCATTTACGCCCCCCTGATTCCTTTAAGCCTCCAATCCATGAAAGCACTCTACCATCTTTAAACCAAACCCCAACTGGACAATGCTCTCTGACTTAGGGCAATGTTAATTTCAACAAATGATTTATACAGTGACTGGCCAAGGATACAGGCACCTCTACTAGTACTCACTAGACATATATAGACTAGATATAGCGCCTTCAGATACCCCACACCAAAGAAACCTTTCATTTTAAACAACTGCAATTGTCACCCAGAATCCTCTATGGAGGAGTCTTTTCTAGAACATGTTTCTAAACTTCAGGTAGAATGACTTTACTAACACCTGATTCAAAGTTACCTAATCCAACAAATCACACAAGCTTTAAATGCGATAGTAGGAGTTTACGTTGACAATTGAGATCTTAATTTAGTAAAGGACTGAATTCAAAGGTTATTTCAAAGTATTTTAGATAGTTATGTATTTGTGGAGTGAAAATCTTAGAGGCTACAGAAAAAGAATTACGTAGACTGTGCTGTTACTGCAATTTAATTTCATGGTTGCAAAAAAATCCCTCATCTACCTGCTTGGCCCTATTACCTTTCCGGCAATAGGCACTGCTTCAAGTAGGCTTACACCTGCCACAAGATACGAATGTATTTAACACCTTGTATTAGTATTTGTAAATGAAAACCACTGTGCTTCATTAAAGTTAAAATTAATTCTTTAATTACAATATTAAGTTTCAAAGACTGGGGAAAAAACCGCCAAAACATTCAAATCCTGGTTTCCATAAGGGGAAGAGTCACACACGTAATTGGAAAAGTCATCAGATAAAAGAAAACAAAGCCTCCCTTTTACTGAGGCTTTGTTGATGCTGAAGTACACACAGAATATTCTCCCACCTGCTACCATGCACCACGGACAACCTGGACTGCCCAGAGCACTGCTTTCAGCTGCATTCCGGTGCCAGTGCTGCAAGAGATGTAGCTTGCTGAGATCACAGACAATTTGTAGTGAGGCAGTTGCATAAAGGAAGAGAAGTTAAGGAGGAAAGCACAGAGATCAAGTAGAAGGAACCAAAAGGACCCTGTGTCTCTTCTTACACAAACAGAGCTTAGCAGACGCCACTGGAATTGTTGGTGTCGGCATTCACTCCCTCTCCAAAGAAACAGGACAAAGACCAAAGTAACTGAGAATCCTGCATTTCTAGGATGTAGCAGCCAGGATGGTAAAGCTTTCCTGTCAGCCTGTGCCTGATCAATACCATCCAGCCACGTAAAGACTCTCAAAAACGAGGAAAGAACAAATTAATTTCCATTATTTTGTTTTGTAACAGTAACCTTTTATATTATTAATTCTAAGCCATCAGATATTGAATCAATTTTGCTTTGATTCACTGGTCATGATCTCACAGAGCTCAGGCTTATGCCAGCAAAGTACAAGACAGCTTTCTGGTATGTACATGCACATTTTATTTAAACAGGCTGGGCTAAACTCATTACCTTAAAGCGAAAGCCACTGTACCATACATGATGCCCTTTCTTTTTGACATGTCATTCAAACAAAGAGTCTTGTTTATCAGGTCTCTCTTAGCTAGAGCTTTAAGAGTTCCCAACACCAGAGAACTGCTCTGGTTCTACCACTTCATTTTTGCTGCTTCAGAACGCACAGAAGCACAAGTTAAAAAAACCCAAAACAAAACAAAAAATACACTGAATCATTTAAAACACGCGAATTATTTTAAAGCCCACTCCGCTGCAGACTCTGGTCACGCTCAATTCTCACTTAAATAACTTCAGAAGCAGTGCAAAGCACAAACTCTTCTCCTCCTGTCAGCTAGAAGGGGAAATCCACTGCGGTAGTGGAAGCCACCAGGCGCACACACACACTCACATAACCCCCCCCACCACTGAGGAGCCCTCACTCATCTCTGCCTGCACCCGGCTGAGAGCAACGGGGCGCAGGCCGCGCCCCAAGCACCACCTCCCGCCCAGCGGCCCCCGACGGCTCCGCGGGGACAGACGCGACGGCCAAAACATCCCCCGGGCGGGCGGGCTGTGCCGCACTGCCTTCCCGCCACACGGCCCCGCACAGACACACAGTCTCTCTCAGTCGCAGGCCGGCCGGCCGGCTGCCGCGGGAGGTGCTGCCGGCAGAGACCGCCGGGGCCCGCACCCCGACCCGCAACACCACCGAGGAGTCCGCCAAGCACCGGGGCCACCGCGCCCCCAGCCCAGCACCTCAGGGACCTGCCGCCTCCTCCTCCTCCTCCTCCTCCTCCGCCGCCCACCCCAGCCCCGGAACCCCAGGCCGCACAGGGACCAGCGGCACAGCGAGCTGAGCGGCCCGAGGGAAGCCCAAACCCCCCCCGCCCCGCGGCACCCCCGCCAGGCAGCCGGGCCCGCCGAGCCCACCTGCCGAACCGCCGCCGAGGCCAGCCCGGCCCTCAGCGCGCCGGAAGAGGAAAGCGGTGGGAGGGCACTGCGGGCGGAAGCGCCGCCCGCCGAGAGGGAGGGCAGGCGCCTGGGCCACCCTTTGCTTCACCCTGCCCGTGGCCGGCGCGGCATGAACGGTCAGGCGGCGGGCAGCGGGGAGCCGTCCCGCGGTAGCTGCCTTCGCGCCTACCCGGCGCTGCCAGTGTGGGTGGTGGAGGACCACCAGGATGTGAGTCCTCAGCGCTGGGCGGCGGGGCCGGGCCGTAGAAGGGGGAGTCCCTCGGATGGTGCATGGGGAGTAGCGCCGTTCGGTTCCTCCTTTGCGATCGGGGGGCTTAGTCCTGCAGATGGAAGCGAAGGGAGATGTCCGGTGAAGCCCCTGGGCGGCCTCCCGGCGAGATACCCCTTCCCACGGTGTAACCGGCACCTTCCCGGCCCGGGCACTTCTCGGGATCAGCCCCAGCTGTGCCCAGCACCTGAACCTGCGCTGCTGGCCTCCACTAATGAAACGCAGATGCGGTTCAGTGCTCAGGTGGCCTGAATTTCCTTCCCGATTCAAGTTAATTAAGGCCATGATCAGGTTTTGGAATCTTCTTAACCAATTATTGCTGACATTTTTTTTAAACTCCCCCCTTTTGTGTCATAGTTCCTGTGTGGTTTGTCTGTAGCACTGTAAGCTGAGGCCTTAGTCCTCAATGGTAGATGGGCCCAGTAGCACTGAAGCCTGCTGATACCAGCGAGGGTTGCTGGGGACACAAAGACCTTGTGGAGTTAAAAATATTAACACAATCAGTGTCTTGCAAACAGAAAATTTTAATGTAATAAAGTTTATTAATATTCCGATCTTGTAAGCAAGTAGTTTAACAGAGATCATTTTTGCTAAGGATCACTGGAATATACGGTGCTGGTTTTCTGTGGTAACCAAGGCCTGAGAGTGGCACTATGATTGATAGGTGTACTGAGATAATGACTATTAATGATTTGCCTTTGATTTGCTTTCTGTATTTCAGTTAACAAAGTCTATTCATGCACTATACACACTCTCTCTTTTCAGCATGTGTGTGTATATGTGTTAGTGTATCTTGCCTAAAGCATATATGGCCTTTCATCCCAAAGTGTAAGAACTGCACGGAAACTTTATATGGTCCTTTGCTTATACCAATGTTTGTCTAGGCTGGGGTATCACTGGATGCATCATATTGAGGTTAATAGTTACAGCTGGTGTAAAGGAAACTTTGTTCTTAATCCAAAGCAGGAGAACGTGTAATATTAGAGGTCTTAGTTATTTGTGAGTTGTCTTCATACCCTCCTAGTCTTACAATTTTGATATGTACCCCAGATAAAACTTTAACCTACAAAGACTGTGGGTTGTTAGGTAGGCCAGATTATATCCTTTTTCCAAAGAAGTAAAAGTCATGTACCAGGGAACCCTTGTTATTTTTAACCTTGTTTCATCTACTGTTACAGTAGCACACATGTAACTCCATATGTAGTGGGTAAACTGAAGAGATTTTATTACTAGACAAATGGAATACAGTCCAAATTTTGGCTGTCAGTCATGTTTTATGGCTTTGTCTATGTGGTGCACAGAATTTGTCATCTTAATTCATTCAATGCAAAAAAAAAAAAAAATTGGATCAGTTTCTGTTGTGATTTTGTTGCCCAGGAATTTTGCGGTCTTCACATCCCCTGTATAGCAGGGCTGCCATTCACAGTCCTTGCTGCATTGGTTCTGGCAGCTAGGGCAGTTCCTCTCCTAGAAGTGTGGGAGGGACTCCATGTACTGCAGCTCAGAGGAAGAGGTGTCATTAATCAGCCTTCAGCTTTCTCATTTTGATACCCTGCATTATTACACTTCAGTGGTTTGCTACGCTGTAGACTGATGAGTTGCCTCATCTCCTGTTTTTCCCACCTTTGAGTGAAGGCCTTCATGGGGGGATAAGGTTGGACAGTTGAGAAAAGTAGTCTCTTTATTGCAGCCACTAAGTCATGTATTAGGAACTAAGCCCTTTCTTCGAGGCAGATAGGTTAAAAAATCAGCTACAGTTTCGGTGATGGTGGGGTCAGTTTTCACTCTCTATCAGTTAAATTACCAAATGCAAATGATGAGATGGTTGTGTCTCCACAGCACCCATGAGTGGTAAGAATGCTTTGTAGCTGGGAGAAGGCAATGCAGGGGTGATGTTCTGCAGAAGAAGAAAGGCATATCTGGGATTCAGCTATAAATGAGAAACACCCTAGGAACTGAATGAATAGTGAGAAGAGCTTCTGCAAACAAGACTTCCTAGAAAGAGCTGTGATTCTTCATCAGCTTCTCACATGTGGAACTCCTGGGGCCATAGTGACTACAGTTCATGAGCTGTCTTGCCACTGGAGTTGTGTCTCCTTTGTATTGTTTTCTGTCTCATCCTCCCTCTAACCCAAATTCTAAAGGAATAAGAGTGGGACTTGTGTTTTTGCTGTTAAAGTCATTGCATTTTCCAGCTCACTAGTTACAATGGAAATATTTTCATTCCTGTTGTTTTAGGTGCTGCCTTTCATCTATCGTGCCATCGGTTCAAAGCATCTTCCTGCCAGTAACATCAGCTTTGTTCATCTTGATTCCCATCCAGACCTTCTTATTCCTGTGAATATGCCTGCAGACACTGTATTTGACAAAGAGGCTCTTTTTAGGTAAGTCCTGGGTACTGCATCAGAATACTTAAAGTCTACTTCCCACTGCCTTTGGTTTACAGTGAATTTTGGTATGACTGCATAGGGCATATGAACAAAACGGGTGTAAGTCAGCCTCAAGTCGCATCTTCTCTCCTTTGACTTTTACTAAAAACTGTATTTTTTAATGAGAAAAGTTATGTTTGTGGGTTTTTTCAACGTGGTCAAATATTTAAGTCACATATCAAGCTGTTCAAGACTTTCACATTTACTTTGATTAGTTATTCAGTAGTTTATTATGTTATTAGGCCATTGAGTAGCCTAGGTAGCAGGACAGCACCCTCAGAGGTTGCTTTATGTCTGAAGAGTTGTGGTTTTAAAAAAGCCTTCCTCTCTTCACTCTGGAAAATTGACTTTGATATTGAAATAACTTCTTCTGTGTTGACATGGCAAATATGTGAAGTTGAACAAGATTTTTCTACTAAGATCAAGACCAATATTTTCCCCCAACTTCATAGGTACGAAACAGGACGCAGAGTGGTCTTTGCTGTTGTCTTTCTTTTCCTGTTTTAAAATAAGTATTGATTGATTCAATGTTATGATGGTTTACAGCAATGACAAGACCATGTAATTGGTATGTAAGTAATTGTGTCACGTTACCCATAGTAAGTACTTTGTTTTCTTTGTTGTATGAATAAGTAGTTTTGTGGACTAGATTATACACCTGAAAAAAATGGAGTGTAAATAATCAAGAAAGTTGTTATTCTGTAAGTGCTGATTGACTCACTTTCATTACTGAGATTATATTTAAAGTCTATTTAAAGCAGTCTACAGTAAAATACTCCTTTGAGGACAGTTTGGTGTTATTTAGAACAGCCTTGATGATGCTCACTGCACTTCCCTCTGTATAATGTGTCAAGAGAAAAAGGTGCACAAATCCACAAAAGTTCCATCCTAAGAGTGAAGCTGATTGCACTCTATAATCCTAACTTTTAAAAATTCTGCTCTAGATATTTTTGCTCTGTCTTATGAATAAAGATTTGTCTCTTTTTGTTTCTTTGATGAGGTGAACTGTACATGGTACTACTTTCAGATGGGGGTCTTTCCAAGATGTGGAAGATGTTTGTTGTGTTCTTGGCTGTGTTTCACTTACAGAGAAAGTAACAGTATCATCCCCAGTCTCTCTCCCCATTCATTGCAGTGAGTTAAGTATTGAGAACTGGATTATGCCTGCAGTTTATGCTGGCCATATTTCCCAGGTGGTATGGCTTCACCCACCCTGGGCTCAGCAGATCTCGGAAGGAAAACACCATTTTCTAGTTGGGAAAGACTTATCAACAACTACAATCAGGTAAATTGTCTGCTCCAGTATGCTAATGGCATAAATGCTATCTCTGTAGCTTTTCATGGGTGATCTTTATTTTAAAAAAAGTTTTGCATAAAGAGAAAAATGTAATTTGTGAGTTCTTGGGGATCTAAAGTGACTGAATGTGTCAGTGGAGACAGTTGAAATTGTGCCCTTTTTTTTTAAATAGATAGGCATGCACATTTCATTTCGGCTCCCAAGTTTTAAATCAGCTATCTTCATTAAAGTCAAAATCTCAGAAAGCAGTAATTTTTAACAGAGGATTTGGGTGGCAGAGAGCAGCAATTAGACCTTCCTTAATCCTCCCTTATCAGGACAAAACAAACCCAGTTCCTCCAGCTTCTCTGTCATGTGCTCCTGCTCTGGGCCTCTAGTCACATTAGCAGCCCTTCTTCAGTTTGATGTCATCTCTCTTGTCCTGGAGGCACAAACCTGAGCAGAGGATGTCCCATGTGACCTCATTGGTGCTCAGTAAGAGGGGAAATCTCTTCCCTTCTTGACTCTGTTTTTCTTGTGTGGGTTTCTTTTTTGTTTGTCATAGTCTTGTTGGGGTTTTTAAGTTAATGTACTAGTTAAGCACTGAAACAGGTATAAAGGCAGACAGAAAATGCTCAGTTCTTTGATGAAGTCAGGACTCATCTGGGTGAGGCTCTGGGCAGCCACATCTAGCTTTGAAGTTAGTTCAGCTTTAATCAGGTGATAGAGAAGAGACTTCCAGATGTCCCTTCCAATCTTAATCATTCTGTGATTTGAGTTCCAGTGACAGCCTCTCATAATTTTGTGGGATGCACTCAATGACAGCTTTGCATTCATTGCATTGTGATTTTGTTGAGCTTGAATGGACATTTACAAATCATGTCTCCTATCAGCATATCAGAATAAATCTTCTGAAGCCAGTTTAACAGAAGACAGCAGAGAATTGCTTTCTTTTCCCACCTCAAAACACAAAACTGTTACAATAATGTCTGAGGCCCAAAGTAAACCTAAATGATAAGACAAGAGCTAGTGCTTTCAGTTAGGTTTAACCATGGGAGCTAACACACATACAGAAATACTTCATGATGGCTGCATAGCTCTCCCACAGATCCTTTGGTTGCCTTAGTGTGGTGGGCTGAGCCTGGCTGGAGGCCAGGTACCCCCCAAAGCCGCTCTATCGCTGTCCATCCTCAGCTGGACAGGGGAGAGAAAATACGATGAAATGCTCCCGGATTGAGATGAGCACAGAGAGAGATCCCCCATCAATTAACGTCACAGGCAAAACAGACTCAACTTGGGAAAATTAATTACTGCCAACAAAATCAGAATCAAGCAATGAGAAAGAAAACAAATACTAAAACACATTTTTTACTGCCAGTTTCTCTCCTCCCTCCCTCCCAGTGGCACAGGAAGACAGGAAATGGGGGTTGTGGTCAGTTCATTACATGCCTTTGCTGCTCCTTCCCCCTCATGGCAGGGACTCCTCACACACTTCCCCTGCTCCAGCGTGGGATCCCCCACACAGGAGACAGTCCATCATGACCTTCTGCAATGTGAGTCCTTCCCATGGGCTGCAGTTCTTCACCAACTGCTCCATCGTGGGTCTCTTCTATGAGGAACAGACTGCTCCAGTGTGTGTCTGTCCAGCAAACCTACCCGAGCATGGGCTCCTCTCTCTGTGGGGCCACAGGTCCTGCCAGGAGCCTGTTCCACCTCTATAGCTTCCCATAGGGTCACAGCCTCCTTTGGGCATCCACCTGCTGTGGTGTGGGCTGCAGGTTGATATCTGCCTCACCATGGGCTTCCCCAGGGGCTGCAGGGAAACCTCTGCTCTGGTTCCTTCTATCTCCTCCCCTTCCTTCTTCACTGACCTGGGTGTCTGCAGTTGTTTTTCTTACATCATCTCACTCCTCTCCCTGTCTGCAAAATTGCTGCTTTGGTTTGGTTTGATTTTTTTACTTTATTATCCCAGAGGTGCCATCACTATGGCTGCTGGGCTTATCATGGAGCCATGTGGTACTGGCTCTGTTGGACCTAGGGGAAGCTTCTACCAGCTTCTCACAGAACCCACCCCTGTGCCCCCCTGCTATCAAATCCTTGCCATGCAAACCCAATACACTTAGCAACTTTGCAAACAGCATTTCAAGCTTCCTTTTGAAGATGGTCAGGTATCTTTTCTTGGTTCCAGGCTTACAAAGACCATGAAGGAAGCAAGTCAAAGAGTCCTCAGAAATAGGAGCTTCCTAAAATTTTGGCAGGTGGCTGGTTAGGCAAATAGATACCTTAGCTAGTGTCCCATTAAGGGAAAGGCTGTAGCATGAGCTTGTATTAAACCCTGGAGAATTTCTGGTAAGAGGCCCTGTGAATGCCCCATCAACAAGATGAAGTTGTGGTCCAAGCTCCCACATTAGCACGCATAAGGTAATCCATCCACAAGACACAGGGGAACTAAGCTTCAAATTTCTGTTGCTCATGAAATCATTTGTGGTTTACTGATGCTGATACCCTGTAATCAAATAACACAGGTGAGCGGAATTTCACACCTCTTAAGCTTGTCTTTTCATCTGAATTTATGAAGCTTAAGGTTTAATGTACTGAAATACAGCTTGAAAATAATAATCTTTAAACTCTTACTGTCAGTGGAGTTTTTAGCATTGGGTTTTGTTTGTTTGTTTTTAATTAAGTGGATTCCATCGATATGTAACTACTCATCCTCAAGCTACCTGGTTTCTCCTACTTAGAACAGGGAATCTAGATCTGTGATAAAACTGAAGTGCTGCCTATCAATTCAGAATAATCTGCTTTTATTAAATCAATATCCATGGGTTTCAGGGCAATTCTCAAACATAACTAACAAACTTTTCCTTAAAAAAGAGGCAATCCAAAACAAAATATCCATAGCTTGGCAGTCTTATGCCACATTATTGACAAAATCTTGTTAAGTTCTCAATGTTGTCCTTAAGATGCAATTCAATGGCAAATTAATCTTAGTAGCACATAATGTGCTATTTTTTTTCTTATCCATTAAAAACCTTGTAGGAATACCATAAAAAATATGGACTGACTGTCAATATATTGATTCAGCAATAAAAACCTATTAAAAAACCCTTCAATTTAAAAACATGCAGATTAAATATTCTTTTTCTACACAGTTCTATTCTTTTTGTTACCCATCAGTTATCTATTCATTCTTCTCAGAGTACTGTAAGTGTACATGCTTTTTCCTAAGCTCTTTGCAAATATATATATACTAACTGTGAGTTACTGTCAATTGCAGGGTTACGGGTACAGATCATTACTTTTTAAGTGATGGTCTTTATGTGCCTGCTGATCAGCTAGAAAACCAGAAGCTTCTAAATTTACACGTCATTCTCATTAATCCCACTGAAGCATCAAACAGCCAAGAAGGAAATGGTGAAGCAGCATCTGCTAAGAGACTGAAGCTAAGTACAGATGACACAGCAAGCACCTCTTCTGTCACCTCATCCATGGCTGCTGGTGACCCTGATCACACCACCCCAAGTCTGAAAGCAAAGGAAGCACAAAGTGCAAGTGCCCCAAACAAAGCAGAAACATTGTTGGAGTGCCCAGCTTCAAGCTCTCTGGGAAACAGTGAATGCCCAGTGAGGGAAGTTGGTAAAGATGTCTGCCAAGTACTGCAGAAAGGGGATGCTTATGTTTTAGACATTGACTTAGATTTTTTTTCAGTTAAAAATCCGTTCAAAGAAATGTATACACAGGTAAGCATGACAATGGAGAGGCCTCTCAGCATTCACATTAGTACCAGCCCTAGCATTTATGTCCTTGGAGAAAGTCATTTAAGCTAAATTAGTAAATCAGCTGATCATGATTAATGAATTGTGGTGATACTCGAAGGAGGGGTGTTCTAAGGGAGCGTACAGTCCAGAGTAGTACAACAACCTAACGGGGTAGATCCCTGTATTTGAAATTGGTATTTGAGTGCACATGAAAGGTGAAAGGTGTATGGCTCACTTCTGCTTGTGGCTTGGGATGTCAGAGCTATGCTTGGGTTTCCAACCCTAATGTTGCAAATACCCAGGGCAGCATTCCCCAGCAAGGATTGACAGATTGTCCAAAGAATGGTAACTCTTCCTGAGGAGAGGCAGTTCCTCTCCTTTGTCTCGCTGCTGAGTCTAAGAGTAAGCAAGAAGCTGTTTGCCCTGATGCCATGGCTCTGAGCATGAGGCTTATACACCGTTTATAACTGGCCTGTAGCTCACCTATATAGGGTCTAAATATGTAGCTCCTCAAAGGTGCAAAGCAGTCAGCAGCTTTTCTTGATATGAACAGGATATTTAGGAACTAACTGATCTGCCCTGAAAACTGGGTGTGGCATCTAGGTTCACAAATTTCTGCAATATCCTGACTGGTTTTAGCATTTAAATCTCCCTTTAACACTGTTTTAACTTCAGCCAGTGCTGGAGAACAGCTGACATCTTTGAGTTTCAGCTAGACTAATGCTTGCTTGTTCACCATAAAGAAGTGAACAGTGTCCCTGACTTCTGTTAGCTTCTGACATTCAGTATTTACGATTGCAGTACCCAGACAATGTGTGGTGCCAGTTGCTCTGAATCACAGAGAGAAGTGTTCAGCAAAGGGAGAGCACTGGAGGGGAGGAGGGAGGGCCTTGCCATATAAGAATAAAATTCAGTACCTCTCTCAGGTAAAAGGCATCCTGAATAAAATAAAGGAGGAGTTTTGGGGGCTTTTTTTGTTTTGGTTTGGGGGAGGAGGGTGTTTTTGTGCTGTTTTGGTTGTTTTGTGCTGTGATAGGTTCTCAGGATTTGAGCAGACCACCCAGTATACCTTTTTTCAAATAACAATTTCATTTGCAGTTAATATTTAACTAGGTTCCTTCAATTGCAAATTACAGTTCCATCAAAAAAATGTCATGTTACCATTTGAAATGTAAGAATACAAGGAAAACCTAAAAGACAAATATGATTCACCAGTATAGAATAATATTGTCTTCCCACCAAAGAAGTCTAAAATCCAAAACGTTGCCCTAAAGATACTTTGTATTTCTGTAAAAATTGACTAGGTTATGCTTTCTTTCTCCCTCTACTCCTGTAAAAGTAATGAGTGCTGTTTCACTGCTGTTAAATAAATAAGGAGATCTGTTTATCCTTGATTAATTAAACCTGAATATTATGAAGGAGTAGGGCTGACAAGCCCCTGTAATAGATGATCTGTGAACTTGGCCAACCAGCCTGAAGCCTTTACCTGTCCTGTTTTCGTTCACAGTCGTACTCTCCTGCTGGTTTTGTCTGTCTCAATCTGCTATCCCAGCATCTCATTGGGACCATAGTTCAGCAAAATGTGTGTTTAATTTCAGAGACCCTTTAACAGACAGTAAATACTCAGCTTTGAAAGCTGTGCTCTTGAAGTCAGGTTTGAAGTTAAGCGTTGCAAAATGTTTGCCTGAGGCCCTGTTGCTTCCTCAAGCCCCACAGCCTCTTCCTCACCGGCATTTATGGAGCGCTGTCTGCGGTACGGGGGTAGAGGAATGATCTTAGCAACCAAATTATTTTTTGAAGAAGGAGGGCTTGGAGGATTTTGTTTCTCATTTGAAGAGCCTCATTTTTTACCTCTCTCTTTGTTTCTTTCTTTCTCACAGACAGAATATGAGCTTTTGCAAGAGTTGTACAGTTTCAAGAAGCCTGACAGAAACGCAACAGAGGTATGGTATTTCCTTGTGAAACGCACAAGGGAATGAGTCTTCTGATTTACCCAGTAAGAATGAGAGATGGCAGGGAAGGAACCTATGAAAGGTGCTTAATGAAGTGGTCTCCAGTTGAGACTTGCGTGCTGAATGCTAATCAGCAACATCTTAGGTTCCTATTAAGCATTTTGGTTAAACATGTGAACTGCATAAATATTTAGCATGAATGTCAAAATTAATTTCTGTAAACAAGTGGCAATTGACAAGAAAGAAATGCAAACATAGTAAGGCAGCTGCAATCTTTTTATGACTCAACAGGGCTTTGGTTTCAGGTTTGGTTGGTTTTGGGTTGGTTTTTTTTTGGTTTGGGGGTTTGTTCCTTCTCTTCAGGCTCTCCCCTTCCTTGCTGTAGTTATTCTTTGTTGATTGTTGGAGCTCTGCTCAGTACCTAACTAGTATTTTACCTATTCAGATGTGGAAGAATGGTATTATACCACTAGAATTTACTTTTCATTGTATGCATTGTGTGTGTCTGAATTATGGAAATGCAAGCCTGCTGCAGCTGCCAAAATAGTTATTCACCCTTGAGCCCTAACCACAGAGACAGACACATTAAAGGTCACTACACCAAGTCATTTTTAAACAAGGTCTTATCTTTGCTTCCATGATCTCATCTGAACAATGTTGTGAGGAGATTCAACACATATAATTACCACAAATTAATGAATCCTAATTAACATGTTTGTATAAAGAAATGGAGATAGGTGGAAGATCATCAGATTGATTTTCATTTTTCTTAGTCAGCTGGCAATAAAACTTCTTTAAAAGGTAATTAAATGTGAAAGGGGCAAACACTTATGATTTAAGTTTTAATAAATCAATATGATTTCACAGCATAAGTTATTTACAAAAGAAAACAAGTTGACAGGGGGCAACTGCAAGGATTAGCAGACAATGAGCAATGGATAGGTTTGAAACTTTACAAGGCAAGAACGGATTTGTGGATGGTTTTATAGTGAAAGAGTCAGTTTAAAGGGTTTAAAAGTAGAAAACTAGTGAACTTTGTGTTTTTCAAAGTTTCAGAAAATACCCTGGATGTATAGTCTCTTAAAATCTGTTTTATAGTTCCAGAGTACAGGTAGATTATTTGTAGCTTTTTTGTTTGGTTTTTAAGTAGTATAGAGGGGGACTGAACATGGCTTAGTTGTGCTGCTTGGAAGAGCATCTTATTCATACCCCAGGATAGGATCACAAAGCTGTACTTCGTGAATGGTTGATACCCATAGCTCCTACTAAAATTAGCCCAAGTTGACATCATTAGCCAAAAGCAGCAGTATCTGTTATATGACACAGCCAGCAGAATCCCAAGAGGAAATTCTCACATTCTTAATTGTTACCCATCTATTCTGAAGACAGAGCAAAGAGAGGTGACTTACTCTGCAGGTGTAACAGCTTCTGCAGGCATTCATTGGGATCCTTTTGACAAGATGTTCTGTAGTAATGAGTCAGTTGTTTCTGATTCCCCCACTTCCAGCAGATCAGTCACTTCAGATTTAAATCATAGGGTAAGCCATGACATTCTTACAACTATTTTTGCCCTAACATATTTCTGTATGTGCTTGTTTAAAGGAGGGCCTGCTGGATTGTGTTGAAAACCGTGTTCATCAGCTGGAAGATCTAGAAGCAGCATTTGCAGATTTGTGTGACAGTGATGATGAAGAGACCCTCCAGAAGTGGGCTTCATATCCTGGGTAGGAGATTCCTAAATGGCTTCAGGTGCAAACAGTAGCTTGTGAACTGATTAGCACTTTGCTAACAGAAAAGGAGAGAAGCTGGATAGGATCTAGGGAAGGTTACCATTTCTCTTTCAGCTGTAGAGGAGAAAGAGTCATACACAACAAAAGAAAAGGCAGTCTTCTGTCTTCAGTGGCATGGTGGGCTTTCTGAGGCTAGCCTTTTACAGCTTCATGCAAATTCTGTTGCCTGTGGAGGGAAGCAGATTTGGTGACTAAAAATTTAGTGATCCGTGTAAAGCAGAGCTCTCAAAAAAACAACAAAGTCTGGAGGATATGGAGGAGGATGACTTGAGTGCTCCCAAAGTCTCTTGGCTTTCTGTGGGAAAATGGAAGTGAATAAAAGGTTGTGCCTCAGCAACAGTGTCCACAGAACATCTCGTCAGGATTTGCTGTGCTTTTAGAGTTAAATATTTTCACCTGAAGAGAAACAACAGCAGTCCAAGCTTTCCCTTGATAGGAATATCACTTATTTTCCCGTCAGCTGCAGCAGTCCCTGCCAGAACAGGGTAATAGTGATCACAAGCATTTCCTATTAAGTTCACATGGCTGTGAGCTACAACAGCTTTACTCCAGGTCTGCCCTAAAAGAAACGCAAAGAGGTTTGTACAAGTACAGAGGCTTGCTGAGAAAGACAATAGTACTGATAATTTCCACTTTTCTCAGGTGCAAAATGACAGAGGGGCAAACTTCATTTTCAAATCCTAGGCCATTATAGCTTCTACTTTCTTCTTTTTCTCTTTTTCTTTTTTTCTTAAGCTACTTAAGATATATATGTATTTACAATTGTTTATGTAACAAGTTTTGGTTTTGTTTTAAATCCAGAATGAAGTCTCTTGTTCAACTAGTTCACAGTTTGAAAGCCAGGATGGAGAGCCCAGACTATGAAATGGTAGGTGACTAGGTAAAAGAGCAGAAAGTAGACAGATTAGAAAGCATGGCTACCACAGGGAGGGAGAAGATCAGGCTTCATTTAGACTCGCTTCTTGATTCAGGAATTTGTGGTATTTCAGTAGCTTGCCTTTTTTGTTCGGGTTTTTTGTGTGTCTTATTACTTAGGCCAGCTTTTCTTTTAAAGCTTCTAAAATTCATAGAATACAATAGAATCATAAAATCATAGAATGCATTAGGTTGGAAGGTTCTTTACTGAGAGGGTGGTCTGGCACCTGGGCAGGCTCCCCAGGGGAGTGGTCACAGTACAGAGCTTGGCTGAGCTCAGAGCATGTGACTAAGTGAAATGTTAGAAACGTTACACCAATCACCTTCAAGGGCTGCAGCATACTCTGAATTCACAGGAGAGCTACTGGAGTTAATGAAACAATCCATACAAACTCCAGAATATTATCCTTTTTGTTTGAAAAACAAGTTGAGGGAAAAAACCCACAACTCGCACTGCCTGAAGAGGTGTAAGTCACCTCCTGGGCTAGAGACAGTATCTTAGAGATAAGCTGTATCAGTAATTCACCAACAGAAATTAAATCTCTGCTTAACTTACATGCAGGTCCATCAAGCTGGTCTGACCTGTGACTATGTGGAGCTTCCCCACCACGTCAGCACTGAAGAGGAGATCGAAGGCCTCATACGATCCATTAAAATTCTCCTAACTGCTGTGCCTAAACCCACACTTGTGACAGTTGCTCGGTAAGACTGTGAAGATGCCTTTACTTCATAGTGCTCAGACTGTGCACACAAAGCTACAGGATTTTATCCATATAGCACTGATTGGGACACTAAACTTTCTCTTTAAAAGTGCAAGCATCACAATGTAGTGAAAATTGATGTTTGAAAATGTTGATCATAAGGCTGTGACAGTATCTGCACAGCTGAGGGAACAGTCTGCACTGATGGCCACTGGGCTTTAGCATAGCCAGCACAGATTTCAAAAGCAGCAATAAAAACCTGATGACTTAATGAGCTTCAGCACAGGCTATACAAAGCCTGTGATGAGGCCTTCTGTGAGTGGAGATTAACAGCTGTCACTGGAGTTGGTAAATCTCTGCTGCTTTTAATAGTTGTGCTGGTTACAGCAGAGCTAGTTTGGAGAAGCCTGCATGGGCTGAAATGACACCTTCTGTTCTCTCTTGTTCTCAGATTCACTGTACTACAGGTAAGATTTCAGTTTGCAGTGAAATTTGATGGAAGTGGTTTTCCTCTCATAGGCTGAAAAGGATTTATATTCTAGAAAGCTGTAGTAAATCATTATATGGGGTTAAAGTGATGCTTCCAGGACTGTAAGGGAATTATTTGGGAGAAGAGGATGGAGTTTGAGGCCAGGGGCCTAGAAGAACCGGGGATCTGTCTAAGGGAATTTAATTTGAAGACCACAGTGTATATGTTGATAAATTATTATAATTTAATCACTTCAGAAATACTAAGTGTGTTCTTAAAGGGCAGGCAATGATAGCAGAAGCTGACATGAAATTGGTTTTGTCAATAAGAAACAGCATGGCTAATACCTACAGTAAAAGAAAGTTGTGTTTCCTCGTAACTGCAGGGTTATAATCCACTGCTGCAGAGAAAATAACAGAATCATTTATGTAGATCTTGACAAATACACAATCCAGGAAGTGTCAGCTCTTCTTTTTTATTATTATCTCTTTGCAGTTGATCAGTAAATACTGTAAATAATGTTATATCCCTGGGATTGTGAAGATTTGTTTTTTCAGATTTTCCTATGTACTTTGCTAGTAGCATTTGAATATTTCAATTTTAACTTGCCACCAAACTTTTAAGTACATCATTTGCTTAAACTTTGACTGGCAGTGTGTTCTGTGGCTAAGTCAAGAAGAGATCAGAACTGGAAATATAGATAGGTCACGTTCCTAATACGCTCCAGACTTTCTATACAACTTCCAGACTTTCTATTCAACTGTTAACTGTTGTAGTGAGAAGCACAGCACTATGCTTTGAAGAGATACTGGGAGGCAGAAATCACCACAGTGTGAAAGTAGCTTCAGTCTAGACACAGAGCATTACAGGAATACAAAACGTGGTGATGGTGGTGATGTTTGCAGTCTCTCATGTTTTGTTTTCAATTCCTTCTTACAGATCAAGTTTAGATGACTATTGCCCTTCAGAGCAGGTTGACATCATTCAAGAGAAGGTCCTCAGTTTACTAGGCTCGGTGTATGGCAGCCTGGATGTGCACTTAGATTACTCAAACACCGCGTCGTCTTTGTGACCTTTCTTCGTGGATTGCCCTCTAATGCAGTGGATTAATTTAAATTGCATACTAGCTATGGTTGCAAGGGGAAAAGTACTGTTACTTCAGCAGGTGGCACTAGAACCCAAACTGACCAAGAGCAAGTTTTGAGTTGCATTGCTTTTTCCAAGTCATCTGCATCTGAACCTGTTACCTATGTGAATTTGTTCATATTTGTTCTGTGGTTATTATTTTACTGTCTTGCTTCCTAAAATTGCTGCAAGAGAAACTATTTTTTGTCCATAAAATGTATTTTTTCACTTGATTTCTTTAAATGTTTGTAAAAAAATAATATATGTAAGTTTTTAAAATAAATTTATTTCTTTTTATGTAATTAAACTTTTTTTTTATGGAGTTTGAGTTGCATTTTACCTTTTAAAAGATTACCTCAATAATGCCATTAAGACTTTATGTTTATATAGTGATCTTTGTAATTGCTGTGTTGGAGATGACCATGCATCCCCCTTCCATTTCTCTAGAGCAGCTTGTGGCTTCTTTCCCATCCACAGAACGTTATTTATATTTATACTCCATTGCATTAATAGGGCAAAATAATAGTAATTATTTTGCCTTGGAGTATTTCATTGGTGATTCACATAATATCCCTAATGTACAGACATTGGCTTGGTATTTTCATTTTTACATATTTTTGAGGATAAAAGTGTGCATGCATAGATGCAACTAGAGAAAGGCTTCCTTGCCAAGCTGTCTCTGCTGCAGTCACCTCCCCAGGGGACTATTCCTGTATCTTTCCTGTTCCAACACTGACTCGGAATAGCTGCTAGCTCAAGATGGTATCTTGAAGTTACAGAAGCCTTTGTTTAATTGTGGCACTTTTTCCCAGCTCTCAAATTGCCTCAGCTGTTCTGCTGTAGTATTTAGTCTCCCTCATCCCTCAGACCATGGTGCATCAGATGACCAGACCAGGGCCAGTTAAATGAGGGGTGTGTGGAGACAGATCTAAAGCAGAGGCTGCTGCAGCAATCCATACTAATGGCTGGGCTCACCACAGGGTGTGGGTAGGCTCTCCCCTGCGTGCTGGGTGAACGTTCTGACAGCTGCAGCCAGGCACAGCAGGCAATGCTCCAGGTGCCATGGGGACATCAGCCCCTGCCATCTCACCTGTGGGCACCTCCATTGGCCCCAAGGCACAGCAGCCCCTAAGGGCTCACTCTTCTACCCCAGCTTGTGCAGCCTGGTGGCCAGGCCCTGTGGCTCCTGGACTGGGGAGAGTCATGGTGACAGAAGGGGTGTGTCTGGCAAGGGCCAGCTCGGGGCACAAGATGGCCTGAGCGGACTGTCAGGGCACAGCAACGGCAGCTGCTTCCTCCAGGCTGAGTGGAGAGCTAAGGGTGTCCTTGGCCTGGGCCAGGCTGTGCCCTGCCATCAGGGCAGAGCCACAGCACAGGACAGTGACAGCAGCAGGTCTCCTCAGCAGTTCAGTGATCACTGGGCAAAAGCACAGGAACAAACTAGGTCAGCAAGGGCTGTGAGTGCCCCGGACACTTGGGTGAAGGAGGAGAACTATTAGAGACTAACGAAAAAACATTCACCTTCCAGACACATCTATATCTGTGCAACAATTAAGAGGTAAAACATGGCTGCTGTCATGAACAATGGGGTAGTGTTATGTTGTCAGATCATTGTGTATCAAATGAAATGGCTTATCTTTCCCCTTTCTCCCAGGATGCATCCTGATGCCTCTGCCATCTCCACAGCATTGTAAGAAAAGTCCCATCTTCTTTATCCCATTATGACAGGGCCGATTATTGTTTTTCTGATTGAAAATCCCTTTGACAAATTATGATTGTAATACTGTGTCTTTGTGCAGTAATCCCTTCGACTTAGTAAATATCTTAGGGAGGCTTTCAGTAGTCCTGGTACTTTTTCGCTCAACAATAAAGCCGCTACATGCTTACTTAATAGCTGTATTAATGTGCTACGGTCTTTTCCACGTTCCCCTGGAGGGTTCTTCTCAGTAAAATAGATTTCTTCCTAGCCTACATTGTGGTAATCTGTGGTGAGTTTAACATAAGCAAAAAAGACATTGATTCTTTGTCTCAGTCTTTCAACTCCGATAGAGCTCAATGAGGACCATGAGATACTTCCCTAAGAAAGGGTAGTAACGGTAGTGGCTTTGTGATTGTGAGGGCATTGCCTGAGTGGACACTAACATGACATGTTCACAGAAGCAACTGGCAGTTTATTATCAGCATGGACAGATTTCAGACCCCTGTTGTCTCTGGATGCTGATCGGTGATGATGCTAACTGCCTAGTGTATCAAGCCAAAAGTTGCTTTGAGTGATATTTTATTTTGAAAGGGGAGGTTGGGGAAGGGAAGAAGAGAAAAGACAGAGGTTTTGTGTTTGTTCTGAAGCACAGATCAAATGTTGAAATACTGCAATAAAAACATAGCATGGTGCTCTGCCAGAGTTCAAGCCATCCTCCTTCCTTCATTCAGAAAAGCATAGAAGAGAGGGACTGATTTGACAGTAAATTTTGCAAGGCATGTGATTTTTCCCTAAGAATCTTTCCCTGGGACAAGTAAATTACATACTGTAAAAAGCAGTGGGCCTGCAGTCATGTCAAATCTCACAGTGTAATTAGGGCTGGTATCTTTAAAACGGTTCCCTGCCCAACTTTTACAGAAAGTGCCCAAACAGCTTGGGTAAACAGGAATTCCCTTGATCTACATGCAGTTTTACTTTCTCACCCTGTGGTTGGAGGAGCTAAGCAGTCTTGTAGCATTCCATCAGGAGACAGGTTCTTGAGGAAGAGTATTATTTCTGTAAGAACTGTCCCACTGTCAAAGAACAGGGCTGCAGATCAGGAAGTCTGACCTTTAGGATCAACTCTTTACCACCCTCCTACAAAAAACAGATCCTGAGGATGCAGCTCTTTCCCCATGTGGAGGTGGCCTATGACATTAGAATGACTTGGAACTGAGAAGGCTCCAACCCCTTCACTGGTCATCCAGAAATTTGCCTCTCCTACATGGCTGGCCTGAAGAGGACACTGTGAGTCTTCAGCAACCTTCACCTCAGAAATTGCAGCTTTTATCAAAGAGGTTGTAGAAGCTCAGCAGTTCTTATGGCAGGTGATGACAAGGTTTGGCAGACTACTCTGAACCAAGCATCTTGGCAGGGAAACAAAACAGTTGTAGAGGGGGAAGCTGAGGTCCTCAGTGCTCCCTCTGTATTCCAACCAGGTTGCTGACAGTCCAGGCCCCATACCTCCCAAAGACAGATTTGGGGTTTCAGCTCTGTATTAGTGTTAATTCCCAGGACACAGACATTGCCTGGAGGTTATTTTTTCCTTTCTTCAGTGGTAATTTTACTTCATTTCCAAGTCAGTTACCGAGGCTAGCAGCTCTGGTGCCAGCCGGGACCTCAGCTACAGCACTGTGCACAGGGGGGCTTTTCTGAACCAGGGAAACCTCAGGGGAGCAGACAGACCTGCCTGGAGCCCTTAGCTTGGGTGACAGTAGCTGGTGGGACCTGGGTGGAGCCAGGAGCAATAATGATCAAGTCCCCCACACCTATAAAAGAAGGCCCTGAGAAGTGGCACCACAGGAAGCATGGGGTAACTCTACCAGCTCAAGCAGGGAGCAACAGAAGAAGGCTGTGTGTGTGAAATATGGACAGATGGGCCATTTGTGAGTAAGAAATAAATCACTGCATAATAGCAATTTGAGTGGCAAGAATATTTACCTCTTTGAAGCAGTTTTTAATCACCCAAAAAATCACAGAATGGTTGGGGTTGGAAGTGATCTTCCCCCGGTTCCAATCCTCCTGCCATGGACAGGGACACCCTCAACTAGACCAGTAAGCCCAAAGCCCCATCCAACCAGGTATTAAACACTGCCAGGGAGGGGGCAGCCACAGCTTCTCTCAGAAACCTGTGCCAGTGCCTCACCACCCTCATTGTGAAGAATTTCTTCCTAATATCTAATCTAAATCTACACTCTTTCATCTTAAAGCCATTACCCCTCGTCCTATCACTCCATGTCCATGTAAAAAGTCCCTTTCCAGCTTTCCTGTAGGACCCCTTCAGGTACTGGAAGGCTGCTATAAGGTGCTCCCGAAGCGTTCTGTTCTCCAGGGTCAACAACTCCAGTTCACTCAAACTGTCTTCATAGGAGAGGTGCTCCAGCCCTTTGATCATCTTCTTAGCCCTCCTCTGGACCTGTTAAAACAGGTCCATGGGCCTTTCTTGTCTGAGATTGGTTCCTTCATGAATTTGGCTCTATCAAAAAACTCTGCCTGAAATTTCTGCCTTTTGTGTTCTTTGTCCTACCTAACCACTAGAAAGATAAGTGTTCATTACTGACATGTTATAAAAAATTTTAGAGTTGTACTTGCCTATTCAGGGATCAAATATTTTCCCTGTGCAGAAACAGCTTCCTGCTTGAGTGGAGTATATGCATTTCTTTCTGCAATCAGCACCTCACTAATTTCCACTCTTAGAAGCACCTGTCAGAAAGACAAGATAATTCTTATACCCATGAAAATTACCCTTCTCTAATGAAGTATGAGAGCAAAGTCTCTTAGCACTCTGAAATTCATATTAGAAAATGGTGTACAACTTAATTCATTTTGGAGATGCTGTGGGAAATTGCAGACAGGCTGCTGACCTGAGGAGAGAGGAATAACTCTTCATTTCTTCCGAAAGAGTAGAGAGGGAAGGGAAATTCAGAGCTCACGTCCAGTCTGGAAGTAGGCATCCAGGAAGGCAATCACCCAGAATGAGGACAGGAGGGGCGAGAAGCGGGCGTTGCTGAGCGCCTTGCTGCCGGTGTTTCTGGCTGAAAAGACCAACTGTGATTCATCTGGAAAGGGCCGAACTTGTAAGCCAGCAGAGACTCCTCTGACAGGTCTTCTGTGCCAAATTAAAATCTAGCTCAAGCTCCAGGTTAGAATCATAGTTCCAGCTGGTCTGTTTGTACCTCAGTTTCCCACAAATACGACAGAATTTAATATTTCCTTCACTTCCTTTGTAACTACTTGTCTTTCACACAGACTGCAACCAGCCACCTTCAGGTAGAATTTATTTTTTTCCTATATGATTATGCAACAGAGAGCTTGCAGGGCTTTAGAGGAAAGTTTGGAAAGCAAAACAAAAGCCTTCCCAAGATCCTGTTTGTCCATAGTATGGATGAAAAACTGCCTAATTCATCAGCTACTGAAATCAGGGTAGGTTGGGTAAAACTGAGTTTGAGCTTGAGTGCTTGATTTTTACTTTAAATTGTGCTGGTGACTTCCAAAGCACCTTTGCTGAGCCTGGCTCAGCTCACTTGTCATGAGGTATCTAGCAGCTACATAGCAAATTGGTTTTACAACATATAATTTACTTGTCAAGAGTAAGTTTTTTCCTGAAAAAGCATTACTATCCAAACCTTATTCTGTCACACAACAGGAATTCTATCTTCATTGGTTTGGTATTTTTGCCTGGCACAATGCAACATTTTCATCTAGCTTTTACTTACTGGCTACTTGTAGAAGGTCATACCTGTACTTTAAAATATATTTTTTAAACTTCCCACTCCACCTTTCTCTACAAGTCCCTCCACTTTTTTTTTTCCTAACTCCTGTAGCTTGTTTGGCCACAGGATGACACTTGAAGAACATGTACAGGTGAGAAATTCTTCTGTCCCACTTTACTGTGAAGCCCTTCACCAGTCAGGATGTTTGTGTGAACAAATGCAGTGAATACTCAAAGTAACAGTTTTCTTTCTGGGGAATGTTTTCAGTGACCTAGATCCAGCTGTGGTTTTATTTTTTTTGTTTCTTGCCAGAGGACATTGGTGCAATAGAAGTTTTTACTTATGCCAATACCAGTGGACAGTTTTGTGTTTAACATTTCACATATTTCATCCAGAAAAGAAAAGGGAAAACAAATAAGCTATGTCTCATGGTTTACTTGACCTTAATCAAGACATTGCCAGGATCCCTCTGGGAACAGAACTGAGAACATCCAGAAAGTTTTTACAGTAAGTAGTTCTCAAGATGTCTGCATGTCAAGATCATAGAATCATAGAATCATAGAGTGGTATGAGTTGGAAGGGACCCCAAGGATCACAGAGCTCCAACCCCCCTGCCACAGGCAGGGCCACCAACCTCAGGCCTGGATCTACACTAGGTTGCCCAGGGCCCCATCCAACCTGGCCTTGAACACTTCCAGGGATGGGGCATCCACCACCTCTCTGGGCAGCCTGTTCCAGCACCTCACCACTCTCTCTGTAAAGAACTTCCCCCTAATATCTAATCTAAACCTTCCTTCCTTTAGTTTTAATCCATTCCCCCTTGTCCTGCCATTGTCTATCCTTTTAAAAAGTTGAATCCCTTCCTGCTTATAAGCTCCCTTCAGGTACTGGAAGGCTGCAATGAGGTCCCCCCGCAGCCTTCTCTTCTCCAGGTTGAACAAGCCCAGCTCCCTCAGCCTCTCTTCGTAGAGCAGGTGCTCCAGCCCTCTAATCATCTTTGTGGCCCTCCTCTGAACCCTCTCCAACAGTTCCACATCCTTCTTGTATTGGGGGCCCCAGATCTGGACACAGTACTCCAGATGGGGCCTCATGAGGGCAGAGTAGAGAGGGACAATCACCTCCCTGTCCCTGCTGGCCACCCCTCTTCTAATGGAGCCCAGGATACCATTGGCCTTGCGAGCTGCAAGAGCGCACTGCTGGCTCATGTTGAGTTTCTCATCCACCAGAATCCCCAAGTCCTTCTCAGCAGGGCTACTCTCAAGGAGCTCTTCTCCCAGTCCGTATCTATGTCTGGGATTCCTCCAGCCCAAGTGCAACACCTGACACTTGGCAGTGTTGAACCTCATTAGGTTCACCCGGGCCCATCTCTCCAGCCTGTCAAGATCCCTCTGGATGGCTTCCTTTCCTTCTAGGGTGTCGACCACACCACTCAGCTTGGTGTCATCCGCAAACTTCTGAGGGTGCACTCAATTCCATCATCGATGTCATTGATAAAGATGTTAAAGAGAACCGGTCCCAAGACAGACCCCTGGGGGACACGGCTTGTCACCGGCCTCCACCTGGACATAGACCCATTGACCACCACCCTTTGGCTACGGTCTGTTAACCAGTTTCTTATCCACTGGATGGTCCACCCATCAAATCCACATCTTTCCAATTTAGAGATAAGGATGTGATGGGGGACTGTGTCAAAGGCCTTGCACAAGTCCAGGTAGATGACATCGGTTGCCTTCCTTTTATCTACTGATGCTGTCACTCCATCATAGAAGGTCACCAGATTGGTAAGGCACGACCTTCCCTTGGTGAAGCCGTGCTGGCTGTCCCGGATCACATGCTCTTCCCTCATGTGCTCCAACATGTCATCCAGGAGGATCTGTTCCATGATCTTCCCAGGCACAGAGGTGAGCCTCACTGGCCTGTAATTCCCTGGGTCTTCCTTGCTCCCTTTCTTATAAATGGGAGTGATGTGACCTTTTTTCCAGTCCCCAGGGACCTCTCCTGACAGCCACGACTTTTCAAATATGATGGAGAGTGGCTCAGCAACCACATCAGCCAGCTCCTTCAGGACCCTGGGATGCATGTCATCCGGCCCCATAGACTTGTAGACATTCAGTCTCATGAGGCGGTCACGGACTTGCTCTGTCCTTACAGTGGGGGGGATTTGCTCCCCCAGTTCCCACCTGGAGTTCTAGGGATGCCAGGTTCTGGGATTTGAGAATTATGAGAATCCTGGCTGCCAGAGAAGACCGAGGCAAAGAACTCATTCAGTACCTCAGCCTTCTCGTCATCAGTTGCAGCCAATTCTCCTTTCTCATTTACCAAGGGGGGTACGTTCTCTTTGGCCTGTGTCTTCTGGCCAATGTACCTGTAAAATCCCTTCTTGTTGTTTTTAACATCCCTTGCCAAGTTCAGTTCCATCTGCGCCTTGGCTTTCCTGATCCTGTCTCTGCAAGTCCGAACAGCATCCCTGTATTCATTCCAGGCTACACACCCTTGCTTCCAGAGCTTCTATTTGCCTTTCTTTTCCCTCAGTTTGACCAGCAGGTCCTTGCTTAGCCATGCTGGCCTCCTGCCCCTCCTGCCCACTTTCTTATAAAGAGGGACAGAGAGCCCTTGAGCTCTCAGAAAGGCATCCTTAAAGATTAGCCAGCTGTCCTCAACATTTCTGTCTCTAAGGACCACCTCCCAGGAGATCTTGGCCAACAAGTCCTTAAACAGCCTAAAGTTTGCTCTCCTAAAGTTCAGTGTCCTGATCCCACTCTTCGCCAGGCCCACATTCCTTGAGATCGCAAACTCAACTAGAGCATGGTCACTGCAGCCCAGGCTGTCTCCAACCTTAACACCTTTAATGATCTCCCCCACATTGGTGAGCACTAGGTCCAGCAATGCATCACCTCTTGTTGGTCTATCCACTATTTGAACCAGAAAGTTGTCATCTACAGACTCCAGGAGTCTCCTGGACCTCTTGCAGCTTGCAGTGTGGTTTTCCCAGGAGATGTCCAGGTGGTTAAAGTCCCCCATCAGGACCAGTGCCTGCGACCGCGATGCCTCCTGCAGCTGAAGGAGGAAAGCCTCATCAGTAGACTCAGAGATGGTTGTCTCCCTGGAAAAGTTTATCTTAGACCTAGTATTTGCTCTGAGACTTTCATACCAGTTATACATGATCTTTTGAACACATAATGATGTTCTTTATTCATTGCAATTAGATAGCTGACTTGGATTAATTAGGGTGGAACAGCAGCAGCATATTACAATGAAGTACAAGTTTGAGGTTGTTGTGGGGTTTCTCTTACAATTAGAATTTAAATTACTGTTTTAAATGACACTTAATTTGCATTTTTCTTCTTAAATCCATCAGGACTGATTTTCTTCTATGTCAAGAAATGGAATAAACCTGACATTTTTCAGCACTGCAGTAAACGATGCTTTTTTCTCTTCTCTGAGCTATTGACACTGGAATCACTTAAGATAAGCCTGTTTGCAATATAAGCCTCCTTTTTTTGAGTTCTGAGAAGGAAATCCTTTTAATACTGCATTTATCCACTACTGCTATGAAAGAGAGAACAACTAGATTTGCTTGAATATATATGTACTATTTCGTGCATCCCTATGAACTGGAAATAAGCAATGATTGCATTTCCATCTATACACAGACAGAAGATTGGGTAACTCAGACAGAAATTGTGATGGTTTGACCCTGGCTGGAGGCCAGATATCCACCATAGTCACTCTATCACTCCCCTTTACAGCTGGACAGGGGAGAAAATATATATTGAGAGGCTTAGGAGTCAAGATAAGGACAGGGAGAGATCATTCTGTAATTAGTGTCATGGGCAAAATGGACTTAACGCAGAAAAAAACCCATCTATTACACTCACATGCACACGCTGAAAACAGAGTAGAACAATGAAAAGTAAAATCGAATCTTAAAACACCTCCCCCTACCCCTCCCTTCTTCATGGACTCAACTTTATTCATGATTTCTCTCCCATCTTCTTCCACACGTGTCACAGGGGGAGATGGGGATTTCAGTCAGTTAATCGTGAGTTGTCTTCCTTCTTAGCCGGGGTGGGGGGGGGGGCATTCCTCACACCCTTCCCCTGCTCCAGTGTGGGGTCTCACCCACGGGAGACAGTCCTCTACAAACTTCTCTAACTGAGTCCTTTCCCACAGAGCTTCAGTTCTTCACCAACTGCCCCAGCGTGGGTCAATTCTATAGGGTGCACTCCCTCAAGACAAAACTGCTCCAGCCTGGTCCCCCACTGAGTCACAAGTCTCCCCAGCAAACCTGCTCCGGTGTGGGTCTCTCTCTCTCTGAGCTGTAGGTCCTGCCAGGAGCTTGCTCCAATGCAGGTCATAGCATCTTCCATATGTCTTCACCCACTCTAGTGTGGTGTCCTCCATGTCCTGCAGGTGGGATCTCTGCTCCCCATCATCTTCCATGGGCTGTGGGGAGACAACCTGCTCCACCATGGTCTTCACCACGGGCTGCAGAGGAATCTCTCTCCAGCACCTGCAGCACTTCCTCCTCCCCACCCTTCTTCAATGACCTTGGTGCCTGCACAGTTTCTCACATCTTCTCACTCCGTTCTCTGGGGGCAAAAAGTGGCTGCTTGCATTTTTTTTCTCCTAAATGTGATTCCCAGAGGCGCTGTGACCGTCACTGATGGGCTGGGCCTTGGTCAGCAGTGGGTCCGGCCTTGAGCTGGCTGGTGTTTGCTCTGTGGGGCCTGCAGAGAGCTTCTGGCTGCTTCTTGCAGAAGCCCCCCCTGCAGCACTGCCCCCTGCCATCCTCCCCCCCGAACCTTGACACACAAAAATGACAACAGACAGACAAAGACACATCCAGATCTATGAACTTATATATCACCTGTGCTGGAGATAGTCCAGTCTTTTAAAAACCTCAAAACTCACTTGCATCCCACACTGGAATGAATCCCAGACTTTTTGACTTCGCGCACCTTAGCATTAGAGTCATCACTCGCCCCTATCCATTCTGAAGATGCTTTTTATGTCACCCAAATGATTGGAAAAGTAAATCATCTTGTTGTTTGGTTCTCTGCAGCTCAGAGTACCTAAACAGCCAACCCTCCTCTTGTGACCCTCCAATTCCTGGAGCCCCGTGAGCTGCAATTGTTTCCTGAACCCAGGAATCCTTCCTGACCGTGGAGATATTTATTATAGTCACTAGGTGGAGCAACAAATGCATCATTTGAAAGCTGCTTGGCGGGCTGGAATTAAGATGGAAGAAACTTGGAATCTTTGTTAAGTTCATTCCCTGACTAAACTGTGGTCATGAAAAAGCAGAGGGATAATTCCCTCCTGGATATTAAAGGATTTTCTATTATATTGAAAGCTCAGCACTACTTGTTACCATTTTAATAGCTGACGCATCTCAAAAAACACTTGCAAAGAAATAGTACACTTCCTGGTAAAATAAGATAATAAGATGCACCAACAAAGTATCCTAAGGTACCTATTTTCTAAGGGAAAAAAAAAATCTCCTAATCTTACTCATATGTTATTTTAGTAACAGTTTTGACCCAAGCATGGTATAGTTATTTTCCCTGCAAAGGTACAGAGCCTACTGTAATGTGCTGAATAAACATCTTAAGACTGTAAATACTACTGCTACAGTACATGGGTGTCTCACTTTGATAAAATTAACTATGTACTCATTTGTGTCTCTTTAATTATGTCTGGATATTTCTTTGTTAAAATCACTAGTAATGTATCTCAACGGGAGTACACTGTGTGAGTCAGCACAGACAGGACACAGGAACAACCAACAAACCTCAGATGAAATGCAAACAGTACATTTCTTTCTGTCACCTCACCAAACAGGATTTCCGAAGCAGCACCCAGGCAGAGGCAAAGAAGCAGGGACTTGGTCAATGCTGAGCTCAGGCCATGCTAAAGGACTGCCAACCCTGCTGTTTTGCTGGTAGATCTCTAAAAATTCCCTTAACATTTTCAGGGAGTAAGTACACAAGATCTGCGCTCCCCCATCTGCTTGTTCTTGCTGCCACTTCAGTTGTATGAGAGGTCATACTTCCACCATGTCCCTGCCTTCTAAGTCTGACTCAAACTCAACCTTGGGGTCCAAGGATTCACTCCAGGTATTTCCATCTCATTCCTTGGGATTCCACAAAGGTTTTGTGGTAACAACAGAACATTGGAAGATTAAAGCCTTACTTTTTCCATATCTGTCCTACTGATCACTCTACAGTACCTTGCAGCCTGTGGCACTGCCCTGCTTGAGTGGTAATTGTTCCCTCCATGTATCTTACAAAGTCCTGACTTCCCTTTCTAACTCTCTCTTTTTACTCAGTAATCCTACAACTTCATGATGAAGTGGTCTAAGACTGGTAACTAACAACCATCCCAATCTCCCTGCTAACTTGCAAGAAGGCTCCAGTGCCACTTTGCATGGCAGTCTGCACGCAGCTACTTCAATTGCCTGAGGGGTAACCACCACCCCATCATCTGTTTCAGACCATGCTTCCAGTGGAGCCAGGGTAGCCAGGGCCACAGGGCTCCAGCACTCAGTAGTGGGCCACCCTGGAATACGAGGAGTCACTGCTGTGGCCTCCCCAGTCTTTTACTTTTTTGCTGGCCTTGGCATAGCTTCTTGGCTCCTGATGGCTATGCCTGTTCTGGTTTCAGCTGAGATAATTTTCTTCATAGTAGCTTGCATGGGGGTGTATTTTGGATTTGTGCTGGAAACAGTGTTGATGACATAGAGATTTTTTGTTATATAGAGATGTTTGTGTTACTGCTGAGCAGGGCTGACACAGAGCCAAGGCTTTTTCTGCTTCTCACACCACCCCATCATCCGGATGGTTGGGGGTGCACAAGGAATTGGGAGGGGGAAGAGAGATGACAGCTGACCCAAATTGACCAAACTTGTCAACTGGGGGATCCTCTACTGTGGGCTGAGCTCAGCAGTGCCTACATCCCTGCTTGTATGCCTCTGCCTGGGTGCTACTCTGGGGATCCCCCCTGTTGGCAAAGTAACAAAAATAAATTTACTTTTTGCTTTTCAACTGTGATTTTGTAGCTGTTCTTGCACCCTGCCTGTGCTGACTCACACACACGTGTGCTCTGTGGTTCTGCAGAATTCAAACAATGTCTGAATTTTCCTATGTGTTAGCTAAGTTATTTAAGGAATCTTTCTTTCATGCACATTTTTTGTTCATGAATGTCAAATTGGTATTATCTGAAATCTATGACTAACATAACACATTCCAGAAAACACCAGTCTTACATAATTACAAATAAATTAATTTCTATATTGAGAGGACATTTGCAAGGTTGTTTTCTACTCTGACAAAAAGTAATCAAATAAAACTAGAAACAGATAAGTGTTTCTTGCTTCCGCTGGATATGGGTAGTTTATTGACAACATGTACAAATCCTCCATTACTTGTGTCTGCCTTAATTTCCTCTCAGCTTATTTCGATATCTATTGTGCAGAGCAAGACAACAAAATTGTAATGTATAACACCTCTAATCAGTGCTGTAAGGATGGGACATGAAGGCCCATTAGAAATAAACTCACTGGGGAGTATTTGCATAGCAGTGGTGTGTAAGACAGCAGGTCTCATAGTTAGATGCCCCTGACAACCTTGCTCCTCCCTTTGGCTTCACCGAGGAGTGAGGATGACCACTTTGGAGGGCATCTACAGATACTCTCTGCAGCAGAGGTATATGGAGATAGCTCTACCCTAATTGTGGCTCAGCTTCCAAGGTGGACCATCAGCCTTACTATTTTGGTACAGACAATAAAACTATCATGCATTTCTGTGTAATACAAAACAGGGTCTTAAACCAGACACACCAAGCAGCAACTGTCTTCCCTGTGCCTCACCAGCTCTTCACCACAGACACAGTGCAGTTTCACTGCTTGTCACTGTGGAATGAAATGAGCTTTTTCAGGGAAAATTGGACAGGGGATGAGTCAGATGGCTGGAGTTACTGTGCCCTCTGTTACCATTTCTTCCCCTCATTGCAGGCTTTCTACCTGTGTCTCTGGCAGCGCTGTCCTTTCCCTTCCCCTGAGGACTGCACCGTGAGTTGATCTCCCAGAGCTGGACTGTGGGGTTGAAGAGTCACCTGCATAAACATTTTCCTTCTGCATTTGTTCTTGAAGAAGAAAATCTCTCTCCAGCAAAGTCAGCCTTTGGGGAAGAGATTCATTTCTAGGAGACCTAGGATAAGGGTCCTGTGTCCTTATGCCTTCAATGGACATCATGTGGAAGGGCCCCTCATGGCTTACCTGCTGGCTCTATCAGGGCCACAAACCCTTGGCATGTCCCATCCTCCTTCAGGAGGGAAGGTGAGGAAAGACCCCAGTTTTCTGCCTGCAGTTTACAGTGTCTCTTGCAGGAGGAACTCCTCTCACCCTACAGTGGAGGTGCAGCTCTCACACCCCAATGCAGACAGGAAGTCAGGGACCCATCAAACCGAGTCCCACCTCCTGCCTTGGCACAGACCTCCTTCATCACCCTCATCAGCTTCAGCCACAGACCCATCTCAGGAGAGAGGTGGTCTGCCTAGGCCCACAATGACCTCAAGGGAGTAACATAACAGCCTTTCAGAGGCAGATTAATTCTTTATCTTCCTTTCAGTCCGTGGGCCTTGGCTACCCCACTTCTCTGTCACAAGGACACCTCGCAAACATGCTGGATCCCTTCACTGGTGCTCACCTCCCTGCAGCCTTACAGGGACTCACACTTCCCTCCTCTCTCAGATAAGGGAACTCACTTCTGAAATGAAAAGCTACTGCTCACTGTACCCCCAAACATTCAATAAATGGCTCTGGTCTGAATTTTCATCTGGTTCTGGTTTTAGATTGTTTTGGTTGTTTGGTTTGGTCTGGTTATCTTTACAGTTGCAATTCACTTTGAGCCTGTATAATTTCCAATAGGGATATTTAGTCCTCTTAAGGAAGGAGCCACTTCACTGGAGAGAGACAAATTATTCCAACCCTCCCTTGATAAATGCTAGTTAGATATTGTCAGCACTTTCCATAAATGTCCTAGTGGTTTTACACATCTTCTACCACAGGGGACTGCACTGTCTGCTAGGGAGTTTTCATAGGGGATTGCTTACTTTTAGCAGAATTGTTAGCATATATATTTACTCAAGGCCCTTGGCAAAAAAAGAAAAATTATATTACATTTGTGTTTGTCTTTCACTACGTTACAGAATGAGATTCATTATGTGCAAACTTAGGACTAGACTTCCTAAAACAGGTCTAATAAATGTCCGCGCCTCACCTGCTCTAAGTGATATTAAATCTTAGATTTATTCAGTGTACAGTATCAGTCAGTCAAGAAACATCTCACAGCAGTGTTGCTAATATGAAGCTGAGATAATATGCTGAATGGCACTGTACTGTGTTCTGTTCTGATGTTTATGTCCCTTGTACTCTGCTTGCTACCCAGCATCTCTTCCAGCCATTCTTGTTATTGCCATAAACGTGGTTTGGAAAACACAAATTTAATAAGACTCCAAGGTGTATGAAAGCCTTCTGGAACTCTCTGCCTGGCACAAGGTCGTCCTTCCCTGCTGCTTGATTTCGCTCAGCTCTGAACACTGAGGTTCAAAGTAATGCAAATACCTGACTTCCATGCATCAAAGCCTGCCTTGGGGCTTTCTTCTTTTTACTTCAGGTTTGGGTTTTTTGTTTGGTTTTTTGGGTTTTTTTAACGTAAAGTTAGTAGAGGTCACCAGCTGCCCAATTCCTCTTAACAATGAATTTCTGCTATGATCTTTGTAATTCCAGTTACCTGAACTTGAATGCCCCCTTGTTCCAGACAGCCCATTGCTTCTCTGAGTCCCTCCCTACCTTGGCTCTAGGCTAGTCATTAAACTGGGAAGGGTCTTGTCCTCCTCAATTGGCACACAATGCTAATTCTTCTCAAAAAACAACTTTTATGTGATAAATCTCAGTCCTTCACACCTTGAACACTGGAAAAGAAAGGCAACTTTTGGGTTTTTTTTTTAATGTGACATTTTGTAAATTTCTGTAACTAAACCTTGATCTTGGATAGATTCTGTTTCCATGCCTCTAAGTGCTATTTTATATCAAGTAAATATGGGACTGCTTGCAGCTAGCTCATAAAATTTCCTGAGAAGTACAAATCAAAAGCTGATATATTAGTAACTTCCATTTCCCAGATAACCCAAAAGGCAACAATATCATAACAGATAGAAATACTTCACTAATAGGACTTTTTGGTTACCTTGTTTAAAAATTGCAAGAATAGAAATAAGTTTATAAAATATATATGATACACTACAGTTTTCATAGGGTGCTTTAACAGCAAAAAACCCAACTCGCACAGTGCTTCAGACTCTAGGAAGGAGTTACTGTTCTTGGAGGTTTGAAAGACAGAGTAAAACCTGCCTTTGGCAGGGTTATGGATGTTACTTCTTCTTTCCTAACTCGCTTTGATTATTAGTATACAGAGCAGAAGAATAAAGTAGTTCCCTTCTTTTCCTTTCTTTCTCCTGTTTCAAGGAGGTGAATAATCCCAGTAACAAAACCTTTGCTCTTTCCCCTCCCACTTGCTCATCATTTTTTAAAAAAATCTATTTCCTTCCCCTTGATTCTCCCCTCTTTACTTCTAAGCCTTTAATTCAGTTGATATTTTCTAACACAAGACAATAGCCATTCATGCCTCACGCACTCTGAAAAGCGTCTATATTATTAATTTGCCTCTGTATTAATCAATTCCACACCTTCTTTAATCCAATTAAGGCAAGAGGAGAAAGGAAATCTACTCGTACTGCCTCAGACTTTCTGGCTCTTTTTTTTGCCCCGTCTAGCCCTGGTTTCTGTATTAAGGCAGGAAACATGGATGTACTAGGGCTGTGAGCCATGTCCAACACTCAGCTTTAAAAACACATATGGCACAAGACACCTCCAAGCCCTGAATGCCCTAGTATTAAATATCCTTCCTTAGCCACTTCTAGTTTCATAGGATTAAATATCCTACTTGAAGTCACAACTTTGTGCATAATGCAGAGTAAATAACACTGAAATCATCAAACTAGACATCTTACTAAAGAGGGGGTAGTTAGTTATACAGTCATGCTGCTTAAGCCCTTTGTCAAAATGTTCTCAGATGAAAAGGAGTCAACAAAATGCCTGGGACTGGCCCCATGAAGAAGAAACATTTTAAAAACACTGAGGGCTGTTGGGGATGACTTCCTACTAATGTGTTTATTTTTGGTGCTGCTTCAGGTTTCCGAGGAAACTTTGGTATATATTTTGGTCAATAACCTTTTAAAAAGTGACTGGAAACAGAAGAGAGGCTGCTCAGTCAGAGGTATTTTTAAGAGAAAGTTCCAAATATAAATGTGCTATACTATCCTGTCTTTTGAGTCTTATGTTTTTCCCTACCCTGCCAAAGATACTACCTTAATTTCCATTTCTCCTTTTTGTCTTTTGATCTCTAATTTTCCATGCCTAATTTTATTTTCACCTGCCTTTTGATTCATTGGCAATAACAATGCGTCAGCATTTTAATCTGTGATTTTACTAGGTTGTAAAAATGTTTCATACTGTTTGTCAGAACTGCTTCTGGTTTTAATTTGTTTGCTTCAATGTGGAGTCTTTGAAATATTTTTAAATAAGATTAAAGAAATTTGTAAAAAAAATCTGAAGAAATGAGTGTTTATTGAAAAATTATCAAAATATTCCAACTTACATACTTCAGAAGGAAAATACATTTTTCTGATTAAAAAAAAAAATCTTTTACTAATGGCTATTAAAACCAAGAAAAATATTGTCAACCAGGATGCTAAAATACTGTCTAAATATTAATTGTTGTGGTTTGGTGATTTATTGTACTTAATTTCTTCTATATTTTTCTTACTGAAGCAGTCCTTGTCATACTTGATGATACATTATCTAAAATGAAAGAAGAAAACCCAATTCATTTAAAATAAAAATCACAGTAGCCTGCAAGTCAAAGTAGTTTCCAAGTCTGCTTCCAAGAGCTCCCTTCCAGTGACATCAATAGTCCCATGGGAGACATTGCTAAAATTGCTGAGAGGGCGGTAACAGCTAGATTATTTCTTGTAAATAATGTATTTACTACTTTCAGCTTTCTTCCATATTAGTAAAAACCATGACTTACTTCTGGATTTTAGAAATCATTCTGCACGTATTTACTTTTTTTTGCATGAATTAAAGATAGCTATCCAGAATGTTTGGTTTTGCACCAAAGAGTTTATTCTCTATAGCAATTTTGTGTTTTTTTCTGAAAACTTTCTTCCACTCTGTGGCCATTTCTTAGCTTTGATGATTTTCAAAACAGGTCAGTACTTATTTGTTCCTAATAGAAAGTTATTTTGTCCTGAGAATATGTTCAGCACTGCAGTCACTTTAGATTAATACCTAGGCTTCTTACATGAGTATAAAAAGGAGGTGATCATCATATTGATCACACCTTGCAGCATGGCATATTAAGAATCACTTAAGACATGTTAATACATTATTTAACTTGTAAATATAGGGCACATATGAACGGCATATGTCGCCAACATCTTAAGTCATTTACCTGTAGAAAATGCTATGCATAGTTCATAGAATCACAGACTAGTTTGAGTTGGAAGACACCTCAAAGATCATCCAGTTCCAGCCTCCCTGCCATGGGCAGAGACATCCTCCTCTAGAACAGGGTGCCCAAAGCCCCATCCTGCCTGGCCTTGGACACTGCCAGGCAGGGGGCAGCCACAGCTTCTCTGGGAAACCTGTGCCAGTGTCTCACCATTCTCACAATAAATTTTTTTTTCCTAATATCTAATTAAACCTGCCTTTTTTTAGTTTAAACCCATTACCCCTCGTCCTGTCATTATATTCCCTGATAAAAAATCCTTCTCCAGCTTTCCTGCAGTCTGCCTTCAGGTACTGGAAGATTGCTCTAACATCTCCCTGGAGCCTTCTCTTCTCCAGGCTGAACAAACTCAACTCTCCCAGACTGCCTCCATAGAAGAGGCCCTTCTTTAATTATAAACAGATTGTTGGTCTCTGGTCTTAGAGGAACCTGTAGGTAGATTCTATAGCTGGAATCTGTACTATACAATCCTTCATATGTACATTTCTGCACACCTGTAACTGTATGCACAATCTATATAGAGTATAAAAAATTTTATTAAAACTTATTTTAGACATACAACAGTCTCAATCTACCTACACTTTATCCAACCTTTGCAGTCACAGTAAGTGCTCCACTGAGAAAAGGAGAAAGGAGAGAAGGAAACGTTATTCTATCTTTTGTCATGTTTATTACTGCAGAATTTTTATTTCCCTAATTCTTTGTATATTTCCAATTGACCAATGTAAACACAGAAACTAGTAAGTTCTTATGGAAAGGGTGACTATTAGTATGTTTAGTGTCTTTGACTTTATCTCTAATATTTTTATTCTCTGAGAGTTCTCCATGTGGCCAGAGGGATTAATACTGTGGCTCTATTTTGATGATATAGCTTTGAATTTCAGGATTATATATTTCCTAAGGATGGAATAGCATTACATATGAGATGTCTGCTGGTAAAGGTCAAGTTGTATATATTGTTTTCAGACAATGATAGCTAGAGAGAAAGAAAAACTTTATTTATTTTTTTGCTTCAAAAAAAAGAAGAATGTAATATACAAGGAAAATAATATATTTTTTGCCACATTCTGAAAGTAGGTCCTCCAGTTTCAAAACATGAGCCTGAGAAGAAATTTATAGAGTAATTTTTTTTTTTCCCCACAAGAAATAATCATATATAGACACACAAGTAACAGATATTTGATAGGGCAGAAAAACATTCCTAGCTATGGTTTAGTAGCTGTAATTATTTCATAAGGTGAGGAAAATTTTATGACAACAAAGGATGCTGGACATAATTCCCTAGCCCTGGAAGGAAGGTCCAGTGACAGACCAAATTACCTGTGTGCTGTAATAAATGGCAGAAGGAGCTGTATGGCCGCCCCTCACACAGAACCCCTCTGGACTTCCCAGTGATGGAGAGAAGTCTGGTAGCTGCTCAGTCTCTCTGACACAATGGCATGACACATGTCCAACCTTTATGATTCTATGTTAGTAATATCACAGAATCATAGAATGGTTAGGGCTGGAAGGGACCTTAAAGAACATCAAATTCCAGCCCCCCTGCTGTGGGCAGGGACACCCTGACCGGGATGCTCAAGGCCCCATCCAACCTGTCCCTGAACACTTCCAGGAAGGGGGCATCCACCACCTCCCTGGGCAACCTGTGCCAGTACCTCACCACCCTCGTAGTGAAGAGTGTTTTCCTAATACCCAAACTAAATCTACCCTCTTCCAATTTAAAACTATTCCCTCTGTCCTATCACTCCATGTCCTTCTAAAAAATCTGTCCCCAGCTTTCCTGCAGGCCCCTTCAGGTACTGGAAGGCTACTGTAAGATCCCTGGAGCCTTCTCTTCTCCAGGCTGAACAGGCCCAACTCAGCCTGTCTTCACAGGAGAGGTGCTCCAGCCCTTTATTATCTGTGGTAGGGGGACAGTTGGACTAGATGACCCTGGAGGTCTTTTCCAACCTTAATGACTCTTTGATTCTGTGATTATGCGGAAGACTCAACTGCACAAGGAAAGAAGCATCCTTAATTCTGATCAATCTCAGTCTCTTTGATCTTCACTCAGCCTGCCATGGTCTGGGATAAAGCTGTCTATCCAGCCTCTTGTGCATCTAGGGTCCAACACTGCAAGTGTGGACACAGAATCACAGAATCACAAGGTTGGAAAAGACCTTTAAGATCATCAAGTCCAACCATTCTCATCCTAAACTAAACCATATCCCTAAGTACCTCATCCACCCTTTTTTTGAACACATCCAGGGAAGGTGACTCAACCCCCTCCGTGGGCAGCCTGTTCCAGGCCCTGACAACTCTTTCATAATAAAGCAGTCAGAGATGAAGAGGAAACTCACAGATTGGCAAACCAGAAGTTTGTTGGGACAAGGACCACTCCAAAAAATGTGCATCAAGAAAACAGTAAAAACTGAAGTCAGTAACTCGGAGTGCAATGGATACTCCTGTTCTCTACATCACAGTTTGTCCAAGATAAGAAAATCCTGCATGGCACTGAGCCAGAGAGAAAGACATACTCTGGCCCTTACCTGTGAATACACTTTTACTAGTTTCAGAGTGTTTTCTAACAGTGAGATAAAGAGATGCTAGAAGAAAATGTGGGCTCTTAGTGTTTTCTAAGTAATCTGAAACTATAAATTTCACATTGCTGGAGATGATTGATTAGAAATTGCCTGATAGTCCAAGGAGAATCAGGAATCTTAGGCAACAGCAGCAGCAAAGACAAACACATCTGAATCAGCCCTTTATTGCAAACAATAGATATTGCCAATGTGTTAAAGGAAGGTTATAACAACTTTGGCTCTTCTGAAAGTTGAGCCCTTTTGATACCTTAGAATGCTTTTTTATTTGAAAATAAAAAAGCTGCTAAAGGTTGTCTCACCACCTCATCTTGCAAAGTGAAACCTGAGACCTCAAGACATTTAAAAGGGCTGGAGATTATCTCCTATAAATATTAAGTAATCAGTAATATATGTGTACAACAGATTTCATTCCTAATAGCCTTTAACTGCACATTGAGACACAGGTGAGACTCAGGAAATCATCGCAAAAATTATATTTCTTTTTCTCCTGGAGTATTTAATTGCTGTGATAGGTTATCTTAGATCTTAATTGACAGACCTTCTTCTTTCAGTCATCTGGAAGGTTCTAGATTTGTAAATACTTGCTTTGGTCTCATATAGTCATATACTTTGTTGTGAGAAAATGAGAGGCTTTTGCAGGTATCTGAATGCTTCATTCACTTTTACTTGCAAGGGTCAGTGTGCCATTTAGAGATGTCTAGGTACTTGCTAATTCCAAACTTGAAATTACCTGCTGTAAGGGCAACATCTGCTTTACCCAGGGAGGATGAGAACCTAAGGCTTTTTTCCAGTTTCCCCCAACACATTGTAACTAGTTGTAGATCTCTTTTTAGATTTTTACACTCCATCAAATGTGTTTATACTTACATTTTAACTTTCCTCAGATATAAAGGAGATAGAAAGCATGTTCAGAATGGTGACAGACCTTTAAAAGCAGATGCCAAAAGTTCTACTTCTACTGGGGAAATCATAAAATTGAGGAGACAAGGAGTTCAGAGGGTAAACTGGTAGCTGTAATAAGGCAGAAATGCTTTTCAGTGGCTGTAGCAGGTGGGAACTGGTGAAGATGTCTGACATGGTGAGAACGGTGAAGAAGCTGTGGGGACACAGCCAGGACAGCTGACCCCAGCTGACCAAAGGGTTATTCCATACCGTACGATATCACACTCAGCATATAAACCTGCAGGAAGAAGGAAAGGGGGGGATGTTTGGAGTGATGGAATTTTTCTTCCCAAGTAACTGTTACATGTGATGGAGCCCTGCTTTCCTGGAGGTGGCTGAACACCTGCCTGCCCATGGGAAGTGGGGAATAAATTCCTTGTGTTGCATGTGTGGCTTTTTTTTTTTTTTTACCTAATAAGTTCTCTTTATCTAAAGCCATGAGCTTTCTCCCTTTTATTCTTCTGATTTTCTCCCCCATCCTGCCAGGTTTTAGTGAGTGAGTATCTGTGTGGCTCTTAGCTGCTGACTGGGGCAAAGCCATCTTTGTAAAACTTCAGACAGGAATTTATCACCTTGCATAAGTAGAGCTTAACAGAAGTTCTTGACTCCAGAAAGATCCTTCAGAAATGAATGGTGAGTTAAAATTTCTCTTTTGCTATTTACTAAGCCTTTAAGATTTGAGCCACTCTTTTACACGAAGATGAGTATTTGTTCTTCTGGGCTGTGTACCCTGGGGTTTGGAAGTGCTCAACCTGGAAAATTACAGGCTGCATAAAGGCTTACATCCTCTGCATAAAGTTTAAGGATTTGGGAATACAAGCCAGGTTCTCTTCAGGTGCATTACTGGCACAGGATCTGCCCCAAACCCAGTAAAAACAGAATCACAGAATGGCTGAGGTTGGAAGGGACTTCTGGAGGTCTCATGGTCTGACCCCTGTGCTCAAGCAGGGCCAACTAGACCTGTCTGTCCAGCACCCTGTCCAGGCAACTTTTGAGTATTTTCAAGACTGGTCACAGGTGGTGTTTCCCAGGGCTCACTCTTGGGGCCAGTTCTGTTTAATAACTTTATCAATGATCTGCATGAGGGGATGGAGTGCATCCTCAGTAAGTTTGCAGATGACACCAAGTTTGAATGGGAGTGTTGATGATCTTAAGAGTAGGAAGGTTTTACAGTGGAATCTGGACAGGCTGGATCAATGGTCTGAGGCCAACTGTGTGAGATAAAACAGTGCTAAGTGACAGGTTCTGCACTTGGGTCACAACAACCCCATGCAATACTGCAGGCTTGGGGAAGAGTGTCTAGAAAGCTGCGTGGTGGTTTTCCACCTGGAGATGTTGATAGATAACCAGCTGAATACGAGCCAGCAGTGTGCTGAAGCCAACAGCATCCTGGCTTGTATCAGAAATAGCGTGGCCAGCAGGACTAAGGAAGTCACTGGTACTTGGCACTGGTGAGGCCATATATCAAGTATAATGTTCAGTCTTGTGCCTCTTGCTACAGGACAGACATTGAGATTCTGGAGCGTGTCCAAAAAGGAGCAATGAAGCTGGTGAATGGTCTAGAACACAAGTCTTACAAGGAGGAGCTGAGACAATTGGTGGTGTTTAGTCTGTAGTAAAGGAAGCTTAGGGGAGATGTTATTGCTCACTACATCTACCTTAAAGGAGGTTGTATCCAGCTGGATGTCAGTCTCTGCTCCCAAGTACCAAGCAATAGGACAAGAGTAAATGGCCTCAAGTTGTGCTAGTGGAGTTTTAGATTGAATATTAGGAAAACTTTCTTCACAGAAATAGTTATCAATCTTTGGAACAGGCTGCCCAGGGAAGTGGCTGAGTCATCTTCCCTGGAGGCATTTGAAAGACATATAGGTGTGGTGCTTAGGGACATGTTTTAGCAGTTGTTCTTGGCAGAGTTAGGATAATGGTTGTATTTGACAATTTTAAAGGTCTTTTCCAACCTAAACAACTCTAGGAGTTCTATGGTTCACGGTACCTACTTATTGAGGCAGTTGTCTCTTCAGAAGGTGACGTCTTCCATTGTAATTTTAAAATTCCAGGTTATACACCTCTAGTTACCTTCATGCATTGCTCAAGATGTTGTAATCTAGTTTGCCCAGGGAGTTGGTTGAGTCACCATCCCTGGAGGTATTTAAAAGAAGAGTAGATGTTGTACTTGGTGATGTGATCTAGTGTTGGACCTAATAGGACTGGATAGAGGGTTGGGCTCGATGATCTTGAATGTCTTTCTGAACCAAAACCATTCTGTGATTCTATTATTCTATTTTTCTGAAGATAATTAAATTATGCTAGAATAATAGCAGCAAATTGCATTTAAATTGGAATGTGAAGAGTGTAGTAGCTTGAGATTGCACATAGGAACCAAATTGCTCTTTAGCATGCCTTTAATTTTCATTGTTGTTTTGAAATCCATCTGTACTGAGTCTCTACTGTGGCAACAGGTTGAATGAAATCAGCATTTCTCAAGACTAGTTACTGTACCATTTTATTCTCTTCACTAAAATAAATCATTCTTCAGGATGATATAAGGAAGTTGTCACAACTTAAATGTCTCCACACAAGTCAACGCAGCATGGTGAATAAACAAAATGAGTTAGAAAAATGTGCATATCTGCAGGCATATGATCTTATTGCCATCATGGAGATGTGGTGAGATGGTTCCTGTTACTGGAGTGTTGGAATGGAAGGATACAGGTTCTTTTGGAAGGACAAGCAGAGGAAATGATGATGATGAGGTGTGGTTCTTTATTTCAATACTCAGCTGGAATGCATGGACCTCCATCTGGGGATGGATGAGGACCCAACTGAAAGTTTATGGATCAGGATTAGAGGGAGGTCAGGGACAGGGAACATTATAGTGGGGGGTTGCTACAGATCACCCAACCAAGAAGACTGAGATGATATCTTCTATCTATGGATAGGAGCAGCCTCACATTCACAAGCCCTGGTCTTCATGGAGGACTTCAATCACCCGAATATCTCTTTGAGGGACAACACAGCAGGGAATAAACAACATAGGTGATTCCTGGAATGCATCAATGATAACTTCTTTCTCTAAGTGGTAGAGGAGCCAAAGAGGAGAAGTGCCATTCTGGGCCTTGCTCTTACCAATAAGGAGAGGTTGGTATGAGAATTTGAAGCTCAAGGGCAGCCTTGGCTGCAGTGACCATGAAATGGTGGAGTTAAAGATCCTTAGGGCATTGAGGAGGGTGCACAGAAAACTCATTTCCTTGGAGCTCAGGAGAGCAGACTTTGGCCTTTTCAGGGACCTGCTTTGTAGAGTACCATGGGACAAAGGCCTGAAGGAAAGAAGGGCCCAAGAAAGCTGGTTAACATTCAAGAGGTGCTGGTTAGCACCTCTAAACTCAGGAGCAATGCATCCCAATGAAGAAAAAGTCAGGCAAAACCACTGAGAGGCCTGCATAATGAACAAGGAGCTCCTGGGCAAGATCAGACACAAAAAGGAAGCCTACAGAGGGTGGAAGCAAGGGCAGACAACCTGGGAAAAATACAGAGACATTGTCCAAGCAGCCAGGGATCACAGGAAAGATAAAACCCTGACAGAATTAAATCTGGCCAGGGACGTCAAGGACAAGAATCACAGAATCACAGAATCATAGGGGTTGGAAGGGACCTCAAGAGATCATAGAGTCCAACCCCCCTGCCAAAGCAGGTTCCCTAGGACAGATCACACAGGTAGGTGTCCAGACGGGTCTTGAAAGCGTCTATGGATATGTCAGTGATAAAAGGAAGATGAGGGAAAATGTGGCCACTCTCCAGGGGAAAATGGGACACCTGGTTACGTGGGAGATGGAGAAAGCCAGGGTACTCAACAACTTCTCTGCTGCATTGGCAAGTGATCTAGCCATACCACCCAGAAGGCAGAGACAGGGACTGGGAAAATGAAGGAGCACCCACTGTAGAAGATCAGGTTTGAGAATATCTAAGAAGCCTGAAAGTGCACAGGTCCATGGGACTGGATGAGATATATCTGCGAGTCCTGAGAAAGCTGACAGATGAAGTTGCTAAGCCATTATTCATCACATTTGACAAGTCATGGCAGTGCAGTGAAGTAACCACTGACTGGAAAAGGGGAAACATAACTCCCATTTCTTTAAAAAGGGAAAAAAGAAGACCAGGGGAACTATAGGCCAGTCAGTCTCACCTCTGTGCCTGGCAGATCAGCTAGGAAACTATGCTCAGGCATATGGAAAATAAGGAGGTGACTTGTGACAGCCAACATGGCTCCACAAAGGGAAAATTTTGCCTGATAATTTTAGTGGCATTTTACAATGGGGTTACAACGTTGGTGGATAAGGGAAGAGCAAGTGATATCATCTACCTGGGCTTGTGCAAAGCATCTGACACTGACCCGCTCAACGTCGTCTCTAGATAGGAGAGATCATGGATTTCATGGATGGACCACGTGGTGGATGAAGAATTGGCTGGATGGTCACACTTCAAGAGTTGCAGTCAACATCTGGATGTCCAAGTGGAACCAAATGACAAGTGGTGTTCCTCAGGGATCAGTATTGGGACTGGTACTGTTTAACATCATTATTAGAGACATGGACAGTGGGACTGAGTGCACTCTCAGCAAGTTTGCCAACTACATCAAGCTGTGTGGTGCACTCAACACACTGGAGGGAAGTGATGCCATCCAGAGGGACCTTGACAGGCTTGAGAGGTGGGCCCATGTGAATTGCATGAAGTTAAAGGCCAAGCACTAAATCTACCCTCTGTTAGATTAGATATAAGGAAAACATTCTTCATTGTGAGGGGGGTGAGACACTGAAACAGGCTGCCCAGAGAAGCTGCGGCTGCCCCCACCCTGGTAGTGTTCAAGGTTGGATGGGGCTTTGGGCAGCCTGGTCTAGTGGAGGGTGTCCCTGCCCATGACAAGTGAGGTTGGAAATTTGAGGTCACTTCCAACTCAAACCATTCTACATTTCTATGAATCTGACTTTATGAAATAGAAAAGATACAAAGATGTTAGTGTAATCTATAAACATTATACTATAGGTTTAGACTTTCACAAGAGAAACAGAAATACAGGCCTGTATTGCTTGCTTGAAGGAACACAACATCCAGTGAGAGGCTATAGCAATTAAGTGTTAGAACAAGAATAGAGGCTTTTCAAAAAGAGATGCTGAAAGGAATAACATTTTACTCTGTAGTAATAGAGAGAGAGGAGTTTACTGTAGAGACAAATAAAAAAGACCTATTGCCCTTGCCCCCCTCTCTTTTCATAAAAGCCAGTGGTATGTGTAAAGTGACAAGCTATTTGCATTAGATTCAACAGTGAACTTTGATTTCTCCAAGGCATAAATTAGTATGGTTCTTGTCCTGGACAAAATAGCTTCATGGCTTTTGCTCTCTTTATATATGATCATGCATGCTGCCCCAAAATGTGTTGTGCTTTGTGAGGTTTGGAGCAGATAAGGGGTGAATAGAAAAAATGTTTTCTAAATCAGAATCCACTACCATGTGGATGGAAACTGACATCAGGTCAGTGTGACTAGCTTCAGAGGAAAAACAGATAAACATAGTGGAATTGGAGGCTAGTTCCTAGGCTAGATGCATCTCTGTAACTTGAATATTAAAACCCCAGGGTGGTCCCAGTCTGGATACTTGCCAGGGCCACTTGCACCTTGGGTGAAGTTAGGGATTTCTGATCTGGGATTTCTTGTTTCATTTAATTGTCATTCTTTAGGAGTCAGTGTCACACAAGTAAAACTTCTCTGAGAACAGAAAAAGAAACTAGGGAGGATGAAAGCAAGATCTGTTGAAGTTGGCTTGGTCTCCCTGTGCCCAAGGAGAGTAATTTGATAGAATCCATGTTCAGGCTCATATCTGCCAGCCTCTCACCTCTCAGAAGGTTTATGATGACTAGCTGCAGTTATCTTTTGTGAACAGGGCTTTCTTAATTACATTCTGCTTACGAAATTTTTCTTCAAAATCTATCTGGTACCTCTTGCATATCCATGAAACACCTGTGATAAAAATTATCTTGGTTTAAACACTAAGCAGTAGCTGTTGCTCTTGAAGATAACATTATATATATATATATATGTATGTATGTAAGTGAACACTTCTATGCTTGCCCTTTCTTTAGTGCAAACAGCTTCCTCCCTCAAATCTGTCAAGTCTCCCTCTTCAGTATACTTGTTAATTAAAGTTAGTATTCCTTCCTTCAAAAGTAAGGAGAGATGAAGGAGTGCAGAAAACTCTGGTCTCTACAAATTCAACCCTTGACCTTGGCTGTGTAGACCTCTACCATACAGTTCGGTACAGTACCACGTCACTTCATCTAATTTTACCCTGTGTCAACAAGGTGCTACTCCCTGTTTTGTAGTGGCTTATTTGAGCTGAAACTCCACTTACAATACCTTTCTGTTCCAAAGCTTCTTTGCAAATTATCACCCCCCTACTCCCACTATGCTATTCCTTACGGTGAAGTGCGTGGTTCAGCAGAGTAAAAAACATTCTGTACTTCAAGCTGCACTTCCACCTGCAGTTCTTCTCCCCAAATGTATTTCTTTAAGATGTGGCCTCTGTAAATGTCAAGATGACCTTAAGAATGTAACAAGCCAAGACAAACAGCCACATGCATACTGACTTCAATATATGGGATTGAAAACAGTAAGCAATGGACAAATTGGTGAAAAGGTAAAATTGCTTATATGAACGTGAAAGGAAATGTAGCCTCAACGGTCTGTAACCATCATTATCACTAATGTAGCATAATCCTTATTTTGGTTATTGCACAGAATATAAATCTCAAAGTCAGCAATGCAGACAGTACATGTGCTTCACTTAGGAATGTAATACATGTGGCATTAAAGGTGGCCTGTAATTGGGCTCATTTAAACAATTACTAGGTATGAAATGGATTGTTTGTTCTCTCTTAGATATAATGTTCAATTAATAGAGTTCTATTAACATTCAGGTTGGAGAACAAGACAGGACTCAAAAGTTAATTGACTGCAACAATAGCCTGTTGCATTTGAAGATTTGAAATGAACTTTCCTTCACACTTAATGAGCTAGAGCTTTTTAAATTGGAAAAATATTTGTTATAGTGCTCCAGCTGTTAACATTATAAATGCCTAGGGACTCCTCTAGTTTAATTTGTTATGCTCTCATTTAAAGTTCACCGCAATACATTTTAAATGGTAACATGTGAACCAGGGGCAAAAATTGATCACTTCTTACAGATGACTCTTCAAAGCCTGAACAAAAGCAGGCTGGAAGCCCTCACAAAGCGATAAAGCAGACATTAAGAACAGACTATTGTTTATGGTGGGTGACAGGCTTTGTGTCAGAAACAAGCACCACAGTTTGGCAAAGGTTATTTATGCTCTACAGAATCCATCTGAACAAGGATCTTCTTGCAACAGAGAACATACGTTTGGGATGCTGCAGTTTTTATTAGGTTTGAAGGGACAAGAAAAAAAAAATCAATGTGTTTTGGATATAATTCTAAAATGTTTCCTTGCCTCTATTGCTCTCAGGATATAAAAAATCATCAAAATTTCTTTTTTTCCTTTGTCTTAACTTAGCAAATGTTCCATCAGGGTTTAAACCCGAGGATAGCTAAAATACATATGAAACAGTGTTGGGAGGAATCGACTGTTGACACTTAAGGCACAGTTCTTTCCTGCATCAGGAAATGATGTACAAGCACACCTCAAAAGTTCTCTTGCCTACAACAGGCACCCATTTTTATCTCTGCAGAAAGAGTAATGGTATAACTAAATAAAAGATAAAAGTTGTCAAAACTCTTGTTCACCTCAATATAAAAGTAGAGTATTATGAATTCTGCTTCATAACTAGGAAATACAGACCAGAATTTCTCATTATCATCAGGGGATTTGATCACAAAGAGCATAAAAGATGCATGACTTCATCTAAATATTAATGTTGCAGTTAAAATTGTATGCTTACAGCAGTTGAGAAAACATCTAAGTCTTTAAGGTTCTGTACCTTTTTTTTTAATGCCTGCATGTACTTTTAAGGGAAATAAAAGCATTGTTCATGGTGTACATTAAGGAGGAGTGACAGTGTTAGACTCCTGAGTAGAACTCCCAAGCTGAGTAAGTACAAGATTGCTATAGAAGTGTTGATCCTATAACTGAGATCCTCTAGATCAAGGACTGACATTGGTTCCAAAACTGTCACAGCCAAGGAAGGAAAGTAATCTTCTGTTCACAGGTGCTGAGAAAGTAGGTGGTTAGGACAACGTCAGAACAACTTGAGGCTTCAAGGACAAGCAGATGATACTACTGCTTCCTTAATACTTTTGTTATTTCAGAGAAAGTACTGTCTGCTAGACTGGTAAGGTAAGGTAACTGCAGGACTGGAGAGAGGAAAGGGCATCTGAAGAAGGGACTGTATTGTTAGGTATTGATAACATGGGTGTAAGTATGTCAAGCTTACAAATTTCCTTCCCAGGTTCCTTGAGAAATAGGTTGGGGACAGAGTTGGGTGCTTGCAAGGAGGTGAGGGATCTTACAAGATACGTGAGCTGGAGGTGCTGAGGGAGAGGAGTCAGAGTATGAAAGCTGGAGAAGGGAGTATTGGGGTAAAACATGCTTTTGTGTTCAAAGAAAGTCTACCAGTGGCAATGTGCACAAGGGGCAGCAGAGAGATGATGTTGGTCAGCCAACGCTGGATGGCAGCGCAGTGTTCCTGCGTGTCAGCCACCCCTCCCAGCTTTGTATCATGGGGGTACTTGCTGAGGGTGGATGCTATTCCCTCATCAAGGTCGTCGATGAAGATATTAAACAGGACTGGACCCAACACCGAGCCCTGGGGAACACCGCTAGTCACAGGTCTCCAGCCAGACTCTGCTCCACTGATCATGACCCTCTGAGCCCGGTCCGACAGCCAGTTCTCAACCCACCTCACTGTCCACTCATCTATCCCATGATCTCTCAGCTTTTCTATCAGGATGTCATGGGAGACAGTATCAAAAGCCTTGCTGAAGTCAAGGTAGATGACATCCACTGCTCTCCCTCCATCCACCCAGCCGGTGATGAGATCATAGAAGGCTATGAGATTGGTCGAGCACGATCTCCCCTTGGTGAATCCATGCTGACTACTCCTCATGACCTTCTTCTCTTCCAGTTGCTTGGTAATGGCATCCAGAACAAGCTGTTTCATCACCTTTCCAGGGACAGAGGTGAAACTGACTGGCCTGTAGCTACTCAGATCCTCCTTCTTGCCCTTTTTGAAGTCAGGAGTGACACTGGCTATCTTTCAGTCTTCAGGCACCTCTCCTGTTCTCCAAGACCTGTCAAAGATGATAGCAAGCTCAGCAATCACCTCTGCCAGCTCCCTCAGCACACGTGGATGCATCCCATCAGAGCCCAATTCATTTATCTGCTGTTTCTGTCAACAAGACGGAAACACTGTGCATTTATCTGTGGGCTTGATAATGTTACAAACTTTCTACCCAAGTTGCCATGTGCAATGAAAAGACTAAATAACCCCATTCACTGTGACTGCATGAATCTGCCCTAACATGGAGCTGTTTGAACAGCAAACACGGGTGTGATTTTGGTGAGCTGGAGTATGGGTTCTTCAACACACATTTAAATGCAGAAGATCAGATATCTAATTTCATTAAACAAGACTCTTAAGTTGCAGAGCTTCTGTCTTGCAAGATATGTACTCGGTTTTGAATCACTGTGCTATGTAAGGCTTCAGTAGCCAGTGCGTTCCATTGAAATGCACAGGTCATCATCCAATTGTCAGGCAGCATTGTCACCCAATTTATAGAAGGAGAACACCTTTTATCCATCAGAAACAAAAGGAGCAATAATCCTCAAAGGCAGCCGAGTACCAGCTTGTACTTTTTTGTGACAAGAGGATGGCATAGATTCAAGAGGCCGGTTTTTGGAAAATAATAAATCAAGGTACTTATGCATAATGGAACCTAATTTTTCACCCATTGTCCTTGACACAAAGAGTTTAGTTGTCTTTATTGGGTTGGATGTCACAAGCCTAAAGCAGGCTCTCTCATGTACATCAGGTACAATTGATTCCTTCAGAAGTAAGACGCTATGTTACAGTACTTCAGTGTAAAAAGACTGAGGCAGGTCATGTCATTGGTTGTGGGTTTTTTTAATGGAGAAGTATTAACTGTAGGTCAATATGTTTGGGCAATGGATAAGCTGACTTCCTACTGAATGAAACTACATAGGAATAAAAACCCAAGGTTTATTGAGTTGATGAATCTGCAACCTATTTATTATTTCTGAAAGAAAATAAGGCCTCCCAGCAGTTACCTTAAATGTTCTGCTATGTGGTGATTTGTCAGTGCTGTGACAATTTCTTAACTGTTGAGGGATCATCAGAAGCAATCTATGTACCATCACTGTACACTATCTACATCAAAAAGGAAATTGTGTTATTACAATGCATCAAACATGCCAAATTTCAGGCAGAACAAATTATTCTTAACATGCTTCCACTTGTATTTTTACAGCTGCCTCTGGGTATATACTGTAAAGTCTCATTAAGACAAAATGGAAGAAACCGTTCAGTTCAGACCAAATTCTCATATCTGAAACTCTCTGTTCCAGGAACAGAGGGAAGGCTTGTGATATGTTGTGGAATAGAAAAAACCCCACACCTCATCTGCCAAGATTTCTTAAATAAGTAATAAAGTGTAAATATATTCAGGTATCTACTGCTTGGCATAAAACCAAAGAAAACTGCAGCATGGAACAGATGCAAGCCAAAGCATGAACAGTTGCAAAACATAGCAGAAATCACAACTGATACCTAAATGCAGATTGCCAGAGGTAGTATTTAGATAAGTTAGAGCTGCTTTTTCAATGTTAAATGGTACTTGGAGATAATAGTATACCTCATTGGCGTCTGAGAAACTGCAATATTAATGAAAACAAGTATGCTACAGGTCCTGTAGCAGTGGTGTAATGGCACATTAACAAGAAGATACAACCAGAAGAGATTTTTATGATTGTCAAAAATTGAGTTTAAAATTTATCTGTAAGTGGAGGTACAGCAAGCTTAAAAAGGTAAGGTTTGTTTGGACTGAGAGCTTAAAGGCTCAGTTACATAGTGATTTTAATATAAAAAGATTGTTGCAGACTTTTCTAAATTCATTCACATGGCAGGCTCTGCCCAGCAAGAGGCAAAAGCTCACCCCAGAAGATCAGTCCAAGTATTTCAAATTTACTGATATGTGGGATCTTAATTGTTGTTTCCAACATCCTGACTGAATTTCTGAGATACGTGGCAGTCTGTCAAATGACTAAAGAAATGTTACAGTTTGTCTCATGTTGTCACCATAACATCCAAAAGCACTAGGAATTTCCAGAGCCTTGTATAATGAAGGAAAATCCTATGTTGATATCTCCTTACCAAACACTTAGGTCTAGTGATCTTTCTGCTAGAGCTGAAACTCACCTCCAGGGCTGGAGAACAAGTGTCTGGCTGAGAATTCACCCTATTATCCATTAAACATGGAAAGGACCATTGTCCTGTCCTTTGTATTCACCAGTTTCTGAGCAGAGTTGACAGAAATGAAGCCATACCTGGCTGTTTTCTGCTCTCTCACTGGTTCAAGATAAATCTCCTATGACATTTAAAAAATAATCCTTAGTGTTACCATCTTTGGTAACTAGTCCTCTCAAACTGTAGCTGTCCATACCATACCTTTAAAGGTTCAGGGTCAAAACCTGATTGCCATGGGGATTTGCAGTGAGGGAGTAGGTTATATCTCTGCATTACAAGCGATACACTCTGAAGTGCTGAAAGGGGACGATGTCTGCTTCTCATATGCCCTGACCACCCTTCACAAGTAGTATCAAGTCCACTTTTCAGGAGAGCTGTGAAAGAATGACATATACCTTCTACCACTAGAAGAAAGCAGTGCTGCCCACATTCATGGTTCTGCACTTTTGAAAAGACTGGGATTTTTCCTGTATGAGAAAGAAGCACAAACTTCTGATAAATCAAGGTTAAATAGGGGCATGAGAGCCTAGTGACTAGACTTCTCTCAAATTGATATCTGAAGAAAAGCACCATGATATGATTAAACTATCCAAAGCATGAATTGCTGTAAAAGGCAGCCTTTGGCAAGTCATCAAAGCTCTTCTTCTGCTTTCTTTGCATTTCTAAGGATGTAGCTGTAGTGATGAGGAATGAAGATTCTGCAGGCTCACCTTCCCTCTGCATATTCCTCTCGTGGCTCTGAAAGCTGGCAGTAAAATACTCACTGTTAACATCTCTCTCTTCATCAGTTCCAGTAATGAACAGACTGTCTACTTCAAAAATAATGGCCACTTAAGAATGAATTGATTGTGCTTCATAGTGAAGCGTTGTGCTACTGCAAATTCTACCAGCCACGAGATTTCTTTTTTGGCAGCAAATCTAGATATCTGTGCAGGTCTTTCTTGACGGTTCAGAGAACCTTGGTGAAAAGTAACAAGCTCTTAAGTAGTGTTTAAATGTCACACCTCTGTAACAGGATGATAGAAGCCCAACGAAGCTTAATATAGATCTGTCAGTTTACCACAAGAAATAGCTTGTTTAATATTTATCTTCACTGGTAAGGCCCATCTCAGGTATAGACTACAACATTTCTTAGCTGGATATTAATACAATAGGTTCAAATTCAGCTAAAGCTGTGTGCAGATACATTAGAATACACCTTCTGTACAGCTGTAACAACTTATTTTCTTGGTTTTGGTAGAATTAAAATCAGGTTATCATGCTTAATTTTTGAATATAGATTTGCCTTTATATGTGTGTGATGAGTAGATTTTAAAAAAAGCTCTTCCAAAATTACTTCACTGACAAAAGATGAATGCATAATGATCATAAATCAGTAAATGCTACACAGTTAATATCCTGTAACTGTGGACCCCCACATCTTCAGTTCAAAAAGAGTTTGTATTAACACATGGAGCTAACCCATACTGAGAAGACAATGCAAAGACCATTAGATTAGTGATCTAGCATACCTAACATCAATTAAAGGAACTGTTGGTGTTAATTCTAATGAAAATTTATTTTTGAGTGCTGAAGGATATGATAACAAGGAAAGCGATGAACCCTCTAGTTCAATATTAAATACCACTTTAGTCAAATGCTCCAGTGGTGGCAATAACGCAAAAGATAAGAGTTGGCAAAAGAAGATGAGCAATGGTGTATAGTGCAAACTAAATTAAAATATATTGAAGATTTATGGTTTTCATTACATATTATTTCTCAAGAAGACACTCAGTCACATGGTAACAGGAGAGCAAATGACTTTCAGGACTCTACTATGGTCATTTGGCATCCAGCCTTGAGCCCAGCTGGTGCTGTCAGGCCTAGGGAAAGCTTCTAGATGCTTCTTGCAGAAGCCACCCCTGCATCCTCCCCTTCCTCCACCAGAACTCAGCCATGCAAAACTACAAATGCTAACCTACGAGAATTTTCTTCAAACATATACAAAATTTGGGCTAGCCAATTATCTGATGAGTTTCAATATAATTGCCTAGCTATGGCTTAAACCTGCTGAGCTGAGAAACCAAATATCCTATCTCTCTCAGAATGGATAAGGAGTATCTTTGGGAATTTTTCAAGCCTGTGAAGTGGATTTTTTGCATATCAGGCAAACAAAGTTTCTATCACAATGAATGAGAAACTGGATAGTTAGTTACAGAAGCACTTCTGGAAATGCAGCTGCATGGGGGAAGGTACAAAGCCAGAAACGCTGCATTGTGGGGTAAAAAATTGATGTGCAGTAATATGGACATAACTTTAAAATCTGGGTGGTCAAAGGTAATAAGTACCATTGGTTCTCCATGTTAGTAGAAGTTCCTTCCCAGACCTCCTCTGCAACATCACCTCTGTAAAGCACCAGATGTCTGAAACAGAAGACCAAAACACAGGTTTAACATGGATCTTGCTAGCTTGAAGACTTAACTATGTACCCACAAATGTAGTTCTCTGCTTGTCTGGTCACAGGAAAGGGTCACAGAGGTGGGCAGGTACTTCTAGATAGAATGTTTACTGGTGTTGAAGAGGCCAGCCAGGCGTTAGTGCTGCTAAGCAAACATAAACTATTATGTTCAAGTGAAAATAAGTACAGAGTATAACATTGTCCTGTTTTCAGCTATGATGGAGTTAAATTTTTTTTTAGCAGTGAATGGAATGCCATGTTTGGGTGTTAGCATGAGAATAGTGCTGATAGCACCCTGATGTTTCCGATTTGTTGCCGGGCAATCAAGTACCTTTCTCAGCTCTGCATACTTCCTTACTAGTGAGAAAGGAGGGGACGAAGCCAGGACAGGTGACTCGAATTGGCCAAAGAGGATATTCCATACCAGTTACGTCATGTTCGGTATAAGGGGGGACTGGGGGGAAGAGGGGGAGACAACGCCAGGACGTGCAGTTTCTGGGGACGGTTGGGTTGTCCGGGACGGGCTCTAAGCTGTGCGGCCTGAGTTGTGTGGTTTGGTGAGAAATTGCATTGTGTATCACCAGTTTCATCTATTTTGTGCTTTAAACTTATGTTATTGTTATATCTAGTTTTCTGTTATTGTTTAGTAAACTATCCTTATCCCAACCTGCGTGGTTCTGGTTTCTAGGTTGTGGTTTATTTTCCTCCTTTCTTCCTTCCCTTTTCCCCTTCCCCCAACTTTCCCTCCCCCTTCCTTTTAAAAGTACAAGCCACTGTGTGGGGTGCGGCCCCCGGCTGGGGCAAAACCACGACAGTTATTTTTATCCACCCCTTATTCCATACCATTTACGTCATGACCAGATCCAACAATTTTCTTTGGGTACAACCAGTTTCGTGTTTCACACACCCATATATGTATGTACACATGTATGCACACATACGTGCATACAGATCTTATTCCCTCAGTCTGTGAATCATCCCTCTGAAGTTGTTGAGTTCATTTAGTCCATGATTTTCAGGCTCCATTTGTTGTAACAGTTTCTCAGGATAGTTGTATGTTCCATTGGCTTGTTGCATGCTGCATCTCAGGCTCTTGGCTGATATACCTGGCATGGTCCATGCTCATAGTCTGTGGGTCAGAGTTTATTTTCAAAGGGAGAAAAAAAAGTTCTTGAGGGGCCAGGCTTTAGTTCCATCATCATGGCACTCATTCTTCATTAACTTGTATGACTCCGGCTATAATGTTATAGTACAACATACAGCAATCATAACAATAATGAATATACAATAATGGGTTATTTGGCAATTATTATAATTTCTACTTTATTAATTATATTGGCTATTCTCACCCAAAATCAAATCCCCTTGAGGTACATATCGAACTTCTCCATCCCTCTGCATTACCCACCAAGTACAGCCAGGTCCTTGAGCAAAAACAATTCCAGACATGGGTTTACCTTTGCCTGAAGCATGGATGACCCAAACTCTCTTTCCCAATACACTCTTCATATGCACTACTGGGACTCTGTCTCCCTCTACAGTACGTGGAAATTTTGACTGGGCAGGGCCAGCCCGATTGGTAGATCCCCTAGAGTTAACTAACCACGTGGCTTTGGCCAAGTGTGTATCCCAATGCTTGAATGTCCCACCACACATTGCTTTCAGTGTAGTTTTTAAAAGTCCATTATATCGTTCAATTTTCCCAGAGGCCGGTGCATGATAAGGAATGTGGTACACCCACTCAATGCCATGCTCTTTGGCCCAGGTGTCTATAAGAGTGCTTCGGAAATGAGTCCCATTGTCTGACTCGATTCTTTCTGGAGTACCATGTCGCCAGAGGACTTGCCTTTCAAGGCCCAGAATTGTATTTCGAGCAGTGGCATGGGATACGGGATATGTTTCTAGCCAGCCGGTAGTTGCCTCCACCATTGTAAGCACATAACGTTTGCCATGGCGGGTTTGTGGGAGGGTGATGTAATCAATCTGCCAAGCCTCCCCATATTTATATTTCATCCACCGTCCTCCATACCAAAGGGGCTTTAACCGCTTAGCTTGCTTGATTGCAGCACATGTCTCACATTCGTGGACAACTTGTGCGATGGCGTCCATGGTCAGGTCCACCCCTCGATCCCGAGCCCATCTGTATGTTGCATCTCTCCCTTGATGACCCGAGGTATCATGAGCCCATCGAGCCATGAATAATTCACCCTTACGTTGCCAGTCTAGATCTACCTGAGCCACTTTAATCCTAGCAGCCTTATCTACCTGATGGTTGTTTTCATGTTCCTCCATGGCCCGACTCTTAGGTACATGGGCGTCGACATGACGTACCTTTACAACAAGTTTCTCTAACCGAGCAGAGATATCTTGCCATAAGTCATCAGCCCATATAGGTTTGCCTCTACGCTGCCAGTTGTTCTTTTTCCACTGCTGCAACCACCCCCACAGGGCATTCGCCACCATCCATGAATCAGTATAAAGGTAGAGCCTTGGCCACTTTTCTCTCTCAGCAATGTCCAGGGTTAACTGGATGGCCTTCACCTCAGCGAACTGGCTTGATTCACCTTTTCCTTCAGTGGCTTCTGCTACTCTTCTTATAGGATTCCATACAGCGGCTTTCCATCTCCGATGCTTACCCACAATGCGACAAGACCCATCAGTGAACAGGGCATATCGCTTCTCATTCTCTGGCAGTTCGTTGTAGGGTGGGGCTTCTTCAGCGCGTGTTACCTCCTCATCCTCTGTTGACATCCCAAAATCTTTGCCTTCTGGCCAGTCTGTGATCACCTCCACGATTCCTGGGCGATTGGGGTTTCCTATTCGAGCCCGCTGTGTAATTAGTGCAACCCACTTGCTCCACGTAGCATCAGTGGCATGGTGTGTAGAAGGAACCTTCCCTTTGAACATCCAGCCCAGCACCGGCAGTCGGGGTGCCAGGAGGAGCTGGGCTTCACTTCCAATCACTTCTGAGGCGGCTCGAACCCTTCATAGGCGGCCAGTATTTCCTTTTCTGTTGGAGTATAATTGGCCTCAGATCCTTTGTAGGCCCGACTCCAAAACCCCAGCGGTCGACCTCGAGTCTCCCCTTGTGCTTTCTGCCAGAGACTCCAGGTCGGGCCGTTCTCCCCAGCTGCAGTGTAGAGCACATTTTTAATATCTGTCCCTGTCCGGACAGGCCCAAAGGCCACTGCATGGACTATCTCGCGTTTGATCTGCTCAAAGGCTTGCTGTTGCTCAGGGCCCCATTGGAAATCATTCTTCTTTCGAGTTACATGGTAGAGTGGGCTCACAATGAGACTGTAGTTTGGGACATGCATTCGCCAAAAACCTATAACACCTAAGAAAGCTTGTGTTTCCTTTTTGTTGCTTGGTGGAGACATAGCTGCTATTTTATTAATAATGTCCATTGGGATGTGACGACGCCCATCCTGCCATTTTATTCCTAAAAACTGGATTTCTCGCGTAGGCCCCTTGACTTTACTTCGTTTTATAGCAAAACCGGCTTCTAAAAGGATTTTAATTACCCTGTTTCCTTTTTCAAAAGCTTCCTCTGCTGTGTTGCCCCATACAATGATGTCATCGATATACTGCAGGTGCTCTGGTGCTTCACCCTTTTCCAGTGTATTCTGGATTAGTCCATGGCAGATGGTGGGGCTATGTTTCCACCCCTGGGGCAGACGATTCCACGTGTATTGGATGCCTCTCCAAGTGAAAGCAAACTGTGGCCTGCACTCTGGCGCCAGTGGGATCGAGAAGAAAGCATTCGCAATGTCGATTGTGGCGTACCACTTGGCTGCCTTTGATTCCAATTCATACTGGAGCTCTAACATGTCTGGCACAGCAGCACTCATACCTGGAGTAACTTCATTTAGGCCACGATAATCTACTGTCAGCCTCCACTCTCCATTGGACTTCTTCACTGGCCATGTGGGACTATTAAAGGGTGAGTGGGTTCGGCTGATCACTCCCTGATCCTCCAGTTGACGAATCAGCTTATGGATGGGAATCAGGGAATTTTGGTTAGTACGGTATTGTCGTCTGTTCACCGTCGTCGTAGCAACTGGCACTTGCTGTTCTTCACCCTTCAACAACCCCACAACAGCAGAATCCTCCGAGAGTCCAGGCAAGGCACACAATTGTTCAATTTCTTCTGTTTCCAAAGCAGCTATTCCAAAAGCCCATCGGTACCCTTTTGGGTCTTTAAAATACCCTCTACGTAGATAATCTATACCGAAAATGCACGGAGCTTCTGGACCAGTCACAATGGGGTGTTTTTCCCAGTCCTTCCCAGTTAAGCTCACCTCAGCCTCTAGCACAGTTAGTTGTTGGGATCCCCCTGTCACTCCAGAAATACAAACGGGTTCTACCCCTTCATGATTCGATGGCATTAGAGTACACTGGGCACCAGTATCCACCAGAGCTTTGTACTCTTGTGGGTCTGATGTGCCAGGCCATCGGATCCACACAGTCCAATAAACCCGATTATCCCTCTCCTCCACCTGGCTGGAGGCAGGGCCCCTCTATTGCTGCTGATCATATTTGTTTTCCACTGGTTGCATAAAGGACTTAGAGGTCCCTTCAAAAGGATCAGGCACATCAGACATATAGGTAGGCCTTCCAGTTGGTCTAGGGAACTGCCCAGTAGAAACTGGTGCAGCCTTCTTCCTGGCAGAATCTCGTTGTGCGAATGTTTTACCCCGCAGCTCATTTACTCGTGCTCGAAGGGCTGAGGTGGGCTGCATATCCCATTTCCTCATGTCCTCTCCATGATCAAGCAGGTAAAACCACAATGTACGTCGTGGTGTGTATTCTCCCTCTTGGAACGATGGACGCTTTCTCCCAGTAGCTGCAACATTGCTCCATACGGGTTGGGAGTTGGACACATTGTTGTCAAGTCGTTGAACCAGTTTCTCTACTGCTGCAATGACGGAGAGGGAAACATTGTCTTGGTATTTCCGGAGTTGGCAGGCCACCTCATTTACGGTTGGCGGAGCCATATCATTCCAGTCAATTGCTGCCAGTGAATTGGTATACCCTGCTGGTGCACTTCCTACAACCTTACTCCACATATCTGGAGTGCATAGGACTTCATCGGGATCAGAGGGAAGCCGTGAATTGTCCAGATCATAATAAATTATCTCCCGTACAGCTAATTCTCTCAGGTGCTGGACAGATGTCTCTATGCTGTTACACTTAGGTGTCTGGCATGTAATATATTCCTTTATGGGATATCTTTCCTTCACACTTGACAGTAGTCGCCTCCAGAGGCTGAGGATTTCCGGCCTCCTCCCAATTGCTTTGTCAATTCCTCCTTCTCTAGCTAGGGATCCCAACTGCTTGGCCTCTCTGCCTTCTAATTCCAAACTATTGGCCCCGTGATCCCAACATCGGAGCAACCAAGTGATAATGTGCTCACTTGGGTGGCGGGTGAAATCTTTTCGAACCTCACGCAGCTCACTCAGAGTCAGGGATCGGGTAACAATCTCTGGTTCTGCCTCATCCTGATATCCTCGAGATGATCCCGGTTGATCATCATCCTTATCCGTCACTATACGAACTGATTTCTTTGTGCCTTTCCTCTTTTGTACGGGAGCAACAGACACTGGTGTGGATTGGTTTTTCGGATCATCTGCAGTGTCTGCTGTAGAGATTACAGTAGCTGCAGTATCGGTCACAGGGGTTGCAGTAGCTGCAGTGTCAGCCCCAGTGGTTGCAGCAGCTATAGTATCTGCCAGTCTGTTTCCTTTCCCTTCTCCCTGACAGTGCTGACAGTGCTGACAGTGCTGCCTGCTATCAAGCAGTGTTTGATAAATAGTGGCCAGAGCCCAGCACAGTGCAGTAAGGTGTCCATCTCTGGGAAACCTACAGCAATTTTTCCTTAGGTATGCAGTCACTTGATCGGGGTCTTGTAGCTGTTCAGGAGTGAAATTCCAAACCATCGGGCGTGAGAAAGTACCTAGGTACTCGCCCATACTTTGCCACATGCCCTGCCACTCGTGATTATTCTGTCTCGGAGAAAGCTCTTCAGTGGTATTCATAAACCTATGCTTGATATATAACAAAAACTGAACCATCTGCACCAAACCTACCAATAGCAAAATGCTAGTTTGAATATCCCAGAGATATTGAAGATTTTCAAAAACTGCCCTAAGAGCTGTTGTATTTAGCCCAAAGGAAAAGAAAGCAGTGCCCCCACCATACCGGCTGCTGTTATTAACCCCTCACTGTCCAAAGAATGGACAGGACAGCAAAACCTCATACAGGTACCAGCTTAAGCTCATGATCATCGATATTATTGTATCATAGACCGATATCATAAAATACACTATAATGAAGTATGGGAACAAATACGGGAGCCACAGACCTGAGAGAGTAAAGAATCCTGCCAGGATTGTATACAGCATGCGGTGGTTTTGCTGCCACAGCCTTGTGAATAAATACCACAACATCGTGACCAGAGATTGCTTAAACAACAGTGCTTATCTTAATTGCGATAGTTAGGGTCAGATCTACCGTTATCCCAACCATTCGTGCCCCTGTTCAGGCGCCAAAATAACTGTCGTGGTTTTACCCCAGCCGGGGGCCGCACCCCACACAGTGGCTTGTACTTTTAAAAGGAAGGGGGAGGGAAAGTTGGGGGAAGGGGAAAAGGGAAGGAAGAAAAGAGGGAACGAAACCACAACCTAGAAACCAGAACCACGCAGGTTGGGATAAGGATAGTTTACTAAACAATAACAGAAAACTAGATATAACAATAACATAAGTTTAAAGCACAAAATAGATGAAACTGGTGATACACAATGCAATTTCTCACCAAACCACACAACTCAGGCCGCACAGCTTAGAGCCCGTCCCGGACAACCCAACCGTCCCCAGAAACTGCACGTCCTGGCGTTGTCTCCCCCTCTTCCCCCCAGTCCCCCCTTATACCGAACATGACGTAACTGGTATGGAATATCCTCTTTGGCCAATTCGAGTCACCTGTCCTGGCTTCGTCCCCTCCTTTCTCACTAGTAAGGAAGTATGCAGAGCTGAGAAAGGTACTTGATTGCCCGGCAACAAATCGGAAACATCAGGGTGCTATCAGCACTATTCTCATGCTAACACCCAAACATGGCATTCCATTCACTGCTAAAAAAAAATTTAACTCCATCATAGCTGAAAACAGGACAAACATGAAAATTTGGAGTTCTTAAAAATTTGAACCATTTGTCCTCCCTGAGATCACCTGTCTTTGCCTGGCTGCACATCACATCCCCGCCTGGGTACTGAGTTTAGCTTTTGTGTGCCATGAAATTGATGGCTGCCAAGGCATCAGCCTGAGACCTGCAGTGCCAACTATTCATTGTGATTTCCTTATCTCCTTCCTCTACCTTCTTCCTCAGAAGAAAAAACCTCCAGAAATCCTTTCCTTTCAGGAGTCCATATTAAAGATTACCTCCTCTCTGCCACTGATTCTTCTTCAGATTGGATATTAAGAAAAAAAGATTCTTCACCAGCAGAGTGGTGAAGCATTGGAATAGGCTGCCCAGGGAGGTGGTGGAATCTCTGTCCCTGGGACTATTCATAAAACAGGTAGATGTGACACTTCAGGAGATGGTTTAGAGTTACAGTGGTGTTGGGCTGACAGTTGGACTTGATGATCTTGAAGGTCTTTTCCAACCTTGATAATTCTATGATTCTATGGTATGTACCTTGAATGGATGTTTTTGGTGAACCTCAGTAAATTCAGGTTAGGGATTAGGCTAAATGAACAACTGGAGACCCAGCCTGTAGTTCACCTTTTGATCTCTACAAGATGTATGTTATCTCTTGGGTGTATTGTAAAGACCTATTTGTAAACATGAATCTCTAGGAGCAGGATCTGCCTTTACTAGCCATGGATGCTATCAGCTTATTTACTATGCTACTTCATTGCACTGCAGCATGGGTGATTCCCACCACTTCTTTTCTTTTGGCAGTCAAAATTAATCTGACTGCTGCTGACAGATTCTGGTGATGGTTGTGAACTCTCATTGAGACATTTTCTGGAGTTTAGTTCTACCAGATATGCATTATGGTTTGAATCTGTATACCTGTTCACATGGCAACATAGGTCAGTTCACAAAAGCTAATTATTTTGGGTTCAGTGGCTACAAGTTGTCAATTGTCATTCAGGGCTATGGATGATTTACTCCTTATGACACAGGTCAAAAAGCAGGACGGGAGATCAAAATTAATCTCCCGGCAACTGAATTGATAAATTCTTCTGACATGTCACCTACAAGCTACAATTAAATCTCTGAAATTTTAATCTAGCTGTGAGATTCCTGTCTTTTGCATATTCTTCCTGCACCAAAGACATTACTGGAGTTGTGACAGCCTGCACACCAGTCACCCATTGGCTGCTGAGGCTTGGTGTTTTTTGGGTTTGGGGCTTTTTTTGTAACAAATTAACAGGTCGTGTTTTGAAAGGAATACAAGCCCCATGCTTTATGTCCACAGACCTAACTGTGAAATATGAGGCCATAGCTGAAGCCTCCTGGTATTTTACTCCCTCGCTGCTGCTTCACTACATTGCTGCAAACCTACAGCACATGGCAGGGGAGGCAGACCATCCATAGCAGGATGGGGCCCACTTGTCTCCATCTGGTGTTGTTCTGGATGTGCATTCTCACCTTGTGCCTCTTACAGCCTGGCAAACACAGGTCTAGACAACACGCCACAAACCACCACCTGCTAAACAGCTTTTTCAAGCCTATTTTCTTTAGGTTCTCAGTTAAATATAAATCAGTCATTTGTCTCAGTCCCTCAGAGCTGTTGTTTGATGCTGTAGCTCTAGCCAGACATGAGGCATGGTGTTACAAATTACACAGTACAATCACATTTATTTTCCCTAGCTGAGCTGTGCTCTGGGAACTCCTACAGGCACTCACCCCAGCAGGACGGGCAGCAGCACAGGGGTGGCTGTGTCCTTAGTCAGACTTCCCCAGGCTGGGAAGGGCCCTGCAGGCACCAGCGGGGCTCTGCCTCACCAGTGTGGTGGGACCTGGGTTGCGGCTGCTGGGCAGGAGCCTGGTGAGAAGTACCAGGGAGAGGCCTTGGTGGGAGGCCTCCCCTCACACTTGGGAGCTGCCTTGGAGCCTCAGCCCTGGACCTGGCCATCCACCTCCCTGACTGCTGAGCCTGTCCCCTGTCCCAGCACCCACTGCACCATCACCTTGCCCAGATATTACCAGCCCATGGCACCCTGGGTGCCTCATACAGTAAAGGCCAATGTGGGAGTCATGCAAGAAGTGTTGAGCTGTATCCTGCTAGAAAGTATTTCAGAGAGAAAGAAGCTCTCCTTTTACATGGCACCTACCGCTGTCAGCAGAAGGTAAGCCTTTATAAGTAAGCTGCAACAAGCCAGTTGTCCTAGCTCACCATCTTTTCCCTTCTTCTGCCTGGGCACTACTTGCAAGTACCACAATATGTTGTTCTTTTTTCCCCTGGACTTACACTCTGGAGTATACCTGCAGTCAGTTGCTTCACTTCCCCACTTTCTCAGAGCGGGAATGAGGTTGCTTTCTCCTTATATATCAGAGAGAAACCATCCTGAATCTGGGAGAAAATGCCATCCTCAGTTCTTCCCATGCTAGCTTGGGAGCAGGGGTTACACTCACCTTCAGCATATCTGGGCTGCTGCTCTAACTTCCACATGAGAAGCACATGAGTAACTTGATCTGGAAGAGATGTCTGGCACATGAATTTATGGCTGTGATCTTAAAATCAGGATGGGAGAACTGGTTCCTATTCTGTTTCCTTACCAATGAAATCAAAACATGACTACTGCCTGTACATGGGAGTTCACTTTTCAAATCAACTGTGGTCACTGAACATACACACTCAAGTGGACAGTTGAAAAAAAAGAAAATTATTTCTTCATCTACTGGCCAAAGGAGTATGGAAACACTGGCTGATGCATGCTGACACAAGCCATAAAACCAGACTGTCTCCTGCAGTGGAGGAAAAAAGTCAGTAACTGCACTTCCTAAATGAACTGCTGTCAGCCCAAGTTACAACTTTGCAGCTCTTCCTAAAGTTTCTAACTCAAATTTCCATTTTCAATTGTTCCTTTGACATGATGAGCCTGCATTTCAGAATGGCAGAACTGTAAGTAAGTAATTGTTCTGTTTTCAAATAGTATCACCCCTCAACTGACTATGAGCAAAAGCACTCTAGCAAAACCTGTGTTCGTTGCTAGTGTTTGCTATCTTCAGGTACCTCAAATGAGAAAACAACCAGATGATACCTGTTGAACAGCTAGTTTGTCGGGCAATATTGAGAAATACTCTGAGATTAGATTCTGTCCGTTTTATCTTTCACTGGGAGAAAAAGATCTGACTGACTTTCTTGCTGCTTTTCTCCTGTAAGTTTTGAGGCTCTCTTAAAAGACTGATCTTTCAAGCCTGATGATGAGAAAGTCAAGCATCATTTCCTATAGCAAATAAGCGGTTTTTTCCCCAAGTTTCCTAAAAAAGTTTTGTAAAACAGCCACTTGAACAGAAGGATCTGGTGGAGCTGCTTCTTAAAGAAGCATTGCATATTGAAAGGTGACTGTATAAAGAGCATTACTGATACTGTCACGTAAAGGGTAAAAGTCTGATGTGTGGCTGAGAAGAGCCCTCCCCTTGAATCATGAGGTTCAGATGTAACAGCTGCTTGTAACGCTTCAGCCTGGCTGAACAAAACAAAGCTCTGCAAAGTTATTACAAGTGTACACTACTGTAATTCTTGTAATTTGTTGACAAGTTCCTTTTGCTTTTAAAACTGTAGACATAATTAGGATCACTGTACTATCACAGTCTACGCGACAATTCTAGAACTTCCAACTCCTGTTACTGATAAACCTCTGAGTTTCTGCTATAACACTTTGCTGTTCAGAGCTGCATTAAATTGCATGCTTCTCTTCTTGCTCCATCCACTTTTGGTTATTACATCAAATGGTTCCGGAAACTACAAAGTCTTCTCTTGGGCCTGAAATGTATTTTGGAGTGCTGCTGCTGGAGAAAAGGTTGAGAAGGATGAAAGAAGGGGCAAAAAGGGAGAAATTAAATGTTATTTTCGTTACTGGAATTCATAATGACTTCACAAGGATTATTTTGCTTTCCATTATTAAGAACTTTTACACAGTTGACACAGATTTAACTACAGTAAATGGATATATCTTTTTTTTGCATAAGCATACATTTTTAAGTAACCAAATAAATGGAGAGGCAGGGAGAAGGCTTAATCAAAGCTGTAAAAATGAAAATGGTGGGTGTGCAATGCATTTTTGTCCATTTTTAGGTAGCTATTCTTTGATATGGTTATTATAATTCTAAATTGCACTGGGAAATTCAATTACTTCTACCTAAGATCATGAAAATACATTAGTAGTATAGTGTACTGAGAGCCTAAAAAAATTGCTTTTCCGCTTAGGTGTTAAATATGGTTAAAATGAATTACCTTTGTAATCCTAATGGTCAATCTGAGATTATTCAAGAAGGTAATGTATGGTGAACTGAAGTGAGGGGCTGAGGAAACTAGTTCTTTAAATAAATGGATCTCAGCTTTTAGTAGTGGTTTGTATGTCCACATGTACAAAAGCTTGGACTGTACAGCCCCTAGTAACATTATATAGTTACTAGTGTTTATAGAAAAAATAGCATTATGTGTACAGCTAATGTGCAGCTATTTTACAGCCTTTTCTTGATGATGCTGAAATATGAAAAAAACATTACTGCATTATTGCAGCTGTAAGGCCACAGGCTAAGAAGAAATAGTCTCTGTTCATACTTGGAAGGTTGTTTGCAATCAAAACAGAGAAGTGGCTTTCTCTCTCACAGTTACATATTAAAAAGCAGTAATGTTTGTATAATATCAGGCACTTTTAAACTAAGAGTAACAGTTAAAAACATGGGTCCCAATTACTGATGTTTTGGGAAAATGATATCCTACGTCCTTGATTACCATCATTTGATCTTTACTGGATTGTATGTAAGAGATTTTTTTTTAAAGGTACAGATGCTTCTATCAACGACCCTAGAGCCTTTCATAACCTTTTTCTGTCCTTTTTCAGTTACATTTTAAAATGAAATAAGCTACCATATCAGTTAAAAAAAGATTGCAAATCCCTGTTTCTAATGGTTTTAAACTGAAGTTAGCTCAGTAACCACCTCTATTCCTATTTTCTAGGTCAGAAATATAGTTTTTTTCTTTTATGCAATCCTTCTACCATCTAAAGTTAGACTGACCCTACACAAGTCTTACCTTTTGGTCTGATATTTTTTACTATTTTCACACATCAACATGTATTTTAATAAAATTCCATGCCATACTGAAGGCTACCCACGTCAATTTAGGCTTTTCATAAAGCACCTTTGCTAGCAAACATAGTGGTGAAAGATGACTTCAGGCTCAATATACCAACTCAACAAGGACTCTCAGAGGGCTCTACAATTCCACCTCCCACCCATAGCAGCAGAGCACCTGACTTCCCTAAGTCCCTTCAGGCATTTGCAGAGAACATAGGATGCAAACAGTAGTATGAAGGCAAGTAACCTAATTCACAGCTGCTTCCAATTGCTGCCAATGGGAAGTTTGACATGATAAAGCATTAGCGCTTTTCATCTGTTAGTATGCTCAGTGTTTCATTCAGAATCTCTCTTTGGGAGGAAAAATGTGCTGGAAATTTTCACATTTAGCTTGCAACAGTCTGATTCACACCCAGATTGCCTGCAAACAGAAGTGGTCATTTAAGCGTATGTCTCATCTGTTTGCAAATGTGACCCTTAGCTATGACTTTGCTTGCAGGTTAATGCTGCACTGATGTTAATGGAAGGTGTTCATACAGCCCTAAGGCCACAGGCTAAGAAAAAATAGCAGCTGTTCACAATTGGAACGTTGTTTGCAATCAAAACAGACAAGGATCTTTCTCTCTCACAGCTACATATTTAAAAAGTGGCAATGTTTATGTAACATCAGGCACTTTTAAGTTAAGAGTAACAGAAATAAGATTGTCCATTCAAATCAAATTAATCCTTATCTATAGCTCTTAAAACAATCTGGCCATATCTGCTTTCAGCAGGACCACAGGCTCATTGTGCATTTGTTTACGATGTGAAAAAGGGAGTTGCAGTGAAAAAAACCATGTCAGTTACTGTCCCTCTTTGATGCTTATTTTGGGTAAAGATGCTGCTAAATCCCCATCTAGAGAGTCTCATTCTGCAGTAGAATTCCTACAGGATCTTGGGAAATTTCCTCAAGTTTCTGTTAATGCTCACTAATAACCTGTTCCCTATATTCTACATGCCTGAACTGATCAATCTACAATAACGCTATCCTGAGATCCTCCAGAATCAGCAAGTTTTTGAGCTAGCCAAAGCCACATTTTGCATAATACAACTGGTCATATTTAAACTGGAATTACAGTTCCTTAGCTGGAAAGCAGTTGTAATCGATCACAGACTCCAACTACAAGGCTGTCCTGGTTCTGGCCAGGCGAGTTAACTTGGGGCTCAGACTCATGACCCTAGCATTAAGAGTCCCATGCTCTACTGCTACCCCAACCCTTCGTGCCCCGTATTGGGCACCAAAAAGGACTGTGGTGGTTCAGCCCCAAGCAGTGGCTGAGCACCACAGACAACTTGCTCACTCCCAGAGAGGAAACAGACAGAGCCAACATGGGCTGGGATAAGGACAGGTTGCTGACAAAAGCACCTTGAAAGGGGAACTATAACAGCCCATCACAAATCACACTCACACCCAGTGATAACACAGAGCACCTTTCTGACCCAACAATAACAGTGCTGCACCAACCCAAGGACCAACCCAACACCCTGGCCAAACTCAGGCTACCCTGGAGGCACCCAGGAGCACCCCTCCCCAGCCAGCCCCTTTTATGGGGAAGTGATGTCAGGTGGTGTGGAAGACTCCACTTACCTGGGCTGATTCATCTCACCTGTGCTGGCTGCTTGGGGGGATTAACTCTGGCCTGGCTGAAACCAGGACAAAGAGACCTGTTATATACATTAAACATACAAATAGTCTAACAAGTCAGATTTTTAAGTGAGAGCAATGGAACACCTCCAATGTTTTTAATAAGCATTATTCTATGCTATTTCTGGATTTTCTACGTTAATACTGATAGATACTCCAGAAGTGACTGTTTTCAGTAGTAAAGTCATATAGCTCACATTGTCACAACTGTGCAACAAAGAGTTTGTGAATGTCGTCCCATTAAAAAAGGCATGACCATGATGTGAACAACAAAGTATTGACTGATATTTTCCACAAATGCTAATATCAGAATGTACTTTAATGCCTGATTGTGCAAAACATTGAGAATACCAGGACTTTATTTTTTCAAGATAGTATCCACCTATCATAAGTCAACTCCTATCCCTCCTCTGGAATTTGTATTAAACTTCTGTGGTGCATTAGCTACAAAGTGTGATTTATACCAATTTCCCTTAGAGAATTTACTTCTAAGTTTATATTAATTAGAAATCTATCTTTTTCTTAACACTAGTCTCTTTTGTACAGCCATCTTTTGTAAAAGTACTACTTGAAAGAGAAGATAATTGGAAGTAGATCAGACAGTAAAAGTAACACAAAGACTGCCATATATTATTTCTATTATGTGCTACTAGGATCTCGAAAAAGACTCGGTGCAGAACATTAGCAACTGGAAAGCTCAACTTCTGAGATTAACTTCATCACTGCGGTAGCTGTGTGTGTTACCATGGAAGCACACTTGAGAGGAAAAACTCAGCTGCAGAGAGGGAATTAACTCTCTCAGTATATCTGGAAATAACTTTTACAATGCTAACCTTCTTTGTATATAAAACTCTTTGCAAGACTGTAAATCCAGACAGTAACTGTTTCACAACTAGATGCAGTAGCAGGATGAAGTGGCAATAATCCACCAGCTGCCTATAGAATTGAGCTCATTCTATGAAATGGATCCCAGGCAAAGGCTCACATTTCAGCCAAATGGAAAAAAATACTCTAGCAGAAAAATGCAATGCCAATTCACATAGAAAAAACAACATGAAATGCCAATATAATTGGCAAAGTACTCAGGGTGGGGGTGGATGGACAACATATGTTCAAAAGAGGAAAAGGTGTTTTAGTCATTTGATTCTGCCTCTTCACAATTTCAGGCAGCTTTGATTTGGAGAGTGTATATTTCAGTAGTGTCTTAATGATCTGGTGACCTAATACTCAAATTAAGTTTAAGCTGAAATTGACCAGAATATCATGTAGCTATAGGTGTGGAAGTACACTTTGCCTGTTTCCTTCATAAACACAGTAAGAGGGTGCTTGGAGATAACTCCACTGCCAGTCTAATGGAACTTTGAAAATGGTTAAGATACACTCAAAATATTAGGTAAAAATATTCCGGAAACAGGCACTTCTGATTGGTGGTGGTGTATCACATTTCTCATGTGTCATTTAGAAAAGTGACTCACAGTTGCTTATCTGTGAAAGGTATCAAATCTCTCTCCTTTAACGCTGCTGTTTTAGCTGATGGGCTAGACTACTGCTAATCTCTTGACATATAATCCGTTCTCTGAGTACTTAATCAGGTGGCTTGAAAATAAACCTTAATTATTGGAAACAATTTACTCTTTTACTGTGTTCTCCAACATGTTCTTGTTAGGAGGACACAAAGGTGGTCTGTGATTTACTATGTATATTCACCTACACATTTTGTTCAACATGTTTTAATCATAGAATCACAGAATGCTTTGGGTTGGAAGGGACCTCAAAGATCTAGTTCCAACACCCTGCCATGAGCAGGGACACCCTCCACTAGCCCAGGTTGCCCAAAGCCCATCTAACCTGGCCTTGAACACTGCCAGGGAGGGGGCAGCAGCACTGTCTCTGGGCAGCCAGTGCCAGTGTCTCACCACCCTCATATAGTAAAGAGTGGTGATCTAGCTTCTCCTCTTTTGTTCCCAGTTTCTGACTGGTGACTCAATTCCCTCTGACTTTAGTTTAAGACTGTATGTCAGGGCTGAAATCCAACAAAAAGCTGAAGAATTTAGGGAGAAGGTCTGAAGTGTAGCATTGATTTACGTCAAATAATTCAGAGTATATGTTGTATCAGCCTCTACTAATGGAGGCAGAACTACATTCCCCAGTAAATCCAGCCACATATCCTGTTATTTTTTTTCTTTTGTCTATAATTTATACTAAAATGTGTTTGCTTGCTTGATCACAAAACAGAGCTTAAATCACTACAAAGAAGTATTTAATCACCCTAATATTTTCATCATCAGGAACTACTGAGCTAGACAGCCTGTTGGCAAAGACAAATGAGTCACAACCCAAAACTTAAAAGGACTGGAAGAAGATATTAAAAAAAAAAAAGAGAGAGAGAGAAAAAAAGATACATTTATCTCCCTTTCTATAGGAAAATGAGAGTTGAGAGCTGACAAAGTGTTGAGCTGCTTGGTAACTCTACAAATATTTTTCTACTTTATTTTTTTCTGTTCTGTTCTTTCATTCCATTAACTCTGAGTCTGTCACTAAAGCTGAGTGTGTCCTTGTGGTTCACAGTATTATCTGCTCCCTAGGAATTGAAAATAAACTTTTTAGATGATTGGTGGCTGGAGCTGGCATAGCTTAGTCAAATCATAGTTCATAAATAGATGTACTGGAGGTCATCTAGAGCAATCTCCTGCTCAAAGTCAGATCTACTGCTGACTCTGGGCCAGCTCTGGCTACGCCTAGAGAGGTCTTCAAAACCTCCAACACAGGAGATGTCACAGTCTCTCTGCGTAACCTGTTCTGGTCCCTTGCTACTCTATTGCTGAGAAAGTTTGTCCAGATCTGAACCTCTGAAGGAAAGATTTGTGACTGCTGCTTTGTGTTGTATCACTTGTTTCTAACAGGACACGTTTGGCTCCACAAACTCAGTGTTGCTTTTTGAGTAGCTGCACATGGCCCTTAGTCTGCTCTCAACAAAATTAACCAGTCTAGCTCCCTCCACCTGTCCCTTCAGGGCACCTGACCACAGACTGTCCATCACAGTTGTTATCTGCAGGACCTTTTTCCATTTCTCCACATCCCTTTCCAGCTGGACACAGTATCCTAGAGCAGCCTCATCACTGCTGAGCCTAGAGTAAATAATAGCTTTCTTGTCTGATGGCCATCTTTCTCCTAACACAGCCCTGTGTTTGGTTTGCCTAATTTGCAATGAGAGCTTAAATTAATAAATAGTAGATTCATTAAATATGGACAACAAGAAAAGAACTCTAAGAGGCTGAGTGAATAATAACTGGGGTGTCAGTTTGGGGACAGGAGTTTCAGCTGGATGGAGGTAGAGTGACATCTGTGGTCAGAAGGTTATTGGGACAGGGCAGGTATGAAACAAAAGTGAGACTGAGAAATACTCTAAGATTGGCTACTAGTGCTCAGTCAACATTTTCAGCAGGCTGCTGTTTAATTTCAGAGACTTCTGCTCATATCATGGAAGTGCAAACAAAAGGAACTAAATTAACCAAAGCATCCTTACACTGGCAAATCACTACAGGATGTTCAACTTTTTTAGCTGAAGGACACATCACTGGAATAAAAGTCTCTAATGTAGTGCTGCTCCGTAAGGCCACACACTGGGTTTAGGTAGGTCACCATTTTGGTGTCTTCTGTTTCTGCATTCTCTTGTGAAGTGCATCAGTGAAATGAAATGGTAATTTTCATTGGGGAATGTAAGTCTGCAGGAAGAGGTGTATGCCAAAGGCAGACAACTAAGGTGCTGGGACAGGAGAGTGTGATGTCATAGTGGTCCTGATGATGTCTCTCCAGGTCATATGTTTCTTCTATCAAGGACTTTAGATATTTGTGATGAAATGTAAGGTGACACACCTGAGTCAGAAATCTCTGGGTTTATTTCACTTAATAGTGAGAGAATCAATTCTTACTGGTAATGACAGATGAGAAATTACTGTTCTGATAAAGAAATTACTTGCTTCTTGCAAGCTGAGGACTGCAAAGCCAGAGTGAAGCATAATGTATTGCTTTATGTATGTGGTGGGTTGACCCTGGCTGGAGGCCAGGTGCCCACCAAAGCCACTTTATCACTGCCCTTCTCAGCTGTACACAGGAGAGAAAACACAACAAAAGACTTGCGGATCAAGATGAGCACAGGGAGAGATCACTCAACTATTGCTGTCATGGGCAAAACAGACTCAGCTTGGGGAAATTAGTGTAATTTATTACCAATCAAATCAGAGTTGAGTGATGAGAAATAAAACCAAATCAGAAAACACATAGTCCCCACCCCTTCCTTCTTCCCAGGCTCAACTTCACTCCCAGTTTCTCTACGTCCTCCCTCCCAGTGGCACAGGTGGATGGTGAATGGGGGTTGTGGTCAGTTCATCACACATCTATTCTGTTCCTTCCTCCTCGGGGGAGGACTCCTCACACTCTTTCCCTGCTCCAGTGTGGGGTCCCTCCCATGGAGACAGCCCTCATGAGCTACTCCTACAAGAGTCCTTCCCATGTACTCTAGTTCTTACCGAACTGCCCCAGCGTGGGTCCCTTCCAAGGGGTGCAGTCCTTCAGGAACAGACTGACTGCTGCTGTGTGGGTCCCCCATGGGGTCACAAGTCCTGCCAGCAAAAGGTGCTCCAGGGTGGGCTCCTCTCTCCATTGGACCACAGGTCCCATCAGGAGCCTGCTCTGGTGCTGGCTTCCCATGGGGTCACAGCCTCCTTCAAGTACATCCACTTGCTCTGGTGTGGGGTCCTGCATGGGCTGCAGGTGGATATTTGCTCCTCTGTGGACTGCCATGGGCTGCAGGGATACAGCCTGCCTCACCATGGTCTTCTCAAGGGGCTGCAGGGGAATGTCTGCTCAAACACCTGGAGCACCTCCACTTTCTTCACTGCCCTTGGTGTCTGCAGCATTGTTTCTCTTGCATCTTATCAGTCCTCTCTCTGGCTGAAAATGTGATTGCACAGTAACTATTCCCTTTCTTAACTATGCTATCCCAGAGGTGCTACCATCACTGCTAATGGACAGTGGTGGGTCTGTCTTGGAGCTGTCTGGCATTGGCTGTTGGACATAGAAGCTTCTAGCACCTTCTTGCAGAAACCACCCCTGTAGCCCCTCCACTACTAAAACCTTGCCATGCAAAATCAATACAATGTAAAATTAACAGAATATATAGAGGTCTGCTGTCCCTTTCTTTTCCTGCTTTTGCATTTCTGCCTAAGCAGAATGAGCAATGATGAAATGAGCAACACACAGGCTAATAGCAGTCTAGAAAAGGGGAGGGAAAAATATTTGGATGTAGGACGGTTGCTTATCTATGGTTCCTATTCAGGATTATGCCTGAGGTTTTTATTGGGCAGAAGTGCACTCAGGTCAGTGGGAGACAGAGGTATTGGTGAGATGCAGATGTTCTGTTTAACTGTACTGAAGCATCAAGGTTTCTTCTAACAGACAGGTGTATAATATATTCTCTGGGTTAAACTTCCCCATGCACCTGTACTCTCTTGACAGATCCATATGGTACAGAACCAGTTATCCCATAGGAGAAAAACATTTGAATAAGCAGTCCTTGACAGTGAGTGGCCTGGTCCCACCGAGTGCTGGAACCAGCGAAGGAGTTGCTAACAGAAAAGTGTTTCCATTTTTGTTTTGTTGTTGGTCTTCTTATGGTACTAGTCCCTTCAGCCTATGGAGGCCTCCTGAATATTAATTGTGAGCTTTTGCTTGGTAAATCAGTATGTTGAGCTGTTTCAGCTGGGCATACAGAGTGTGATCAATCTCCATTTGTATCTAGCCGGGAGCTGTGGCTAATAGTGACAGTGTTATTGAACTTATTAATTCATGTTTATAAAAAGTTAACCAAATAGCTACATCTTTACATCAAATCTCATACTTTGGAGCTAATAGTCACCCTGTACTGACGACCACTGGAGATGCCTTTAGTTTCCTTCCTCTTATTGAGATATTTTTTCTTTTGGTACTGTTTAAATCCTCATCATAAGCAAGGCCTCTGCAGGCAAAATACCATCCAAATGAACAGAAACCAGTCAAAAATTCCTGTGTAGAGACTAAGAAAAAACCTAATAAATACTTTGAAAAAGGTTACTCTGGAGAACTGAGACAATAGTAGACAAGGCAACAGTTTCATTCCCACCTGCGTATGGAAGGGCCATTGCTTCCAAGGAGAATTAAGAGGCTGGATTTCAGTGAAGCCAGTCAGGTGGCATTAGAGCCTTAGAGAGCTCCTGCTCCTCAATGGGGCCAGTGAGGAACACCAATAGGTAGAAGACTGAAACTGAAGACAATTTGGTGACAACCACCTTCCTGGTGGAACAGAAGACTGGGTGATTTTTAATCTTTTTCTGACCAGCAAGGCTATATAGCACCACACCCCCTTAATTAGTCTGTGTCTTTGGGCTGTTATATAAAGTATAACGGTGTTTATCTGAGTCAGACCTTATGAAGTTCAATAGCTTTTTTTCAATTGAGGAAGAACATGTAAGTGGATAGTACTGTATCATTACTGAAAATGAAACCAGAGCAAGGATAAAAATAAATATATAGAAGAACAGGAGCAGCGAGTGGGTTTCATCTAAATGGCACAGACTGAGGGTATGTTGTAATGAGTTGTAATTCAGCAGAGGCTTTCTGCAAGTGAAACAGCACTCAGTCCTTTGCAGTCTCATATTCTTTTCTTTTCCAGAGAGTAATATGGATGGTAGTGTTCCAGGACCGGTTATCATCTGTACTTTCACAAGGATTATAGTCTGCATGCAGAGGCGTGGAAATACACATCTGAGTATTGCTGACAAACCACACACCGCATCTAATACTGTAAATGTTGTATAGAGTCCAAATTGATTTTTTGGTATTTCCAGTTTTCAGAATTAATTTGAAAGGGAAACTCCTTTTTACCTTGATAAAGCTTGCTGAGGAGGCACCGGGAACGAGGTTTGGGTGAAGAAGCAAAGCCCTATTAAAAATCGTTAAAATGAACAGACTTGATGAAGAACATCTTGCTCCTGTGAGCTGATGAGAATTCACCATGTGGAAAGAAGTCTGTGCTAAAGCAGTAGATAATGTTCTTAAACGGGAGATCAGGAGCCTGCCTAGTGGAACAGGCAATCAGCAAAAATTGGCTGTTAATCTTTGAAACTCTTCTCACTTGGAGAACAATTTTCCATATGAGAAAAAGCTCCTCTATATACCCTGCCAAGGTAAAAGTTAAACCCTTCATCCCTCACTTTTGTAGGGAATATATTATAGGAGAGAAGGGCATGGTTCTCCTGGCCTGCAGGCACCTGCTGCCCCACCCAGCCCATGCCCAGTGGCTTGCACAGGCCCCTGACACATACCTGCTAGCAGAGTTGTTTGTGTGTGTCTTCCTTAACACATCCAAGCAAAAGCCTGCAGGGAGGTGTCTGATGATTTGGTTCTTCTTGACTGGGCGGCTACTGTATGGGACCTATGAGCTCAACCTGTGGAGAGAACAGCGATCCCTCACAAGGAGAAACTGGTGAGCATGGCATACTAGAGTCAAAGTTGTCTTCACAGACACATCCTTGCCAAGAAGAGGTTGTATCTATGCCTTTGGTACCAAACTGGAAGAAAGTCTCAACTGCTGCCTAACCTAGGGAACCCAAAGCCAGCTGGATGAGGGTGTTCCCCAGGTAACTGTCTTTGTATGTCCAGGGCTGCCCCACTGAGACTCAACTGATGCTCTCAAGACCTGCACAGGTCCTAGTACAGGCCCTAGGTGTTCTTCTCTATCTCCCCTCAGGGCCCCTGTCTGGACATTCATTTTTACTATGCCTCAGATAACAGCTAGGTTAAGCTGATAGGTTTGCTAAACATAAGACGGACACTAGAGCATCAAGTCAGAGTTGAAACTTGCTTGTATCCCAGGGATGAATTTCTGTTCCTGACAACACCGCCCCACCACCCCCAACATATTCTGAGAAAATATGTTGAAATATTTTTTTTTCAAGGGTGAAACTCAGGTACTACTTTATTTTGACTATTTAATCAAAATAGTGTCCTCCTCCACTTATTCCCTATTATTTTCGCTCAAATAATTTTCATTGTTTCTCATTCTGCCACTGACTTTCTAGCCAAGTTAGAATGGAATAGTAGGAATTGAAATCAAGCCTGCCTTTTTGCACCAGGTGTAATAACAGGTGTAACTACTACGTACAGATATCCTTCAGTAAGATGAGACATCCAAAGGGAGCAAAGCAATTTCCATACTAACAGTTTCCAACTGTCTGCAGGACTGCACACAGCTTTGCAGCTATTCCATCAGTAACACATAAGCTATCAATAGAGCTACCTCGGTGGAGATGAAACATATCAAAGCTATACTGAGCAGCAGCCAGGTTTGTGGAAACTCTCCCACATTATTAACTTCTGCTGTCTTCCATTCTTCGGCATACGATTGCTGTAACTAAAGTACAAACGTTTTCAGCTGCCATGCACAAAAGAGCACTTACAAACATACTAGCCTTCTTCAGCTTTTTCTAAAGTGTCCTTAACTCTTCAGGTAGTAAACAAGATTATTTTTCTTATGCACCAGAAGATGAGAGATTGCTTTGTGGCGGCTGGCCCAAGCACAAGGCGATAAACAATGCAACAGAGCTCCCCTCCAGCTCCGTGGTGTAAATGCTGAGCGCATTGCTATAGCAACAACCCAAAATGAAGAATTCACTAGTTCCTCCCAACGGCATCTCTGATATTACTTGGTGTTTTGGGAGGGAAGGAGATGGATTTGGTTGCTCTTGTTCAACAGCAGGCTCAAGATGATTAGCCCCTTTGATATGATCCAGGATGGGCTTGGGCGTGTTAGTGCTGCCAGACTTTAAACTCGGACACCTGTGAAAGGAATTGAGAGCACCGTGACTGCTGAGCTACCACCTAATCCCAGAGAAACCTAAGGCCTGGTAAAGCCAGCATTTTGTAAAAGCTAAGGTAAACAAAGATTTGCAGCCCTGATGAAAAAGCTGTAGTTTTCCTGCTGGCACTGCCCAGGACAATGGGGGAGCTCTGAGTCACAGGAGTCATTTATGCAACATCATTGATTCGAATACACTTCCCCCCACCTAGCACAGATGCCTTTATGCAGAAATCCTGTCCTGTGGGGAGGTGACTGCTGCTGTCGAGGGAGCTCATCTGCCTGGCTCACTGGAAAAACTAAATATTTGTGTTGGGTTGACTGTACTCCTCAATACACCTTTCTCAGTCTGGCATACTCCCTCAGTGTGATGTTTAGAGATCTCCGTCAAAATGAGAAGAAATTGAAAAACTCAAGTGTTTGTCAATTAATCAATCATGGTTTTTTTCCTCACTTCCATTTAAAATGCCCATCCAAAGGCTTATTTAACAGCACATGATTAATTGGGTTCAAGCCTGGACGTCGGAATTTAAAAGAAATATATTATTTCAGTTTTACTTTTGTGTAGATTCACTGACTCCAGAAGCATGACAGCAGCAAGAAAGCAGAAAGAAATTCACATTTGACTAAGCTTTACAGAGCAGCAGACTTAAGTACAAGACTACCAAGAGTTAAATGAACTGTTGCAAGCATACGTAATGTCTGCAGTTGACTTGTAAGGAGGCTGCAGCAGCATGGAATGAGGTTTTCAATCTCAAAATATGAGGCTTTGTACTTCAAGGGACACCAGGGCTAGACTCTATTTCCTGTTCTGTTAGTTGACAATGTTTGGATCAGATGAGCTACGTGTTAGATTGGCATTTTCTGCACTTTCTCTTGCACTCCTCTGAAATAATAACAGTTCTTGCACTGTGGGAGACTTTGGTGCTTTAACCTATGTCAGGAATTTTCCACCAGATAGAGAGATAAGAAACATTATCAGCATGTTCAGCGATGCTGCGATAATAAGGTCACAGAGCATCAACTAAAAGAAGAGACCAGAAAGTGCTCCATTTGGTGGGGTTTGGTGGGGGTGTTTTTTGTTTATTTGGTTTGGCTTGGGGCTTTTTCCCTGAATGGGAAAAATAAGTGCTTTATTTGAGCAATTCATTTCTGGGATAGAACTGAATGAAGGGACCTCGTCTTGAAGTGGAATAACCTTCATACCTACTCTGCAGCCCAGTAATTAGGATGGTTCCTACTGAATTTAGTAAAACACCTCTAAATCCTGGCGTAACTTGCCTACACTCTGCAGCTGGTGCAATGTATGACAAGAGTTAGATTCTTCTGGAAAATCTTGCAGTCTGAGCAGCAAATCCAATGACCTTTAATGCATGATAAAATATCCACAGATAAATTTATTAAACATAACCATGTAAACAAAGCTGAAACAGATACTCAGAAAACACTGTTTTCTGCACAGAATGCTCCTCTCCTTGTTCACACCATAAATATTCTAGAATTGTCTTCTTTCCCACTTCTCAGCATCTTCACCAGGTTTACTGACAGGTACTACATCCCTTCACTTCAAATGTCAGTTTCAAGCAAAGATGGAAGCACTTATTTAGGATTAATTGAATTAGTGGCTTATCCACTTCAAAGCACTGACACTAACAGGGTTGTGAATATATGAGTGGGAAGAAGGATGCTTCCCATTGCCCTCACCAGCCAGCTCACCATACTTAAGGGAGCTGCCTTGCTTGCTCAGTCTTTAATCCATAATAAGAGCAGTTCTGAAATGAACACGTAGGCACAACAGCTCAGCTCAGAAAGGACTGAGTGATAAGGGCATGTTTGCTACTTTCTCTGATGTCTTTGAGTCACATTGTGCACTCAGCACTTAACTCCTCCTTGCTCCACTGGAACACTGCAGTTTCACTCTGGAATCAGAAGAACTATTATGACATGCTGGTTGAAAAGAAAAAAAAACCAAACAACCCAGAGTTCGGTTTCCTATTTGTTTCAATATTTCTCTATAGCATAAATACTGTATACTTTTCTCTTGCCCTAGGCAATCCCCTCGTGTTGGTGGGAGGGAGGCAGGGAGAAGTTGTGTTTTTACTTGACAGCTTCCTTAAAGAAAGTTTTATTACATTACCACATGGGTCGAGACAATACACATGTTGTCAGCGTGACTGTTTTATCTGCAGTAAGGTGTGAGGAAAAGAATTTGATGTGCAGCTGTTTATATAGAGAACTTCCCCTGCGTTTGCAAGGGCTTTAGAACAAGGACATGCTGATTTCCAGCAGCATAACTTTGGTATGGGTAGACTTTCAAGCTAGCTCTAATCATGCTAACGTGACTTAACAGCAGATCTTTCAGTACCTGCTACACAAACGTGCCAGCACCCCTGGCAGGGCACCTTGCTGGCTGGCTTGCGCAGAGCTCCGTGCCACTGTGGTTTAGTATGTGAATCACTGCATAAAACAACCACTTTAAAGTAGTTTGCTTGGGGGGTATGTCTATATTTGCTCCCAACAGCATCTTTAATTGTGGTGAAGATACTGTCGGGGTAGGAGTGGGCACAGGGCATTGGGTAAGGTGGGCTGATATCTTCATCAGAGTTTTTTCTAACAACTGAATTCTACACAACCATTTCACTTCCTGCTTTACAGTTTTCATGGGTTCACGACTGGTGAAGGAGTCTTTTGGTATAGAAGATCAGAGGAAAAAGGATGTCCTAGCTGCACTGTGTATTCAAACTATGGTTACCCAACCGAACCACTGTCATGCTCATTTCTCTTTTGAGGGAGGAGATTGATTTTCTTTTGCCATTGTTTTCTTTTTAAAGATTAATATGGATGCATAAATTTGACAGCATTGGTTCACTTCAGGTCTGAGATGTACTACCAGGGCTACAAACCCCACAATTTTATAAAGACTCTTGATGGCTTTTGTCTCTTTGCTGTGTGGCCAAAGTTGGTCATCTTCTGGTTTTGCAGTGGTTGGAGATGGCATCGCAACACCTGTTGCGCTCTTCTCTTTGCCAGATGTTTTCTCTCCATAACATTCTGCTTCTCGACGAAAGTGTTTTTTTCAAAGTCAGCAAGCACTACAGGAGAGACTCTTATTGAGCAGTTATTTTTCATTTTCAAGACTCTTCCTTCATATACCAACTGAATTCTCAATACTGTGTCTGAATTGGCAGCGTTTGTCACAAACACTAAAACTCGTCTGTGCTCTTGCACCATGTCTTGATTACTGCAACACCATCTGCTTTAGTGTCAAAAAAAGCGCCTTATTAAACAAAAAAAAAAAGACAGCCTGCTTCATGAATACTTAATGCAAGAGTTTAGCAAAGATTTTTTTTTTTTTCCCCAGACAGTTACTCAGCATGCTTCAAGATGACTGAAAATGTTTCTTCAGAACAATAGGATATAGTTTGACTCTGAAATTCCATCTTCTGACTGTAACTACTTTGGTAACTACTCATGTAATCATTGAAGGCTCTTAAAGATAGAATCTTTCCAAGTTGCTGGCATGTGTTCATCTTTTGCTAGCATAGGAGAGTCCTGGTGCAGGCAGAGGGTCTTTGTTTGCCTGTAAGTACCTGAGTACAAGCAGCCAAGAATGAAATCTTGGCTGAGCCCTGTAGAAAAATACCTTCTCAGTTTAAGGGCACTAGGCTTTATTTTTGTACCTCTTGGTCTATTATGTCACTGCATCTCATTGCAAATGTAAGCCTGATTAGTTCTTAACATTACTTTTACTGCCTAGCATACCTTACAAATACGCTTTCTGGGAATACGTTAATTGGCACTAAAGTGCTACACCATATTCTAAGTGCTTCTGACTGTCCTAATCTATGTCCACTAACATTTTGGCTGTAACAGGTAGAAGCACAGCTTTTCCAAGCTTAGAAAAATTCTACTCCTCTATTTTCCTATTAATTACCTCTGCAGGACATTAATAAAAATGTCAAATAAGGCTATCTGTCACAGCAGACTACTTTTGCACTTCACACTATTTGAGTCAGATTCCCTTAGTCTTTCAGCTAGATTTCTGTCCACATACAGCATTTTTTGTTACAGCAAAGTATCCTTTTTTCCAAAGTTACTTGAATTTTCTTTCAAGCTACTCTTTTAAACCTAAGTGTCTGAACTTTTTAGTTGTTTGTTATTGCTTTTGTTGTTCCTTTAACTTGCTGATTTCAAAATCAAGAAGCCAGTGGATTGTTTTGTGAATGCTTTTCTTAAGATCAATGAGTTCTATCAAATTCCATCTCAGAAAGCTTTACTCACCCATAGGGGGTTAAAGATTGGAGTTTGACTGTAGAATAACTTTTTTTGGTACACATTCTACCTGCTTTTTTGTAGCATGTCCCTTGGTGTACTATGAAAACACACTGTTCAAAGTAAATAGAGGGACCTAGAACTGTATGAGGAAATGCAAGACTGAAGAAGAGATATATAATACTGAATCTACTGTACTTACAGTCGGTTCTTGGCAATCTTCCTTCCAGCATGATGCTCTACAAACGTAAAGTGCGCTATTGATATTAACAAAATACAATGTTTGATTCAGCTGTGGAAGAAAAGTTCTATTACACTAACACTGAAGGACAGGATGTTAGTTAAAAGGGAAAACTAATTTACTGGGATCTTGGCCTAGGGTAACATTCTCATGGGGGCATCAGATCTCCCAAACAGAGCAAGCAGTCACTGTCCAGTACTGATGAGTGGTCCCCTAGCAAGAGTCCTTGTAGTATCGTTCTCAAATAGATCAGGAGGGACTCCCCAAAGTACAGTTCTGCTCAGTTTTGATAATCCACTGTCAGTAGCCCTCTATGACCAACCCAGCACACGCATAATCCATCACCGTTGCTGAGTCTTAACCACTATATGCAAAACACCTCAAATATATCGACATACAGAAGACTGTCCTACACGGTCATTTCTGCAGGAACAGTTTCCATTGACTGTTTACAAATACTTGATTACAAAGCTTCAATCTGTGTCCTAGTTTGGAGCCAGTCCGCTGCCTCATGTCAGCCTCCTGTTTTATTTGTGCAGAGAAGGGGCGGCAGGGGGGGCGCGTCGCTGGACCACACAGGGAACTAATTAAGGGCTTAAGTGTATTGGGTCTGCGTACAGTCACAGCTGTGATACTCAGCTACCTTGCAAGTGTAACTAAGGAACAAATCTGCTTTTCATACTCACCTCACACTTTCAAATTAAGTGACATAGTTCTTTACACAATATTTAAAATTGAAAGACACCTATTCCAGGATCACGAAAATATGATGAGAACACACCTGGGCTAGCTGAAACACTAATAGCTGTGATGCACCTGGTGGGGTAGTGACCCAACTACTACCCTGCTGCTAGAAGCAGTTGCAGAACTTCTTCAAAGCTGATAGGTAAACTGCTGCTGTAAGAGATGTGCACTGCAATAAGAGTCTAGTGACATGATAACAAGCACTGAAATTTATGTCACATGTTCATGTTAGACTCTTAAATACCAAACTTTTCCAGAAATAGAAGTAAATACTACAGCCATGGACAGGCCCAAAAGGCCTCCAAGTCATTGTATGTGGTCAAAATGTCAAATAAACAGCGTTATTGATTTGGGGAGGGGTGTCTTCTGTGCTTTGGAAATGTAATGTCACTATTTAACCTTTTGAAATATAAGTTTTATGCTCAGAGCATCTTTTCAGTCATTTATTCAGAGAAATGTGCTGAGGAGAAGGAAAGGCATAAAATTGTACCATGTGTTTGAACTTGGGAGACAAGTAGCATTGCTAGCAGTCAGATTCACTACTCTGGAAAATAGTGAAATGTTAATGGAGAAAGAGAACTAAACAACTGGAGGATAGCAAAATAAGACATTCAAGAAGTTATAAATTAGTTACTAGGCCTTTTAACTTCAGGTCAGTGGTTGTCATCCAGGCTAGCTCTGTATTGATAAGAAAGTAATTACTCTTTGACACCTCTGAGGGGTCTGGGGTGATATGAATTAAAGATCTGGGCCAAAACCTAATGAAAAACTCTACACTGCACAAAAGACAAATACAATCAATTTAAACAAAAAGCTGAGAATACCTATTAAGGTATTGATTTTATGGAGAGAAAATAACAAATCTGCTACATGTCCTAGTCCTGTCAGGAACCCAGGTGTTTCTCTCACTACCTAATATAATAGATTCTGTAGTGTCTAAGTCTCTCCAGGTCCCACCCACATCCCCAATTCCTGTGACACGGGCTCCTACCCAAAAGGACTTGGTTCAAAAACTTCCAAAAAGATAAGAAAAATGTGAAAAAACTTCACAGTCTCTGATTTCATCAAATGTAGTTAGTTGCCAGGTTAGAATTAAGCACTTTTAATCACTAAAACTCTAAAGCAGATCCACAGAAGCATGACTGCTGATTATGCCCTCTGCATATACCTGTCCTTTTTTTGTTTCTTCCCATTAGTCCTCACAGATATAATATTTATTGTAATATCTGTAATAATATATATATTTATAATATATATTTTCCAACAGAGGATCTCCCACTAGACTATAATTAGTAGCACAATCTGGAGGGGATTTATATATCCTTTGTGCTTTACTTAAAGACACCCCACACCCTCCCTTTGATAAAAAGATGGGGAAAAATCTGATTGCAAGGTAAAACAGACTCAAATAAAACAATGAACTGTAAGATAAGTGACTACATTTTACAATCAGGGATTTAGATCACTGAATAAATATTTAATAATTTCTTTTTCTAATGGTAAATTTATGTGGATCAGGTCAAGGAAGGAAAACCAATGATTTTGATATTTGTTATGTACTGCATGATTATACCTTTACATCAAATGGAAATAAATTTTCAAAGAAAACGTGTTAATCATTTGTCAGGGTAGTAATAACAATTCTGTACAAATTCTGTACAAAGGAATAAGAAGAATTTCAGGACTGGATGAACCCATCATTCTTGAGTTATGCAGCAGATTTATTCTTTCTTTGTCAAGAAAGTAAGTCATAACTGCTTGCCTAAAATCTGAATGTAAATTGCCATCCTGATTATGCAATGTAAGTTTGGGTAGCAGGTTTAAGGGAATTAATCGAATGCAAGAGACAAACAAATCTAAGGGAACCCACCAGCGACAAACTGCTTTTGAATTTGTATCCTGTTCACTACTCTTACTATCCAGTATCCCCTAATCTACAGTTAAAGTCTTTTTGTATGCATTGGCAGAGCATGTACCTAAGAGATTTCTGAAGATCATTTGCAGCAGTACCAACAACCAAGCAAGGCTGAATCATGAGTCACTGAAATCACTGAGCTGGAGAGTTGCTAAGCTGATTGAGTGAAACCACTGAGCTGGAAAAACCAACATTTCATCTCTTGTAATCTTGTTGGAAAGGTGTGTTTTGAGTAGTTTTAGTTGTTTGTGTTGTTCCCCGCCCCCTCCCCCCAAATTAATATTAAAAGCCGTTTCATGTGACACCCGAATCTGAGTTCTGGTGGTTCGGTCCAGTTTGAGGGGAGCCATTTCAGTCTTCTAAAGATCCCAGTAAGTCAAGCATTTATATGAATCCCAAATATGACATTAAATCTAAATATTGTTGGATGAGTGTCTGATTAAAAGGAAAAGGTAGCTACATAAACCATAATTTGGCAGGGACCCAACAAATCACTTAAGACTTACATTACTGGGGTGTCTGAGAAGAAAGTAAATAGTTCTTTTCTTGAGGCTGTAGAATTCTGTAGTTCTGCATTAAGTACTTCCTACCAATTTAGTTTTCTTAATTTCAGTTACTTGTCCTGAAGGATACCTTCTAGTCAAAAGAAAACCTAATAAAAAGAAATACCATACTAGGCAGAGGATAAGTAAAGGAGGGATGAGAGGGAAAGAGAAAGGGGAAATTAGTCTCCAAGCAGAGCTTCCCAGGAAGAATAGAAAAGCTAAAATTGCTGTTAGACTTAATGGATGAGGCAGGATTAGAAGCTGTGAAAATCTTCCCATTAACTCTATTGTCATGTGAGCTTGTTTGAGCAATGACTCACTAAAAGCCAGCTCCTTTCAATATGGCGGCGTTGTTTTCTCCTCGTTCGAAGAGCTGTTATTTGCCTTTGCTAAAGATGTCAGTTATGAACACACAAACATTTTACAATGCAACATGGTGCCCTAAGCTTCAGAGCCCTTGATTGAATACAGTTGCCTAGAGCTCCTATTTAAGACATGTGAGGAGAGGAATCTAGCTAAAAGTGCTTAGGTATACACATACACACCGGTTCTTCTGTACTGTTTTGTATACCTGTTCCTCAGTGAGGCCATAGAGGGTTCTACAGCCACTGTGTATTCTGTTCTGCAGAGAGATCCCCTCCCTTCCCTTTGTGATCACATTAAGAGCTTGGCATAACATAGCACAAATGGATCTGGAGCTCTTGAGATACTCACGGAGTCAGCAGGTATCACACTGGGTCACTTTCTCTGCTTTAAGCCAAACTGGAGCACCTAAAAACCATGTTCTTTCCACACCTGGAAACCAAAGCAGACACTGTGATTAATCAGTCACATATAGACCAGCACCAGCCAATACAGAAGGAGCCAAAAAAGTCATTGTTCCATCAGAAACCATAATTTAAAAACCTAAAAAAAACCCCAAAAGACAAACGAACAAAAACCTGAAATCAAACAACCAACAAATCACAACACTTTGCAGGAACTTCAAAATCTAAGGAGGTCTAAACAGAAATCAGAGCAACAGATCCTGATCCATGGTACAAGCCAACATGCTTACCTGAGTCTCCAGCAACCTGCCCAGTGAGCAGTAGAAAAAACCTCCAAATGAGTAACATCCTTCAACTCATCAAAATCCTCCTAAATTAGCGATTTAAAGCTTTTCAGGGGCTGCAGTTGTTGGCTGGGCCACTGGACCTTCTTCCTCAAGCTTAACACAACTTCTGGTAAAGCAAAATCCCCTGTGACAAAATCCCCTCTTCCTACTCAGTTCTGCATTCACCAGAGTTGGTATAGCATTGCTTGGACTCAAGGGAGACATTTACTAGTTTCAGCTGGGGATAGAAAGCAAATACAAAGAGATTTGTACTTAAATCAGACTTTAAATTAAAGGTTTTGCTCAGCTGTTTTGAGTTCAGCATGAATACTTTTTCCTTTCTGAAATTATTACATGTGACCATATAAAGGATGCCCCTTCAGTGGAAAACTATGGCAGGGGCATAATTTACTTTTGATTAGCTACTTTCTGTATTTAGTAAAATGAATGCAAGAACATAACCTGAGTCTTCAGTCTACCAGCTAGGAGCCATCTAGCTCTGTCTGGACTGGTGAAAACACTAGTTTGTCTTCCTCTCCCCAGTTCACTTCCTACTTTATAATTAACCATTTTCTTGCTTACTTGTATCTGTAAATTAAAAGCAGTACACTAAACAGAGGAGGTAAAGAAAAGAATCATCATTCCTAATCTAGTCACAGCTGCATTCAAATTAAAGAACCATCACGTAGCTTATCTCCTCGAGAGACACATAGAGATTGATGGTTGCATTTACAAAGAAAGCTCAGCAGCGGCTTCAAACAGGTGCGAGTTTCAATTTGCATCACTGAAAATTTTCAAAGCGCCAAGCTTTTTCTGCTATTGTTTATCCGTTTGTAGTTTTCTCAGTTTAAGCAGGAAAACTACATTTACATCATGTTCTGAAGCTGGTTTTAAATGATCACCTGTTTTTTGGGGGGTTTTATTTGTATTTACATCGGAGTACAGGGATCACAGAATCAGTGGCCTGAGCCAAATAGGTACTCCAGGTAATACTAAGATGCACAACTGGTTTTACTACAGCTGCCTCTTAGGTGTATAGATGCCCAGACAGAGATTAAGATGAAAGGTTTCTTTGTGCAGTTTTAAAAGAAAAAAATTAATCTGAGGGATCAGATGCCGATCGACCATTTGCTAGTTGATATTCTAATTTTCGTGGTCAATAGCTTCAACCAGCAAGGAACTAGGGAAGGGTATATAATAATTTTCACTCTCATATGTATTGTTTAGGTGGTCTATGATTGCTCCTATCCTGTATAAATGAAATAAATTTATATATGAAATGTGTTATCTGGGAAGTCTGACAGGTTGTCAATATATGGAGCTTATTTAGTCAATTTTGACCCACTCCAATGTAACTTCTAAGAGTCTTGATTGTATTCTGTTTCCTTTTTCACGTCACATTTCAAGCTTTCTGATCTCGGTCATTGACCTCCCAAATGCACCAGTGATAATAGGAGTTGTATCGAGTTCTCAGCACTGCAGAACCAGAGAGGAACAATTTCTGGGTGGGTTGTTTGCCTTTTAATGCAATGGCATAAGTATCATCAATGCTTTCTTAAACTCAGTCACTAATATCCTTTTTAAACATGTATTCTTTCTCCTTGCTTTATATGTTCACAGCATTAAGATTCAACTCCGAGCTCGTTCAGCTATACCTTCCCTCTACCACTGCCTGTTGATGTTTCTGTAGAAGTGCATGAAAGGATCAGTTCTCAAGTGAATTATGCCTGTCCTTTATTCACAGCTTTATTACCTCTTCTCTTAACCACTGTTATTAAGTCCCTTCCCATTACACTGCAGAAAGTCTGCCATTTGAATTCCGGCGCTAGAGGAATGCTCTCACTTACTGTTCTCTCACTCCACTTAAATCACTTCCATCAAGCCTCAATCATTGTCACTTCCATCTTTTTCTCCCATTTTTAGTATTTCCCTTGCAGTTCTTGAGAACTTGTCTTGCCCTCACTTCGCATCTGAAATGTCACCCCATGGTGCCCCCATGGCACTCCAAAGCTGAGATAAAAGTGTTAAGAGCCAGGATGGTGGATATTGACTGAAGGTGTCGAAGAGAATTCCCTTCAAAGCTCCCATTGAATTTGGAGTGGAATGGCAGATGTGAGCGGTGTCTGTGGTTGGGATAGGGGAACCTAACTCTGTGGAATAAAACTGACTTGATGAGCTGTTTTCTGTCAAGATACTTACTTGTAATGTCCTGGAGAAAAAATTTGTCCTCTGTCCTATCCTTGGTGTTCGTGATATTCAGTCCTGCTCATTTCTAAATCCCATCAGTAGTGAAGAACTCTGTGAATGCTGTATAATATTTAAACAGAAACAACACTAAACCCATTGTCTTGCTGTTGACTAGTATCATCTCCTGTCCTGGTTGTGGTTACAAAGTACATCTGCTTAAGAGGGGTTCAATTTCTTCCATATTAATAGCTGTCTTATTGGGCTGTCCTTCACCAGTAGGCTGTTCGCTGAGTTGGCTTCAATTTAATTACAGATGAAATTAGAAAGAAGATGCATGAAGTTAAAAAGCATGAAATAAATCCTAACCAGGAAGATCACTGTCCTAGTGTTTCTTATTCCCATTCTGTTTGCTGCCATTAAAAATATACCACCATGGGTTTTTTCTTTAATGTCTTTCCTCTGAAGAGCTACAGCACTGCTTTCTTAGTGTATGAATGGGGAAACTTTATCATATGTGTAATTACATTTATGCCACTAGGACTTAAGGCTTCTGCTAGCTGGAAGGTCATTCTGACCATTGAGAGCTACTGTGTCTCAAACCCATATCAGCTCCGTGCGCGACCTGCACAATGTGTTGCTCCATATATGCAAACAGGTCCTGAAAAACATTTGTGCCTATGGATTCCCTGGATCATTTGTCTTGATTTGATTGTGCTCTAGTTTGCATGTTAAAGTATTGGCAGGAATGTATATTCTGGCTATAGGTTTTCTTTCTTGTTTCCTTGGCATGAATTTCTATTTAGATTGCTGTACATCACTCCTGGTTTTGGATTTTGTATGTAGTCAAGGGGCCAATGAGTATTGTTTACAAATAATACTGTAACTCTTGCAGATCTCTGAGTCACTTTTGCTTGGGCGTCTGTTTACTGTGCATGGAGACTTAAAAACAGAATTAGACCCACAGACTATTAGTATCTAACAATTTTCTTGTTCATGGCTAATGCTCATAGTACTGGGTTGGGGAGCAGCATGCCTCAAGGGCAGAAATTTGTATGCTTACCTCTCCCAGTATCTGCTGTCCAAGCTGTCACCAAGCAGATGAAGATGTGTCAGACTTTGTTCCTGGGAACAAGCTGATCCTTGATCTTGCTGAGATGCCATCCTCTGGCCCCTCACTTTCTTGTTAGTTTTTATATCTTTTCATGTGGGTGTTTCAGTTTTGAATCCTTGAGTTTCTAACTTGTTATTAATTCAGCACACTCACTCCTGTACTCCGTGTTCTTTTCTTCTTTCTCATCTTGCCTGATGTAGTACCCTCTTGGCTCTCTCATTTACAAACTCGCAGGGGTAGTCATAGCTCAACACCAATTTTTTTTCAGTAAGGCAGGATCAAGGTCACAAGATTGGGTGACACATAATATATGTTTGGACATAGGCTACAACATGAGATGACAAATAACTGCAGAGCCATTTCCAGTGGAGAAGGTAACAAAACATTAAAGAGGAGTAGAAAAGAGGGTCAGGAGGTATTTCGACTTCATTGCGTGAATATTCAGCACAAACCAGTATGCTTTGTGGAAATGCATACTTTGTTCTGAAACTATAAGTTAATTTCTATGAATTTTGGAGCAAATCTACTTTTTTAAGGAGCAGATAATTTCTTTTTCACTGTAGTAGTCTGTGGCTTTGAACAGTTCTATTTACCTGGCACCACTGTGGTACTATAAGCTTTATGTGCTTAGTACAAAAGCTAAAAATTGAAAATGTCAGGATCACAGAAAGCTTTAAACATGTCCAAATTTCCAATCATTGATAGAATTCTCTTTAATGAGATCTGCTGGAGAAGTACTAAGTGTTATTCCTACTGTGTTGTTTCTGATGTGTGGTGATAATGTAGAATTGGCGTACAGCAGTTCCTTGTATGAGTTCAATGCAACCTTGCTTGTGTCAGGTCAGTCTTCTTTAATGCACTGAAAGAGGCAAAAAACTGGAAGTAACAGTGTAACAAACATATATATATGAACACCCAAGGCACCTCTTAATAAAGTCACTTTTAAAAGCAAAAGGTTAGAGAAACTGAAGTCAGTTTTGAAAGCAATTTTTTGTGTATCAAAACAATAAACTCGACACTTTCTCCCAAACTGCAGGCAATTTTCACAAATTCAGATGCCTTTTATTGTTCTGAATATGGTAAAAAATATGCTGTAATTAAAGTGAACAGACAGCTGAGGAAATGGGGAAATTTACAAAGTCTTGGTAAGTTCTTAAACTCAATAAACTGGCAAAAAAGCCAACGTAGCAACATATAATCAAGTAAGAACTTTTTTTTTTCTAGACAAGTTGTCACAGAAGCACTTCTGCAGAACCCTGAGTAATACACAACAGAAAGTATTTTTCTGTAGAAATGCATAATAGTGTTCCATAAAACACCTGAGCTAGCAACCATATTATCTGCTGCTCTGCCCAAGCAAATATACCTTGAATAGCATTAAGGGATACTCTGCCTCATTATAAATATGAATCTTGTATTATACATATAACCAGCATTGACTGATGAATGTGTAATATGTCCAAATCTACATCCTGATTTGTAATAAGTTGCATATATAGACAATGTGGGTTTGTTTTTATTTTATGGAGGTAGATGGCAAAGCTACCAGTAATGCCAAGGATAATTATCACCTTTCTAATAAACAATGGCAGTGCTCAATAGCATAGAACCCAGTATCATTTAATAAAACTAATTAATAGAAAAATCTGCTGAGTGGACTGCCAAGTTCCCAAAGCTTGTAAAAAATATTTTAGAGTAATTTCTTGTTGTTAAAAACTGAGAGTATTTGGAATTATAGTATGTTGAATGCTGTTTGCATGCATTAGGTGACTCATCCTCACAACACTGTAAGAAAATTCCTTAAGCATCCCCACAAGTGCCAGAAGACAAGAGATGGATTCTCATACCAAGCCATTACAGTACTGAAATTTGTGATTTAGCTTTTTCCTATTCTTCCAAGCAGCCCCTGTAACCTCAATCTGATGATAAAATGACATTTAGGTTTAGAACAACCTGTCTGAATATTTTGTCTTTTAAATCATATGCAAGTTCCATTCTAGGAGGCTCACCACGGTCAAAGAGCATTCACATTTCCACCTACACCAACTGTCTGTCTGTAATTTCATGCCTGTGGTGTGGTTTTGTTCTTAGAGAAGAATTTCTGTCAGAGATTCTTTTCCAAACCTAATTTGGAGTGCTCCCATTTCACACTGCTTAAAAAGAAAAGTTGGAGAAAAAAAGAGTTCATTGTTTCTGTTCCTCTTACTAGAGCTGCTCAAATAATAACAAAAACCAGTGGATTATTTACCTTGTACAGTAGTTTGCATTTATTTATTTGCAATGCATCCTTTGACTAGTTCTTTATATCTGTAGTTCTTGGATGGTCTGTTCAGTGATCATTCATCTGAACTCACTGAACTCTGAACTGCTTTAAGGAGTGATATTTCTGTATTTTTTTCAGGGAATATAACTGTCTTTCTGCTGTTACAAACAAGATTCAAAAGAGGTATGTTTGGTGCATGATTTTGTCAAGGAAAAGTAATTGAAGTTAATATTCCGTGAATATTCTCTGAAGTTACAGGGATTTTTTTCCATGAAAGTATGGACAACTTACTGATAAGAAAGTACACTTGAAAAATAGCATGGTTTCTAGTGCAAGGAAATTTCTGTTCTCTTTCAAAAGTACAGTCTTAAAGCTGAGCACACACACACATATGTACACATGTGTAAGATTACCTCTTCCAAAAAAATGCCCTGAATGTCCAAATTGGAGGAAGTAAGAAAGAGAGGATGGTCTTATAGAAATGCAGGAATATGGAGGACATGTTCATCAATTGTTTTGGCAAAATAAAAAGTGACTGACAAATGTAACATATAAAATTAGCTGCTGAAACTGAAAAAAGAGTGGAAAGCTTTTTTTTTTTTTATTCTTTTGTAATGAGCTTCTCTCTTCTACATGAAACCAGCAATATATTTCTGTTTTACTGTAAGGCATCCAGCAGAGTTTATTCCCTTTTAAATACTTCTTAATGCAAGGAGTTGCAAGAGGTTGTCAAAAGCAGGTTAGCAGTCACCCCTGCGGGATTCCTCTGTCTAGTAGTTTGGCCTTCTGGAGCTGTAACAGGGACCATGTCTATTTCATTTTTTTAAATATAAAACACTGAAATTGGTGAAGGAATGTGTTTAAAACTTTCATCTTCAGAAGCAAAAAGGTAACTAATTTCTTTTTGAAAAGAAACTGTTTGATGCTAGCATGTAAAGACCTGATTTTTATAGCTCTGGGACTAAAAGATTTAGCAGAAAGAGAAATGAAGAATGACACTGTTCTACCGTGAAGAAATAAAACACACACACTGCACCAACACACTTTAGGGGTGGCCAAACAAGGGACACTATTTTCACATTTGCAGCAGCTTTGAACTTACGTTTCTACTGGTCTCCATAAAAGTAGTTGAGAATTGTTTTCTGGTATGATTTAGAGTTAAAATGGGAGTATTTGACTATCTGAGAGTCAATAAACCACTCTTGCTGGTAAGTTGTTCTGTTTAGACAAAAGATTTATATTTAGCTGCAACTATTAAATTCAGGGTGGGTGGTGTGTTAATTGAATTATTATCTTGCTTAAGTTCTCAAACTTTTGTAGAATTTTTCAAAGGCACCTGGCTTTAGACTGTGACTTTGGTTTTCTGAAAATCCTTTATTGTGCTTTGTTTGCAAGTAGTTATTCAAAACCTCAGGTAATACAGATTTCTGCTAATTTTCTGAAAATGAAGTTCAAATATTCTTAAGGGAAAGCTCAATGGGTTGATTCTCTCTTTTGTTAAGCTGTGACCAAATCCTCAGTATGAAAACCAGACTGGCCCAGTTTGTCTGTCTTAGACCATTCAAGTAGAAACTGATAAGAAAACTTATTCTGATAACCCCACCTCTGTGGTTTTTGGTCCCTTTAGGGTGTACAGAGGAGCCAAGGAAGATGGAGAATTTATCTTTTGTCTTCTGTCTTTACAGTGTGTTTGACTCTGGGACTCTGAGTTAGGCAATGGCGCTGATCCCGGAGATACAAAAAGGAAAGAACAAAGACAACTTGGTGGACAGATGTCTTGGTGCTGAGGATGCTGCCTGGCTCTGGGCACAAGAGCAGCATGTCTTCAATTAACTTCTCGATCTCCAAGTCCAGACTTTAACAGAGAGCAAGGACTTACCCTTCCATCCATATCTATTGGTAAGTTACATTCTGCAATATAAAAGTAATATTCTACTATTTACAGAAAAAAAAGCTAAAATTTTGAGAAAAAGATTTAATTGTGGAAGTAAATTGCAGATTAAGTGCAGCACCAGAGAGGGTTTTTAAAATGTCAGTGAAAAATGGATAGGTTTATTTCCTCTTCATCTTTGTCTGCTCAACCGTTGTGTTGCTTTCAGCACTCCAGGCTTTGTTGCAGAGGCCAAATGAGAAAACAACAGCTATTTATTATAGGAATTGAACAGTATTTTTCTGTTCTAGAAAAGTGCAGACTATTTTAGATGGATGGAGTGAGGAAAAAGCTTTTAACATGGTGGGAAATTAGTCTGAATTCAGGTTGTTTGGGTTTTTTTTTAGCCCGGAGTCCAAATCTGTATTGAAGGGTCATGATTAAGAAATGTGGAGGACTGTAGTATTAAAAATGTTTCAACAAACAAAACTGAGGTACCTTTAGTGCATAGCTTTGAACCTGCAATGTAGCTCCTTGCATCTTTATGTCATCCTGTCAAAATCCAAAGGTTCACCCAGTTCTCATTTCATGCTAATAGTCCTTCACAGGAGATAACTTTGAATGTCTGTTAACTGTACACACTTAAAATGGGGCTACAGGATCAAATATTGCTCCCTGAGAAAAGAGTTTGAAAGAGTGTAAAATAAAATCAACTTGAGCTCAATAATGCTTGGAGGATCCACAATGGAAAAAAATGTGAAGTAATTAAAATATCTTTCTTTCCTGAGGTTATAGTCCAAGATGCCTTCTAGAAAAATAAAAGGTTAACCAAAAGCAGTATGGTTAACAAGGGGATAATGAGTAAACTGAAAAAAACCCAGTACCACCACCACCACCACATAACCTCCCATGGCTCTTCAATAATACATATGAATATGTCTTCAAAGCTGATTATCAGGACTAGTGCACAACAGGAAAGACTAATTTGAATTTCCACAAAAAGCATGTGGCGTTCTGCGTACTAATCTCAGTTATAAACCGCAGCGTATGAGATGCCTGAGACAGGATGTTGGCAGTTCAAGACCAGAGACACTCAGCTCTGCTAAAACCGCACATGGGTCTGGAGGTCCATGGGAAGCCCATTGGAAGCCCATTTAATACTTGTCCTCTACAAGAGAAGCAATGTGTTTACTCACAAAAAGAGGATGAGTGGGGAATACACAGCACTGACCTAACTGCTTAAAACATTGAACAAATGTTTCACCCATATTTTGGTAGTGAGGTTTGGAGGACAGAGGCGGAAATACAATTAGGAAGAGCTAGCATAGTGCCAAGAAAAAAAAAAAATAAGGAAGAACATAAGGAGGAGGAAAATCAAGAGAAGTTAAAGCCTGGCCATAGTGAGAGATGCACTAACATCAGGCCTTTGACTGGTAAGTTAAACAGTGCAGTTGACCTCATCAAAACCTGGTTAGCTGATATTTCCACAGCCTTTCCTGGTTACTTCCATACCTGGAACTGCTGTTCTCTGGTGGTGTTCTCTGGAATGAGCAGATCAGCAGGGCTGCACAACCCTTTTGTCTAATCTAAGATTCCCATTAAGATGCAACAGCGTGAGCTGGTCTGGTCACCTCCTCACCAGTGCAGGGTGGCTTCTGCCTCTCGTGTGTTCCTGGCTTCCGTGGTTTCAACTGACTCACTTCTATTTCTTCGGAAGAGGAATGAAAAAAACATGTGCCTTGCCTTTACAAACTGTTTAAAGACCATGCCAGGAGCATTCCTGGTTGGAAACTGAGCAGACAATGTGTCTAGTGCTTCCAGCAGTCTCGGTAACAGGAGATAAGCCAGGGTCCTGAATTCGGCAGGATCTGTGTTCTGCTGCCTCCCTGCAAAGCTGATAAGACTCACTCGCACTGCTCTTTGGCTCAGAGACATTACAGTGTCTGGATCTGTTCCAGATACTGAAGTTGATGGAAAGACTTCTGGCTCCAATCCTGAACCTGAAAGTCCATGTCATTACAGAATCACAGAATAACAAGGTTGGAAAAGACCTTTAAGATCATCAAGTCCAACCATTCACATCCTAAACTAAACCATATCCCTAAGTACCTCATCTACCCTTTTTTTGAACACATCCAGGGAAGGTGACTCAACCCCCTCCCTGGGCAGCCTGTTCCAGGCCCTCACAACTCTTTCAGTAAAAATTTTTTCCTAACATCCAAATTAAACCTGCCCTGGCTCAGCTTCATGCCATTCCCCCTTGTCCTATCACCTGTCACCTGGCTGAAGAGACCATCACCTACCTCTCTATAACCTCCCTTCAGGTAGTTGTAGGCAGTGATAAGGTCTCCCCTCAGCCTCCTCTTCTCTAAGCTAAACAGGATTCAAAGGAACTGTTTGTGCTATGTATCCACATTCTGAGCCTGTTAAATGGTTCTTGAGTAATTACTTATGGCAGGTGTAATCAAATATGTAGGCTGCATAAGAGAAATCCCCAAGGGTGTGTTGCAAAACCTGTATTTAGTAAAAACACACCAGAAACTTTTATCCTGTATCTGCTGGCTGAAAAAGGTGGATTCATTACTTTCATTTTATACAGCAGTATTCAAAAGAATACTTAATCTACTGACAAACCCATCCAATGACATTTCAAAAAAATCTTTGCCTAATTAAATGTGATTAAGAGAACAATAGTTAAACTTTATTGCAAAAGATAGAAAGGTTTAGTTTATTAAAGAGCAAAATGGTGCTTCAGAGCATTTTACAGTCATGACAGTTTGTTCCAGCATTCACAGCCAGGTGCTTGCAGTAACAGCATCTCACACTGTGAATTTCTGTCTTATCTACTGTTTACATTCCAAATTACACACCATCAAAGACCAGTGGTCCTTAAGCAAAGTCATAGCCGGGTTACCTTTCTGTGATGCAGCCTCTATAGGCTTCTTGCAAAAGATGAATGTTGTAGAAGACAGATTATGTGTTTTTATTAATTCCAAGTCAGATTATTTTTATACCATCAGTTTGAATAGGATGTTTTTGACTAAAATAGTAATCTCCTCACCACACGTGAGATGTTTTTGTCTTTTAAAAAATGAATTATTTTTTTCCCTTTTAATAAAAAAAACTGCTCTGGAAATGTTTGATATTAGTTTTTCTGAAAGCTGAGCCACATGGAGTAATCCCAAATCTTGCCGAACAGAGACAATTAAAGATTTCTCCTGACTTGTTAGTTTTATTTCAGTTTTGGCGTCATAATTTTAGAACACATGTGAACAGAGAATAAAAAGATTGTGCGTTTCTCAGACATAAAATGACATTTAATGCTTAGTATAGGAAGGTTGTATTTAAAAAAATATCAGCTGGTTTACTTCCAGATTAATTGTGATTGCTGGTGTGACGAACTGCAGCTGATTAAGCTATGTTAAATCTGTTGTAATCCTGTGCTAGTGAAAACACAGTAGCATTCATGCTGGTGCTGTTTTGTAAAATCAGCAGTAGGCAGGTCTGTCTGTACACATCTGCTAATTCCCTACATGGAATGGAAGTCTGCACTTACTGCCACATCTACCTCCTGAGTCTCCTTGCTGTGGTGAATGACTCTTTGACTGTTCTATAGGAGGAAATGTCATTGTTTTACCACTGGCACCCACCCACTAAAAATATTTTAGAAGATCGCTGGAATTATATTTTGCACCAAAGCACTTTCCCTCATTCCATGAGAATTCAGGCACACAAGAAATGCCTTGCTGGGTCAGAGTAGCGGTCCTTCCCAGCCCTGCAGTCTCTGCCAAAGCTCTTCTTTCTCAGTCCCAGCTACCAGGTGTGAATTCCCTGTTCTGGGTGTGGATGACTTTTCCCAAAATGCTCATCCTTATATTTGTGTGCACTGAAGTGATTGTTTTATAGTTTCTTGCTATCTCTTCACAGCTGAACTCAGCCAGGAAGAGCTCTGCTGTCTCAGTGGATTTACAGCTCCTTTTAAAAACTCTAGCACATCAGTAAGTATGTTTAGCTGGGGAAAACATTAGAAGCAGCTTCTCCACTGGTGTAATTAGTTTGGAAAACATGTTATACTTGGCCATGTATGACAAAGCCCCAGAAGCTCCTTGGGCAAATTTTGGTTTGCTTTTGAAATGGAGGCAAAATTGAAAAAAAAATATGCTTGGGTAACTATGGGAGAATACCAAGTCCATTTCTGACATGTGGATCACAGAGAAGAGCAGATGTGCACTTCACAGACCCTTATAGGTGATTTTTGAGTTTTGTGTTTAGACTGCTGCAGCTAGAGCGCACTTATCTGTATTTAGCAATGCTAAAACTGCATCCAGTACATAACATAGGCATCCATACTACACACTGAGGCTTATAAATAACAAAGGGCAAGCCAGGATCTCTGGTTTCAGCTCAACGGTAGGACAAAGGACCTCATCAGAGACAGAATTCAGTCTCTACCTAGCCAGCGATGGTCCTGCTGTCTGACCTAAGCAATGACGATCATCAGTGGGTAATTCCTGGGGAATTATGGAACTGCCTGTCCAGATCTCATTTGTACTCTGCTGAGTGATCTCTGTCTTAGCATGAGGGCTGCCATCTGATCTCTCTTGAAACCGAGTGCCTCAAATTCAATCTTTCATCTGTAAGTATCAATACAATCATATGGATACAAGATAGCGGGTCCCCAGGGCCGAGGCTACCTTCTATCTGTGTTCCTTTAGGTGAACCACTGGAAGTTATCTTCATTTTTTCAATGAAGCAACAGTATGCGTGAAGTTTTTTACCTGAGTGGATTAAATCTGTTTTAATCCCTTGTTTATTTGTACATATTTCTGTGGCAATCCTAAAGCAGCTAGACCAACATATGTAACAGACAGACATGGGCAGCACAGCATGGCAGGATAGCACCGTATCTAAGGGTGTTCTCTCAGTTGTGTGCTTTTGAAATCCCCAGTATACATGTATCTTGACAGAACAACATAAGCAGTGCATAGCTTACTGATACCACAAGCAGACAGAATCTTTTGGCTGCCTGCACATACTCCAGCAGTTCCTCCTATACTGAAGATGATGGAAATACATCGATGCTAAAAGGAGCAGAAAAGCTCAAAGAATTTTTCATGTGGGAGATTGTGATGTTTCACTGCACATTGATAATGCATACACTTATGCATAAACATGTTCCAGGCTGCAAAACACCACAGGCTTGTCTACGCTGAGAAACCACATCATGTAGTGTTGATCACAGGGCTTGTTCAACTACCAGGCAGTGGGTGAATAAATAAGACCTAAAATATTACAGCCAACAGTAATCAGCTGTGAATTTTAACTTGACTGTGCCTGTCTAAAGTATTTATGTAGGTACAAGTGTGTATATAGACACAAATAAGAAAGTTTGATTGCACTTTCATTCGTTCTGACACACAAAATGTTTTCACTTGCTGGGAACAGCATATTCTTTCATTTTGATTTTCACCATCACTCTTTCTCGCTATTTCAGACTTGTTTATTCGCTGCGTCTTATCTGTCAACAGACAGACTAGCACAACTCATCATGTGCTTCAAAGTCACAGTCACCTGAGAAACCCGGGACATAAACAACCAGAATTAAGGTAGTAAACGCTTCTAAGTAAGGAAGAGCTAAAAAGAGATCACATAAGAATAAAACTTCAATTTGAACACAATATTCACAATTGGCTCTTCCCAGGTGGGAAGCTGGGAGTTGTTCCTTTGATAATTTTACCCCCATGGATAAAGAGGGTATCTGAGTCTTCAAGATAGACTCGCTCAAAGACATTTAAGGAATCAAATCAGTACAATGCACCCTATCCTCTATTTAACACTTGGGTGAAATGTAAAATACAAGATATGTGATAAACAACAGGTATTAAATGATAGCTAGGTCTGACATGATGCATAATTCATCAAGAATATTATGTCTGCTAGCATTTCTGAAATATAGGTACACATCATGGCTACTGAAAGAGAGCCTTTCACCTTCTTAACTCTCTTGTCTTAGCTGAAAATGCATTTGAATTATGTAGCCAGATCCAGAAAACTTTTGGAAGGAACACAGTGGGAAAGGAACAAGAACAGCTTGTGAGGAGCAGCTTACCACAGAGGAGCAGGAAAACCAGTGAAGGTCCTTCTCAGAATTCTGTGCATAAATCCTGGTTCGGCCATGATGGCTGGACTTTTCTTTCTGTTTACTGTGCATATAAAGGGTTTAAGGAATAATTTCCATGTGATTAAGAAACAGTAGTATTTATCATATTTTTTTGCTTTTTCCCCCATTCTGCATGTGTTCATGCCGTAAGATAAAGTAACTATACAGCTGTTTCACAAGATTAATTGAGATACTGTATAGTTATGTGATTCTGTGATTTATTTTTATATTCTGCTTTGTGAATTTCTAGCATATGAAGAAAAGACACAATCACATTTCGCTACAACATTTTTCATGACAGTCATCCCTCCCTTTAACTCAACAGAACTAATTCTGTTTATTGGACACAGGGTTTTAATGCGTGCAATTAATAGAGCGAGCAGCTCCGTTTGCTTCAAGAGGGCTGCTCAGGAATGAGTTCAATGAGAAATAATTGATTTATTTTACATCCCTGTAGCAGAGAATTAGAAACAAACTCTTCAGGTCTTCCAGGGATGAAGGACCAAATGCTGCAGTGTGATATCAGCAGAGGTGTCCTCCCTGCTTGTGCGATGGACCTGCTCTTCTGAAGTTAACACTACACAGACAAAATGCTGAAGCAAACAGATGATTCTGGAGGGTCAAGTGCAAGGTTTAAATGGGCTGTTTGGGGGGCCAGTGGTATTCTCTGTGCAGTTCCGTCCCTCAGCTTCATTGAGAAGGATGGTAAGGTGTGAGCACATGTGAGGGACAGAGCCTTTGCATGAAGTACTTGGGCCTGTCACAGCTTATAAATACTTGTTTGAGATACAAATGTAGGAAACGTACTGTTTAAAACTACACCCTCCAAGTTGGTTTACAAACTTACATGATTCAACTGTGATGATAAATGCACAGTCCTTTACTTTTGTGTCTAGTCTGTGCCTCAGAACTAGTATTAAAAATACACCCCAGCTTCCTCCAGGAAGCAGCAATGTTATAAATGGATTTGAACTTTCTGCCCCAGGTTTAAGGAGGTTTTATGAACTAACAGAATTGCTCAGCAGTGACAGCCTGAACATCTGTCAAGCCTTCATGCTAGAGCACTCGATGAAGCTATCCCATGAGGACAATCCTCTGGTAGGCATTATTTATTGTTCCATTTTTTGCACAGGGTTGGGTTTTTTTCTTAATACAGAAACAAACCGTCATCTTAGATTTCTTGCTTGCTTTCCAGTGCTTGTTTTCAAACTATTTTCCTCCTTTGTATAAAAGGAAAAAAAAAAAAAAGAAATAATGAGCCACTTAGCAGTTATGCTTCTTGTCTGTTTTGGAAGTGAAGGCAGAAAGTACAAAGCCAAACCAGCTAGTTTTGTTGTTTGCGTTTTGTTTGAATGCTCAAGACTCATGCTGCTAGTGGTGGTGGAGTAGGAGCAGGGAGGGGGAGTATTTTAAAATTACTATTGACAACATGATGCAGACATGATCCAGCTGGGAGAATGAGTCAGAAAGCATCATCCTCAGTTCCTGATACTGAAAGTACATTTGCCGTAGGACAGCCGCAAAGTAGTTATTATATAAGGTTCAGCCTTCAGATAGCATAGAATAAAATAGTTCAAAGAGGCAACCTGAACCCTACTCCTTTTGTCTGTGAGATCAGGGATTCCAGACCCTATGTTTACTTTCTCAAAGATGATGGTTTTCTTGGGTTTGGCTAGGACAGAGTTAATTTTCTTTCTAGCAGGGGTGGAATGCCATGTTTAGGAGTTAGGATGAGAGCAGTACTCATAACACACTGATGTTTTACTTGTTGCCAAGCAGTCAAGAGCTTTTCAGTTGTTCACATTGCCCTGCTAATGAGAAGGTGGGGCGCACCCAGGAAGTTGTGAGGAGACACAGCCAGGACAGGTGAACCAAACTGGCCAAAGCGGATATTCCATGCCAATTATGTCTTGCTTGACATAAAGGGGGCTGGTTGGGGAGGAGCACATGGCTCCAAGATGTGCAGTTTGGGGGCAGTCCAGCTTCAGGGCACTGCTGACGTGTATGGCCTGAGTTGTGTGGTTCAGTGAGAAACTGCATTATGAATCACTAGTTTCACATATTTTTGCTATAAAGTCCTGGTATTGTTATTTCTCCCACTGTTGTTCCAGTAAACTGTCCTTATCCCAACCCATGAGGTTTGCCTTTGGGGCTTTTTTGTCTTTCCCTCCACCCCCCACCCCAGCGTGCAGCTATGCATGAGCAGTAGTATCTCATTGCGTTTGATAGGACAACAGTGTCCCACAACAAATTAAACCACTGTTATAAACCTTTCTCATAACACCCAAAACAGCTACTATGCCAGACACTGTAGTTTTATTAACTCAGAAGTTCAGAGAGGGCTGAGGACTACAAAGGTACCTTTCATTCTTATTTCTGTGGTGGCCACAAGGAAATATTACAGGCAAAGCCTTCCTTCTGCTTATGTTTCCATACTCTTAATTTTCCCAGTCCAAACACTGACATGCATGTGGAAGACAGGTGAGCAGGCAGAAGAATGACAGCTTTTCTAGAACATAATAAGAAATATCTGTGAGATTTAAACTACTCCTCCCATTTAAACCACAATTGTTCTAGGCCCCGTGCAAAACTGGATAAATTATGGTCTTTGCTTCATAAAGCCCAGACAGCCAAAACCAGCAGGACTAGCAACACATCAGGACAAAGTGAAAACTGCATCATGGGCTAAAGGAATTTGTCTATGTAGGAGCTTTAAGTAGAGTCTGTCTCCAAAGCTCCTACTCCCGCTCTTGTAGTGCATTATTAAGGCTCTGCTCTTGCTGTTTAATGAAATATATAGCCATGGACTCAATCTGCATGTGAACTGCAGGCTAATCTAGTAGTCATTTACATTTTTTATATATTCACTTTGGGAAGGTTTGCTACTTTATGTTTGTACTTTTTTATTCCGAAAATTGAGGCTTGCAATGGATTATTCTCTCTTGTATATCCATAAGATCAATGAGAGGATGTTAGTTATAATTTTAAGTAACGAGAAAGCACTAATCTCCAGAGTAAGAAAGAGGCATTTTTATATTTAAAGAGGAAAAAGAATGAAGAAAAGTCATGCAGGATTTGATATTGCTTTTTATGGTATCCTCAATGAAAATACTAAAACAGTGAATTACTGTTAGGAAACCCTGCATTCTTATATCATCAAATATGTTTTGTTTCATCTATCACAATGTGGACTTTATAAACAGAACAGGAGGTCCTTAAAATTCATATTTATTTAAAACTAATTCATCTGTGACCTTTCGGCAAGGAGAAACTAATTTCTTTTGTTACCTTTTGATATTGGCAGATTTAGTCTGATTCTCTGATAAAAATTAAATTTAATGCAGAGTCATGTCATGCAAAAAAATGAAATTAGAGAATGGTGGAAACATGCACAAACTGACCAATGCCATCTTTGTACTGCTATTACATGTAGCATTTCAGTTGTGTCTTGATTTGCATTAGAAATTGCATACTTTTCATTACTTTTATGATTTAAATAAGGAACCTAAGTAATGGAAGGAAGCTGGAAACCATGTTAGAAAACATGTTTCAGGGCCTCCTATGATTGGATAATTTGTTAGAGTTCTCTAGGGTAGTCAATAACAGATTATCACCACTTGCCTTTTTCTTACATGTCTTGGTAATTTCTGGTATAAACCATAATAAACTAATCTTCACACAGTATGAAAGGGACAAAGAGAGTGGGAGAAAGGAAACACAATCTTATAAGATATCACCCAGTTTATTATCTATGTTCTAGAAGAGATCTGTAAGAAAACTGAATTATTTTTTTTTTTGGTGGTTTATTTTGGGAATTTTTTAATGACTGAAAAGTATTTGCAGACCTTTCCCGATTCTTTCCATTTTTCTTGGTTTAAACATTATTTGCCATTTCGGGCATAGATCTCCAGTGATTCATTAGCCCTACCAGAATCAGCTGTGCCTCATTCTCTTTGGACTCTTAGCAGCAACTATCCTGGAAATTAAAAAAAAAAAAGCCAACACAGTCTTTCTATGTAACATCTAAAAGCTAAAGCACTTTCTGTCATGAAAGTTTTCATTCCTTTTTCTTTATCACAGAACAACTTGAAACCATGAAATTTTCAATCTTATATTTTTCATCTTCCTTGACTGCTATGAATAGAAGTTTATTAAAGATGCCAGTCTTCACCTATTTAACCAGCTACTTACAGTCATGATGCAAGCTGGAAATGAGCATGACCCACAGGAATTATGGCTGAATATCATGCACCAGGTGTTATCTCTTACCAATTTCCCTGGAAGCTTTAACATATTCCGAGCAATTCAAGTGCAAGAAAACTACACTGCGCTGCCCTCATGAAAAGAAGTGAGTGCAGTGTCTGTGTAATGGCTTAATAAAGATGCAAAATGGAGTTGCCTTGTGCCTGACATGAGTATTCTCATTTTTCATGTTTTACCTGTTAAAGGGTTACAAGATTCCATTACAGGTGGCATGCCAAGTTCTTATGTGTTCTCTAGCCAGTCTCATTTACCTGCAACTACAGAAAGGTTGATTTTAATTATACAGCTGCAAGTTTCTTTGTTTTTGCATTGTTAAAACAAAAAAAAACCCCACCCCAAAAATATAAAAAGGACACACCAAAAAAGAGTGAAGCTACTTTACCTTTAACTGATACGTATTTGCTTCTCTGTAGAGTTCTGAGAAAGGGTGAGAATTTTTCAAGCAGGTGATTTCTCAGTAGATGGTGAAAGTAAGTTAACAGATTTATACAGAAGGACCAAATCAAGGATGTGGGTGAAAATGGACTGTACTAATTGAAACAAAAAGAAATAAAGGTTCTGAAAATTTTATGAAAAGTACAGCTTTTCATGGTAACCTCAAGTGAATAACATTCATTCTGTCTTCCACATTATGTGATGACTACATTAAGTTATGAAGTGGATCCAAAAAATATACTCAGAAATCCTTCTAGGTGAGGCTGTGATGACAGTCCAGTCTAATGCACAGAAAAACTGCAAATCCATACTAACATCTTTTTGAAAGTCTGGTTACTGTTGCAGTTGAGAACTTAATACTATTTACTTTGCTTACATCATCTAACCTGTTTATAAACACAAACCTTGTGTAAGGCAGACAAACAGTGGACCATCTGGGTAAATTGAGTCAAATAGAGTAGAACAAACAACTCTATCTTTAATCAGGGAACAAGAAACAAAATAGTTTTCACACACCTCATTTGGCTAATTTCTAATGCAGTAATGACTAAACTCATCAGAGACATCAGAAATAAAAACAAACACAAAAATTCTCAGCTTTGAGATGATCATAAACATCTCTGAACAGCAACAGCAGCATGAACAGGGGCCAGATGAACAGTTTCCATAAATGTCATGCCCATCCTGTGACTTGGAAAAGATTTGCTTATAAAAATGCAAATTGACTTTCATGGAAAATGTTACTCAAAAAAAAAAATCCAAATGCTTTTTTTTTTTTTTTCAAACTAGAGGGATTGAAATTATTTTTTTCCCTTAAGGAGAAATAGAGGAGAAAGAGGAAGGCCAACAGAAATTACCCTAGTAACTAATGTTTCCTTAGTTTTCCTCAGATTTATCCCATGTGTAATTTTACACACTGTCAGAAAATATAAGCCACTGAAACTCATTTCCATTGGAACATAAACGCCACTTTTTTTATGGTGAGAGTGACTGAGCACTGACAGAAGTTTCCCAGCGAGGCTGTGGCATCTCCATCCCTGGAGATATTTGAAACCCTGACTGGACATGGTTTTGGGCCACCAGCTCTAAGTGGCCCTGGTTGAGCAGGGAAGGTTGGGTCAGATGACCTCCAGAGGTCCTTTCCAATATCAACCGTGCTGTGATTATGTAGTTTTTGAAAGAAAAAAACCAAAAAATATCACATTTCCTGACATTCTCTTTTCTACTAATTACTGTTTAGGAAGTTTTAACTGAATCTCATTTACTCCACCACTTCATAGAGCCATTTTTTTTTTTACTGCTGGAGAATGTATCAGATCTAGTTCAAAGATGTCAAGTCTGTTTTGAGTCTTTGAAGGGGTAGGAAAACAGGGAGAGAAATTTATGACTGACCAAGAGGTAAATGGCCCCTCTTTCAAAGCTCGGAGTAGTAACGAAGGGAACACAGTAAGCTGAGTGTTTGGCACAAGCATTTGGAATCCTATAGAAATGAGTGCTAGAATTCTTCTAGGAGAAACAGGTGTTTCAGTTCACTGGCTGCATTGGGAAAGGATCTTTTATAAGATTATTTTAAAACTGAGCACTCTTGAAGCCTCTATTTCACAGGAATCAAGTACAATCTCTTAAAGGAATATTAAATCCTGCAGGTACTCATTCTACAGATCCTCTAGTTTAGAAACTCCTGGAAATCAAATGTAAAACAACGTGTCACTTAACTTTGAATGTGCTTCTAGTAGAGACTCTTCCACTACTGTGTAAGACACCCAGTATTAGTTTAACCAACCATGGAAATTACTGAGGTGCTGCTTGTTGAACAGAAAGGAAGCGATGCAGACATTGAGACAAACAGAGAGAATAAATTTCCCATAGGAATCCCGCAACATTTTAGGTTTCCTATTGGGATTAATTTTTCTCCCACGGTGAAATTTGTGCCCTGGCCACGACAATTTTATACATATATTTGAAAAGCCTAAATTAAGATTTAGGAAATAACTGGTGAAAAAGCATTCATGAGTTTTTAGACTTTTCTGAGATATGACAGCATAGGAAGGAATGTTTCTCTTGATTTCAAGCTGCTAGCCTATGCCCATTTATGCTTAGCCACTATTAAGCAGAGCAAGGTATTTTTCATCAGCAATAAACTGAAAGCTTGTACTTCTAGATGAGATCTGAAGATAAAGTGGCAGTGAAGATAAATTACCTATTCAGTTTCCACTTTAATTACATTTTGTATTTATAACATTCTACATTATTCAGGAAAATAATACAGACAGCAGTAATCAAGTAATACACTTTTTTGTTTGACTAATGCCAAGCAATGTTTCTGAATAATATTTTTACTTTAAGTCTGATTTACGTGCCTAGCATGTCAAGGTCATTCCTGTATGCTATTTTTGAATTCTAGATATCTGAAGCATGGTGGTTCTGCTTATGCTACTTGGATCTTATAATTTATATCCTGCTTATTTGAAGCTAGAGTAAACACTGGGATAGTTCAGGGGCCGTTACCCTGTCATAGCTCGGTTTTTTAAAAAATTATTTATGCACTGAAATTTCTGTGAAAAAAAGTATCCTGAAGAGGATTCTGCAAAACATGATCAAACACGAAGCAGGCAAATTCCTAAGTGATGGAAGTGCATTCCCTGAAATTACTAAAATGTATCAGAAACAGTAAGGTAGCACAATTCTGAAAAGTAGATAGTTTATGTTTATCAGCTGAAGTGAAGCACCCACAAAGACAGTACTCATGACAGGATCCACATGTCCATGGCTGAAGATACCCAGGATGCTGAAATACCTCATGAGCAAGATGAGTGCTTCCAATTCAAAGCTCCAACTATTTCCAAAGTGCCTCTATGTCTCTGTGGAACCTTCTGTTACTCCCTTTGTGTCAAAAATAACTTTGGGAAGTAACTGTTCAGCCCTTTTGGGGGAATTGCTTGGCTGAGTGCTGTCCACATGCACTCATATGGAAAAAGGTGTAACATTAAAAAAAACAAACACCCGACCCCACTCCCCCCTGCCCCGCCAAGCCCCAGTTTCTTTAGTTGATTTGGATGGTATGCTGACCTGTATCATTCAGTATGTTTCTGAATTTGTGTCTACTTGTTATCTGCAATAGGATTTCAAATATACTATCCAAATTTTGCATGGATAAACAGGTTAGAGTTTTCAAAGATACTCAGTGTATGTTGCTGACAATGCTCTGTAAAATTGAATAGTGAGTACCCCAAAGTTAATTATTAAACTCTCAGTTACCATTCTTGAGGCTGGGAACACCTTGTACGTTGATGCTGTAGCCTGACCGCTTTGATGTCTTTGTGACTGATACCCCACCCAACAATCCCTTTTGTAAAGCAAATATTCCAATTCCTAGAAAGACTCATCTCCTTTCAAAAGACACTCAGAAGTGGTGCTATGCCTCAGTCGTACATAATTTCCCATATCATTCTGTCAGGACACATTATCATCAACAGCATTCTAGAGCTAGAAGTTTGAGCTTTCTCAGCTACCGCATTTGCCCAGCAGGTCCAGATGCTTGTTACACCTTGTCAGCCAACCTCCCAGATCGGCTCTAGGACTCATGTACTCTCTGCAGAGTTACAGAAATACCCTCTTCCTGACAGTTGTTACATTCTGTGATTCTGTAACCTCTTAACCTTCCTTGCAACACGATATTGTGAGCTCCTTCAGAGTCTCAGGGAAAGAAAAGCTGTTTCGTTTTGGGGTTTTTTTTGTTGGGTTTCTTTTCCAGAGCAGGAGTAATTCTTGCAGGGGATTACTATCCCTCTCTAGATTTCAGGGCTCCCAGGCCCCAGCCAGTGTAACTGGATGCAGTGTGTGAATGCTGGCTCATTCCCATGAAGAACAGAGGGAGTGCCATGGCCTGAGCAGCTCACAGGGAGGCTGCGACCACAGCTGCAGTGAGTGAGGAATGAGAGGAGAGAAGAGAACCCACAGCAATTCCAGTGGGATGTCTCTGGCCAGTAATGAGGAGATTTCTAAGCCCTTTAATCAGTGTTTCTGGAAGGCTAATGTAGCATCTCTGAAGAGCAAGCGCAAATTTAAGCTGATGAAAGTTATAGCATGCTAAAAAGTGCTGCCAATGCATAGCTCCAATTTCTTTTGCTCCCTAGAGCGGCAGTGCTGACAGATGCTATGAGGATACACAAACAGGATTTCTTCTGAGTATACTTAAATTAGGCAAAGGTTAGAAAACAACAAAAAACCTGATTAAAAGCAGCACCAGAGCTTGATAAAAAGAAGCACAAAGGCATTTTATGAATAATACATTAGCTTACTACTAATAGGCAAACAGATGAGCCCCACTCACAGCAAGCTATGACTGCAACCTCCAAGATTACCCATCCTCGAAATCCTGGCATAGCTGCCACCCTGCCCTGCCCTCTCTGTTCTTCACCTAAAAGCACCACATGCAGCTTGGGACTGTGAATGCCATCCCTGGGGACCACACATTTCACTGTAAAGGCTTAAATGGTTGAAATTGCAATGCTCAATGCTATTCCTCAATTCTCCTTTTCCTTTTGTCAGAACCTTAAAGCCAAGCACATGACATTGGTACCAGAGTAATTCCAGTGAAGTTGGTGGAATTTGGTTGATTTACTGAAGCCACAGATCTGTTGCACTATGCCAAATAGACAACCATGTTGGAGTGACCAAAGCTGCAAAGAGAGAGTTTCTTAGGGGAGCATCAGTAGTTTGTTATGCAGTGAAACTGGAAAAAACACAAGTACACGGCTCAGACTCTGCAGCATGGCAAGATAACTTCTTGTATCTAACCAATGATTTTAATACCCAACTGAGGTATTAGTCCCAGTATCCAGGCTTCATTATAGTTGGGTTTTGGGGTTTGTTGCTTTTGTGGGGTTTTTTAACAAACAAGGGAATAGAGTTAATATAAAGGAGTAAATTTCTTTCATACCTTGAACTTGCATCCTAAGAACTCCATCTGCAGCTGCTTCCCAAAATAAAAATGATCTTATTCCTTAGGAGTTTCAGTATCATAGGAGTTTAAAATTATGTTTTTGCTTAACTCCCTGAAATCTGACAGTGCGAGGAAGAATTTGGCCCAGTGGGATGAGATACATGAGTTTTGTAGCAAGAGTGCATTTTCTTGAATATGTATGTGTTAATACCTGCCAGTAATTTTCTGTGTGAATATTGCTGTCTGCACGGTGGTGATACATAATTAGTCTTTGCTTTGGAAGGTCCTTAGAAGTTAACATCATTTATACTGAAGGAAAATCCTTTGCTTTGATTGTTTCTCTGTACTTAAATGCAGAAAGTCTAAAAGACTGCCTGACAGAGTTGTTGGAGAGAATGGAGACAGAAGATACAGGTTTTTCCTGTGTGTTCTTTCTGGTGATCCACTGCATTGTATCACAAGCCACAAGTTCTGAAAGGAACATGCAGCAGCAAGTTCACTCTCCCTATTTAAATATCACTTGTATTTGCCCATCTCTTATCTAACATGTATGCCCTCTTTCATGGACCCCCATAATTATGGTTATAGTCAGGTGGTCCAGATTCCACATACAACCCCAGGTCTACTGCTCTCCACTGGCTTGAAGGTATAAGGCTTTTTTCTTTTTTTCCCTAGCTAATGGGTAATAATAGACACAGGAATACAAGCAGAATTTAGTCTCTCTTCATGAGAGTTTTTCTCCACCTGGAGTTTTGGAGTATGCTATTCCACAGGTTTAGACAGCTGCTGCATATAGAGTTTCAATGGATCTGCAGTGGTTCTAAACCTTCATGGCAAAAAAAAGAGAATGCATACTCAGCTTTATACTTGTAACAACCCATTTAAGTAAAGTGAAACCTCAGCAAGATCACACAGCTTGGTTTGACACATCAGAGAGGCTTCAGGTCTTGCAAGCGTGCAATAGCAAGAAGCCAGCTCTTAGATCTCCCTGGAAATTCTCCCTATTGCAAGTTTCTTACTTGGGCTGAAGAAATCTGTAGCACTTAGATAAATTCCCTGACTTTTTCCCCCCAAACAGAAAATACTCTTCTCTGGTTTTGCTCGCTTTTCTTCTTGTGATGTTACATATTACTGAAGAAGATTCTGGGAATAAGATTTGTGCTTCTTGCTGATCATGAATATCTTCAGACAGCGGTGCTCATAGTGCATTGTAAATTTTCCTGCTAGAGGTTTCCCTAAGAGTAGGTAGAAGACCTTTACGGGAACAATAATCATAAATCCAGGACAGATGTTGATTAGTCAGGATTATTGTATGCATTAATAATACAGAACCATGAGGTAACTTTGAAACATTTATAGAAAGAATTTTGCCTCTGTTTTAGACTCCTGAAAGATTGCCTTGTGTGTTTCTTTGCTTGCACACATGTGCTAGAGGAAAGCAAACCTGCCTGGGAATCAGATATTTCTGTGCTGCAGCTAGCACTGTGGGCTACCGCTTCTATCTGTAGCTGCCAAGATGCAGCCAGAATGACAATAACCTTTCATTAGTGCTCCAGTTCTACCCAGAGAGTACTTTTGCATACTACCAGTATGTAGAGGCATAACTACCAGAAGACTGTGATTCACTGACTCTTCTGACGTGAAACCAATATGTTTCTGATGGAAACTGGAGCACAAGTGGTCCATTTCAGTTGTTATTGGGTGCTGAATCTGGTGAATGTAAAATATTGATTCCCTCCCTTTCTCTTTTGTTCACTCTGAACAAAGGTTTGAATGAGCTATCTTATCCACCCTGTGCTTTAGCATATTTTTGCCTCTGCCAAAAAAAAACCTTCGAGAAATCTTTCATTAGTAACAGCAAAAGTAAAAAGGGACTGGCTCTGTAATATTATACTTGACAGAGCAGAGAGGAAGTAAATGGCTTCTATTAAGGGAGTTAGCACAGTATTTTTGAAATTGTATCCAAAAGCATCTATTTCACATCTGCTAAACACTCTGAAAGTGCTTGGTGTGAACTAAATGAATAAACCAGCTTGGCATCAGTTCATTCATATGCTAAAAACCAGTTTGGAACTTGAAGAAAAAAGGGTTTTGTCTTAAAGAGAGTAAAACACATCTCGGCCTCTAATTCCTAACAAGTATTTAAGATTGTAAAACGTTCTCCTTAATGAGGATAGTTCCTTTATGAAGGAAATGGGAATTTCTGCTTTTTCCTTAGGCTGACATTAAGCCTACATGGTGTAAGAACTGCAAGCACACACAAACATGAAAAATAAATAAAAAATAGTCAAAGTGGTTTTGTGTTGAAACTGAGAATGTATATTTGGAGAGGAGGCTTTCCACTTACACTTCAGTAGCAAAATTACTGTCTATTTTCTGAGGAAAAGTATCAGGACCCATATTATTTTGCCGATTAATATTCTAGCTGTATTGCCCTATAGAACTGACGTAATATAGATTGGAAAGAGAACAGGGTTGTCCCTCTCTCCTCATAGTATGCCAAACATGAGGAAAATAAAAGTATCATCTTTATCAGGTTTACTTAGGTGTTTAAAGTTATGAAGTTGAGAAACTAGGGCAGCTGGAAGTTCTTTACTCAGTCTTGCAAGGGTGGGTGGAGAGAGGAAAGAAACCACTCATCTGTGCTAATCAGCATGGGAAATCTATTGCAGTGGAGCTAACTGCAGAAATAAAACTTTTCAAAAAACAAATAAGGCAGCCAGACCTTAACATTCCTCCTGCTTACGTAAAAGCTCTCTTTAGCAGAGCCTGTGTTTGGAAATGATAGTATCTAGAACATTTTCTTGTTGGCCAGGGTATGTTAGCAAGGTTGAATGCGATACCCAGGGTGACAGGAAACATCCATCCTATTGGAGATATAGCAGAGCAGTGAGAAAAGATGTTGCTGTGATTTAGAGGAACAGACAATGAGGAAGTATAACTTTTCTTACTTCTTCTAATGTATCACTGTGCTGTCCGAAACATGTTTTATGATTTCTTGCCCTTTGCTTTTACTGCATCATCCTCTGGGGAAACACAGCTTTAAACACAGAAATATGCTGGGGGGCAGGCAGCTGGCATATGGCTTTGAAGCAGTGCTTATCCACAGGGTGAGCAGAGAAGAAAGAAAAGCTGTAGCAGAGAGTCTGTCATCCAGTGGAGACCCAACTGTACCCTCTTCTGGCTCTGCAACATTTTTTTGTGCAGTTCTATCCAGGATTACTTTTCCAACAGTCAGCACTCAGTGTTACCCATGAGCAATTAATATGTCTATTTGGAAAGAAGCTCTCCAAAGAAAAAGATGATCCTTTTTTTCATCCATGCTAACTGACATATGAGTTGGTTTTGTGCAAGGCCATCCCTCTTCTATAACCAGTAACACTTACAAGACAGCAACTGACTGCAATTATTCTTGGTTGGGGTTAAGGCTCTTTTTATTTGGTTTTCCTATGTCAAGCAAATAGACTTTAAGTAACTGCAAATTATAAGAATTTAGGTGAACGTGCTACTTTTAATATGGGACAAAGGAGCTGTAAAGAAAGGCTGGACAAAAAAATGTCTTTTGACATTATCTCAATTTGGAGGAGAGTTTAACGTGCTAAACATCCATCTGATTTCTTTAAATGGCAACTCCCAGAAAAGGGTTCTCTCCTGCCGTTGTCACACAAGAACAAAGAGCCTGCCTGCTGTAATGAATTGATTAAGTTATACAAGAACTTATTTTATAACTCCAACTTCAGATGAGGAAAAACACCTGCATGTTTTCTTATACTTAGAGGAAAACTGTCTGCTACAAAAAGATTGAAAAGCAGCAGTGTTTGCAAAGAAAGCAAATAGCTATAATTTTCAGTGAGGTTCACAGATACATGTGAGCCCTATGGTGTAGGGCACAGTTGCCATTGTCAAAAGTAGTAGTTTTTTTTTCCTGATATGAGAACTCCTGACCTACAAAAGATGCACAATTCAATAGCATGCGAGTCACTGTTCTTGGCCAATAGCTACAGTTTTGCAGAAGAATATTTTCAGGTGCTGCCTCTGTGGGACTTAGAAGGAGACATTTCTGTTGGGATGCAGGAGTATATTATACAAAAGTCAGGACCACATTTCTGTTTTCCTGCCTGTCCGAAATGAAAGTGTCTAGAAAGTAATTAAGCATTTTTGCAAACTACTAAAATTTGCAGCTGCTAAGAGAGCTATCCAAAAGCTTCCTGATTAATATTTAATGAATAGCCATTGCTTATGATCCTCTCAGAAAATTTCTAATTATTATGCAGAGGGTTCATCACACAAACAAAAAAGAAACATAAGCTTCCTAGGGCAAAACTTTCATATTGTTTTGAATAGTGTAATATAGTGTAATAGCATTAGCAAAATAAGCTCAGAGAGCTACACATCAGTCATGCAAGAGCATAAATCCAAATTTCATTAACCTTATGGACTCATACTTCAAAAGAGATAGAGACCAGCTGGAGAAAGTCCAGAGGACAGCAATGAGAATGACCAGAGGTCTAGAAAACATGACCCATGAGGAAAGATTGAATTAATTAACTAAAGAAGAAAAGCTAATGAGGGATATAAATCCAGCAGGTAAACATAATACATATTAGGCAGTTGCACAGGTATAATAAAACCATTATTTTCCATGTCCAAGGTGAGGAAAAAAAATCCAACAACAGTGACCATAATTTACATGAGCAAAGATTTAGAAAAATCATTCTGACAATTACATTCATGTATGAGAGTACAGTTAATCACTGCCAGCCTTTTAAACACAGTTTGGAGAGTTGTCTGACAGGGACAATATAGATGCATAAAGAGACTTGAAGATACCTGAGGCCCCCTTCCTACCTCATGGCTACTCAATGGAGTCTGAAGATCAGAAAACATAACCTGTAGGTACTTCTTTTTTCCACCCTCTCTCAAGAACCCTGCTGTTCTATCTTGGGTCTTGGAAGGAAGGTAGAGTCTGCTCTTTTCCTACTTTTATTTTTTTGTCAACCACAAGACTTTGGAGTATGTCTTCAGGTTCTTACTTCCTGTACCACTCTCAGATTTCTACAGAGCCTTTCCTAGGTAGGACAATGTGCAGATAAATCATCCATGGTCATTACAAATGTGGCAAGAGCTGCAATGAGCACCGCTTCCATCAACTGTCACAGAAAAATGCACATTTCTTTCTGTGTAGTAGTCACCTATAAACATAGCTAACTGGCTAAAGTAATGAAAGCTGTAAGTTTGTTGTGTTGAGATCAGAATCATCCTGTTTTTTCACATGCACATTGAGAGGAAGAGATTATTCACACTGGAATAATTTTTGAGGTATTTAGTTGAAGAATATCATAAATCATGTTCTTTACACAGTTTTATAGCACTGCTTATGCTTTGTCATTGGCATCTGTAGCACTTAATTCTGGTCACCTCTGTTAAAGAAAACCAAAAAGTTCCTTTTTTATTTTAATAAGTTATGAATCTAGGTATCATTTTATGAATATGTAGCTTATCTCAGCTCTCATCTATTTCTCTCTGCCACTGTTACACTGAAGAGTAGGATTATTTAGAGCATTTACACTATCATCTTACTAAAAATCAAGATTTTAACGATCAGCCAACCTTCTTGTGAGAGAGGTGGGAAGAGTTCAAATTTAGACACTTCACTGAACTTAAATTTGAAAATTTGCTCATGAGATTCTCCAGTACTTGGTTTAACTTCCAGGAAATGGCCTAGAATTGCTATTTTTCAGCACTGACATTGATGAAAGGGCATGGTTATACAATGCCTAGTTAGATTATAAACCTTGGTATTGAGTATCATGGTGTTTCAGCCCCAGGCAGTGGCTGAGCACCACATGCCACTCACCTCCAGAGGAGAAGCAGACAGAGCCTCTGTGGGTATTTGTTATAGGGGTTGGAAGAACTGCAGTCTCTGAGATCTGAGCTACAGTGCCTGTTGTATGAATTCTTTCTGGCTCATCTACAGCATCAGATTCTGAGGTTTGGGTAGTCAGAGTGCCTATGGGTCTGTTTTTCTTGTCTAGGTATTTGCTCATACCCTCCCATACACCATGCCATCCTTGACCCTTCAGCCCCAGGGAAAAATCTCTTAGCAATATTCTTGTAACAGTGGTTAGAAACACATAAGACCAGAAAGACATTTAGAAAAGTGAGGAAGAGCCATATACTAGTCTGAACATCCCAGGGGTAGTCAAAGTTCTCAAGAGATTCTGTAACAAGCCTGAAGCAAAAAGAGGAGGAGAAGCACACTGCTTCCATCTTCCCTATAAATTGAGGGTGACTGTTAAATAATGCTAAGATATGTTGACCAATAGACAGAAACACCACACAGAAATACCCCCTGAGGCTCACAAACACAGATCATAAGTCACACAATAACAGAATTAGAAGCTTGACTGCCCTCCCAGATATAACAACATAATAGAGATTGCATAAAGGGGGTGTGGGTTCATATATCAGAGCTAGCGTGTGCTTTTTAACACAACTAGATCTGACATACCATTATCCCAACCCTTCAAACCCCACCTTGGGCATCAAAAAGCACTGTGGCAGTTCAGCCCCAAGCAATGGCTGAGCACCACACACCTCTTGCTCACTTGCGGAAGGGAAACAGACAGAGCCTCCCTGGGTTGGGATAAGGACAGGTTACTGACTAAAGCACATTGAAAGGGGAACAATAACAACCAATTATACTCATACCCAGTGATAATACAGAGTACATCACCAATCTGGCAACTAGTGCAACACAACACAAGGCCCTACCCAACACCCCAACCATACTCCACCTGCTCTGACAAGACCCAGACCAAACCCCTTCCTGACCATCCCCTTTTATGGGGAAGTGATGCCATATGGTGTGGAAACAGCCCGGGCTGACTCAGCTCACTTGTGCTAACTCAGCTCACCTGTGATGACTGCGTGGGGAAGTTGACTCTGGCCTGGCCAGAACCAGGACAAGTATGTAGTTTAAACTTACTCACACAGCAGAGGAAGACATGAGGAAAAAAACCTCACCTCCTAAATGTCTAGCAGGAAGTCATGCAGGAAGAAAGGATTATATACTGGTGAGAGAGATCAAGGAAGCATCTTGGGATCACAGAAGAAGAACAGTAGAATAGCTCTAGATCTAGATCACGGCACTCAGCTGCTGAGGTGAGAAGCTGTGGTGCCAGCAGGAACCTCAGCAGAGCACTACAGCACAGTGAACAGACTGACTCAGGGGTACCTCAGGAGAGCAGAGAGACCTGCCTGGAGCCCACAGCTCCTGTGACGGCAGCTGGAGGGACCTTGGCAGGACCAGGAGCAATGCAGGCAAACACCAACACCACCACCACCACCCCCATAAAAGAAGCCCCTGAGGAGTGCTAGCAACTAGGATGTGGCATGGCAGCTAGTGTGTGGTGTGGCAGTTGATGCAGGAAGCATGGGGTAACTCTACCAGCTCAACCAGGGAGCAACAGAAGGAGTCTGTGTGCGTGACTGATGCAGCTTTGCAGGCACCTGGTAGACTGTGCCTTCACACTGAGAGGGAAGGTCCATTTTAAGTTCTCCTTATTTTGGCACCTTCTTTCCAGTACAAGACAAAGTCTGACAATAGTACCCATGCTCAACTATTTGAGAATATTTTTGATGTGGGGCTAATGCATTTGACTATTCCTCCCCCCATGTCCCCATTCCCCAGCACGTTACATCCATTCCTGGGATGGACGTTATGTATTTATCTGTGGTAGCATTTAGCAGAGAAACACCTTAATCCTGAAAAAAACCCCACAACTCAAGCAAACCACTGTTGATTTTGTTCAGGAATGAATCTGGAGACTGAACAGGTCATTATCTAAGCCTCTTTCGTGAGCCATAACCAGCCATTCTGTCTCTCATTGGAATTCATCTACTTTAAAAGAGAAAAAGAGATCATTCGGCACACACAGCATGTGAGTGCCCATCCAGCAAAAAAACCCAGGATCGTTCTGTGGCTGCACAGCTTCTTCTTGTTCTAATTGATGTTGCAGATGCTGTGCCCTGGTCAATGGGTCTCCTGCCACTGTTTAGTGAAGCACAACCACAGCAGATTAGTTTCTCTGCTTTCAGAGATGCTGCCTGGGTTAGCTGATACGGCCTAGGGCAGAAATTTCTGCTGAATGCTACTGGCTATGTCATTTGTGCACCAAGTTTGCAGACTCAAACACACAAGTTAAAGAAATACCAACATGGAGACACATTATGCTACTTTTCACCCTTTTTCCTGATCAGCTCAAAGTAATATAGTGAATAATTACTGGGTTTTCATGGATGTTTTGGATAAACCAGAACTTCAAGGCAGAAAAAAAAATCTGGGATTTGCCCAAAGCACTGCAAGTAAAGAAGATGAAACCCTTTTGGCTTTTAATTTCATTTCCTCTTTCAGAATAAAGTTTGTTAAATTTTAAATGTGAAAATGTTGAAGTGGGAAAGAAAAATGTATTTAAATGCATTTTTTTGCCACAAAATATTTTTGACTGGAAGTGTAAATGAAACATTATTAGGTTTGTGGCTAAATTTTGTGAATTTGAGTTAGCATTTTTCAGTGAATAAAATATTTTATGAACTAATTATCATCCTGCCTGAATTATTTCATATGCTTTGCCATAATATCAGAATTTGCAGTAGAAGATCTTGTAGAGAATGATATGGCATCGGTTCAAGAAAAAGTTAAGAAAACCCTTACCTTGAGAGACAGATGCAAAACTTATCACAGATATTGTATTTTATGTGCATAATTCTATCTTTATGCCCAGAGATTAGGTAAAATAGAGTGTATTGCCCTGAAATTCTGGTGCAAAGGGAATAATTTACACATTAGTTGAATGTTCTGTGTTTGTCCCAAACCATCAATCACACGGTATTTATATAATGTTAGGCTTTCTCAGTCTTGAACATTTTCTTTGGACACAGAGTTTCTATCCATTTGTTCTGTGTTACTTTCAAGAGTGCAATGCTGCACCTGGCATAAGTTTTTGATGTTCACTGTAAATTAATGCTTTTATAAAAAAAGGGAATAATGATAGTCTTTTTTGCTGAGGGTGAATTATTGGTTTCTGAGCTCTCTGGAAAATTGAATAGGGACATACACTTCTGAGTTTAGTTTTTCTTTTTTTGTTTTGTACGTGCTAGCCTAAATGAAAGGTGACAGTCAAAGGCAGACTTCGGGTAAATGATTTGTAATTAAAATAGATTTCTAAAGGCAGGATTGTAATGAGTTAGTAAAAATTTTGCCATCGATTTCAAGAGACTTTCCATGGATGAAGAATGCCTGAATGTTCATAAATTTGCAATGCATTCACCATATACCAGGTGGCCTTTAGGAGTATATTAAGCAGAAAATACCACATTTATAAAAATGATATCATTAAGAGTTCCAGAGGACTAGTCTTGATAATTAAATGCAAATCAACTTTTATACTCTTTTCTTCTTTTTTCTTTCCACTTCTTAGAATAAGCTTTGCAAGAGCTTGAGAAGGATTTTGGGAACTGAATTGGTATTTCAGAAAATGAGCGGATACAAATAAAGGTTTAAAAGTAACACTCCTGACAGGTTCTAGAAAGTGACTCTGCCTGAGTGGGCAACCTAGGTAGTGTCAGACAAAATTATGGTTCCTACTGTACATGAAATAACTTGAGAGGACTATGTGCAACTCTTGCATGAATGTAGTCATGGGGGAGTGATTAATGCTGATGCCTCTATCCAGTCATAAGGTAATAAGTCTGACCGCCACTTTTATTTCACTTCAAATTAACAAATGAATTACATTTAGACATGAAAAAGTAAAGTATTTTTACTGTCTGAATTCAAAGCATCAGTCTTCATAACAACCCCCACTGAAGAGAAGAAACTTGCTATAAAAAATGCAGAAAAGGGGATACGCCCCCCCTTAGGCAGGAAAGCATGAAAAGAAATCAATAAAAAGCCCTGAGTTACCCTAGAGTCATCATGAGGGTTTGGTAACTTTCTAAAAGCCCATGTAATTTTTTCCAAGAAACTGGTTGTTCCAAAGTGCAACTTATTAATTGTATCTGCCATTAACCTCTAAAATGCTGGATAGGAAAGCCTGTTTTGGATAGAAAATGAAATGGGATGGAGCTAATAAGAGACAGCAGAGAGTTAAGCCACTGGTGAAGCTTGACCTTTTCTTTAAATGGCTTATCTTTTGGATTTTTGATTCATGTTGGTCTCTAGTCCTGGGAAGTACTCTGAGTTAATTGAATGGTGAGAACTGCACAATACTGAGTAGTTTGTGAGACAGTACAAACTGGTACTTTGGTTTGGGATTGTAGTGGTCAGGCAAGGATTACTTTCCTGGGGAAAAACCGATCTGCTCTGCTGTGCCAGTTGTACTCTGAGGAAAGGAAAGATTGTATTTTGCACAGTGCTTAGGACAAGGGGGTTCCATGCTCATTTGATTCTTTCCCATAAATATATCAAACAGCTGATATCATATTCAGTGATTAAAAGTGACAGACCACTAATTCTGCAGGCTCTATCTCTGCAGACAGCAGTAGACTGGAAATCACATACATTTAAACAGCATTGCCTTTCATGCCACTGACTTTCCAAAACTGTCAGAAATGTTTCAGCTTGCTACTGTCATTAACTCTGCAGCTACGAACAGAAAATTGTCTCTGGGGAGGAAGGGCTAACGTAAAGGAAATAACATCTTTTTTCGAATGACAGAAGGAGTTCTTCAATTGAACTAAAACATCACTGGCCTTTAAATTGCTTGCTTGCTTAATACAAAATATTTAGATGTTCTCATATAGCAATCAGTGGGAGCACATCCTTGTACCTCATAGTTAAACCAGACCTATGATACTACACTCTTATTTCTCTTTTCTGTCCTTTAAATTAATTGGAATATAATTACATATCTTCTGTGACCCTAGCACAGAAAACTTCCCTCTTCTGGCTCAGAGTGATATGAATCACTTTAATGCAGAAACTCGCTTGCTTGAATTCTAATGATCTCGCTAACTGTCATTTGTGTGGACTTCATACTAGGTGAGGTGGAAAAGAAGCTGATGGCCCCCCGAAGAAGCTTGCTATGCTTCATTGCAGAAAATCCTGTTCATACTACTAGTTACCTATATAGAGAGGTATTTTTAAACAGAAGTCTTTCGAGAATTACCAGTGCTTGTTCTTCCCAGTAAATGAGAGCCACACACTGTTCTGTTTCCGGCCAGGCAAGAGTTAACCTCTCCAAGCAGCCAGCCCAGGTGAGAGGAGTTAGCACTGGCTGGGCTGTTTCCACACCACCTGACATCACTCCCATAAAAGGGGCCGGTTGGGGAGGGGTGCTACTGGGTGCCTCCGGGCAGTCTGCATGTGGCTGAGTTGATCCTTGTGTTGGTGTAGTGCTCCGTGTTATCACTGGGTCTGAGTGTGATATATGATGGGCTGTTATCGTTCCTCTTTCATGGTGCTTTTGTCAGTAACCTGTCCTTATTGCAACCCATGGAGGCTCTGTCTGTTTCTCCTCTGGAGTGAGTGAGCGGTGTGTGGTGCTCAGCCACATGTGCATAACTACCCCTAGAAAAATTGAGAGGGAGAGTTGTTCCCATTGGTACCTTCTCAGATGAAGCTAGGGTTGCTTTCTTTCCCTGTCTGATTTTTATTTTTGCTTCTCCGAGGCTCTGTGGTTTGACAGGGATCTTAGCTGCTCTACCAGCTTTAATTGCTCTACTAAGTAATTGATAATGAATATTGATTTAGTAATGCAAATAAGATAGTTTACTCCTGTAAACTTGTTTACTTTTATTTTTTAAGAGTTCTGGATTTCATTTATTAAGGAAAGAGAGATGGAACAGCTTTTTTTTTTGTAGGAAACCATATAGTATGTAATCCAAGTTTACTTAGTGCATCTGAGTGATTTTGAAGACATCCAGGAAAAAAGACTCTGATGCTGAGTAAGTTCTATTTAATATTAGGAGCAGTAATTGTTGGAAGTTCTTACGTTTCTCAAAAAGAAACCTAGTTCAGACAGTTATCTGCAGCAATGCACAGTATCTTAAGGTGTAGCACACTGATTTATCAATATATGCTTGTTCAGGTTAACATTCCCTGGAGTGATTTCAGGTTGTTTTCAGTTTTCCTTTACTGGAAAGGAAATGCAGCATGCACTTAAACTGTGTTTCATGTGTTTCATGCTTACATTCCCTACCTTGTTCTAGCACATCATTTTGTGAGGGAGAAATCTCATCTTTGTTGCCTATACAGTGTCTGGAATAGGGAGCTGACTGAATGAGCCTGCCCACCAGCCATTTGACATCCTAGTTTACATGGCTGCAGAGGTTCGCTTTCTCATCAAGGAATCCTCCACGTGGCACATCAGGATCCTTTGGTACTTTCTTTTTCTCTGATCTCCCAGAAAGATCCAGCTTCAGCAAGAGGTGTGGAAATCTTCCCACTGCTCTAACCTCTTCCTCACTTTCAACAGCTGCCTATGAAAAGTCCAAGCAAACTGGACCTTGTAAACAAGAGAAGATATCCTTGGGTTTTCCTTTTTCAGCTCTTTTTCTTTTTTGCCTATGTAACTAAAAGGTCACTGCCTAAATTTATTTTCCTTCTACTTGTAAATTCCAATACTCTTTCTGTGGTTTCTGGGTCCAAGACCAAAATCAAATTAAAAAACAACAGGGCAGTGCTTGTTTGGACACAGCATCCACTACTCTGGCCATTCCCATTTAACCCTCAAAGGTTTCAGTTAACCCTCTAATGTCTCAATTAAACATTTAGCTTCAACAAAATCTCTTTTCAGTAGAAAGACAGATGAAATACTAATAATTTGTAAAGATTTCAAGTTTAACTCTAGGCTTGGCCATCTTAAAGATGTACTTTCACTCACAGCTCTCTAGACAAAAGACTGCCTCTGAGCCCTTATCAATCTTTAATTCACTTTCAGGATATAGACCCCCACTAGTGCTATCTATTCTGTTGAAGAAAAAGCATCCCGTAGCATAGATTGATTTCCTGGCCATCCTTCTCTACACCGTATCATAAGGTTATTCACATGTTACTCTTACACCATGGCTACCTTCTCTCCCTCCTGTTCTTTTCCTAACAACGTCACAATATGGATTTTTGACCACCATAAAGACAAGAGCTACTGCATTTAATTTACTTCTCTGCTCTTATATCCCCATTCACCCTTTCCTTTTCATGAAAGTCTGCAGCAACTGAAAATGATCAGCCTCTGTCACAGGCAGCCATAAAATCTGTACTCTAGCAGTAGAGAGGGAAAGGATTTATAGTGCATGCTTCCTCATCCTGAAAAGAGAGGAGAAGGCTCCTCCTGACTTTAATAAAAATGACCCTTCGGTGAGGACTAGAAGTTCTGAGTAGTGACCTAGCACAGACCATCTCTTCTGTTCAAGAAAGGAATTGGTTCATGTCCCTGAAATTTGTAAGAAGACTTCTATGACAGCTTTGCAAATGAAATATTTCTGCTCTCAAGTGGATCAGCTTCACTATCAATACAGTCTTCTAATTCAAACTTTTTAAAAGTACCAGTGATCTTTGAAAGAGTAGCAGCAGTTGCAAGAGCTGTCCCAAGATGAAATGGCATAGTCTTGTCACCATATGTTGATGACTGAGATAAAGAGATTGTTAAAAACCAAACCACTGCAGACACTATAGCTACACCATAGCTCTTCAAAAGTCTAGGCCTTTTGTATTTTCCCTTTCTATGCCCAGTTCTTAAAGAAAACTGTGACAATTTTGGATTGCATGTCAGTGAAGGTGTGCTTACCTCAAGCCAGCACTCTCAGGCTTGCCCTTGAATCTTCAGTCTCATCCTGACACTACTGCTGAGCAAGTCATATGACTTGATGCATCTACTTCATATTTTATACCAGATTATGAATCCATTATTTCTAATTGTTTTCAAATTTCATTCCTATGAAGAAAACATTTCACAAGGTGGTTAGGCACTCCCTGCTGAACTGGCAGGCTCTGTCCAGGATTTTTCCCAAAAGCTCTGCTAAAAATAGTGCTTCGAGGACCTGTGAAAATGGATAGAAGCTGTCAAAGTCCACTATACAGGCTACACAATTGGAGACTACTGCTGCTAACAGAGCTAAGGCTGCTTTTGGCTTCCTTGAGGAGAAGATCCTGTCTCCTCTACATGGAATTACAAGAGAGAGCACAGGGCAATACAGAATGACTGCACGATATGGAACTAATATATACATATACATCCACATACATATATGGGGTCTCTTGGGCCCCAGCATAAGGACAGGGACCTGTTGGAGCAAGTCCAGAGGAGGGCCACAAAGATGATCAGAGGGCTGGAGCACCTCTGCTGTGGGGACAGGCTGGGAGAGTTTGGCTTCTTCAGCCTGGAGAAGAGAAGGCTCCACAGACCTTGTAGCAGCCTTCCAGTACCGAAAGGGGCTACAGGAAAGATGGAAAGAGACTCTGTGTCAGGGAGTGTAGTGACAGGACAAGGGGTAATGGGTTTAAAGTGAAAGATAAATTCTTTACTGTGAGGGTGGTGAGGCACTGGAATTAGTTAAGCAGTTGTGGCTGCCCCCTCCCTGGCAATGTTCAAGGCCAGGTTGGATGGGGCTTTTGAGAAACCTGGTCTAGTGGAAGGTGTCCCTGCCCATGGTAGGGGGGTAGGAACTAGATGAACTTTAAACTGCCAAGCCATTCTATGATTCAAGATTCTACATTTATTTTTATATATGTGTGTGTGCAGAACACTCAGAAAGGGTTAAAATAATCTGGTTTTTAGTAACTGTATATATGTAAGCCCAACCAGTTATAAAATACAAATGTTAAACAGTAGCAGAGGCTGCTAAGCACACAGCTCCTTCTGTAAAGGTGTTAAAGAAATGATGTCTTGATAACAGCAGTAGCCTAGTAATTTGTGATCTTGTCATAAGCACAAAATGTATAATCAGAAAATGAAGGTATAAGTGAAATAATACAAGGAATTTCGTATAGAAGACTGGCATTCTTATTACCATAATACACCACTCACAAGTCAGATGGATCCAAGCCTAGGTCCCATAACTGTAAGCCATTGGGAGTGTAAATTTACAATACTGAATATTAAATTCTGTGTTGTTTAGAGTTTATTTTGGAGTGAATTGACCATACTACCTTACTATTTTTTCTGCCTCAAGTTGCTATCAGCTGTGGCTTCTAATAGGACTAACATTCACTCTTAATTTATTAGATATGTTCAGATCTAACATCATGTCATTTCCCCCCACCCCTGCATCAACATAGGGTTTTAGCCCCCAAAGCTCGGTAAGCATAAGCCATGTAGGACATACGCTATCCGGCACTTCAGGACGTCGCACACACTGGAGGTGGGGTTCTGGCCACAGCTGCTACTATCTTCCTTAATTCAGACACTCAATAATCCTGATATACAGAGGGTCCTAATCAGTGGATTTCAAACCTGCTAATATTTTTGCACGTGTAGCACCACTCACTTTACAGTACGAGCAGAAGTGGCTGCATGGTTTGTCCATGACTTGTCCACTGGAATAACTACAGGCACCCTCAGAAGTTAATGGACTGGAAAAAGAAAACTCAGGCTGATTAGTAACTTTCTCTCACATTAACTGTAGGTCATACCCCCCTCTGAGGACTTTCCCGAAAAACTGAATTTAAGTGACTTGACGTCATCCAAAACAGCTGCTTTTTTCCCACAATGGAACCTTGGACTGCCACTAAATGATGATCTGTCAATTTTTCTGCCTTGGTTCTCTTCTCATTCAACTATAATGAGACATACAATTTTTCAAGCTTTCATGGATAGACAGCTGGACTGACTGGATCGTTTTTCTGCTAGCATAAAATGCCACTGCACCTCTCACACAGAAAAACACTGAATATCATTATGGCAAAAAACTGAATATGATAAACTGGAAAAGTGAAGATAATTTTGAATTTCATTAGGTGAAATGATCTCACAATGTAAAGAGAGAAGCAAGGGTAGTGCTGAAAAACTGCTCTGTTCAGGAGCATGTAAGGAGGAAAGAAGAGCGTGTAGTTAGAAGTGTTTCCTCTGCTGTATACAGAGGTCACAAGCAAAGGAAAGGGATAGCTTAACAGCTTATTTTTTGGCATAGAACAAACCAAGGCACTGACAAATTCAGGATTATTGGGTTTTGATTTGCTGCTCTGGATGAATGGCAATGTTTAATTTGTACTTAATCCTGAATGCTGCTGTGTGTCTTTTTGGAGAGGACTGTCAACACTGGGGAGATTGTGGAGTCATTTGAACAAAGTGCTTCAGATGAATCTGAACAGACAAGCACCTAAATCTACAAGCAAATAAAAGAAAATTGATTATTTGGGAGGGATGGAATGGAAATAAGACTAGGACAAGGGTGGTGATTGCTGCATTGACTGCAAATTAATGATCTCCATCATAACAACAGTGATTGCCTAAAATAGAATTGAGATCCAATTTAAACAGTTATGTGCTTAAGGCTCCTGCGCTCTTCATACCATTTTAATGAAAAACATTCCACTTCACATTTACAGCAACTTCAAGTAAGTGCAAATCACAGAATCACAGAATCACAGAATTGTAGGGGTTGGAAGGGACCTCGAGAGATCATCGGGTCCAACCCCCCTGCCAAAGCAGGCTCCATCATCTGCCAGCAGAATATACATTTCTGTGCTTTTCAGTGGACAGATTTGCTAGAGTTCTGCTCTTCTAACTAGCAGACATGAGGAAAAGAGGCAAGCTATAGAGTCCTGCTTTCAACACTGAAGCTCCATAATTTAAAAACTGTTTTCACCTCAAGTGAGAAAGGTTAAAAATAAATAACAAAGATTACAAGGTAATCAGCACTCCAAAATAAAAGGCTAGATTAAAGTGCGTTAGACTGGTTTTCTACTGGCCAGTTTCCATTTGCATGTCACAGGAGGGTTGCAAACTGCTTGGACTGATGACATAAAAAGGTAGTGACCAAACACTGGGCACCAGTCCAGCTGATAGCTGGAACAAATGGAGTGCCCTGGGGTCTTTACTGGGAATAATTGTTTCACATCTCTGCCAGTAGCCGGGATGTTAGTATGGAATGCACCATCCACAAATGTGTGGATTGTAGTGAGCTGAGGGTGTGGAAGGTGGGCGTTCTATACAGCACAGTTTTAGTCTAGAAGGATGTTGGGATACATGACTATTGGGCCAACAGAAGCTTCGTGAAGTCAGACAAGAAGTGCAAGGGTGGGATAGCCCCGGGCATCAGCACACAGCAGCACCGGCTGCCTGCCCAGCAGCTTTGCTCAAAAGGGCCGACAAAGGGGTTGTACTGAATCTCAACCTGCACATAAGCCAGAAGTGCAGTGCTGCTGCCAATGGGGCAAAGCAGGACCTCAGCTACATTAAGAGAAGCACCACTGACAGGTTGAAGTAGATTATTATCCCACTCTACTTGGCAGGGGTGGGGCTGCGCCCAGAACAGTGTTCAGCTTCGGGCCCCTGCAGTTCAAGAGGGATATGGAGGAACTGAAGATGGTTCACCTGATGGCTGTCACGGTGGGCAGGAATTTGGGTTGCATATCCACACCACAATCTGTGACTGCTACATCTTTTTATATTCCCTGGCACTACCAAGAGGAGCTCAGTCCTATAACCTTTGTACCTTCTCTTTCTTTAACGATTAGATTAATCTGCTATTAGATCACTCCTTCACCAAACTTTACCAGCCCAGCTCCCTTTACCTCTTCTGTATGACATGTAACTTTGTCTTGGGGGATCCAGATTAAGAAAAACTAGAAAAGCAATGCTGAACCGTTTATCCAGGAAGGTTGCAGGATCTCCATTCTCGGAAGTTTTCCAGACTTGTCTAGAAAAAGCCACATCTCAGCAGATTTGTGATTGGTGACAATCCCAATCCAAGTAAAGGCTGGATGAGATAACTCCGAGAAGTCTAATCCAACCAACATTCCTGTAATTCTGAATAGAAGTTTCACTACACAATTCAGTGTTGTTTGACTAAGACCCTCCACTGATTCATTACTTCTTTGAACTTGTTTGTACAAGCACAAAGAGTAATAATTTATTTGGTCTAAAATCATATTTTTTCTGTGAAGTAATGTTACACATTGGCATTTCAAGTTCTATACTGCAGAACTAGTGACCTCCTACCATCCAGATTTTCTTTGCTTTCTGCAACAGTCATCCCTCTTACTTCATCCAAAACCAGTGCCAGTTCTCCTCTGTATTCCTGTGTATCCTAGGGTAGCCTCTGAAGTTTGGGGTAGCCAGATCTGTATTGATACGTCTATTCATGCTTTATGGAAAATAAAACAATACATTCAAGGATCAACTTTAAAAAGTACCAGTCCAAACACAGGAGCAAACAAGTGTCTCCATATTGTTCACGGAGATAGAAAGAATAAAATAAAAGTTTCTTCCAATGATAACTGCAGGTAGGATAGAAAAGTACTTTGCATTATTACACCCACTTTTGGAGAGTATTTTGAGCGTCAGAAGGAATTTTCTTTTGCTGTAATTTAGAGATATGATACAGGCTAAAATTTTGTAGAAGCTTCCAAATCTTAAATGCCTGTCTCCTTTTATATTTAAAAATCAGGATGCTAAGATATGCTACAGTCTTCCTACTGTGCTACAGACCTGAGTTTTGAATGCACTGAAAGACTAGATCAAAGCATATGTAGCAAAAACTTCTTTCAATTATGCTTGTGCATGTAAATGCAGCAGTGCCCTTTGCACAGTGCTGGCACACTTACACAACTCTGAGGGACTGATTCAATGTTAACAATCCACTTTTTCAGCTCCTCTTTCTAACCAGCTCCTCACAACCCCTCCTGTTTCCACTGACAGCTGTTGAAGTGGTAAATATCATCTCTGTTGCATGAACAACATGGCCATGGGATTGAAAGAAATCTCAGCCTGTGCGTTTGAGCTGGAAGTGCCAACACTAACTCCTTCTACTTTTCTTTTGCTCCCATAGTGCTCATGACTCTGTCTGCCTTCCTGTATCACTGTTGGGATTTTATCTGCTTATTATTGATTCCAGTGGATGCTTTCTTCTGACTTTCAGAAGCAATTGTCAGAGGATAACTCAGCTCTTCAAAATGTTGTGAGGAAGAGACGGCTGTAACCCTCTCTGCAGGGTGGATCATTGGGGGGATAGCTATAAACAGAGCATAGGAAATGGGGGAATTGTGTATGAGGAAGTCTTAAAATGGACATTTTTAAAGACAGATAAATTAATATTTTTTATCGCTAATCTCCTCCCTTTGGTGACCAGAGATAGAACCCGAGGGAACGGCATGAAGCTGTGATAGGGGAGGTTTAGGTTGGATGTTAGGAAGAGGTTCTTTACTGAGAGGGTGGTTGGGCACTGGAACAGGCTCCCCAGGGAAGTGGTCGCAGCACCGAGCTTGGCTGAGTTCAAGAAGCATCTGGATGATGCACTCAGTCACACACTCTGACTTGGCTGGCCCTGTGTGGAGCCAGGAGTTGGACTTGATGATCTTTATGGGTCCCTTCCAACTCAGGATACTCTGATTCCTCATTATGTTGCAAGGAGAGGTTGGTATCAAATCTCAGCTCATGTTTTATTCCTCTTAAGAGCTGGAGCTCAATTAGTACATCACAGTTGTTACTTTATAGTTTTCTGCAGCCATGGCTGTTTTTTCGTGGTGCTGGAAAGCTTGCCAGCAACCCCTTCTGAAATAAATACTAGCTCAGCTTGTGCTTTAAAATTTAAGAAAAGTTTAGGCAATGAATATTGGGCAACACTCTTGTTTTCTACAACTAAAAAAATTGAAATATTGACATATTTTCCAGCATGAGAGAGCTAGGATCCTTTAAATGATTTTAACATTATATGGTTTGAGTTTTTTTAAGTAGGAGCTAGAGGCATGTGTGCATCTCCTACCATAGAAGCATTTAGATGCTCATACATCTTCTCGCATTTAAAAAAGTACCCATATAACTTGTTTTACCTTCTAGTCAGAGCAGGCTAATGGTACCTCAGTGCCTCAACAGAGTTGCTAAGCTACCACAAGTCTATTGCTTCCAGTTATGTATCCTCATCCCACAAATATGAACACACCAAAACAACCTTACCCCAAGAATGCAGAGCATCAGTAGAAATTTTGAGGTGAGTGATGGCTGCGGGTGGGGGACAAGTGTCCTTTTCTTTCTATTGTTATAACAAATGTTTTATGCTTATGGCCATGTCCAGAGAAAAAATCAAAGATGGAGCATTGTTTAGATAGCTGCTGGGTAAAGAGAGAAGGTAAATGGAAAGATAAATGGGGATGAGAACAGAGATACAGTGCAGAGAAAGGGAGGAGCCACAAGAGGGATAGATAGACAGACAGCAGGAGCAAATAGGGATGTATCTTCTGGAGGTAGCCTCTCTCTTCTTGCCAGCCTCTCCTGCTCTAGCTCCAGGTGGGTGAAAGGGAGAGATGTCTGTGCTGTGAGCACTTGCAGCATGGAGGAAGATGATGAAGGAATGTGGAGTGGCTGTTTCCCTCGGATAACACGAAGATGACACATTTCTGGCTGCAGCTGTAGAATACTGTACCTGGTGAGACACAGCTCTCCCATGTTAGCCTTTACATAAATTTTCTCCCTGCTCTCACATTGTATCTGTGCCCTTAAGGGTTTAGGTATGCAAGTCCTGTCTGTGGCAGGAGTTAGTGTATATTGGCCCAGAGATCAGTAACTAGATAATAAATCTCTCTGAATCCCGGCTTGCATTGTCTTGATAGGAAGTAAATCTCACCTTCTCAGCAGCAAGCTGCTCTTTCATTGCAAGGATGCTGCTGGCGAATGATGTTTTCCAAACTGAAAAATGTGGGATTTCCTGTGGTGCAAGTTATTTTGTTTGTCTCGGGTGATTACGTTTCAGCTTTATGAAGCAATCTGTCTGGGGAAAAGCCCAGAAATATTTGGCTGAGGCTTTTCTTCTGATAGAGGTCTTTATAACCGTAGATCTATAGCAAACCCAAAAGGGAAAGTAAAATCATGCCTCACCCTGGCACCCTGGGATGTTGAATACAGATAGCTGTGCTTCCACGGGCATGCTGTATTCCTTTATATCTTTATAGCTGTTCATTTTAAAACCAGCTAATGCATGGAAAATAAAAAAGTTTGAGGGGTTAAAAAAATAGACTCTTGCATCAGACACAGACCCCTCCCAAAGCCCTCATGATAGTTGACTGGAAATACGAATTTAAACAACTTCCTTGCAAACGTTACTCAGGTGTAGTGACTGACTTTCCTATAGCTTCCATAGCTTTAAAATACACCTGTACTCTAGTCTTTGTTCAATATTTTCAATCTTTAATTGCAATGCTTGAAGAGGAAATGGCAAAACAGCTTTGGTTCCTGTCTCTTAATATTCATTTGGCATCCTTTTCCTCCTTCTCAAGGGCTTTCCCTGGCAGACTGCACACAAGCTGGCTTTCAGCTCATGCCAGGTAAGCACAGGGACGCCCCTCCAGATGGAATTTTAGGAGATTTATTGATGCCTTTGTGTTGTTATCTTTGTATGAGTCCCATTTCTTAAAGGCTGCAAGTTTGTCTCCTGTTGCTTTTCTTCATCTATTCTAAATATTAACTTTTCTTTTTCTGCCCAACATCCTAATTCCTGATGGTGCTAGGCTTTTGCAATCAACTCCATCATCTTTTCCTTCCTGGAAATAAGACAATGAAGATGGATATTACCTGCGGATAACTGCTTTCTTTAGGATGATTTATTAAGCCATTTGTGACTTTGGCTCTTTGTTCTCCTTTTGATTCTTAGATGGTCTCCATTTCTTAAAAATGATAAGCTTGGAGAGTATAACGTAACTTTGTAACAACACATCTTGCAAATGGACAGCTAAGACATAGATAAATTAGCAATTCAAGGAAGATCTGAGAGAGGGAAGAAAGGGGAAATAAGTATTCTCTTACTTCCTTGTCCTTTTCCTACTTTGTCAAATATACAAGGCAGAACAATTTCGTGCCACAGAAGGAGGAAAAGAAAATCACAGTAAATCACAGTCTGAAAAATAAAAAGCCACAGTTCAGCTGCAGGAATTCTCTAAGATTTTTAGTACCGTTCTGTAAGGTCGCTACTTGAAAATCAGTATTAAAATACTACTCCGAAAAGTTAAAAAAGGGAAACAAATCTCTGGTACTGGCAGCTCACGCTGCAACTGAATCTGCTGTGCCGTGTGATGTTTCGGAGAGGCTCGGAATCGGCAGCGCCTCGACTTTCTGTGGCTCCTGAGCCCCATTGGCTGAAGGCAAAGCGGAGGCGGGGAGTGCCCTGAATATTTTTCCTCTTCCACACACCATAAAACAGGCAGCCAGCATGCACTGTCTGACAGCAAGACCGGTGCTTCCAGTTTGCAATTAGTTTCTGCTCTGCAGCAGCCACCTGGGCATTTTATGTTTGCCTCTTTTAATGGAAGAGAACAAAAAAACCTTGCAGCAGCACACCAGTGAACTAACCAGGAACTGACCATAAGGGAGAATCTGATGCAAATTTACAGACTGTTGGGACTCTGTGACATAGATCACTAAGGTAAATGTGATGATCATGATGATCAGAAACTGCATCCTGTGAGAGAGTAAACCAGCACTTCTGAGTTTGAGACCTTATTTTGTATCAGCAGCCAAAGTGCTCTGAACTGCTGTCTGCCTCGGTGCTGGCTTCTTTTTCTTTCCTTCCCAAGCCGAAAAGCCAAAGAAGGTTTCCAAAGGAATGCAAGAACACACAGGAGTTTTAAAAGCAGGAAGCTGAAAGGGGCTGTCCATAAGATGAATTTCACCCAGCACCGTGGGACGCTCCAGCCTCTCCATTTCTGGAACCACAGCTATGGACTGCACGGAGGTGCCAGTGAGCCCAATGCAAAGGGCCACTCCTCGGGAGGCTGCTACGAGCAACTCTTTGTATCTCCTGAAGTGTTTGTGACTCTGGGCATCATCAGCTTGCTGGAGAACGTCTTGGTCATTGTGGCCATAGCCAAGAACAAGAACCTCCATTCACCCATGTACTTCTTCATCTGTAGCTTGGCAGTGGCTGACATGCTAGTGAGTGTATCTAATGGATCAGAAACCATTGTCATCACGCTGCTAAACAACACAGACACAGATGCACAGAGCTTTACCATAAACATTGACAATGTCATTGACTCAGTGATTTGCAGTTCCTTGCTTGCATCTATTTGCAGCCTCCTTTCAATAGCAGTGGACAGGTACTTTACTATCTTTTACGCCCTCCAGTACCATAATATCATGACGGTGAAGCGTGTAGGGGTCATCATCACGTGCATCTGGGCTGCTTGCACAGTCTCAGGCATTTTGTTCATCATTTACTCTGACAGCAGTGTTGTCATCATCTGCCTTATTAGCATGTTCTTCACTATGCTCATTCTCATGGCATCTCTCTATGTCCACATGTTCATGATGGCTCGGATGCATATCAAAAAGATTGCTGTTCTTCCAGGCACGGGCCCTATTCGTCAAGGGGCCAACATGAAAGGGGCCATCACTCTCACCATCCTGATTGGAGTTTTTGTTGTGTGCTGGGCTCCGTTTTTCCTGCACCTGATTTTCTACATCTCCTGCCCCTACAACCCTTACTGTGTGTGCTTCATGTCCCACTTTAACTTCTACCTCATACTCATCATGTGCAATTCCATCATTGATCCACTCATCTATGCCTTCCGGAGTCAGGAGCTCAGGAAAACATTCAAGGAGATTATATGCTGCTGTAGCCTGAGAGGGCTTTGTGATTTCCCTGGCAAATATTAAACCAAGTGGATATGGTACTGTGTATAAAACATGCAGCACAGACTTCCAAGCCTTCAGATCCTCTTTCACAGCAGAATTTGGGTTAATTCTTTAAGAATGAGCACCTCTTTCTGTCTCGCTCCCATCCTTGTATCCCATTCACGTGTAATTCATGTTTCTGTATAATGTTTGTGATTTCTACAGTTAGTAATTTATTTGGCTGGAAAGAGAAGTTGCACTTCATACCAATTTGTAAGTAAGCAGATAAATGTAATGATGGATGTGAAATACTAACAAACACTAGCAGCTGTATGTTCCAGCTGCTGAAAAAATAAATAACTTGCCTGACTTGCAGTACACGTTGGCTGATACTGTTCCTTATACTGTTGAAGTAATTATAGCTATCTATTGCATTATATTCAGCTTAAAATAGAGGATATGCTTTTCTATTAGTGGATTAGAGGCTCTCTGCTATTAGAAAGAAAATTTTTCATAAAGGTTACTGCAACCAACGAGTTGTGTTCATTCATTTTGAACTCTTTTCCTCCTGTTCCACAAGCAGTAATTCTGTTCTTTGTTCCAGTTATTGCCTGCAACAATAGGATTTTTCAAATCCCTGCTACCCAGACAATCAAATACTTAGCTTTTCAGGGTTTTTTCCATTATGATGATTGCTGTGTGTTTCAGAATACCTTTTTGCAAAGTTGAAATTGGTCCCTGGAGCACTGGTTAGCCCTGGATATATTTGCTAGGCTGGCATCCAGGTAGACTAGCACCTTCCATTCAGCTATGAAGCAGGGACAGTATTAGCACTGACAGGTCCAGCACCAATGGAAAGTTTCCCTGAGAGATTTACCCGATGAAAATTCAGAGAAACTTCAGTTTGAATGTTTGGTCCTTCCTTGTTCTGAGGTGCTGTGAGGAACAAGGGCTCTGTACTTCAGAAGAAAATACATTCTTGCTGGAAACAAGCTGCCCTCTGTTCTGCAGTGTGCTGTTAGCAGATGGGATCCACTGCCAGGATCCTTACAGAGGAGTCAAGGCACATGTTATTTTGGCTTGAGCACCTCAGCCCATACTGTGGGGCATATAAGCTTTGTGGGGGCCACTGTTTATCATATGGAAGGGAATGCTGGCTGTTGAGTCTGTAAACCCATACTTTGGCAGCCCTGTGTGTTCCTGCTGCTTGAAGTCAGATCACCTTTTTCAGGCATCTAATCGATCTCAGTTTCATGCTAAAATGCAGATTGTAATAAGGATGTCAGGTCCCTGATTTTATCACCTTTGGAAGTGTTTATAAAGCATAAATGTGAGTACGCAGGATTCCACGATTCCCTTAACACCTCAACAATATCACCTTCACTGTAAGGATATAGAAAAATCAGTTTGTTTATTCCTGGAAAGTATAAAATCATTGTAGTAACTGGTAGTAAACCTAGAAATTCTGTTTTTAAAAGTCAAAATGAAATTTAAAGAATAATTTAAGTTTAAATCCTGGATACCTGATTTTACCAGGATGAGTAGTGACGACTTAGTTGAACTAGTAGTCCCATTAATTTTCTTGGAAACAGCTTGTTAACTCAAGCTGCTTGTTCCCTCATTAAAGACATACAATGAAAAGTTAATAATGAGAGCTCAATGTTTGCTCCCTGGAATTCTTCTCCAGAAGCTGATCTTTTGGCTGTAGGTAACTTTTCAGGTTGTGATAGAACTGTGGCAACGTTTGGTCCTCTTTCAAAGACCATGAAGGATGTAAGGTGGGTCTCAGTATCTTTAACATCAATTTACTTACAGGGAGACTAAGTCATTTGTCTCTGTGCATTGAAGTTCCTTGGTAAACCAGCAGCAGAGAAATCGCACCTTCTACACCCTAATTTTGCACTTGGGCCCCTCTGTCATTCACATTGCTTGCAACACATCTGTTACCTTCTTTCAGCTTTAGAGTCATAGAATCATGGAATGATTTGGATTGGAAAGGAGCTCATAGATCATCCAGTTCCAGCCCCCCTGCCGTGGGAAGGGACACTCCCCACTAGCCCAGGTTGCCCAAAGCCCCATCCAACCTGACACTGGACACTGCCAGGGAGGGGGCAGCCACAGCTTCTCTGGGCAGCCTGTGCCAGGGCCTCATCACCCTCACAGGGAAGAATTTCTTCCTTATATCTGATCTTAATCTACCCTCAGTTAGCTTAAAGCCAGTACCCCTTGTCCTATCACTACCTGCCCTTGTAAACAGACTTTCTCCAGCTTTCCTGTAGACTCCCTGTACAGCGGCCTTAGTAAATCATATTGCCATTTTGTAATGGTTTGGTGAAATAGATCTAGTGCACTAACTCTACTTATTTCCTTCTGGAGTAAACTATAAATATTTCAACAACACATGCCCACTTGCTTCTGCTGGATAGAAAATAAAAAATGCCAAAGGAAGGGGATTAAAGCTCAAGGGGGGAAAAATGAATGTATTTAAACTATTATCCTACCAAATGTCCAATGGACTTTATTAGAGGTTTTTCTCTCTCACACAATAGATGATGCAAAAATCGTCTGGCAATCCAAGAAATCATTGATGCCAGTATGCTAGTGTGAACAAGACAAAAATCTCACTTGGTCTTTGACTGACTATTTTAGGACTGTAAGTTATGATACTGGGCTCCAGATACTACTTAAGTAGTCTATGGATGCAGAGAGGGTACATTGGAAAGTGTCACAAGAACAAGGTATTACCATAGATGCTCTGAATATTACCTTGAATGTCTCTCTTTCTCCCCTTAGTATATACAAGGACCAGACACCTAATTTAAACACATTTGAATCCTTAAGAGGCTGGGCTTCTGCAAATTACTTAAAACTGACAGTCTTCTTTTTGTAACCCAGGGGGAAGAGAAATAACAGTTAATTTGTGATATGCTGGTATGGAGGATTTCATCAGAGGTTTTCCTGTGGCTTCCAAAAATGGTGTGCATCCCTTTTGTGATTATTTGGACTGAGGCAAGTCAAGACAGTTGTGACCCCATTAAGTTCTAAATTTCATTTAGAAATCTAATTTTTCAAACTAGCTTATGCCAGGGTTTTAGCAACTCTGAGCCTGCTTAAGAGCTCTTCTGTCTTTATTTTATAATGCTAAATGTATATACATACTTTTTAAAATTGAGTTTTTAATTAAAGAGGACTTTTTCATTTCATGGTATTATCTTTTAGAGTCTAATTTATTGAAATTGCTGGCAAACCTCCTACATAGATAATTTTCCTATTCCCAGATACTCTGTTCCTTCTGAGTAGCTGAATCAGTTTCTGTTTGACTATAATTCTGGAAGCTTTCCAGCAGAGAGTCACAGAAATTGGTGTTGTGAAAGATAAATAAGTTCATCTAGCTTGCTGGAGAGTGGGGACAGTGGAGGATTATTTTCCACACTCGATTTGCTGGATATTTGTTCTTCTATTTGAAAGTCTTCTAAGAAAATGAGAAATTTTTTTTTTATTTAAACGTCTGGGACCCTAATCACTTTAGCACTTAGTGTTGTAGCCATGTTCTGCAACCATCCACATTCCTCTGTGGCAATGAAATGGGTTTATCTCCACTTTACAGGTGTAAGGATTTACATTTTCACTTCTGTTGGGGAAGAGGGGCTAATGGATTTGCTCAGCCTCATAGAACGTAGTCTTTGCTTGAGCTGGGAATTAATGATAGTGTTCTCCACCCTTTCTAAATAAATGGCTGCAATATAACACACGGAACTTTTGAAGCAAATATCTGTCTTCAAGAGCAACATTACTTTGGATTTGAATTTGGTTTTAAAGAAGTAAAGGACTCCAAAAAGCACTTAGGAGGCTGTAGTCCATAGAATCATAGAATGACAGAATAGTTTGACTTGGAAGGGAGCTCAAAGATCATCTAATTCCAACCCTCCTGCCTTGGGCAGGGACACCCTCCACTAGACAGGTTGCCCAAAGCCCTATCCAGCCTGACCTTGGACACTGCCAGTGGTATAGCCACAGCTTCTCTGGGCAAACCATTCCAGTCTCTCACCACCCTCATAGTGAAGAACTTTTTCTTAATGTCTAATCTTAATCTACCCTCATTTAGTTTAAAGCCATTACTACTTATCATATCACTAGATGTCCTTTTAAAAAGTCCTTCTCCAGCTTTCTTGTAGACTCCCTTTAGGTACCTTAGTACTTTAGTTGATCTCAGTAGAGTGGATTTTGAATTATTGTCCAAGATCCTTTTTACAACTGAAACGTGCTATCATCTGGAAGCAAGGATAAAAGGCACTGATGGACTCATGTTATTGAATGTGCAGTGACAAAAATGCCTTCAGTTGCACTTTTAATAGATGTGTAGAGCACACATTATTGATGTAATTCAATAATGACTTTGTTGCTTAATTCTCAACGTGTTCTTCTTAGGGGTGTTCTGGTTTTGGCTGAGATAATTTTCTTTCTAGTAGCCAGTATAGTGCTGTGTTTTGGATTTAGCATGAGAATAATGTTGACAACACGTGTGTGTCTTCAGTTGTTGCTAGGTAATTGTAATGCCTACACTAAGTCTGCACTACACAAGAAGCTGTGAGAGCACAGCCAGGACAGCTGAACCAGGCTGACCAAAGGGATATTCTCAACAATCGATTGTCATGTTCTGTTTCTAGCTGGGAGCCAGGATTGCTACTTGGAAACAAACTGGGCATCATGTGGGGTTTTTTCACTTTTTTGTGCATTACAAGGATTATTGTTATTATTGTTGTTGATAATATCTTTTGGTATCCTATTAAACTGTCTTTATCTCAACCCATAAAGGGTTTTTTTTTTCCATTTTCCTTCCCATCCCCTTGTGGGGGAGGTGTGAGTGAGCAGCTGTGTGGTACCTAGCTACTGGCTGGGGTTAAACCATGACAGGAGGCTCCTTCGTTCTCAAGCTGAATTCTGGTGAATAACAGCTTTGGTCCTGATAGGTTTTGTAATACACTGTATTGCTTATAGGCTTGAATAAAAATTGCTGTCTCAATCCCACTGGAAGGAGCTCTCAGAAAAGGTACCTTTAGGGATGAAATGTCCATTATTTGTCCAGAAATTACTTCAGGTTTTAAATTAATATTTCAATCCTTCAATCATATCTCAAGTATCCTAGGTTTTTCTCTTTGGATTAAATAGTTCTCTCATTAAAAAAGGAGGTTTCACAAGTCACAGGAACTGTCTACTGCTACTATATATACTGATAAAAGCCAGGTTATGAACTGACCTTTCTTTTTTTTTCAAATGGTTGAGCTGTCCTAGTTGGTTTTCAGATTTTTTCCACTCTGTTCATAGAAGAGATTTTCAGATTTGTGTATTAAAAATCATGACCTTTGAGTTTGCAATGTAAATGTTTTCATCAATTTTGCTTTTAGCTATTTGTTCCCTTGCAAACATTGTTAATTTGTTTCAATTTTTCTCCTTTGTGCTTGGTATTTTCTGTATTTGTATGTTTCTGGACTGCTCTAAGTCTAAGTTTTCTGAGTGTGGGGTTTTGACACTGGCTGGAGGCCAGACACCCACCAGAGTCTCCCTATCACTCCTTTTTTCAGCAGGACAAGAGAGAAAATATATATTGAGAGGCTTAGGAGTCAAGATAAGGACAGGGAGAGATCATTCTGCAATCAGCGTCATGAGCAAAACAGACTCACCACAGAATAAAGGAAAGAAAACTCTCTAATTTATTACCCTGCCCTGCACACCCAGTGACACCAGAGTCAGGTAATGAGAAGTGTGACCAGATCTTAAAGCACCTCCCTCCACCCCTCCCTTCTTAGCAGACCACTTTAGTCATGATTTCACTCCCTTCTCCCCCCCATTCCCCATTGTGGCACGTCAGGGCGGGGGAGGAATGGCAATTTCAGCCACTTCCTCAGCTATTTTCTTTATTATGTGGGGTGGGGTAGGGGATGGGGTGCATTCTTCACACCCTTCCCCTGCTCCAGCATGGGGTCCCACCCATGCTTTGCCCTTTCTTACCCAGGCTTTCCCAGAGGCACTTGCCCAGGGCTGAGGGGCTCAGCTGGGCCGTGCTGTGCTGGGGCCATGGCGCCGGCTGGAGCCGGCTGTATCCAGCACCGGGTGGCCCTGGCACGTCACCGCCTGCGCATCTGCACCCGGTACAATGTGTCAGGCAATAATACTGTAAGCAGCATTTGAGGTGAGGTCCCATCACTCTGTTCATTTTAGTTCAAATTCACAGAAAACTCCTCAGGTCAGTTCTTTGCTGGTTTCATGTTCATGGCTTTGGTGTGTCTCTCTTGGGTTTTTTTCCATTGCAATGAACTAATCAGCCCAAAATGTTCTCCTCTTGGGCTCCTTCCTGCTGAAAAGCTCTCACTGGAGAGCTTCAAAACCTGTTATTAGCTTCTGAATTAATGACTTTGAACAACATACTGTTGATACCCATCCTACCTCTATTATTTCAATCCTTAGAATGATCCACTCTCCCTAACTGATTTTCAGATAGTCCCTTCTGTTGAAATTGCAGCCCGCCTTTTGCCACTGCGATCTGACCCTGGCACATCCCTTTTGACACAGGCCTGGGGAACCCACAAGTCAGACTGCAGCCTCTGCTGACCGTGTAAGAAAGATTCATTGTAAATTTTGCATATATAGTGCCATGCATCAATAAAAAAAGAATGTATGTAGGTTACCAGGTGGCAAAAAGAAAGCTGAAAAACATAAAGGTGTGCAATTTGCCTTGCTTAACTATTTTTGAGACAAACACATTATAGCTTATTAGAGGTTTATTCTTTGTAAAAGGCAGTGGGCAAGTAAACAAACAAAATATGTTTGGAGCCAGTATCAGCAGAGCATAAACAGAACACTTTATTCATGCAGTAATCTGCAGCAACCGTTCTCAAGTGCGGAAGGAATTAAAACATATTACGAGGATATTTGCTATAAAAATACCTTCTTTTGAGACATCACTGAGCGGTTCTGAGATTTCTTCTCATGCTAACACAGGTCAGGCAGAGTTCAACATCCACTCCTCAAGTACATTATAAAAAAACAAGCAGTATGTTTCTAAAGTTTTACTCAGCACAGCTTGGTCTGATTTATTTTTAAAAATCAAACCTGTTTTTCCCCTGGAAAGGGGAGACAAAAGAAGGGGTCTGAATTTAAAAAAAAAAAAAAAAGGAAAAAGAAAAATTAAATTGCATGTTTGGTCAAAATAAATCTTCACTTTTTACCCCGATTTTTTTTTTACTGGGGATATGAAGTGGATGTCATTGCTTTCTTACGATTATTATCTTCAGTTTTATCTGTGGAAATGCAACGCTCACAGGTAATACAGACAGCCTAATTTCCCCTGCTAAGACAAAGTTGCTGGTTCTCAGGATTGTCTCCAGGCCAAATAGAGTGGTATTCCATGCAATATTAAAGGTCAGGAAAAGTTTAGACTGGATATTAGGGAAAAAATTCTTCACCAAAAGGGTTGTCAAGCACTGGAACAGGCTGCCCAGGGAAGTGGTTGAGTCACCATCCCTGTAGATTTTTAAAGGACGTGTAGATGTGGTGCTTCAGAGTATTTTTTAGTGGTGGACTGCATACCAGTGAGCACCAGTGTCACTCAGTTTTGGACTTTATCACTTGCCAACTGGCTGGTTGAACGGAGAAGGCGAATCCATGAGGGGTTAACTGAAGCAAGAGATGACCCATTTTCATTGCTTTTCAAACAACTCCTCTCAGACTTGAAGATCTGTTGGCACCTCAGGAATGTAATACCAACAGGAAGGTTCAACTGTGGATTTGGACTGTACATTAGGTAATGGCCTCATGGAGGACACATATCTGCAAAGCTTCCATTATTCCTGCAGGAAATCTCGTATTTCTCACTACCTTAATAGTGAGAATCATTAGTACTCTATTTAGTAGTGAGATCACCTAGTGCAACTAGGTGATCCAGGCTGTTCATTTCTCTAAAAGAAGAAGATAGGATTTGGCTGGCTCAAGAGAATGAGGCACTGGTAAAAACTCAGAGGTAAAATCTGAGTAACCTAGTCTGATGTTAGTTCAAGTTATTTTTCTAGAGATGGTTTCATCCTCTTACAGGCTTTGTTATGGGCTGTGTTTCAAATATATGTTTATATCAATAATTTCAGAGCTACTGTCCCAGTGAGAGCTTGGTCAGCAGTATGATATCTGCACTAAAATAAAAACCTTTCAGAAGGCTTAGCCTACTTCTGAATACCAGCCAAAGCGAACTTAATATCTCTGATTTTGGATGCCACAAAGTTAGGATCCTTTGTGTATCCAAACATTCTTGAGTACCCAAATATCCTTTGCGCATCCAAATATTGTGCTCACTTACGAAATCTCAGTCATTTCTGACACATGCAGTGCCTTAGTAACCACAAAGATGATCAGGGTCTGGAGCACCTCTCCTATGAAGACAGGTTTTGAGAGTTGGGCTTGTTCAGCCTGGAGAAGAAAAGGCTCCAGAGAGGCCTAATTGCATCCTACCAATACTAAAACGGGCCCTACAGGAAAGGGAGAGGGACTGTTCACCAGAGAGTGCAGTGACAGGACAAGGGGCAGTGGCTTCAAGCTGAAAGAGGGCAGGGTTAGGTTAGACCTTAGGAAGAAATTGTTTACTGTGAGGGTGGTGAGGCCCTGGCACAGGCTGCCCAGAGAGGCTGTGGAAGCCTCATCACTGAAGGCATTTAAGGCCAGGCTGGATGGGGCATTGGGCAACCTGGTCTAGTGAGGGTGTCCCTGCCTGTGGCAGGGGGTTGGAACTAGATGATCTTTGAGGTCCCTTCTAACCCAAACCAGTCTGTGATTCTGTGATTCTATATATATTATAAATCTGATACACTCCCAGCATTAAAGATCTTTGATCTCACTTGTTTTAGCTCTGAAAAATACATTGCGATTGACTTCATAGTACTGAAATGGTTATGATTATTTAGATCATATAAATTGACTGCATGCAGATATTGAAAAATGAGACCATGGACACTAACAGGTTTAGGAGTTCATTTTTTCCTTCAAATAATTGTAAAGTTTTGATTTGTCTGTGGGAGTAAAATCAATGAGATGAATAAGATGCTATCTTATTAAATGAAAAGAGAAACAGGCTTTATAAGGCAGGGTGTAGGACTGTTGTTTTTGGCTTTATGCATCAAACATTGTTTTCTGAAGGAAAATTTCTTAGAAAAAGTTACAAACAGGCCATAGAGCAGTGATAAGTTTGTACTGTCTTACTAGAAAATTAATAGACATATGGTGAATATTGTACTTCAGACCTTAACTTCTGCTTTTGCATTCTTTTCAAATACTGTGACTTGTGAATTAACCACGTCCCTAACAGATGAAGAGGGTTGTTCATAAAAAGATGCATACCAGGGAAAAGATAAATAGGAGCAGAGTCTCCTAATGGAAGCAATAGGGGACACTTTATAGCTCCAGCCTCCTGATCATCTTTGTGATCCTCCTCTGGACTCGCTCCAACAGCTCCATGTCTTTCTTGTACTGGGGACCCCAGAGCTGGACACAGCACTCCTGATGAGGTCTCACCAGAACAGAGCAGAGGGACAGAAACAACTCCCTTGACCTACTTGTCACTCTGGTTTTGATGCATCCCAAAACACAGTTGGCTTTCTGGGCTGCAAACACACATTTCTGGCTCTTGTTGAGGTATTCATCAATCAAAACATCCAAATCCTTTCCCTCAGGACTACTCTTAATCCATTCTTTGCCCAGCATGCATCTGTGCTTGGGATAGCCCCAACCAATGTGCAGGACCTTGCACTTGGCCTTGTTGACACTTGGCCTTTTGGAACTTCATGCTGTTCACATGGGCCTACCCCTCAAGCTTGTCAAGGTCCCTCTAGATGGCACCCCTTCCCTCCAGTATGTCAACCACACAACACAGCTTGGTGCCACTGATAGACTTGCTGAGGGTGTACTCTATCCCACTGTCCATGTCTCTGGCAAAGATATTAAACAATGCCATTCTGAATACTGATCCGTGAGGAATGTCACTTATCACTGGTCTCCACTTGGACATCCAGCTGTTGACTGTGTGACCATCCAGCCAACTCCTTATCGACTGAGTAGTCCATCCATCAAATACACGCCTCACCAATTTAGAGACAAGGATGTTGTGTAGGACAGTGTCAAATCCTCTAGTGCTGAGGACAATCAGCATGGGTAGAAGATTGACAAGAATGTGGCGTTTAGGGACTTGGATGGCCACTCCTTGGGGTAGGATAGCTTCACGTTAATCCCTTATGGACAATGATATGGCCTGATATAGAACAACAGTGGCTGTTCTCACACGCTACTTTCTTACGGGAATCCACTTGTAAGTTCCTCCTAGAGGAAGAGGTCCTGCCTGGAAGTAACCCAATGCCTGAAGCATTGCTGTGGGTTTCCTCTGTGTCTGCCTTCACCCTACTGAGATAGACTCATTGCCACTTCTGTTCTTCTCCCTGGACATCACTGCTCCCGAAATAACTCATCTGTGGCCTGAGCTACCTGACCGGCATCTTGCTAGACCTCCCATACTCTAGGTTTATCTTCTTCCTGAAATGGGGTATGTGTACATTTCCTCTCTAAAGTTGACTTCTGAACCAAATGAGATGTCATTTCCAAACAAATAGTTTACAACTGCAGCAGTATTTTTTAATGTTAGAAATATTAAAGCAGTTAGTGACACTTCCTTTTACCTTTAGTATCATGGGGCATTTGAGTTTACAACCACAGAGATACATTAGGAAGAGCTACCACTCCAATGTGCCTGTCACTGAATTAATTCCATTTGGTGAATGGTTTTGATGTTTCATCAGTCATGGATCTTGAGCTTAAACATGTAAGGCTGAGCTCATCTGCCATCTTCATCCATCTTTTGTTCCAACCTTAAGATTGCTATTCAAATGTTGGGATGCTCAAGGGATACAGCTTTAGATGCTCAATGGAAAAGTTTAGTTTGCTCCAAACTGAGTTTTGTTTTTAACTGTCATTTAGAAGGATGATCTGAGCTCAGAAAATCCCAAGAAGAGATGCTCAGGAAGATGTGCACTTCTCTGTTCATCTGGGTATATAAAGGAAAGCAGACATTTGAATTTATCTTCTGAGGTGCAGCCTTCCCCTCCCACATGGTATTGTGGGTACAGCAGTACAGCCAGTGAGTGCCTTGTGAGGCTCTGTGAGAATGTGTCTTTATAGGGCTTCAGCTTTCCTGCAGGCCAGGGAAAGAAGAGATAGAACACATTCACAGCTTTTATTACCATTCTATGTTGCCCTATTAAATAAGGAACAAATTTTCCTGTGGAAAAATATAATTTATTACAAAATCATTAAGACCATATTTAAGGCAGAGAAATTTAAGCCCTTCTTGGACTACATTTCTTACCTCCTGAGTTTGTTTTTTTTTTAAACCTGAATGTTGTACTCATTTCTCATTTTTTCTTGTCATTATTCCCCTAAAGAATATCAGTTTCTGATTTGCTGTGTCTGCTGTCTAATTCAGAAATTAAAAATGCAGACAGAAAGTATGATGTGTCTTTGGCATCCCTCTATTCTGTTGCAGGGCCTCTACTGATGACAGGGAAATCTCAACTGTAAACATTAGTTTCCCAATAATGACAGCAGGGACAAGAAAAGACTCATTTGTATATACATTTCCCCTCGTTTTCTGGTTTATAGGCATCATACATCTTCTTGTAATACAGATTTTATAGCCTCTTTTTTTAAACAAAGGACCAGCCTCAAAAAGATTGGATGTAATTTAGGAGGGAAAAAAATCAACTAAATCCCAACTCAGCACAGTACTATTGCTTATTTAAGTCTGACAGTTACTCAGGCTCAAAGTGAACTGCTAGCTGTTCAGTAGGTAGTGACCAGATGGCTCCAATTTCAGATAAAACACCATTATGAGGAGAGACATTCTTTGATATAATTTCATGAAGGAAACTTGAAGGCAACACTAGGAGGTAATACTTGGCATACCTTCCAAAATTAATACATTCTTTTTTCCATGTTAGATGCTGGGACTGCAGAATGCAAGTTCTGTACTTTTGCATTTTTCTCTCTTTTTCCCTTTATTAGCTGAGATTCTTAAAATGCTTTAAATATCCTGGAATCTTCTAATTAGAAAGGCAAAGACAGATCTGAGGGGGAAGCATCTTTGTAGGCTAAGTAACTCTACCTTGAAACTCTTGAAATGTTGAGCAAAAAATTCTCTGTACCTGATGAATCTTACCTAATAATGAATTTCATTAGATGTTTTACTCTCATTTGTTCAATAGGAGTGTTCTAGTGGATTAATGTAAATAACAGCATATCAGTGCGTGGTGTTTTCACCCTGTCTGGCAGCCAGATGCCAAAGTCACTCTATCATTCTCCTTTTCAGCTGGTCACTGAAACCAGGGTAGGATCATGAGAAATAAATCTTAAAATACCTCTCCCCACCCCTCCCTTCTTTGCAGATTTAACTTTATTCATGATTTCTCTCCCTCCTCCCCGCTTTCCCCACCAGGTGTCACAGAGGGAGACAGGAATTTCGGTCAGTTCCTCACAAGTTGTTTTGCTTCTTAGCTGAGGAAGGGGAGGGGAGGAGGAGGGCATTCATCACACTCTTCCCCTGCTCCAGTGCGGGATCCCATCCACAGGAGCCAGTCCTCCACAAACTTCTCCAATGTGGGACCTTTCCCATAAGGCTTTAGCTCTTTCCCAGCATGGGTCACTTCTGTGGGGTGCAGTCATAGAATCATAGAATGTCTCTCAGACTCTCAGGCCCAGACTGCTCCAGCCTGGACCCCCATAGAGTCACAAGCTCCCCCAGAGAACTTGCTCTGGTGTGTCTCTCTCTCTCCATGGGCTGCAGTACCTGCCAGGGCCTTGCTCCAACACAGGTCACAGCATCTTCCATGTGCCTCCACCCGTTCCAGCATGGGGTCTCTCCATGGGCTGCAGGTGGGGTCTCTGCTCCCCATCATCATCCATGGGCTGCAGAGGGACAATCTGCTCCACCATGGTCTTCTCCGTAGGCTGCAGGAGAAGACAGAGCAGGCTGCTCTGTCTTTAGCACCTGGAGCGCCTCCTCCCCTCCTTCTTCACTGACCTTGGTGTCTTTGAAGTTTCTTACATCTTCTCACTCCCTCCTCCTGTGGCGAAAATCATCCACTTGCATTATTTTTTCCTCTTAAATATGTTATCCCAGAGGTGCTGTGACCATTGCTGATGGGCTGGGCCTTGGTCAACAACGACTCTGGCCTTGAGCCAGCTGGTGGTTGCTCTCTGGGGCCTGCAGAGAGCTTCTGGCTGCTTCTTGCAGAAGCCACCCCTGCAGCCTGCTCTCCTCCACAACCACCCAAAACCACAGCACTGTAGTTACTGAGAGTGTCCACGATTGTGAGTTCAGTGCCTGACAAACTGGAGTAGAAGCAGCTTTTTGACCTTAAAACTATAAATGTCCATTATTTACCAATCCCTCCATCTAACAGACTAGCACAGAACACTTTCTAAGAGAAAAAAAATCAAACCCAAAACCTATCCTCGCTGTCACACATGCATTTATATGGCATTTTTTTGCCATGCAATTTCAGCATTTTAATTACTAAGAGGCAGAAATGTCAGAGGAAGAGAAGATACTCTTATTTTGTGCCATGTGAACAATCTCATTCTGGTAATACCAAACAGCAGCACTTCTAGAAGTTCTTATTAGAAAGACAGTGTATCTTTTGGCTTATATGCTTAAGTTTCTTGGGTGCCATCTCCAGACTCTTCCATCATTCAACTTGTGTTGTCCTCTTCAAGCTCTACATCTGTTAGAAAAGGAAAAGTGATCACTTCCTTGGTAGATAACATTGGAAAGATTGTGTGCTCTTGTTCTCGTTCCTGACTCACAAGAGTAAAGTTCTCAAGCATCATTCTTGATGCTGGACCCAGCTGTAGATACTGTTTTATATACCACTGACACAGTAGTAATTAATTGAGTTTGCAGTTTAGGTCAGGGAATAATTCCTCTTTCTATTATAACTCTGCAATTCAAATGAATTAATGAGAACTAGCAACATTTTTTTACTAAAAATGTTTGAGAAAGAAAATGTATGAGGGTCTTTTTCACAACCATGGAATAGGCTTGTTTTAAAGGAATCCTTCCAGAAGAGACTGTGCAGTTCCTTCTGAAAATGTGCTCCCTTTGGCAATCTTTGCTGGCATTTCTAAGTGACTGAAAGGAACTGCGGTTGGTGATCTAGGCAATGAATGATTTTCACAGCTTCCTATCCCATGAAGTATAATACACAGAGCATTTGTCTCTGAAATTGGGTAGGTTTATCAGCTCCTGAGGGACCTTTCAGTAGTTCTTCCAGGCTATTACTATGCTTCAGAGGTCACATAATGCTTAGGCATTACCAGTCCAAATAGCTTAAGATGAGTTTCTGAGCTTCCATTTATTGTTGCTTTATAATAGGAAATGCAGAGAAAATTTAGTTCCAAAGTGAATTCTAAGACTAAATGGCCTGAAGTTAGTAAGAATTGCAACTTCTGAAAGGGTTGATACATAAATATGTTTAACAACTAAGGCGGTATGAGCAGGGAGACTTTAATCTCTGGTTCTACCAAGAGAGATGAAAGGAATTTACTTAGTTTATTGTTAAAAAAGGACTAATTTTTACAGGTGCTAACCTTCACAGGTACAGAACAATACAACATTAGAAATAAGCAGAAAAGTAGCAACTTTTCTTGCTATAGTTTAATGATTACTTCTAATCAGAACCTGGCTTCTAATTACACTAAAAATGTACTTCACTGAAATCTGCCCTCAAAATGAATTTTAAGAGAAAGATTATAATGGCATTTGATTCAGGTAGCAGTACCTTTTATTTTAGGATGTCATTTGCGCTGCTTTTACTGATTAATTCACTCGACTGTCATTAGCATCCTTGTTTTTTTACTGTGTGTCTGCAGCATATAAAGTAGCAAATGCATTTCAGCTCTCAAGCATGTCCTTTATTTCTTAGAGTTTTAGCAAGAAAATCAGTACAATTTAAAACTTTTGCCAAAACATCCCTGTAGAATTGCATAGTTAACTAGTACAAGTCTGAAATAGATTATTATGTTTACTGCGTGTACCTTGGATTGTCCCAAAAGCTTCATCAATTTAAATCTGTTCTCATCCATTTTAGGATATCGAAGTCTTTGACAATTTTCAAGCATATCTGAGTTTGTTCTGCCTTAATACAAACTTTTCCTCCCTGCTCAGCCCTGGAGGAGCGAGAGCTCCAGAAAACTTTCGTAGCGATACACAAAATTCCTTAAATGCTCCCACAGCATCATGATGACCTCTTTCAAGTGATTTAGACCTCTGTGTGTCCCATTTCCTTGTCTGTAAAACGAAATTATAAAATATTAACTGCTCTGCATGTCTGTTTAGAATTTGTTTCCATGTAAAGAGGAAATATTTATGGTACATTAGCTCCAAAACCTTGCAATCATATTGAATCCCACCGTCCTAAGTGCTTTACAAGGGCATGATAGACAAATGCCACTTCAAATTGGTCCTAGACTAAGAAAGAGTCTATACAAATGCAAAGTAGTTATCTATACAGTTGCTGGAACAGTGGAAGCTGAATTTCTTTTGTGTGTGATATGCTATTGCAGTCTTTTCCCAGGAGATGAAAGTAATGTCCCTGAATGGTGAGCATCTCCCTCTCACTCCTCTCTCTCCCTGTTTCAGGAATCTCTGGGGCTTTGTGTGTGGGAGCAGTTTGTTAAAGCTTTGGCAGGGAAACCCTAAGAAGACAGGGGGTTTTTTAATGATAAACGTCAGAATGCTTTATCTTTTCATTCCAATTCATTGTGGAAACTGATGAGAAGGGATATTGCTCTCTGGTTATATTTAGTTTTTGAGGGACATTTATTCAATGCTAGTAGATGAGCAGCAGTAGGAATACCAATACATATTTAGGGATTGTAAGCCTCCTTGTGAAACTCTGGTCCAATTCTGGTCTGTTTGAAGTGGATACACAATCTGAGCTGACTTCAGTGAAGTTTGGATTTCACCTCTGACATTTAAATGCCACTGTTGTTCACATATATTTACTGGGAATACAGAAAGTGAATTATGAAATGAAAATAACCTTTGCACCGTGGTTTTTACCCCAATTGCAATATTCTCTGATGACATTCCATCATTTTTTCTTTTATAGTTAATGTCAGAGTGACCACTTGAAAGATCCCAAAGGTCTAGGTGCTATTTGCATAACTTTCTACATGATCATAAAAATCTGATTCTAAACACTCATCAGAAAGCTCTGCCTTAACCTTTCGTTATCTTTTATTCTTCACATGATTTATTCTTCCCCCCTAAGTTAGGCTGTATACTGTTCTTTCCTTAATAATTCTTCCCCTAAATTGTTCTTCTATTTTCCTGCACATCCCTTTAGAGCTTTTCTTACCTGGGAGGAGCTGAACATGCCCAGAAAGCATGGTGAGGTGGGCAGGAGGGAAACATTGCAGCTAGAGGAATGTCAGGCTTGGAAATGTCATAGGAAGAAGAGGGATTTGATGCTGCTCAGGCATGTTGGAATGAAGGGTGGGTTGGTTTTTGATTGCTTGAATCTTTCCTTAAAGGTGAAGAGGGAATAGGGATCCTGCTGCAGCTTAGGAAAGTGTAGAAAGTTGCTGGAAACGAGTGCAAGAATGAGAAAAGGTAGGAAGTATTTCCTTGCAAATTCTTTTACTTTAAGGCATCTAGTGCAGCAGAGGTCTATGTTCTCTATGCCCTAAGTTCATTGTTTGAAAGCGTGATAAAGCAAACACTATCTTAAGAGACTGAAAGCTTCTTTAGTGTTTCCATGGTTTTCCTGTAAAGAAAAGTGCAGATAGCATCACTTCAAAGCCCTGGCTAGCTGCTCATGCAAGGCTGCCCACTGTGTTCTACTTGCAACTGCCTGAGTCCAAACATGGAGAGAAGCTCACATAGTTATCACTAGCTAGGTTTTTTAATGAATTCTTGTTTTCCAGTTAAAAAAGAAATGTTTTCTTTGTCCAGTTCTTTAAGTACATTAATGTTGTTCCACTCTTTGGTGACAGTGCTAGGGAATGATAATCAACTTCTGTTCTAAGTGTCTCTCATACATAAATTACAGACTTCATAGTCTGAGATCATTAAATTAAAATGAAATAAGGACTCAAAAAGTTCTCATTATACCCTGAAAATTTTTATAGCTCTAGGTAAGTGAAATACAGTCCCAAAGATTATTTTGCTCTTGTAACAGCACTAATACTTTTGTGTCAATCTCAAGTAGGATAGCTCAGGTATGTTCCTAGAGCTTAGGACAAGATACCAAAGTCTGTCTCCGTGTAAGTGGGATGTTTGAGACCTGTTTGGTTTGGGTGCTAATTGATCATCTAGCTTGCTACATCTTCACTAACTTGCTACTATGGAGATTTGGCAATTGTTTTATATTTAGAACATAATTAATGACGATATGAACTGGGTATTGTACCTGTTACTTGCATAAAGGAGGAATTAAGAAGGAGTAATGATATTTGAAGTTCTTTCGGGTGATCTTAGGCATGTTACAGAAGTATGTTTTAGTCTTCCTTATCCAAGCTCAGAATTTCATTGAAGCTTCTTTTTTTCTTACTTGTCTTGCAATCTCTTCAGATCCTTCTACCCAGAGCTGATCCTATCTATTATTTTCCTGTTCCTCCTCGTTGATCAGTGTTCTCCTGTCTATCACTTCCAAATGTCTTTGTATGTTATCTTTCAAGTGATTCTTGCTACTGGTTCTCAAATCTACAGACTGTCTGACAGGATGGCTGTTCTAAGTTTCATTCATGCTCTCTGAAGCTTCCCAGCATATGAAAATGTGCTGCTTTGTACTCTAAGGAGACTCGTTATTCCATTGGCTTCTGAAAAGAGAACAGCACACAGCAAAGTGACTGGCAATTTGACAACTGGGGTGTTAAGTGGAGATCTGGCTGGAGAGGCTGGGAGAGGCAGAGTTGTTTGAAGAAGAAGCGCTAAGTCATCTGCTGGATATATTGGAAAGCAGTTTAAAGATGCAATGACTATGGGCAATTAATTAATATTTAATTCCTAGGGAAGGGACTGAGATCATTTAATAAATACTATCTTAATAATTCCATATGTTAAAGGTTTCAAATAATACTTTGCATTAAAAGAAGCATATCAGTCTGCTGACTTTTTGGGTGTCTACTTGGCTATTTATAGCATTCTTTTAACACAAAAAACTAAACCAGATGGCAGTTGAACAGTCTGTAAAGCTAACAACTGACAGTGGAGATTCAGCTGTCCTACAGACTTTTAAAAGTTAGCTCTGTAGAATAAATTACTCATCTGTGGTTCCATCTTCAGGCAGAATAGAGAAAGGTGCTTCTGAAGGGTAACATCCCATTTTCAGATAGACTTCTGCAGATGGTATCTAGAAATCCCAGTCTGACTTCATTACAAAGTCTGAGGCTCCCTCTATAGTCAATCTGCCTGAAAGCTGAGAAGTTCATGGCTCCCTCAGTTCCAGTAAAGAGAACAGGCTTTACCCACAGGCAGGCACAAGCCTGTGTTGCTGTGCCCACTGTTTATCTGACTTCAGAACTGGTCGTCTGAAACACAGCCATGCTCTAGAAAAATAAAGTCACCCAGGGCCTCTGACAGTATTAGGAAGCAAAAATTGTAAATGCTGTCTGAGGGTTGAGTGAAGGAGCAACAATTCTGATACACTTACTGCTTTGTTTGGATGGAAGTCTATCTGCTGCTCTGCTCAACCTGCAGGCAACTTGGGATGCTTTTTTACATGGCTTCTGTCTCCCAGCGAGCCCTGTATAGAGCTAAAGAATGTGAGTTTGGGGATTTTTGCATTAGAGGCCAGGTACATTAAGCTAGGGTGATACAGTCCTCTACGTACATAGTACAGTGCAGTGTCGGTTCCCAAGGGCCTGCTGGAGCCTGAAAGCCGAGGAATTTAATCATCTGCTGAGCACAACCTGAGCTTCATGAGTTTTCAAATGAGCAAAATTTAATTGAGAATATTCCATTTACAGTGAAAGAGCAGAAGAATCAGTCTAGAAACTCGGCACACAGCAAAGCTTCCCAGATGTGATGAGGGGGAGTGAAATTACTCAGGAATTACTTTTGTGTGTGTGTGTGTCATCAGGTTTTGAGTTTAAACACATATTATGTCAGATGAACCAGAAAGCAAGTCTTTCTGATGTCTTTCTGAACATCATTGCCACTTGATAAATGAAAGCCTGCATCACTGAAAACTGCGGTCTCTGTTCCACTGAATGAGCTGATGTCCCCAAATGAACATGGGCAAAAAGGCAAACCAGAGTATTTGTACCATTTCTCACCACTGACTTAGCTTCATGTAGAATTTGGCAAAACACTGAAGGGGGGCTGGCGGGGTGGGATTACTTATTTGTTGGTAGAAAAGTAAAAGCACTATTACATAGTTCATACTTGTGCTTTAGAACAGAGAGAAAAACATAGTAAAGAGAGAAGCAGCAAAGCATGATAGTCAAATAGCAGAGTATCCTTGTATTCTGGGAATGGGACAGTACAGTTTGGAAGTTTCAACCTAATGGTCATAATGCACTGGCACAGAGACGCATTTACAGCTCCTTCATAAGGGGCTGGAACAGCACACCTCGCCAAAGCTCCATTTGGCATGAAAGGCAGCAGCTGGGTAGCTGGTAGCTATAATCAGATCCCGCTGGAAAGTTCTGCACCGGCACCTCTCTGGGCACAGAGGTGTCACAAGCTGTTTGCTGTGAGATCCCCTGCGACTGATCCGAAGTGCCTCAGAAGACTGCGCTCCCGGTTCTGATCGGGACTTCTGCAGGCATCAAGTCTGACTGCAATAATCTAGGGTAAGGGTGCACTCAGTGTAGGAGGCAGCAATTTCAAGCAAAGTTTATCTGCACTCCAGAGCAGCTTTTAGTAAAAGATTAATAATAATCACCAAACTATGTACTTACAGACCTGAATATAAAATGAAGATTATTTAATTTTCCTGCTTGCTTCTACATTCATGAAAAGAGATCTATAAACTAATCCAACTGCATTTCCTGCTGACTAGTAAGCAAAAAACCCACCCAGAAGATATGGCAAGTACAGGTGTTTTTATGAACAGGAGGAAGTCTGAGAGGCCAGTGATATGGACTGTAGGGGAGAAAAAAGACAATCAGCAAATGGCAGTGAAACGGCTTTGCATACAAGGGGTGAAAATACTTTATTGAAATAAATGGCTATCATGAGCACCCTTAATAGTTGGGCTTTTTTTAATATGGATTTTTGGTGGGGCTTTTTTACTCCTCTTTTATTTGAAATTATATTGAAATATTCATGTAGTCTCTGGGCTGCCAAAATAGCAAATTTCTTGGAGATTGGGAACAGAAATGAAGTTAATTGGAGCTTTGCCTTCAGTTTCTGTTTTAATACTCTGTGTACACTTGTGCTTCCTGCTTCTCTGGAGTGCTGCAGCTTTTTTTTTGAGGCTCATTGATGGTACTTCTGGCACCATGGTACACGTCTCTCTTCTAGTCAGGTGAGAAATGACTATTATGTTAAAACCTTTGATGGCTCTCCTCTTACATCTGCTCACTAATGCAATCATCATGTCTTCTGTATCATCTCTCTCTCATACACTTACTGTCTGGGAAGTGGAATATTCTGGGGTGAGAAGGTTTTTCTTACCTTCCACAGCCATTCCTGTGCACCTCGCTAGGGATCTTTCTGTCAGTTGGGCTCCAGGCTTTTGCTCATCTATTGGCACAGTTGTGCTCCATGTCCGAGCAACAAGTTTGCTGTTCCTCTCCATCAGGAGAAGGGTCTCCATTTCTGGAGTAGCTGGTGCTGTGTAGATGTACTTTATGCTAGTATAACACTTGTTGTTCCTTTCAATATATTTTTTTTTCCTGTATGACACTGGTCCAGTTGAATGAATGTGGGTAGGAATGCGCATGGGTTCAAGGCAAAAAAAGAGAAGAAAAAAAATATAGCATAGTGGTTCCCAGGAGCATTTTGGATACAGTCCTACTGAATGTGCCAGCTCTCACCTGCAGCCTGAGATGCAAAATTGCCACGGGAGAATGAAAGATCTTGGCAGAAATCTAGAGTTCCTATCTCATCTTGAACGGCAGCAAGGATGACATTGAGTCTGATAGGTAAAGTCATTATGATTAATGGCTAATATCCTGTGCATTACAGTTAAAACAATTTTGTAGCTGTAGATTCAGAAATCAGTTTGGGAATAATTTTGGTCTCAAATTTATCAGCACTTGAAGGCTGTGATTCTGTCCCATACTCTTTTTTCTTACTGCTGATAAAAGGGGAGATAATAATTGACTCAGACTGCTTCTCTGAGAATCTCCAAAAGACAGTAGTGTCCTTGAGAGTAGATATTTCCCACAGGATCACCAGCACTGCACAGGAACAGAGAGATGCGACCAGGATGCTCAAGGTTTCTTTTCACCGTTGAGATTTATTCCTAGGTAAAGCTTCTGCCAGCTAGAGCCACCAGGAAGCCTGACCTGACAAGTCATAGCTTTTCCTTGAATCATCTCCCTTCCTGATGGATTTCTAAAGTATCATTTCTATTCAGGCATACTGGGCCAAAATGGTCATTCTTCTTTCTCCCTTTTTCAGCCCATTCCGGCACAAGGAATAGGTCTAGAATGGAAACAGTGAAAACTAAACCCAGAAATAATCAAGGTGAGGTGATGACACTTCACAGCCAAAGCAAAACTGAAAGTCACGTGCAAAGGATGAAACCTCTAGGAGTCAATACTTAGTATAGCATTAGTTCTTCCTGTCACTGTCTCTCCTCAACCTTCTAATCTAAGGTGATAGCAGGGATTATAAAAATACAAGGTATCAAAGAAATACCCTGCTATAATCCACTGTGTGAGGAAGGACCATCTGCCCTGGGCAAAAGTAGTTGTGATGCAGTGTGGCAATCGGCCTGGATTGCTTGATACAGTTAGAGGCTGATGTATTTCAAAGTTAACATCACCCTGAAATAGTTTGTAATGGAAAGGCAGAGACTGTGATTAAGCTGTTTTCTGTTGCCTTTCTCTGAGTGAGACTTGTTGTTTGCCTGGCCCTGGATGCAATAAAAGAGAACAAAAAAAACCTTTCCCTCCCTCTACAGCTTCCACTTCCCCTGTATTATAGTTCTGAGTACATTGTGTCCTTCTGTCTAGTTTTTTTTCTTGTAGAGGAAATTGCAGATCTGCAGCTTTTACAGTCTCCCTTTCCAGACAATCTCTCTCTCGCTTGCTGCTCTGTGCTGTCCCAGGGCACCGCTGCTCTGACCCTCCATCCTGACACAAGGGCACCTGTGTGCCTGCTGACTGCAAATCACTGTCCCTGACTCTGTCTGTAACTCCAGGGCCCCAACTGTCTCAGCCTTGCCTACCTACAGAGCCTGCCTAGTTGTGAGAAGTACTATTTAGTTTTCTTTCTTCAGGCCTGCCATGGTTTAATCCCAGCCACAAGCCAAGCTCCCCATAGATGCTTGCTCGCTCCACCCATGTCAGGATGGGGGAGAGAATCAGAAGGATAGAAGCAAGAAAACTTGTGGGTTGAGATAAAGGCAGTTCAATAGGTAAAGAAAAAGTCACATGTGCAAGCAAAGCAAGACAAGGAATTCATCCACCACTTCCCATGGGCAGGCAGGTGTTTGGCCATCCCCAGGAAAGCAGGGCTCCATCATATATAACATATACCTGGGAACACAAATGTCATCACTCCAAACGCCCCCCCCCCCCCTTCTTTCTACTTACCCCAGCCACTTATATGCTGAGCATGACATCATGTGGTATTAAATATCCCTTTGATCAGTTGGGGTCAGCTGGCCTGGCTCCTCCCAACTCCTTGTGCACCCCAGCCCACTGGCTGGTGGGGTGGTGTGAGGAGCAACAAAGGCCTCAGCTCTGTGCAAGCCCTGCTCAGCAGTAAGGAAAACATCCCTGTGTTGTCAGCACTGTTTTCAGCACAAATCCAAAACACAGCTACGTACTGGCTACTATGAAGACAATTATCCCAGCCAAAACCAGGACAAGGCCGTATGGCCAGTGGGATGTTTGATGTCAGGTATAGGTGTCCATAAAGGTCAAAGTAGGAACCAGCAAGCAGCAGCGCTGGCATTCCAGTGACTGCAATCTCTGGCTGTGTTTGAATGTGTTAAATTGACTCTTGTGGGGTGTATGCTGTTACCTTGGCTCTCTACAGCATGCATCTATGTATAGATCCCATCTGGCTGAGCCTTTTAATTACATATAGCCTGTCTCCCTTTTCAGCAACTGATCATCTTGATGCAGTAGGTGCAAAGTAGCACATATCTTGATATGCATGGCTTACATTCAGCGAGCACGTAAACTCCAGAATTTCTTTTGTCTTCATCTTTGGCTAAAACCACAGTCAGATTTTTGCTGATGCCTTAAGGCTAGCCTGTCCCTATTATTAACATATTTTTAGACATCAATTTTATTTATTCTTTTAAATGAGAGGGAAAGAATCCCAGCCAGGAACATGATGGACAATTTAGAGAATGAAACTGATGTTTATAAGAGACACTACATCGATTATGGATACTGAAACATTGCATACATTCATTAATATAAATAAAAGACTGGTGTCTTCACACAGATACACTTGAGATACCAATCAGACTTTTTTTCCCTATTACAGTCAGTGCAATCTGAGAGATTGCAAAGGCCATCAGAAAATGAGACATGCTTTTATGATTGTTAAGTTTGCTGCAACCCTACAGGCATAATTTCATGCTAACTTGTCTTGCTGTTATTTCATTTGAATTAATATGACCAAATTCTGTTCTATTATTAGATTTCACAAATCTGTGCGCAGAAAAAGAAAGGTGAGTTAAAACCAAAGTTTCCTGGCATCACTTTTTGTGCTTCTCAACTGAAAATGTAGCAATTTTTCATGTACACATTTAACTACTTGTTTTCCTATAAATATATGCACATGGATTTGTGAAGTCTGCAGTCAAGAAGTGCCTGTAGGAAGGATCATTAAGGTTGATCAGATGTATGGACTCCAGCCAGAGACAACAAAACCCTCTGACCAACAGTAAATTCTGTCAGTGTTCTAGTGTGAAAGAACACTAGGTTTTGTTACGTATAAATCATTCAAGATAGCAATAATTTTAACACGTTATTTTAAAACATTGTCAAAAGATGAAAATGATACATATGCATTTCATGAAAAATTAACCAGTGAAATGCATGTTGTTTGTAAAAGCATAAGACTACCTGTGAGTTTAGTACAGGCTTCAGTGCTTTAAATTTCTGTGTCTCTGTTTTGCTCAATCTGATGCTGCATTCTTTCAGAGTTCACTCTGTATTTTTAAGTTCAGTTTGGCCTGCCAAACCAAAAAACAGTACAGAAATCATTTGCTTTAGGTTTTACACAAAAAATTATTTCTCTTTTTTGTTGTAATGATAGCTCAAAATGAAGGGTATTTACAAAGTATTCTTTTTTAGAGTGTTTTTTGTTTTGGTTTGGTTTGGTTTGTTTATTTATTATAGAGGGAATAGGTTTTTGACACATCAGAGAACCCAATACAGTCCCTAAAATCACCTACTTCTTATACACTGGTGCGGGCAAGTACCCAAGGTTCTGGGTTTGCCCTGATGCAGGGAGCTGCTCGCAGAAGCCAGCAGGTCGGGCTGCCTGCCTGTGTGCACCACCAGGCACTCTGCGTGCGGCCTAGCCCAGCCTTGGAGCGTGGGTGGGTTACTGGGTGCTGACATCTCTCTTTTTGAAAAGCCTGAACTTTCTGTGTTGCTTCATCCGGTGGCTACACGGTACTGCGAGCAGAGAATCGTAGGCCGGATTGTGCTAGTGGAAGGTCAGCATCTAATAGCAATTTCTGGGAAATGTTTTTGTCTGTGACTCTCTAAGAGCACTGTTTGTGTTTCTCTCTGTTTACTCCAGTGAAAAAGAGCTTAGTGCCATCTCATCTGTTGTCCTTCTGTGCACCTATGTTGCTTCCACAGGATTTTGTTCCCTATGATACGAACCAGATTTCTTATTGATTGGATTTGATGTTGAGGAAAATTTACTCACAGTGTGTCTTTGCTGGTATTTTATCATAATCTCCTATAATTTACTTGGAAATAAACATAGAGTGAAGAGTTGTTTTCTTCCCCTGCAATAGCAAGCCTACCTAGTTATTAAATAAATACATATATAAAAATCTTCAAACAGCATCATTTATTCCTGCTCATTTTATAGGCCTGTGAGTTCTCATCCTGTCGTCAGTAAATAGGATGAACCCAGCTGCTTAATATCCAAAGTAATCAAACAGTTCTTTCCCCTGTGCAGCACACACAAAAGACAAACAAATACTTCACATTGTGGGTAGCCTTTTTTAAAATTTCCTCCTAGGGGACACTGTGAAGTGGGTTTTCAAACACAGACAAGAGGAAAAGACACCAGGTCAGGACCTAGATAGTAAGATGTCCATTCAGCTTGATGCTGTGAAAATTTCTCCCAATCATTTTATTGCTTCAGTGAGCCTTAGCCTATATGGGGCATCTTACCAAGAGGAAGGAGAGGGGTGGTTGGGAGGAGACATGTGTGACAAATGCAGCAAACTGGGAGAAATAATGAGGAGACTATGAAGAAGAAGGTGTAACTCTGTTCATCTTTTGGTTAAGCCACTGTGACTTGTTTAATTTGGGACAGGAAAAGAAGGAATTAATCTGTATGTTAGACAAGCTTGTGGAGGCTTTGAAAGTTTTTTGGAGAAATTTATCATTGCAACGCCAAGCTGTCATTGGCTTACCTGGCAGAGGCAATTGTGGGATCATGGAACTGAAGGAGAAAAAAAAGAATAATTTCACAGAATCACAAGGTTGGAAAAGACATTTAAGATCATCAAGTCCAACCGTTCCTGTGCTATGCTAAATCATATTCCTAAGTACCTCATCTACCCTTTTTTAAACACATCCAGGGATGGTGACTCAAACCCCTCCCTGGGCAGCCTGTTCCAGGCCCTGACAACTCTTCCAGTAAAAATTTTTTCCTAACATCTAATCTAAACCTGCCCTGGCACAGCTTCGTGCCATTTCCCCTTGTCCTGTCACCTGTCACCTGGCTGAAGAGACCATCACCTACCTCTCTATAACCTCCCTTCAGGTAATTGTAGGCGGTGATAAGGTCTCCCCTCAGCCTCCTCTTCTCCAGGCTAAACAGCCCCAGCTCCCTCAGCCGCTCCTCATAGGATTTGCCCTCCAGCCCCTTCACCAGCCTGGTTGCCCTTCTCTGGACTGGCTCAAGGACCTCAATGTCCTTCTTATGGTGAGGAGCCCAGAACTGGGCACAGTACTCGAGGTGTGGCCTCACCAATGCCGAGTACAGGGGCACAATCACCTCCCTAGACCTACTGGCCACACTGTTTATGAAGTTTTTCCAGCTACTTCCCAAATTTGTGTTTTAAAGTAAGAACAAGCTAGCAGTAAATTAATATTGCAAACTGAATAGCACCCATGAAGATGTTCTTCATGTTGGCTATTATTGCTGAAGCAAAGCCCAGTTCTGTTGAGGGTTGTGCTGAACTAACAAGCTGCTCCATGGTCCCTCAGTCTGGGCTGCTCCCTGCCTCGGGTGTACATGACTGTGCTGGTGAACCAGGAGCCTCTACGCAAGGTGGCAATGGGTATTGAAATTGTAGTCACCTCACAATTTCTTTCAGCAACAGCTAATAGTCAGTACAAAATGGACTTATCTTAAGATATATAAAACCAGAATAATAATCAGATGGTCATCTCATGCCCTGGGGCTTTCTGTTCCCAGTACATTCTGGTTACGTTGTTCGTCTCAAGCTTCAGTGAGCAAAATGCTTGACTCACTGCCTTCACCTCTTCTTGAACTTTGAGAAGATGATGTCTTGTTCTTCTGTAATGTGTCTGCTTTACTTAAAGAACACTTCCTATGGTACACAACAAATTGGTTTGATACACATTTTGACCCATTGAGTTTGGTGCTTTTTTGACTGCTTATTTACTTAGATCGCTCAGTTCAGGATCAGTTCCTCCTGACTTCCCACTACCCACAGACATGATAATGTTACTGGTTAGAAAACAGTCAAATCACAGTCTCTTTGGATTGCTTCCAGTTTTCAGATTTCAACTCTTTAAATTTTATGGGTTTTACTTTATTTGAATGTTCCCCAAATGTTTCTTTTGCCATACGCAATTTTATGACGAGCAACTTGCTTGACTGAACTAAATCACAGTTACTGGTGGTCTTTTTGTCATACTGGAGTTCTGTAAGAAACAGAAAATCTAAGTTCTGATATTCTTTCATCTGCACTGCTGGAACTGCCAGGAGAGTTTATGTCACTTCATAAAGCTCAAGAAAAAAATTCTATGCTGCTCTCAGTACTTCAGTGCATGTTTCTTTCAGAGAAGAGATCTGTGTGATGTCAAGAGTAGTCCCATCACTTCAGCCCCCTCATTTCCTTCAGCCAGGCATGTATTTCGCTCTCCAGGTTAAACATCTAAAAAGAATTTGTGATTCAACTTGCGAACTTGTGACCCTGCACATGTCTTATAATGATTGCAGCTTGATTACATCTGACTGAACCAATTCTACTTCGGTTCATGTAAATTGAAATTCCACATAGAGTTTGCATTCTTCTAACAGCATTTCCACCTTCACCTTAGATGCCTACTCAAGCATCAATTCCCAGTGGATTTTTTTTTCCTCATCTTTTAGTTAACCCTGGTAAGAACTAAGCAAAAGACAGGATTGTACATTTGACACAGGTGTCATAAAAGTCAACTATGTTCAGCTATTTGTATTGATGAAACATTGATGTCATTTAGCTGATATCTGTCAAACTGATCCTGCCAGAGGCACCTCACTCTGTATCTGTTAAGATTTTTGTGGGAGATAACCAGGTCTTACCAGGCATGTCTGTATTCTGGGAATTGTTACAGCATATCATAAATTGAAGGATATTTTTTTAAGTCCTTTTTATTTAAGACTTTTTTTTAAAAAAAGTCTAATAGGTACAATAATGCCTAGCTTCTCAGTCTGAACAGGCACTGAAGTTTCAGATACTGTATGTTTCTGTAGCGAGCCTTTAAGTGCCAGCTACAGCATAGGAAAATAAAGCACATTGCCCTTCGCCATCACTCCCTGTCAGCAGATGTACAAATCCAGCCTTACTCACTCTAGAAATTGTTCTGCTCTTGGAAGCGCTATCATCCTGTACTTCTTCTTGAATAGTACATTCCGGCTTCTCTTTGTTGTGAATTAGTTTTTATGATCTCAGGTACTAATTTCGTTGCAGAGTGTATTTCCTGCTACTTAGATGCTTCACTGGCTGATGCAGCAGCATTTTCCCAGAGTTTTCAACACCGTGCTTCAAAGGTAACCTCAGCAGGAGCCCTGCAGTCAGCTCACAGAGGGACAGGCTCCAGCTCTGCACCAGCACAGTCGCTTTGCCAGGTGACATATCACAACTAAGGGATTCACAGATGACAGCTTGTATTAGTTTACTCGAGTAAGAGTTCCCCAAGATTGTGAGTGTGTTTTGATTGATGCCGTGGTTGTTTCCATTACTGTCTCCCTACAAAGCTTCAGCTCATTTCTGGAGGAGTGTCTCCTTGGAAAGGCCTGTTCATCATGATTCCCTGGTCTGATTGAATCATCTCTACTAAAGGAGGTTTTTATTCCTCAGATTTAAGGAACTTCTTTGCAGATTTTAATTATGTCCTACCAGACTATTTGTCTCAGTACTGTAATAAACTGCAATAGAAATATCATTTTATAAATAAACCCAAAGGTTATTGCACAACCCAATTGAACATACCTAGAATCAAATCAAGTGTGATTACATTGTAGTGAGCTGGCACTTGGAAATCTGTGATGAAATTTGGAAAGGGTATTCTTGAGTCATTACCCACCTACTTGAATTTCATTTCCCTCCTGTGCCAGAGTGTCTGAGAAAGTGAATTGAAAGTGTGCTGATCAGTAATCTAGACAATTTGTCACCTCCAATTGTCTTCCATAGCAGGGATGGGCAAGCCAGAGGGTTATTTATGAATTAGCACATGTTCTCTCACTCCCAGCCCATAAAGTAGCTTTTAAAATACAGAGCATTCAAAAAATCCCCACTTCCTATTTAACTACAGAAGTCCTAGTTAAGGCTAAGTAGATAAGAAAAAAACCCATTGTGTTTCAGGTGTTTTCAGGATCAGGGAGGGGAGAGAATCATAGCTTGCCTTGCCAAGATTAATCTTTTTATTTGTCATCAGGGTGGCAAACCTCAGTTGCCTGCTTTTTCTTCTTTTGTTCTTCACCTCCTACAGTAGAAAAATAGGATAGATTCCTTGTGGATCCTGATATCCCAAAGCAGGTTTAGGTTTGTCTGCTTATTTTTTTGACTGTGTGGTCTTTTATCAACCCACCAGTTCCCAGTAACTCCCTCTGCACTGGTTAATCCTAGAAGCGTTTTCATTTTGGGCTTTTGTTTGAATAAATGCCAGAAAGTGACAACCCCGTTTCACTGCTTCTGCTTCACAGCTCAGTGTCACTGACTAGCGAGGCTGTTCTGCTTTTATCTATGGTGACACGGGGTGGTTTCATACAGTCTGACATTTACACCACCTCTTCTTTGTCAGGGTACCAGAGATGACGTATCTATGACTCATGCCTACAAAACTGTGGCTGATGGGTGCATGCTGCTGCGTTGAGGCTTTTTATTTATTTATTTATTTATTTATTTATTGGAAGTCACAGTACTAGCGACGGTTCCTCATCTGGTTAGGATCTAGATGTGGTCAGGAAGAATGAACTGTATAATATTTTTATATAGAAGCCAAATGGACAGACAAAAAATGGAGGAATCTGGGCTGCTGGGATGGAGTGTTCATTTTTTATTTATAGAGATAATATAAATCAGCTTTCTTTCAAGCACAGGGCATAAAGGGTACATGCTACTCGGGTCAAAAGGGGTAAATTTGACATGTGTTGCTGCCAAAGAAGTATGGTCAATATGTAAGAGTACTGAGGTACTAAATAAGAAGCAGTAGACTGGGTTTAGGGTTGGCTTATGAAGGCAGAACCCAGATCGGCAGTACAAAGCCAGAAGGTTGTATGTTTGTGAACTAAGACTCTTTATAAGCTGTGAGGAGCTCAGCTAGAAGTGCCTAAGGTGGAAAAGACCAGGGTGAATGGTCTTCATGACACACTGGCCAACAAGCACAGATGTGAAAAATGCCAGCGAAGCCCTGCAATGTGTGAAAATAAGTATTTCTAATATAAGAGGGGTTACTGACATCACCATAAACAGCTCTGCTTAGGCATCATTTGTATATAACTTTTTTTTTCTTCAACTCTAAGAACTGCTAGAAATACCAGGGGAGTGTTAAGCCCATTTTGTTAGGGGAAACTAGGATTCTTTGACTGAGCTAGCATAATGAAGGCAGAGAGGGGATACTCTTGTGGTCTAAATGAGATTGAACATCAGGTTTTAATTGAACTGAAGGACAATGTCACCACAGGAACAAATGGCAATAAATAGGCCCTCTGTAATTTAAGGCTGGAAAACGGAAGCACAATGGTTTAAATGGTTGAGGCAGGAACCACCTCCACAAAAACACAGCTAAATTCACAACATGATTTGATTAGCTGATGAAAATGTGCACATAAAACAGTGCAAAGGTCGTACAGGATATTGTTCAGTGGCTCAGGACTCTCTCAGTTCCTGTGCTTCTAAACAGAATGAAAAACATTTTTACCTGATGATAATGGGTACTAGACACAACTCATGTTGATGACATCTATCAAATTGTAAGAATATGAGATGTTGTTCCCATCAGCTTGAACAAAACTTAGAGAGGCTAAAGCTGACTGTGCAGGTCTATGTTATGATTTACTCCACAGTTCTAGGAAGCTCTTACAGCTGATGAGAACTCTGTAACTGATGGCAAGTTCTGGTAGATGGGACCCTGACACATCTTCAGAGGTAAAGACAGAGGCACAGATGCTGCACTGAGTGTCCCTGTGATCTCAGCACAGTGTGCAGCCCTTGCCCTCACCTCCCATCCTGCTCCACTCCAGACACCTCGCCCAGCCAGGACAGCCAGTGCTTGGGGATCCCACAATTCTTTTGTCTTCTGTGTTGTCAAATAAGTGGCTCCTAAGTGCAATGTGTTGTCTGACCTCTTTATTTCCTTGGTCCTCTGTCAGTTATCTATTGTCTCCTAAATTCCAGGTATTTCCCATTTTTGGCTAGAGACACCTGCTCATCCTTCATTGCATTATGCTGCTTTTCAGGAATTACCAATGTTCTAAGGACTAGAGTCATGGTCTACTGCAGTGGGTAAAAGTACATATTAACAATTCCTGTGGGAATGAGAAATTTACCTTAGTTGTAAAAAACAGTCTGTACAGTCCTAGCTGTTTCCCTTGAGATAAATGGTATTTTCTAAGAAATCCTGACCGTGATCATAAGTAAAAGTAGTTAAAACACCTGACACTGACTGAATAGTTGAGATGAGCCAAGAAATAACACAGATCATTTCTGACAAGTTATTTTAAAACCATCATGGCGTTTATGAAATAATAATAACAAAAATTTGTGTAGAGACTGTGAATGTCACCTCTCTTTCTTATGCTGTCTTTGATCATAGTGTTAATGTCCACTTAGTTTTGTGTTTTCCCTCTGATCAGATCTGTTAATGGAAATATGATGTTGATGAAAACAGTCAACCATATGTGTTAAAGTGAACAACAAGATTTTTTTTATGAACTAATTTTTTTTAATGAATTAAAAGCCTCAACAAAGGCTGTGGAGGATAAATTACAAAATCTCAGGATCCTATTAGATAAGAACAGTCTAATTATCAAGTATTTTAGGCAAATAGTGTTTCAGAATTATGAAGGTATTGTTGGGTCTTACTAATGAATATATTTAACTGTATGGTTAAAAATGGTTATAGCAACTTAAAGGGACATTTGGAGCAATATACCCTAGGAATACAAGGTTAAATGTGTAATGTTTACATTAGTTTCAACTGAATTCTAAGATACACTAGGAAAATCAAGATCCTCCTGCAAAGGTGGTGGGACAGTAATGGCAAGATTATGAAGCAGTGAGAATGTCCATGAAATCATTCATTGCTCACATCCATTTCTTGTTTTATTGGGAGTTTATTTCAACATGTAGCATTTTTAAAACCTCAAGCTTTCTTTATGCTGGCTGCAATATCCTTGGGAGAGATTCCTCCTCCATTTTTGGACCATGATCTAGAACCCTGAAGAATCCTACAGCTGTGACTTGAATCTTGTACAGGAAATGTTGCTCAGAAGAAATTAATTCCAGAAAAGTTTACTACATCAAACTGATCCAGTGTGGTTTAGTTGAATACATATTTATTTTCTCTTTTTTTTTATGCTATGTATGTCTTTAGCTTTACTAATATGATCAAACTTACAAATGGTTAACTCTTGCTTCTATTCAAAGCTTTAACACTGATAGCACTGACAGCAACCTGATCCAGTGCCTTGCCACCCTCAGAGTGAAGAAACTTTGATCTTGTAGATTTATTTCTTTGGACTCTGGTGCTGTTAACATGAACCTAAATTTTCAGCGGAGGGTTTCAGTCACAAAATGCTAATTTGAGTAATTCAAAGCATTCCGTAGGAACTTCTGCAAGAAACTATTGGAGTATTTTGAAAGCTAGAAATACTGTTTTGGAAAAAAATGTATCTTGGGGTTTTTTTCTTAAAACTGAACTTAAATATTTACCTGAATGGGCATATCACATTTTGCAATATCTTTTTTGCAGATATACGCTCTTTGAATGTGTCCTAAATCACTTATTTTGTGGTATTTTAGCTTAAAGCAAACCGTTAACTATGAAAATTTCCTTCACAAGCTTCAAGCCAGGTTGATAGTTCATCAGAGAAATATCAGATTATCCTTCACTACCAACATGTTCAGTAAACAACGCGAGTCATGCCTCACTTTTTTTTCTTGTCATCTTTACTGCTGTAGGAGAGCAATTTACTAATATAAGTGGGTTTAGATGGATTTCTTTTGTGTGGTGATTTTTTTTTTTATTTTGAAGATTTTTTTTCCCCCGTGACTCACCTTGATTCTGCCATTCTGAAGTTGCAAATAGGTGACTTACTCTTTCCTCCTATTTTGTATGTGGGTGGTGGTGGGGGGTGTTGATTTCATAGTTCGTCATCCACCTTTGGATGTCTGGCCCAGCCTAAAATATCTTCAATTATCACTAGTCTACAATTTGACTTGGCAGCTCCGTTTCTTTACAGTGAATAAAGTTCCCTCCCTGATGTTTAAGTTCAGTGTTCCCTGCAGGAACATCACTTCATGGCTTTGTTCTGCCCACAGTGACTAATTGCAATGGTCATAATCTGTGCCTAATTGCCTTTTTAGATACTTGTACACTTGTACAATGTCTGTCTTTTCTGTAGACCGAATGTTCCCAGTCTTATCAACCTTTGATCACATTTGATTCTATTTTCTACTTTCTCTTATATTTAGGTGCAAATGACACTCAAAATCGATACCCTTTCCACATTAAGTTGGACCATACAGCATGGGGTAAAATCATTTCAATTGTGAGAGCGATTTAAATATCTAGAATTTCCATCCCAAATGTATCTTCAGTGTTATCAAAGACTCTTACTTTTCCCCAGACAATGATAGAATAAATTAAAATACTGAATGCATGAGTGGAAGGAAACTTCTGGTTCAGAGTGTGAAAAGCTGGCCCTTAAATGTCTCACCTGGAATTACTGAAGTAAAACGAGACTCTTCTTTGTGCTAGGGTTTGGCAGAATGTGCCCTAACTGTCCAAGACCTGTCCTACATGTCCACTTTAGTAAAAGCCATCATTTAAGTGCTTTAGGCCACTTTCCCATTTCTGAACCAAGTCTACCAGCCAGGCTAAACACTTGCACTGGCTAAAAATTCTTGGTGAGCTTTAATAACATAGTAATGTCTAAGAGATACAGATATTGCCAGGAATGAATGTCAAGCAGTAAATAGCTCTGCCTTTGCTTTGCTGCAGGCAGGGCCACCATAACAAACATGTCCTCCTGGGCAGTGAGCCTTCCTCTCTTGGCTTCCTGACTTGGAGAAAATAGCAACTACATCTGAGCTGGCTCACTTTGTTAAGGAAAATTATTCTCACAGAAGGTCTGGAGGGGAACCAGTGTTGAAGGGCCTGAGACTGGGATGGAGTGGTGAGGATGTCCCCTCCCAGCTGAGCTTTAGCTACAGTGGGACATGTGGCTATGCCCTCACTCCTTTCCCCTCGCTGTTGGAAAATGTAACTGAGTGCCTGTAAAAGCCTTTTTGCAATGCATTACATTTCTGCAGGGGACTCAGGTGTCTGATGAATAAAGGTGCTTTCTAGCAGCTAGGATGTTCCCATCTTTATCATTCAGAAGGATTCAGGTATCTACCATCATCAGTGGTTGATAACAAATAACAAAACTATGTATGTATCAAAGACATATGTTTCTTAAGTTTTCATTATCTTGCTGAAATTAATGTAGCCATGAATGTTAAAAGATAACAGATGTTATCATACAGACCATAGTTTCATATAACCATATATTTTCATATACACTTAGCTCATGAAAAGCCTGGTCTGATTTTGAGGAAATATATTTCAAAGTATTTTTGTTTTGTTTTTCTTCACAGAGAAAGAAACCCTCTAGTAATGTGCCAGAGGAATTTTTAATCTACAGTAGCTTTATGATAAATTTAAAAGGATACTTATATCCCCACGGAACCTTTGTTACACGCCCAGCAGGAAGAGTTCAGAGTAAGCCAGGCAATAAACCTTTCGTCAGACTTGCCGCCAACGGGAGGTCACATTTGCTTTCTTCCAAATAAGAGGATAGCTACTCTTGCCAGGTCCACATCACTCTGAGTACTTGTTTTCCATGTTTGAACTTCCAAGAATGCACTAGCTTCAGGTTAACCTGAGTGTGGAACCTAGGAGTTTGGAGTCTGGGGTGACTAATTGCCCTCTGTCCTGTTTGCCTTTCATGAATGGATGGTATGTTTGTATTTTAACACTCATTTGATTACCCAGCCTGTGTAGTTGATTATAGAGCTAGACAGTTACCATCAAAGAGCAGGCTGGAGCTAGCCATAGTAGCAAAAAAACACCTCAGCATGTTTCTGACAGATGCAAATGGTGCCTGTGGAAGAGAAGTGTGGTTCCCTCTGAGCTGATCATTAAAGCCAGGGCACAGGAACCTGCTCTTCATTCTGTATGTCCCACTGTACAACTGGGATGTACAAGCAGAAATAATATCAGTAAAGCCTGAATGGTATGTTTGGGGTTTTTTTACACACAAAACCCCCCCAAACAACAGGTACTGATCTCATGAGCAGCTTGGGTTCTAAACTGTGATTTGATTACACTTGGGCTCAACACAATATGCTTAACTTAATGGCTTCCAAAAGAGGCATCTCATCTGATCTGATAACACCAAGAGATGCCAGATTTGCTGTTATCTTTATCACACTGCTCAATTAGTCATTCAAGCAAATTGATCATATGCTTTCAGTGAAACTTCACTGCTATTGAAATCCATCTATTCCTTGTATTCCATCTACACTAGACCCAAGAACCATTCAAATGTTTTAGTATTCTAAATTCCTTAGCAATTTCTTACTGTAGAATTAGATGCTGAATATTTAAAATGACTGTCTGGTTTCTCTTTGCTAAATTTGAGGAGTACAACCTATGAAGTTTTCTCTTGTTGTGCTTTAGCCCCAGCAGAGATCCAGGCACCACACAGCTGCTCACTCTTTAAGAGGGAGTGTGGGGGCCAGGGAGGGAATTGAGGGAGGGGGAAAGGGAGGGAAAAGAAAACCAGAGAAACCATAACCTCATGTGTTGGGATAAGGATAGTTTACTGGGATAGCAGAGAGAGAGATATAATAATAATAATAATAATAATAATAATAATAACAGGACTTGATAGCAAAATATATGAAACTGCTGATATGCAATGCAGTTTCTCACTGACCCGCACAGCTCAGGCCATGTGGCTCAGAGGTGTCCCTGAAGCTGGACCATCCCCAAACCTGTGCATCCTGCAGCTGCCTGCTCCTTCCCCCACCAGCCCCCCTTTATGCTGAGCATAACATAATTGGCATGGAATAGCCCCTTTGGCCAGTTTGGGTCACCTGTTCTGGCTGTGTCTCCTCACAACTTCCTGGGTGCCCCCCGCCTTCTCATTAGCAGGGAAATATGAACAACTGAAAAGCCCTTGATTGTCTGGCAACAAGTAAAACATCAGTGTGTTATCAGCACTGCTCTCATCCTAACTCCCAAACATGGCATTCCACCAGCTGCTAGAAAGAAATTATCCTAGCTGAAACCAGGACAGAACTCTTTACCACTGGCCAGATCACTTTATCCATAATTTCTGCATCTTTCTCTGTTGCCTAGATAGTTAAAAATGGCAGTAAAGGAAACACATAATAAGGAAATATCATCTATGCCAATTTTTAAGGCATTTGAAGCAAAATATATTTAAAAAACTAAAACCATACTTGTTTTACAATATGTTGTGATGCTAATGGTCTGATACAAGGCTAGTAAATTTCAGGCTTCATAAAATTCTTTTATCCATGGATTTCTACATTTTTAGGGAATGCAATTAGTCTTGCTTCTTATGCATGCTTAGATACAAATGGCCACAATGTGCTATTGTGTCCCATTTCCTATCTGAACCAAAACTAGCTGTTCAAATACATTAAGAAAAAATGATTTGCAAATGCTTTGGCTTTAATGATGCAGAATCCAAAGAAAATGGATTAAAAGTCAGTGCTAACCTACCCATGATATGAACGTAATAGAGGCTTTTGTAACATTCCTAAAGAAAAGATACTGGCATCTGTAGCAATGCATTTTGAGAGGAATGGGTTTCGTGGCCCATCCAGATTTATTGCTGACCCCCATAAAATCAGGCCTGGGGAAGCTAGCAGAGACATGTCAGTATGCAGTAACAGGAGAGCAGATGTCTGTGAGAACAGGAGCTTGTCAGAAATTCCATGAGATAAGAAGCTGCAAGGATGTTAACAACTTCCTTAAAAAGGAACAACGTGACTGTGTAGCCTCAACCAATTACTACCAATAGTGAGACGCATGTAAGGCAGGTGAACAGGGCATCTAACCAATAGCAATGTAATGTAACTCGTGTACTGGTATAGAAACCTATATAAGCTCTGTGTGTGTTTCAATACGTGAGCTCAGCATTTGATCCCATTGATCCCAGTTGAGTCTGCAAAACTTCAGCTCCATGCAGGCATCCTGCTCCATTCACACGAAGTCCGTAGCGTCTGCTCCATGTCAGGTACAAAAATATCATCTGTCGTTTGTCAGGCAACTGCTCTAATGAAATCCCCTGTGCAGCACAGCTTTATAGAGTTGGGGACCAACAGTCAGAGAGGGAGAGGCTGACAGCATCAAACACTCGCTTTCTCCACTCACTTCCAGTTGAAAGAAGCCAAGGTTGCAGGAAGGGAGACCTGGAGTGGGGTAAAGCCCCCGGGCTGGTGAACAAACAGCCTTTCTGAGAGAAGCTGCTGATACTGCTGGATTCCCACCGATATGTGTCTCCTGCCACAAGCTGAAGAACTAGCAAGTCGCATCCTGAGCTGCAGCACACCTAAGCAAAGCAGCCTGCACCCTGGCAATGACCTGGAGGGGCAACCCGGGGGCGAAATAAGGTCTGCAGAGAGGAATGGAGCAATCCTGATGATCTGTGACGAAGGAAATTGTATACCCCCTACCTCTCTGACCTTGCCAGAGTCTTTGAGGTTGCAGAGAATACTTGCAAATGCTTAGTGGCAGATTTCACTTTATAAACCATGGGAGTTAATTCTGTTGTAAATAACTCTCCATCACATCAGAAAGATGTGAGCATCTGATACCATATGTGAAAGGCATATATCCCTACTCTGCTCTGCTTGATCCTTAAAATACAATCACAGAATCACAGAATCACAGAATTGTAGGGGTTGGAAGGGACCTCGAGAGATCATCGGGTCCAACCCCCCTGCCAAAGCAGGCTCCCTAGCTCATATTGCTCAGATAGGCGTCCAGGCGGGTCTTGAATATCTCCAGTGAAGGAGACTCCACCACCCCCCTGGGCAGCCTGTCCCAGGGCTCAGTCACCCTCACTGTGTAAAAGTTCTTCCGCATGTTGGTGCGGAACTTCCTATGCTCCAACTTGCAGCCATTGCCCCTTGTCCTATCCCCACAGACCACTGAAAAGGGGCTGGCTGATTCCCCCTGCATCCCCTGCTTCAGATAATTATAAACTTTGATTAGGTCCCCCCTTAGTCTTCTCTTCTCAAGGCTGAACAGTCCCAGCTTACTCAGCCTTTCCTCATAGGGGAGATGCTCTAGGCCCTTAATCATCTTCGTAGCCCTTCTTTGGACTCTTTCCAGGAGATCCCTGTCCTTTTTATACCAAGGAGCCCAGAACTGGACACAATACTCCAGGTGGGGCCTGACCAGGGCAGAGTAGAGAGGGAGGATCACCTCCTTTGACCTGCTGGCTACACTCCTCCTGATGCATCCCAGGATCCCATTGGCTCTCTTGGCCACCGAGGCACACTGCTGGCTCATGGCCAACCTGTCATCTACCAGGACCCCCAGGTCCTTCTCCACTGAGCTCTTCTCCAGCAGGTCATCCCCCAGCCTGTACTGATACAAACAGTTGTTCCTTCCCAGGTGCAAGACTTTACACTTGCTTTTGTTGAACTTCATCTGGTTTCTCACTGCCCAGCTCTCCAGCCTGTCCAGGTCTCTCTGGATGGCAGCGCAGTGCTCCTGCGTGTCAGCCACTCCTCCCAGCTTTGTATCATCGGCGTACTTGCTGAGGGTGGATGTTATTCCCTCATCAAGATCGTCAATGAAGATATTAAACAGGACTGGACCCAACACTGAGCCCTGGGGAACACCGCTGGTAACAGGCCTCCAGTCAGATTCTACTCCACGAATCACAACCCTCTGGGTTCGGTCCGACAGCCAATTCTCAACCCACCTCACTGTCCACTCATCTATCCCATGCTTTCTCAGCTTTCTCAATGCTGTACTCCACACCCTGCTGGGCCTTGACATAGTTACAATCTTCTGCTTGAGAAGGAGTTTGGTAGTTTGGGAGCTAACTAGACTGTGCCACTGAAAATCTAATTATGATTATGCTTTATCTTGCCAGAGCTGACAGCAGGTCAAAGACCTTGGCTGAGTGTTTCATTTCCATAACTACCTGCATGCTGCTGTGTGTTTCCTACTGAGCACACATGGTACCTGCTTGTCTGATGGCCATAATGAGGGTGGCTGGCCAAGGTGCCTGCACTGTCTTAGTCATCAATTGTGGTGAACTCAAGTCTTGTATAAGGTAAGACTCAGCTTCTGCTTTTTTGTGCATGTAAGTACAGTAGGCATTTAACTTGCCACCAGCTGTGCTGGTTTTGGCTGGGATAGAGTTAATTTTCTTCACAGTAGCTCATACAGGGCTGTGTTTTAGATTTGTGCTGGAAGCAGTGTTGATGATACAGAGATGTTTTTGTTATTGCTGAGCAGGGCTTACACAGAGTCAAAGACTAGAAGTATTTTTGGGCTCAGAAACACACTTCAAAATTTAACTGGTTTGAATTGGATGGAATTTATTAGCATTAGGGGCAGACCTAGAGACAGCATGATGCAAAGGGCACTTTTGTGAGAATTCTAGTTGCTCTTCCTAGTACACACTGCAGAAATGTAAATGGGAAACTCTGTTTACAGCAGGAAATCTCGGGGTTTCCTTGTATGATGAGCAAGATTAGAGAGGCCCTGCCTCCAGCCAGGTGGAGGGAAGGGACAATCGGATTTATTGGACTGTGTGGATACGATGGCCTGACACATCAGATCCACAAGAGTACCAAGCTTTAGTAGACACTGGCATTCTAATACCATCAAACTATGAAGGGTCAGAATCTATTTCCAGATTGACAGAGGAATCCCAGCAGTTGACTCTACTAGAAGCTTAAGTGAGTCTAACAGGGAAGGACTGGGAAAAACACCCCATTGTGACTGACCCAGAGGCTCCATGCATCCTGGGCATAGACTTCCTCCAGAGAAGGTATTTCAAAGACTCAAAAGGGTACTCGTGGGCTTTTGGAATAGCTTCCCTGAAGCTGCTAAAGGTCGAAGAACAACAAGTGTCAATTGCTACCACAGCAATGCATAGATAACAATAATGCACCAACCAAGACTCCCTGATTCCAATTCAGAAGCTGGTTTGTCAACTGGAGAGTCCAGGAGTGATCGGTAGAACCCACTCACCCTTCAGCAGTCCAGTATGGCCAGTATGGAGGTCCAGTGGAGAGTGGAGGCTGACAGTGGACTATCAAGGCCTGAATGGAGTTGTGCTGCCTATGAGTGCTGCAGTGCCAGACGTGCCAGAACTCCGATAATATCTAGAGTCAGGAGCAGCCGACTGGTACGCCACAAATCCATCACCGTGCTGTGTTGTTGCCTCCTCTGGTCAATGGGCTACATGTTATCACCGAGGGGGAGGGGGTTGCCTTCTGCCTCAGGCTGGTTTTGCGGTGCAGTGTCAGTAGCTGCCTGTACCTCAACCTGCACTCCAGCCCGCAGGGCACGGCATTTCACCTCTACCTGGGGCCAGCCCACCACAGTGCTATTCCTGGGAGAGGGGCAGAGAGCTGGATTTTTCTCAAAATGTGTTGTTTGCAATAAGAAAACCGACCAGATAGCCCCAAGAATGTGTGATTTGGGAAATGCCACCTGCTCTCCCATCAACAGTCTTTGCAGGGCTGAGTTGTTTGTTTCCTCTGAATCTTATGGGGAGAAGTAAGGTTGGGGGACAGAGGTAGGAGGACTGCACAACTCCCAACAGCTCAGGTGCTTACAGCTTGCTCTGCAGGTGTGTGGCAGTAGCAGCCTATTTACATACTTAACAGATTTAGCTCGTTTATAAATGGCCAGGCAATAGCAAGAAGGGGTGCTTACTGCTGATTGCTAGCTGAGACTGGTCTGTGTATCCCTATCTCAACATGAGAGTGAAGAGCAGCAGCAGCATTAGATGCTGCCCTGGTACAAATGCGGAGAGAGACTGATTGTACCATGAGGCTACTTACACTTCTTATGCCTTCCTCTTCTCAGTAATTCTGCTCTTGCGAACTGAAGAAGGCTGCATCTGATGGGTCATCAAATATAGGTGATATGGTGCTGATAAGGCTGGCTGGTGAAAAGTTATGAAGACAGAGAACATCAATGTGTTGATGCAGATTTGGTACTTTGTCGAAGAAAGGAAATGATGTCCCATAACTTAGAGGAAATCAGCAGTAGGTAAGCAAACAAATATGGGATCTTAAGAAGCATCAGAAAATTCTGCTTTTTCTCAGAAAACTATTTTCTGCTTGTCTTGAGGAACTCAATATGTAGCATGGACCCCTTCTCCAGATCTTCACAGCCAGTTGTTGCTGCCACTCAAGAAAGGTGTGAGGGTTGTGGTGGTTGCTTTAGACAGCAAAAGGATCTTATATAAAGTAGGTAGGGATGTGTGTGCTAGGAGTGGGAGTTTGCATGAGATTTGCTTGTCCTGCTCTCTTCCTGTGCACATCAAACCACCTACAATTGCTGTCTAGGTTTGAATTGGCTCTCCTTGAGCTGCCATCCTGACCAATGGGCCTGTAAGCCACAAGCCCCAGAGATATCTGGGGAGAGGTGCTCTGAGGGAAACACACAGAGAGGGTGGCTGAAGCTAGCCAGGGCTCCCCCTGTTGCTGCTGCTGGAGGAGCCTGGGCTGAGTCAACCAGGGTGATGTGACAGTGGCTTTAGCAGCTCCCACCGAGTTGCTTCTCCCAGGAAGGGACCTGGGCTGTTACTGGGCCCTTGGCTTGAGTTACTGCCACTGCTTGTGTGGTAACCCAGGCTTACAAGGAGCATACTGTTCAAAAAAGCTGTATCAGGATGCCACCAGAAAATTGCCCCTACACCCTATAACCCCTCCCTAGTAAACTGACTCTCCCTGCACAGAATTGTTAGGAAGAAAGATGAGGAGTTCTGAATGACAGAGCCATCCTCATGTGAGCTGATGTCTGTAGTTAGTGATATCAAGCTGTTAATATGAGTTTTGACATCTGGATTAATTTTCTGTTGCTTTTTTTCTCTCTGCATGGGTTCTCTGCTCTCCTCTTATGCTTGCCTTCCCATTCTATCTTTTCCTTTGCTATCTCTCCTCTTTCTTTTACCCAGACCAGCTTCTGCACCTAGAATAAAAGTCTCTGGAGGGTTTCATCTGAGGAGTTATATTTACTTTGCTTTTCTGTTCAGATAAAACAAATGCAGTTAAGGAATGCTTACAGCTACTAGAAGGTGCTTAACAGAGAGGAGTATTTCTGGGTGCCTCTGCTGAGCTGCCCCTAAGTGAGGGGAAATAGAAGTAACTCATTTTACAGCTGTAAGGATTCCTGTGCCATCCTTAGGCTAGAAGCTCTCCCTGGGGTTGTTGGTGTATGAAATCTGCCTGCTCTGGTACAGGAACTACGGGCGCTGGGCAAAGCAGCAGCAGACGTAACTGTCTATCCTGGGAAGCAGTCCATTCAGGTGAGGTCTGAGGTGTTCTTCCAGCATAAGCTCACAGTGATGCTAGCTCAGAAAAATAGCCACACTCCTGTTATGTTTTTTTCCCTTCTGCATGTAAGGCAATAGGTTTTAGGGTTTAGTGTGGGCTTTTTGTTTCTTTTGGGGGATTTTTTTTTTTGTGGGTTTTGTTGTTTTGGTTTTTTCAAGAATAAATGTGTTTCTTGTCGTTTAGATAGGACGGTTGTTCTCCCTTCTATTCCTGAGGTGAGAAAGGGCTGAGGAAACAGTCCAGTATTTTGATTCACATCTAGAGAGTCCTTTGCCATTGTAGCAGTTGAAATACAAAATATTTCAGAAAATCAGAGCTAATAATAAACCTTGAAAATCTCCTACCCTAATGGAGCCATTGCAAAATTTCACTGAGTTTTGGGCTGACCACCTTGTGACTGTGCAATAGCCTGTATGTTCAAAAGGTGTTCTGTTTAAATAAAAAGACTTCAAGCAATGGTCAAGTTCTTGCTATAATCCTTTCTCATGTTTATCTATCCTCATAATTGGAAATACCTGTCCTTTACATTAGCAAATGTTCTACCTTCAGCACTATGGCAATTGTTTTTTATGCTGTATGGACACTCTCTGAAGTGCAGTGTGCTTCTCCTGTACTGAAGTAATGAATTCATTTTGTACCTCTTTCTTGAAGTCTAGTGATTAAATATGACCTCATATTTCAAGTTAATACAGTACTATTGAAAAGTTTCTTGAAGTTATTGGAATTATGTTTGCTCAGAAGTATTATATAATATATTTCAAGGAGCTGAGAAGACAAGTAGAAGATGGAAACATTTTGAGAACAAAGACATGCTTCAAATTAGGTCTATAACTTTTTGTTACCATAGCAACATAATACTAAAACAAAATTCTCTATAGCCATTGTTCCAGATATCCTACCTTCATGGCTTCTCAGGGACACTGAAAGACCCATCCAAAATATTTCCCTTGCTAAATTCCAGAGGGTGATGGCCAGAGAGAAGGGGAAATCTACATCCCTGGTATCTTTTGCCTTTTCTTCTTTGAATGTGTCTCTATTAGCAGCTTAAAACATTTTATCACTGGTCATAGCTATACACATGCTTTGATTTCACTTTACAAGTATAACTGGCATAAATATATAAAAACATACTGAACTAAAGTAGAGGGGGATAAACCCATGAGAGGAAAAACACCTACATCACAGATAAGAGTTCTGGGGAATTGGGGTATGATTCTAAACTTATGGGAAATGCAGTTACATCAAACAGTTGCTAAAGAAATTCAGTGGAAAGTGCTGGCAAGGTTCAAAACTTCAAACAGAATAGGGTGTCAGACACATTAGTGCCATCCTGGTTATTCACCAAAGTCAAGGTCAAAGACAAAAAGTTAGGAGAGAGTGACAGTTTGGGAGGACCCTCCAAAAGGGCAGAGAATGGCAAGAAAGGCTTAGGTAGATAGGCTTAGGCCTCCTGTCAGAGGAAGAACTGCAGGATAGCAAAGCTTTTACCATGATTCAAAGCCTTTGGCTGAACTTCAGATCACCTTATATTAGGCTGACTTTTGTTTCCTGATTTAACTGACTCACTAGCACCTATGTATTCTTGTCCTATTGCAATTAAAGTGTTTGTAAGCTTGTAAATGTTAGTCTCAGTGTGCTGAACTCTTGTTCTTCAATGACAAATTATTACTGAGTTGTCATCTGTACAGCCATTTATGCTCTTCCATTACACTGAAAATTGTTCCTTTGCCTTGATGGACAAACCTCAATTTTCCGATCTTACAGCTCATCACTTCAGTTGTCCCCATCTAAACTAATAATCAACTTGTTCTCTAGGGTTGAGTCCTCTTTCACCTTTCCTTATTCCCAGCAACCAGACATCAGAATGTATGCTTCAATAAGTCGTACTGCTTTCAGTGATGAGCTGTGAGTTGCCAGACGCTTCCGTCGCTTTTCCTTTCCCCAAGCTGAGCAGGTTGTTGGAGCCATTCAGTCAATCAATTTTTGAGCACTAAAATATTTGCTTTTAGGTTTAGACACTGCAATTGTACAAATTGAGGCGCTGTATTTGTACTGTGACTCTCCTGGCCCTGAATCCATTGACTTGTTTTCATTTATTTATTTGCAGTTTGGTTGACGAAAGGATTTCTGCTGTTGTTATGGCATGTGTGACACAAGGGGCTGGACACTCAAATAGGTGCAACTCATATCCCACAGAGCTTGTAATCCAAATAACCAGACTCAACAGGGGTTACCAAAAAATGAGTGTAAAATGCTCTGTGATTGAAGTATGGGCCTATTGGAAAAGTGTGCAAAAAGAGAATAACCTTCTCTGGTCTTCTCGGGTCACATTAGACAGCTGGTGGGCAAGCTTGCTGCCCATTTCCTTTCAGAAAAGTGTGATGACAAGGGTGGTGGAAGCCAGGGACTATCGTAGCCAATTCAAGCACTTCATCTTTCTTATCAGTCAGCCAGGCTTCTTTGTTCCTTTGTATCTGCACGGGTACAGAAGCAAATACAGAACTGCCACTTAAATAAAATATTTCTGTTCTGGTTTTTATCTAGCATTCCTCTACCCTTCCTTTAAAAAAAAAACAAACCCAACACAAACAAACAATGACCCACAAACGCTAGTATGTCTTTGTGGCAAAAATCTCTACCAAGAGAGCAACTCAACATAGCACACTTGTGTGATAACTTACCCAGCCAGAATGTTCTCCCCGTTGTCATCCCTGTGCTGTGGGTTCCTCAGATAAGAGCTGTGAGCACTATAGTGCCATCTTTACCTTTCTCTTTGAATTCATGTGTGTGCTGCAAGTCTTCAATATACAAATAGGATAAGATAATATTTGTTAAACATCATGTAAAGACAGCATAAGCTTTCAATACTCAGGGGATGTGAGTACTTTTTAAAAATGCTTATATATGAGACAGAATCTTTCGTTCTTAAATAAAGACCAGAAGTCCATTAATAGCACGAGGGTGGGATTTTCACTCTTGTGAGCCTAAGGTTTAGATAGGACCCATTCATACCTGGCTATCATAAAGCCAACCCAGGAATAAGGAGGGAGAGGAGAAGGGAGTTCTTGACTCACTAGTTTTTATATAGCTGGTATATCTTTAAATATATTTCAAATGTTTCTTCATAATCATCTTGATTTGGGAGGGGGAGAGAGAAGAAAGGGGAACCTATTTCTCCTTCTTGTTCCCTGCCCAGAAAAAATGCTTCCAAGAGCTGGGGCTTTCAAAAATTGTACGGGTGCTTGGATGTCTAGAGTATTTTTTTCTTTTGCTTTTTATGCTGCCATCCACCCACAACAGGTAGAAACAGAGGAAAGCCTTTTGCTAGCAGAAGCTGATTGGTTCCCTTTGTACCTCCATTGGGATACTGATACAGAAGAAATATATCAGAAGCGTAAGACAGTATGTAGGTAACTTGATGACTGCAAGGCTCAAGCTAAAATTATACTCCTGAAATCTCCCCCTCCCAAATCAAGATGATTTCCTGGGGCAAACCATGTATTAGAGAATATTTTTAGGGGTTTCTTCCCTTTGTCATTCACCTATGAACATGGTTACTTTCCCTGCTTTGAGGCCAGTATTCACAGTATTGACTCCTGCATGAGAAATGGAAAATGCCAAACTTCGTTCATTTTCCCTCATGGTTTAAAAAAATGAGAAGAACAAAAAGTCTCCATGCTAGATTGTTACAACAAGAATTGGCCTTATTAATTCCCGTGATGCTTAAGACTTAGAGCTGGTGTTGGGCAGTGAAATGAATGCTTCACTTGCAGGCTTCAAAAATAGAAAGTGAATTGCTAATTAAGACCATGTATCTGTCAGCACCTCATTTTCACTTTTATAAGACTGAAAATGAGTGGTTTTTTTAAATAGCATTTGTTTTTTTGCAAATGACAGTAAATATCCTGAGTTTCATCTGTAAGACTGAGTAAAAATATGCGGATGGTGTCTGCCTTTCAGAGCTGTGCGAAGACCGGTTGGATGCTCAGTGCAACAGCACCCTCTACATCCTATGACTTTAAACACATCCACATGTGTTTTTCTCACTGATGTCAGGTAACAATATTATCGATACACTTTCTGGGCATCTACTGGTCTTGTAGTCTGACCTCAATGACACACAAAGATTAAGAGCAAAATCCAGACGTAAGAGTAATTAAAGGCAGAGAGAACAGTATAAAAAGGAGCTTCAGTTCACGGCTGTGAGCCTGTTACCTTTCTTTGTTTTGGAAAAGCAATAACCCTGGCAAAAGAATTGAGGCAATATAATGCTGGCTTCAGTAAAGGATTTCCTAGGGTGCTTTGTGAGAACTCACTGCTTTACAGAAGATGGGAAGCACTATGGGCACTTGGACAAAAGGTCAAAGGAGCTGCAGCAGTGGGTTTTGCTGAAATGAAAAGAGGATGCTGGAGGACAGTTATCTGACAATGCAAGTATGCAGTTGTTTGCAAGATAGAGACATGTGGGGGGAGGAAGGGAAATATGGTTCTGTGAGATATTTTTTCAAAAATAAAAAAAGATTAAAGTGTTTTGACCTGGCACAAAACATTGCTTTGGCATACGGTGTATAATTATTTTTTATATCTTTTCATTTTTTTAAGTGATGGTGCAAAATCCAATTGAAACAATGAAAGAAAATGTATAGTGGCAAAAAAGAACAAATAGCAAACTTTTTTCTGAGAGGGGAGCAAAGGCTGCCTTGCTGTCTTAGCTTTTGATTGGATTATAACATTTAAATCTTCATATTTTTTAAAAAAAATCCTATTTGCCACAAGCTTTTGAGTGTTTGTTTTTTTTTTTAAACCAGAGGACACTTTCTTGTGACCTTCTATTTCAGAGTAATTATAAAAAATTACCATTAAGTGAATGTGGGGAAATAAACTTTGTTATTATTCCCTCTTTGTAAGGTTAGTGTTTTGCTTACCCTGCCAGAGAAGGCATGGAAGTTTTCAACTAATTTTTTTGACCTGCTGTTTTTGCTTATAGGTAGCAACCAATACCTGTAGCTCTTGCCAGTCTTTTCTTCTCTGGTGATACCTTTACCACTAGTGGGGTTTTTTAACTGAGAGGTAAATAGTAAAGCTTCCTCTTCTGTAAAGCAATATTTTGTCAGCAGTTTTACAGAGTAATCCAGCTCTACAAAAATTACTTGCCTGCATTTTCATCTTTGTAGACATAACTCAATAAAGAACTGGGCTTTGAGTTCTACTGCTCTAGCCTTGGCATTCCACTGGTAGGTGGGCTTGTGTCGGCATAACTTTACTGAAAGGTGTGAGTTACAGTGTTTTAAGGAACTTCTATACTTGTGTATCTGCAGTCTCATCAGGGCTTCTCTCAATGTCGTTATTTAAAGCTACAAAATGTCTCTAAACTGCATTTTGGTGATGGGGTGGGTGGGTGGGTGTGTGTGTGTGTGTCAGCCTCCCTAAGCAGCCAGCACAGGTGAGCTGAGTCAGCACAGGTGAGCTGAGTCAGCTCAGGCTGTTTCCACACCACCTGACATCACTCCCCATAAAGGGGCTGGTCGGGGAGAGGTGCTCCTGGGTGCCTCCAGGGCAGTCGAAGTGTGGCTGGGGTGTCAAGTAGGTAATCATTGGGTCAGTAAGGTACTCTGTGTTATTACCGGGAGTGAGGGTAATTGGCTGTTATTGTTCTCCTTTCATGGTGCTTTGTCAGTAACCTGTCCTTATCCCAATCCAGGGAGGCTCTGCCTCTTCCTTCTCTGGAAGTGAAAGAGTGGTGTGTGGTGCTCAGCCACTGGTTGGGGCTGAACCACCACAAAGGTATACAGTGGGTTTGTATTTTACTTGTTTGACAGTCTCCAAAAGTGAGGTATTTGTTTCATGAACTGAAGTAGTAGAAGCTGACAGAAGTGGGGTTTTTTTCACTTAATTCAGAGCTGGACATCGATGATGTCAATGTCTCAATTGCTGAAGGTTTCATCCATTCTCAGTGAGGTCAGCGATCCTGAAGATATGGCTATTATTTAGAAGAATTGTTGTCAGACCCTGTGATGGAGAACTTTGGTAACACTCAGAGCATTTATTTGTCTATTTAATATACATATGGGTGATTTTTCTGGTCTTTATTAATTCCTGAATTCTTTTTGAATGGCATCTGGGTTTTTTTTAACCTGACTTTTATACACTTAGTGTGTTTTGAGTCCAAGCTTCAGAGCCTTTGATCAACAGATTTAGATGGTTTCCACAGTTTTTGCTGATTTTACTAGTCGTGCTCTAAGCATGATCAGTGTGCTTCCAACTGCATCTTGTCTCTTCAAGAGAATTTTTAGGGGAAGACCACAAGGTGGTGCTATACCATTTTCTGTGTCAGACTTGGGATAATTACTCCATGACACTTAAAATTCAGTAAAGCAGATTCTGCCTATCTATGTTTTTTGGATGTGGTTTTTAGGCCTTGTTCTGATTTCCCACCCCCTGCCTCCCCCTGGGAACTGCTTGTTGGTACAGATCTTTGAGGAGAGGAATCAACTCTTTGTATTAACCTCTGAAGTGATGTATAAGAAACTAGATCAGGTTGTGTTTGGGATACACCCAGAAAACTATATTGACTTCTGGTCTCTAGGCATGCTCCCAAATGCATATTTAGTACTCTTCAGAGGCGAGCACGAACTTCATGGCCACCAGCTGGAAGCCCTTCTGCTCAAACCGCTTGATGATCTCTCCCACCAGCCCCCACTGAACGCCATCGGGCTTGATGGTGATGAACGTGTGCTCGCTGTTGGCCGCCATCGCGCTCGCCGGAGCTCCCGCTGCTTCCTGCACCGCAGCCGCAGAAGAAAGAGAGATCATTAAAGGTGTTAAGGTTGGAGACAGCCTGGGCTGCAGTGACCATGCTCTAGTTGAGCTTGCAATCTCAAGGAATGTGGGCCTGGCGAAGAGTGGGATCAGGACACTGAACTTTAGGAGAGCAAACTTTAGGCTGTTTAAGGACTTGTTGGCCAAGATCTCCTGGGAGGTGGTCCTTAGAGACAGAAATGTTGAGGACAGCTGGCTACTCTTTAAGGATGCCTTTCTGAGAGCTCAAGGGCTCTCTATCCCTCTGAATAAGAAAGTGGGCAGGAGGCCAGCATGGCTAAGCAAGGACCTGCTGGTCAAACTGAGGGAAAAGAAAGGCAAATACAAGCTCTGGAAGCAAGGGTGTGTAGCCTGGAATGAATACAGGGATGCTGTTCAGACTTGCAGAGACGGGATCAGGAAAGGCCCCTCGGGACCTGCAGATCCTGGATGAAAGTAGCAGTGTTTGGGGAATGAAGAGCTTCCCTCTAGTTGAGGTAGGGGTGGTCCGGGAGCAGCTCAAAGGGATTAATGCAAACAAATCCATGAGCCCGGATGGGATACATCCACGTGTGCTGAGGGAGCTGGCGGAAGGGATTGCAAAGCAGCTTGCTATCATCTTCGACAGCTCTTGGAGAACAGGAGAAGTACCTGAGGATTGGAGGATAGCCAATATCACTCCAGTCTTCAAAAAGGGCAAGAAGGAGGACCCTAACAATTATAGGCCAGTCAGCCTCACTTCTGTCCCTGGAAAAGTGATGGAACAGCTTGTTCTGGATGCCATTACCAAGCAACTGGAAGAGAAGAAGGTCATGAGGAGTAGTCAGCATGGATTCACCAAGGGGAGATCGTGCTCGACCAATCTCATAGCCTTCTATGATCTCATAACCGGCTGGGTGGATGGAGGGAGAGCAGTGGATGTCATCTACCTTGACTTCAGCAAGGCTTTTGATACTGTCTCCCATGACATCCTGATAGAAAAGCTGAGAGATCATGGGATAGATGAGTGGACAGTGAGGTGGGTTGAGAACTGGCTGTCGGACCGGGCTCAGAGGGTCGTGATCAGTGGAACAAAATCTGAATGGAGGCCTGTGACTAGCGGTGTTCCCCAGGGCTCGGTGTTGGGTCCAGTCCTGTTTAATATCTTCATCGACGACCTTGATGAGGGAATAGCATCCACCCTCAGCAAGTACCCCCATGATACAAAGCTGGGAGGGGTGGCTGACACGCAGGAACACTGCGCTGCCATCCAGCGAGACCTGGACAGGCTGGAGAGCTGGGCAGGGAGAAACCAGATGAGGTTTAATAAAAGCAAGTGGAAAGTCTTGCACCTGGGGAGGAATAACCGTCTGTATCAGTACAGGCTGGGGGATGACCTGCTGGAGAAGAGCTCTGTGGAGAAGGACCTGGGGGTCCTGGTTGATGACAGGTTGGCTATGAGCCAGCAGTGTGCCCTGGTGGCTAAGAGGGCCAATGGGATCCTGGGATGCATCAGGAGGAGTGTAGCCAGCAGGTCGAAGGAGGTGATCCTCCCTCTCTACTCTGCCCTGGCCAGGCCCCACCTGGAATATTGTGTCCAGTTCTGGGCTCCCTGATATAAAAAAGACAGGGATCTCCTGCAGAGAGTCCAGAGAAGGGCTATGAGGATGATTAAGTGCCTGGAGCATCTCCTGTATGGGGAAGGGCTGAGTGAGCTGGGGCTGTTCAGCCTGGAGAAAAGAAGACTGAGGGGGGACCTAATTAATGTTTATAAATATCTTAAGTATGGGATGCAGGGGGAATTGGCCAACCCCTTTTCAGTGGTCTGTGGGCACAGGACAAGGGGCAATGGCTGCAAATTGGAGCACAGGAAGTTCCGCACCAACATGCAGAACTTTTACACGGTGAGGGTGACAGAGCCCTGGGACAGGCTGCCCAGGGAGGTGGTGGAGTCTCCTTCTCTGGAGATATTCAAGACTCGTCTGGACACCTACCTGTGCAATATGAGCTAGGGAGCTGCTTTGGCAGGGGGGTTGGACCTGATGATCTCTCGAGGTCCCTTCCAACCCCTACGATTCTGTGATTCTGTGAAAGCCAAGGCGCAGATGGAACTGAACTTGGCGAGGGATGTTAAAAACAACAAGAAGGGATTTTACAGGTACATTGGCCAGAAAGACAGGCCAAAGAGAACGTACCCCCCCTTGGTAAATGAGAAAGGAGAATTGGCTGCAACTGATGAGGAGAAGGCTGAGGTACTGAATGAGTTCTTTGCCTGGGTCTTCTCTGGCAGCCAGGATTCTCATAATTCTCAAATCCCAGAACCTTGCATCCCTAGAACTCCAGGTGGGAACTGGGGGAGCAAATCCCCTCCCACTGTAAGAGCAGAGCAAGTCTGTGACCGCCTCATGAGACTGAATGTCTACAAGTCTATGGGGCCGGATGACATGCATCCCAGGGTCCTGAAGGAGCTGGCTGATGTGGTTGCTGAGCCAATCTCCATCATATTTGAAAAGTCGTGGCTGTCAGGAGAGGTCCCTGAGGACTGGAAAAAAGGTCACGTCACTCCCATTTATAAGACAGGGAGCAAGGAAGACCCAGGGAATTACAGGCCGGTGAGGCTCACCTCTGTGCCTGGGAAGATCATGGAACAGATCTTCCTGGATGACATGTTGGAGCACATGAGGGAAGAGCATGTGATCCGGGACAGTCAGCGCGGCTTCACCAAGGGAAGGTCGTGCCTCACCAATCTGGTGACCTTCTATGATGGAGTGACAGCATCAGTAGATAAAGGGAAGGCGACTGATGTCATCTACCTGGACTTGTGCAAGGCCTTTGACACAGTCCCCCATCACATCCTTATCTCTAAATTGGAAAGATGTGGATTTGATGGGTGGACCATCCAGTGGATAAGAAACTGGTTAACAGACCGTAGCCAAAGGGTGGTGGTCAATGGGTCTATGTCCAGGTGGAGGCCGGTGACAAGCGGTGTCCCCCAGGGGTCTGTCTTGGGACCGGTTCTCTGTAACGTCTTTATCAATGACATCGATGATGGAATTGAGTGCACCCTCAGCAAGTTTGCAGATGACACCAAGCTGAGTGGTGTGGTCGACACCCTAGAAGGAAAGGAAGCCATCCAGAGGGATCTTGACAGGCTGGAGAGATGGGCCCGGGTGAACCTAATCAGGTTCAGCACAGCCAAGTGTCAGGTGTTGCACTTGGGCTGGAAGAATCCCAGACATAGATACGGACTGGGAGAAGAGCTTCTTGAGAGTAGCCCTGCTGAGAAGGACTTGGGGATTCTGGCGGATGAGAAACTTAACATGAGCCAGCAGTGTGCTCTTGCAGCTCGCAAGGCTAATGGTGTCCTGGGCTCCATGAGAAGAGGGGTGGCCAGCAGGGACAGGGAGGTGATTGTCCCTCTCTACTCTGCCCTCGTCAGGCCCCATCTGGAGTCCTGTGTCCAGATCTGGGGCCCCCAATACAAGAAGGATGTGGAACTATTGGAGAGGGTTCAGAGGAGGACCACGAAGATGATTAGAGGGCTGGAGCACCTGCCCTACGAAGAGAGGCTGAGGGAGCTGGGCTTGTTCAGTCTGGAGAAGAGAAGGCCGCGGGGGGACCTCATTGCAGCCTTCCAGTACCTGAAGGGAGCTTATAAGCTGGAGGGGATTCAACTTTTTAAAAGGATAGACAATGACAGGACAAGGGGGAATGGATTAAAACTAAAGGAAGGAAGGTTTAGGTTAGATATTAGGGGGAAGTTCTTTACAGAGAGAGTGGTGAGGTGCTGGAACAGGCTGCCCAGAGAGGTGGTGGATGCCCTGTCCCTGGAAGTGTTCAAGGCCAGGTTGGATGGGGCCCTGGGCAACCTAGTGTAGATCCAGGCCTGAGGTTGGTGGCCCTGCCTGTGGCAGGGGGGTTGGAGCTCTGTGATCCTTGGGGTCCCTTCCAACTCATACCATTCTATGATTCTATTATTCTATACTCTGTTATTAGTGTTACTTCGAAGAAGGGAAGCTTTATAGTGAATAACTGCACAACAGCAAGCATCAGTCCAGCCAACCAAAAATTCTCTGCACGTTTGGATGACTTTAGAGCTGAACTTTTATAGGGGGAAACATGCAGTTGGATTTTAAGCTGAAGTTCTAGAAAACACTGGGATAAGCCCAATGCATTTAAGTGAAGAAGCAAAGCATTTGGAAGCTCTGACCACCTGGGTTATAGGGAAAGCTGGAGTGAAAGATTTAATTGCCTCTGACGTATTCATGTTTAAGAAATCTTCCCCTTTCCTCTGGCTTCAGTTAATTTTTATCAGTTTCACTCCATGGGTTAGTTTCAGTACACTTTCACTTCTTTTATTGCTTTCTTCCCACTACCACCATGCCCTCCAGCTCACTTGATTCACTGAGAGCTAACAACCAGTTTGAATAAGGTGGTTGTAGTATTATGAGAGGCATGCATCTTGCCCACTACAAAGGAGGGGTCATACATGCTTTCAGATACAGAGGACATTAGAATACTTCTATAGTTGGTATTCTATTAATGTAAATATAGTTATATAGCATCTTATGTCATATTTTACACTTTCATTTTATGAGGTTATAGTTACAGTAGCCAAACAGGATAAGGGAATTGTTTCATATACTCTTCAGAAAAGGAAGAAACTGACCCCAGAAATGTCTCTGGAGTAACTTCTTTCTAAATAAGAAGCAGCAGACAAAGGTGCTGAGTGCTCTGTGCTTATTAAAGCAGCAGTGACTGACAAATGTCCTTCCAGACTGGGGAACCTGTGTGGCATATTCCTTAAGAGATTTGGACAGAATTAGCTCATTGATAGCTCTGCTTTTTCAACAGCATAAACAAAATGCTTTAGTTAAAATTGAGTCTTCTTCTTGAACATCATCTGTATACAAAATATAGTTGTTCCCTCACCCCCCCATGCCCACCCCCCCAAAATACCAAAGGAAAGAATAACTGTTTTATCCATATTTTTCATATGAGGAACAAAATGTCTTCCATCATTGTATGCCCTTCTGTATTGACACCAACACAGTATCAGGTCAAATTGGCCCCTTATTTGGGATGGATTGGTTAGGAGGAGTTGTGTCTGTGTTTGAGGCTAAATACCTAATTGCTCCAATGGATATGAATTTTTTTATTATTCTTTTAAATCAGGGCTATGTTGCTTTCTGAAAGATGATCTTTTCGTGCCAAGGCTTGGGTGGCATCTTTTAAATTCCTAAATGCCACTGCTCTTAGGAGGTTAAGGTATATGAGTGGGAGAAAGGATTATCCCACTTCATGATCAATCACTCAATAATTTGCACTCGGTGTTTTATGCTGCTTAGAGCATCAGTGTCCTCTGACAGGTGTGCCTGTTCTTAGGAAAACAACCTACCCAGCAGCACTGGGCTGGAGAATGCCTGTATTTCCAACAGATTGCCCAGCATGGCAATGTTCATGAAGAATAGCTTCACCTGTTGGCTGGTGTTCTTCTGTCTCTTTGGGAAACATGCAAGCCCAGCTCTGAGAAACGTCACAGCAAGTTTCAGTTCCAAGAATGGGTAGCCTTCAAAAATGGGGGGGCGGGGAGGGGGTGAAATAGCTTTAGGCTTGAAAAGATTAATTTTTTTAAGTCCTAATTGATTCTAATAATGGTTTTAAATGTATCTCAGAGGCTTTGATGGCGATCAAAGAGGGGACACAAAATAGCAACTCACTACGGTCTTGATTTCCAGTTCTTTCTCCATTGCATTATTTTTTTTACCTGCTGTTTCTTACATCAGGCTCTGACTGATGGTCTTGAGACACTTGCTCCTTCAGTCTACCCTAGAGGTACAGTTCAGTAAGGAAAATGGGGAGGGGAATAAAGCAGAGGCAAGACCATGATAAATCAGCTTGCAGTCTCTTCTGGAGGCTTTGCAGGACTGTACTGATTCCTATTTGGACCACTAGCCAAATACTTCAGTTTATCTTGAACTACTAAATGGAGTAATTAAGAAGTCATCTTTGCTTTAGGCAACAATAAATAACTGATGCTTTAATTTTGTCATTCAATAAAGATAAAAGGCCTTGAAGGAATGTTTTGGTCTCAGTAATAAGTTCACAGACAATATCCTTTTAAAGATGAATGCTTTCTGAGAAAACTATGGATTATATTTGCAAAATGGAATCTGGAATGCTTTTTTGGAGTCAGCACTGCTTAGAGGAGTCAGCATTGCTTAGAGCAGTAGTGCCAGCCTAAACCATTATACAAACCACTCTACAAACCACTCTTTAAACAGTGCATGAACATCTAATATTGATTGGATGTGTTTTCTTTTAACAGCCTTGCAGAGGCACCTTCGTGTACTTTGTCTTTGAGCGTACTCAGTAAGAAGAATCAATGAAAATATTACAGCTGTTGACCAAAGATAAAACACATGAGAAATTATTGCAATCAGTTTTTTACAGAGGGCATGGGAGGAATTACTTAAGATTTTATGGTGGGCTGACCCTGGCTGGACATCAGGTGCCTATAGAAGCCTCTCTATCACTGTCCCTCCTCAGCTGCACAGAGGAGAGAGAATACAATAAAAGGCTCCTGGCTGAGATCACTCACCAGTTACCATCATGGGCAAAACGGGCTCAACTTGAGAAAATTCATTTATTACCAACCAAATCAGAGTTGAGAAATAAAAACCAAGTCTTAAAACCATATCCTGCCCCACCCCTCCCTTCTTCCCAGGCTTAATTTCACTCCCAAATTCTCTACCTCCTTTTCCACCAGCAGCACAGGGGGATGGGGAATGAGGGTTGTGGTCAGTTCATCACAAATTGTCTCTGCTGCTGGTTCCTCCTCAGGAGTGGAGGACTCCTCACACTCTTCTTGTGCCTCAGCATGGGGACTCCCTCATGGGAGATAGTCCTCCACCAACTTCTCCCACCTTAGTCCTTCCCACGGGCTGCAGTTCTTCATTAACTGCTCCAGTGTGGGTCTCCCACAGGGTCACAAGTCTTGCCAGGAAACCTGCTCCAGCATGGGCTCCTCTCTGCATTGCACCACAGGTCCTGCCAGCAGCCTGTCCAATTCTGGTTTCCCACAGGGTCACAGCCTCCTTCAAGTGCATCCACCTGCTCCAGGGTGGAATCCTCCACAATGGAGCAGCCATGTGGATATCTGCTCCACCATGGACTTCCATGGGCTGCAGGGGGACAGCCTACCTCACCGTGGTCCTCTCCACAGATAGCAGAGAAATCTCTGCTCCAGCACCTGGAGCACCTCCCCCCGCTCCTCCTTTGATTGCCCTTGGTGCTTGCAGAGTTGTGCCTCTCATATCTTCTCATGCCTCTCTCTGGCTTCAATTGCACTTGCCCAATTCTTTTTCCCCTGCCTTCTTAACTGTTATCCCAGAGGTGCTGCCAGTGTTGCTGATGGGATTGGCCTTGGCCAGCAGCAGGTCTGTCTTGGAGCCATCTGGCATTGGCTCTGTCAGACATGGTGGGGGGAAGCTTCTGGCAGCTACAGTCCCACCCGCTACCAAAACCTTGACTTGCATTTTAACTGCAAAATAACATCAACTGGTCAAAAAAATCTAAACAGCTTTAGTTAATTCTTCTGAGTAAGGTTTTATAAAGTGATTTTTTTTAATTATTATTATTTCTGTTATACTTTTCCTGCTATAATTGTTCTAATATCATTCCTGGAATAGGAAAAGTACTTTTACTCAAAGTGCAATCTTTTAAATGTCAATCACAGTCTTTTAAATGACAAATTATTTCATCTTCATTTAAAAAAGAAATCATTGTGTTTTCCCAGTTTCCTATATAAACTTAAAAGCAAACAAAACAAAGCATTTTATCTAAAGCATTGAAGTATAGCTATGTCCTCCCAATGACTGGGGAAAAAAAAAGTGTTACATTCTTGTAGTTATAAGAACTTGTAGACATCAGTGACTAATTTAAAATGTTGTATAAATATTGCTGAATGTCTGAGGACTGTGAGCATCACAGGAAAATGTGCAGTTTTCCTTGCAGTAATGTTTTATTTATTAGCTGTTTCATGTGTGTCTGGCTGGTGTCACTGCGAAGTTTCCAGTATTATAAAACACCCTTTTTTTAACTTCTCTCAATCTGTGATTAGAGGTTTTGATTTGTTGTTTCCATCCGCTTGTATGTATGTCCTGACTGAACTGGCTTAATTCATACAGATACAGAAAAATACTGTATGCTGACATCCAGTGTGTGTACCGTTTGTACACAGTGCCGGTTTTCCAGCTTCCCGTGTCAGTCTCCAGTGGACTTTCTAAAGATGAGCTGCCTCTGTCACACCAAGCTGAATTACAGGGCAGTTATTCATTTACATCATTTAAAGCTTCAGAAATGTGTTAATCAATAGTTCAGTGAATCAGTGAGGGAGCAGCTCTGTGTGATCCATAGCATCAGCCAGGGAGCTGATTTGGGGGGAGTCAGACTGCACCCCAGGAACCCCCTGGCAATAAAGATATATCCTGGGGCTGGGGGTCCCCGTTGCCCTGTCCTCTGCCGCCACCAGAAAGGAGTCACAACAGCTGCTTTCCCTTTGGAGAAGCTGACACAGGATCTTTAAGACCCTGAGACGTTAAACTTGTCTGTGGAAGCCAGAGCTGTTTTCTGTTTCCAGTCTACAAACAGTAATTACTTGGCTTAATCCTTTTGTAGGACAGTCTTGCTATTACGAAGTCACAGATGCTTTGAAAAGTCTGATGTATGGTCCTTGTCCATTTATAAAGGCTGGGGTATTCTTTTTTTCTGTTCACAAAGCTCTTCTACTTTTTCAAGTCTGCACCCTGTTTTGTGTCTTGCCTTCTGATGTTCACTTAGTCAACTACATTTCTACTGTAGTCTCTTTAACTGGGGGTGGAGCTTTGTTTTAATTTCTTCCAGGTACCTTCCTCCACCACCACCACCTTTCTACACATTTCCTGTTTCAACCACACCCCCCCCTTTTTTTTTTTTTCTAGAAGAATTCCCAGTGATTACAACAAAAGCTATTTAATTTCTGGGTGATGCAAATACTTAATAGCCTACACAGGACTGGTCTGGCCTTAGCAGAAAGATATTAAAGAACTGTTCAGGATTATCAGCTGGCTTTTGGGTGTTAACTGTGAGTTGTATGCTATGGTCACCAATAATTATAGCTTCCTTCATTTTGTTTTCCATATTTCAGCCTTTCACTGGCTGTTTATCATTGTTTGTTTTGGGCTGGTTTTGAAGTAGCTGCTTATAGTGTAGAAATGAGAGATTCCCATTTGTGATTTATTGAAATAGCATTTCCAGGATCAGTTAAAAAATTACTCCTGCTTTTATCAAGGACATAACTGTATGGAGAGTTCTGATTATCTCATCAAAGCTTGAGGACCATGTTTAAGTAATGAAGGAAACCTTTCTATCATCTGTTGGTTGATTGTTTTGGGGTTTTTTAATCTGTTAATGGCACAGTTTTCTGGATATTAGCATAAAAGGCAATATTCAGCAAGATATCTCATATAGGGTAGGAGTGAATCCTAACTGAACTTGTATATGTATGTCACTCAGCTTTCTAAATATTTCAACTTTTTTGTGCCTTGCAGATTGCAAATTTCAAGTTAGAGGCTGTTTTCTGCAAATCGGTTTGAATAATTAATTACTCTTCTCTAGCAGCAGCCCTAGGCTCAGATTAGAGTAAAAACCAGTGGGGTTTCTAAGGGGTTGTAAGTTAAGACAAAGTAGTTTGGTGTATGATGTCTGATTACACCTGCTTATCTGTGTGGGCACTACTTACACAAAATGGCAGATGCACCAAGTGATGGGCTTGCAAGTGCCATCGCACCGCCCAAGGGGGGCAGCTCAACAGATGCAGTGAACCCACCAGCTGGGAAAGGAAGCCCTGTCCTGCTGCTAATTCCAGGTTTGAGGATGGGAACTGAATAATGCAACATGGAGAGACAGCAAAGAGTTTGCCAAGGCTGGCTGTTGAACCAGCTCCCGGGGTGCCCTGGTGAGGGAGAAGCTGTATGCACGTGAGCCTCGGCCCATGCTGAAAGCAGAATGTGCTTGGAGGGGTCTCAACGGGGTTGAGGTTCCCATTGTCCCTAACAATCTGTGCATCAGGCTATCCGAAATTATGGGGAACATCATGGCACTGTACAATCTGCTGTGGATCGTGTCACTTACAACCATGTGCTTTCTAGACACTTCTGTGCATGTATGGGACATTCATCTTATATGCCAAACTTAAATAACCTCAGGCCACAGTTGCATGGTTAGGGCAAAGCAACACCAGGTGCTGCCAGAGCTGAGGAAGCAGCCTTGCCTGTGTCCTGTCTCTGGCCCAGAACCTGTTCATTGTGTTACAACTTCCCTGACAGCCATAGGAAGAAGGGGAGGAGTGGATAGGATTTGGGCAGTAATTTATATTGATCATCTGGCATGGCCTCCTGCAGAGACTTCTAGGGCAGGGGTGTAACAAGGGAAGCAGATAGGTGTGTTATATTTGCCCTAATAAAATAGCTTGATTTTAGGAAATTTTACAATGATGCACATTGAGTAGGATGAGAAGGGGTGTGCCAGGAATGCTGTACTTAGTAAGAGCACATACCAAGCAGAGGAACGGTTGGGACCTGGAGAAACAGCCAATGGATGACATGAGCATGTGCAAGAACAAGGTTCAGTCAGCAGACACAGTGAGGAACACTATCAATGACCACCAGAGGACCCCTGCTGAACACAACTACACATGTGTTAGGACATAGGCATATGATAATGATTTCCAGGAAATAACATGAACATGCTAATCATTACCATCCCCTCTTTGTATTTAAAACAATCAGTAAAGTTAACCAATGATTTTTTTGTAGAATAGGAATATACATAAAGTGAAGCAATTGGAAGCCAATCGTTGCAAAGGCCAAATTAAGAAGCGAGCATTCTATGAGGTTTTAAGCAATGACTCTGCTAAAAGATGTATAAGTGCACTGAGATTTGTATCTGACTCTGAAACATGTTTAGTGGAGCCAAGCACTGGAATAGAGAAGCACCTGCTTATCTGCTTCGTGTAGATAAGTTCTTAGCTATTGTGACTGCTAACAGGTGCTGTGGGTATTGCAGGGTAGGTGAGCCCACACTTCCAGCTGGAGACACTTGTGGATGGGCATTGGGTTATGAGGCAAAGCGGCCAGTTTGCAGCATGGGCAAGACTTGTCCTTGTCTGAGGGGAAAATCAAAGATATGGTGATGCAGAAGCCTGAATGGCTTGAGGCATGGAGTCCACTCCTTGGTGTCTATGAAAAGACAGTGCAGATGCAATTACAATAACGTTTGCAGAAACGGGGAAGCTATCTAGGTAAGAACGATCCTCCTGTGGTCAAGCAAGCCAATTTTAAGTCCTTACAGAACATTGCAGTTAGCTAATCTAAGAGGAAGGATCAAGGCAAAAAACTTGCCTAAAATAAGTGTTTGACAAAGTTGAAGAGCTAATGTCCTCAAAAGCCCTCTTCAGTCCACTCCTTTTAGCAAATTAAGGAAGGCGGTTAGGACAGAAAAAAGGGAATATAGATTTATTTTCAAGCTTTTGGTGGGCTTTGTATTTCCAAGAAGTCAGTAATTACCCTCTTACTGTCTGCATAAAGAGGGAACAGGGACAGGCTTTTCAGAAGCTCTAAAAGCTTTGTCTTTCAATTACCCTTCTTGAGAACATGCAGTGCTCAAAGGAGTTGTTTAAAAAGGCAAACAGCTTTTACAACTTCCAAAATTGTTGTGATAGGCTTTATTGTGGTCCTTGTCTTATCTTTTTCTGAGATATTGAAAGTGAGCAGCCACTTTAAAAACTTTTTTGTCCTTCTCCCAGCTTCCTTCTAAAATGTTAAATGGGATCCTAGTTTGTGCCTCAAGAATGTCTAATTTGATGAGTGTTTTGAGCTAAGTGCTTTCCTCTTAACTCTCCAAGCTCCTTCTGTGCAAATGAATTCAGATGGAAGAAAGCTTCTTGATGTTATTTTGCATTTATCTTTCACACGTGGTGAAAGGTACACCACTGATGTGCTACTCCAGTTGTAAAGACATCAGGACCTCCTAACCAGTGAAGAGAGGGCCTTATGTTGGAGGTGAATGAAAGAGAAGCTTCATCCCACTTGTTTTAAAGTGTTGTGAGAGTCTACTCTGCTTTTCACGCCTACTTTCCTTGTTGTCTGTCTGTGTTTTAAAAGACCAGCCATGCAACTTGGCAGTTCTGGTGCTTTGGGGACTTCAAGGCATCTGGATGCTTGGCGTTTTTCTCAGATGTGTAAAGAGATAGTTGTGTGGAGCCCAACGCAGCAGTGTAGGACCAGGTGGACTCCCGACTGTGCTGTCACATCTCTAAGTCAGTAAATAGACTGGCAGAGAGAAAAAAAATCCCAATGCAGTGAAAAGTAGCTTTACAGAAGAAAGTGGAATGAATGTTTAAGATGATTCTGATCTGGTCTTTTGAGGTCTTGTCAAATTCCAACGTAACTGCAAGATCCAAAATTATATTGCTATTCAGAGAGAATTAGTCGTGCTTCCACTGACATGGCATGGAATTTCAGCTGCTAATGATCTGCACGATCATTTGGCCTATAAATTTATAATTGCTGAAGTCAAACATTTTATAATCTAAGCATGAAAAATCTGACACTTAACAATACCTCCACAGTTTCTTTAAATTCACGATAGCCACGTTTAAGGTTGGTATTCATAATGCAGTAGTTCTTACTGAAGAGTTGTTGGCTTTTCATATGCTTCTTTCATGGTAACAATAATTTAAAAAAAAAATTAATGTGAAGTTCAGAACGACTTGGCTTCATTGTAATGAAAGGTTTATATTGGAAGAAATAACTGAGAGCAAAGTTAATAAAGGAAAGAGCCAGCAATTACAATTTAGGAATTTTGAATGGCTTTAATGTTAGTCACTCAAGGCAAACATTTCATCTTCTGATTTGTATACTATTTCCTGTTAAAATTAATAAGAATTAGTTAGAGCTAGCTGAGGGGTGGAATTTGAAAAAGGAAAATCTACAGAACCTGCATATGTAGAATCTGTGGGCTTGAAAATGCACAGATAACTTCTGCCAGAGAGCACAGTTTTTTCCACTGTGTATGCAACAGGGACCACATAGGTTTCTTTTTTCTAGATCTCCTTCGAAGCCAACCCTGGGAGGAAAATTGCTAATTTATGCAAAAAATGCACCTGCAGGCACACGTGTATATAGGTGACAGCTGATGCCAACAGGTAACACGGAGACGAAATAAATAATTGGATGCATATCAGAAGATGGTTCACTTCATGTATTTTTTTTTTCCATGGATGGATGGAGGACCTCTTTCTTACTGCAGTCAAACTGTCAGGAAAAGTGCTGCCAGCTTGCTGACCAGTTCATGCAGAATAGGAGGTTTCGGTTCCATTTCATCTGCACATGTTTGGAAAGCATGCCCGACCCGAGAATGGGGCATATCAGCAAGACCTAGCCAGGAAAAGGTGGTTTTAAAGCAGCCTCTCCTGGTGTCCGTGTCACTCAAGTTACATCTAGATCCTAACACTACCATTTTCAACCTATGATTTGAATAACACAAGGGAAACTTCATGGAGCTATGAAATTGCTGAGAGGGAGGGAGCTAGGATGGAGAAACAAGTCTTGAGGCTTAATTCAGATATTTTCTGCAGGGTCTTAAGTATTGTTGCAACACTGGCTGACCTAAAAGTTTGCCGTGCTGTAGTCCATATAGCCAGTGTCATCCACAGTAAAGTGGTGTGGCTTTTCCTGAAGAAAGCTGCTTTTCACAGAAAACCTAGACATTTTTGATCCTGTACTTGAAATGTTTCTGCTGAAACTTCCATTCTCTTAATTTCAAAATATTGTTGTGCCTCTTTGAAACTGTAGCCTGCCTTTCTCATCTCTCTGAAGTTCTCCATGGAACAGGTACTGCTTGTAAATACACTTCTCACACTGCAGACAAAGAAATATGAGGCAGGAGAGCGATACCTTCTCAGAGTTGGTGTTTAGACAGATAGCCTACACATGGAGGGGAGCAGGAGCTTAAGCAATATGTGAGAGTTTAGAAAAATAATATTCTGTGTTTTAGAGAAAACTTTAAAGTGACATATAGAATTTATCTGAAACTTAGTGATTATTAAAAACAAAAATATAAACCAAACAGAAACTTTTTCTGATCATCTGTACCCTCAGTTATAACGGAGAAGACAGCAAGCAAATCAAAACTGCATGTGGGAGTGTGTGTTGCTGTCTTCCATGCAAAAATGCAAGCATGCCTCATAAGCATAACAATACAGACATGCAGATACCTTGCTGAGATAGAAAATAGCTACAAAAGAAACAGTTAGGACCTAAAAGCTCCTTTCTCATAAATTGTGCAGCCAGGGCGGAAGTCTGCAAACTTTTCTCTCTGCAGTGAGTCTTCTAAAAAAATATTTAAGAACTTAACATTTGACAAATCAATGGGAAAGTAGAAAAACCTAGAAAATATATAGAAACCAGTGAGATGTAAATGACAACATACATTTTCCTTTTTTTTTCAGTGAGAAATATGGCTCACTGGAAGACCTTGGGGAAAAACAATGGAAAACAAGTGAAACCTTTTTTTCAAGTATCCTCTAGTTTCCTTTTCATGGATAAGAAGTGAAACAGAAGTGGGTGAGTCAATATAGTCCTTGGTTTGAATTTGTGAAATACTAATCATACCCCTCAAGAGAAAGTGATGTATGTTTCCTTTGATAGCATACTACTTGGTTCTTTGCCTCATTCATGTCTAAGATGCAAGTCCCTTTTTATTTTCCTTCCCAAAACAAAAATTCATTGCTGCACAAGATGCTTTTACTAAGTTACTACGCCTTGTACCTGATGCTATTTTATGGTTTAGTGGTAACTATGGTTCTCTTAATATGCACCTGATAATGGACCTGCTGGTACTATGGGTATATTAAAAATCTTGGAGGTTGAGGAAGGTATTGCTTTTAGATATAAAACTAGCCAAAAGGATCTTTTAAAAAAGTTAGATAATTAATCAGAGCACTAAGGACTGTAAGAATTTTAAGGTTTTCAGCAGGTTTCATCGTTGGTGCTTATATAACCTCTTCATTTAGCCTTCAGTATCGTTTTTGCCCTGTCATTACAAAGGGCTGATCTCGTACTTAGACAGACCTGTACATGAAGGGAGATATTCCAGAGGCCTCACTCCCTTCCCAGCTACAGTGTTTCCCTACATCTTATTTGGGCTTTTGGCTATGCCACCTGAGGTATGCAGCTTCCCTTGCTCAGTAGAGGAAGAGGTGGCACCAAAGTCTGGACTGAGGATTGCTTTTGGGGAGTCAGACAAGTAAAAGTGAGGTGATGCCATGTGAAGGGTCCTGGTCCAAGCTGCCATGTCTGAGGTCAGGGGAGCTGTGCTGGCAGAACAGGAAACTGAACAGAGACATTCATAAACATGGGGATATTCTTCTTTGCAGGGCTGGACGTTCCTGAATATTTTCGGCTCTTGTTGAGCACACAGACAGGAGAAAGCATTCAGCATGTCTAACTTTCAGCCACAGACAGCGATTCATTTTTCCAAATGTTTGTTTAATGTCAAGCATGAGAAGGACCGTCTTTCTTTTACCTAAATGGAACGATGTGAGGGCAGCTGGGGAGAAAATTGAAAGCTAACAAAGCTTTTCGGTAGGTGAGAGGTCTGAAAACTGATTGTCTCTGGCCACAGCAAATACAAAGCAAAAGCAGGTTTCAGCCACCTTGTCAGTGACCACCCATGACTTGGAGTTGTTCTCATTAGATCAGAAGAATAGAAAATCAACGTGCTGGGTATCTGTTCAGACACAGATAAACCTCTCCCTTTCTAAAAATGTGTGCATGGTGCTCCTACCACTTCCTACTCTGTGCTGTTATCAGCACAGGCATGGACTGCAAAGCTATTCTGCTAAGAAGACAAGTGTAAAGATGTCATTAAATAAAGTTTTTGTGGAATAGAGTTAGTATTAAAAATATCTAAAAAGTTATTGCCATTATTTGTACCACTCAGAGTCAAACAGGAAAAAATACTGAGGCTCGTTGGTACTTCTGTTGCTGCAGGCAACTCAGATTATTTTTGCCTCATCTCTATCATTAGAGTACAAATGGATCTCTTCCATCCCATTGATAGAAAGAATCCAAACAACTTTTGAACTGAGGGGTTTTTTCCTAATATAGTGCAATGATAGAGAGATGAAAGTAGCAAAAGCAGGTCAGTGATCGAGTTCCAGTGACTGTTGTTTTTGATATATTTCTTTCTTACTCTTGTTTAAAAAAAAAATCCAAAAGAGCTAAACAGTCAACTGACAAAAAAATATACTTTTTAAAGCGTCATTCCCATATGAGACCAAAACATTACATTCATAGTCAAATAACAGATCCTGTCTTCAGTTGGATCAGATGGAGAGCTATTGTCGCAGGTATGGAAACTCTGATGTTCCTAATAACAATGTTTTTTCTTGTTCTTTTCCTTCCACCTTCTCCCCTTTCCTGATGATACTTCTGCAGATGAAGACACTAATACTAAACCTAGAGGTGTGAGTAAAATAGACATCTGTAGTCTCCAGCCCAAGGTTGAGGAGAGAGACACCTGCACTGAGAGCCTTCAGAAATCTTTTGTGCATCAGGAGAGCCTAAACTTAAAAAAACCACAGAAACAAAAAAACTTACAAGTTGTGGTTACTACATCTTAAATGTTACTGAGAATGCACCCTCTTCTCTTGGGAAAACCTCATAGGGCCCCAACAGCATGTCATGGAGCTGCTATGGTAAGGTCCTTATGGACCATTACCACATGAGAAAGTGAAAGACACTGATCATGAAGATTCCCTTTCTCCAACTTCTGCCTCCATGCATTAGCACTTTTTGCAGTTGTCTCAGTCACATTTCATCATTGTTTTATCTTCTTTCTCTTCAAAACTTACATAGAAAAAACATTTTCTTTTCATCAGGCAAAATCTGAAAGAAGAGTATTTGTTGGGGTCGCTGCCTCAGAGAGGCTGAAAACTGCTGAAGGTGTGGATTCCTGAAACAGTTGAGCAGAGGATTGAGGGAGATTAGCCAGGCCATGGAAATCTTCTCCTATCCTCCAGATGCATCTGTCCTCCTAATTCCTCTGTAAATATGAACAAAGGCGTTTTCAGGACAACACTGAGGAAGAAATGATGTTCACCACCTGAGCTCACCACTTCCAGTGAAAGCAGAGTTGTCACTGTGGCAGCTGCCTCAGATTTATGGGTAAAGTCTTCCTTTCTTGTTGGGAGATGTGTTCTGTCATTGCTGCTGGAAGGTTGAGTTGAGGAGTAGGACATTGTGATGTCCTGGGAATGGCTGCAAAGCAAGCTAAAGTTTCCCTTCCATCCCTTCCTCATCCTACCCACTGGCAGATGGCCACTGAGCAAAGGACAAATCTCTCACTGGCCAGGTTTGCTCTCTGTGGTACTTCCTATGCCAGAAAGAAGCACAGCACCATTATGAATGTTGCAGAAACATCAATGTGCTAAGGCTGTATGTTCTTAACTATGTTTTTTCACTTTCCTTACTATTTTGTTCCTGTTTGATTGCCTCTGAAATTAATATATAGGGAGAAACTCAGTGGAGTATTCATAGTCACCAAAAAGTCTCTGACAGGCCAGCTGAGGATAAAATCTAACACTGATTTGCAGTTCTCCTCATTTCTGTATATATTTGTTACCTGCTAAAAATGATGAAGGCTTCACAGAATGGCTCTTGCTTGAGGTAGCTGAGATACTCCTGAGTTAATTAACTTGTGATGGAGAAAATAGTCCTGGACTTTTACACATGCACGCACACCAGCTTCTGGAAGGCTTGGAAGGGCTCAGCCTGGAGCTGTCTAAAGGCTTGGAAGAAATACTCACTCGCTACAGGAGCACCCTAAAATATGGAGTTAAAACAGGTAAAATAGTAAAACCACATGTTCCTCATTATTACATCAGTTCACAGATGTATGAAATACTGGTTCATCAAATGGGCTAGATTCATATGAAAAACTAGGGTTTAGCAAATGTGTGGTCACTATTTTGTGGCAAATCTGTATTTCCAGTTATTGTCATAATGCTTTGAAAAGGTTTTGTTATTATAGAAGACACGTGGTGGGAAGAGATGTACAGCTCTAGGACCAGTTAACAGATCAGAAGAGTTATTTATGTGGTCTCACATAGAGATGTCTGCTTGGTCGGTGGGGTAAAAAAAAAAAGGCTTCTAAATTGGGTACTCTAAGAAAGAAAGTAATGGATATTAATGTTATATTCCCATAAACTCGGGGGAAAATGCCCCCTTACTTCCTCATGAATGATAATGCTTGAAATGGCAATGCTTTTGCAGGACTGGATTGGCTTTTTGCATTGTTTCATTTTCCCCCCTCTTCAGGTATGGTTCACAACATGCTTGGCTGATTTCCAATGTCCTTTTTTTCCCCAGTATATATTCAGCTAGTGTGCTTACTTAATGCCTCTGTAAATACAGCAAAGCTTCTGTAAGTGCTCCCCATTCACTTTCTGCAGGTCATCAATGACTGTTGGCAGAACTTTTGTTAGACAGTTACTTTAAAATACTCATCTCTTAAATTTTTCTTAAGAGCAACTAACCTGACATGTTTGACTTGGGTGTGCTAACCAGAAGAATTACTGTATTCCTTTGCAAATACACTGAATTAAAATCTGCTGTTGATGCAGATCAAAACTAATACCTCTGTTCTCTGCCCTGTAAAACTGTAAGTGCAGGGCTAATACATGATGTATTAATTATTTAGGATGTTTAACCGGCACTGGGTACTTGTAAACAAGATTTTCTTGACTGGGGAGCATTTATAGACTCATATAGGAGGGAACACAGCAGGTTCAGCAAAGGGTGAGATGACCTCCTGACAGATTCTCTGAGCTTTGCCCAGAGAATCTCCTTAGAAATCTAAATTACAGCATATAGGTGACTGGCTCTGCTATATTTATATGTATTCTCAAAATCTTTAATGCACTCCCTCTGAAACCCCCACATACATATGGCTTTGTGTGTGTGTATAGGTATGCATACAATTCCCCTCAAAAATAGAAAGGAAATATTTTTGCCCTTGGTAGTATTACTTGCTTATTTATTGGAATGTTTTCAGTGTAAGGTTTGTTAGATATTTGCCTTAAACTAGTTTTGTGGGTTTTGGGGGTTTTTTTAATTCCATGAAATAATCACAGAATCATAGAATGCTTTGGGTTAGAAGGGACCTCAAAGATCATCCAGTTCCAACCCCCTGCCACAAGCAGTGACACCCTCCACTAGACCAGGTTGCCCAAAGCCCCATCCAACCTGGCCTTGAACGCCTCCAGTGATGGGGCTTCCACAGCCTCTCTGGGCAGCCTGTGCCAGGGCCTCACCACCCTCACAGTAAAGAATTTCTTCCTAAGGTCTAACCTAACCCTGCCCTCTTTCAGCTTGAAGCCACTACCCCTTGTCCTATCACTGCACTCCCTGGTGAACAGTCCCTCTCCCTTTCCTGTAGGGCCCCTTTAAGTATTGGTAGGTGTCCTGGTTTCAGCTATGATGGAGTTAATTATTTTTAGCAGTGGATGGAATGCCATGTTTGGGTGTTAGGATGAGAACAGTGCTGATAGCACCCTGATGTTTATGGTTATTGCCGGGCAATCAAGGACCTTTCTCAGCTCTGCATACTTCCTTACTAGTGAGAAAGGAGGGGACGTAGCCAGGACAGGTGACCCGAACTGGCGAAAGAGGATATTCCATACCAGTTACGTCATGCTCAGTATAAAGGGGACTGGGGGGAAGAGGAGGAGACAACGCCAGGACGTGCAGTTTCTTGGGACGGTTGGGTTGTCCGGGACGGGCTCTAAGCTGTGCGGCCTGAGTTGTGTGGTTTGGTGAGAAACTGCATTGTGTATCACCAGTTTCATCTATTTTGTGCTTTAAACTTATGTTATTGTTATATCTAGTTTTCTGTTATTGTTTAGTAAACTATCCTTATCCCAACCTGCGTGGTTCTGGTTTCTAGGTTGTGGTTTCTTTTCCTCTTTTCTTCCTTCCCCTTTCCCCCTCCCCCAACTTTCCTTCCCCCTTCCTTTTAAAAGTACAAGCGACTGTGTGGGGTGCGGCCCTCGGCTGGGGCAAAACCACGACAGTCATTTTGGCGCCCAACGTGGGGCACGACGAACGGTTGGGATAACGGTAGATCTGACCCTAACTATCGCAATTAAGATAAGCACTGTTGTTTAAGCAATCTCTGGTCACGATGTTGTGGTATTTATTCACAAGGCTGTGGCAGCAAAACCACCGCATGCTGTATACAATCCTGGCAGGATTCTTTACTCTCTCAGGTCTGCGGCTCCCGTATTTGTTCCCATACTTCATTATAATGTATTTTATGATATCGGTCTATGATACAATAATATCGATGATCATGAGTTTAAGCTGGTACTTGTATGAGGTTTTGCTGTCCTGTCCATTCTTTGGACGGGGAGGGGTTAATAACAGCAGCCAGTATGGTGGGGGCACTGCTTTCTTTTCCTTTGGGCTAAATGCAACAACTCTTAGGGCAGTTTTTGAAAATCTTCAATATCTCTGGGATATTCAAACTAGCATTTTGCTATTGGTAGATTTGGTGCAGATGGTTCAGTTTTTGTTATATATCAAGCATAGGTTTATGAATACCACTGAAGAGCTTTCTCCGAGACAGAATAATCACGAGTGGCAGGGCATGTGGCAAAGTATGGGCAAGTACCTAGGTACTTTCTCACGCCCGATGGTTTGGAATTTCACTCCTGAACAGCTACAAGACCCCGATCAAGTGACTGCATACCTAAGGAAAAATTGCTGTAGGTTTCCCAGAGATGGACACCTTACTGCACTGTGCTGGGCTCTGGCCACTATTTATCAAACACTGCTTGATAGCAGGCAGCATTGTCAGCACTGTCAGGGAAAAGGGAAAGGAAACAGACTGGCAGATACTATAGCTGCTGCAACCACTGGGGCTGACACTGCAGCTACTGCAACCCCTGTGACCGACACTGCAGCTACTGTAATCTTTACAGCAGACACTGCAGATGATCTGAAAAACCAATCCACACCAGTGTCTGTTGCTCCCGTACAAAAGAGGAAAGGCACAAAGAAATCAGTTCGCATAGTGACGGATAAGGATGATGATCAACCGGGATCATCTCGAGGATATCAGGATGAGGCAGAACCAGAGATTGTTACCCGATCCCTGACTCTGAGTGAGCTGCGTGAGGTTCGAAAAGATTTCACCCGCCACCCAAGTGAGCACATTATCACTTGGTTGCTCCGATGTTGGGATCACGGGGCCAATAGTTTGGAATTAGAAGGCAGAGAGGCCAAGCAGTTGGGATCCCTAGCTAGAGAAGGAGGAATTGACAAAGCAATTGGGAGGAGGCCGGAAGTCCTCAGCCTCTGGAGGCGACTACTGTCAAGTGTGCAGGAAAGATATCCCATAAAGGAATATATTACATGTCAGACACCCAAGTGTAACAGCATAGAGACAGCTATCCAGCACCTGAGAGAATTAGCTGTACGGGAGATAGTTTATTATGATCTGGACAATTCACAGCTTCCCGCTGATCCTGATGAAGTCCTATGCACTCCAGATATGTGGCGTAAGGTTGTACGAAGTGCACCGTCAGGGTACACCAATTCACTGGCAGCAATTGACTTGGATGATATGAATCCACCAACCGTAAATGAGGTGGCCTGCCGACTCCGGAAATACCAAGACAATGTTTCCCTCTCCGTCATTGCAGCAGTAGAAAAACTGGTTCAGCGACTTGACAACAATGTGTCCAACTCCCAACCCGTATGGAGCAATGTTGCAGCTACTGGGAGAAAGCATCCATCGTTCCAAGAGGGAGAATACATACCACGACGTACATTGTGGTTTTATCTGCTTGATCATGGAGAGGACATGAGGAAATGGGATATGCAGCCCACCTCAGCCCTTTGAGCACGAGTAAATGAGCTGCGGGGTAAAACATTCGCACAACGAGATTCTGCCAGGAAGAAGGCTGCACCAGTTTCTACTGGGCAGTTCCCTAGACCAACTGGAAGGCCTACCTATATGTCTGATGTGTCTGATCCTCTTGAAGGGACCTCTAAGTCCTTTATGCAACCAGTGGAAAACAAATATGATCAGCAGCAATAGAGGGGCCCTGCCTCCAGCCAAGTGGTACGCCACAATTGACATTGTGAATGCTTTCTTCTCGATCCCACTGGCGCCAGAGTGCAGGCCACAGTTTGCTTTCACCTGGAGAGGCATCCAATACACGTGAAATCGTCTGCCCCAGGGGTGGAAACATAGCCCCACCATCTGCCATGGACTAATCCAGAATACACTGGAAAAGGGTGAAGCACCAGAGCACCTGCAGTACATTGATGACATCATTGTATGGGGCAACACAGCAGAGGAAGTTTTTGAAAAAGGAAACAGGGTAATTCAAATCCTTTTAGAAGCCGGTTTTGCTGTAAAACGAAGTAAAGTCAAGGGGCCTACGCGAGAAATCCAGTTTTTAGGAATAAAATGGCAGGAATGCGTACCTCAAGGGGATTTGATTTTGGGTGAGAATAGCCAATATAATTAATAGAGTAGAAATTATAATAATTGCCAAATAACCCATTATTGTATATTCATTATTGTTATGATTGCTGTATGTTGTACCATAGCATTATAGCCGGAGTCATACAAGTTAATGAAGAATGAGTGCCATGATGATGGAACTAAAGCCTGGCCTCTCAAGAACTTTTTTTTCTTTTTTCCCTTTGAAAATAAACTCTGACCCACAGACTATGAGCATGGACCATGCCAGGTGTATCAGTCAAGAGCCTGAGATGCAGCATGCAACGAGCCAATGGAACATACAATTATTCTGAGAAACTGTTACGACAAATGGAGCCTGAAAATCATGGACTAAATGAACTCAACAACTTCAGAGGGATGATTCACAGACTGAGGGAATAAGATCTGTATGCACGTATGTGTGCATACATGTGTACATACATATATGGGTGTGTGAAACACGAAACTGGTTGTACCCAGAGAAAATTGTTGGATCTGGTCATGACGTAAATGGTATGGAATAAGGGGTGGATAATGTCCTGGTTTCAGCTATGATGGAGTTAATTATTTTTAGCAGTGGATGGAATGCCATGTTTGGGTGTTAGGATGAGAACAGTGCTGATAGCACCCTGATGTTTATGGTTGTTGCCGGGCAATCAAGGACCTTTCTCAGCTCTGCATACTTCCTTACTAGTGAGAAAGGAGGGGACGTAGCCAGGACAGGTGACTCGAATTGGCCAAAGAGCATATTCCATGCCAGTTACGTCATGTTCAGTATAAAGGGGACTGGGGGGAAGAGGAGGAGACAACGCCAGGACGTGCAGTTTCTTGGGACGGTTGGGTTGTCCGGGTCGGGCTGTAAGCTGTGCGGCCTGAGTTGTGTGGTTTGGTGAGAAACTGCATTGTGTATCACCAGTTTCATCTATTTTGTGCTTTAAACTTATGTTATTGTTATATCTAGTTTTCTGTTATTGTTTAGTAAACTATCCTTATCCCAACCTGCGTGGTTCTGGTTTCTAGGTTGTGGTTTCGTTCCCTCTTTTCTTCCTTCCCTTTTCCCCCTCCCCCAACTTTCCTTCCCCCTTCCTTTTAAAAGTACAGGCGACTGTGTGGGGTGCGGCCCTCGGCCGGGGCAAAACCACGACAGTAGGTCACAATTACTTCTCCCCAGATCCTTCTCTTCTCCAGGCTGAACAAGCCCAACTCTCACAACCTGTCTCCAACAGCTCCATGTCTTTCCTGTACTGGGGACCCCAGAGCTGGACGCAGCGCTCCAGGTGGGGAGTGGATGAGCAGCTGGCTTTTGTCAGAGATATTTCTACACGTCTCAGGAAATAATGCATTTTAGAAGTGGGTAAGGGGTAAGAACAGAGCTAGAGTGTCCTTGAAAGCATTGGTAAATATGTTATACTTGCAGGAAATTAATACCTCAAAGATACAGGCCCAATAGAATGGAGTACAAGACCAAAGTGTGTTTATACAAGAAAAGAAATCACAGGGTTAATAAGTAACTTCCAAAGTTGCTAAGGAAGATGGAGGAAAGAACTGATGGATGCAGGCATAGCATCCAGGATATTCTGTCTCTCCTAGAACTATATTTTAGGTTTTGAGGGAATATATCACGAGAGGTTTGTAATATATTAGGGGGGAAGACAATATATACTTATTTGGCTGTGAAGAAAGTTTTTTGGTCAGCTTGTTTATTTTAATTACATTTGGAAATGTTGAAATAAGGTTTTATATTCACAGAAGTAGCTGATGGTTTTCAGGTTCTGACAAACAGTGCTCCTACTTCTCTTACCCAACTAGAATTTCCTTTTTGCTCTTAGGTATGTGTACAAAAGTTGATCAAATCAAAGTAGAGAAATCTGGGTAACTGTAACATATACGATTCCCTTCGGAAAGCGTAGGTGGAGAAAGAAGTATGTAGAGTTTGTGTATGTGATTAAAAAAATAATTATCATCATTAGGAGTGTGAGTGTGGCTGTTTTTAACCAGCAGTGTTACCTTGTCTGATGATGCCCTTTAAGAAAAGGTCTATACTGCGTTTCTTGATTAATATCAGATAGGGACTGTAGACTCAGTCTAACAATTTTATTCCATCATATGTTGTGAACATGTAAGTACTTCTGAGGTGAACTACTTGTATTTGACAGGGAACTCTTTTGCAAAGGAATGGAAAAGTCTCTCAGTCCCCCTGACAGGCTATAGTATAATTTGCAGGGAAATAAAAGGGGCTGGTGTCATAAAGCATGTAAGCCACCATTTTTTATCCCTGGTGTTTGTAATCAAATGAAGCATGTTTTGGCTTCATTTGTGATAGCAAAGCCATTGCTTATAATTAATTTGAGCATCATTCTGAAGTTCTGGCATGGAAACATAGCTTATTGCTTATTAGCCTAAATTTCTGTGCTCCAGGCAAACCTGGCCATGAGGAGAAAAACTGCACACAGAAGAACAAAAAGCCACCCAGAATTCTGCCAGAAGTTTCAGAGTTTTCTTGCTTTAAATCTCAGCTAATGGTTTTTGTCCTCCAAAAAAATTTCCTATTATTATTTTTTACTTAATGTCTGAGGTTATCCTCCTCTGGTTTTCAGCTCAAGTGGTGGTGTGACATATTCATCTGGGCTGGTTAGATAATAATAATTTTCTTTGATGTTCTAAGCTAAATTTATAGCCCAGTCATGTTTCAGACTTTGGTTTAACTGGGCAATACCCATGCTTCATTGTCATCTCTAGTAAATCTGTAGTGAAGAAATTTATTATATTGGATATCCAAGTATTTTAAAGTAATTGAAAGGCAGAAAATAATTGAAACTGTAATTGTAACTATATCCTATAGGCACCTCACATCTGTTTTCAGGTAAAAACCTGTATGACTTTGTAAACTAATAGAGCAGTTCAAACTAAGTAAAACTGGTTTCAGTTACATGCAAGCCAGCAAACTGTGCAGCGTTTTTGCATGTTATGTAATTCACTATCTCCAAACACAGTGCACTGTCCTCTGTGCTACAAGTGACTGAAAACAGCCTGCAAGCCTTTCACCAAGCCCATGCAAATACTTGCTTCTGGCCAGGACTTGTGTCTATCTTCAGACTTATTTGGAGTTGTAGGGTGAGGTGGACTGGTACTGCATGATCATGTCTATGTGGACTTTATTAGGCAGTATTGGATTCCTAACTTACAGGTCAATTTGGGTTAAAGAATTTTTAAGTCCTCCTTCAACATGCATCAGACAGCTGTCAAGCCACCCACACTCCATGGACCATAAATTGATGGGACTGTAATTTTACTTTAAATCAGTCCTTGATCATTTGGGGTTATTGGATTCACCCACCATTTCTAGAGACCCCACAGAAAATGCCTCAAATGTGATGGTGTGGCACAAAGACTGATACACAGTCCAGTGTTAAACTGTAAGCAGGTATTTGCTGTTCAGAAGTATTGCAAATAACTTCTGTTTTTCTGAAATGCTGGAAGGTTTCAGACCAAGGAGATACAGTTCACAGCTCATACACAACTTAAGTAAATTTTGTTGCAAAAACCTGAATGTGAGCTACAGTTTTTGGAAGTAGTAGGTACAATCACTGGCCCTTTAACATGTCTGTCTATCAGAAATGCAGCATCTTTCTCCTCTGCAGAGGAGAATCACTGGTCTCTGGTTTTCCTAAATTGAAGCCCCATTTGATTGTTCTTCCTGTATCATGAAATACTCTTAAAATATGCATTTGTTTAAGAAAAAAAATGTTGTATACATAGGTGTATATATGAAATGGCTCCTGCCTTCACTACCACGGAGCAGATTCTCTGAAGAATGTGAATTAAATGATTGGATGGAGGGAATTTTAAACAGATGCCATATTTTCTTCAGGTAAGTTGAACAAGGTAATTAACCCTGTTTGTAGGTTGTGTCACCCTTTGAAGTCTTCTGGCCCCACTGAATTGAGAGAGACTGTACTTAAACCAGGGTCTAGGGGAGGATGACTTTTCAAGAGGGCAAAAGAGCTTGCTGTAAGATAGGCACAACCTCAGACTTTCATTTTAATCCAGAAGCAAGCATCAGTGGAACTGTTCTGATAGCAGATAACTTTGTTTATATTTTTAAAGGTACTATTTTTAATTTCAACAAATAAATTGTGACAATTGACAAATACTGTAAAAAGATTTGTTAAATATGCTTTCTCAGCCTTAAAAATCCCAGACAGAAGCATCTTCAGCTTCTGAGGTACTAGAATTAAATTTATCCTTAGTGAGCTATCAGAAATCAGTCTCAATAAAACAAAATAATAAACTTTTAAAAATAAATTAACTGAATTAACATCAACTTAGTTGCAACTAATTCCTGCTTTGGTATTCTGCTAAGGCATAGGACTCGATGGGTAAGGGAAAAGGTTTGAGTGGGCTGTGTAAATAAGGGGCTGGTGGGTAGATGGAAGATGACTTTTCTTTCCCATGTCCCAGACTAAGTTTCTAGGATTATCAAAACTGGGATAGTACAGTGTGTGCTAAAAAGTGGAGAGGATATCCTCTGATCTGATGTCAGGTAGCAGACTATGCTAGCAGACAGCATGGGAAGGGTTTGCAAAGTTAGGCTCTTGCCTCTCAGGGAATTCATACATGGAAGAGCAACGACAGCTCACACTAACTGAGGATCCTGGCCCAAGATCTCAGGAATGGGATGTTAAAATTCTGCAAAGGAATGAACTAAACCTCCTTCTGTCATTTCCATGCTGTTAGGTGGGACTATAACAAACCTCTACAGTGCTTTTCTGGCTTGCTACAGGTCTTTCCCTGAGGTTAAAGCTAAAGGCATGGTTGCACATGTGCTGCTTGTTTCATGTAAGTATCTCACCAGGGTAAGGCTCTATAACCTGCCTGCAGCACATCATCAGTGAGGAGTGCTGTGATGCCTGTGCCAGAGTGCACAGTCTGTGATTTTGGAAGACTCTAAATGTTTTGTGTGTCTGTGCAGAAAAATATCCTTAGTGATTTAGGAACCTCTGGTCCTAGGTTTCAGTTTGCAGAGCTGTGGGGTTCTGAGTCCCCTGGAGTGTGATGTTTAATGCAAGCATCGACATCCTGCAAGTATTTGAACCTTGGGTGATCTTTAAATCATACTGTGCTCTGCATGGGAGAGCATGGTCTGCATTAAGGATGTAGCCTAGAAATCAATTCCCTGAAGGCAGACCCCTGAATTGAGCCTCCTTTCCCACTTGCTACTGCAGGGAAGGAGCAGTAAGGTCTTGCTGACCTGTATTCCCAAATTAGCCTCAAGGGCACATAGTGATTTTTAATTTATTCTTTCTTTTGTTACCTTGTCATTGTAATTTTGACAGTTTCAAAGAGTATGGAATAAAACTGTTATTCATCAGCCAAACCCATGCCTATGTTCTTTACAAATCAGAATATCAAACAGCCCTTTGTTTGAATTAAACATTTCATTTCAATTAAAAAAAAAAAAACAAACCTGCTAGTATTATGTTTTTTACACTACAAAGACCTAAAGAAATCTGAAAAGTAACATCATTCTTAGCTGAAAGAACTTGATATGGAATAGGAATATCGGAATTAAATGTGTGAATGGTTTTTTTTTTTCCAAGGGTTTTTTTTCCCTGCTGACAAACAGCTACCTAAACTGTCAGATGGTCATGAACCCTGGGATTTCACATGATAGGTTAGCCTGGGCAAACGAGCTCCTCTTTGTTGTGTCTGTTTTGTCATATTTCTTAATAAGTTCATGAAATAATGCTTAAACTTCTGTTGTCCTGTAAATTTGAGAGATCCACATGAGACTTCTGTGGGGACTGGCTGCTTCCCTGCAGGTGTTTTGAGACAGTGTGAACTCAGAGCTCGATGGTGGGGCAGTAGTAAGTGTCACCCTGCTGCGACTGCTGCCTCAGCTGTGGTTTGGGGATGTCATTTCAGAGGGCAGTGCTCCCCACTCGCCTGCTCTTTGTTTTGTCACTGTGAAGGCATGTGATAGGAGAGTTAGCAAAGCTTTTCATGATTTTCCACTCTGAAGTCAAGGGTATTATTATCCAAACAAAAGTGATGGAGGAAAGTTCAGATAAACTTATTCCTTTGTATTATGCAAATCTTCTGATGCTTGATTTGAGAAATTCTAAGTGGCTATTGATCTCAGTGCTTTCACCTACAGCTTCAGGACTAACTGCACTAGTGAACACCCAAGTGACCAACCACTTAGTAAGTGTTCATGATACCACTTAGTATTTGTGATAGAAAAGTTGTGTTACAGCTATAACTTGAATGCCTAGTGATACTGTGTGGCTATATAACAGTCTTGTTCAATAATAATGCCATCATAAACTACAAGGCACATTACAAAATTGCTTCTCCTTTGTTATTAAGTGAAATTGTTAAAATTGCTAAGTACCATGCTTTAGTTATCTATGATGAAATACAGGTATGTACATATATGTCACCTTCTCAGAATGATGAAACCACCTGAAGAAAACCTATTAGCTCCCCGTGTGGCATGGTACAGTGTGGCACAGCTGAATGTATGAAGGATGCGTGGCTGCCCCTGCTGACGAAGGTGCAAAACAACAGAATGCTGGTTACTCTTTAACAGGGCTCCTCTTTAATGCTGGTGTTTTAATGTAACTGAGTCTTTCAGGGTCCAGTTTTACAAGCTGCTTTTTGTAGGTCTTTACTCAGGTCTTACCCTGTTTATTTTAAAAAGTGGCTGTTGTGCCTGAAAAAAAAAAAAATGGAGTAAAAAGTATTGGATTCTCCTAGATATATTCCACAGTCTCACTCCCTATTAACCTCTAGGAGATGGTGCTCTTTGGTGGCAGAACTTGTTGCAGGCAGAGAGCAGGTTTGAGTGTTCTTGCCTTTTGCTGTGTAAAGTGCAATGGATTGCTCAGCCATTTCAGGAAACGTGGAGAAGAAAATCAGTGTGGGATAAAAGAGATTCCTCCTTTATCATACTCCTGGAAATAATGAGTTAAGAATTTTCCAGGTGCTCCTACCTGTAGTAAATTAGTCTTGTTGGGGCAGTAGGAGCCCAGGAGCTTGGGGTGAGGTGGGAGGCCCTTGCTCGTATCAGTGTCTCCTTGGGGAGCAGGAAGGAGTGCAAGAGACCTGCTCCTGCTTTCTAAACAAAAGGATTTGCTGAAAAGGATTTGGGTGTACTGGAACAGATGGTGTCTTAAGCTAGGGCAGCTTTGGCTGGAATCTAACTTCTTCCAAGGTTCTATCCACCATTTTCAGTCTGTAAATAACTTTCATTTTAGACCTCTAGAAGGCCTTTTGTTTAGAAGGCTCTTCTCACTGGAATGTGACCTTCTGTTCTCTGCATAACACTAGTGGAACAGATGCAGTAGTGGTTTCAAGGAGAGGTTTACAGTCATATTTCTTTTCTATTTATTGCTCTTAGAATGTGTGCAGGGCTTCAGGGAACATCTCTTTAGTTCTGCTTCAGGCTTTTTTTTTTTGTTAAAAATATTAAAGTTGTGTTTTATTGGGGGGAGGGGAAACAATGCACTGCTTCACTACCTATTACTGAATTCTTCATTATTTCCTTGCTTTGTCAAAATGCAAACTGGGAGTCTTGTGGCGGGAAGAGGTGGGGTGGTGATGGACACCAACTCCTCACCTTGTGATTCACGTTTTCTTCTCTGATAACACAGCATCTTGTAAAAGTTACATGGAACTCTGTGGTACCTGTACTTAAAGCAACATTCTCTTCTGTGTCACTGCTTGAAGTTTTAACCTCTTTTGCATAATCCAACTACTAAGGCTGAGGTGTCCTAAGTATTTAAGATGGTAACTCCCACCACTCAACACACATGTCCTCATCCTCTAGAATCCCAGAAATTCAAGGCATTGCTGTCGGCTCTCCTTGGCTCCTTGATCCCATTCATTTTTGTAAAAGCAGAGCAAACTGTGGCATTTCCAGATGGAATATTTCTCCCTGTTTTGTTGCTCTGCCAGTTACATGATGTATGGTCATGTCATATGGCATAGCACTGAGACTGAGTGGTGTTGCTTCTGTCCATGACAGCCTGAGTTGAAGGTAGATAAGTATCACTAAAATGTCTGGAAAAACTTGCAATATTTCCTGTAGTGCTTTATTTTCATACATTCTTATCTTTGAAAGGTTAAAAATATGCAATGCCTTCTCTCCCTGTTGCACAGATTCTAATGACTGAAGCTGTTGAACCCGTACTCTGAAACGTGACAGGCAATTCGGAAACGTAGCACCTTCTCATGTCTAACTTTTCTTCACTGATACTCAAACCGGAGATTTTAGTCTCCCTGGCCGCAGGGGCAGCTCCGCGGGGGCGCCGGGAGTCCCTTCGCCCCTCCTGCCGCTCTCCCCGCGGGGCTCGCAGGGCTGTTTCTCCCCGCGTTTCCCTCAGCCCCGGCTGCCGGGCAGCGCTTTGCCCTTTCTTACCCAGGCTTTCCCCGAGGCGCCTGCCCGGGGCTGAGGGGCTCAGCTGGGCCCTGCCGTGCTGGGGCCATGGAGGCGGCTGGAGCCGGCTGTGTCCGGCACCGGTCGGTGGCGGCACCTCCTCACCGGGCCCGGCCCTGCAGCCGCCCCGCTGCTGCTGCTGCCGGCGGCTGGGCACCTGCACCTAGCGCAAAATTAAAACCCGAACGTGCTCACACTTAAATTTTAAGTAAGGACACTGAAATAACAGAAAATACTGGTTCTGGAAGCTTTTTCCCCTGAAAGATCCTTGGGCATGACAGCTGACTTCTCTGTGTTTGGGGAATAAGCCCCCTGGACCATGAATTGCTTTAAAAGGTGGTTCCTTATTAAATTGTAGGATGTGTTAGGTTTGAAGGGACCTTTAAAGGTCATCTAGTTCCAATCCCTCTGCAGTAAGCAGGGACACCTTTAACTGGACCAGATTGCTCAGAGCTTCATCAAGCCTGACTTTGAATGTCTTATGGGATGGGGGCTTCCACTGTTTCTCCTGGTAACCTGTTCTAATGTCTCACCACCCTCACAGTGAACTTCTTCTAATGTACAATTTAAACCTACCCTGCTCAAGTTCAAAACCACTGCCCCTCATCCTGTCACTACACACCCTTACAAACAGTCCTTCCCTGGTTTTCCTGTAGGTCCCCTTCAGGTACTGGAAGGCTGCTGCAAGTTCTTCCCGGAGCTTTCTCTTCTCCATGCTGAACAAGCCCAACTCTCTCAGCCTGTCTTCATAGCCCCTTGATCATCGTCATGGCCCTCCTCTGGACCTGCTCCAAGAGGTCCATCTCCTCCTTGTATCGAGGGTTCTAGAACTGTATGCAGTACTCCAGGTGGGATCTCACCAAAGCAGAGTAGAGAGAGAGAGAATCACCTCTCTTGATCTGCTGGCCACACTTCTTTTGATGCAGCCCAGGATGCAGCTGGCCTTCAGGACAGCAAATGCACATTGTTGGATCGTGTCCAACTTTTCATCCATTAACACCCCCAAATCTTTTTCCATAGAGCTGTTCTCTGTCACATCCCGTCACATCCCTTCCCACCCCCCTCCCCAGCCTGTATTCATAATGAGGACTGTCCCAAACCAAATGCAGGATTTTGCACTTGTTCTTGTTGAACTTCATGAGGTTTGCACAGCCCACCTCCCTCAGTGTAGATGTCCATAGGGTAAATATTAAGGAAAAGCTTGGCTATGGTCCTATGAGGTGGTGTTGATCAGCAAACTGGTGCTCCAGTTTTTTCCTGCTGACCCAAGTCACCTTAGTGATGAGGTGGGATGGCTGCTGCAGCCCCTGGTCTCACATGATCAAAGACACTAAGGAGCCACCCAATACTTGCAAAAGGATTTTAAGGATCTCTATGGACCAATGGCATATGATTGTTTTTTTACAAAAGTTTAGGTAGTTCTTGGATGAAAACTGTCTGAAGAAGATGAACTTAGGAATCTGTTCTTCCTCTATTGCTGATCTTTATGATGATGGGAAATCAATTGGAAAAATTTGCAGATGACGTGTTTAGAGGTATGGAAAACATTAAGGAACATAGAGTACTATGAATAGTCTTATAAATATAATCTAATACCTGATCTATATATATTTAAGGACTAGTCAGATGTATGAATTACATTATTCTCTTTGTTGTGGGGGATCGTGGTGGTTTGTTTGGGGTTTTTTGTCTCTCAGGTTTTGACACTGAGAAAATTACTCTATCTGATTGGAGGTTGAAATACTGAAAATCAAAAGAGAGGTTGTTGTTTGCAGTCTCTTAATGTTAATGTGGAATTGAATCCGACAATACTATCTGAAAGCTGGCAGCATTAACTCACTTAAAATTGTCATTGATACTGATGGTAAAAGACAGAGCAGAATATATATATGTGTGTGTGTCTATATATTTCTCCACACACACACACTAGATACTAAAACAGCTGAAAAATCTGGTTTTTAAGGTAATGAGAACTGTCTGTTAATTTGTGTCAAATTCTGGCCTCCTGCTTAAGCCAGTTTTACCTAAATGGAAAAAAAATTAAATGCCTTGTTTTGATCCTGATAATGGACTGGAAAGTTAAAGAACGGCCAACAGTTGGCTAGCTGACTCCAGCAATACAAAGAAAATCTCTCTTCCTCCCTCATCTTGGCTATAGAGAAACTGGTCCAGCAACTCAAAGAGGATAGGTACTACTCCTATGAACCAGTATCTCAGCTATTAGGAGATACAAACCCATCTGGGATGGCCATCGTGGCAAGATATTGCTGCCCAGCTAAAGAACATGACTGCAAAAATAAACCACATAGGTAGCCACATTCCTAAGAGTTGAGCCACTGGGAAACATTAAAAAAACACCCAAAACAAAACAGCGGGTGGATCAGGCTGCTATGATTGAAGTGGATCAGGTGGGTTTGGAGTGGCAACATAAGGAGGAGTTATTTATAGCTCACTGGTCCCATGACACCTCAGGTTATCAGGGAAGGGATGCTACATATAGATGGGCTCGTGATCCAGGTCTCAAACGAACCATGGCTGCTGCTGCACAGCTAACCCGTGAATGTGAAGTATGTGCTGTGATCAAACAAGCCAAATGGGAAAAGCCTCTGTGGTATGGAGGGCAACGGCTGAAAGGTAAACGTGGGGAGGCCTGGCACATTGTAGGAGTGTGATATAATCAAACCCACCAAGGCAAATGCTATGTACTTACCAGACAGGTTAAACCATGACATATAAAAAATGTTGAATGTTAATGTGCCATAGATTGCTCCTTTTTGGGGAGATGCATTTGAAATCTAGAAACTGGCTCAAAGATCTTTCATGGTGGTGTAAGCCAAGCTTATACTTGTTTAAGCATTTATACATTTAAAGATGTAAAATTGAAAGGCAGAATTGTTATCAGATTTGCATGGCATTGTGTCTGATTTGGGATTCTTCCAACAAACCCAGACTTCTTTTTCTAAGCTGTTACAAGTATTTGGAAGTACACTGAATTAAAAGATTTGAGAGGGGTTTTATTTGATTCTGGGGTTAGTTGTTATTCTAAGTATTGTCTCTGTATAAATCAGGAGAGCGGACTATTCCCTTCTCCCAACTTTTGATTAAAACACACAGGGAAGTTGCCATTTTTTCTGGAGGAAAGCTTGCTTGCTAAGCTAATGCCTGGCAAACAGAATATACCATAGTAAAAGTTAAATCCTCCTTTGTACTGCTAGGTACCTTGGTGTAAAGTATGTGGAGTTCAGTGTGTCTGGGAGTCTTATTTGCAGGAGAAGCCAGCATGCAGTAAGGAGAAGTGTAAATACATAGCGTGTCTAAAACTTCTGTTTCCTTATGCAAATTGTTCTTCAAACACTCAGCATGGGGTAGGTTTCAAAATGCAGCAACCAACCTATCCTGGGGGTGCCTGGAGCCCACACAGGGAATGTGGCATTATTTTACAGCATAGCTAAGTCCTCACTAATTCTCTCGTGTGGACGAGTGTTCTTGTTTCAGCTGGGATAGAGTTAAATTTTCTTACTAGCCCTGTGGTTTAGATTTAGTATGAGAATAATGTTGATAAACACATTAATAATTTAATTGTTGCTGAGTGGTCAGAGACTTTCCACCTTCTCATACTGCCCTGAGGACAAGAAGGTGGGGGATGTACAGGAAGTGGGGAGGGGACACATCCATGGCAGACAACCCAAACTGGCCAAAGGGATGTTCCATACAATATGATAGCATGCTTGGTATATTACTGGGGGAGTTTGCTGGGTATCTATCAACTGCCTAGTGAATGAATGAATGCTCTTGGTGATATTTAGTAATGCAATAATGCCACTGATGCTCATTGACTTACTGCTGACTGGCACTCTATGACTGTGACAGGTGTGTGAACTTGAAGGTTCTTAGATTAATTCAGACTCTTTTGAATATTAATGCTCTTTAAAGCCTGTATTACCATTGTTTTTGTACCTTCTGTATAAAATCATTGCACACTTCTGTTTGTGTAGCCTTGTTTTCCAAACATACCCAGCCCTTAAAGCTTGAAACATAATTTATGGAATTTTCCAGTTTTCTAAACAGTTATGTATGGGTATGGAATGTTAGTTTTATTTAGAATATGGTAGCCATTTCTTTGTGTCACATAAACAAAATTATGCCCCATGTGAAATAGCATGCACTGCATAAAAAGGCTGATGTTGTAAACATAGAATATAAAATGTGTGCACTTACTTGTTTGTATTTTAAGCACAAACAACAATGACTGTTGTGGCAGGTAAAATAGATCTTAGAAAAAAACCTCAAAAAACCCAACCAAATGAATAAAAACAAACAAAAAACCTCACAACCCCAAGCCAACAAAATATAGTTGTTGCTTGATCTGCCTAGAAGAGACAAGCAATCATGTTGTGTTGCAATGTAAGATCAAAGCACAATAAAATTCTCACTCTTATGATTTATAATTCATGAAAACAAGTTGAACGTTTAAGAAAAATCCAGAAATTGAGATAGGGAGTAACGCTAATTTCTAAAATCCATAGAACAGTACTCAGTAGCATATTCATATTCATCACTAAATGGGAAATAATACTGTCAGTTAAAAGGCAAAACAAACAAATGTGTGTACATCATTGGCAATCCAGGCTGGCTAGATTCTTTAAAGATTATGTTATTTTAATTAAAAAACTAACTCTCCAGAAATGTCATTGTTTCATAACATTTTCTTATTTTTATAAATCTATTGCTGGCATACTCTAGGCTGGTATATTCTGCACAACACAAAGCTATCAGGTCAAGGTAACCTGTAACTTTCTATCATCATATTTATCTCTATGTAATATATAGTGAGTATCATTCCTGTGACTGTTTCTCTAAATGTGTTGATGTTCAACAGGAACATCAGGTTTTGAGACTTACTAAGAGATTACTTGAACCTGCTGAGTTCCTTTTCAAGAAACTGAATTTAAGAGAAAACTTTGAGCTTGTATCTGATGACAATGTAAGTATGGATGAATGGAATATCTTTATCATCTCTGTTCTCTTACATATTGTCTTCTCACGTACTTAGTGTTCTTTGCTAATGTATAATTGTACTTTGTTATTTCTTGGTTGTTTAATTTAAGCAGACATTTTCCAAATAAGCATTACAGCATACTGTTGAGAGTTGTAGTATTTTGTTTTACTTGCTTGAAAAGGTTTCAGTGGGAGAGCAGGAAGGTGCAAGGACTATTATGTTGATTAGACTTATTATTTTCATAATGTCAAGGTAACTTGAAAAGGTAGAACAAGTTCCTTTTGTGTTTAGACTTTTTTGTTTCATTACTTATATATCAATGCATGCTTAAAATACAGACGTTCAAATTGCTGAAACAAACTACTTCCATTTAACCATAATAATTTTTCTAGTATTTTTATTCTAGACAAAACTTAGAGATATGGCCTTGATTTGTTACTGTTCCGAATAATTTGGTTATAAAATGGTAGCATTTTAAAACAGCAGCATTACATGCATAATGTAGACTCAGATTGCTGTCTGTGTGGCATTGTGCTCTCAGGTCAGTGTAATGACAGAACAGGTCAACAGCTGAACATTAAACTTCTCTTTTATAAGGACCAGAGTATTCAGCGTTTTTCTGGGAAAAGTTCCAATGGGTGTGGATTTCTGTAGAAAGCAAGCATAAGGAGGGGGGTAGTAAGTAGTATTGCTTGCAGTAATTATCAGCCTTGGTCAGAACAATAGTTCTCTAGATAAAGGGTAGAATTCCTGAAAAATGCTATTTATTTGGAGTATAAGTCATGTGGGTACTGCTTAATAGGTGTCAAGTCCTCTGATCCACACCAAAGAGCCTGAGAGGTTTCTGTTGTGATCTGGGGATTCCTAAGCACAGAAGTAAACTTGTTTTGAGTTGTGAAACTGTGATATGTTAATACAGCTACAGTCCTCTCTGACTTCTGTCCTGTGTTGTAGATGGCATGACCCAGCCCTGCTGAGTCATAGAATCATAGAATGGTTTGGGCTGGAAGGGACCTCAAAGATCGTCTAGTTCCAACCCACTGCCATGGGCAGGGACACCCTCCACTAGATCAGGCTGCCCAAAGCCCCATCCAACCTGGCCTTAAAGACCTCCAAGGATGGGGCTTCCACAACCTCCCTGGGCAACCTGTTCCCTACCACTATCCTTATTCCCAAAGTGATCATCACGACACCTGCATGAGTTCCCCCCCGGCCCCCCGCAGTGCGCTAAAGTAAGGTACTAAAGGCAGTTTACAATCACTTTCTGTGGTGTTTTGGTGGAGTCAGGAGGAGGGTGGAAGGAAGTACATGGTTTCTGCGTTGGTGGGATCAGCAGGGGACTGCAAAAGCAGACAGATTCGGTAGCACAGGACAGCATCCCTGTGTCTACAGTGCCTCCCTTGTTTCTTTAGCCCTTATGAAAACTTCTTCAGGTTTGGAACTGTCTGATAAGAAAATAAACAGTAATCTGACTGGTCATAGAACTGTAATATTGAAGTATGACTACTGAAGGCACTAGTCACATCAAATACTCATCAGATAATCCCCAAAATGAAACACTTGCATAAATCCTTTATCAAATTATTTCAAATCCAGAGGTTTACTGTCTTTCATTGTTTTGGATTTACTTCCTCCCTGCCACCTCCCCCCTCACCCCCTTTCTTCAGGCAGAATTCTTTCTGGCTTCAGTAAAGGCCATACAACATTTGAAACCATCAGTCAAAATAATACATTGTTCTCCTCTCCACAAATTCTTTCTTCAGTTGGACATATCCCTGTGAAACATTTTGATCTGGCTTGAACAGCAGGCTAGTTTGTATTGCAAAGCCACGTATAGAACAGAGGGAGAAAGCAGCTTTGGGGTTTTTTTTCTTTCACTTTCCTTTTCAGAAAGGCTTTTAACCACTCTCATTCCCGTCTTGTATACAGATTGTTCCCAAGATCAAAGCGCAGATGACAGGAGGAATGACAATGGTTAGCTACCAGCCACAAGGTGACAAAGCAAATCTTTCAGAATAGTTTTCTCCAACCCAGCTGCCAGAAAAAAAGATGTTGACTTCCTCCTTGAAGAAGTGGAAAGACTTGGTAAAGACTTGTGATAACGAATCTCTTAATTTTACGAAGTACCTAAGTACAGCAGAAATTTCCTACTTTGTATTAGATGAACATGGTATTAATCATTCTAAGGCTGGAAATAGGCTGTCATCATTGGTACACACTAGAAGAAACACAGAAATGTTCACAGATCTCAGCTTATATATATGGTTGGGGTTTTTTTTAACTACTCCACAAAGCCTGAAATTTGTTGTATGATGCTTTCTCAGATGAGTTGTAGGTTCTTTCACTATTTTGATGGGATGTCTGAACAAGCTTTAATTCTTCTCAATTGGTGTGGATCCTACCTTCTCTTTGGTGCTGATATTTACTTTCTTGTTTGATTTGGTCCCATAGCAGGAACCGAGTGCTATAAAAAGAGCATTACCTCTTTCATCAGCAAAGTGAGCAGAATAGAATGTCAGAGCTTGAGAGACCTTGAATCACAGCTTTCTTCCTTACAGTCCAGCTGAGGTTTTAAAGCTGTTTGGCCATCTGATTGTTTTAAAGTGCTCCTGGTTGCTTTCTGCTGCACTGCATCACATCTATGTTGGAAACGTTGCATCTTTTAGTTTGAACCCTTCAGATCTGCTGTGTTTTGTGATATAGTCAGTCTGCATTTTGCTGCCATCTGCCATTTATGTCTGCAATACTGGATGAATCTTGTAACTTGTTTATCTGTGTCCCAGCATAAGAAGGCTTGAGACTTCTCTCTGAGATTATTCCAATTATGTTTTTCTCCAAGCCTTGAGCATTTCATGGACACACAGACAAAAGGGAATCTATGAATGATGAAACACATCAGAAAAATCACATTTGTATGTGAAATCTTTCCGTATCTGAGTTTCACACAAGTTTATTAAAAACAAGGTGAAAGCAATTGACTGCAATGACAAGTTTGGGATGCACTAGCTGCTGCATCTTTGCTATGGCAAAATAGAAAATGGAATAGAAAAACTGTCCATGTGAGTGCCAAAAGAGACTCCTGCAGGAAGTGGTGATGATTATCTCCTCATTTCCCCTGCACCATCGCAAAAAGAAGAGATGAAATGAAGCCTTTTGTGAGAAATTGAGAAACTGCAGCAGCTGGAAGGGTTGCTGTGACTCCTCTTTCAGCTCAAAGGCCATCACCAGGAATGGTATTGCTGAATGATCCCCTTCTCTTAACAGGAGGAAGCTTTCAGTTCCAGCTCTGTTCCTGTCCCTTTCTCACTACCTGCTGCTAGGGACACCCCAACATGTCATTGTGATTGATACCTCAGGAATGACATTATGTTGAATGGTTTTTATGTTTCAATTTGCTAAACCTTATGGACACGAATTTTCAAAGGACCCTTATGCCTAGGTGCTGTAAATGTGATACACGTTCCCTAAGTGCCAGATAGATACAGACAGATAAACAAGTCTCTGCTCCTCTCCCTTGAGAAAACTGTGTATGCTGTTCTGCTTCCAGATCAAAACCCTGAAGAAGCAAGGAGATGATGGTGTTTTAAACAGGTGACTTTAATCAAGTGTCAACTGAATATCCAATGAAGAGAAATACCAGAATAAACGTATTGGAACTTGTGTCTGTGCTTATGGGCACCTTAGGTGGTGTTGAGTTATGACTTGGAAACTAGATTTCTTATTGGCTTTTATTATGTTTCTCTTGACATGTTTGTGTTCTGAAATGCATGTCAGTGGGCTTTGTAGTGACTCGCTGCTGACTGATTTGCTGACAGCAAACATGAAAAATAAAATGCAGAGCCTGCAGCAAGCTAATTCTAGTTCAGAGAGAATGACCCTCCGCTTTCATGAGTCCTACAGAGACTTGAGAAGGTCACTTTGAGGAGGATGAGGCAGGAGAGGGTTCAGAGGGCAAGGATATTCTCACCTTAAAGCTATGGCAAACTCTAAAGCAGGCATGACAAGTGTAAATTTCCTTTCTATCTTCTCGGCCTCCCTCCTGCTCAAGCATGAGGACCATGAACATATTTCAAGGAAATGGATTTAGGGGTACTCGTTGACTTATGTTGTTAGAATTCTCAGCAGTATGAGCAAAACCAAACTTTGTTTATTCAAGACTGAAAGCAAAATATTTGGGAGGATGAGGGAGTGTTTTTCTTCTCTATTTTCAACTTGGCAAAATTCATTATGGTGACAGGAGGAGTAGCAGGTGCAGAAAGGGAAACAGGAACAAATAAAGTGTTGCTAAATTTAGTAGTCCGGAGTAGAACTATATGCAGCTGATCCATAGCTTTAATTTCTATCTTCAGTTTCCAATTATTTTCCAAAATAGCTGACACCCCAGCGCTTTGCTGCCTGTGAGAACCCAGTCTCCTTCAGGTGCACTCCCTGTTCATTCCTGCTCCCTCTTCAAAATGTCTTCTGTGAAACTTACAAATATCAGCTGTCTCACACACAATACAAAGTTATCTGCCAGGAAAACTTTTTCTCCTCTCTTTCTCTTGCAATATCTATCCAAATATGTCTCCCCGAGTTGAGGTTTCACTGCTGCAGGCTCATTTGAGGGGAAGCAGTAGCAGCAGTCATGTAGGGCAGTCTGTGTGTTTCAGATATTCCCCTGCTGAAGATCTGCAAATCACTGTCATTGCCCGTGACAGTTGGCAGTGTTGGAGTTCATCTTCCTCTGTTGTAGAATAACATGGTTGTCGGATTGCTTCGTCAAGTTTCCTTGCAAATATTAAAGCTACTAGGGCTGTTTCTTTTTGGAGTTATTTGCCATCCTCTTAAGCAGTGGGGTATGTGTGTGGTATGCAGCGCGTAGGCACAGTTAAAGTTACAAATTTTGTGTTGTGAGCAAAAAACAGAACTGAACTACAGAAATTAATGCTAACAGAATTGTGACATGGACTAACATCTTTCATCCCCTGAGCACTGTTGTAACTATACTCTTCAAATAAGCTTTCCAGGCTTGTTTTAATGTATTCCATTAATATAATTTTAACAAAATCTTCTGGGACATGATACCAGCATGATACGGGTCTCACCCCTTAGGTGCTTTTTTACCTGGTATCTTCCTGTGATTGGTCCATCTTCCAGTACTACCCCTACCTTCTTTTTACCAAGTTACTTGTGATTTAACAGTAAGAGAGCAAATTCAGTTTCCTGAAATAGACATAGAAAATTAATCTTGTGTTTTAACAACTAATTTAATTTAATTTCTTAATAGGAGATGCCTGAAAGATCAAGGGGACAGATCACCCATGGCCTGGAAAAAAAAACTTGTCACATCTCTTACAGGCCTAGAAACAGTAAATGATTTTTAAAATGATTTCCCAGTAAAGGTTTGGGTTTTTTTTTCTGAGATGTTAAGTCCATGATTCTCTTAACTTGGATGGATTTCCCAGAAAAAAAAAAAAGTTGTTTCTTGTTAACAAGGCAAAGGGTCTTTAAGGGGTCATTTCAATTTCTGCAGGACCACTTGTTGGTTAATGTGTGCATTTGGAATGCAAAGGACAATACGGTTTGTATGATGTGGGTTAGCAACAGTGATGAAAGACCAGTGGGGTGGTTCTAAAACTGCTGACTCTTATGAAAGAATGTGTAATGATTTGTGAAAATTGTATCACGGGGTAATATTCAGCAAAGCCTTTCTAGCAGTCTCTCATCTGTCATTGTTAGGCACCAAGGAAAACCTTGATTAGTATCTTGCTTTCAATCTGAGCGCCTACCTGTCTTTGGAAGGAAGTTGACATGGAAGGTTCTGGTCCTGCTCTGAAGCCTGCCAGCCTATGCCTCTCTCACACTGAAGCTGTCCAAACTGCCATAGAGAACAGTGAAGGGGATAGAAGAGAGGCTTTACACCTCTACGGCAATTTTAAATACAGCCTGCATAGAGGATTGTGTGGGCTTTAAATGTCACTTGTACCTTGACCCAGCTCCACCCATCAGGATGCTGGCAGCTTCCCTTCTCTTTCAGGAGTTTGCATCTGCGCCTCAGCACCACTGTTTCCGTCCCTCTCTGTCTCCAGTTTCTATTGGGTTTTTTCCCACCTTTTCCATCTACCACACGTGTCCGTGCTGCAGTTAAACCTGAGTGCCCCTGTCTGAGTGAGTACTGCCTTCAGTTTTGGGCCCCTCACTACAGAAAACACATTGAGGTGCTGGAGCGTGTCCAGAGAAGAGCAATGAGGCTGGTGAGGGGACTGGAGAATAAATGTCATGAGGAGCAGCTGAGGGAACTGGGGTTGTTTAGTCTGGAGAAGAGGCAGTTGAGGGGAGACCTAGCTGCTCTCTACAACTACCTGAAAGGTTGTGGAGAGGCAGGGGCTGGCCTGTTCTCCCTAGTGATGTGTGACAGGACAAGAGGAAATGGCGTTGCACCAGCAGAGGTTTAGACTGGATATTAGGAAAAACTTCTTCACAGAGAGGGTTGTTAGGCATTGGAGCAGGCTGCCCAGGGAGGTGGTGGAGCCTCCATCTCTGGAGGTGTTTAAAAGATGGTTAAATGTGGTGCTGAGGGATGTGGTTTAGTGGTGTATGGCAGGTTCCCTTCCAATCAAGGTAATTCTATGATTTGCCCTTGGGGAAGGCAGACCCAGGCTGCCTCATACTGTGCCTGAGTGGAGAAAATTCCTCTTATTTCACTTATGGCTCTGACAAAGTGAGCTCTTGTCAGGCATCCTCATGGTTTGGGAGGAGGTTGCCATATTGAAGGGTGTTTGTTTTACTGTGCAAAGTGCAGGAACAAAGTAGAGATGTAGTGGGAGCCACCCCAAAAAAGCCCAGTAGCAAATAACAGAGCTGCATGAGAAAGACAGGGGAGACCACTCTTGGAGCAATGGCTTTAAGGACTTGAATGTCATCTGGTTCTCCTGTGTATCCATGGTCTTGCTCATGTATGGTAGGTGTTGGGCTTCTAACTCTCCTTTGGTGGCTTAGCACAGGCCTTTCTCCAGAAAAAGAAATCTCCACAGTTATTAAAATTTCTGAGAGAAAATCTAGATCATTAGAATAACTCTTGGCCAACTCAGGTAAGTTTTGCAAAACACTTAAATTTAGCCAGATAAAGAGCTAGCACCAAGTCAGAAAGCAACTAGACTTCCTTGGACGGAAGTCTCCTGCAAGAGTCAGTCTGGTCAAGGAGATGTTACTGATAACTTACTTTCTTGGTATAAAAACATCCAGGAAAACTGATAGGACTTGAGGTTGCGTTATCCAGAGCAGCTAGCAGTTCAAACATCTACAGCAAAAAGTGATGGGGCTGAAAAAAGCAAAGTAATATAGGTAAGTAAGAGGTTGGTCAAAAGAAAATAGACTTTAAACAGACAAATTATTTTGGTAGTTACACAACTGACTAGTCCAGAGGCCAGGCATAAGAATAACCTTCTTCTGACAACAACCAAATTCTTTAAAAGCCTGTCAATGTGACCCTGTTACTTTGGCTTATTAATAATCTGATTGATAACCATCTGATTATGACCATTGGCAGAAGGCTGTGGTGCATGTGAGTATGCTATGCTGTATGCAGACTGCTAATTCAGGCTGAGAAAAAGAAATGCCAAGGAAGACTGGTGTCAAGGTTCAGTGCAGCACTACTCTGCCCACACCCATTCCTGGTTCCTCGGAAATGTGTGAGCAAACAGTAGAGTTTTGCCTGGGAATGGTGGCATGAAGAGAGGTATGAAGTATATATGAGGGGTTTTGTTAATAAATATGTAAATAAATAAAAGAATGTACAGAAATAAAATGTGCTAAGAATGTCTGTAAATCCCGGAAAATTCTTCTAGATGTTTGATTTCTGGTTTAAAAAAAAGTGTTGCTGATTTAAAACCAGTTTTATTAGTCAATGTTTTTGCCCTTTGGTTAGTCCCTGCACATCAGGCCTACTGCTAGCTTTCAGTTTTTCCTGATCTGCAACGGATTGAAATCATCGGGGGGGAGCGGGTGGTGTTCTGCTTCTGGCCACCTTTCCTTTTGTTTGTGGGTTGTTTGAGGGTTTTTTTTTTTTAAACTGGTATTTATTCTTTCTGAGTTTAGTGCCCATTTGTATCCTGTCCTTGAAAAGCTTTTTAATGCTTTTGAGCCCTCCCCATACTCTAGGTGTGAGACTCTTCTGAACAGGGTTAGCCACCAGTGTTTGGTACCCTGCAATACACAAGATAAAAAATTAAACATTCAAAAAACTACCCAATGAACCCTATCATTATCATAGTGGATTTTATTACTGTACTGAGAAAAGCTGGCAAACCATTACATGATTACTTGAATTAGCATCTAAGGACATTTCGTTTGCTCTTAAATGCCAGTGGTAAAGCAAGAAGTGGATTCCTTCTTCTCTCTGATTGTAACGAGGCTCATTAGTCTCAGCAGGGTAGGACTGAGGAAGGCCCTGTTCAGAGGAATCATACATGCTGTTAAAAACATGTGAAAGGTTTTGTCTACACACTGGGAATCCTAACGTAAGTCTCCCTTCTGGTCATGTATGTGAAATGTTACAATGCTACTTTTAGGCAAACTAATTCACCTCTTGTAATTCAGGGCATCAAATCAAAATTTTTTGTTGTTGGCTTTATTTTTCCACCAAAAAAAAAAAGCCTGCACTTTTAGTAATGTCATAAATTTACAGTATGATTTTTCTCAATTAAATTATTCAACAATAAAATTACAAACACCTGACTTAAAATGCACATTTCAATTTAGAAAAGGGGAATTAAGCTGCCTGCAGAGTACATGCTATGACTGAAACGAAGGGACACTTTTGTGTTCACATACCAAAAGTAGTCATAAAACAAGTTTTCAGCTTACATTTCAGAAGAGGTAGCTTTGGGTGCTTCCACTTTTGGAGGTGTTGGAAGCATGAAGCCCTTTCTGGAGCTGGGGTGTAGGAATCCTAGTGATGAAGTAATTCTAAAAATCCCAACTATTGTCACTAGTCAAAACCAACCCAAACAGTCAAACAAAACAACACTTTAAAGAAGTAGACAATGAGCATTATTTGGAATTTTAATCTAGGAATATAATTCTCACTGGTATTGCAGAAGTATTTAAGGAACAATTTCCAGTGAGTGGTTTGATTTTGCTGGCTTGTTCATCAGTGACAGAGTTCAGTGCTTTCACACTGTTGATCTAAATATCTGATAGCAATTAAACTGCTCTACACAGCAGTCTCTGAGATGTTGCAACACTACTCTCAGAGGCTGACACAAGGCGGTTCTGGAATACAGCTATAACTCTGACATAAAGCATTAGTGGAGGCAGACAGCTTTTCTCTTGTGCTTCTCACATCTCCAGAAAGACCTTGGATTAGTTGTTGTTAGCGAGCTTGTGTAACGCTCATTGAGCCTATTTTACTAGATGTATTGCTTAAATAATAATAAAAAGATGTTATTAGCTACCCTAGCATTAAACCTCTTCTACTTTATCTCATTCTTGCTAGAATTATCTTGAAAATAAAATATGCAGATCTCAGAACTCACAAATTTATTTCTGTACATGCAGATGTCATTTTACTGCTCCTATTTAGCAACTGCAACTTCTGCTTGAATCCCACCTCTTTAAGGGCACAACCGGGCCATTGAAGTGCTGTTTGTGACAATCCTAATTTCTTCCAGAAATCTCATATTTGATAGATCAAATATGCAAAACCAGCATCACTCTTTGGATGATAGAGCAAAATTTGGATCCTCCTGGTCTCTAGCTTAGTGCACCAGGGACCAGAGCTTCTTGTGCTTCCACAGTCTAATACTACTGTAGTTGCTGCAGGACTTGTGGCTCAACATCCCATGGCACTCGCTGACTTGAACAGTCTGAGTTTATACTGGAGAATGTACAGGATCTCAGTCCCTCAGGAGGTTGAGTTTTCTCTGCAAGGTGCTTATGGCCATTAACCCCCACAGCTGACTTTGTTCCCTACATTATGGGGAAAAAGGAGGAAACTTTAATGTCAGTTTTCTAGATTAATTTTTAATTATGGTATCTCTATCTGTATGTGCTCAATCAGATATCCTCAAATGCTACACAGAAACACTGAGTCAGGACATAAAGGTTATCCAGATAAAGATGGGCTATTGCACCAGAAGTCAGACTTAGAAGGTCTATTTAAATTAAGAAGGTCTATTACTATTCAAATGTCCTCCAAGTTAAGAAAGACATTGTGATGGCTACAATGTAATGATATTCATGTGCCTCTCAACTTTTGTAAAGCATACATAATTCATACCGGGAAGGTGAGCCTATTATTTCGATGATGATCAGATTAAGTTTCACAGGACCCCAGTTGTCCGAGGTCTGAATACAACTGGATCAAAATGTTTGCCCTCAGATGATACTGGAAAACTTTATGATAGTAATGCTGTTCCTCATTCCATCATTCTTGTCTTCTCCAGGACCAGGTTGGGAATTGAAGACATCATCTGTATCAGAAAACATTGTCAATAGTCTTTAACCATTGGCCTTCCCAGGAACCCATTGCTGTCCTATTAGTAGATGTTACAATGACAGTTCTTCCCATAGGGAGCTAAGAAGATCTTAGAATACAGTTTCCCTTTCTCATGAGTGTAGGGAACAGTATATATAAACAACAAAGCTGTTGAAGGTTCTTGAGTACAAATCTTGTAAGGAGCAGCTGAGGGAACTGGTGTTGGTTAGCCTGGAGATAAGGAGGCTGAGGGAACACCTTGTTGCTCTCTACAGCTACCTGAATCGAGGTTGTGTCAGTCTGCTCCCAAATAAGAAGTAATAGGACAAGAGAAAATGGCCTCAAGTTGTGCCAGGGGTGGTTTAGATTGTATATCAAGGGAAAATTTCTTCACCAAAAGGGTTGTCAGTCATTGGAAGAAGTAGTCACCATTCCTGGAGGTATTCAAAAGACATGTAGATGTGGTGCTTAGGGACACAGTTTAGTGGAGGTCTTGGCAGTGCTAGGTTAAGTTATCCTAAAGGTCTTTTCTAACTGAATCAATTCTATGATTCTAAGTATGATATATTAATTTTTATATATATATATATGCTTGTATCTGCACATGTGAACATAAAAATACAAATAACTAGAAGCAATAATTTACACAATTGCTTATTGTTTTTCCCTGTGTTTTAGGTAATTGCATTACTCTTCATGAGACATTCTAAGGCATAAAAATTATCTGCATTTTGAATAAGCTAGAGGAGAAAAAGGAGAAGGAGCAGAGTTAAACAATGGTAACACTAACATGCACACCTATCCCCTCTACACACATTTCTTTTACAACTAGTTCCACTACTGAGTATGTGATAGATGTATAAACTTTTCTGGTATCTTAAACACAGGGCAATGAAATGTTTTTTGAATGGTATTAATTACAAACTCTTTCTTTCTTTTTAAGTTATGTGTTAGCATCACTGTTGTAGTTTTCCGTGGCCATGTTCTGAAGGAGGGGGGGGCTGAAAAGTTAGCTTCTGCCAGAAGCAGCCAGAAGCTCTCTGCAGGCCCCACAGAGCAGACGCCAGCCAGCTCAAGGCCGGAGTCATTGCTGACCAAGGCCGAGCCCATGAGTGATGGTCACAGCGCCTCTGGGAATCGCATCTAAGAGGAAAAAATGCAAGCATCTGCTTTTTGCCACCAGAGAAGGGAGTGAGAAGATGTAAGAAACCGTGCAGGCACCCAGGCCTGTGAAGGAGGGGAGAAGGTGCCACAGGTGCCAGAAAAATTCTCTTGCAACCCGTGGAGAAGACCATGGTAGAGCGGGTGTCCACCCACAGCCCTTGGAAGAGGACAGGGAGCAGAGACCCCACTTGCAGCCCACTGAGAGGCTCCATGATGGAGCAGGTGGAGACATATGGAAGACGCTGTGACCCGCATTGGAACAAGGCCCTGGCAGCACTTGCAGCCTGTGGAGAGAGAGAGACAGAAAGAGGCAGAGATGAGAGACCTGCGCTGGAGCAGGTTTGCTGGGGGCGCTTGTGACTCCATGGAGGACCAGGCTGGAGCAGTCTGGGCCTGAGAGACATTCTGTGATTTATGACTGCACCCAATAGAAGTGACCCACGCTGGGGCAGCTGGTGAAGAGCTGAAGGCCCACAGGTTGGAGATGTTCGTGGAGGACTGTCTTCTGTGGGTGGGACCCCACACTGCAGCAGGGCAAGGGTGTGAGAAATACCCTCCCAGCTAAGAAGGAAACACTGGTGAAGAACTGACCAAAACCCCCATTTCCCCTTTCCCTGCCCCTCCCCATGCCACAATGAGGGGCAAAGGGAGCAAAATCATGACTAAAGTGAAGTCTGCTAAGAAGGGAGGGGTAGAGGAAGGTGCTTTAAGATCTGGTTGCACTTCTCATTACCCGTCTCTGGTGTCACTGGGTGTGCAGTGCAATGTAGTGTAATAAATTAGAGAGTTTTCTTTCCTTTATTCTGTGATGAGTCTGTTTTGCCCATGACACTGATTGCGGAATGATCTCTCCCTGTCCTTATCTCGAATCCTAAGCCTCTCAATATCTATTTTCTCCCCTGTCCAGCTGAAAAGGGGAGTGATGGAGCAGCTTTGGTGAGTGTCTGGCCTCCAGTCAGGGTCAAACCACTGTAATCACTTAGGGTTGCATGTCCATGATGGTGTATAGCAGACGGATCGGTCGCTGAAAGGATTCACAGCATACTTCATGCCACAGGATGCTCTTTTCTTTTTTGCATGAATGTTCTTTCCCGTACAAAAAACCTGATTTTTTTTTTTTTTAGTGTCTGCATTTTATTTCTGTAGCCTCTAGTCCTTGAACAGCTTAAAAAGCATGCTTGTGGTCCTGGCGTTGCCTGAAACTGCCTCCATCGAAACATAGCTCCCCAGTGGCTAACCAGCTTTCAATTAATGCATTTGAGTGAGTAGTGTCTGCTGACAGTTCCTCCTTCGCCACTTAAAGTTATGTGCGTTTTATTGGAAGAACACTCTTCTTGCTGTACATTAGCCAACGGTGATTTATGAAGTGTGTGATTGTATGTGACAAACACACAACGCCGGACGCCAACTGAGTTTGTGCATACTCCGATTCAGGAGCTCTGGCAATTCCATCTTGCTTTTGGCCTTTTTGTTTGGGTTTTTTTGGTTTTTCTTTTAAATTACTCCAATCCATTGGCAAACCAAACTGAAGGGATGGAGCGCCTTTGTCCCAGTGCCATTTGGAGTGGCCCGGGAAGGAGAGGCCTGGCGCGGCAGTGCCGGGTGCCGGCCGCAGGCCCGCTCCTGCACTTCCCGCCAGCCCCCGCAGGATGGCAGAGGCACCTCGCAGTAGCAGGAGGCTGCCTCTGGCTGCGGGTGGAAGAGAACCCGGCAATTTCGTGTCTCTTGACGGCGTGCTCGCTCGCTGTGGGACTGTGGAAACGGGGCTGGGGCGCTGCCTTTGAACAGCCGCCTCTCTGTGCTTCCCGGGCACTCCGGCTTCTCCTTGCAGGCACGCAGTGCCGATGTGAGCGTTCTTCGGGCAAGTTTGGTTTCAAAATGGAAATGTTAGCAGTGTTTTTACACAGCACCGCCTTTTCCTTTCTCTTTGGCAAAGCTTTTAAACGTTAGCTGCTTTCTTACCGTTTACTCCGTGGATAATGTCTGCCAGCAGCCTGGAAAAGAAGTGAGAGAAGGAAAAGCTTCTGTGAGTTTCTAGCAGAGGAAAAGAACATTTGCATCTAAGCCCCTAAAGCTGGGATGCAGGGGAGACGCGAATGCACCGAGCGTAGTCTCAAAAGGCTTCACATCAACAGGAGGTGGCACTCATTCACTCCTTTGCAACGTCCTTGTGTGCTGATGCTGTGGCATGCAGCAAACATTGCGTGTCGCCAGTCCTGCTGCATGCTGAGTGTATCTTGTGGGTTTGTCTGCTCAATGGTGAAGATCTTAAGGCTCAAGAATATATATATCCAATTTCTGTGTCTTTGTTCTGTGGCCAGAACCAGGACACTCAGTAGCAGGAAAAGGATTGATGTGCCGAAAGAGGAAAGTAAGTCACTAAGAAGTAAAACTTGTGGAGCTCCTAAGAGACTTTATTTTCAACTTCATTATCTTGGACAATAGGCCTGGGTTCCACCAATGTACTTATAAGGACAGTGTGAGAAATCATTGTGAAATTTATGTTGCTGTCTTGTTCTTGTATCTCTCCTTGGAGTGGGAAAAGCCCCATCCTTTTACTGCACCTCCTCTTCTCTCTGTAGTCCTTATCCTGAGGAAATAGGCATCACTCTGTACCTTGCCCAGAAAGATCTCCTTGTCCTCTGGTACACTTAGAAGAGAAAAATATCTGGCTTTGCTCTTGGGTTCTTCTCTACACCTATGAAATTGCCAAGAACAGAATATGGACCTGGTAGGGGCTTTGTACCAGCTTTGCTCTGTTGTCCCCCATGCCGTCTCTCCCTCAAGAGAAAGATGTGCTAATCTTTCTGCCTCCTTTTCCCTGCCATTTGTCCCTCCATCAGGAAGGTGAGGACATGTTTCCATCCATCCAACTGGTCCCACTGCCACACAGGCCATTGGGACAATCATCCTTGCTCCACATGATCACAATGATAGAGGGAAAAGGCTGAGAACAGGGATTGGTGAAGAGGTGAAAGAAGAAAGATTAAATGTGTAAGCAAAAGTAACCAACCATCAAAACAATATTGTGATACAACAAAGAGGCTAAGGAGAATCTTTGTTCTTGTTAGAGTTTTGGCATCCTTCATGTAGTTTCACTTCACATGAAATATTCATGTGCCTAATAATGTGACAAAGAAGCTATTTTTCCTTCCAGTAAAGCCTTTGAAGGGTTAAGAATTTCAAAATGTTTCTAAACTGCTAATAAAGTAAAAAAAAATTTAAAAGCTGAATAAATTAAACTGTTTTGATTTTAAAATATTTTTGCTGCATTTTTTCCCCCAGCATTAATGTGCTGAACTGTCTAGACAAGAAGTCAGAGGAAAATAAAATATTTTCCAGAATAAAGTGAAGTCTGCTAAGAAGGGAGGGGTGGAGGGAGGTGCTTTAAGATCTGGTCACACTTCTCATTACCCAACTCTGGTGTGACTGGGTGTGCAGTGCAGGGTAATAAATTAGAGAGTTTTCTTTCCTTTATTCTGTGTTGAGAACACTGTGCCTGTGATGCTAATTGCAGAGTGATCTCTCTATGTCCTTATCTTGACTCCTGAGCCTCTCAGTATCTATTTGAGAAAAGCTGAAAAGGGGAATGATAGGGTGACTTTGGTGGGCATCTGGCCTCCAGCCAGGGTCAAACCACAACACCACTCTACTTAATTAACACCATGAGTCAGTTTGCCCGTAGATCCTTACAAAGCATAGTTATTTTTGGCAGTTTTCTGAGTGGGACCTGTCAGACCCTCAGAGTACCTCACTCTGCTGAACACTTCTGTACCAAGAAAGAATCACAACTCACCTGGACTTGTACACCAGGTTTGGTTTGTTTGGCTGGCAGGCTGATGGATGATATCTTTTCACCTACAACATGTGTCTGCTTTGTATGGACATATTAGTACATGATAAATGTGGAAGTCTCTGGGCTCTGCTATAAAGAACAGCTGACAGGAGGGGACGTGTGTTTTAATAACTGTTTTGATTTAATGAACATTGGGCAGTTGAGCTGCTACTGGAAGGGAGCAAGAAAACATTTAAAATGAAAAGTCACTGTGAACTTCTTGTATTGAGGTAAGAATCTCTAGCTGACAGTTATATCCTCTTTTTATCTTATCTTCTCAGAGAATCTCTTTATAGATAATGTCTTCTCACTGTGCCCAGTGAAGGTATCTGGGATTAAAGGGGGAGACTTGAAGCCAAATTTAATGCTCAATAAAAATCTCAGACTCTCATGCAGGGCAGTTGTGCATCCAAAAAGGTGAATGAGGAAACAACCTTGTGACACAAACCCTTGAGATGATACATTTTTTTTGTGAATAACTTGCATACTGTCACAGAGGAGGTAACTGTCCTGTTACTTCCCCTCCCGTGGGAGAAGCTAAACACCAATATTGGTGCTAATGCTCCTAATTATTTGAGAGCCACTAAACTAATGCACTGGTTGGCTGAATTAATACCTGCATGGCATTAAATTATAAATTTTGGTACTTGTATGAAATACAGTGAGAAGAAGCTGAAATGCACAAAAATAATATCGTTAGGCAGAGGGCATTGTCAAATAAAATTCAAAAATCCCACTAGCTCAAAACCTGATGCAAACTGTCTCCTCTAGCCAAAGACGTGTGTGAAGTGATAATCCTTCACTTGTCCAGCCCAAGGGACTGACCCCTGTTCCCAGCTGACCTGTCTGCCTGACCCCCAGGAGAAGCTGAAAGCATGTCCCAGGCCATGGGCATTGCCTTGGCACAACCACTCAGAAGGTCTGAAAAGAAACTCAAATGAAATCACGCAAAAATTCAATTAGAGCAGAGAGAAGAGGTTTGTCTGGTGAACATGGAACAGGTTTCCATCATCAAAACCAGCCATTCAAACCCCATCTCAATCCTGAAGCCCCCTTGCAGAGGTGTGCTGCTAGGAGCATGCTGCAGGTATCACCGTTTTCCCACTGATGTCAGAGGCAGCATCTCTGCACCGAAGTTACAGCTCTCAAAGTATGCTGCTCCATCTTGAGGCACATTTCAAGGGATAGGCTGTAAGAAATCTTGGTAAATTTTAATCTACCTGTTATTGTAGCAATTAATTAAGAGATTATGAAAACTGCAGTGTTTAGATGGGTTAGCTTGAATCATTTCCAGCATGAATTCATGCTCAGTTTGCCAAACAAAACCAATGGCAGGAGAGCTCCATCGTGCCCTGTGGAAAAAAAAAGTACTTGGTATTAAACAGCTTAAACGTTTTAATGATAAAGAGAATAGTAACTATATAATTGCAATCTCCAGAGTGTCTGCACATACCATTTGAGAAGCCTCAAATTACCATTGTGGTGAATTCAGCTATGAGAGTTAAGATAACATTGTCTGGCTTAGTGTCATTTTGAAGGAGATGTAGGTAGAATAACCCTACCTATGTATGCACATCAAATGTCATATAATCAGTTAAGAGACCATGTATATTTGAAGCGAAAGCTGGGCTCCAGATATTAAGAAGAGTAAAATAATCTATGGTATAATTCTGCTTAATTAACCTTAAAAAATATCAAGTCATTTTAAAGAGGAAAGTACTGATGTGACTTTTGGGGATCTGACGCCACACCTGAATGAGAGATGGGTGCTCTCCCAAACACCCCCTTGTCAGATATGTGGGGCAGGAGGGCTCCAGAGTGCTCTGCAGTCAGGTGCAGGATTGAAATGACTGGCAGATCAATAGCCAGCCTTTAGACTGCAACTGATCTTCTTAATACCACTGTGACACCAAAGTACTGTCTGGTGGAAAGTCTACTACTGGGATAAGTCAGTGGAATTTTGCTTTAATCTGATTTTACACTGTGTAGTGACTGTGCAACATTCAAGGCTGCAGATGTATTTGAATTTAATGTATACACCAACTTACATTGATTGCCTGGAAAGCAGTGCAACCCATAGGTTGGTGTTACAGCTCAAAGGGAGGTCGTTTGAGCTATTTGAAGAGAAAAATACTTGAAAGGTCTCAACTATTACTTTTGACACCATGAAAGTGATATTTGGGAAATGTTTGTGAAGAAGCAGAGGAGGAGAAGGAGGGGTAAAGACTATCAAGACACCTAAACCCTTCTATTTACAGTGAAATTAAATGGTTCCATTGATTTGAATTCTCTTCCCATTCGGTGGATGGATGGGAAGGTTTGAAAGTTGTTTAGCTGATAAGAAATCTCCTTTTCTTGAGTGAGTGGGTGGGAAAACTGGTCAGAGAACTAAGAAATCTATTATGCATCTAAAGCTTTAGCTCTTGTGAATGCTGCCAGTCTACTTGATTGAAATATGGAAATTATGAAGAACAAGGTACTTTGCATACATATAGATAATCCTATGTTGTACTCAGGCTTTTATATGTACCTTAAAATATGTACAGTCATTTGACAGGAGTGAGAAACAGCAAACATTAAAGAATACCTAAATATACTTTGAATTTTTAATTCGGGTAACTGTAAAGACAAATTGTTAAGAATTTGTTGAAGTCTCTAAGCACAGACCTAAAAATCTGACCTAACAGGTTAATGCAGAGAACATACAGGTTTTACAGCTCTTGTGCAATGTCGGTGTTTGCAGAACACAGTCATCTGGCTGCTGTAGGAGAAATAGTCAGTTTCACAGTGACAAGGATTAAAGTGTTCATTTGGAAAGAGAAATTGCTGTTTGTGTGGGGAAAAGTCTTTTGAGACCACTGTGTTCCTTTCAGGAACAAGGTAAATTGTTAATAAAATCACTTTCATTTCGACATCTAGTTCCAATGAAAAAGGAAATTGAAAAATGTTTAGAAAATCAGAATTTTTAATTGTAAATTGATCTAAAGGTCAAAATCCGCTAAATTTAACACAGACAAATTAAAGCAGAAGAATATTTTGTTCTGTTACATTCAACTGAAGTAATAGTACCCAGGTTCGTGATCTATCAAAATCCAACCCATTTTGGAAGGAAAGGGGTATCCTAAATGAATTGCTAAGGATTGTTTTTTGTTTCAGAAATTGGATTAAAAGTCATTTACTGTCAGGGCCACTAGGAGGCCAATTAACTATTACAATTAGCTGTGCTTCAGTTTGAGAGGCAAAAGTCAGTTGGGAACTTTATAACAGAGAGATGTGGGGAGAAGAAAAGGATCAAAGAGAAATAGTTAACAGATTTGGTTTGTATTCGTTTCACGGTCACTGTTATTTACATGCCTCTGACTACTTTTTACCAGCTATTTTCTTCATTGTAGGCGTTTTTCTGTGCCTCAGAAAAATGTGCCAACTTCTGTACAATGAAAAAGCAAGTGGATAAAACCAAGAGGGAACACAATGTAAGTGTAAAATGGCCTTGGTTTGTGTAATGACCCGCAGTTTGGTCACATCAACTGCCCAGTTACTGCAGTGGCAGCCACCTAGATGCAGGCTTATCCAAGTGCATTCAGATTTCCAATGCTTCCCTTAGAAGGGAGACAAAAATTGTATAGCACCTGCTATTTTCTGCGTGCCTCCCAGTATGGGTATAGAACTGAGATGACAGTTTTGAAAAACAGGTTCATCTGAGACCATCCAAGACTCTGCTGTTTAGATATTTATATGTAATCAAACTGCCTATTCTGTATGCAAGGTAATTTTAATTATTTAAAAAAGAAAAGAACAATGTTGCTGTTCTGATATAAAGCTAAGAACCTAAGCAGTTTGAGAACTGGCAACAGTTTTTATTCATAAAACAAAAAATATGGAAAACAATAGGTAGATCCATGTTTGTTTGCAGTGTAAAGTGCTAAATATGTTCTTGTGGCAAGCATACAGTGGGAATATTATCTGGGACAGGAGAGGATGTTTGCAAAAAACAAGTATTGCTTTTCTCAAATGGCTTAGGTGTTTTGTTTGCTCATTTCAGCATGAAATAACCAACACAAGCCACTTACCACTTTATTATTTTCCTCCATCTCTCAATTATATGAAAACATCAGCACTTTATTTAGTCTTTAATTAGCATAATCCAAGTACAAAGTTTAGTCTGGGCAAGGACACAAGGGTATTGATTATCTGTCCTTTCCACCAGAGTCAAAAATCACTTCTGTGCTGTGTTTATTAATATAAGTTCATAGCTATGCCATTGAAATCTATCACTGTGATCGACCTTTATTTTCAGGCAGTCAATAGCCATTGACCCATGCAGATAAATTACCGTAGTGAATTTTGCAGTTGCTTGCTCAGACTCTTTTATCAATAGTTGACTTACCGAATGAGTATTCTTTTTTCTCCTTCCCTTTTGCCTACCAATCAAATAAAAACAGTGTACACAGGTTCAAATAAATATATAAATAAGAAGCAAGTTGCAAATCATTTTACTGTTCTCTGCTTGCATGGGGATACACGGTACCTTTCTTATTTCTACCTTTTGGTGTCAGCAAAACCCCCATTTTAGTAACCCGAAAGGGAGAGAGAAGGAATAGTGTTTCAAATAGATGGTACTTCAGGTAAGGAGTATGTTGTCCTGTGGCTGCAAAAGATGTCTCTCAGATTTTGTAGATCCCAGTAAAATCTCATAGACTGGTCTGCAACCCTTTGGTCTGGATTTGAATTTAAATATACTAGTGTCTAGATGTGATAATATTAGATTGTTTTCTCTGTCCTACTTACGACCTAGAGTCCTGCTCCAAATATGGGGTCTGAATCTGGCCTTTCCCAGAAATTTTGATAGTTCTGAAACAAAATCTTGGGTTTACACAGTTCTAATAATTTAAATAACTTCTTCTCATTTGAAAAATCAAATCTTAGATTGGCTTCTGATTTTCTTCATTACATAAATTTTAAACTGACAAGGGAAAAATGAATAGCAAAAATGATGTCAGTTTGTTTGTGTCCTTTGTGTATTTGATTTGAAAAGGGCATGGTTTTTAGGCAGCTTCAAAACTGTTTTCTGTCGTTTCAAGAGACAAAGAGGTGGCTTGGTCACTCCTGTGAGGAGCAACATGTAAGGTCAGGGATGCAATTCCAATGCATGTCTTGTGCCAATAAGCTGGAAAATCTCTGTGATTCAGTTTTAGCCTGTTCCCCCTAAAATTACTGTTTGGAAAGAGAAGGTGAATTCAGTAGATCAGTATCACACTTGTGTCTGTTGGGATTATTATTAAATGACACGACTCTATACAGGGCTCTGACAGTTACATCTTTTTTCCAGTTCTATGTAAAAGTAACCAATTAAGGCTAAAGGATTTTTGTGCTAGATTCATGAGACAGAGTGTGACTACTCTGTTTTGCCCTTCCTTTTTATGTAGCTCTCCTCCCTGCTATCCATAGTGGCTGCACTTACATTAGTGGGTTTTTTAAAAACAATAGTATGGTTTGGAAGCTAAGCTTCTGTCAGGACCCTGAGAATACTAATTGCCCTTAATGGCCCTGATTATCCCCATGTGGAGCCTTCACCTACCTCTGCACCTGAGCCTAGGAGCCCTATTTTGGCTCAGCCAGTGCCCAGTTGCTCTGGCTTGTGGTTTTGATGTGCCTGTCCCCGCTTCCTGGATAGACCTTGGGTTTGTATTGTAGTCCTGGTGACACTCCTGTCTTCAGCTCTATTTCCTGCTGATACTAGCAAAAGGGTTTTTGGCCAAAAAGTTTCTGCAGAGGCAGAGAGTTTTGGAGAGTCAGAAAGTTGTTAATCTTTTTACTGCTGCTGGGTGCAAGAAGACTTGTGAGCAATGCTAGGAGATCAAGGAGGTGAAGGTCATGCCTCTGGAGACCTGTGAAGCTGAGCTGCTCTTTGTGTGAGACCCAGTGTTTGTGTTCAAGACAATGCTTTGGTCTGTTCTCTTTCTTACCCGAAGCTGGGAATTTCCTGTGGAGCTGTCCTATGCTGCCATTCTGGTAAGTACAAAGGTTTTGTTTAAATGTTTTCATGGGAAAATGGAAGGATGTTTGTGGGGCTTCTTGTGGGATTAGAGTATTGGAATCAGAGGAGAGATGACTGATACTGCTGGTCTGCTGACTTCTACTTTTTAAAGCTATTCTCCTGGGACTGAGAGTGAACTCCTACGTGCTGGCTAATGAAATGACAAACTAGTCACCCAGTTTTCACCATGTGTTCCTAGTCCCTGCTACCTTGGCTGCATGTGCAGCCTTGATGTGGTATTAGAGCCTTCCCAGGCTTCTCTGCAACAATGCTGTCATGCATCCCTTCCCCCTTCCCTGAACGTGGTGGATAATAAGCTGATGGTTTGGTTACCACACTCAAGAAAACAGTACTGTAGATCTGTCCCTCAAACAGTAAGACTGGCAAGGTAGGCTGTGGCTGAGAGGGTGACCTCAGTGGTAGGAGCCATGAGATATGGGGCTGCACAGGACACCAGCCATTCTCTTAAATGCAGGTAGGGCCTCCTGAAAATTCTTAAGAGGCTGGCAAAGTCAGGGGCCTGCCACAAACAGCTGTGGGTACAAAATTCTGGGGTAGCTCATATCCTGACAACGCCACCCAAGGCTCAACTTAAGGATTCCTAGAGTGTCACGCTCTTTGTCCTCTTCCTCAGAGAAAAGGAGGCATTGGATGCCCAGCTTTGATTTATTGCAGGTGTCTTCTAATGGTTGCTGCAGCCTTGGGAATAAGGCGATGCTGCTACCTCTGTAGGATCTCATATCCAACATAGTCCCAGGTGGGAATATTTCCCCAGTAAAGAGAATATCAACATCATTGTGGCTCTGAAGCAGATTTTCTTTATTCTAAACAAAGGTGAAGTGAAGGATTTCAAATCCTGTCATCTTTTTCTTCTCTATCTTTTCTATGAAATGAGTATCTGTAAATCAGGTCCATTTCTACCTCACCTTTGCTGAGATTATTTCTGTAAGTTTGGAAGATGGATATTCAACAGACAGTAGCTATCTTGAAGCCTGCTTTTTTTTTTTTTTCTGTACAAAGAAGCAGAGTAAAAAATAGAAAAGTGGGGGGAAATTATCTGAAAATTGAGTGATGTGTCCATTCAGTTAAGGAATTCTGGTAAGACAACAATGTCTAACAAGATAAATAAAAATGTAGTAGTGTTTATTATTGCATAAATCCATAAATGATGATATAGAATCCTAAAGATGAAAAGTAATGTTTCCTTTTTGAGGCTAGTATCTGGCAGTGGAACCGTGAAGGAGGTTAGTTGTACTTGCAGGAGCCAAGGCAATGAATAGTAACAAACTCTTACTTCGTTAGGACTCTTTCAATGCTACAACCTACAGTATTTCAGCACTGTCTTTGTAAATATCAATGTAAACCTGAACAGTGATCTTTAATAGACTCTTATATCTTCGAGGGATAAAAGCCTGTACTTGTTCCCTTGTTTTCCTTATCTGCAGTCCCCTATGTGTCTCATCTCCCACGATACTCAGTCTCAAAGGCAGTTATGTCGGAAGTTTAATTCCCTCCACTCTGGAATGGATGAGAACATGGATGAGAATGGATTGAGGGTTTTCTAATACAAAATCTATACAAATATCTTGGTGACTTATTTTTGTTGTGTGGACTGCTTGTAGATTACACACCTGTGTAAGTCACGGTTCATGACGTAGATTTTCATGATTTACTTAACAGACTGATGTTGTTCTTGTCTGACTAACTCACGTAGTTAAGTAACACAGCCTTTTATAAATTAGCATAAAGGAAGCTTTTTCCCCTTTGGCAAAACCCAAGTGAAAATTGTCCTTTCATTGGGTATTTGTGATAGGAAATAACCATGCTTGGATGAAGTAAATATGGTGTGGTCATGGGCATGGAACAAGTTGCAGTTTATCTTATGCTTTAGTCAAATATTTGCAGTGGAACTGGGTCTGCTGTTTACTGAGCCCAGCTGCTAAGGAATCCTCATAGGATACAAGCTAACTCTGCTGTCCTTTCAAATGTACGGTGCCATCTCAAGGGACTGCCAGCGATCAGGACCCCGTTTGCACTTCATCTGAAAGACTCTTCCCAGTAGCTGAGTACATCCGTCTGCAAGGTACTGACTCAAAGCAGGCCTGAAAGGCAGAGCAAAAGAGAGCCAATTTAGAGGAGAGAGCATTTCCTGCAGGTTCTCCCCTGTGCCAATTGCTTTCATCTGTACTAGGCTTTCTTTGGAGATTTCCTGTAAAAGAAATAAACAAAATACATTCTTTCTGCTACCTTAATATAATTCGGGATGTTTCTATCGCAGAGTGTGAAGTACAATTGGGTGTTCTAATCATAGTAAGTACTGTATAATTAGTCTTCCAAATGAATGTTTCCACTCATCAGGATGACTAAATAACTTGTTGAGTAAAATTCTTAATTTACATAACTAAAAGCCAATAACAGCTTCATCTCCCTTCATCTGATTATATTCTGGTTTTATATCTACATTTCATTGGCCACCTGCCACTCTCTAAAGGATAGGAGGTAATTAGAACCAGTGATAGTGCAGTATTGTTATACTTTTTACAGCACAGATGCAGTTGGGTGCTTTTATCATATCTGGTACAATTTTGTGGATAATATCATTATGTCTCTGCTGCCCATAAATTTAATTGGAAATGTGAATCAATTGAAAGTGCGTTTTAATCTCTGCATAGTAATACATTTTGCTTAACATAATGGTACTTCAAAGTTTTAACCAAATGTGTTGTGCTGTGAGCAGGCAGCAAATCTTCTGCTGCCTCTTCACTGTTCTGTACGCACATACACTTGCACAGAAACTTTCTTCACCGTGGTAAAAGAGTTACTGTACGAGATGCCGTTGACAGTATACTGAAATAAAGAAAAATACCATTAAATGCTAATTATTATGATTCTGACTTCTGCATTGCATTTCACATGGATCAAATCACCATAGAGCATCATAATAAATTGCTGAAAGTACTGAAATTGTTTACGTGTAACTATCTCTTTTTAAAATGACTGACAGTCAACGTTATTTAAGTATCCTTTTTCACTGTAGTGCTTTTTTTTTTTAACTTGGCTATTTCAAAACAAGCATAACAGAGCTTGAGAAAAAGATTATTCTGCAGAGAGAAATTTAAAAAATATATTAGCAGAGAGATGGAGAAAATACAGATGTTTTGAATGACCACTAACCAAAGGTGTATTTTCTTTGACTCTTTTAATACAGGGAATCTGATGTAGCACTCAAATATTCTATTGGTATTCCTAGAACTGAAACTGATCTGCATCCCATATTCTGTTATTACACTTTGTGCCTCTTTCTTTGCCTAACTTGGACAAATATACCATATCCAAGTACTATACATCCCCCAAATTGCTGCTCCTATTAACCATCCATCCTATCTTTGAAGATATCTTAGGACTATATTGTCACTTTTCTCTTGCTTCAGTCTGGTTTGTCTCATTCTCTTCCTAGATATATATATATTTTTACTGTTGTTATCCCTTTTCTTGGTCTGTGTCAAAACCAGAACGTGTTGTACCATCTCATACTGACGTTCACTTGCATAGCGTTCTTCAGCAGTGCATGCTCTTCTTAGACAGATCGGACAGTGTTTCTTGTCTGGGAAAATTCTTGCATGAAGAACCACTTCCAATTTCTTCCTGTGATTGCAGCTGAAACTTCTCTAGGAGTTTCTCCTTTCCTTAGCCATCGGTTATGGCTATGTAGTTGCTCTTCTTTCTTTCAGTATTTAAACTGTTTTCGCTTCCATTTGGTCTTTTTCCAGTTGAACACTTTAGTAGTCTTTTTTTCTTCATCTAGTAATCATGTGTGATCTACTATTTATCTCTCCCACATGTCTAATTAACCTGCTCCTTACAGATTTATGCCTCCTTAGGGATGGATTTTCTGCTTTTGATGTTGTCCATATGTGTGCATGTGACTCTGTCCATACAGACTCTTGAAGTTTAGATGTGCAACATGTGCTTGATTTGCACTTCCCATACTTGCTTTTGCACATGGATGAGCTTATTTAAAACTAATTAAATGCTCATGCTTTTTTCTGTGCCATTACCCAATTTGCTTTAGCCTATTTATGTATGCAGACTAGATGTATCAACTGCATGAAGTTTTAGCTCTGCTCTCTGAGGTAGAGTGCAAATCTCTTTTTATAACTCTCGTACCTGTATAGTTGAAGATATTTGGGGGTTTTTTCCGTTATGTATAGAAAGTCCTCATGTGATTCCAAGGTGCTGTAGTGACATAACTCAAACCCTTTATTCTGCCTTTGGAGAAGAATGTTTCAAGGAAAGGGTCTGAACCATTGCTTTCTTCAGTAACTCGAAATTTCTGCTGGAAATTACTCTTTGGTAACTAAATACAACTGGGGCCAGACAGGACTTCTCAAAGGTTTGGTAGTTTTGAGACTGGGAGGTTATAATGACTGTTTAGCAGCATCACCCCCTCTGAACTTTTATGAGTATACAAATCAAAGATGGGATTTCTAAGTGCCTAAACGTTTCAAGCTTCTCATCAACTTGCAAAGGAACTTGAGCTTCTTTGTAGTGAAGACTCTGTAATACCTCTTGGCAATAGCACAAGCAAGTACCTGATTCCTTCAACCACTGCTCCTTTGTTTATTGCAGGTTATTTATTAATCTTATGTGGTTGCAGGTTTGTTGTGAGGTTTGGTGGGGTATTTTTGGGGACACACACACAAAACACACTCCCCACCCTGTTGCTTCATCTTTCTGTGAATTAAGGTTCAGTCTGAAGACACAAGGTAAATGGTGACTTATGACACTTTTTAACGTCACCTTCAGTTCAGTGGGGGGTGGGAGCATTGGCATTTGGTTGTCTGCCATTGTGATGTTGTGCAGAGACTTCTGAAAGAAACAATTGACTTGTGCTGATTGTGTCTGCGTAATCCAGACTTGTGGTGCAAAGCATAAATATTTAACTTACAAAATATTTATTCATTTGAGAAGCTGGTTAAGAAAACCTTGTGCTTCCATAGAGAGTAAATTGTTCTCCAGATACAGTGTTAATCACACCAGCCTGATCTAATTGAATTTTGTTCATCCATGCTTGTCAACACATGGCTTAATTTGGCTTTTTAGGTCCCTATTTTGGTCAGTGAAACTGCCTAAATTTCCTAATGGTTAAAATAGATTGTGTGAGAATTATTTAATAGATTTCCTATTATGAAATCAGTTGGAGGGGTGGGGAAGATGGCAGTGGCCCAAGGAAATCACCAAGAGACTTCTTGAAAATGAAAGCTGTGTGATATTGGTGGTAAAGTTCCTGTGCTAACTATCAGTTTTAAGTGAATCTGATGGCTGAACTTTCACTAACAAATCTGCTTGTGTAACAATAGCTGACTTTAAATAGCACATAATACTTGCTTATATCTGAGCTTCCTATCAATTACCTGTCATATTGTACATTGGCATTGTAGAAAATGGCTGTAGCAAATAAACATGGTACTGTAAATGGTTCTGTCTATTTTAGGGGTTTTGCTAAACCAGGGGAAAAAAGTATGGTGATATGTCTGTCCTCTGAGCATGAGTTTAAATGGCACAGTTCCAAAGAATACCTAAATTGTCCAAGTTCTCTAGAGCTGTTGTGCCAAATAGTGTCATGCTTTCCTTATTACATTTGGTGGATGCTTCAGAAAAGGTACTGAGCCTGCTTATGCTTTCTGAGGGCACGAGTGACGTTCTTTGCTGTCTCAACAGGCAATCTGTTGATGCTTTCAACAGTGGCATGAAAAGATTTTGTTTGCAAACCTTGGTGATCTCATTAATAACACACATAATTAAGTCCCTTTTAACATCCTCACTGAGTACTCCTGCTTAAAAGAATTTTGCAACTAGATGTCAAATAGGTAAATACTTTTTTTAACTTTTGTAAATACAATTCAAGGACAATAATTTATATTTATCAGTGTTGTAAAAGAATAGGATTTGCCTTGGCCGCTCATTTTTTTAATTTGTAATTTTTTTGAGCTGCCTTACAGTAAAACCTTTGCTCCAGTTTTACTTGATACTCAGTCCTGCTGAAGGCCTGACATAGTAGTAGTTCTGCAACAAGCAATTTCTACTGCCTGTTTTTACAGACTTCTGACCTATGCTATATCTTCTTGGTCAGAAAAGGCACCAGCCTAAAAACCTTAGCAAAGTTCCTTTGTTCAACAGTAATGTAACATTTTCCATGGTTTCAGTCCTCATTCTTAAAGCAGTTGGATCGTGAAGCTAGCCTTAAATTGAAGAATTGGTAGCATATGGTAGGGGTCTGAGTCATAACTCCTAAAACTTGTTTCTTGGAATGACATGGAAGACTGACATGTTCCACAAATGAACCTGAACTTGTGTTTTCAAAGACTGTAGAGGACATGTGCATAGATATTTTTTTTTAATTTTTTTTTTTTTCTTTTCACTAACTTTCTCACACTTCACTGTGTCCTGCTGTCATGGTGCTCAGCCCTTTGAAGAAGCCTGCTCTGCAGAGTTTGTGCTAAGAGTACCTCTTTCATCAGTACGCTTTCCACTTTCCCAGCTCAACATTAGATCAATAACAAACTACTTCAGTTTGTGTTGGTCTGGTTCAAAACCATGGAGCTCTCTGAAATGAAGTGCATTGGAGGTGGGAGGTATGTATGTAACCAGTCTAATCTGGAGATATTTGAGAGTTCGTTCTGCTGTTGAGATGTGTACCCTATGACCACTGATGAAGAAGGATTAGAGGTGGTAGTAGAACATCAGAGGAAATACAAAATTTGAAATGGAGGTAAAAGGTCTCCTGTATACCAGACCCCCGAGCAGAATTCAGAAAGAATAAAAAATAAGCTCATGGGTTGAAAGGCTGAGGTACCAGAGGTAAGCACTGCCAGCTGAAATGTAGTGTAACATAAAACTCCGTCAGGCAGAGCGAAAAACCGTGGCAGAGGACTTAGGGGTGAAACAATCACAGATGATAATCCCCTTGAGGCCTAACTCTGACTCTAGAATCTGCAAAGTGTTGCCTTAATTTCTTTCATTAGTAATAGTACTCTGTTACGTGCTTTTGAGCTATGAAGCCAATGGAAATACGTTGCATCTGTTGGTAGGAGCAGTCACACTGGGAGGAGTACAAGAGCTTTAGGAACTCAGCATTTAAGACTTTCTGTAAGAACTGTCTGCTTCTTTTGATTATTCTTATGTTGAGTTTGTCTCTTGAGTGAATGTATTTTTCATCTTGCTGTAAGAGAGACTTGGATTGAAAAAATCTAAGGATTGCATGTTGAGGATGAAGTGTAATACCATTCAGGAAGAAAGCTAACACTACTGGGATACTAATCTTTGATGTAAATAATCTTATTTAATATGTATGAGGACCCTTGGCCTTCCCCTAGCAGTGCACACAGGGAAGTTTTACTGGTTATTTACCCCACAGAGTTTTAGAAAAGCCTGACTGAATTTTCCAAGTATGCTTGTTTATTGCTGTTCTCCCTAGGCTGTACAAGCAAGCACTGCCTCTTGCTTAGTTTAGACAGCAAGATTGAAATTACAATTTGTGGCAATGGAAAGGCAACTGATGATTTTGGTGTGCCCAGGACCCGTTTATCTTCTGCAGACCAGGATTAGTTGTTGCTGTTTCTGCTATGTAGGTTGGGACTCTCTCATAACTGCCTATGGGGCTTGGAGACCTGGTTAAAATAAATGGCACCTGGGTCTCCAAATCCTTGAGGTGACATGGAAAACTTCAGCCTTGGTCCAAATGTGTCTCAGCTTTCTGAATAAGGAAAACCAGGCTTCCAGACTTTGTGTTTGACATTAAGAGAGAAAACTTTCCTCCACTGGAATCTGCAGAAGCTGCCACAGTTATGTAGGGCAGTTCTGCAGAGAGAGAAATTGCCTCTTGGAGCGATCACTCAGTGAAGGAATTGCTTTGGAGCTGCTTTTCATCACCTTCTTATAGGTAATCTTGTAGGGAAGGAACTGTCCCATGTGATGGCATGCAAGATGAGCAAAACTATCCTCTGCATGGTTACTGAGAAGGAAATAGTAATTCCTCCTGTTTCCAGATGCTGCTAGGATTTAGGTTAATGTTAAGATAACATTATGTTCCATCTTTAAATTTTTTCTTCATATGAAGATGTTAAAACAAGTACTTACATTGTATTATTAATAAGCCAAGAGATAAACTTCAGGTTTTTAATTCATTCTTCTAACTTATACATTCACTTTGATTATAGAGACATAATTAGGATGGGTAATTACAAACCCTGTGTTTCCTAGTAACATATTCATGCAGTAGTAGCTATGGTGTTTTACAATATCAAGCTCATATGTAAAGCAAATTATCTATTTAGTTGGAATGATATCACTAGAGCCAAATTAAATTCTCTGATAAGCACAACTATTCATTAGCTGGCTGCACATTATCTAAAAGCCACTTGTATCTCAGTAACAAAGTTGGAATATTATCCTATCCTAGATACGTTTACTCTCAAAAGCTTAATATACAAGCTTAACTAGATCAGCTGAGACAGTTTTGTTTTTCAATTTCCTAATTAACTTGAATTAAATTGCTGCTGACACATCTGTCTTAGAGTTGGTTTCACTGAGCTTCTGACCTGCTGCAAAATCGCTCTTAGGCAGGCTCAGGTCTACTTCTGAAATGACAAAAAGGAAAAGTTTTCAATAGGCAGCTGGGTGAGTTCCCCTTCTATTGATTGCTTTATGCTGTTGAATTTTAAAATGCACTGTTAATAGTATATTAGGTGCTGAACATGCTGGAGAGGCGTCTTCAGGTATTTAAATCAAAATAAGTAAAATATTGACCAAGCTGAGCTCGGTAGCTCACTGAATAAAATTGAAGCAGTATATTCCAGTTTCAAACAATGCATTTGTAGGGATTTATTCCAGTTTAACTCGATGCTTAGGACTCCCCACTTGATTTGGTGCCAATTTGTGTGCACAGGCAAAATCTGAGAGGTGCTGTTACGCTGATCTGAAACTTGTGGGATGATTTTTACTCTTCCTTGAACATTTTCCTGTGTCCTCTTCCAATTCCTTAGCACACCATGTAACTTTTCCATAGGCAAGTGTCGGGGGAAAGTGGGGCGAAGTACTGTTTCTCTGTCTGTAGCATAGTAGAAGGAGGATGGATGGATGGATGGATGGTCAGTCCATCCTCTTGGTACTTGTCTTTAGAAATCCAAGGTAGGATCCTGCACACCTGCAGCTGTCCCTGAGAAGGACTTGTGCCTGGCAACTTTCACAGAATCACAAGGTTGGAAAAGACCTTTAAAAATCGAGTCCAACCACTCCTGTCCTAAGCTAAACCATATCCCTAAGTACCTCATCTACCCTTTTTTTTTTTTTTAACACATCCAGGGAAGGTGACTCAGCCTCCTCCCTGGGCAGCCTGTTCCAGGCCCCGACAACTCTTTCAGTAAAATTTTTTTTTTTAATATCTAATCTAAAACCTGCCCTGGCACAGCTTTGTGCCATTTCCCCTTGTCCTTTGAAACAACTAGAAAAATAAAGGAAGACAACTTTCTTATCATAGTTTCAGGACTTCATACCAATAGTCTGCCACCCCCGATGCAGAATGCCAGGTTGGTAAGACAGTACAAGAGTTGGGGTATCTCCTGTCAGTCTGAGTAGGATGCTTTATCCAGAAGATAATGGTCTTCAGTGACCCAGTATTTCTTATGTGCTTGGTCTTGCTTATGTACCAAGTACTCAGTCCTTGTGATTGTAAGGTATCTTGCTCATATGTCCAGTACTACTGCTCTATTATATAATGAATTAACATTCCTGGTTTATGCATTATGGCCCTGTTTATAGGTTGTTTTTGATACTGTCTAAGTCTGCTGATTTGAATGTTAGTATTACTTTGTTGCAGTGAGGAATTGAAGGGAAAAAAACCCGCAAGCATTCTGTTTCTGGCTTTGTCTGATTTAAAGACACATAATATCTACAGGGAAAAAAAAGCTATTTATTTCTTAAATTTTAAGTGCTATTCTTATCCATTAATTAAAGTATACATTAAATATATATTGATCCATTGAGTGTGGTCCACTTCTGAGACTCAGATCTTAATCTCAAAATTCAGGGCAAAGTAAAACAAGGATTTCTATTGAGTTCATGTCCTGGACTAGAATATTCTGTAAAAAAGCAAATATATTGTCATTGAAAGAAGCTTGCACGGTAATAAGCAGAAAGAACGGAGGCCCCCTTCCATAGTGGTTCCGACTTGTTTGGAATAAATAGCACTGGCTCATAGATATTTCCTTTGAAGCAAAAAAAAAAAGTGTCACTGCTATGATCCTCCAGGAGCCCAAAGCTTTGAGCTAGATTTCCTGCACCTTTTAAAAAGTGAGGCTTCTAGTCACTGACATCAAATATAAACTAGAAAAGCGAACTTCTTATAGGGTAGAGAAAATACAAAGTGAAGTGGAAATAAAATAGCCTTATAAACCTCTATCTTCTTCCAGTTCTGTGTTCTTTCAGGGCGAATCCTTTTCTCTAGTCTTACTTTCAACCCGGTAAGTTGGGGGCTTCCTAAATCACAGTGATTGTTATACAATCTAGTCTGGGTCTCGAGGAAAAGCCATTCTGCCTCCCTGAGGTCTGGTTCTGCGTGCTCACTGTTTACACGAGGTGTCTCCTGGCCTCTCTGCCAGCTCTCTCCCATGTTACAAGATCCTTTCCGCTTCTGCCAGCATCTTTTTTGGGTTTTATTTCTTAAGCAATATTTTGGTATGTTAGTTAAACCTTTTAAGGTGCAGATGGTCTATTAGATGTTGTCTTTACACCTGATCTCCTGTTCTGTGGACTAAATATATCTGGATTCTGTCACCAAGCACTGGAGTTCTTATGCCCTATGCCAAAATCCCACCTACCCTTAAATGCCTTGTTTACTGTCAGCGTTGCACTTGAACCAGAGGTCAATGAATTCCTGACATGGGTAATAGCAGGAACACAGATGTTATATAATGAAATGAATGAGAGTACAAATTGTGCTGAGGTGTTTTTTCATAATGAAGGTACAACCCTCTAGCATCCTGTTTTTATTGATGCATTGTGTGGGGAATTTGAGTGTAGCAGGTTATAAAGTTTTTACTTTACCATTGTGGGAATCAAAATATGCTCCAAGTGTTTCCCAGAGTTGGAGGGGACAGAATAAGTCAATTCTATATTTCCATGTTTTAGTGCAGGGAGACTTTTTTGCCTCCTGTTTGAGATGAGCAAGACCAACAGCTGCAACTGGTGTGCCTGAAGGAAGCAGTTTCCTTCCTTAAAATGTGGAATTTTCCCCTGTCTTTAAAACTTGTAGGTAAAATGCAAATCAATGCCATAGTGATATAATAATCTGCAAGTTAGTCTGACCCATAGTGCTTACTGTTGAAGTGGAGATAGATATAATAAATGATAAATATTTGGAGTTGTGCATTCCCGTTACAACTAAATGTCAATTCCATTCCTACTGCAGTAGTTACTGGCAGATGTGGGAATAGAAAACTTAATCCTCAGGTGTCTGGGGGTGTTTGGTTCAAGTGTATGATATGTAAGCAGGTATAGTGAGAGATGATCCTTGTAAGAAGAAGAAAAGAGTGTCTTAAACACCAGCTGTATTATGTATTTACATGGTAGATATAAATTAAAAGACATTTTTACATGGAATGACATGAGTAAACCACCAGCAGTAGCCTACTTCTGAGTTGATTTTTCCCTGCTGTGGATGATGATAGTTAACCACATTTGCAAAAATGGGCTAGCTATTGAAGTTGCTTGCCTGAAGGCCCGGATCAGGGCAGGGGGGCATCTGAATGTCTTACTCTACTGATCCAAGGGTCTGAGCTTGACATCTGTGTTTTTGTATGTCCTGTGGGTTGTATCTCTGTATGTTGGCCACTGCACCAATGTACTGAATAGCTACAGTTCTTCTTGGTTTTATGGATATGTTTAACGTTACAAACCTATGCCATAATGAACACAGGATGCCTCTACCAGGGATAAAAACCCATGGTTGCATATGCTTGAATTTAGATACATAACCTTGAAATTCCTGCCCTGTTTTTTGCCAAAGTTACTTTTACATAAGATAGGATTCCAATTTAACTAGATTGAATCAATGCCTCAGTTAATATCACACAATGAAGTGTTACTTGCTACAACATTTTCCACATGCCAAGCATTATACATGAATAAGATTTATTAGTAGGTAGTAAGCAGTTCCCATCACTGGCTTCATTAAGGAAAATATATTTCTGGTGTGGAGGGATACCTTCAAGAAAGACGCAGAAAACCCCAAACAAACATATTTGGGGTCTGGAAGATTTAGTTAAGTCTACATTTCCACACTGAACCAAGTACTTGTTTTCAAATCTTAGCTACTGTAGAAGATGAGTGAAGTATTGTCCCACCATTTAACTACTGCAGACCTGTGGCTGTTGGTCAGTCTGCTGAAGCAGAAATCACTTGTACAAGTCCTGTAGGTATAGCCACAATAGTCCTAATAAAAGGAGAGCAAGCTCTTCTTTTGTGCTAAGGCATGGTAATATCCTAGGGAGTGGTAGAAGAAGGAGAACCCACTTTGGTAATAGTTCTCTAGCCTGCTGTGCTGAGCTTTGACTTCAGATGAGAAATATAATAAAAGGAGATGGTGATCCAAACCAGACAAGGATTTTGGGGAGGTTATATCTCCTTAATGTTGCCATGGTACTTAATAAGTAAGGATACGTCTGAAACCTGGCAATGAAAACTGGCCAATTTATTGTCTACCACTAAGCATAAGCTATTTTCTGGTTGCAAGTTGATGAGCATTTTGGATCCTTCTGTTGGCTATAAAACTTGACCAAATAGTCTGATCAAACAATTTTCAGTGTGATGGTTCTCCTTAGCCTGTTTGTTTTGATTGCTGGCTTTTCTTTGCATGCAGTGTTTATTGTTGGTTCAGCTTGGATGTCTGAAATTTCCAAAGGAAAACAACTGATGGTGGATAATGTGACTAACAAGTATCCTTATTCCCATGTAAACAAGGGTAAAAGTGTGTTCACATAACTTCCCTGTAAATACAGCCCTCTTTATAAAAAGAGAATGTTGAAGCAGATAGTCAACTATAAAGTTTAAGAACTGCACATGTTTATAGAATACTACAAATTAACTGGTATCAGAACTGTTCCAAGTTTGGGATTTGGGATTCTCTTGGGTTACAGATTCTTGGAATGGTGACTTTTAGTTTCTCTTATCTGTACTGTCAACCCACACTTTTAAATCTTACCAGTTATCCTAGGCAAAATCAGGGTTATTAGCACCATGATATTCTTCTGGGAAAAGGATTAGATGAAGCTCATATATTCCAGAATAATCTGAGCTGAGTAGCGTGTGAGACAAAAAGGATGCCTGTGAGTTGTTTCTCTAGTTTTGTTTCCTCTCAAAGGTGAAGTGCACTCCAGAGAGATTTATATCCTTCTCAATTGTTTTGGTTGTGTATGTGTCCATGTCCCTGTGGGTAACATCTATTTTTTTTCTACACCCCTGCAGTGATTTAATCTGAGAGCTCTGACTTCACTCAACTTATGCTGAGTCTGTCAGCTGAGGTTTTGGACTACTTCACACTGCCTTTAAGAAGGCTAGATTAATTTTCCATTAAACTATTTCGATTTAATTTTTCAGGCATGAAAACTTGAAACAGTCTTTCTAGATACAAGCCAAATCTTAGCTTATACTTGTGACGGAAAAAGTAATTCTAGTTGGACAATTATATATTGTGCCAATTAAAGGACCCTGCTTTGAAAATTGTATTTGGTTCTGAATTGTTCACTCTGAAAATATAGAAACAGAACCCCTGCTTCTATATTTACACTTTCATGGTAATACTAACATATTGAAAGAACCCAAGCATACAGTTGATGTAGCTGACCATTTTTGTGAAGAATAAAGGTGTCGTGGAGCTTTAGGGGGGCTCTCTGTACTTTCTTGGTGAGATAAGAGGAAAGTACCAGAGCCCTCCAGGTCAGGAGTCCCAGACACAGAACACAAGTAGAAGTAAAAGGAAAACTTCCAAGGAGTACATGACTCTTTCATGCTTCAATCTGTCTTGGCCTACCTAAATCTCTCACACCTGGACTTGATGGGTTCAATGGGCAGTTAACTACTCTGAATGAATAATGGCACACAGAATTGCCTGTAATATAGATAACTTAAAATGGAAGTATGGTGTTTGGCAGACATTCTATGTTTATCCTACATCTCATACTTATCCCCCACTAATGCTTCCTTAACAACAATTGTTGGAGACTACATAGTGAACTAGGTGGGCTTGTGATCCAAATTGCAGGCACAGTGTGTGATTTTATGTGGGTTTTTGGGAGGGGGGGGTTTGTGACTCTAATATAGAACCTTGCATTGAGAAGGAGAGGAGATTTTACAGATCTTGTCTTTTATTTCTCTTACACCTTGTTGAAAATCTTACTGAAGACTCTAGGAAATATAACTTGACTTTAGTGGATCTAACTGTTTCAGTTCTGGGGAAGAAAGCCATTCCAAGTTAACCTCACAAAGTTTAACAAGCAACCAGAAAAGAAAAAAAAAATTAAGAATCCAAAAAAACAATCACCACTGGTGAGTCAGGTTCACATGTGTTGGGATGTATTTGTTCTTGTTCATAGTCACTTGTAGAGCAGCTCCAGTTTGGAGTAGCTCTTTGCAGGTCTCCCAAACCTCTGTTATGCTGCCTGGTTCCAGCTTGGTGTCAGAACCACAGAGTCATTTGTTTCCTGGTAGCACTGGTAGCTTTTAGATCTCTGGAGATGATGTGTGTCACTATCTTAGTACTGAGAACACCAGGACAATTACCCAGCACTTGAATTATTTCATGTTAATCTCTCTTCTAAGCCTCTGTTAGCCCAGTATCATCTGTACATCACCAGTTACTAGGGTAAAGATTCAACATGAGCATGGCAGTTACTGTGTTCTTGTCTAAGTACTTCTAGAAATTATATACATGCAAACTATCTGTACTATTTTTCCCCAAAAAGGAAAAGTGGTGACAGAATGGTTGAACTGAAGGGAAATGTTTGGTCTTCTCTACTCCCATGTGCTGTGCAGGGCCTGGTCATATATAGTTTACAACCTACTGCGCCCACTTGGGTGGGGCATGTATGTCAAGGGGGAAACCCCTCCAGTTTTTACCCTGTTAGGAAAGATCAGCTCACTTTTCTCACTTGAATAGCGGGAAGGCTCTTTTTAACTGTCTTTTCTTTCCTCACCTGTCTGCTTAGGGCCACCAAAACTTATCCAAAGGCCACCTAACGTTGTTTGCTCAAGCCTTGTCATGCTGCACCAGCCCCTTTGGAAGTGCAGTGATCAGGAACAACTCCCCACAAAGACATTTAGCTCTGAAAGATTCTCATGCCCTAGGAGGGCTCAGTGCTGGTGTAAAAGCTTTTCCCCACCCCTACTGAATTCCAAAATGAGAACAAATTGACCTGGATACGATGAATTATCAATTTATTTTTAAAACAGAGCAAGCTCAAGTGCAATTGATTGGAATCAATTGTTTTATTGAACAGTGTAAAAAAGACCTTGTTTCCAAATAGAACACAGTTGTTATGGTTGGATTTCTCATTTAAAATTTAATAACAAAAACAGATTGGGAAAGGGATAAATTTCAGGCACTTGGTCACATGCTCTGACTTGTCTGGCCCTCTGTGGAGCCTGGGGTTGGACTTTGATCCTTATGGGTCCCTTCCAACTAAGGATACTCTTATGATTCTATGAAAGGGGCTGTGTAGCATCTCTGTGGAGGTATGTTTGAGGAAGTGGCAGTGGGGACTACCCAGAAGGGAACATGAACATATGGCTGGGTATTTAGTCATGGGAGCAGGTACCCCTGAGGGGCTGCAACCTGTAGCTGACCCATACTGGGTCAGAGGAGCAGGGAAATGGAAAGAGCATTGGAGGAAAGCAAGAGGTGGCGCAGGCACAAAACAGCCCCAAATGTCCCATGCCACCCATTCCCACTTCCAAGCATAAGGAAAAAGTGAAGTAACATGACACTAGGTGGGTGGGAAGTAAAGGAGTTGGACTTGAACTGACCCTCAGGAAGGAGGAGAGAATTTGTTTCTCTAAGTCTTTTTTCAGTTGTGTTTTTCTACTACAAAAGTTTCACCAGTGCCTAAATCTGTAAGTAAAAATTGGTGTTAATTGTCAATGAGTTAAGTAAAACTCCCTAAACTGGAGACTATTCAGGCTGCAGTTCTCACTTTGCTTGGATTCAGAGTGATTCCCCTCCCTGCATGCACCGTGACACGCTCAAATGTTTCCCTTGCACTCCCATCCACTTTTCCCACACAGACACGCCCCTGTCTGCTGTCCAGAACTAACAGGGGTGAGACAAATGAATGCTAGTTGCTCAGTTTGCCAAACTTTAAAGCTTATTAGGTACCTGAGCACACCGAGGCTAGCAGAGGCTGGAGAAAGTCTGTGCCTGTGGTGGTTCTTGTACAGCTAGGTGCCTGACTGCCCATTTTGGGGACGAGTCTTCTTGGGGAGCTTTCTGTGAGTGGTACCTGGGATGTTTGAAAAGCCTGTGTTTAAACTGGAGACTTTGGAGTGCTTGGGAGAAGGCTTTTTAGTTTCAAAAACAATGTGCTGCTGCTGTGAGCCAAGGCAATTGAATGGTGGGATCTGGGAGCTGCACCCTAGTAGGGCTGATGCAGGATCTCAGGGCTGTCAAAGTTTGGAGATGGCCACCACTGGGTCAACAGTACATGTAGGAAGGTTTTCCTAAAGCATCCTGATCCTCCATGCTCTGGGTGCCTAGGGACTCGTGTTTGTGTTTGGGGGAGGGTGGGGGGAAGTAATTAATGGCAATCACAGCTTCTGCAGAATACGTTAGGCTGGGCAAGTTCAACAAGCAGCCAGCATGGAAACCAGTGAAGCTTTGTTCTGTGTTAGGTCACCTGTTGTGTTAAATTCCAAAGCAATTTTCACCTTTTGTGGGAGTGATGAGAGTTTAATCTTAGAATAGTCATTTCCCATAAATTGTTAATATTTGCTGACCAAGCTGTGTAAATTGGCCTATATCTTTGATTCTCACATAATTTAGGTTTTTTTCTAACTGGCAAGAAGTCACTCAAGACCAACAAAATCCAAGTACATTTAAAACTGAAATGCCAAGAAACAAAATTTTATACAACTGAAATAAAACGAGACTAAACTGTATGCACCTCGCTTGCACCCATCCTAATGCCTGTACCTCTGAATCTAAATTCCAAACCACACAAATTTTAATATAGATAAATTAATAAATCTACAGACACTTAAAACCTACATGAAATGTTATGTGAGTTCCTCTTGTCTACTCATAACCCACCTCTTAGCCCTGCTCATGCCTCTGAGGTACGTGGCATCTCAGCACTAGCAGCCATAGTGCAAAGATGTAACATAATCGTGGAGCAGTGGAAGGATACTACTAGGTCAGATTTAAGTCTGTAGCTGGGATTTGCAAGCAAGATACATGGGCTGCATAAAATCTGCAACCAATGGATGAAACTCTAAACAAATTCTAAAATGTACTGAAACTTTTGGAATACACTGAAGTCGCTGTGTCTTTGTATTATTTTATTAAGGGCTTGAACTTATCATGCCAAGATGAATGTCTTGACTCCCACAGACTTCTGTGGGGAAACAAGTGCTTACATCTTCCCTGTCAGTTACTGGTTTAAGCCAAGACATAGAAACAGAGATTAGATATAAATTTGGTTATAGAATATTGTAACATGTTTCTGGCGCTGTCTGACTTCTGGCAGCCTCTCTTAGTCTGCTAATTTGTGATCAATGCAGTCTGTATTAAAAGGTGATTAATAAGCAGACTGTCAGCTGAGGCGTTATCAAAGACTGACTTTATGGGGGGACATTGATAGTGACTTGAAAAGAGAACATGTTTACTGAAAACAACTGGATAAATTTTTAATGCTTGGAAATGGGATGTAGAAATACTGTTTGTTGATCTGAGGGTATAGAGTCACGATTGTATATGTAGTGTAGTTATGGAAGGGCAGCTCTTGCAAGTTAGCTAGGTAATCATGTAAGAACGGCTTGTGAAGGAGCAGGGGAGTTTTTCTTTCCATAGCAAAGGGATTACTCGTGAAAGCCTTGTACAATCTCGAGGAGAAGATAAAGAGCAAGAACTCGAGGATGGAATGATATCCATCCTAAATACGTCAGTTGTCTCTTTGTTAAAGAAAACAGGAGGCTGACAAAGGACATGATTAGAGGAAAACAGATAGTTAACAAGGCCATGAATTAGCTCAGAATAAGAACACTGCAAGCTTGCAAGACCAGCACATTCCAGGCGAAAGGTGATAAGTACATCGTGAGGAGGCCTCGGGGCCTTCCTCCCAAGGACCACGGAAGACCCATTGCCCACAATTTTTGGAAGAAACTGCGCAATCACAAAGGACTGATAAGCTGATTAGCATCAGAAGCGAGAGTAGGCGGGTTTAGGTAATGAACATGTATATGCGTCAATTGAATATTCATTGTTTCATTGTATAAATATGGGACGGTTTTGCTACTTCGGGTATGCACGCTTGTGGTGGAGCGATCCCCCGTGCATCTGCGTGCATTAAACATACCTACTTTATAACTTTCGAGTTATAGAGTCTATTTCCGTACGTCATTGTAAAGCTTGCCAATGCCACGTGATATGAAGTAGTAAATGACAAGTACTCATACAGACCCCTCCAGATCAAGTGGACAAAGGCTTTACTTTGAGCATAATGAATTCTGACTCTGCCAAATGTAATACGTGCAATCGAGGGAAAGGACGTTGCCCACATGTGAGATTCTGTAAGGTCATTCTAGTCTTCGTTAAAACTGAAAGACTTTGAGGACATGACGAGATAAATGGGATAAACCCTACAGTGAGAAGTCAGTGAGATGCTATTCCAAAACAGGACAGAAAGCATACTTAGTTTTTCTGTTGATGTATGCTTTCTGATGGTGAAACTAATAGTTTGTGTTGGAAAAAAATTGCCTAGGAAGATCTTGATTTTTCCATCCCTTGAATATTCTATGACTTTCTGGAAGGGAGGCTGTTATTCAAGCAGGAATTTTGGCATGGGCCTGATGTAGAAATAACTGTGTAGGGCTTTGTGTTACAGAGGGTGTCAAACAAAATATCTGTAGTGCTGTCTTGTCTTTCAAATTATATAAGCCCTAAATCTTAACTCTTCTAAGGGTTCTTTTTTTTCTTGAAAAATTGTCTAGCACTCAAAAAGGCAAAGTAAAAACAGTAATTCTGCAGAATTACTATCAGTCAATTATTTTCAAACTCGCTGTCACTCCAAATTGCCAGAAATCCAGAAGACTGGTCTGGGTCAAGTGAAACAATTGATTGTTTTAGCTTTGCTTTCTTTTATTTTGTGGCTTTTAAATAAAGTAAAATCAAACTAAGCTATGTCATTCTTCGAGTGGCAGAGCAGTCATCCTGGCTTTATTTGACTTCTTTACAAAGTGTCTTCTAAAACAAAATTTCAACAAAGCCAACCTGACTTCTTACACACTCTTTTGGATCCTATATTGCCATGACTTACACTTCTCTAAGACTAAATATTCCAGCCAGCTCTAATTTTTCTTTTAACTCATAATATCCACAACTCTTGAGTCTTATTCCACACCTTTTTTTACATAGGGAGAATATGAAACACTTGTCATTCTGTTTAACTGTAACTAAACTGTATTTTCTTTTTTCTCTGCAAAAAAGCTCCATTTGTAACTGTAATATTATGTTCAGTGTTGACTTAGATTGTCACAATCTGTTCTTATGTATGATGATCTGAATTCAGCAATTAAGGAACCAACTTATGTTGAAATTCAGTATCAGTGAGTCAGGCCCAGCATGTGTATGTGTTTGGCTTGCTAGTGGAACTCTAAGACGAAAATGCTGATCCACAGGATAACATTTTTCCATTTATTATGCCAGCTTTATGCTAATGAAAACCTAATAACTTTAATAGATTTCCCCTTAGTTTACACCAGTGTAAATTGGAATGAAAATCATATGCCAAGTATTTTAAGAAATAGAACAAACATCAAATCTATCCTTTTCCACTATAGTTCCAAATGGAGCTATGATGAAGGCACCATGTGCTCATGTTTCCATCTGCATCTGATGTGCAGTCTCTTATGTCATCTGCAGGCTGCTGCATTTATGGCCACACTGCAGAACCACTGGTTCACCAAAGTGATCTGTGTGCCTGACAGTCTGTAGTGTTGCTGCAAAAAGTGGCCTAAGGACCAAGCAAACCATGCTTTCTTCCCTAGCGTTACTCTCGAGATTTCCTGAAGGATCAAAGAACATAAGTGACAAAACAAACACAAGAAACAAGAACAGAAAACCCACAAGTTTTTCCAAACTTCAGATTGAAGAATGTTGAAGCACTGCATAGGCCTGGCACAATCATGCTTGCACCTACAGATTTGTCAATAAAGTTGATAGACACCTCTCCTGTAAGTGTAAAACAGGGTTTTGACATATGGGTGGATACCCTCCATTATAGTGGATGGGTTTACCCACAGGCAGGTTGAGATTTGTGGTTAGGGATACACAAAAGTTTTAAACCCTTTTTCCCCTTTAAATTCTGTGTCTTTCAGAATTCAGTTGCTTAATGAGCAGAAGTACTACTTCATGTTCAGAGATACAAAGACTACTGGTATGTGGAAGAAGCTAGAAAGTTTTCTATATGCAGGAAAACACAGTTCAGGAAGGTAAAAGTAAGGAAATGACTAAAATCCATGGCAACACTAATGTGTTCTAGTTCTTGTATGTACTGCAAGTGCTTCTGATGGCACAGTGAAAATAGCTATCACAAAAGTATCCCTTTAGCTTCATAACGTGACCAGCTTATCCATTCTGTACACTAGCAGAGGCATCACTCTTGTGATGCTTAAATTTAGCTATCATTAGAAGAATCAGGAGGCTGGAGCACGTCTCCTGTGAAGACAGGCTGAGAGTTGGGGCTGTTCAGGCTGGAGGAGAGAAGGTTCTGGGGAGACCTTACTGTGGCCTTTCAATATACAAAGGAGGCTTGTGAGAAAGATGAAGAGAGGCTTTTATCAAGCCCCATAGTGACAGGCAACAGCTTTAAACTGGAAGAGGGTAGGTTTAGGTGGGACACTGGGAAGAAATTTTTATGACAGGGGTGGTGAGGCACGAGCCCAAGCTGCCCAGAGAAGATGTGGATAGTGGTTGAGATAAAGACAGTTGAACAGGACAAAAAAGAAAAACAATAATAAAAGAATACACAAAGTAATACACAGAGCAATTCTCACCATCCAGCGCCGATACTCAGCTAGTTTTCGAGTTCACTGCCTGCTGGCCCCACCCCCTTGTTGTATACATCCTTTTGGCTGGTTTGGGTCAGCTGTCCTGGCTGTGACCCCCTCCCTGTTGCTTGGGCACCCCCACCCCCACCGTCTTGCTGAGAGCCCAGTATGAGAAGTCCTTGACTTAGCCCAAGCGCTAAAACTGCTTGGCAATAACTAAAAACATCAGTGTCTTCCTCTCAATATTATTCTACTCCTAAATCCAAATACTGGCTATGAGAAAGAAAATTAACACTATTTCAGCTGAAATTTGATATCCTAGTTACGTTGGGAGAAAAGCAAGATCCTACTGAGTGTGTAACAATTCTATGCACGTGGAGATTTTGAAACAGCCTTGCAATAAGGGTATAATTCTGCGGGTTTAGAGCTGCAGCTTTTACTAGTTTAGCTCCCTTGATCTGCACAGTTTAAATTGGGTTGGGATTTAGCATGGGAAGCATCATATCTGTGCGATCTCATTTGTTGGTAACCACCATTTATTTACAAGCACATTTTGTAAAAGCTATTGAATTTCCATAATAAAATATTCATTTGAATTCTATTAAATTCTTTCCTTTTTCATAAGAGTGCTGGAGACTAGAAGCAGCGGAAGGAAGTTGGGAAATAGGTGCTTCACATGTAGGATACTTTTTTTTTTTGTTAAGCTCTGAACTGAACCGTTAATGGGCAGAGCCTGCACAAAGAAAGCACAGGCATTTACTGCTGTCTACACAAAAACGAGTAGTCTGGGTTATTTTTAGTCAGCCTATGGTATTTTTGCTACTAAAACAAACTACCATATCTTATTTTTAAGTGGAGGCTGAAAGTTCATTCTGGACTCCAAAAGGGCCCGATCTCTTGCAGCTCAGTAAATGACTCCATTTTTCCTTCAATTTTGCTATGTTTGTTAGTGCTTTTGTGTTATGATGCTTTTCCATTGATACAAAGCCTCTCTTGTAAATGATGCTACAGAGCCTATGGCTGACCTATGACATCAGAGCTTATTAGAACACTGGATGCAGTTTAAATAAAACTGAGGGTGCAAATCGAAAATAAAATTAAAGAAAAAAAACCAAACTCTGTAGTATATTGTGCTAGACTGCTCATGTCCCCAGAGATGTATTAAATTCACCTCTACTGTTGTACGAGATGCTTTCTGTGCCTAATCTGAACAAATGTCACTCCTGGCGTGTCCTGTCCCTCAGGCCTGAGACCACAAAAGGGTGAAAGCATTCAGGTTTCCTGAATGCACACAGAAAACCATGCAGCTTCTTGGGGGTCTCATCAGAGCTTAGTCCCTGGTGCTCAAAGGAAGCTCAGATGTGGTACGGCTGTGTCTCTCACAGCTCCTTCCCAAGGTGTGTGATGACTTTCCCCCAGCCCCCTCAGGAGTTTTGGTTATGCTCAGCCCCTTGCCCTTGATCCTTGCCTCTGCTGCTTTGCAGTTGCGCCCGTGGCTGGCCATGGACTTAGCTGATCCTGACCTCATCTGACTTGTCAGCTTCCTGGCTTGACCTCAGGCCTGCCTTGTCACCCAGGCTCGTGGCTGACGCTGCTTAGTGTCACTGATCAGATCTTTTCTACGTTTTGTGTTCAGCATCCCCTGGTGCTCTGCTCCTTGTCACTGAGGACATTGCCCCTGCCTGCCTTGCTGCTGTCATCAACCCCCGGCTAGCTTCTCCGTAAGTAGCAGGCCGCTCTCACTGCTCCTTGAAAGAACCAAAGTGCAATTGCACTTGCTTTCTGTTGATGCTCCACTTGTTTGTGACCCCCCACCTAGCCAGGAAGAAGTTAGCTGGCCTACCACAGCTCTGGTTCTTTTCTCAAATTGCTTCCAAGAACAAGAAGATGTGGTGAATATGGATTCTGGCCTCATGTTGTCTTACACAGGGATTAAGACATGGCCATGTATATTAGACAAGGCTCATCGTATTCCTGATTAAATATTCATGATAGTAATTACTTGTTCGCATTACAATGTTTTCTGCATGTCCCAACAAAGATTAATGCTTCATGCGCCAAGGCAGTACACAAATAAAAACAACCTGGGGGAGGGAGAATGCACATCAGAGATGACAGGGAAGTAAACAGAGCGGATCAAGGAACAAAATTTTCAGTTATAAAAAAAAAAAAAAATCAGAATTTTGAGGAAAGAAAAAGCATTCCAGTGTCATCTGAAAATGGGTGCAATGTATTAGTTTGTTTCTTCAGGTAAGAAAGCTATTTGAGTGTTCCTGGCTGAAAATCTACCAATGACAATTTTGGAAGGCGATTCTGCCACTGCCCCAGTTAGCCAACTGGCTTTTGGCAGTTCACTGCTGCCCAAATTGCTCAGCTGTTGGGCTGGCTGCCAAGGCAGGCTGCTGAGTGACCCGAGGAGACATGCAGTCTCTGTGCTGGTACCTGGGGATTTCAGGGTGGTGAGTTAGCATTTGTTCTTGGAAAACTGATCTGTTTTTAACTAGCTATGTAAGCCTTATGCAAAGATTCAGGGGAAAGCGGTGGCGAGACATAAAAGATGAATAAGTGTCAAGGGTCAAGCTTCAACTTCCTCAAGGATTCTTGCCACAGAAAGAGGACAGAAGGACCTTTCCCAGTTGCTGTGTGTATGTGCATCTCAACTTCAGGTGGAGTTGGGGTTGTGAGACGCAGGTACATACCGTCCTTCAGTGGCCAGAAAAAGCTACTGCTGGATACCTGACAATCCACTGGTGTCCCTGAATGTATTCAGATCCCACTAAAATATGTCAAACCCAGGGAATAAACAGTGCAAACAAGATCCTGTTCAGAAACTGCACAATGTATACTAAAACCTAAAGTTCCTGGGAAGTTGCTTTATAGACAGGGTGTCAGGAGAGCCATGACTGTGTTTTTCTTTCCCATTTAATGTTATTATTGTAGTTTTCAGGTGTGTAATTTTTTTAGATTTTTTTTTTACAAAAGCTTTTCTGTATTTCATGTATAATTCCCTTCTCATTATGCATGTAGCTGACAGCTCACAATCATTTCAAATGGTGTTTTGATGAAAATGGCAGAACTCCACTGAAGTCAATGGGGTGCTATCCATTTACACAGGCCAAACACTCTTCCAGCAACACTTACTGCTGTTTGTTTTTCTGATGTGTGAGTGCTGAAAGGAATAGTAATGCAAACAATTTGTATTTATTGTAGGTCCCATTTTGCTATAGTCATATTCATTACAACAATAGCATGTTGTATAATATTTATTCAGAAAGGGAGGGATTATGTTATCATAACTACCTTGTAAACTGTGTGCTATACAGATTCTTCCCAGGAATGGGAAATTAACCCACTGTGAACATATTCACAAAAACAGATGAGAGTTTGCAGCTTGATATAATAAATCTAGCTGAGGGCTTACAGTTTTCAGTTAAAAACATCACAAACATCTCAACCACATCACCCAAAACATTGACTGGGCCTTAATTTAAATTATTGATTAAAATTAGTTGCGTTTTAGTGTTTGGGTTTTTGGGGTTTTTTTTTTTAGTTGAATGTATAGCATAGCTTTTTATCAGGCCAGGTATTGGCTGCCTTCCCATAAATTTCATAAGTCTAGAATAAGAAGGGAAAGTTATACTAGGCTGTATCATGCATATCTAATGCTAGTATGCTTAGTCACTTTTCCTGGTTCAAATTCATGGCTCTGTTAATGGCTCAAACAAGTTGGAAAATTTCCAGCTGCATTCTGCTCTGTTTTGTTTTGTTTTGGGTTTTTTTACCTCCAAACCTTAAGGGATGTGGAAAATCAGAACCATTGCTTGCTTGCTTGCTTGCTTTCAGAAGTTTGACTACTAGCAATGGGATTCTTTAAGTACAGTGACTGTAAGACTAGATTACTAGAGACTGGAAAAGCCAAATTATGTTGTTGTGCTGATTTGGGAAGATTACTGAAGTATTAGACTTTTTAGATTAGTTTAGATGAAAACAAACTGACCCTGGTATAGATAGGTAAAAATTTGATTGCTTAACTACTAGTGTTATTCTGAGATTGCCTCTGAAAACTGATAGAACTTGAGTTCTTCAGAAAGGATAGAATTGCCTTCCAGGGACATTTGAATGGATTGGAGCCTTCAGAGAATCAAACTTAACTATAGATCAGGGCTGCCTGGAAATTCAGTTTTCCCTTCCAGTAGAAAAATGTGATGCAACTGTAAGAAGAGTTATTAGACTAATCAGTGGTGTGAACGTTCTCAAGTGTTGCTCTGCCAGACTCCTGAAGTGACTCAGTTTTATTGATACCTAAGACACCCTGACAGATAAGAATTACCTACAAAACATACTTGTGCTTACAACTTGCTTCTAAAATGGATTTTAGTGAGAGAGAGCATATGACAGATCATCTTAAAAAACAGTTAAGAATTTGGATTGCTGCTGAGTTAGAGTACAGTGATGTACAGTTTCTCTCTCATTGTAAGCTAGTTCAAGCCCCTGCTTCCTAAAAGAACCACGAAAAGCGGGAAAGTCAAGTTTCAGAGGGAGGGCACTGCCCGTGATGGAGCTGTTTTGCCCAGGGACTTTCCATTGGAGAGGAAAGCTAAACAGAAGAACTACTTGTGGACCCTTAATGTCTTCAAGGTAATCAAATCGTAAAAGCCAAGGTCTTCCACTTACAAATGCATTCCCAGTGCCTAGCCCAGGACTTCAGATCCTTCTGTCTTTGTGTTGAGGTTTACTTGGCTTACTTTCCTTCACCCCCATGCCCCATGGCATCTGTCTTTCCTAATTCCCAAGGGACATGAATCTCAAAGACCTCAAGTCAGGTACTTGCGGTCTGTTTGTACCAATGAGGATAAAGTGTAGAAACGGTAGGTGAACCTGCAGGGGAGGGATGTTAGTGCTGTGGCAATCTCACACATCTTGAAGTCAGGTGATGCCTTTCCTGTCTCTCACTCTGAGGTGAGTTCCATGATCTTCAAGGAAGTTGCCTTTGTAGTCTCTTGTTTGTAAAATGAGAGGGAATGCTTACCTGCCACTGTATGAGGTGCGCGTGGGAAGGGAAGAGTAGAGATACATGGTGAAATAAGCTTTGCTACTCTTTTGGTAATACCTGGAAATCCCACTCAATCCTGCAACACGGTGCTGGAAGGTCTTATATAAATACTCAGTGAGAGACAGTAAAAAGCTTTAAAGTGTAACTGGGGAAAAGAAAAATGAAGAACAGAAAGTGGCAGTGTCCTGGTTCTTGCCAGGCCACAGTCAACCTCCACAAGCAACCAGCCCAGGTGAGCTGAGTCAGCCTGGGCTGTTTCCACACCAATTGACATCACTCCCCCATAAAAGGGGCTGGTCAGGGACCGGTGCTCCTGGGTGCTTCCAGGGCAGTCTGAGTGTGGCCAGGTGTCAGGTTGGTCAGTCCTTGCATCAGGCAGCACTCTGCAATTGTTGGTAAGGTACTCTGTGTTATCACCAGGTGTGAGTGTAATTGGCTGTTATTGTTCACCTTTCAAGGTGCTTTTGTCAGCAATCTGTCCTTATCCCTACCCACGGAGGCTCTGTCTCTTTCTCATCTGGGAGTGAGTGAGCAACATGTGGTGCTCAGCCACTGCTTGGGGCTGAACCACCACAGGCAGGAAGATCTGGAGGTGATGCTGTTGTATTGGAGGTGTTATTGAGTCAGAAAATGTTACTTATCCCTTAAGATTAGTAGTAGTTAATGGCATAACGTAAAGGATGTATTTCTCCAAATTTGGTTTAAAATCTATAAAACGAAAACTAGTTTAACTTTTTTGAAGTAAAATCTGTGCTTTCTTATTTAATCATAACACAGTGCACCATAAAATTTTCATTCCCTTCCGAGTAATAACTGCTAAAGTTTTAGTCATTGTTTCTTATCTGAATTACCAAATCTCTGTGTGAAAATATTTGGAAGTTATTACTGAGTAGTGTGAAAACAGGTTAGAATAGGCTGCTGCTTTGCCTGTTTTTCTGATGTGTTCTATGGTTTTGTTGTAGCAATTATAGGCTGTCTTAATTCAGATTCTTCTGTCTGCCAATATGTCCCTTTAATTATAAAATATGTGATTAATGAGTAATAGCCTCATGATTGTGTGAGTGTTGGAGACACTGAAACGAGATTTCTCTGTTGGGAAGATATTGTATTCTCAACATATGGTCTGAGCTGTGAATTTTGTGATAATCAAAAGAAATTATCTCTTAAGTTTAACGAAGTGTTACTATTAAGATGTTTGAGGCTGAGTTCAAATGATGTACTCAACATGCAAAACTCTGTACGTTTTGTCAGTCACCTAAATAAAGCACCAGTGATAAAACTACAGATCTGTCTCCTCTAGCAGAGCTTGTCTTCCAGATTAGCTCACTACAACCAATGAGGAAAATGCATCCTACTTTTACCAAGGAAGGGAGTCAGAAATCAATAAATTAGGGTCTGAAGTGTTGAGCCATAACTTTGCTGCCTGCAGCACACATTTTGGATATTGCAATAGACATACTAAAATATCTCATGAAATCATGGAATGTTTGTTAGCATCTCTGATCTTGAAAGACAGAAGTTCTTTTATGTTATGAAAACTTCAGCATTTTAAGGTTTCCTTATCTGATTGTGTAATCGACATGTTGAGCTCTGGTTTGCGTGCCTGTATTCCCTAGAATGCCATGGAAAGCACAGTTTGAGTAAGGCTGTGTTTGAGTGTGATCCTATTGTGGAGAGGGGTTTGGACATGACAATTCTGCATTCCACAGAGAAGGGCCCTAACGTCCCACAGCTGAGTCAGAGCTGTAGTTTCCTGGGTGAACTAAGCTGAGTTGGAGCCTGTGGCTTTGCAGTGAGAATCTGTACTTCTGTGGGAAACAGTATTTCTCTTCAGTGTTTTGCATTTGTAGCCTGGTTTGGGGTTTTTTTTTTTGGAGGTGAAAAGTATTGGAAAGTTGTCTGCTGCAGTGGTAGTTGGGAAACCATCATTTTTTTACCTTAAACCCATGTCTTATTCTCTTCAGTAAGGTTTGAGATTAATTTTGTTGTTAAGCAATGCATAGGCTTCTTTATAGGCACCCTGAGCAGTTTATAAACTTCTGCTGCCCCTAGGTAGCAGAATTTAAGAGGTCTGAAATCACAGGCAGAACACGAGTGAGCAGTTTCTATGAAACACCTCAGATACTCTACAGTATCTAAAAATAAGGGGAATTGATATAGATGAGGTTTTAATATTCTTCATAGAAATGGACAGACCCTTATAGATTTTATAAATACTATAAGGAATATTTTTATGGACTTATGAACCCTCTAGGAAATTGCCTGATGTTTCCTGTAATATAGTGACCCCATTAACATCATGTTTATGCACAAAATGCTGTAAAAACAGATGTACTGATATGTGTTGTCATATTTCAGCCAATTTAATTAATCTAAGTGAATGCTTCTGGGTTGGGCATGCAAGTTTAATCTGTAGATAAAAAATTGAGAATTGGTGTACTATTCTTGGAACCAGCATGCACTTATTTTGACACATTTTTAATATGCATCAAAGAAATATACTATATAGTAAAAAAAAATTGGAATGAAGGAAAGAGAAATGTACTGTCTCTGATTTATTTGTCTTCATGATGATTACTGAAGATGCCAGCCAAACGTGTAGCACCAGTAGTCTGTGTTTTGCACTCTTTTCATTCTTCTCCTATCAGAAAATTTAGCTTTAAGGTAGTCCTCGTGATTAAATCCTGTTTCTGTTTCAGTCTGTAGTGATGTACTTGATTTCTACCAGCAGAAATGTGTTCCTGCACACTTGCAGATGTCTTTAGGGACCCTGTGAGGTCTGTCTGTAGGTGTGTCTATGCTGATGGACGTTGGTTAGTCACAGGTCACTTTAGTGCTTTAGGGGTTTAACCTGTAATGTCACCTCTCAGCTGTCCTGCCCATATGGAAGCAGTCACAAGATGCTTGCCTAGCACTTAACCTATCAGTGGAGATTCAGCAGAAGAAATATTTATGGTATTATATCTGCTTACTACTTCAATACACTTGGATTCTCCACTAACCTTCTAGTCCTGTACCATAGGAACATCCCTTAAAAAACAAACACAGAAAAATCTTAATTACCTCGGAAAGAGAAGAAAAAATGCTGTCAGACAAACTTGCCATCATTCACAGATCCCGAAAATGCAGGGTGGCTTTAAGGTCTCTGGATTACAAGATTTCTGGAACTGTCCAAGGTAGTTTTGGAACAAACCTCCTCCAAACCAAACAAAAAGTCCCCAAAACAAACAACCCCCCCACCCCATGAGAACGACAAGATGAAACAAAGAAGAAAGCTTAAATAAATACATATGTATGATTACTATGACAGAACTTTCTGGCTGAGCTTATTTGTCTTTCTTTTATCTTTGAGGCTAACCAGATCTGTTTTCAGGAGGTACTGCATGGATAGTCATTTTGCAGGGGCTCGTGTATGTTGGCAACACCAAAGCACAACTGAGCTGTTTTCTAGGCCTCCTGCAACCTTTTGTCCTCAAACAGAACACCTGTACACATATTGATTTAAAGCTGGCTCTTAGTATCTTTTTCCCCCTCTAGGATGACAAAGGTGATTAGAGGGCTGGAGCACCTCTCCTATGAAGACAAGCTGAGAGAATTCAGGTTGTTCAGCCTGGAGGACGGAAGGCTCAGGGGAGGCCTTATTAGCAGACTTACAGTACCTGAAGAGGGCCTACAAGAAATCTGGGAGGGACTTTTTAGAAGAACACGGAGTAATTAGGACAAAGGGGAATGGTTTTAAATTGGAAGAGGGTGTATTTAGATTGGATATTAGGAATAAAATTCTTTATTATGAGGGTAGTGAGGCACTGGTTACCCACGGGGGTGGTGGCTGCCCCCTCCCTGGAGGTGTTCAAGCCCAGGTTGGATGGGGCCTTGAGAAGCCTGGTCTAGTAAGAGGTGTCCCTGTCCATGGTAGGCGGGATTAGAACTTCATGATTTTTAAGGTCCTTTCCAACCCAAACCTTTCTATCATTCACCCTAAAATGAGTTTAAGAAGAGCTCTCCTACCCAGAGACGGAAGAAAACGGTGGTGTTCATACCGCCTTGCCTAATGAAAGGTATCCATTGCTTCTGGAAATAGGGTCGTTAATTCTCCTGATTTTGTAAGTGTTGATCCATGGTAGTGGTTTGCAGGCAGCAAAAGAAAGGTGGGAAAAAATTAATAATTTATTGTAAATCAGTCTTTCTGGTGAATCTGAATTCACAATGAATATACAAAGCTGAGGTCAGATGGTTTAGCTTTGATAACAAAAGTCCATTTTAAATGCTAATTAACCCCCCAAGTGTATGCTTTTAAAAAAAAATAAATTAAAATCTCTAATCATTTCACTTTGAAGTTACATTTTCTATTAGACAAAAAAAGGAAACTATGCAGCCTCTTATATTTGTCTGGAAGGGACCAAACAGCTGATTAAAAGAATGAACTCTAACCATAAAAGGAAAATGTAATGACATCTCATGAACAATTAAAAAGACTATTTGCATTCTCCTAAGTCTACTGGAAAAAAAAAGGCAAGTAAGGTTGGGCTATAATCACACACTGCAAGGGGATAGAAAAGAGAACATTAAATGCTTTTCAGGATTCCTCCTGAACCCTTCGATAGCACAACAGGATGCTTATTAGCATGCACATTGCTGTGACCTGGTTTACTACTGCTTTGCATTTAGGCAGGTGTTTAAAACAGGTGTAAAAACCTCTATTATTTTTCTTTTCTCTTTCTCAGAACTCTGGTAATATGGACAACTTGTGCTGTTTGTTTTTCTTTTCTTTCCATGGGGATTTTCTGCCCCCTTGGCTGCAGCAGGTGGCTTTATAAGATGTTGTTCAAATTGATTTATAAGCCTTTTGAAACCAAACAGAAAAGTCAGTTGTCAGTCTCCAAGAAAAAAATTCATTCTTTTCTCATTGTACAAATGTGCAGGGTGTTTGGTGTGTCCCTCAAACCCCAAAATGTATTGTGTCTATTGACCCAATAACATCTGTGATGTAAATTAAAGTCCATATTAATTTTCATCTTTGACTGTCCTTATCTGTAACACTATTGTTATCTGATGAAGAAAAGGTTTGGAAGGGGAAGTAACAGGTCATGCAACCTGTGTTATAGTAGTAGAGGCCAAATATACAGCTGGGAGCAGGTCTGAGTATCTAACCAAGATATGAATGTGTCGTGCCCTTAAATGGTAAAATTGAAAAAATACCTAATATTTCTCCAATAATCTCTTAAGTGCCTCTAAAATCTTCCTGAGCTCCGCCAGTTATGTCAACCAATGCTGGAGAGATGTAAGGGAGCTCAGAGCCTTGGGAGGTTCTTGTGGGAGTTTTGTTTTTTCCCTGCATGCTCACTCTCACACAGTTCACTGAGCATCTTTCAGTGGCTCTTTTCAGGACCAATTTGTATTGTAGAGTCAGACTTTCCCTGTGAGACCAGAGCCCTCCACTTACCAAATAAGCTAACAGAATCAGCTACTGGAAAGATTACAGAAAGACCATGTTATGACAGTATGTAGAGTATTGACTGTGATCAGATAAGATTCAGATTCAGGGTTGTTTCAGAGGATAAACTTGTCTTTCTTCATTACCTCCAGAACTCCAGAACAATTTCTGTGTATCACATGGTGAAAGGTTTTTTTCTTTTCTTTTCTTTTCCTTTTTTTTTTTTGTTCTTTTTCTTTAAATAGGAAAATAATTGTTTAAACTGACAAGCAACCTGTAATTCTTATGCACGCAGGCAGGGAAGGCACAAGAGCAGCCTTCAAGGGATTAGAAGTGTCGAACTGTGTAACTCTGAACGGTGCTGATATAATTGACGCTTTACTTAGCAGGGGAGGAGAGAACTCTAGCAAATATGTAGCGGTTATTTTGCTTTCAGAAAGAACACTGTCACAGACATCTCCCTATAAATGCCACATCAGTTGCTAACAAGTTGTTCTGGGAGAATCGTCTTGCTGATTTATGTGCTGCCATGCAATTTTTTTCCAGTCGCTGTGAGTGTCCAGGATTTTCCTTTTATTTATTATGAAAGATTGCTTTGAACATCCACAAGAGAGCCAGTTAAGAAGCTCAATTCTAGATCCTAGGAAACTAATGTACATCCTGTTCTTCATGTTACATGCATTTGAAACCACAGAAAAATAGATTTATTGCCTCAGTTGTAGAGTTGCTAATATCTAACTATTATGCATGCAGTTGGGGACACACCTTCCTTTTAATCCACATCACAATTTAAATTTGGCACTAAGCATGTTTGAAATGAGGAATATTCCCTCTACTTTTACAGAAGAAGAGTGTCTGTATGTGAAGAATTAAATTGGTAGTCAAGGGACTCAGGGGCTGTTCCCAGTTCTCGAAGAGTTTTGCGATTTTAAACAAATCGCTTACTGCCTGACTGTGGTGCTCTGAGATAAAATGGATGCTTGAGAGGGGAGTTGATACAGCATAGGTAAGTGGGGTCTGATGAACAGACAGACAAGTTCTCTTTTCTCAGCCTTGTGACATTTTTTACTTGTTGGGAATGTAGAAGTTGGAAGTTTTGAACTGAGTTAAAGAGATAATACCAGCTGCTGCACTGGGTAATAATACCCACCGTGTGCAGATAGGTGCTTTCTTAGAAGACAAGTTGTATATGGAGCTGTTCGCTTTGAACATAGAATCATAGAATGGTATGAATTGGAAGGGACCCCAAGGATCACAGAGCTCCAACCCCCCTGCCACAGGCAGGGCCACCAACCTCAGGCCTGGATCTACACTAGGCTGCCCAGGGCCCCATCCAACCTGGCCTTGAACACTTCCAGGGATGGGGCATCCACTACCTCTCTGGGCAGCCTGTTCCAGCACCTCACCACTCTTTCTGTAAAAAACTTCCCCCTAATATCTAATCTAAACCTTCCTTCCTTTAGTTTTAATCCATTCCCCCTTGTCCTGTCATTGTCTATCCTTTTAAAAAGTTGAATCCCTTCCTGCTTATAAGCTCCCTGAAGGTACTGGAAGGCTGCAATGAGGTCCCCCTGCAGTCTTCTCTTCTCCAGACTGAACAAGCCCAGCTCCCTCAGCCTCTCTTCGTAGGGGAGGTGCTCCAGGCCTCTAATCATCTTCGTGGTCCTCCTCTGAACCGTCTCCAACAGTTCTACATCCTTCTTGTATTGGGGGCCCCAGATCTGGACACTGTACTCCAGATGGGGCCTCACAAGGGCAGAGTAGAGAGGGACAATCACCTCCCTGTCCCTGCTGGCCACCCCTCTTCTGATGGAGCCCAGGATACCATTGGCCTTGCGAGCTGCAAGAGCACACTGCTGGCTCATGTTAAGTTTCTCATCCACCAGAATCCCCAAGTCCTTCTCAGCGGGGCTACTCTCAAGGAGCTCTTCTCCCAGTCCGTATCTATGTCTGGGATTCCTCCAGCCCAAGTGCAACACTTTACACTTGGCAGTGTTGAACCTCATTAGGTTCACCCAGGCCCATCTCTCCAGCCTGTCAAGATCCCTCTGGATGGCTTCCTTTCCTTCTAGGGTGTCAACGACATCACTCAGCTTGGTGTCATCTGCAAACTTGCTGAGGGTGCACTCAATTCCATCATCGATGTCATTGATAAAGACATCTTCTGATGTGTTTCAGGACATTTTAAAACATAAGGAATAATTCATATCTGATTCCCAGGCTGGAAAAGATGGTACATTATTGTTAGCAGTGACAATGAATGACTAGGTAAGCCCATGGTACCTCTACACTTCTGATGCCCTTGAACATACATTCATACCTGCACTTGGAGAGCACACTGTTTAGTGAAACACAGATGTGTGTCTCGTGGACTAGTACTGACAGTGTGGCCTCCGTGTTGTGAAACTTTGGAGGTGACAGAAAAGCTTGATGCTTTTGTAATTTGGAATGACAGAAATCTAATTTTATGTTTTGGTTTCCCTTGCCACATGTAATGAAAACTTCCCTCTTTTAGGGATTAATGCTTTTATTGAAGAGAGAAACTATGGGATCTCTAACAGATATATATATATATAAAATCAGTATAACACAGCATTAATAATAAACCCCAAGGAAACCTGTTCCTTGTTTAACACATTAAGTCCAGTGAAATGCTACAGTAAGGACTTGTGATATAAAAATCATAGGTATTCATTAAGGAAGTAGCCTTTTTTCCTCTCCTCCCTACGTTGCACATACACTGAAACTTAAGCTTCTGGTTACTTTCTTACATTTTGCTGAAGGAGGATTCCAACTGCTAAGTGCATGTCACCTTCTACAAGTGACAGGAAGGTTAAGTAAAACGCTGTACAGTAACTGTAACAAGGCTAGTAGCAGCCTTTAACGCCGTGCAAATGACACCACTAGTTTTGCTGTCGTGATGTAATGCATGTGGCAAGTTTTACCTGTAGCTGTATGTTGTAGAAGTTATGCTGCCTCCAAAGGCGTGCAGTGCAGGTCACTTTGACCACGAGTCAGGCATAAACTCAACACAGCCCTTCTGCACAGTGCCATCCAAGCGTAAGGAGCTGCCCTGCAGCCTTTGTTTCAACAGTAACTAATTGAGTTGCTTTTTGGAGAGTTTGTCTCATTGCATAGATCTGTTCATTTAAATTCAGATCAGACTTTTTGTATCAGATCCTCTGCTGTGAATTTTCCCTGCTAAGAAAAATACTTAAATAATATACAGTATCTCATGGTCTGGGGAGAAGTTTTGACAGCTTTTATGTACTTATCCTTGTGAGACTGACTGGGTCCTGGTTATGCGTGTGTTCAGTGACTCCATCCTGATATGCCCTTGACTTCCTCAGAAGTAATATTGCAGCCATTCTGGTTTGAACAACTAAACAACACCAACAAAGCATAATAACGTGGTGAAAATCTTCACTCTGAGTGCTTTGGTTGCCCTCTTCTGTTTTCTCACACAAACTGTTTCAGGGTAATTAATTAATTGTCATAGAGGAAAAGTAGCTAATGAAGCTTTCTTCACCAGCCTTGCCCCAGTAACTACTTGCTGAAGAGCCAATGTGTAGTGCCAAAGATGAGCTGAATCATGAAGAAGTGTACAGTGTATATCCTTTATAACACTGTCAAAGATGAAGCTCTTAAAATTCTTTGCTTATATTAATAGCATCTGGAGCTAAGGAATTGTGCAGTTGGCTTTTAATACCCTAAAGGTCTTTTTAAATTTTCGAAGTGAAGATTATTTATTTAAAAATGCAAGCAGACTCCACAGCTGAGAGGAGCAGATGTTTTAGGGGCTGCATTTTTCTCTTTCACCTTGAATTACATAGAAAAGGAATTTTTTCCCTTCTAGCCTAGATAGCACCACCTTGGATGTGCAAAACGGATCACTGTATGGTAGCCATTTATACCTGTGTGAAATGGCTTTAAAATTACACTGTTGTAACTGTCCGGCATTTCCTACCTGCTGGAAGGACTGCAACAAGAGAGAGAAGTCAAATGGATGGTGCAGCTGCTTTCATTTAAATCCAGCGTGCTTTTGGGATGAGAGACCTTGATTTGCTGGGGCTGTTTATTCTGGAGCAACAGTATAGTTTTTGCTTCTACATCAACACACTAGATAAAGAAGAGAATATTTATACATTCGAGGCTGGAAACGCTAAAGGCTAAGGCTGCTGAAGACTTCTTGTATGTCTTTCACTACCCTGATAAAGATGACAGATTTTCCTCATAATAACCAAAATAAATATTTTGGCATTCAATTAGACTAGGTGGGATAATGAATATTACACTGATCCTGCCAGGGTCATCCTCAGCGACTGTTCTTCCAAGGAGACACTTAGGATCCTGATGGATCTCCTCCTATCACATGTCCCAGGCAATGCCTATATGGTGCTGTTAGGAGGGATAATGAAGAGAGATTGCTGTGTTGTCTGTATTACACAGCTTAATGATTTACCTAGAGCATAACAGAGGTGAGAGCTTGGATGAAGGCTACCTTCTGAAATTCAAGCTGATTGATGCTATGTTTATGGACTAGGAGAAGACGCTACAGAGGTGTTTATATCCATAGACTTAATTTGAAGAGATGCCCTATTATCTGTCATTCAGGCTAATATCCTACTCCCTGGAGGCCAAGGCTCCCCTTTCTCATAGGGAAAAGGCTGTGGTCTTTTACATCACGGAAGTGAAGGTCTCTGCAGAGATCTGGACATCACCTTTTAAGATCTGTCTAGATCTCTTGTATACTTTTCAACAAGGTGGTAAAACTACATAACTTATGTCTAAACTCCCATCGGAAATTATTTGTTTCCCCTCTGGTGATTTTGCTTACAGGAGAAAACAGCCTACTTGCATCTACCAGCTAACTGTATTGTTCTTTTCTCTCAGACTGTAGAGCTGTGTCAGTATGCCTCTTTCTCTGTGTTCAGCTCTGTCTCCATGACACTGTACAAATGTGCTGGTTGGTCCTGCCTATTACATATGGGTTTCTCCCTCTTACTTCTCCATTCTGAACCTTTCCAATATAAGCAGTATAGTTCCTATTTGGCCTAGAATCCCACAATATCCTGGGAAAGTTTAGAATGAGTCACTATCTCTCCTTGTCATGACTGAAACTTTCAAAACATCCATTACTTCTCTTGGGGATACCGCTTTCTACTTCAGGTTTCAACAAGAACCCCAAAACAAGCCAAAGTGGAATCTTAGCCTGATAGTGAAGATGAGTTATTTTCACTAAGCCATGATACCTAACTTCTAGCAGAGTGAAAGAATTAAGAAGAATTTTTAAAGTAACTTTTAATGCATCTGTCATTCCTTTCATAACTGAATTACTAAAACTCTAGCAGTATTTTGTATTTTACTTTCTTTATATGTAATTATAGCATTAGGTCATCCCAGGGTAATTTCTTAGAAGAAAATAACTTCTTTCATTAAATCTTGAAAGTTCAATTGAACCACTTTAAGTTGTTAAAGTAATTGAAGAATTGAAAGATAATTGATATTCCATGACTAAAAGACAAAGGTTAAAAAAATAGACATTCTTTGATTTATTTAAATGAAATTAAAATCACAATATGCAATTCAGTTCTTTGTCCTTCCTTTCTGTGTTGTGAAGGTCCATTTCTTTTCACAGATTGAGATGTAAGTCAGAATGCAAAGGGAGAGCAAGAGCCAACCCATGTTCAAATCCAAAAGGTCACACATGGTTTTACTCACTTCTCTGCCATAACTCTTTAAAAACAAAAAAAAAAAGAGAATTGGGTAGCTCTGGATGGGGAAGAATTTTGCCTTTAAACAGCATCTGAAACACCCCATGAAATGTATAGCCCAGCCTTCAATAAACAAGAAATAGGAAAGGGCTAGATGAAAAAGAAACTCAAGGACAGATGGTTTGTTCTAAGAAAAAACCAACCGGAGGGAAAAGGGACAGACAAGAGCTCAGAAATTGCTTGTAAAAGCACCAGAAAGAGTAACTAAGGTAAACACCCCAGACAGCAACTTGTTGCCAGAAGACATCCAGCAAGGGGATTTCTGCTGCCTGGGTGCTGCTTGTGTGACTGGGCTGCACCTTTGACTTAAGGGCAAGATGGTAGCGTTTCTTTGTGTCTATGTTTGCTTGCAGGGCAGGTTCACTTCTCTCTGTATCTGGTATTTCTGATCATCCAGACAGGGACACCAGTTGCTATGTGACACAGCTGCCTATGACAGATCATACATATGAACTTCATTTTGATGTGTCAGGGACTGAGTCAATTAATTGCAATCACCTTTCTGTGTAAGCACAGTTAATACTAAAAAAAAAATCCCAAACCAACCCAAACCCAAGAAAACAAAAAATATGCCTCATTGTGTGCCTTTTTAATAGGCTGCTGGTCTCCAGCAAGAGCACAGTCAGACAAAGATGTTTGTTTCCATTTCAGATGTATAGTGACAGATGCAAAGGTTAAATCTGCCTCACAAAATCACAGAATCGTAGGGGTTGGAAGGGACCTCGAGAGACTATCAGGTCCAACCCCCAAAAGTAACAACCATTTTCACATGTGCTTTTCTACAGAAGGGGGATGAGTTTCTGCCAGGATGTCTGTTTTGAAAAAGAATATACTTCTCTTACATGAGGGTGGGGTAAGAGGGGGGCATTAACCAGGTCAGCATTTTTGTATCGTAAAGGTATTAATGACAAAAAAGTTATAAGGACAAAGAAACACATATTGAACAGCCCAAACTAGAAAACTGAGCTACAGCTGTCAAAGCAAGTAGCAAGAAAACAAAACTGTCTGATTAATTTCAGTCTTCGACACCTCAAATAATTTCTTGTCGACCTTTTCTCCATAAGTCGTGGTAAGAGCTAACTTAAATCATCCCTGCTGTCATCAATCCTGTTTTCAATGCTACAACTGGAAAGATGTACTACCAGTGATCAATTAGAAGACACTACTGCTTTTATAGTGCCATGGCCCATGAAACAATAGTGCCGTATGAAGACTACCTTGTCCTTCTCAGTGTCCTTGATACCAAAGAAAACCCATAAGAGGAACAAAATAGTGAGTAATGTTCTGTACGTGTCTCATTTTTGTTCTCTGTGAATTAATATAGCCCTGAAAATGGAAAGGAAGAATTTGAAAATGCATGTGTGTCTTTCTGTGTGGCCCACCTAAGTGTATGTAGCAAGCTGTAAAAGCTGTTTCAGCCTCTCAGTCGGCTGAAGAGCAGCTTCTAGTTAGCAATGTATCTAGTAAATTAAAGTGAATTCATATTGCTTACATTGTAGGAAGTGCAGGAGGGAAAGGAAAAAATGATACTAGGGGTGGCTTCAAGGCATATGCTGTTTGTGGGTTTAGCAACTAGGTGCTTCTGTTTATTCAGAATATGTTTTTATCACCACTGCTTTTCAGGGTACCCAGTGTAAAGAGGCTCAGATCCCTCACGAGCATTCTCAGTATGATGCCACACACATTGCCCTGCTGGAATTTCTTGAGAACGCTTCCCGGGGGCTGAAGGGAATTGCATAATTTGTCAGTATGATTCATACTGCTTATTAACTAAGTGCTTCGAATGTTGCCAGTTCAAGTGGACAAGTTTCAGTCAGCAAGTTTGTATATCGGGCTCTAGCAAACGATAATTGATCTGGGTCATGGATGCACATTCACATGTGCTAAAGCAAGGTTATTGAAGTTGGCACAGGTGGTAATGTCTGCCATTGCCCATGGAAAAAAGGAGATGTGTAACACTGATTTTAACAAACTGTAACTATTAGGTTAGGTTTTGTCATGCTGTCTGAACATTTCCATTCTTGGGTTTTTGGTTTGTTCTTGACAGTAAGAATAGAATAGCTCATCATATCCGTGATGAGTTGTCACAGCTACTTTACTGGAAGCTTTAATACATACGTGCTTTTCAGAAGCAAATTCTGCATGCTTATCAAGGTGTTCATTTGTTTCTGTCATAGTTTGCTTAGGTGCTGCTGAGTTGTAGTTTGCTGAAAAACTCTTTGATTAGTAGACTCAGAAAACTAATTTTTTGATGTTTCATCTCCGCTGAGCGTGCTCCCTCCCCTTCTGCTTGCTGGGGATATTCTGTCCTCATCCTGTGAGGCCTCAGGCCAAGAGTTCAAAATGGAATAGAATTCCCCATACAGCTGGAATAACTAGAATAAACTAGCATGGTGATTTGACAAAGTTTTCTACATAATTTATGTTTGCACAGTTTGCTTTTTCTGCAAACTTTCTATGGTGGTGCTATTTAAATGACTTTAAAATGCTTCTGCCAATATATGTTCCTGGCCTTTCAATACATAATTTCAGACTATGGCAGTGTTATCATGCCTGGGCTTTAATTAAAACACTTTGATCATTCTTGTAGGATCACCAAAAGAGGGGAGGAGTTTTTTCCTACCTTTCAGATGAAAGGGAGAAGAAAGGAATATGGGTAGTCACTAGAAAAAACACAGATGAGACCTTTGAGTCTAGACTGGAATAGTGGTAAGGAAGTTTGAGTAGGTGTACTAGGTGCTATGCTAGAAGAAGAAATTTTGTCAAGGGACCCTTTATTACTCTTTTTCAGCTCAGCATTTTGTTCAAAGAAAAATGTTACAAAGAAAAGTCTTGGGTCAACCTGAATGACCTGGATCCACTTCGAGCCTTTTATTTTGCTGAGGAAACTGAAACGAGATTTCTGTATTCAAAATTATTTAAGGGGAATCCTTCCTTTGAAATAAATCTGTCTACTCCCTTCACCAATGAATGTCTGACAAGGTGAGTTAATTTGAAGCAACAAGTGAGTTTACCTAATCATATGTAATGTTTAGCTTTATCTTTAAGGGAGAAACTGATCATGTGTTCAGAAACTGTGTGTTGCCTCTCTTTGTCCTTGCATGAAACTTTTTTTCCCTCTCTCATATCTGGAAAAGTTTAAACCAGAAAACTTTTATTTGACTTAAGAGGCAGGACTGGGTCTTGGAGAAAGTTATTGACAGAAGAGTTCATGGACATGGGAGCAAGCTGTTCCAGGGAGCTTGTGTGAGCAACCAATGTGCCCAGATTCCCACATTAAAAAAGTAATGCTTTGACTCTCTTTAAATTGCAGGCTTAAACAGTGTTGGCTCCATCAAGGGTATCATTGGGGTACCCCATTGCCTCCAGCAAGGTTCTGATGGAGTGCAGGGAAGATGCATGGACAAATCACAATCAAATTCAGTGGAACAATTTCAGTATGCAAGGAATATAGAGTGGAAGAAAGAAGTTGACTGGCATTCACATATGTAGGAAGCATAGGGTGAGGGAGATACCAGAAAGGATGTGGGACTGGCTCTGGGCAAAGTTATATGGAAAGGACTGTGGGATGAATCTTGAAGAGGGATGGGAAGGAAAAAGCTAGATCCCTGACTGTCACCCCATAAAACTAGAAAGAAAATCAGAGTTTCCACAGTTGCATGCTTGACAAAATGGCTATGACCTGGAAAAGAGAGGAAAGATAATAAAACCTTGTCTGCTCTTCTAGAGATTGCTATAGCTGTGGAAAGCAACCTTCTCAAAGAGTTGCTCCATTTACTTAAATAACACAGGCATGTATGGCAGATCTAAGGGCTTTCACCCTGCATTTTGAGGCATGTAGGAATGGATTAGGGAATGCAGGGTGCAGTTCCAGGCTTTCAATGTTTGGTTTGCTTTTCAAATTTGGGGATATTCTGCCAAAAACTCCTCTGTTTAAGATTACTTTGAGAAGGCAATCTATTAGTGTTTCCTATTAGTAAGAAAAGTGTGTTAAAAGTAACAGACAGTGATCTCAAAGGAATATTGTGAAGATAAAAAGGTTTATGAAGTGCTTGGTTACTGTAATGATAAACTTTCTAGAACAGCCTGTGAGAATATAAAGATGTGTCTGAATATGCTGTTTGTTAAACTATGTGTTGGGACACTCGTTTTAGACATTCAAATCAAAATATTTAACAGTTCTGCTCATTCCACAAAAATAACTTTAGAAAACCTGACTTGATAAAATCAGTATGGCTTTTTCTCCCTTTATTTTTTCTTTTTTTTTTTTCCCCTGGAAGTAATGGAATTGGCATAGTCTGTAATTTGGAAATAGTATAAGCATGTGACTTCAACTCTCACAGGTTACTTTATATCCTTGCCATAGTGGATAATGATCTAAGAAGTTCAACCTGCAAGTTTGGCAGGGTGGGTTTTCTTTGCATTGAACAGTTGTTTAAGCTTTTGCTCCAGTGACTTTAAAATGGATCTACCTGGCTGTATGAATCCCATATTCCATTTGCAGTGCTTAATAATTCTAGAGGTGCTTTATACTCTTAATTATATTGGAGGGTGAAAGGTATGATTCATATTGATTTTAATTAATTTTTCTGAAAAAGCAAAATGAAAATTGTAATATAAAATTGCTTTGTGCTTCCACATGTGGCCTCTTGAGGGCAGTAGTCTTTCAGAGCTATAAAAAACTGAGTCTTGCTTAACTTTTCAGTCAAAGCATGCTCCTCGTAATAATCATAATTATCCATTGGCAATGCAGAGGGATGCTAGAATTCATTGTGTCATTCAATCAATAAAAATGCTGCACTCAAAATTTTCAAGCCAGTTTGTTCTTAAAAGTGTCACACAAGCATTTCTATTTGTGTTTCATTATGGTATAATCTGTATAACTGGACCATATGTTCAGCCTAGGCCTTCTTCTGAAAATCTCTCAACTGCACCAGAAATACACAAGATTAGAATGATTGTTCCCTTGGTGATTAGGAGATTTCACAGATCTTTAGAACTGTACAAATCTGAGAAAGTCTTTGGTCAAAACAGTTGATTTATCTACATTTAGCTCATCAAAGTATATCTTACGCATATTTCCCATATAAATTCCATTATTCTTAACATTCTACTACTTTTGACAGTCATCTCCAAGGATACATGGATAGGAAGACTAGGCAATCTTGGGTCCCATAATAAGACCTCACTGGTTTTTTGAACTTGAGAGTACTTAAGCGTTTTAGTTAAATAGAGACTCCTGTTGGATGCAAATCTAGTTTTACTTGATTCAAAGAGAAAACTGCAGAGTTATGGTTCCAGCAAAATCTGAAATGAAAAGGAGGGAAAACCCCATTCCATTCTTATCCACATCTTCCCTATTATATGGCATAGTCATTGACTAAAGTACTGCTCTTTGGAGAAGGAATTTCAACCACAAACCTTCCTTTCCAGGTGACCATCAGTAGGGTACACTATAAAGCTCTTTCTTATTCTGTCTGTAACATTAGATATGAATTCACTTCTTTTTTAGAAAATCCTCAACAGGATGGATTGTGTGTCATCAACATTGTAGATGGTACAGCCAGTGTAGTGGAACTTGAGAGTATGTCTCCTTGTCTGCAAGCAGAGAAAGAAATTTATTCCAGGTCCTACTTCTCCCAAAGAAGTGTTGTAATCACAGGCCTTTTATGTAAAATAACTTTTCCCTAGGGTTCTTGCCTTCCTTTGTTTTAAAGTGGTGGTAAGCACTGTGGTATCTGTGACAGCCTGATCCATACTGTATCTCTTGAGAATGAACTCCTGAACTCCTTCAGAACATCTATAAAGTTTCTCAAGTCTGATAAAGGACAGAACTACAAGATGGATAACAAATCTGGCCATGTATTCAAGGCCAGAGCACTGCCCACCACTATTGCAAGCCACAGGTTTAAACACTTGCCTGCAGAACCTGAAAAACATAATTCAAGACACCTATGGGATCTGGGACATGAAGACACCATTTTTAAGCATAATATCTGAATTCTGATTAGTCCTGACTAGAATTTATTAGTAGATTGAAAAACACTCTCACAAGTTTTCCCTAAGTATACTCCATTAGGACAAGCCAAAACAAAAATCTAGATCCGGAGAGCAATTTAATAGATTTTATTCACACACAACATAACATTTGCAGCTGTTTTGGGAGAAAATAACAAATTGATAGCGAAGTAATATGAGAAACAGGTACCTAATTTCTTGTAATAATTATCAATTTAAATTTTAAAAGTCTGAAATATTTGGAGCTGGGTAAAGGTTCTTGACTAATGTGTTGCGTTATTGAAAAAATCTTTACTATCCATTTCACATAGTCTGCTTTGCTACTAAAACCAAGATCATGTTTGTCTTTCATAAGCTCTTTAAAATGCAAACAGATTTGATGATGATGCTCTGTTGAGGGCTAACCACCGCAACTGTGCTTTCACTTCTCAAAATTATCACATGACTTCCATTCCTGCAAGAGGAGGAAGATTTACACAAATGATACACACAGGAATAACCACTTTGAAGAGTTGCTATATTCATGCATTACTTGCCCACTGACCAAGTGAAGCCACTTCCCTGATTCACATGGTAGTACAGTCGGCTCTGGAGGACAGGATTGTCTATCCGTGTTCCCGCTTTGCCCAAGCCTTTGTGCAATTCCTATCTGTTAACTGGGTTGGGAGCTATGCTGTCATTGACTGCTGCCAAGCCTGGCCTAAGGCCTGTGAGGGCGGTAATGGGAGCCTTGGGAGGCAGCCACACCCTTTGGGCTCATTTGTTAGAAAGTTTCTGGTCTGAAGGGTGATGAGTTCACAGTCTTCTAAGGCTAGAAGCTATAATACAACTATGGATTAGAGAGAAGGAAGGCAAAGATTTTTTCACTTGGCATCAAGCAAGCAAATGGTAGGACCAAAGTTGATCTGTTGCCATTCACCCACATTGATTCATAGGGTTGATGCGTGTGGGATTTGCTATTTGGCCTGTAGCTAAATTGGTCCATTGGGTGATAATTCTTTTGCTGTTAATATAAAGCACTAGTTTTGAACATGTGTACTGGGTGCAGGTGTCCAAGTGCTGGCAGAAACGATTGCAGGGGTTCTGCAGAGCTGGCCCTGGGGTGCGGAGGTGCCGGGGCCGCCTGGTGCCAGGGACACAGCCGGCTCCAGCTGGCTCCATGTCCCCAATCCGGCAGGGCCCAGCCCCGGGCGGGCGCCTCGGGGAAAGCCTGGGTAAGAAAGGGCAAAGCGCTGCCCGGCAGCCGGGGCTGAGGGAAACGCGGGGAGAAACAGTCCCCCATGGGAGAGAGGCAGGAGAGGCTCCATCCATTGTGAGGAGGGAGGAGTGGCAGAGAGGAGTTGTTATGGACTGACTGCAGCCCCCATTCTTCTGGTTCAGTGGAGAGAAGGTAGAGGAGTTGGGGAGGAAAGAGTGAAGTGGAGCCTAGCAAAATGGGTGGTAGGGTGGTGGGAAGGTGTTTTGGGTTTTGCCTTTTAATTCTCACCATCCAAATCTACTTTAATTGGCAATACATTAGTTTTACCCAGGTCAAGTCTGTTTTGGTAAGGGCTCTTCTTGTCTTTGTGTGACCCATGAGCTTTTCCATCACATTTTCTTCGCTCTATCCTGTTGAGGGGGAGTGAGTGAGTGAGTGAGCATCTGTATGGGCATCTGGCAGCCAGCCAAGTCTGACCCACAACATGTCTTGCGTTTCTGCAGCATCAGCTCTGATACCCAGTTTTGCATGTTCATTCTTAGTGACCACTGACTATGCTGAGCTTTCAGCATGAGCTTTTGCCAATTTCAGGTAATGCTACTCTTTATCAGGTGATTTTGTGACACTTGGCACCTCAAGTACTGTGTTCATTTCTGGGCCCCTCACTACAAGACAGACATTGAGGCCCTGGAGCGTGCCCAAAGCAGGGCAATGAAGCTGGGACAGGGTCCAGAGAACAAGTCTTATGAGGAGCAGCTGAGGGAACTGGGGCTGTTCAGCCTGAAGAAGAGGAGGCTGAGAGAAGACCTTACTGCTCTCTACAGCTACCTAAAAGGAGGCTGTAGACAGGTTGGTCTCTTCTCCCAAGTAACTAGTGATAGGACAAAAGGAAAGGGATGCAAGTTGCATCAGGGGAGGTTTAGATTTCTTCACAGAAATGGTTGTCAGTCATTGGAACAGACTGCCCAGGGAAGCAGTTTTGTCACCATTTCTGGAGGTGGAAAAAGATTTAAAAGACATGTAGATGTGGTGCTTAGGGATATGGTTTAGTGGTGGACTGGGCAGTGCTAGGTTAACAGTTGGACTTGATATCTTAAAGGTGTTTTCCAACCAAAATGATTCTATGATAATTTAGTGCACTCAGTTGTATTAGTGGTATGGTAAAAAGTATGAACAGTCTTTTATGCATTTCATAGTAATAAATGTTCTTATGGCTCCACTCACTCCCCCCCCAAAAACAACACTTCACAAGTAAAATGTGAAATTTTGTAATCCATTCCAAATTATGAGCTGCTAGCGGTAGTTAGAGTTGCTGTTTCAAGCTAAAAATTACCATGCATAGATGGTAGCTAGTAATTTTATTTATTTTTTCTCTCTAAAGCTTCCTGTTGTGTTTAAACTGCTCTAATCCTTAGAAGAACACATGGGGTATAAAAGCTGTCTTACTGTAAAATTACGAGACATGCACAGCCCTCATCAGATGCAGGAACAGGAAAACCAACTTTCTGGGTTTTCTACCTCAAATACTAATTAAGTGGTGTGTTTTTTTTTTTTTTTGGTCTAGGAGGATGGCAGTAGTTCTCACTATCTCCAGTAGTGCAATGTGAACAGTTCAAGAGAAAAGGGAAAGCTAAGCTGTAACTTGCTATCCAAATAGCGATGTGCTACAGGGAACATGATACGTTCAGGTGAAATAAAAAGATTTTGCAGGCCCTTAGGAAATGCTAATATGGAAGCAGAGGTACAGAAGCAAAAATCCATAGTTGGTCTGGAGACCAGGGACCAGGCTGAACCCCCTGAATGAGCAGCTCATATGATTGAAGTTAGCAAAATCTGTGATATTTGCTTCTGTTCTCAATTTTATTTGACACAAACTCTAATTGCTGCATTTAAGACTTGCCTGTGGAAGGGTTTTGGGTTTTTTCCGGTTACTTCTTTCTTCAAAGTCCTGCTCAGGGTGAACCAGGCTAGCTGGTGTCTGATCTGGAACTTCCAGGCCGACTATAATGAAAATCAGGCTCTGGTCTTTCATGTTGTTGTGCAGAGAACAAGCCCAGAGTGTGCATTTTAAAAGGAGATACAGTGCTGTCCAGAAAGTTCAAGTGATTTTTTTGTTGTTGTTGCTTCAAGACTTCAATTAAATAAGACCATTCTTTAGCAGTTATTGTGTCAATCAGTGTATTTGCTCTGTGTGCATACAATCTTCCTGCTAAAAATCTGAGCTCTTTGTTGTACTAGGTACAAGGGAGTCTGTTAGATCAAACAGAGGCATCTGCAACAGCATGGGGTTCAACAGTTCTTTATCTAGTTAAAGATATATGCAATAAATAAAATCCTTTTCTCCTGTCATGTTACCTCTGAATTTGTTTATGATATGTCCCTACAAATTTCAGGGTACTGCCATAAGAAAAGAAAGGGCTGGATTAGAGGTAATTCAATATATATGACAGTGTTCATCTGCAGAGATCAAAAATTTGTATGTGTTAATTTTGTCACATCTACCTGTGCCAATCGCATGATTTTTGCCTTCTAACTGCACCAAATGTAATCCTTTGGGTTGAACAGTTAAGCAAGGCACAATTGGTGCTTTATTTCTCTACAGTTGTCCTGCTTTCTTTCTTTCTTTCTCCTGTTTCCAGGGAGAAGAGACAGGTAATTTAAAAGCAAAATGTGAGCATCTTTGCCACAAGTGTCCTCCTGACTGAATGTTTCTGTTGAAGTGCAGATAGCAAATACTTTATTTTTTCATGCAATTCTTCTGAATTGTAGTGTAGAATTTATAGGAGTAGAAAATAATTTTTTTTAAAAAAATCAAAGATTGGCTTTAGTTGCTTTTAAAGAGGAAGGCTTTCCTCAACTAAACCATACCATAGGTTTAATGTGACACACAGGGTAGTGGACCGTTTCCTACATGGAGCACTTTCATCTTACTAAGTGAACAGAGGGGATGGGCTATTGTTTCTTTGTTCCTACCCCTGTTCAAAGAGGCCTTGGTTGGTGGTGTAGACACATAGGGTGTCTAGGAAAAAGCCAAGAAGAGTCAGTAACCTGGAGAGCCACCAGCATTGACAGAAGGTGTTCCACCGCAGTCCTGTAAAGTACAGCCCTCAGAACCTCTGGGAGGTTGCTGAAGTACTCCCTAAAGTCTCTGATGCATGCAGGAGGAAGAACAAGAGTCTAAGGGAGATGTATGTAGGGACAGACAGACAGACATGGGTATAGCCTGAAAGTGTGCAAATTATGTTAAAGTGTCTCCTGTAAAGCTAGGTCATTGTGAGGGTGGAGGGGAAGGTATCATGACAAATAGGAGCTTACAGCCTTAATGTAGCTTTCCTTGGCTGCCTACAAATTTTCTTTTATCCCCATTGGAGTTCTGTTTGCAAGTACTGATGTATTGTTGAGCTTACTCTCACAATTTAAATGCCTAACTGTTTTAATTCTTTCTCTATATATAATTATAGGAATGTACTTGCAAAGCACCTACTGAATAGGTATGAAGCACGAGAGAAGGTATTGTCACCCCGTCTGGCCATCTCACTTGTTCAGTTGGAGTGCTTTTACTGTTTCAGAATATGCTTACTTTCTTCAGAAAACAAACCCAAGCATTAGACTGACTTGCTGTGGTGGTTTGACCCTGGCTGGAGACCAGATGCCCCCCAAAACCACTCTATCACTCCCATTTTCAGCTGGACAGGGGAGAAAATACATATATTGAGAGACTCAGGAGTTGAGATAAGGACAGGGAAAGATCATTCCCCAACTAGTGTCATGGGCAAAACAGACTCAATACAGAGTAAAGGAAAGAAAACTCTAATTTATTACACTGCACATACAGTGAAACCAGAGTTGGGCAATGAGAAGTGCAACCAGATATTAAAGCACCTCCCCTCACCCCTCCCCTCTTAGCAGGCTTCACTTTAGTCATGTTTTTCTCCCTTCTCCCCATCCCCTCCCCGCCCCCACATTGTGGCATGGGGAGGGGCAGGGAATGGGAGAATGGTGGTTTTGGACAGTTCCTAAGGAGTTGGTTTGCTTCTTAGCTGGGAGAGGGAGGCATTCCTCACACCGTTCCCCTGCTCCAGCATGGGGTCCCACCCACGGGGGACAGTCCTCCATAAACTACTCCAGTGTGAGTCCTTTCCTGCAGGACTTCAGCTCTTCACCAGCTGCCCCAGCGTGGGTCACTCCTGCGGGGTGCAGGCCTAGAATCATAGAATGTGTCTCAGTCTCTTGAGCCCAGACTGCTTCAGCCTGGTCCTCCATGGAGTCACAAGTCACCCTCCAGACACACACACATACCCCCTGCCCCCCGGCCAGCAAACCTGCTCTGGCATAGATCAATTTCTCTCTCTGTCACCCATCTATGTGTGTCTGGCTCTCTCCATGGGCTGCAAGTGCTGGCAAGGGCTTGCTCCAACATGGGTCACAGCATCTCCTGTATGTCTCCACCTGCTCCAGCATGGGGCCTCTCCATGGGCTGCAGGTGGGGTCTCGGCCTTTTCCATGGGCTGCGGGGAGATACCCGCTCCACCATGGGTTTCTCCATAGGCTTCAGGGGCACCTGGGGCACCTTCTCCTCACCTTCCTTCCCTGGCCTTGGTGCCTGCACAGTTTCTTACATCTTCTCACTCCCTTCTCTTGTGGCTAAAAGTGGCTGCTTGTGGGTTTTTTTCTCCTAAATGTGATTCCCAGAGGCGCTGTGACTGTCACTCATGGGCTCGGCCTTGGTCAGCAACGACTCTGGCCTTGAGCTGGCTGGTGTTTGCTCTGTGGGGCCTGCAGAGAGCTTCTGGCTGCTGCTTGCAGAAGCCACCCCTGGAGTCCACCCTCCTACACCAGAACCTGGCCACACAAAACTACAGCACTTGCACTCCTCTGATGGCTGTTCAAGGCATCTCTAGATTTTTATTTGTCTGCCTTTGACAAAAAGTGGGAAGTATTTACTTTTTGTATTGTCTGCTGAACTCTTTGCAGAACTACAGTAGCCACTTGTACATTTCAAACAGTAATTGAAACGGGTGCTACCGTGTTTGTTTTTTTTAGCATGCTCAGTCCTGTTCACCCAATTCAAAGCATAGATGAAGATGCAGGCTTGACTGAAGGAATCTATAACCTTGAAGGAATATACACATAACGAATACAAAAGTACCTCAGTTACAGCTGATAGAAGATGAAGATCCAAATGATATAGACAGTGCTGTTAGCTTCAGATACCTCATCTTTTATTTTCCTTGGGGATGACCGTTTAATTGGCTGCACTGAATTAAGAAGGTGAATGAAGGCATGTGATAGAGGAAATAATGTTTGTATTGGGAAGTGGTGAGACGTGACAGAAGAAATTAATGCATATTAGAGAAAGGAAGAAGGTGAAAGGGAAGGATAAGGTATGTGATTTTATTTCTGGGGTTTTTAACGTATTTTTATCACTGAGATGCGTGGAATAATAGCTCAGGTGTATCTGGATATGCCAACTTCCAGAAAACACCACCAACCACTGCTTTTTTTCTTGTGAACGTCTGCTTTTTAAAAGGCAGCAGATGCAGAAGCTTGGAGTTCCATGAATTGCTGTTTCTTGGGAATGGACACAGCCAGGGAAAGTTCTGAGGGGAATATGTACACACTTCTGGAACTCTAGGGAAGCAGAGGAGGTGGTACAGGAATAGCACTAGCATAGCAAAAGAAGAGTAACAATAAAACAGGAGACTGAATAAAGGATAATGTGTGACTGGTGGCTACTGATAATTAACTGCAGTTTCAGCAGAACGGGAAAATGGAAACCAAGCAATATATCACAATGAGGATTAAAAAAGAAACTGCAGGAGGGTATTAAGGAGAGTGTCAGATTGTCAAGATGGAAAGTAGCCCGAACAGGCAAGACAAAACAAATAATGGTCAGTGGTAATTATTTTGATGCATGTACAACTTACTGTGTGATAATGATTCACTCCACTTTACCTGTCTTATGGCAGCACGCAGGACACTTCTTTCTCCATAGTAGTATGTGGTAAAGGTAAGGTGTGAAAGGAGTCTAACTGAGAGGTGATCAGTGATTTCTTTCTTCAGTAGTATTTGTTTCTGAGTGAAACTCTGTAATGCCTGATTATTTGTCTTAGTCTAAATGTAATCATTCCCTTTCAGACATCTGAAATAATTTTCTTACCAAGCTATTAAGTTCATTTGGAAGCAATACAAATTCTTTTTGACATCTTTGTGAAGAACTTCGAGAACAAAGAAATGTTTGCACTAAATGCAGCGATGACGAATTTTATGTTGTCCCCACTAGCTACATGGGTAAGGAAAGCCATCAACCTATGGAAGTGTGGGGTGGGTTTTTCAAAATAACTCCTGATGTATACCATACAGGCAAATGTATCAGAGGAATTCTCCTGGACCCCTGTTCTAGTGCATGGAAGTAGTTAATATAGTGGAAAGCAAAGTGTGTTTGGTCAATCAGTGAACCTAATTCCATTGCTAGTTTGGCTGAGGTCTCAGCTGACCATAATACCAGTCTTAAACAACAGAGAGACTGAGTGGGAGGAGTCCCAAACATACTGTTGGGTTTTTCTTTTGCTTGGAGGGATTTGAACCCATGTTACCTATTTCTTAAGTTAGGAGATGAGCCACCTAGCTAGAGAGTGCCCTGGGACAGCTTTCATATTCACAGATTCAGATTGGTTTGGGTTGGAAGGGACCTCAAAGATCATCCAGTTCCAATCCCCACCCACCCCCACTGCTTCTTCTTGCTGAACTCCAGGAGGTCTCAGTTGGCCTCAGCCTGCTGAGGACTCCCTGGATGGCAGCACGACCCTGTGGCATATCTACCTTACCTGCAACATTGCTGAGATTATGCCGTGTCCCATCATCCAGATTGTTGAGCAAGCAGCTACATAGGGCTTAGCTGATATCTTTGTCTAAACCACGACTATTTACCCACCCTATAAGCAGCCCTTAAACACATATACTAGAACATCACGGGGTGTGAGGAGTGGGTAGGGGATGTTGATACAGAGTGACTCACTAGGGTTCCTGCTCCTTCTTCCACTTTCTCCTCTCTCTGGCTTCTCCACTTTGCTTACAATGCTTACCTATGAATTGAACAACCCTTCGAGAATACTAAGGAATTTAAGGCTCTGTCTGGAGAGTATGAGATGTGACCTGATCTCTGAGATCCCTGATCTCAAGTGTACTGGGTAGAAAAGGTTACAGAATCACAGAATCACAGAATCGTAGGGGTTGGAAGGGACCTTGAGAGATGATCAGGTCCAAACCCCCTGCCAAAGCAGCTCCCCAGCACATATTGCACAGATAGGCATCCAGACGAGTCTTGAATATCTCCAGAGAAGGAGACTCCACCACCTCCCTGGGCAGCCTGTGCCAGGGCTCTGTCACCCTCACTGTGTAAAAGTTCTTCCTCATGTTGGTGCGGAACTTCCTGTGCTCCAGTTTACAGCCATTGCCCCTTGTCCTGTCTCCACAGACCACTGAAAAGGGGTTGGCCAATTCCCCCTGCATCCTATACTTAAGATATTTATAAACATTAATTAGGTCCCACTTCAGTCTTCATTTCTGCAGGCTGAACAGTCCCAGCTCACTCAGCCTTTCCTCATATGGGAGCTGTTCCAGGCCCTTAATCATCCTCATAGCCCTTCTCTGGACTCTCTCCAGGAGATCCCTGTCTTTTTTATACCAGGGAGCCCAGAACTGGACACAATACTCCAGGTGGGGCCTGACCAGGGCAGAGTAGAGGGGGAGGATCACCTCCTTCGACCTGCTGGCCACACTCTTCCTGATGCATCCCAGGATCCCATTGGCCCTCTTAGCCACCAGAGCACACTGCTGGCTCATGGCCAAGCTGTCATCAACCAGGACCCCCAGGTCCTTCTCCACAGAGCTCTTCTCCAGCAGGTCATCCCCCAGCCTGTACTGATACAGACGGTTATTCCTCCCCAGGTGCAAGACTTTACACTTGCTTTTATTAAACCTCATCTGGTTTCTCCCTGCCCAGCTCTCCAGCCTGTCCAGGTCTCGCTGGATGGCAGCGCAGTGTTCCTGTGTGTCAGCCACCCCTCCCAGCTTTGTATCATGGGGGTACTTGCTGAGGGTGGATGCTATTCCCTCATCAAGGTCGTCGATGAAGATATTAAACAGGACTGGACCCAACACCGAGCCCTTCTTCTACTTTAGTCCTCACATTGTTTCCCAGCTGGATGAAGGTGGTGAAGTTGATGCTGTCTGTGCAAACAGACTTCAGAGGATTAGGAGGATGACATGAGAAGCTTGAGGCACAGAAAATAAAGTCAGGTATAGGGACATTAATCGAAACTGAACATCGATCTAGTGGTGGCTTAGATGGAAGTCTAAAACTGCTCAGTGACATTAGAAGAGAGAAAATGTAAGACACTCTCCTTTCCAGAGTCCACAAGGTAAATAATCAATGGTGTAATGTTTTGTGGTCAATCTTTTGCCATGTTCTTTAAGGGAGTATCTAGTTTGTCCATCTAAGATACTATAAAAAGCTCTTGCCATAAATAATTATCAGGGGTTTAGTATTCTTGCCAAAAATGTTTCTGTTTTAATCAGAGCTAAGTAGCTTTGGAAAGCTTCAGAACTTGATTAGTAAAGTTTCAAGGTGGGGATGTGCGCCTAAAATATACCAGCTCTTAAAACACTGTTGAGACCTTTACTGTTTCTTCCATCTAATTTTCCCTTTTTTTTGTTTCTCTTTTTCTCCTTTTGTTTCTCTTTTTCTCCTTTTGTTTCCCTTTCTTTCCCCACTTAGTGGCAATTCTGTGAAATCTGAGATTTTACCTAAGACCAGGAATGTGGTTCTAATAATGGCTGACCTGCATCTTCTGGGGTTTTATTATCATCCAGAACTAAACAAAGAAGTGCTCTCAGGAAAATGGAAGGTAACCAATGTTAAATGGAACGTGTCTCTCTTAAACTCCCCTTGTCTTTACGAAGTGGTACATAAGTTGAAAGAGTGTGGAGTCTTCCTCCAGAATGAAAATGATGCTTTTCTAGTCATCTGAATGCAAATCAATGGTGAGTGCTTACAATGAAAATACAAAAACTCTTTTAAACCAAATAGATGATAAGATGGTAGTTATGCAAAATGAAGGGTCACAGCAATCTAGTAGTAATTCCTTTTTTAATTTCAAAACCTACAATAATTGGACACATCTTGCCCTCGTTTACACCTGTGCAAATCCTGTTGTATTCAACAAGGTTTTACAAAGAAGACAAAATTCATCCCTTGCAAATTAAGAAATGAATGCATAGTGAGAGAGAAATTGGTTGCCTTCCATTTCCAAAGGTATTCATTTTTCACTGATGAAAATTTTCTGCAGAGTCCTGTACTTTATACCTATCCAGGGTTTGAATCTTGACCACAGGCTGTTGCTACACAAAGTCCATCGGATGATGTTTAGGTGTTTGATTTGGTACGAGTTGCTTGCTGTGCTGGAAGCTGGGAAACATATCAGTGTCCTCAAAGTGCAGGAGGTGTCCAAAGTGATATTTTGCTTTGCATTCTGTGCTGAAATATGGAGATAACTGGATACAGGTGTATTATTCCTGGGAGACTCTGGGAGAGTATTTGAATCTGGGACTGTGAAAACGGAGCATCCTGGACAGTTTCAGCAGGATGCTGTGAGACTCCTGTTATTTTAATGTTCAGCCAGCTGTGACCAAATGAAAAATAAGGTGGAATTCTTAAGTACAGCAAAGCTTTGAGTGGGCTACTGAGCACCTCCCCCAGCTCCAGTGAAGTGAGCAGAAATTGCAGGTGCACAGTACCTTATGGATAAGGCCCTACTGGGCAATTTGTAGTGCAGAATCCCTAAAGGAAATTTAATGCTCCGAATTCGCGTTACGCTGGTCTAACGGGCTGATTAACAGTACCCACAGGGCAGTGCTTCAGATACTGCCTGAAGGGACCAAAATCATTGCACACAAAAAGCCAAAGTAGGCAGCTGGTGTGAGCCAGTTGCGATTTTGGAGTCACGCAAACAATTAATGTGACTGTGTGGCATTTTTTCAAATTGTAATTTCCTCTTCACTGTTATTACAGCCCTTGAAAACAGATGACAGTCTACTACCTTCAAAGAAATGTTCTCTCTAAATAGTAATTGCTTATTTGCATCAAATCCTTAACACTCTGTATTGTATAATTGCCAAAACGTACTGAAAAATTATTGAACATATTCATGAGCAAATAGAATATGACTCTCTTTTGAAGAAAAATGCTTCTCACTAATATTACTAATTGCATGTTTATTACAGCTTTGCCTGCCAAGATGATGAAAATTGTACACAGGCTACTCTTAAATTACCTATTGGTGAACAATCTTTTTTTTCCTGTCTGTGATAATTTTGCCCAAAAGTAGGGTACAATTTACAGCCTCATTCTTCCATCTACATTGTTTTGGTATCACTAGAAATTTCAAATAATCTGTGAGAAGGCTTTTTATTTCTTCTGGTGGATTTATTTTTTGCTTTTGTGTTTTCTTATTGAAATTTTTAATGTATGCCTACAAAAAAAAGGAAAGCAAATTCTTGACTATGAAGATTAGAATGGCTCATCCACATGCACCATAAACTGACAGCCTCATTGTAGACAGCTAAATGTTGACAAAATATCAAACTGGAGACAATACAGTTTTCTATAAATACAAAGTATAAAAGTAAAATATACAAGTGCTTATTGTCTTCTCTGCACACTTCCATGATGAAAGATTAGCATAACTAACTTCTTACATTTCAATGCAAACAAAAGTCCTCTGAAAGGTTTTCAATGGTGGCTTTAACTGCTTTTTGAATGTCTTTCTTTCCATACAACCATCTCTTACGGTTTTTAAAAATTCCTTTAATTTCATTTATATATATTTTAAGTGTGTTATAAGTAGTTATTTTAAAGCAGATTTCATTTGAATGAAATCAGGAAGTGGTGGTGGTTTCTTCTGTAATTGATATACCTCAGACCTGTTCTCCTATAAGGGTTAGCAGAACTGACATGTTCTTGTTATTAAGAAAAAGCTGAGTGCATGGCCTGTGCTTCTGGACCAGAGAGGCCTTCATTTTGTCTAACATTTTCTAGCACAAAGGGTCTTGGTCTCTGACCAGGTCTCTGTGGCAGTCAATGAAGTTGAAAAGGAAAGGATTTGAATTGGGAATCTAGCCTCAAAACCACCTATAACCCATTTCTCTTGTAGAAATGTCTACTCATATTTTGAGTAGTGTTTAAAGAACATGCAACAAGTGCTGTCTTTATCTTCCCAGAGTGCTTTGTAGAAATTATCTAGCAAATATTTTTTCCTATAAATATATTGGAAAATAAGGTAAACATTTAGGGGAAAATAGCATACTGTTGTATTTTACTATAAAATTTAATATTTATAATAGTTATAATAAAAAGGATGTAAAAGTACCTAAAGACAATTGAAAATTGTTTTGAGTTTCGCCTTCAAAGAGCATCAAAATGTCTAACAGAAATTTTCAAGATTAATTTGATTAAAATGCGGTCATAAGCAGATATTTTCTCAATATTAAAATTTTACAGCCAGGTTAGAGAGAGAATATTTTAAACATATTATGTTGTCAGAACTGCTTAAACAATTTTCGTGGACATCTTTAATAGAAGGTTGTACTTAAAGGTCGCTGTTATTACCTTATTGAAAGGTTATTTGTCCCTGTGTTCAAAACATTGCTGTGCTAGCTACACGTATCTCAAATGTTGAGCAACTGCTTTGATTAGCAGTTGTATATTGATAGGTAGTCCCTGAGGTAATTCGATATCCTGGGGAGCAAATGCTCAGAGAAACAGATTAGGAAATCATTTCCCTGCCAACTGTTAGCACACAGCAGTTTCTGAGGCTGTGATCTGCAGTTAGCTGGGTGTAAATCAGTTTATTATCTTGTATGAATGTTTAGAGCATGTTTTAGCACTGCTTCAGAATATTTCTTCAAACGGGTATGAATTCTGACAAATGCCTCATTTTCAGATCTTTTTGCTTTATTGGGGTAACTGGGAAAGAATTAGTGAGGGCCAACAAAAGAACCTGCAACAGATGATGAAGTATGTGGATACTGACTGCTGTAGTTACAGTTTAAGCACAGTGTATTTCTTGACCATACGCACACTCTTTTGCAGTATAATGTATATATTTTTTTTTTTTTTAAAAAGTCAACATTTTCCCTAGAGATCTCTGTGGTAGACAGAGTGTTATAATGCTAAGTAATTTTTCAGCATCTGATAGCCTCATAAACAGCTGAATGAATGAATTGGGTTTGTTAAGACAGGGACAAATCTTGGGTAAGTATATACACCAAAATACTTGTTCCAAAAATATGAATTTAAAAGCTATATGGGATTATAGAAAAGTTTACTTTATATCTTGATATGAAACAACTTAGCTGGTTATTTTAATACTTACAATAGGAAGAGAATTTCATGTATAACCTAGGCATTATCTAACCTGATTCTTCTGGTTTTCTTGGAGTTATCAATATGATTATTAGTGCAGATTTTGAGTGTTGTTACTTTTTTATGTAGTTCCTAGATCATGTCTTTCTTTTCCATGAGAGGATTCTATGTAACTTGCACAAAATGTGGAATTCAAAGACATTCAACAATCCATTTACAAAACATTGTGTGGGAGGTACAGAAAAACATTTTTTTTATTCATTTTGAAAATTCACAGGGCTATTATGTGTCTCTAAACATTTCAGCTATTTTCTACCTTTCTCTGAAATTATGTTTTCATGCAGCTGATGCACCAAAGTTGTGCCTTAGAAAGGTCCCTTCTTAATGCAGTGAATTTGCAAGTGACTAATTCTTTGAGGAGATGAGAACATGCCCCTCTTTTCCCTTGTTGGTTGTGTGAAGTCATAAATTCACAATGGAGAACTTCGCATTGCTCACAGAATCCAGGGTCTGGTTTACACTCTGACATGAGATCCACTGTGAGAGTATAGCAGATGGGCTTAGGGGAGTGGGTGATGTTCATATTAAACATCAGAATGAAACCAAAGACTTGCAATCACCCATGCCCTCACAGAGACTCCGGAAATTGTAAATCAGAATATTCATTACAGCTGGTATCTGACCCCATTGTCTTTTCTGACGAGCAGGTTTTCAGTTCATGTTTCCTTTAACCTTCTTTAATGTATAAGAATTTAGATGACTGTGACTCTATTTCTGGTGTCTGAAAATGAGTACCATGTCTTTTCTTTTTACCCCTAAGTATGTAGACTGGAATTCTAAGGGGGTCACATTGCATTTTTCTGCAGAAAAAATATAAAAGTTCAGATTACTGAGGGGTGGGGGAGAGGGGGGAGGAGAATAAAAAAGGAAACCAAAGTTTGATGAAAAACTAAACCTTCTAAATACATGGTAGGAAAACAGAATGTTAAAATGCAAGTCAAATACACAGTCCTTTATAGCCAAATAATTTATGATTAGGTTACTAACTCTGAATAAGCTATGAAAACAGGATGAACCTACCTGAAACAAGGAGAACATTATAGTTTTGTGTTCTCACTGTCCTCACCAAAGGAGTACCCGCTGTCAGAAAAAGTCTTGTGTACAGAAAATGGATTTTTATGTGACAAAATACTCATGTATACATTGCATTTCCTGGTAATGTTATTTTAGGAGAGTTAAAGTAATGATCTAATGATCGTTTCCATTTTGAGATGGAATTATCTCAGCCCAAAATATAAATCTACTTTGAGGGATCTTTGGTCTTGAGAAGACAGTACTGTTTCCCTACCTTTTGGAAGAGATCTGGCACTCAATTTCTTCAATTATTCTACTTTGAGACTACTAAAGTATTTTTTTGGCCAAGAAAGGAGGACTGTCCTTTCTTCTATCTTGTTTGATTTAATTTTTTATTTTCTTTTTAAATTACTTTTGCATAAGGTAAATTAATAAATTCAAAGTAATTCTGTGTCCTCAGTGGTAGCACTTGAATGAGTTGTCATCATGCAGGAATGAGAGCCAGTTGGCACTCAAATATAGCCATGAAAAGCACACAGGCTGTGGGACACTGCTGGTTAGTAAAGGAACAGTGAGCAGAACTGAAAGCATTACGCCATAGTATAAATAATGATGTTTCTCACATCTTGAACACAGTATGGCATTCTTGTTATCCCACCTTGGAAAGGAACTAATGGAATAAAAAAGGCATAGATAAGAGCAATGGAGATGATCAGAAGGGTGAGGTGAGATGAGATGAATTGACTTCCATCATACGAGAGGTTGGGGCTAACAAATGAAGTTAACAAGCTTGAAATTATCAGCTTTAAAAAACCAAACAGAACTCAATGTGTAAAGCTGTAAAGCAGGAACAACATGAAACTGAAATGGCTAAATGATGAATAGAACCACTGGCTGGAATCAAACATGATGGTCTAGTTATAGCCTCTGGCTCCACAAGTCCTTAAACTATTGTGGATTTGACAACTTCAAGGTAGAGTGTACTTACTCTTTGCTAAACATGTAATAGTGGCCATTTTTAGACATAGGTCTTTTGGTCTACCTCAGTGAGGGAGAAACTTCTTATGTTCCTGTAGGTCTTTAAACATTATCCCTTTAGGAACTGCCATCTTATGCCCTTAAATAAAACCTCATTTACTTCCAGCTACTGTCCTTCAAATTGATAATAGGATTGTGATCATAGGCTTCATTACTCTCTGTGTTCTTAGCCATAGCTCTGACAATTGCCACTTGTATTTTATCTGTGATTGGACAGTTGGTAGTTGATGTGTATATGTTTCCTTTTCCTCAGACTGACATGTATTTAATTTAGTTCTGGAATTTGTTCAACTGCTTTGTTTTGCCGAAATGCTCTAGAGGGTGAGCCTACAGCCACAAATCTTTCCAGGTTTGTGTTCAATTTGCAAATCCTATATTTGTAGCAGAAAAAAGAGCTCTCTGTTCTCAGTGGGAGTGTTTGTCAGACCTTTTTTGGCAACAGCAATAAGTAGTTTATGGTCAATTTCATCTAACGCTGGCCTCCCATAAATAAAGATGTGAAACCTTTTACACTTGTAGACTAAGGCCAAGAGGCTTTTTCTTTTTGCACACATCAACACTTATGCATTTCAGACACTAAAAGAAAAAGAAGATATTGGTCTCTAGTTCTGGGTATGCTGCTAAAAGCCTGTACTCTGACACTAACTTCTATGGATGTGTCCATAGACAATTTACCTCTATTTGTACATTTGAGCTGTCTGTGAAACTCCTGGAATCTGAGAAACTGAATAAGATCTTGAGTTAAGATTGTCTTTTTCATGGAACCTGGTGGTTAACACACCCTTAGTACTGGCTTTGATAGCTAAATGAGATGCTAAATTAACAAACTGACTTTATGCTTGAAGGAATTTCTTTGTTACTAGTCTTATTGGGAAATGTGTGTCCAGCACTGGCTTCCAAATACTGAGCATTTTTCTTGAATTATTTTCTCTTTGTTTTATTGCTTCTGTTACAGGGTAATCATTTGTTTGTTCTCTCTTTGTTTGTTGTTCTGTCCCTTAGATTTCATTTTCACTATGTTTTGTTCTGCTTTATTTTCCGTCATCTTTTCTCCCCTGTTTGAGCTACCTAAAATACCCATGTTCTTTTGCTCCTCCAAATTAGAATCTCATCCCAGTAAAATCCCATTATATAATCAAAAATTGACTGGTTTCTAATAAATGTGTTGCAAGTAACAGTATAAGCTGTAGTATAGGGATGTGCTTTGTGGGTTTTGGGTAATTTGGGTGTTTTTTTCCAACATTATGTAGTAGGCCTTTATAGCTTCATCCTGTGATGAATAACAGCTTGTCAGCTATTTCTCCTAGGCTTTGCCATCTCAGTAGCAAAAAGAAAATACCCTGTGTTCTTCCCTCTTTACTTTGGATGCATATATGAGTTCTTGTCTTAAACAGTAAAAAGTGAGCAGACCTTAATTGCTCAGTTAACAAGTAACTTGATTAATCTTGCTAGTTTCCCTTGAAGAAGACCAGCCTGGACATCACAGAAGGAAGTTGAATTTGGTAGGTATCTGAGTTCTCATTTCTCTTTAAAGCATCTTCAAATATGTTTGTTGTTTCGGGTTATTTTTAGTCCTCTGTCCTCTAGAGTTTATACTGAAAGCTTGAAACAACATACAAGAGGTATTTTAACCCTATACTGGGCGCTTTCTGCCTCAGGGCTTCCCCCCTCCACCCCACCCATTTTTATTCAGTGTATTTCTCCACAAGTTTAATTCCCTCTGCCTGTCCATTCTTTCCTGTGAATACCTGAATATAACCTGGTTACTATGACATTCAAAGCAACCTCAAGTCTATCACAACTTGTTTTCTAAAGTAATTTCTTGAGAACTCCAGTTTTGATGTCTGTTCCTTGGGTGTCTTCTGAACTGCTTGATTGCTCATGTCATCAGATGACTGGAAAGTATCTGTAGAGGTTATTAAGTTCATCCTTTTACTCTAAGACAGAATCAGCTATATCTATGTCAGTTCTGATGGATGCTTGTCTGTTCTGCCCTGAAATATTTCCTAATGATGGAGACTCCATAGCTTCTTCAGGCAGCCTTTTGTACTTTGCTGTCCTTATCTTTACAAAGTTGTCTCTGCAGCCTAATCTGAAACTCCCACAGATCACTTTGTTATTTGTGCTTTTAATGATCATGAACAGGAGGAACATATTGTGAAGAAAATTAAGAGAACAATAGCTTTTTTAATATTTTATCAGTGCTATTTAACCACTAGTTCAGCTCAGCTTTTTTGTTTCCCCCATAGACAAAACCAACACTAGTTTATTTAACCTGTCATTAAATTCTTCTTCTTACATCTCTGAGCCTTCTTAGTCATCTCCTGACCTTTCCAATTAGTTCTACCTTTTATTGAAGTATATTTATAGACACAGTATTTTGAGGTCATTCCAAGGCTGGATAAGAGTGAAGGGCTATATTCTGTGTCCTGCAGGCTGTGTGTCTCTTCATGCCTCCCAGTACACAAGGAGGTACTCTTTACACAGCGTTGTAATAGCATGATGACATTGATGGGTGGGCAGTTTGTGGATTTTATAATTCTGTCGTAATAATCTTGCTCTAATTCTCTTACAATTTATTTTCATATGTTACTGTTGAATTGTAATCTCCCTTTACCCTCAAAATTGCACATCTAATTTGCCAGGATCCTTTTGAATTTTGCACTCTTGTCCCCACAGTCTGGTGCCATGAATAGTGTTTAATAAGCATATGCTATATTCAGTCATCAAGCTATTATTGAAAGTCTAGATTGATACTATAGCTAAGGAGGAGTCCTATAATGATGCTCTCCATTTTAACATTAAGTTGTTTATTATGTTGATTTTCTAACCAACTTTGCAGCTTTGGTACTTTGGTACTATTTCTCTAGAGCTTTAAGTACTTCCTGAGCTGGCCAACAAAAACGGCATTTGAGGTAAATCCTTACTGAAGCTAAGATCTGTAACAGATTGCTTCCTCTAGCCACAAAATTTGTTTCTTTGTCAGAGAAGGAAAGTAAATTGGTTTGGTCTAATTTGCTTATGATATATCCATGGCATGTCATTCATGTCTCTTTTCTTTTTAACTTTTTCCTGTCCCAGGTGTTTTTAAATAACGCTCTTGTCTGAGTATTTGAGTGGAAATTGGAGCCAAGCTTGACTCACCCTTTTTTCTTTTTAAGGATATTGACTGTGTTTTCCTTCATCTAGTCCTCTTGTACCTCACCCACCCTCCCAGAGATGAATAATGTATTCCACAGGTCATTTAATTACATGACAAAGACAAAAAATGCCTGTCTCCTAGGACGAGCTTTTCCAGTACTTACTGCTCATGGTGGAATAGTTTTTGCTATTATCCAATCTGAACCTTTTAAGTTGAAATTTACAGCTGTTGTCCCCTGTTTTCAGCAGGGATAGAGTTAATGTTCTTCCACAGTTTTTTCACTTTCACTTTTTTCTATTCTCTCCCCTATCCTGTTGGGAAAGTGAAGGGGAAGTGAGCAAGCTGTTAAGTGGTGCTGTTTCGAGGTGCTTACTTGCTGTCCTGGGCTAAAAAGTAACACTTTGTTCTGTTGTCTGCCAGTACTGAGTTATTGTTTGCTTATTTAGAGAGCATTTTCCCTACTAAGAGGAATTTTGTGGATGGAGTCTCTCTGCCTGTCCATGTTTCAGACTTATGAGTAGAATATTTCTTTTTTCTTGGTTTTCACCAGAAAATAAATTTTAAGTGGAAATAATACCAATAACCTCCTCAAATATGAAAAGCCATATATTTACCTCTTTTTTTTCAATGATACCTATAGCAAGTGTTACTTGAACTACCAGAGGCATAAGAAATGCATTTAATATAGTGTCGAGAGCTTTTGTATGCTATTATATTATGAAAGGTGATCATGGATTTATTGAGAACTTATTCAGAATTTCAAAAGACTGTTTTTTTCTGCAGCAGTGTTTCTCTCTCTTAATTTCTTTTAGCCAGGACATTGATCCAAAGAAAACCAAGATTTTTATTTAAGTTGACTTGATATCAATTTAATTTTTCACAGAGGCTCCACAAATTCTGATAAACTGAATGTGTGTTCCTGTGCTATGTTTTTAAGTTCACACAGAATCACCTGATTGTTACCCAATTATTTGGGAAGAAAGCAAGACACCAAAAATACCTTCTTTCCTTGATCAGGACCGTACAGGTGCTGCTTGATTGAATCCTGGTATTATAAAGCACTAAAGCCCTGATTCAGTGAAGTGCTTAAAGTTGTTTATAACTTTAATCATTTGAGTAATTACTGTGGTGCTCAACATGAGAGGTGAAATTGAATTCATGTCCTGAGAGGTTTGTCTCATTTATACACTACGAATTGTTGTGTTCAAACAGAACTAAAATATCAACTCAAGAGAAATCAGTGCATTGCCTGCATTCCAGCTTCCCCGCATCATCAAATGGAAAGCAAATAATAAATTAGATTATAAATTTGAACTTTTCGGATGTGCAAAGTTTAGTGCCAGAAGTGTAGTATTTTGAAAACCTGAGATGCTGAAACTGACCTGGTTTTGAATTAAAGGGAACATTTTTCACAGTTCTATCTATTACAATATGAGCAAGTCTTATTTCATGCAACACTAACTTAAAGATGCTTTCCTAAGGAGAACTGATTACAGTATTTGTTTTCCTTTACATAGTCAGTGTCAATACTAAGTTATCCATAAAGTTTATTAAGACCTGTTAATTTTATCTTCTTTTTTTTTTTTTTTTTAAGAGCCACAGATGAATACATATATACTACAGATGATTTGTAATATTTCATGCTGAAAAAAATAAAATACATAGGTGGTCAGAATATCTGAAAAACACCTAAACCTTGTCAGGAATGCTTTGACTTGTATGAACTGATTTCATAAATAAAGTGCAAATAATGACTAGCAATTAAAACATATGTACCTTCTTTCTAGGCTATTTTAGCATTCATTACACAAGGTGCAGACTTCAGAGGACTTGTGGGCAAAGAGGTGATGCAATAAAGAAGCCTCTTGTCCATATGCGATGGTATTTCTGCAGCTCCTTTACCTCATGTCTGAGCTAATTGTCTTTGCTCTATGCAACAGTGCAACACAGAAAAGAAATGGGCATCTTAAGGTCGTGGTATCAGTTTAAAGGTGAGGCAAAGTCAGGTGATTTTGTCTTCAAATAATCTGAATTTTTTTTTTAGCCAATTCCTGATCTAACTGGAAGGGAAGGCAAGTTTTGAAGTCCTTAAGGAAAAGGCAACCTCTCTCAGTCCTTGTATTTTCAGATCCAACAGTTGTGGGGAGTATTGGATGTGTTATAAAAGCAACTTAACTGTCAGTCATAAACCTCGTGTGGCTGAAATGTACTTTTTCATTGCTGTGGTAGTGGTTAGAGATAATGGATTGTGTGTGTGCATTGCACCAGGAATGCAGCTGCTTTTTTTTTTTTCTTTAATGTCCCAGTAGTGTAATTTAAGTGTACATGAGATGGAACTGCCAAACCTGGGATAGCATTGCAAAACCTGGGACTAATCCAAATCCTCCCTAAAATCCTTTCCAGAAATGACATTGTCACATTTTGGATAAATCAAGCAGCAAAATGGAAAATAGTTTACCTAAAACCTGTGGGGAAAAAAATAAAATGAACTTATCAAAGTCAAGCTCTTCTATAATGTAACTGAAAAGCAAAGGTTTTTCTTCTGCTTGCAAAATGAGAAGTTTCTGCTCAATTTGCATTTAAGAAACAACAGTAAAATAGTAACAGGTTTTGTATATCCCCCAGTAAGAAATGAAAATACAGGTACAGATCCTGGGGCTTCCACATGGAAATTCACTGCACTTTAAGAAAAAGCTTAGCTTTGTTGCTCTTACATTGCCATCCTCTGAAGCCGCTTTGCTGTTTCTGTTTCAGTGGGAACTGTAGTTCTAGTAGGTCTTTAGCAAATAAGACTTCTGTCAAGGACTAAGTGGGAGGAAGAGAAAAAGACTACAGATGTAGGTATAGATACAATCTGTCTACCAAAGCTATGATGTCATTTAGATACTCGATATCTCTGATAAATGTCTGATGAAGGAAGACATGCTAAACAGCCAGCTCTAATCAATAGAATTTAGAACTACACATGTTCCTACATGCTACCTGTGGATGAATATGAGTCTAAAGGCAATGGGCACAGTCTTCTGCTGCAGCAAATCAGCATATTTCCATCACAGATAAGGTACAGAACTCTCTTATCTCTTCGCAAAATTCTGATTTTGTGGAAGCAGTTAGGCACATGTTTAAACTATTTTCTAAAACCATAATGGTACTCAGCTAAAATTAAGGTGGCCTTGACAGCCTGTGATGCATTTAGTGCATTTAAGAGCCTGCAAATAGAACAAAGTAGGCATGAGTGGTTTCTTCTTCACTAAAGTACATGTAATGCACACACTGTGTGTGTAAGAGCAGTTTATTTATATATACCTTTGGTATTATATACATACCATATTTGTGTATAAGTGTGTATATTTCAAAGCATTTTTCTAATCCCATGGAAGAACTAGCTTTTTTTTTTCCCCCTCATAGATTTGATATGTAGCCACACTGTTTAAAATGTTCATCCTTTTGGGGAGAAGATGAGGAACAAATTCTACTTTATGGTAAAAACAATTTTTAAAAATCTTGCAAATATTGGAATGAGAATTTTCATAATGGTGATAGATGTACCCTTTTGTCATCAATTTTTAATAAGAGATAGGGGCTTTGAAGAATATCTACAAACTTCCTTTTTATTAAACTAAGTTTTAAAAGGGTTTGTTTTGAATGCTAGTAAACTAGTTGAAATTATTTTGGCACAAATAGCAGGGTTGTTTGTAAAGGCAAGGTATGTAGAAGGTGTCATTTTTATTTATTTTCATATATTTCAGTATGTTTAGTTAAAAGGATTTGTGTGGCAGCTCTCATGAGCTTTGCTGGGTGAGAGAAGACCTTGTTATCGTCTTTGCAGTTGGCTTTCATTTTTGAAATTTTAAAAATGGCCAACAAAAATACCGATGTTCAGAGCTATTAACAAAGTATCAAAATGTTCCACATAACAGTTCAGGTTCTTTCTTACTTGGGTTTTTTCTGCCTTGTCTGTATATTGAGGGCAATGAGGCCCTTTTTAACAGATGTCATTAATATGAGATAATTTTACTTTGGGTCTCTGGTTTCTGAAGGACTTGGAATTTTCAGCTTTCTTTTAAAGGTTTAAATAGCTGTTCACATTTGAAAAGATCGGTACAAGCTTAGTAATTTCTGTAGTTCATCAACTAGCCAGTATAATCCAGTATAAAGCCTCTAACAGTTAACTTCTTTTAAGGTTGAGAATCTTGATTTCAGTGCAACATCATTTTGATTATTTACATCTTATTTAATTTTCATGCTAATTGAAGTCCTCTGCTTGAATAAAATCTCTGGAAGCAACTCATTCTTTTTAGGTGTTGAAACCTTTCTGTAAATAGGCATGCATTTTGTTAGTGTTTGGGTGTAACAGTCAAATGCATTCCTTGTTAAGGAGAACCTCATTTTGCAACTTTACAACATGTTTTTCCTACAAAGTTCTATGACAGATTGATTTGAAGAAATCAGTAATTTTATCTTCAATGTTTCCTTTTCCTCTGGTGCTGTGAAGCTAGACATGGATGGGATCTTTGAAAGACTTGACATTTTTGGTGTACTTTGGAAAACGATCCTGTTTCTCATGCCATCTTTATTTAGGTCCCTTTAAAATATCTGCGGTCTCTAATCCACCAGCTCTGATGTTCTTCTTTGGGAACAAGCTGCACCAAATCTCACACAAAGCAAAATATATGGCTGTTGTGGATGCTTTTCTGGTTGGCAGGATTGGAGGGAAAGAAGGAAAAAAGGGTACATGAGAAATGCTTAACATGCTCTATTATCTACTTGCATATTTACTCACTGTTGGTACCTTGCAATCAGCTGGAGAGGCCTTCACTTAGGATAGCTGGTATTCCTGGAGGAACTGAAGTCAACAGTTTATTTTTGATGACTTAGTGACTTAAGTTCCATTTCCTGGTGTGCTTAACCTTGGATCATCCACAGGGATGCTGATGAAATTCATTCTAAGTGCAGAATGTTGTAATTATCAGACATTTTTATTACAGCCAAAGTTATTATCCACCTACTTCACAGATTAGCAGTGCTTTGGCCTGTCTTCTGTCAAGGTTGAAGCCAAGAGACTCTCAGACCAAGGATCTCAGAGCAAGCTGCAGCCCAGCACTTTGTAAGCCCTCTGCCTTCCCCATCCCTGTCACTACCTCTGCCACGCTGGCACAAAGCCCAGATTAATGCCCTTTGTGGGCTTTTTGTTCTGCTCTACTAGCAAGACGTACTTCATTAACTAAGAACCAGCATACTTTCTCACAGTCTGATTTCTAGATTCTTACTGGCCTTTCATTTTCAATCAATTAACCTGATAGCGACCTTAATCATTTGTTTGGGATTAAAACAATTTGTCTTAGCTAAAGCTTGTCTTCTGAAGAGTATCCAGTGTTGATGGAGAGTTAAAAATAGGTGGACAATCCAGGTCATCTCTTGCTACCTTTTATTAAATTTATATTTTCCCTTTTTTAAATTTAATTTTAATCTGATTTTAAGTTCCAGCTCTGGACTTTGGTTTTGCCTTTTCCTGCTAGATTGAACAATTTTGTGCAACTCAATTTTTTCCCCTATTTAAGATATTTGCATACTGTAGTCAAACTACCTTTCGGTCTTTCTGGTAAGCTAACCAGACTGAGATCTTTGTTTCTCAATGTAAGGCACTTTCTCCAAACCAATTTTTTTGGCTTTTTTCACATGTCCTTCAATTTGTCAACAACCTTTAAGAAATTAGAAAACCAGAGTCATTTGGAGCATTCTTGTAGAGGTTTCTCAAACATAATATACAAAAGTGATGTTATTTTCTGCATCCTACTCAGTACCCATCTGTTTTCAAAAAGACCAATGACTTTGAACTCATTTCCACAGTTTTATATAATTGTAATGATAAGTTTTTATTTTTGCAAATTCGAGGTGATAAAACCTCTGTGAGCTCCTATCAAATTCAGTGAATATATTCAAGAGGAGGACTAAAGTGTTTAAGATTACACATTTAATTTTGAGCGTTTCTTGAAAGAAAAAATGTTTTGATTTCTTGTTGGAAAACTGACCCAAGTTTCTAAATATGGAAGAAAAAAAAAAAGGATTGTCAAAAATTTTTCAGTTGATTGATTTCTTTTTCTCTTCTTGACATGCCCATTTCTTAAGCCAACACCAAAACAAAACCAGAACAATTTGCAGCTGTTCCAGCTTAAATTAAGTAAGCAACATGTAGATATAGCCTGAAACTAAGTACTGGAGCAGAGCAACTTTGCAGCATGTTAGAACCATTGACATTATTAATACTATGATAAAAGGACCAAATAGGAAAACAGCATCAATGCTTGTTGGAGCCCTTGTGAGCGAAACGTGGCTAAAGTACAATATTCAAGCAAATCTTCCAACTTCTCACAAGGAGAAAACAGACAAAATACTCTCAAAATATTTTACATAAAGCAGAGCAAAAAATATTCAGGAAGCAATCCAACTTTTGGATTTGTGGTTATCTAGTCTTCTCTCTCGTGGAGATGAGAGGCTGAAAACCAGCAGGCCAAATCCCTACTTGCATTGACTTTAGGAGGAGATTAGATTTTATAATTGCACTCCTAGGGGTAGGGAATTGCAATCGCAGCCTTGCCATTGCAGGCAGTGGAGGAATTAAGGACTTGAACAGTGGAGGTTGAATTTCTTTGCTTTGGGAAGATAGGTACAAGCATTAAGCAGGTGATTAGCAGATCAAATAAGCACTTTGAATTTTAGTATAGATGTTGATCTGCCATTCTTCTGATACTTGTAGCAGAAAATTGTAGACAAGATAAAGGAAAAAAACCTCAAAGTTTTGACTTCCCTTCCTACCCTCCTCATTTCAGCTCACAAGGATTTTTTTTTTCCTCTTCACTATGTGTCACATTGCATGATGGTTAGCTTTCAGGACTAGAAGAGGCTTCCAGAGAGGGGATAAAATTTTTTTTCTATTAAAAACTTTTTACTTAATGCTGCATTTGTCTTTTTCCCTACTGAAAAAGCCTTACACACATGAATAGGCTCCTTGCTTTATTAATGACTTCAATATGAGCCTATCCATTGAAAGGTGTTTTTACTGTCACATCACCACACTGAAAGACCGTGTTCTTTTGGACCACTGCAAAGCAGGTAAAAAAAGCCACCAGATTTAGATGTCTTCAGAGTTGTCTTTTCTAATGCAGGTTATATGTGCCAGTGGGCACGCTGTGACATGCAGCTGTGCAACGGCCCACAACAAAACACACCAGATACATAGAGGTGGTGCTTTGCTTTCTAGCTCTGAGGAGGCAGCGGAGCTGAGGAGTCATGTTAAGTCTCACTGGTAATGAGGAACAGTCAACAGATGGGCACTTTGTACTGGTTCAAGGTTGGAGAGTCACGAGGACTTTTCTTTCCTGAGTTCCAGTCCCTTTGCTTGTGCGTGTGTGTGTGTTTGATTTGTTTGGCTGTGCCAACAAAATTTCCACTATTTAATTAATACACCAAAACATTCAGTTTATTGAAAAAATTCTAAAATCCCTGGGAAGTATTGTCCTTCTCCTCCATACTCAAAAGTATTTCATGGCATAGATTAAAACCTGAAGAAATACTGCTGCTGACCTGGCAATGCAAGCATTCTACGAAGATCCCCTAACATGCTGGAAAAAGTGTGAGGTTATAGGACATCATAAGATAAGGTCAACAATATAGATAAAGGTTATTATTTAAGATTAACAAGCATATTCAACACTACTTTGTGTTAACTGATTATCAGTAATATAATGATGAATTCGGTAAGATGTGTTGTAATATGCTATTTAAAATGAAAATTGTCTGGGTCTATTATGAGCTAATTTATTATATTCATAGGGAAACCGCTGTAAAATTAATGTGGTGTCGTGCTTTAATATTATCATCAAGGAATATTAGTTTTAATGAACAAAGATAATGAAAGGAAGGGAGGGGAATGCAAGGGAAAATAAAATAATTAAGCCACTGAGTTTTGAAATTCATCACTTTTTAGTGTTCTGTGACTGAATAAATAAGTGGTAGAGTTGATTACTGCAATGCCATATGAGCTAAAGTCAAAACAAAAACAGAGGCTGAATTGAGAAATTCTCTAAGCTCCACCTGAAGCCTCAGAGAGGCAGCTCCCAGAAAAAGCAGGTTAATTGAGCTACCTGCATCTTCCCAGGCTTTGTCTTCCGTGAACTAGCTGGTAGGTGATATTTGCCCAAAGGGAGAATCTTGGCTAAGGCACCAGCCTGTGCTACTGCAGACCAGCCTTCACCACAAGAATAGGATACTGTAAGTTGTTATCAGTCAAATATATAGCAGGGTGCAGCCATTCATCTGTATAGGCACCACTTCTTATATAGAGGCAATTATCTGGCATCACCGTGCAGACAAGCCATTGACTTTAGAGGCAGAAGGACCCATCATAGAGTTTGTCCCTTTGACTTCTGGAGGCATCTTTGGTATTCTGGGCTTCAGTAATGTTCGGGAAGAAAAAACCCGTGGTAGATCAAAGACTAGAGATCCAGGTGTCCAGGTAGGATCCAAAGGTAACTAGATTTTCTTCCTTTCCTCTCCTGAGAAAAGCACAAAAAGGAAAGCAGCAGAGCACCCCCATGAGACCCCTATGTTAAGGGGTAATAAATTTGTCCCCAGCAGAATTTTCTAGTGCCAAGCCTGACATCTGGAGTACTGTATGTTAGGTGAAAGAGAGCTGGGTTGTTGAAGGATGCTTTCATCCTAAATAAAGGTGTGTGAATGTTAGGTCCGATTATAAACAGACTTTTATCTCTCGATCCAATCAATAAAGTTTGTATTTGGTGTGCTGTAGGTGCCACAAAGCAGTGCAGTTACTGGCTGCACTCAGCTGCACTTGGTTGTTGGTACACCAAGGGCTGATTTTCCTCAAGTTATCTTTTTTGTATGCAGCAGTTCCTTGTCCTGTTTCGCTGTGTTATTTCTGCTCTGAAGCAGATTCAGATCCTTTACTGCTAAAGTGGTATAGCTACCCCAAAGATAATGGAGCTGTGCTGAGCCATGCCAGGTGGGTATCTGGCCAGTAGAAAACTTGTTGTTTCAGAGTTCAGTAGAAAAGAAAGATAAACTGTAGAAAGAACACTCAGTAAAGGAGTGTTTGAAAAGAATAGTTGTAATAATTTGATTTTATAATGTGCTCTGTAATACCAATCATCAGACTGTTTTAAAAAGCAAAAGGTCTTTCTCAAGTAAATCTTTTCTTTTTCCCCTGTAACATTATCTTTGCCTGATCAAATATGTCTTAAGTCCCTCTGTGAACAAAAGTTCCACACTTTGAAAGTCACTTCTTAATGCAAATCAGCTTGCTTGTTTTCAGCTTCATAATCTTTTCCACGGCAGCAGCCTATCAGGATGTCACAGATAGAAAATGATGACTTTTGATGAGTAATAAGCAGCAGGGGCAAATGAATCCTTCAGGAAAGAGAGGGAGAAAAAATCCTCTTTAGATGAGATCTAACAAAAAGAGCTGAATTCACCAAGCATGTAATTTAAACCCACTGATGGTATTTGCAAAGTTTATTTGGTCTTAAACTCCCTTTAAGTACTCTCTGTGCATGATACAGCATAACATGCTGGTCCGCTGGGTCCCCATCAGCACAGCAGCTGACAGAGTCCCGGAATTTGTCCCAAAAGGACACGAAAGTCTGGCAAAATGTTCCTGATGAATGAAACCAGTGAAACAAAAGAGAAACATTTTTAATGGGGGAATTAGGAGGAGTTTAATGTCCATGCACCATGCTGAAGTTTTTTTACTTGATAGTTCCTATGCATAGCGAGCTTTTGTCTCTTCTGTCAGAGCTGTCTGCCACCTACCGCTTATTCAGAGGGTGTTTTCATAGTTAATAGCAGCATAACTAACAACTAAAGGATGTTTCTTGCTGCAGGGATTTTGCATCTCTGGGAGAATATTAGAGTGACTTAGAGATTTGTTTTACTTTTGGTTAGGGGTTGTATTTTTTTAAAAGACTTAATACAGAAATATTGGGGAACTAGAGTCTTCAGCCCTCCCTGAGGCAATGAGTGTTAATGATTAGTCTGGGCACCCTCCAGCCAGGGGCACTTCAGTAATTTTTAAAATTAATATGTTGCTGTTGTTAAAATCCGTGTGTTCATTTGCCTGAGGGATGTGCAGAATGCAGCATGCTCCCAGAGACCCTACCAGAGAGAGATGTATGTGTTTTTAGCAGGATCCATGCTGGTTTTAGGTCTTCGAAGAACTTTGCATGCTTGACTATGGCATCAGTCACAGCAGCCCATGAGAGACACCAAATAAGCATGCAGCTTCAAAAGGAAGCAGGGAAAATATAGAACTTTAATTCAGCCTTCCAATCTTGCACTTGCTCATTATTTCTCCCTGGCAAGGAGCAACCCAGGGCTTTTTAAGGGGGTGATCAAGTTCAATGAAAGTTCATACAGGTTACTGTTCAGGGGGCCCTTATGACGAAAGAAACATAATTATATTTTATTATTTTTCCCCTATTACCTCTTTTAGCTTTCCGTGTTGCCTTTCCCACATCTATATTAGCTTCCAGAAGGATTTTTAATTTTCTCTGGCAACATTGAAGCAACCATGTATGTGACAGTCTCAGTTAGTGTCCTTTTGCATTCAGGAATTATTGTTATCTCTTGGGCAGATGAATGTTAATTCTTCTGTATGTGTTGATGCAGTTGGTGATGTATAGCATGTTACTTCAGGTGTCATTTAAAATACTTATTCCTTTGATAACTGGGAATGGAGCGGGTCCACAGGTGACCAAGGGCTGGGAGGAGAGAAAAGGAAGAAATCTTGTCTTTGAACATCAGTATGCAGTTTTTGGTGTCACTTGGCAGAGGCTAAAGTGTCTGTGCGTTTCAAAGCAGACATCTAGTTTGACTTCACTCTGGCAATCCCACTGGAGGAAGCATGTCGTGCTGGACTACCTGCTGTTTTGACATGCTTCACATTTTTTGTAACAGTTTTACCTCACAGAGGTTGGAAAAGAGACAATACCCATTTATAAGCTGCTGATTTAAGCAGAGTCGGTGGAATATGGTAATAGTGGATGGAAAAACTAATGCAATTTTGAGTGATGCCTTTGGAAAGTGAGGTGCTTGGGTTGTCAATGTACTGTAAAAACAATATGAAATGATGTGGTTTAGTTGCAATGGCATTGAATAAGGAAGGCTTCAGTAGAAAGGAGTCAAAAATCAGATGTTATTGTATGCATTGCTGGATGAGTTTTGGAACAATGGCTAGTGGTAAAATAATAATATCTCTCTGGTTTGCATTTTATACTAAGATACTCCCTAGGATTTCCGTTCCAAACAGCTGCACCATCAAAAGCAGCTGTTGGCCATGGGGTCATGTCTAGGTTCTGTGGTCGTTCTCTGCCTTAGTCCTGTGATACATTAACAGCATTGCTTGTGTGCCGCTCTCCCCTTTGGATTAAAAACTCTTCTAGGCTAGTTAAACCAGCTTCAGGTCATAGGTTGTGGCTTTTTCCTACTGAACAATGTTATCCGTAGGATTTGGTAGCCTGCCATGAGTATTGTGAGGGGAGAGACAGATGTAGATGCTCTTCAGAAAGCACAGGTGAAGACTGGAGAATTTGTTTGTCCATGGCCTCCATAGATGTGAGGGGAAGGCATTCTTTAAGCTTGTGAAGCTCATGAACCTGGAGGAGGAGGAATTGCTCTTTAGTGTACAGTAAATGCATTTCTGTCCTCCCCCACATGTAGAATAACACCAAACACCACCTCATCTCTGTGTGGTTTTGGTAACCAAAGATACTTAACAGAACCTTAATTCAGAGACTTATTTTTCTCTCCTCCTTTCTGTTTCTTCCTGTCTTTTAATCTGCAGTTTATGCCAAAATTGTGCCAGTAACACCAGGTTAAACTTTGACTCTGAAGTAGGTCATGGAAGCAGTCACGGCCCAAGCATTCCTGAGAGCTTATTACATGTTTTGAGTTTCCCAAAGGACGCCCCCTTTCTCTGGTGTCTGTGTTCAGGTGAAACCAAACAGACAGCACAAAGGTCTCCAGGGATGGTCCAAATTCATCGAAATATAATGGGAGATTAACCATTAATTCATGTGGACATCAGATAAAAACAACAAGGGCATTTGCAGGACAACAGCATCCCTTATGAAAGTGGGCAGGTGAAATCTAGAATGATTTCTCTGAAATTAGACTAGGTTTTAAATTAGCTTAAAATAAACATAAATAAGTGTGTCTAGCCACTATATTTTATTCTCTTTTTTTAGCCATTTTAAGATTTTAGTCTCAGATCTGTAAGTACTTGTAAATTCCATATGGTGTTTGAGTGAGAACGAAGTCTCCTCATTGGATTCTTTAGGGTTTTTTCTAGTCAGTTGCAGCAAAACCTGACCTTAATATATGAAAAAAATTGGCAAGTTATGTTTAGTACACAATTTTAGGGACCAATTCCAATATATTCACTTCTAATGTCAATTTTAACAGAGGGAAATGATACTCAGTCCGAGATAATATTTGCATGTATAATGGTCCCAGACATATTGGTTCCAATGAAATTTCTATCAATTTGAAAGATCAGGGTTTAGCTTCAGCTTGGAACATCCAATTCGTCTACACAAATAGGATTTAGGCTTGAGGGAAAAGCCAATTTGGGAATCAATTATTTGATTATGTAATGTAAATAATAATTAATTACTGTTTTAATTGCTATTTAAATGTAGTTGAAGAATGGTTCTTTCCTTTAAATGAGTCCAGAACTGACCTGGATCCTGAATGTGTCTAGCACTGAGGTAGTAATATTTTCTAAGACTTTGAAAAAGATAATAGCAATTTCCACATTTCACTTTTTTTCACATTGCAAGATGACTCACTCATCAGTGCTACAGAATTGTTAATACACAGTGTGTTATTCTTTGTTGATCCAAATAAAAAGAAACACTTGAAATTGGGTAAACAAATTGCTATTTTTTTTTTTTTTTTTCCCCAGAGCTAGTAACATATCATTCTTGTTGCCAACCATTTGGAAACTTGAAATACGTGTTTAGTGAAAATTTGGCAATGTAAGAACATCCGGGCGTACAAGTAGCTGATACGGTTAATACAGCTATCTCCTTTAACTAAGCTGCATACTTCAATTACTTTTAAGTTCTAAACTGTATAAAGTTCCGTTTAAGGCAAAGCAACTGTTGGAATGAATACATTTACTTTAAATAGGCACTTAAATGTTAATGAAAACAGTGAAACTTGAAATGAGGCTGGCACAGGCAAGAGTTAATGCACAGAACTGTATTTTTGGATAAATTTTGTTTAAAGAATGCATGGTTTGATTCCTTTCTATTTATTCTAACATTCAAACCAAGTGAAACTCTAGGGAATTATTAGAGAGAGAAATTAAAACAACAGATGGACTTGCAGTTACGTGCATAAGGACATCTTTTCAAAAAGCCTCCTGACAATTTCAGATATTCCAAGTTATTCTATTTAATTTCAAATGAAGAATTTTTCTCTTTCTGCTAAGCTGTCAATCTCAGCAAGCCCATAAGAAGATGATTTTAAAACATCATGAAATATATTTTTCCACTTGTCTTTTTTGAAGTACACTGACAATCAGCTTATAAAATAGGTAGAAAAATACGTTCCATTTTTTAACGGATGCAAAACATGAGCATTCAGATCTTTCAAACCAAACAGAGTGCAGTGCTTATACAGAAATGATTTCTTTGCAGTCAAGTACATTGACATGGTCTTTGAAGACAAAATACCAGATTTTCCAGTGGTCTGTCTAATCTTAGATCTAGAAAAAGTGGGGTTTTTCTTGACAGTGGGTGTTACTCAATCAGATCGAACCTACCTGAATGTCTGCAACCCAGGCAGCTGGTATCGTATTGGATTTGCACCCTGATTGCAGTGTCGAATGATAATGAAATAATTTGTGAATTGCAGGGAAACAGAACTGTTATTGCTATGCCCTTTGATTGCTTGGCCTTCTGCCACTTGTTTTCAGCTGTCACTATTAATCATGGGAGAAGAACAGAGAGGCAAATGAAATCTTTAGCAGCTCTTCCTCAGTAACATGACTTAAAGGGGTGTACACGCAAGTTTTGAAGCTTTGAGATAGAGTTAGTTAAATGTCATACAGCTTATAGGAAATGGATGAATTAGAGCTGCAAGTGCCATAGAATAGCTATCTGTAGCAGGGGAATATGTTTGGCCACCTCAGTGATCGGCATGGTACAAGGATTTAGACAAATAGTTAAGCAGTACTAACAAGTCTATGAAACTGGCAAAGGGCACATAAAAGCAGGGCCAGAGCTCCTATAAGAATCAGATGGATGGAAACTACTCAGTGCCTGGAAAATATATGGTTGCAAGACTCATTGTCCATGCTAAAATGTCTTAGCTGTGTCCCAGCCAGACTGAGGCTGGTTTGCGTTGCACTGCCACAGAGCTTTCAGATTTGTCTGGGCATCTTCTTGCACCTCTGCCCACAGGTAAGTAGTAGTACTACACACTGAGGATTTCCTTACTTAGCATTTCAAACAGGGTTTGACTTCACACAAAGTATACCCACTTCTTCAGGTAGGTCTCCAGTTTAGGTCTGGATAAACATATGGATGCTGACCTTGACTCATGAGTAGATCCAGTAACAGGATCGTTTTCCTGGGTTTAGTAAACTTCTGGGATGGAAGTTCACAACTTTGTAATTGGGATTACAGCAGTGGGAATTCAGGAAAATTTGGTCTCCACAAGTATAAATGAGTTTCCCTGCTTTGAGCCTATCCAGAGCCACACTGAGAAGCTGTTTTTAGTTCATTGTGAAATACCGCTGCTCCCCTAAGAGGTTTCCACGAAAGCAACATGTCCTGGGGCTGCGCAATCACTTGGGGCGTAGGAATGGGGGAAGGAAACAATTTTGATCTTTTACTTCATCTTGCTTTGCGGTAATGCCTTGTATTCAACTGGGAAGCATGAGTTTGGAAAAGGTTATTTATTAATCAAAATTGTCTTATTAAAACTTTCTTGGGTCTAGGTTTACTTTATAAGCATCCCATTTAAAGTGTAACATTTGGTTCCTGAGATCATATCTGTTAGTTTCCTAGTCTGGCTGCTTTGTTTTTCAAAACAAACATTTGTTTGAGAAACACACAGGAAAAGGAAATAAACCAAATGCAAACAGTGGGAACAAATCTGTGGTTTATTACTAATAGCTGCTCACTCCATGTATTTAAATTCCCGTTCATGAGGTATTAGCACTCTGCAGAAAGGAAACATACCAATGTCCTTTAAGAATTAAATCTTAAACGAGGCTTCAAAAACGTGGATATATCCAAAAGCTGGGTCCACTTAGGGCAACACTTTATAGTCACTTTTAATCTAACAGGCTAGAGCTGTTTTATTGTAGATTTTCACAGACTGGTGGTAGCATAGCTAATTGAGCTTGCAGAGCCAACGCATTGACCATGCACAAAATATTTTTCTGAGATTTATAGCCATCACGGTGCAGCAGAAGTCTGGTAATTTACTTAAGAAATTTATAGCACAAGAAAACTTGAAATGGTTTGACAGATGCCTATTATTGCTATCTTATTTCTTTGCTATACTGAAGTAACTGGTCAATGTACATCTGCCCAGTTGACTTTTACAGTACATTCTTAGGAAATCTTATTCTGTAAGCAATGCTGTTTTGCTTTCCACTTTGTATCACACAAACATATAAAATATTTCTGACTCTTCTCAAATGTCAATGAAATAAGTGAAATCAGCCTTCTAAATTTCAATTCTGCATAACAAAATTAATTTTTTAATGCCTTGGTTATACTTGTATAATCCTATGCCACTTTTGCCCTAGGCTGATACCAGTATCATCATCAGTTTTATTTGTATTATGATTATATTGACACAGGAAGGTCTAGGCCATGTTAAGTCTCTCTCAGGTTTTGTGTGTCTCAGACTGTGAATTAGGTTACTCTTCCTTGAAGCTTGTCCTAAGTTAAGACCAAAGCCTGTAATGAATTTACATCAAGACATGGCCTTTAAAAATTATGCCATTGAACAGCTCCTGCAGAATTCAGTAGGTCTTTGCATTGGTCCCTTTGTAGCTACACGTTTTCAGAATTAATCTTTGAATTAAATTTGTTTTAGAGTTGGTTGCATGCCAATTCCAGCAACACTGAAAAAAACCAAAGTTGACTCTGATCACGGCTTCTGGAAGTTTTCCTATTAATGTAATTATGATTTCACGCCTTGAAGAAATTTTTTGCATGCTTTCATTAAAAGAGCTGTACAGTTTGTGCCTTTTGGGTCAGGCAGAGAGCCTTTTAAGATGTATTATTTTTTAAGTGTGCCAAATAGCAGATATTTCTTGTCTAGCCTCTCTTGTTTGAGAGAACAGCTTGAGCTTTGTGTTCCAGAGCAATTTTCTGTCTTACTGAATTACTCTTCTTGAGAAATGATTGATCATCTCCAGTTCCAGTTTTCCTCTGACACAAATAACTGATCAGGTCTGTATGTCAGAGAATGAGAGTCCTATCCAGCTGTTTTACCAAAATAGTCAGGAAGTTAGTGGGATGGGCTATATGAAGGTAAGTAGCAAAATTAGTAAAGTGTGAAAACTGGTTACCTGTCAGTTTAAATGCACAGAGAGGACCGTGTTTAGGGGTGAGGGATTCTGAGACTTCCTTTTCAAGGACAGCAAAATTGTAAGAATGATTGCAAAAGCACTCTAGAAACCCTTCTTTTTCGTCGTGCTCAAGAAATCAAGGAGAGGGGTGGAAATCTAGGACTCTTTGATCACAGGAGCTGAAAAGCTTCCTGTAAACTTCATTTTGATGGTTGAGTAGAACTACTTCAACAAGAAAGGGTAGCGTTTGAATAGAAAGCCATAGGCATATCATTACCGATAAGGAAGGTTATCGGAGTGTAACAGTACAGGAGGAAAATTTTGAAGGAAAAGAAGCATCCAGGGTTCATGCCCATTTATCAAACAGAGTCTGAGACCAGTCTTCTTGAAATGAAAGAACTTCAACTGTGAGGCATCATCAAGAAACATTGGTGAGAGGTTTGAAGCTGGATCTCATTCTGGGCTTTGACTTGGGAGGACTGTAAGGTTCTGCAAGTAGTATTAGTAGCAGTTGAACTGACTGCTGGTGAAGAAAGGAGACAAAGTGTGCAGAGCTCTAAGCAAGATTTTGCTTTGCAGTGTTGCACCATGGTAGGCAGTGGGACATGAGCTCAAAGTTTAGATTTGTATAGAGTGAGGACAATGCATAGCATTCCAGTTGTCAGTGATCACACAGTACGTATAACACAGTACATGTTCTCCAACTCTGTCTCCTCGTTATAGTATTTCAGCTATTTTCTAAGGTGTAAAGATGTACAGAAAGAATTGCTGATTTATTTTTAAAACCCTAAACCAGAGTCAACAAAGTAGAAAAATAACTCGGTTCAAGCACAGACACCGGTAGCTTAAAAAGATTGTGTTTGTAGTCCACATAGGTTGCTGCAGCTGCTTTAAAAAGAATGTGAGGAAGATATTTCTAAATAGGTTAAGGATTTGGACTCAGTAGATATTTATTTCTATGACTACAACAAATGCACAGCAACAGAAGACTTTGTGTGCTTTATTTTTTTAAACCATGTTCTGTGTATAATGTCTCTTACAAAATATGATGGGTCTTCCTCTGTAGAATGATTGTGCCAACTAGATAACAGCTGGAGGTCTTTCCTCTTTTTTTTTTTCTCTTTGCAGGAGCCAAACCACTCTGGAGTCTCACATATCTAGACAATCACCTTTGTGAGGCCTGAGCATGAACTGACTAAGTCTCATTATTTTGCCAAGATATACACAATACTGCTGAAAAGTATATAATAACTTAGGAAACCATTAACAAGAAGTTTATGGTAGTCATAGACTCAGACGTTTCTAGGTCAGTGTAAGATTTCTGCTGTCAAAAGTTCCCAAGCCTCTAGATGATGCTGTAAAGAAAGATTCACTCACTGTACTTGAACACAGTACAAGAAAGTGAGAGTACTTTAGCCTATTTCTTTTCTAGCTTGGTTCCTTATCTGTTTTCTGAAAGCTGCTGGAAAGCAACAGAGATTTAGCTGCCAGGTCTAAACTGCAGGGGTGGAATTGGCAGTAGTAAAAGCAAAAAGATTCAGCAAATAAAAGATAATATAGATCGTCTCCTGTTGTGCCTGTTTTCAAATGACTGTGTTTAAATGAACTTCTTGTTCTGCAAGCTGTCTTTAGTCTCTTGCTCGCTGGCCTCCAATGACCTTTCTCTGATTTTTCTTTTCCCTTTACCGTCTCATGCCATAGCAAACTTTTATCTGCTTTTCTGCTACTTTAAATATAGACAAATTTCATGCATACTTTTAATCCTATGGGAAGTCTGATCTCAATTTCTAGCTGTTCAGGCAATGAAATAGCATATAAACTAATGTGTTGTGTAAGAGATGACTGACTATATAATTTTTGGCTTCCGAATATGAATACTTACACACTGAAATTCTCACTCTGCCTCTTCTTCCTCCTCTGCCTGTGTAATTATTAGTGGTGATAAAAATCCAAATCTCCTGCATTAAAGGATAGAACCAATATTAAGATGATGTCTCTCACCATCTTCAGTACCTGTATGAGGATTGTGAAAAATTCTTAACCAGACTCAAGGGGACAAACAAGAGTGATTTTATTTTTCTACATTTTTGTCAATTTGTCCTATCATAAATATAGCTCATCTAAATTTTGGTGGTGTTCCTTGGACTATTTTTCCTAGACCTCTTTATTGACAAATGTTATTAAAAAGGAAAACAAAATCAATAGCGATGTGTCATTGAAGAAAATTTCTGTAGAGTTTTGGTTTTCTTTCTTTTCTGTTGGGTTTGGGGTGCGGGAGGTGGAGGGTAGTTGTTTTGCATTACTTCAAAACTTTTAGGAGAGCCTCTGAAGCTTTTTCTGAAGTCTGTGAAAGCTGTTGAAGATTTAGAAAGGTATGAGGTATGTTTGAAACTTGTGCTCATTTTAAACTTGCTTGGAAAAAATAATGGATGAGGAAAAGAGTTATGCTTTGTGATCTCATCGTGGCATTTCCCTGCTCAAACAGCTTCTGTGGTCAGAGAGCATTGCACACAAGAAAGACAGATGTGTCCAAAACTTCTTGGCTGCTTGCTTTTCAGTGACCAAGTAATGCACAAGAGAGTGCGTTGCTTCATTAACAGGAAGCTGTACTAACAAGTCAGAAGAGAAGGTTAGAATTGAAGTGTGCCCATCTTGATACTCTACTGCACTGCCTACAGGTAGTATCCACAGAAGGATGGCAACATTGAGGTCTCTAGTCTTGAGAAACTGTAGTCAGGAGTAACAGTGAGAGCCTGGTGAGCTAAATTATCCCAGGCAGATTGTTCCTTTGACATGTGGGATTAAATGGAGGTCAGAAGTCTAGAGCAAGTAATTGTTGAAAGGTTGCCTCATGAAGAGTGGAGTACCAAGGGTCAGGAGTCTTGCATGTTAGCCTCTTTGTCACTGTGCCATTGGTGAGGATTGTTAGAGGGTCCCTACAGTACCTTTAATTAAGTAGAGAGTCCTAGAGCTGTAGAAGTATCTATGGGACACATAACATGTAATGTAATCACGCTCATAATGCTATGGACTTATGGAATCCATAAGCCCAGAGAGTACCTTGTCTGAGATACCTGAACTCCTGCAGCAAAACAAAAAACTGAATTTGGATTTCACGAGCCTGATATGTCTACACAAATAAGTATTTACTCACTTTTCCACTTCTGTCTAGACTGCTCGTGCCAGGAATTTGAACTGCACCACTTTGTGTGTGTGTGTGTAGTAATGAGTTCAAAGTCAAGTCTTGGCACTTAGAGGCATGGTTTAGGGGTGGACTTAGCAGTGTTAGGTTTTCAGTTGGACTCCATGATTTTAAAGGTCTTTTCCAACCTAAATGGTTCTAAGTATCAACACAAGTGTTTGGAATATGGGTTGTTCAGCTTTCCCTTCCTCTTTTTATTAGTCTGAGATGGACCTAACTAAACTAGCCTATTCATGTGACTATGAACAACTGAGAGAACTACATCTTGTAAAACAATTGGAGGGCCATGGGTGAAAGGTACATTGTTAATGTAAATTTTTATTAGAAATGTATTCCTCTGCTAGCAGAGAACTTTCTGCAAAGTTGAAAGGGAAAGTAAAACTAAGTATGGAAACCTAGGGATGTGTTCCTTCTCATTTTTAATACAAGCAGCCTTGTATGTTTGAGTAGTTTTGAAACCTACTCTGTGTTTTCATCTTTATTTTTAACGATGTTCTTTCCTTCGGGGACACACATAACTTATTCCTTTCACCTCCTATTTCTTAGCGCTAGTGGGTCTCACAATGCTTTTCATTCTTTTCTTTTCCTGTCCCAACTTGAAGTGTGCAGGGAGGCAAAGAGAAGCTCACTTCTTACAAGTTGATAGTTATATAAAGCCACTCTTAAAAACTAGAAGCAATGCAGATCGCGTAATGTCCCAGGGACCAACTATAAAGGAAGGAATCTCAGTCCTCTGAGTCCGTTATTAGTGGTCTATGGCATCATTGTTATTCAGAAGAAGGAAAAGAAAAAGGTAGCCTAGAAATTGCATGAGCAATAGTATTCAGACAAACTTAATGCTAAGACTTTGTTTCCTCTTGATATTTAGTTTCCCATCAGCTATTTATTATTTTCTTTGAGCCCTTATTATTTTTTTTTCCATTCTCTCAAGTAATCGTGGAATTCTCTCAAGTAATAAGGAACCACTGCAAGCCCTTCAGTTCCTTATGCTGTTCAGTAGTGAAAGTGGCTGGTGACGCTTCTGAAATCTGCTAAGCTGGGACAGATACCAAGTTCATCACACAGCCACTGAAGAAGCTGAAAAATTAAACTTTTTCTTCATGGAGAGGTGCTTTCCAGAATGAGAAATGCTGCTGACCAGCTTTTCAGAGGTGTTGCCTCCTGTTCGAGTTAAGAGCTTGTGAAAGCTCCTACCAGCAATTAACTATATATTGTTCCTCTTCTCTGCAAGACCTCTGTGGCTACAGATGCCCCAAGAGAGCACAAACAGTATAACAGTGACACAGAAGTAGACTATCTAGCCTTTATTTGCTATCATATAGCAGAAACCATTTTATAAGTCTCATTAAGAATTCATATTAATCGTTTAATTCATTTCAGACACATTGTATTAAGGAACTTGTGAAATACTCAAAGGGCCAAATAACTGTGGAGAAAATATATATGGTTCAGTAAAGCCAAGCAACCCAGAACCCGTTTTTGTTATGCATAATCTTGGAATTTATTTAAGAAAACTCTTTCTGCCCAACCTGAGGAGATGCTGACTTCACATGGAGAGTTGCATGTCCAGCTGCTTTTTTCACCTGCCCTCTCTAGATGAAAATTTAGTCTTTTTTCTATGACAGTCAACAGGTTTGCAAGGAACTGATTTCCCTCCCTACCCCCAGCTCCCCTCTCCACCCCCCTCTTCCCCACCCTGCCACCACATGTGTTCTCCCCAGAGATGGGATAAACATGTTGCAGGGCAGGTTTTCTCAGGGCACTGTATTCAGTGCAGTTTGTGTCTTCATTAAAGAAATCTCTGATCACCAAAGGTACCCTGAGTCTCATGCCTCTTGGGTATGAGTGTTCTGTTTTATCCAGATATACTCAGCATCCTGGATGTAACTTGAATCCTCTAAACTGCTCAGCTGGTGAAGTGAAAATAACATGCAAGTATACAACAGTATTTGTGACAGTTTCAAGTTAAATAAGAAAACTGTGGAATGTTTTCTATATTTATGTCTCCTTGAAATGTTTTTTTGCTAATTTATGCCACCCACTGGGCAGCTTGGCTCTCTGCCATCTTTCCTGTTGCCCCACACAACTCTGTAAGATTGGATGGTGGAACCTAACAATTTAGTAGTTTTGAGTATTGAAACTTCTCTCGGGGAAATATATATTTGGGCTGTCTTTCTGTGGTTTATTGCATGCACAGCATAGAAGTGTTGCTGGAAGGTGAGGTTTTCCATATTTCAAAAAGTAATTCCATATTTCTTGGCCATTAAAAGGAGCGGCCCTGAAAGTGTGTATCTGAGTCTGCAGCTCTGATGAGAGTGAGTGTAGTAGCGATAGTAGGGCTCAAATCAACAAGATCAAGGGGCTGTAATTACTCCTTTGCCCATCCTCAACACAGCCAGAGTTGAGACATCTTCTGGGCTTAGTGCTGCCAGCTGCCAAGCAATCTGGCCCTGGTCCACCAAAACACTTAAGCACGTCCTTATCTTGAAACAGTTGTGTTGAACTATTTCTTCAAAGAAAGAGTGTGCATATTTAAGAGCTTTGTTGATTCAGTACCTAAAGAATATGGCATCTTTCAAGAGGAAGCCCTCTGTGCTCCTATTTCATCTTCTGTCCTTTGTCCTGTCCTCTTAGAGCTCAAGTGCTTGAGGCAGCAATCATTTCTCATCCTCTCTGAGTGTGTGTACAGCATTTAGCGTTTGGGGATTTTTATATGAACTGAAGCCTTTAATTGCCTTCGATAGTTGTGTTCTGTAGGAAGAAGAGAGGGACTGCATTTCTTCTTTTTAATAATGCTCATTATTATTCTTGCCTCTTTCTCTTGCTTTCTTTTACTCTTGTTAAGCATTCCATTTTTGTCAGGCTTTCATATTTCAGGCTGCAACTCAGAAATTCCCATGTGATATGCTACTATACATATTTTTATTTTTAATTTTTTTTAAAAAAACCAGTTTCAGTAAGGAAATGTTGTCAAGTGGGGAAAAAAAAAGGCATTTTCCCAAAGCCACTGAACTTGACTGCTAGGAACATGAGTAACGATGAAGTTAGGAAAGGAAGTATCAATGGACCACCTTATGGCGAGCAAGGTAAGAATTTGATCACTGCGTGCTCCTACAATGTGATAGAGTTAGCAAGTGGAGAGGGATTTGAAATCTGATTTTGAAATCTGACAGAATTTTAATTTAAAACCCTAGCTAAATACCTCAAATAACTACACTGTAATTCTGGGATGCTATTGATTAGCAGCGTTCTTTGTACATTATATGTATGTAATGAAGTAAAAAGATGAAAATGTACACAGATACAGAGGTAATAACATTAAATCAGCAGGCTCTGCTATGGAAGGTATATGGAAGGTAAGAGATTTTCTTTAAATGCACAAAATTAACTAGGTCCTTGTGAGGTCTGATTAGAGAGATCTCTTGCAGATGAACAGCCAGAGAAGCAACGATAGTTTTCCATTTTCCAGAAAGCCTGCCTAAGGAAATTAGAAGTTTTGGGAGGTACTTCTCAGCCTTTTAAGTATTTTCATGTGTCATCTCAGGTGGTATGTTTCTGGCTGTGGTTGATCAAGAGAGGTGCCCTGGATACTTCTCTTGTAATTACTATCCATCATATCTTTTCCTCCTGTGAGTTCCTGATGAACCTGGTGAAGTTTAAAAGCAAGATATACTCATAAAAGCATATCAGCCTTGAAGATCATGTGGCCTTTCAGGTCCAGAAAACCTTTAGATGTTATTTTAGAAGAGTTGTTCTTGCTGGATTTTATCTACCTATTGAGTTAATTATTTGAAAGTGAATGGGAAAAACTGTCTAGAGTATTCAGGATAAAGGAGATGCTTGTTTCTTCTTCAAGCCCTTGAAATAACTTGGTATTTTTGCACTACAGTACAGTATTTCACTTGCATCTAATCCTCCCTTCACTCTCTTCTATGCCACTGTTTAAATTTACAATGTTAGATATACCTTGTCCCTTTTCTGCATTTTTTTAAACACTTGTTCTTTTTTTAGGCACACACTCTGTCTTTTGAACCCTTTATACATTCTCTTTCTATCTCATTTCTCTTTTCAATACCTTATTTTTCTCCCAGATTTCCCAAGGCAGCATGCAAACCACAGGATGCTAAAAATTTAGCTGAACTTAGTAACAGGCAGTGCAGTCAAAATAATGCAAATTGAGTTTTATGTTGGTTTTGTTATTGTTCAATCACCTGATTGAAATTTTTGACCTTTCTTCTCATCACTTCAGTTCTTACTTTTCTGCAGGGCAATTAGCTCCTTGGACAGAGCTTGCCTAGGATCACACAAGTTGAACCTGCATAAACTTGAGTGCAATGGAGAGGGTGACTACAGCTGTTCATTCAGTTTCTATCACATAGCCCCATTTTACCTGTGTGTACTCGTCCTTGTTCTCCTTCCAAACTCCACGGACCCTACATGTATTCCTGACATTTGGCCTCCTTCTCACATCTTAACAATGCTTCTTGCATCCTCCCTTCTCTCTACACGAATCCTCCTCCCTCCACTCATCTCCTTCACCTTCAGAAGAGCCCTTCAGTGTTTGAATTGATTATAGTCAGAATCAGTTTGCATAAGAGAATGGTTATCTAGCCAGTGTTCAACAGTTTTGTTAGTCTGAATTATCTCTTTTTTCCTTATCAATCATATATAAATAACTATTCTTTAGAGAAATTTAAGAAGCAAACATGTATCTTCCTTTTTTTTTATTTTAAGCACACTTGCTTATTTTGGAGGTTATTTTAAAATAAGGAGCTAAAACTCACATCCTCATTGCAGAAGTAGTCACTGCTTGTCCTACTTGTCATTCGTTCTCTACTCTTTTTGCTCCATCTGCACAGTGCAGATCAGTCTGTCTCCATGATGGCAGCCCCTTGTATTTGTGTTCCCTGCATGTACACCAGCTCCTTATGGACACATTTGCAGTGCATTTATGGCAGCGTGCCTTGGCTGTCCACTTAAGGCAAGAAAAACCAAAGCAGTCTGCAGCCAGAAACAAATCTCATAGAATCTCAGAATGTGTTAGTCTGGAAGGGACCTCTAAAGGCCATCTAGTCCAACCCCCCTGTAGTGAGCAGGGACATCTTCACTGGATCAAGTAGCTCAGAGCCCTGTCAAGCCTGGCCCATCTCAGATCACCCAGAGAACTTGTAGTGAAGCAATGTTCCTTGCCACTAAGTTATAAGTGGGCTCTGTGTCCAGAAGTGAAAATGTAATCTGGGCAGGTGAAATGGTCATACCAAGTAATGTTCATGTTGGTATGCAATTAATCCTCTACTATAACTGGGCATCATTTTTATGAAAGTGTTAGGTAGGACAGGGGAGCATCTTTCACTCTTAAAGGCTGTCAGATGTGAACCATTAAAGGGTGGCTATGCTGTCTCTGTAATAATGCACAATAGGATATGAGGCTAACTCACAATGAATAAAACCTTGCTTCCCACTATATTAAAATGAATGGTTTTATATGTGATGAATGTATCAAATACCCACACAGATCTTGATGGATAATTGGCAAATCATGTCACTGTTCAAGAGAAGGTCATCTCTTAAACTCTCGTGTCTCAGCTATTTTAACTCCAGATCTGCTGTCATTTAAATACTTTGATATTCTCAGTGTTGGCAGCTGAATTTGTCTCATTTAATGGTCTTTCCTCTTACAGTGCATCAATGAGATGCAATCCCATATGTGACTTCTCCTACAGTGACTTCTCCATGATGTTCGGTTGAAGTAAAGAGAGATTATAACAAGCGTATTGCTGCTTTTTCTTGGAACAACTGCATCAGCTCACCACTAACAATATTTGGGGTCTTTATTGAGTTTTAGTCTAAATTATTGTAGCAATGTGAGTGTATGCCAAATCATCATATTTTCTCTTTTGTCTTTAGCACTAAATTCACCCTGATTATTTATCTCTCAAAAACAGATGTGGACAAAGATTTCTCTCTTATTAATTGGAGAGAGTGCTGTAAGCCTTCCTGTCCATTGGGGGTTAAATTCACAGATATTACAGAACAAATACTGCTAGTAGTCTAGATATGTAAATGCCAGGGTTTTTTATTTAAAAAAGAAAACAAAACTGAAGTACTTTTTCTTTAATCAATACTGAGGACAATGTTACAGGAACTAATATTAGAAAATTGCAAAGTCAGTGAGAGTTGATTGCAAGCTTTAGTTCTACAGCGCAGTAATTAAAACCAGGTCTGCAACTAACAGGCAGAAAGGTGTCTGTTTAGCTTAAAAGTGTTTGGTTAGTTGAGATGTGTATTCTTTAAAAGAAAAGTAATGGAATAAATAGCTGAAGTCTTAATTCCAGAGGAGGCTTTAAATTCAGCTTTTGACCCTTTGATTTAAAAATAAAAGTATTCAAAACTTTACTTCTTAGCCAAGGGGTAAGACTGAGTGCATACAAATGTAGTTTGGAAGGGAGACTCCCTTAGTGTTTCCATGTTTTCAAGTTGGAGGACTGGGTTTTGATTGTTGGGAAAAACCTAATATATGAAATTACTTTTCCAGTAGTTGAGAATTTCAGTGAACTGAACAGTTAATGGTATCATCAGATAGAGAGCAGCAAGGAAAGTATCTGTACTTTAGAAAGTAGTTCCCCCTCTTCCCACCTGGTACATTTCTCCAGCCTTGGTAGGCTTTATAACATGCTTTGACAGCCTGTTTATTTGAACAGTGAAGTAGTTGGACAACAAAACAAGTCACAAAGTTTTAGCCACAGCTAAAGGGATGTTTTTTTGTTGACAAGTGAATGCCAGGCATTTCTGTGCAGAAGATTCCTGCCAGTACCAAGTCTTGTATCTAGTGTATGCTTGTTTAAAGCCAAAAGGACATATAAATGAGGGAGGGAATGAGGTGGGAAGGACAAAGAATAAAGACACATAACATGTACAGCTCTGCAGAAGTACGTTTAAACACTATCTTCAAGAGAGGGCTGGATGCAAAAGATGTAGATAGACTTTCATGACTATTTCAATCATAAATGTATGTTTTATCTCATCTAGACTCTGAGATTTCCAGGGTTTTCCTTCTCTCTTCCCAAAGATATTCCTTAATTTAAATGAAAACAATTGAGATATTTCTGTTTAAAATGGGAAAATTATATGATTTAAAGAAAAATACTCCCTCTTTCCCTTTTCTGTTGAACATTTCTATTGCTGAGATTAAAAACTGAAATTTAGTGAGTCCTATTCTAGAGAAAAATTACTTTTGTTTATTAGTTGTGGAGTCTTGAGAGTGTACAGCAGACTGTACACTTGTGAAGGCCCAGTTGTCTAGGCTGTAAAATGTCTTTAGTTGTCCTGAAGGCAGTAGCCTTAATTGTACACTTTAAGAAAAATAGCCATGGTTATGTATGTAATTAACTGTGGTGTCCTGCTCCCTGTGAAATGTAAGGAGGTGAGGAAAGCAAATAACTTTGCTATTTCTTTGTGAACAGTGGTGCTTGTACAGAGCAGTGGCTTCTTAGGACGAGGAAATGTTCCCAAAGCAGACCATGAAAAGCTATTCAAGGTATTTAAAGGTATCCAATTCTGAAAGTCTCATTTACTTCTTCATTAAGACTAGAGTCATTAAGGGAGGTAGATACCTATTTTACTCGAGAGCAGAACATTGAACCTCTCCATTGCCTTTATCTGCTGGATGTCTCTGAACTATCCAGGATCACTTACAAAATAATTTAGGAAATGGAAGGTTCATTTGAAAACATGTCCTAGGTTCTGCCTTTCCTACCAAGGGGGTGAGCAAGAGGCAGAACGCTAGAACTCCTTCATGATGTTTCTGTAAGCCTCCAGTGTTAAGGATTGTCTGCCTTTAAAGCTTACTGTGTGGGAAAGAAATGCTGTGGTAGCTATCAGGCAGTCACATGCCATTAATTTTTCAGTGAAGATGAGTGCAAACTAAGTCACAAGGAAATGGATTGTCTTGCCTGGCATGTTGTCATATGTTTGTGGCAGAACTTTTTGAGAAAAAAATACTCTGATTTATGTTTTTAGTCATAAAACTGTACCTATTTTCACAGAGCTTCATTGTGTGCTCTGACAAGGGCACTTAAATCCTTGATTCTACATTCAGTAAAATAAAATGTGAAATCTCATTATCTACCATAATGGAGTGGTGCATGAAAATTACTTATAGTCTGTTTCTTACTAAAATATACGGTTTTTACAGTAAATTTTCTACAAGCTGGAATAATAGAAGATTGGTGGTGTAGCTGGCATACCCCACATAACTTAAAAGCAGTGTACTGTGCTTGTGTTGGATTGCGTGTGCTGTGATGTGGTATGTCCTGCTGGACTGAAGGCAGCTCCACATGGAGCCACCTCTCATGACCTAGCTGCACCCAGGGCACAGCTTATTTGCAAATGGATTAACCTGCTTTTGAAAGATGGAAGTTGTCTTGGGCTTGCAGTCACACAGAGCAGAAGGACCAAAGGAGGGAGAGGGAAATCCAGTCTTGTAGAAGATGTGAGGCGTGGCTGGATGGCTCTAACCTGTGCTAGGAAGAGTATGCAAATGCAGAAACTCTTGATAAGGAAATAGAATGTTCTTTGAGGCAAGACTTGCCAAAGTAGTACAACAGTGACTGCTATCATTAGCTCTGAGCAGCAATTTCCTAGTCTGGTTTTCAGTCCCTTGAAACTCCTCTGAAACTTGCAGCATCTTGACTGAAACTTCATCCATCAGCTCTGCCTGAATGTAAATAATTTGCTTCTGGAATTTGAGCAGAAATTTAGTCATTTCTTTGTAAATTGGAGAAAACTAGGAAGTAAAATCCACTCTATAATCAAAAGAGGGTGTTTTAAATGAGAGGGATTACTCAATACTTTTGAAAGCTGGTATTTCTAACAGAAATTACCCTTATGAAAGGAAGGAGACTGGGTTTAATTTGGCCAATTTTAGCGGTTAAAAATTTGTTTTTGAGAATGTACAATAGAGTCCTTTTTTCTATCATTCACCCATGAAGTGCACAAACCAACAAGGCTGGTCTATAAGTACTTTTAAGTACCAGAAGTTTTAAGTTTGCCACCAAACTACCCAAATAGTCGGGCCACAGCTGAAACAGGGGTTCCTTTGTCCTTGGAGAAACTGGAAGAAAGTAGTTTCCTTTGAGAACTCATGCACAACTAATAAGAGGCTGTTACTCTCCATGGAGAAGAATGGACAGCTGTTCACATCTTCTCTTGTGTGGTCCATGAGAGCTTTATATTTCTTAAACACAGAAGTGCGTGTGATGCCTGAGAGGAGATGGTATCCCAATACTTGCACCCAAATGAATGGATAAAATGCTGTTGGAAATTTAAGTTAATGAAACCCTGTCTCTTGCATCTTCTAAAAGTAACCTTTTCTGTTCTTGCTACAGGTTATTTTCTCCTTTTGTGTGTATATTGTGTAGAACAGACATAGCATTTCAATAAAACTTTTCTAACATGGAAAAACTGCACTTCTGTACCTTATATGATGACCACTGTCTAATACAGACTAACTTGTTTCTGCAGTAGTTGTAGCAAAACCAAAATCTTCTTAGGTTTTTTTTGAGTTGGTTGGGGGGTTTTTGAGGTTATTTTTTGTTTGTTTATTTGTTTTTCCTCAGCCATCTGCTGCTTTTCTAAGGAAAGAACTGAATGTCAGAGAAGCCATTGCACAATGATATGCTTATGGAAGACCCAAGCATATGGTTCTAGTCTTAAGTTTTGAAGTACTACTCAGGAGTCCTAGACACTTGTGTTTGTGTAGGAAATTGTTCATTAACCATCCTCCTTGCGTTGCTTCAAGACCATACAAATATCCTCCTTGAGAATATGAGGAGAACCTGTAATTGAACAACCCGTGAGCAGTTCCCGTGGATACAGATGCAGGTCCAAGCTTGCTCCTATTCTGAGCTGTGTACAAGTGGAGAAAAGGCTTTGGAGAGTCCCATCTACTTACCTGAGTGCTCCACTGTGTCTGGTCTTCATGTATGGCTACAGCCCATTTATTTTTTTTAGCATTTCCATTAATATTTTGGAAACCTTTAAATTAAAGCTATATTTTGAACTGTACTTCCAGCATGAGCTCAGTTTTCACCCTGCTGACAAGCCCAAACCAAATCTGTCTGATTTTTCACCCTTTGTATTTGACAAATAAAGGCTTGCTGCAGTGTTCTTCCTTCTAGTCATGGCACCTGATTAGTGGCTGTCTGATTTTACCACTTACACTACAGTTAACTAAACTCTTATAAGCTGATAAAAATGTTACTTTTGATCATCTTGGCCTAAGGTTTGATGGGCTTAAACTATTAGTCTCTTTTACAGGTTTTCTGGACACATTACAGAGCCTTGTCCTAGCAGAACTTCCATTTGTGTGGGGTATGGTGGGGAGGACATGGAGTTTACACCATGATGCTTTGATCATCTGTCAGAGAAGTCTAGTCAAATTGAGTTACTCTTGAATATGTACTGACCTTGAATATATACAGAACTGTTCTCAAAAAAACTTTGAGCAGCATTATTAGGCTTCTGGAATAAATAAATCTATAATAGTACCTGGTTGGGGTTTTTTTCCTCTAAGGACTCTGAGATTCTCTGGGTTCATTTTCCCTTCAGACTTTGTGGCAGTAGTGGCCTATCCATTAGCTATCCCTCAAAACAAATTTAATAGACTCCTCAAACCACTGTAGAAGAAAATCAGACTAATTTGAAATGTTCTGTTGAGATATTTCTACTGTACTTTTGCTTCATCATCTATGTTGAAATAATCTTTGAGATAATTAGCATTTTAGTCCAGCACGCGTTTTCCCTCCAACTCAAGGAAGAAGGGAGGATTTCTGAGCTTAATAACAGAATGTAAAGTACATATTTAGAAATATTGTTTTCCTGCTGTCCTGTTCCTATCCCTGAACAGTTTATTCCTGTTGACACTATTTATGCCTTGCAGCATAGTTTGAGTGGAAAATCTGCTGGTATGTGGCTGGGATTAAAATTCCCATAATCTTTATCTTGAAAAGTGTTTTGGTACTTTCAGATTTTATACGTGTTTAATCTCTTAAATTCTGACTGCTTTTGTTTGAGCTGATGGAAACTCAGATGTGGAATATATTTGGATACAATATATGGATTTGAACACAGAGTGCCTGGATAACTTTTCCAAAATTCGACTATGCGACTCTTGACAAGGCTTCATCAGCGACATCCAGAAATTACTTTTGAAAATTATAGCCAGGTAGCCTTATTGCTTCTCTCCACTTTTGATTCTGTCTGTTTGCCAGCATAAGAGGTGCAAAGGCTCTAGATTTCCAAGTGTATTAAGACGTATGAATCAGCTGGTAGCATACCTCTAAAAAGGTCATGGCTAACAACAAAGAAAATGTACCTTTTACAGGGTAGCTACATGAGGAGTAAAAATGCCCTAATTAAAACACCATTACTATTATCAACTTCATAATTCAGAATTTGTCATATGCCCAGGCACTTTTTATCAGTGGACTAGTGGACTGTCTCAAAAAGGGTTATTTTTACAGACTTTTCATGTGCCACATTTTAGGTGAATTTCCATGCCTGGTTCCAAGTTACTGTGCCGTGATCTGTTGTTCAGCAGACCGAGCCTGGAATAATTCACAGAAAAACTTGACCATTTTCCTGTAGTCCACAAAGCATTCAGGTCCTAAGTGCCGAACACAGTGTGCAAGATCCACATTGGAGCATGCTTTGTGACTCATGGTGTCTCATGAGATCTGAGTCTCCATGGTTTTCCAGGAGGGCTATAAAAGGCCTTAAAAAAGCAAAGGGAGTCTGCAGCCCCAAGTTGCTCTTCTTCCTTACCTGGCAGCATAGCTATGATGATGGGGCTTGGTGTGTCTAGGGCAGTAACATGTGTAACGTACATCAGTGCTTCATCTTGATATTCTGACCCAATCCTCTGAAAGATGGTACAACAGGACCTGATGCTTTATCGTGGTGCCTCTCAGAGTAATATCTATGTCTTTGCTCTGAGCTTTTCCCACCCACAGCTGACTTTGCACCACAATAGTCTATAGTTAGAAATGCCATGCTTAGAAAGAATTATGTAAATGATATCAGCATCACCTTCCCTGGAGGATATTAAACATCTTACAGCACTTGTAGGTAAGACTAACCCCACTGCTGAGACCAAGGTTGCTTCTTTAAAATATTGTTACTATCGAGACCTCTGCCAGGTCTGCCACCGGTCTAGGCAGGGCACGTTTCCAGGTGACGTGAGGGCAGGGCAGAGGTGACTGGTTTTGGGCTGGTCTCATGTGCGTTTATGCATATACTAATGCATCTAAATGAACAGATACAAGTTGTCTCGTTCGACATTTAACTGCATGGTGTTTACTTGCACTGTCGCTTCAGTCCCAACCTGTGTAGAGGGTGAAAGGCTGAGCAGAAGTCCTTGCCATAATTTTTAATTGCTGCATAGCTGCACCATTGTCATTATTTAGTGTTTTTTCCAGGGTACCTCAAATATTTTTTGTATTGTGGAGTGAAATCTCAATGTATCTTTCATCTCGGTCTCCAGTCTCTGACTCTATATTCTTTTGTCAGCATTAAAATGCTGGAACAGTGTGCTGGGATTGGTTTTGAAGTGGTTTGTGTTTCTGTATGAACAGCTAAGCCTGCCTTTTTAATATATAACCGCCAACATCACTTTCCCAAGGGATGCGGTGAAACATCAAGTGATAGCATGGTGTTTATTTTAGCTGATATTGTCATGTTAGTCACTTGCTCCACAAAAATGTTGGTGAGGGAGTTATATGAAGAAGGTGGAAGTTTGCCCTGAAAGGGATAGCATCTCCTGCCCTGGTCCAGGGCACAGCAGGGGTCCTCTATCCAGCACAGTGCTCATGTGCTGCTTAGGAGCTGGGTGGGGGCAGGGGTGCTGCATGTTCATAACCCACCTTGTTTCTTTTCTCCATGATCAATGTAATTCATGTCAGAAAATAAACCAAACAAGCTAAAGCATGGCTGCAGCCATAGAAATCCCCCTCTGTACAAAGTTTTGTCGTAAATTTGTGAAGGTACAGCTGACTTGAGCAAAGCAAAGATGCCAGGGAGAACATATGTTTTGATGCAAATTTCTGCAGGAAACTCTGGATGGGATTTTGCTTTTCTTTTTTTTTTTTTTTAATGTAAATATCTGTAATGTAGTGCAGGTTTGTTGTATTTCCAAAGTGTTCCTTCCTTGGAACAAAAATTCATGTGAAACCTTGATGCAGAATTATATTTCTCCAATAGCAACAAAACAGCAGACCCCTTGTTTCCAAGGCTTCTTGAACCCACAGTTTCAGCAAATTAATGTTGTAGGATTCCGAGAGTGACCTTTTCCTGTGAAATTAACCCATTCTGATGAATTATCAGTGCCCACGTTTGACAGATGTCAGTAACTGGCAAGAACATCACCACTCCGATGATGGAAAGCTGATCAGCTAATGAGCACACTTATCAATTTGTAAAAGGAACAGCCTTCTGTCTGAGGGATGTAATTTCTTCTGGCTGCCTAGGAGTTGTGGTGACTTTCCTTAACTAAAAAGGAAGAAAATAAGCCTACTTTTTTTTTTAACTGTTTCACTAGTGAGGCAAGAAGAAATATTTATCAAGACGTAATACAGCCTGCAACGAGACTCTTGATTTGACACATGATCTTGAACATACCATTAAGCAGTGCTGAGTGTTTGAAAAGGATGGTGCTGCCTCTTGAGCCTTCTGAGATACTGGTTGCTTGATCTGCCATTGACACGTAGCCCTGCATCCTACAGTTGTATGGGGCCCACTCTACAGATATTGGGACCTTTCTCTCCATATCTTCCCTCCTCGCCCACCCTTCCTCTGTTTCAGCTCTTGCCTCTGTCAGTAAGAAGAGAGCTAATCTAAAAACAATGTAGAGAACAGTCTGAACAACCACCATGAAAGTCACTTAAACAAATGGATTTGTAAAACTCAATTGTTCTAAGCCTGTCCAAGCCAGGACTACAATTTGAATTAAACATAAGGTGACTCCTTTCACTGAATCAATAAGTGCAAATAACATAGCTTGCAACCATGTTTTATTTCCCAGACAAAAATGGTTCTTAACAGCTTTCTGAAGGCTATGCTTCAGCCACCTGCTGCTAAAGTTGTTTGCTTTTTCCTAGAAAATTTGATCTCCTACAACATTAAAAAAGACAAGTATGCAGTCAGTGCGCTAGTGCAATACTTGGGGCTAGATGTTTCGTGGATGTTTGAGTCATATGTTTTAATGAACATTGTAACTTTCTACAAACTTCCTTTTAGTAAGTATAAGTGACAGGGATGGAGGGTGGAGAGATGGAACTATGGGAGTTTTTCTCTCATCCTCACTCAACTCCAGCTAGGTTTCAGAGGCAAGAGCAATCCTCCTTGTTAGGGAGAAATGCCCGCTTGCCGCTTCGTCACGAATCTCTTCATTGCTTTTCTAATGCTAGATTTCACTGTGAGATCCTGTTCTCCTGCTATTCTTCTCTGGTACATGTGCTCTGGTATTTGGGCTGCTGCAGGGAGCTTAAAGCATCTATTTTGCAGTACTTGTTTCCATTTTGCAAAGACACTGAAGCACACTGTAATACCAGTTGATTTTTGCAGCTGGCATATGAATGCATTGTAGTCCCAACAGGAAAGTGATTGAAATGCAGACACTGAGAACAGCTGTTTACAGTGAAATCGCATTTCCTAGTTGGTTTGTTCTGAGCACAGAGGAGTTCCCTAGAAAAATAGATAACCTCAGCTTTTACTTTTTTTTTAGACTACTCTCCTTCCTAGAGGTATAAACTCTGGACCAAGTTTCCACATTTACGATTTCCACAACTTTTCTCCAGGAAGGCTAATTACAATGGAAATTTTCTCTGCTAGGATCTGTTCTCTTTTCTGCTATTGTTTTATTCTTTCCAGGCCACCAAGTAGTGCGTTCCTTCATGCCTTCCCCTTCGTGTCCTACATCAGTAAAACTCTTAGGTACCAACAGTGAGAAGTGATAACCTCTGGTATCAGAGACCATTACAATTTTATGGGATTTACTTTCTCTTCCAATACTTCCATATTTTACAGATCACTACCACTTTTCAGCCTAATTCTCTGCACACCTAATCAACTATTGAGTAACTAGCAGGTAAATGAGGAATTTCAGATCCCTTATTTTGAAATGCCCTTTCTGAATTGAACGTGCAGGATGAGGAAGAGAAAACCTTAATTTGCATGAATCAGCATACTCTTTGGGTGCTACTTTACACCAGATCAGGATCTTGGGTGCCATATAGTTTCTTATTTTTAAGTTTGTGTCTTAGAGACAGCTCTACTGCTATGCATTTAAGCTGTTGTATGGACAGCAGGCAAACTGCGTATATTAACATGTTGTTGTTGTTAAATCTAAACCATTTTTTTCTGTAGAAGCGCTAAAGGGGAAAGAAAACATCCAAAACCTAGTCCAAATTGAGTCTTTATGACACAACAAAAATAAAAAGTAAAAGCCAGAGAAACTGAACATGTTTTTTATTGTTATTAAAAAGAATATGGATCTGGACTGACAGCTTGTAAACTAAGATGAAACTTGATCTGATTTCAAATGGCCGAAATGTTTTACTATCCTCAAAACAAGCCATGGAAATCATGATTTGTTAAATGATTTGATACTCAGTGCCTTGATTTGTCTTCTTAGTAAAAGGAGATTTTGCCCCATAAGAAAGTTCTGTATATTCATGCAGTTAACCTTTGAGCTAACTATTAAAAGCAAAGGAAAACAAGCTGCGTGTCAGCAGCATCTAGAGACATGTGATCAGGTGATCTAACCTTATTTAGCCCCTCACCCTCTCCACTGTTTGCTCCTTTTTAACCCCATAGCCCAGTAACTGCAAGCTTCCCCCCCAATATCCTGATATGCTCTTCAGTCTCTCTCTCTCTCTCTCCAAACTTTGATGTGGCTAACTGATGATTTACTTGGGTATTTTGGAAGAGGTGCAGTTTGTCTGAGGTGCAAGTGCTTTCTGTATAAACAACAGTCTTTTCAAAAACATCACTTCCACTTCTAGTGATTTAATCAACAGTAACAGCAATAAAACTCTTTATTTACACTGGACTGACACTTTCTTGTGTATAAGACAGACTTTGGCAGGTGGAACTTTATAGATAATTTGTAAAAGTCCGATGTATGTTTATTACTCCCCTACCATTAATTATATGTGTTTATAAAATATGTGTTAATAGAGGTGGATACAAGTATACATGTGACCGTAAAACTAAATGAACAAGATATAAACTAAAACTGACAGAATGATTCAATAGGGAAAGAATAACCAAAGGAAAGAGGGCTGATTATTTATACATAAAAAACACATCAATATGATATTTGGGTTGCCCTGGCAGTGGAGTGAGCCAGGAGCTGTTATTACTTCTCAGCAAATGATACCAGGCATCTCTGCTGGTTTCCAAGCCTACAACTCTGTATACAGAGATTAGACAGGAGGTACTTAAGTAACAACTACCACCAAGTGAGTGAATAGCTGTAGAGTATAACCAAGTGCTTCATTTTTGACAGAAAAGCAACATCTCCTTAAACAGCATGTCTGTCATTCCACAGATATAAACACTATATTGCATAAATACTATACTTTCGCTCTCTAAATGATGTTTTGCAAGCATTCTTTAGCAGCCCCTAAACCAAATTGTTTATAAATGTGGATGTGGAAAAGCTGCATCCATTAACTTTATCTGAAAAATAAAAAGAACCCTGCTGTTAGTTACGGAAGGAAAAAATAGCTGACAGTCATCTCTTGGTGGTTTTAGTGAGCTATTTGCTGTGACAGAGGGGACTATGCAACCACAAAACTGCTGGAAATTAAAAATAGCCCCATAAACAGGTAAAATAAAATTACCAATGTTCAGCCAAACAAACACAGATGCTTTAGCTACAGCTAACATGTAATTGAACACGGATGCTTTAGCTATGGCCAACATGTAACATTGATTCACTGAGAGAACACCTGAGGCCGAAAATCACAATCCTGTGTGCAAAATGTGGATGCTCACTCAACAGCTACCCAGTTCACTACCTTGGTGCTTGTTCCCTCAAGAAATGTCAATGTCTTTTAGCTAGGTCCAGGTGTAATAGAGGTCACAAAATTGTACCTGTAACTACTGGGTGAAAGTTACAGTATTCAATGTGATGGTGATCCAGACTTCATTCGTGTACGAAAATGAACTCATAGGCACTGCAGTATTTCAATCTGTGATTTGTTTGTAGTAGACCCTTTCCTTCTCTTTATTTTCCTCCTCCTTTAAGAATTTGTCCTTTGATTTCAACAGAAGAAGGCTCAGGCCAGGCTTTTTCTACATGTCTCACTGCTTTACTTGGGGAATTTGCAATGCTATTTCAACATCATTGTTAGGATTCACTCCAAGGCTTCAGGTGACTTTCTTCCCCTTCAGACAAATGTATCAGCCTCATGTAGGGATAGGAAGGACAGGAGGACTGTACAGTTGAAATAGCAAGAGTAGAAACTGTAGATATTACTCTAGAAAGTAAGGATGGGGTCAAACCAAGTACCTAATATAGGAACATCAAGAACTGAAAGTCAGCTTGGGTGCCCAGTGATTCATCTGTGTTTGGGGTAGAGGGAGAGAAGGGAAGTACTGGGCTGTGAATCACATATTATATGATTTTATACTTATAAATCTATCAATGATATAAAATACTAAATAAGAAATCCTTATCCTTTAAGGAATTTTGAAGCTGAACTTCAAGACATTTGGTAGATAATCATAATCTTCCTTAGAAGATGGGGCATGTTAACCAAAAGTTAATTTTTCTCTGACTCCTAATATTTTACTGGCTTTGAAGCAGTGAAGGATGGGTGGTGGAGATAAGAGAGATGGAAATCTCTTACTGGTATATCTAATTTGGAGTTAGAATTGTTTGATTTTTTTGTGTGGAATCTTTACTTCATTATTGCTTCAAAAGTTCCACAGATACCAAAGTGATCATTCTGAAACAGAGTTTGCAGCCCAAAGTGACACGCTTGGGTCTGATTTTAAAATTGGTTTTGCTTTGCAATCCTAAATCACACTTTAAAGAACAAAGCAAATAATGGGTGTCTTGAGCTGCTTTGCGTTGGAGATAGCAGTACAGATTTAAATTGTCTCATGGTGGGGAGAAGAGTGTTTGCGAAAGACAGTCCCTTCTTGGGGTGCTGGTGGCAAATGCCAAGGTAGTGGGCTGCCTGATCTTTAATGATACAGATAACCTGCTTTCACACTGTGCAGTTGTGTGAATTCACTGGGATGACTGCCCAGTGTTTGTGCTCAAAACTCTGTCTTGAGCTTGCTGCTCAAAGGAAGAGTTAAGGCAAAACTAGGACAAAAGAGGCAGCTAGTCACTGGAACATTTTGGGGCTACAGAACCAGAAGACATGTTCTGGGAGACGCAAGTCAGAAAATCAGATTTTTAGCGTGAACAGGAGACTTTATTTTTCAACACTTGAATGATGAAGGATTTTTAACATAAAGGTTGAGAGCAATGATAGATCAGGAAGGCTGCTGCAAAGACTGTTGAATTCCCAACCCCTTCCATCACCAATTCCATGAGGAGAAGGAGAAATGGATATAATGCCGAATGACCCGAATTGTGAACTGTTCTGGAAAAGGTAAAGGACTTGTCAGGAGTCCTCCCTTTGTCTTTGTTCTTTTGAATGTTGTTTCAGGCTGTTTCAGATGCAAGAGCATCTGACTGTTTTTGCCTAAACAATCAATTCGAGACGTGAACTCTTTCCTTCGTGCCATCCAGCAGGACACATCGCTGTGTTTCAGTGCAGGCAGCCATTAGCTATGTCCACTCTGACCTTAAGTTAAATATTTTCCAGACCTGTGCTGGTTTGCAGCCTGCTGGTTTTGAGAACAGACAGGACTCCTGCGTAACTCCCTGTGCTGCTCTCGGTGAACATACCCTCCAATCTGAACGATGCTTCAGATGTCAGAAACATGAAACAAATTGCCACTCCTCAGAGCACGTAGGAATAGCAAGTAGGCACCATCCCAAAAGCATGCAAATGACGGAGAGGCAACTTAATGCCATATGGCAGAGCTCCAGTTGGGTGGGATCCCATTACATAATGGAGGAAGACAAGATTTCAAAGGACTTGTGCCCAGCTTTTGGTTTTCCTTGCTTTTCTGGTGTGTGTCCTTTTTGTTCTCCTCAGACCCCTCCCAACGACAATGAAAGTCCCAGGGCAGTATCACTCTTCTCTGTTGGCTTTCCAGGAGCCCTTTTTTGTCTTGGTTGTGTAGATAAGCCAGTCAAGGAGCAAAAATGCCACCACATGGTCTTAATGACTGACAGAGGCACTTCAGTAATGAACCCTAAACACATAGGTACATCAGCTCATAAAAACCTGTCTGGATGAAATGTGTTCTCACCAAGCACCTGAAGGGCAATATTTGAATGGCAAATCAGTTCGTACATATCACTTTATCTTCCTGTGGGCTATCCACAGCCAGGAGAAGGGGCTAAATTCAAGGAACAGTCCACAGTAAATAATTTACCCTTCTGTAGATGCTTTTCTTCTCCATCCATTTTTCTCTCTCAGTTTGTTGCTCAGCACTTCTGGGCAGGATCTTTTCCCAGAGGACATTGCCAGTTGTCATCGGCTGCTGTTGAGGAATAAAGTTCAGTCGCAGTCTCTAGTGTAATGTAGAAAAGGAAAGTATTAATTAAAAAACAAGGCAGCCTAATACTTACAGCCCTGTGAACAGACCACAGGCAGTACAGAGCTGATTCTTTTGCTTCATTTCTCCTTCATACTTGGGTATTTATGCTGAGTCAGATAGATGAAACGATGCCTAAAGCAACGGTCTTTTTTTTTCTATGTGCTGAACACCTGTCCCCTATCTCTCCCATTGCATTTAAAACAGTGTAAGTCTCATAATAGCATTTCTGTCTCTATTTCTGAAGTAATGGATTGAAATCTATTGATATTTAACAATAGCTCTTTAGTAGGAGATGATAATTGGCTGAATAGAGGTGTCTTTAGGGTATTTAGTGGCTTTAAAGTAGTACATTTCAATCTGGTTCTGCTTGCTTTTTTAGTAACAGCTTTAAGGCATTGAACCAGCAGGACATGCTCCGACCCAATATAGCGATCCTCATTGTCCAGACAAGAAGAATGTGGCCAGACGTTTATATTCCAGATGGAAATGCAAGAAACAGAGTCATGGACAACTTAGGAACAACTTGTTCATCTGGAAATTCTCTCCTAACATTTGACATTTTAGTGGTTAGGTTGTGTCCTGAGGTATACATGCTTGTACCCCCTCGTTAGAGATGCTAGTACAATAGCAAAAGATCTGATTAGCCATAGAATCACGCACAGCTTAAAAAAATCCCAAGCAGTGCTTTGCCTCAATGACTTTTTTGCATCGATGTTCTCCACTTTAGAGATGAAATTGCTGCGTTGTTTTCAGTTTCACTGTCTGTTTCTTTTGTCTACGAAAACAAAGTTTACCTGATTTTATTTCTGTGAGCATACTACTTTACTACCTTACTACCCTTGTTCTTTTTGAATATCACATCTTCGCACTCTTCCCACAAAACTTGTTTTGAGCCCTTGATACCCGTGTCCCAGCTTGTGAAGTACTTTTTCTCAAGAATCTGCTTGGCGCAGCAGGTCACCACTGTGCACTGAACACCCAGCTTTCTGTTTATCGCTCATTTTATGTGATGTCTGGATCATCTTCCAGAATCACTGCCGTTCATTTAAAAGTCAACAAAGTACACAAGTAGGTCAAATGCTTTGTCACAATTTGTGGTACCTTGCATTTTATGTGGCGTTGTGCTCCCAGTTCACCCAGCTTTATTGCATCTTGCTTGAGTGCCATACCGTCTCTCTAGTCTCAATTATCCTGTATGACTTCCTGGCATCTGCAGTTTTGTGCCACCTTGACACTCATTTTTAGATCTCTCATGGATAATATGAACAAACCTACCTCACCATGGGGCTTTGGGGCAGCCACTGACAACTTTGGACACCTTTTAATTTGACCATTATTCCTCCTCTTTAATTTCTGTCTCGCAGCCAGCTTCTATCCAATGATGGGACTTCAGCTCTGGGGTTTTTCGTTTCCCACTGTACCTGTAAGCCATAGAGAGGTATTAACTCCTCTAATGCTTTCCTGTCTGGCAGCTAATTTTCTCCTGTCGCGTTAGCTATGGATGCCAGGGCACCCACAGCTGTTCCTGACTCCTGCAAAGCAGTAGGCTTGGCCTCTTTCTCAAGGCAAATCCTTTCCCAAAATTCCTAGTTCCCTCTAGAAGGATCATGAGCTGCGAAGAGCTGTAGAAGACAATAAGAAGACACTGCCCTTCCCGGTAGGGGAGGAAGGCTTCCCTCCAAAGCATCTGAAATCCAGTGAACAAAGCAGCATTATCTGAGGCAGTCTCATCACTTAAGGGAGTGCAGTAGCATGGCAGGAATATCACCACACAAACAGAGACGTCTCACAGATTCAAACTCTTCTAAATATGAGTCATTCATAATTCATCGCTGGCTGGCCGGATGGTAGTGGTCATTATGATGCAGCAATTTGGTGAAAACCGGAATCACAGGAAGCTGTAGCGACTTGATAAACATTAACAAGTTGCTATCACTCAGGGCATAAATCACCTTGCACACTTCTATCGGCTCTAAAACACTGCCTGTACCTGCCCTTGGATTTAGTGGCACAGGCGCCAGCAAGGGTCTTAAAGTTTACATCTAATTCTGGCTGGCAAGGGTGATGGAAAGCACTCACCAGAGGGCAGAGTCTGGTTCTTGAACTGAAGTTATTACTTAGCACATACTTAATTAATACTTAGTGTTCCTTGAATGATAATGAGTTTTCAATGCTTACAAGGACCCACTGCTCATGAGCTCGCTGGATCAAGGTTGTGCTGTCTTACAGCCAGAGGATTCTTCTTTGTAGCAGCCATTTTTGACTGGTTTTGCTTTCACGCTCCATCTCCAGCAGAGCACTGAGGCTACAAACAGTGCAGAAAAAAAGATCTCCAAGACCTCTAACAGGAAATCTTGCTTTCTTTCTTCCACCTTTCCTCACTGGAATTAAAAATATTTTAAAAGGGTGACATTCATTTCTACTGATGTAAGTATTTGCAAATCCATATATTTGTGAAACTTTAATTTTAGGCCTAAGTTGACCTGACATGTCTTTTTAAGGAGCTTGCCCAAGGCCATGCAGTGGCTCTGTGTCAGCCAGGATTAGACCTCAGGAATTGTTGCCTTTCAGTCCACTAGACCAAGCTGCCTCTCACACTGCCGTTGGAGCTCTCCAGGCCAGATCAGTCTGATCGGTTTCTACATGGGGTTGATCTTTGAAAACATGCCTATACTAACTGCCTGAGAAAACAAAATAATACTTTTCTGTACCAATAGAGGGCATAACCTTTATTCTTTTTTTATTTTAATTGTTTTTGTGTGTGTGTGTGTGATGAAATTAAATCATACTTGTTCTATAGACTTTACAAAAAAAAAACCAAACCCAACCCCTCAGGCACTTAAAGCTGCAGGGCTGCTGGTCCACTGTGTGTACACATCACTCCATCTTTCCATTTGGACAGGATTGCCTTTTACCATTTGGCCAACTCCAGAAGCAGTGCGGGCTGGATTTCACACTAGCAACAAATATGCACAAGCTCAGGATAAGAGCTGGGGAACTCAAAGCTTCACAATTGATTCTTCACTATCATTTCAGGCATTTCTGGACCACAAAACTTATTATCCAGAGATGATATTCTGTCTTTTCCCCTTGTTTCAAGGGCTGTGCGAACCAGATGGTGCCTGTGGTCCTCAAGGAGCAGCAGAAATCTGTTTCCAGCCAGGGTCCAGTTCCAGAATTTGGCTCCTTCCTCTTCCTTCCCCACTTAGTCCAACTTCTATGCTCCAGGACAGAACATGTGCATTTATCCTATCAGCCTGCTCCAGGACTCACTGACTGGCTGCCTGGCATGTCAGGTGCAGGCTGCAGAGGGGGGGTTTGTAGTTGTGCTGCAGCTGGCAGCACAGAAAGCCGACAAAGCCCCTGTGCCGGCAGGAGCACTGATGTCACACTGCCCTGTGCTGTGCTGGGGCTGTGCATCCATCCCAATCCAAGCACAGGTTTCCTTTGCTCTGACATCAAGAGATGAGGTTTGGGACTTAGCCCACACAAAGAGATTTGGAATGGTGACAACATGGCAAACAGAAAGATCTGAGTTTTTTTCGCTGTAGTTGGGGGAGGGGGTAAAGTATTCAGAGCATGAGAAGAGGTTTTGAAACCACCAGGTTTCAAAAGGTCTGATACTAATGCAATTAGCAACGCAATTATTATGTAGATTTCTCTGGATGTGCTGGGAAACTGCTGCTTACTGCAGTTTTTTTAAGACCCTTTAAAACCATCACTGTGAAGAGCTGGTCTAAGTAGATGACGGTTGCAGCTCCTTTTGTGACGTTACAGGAACTTTGCCAGCCTTCAGATTTTCGTGATATACACACAGTAGCTGTGGGAGAACTTACCATCTGTAGGTAATAACAGCATTGTCTTGCACTGTTACAGTGCCTTTCATCTGTGGATATCAAAAAGGTTTTCTAAACATTACCTAGTTAAGTGACGCCGCTCCGGTGAGATGCACTTGTAACTCGGGTGGTCTGGGTGGCTTTTATTAATCTAAGAGTTCTGAAAAGGCTGTCAGCATCCTCGTGCTTGCAAGGCAAATATAACGACAGACAAGAAGATGTGGTGGGTTTGGAGCCTGGAAACTCGAATGGTTTAGGGAGGGAGGAATACTTTAACGAGTGTCATTTTTATATGTTTTGACTGAGTTCTTAAAAATCCTTTTTTCACCTAAAATTTTTTAGCTGAAAAAATCACCTTTTTTCACCTAAAAGTAGCCATGTAAAGGAGATAAATATGCATCTAGCAATAACTAAAAGTGATGCTTTTTTTGTAGGAAAAGGAGTATAAAAAGTCTTTATGTTGATTCAAGATAAACCAAAAGCTAACCAAATTAGTCCCACTGCTAGCACTACACCTTTGATGGCCTATGGTGGTGTTCCAGCAAGATTCCTTTCAGAGTTTTTATCATCCTGCTTTTTTATCACATTTAGGAGATAGTGCAAGATCTAGAAGCAAAGAACTGTGGATATGCATGGAGAGCAATGTTAGAATTTGATCCCACTCAGCATCCTTGTGAGTGTGACATCCTTTTCTATCAGGTGAAATATCCTGATATAAAAGCAGGTCACCTTAACTTCACTTTTAAACATCTAAAGAGCAGTATTGGCTTCAGCAGGACAGTTTGCAACCTTAATGTTAAGGATGTGTTAGGATCCATGGGAGGAGGGAGACTAAGTATATATGGGGTCAACTCACTTTCCCCATACTAACGCTGCTTTAATGTGGAAAGAAAACGATGGATGCTACCTATGCTACCCAGCCACTGTGAGTCGCTAATGGAGAAGGAGTTATAAGTCACATCTTTAAAAACCATGTAAACACTAATCCACTCTATATTTATTGTGTGAAGCCATCACAAGACCATCTTTAACACCACAAGAAACACCCAACACTACAGCTGAAGTGAATATACATCTTAGCAGAAGTGAGTACATAGTTATCAGTTCATTGTTTAATTGTTGTCATGACCCAAGGACTTGTGTCATTTCAAAGGTGACACAGGTGGCAGCCAAGGTAAACGCAGGATAAAATGCAGGAGTTTGGAAATGAATGTACCATTAGGAAGTTTGCTGATACCACCAAAATGGGAGGTGCTGTTGACCCTCTTGAGGGACAAGAGGCTTTGCAGAGGGGTCTGGATAGACTGAAGCATTGGGCAATCATCAGTGGCATGAAACTGAACAAGAACAAATGCCAAATTCTGCACCTGGGATGGGGAAACACATGACACCTGTCTAAATTGGGATAAGGGAGGTTGGAGGACAGCACTGCAGCCTTGCACTTGAGCTGGTTGTTGCCTCACACCTGCCAGTGTTTCAGAGGCATTTGGACAATGTCCTTAACACCATGCTTTCAGTTTTCATCAGGCCTGAAGTGGTCAGTCAGTTGGACTAGATGCTGGTTGAAGATCCCTTCAAGCTGAATCATACCGGTTCTATGCTATGCTGCTTCATACCATACTATACATGCTGGAAAAAAAACCCTGATGCCATTTCTTACCACCCCTGTATAAGCAGCTGACACTGAATACCCAGAACAATGTCTCAGCCTCTGTCACTTCTTGGCAAGGACGCTTGTATCTTCTGATGTTGTGGGAGCTGTGGGTTATTTTTGAGAGAGTTGTATGAAGTGCGTGTATGTGTAAAACACAGGTGTGAAGTGTGGTTTTTGAAGTCTTCTGTATTAATTGACTTGAGCTGTGTTACCACATGATGGAAAAAACATCTTGGACACTAGTGAGGTTGAGATATCAAGCCCTCACTCTGAAGCCAGAAATACTCAACTAAATGCTTGAAAATCCCCTTTTTGAGGTAAGCAATACTTGTTAATTTCTCTGTGAAATAATTTCAGATCCTTGTATTCATTTCAAGAAATCCCAAAGCAATGATGATTGTAACTACATGCTGCAATGCTCCTTGTGGGGCTTGTAGGCCTCACTGGCTGGGACCCCCATCCACACAGTCTCCTGCCAAGGGCCCTGGGGGCATTGACTCAGCTCAGCTCGGGGCCTTCCATCCCTGCCAGAGCCCTGGTGTAGCTGTGCCAGTCTCTGCCCCTGTCTCCTGGATGGGCCTGGGACCTGCACTCTAGAGAGCCGCTCTCCTGCGTGGAGCCCTCAGACCCAGGTCAGAGCTTGTCAGGCAGAACACAGCATCTCCTATTCTACCTGCCACACACTTGCCCGAAGTCACCTAACTATAAGACTCTTATTTCCCTGAAAAACGTGGGGTTATTCAGCCCCAAAACCATTTTCAAGGACACAGAACTCAAAGGACACAAATGGAAACAGGATTTTGTTTTATTTTTCTGAATCCTTTGAGAGTCAATGCTCACTGTCATGAAGACAGGAGCAGGCTGATGCAGTCTTCACTTGTGAAAAACCATCCCTTGCAGCCTGGCAAAGGCAAGTCCCAGCGCTGCAGAGAGCAGCAGCCAGAACAGAGGGCAAGCCGTCCCTGTTTCATTACGGGCAAGAACATGGATGAGGGTCAGGATGGACCACACCAAAGTAGTAGAAAATGACAACACCAAAAAGGTGTGTGGGCTATTTGCCAAAGTGTGGCATGCAGCAATAACAAAAACATCCTTCCAGCATTCCCAAACTTGCTCCGCTGTGCTTCTCGGCCAGTGACACATAAAAACACTCTTGAAAGTGCCTGCCCTGGGACTGTATTGCCCACAGGCAGAGGGGAAAAGCAGCAGTTCCTTCCTGATGGTGCAGCAAGTCCAGAGCCCTTCCAAGCACTTCCAGGCTGTTTTGCACAAGCAAGATGCTGGGGAAAAGGAGCCAAGGGAAGAGCTACTAAAGCTCACTCCTGCTATGAAACTGCCATGGGCAAGAGAGCCTGAGAGAGCCAAGACCTGAGTGGCACCTTGGATATGCCAGAGCAGCAATCAAGAACCTAGCTGAAAGGGCCCAGAGGAGCCCCGACAAGGAGCTGTGCTGAGTGCTACAGAGGACAGGAAGCAACCCCTGGCAGCCTCCCTTGGAGCCTGCCCTGGGTGATCAGAAAGTGTCCTCCCCCCAGATGCGGGGCATGAGGGCCACCTTCGTGGAGCATGAGCAGCAGGCCCTGAGCCACAACAGCCCAAAGGAACCCTGGCAAGGGGCCATGCTCAAAGCTGCAGAGGAAGCAAAAAACCCCCCAGGGACACTTGCTAGTCCACTGGGGGGGAAAAAAGCCTTCCTCCCCCCAGCTGCAGGGCATGAGGTGCCACCTTCATGGTGCACAAGCAGCAGGCAGTGACCCAGCCCTGATGGGCCAGAGGAGCCCTGACAAGTGGTCCTGCTCAGTGCTGCAGAGGAAGGCAAAAAATCCCCGGGGACCAGAGCCAATCTGCCCTGGGGGAAAATTCCTTCCTGACCCCAGCAGCAAAGCTGGCGATCAGCTACTCCCTGAGCATGTGAGCAAGACCGGCTCCTTCCTCCCACCGGCTGGTCACACCTCCCAGGAGATGCCCTAGCCCTGTTCTCTCTCAGCCTGCAGCCATCTCAGGGGCTGCCATGAGTAGCCAGGTGGCCCCAGCCTGATTGACCTTGGGGGAAGTGTCCTTTCCTTGTGCCTGCTGGGACACCAGTGGGTGCTGCAAAGCACCAGGACCCTTGCAACTTCTCTACATCCCATTTCTTAAAGCTGTGCTGCTGCTCCTGGCTCCATGGCAGGTAAGGATAGTTGGCTCTGCAGTGGCCTGACAGCCTCAGGCACCTCCAGGGATTGGTGGCGTTTCCATGCCATGAAGAGCTTCTGCCTGTTCCCCAAGGCTGAAGCAGGTTTTATATCCATCAGATAAGATTCCAGTGTAGCCCTGATGCAGTGTCCCTTGCAATAAAGCACCTCCAGCAGCCTCATCCAAATCTTCCTCCCTGAGGAATTAGAGCAGTCGCTCCTGAGGACATCCTCTGAGATGTCTCCTTCAGGCTGCCCCTGCAGCAGCTCTGACTGCAGGACAGGGCAGGCTGCTGCGTTTTGTAGTGCCCAGGGACACTGTGACTGCTGCGTTGCCGGGTGAGCACTGTGAAGTGGCAGTGATGTCTGGCTCGAAACTCCGCCCACCGAGGCTCCGCCCATCAAGACAGCACCCATCATCACTCCGCCCACCACAGCCCTGCCCAGCACCCTTAGGAGGAAGGCCTTTGGGGTGCTGGCTCCCAGGCAGTCCCTGTACCCAGGATACTGTCTGAGCTCTGGGTGGGCATGCACCAGGCACAGCTGCTGGGCGTCCCTGTAAATCCATGCATACCTTCAGGCTATGCAAACACACCAGGGCCTTTATACCACCAAGACATTCACTTGGTTGTGGTGACGCTAGAGTGGAAAGAAAGGGGCTGGCTTCCCTCTGCATGAGCTCTGCAGTGATACAGACAGCGTGCCTGAGTGCTTCACCATAGTAGTGCTCCAAGGCAGCTTTGCTGCTACACTCCACGGTGAGGTCTTCGTGGAAAGAGGTCACATTATCACAGAATCAAAGGAGTCCAGAAGTCCTGAAGTCCTGGAAACTCTATTGAGCCCTCTGACAGTTGTTCATCTCATGGTTGCGGATGTTAGCATTGACCCACAGACCCTGCTTGAGCCCCCGTGCAAACTGGGGACTACCTAGCAAGAGGGGGCTTGCACAGAGTCCCAGTGCTGTTTCTCAAAAGCAAGGAAAAGGCTTTAAGGAGTGGTCTTACCTTCTTGCTGCTCTCAACTGGAGTTGTGCCAAGCTGCTCACCATTACTTTGGAAAGCAGAGAGCAGAGGGTGGCTATCAATCTCAGAAGAGTAGAGCTAGACAGCTACCCTCAGCAGCTGGTGCCAAATTTAGAAGAATTCTGGCTAAATTTCTCTTGCAGTCTCCTTTTCTCTCCTTTTCTCCTCTTTTTTTTTTTTTTTAATTAATTACAGTCCTAAATATCCTACTGATGACAAGAAGATGGGGGTAAGAGGAAGAAATGTTTTACGAGACTATTTTCTATTTATTCTTTGTGCATCCAGATACCTTTAGCACACATACAGTGCATGTACAGTTCTTGCTGTAACTGCAACATGGCTCACTGCTCATGAATATTTATAGACTCTTTCAATCTTTAAAGACAATCCCAACAACTTAAATATGCCAGAAACATCACACTCTTGAAGGAGGAGAGAGAGTCACAACAAAATTCTTTAGCACTACATTGTGCTTCATCCCAACTGTTGGCTGGCTTTTATTTTTGAATTTAAAAATGAAAGGAAATGCTTATCATTTGAGTATCATCTCATAAGCTAGTGTACTATAGGGGAAGACAGTCCTATTTCAGCACTGTAAACAGGCATTCATGCTCTTGAAGAATTACAAATGTTGGTGGTTGATGAATATTCAGTTTGCCCGTTTTCTTCCTTGTGAATTTATTTTTTGGGGGAAAAAGGGAAGCCATAATGAGAATGCATCAAGTATTTCTCCACTCAGAATCTTTCTGCAGCTTTTATCCCACTCTGGATATATGAAGTTGTGAAAGGATTCTTACTTTTTCTTTTGCCCAAGAACAAGCCTCGGGTGCCATAAGGCTCCTCAGCATCACCTCTTGCTCAGCTTGTGTGAAGTGCTGAGACCTTTGCTCAGCTAAGCACTTGCAGGCAGTGCATGCCCCATGCCGGGTGCTGCAGCGATGGGATCCGGGCAGCTGAACACTGGCCCAGGTGGGAAGCACCTTGTAGCTGTAGGGAGGATAAGGGAAATGCTGACGAGGCCGGGGAGCGCGGTTGGATTGCTTTCTCTGCAGGGGTGCAGAGGCTGAGAAACTGGTAGGGGTGGGAGGATGTGAGCAAAGCAGTGGAGTCCTAAGATACGTATATGAGAGATTCAGGTGTGTGTGTGGTGGGTCCCAGAGCTGCACTAGTTTTTAGAGGTGGTTTGCAGGCCATGAGAGTGTCTGTCAAGTAATTCATTGCTGCTGTTCAGGGGTGGGAGGTTTAAAAATGTGCTTTCAGAGCCAGTAGATTTGAGGTCAAATAACGACATGCCAATGACTTTCCAGGGGAACTGCAAGCTTTCCACAGCAGCATCTATGCTGAGCTATTCTACCTCTAGATATTAAAAAAAAAAAGAAAGAAAGAAAAAAGAAAACCTGCCACACACATACCCACAAGCCAGGATCTTGCTTAATGAGAGTACAATTTGCAGTAGAAACTCACTCTCAGCCACCCTTCTAAGTGCTGCCGTCATTTAGTGTAAATGGTTTCATAACAGCTTGGAACAAAAATTATTTCAAGTCAGAGATGTGTCATTCAGAGCAAATCCAGAGAGAAGCCAAGTGACTATCATATGTGAATCACTTTGAATTTAGCTGACTACAGGATATAATTACCTCCATTTATTGTGTTTATGAACATTTCTTTGTGTGAAAAAGGGGGTTTTTTAAAATTTTTTAAATACTTTTGGTGGACGCAGATTGAGATTAATTCCAACAGAGACGAAGAAATACATCCATGCACTCGCATCTCCACAGCTAATGTCATTAATTGTATTAAGTATCTCAGTACAAATAAGCTTTGTATTCCTACAGTTTGTGTTTAAAGGAAACTCAAAGGACAAGATAAAGGGACATTACTAATACAGATAAATTACAGAGAACACCCTTCTCTGAGCAGTTTCAGCCATCGCATTTTCAGCCTGTGCTATGTCTAATTATTAAACCAGCAGCACAGCTTTAGATTAGGGACTGATCAGCCTTCCCTAGTATGTTGGGTTTGCGTGGCAAGGTTTTGGTAGAGGGTGAGGAGCTACAGGGGTGGCTTCTGTGAGAAGCTGCTAGAAGCTTCCCTTATGTCTGATAGAACCATTGCCAGATGGCTCCAAGACAGACCTGCCACTGGCCAAGGCTGAGTCCATCAACCACGGTGGTAGTGCCTCTGGGGTAACAGAGTTTAGAGGGGGAAAGGAAAATCTGCAAGAGAAACCGCAGCCATAGAGAGGAATGAGAAGGTGTGAGAGGAACCACTCTGCAGACCCAAAGGTCAGTGAAGAAGGAGAGGGAGAAGGAGGTGCTCTAGAGCAGAGATTCCCCTGCAGCCACCGGAGAAAACCATGGTGAAGCAGGCAGTTCTCCTGCAGTGCAATGAAGTTAATAGTGGAGCAGATATCCACCTGCAACCTGTGGAGGACCCCACACAAGAGCAGATGGGTGCCCAAAGGATACTGTGATCCTGTGGGTAGCCTGTGCTGGAGTAGGGTCCTGGCAGGACCTGTGGCCCCATGGAGAGACGAGCCCACACCGGAGCAGGTTTTCTGGCAGGACTTGTGACCCCATGGGGGACCCACACTGGAGCAGTTTGATACTGAAGATCTGCACCTCATGGAAGGGACCCACAGTGGGGCAGTTTGTGAAGAACTGCAGCCCATGGGTAGGACTTATGTTGGAGAAGTTTGTGGAGAACTGTCTCCTGTGGGAGGGACCCAACACTGGAGCAGGGGAAGAGTGTGAAGGAGTCCTCCCCATGAGGAGGAAGGAGCAGCAGAGACATGTGATGAACTGACTGCAGCCGCCATTCGCCCTCCCCCTGTGTCGCAGGAGAGAAGGTAGAGAAATCAGGAGTACACTTAAGCCTGAAAAGAAAGGAGGGGTGGGGAGAAGGTGATTCTAAGATTTGGCTTTATTATTGCTTAATTCTGATTTGACTGGTATAATTTAAAATAATTTTCCCAGGTTGAGCCCGTTTTGCCCCGACAGTAATTGGCGAGGGATCTCTCCCTGTGCTCATCTTGACCCAGGAGCATTCCATTGTACTTTATCTCCCCGTCCAGCTGAGGATGGACAGTAATAGAGGGGCTTTGTTGGGCACATGGCCTCCAGCCAAGGTCAACTGGCCACATCTAGCTAAGGTTTACCTTAGTAAAGAAAGGAAAAAGTAAATTTGCCTTCTCGCTGCCCCAATGCTTGGTAGTTCTTCTGCCTTCACATCCTGGATGCCTAAAGACTCTGTTTCCAGGTGAAGGAAAACTTTTCATGTCCCTTGCTTTTCACCAGTGATGTTATTTCAAAGGTTAGAGGAAGGGAGTAGATTTGCATAAAACAACCCTTAAAGAAGTAACATAGAAAAGTTACTCACTCCTTTCCTCCAAACTCTCTCGGTATATTCTAATTTGAGGAGAACTCGGAATATGTTTTTCTGTCAGTGCAGCTCAACACTTTGAAGAGGGAAACAGTCTGTTGCAGGTGAACATTGAGACAATAAAGTGTATGAACATCTGGCTGTTTCAGATGCTTTCAGTGATGTCTGTATTTCATCATCCCTAGGGTCCGCAGCTGTACCACCCAGGGGTTTTCCAAGGCATATTAGAAGGGGGCAATAACCCTTGGATACATGCTTGATGTTTGAAAACTATAAATGTTCTTTTTTTTCAAGATGCTAGTGTGCTGACTTGGTTTGGGACTGCTCCGGAGGCTCCACATCTACAAGATGAGCTTCTCTTCCTGGGAATACAAAGAGCTGCCTTGTTCTCCTGACAGAAGGACTCTCAGGGTAGAACACAATGCCAGATACATCAAAGCTGTCTGTGAGTGTCTACAGCTGCACTGTTCAGAAGCTTCAAGTAAACCAACTCTTTCCAATGAACTTTGCTCTTGATCCAGGACAGCAGTTGTTGGACTCTATGCTTGTTTAATCACACAGACAGTCATTAACATTTTAAACATCTCTGTTAACCAGGAACAGCCAAGAAACCCTGATTTCCAGATTGCCTGAGGGTAGCAGAGAAGCAAGCATATTGGTGATTGCCATGTTTCTGGATGCATTTCGCTCGCTTTCCATCAGAGGAAACATGACCAGAAATCTCTTCTGGCAAAATCTGTCCTTACACCTGCCTCTACCCAGAATAGGTTTCACTTCATGCACACAGATTACAAATGGACAAACACTGTGAGGCCAGTAAATGAGGGTGAAGAGAAGCACTGGTGTGCTGTGGTGTCTGCAGGCTCCGGTTTCACAGTTCCCATTTCTGTCAGCCAGCATGAAGGATATCATCCAGCTCCTGGAGTCATCATTAATACTTCCTGTGCTGGGCAGCAGGAGGTGGTGACAAGTTACAGGGTAAATGCTGGCTTTTGTGGTTTTGCTACAGAAGGTGAAGTTTCTTAGGCCAGCAATAGCCACTCGGTGACAAACTCAGCACACAGATACAGCGAGCCTATATTTCTCTTTCTGGTTTTTTGGGGTTTTTTTAAGTCCCATCCACCCCCCTTGAAAAGCCCTTTCTTAGTGCTCTGTCTCTACCTAGATGTGTTCTGCAGATAAACCAGCCATTCTCTGTGAGAAAGCAAAACACCACCGTGCTATGGCTGCCCCGAAGGCCTGGCTGCCCCGAAGGCTTGGCTTCTCAGATTCATCGCAGAGGAGGGTGTTAGGGTAAAAGAGAAGGGAGGGGAAGGGTTATAAGAAGACTGTGCCCTACCTGCATGAAAAGATTTGGCTGGGATGGCCTTGTGCTGGCTCTCAAGGTTTCAGCTGCACCCACGCTGTACCCACACCAGCCCTCCTCAGTCAGATGCAGGCAGGGACAAGGCTGTGCAGGTGTCTGCTTCTTCCTGACGCTTTTCCGTGTCCCCCACACTGAACCCAGATGTCTAGTCAGCACAAGGCAAGAAGCACGAGTAGTTGGACTGCGAACCTGACTTCAAGGCCATGTGGCCCACCCCCCCTAAAGATGCCCCTTCTCTCGTGGGGTCTGGCATAGCGTTCCTGCTCCTCCTGAGTTGTCTGCGCTTCCCTGCCAAGCAGGAAGAGTCTCTGGCAGTGCACACCAAACTTTTTCACGCCAAACTGAGTTCATGTTGAGCTCATACTCAAGATTTCTGCATTCAATTAGCTCTCAAGCAGTGTGATGATCACTCGGGCCTTTTCTGATAAATGGCATTAATTCACAGGAATATGCTAATTAAATCATTTGCATTTTTTCTTGTTGATGGAGGAAGGGGGCTGAGCCATGACTATCATATGAGATGTCTCTTGCATGCTGGTTTCATGAAATACCTCTCATGGGAGAGGGAGGGGGTCTGCACAGGGCTGCTGTAGAGTGCAGGGGACTATCCCGCCCATGAAAGTTTCTCTAAACTTCTGTACGAAAACGTAAAGGTTAGCCTTTTTCTCCTCACTCACATCTCCTCTGCTATCCATTCTGTTAAGCTTTTGCATTTATGCTCCTAATTAAGTTAAAAGATGAATTGTGCCATTTAATTCAGCACGCCATGTCTCTTTGTGGTGCACGCTCCTCGGCAATACAGTGGCATTATATCATGATTTTATTTTTTCGTGCTTTGAGTCTAGATCAAATAACATATGATGTCTTTGAAGACAAAGTTGTTACTGCTGTTCTTAAAACATATGAATATGATAGTAGTTTTCTTCACACACTTGAAATCAACCCAGCTTACTTGCTTTGCCTTGGTTTAATTTGATAGGAAGTGTGCGTAGAATTACATCTCTCCCTTTCGTCTGTCATTTTTCCTGGAGCCGAAATGGAGCATGCTTCTACTACATACAGGCAATGAAAAGAATGGCACCTCTTGAAAGAGATTTTTGCCTCTTGCTTAAAAGCAATGTCTGTTTCCAAACAGAAATATTTTAAGGTGGATTGACTGCTCTGAATAGGTTGGAAACAGGCTTTCATAACCTCAATTATAATGCCTTGATAACAACGTTTGTGAGATTAGAAATTGAATTAGCTAGGTTGAGTTGTATTTGAAAATAAGCAGAAAATATGCAATTCATTCTGGAAGTGGGAACTCTAAAGCTGTTCTATTCATTAAAATCCTATTTATTGCTACATGATTTATTGTATGTTGTGTAAATAAATCACACTGATATGAGAGTAGAGAGGGAGAACTGTGTGTAACATCTGCAGACAGCTCAAAGCTCTTGAAAAGGAGTCTTTCACAACTTCCACTGCATGCAATGTAGAGATGATTTGAAATCTCCTTGCTTAAGAGACTGGAATCTGTAGGGTTTTCAGTTAGAAGAGTAAAGAAGGAAGAGCAGTATATACAAGTTTGTGAAGGACCGTGGGAGGGTCCTTCACAGACTTGTGAAGGCATCCAGGTTTTGTTCAGCTCTAGCCTGTGTGATGCGATTAGGAGAGTTTCCTTTCCATTATCTATTCTTTTCACTTTACAAATGAAAGTTGGTTTCTACCACCAAAGGATTTACATCTTTACTTTACTAGCCATTAAGTGAGCTTGTGTGAATTAGACCTGAATTTGCTGATGGTAGCTGCAGGTACAGCGAGATTGTAGCAAGGCTGCACTTGGAAATTTGTAAAAGGAGCAGAACTACAAAGCAGCAGATGGGAACAGAATTTCCAGCACCAGTGTTTGACATCAGTCTCTGGTCCAATTGGGACTCGGTGGAAGAAAATATGACTGCACTGATGTCAGTGGTTTTGACTACATGCCCAGCTGCTTTGCTCTGTTGGAAAAGCCTACAGCAACTAGAACAAGCTTGTGAATCTGGCCCATTACTTTCAAGTGCTTTGCGTAACACTCTCACTTTGGGGTTTTGTTTGTTCTCTCTTCTTTTCTTTTTTTCTTTTTTTTTTTTCTTTTTTTTTCTTTTTTTTTTAATGGTGAATAAATCCCATCTGGCTTGTCAGTTTTCATAGCATGTTTTGGCTTTGTAGTATTTGGTATAGACATGACTGAGTGTGAACATTAGAGAGTCTTATTTCTTATCCAAACCTTTCTTTCCTTTTGGTTTCTAATGATAAATACTGCATGGCAGAGCTAGTAATTTTTTGTGGCTCCATTCTGATCAACAGAACAATTGAATTTCTGAGCCGCCTCTCCTTCAATTGGAAACAGTATTTTCTCATTGGCAATATTAGGAATTAACCTGAAATAAATTAAAAGTTACACTAGATTATTATTCTCATCAGACTTACCTCTAGTGTCTAAGCATTGATTTTACTGCAAAGAGTAAACCTCAACACCTTCAGCTGATTAATGTCCCATTCCCAATTTGCATGCATGGATAGCATCCACCCAAAGGTCAGAACGGAGGAGTGAGGTGAGCTGCTACTACCTCTCCTTCAACTGTGGGTTTAGCAGCCAAGAGAAAGAGACAGAGAGAGAAAGCCTGTGAAGATTCATGCCCAGGGGAAGGGATCAAAAAGGTCATTTTCAGCTCCATGATGTGTATGTTTCTTTTAATCAGTTATGATAACAATCAAACATACATAGTGGCAAAATTAAAGGCTTGTCTACTTTTGCTTATTCAGCATTTACCAAATTTAGCTCATCTCAAAAGTTTGGGTTTCAATTTGAGATAGGGAGTTCTGATGTTGTTGTTTTCTGAGGCAGCAAAAGCATGCATACAGTTGGGGCAGCCACTGGGAGCGACTGCTAGAATGATGTAGTGGGTTTAGTAGGAATGAGAAAGGAAGATGGGCAAGAAGTGGAAAAAATGAGGTAAATTTACCTTAAGAGTCTGATATTTACAGCCACTAATTGGTGATGAAGGTGATTGCATAGCTGAAATTAATTTAATATAATTACATAATTCTATTTCTTGGAAATGATGAATGCAGAGAGGGCCACCAGCTTTTCAAATGACTTTAGAAGGATGAAGCATGGACAAATTTCTATGGTAACTCACTGCTCCTGAAAAAAAAAAAAAAAAGGAAGAAAAAAAATTAATCAAGAAAATGTTCCATGGATGACACTTCTCTGCTTCCAGTGTGGAGGATGGTCATTTCCACTGTGCAATGGGCCCCTCTTGCTCTGCAAGGTTTCCTCTGAGCACAGGAACATGAAGATGTCTTGACAAGGCATCCTGCCTCTGCAGCAGCTCTTTCAGACCACCTGAGAACAAGACACCATGTGTGACTAGAAGCCCATATCTAGGTGGAAGCTTATAGCTGAATGCAATCGATGATTGCCTTGATTTCAGGAAGTGTTTTAGGCAATTTAAAACTTAGGTCTAACTCCTGCAAGCACTTGCATGTGGTGGGAATCACACCAATCAGATCACAGGGTCAAGTTCACTGCGGCTTTTAAAATGCCTTAGCAGCATGTTTCCTCTCAGAGGATTTGTGCTTAAGAGCTGTGGAGAAAAGAGAGGCTTATACAGTGTTTAAACTAATGGGAGGTCTGTCTAAAGGCTGAATATATTCCAACGTGTGGGTAACAGGGTATTAAGACAGCTTGAGAGTTCACATACCTGTGTCCTACAAATGAAAACTGGAAAGAAGATTGTGAAACTGTCATTTGTTTGTCCTCAAATGCCATACAGGATTCTCCCATCTTTCAAAACATTAACCCAGTCCATCACTGGACACAGTATGTATTTTGCCCGTGTTTCACACTGGGCCTGGTCCAAGGCATCGAGTCAGGCTGTGCTTGACTCCTGGGCCTGCTGAACACAAAGGCAACTGTGCATTGGGGCACCCACCCACATGCAGGTGTGGGAGAACAGCTATACTCCCAAAACATCATCCACTGTCTCTGTACCATTGCTCAGTCAATGACTGGCACAACAGAGCCAGCTTTTCGTGTACCTCAACATCATAGTTGCAGTCCTTTGTCCCCTTCTTGCCCTTCTCATTTGCAGGGAGAGCCTGTTTTCAGTCTGGTGCCATCTCTTCATCGTCCTTTTGGCAGCAAAGATGCATTTGCTTACCTTTCTGACAAGCTTTGAGCCAACCCTGTTTTGCGTATTTTCAGTATCTTGTTACATTCCTTATGAGTAGTGACATCTCCAGGTGTAATGTATCTAGGATCAATAAATGCCATTAAAATCTTTATGTGTGTTGCAGCTAAGAGATTGGGAATGTTTGAATAAGTCTCAAGTTAAGTGAGCATATAAAGTTGACAAGCATTCATTTTAAATTATGGTTGTGAAGTCCAGATCTCAAAGATGGTTTAGTTACCCATTCATCTGAAACTCCCGTACTTTTACTCTCTGACTTATTTTGATTTATTAAAATAGAAAAGAGAAATTTTTTTTGAAAACATAAGATATATTGATTTTTCTTCCTTTAGGCTATTAAAAACTGACCCTTTTATGTTTGTTTAAAAATCTTGAGGGTGTTTTTGATCACTTTCTCTTTTTTTTAATCAGCAAAATTCTTAAAATGCTTCCCACTTATTTGATTCTGTTTCCTATTTACCCTTCAACTTTGGATAAATGGTGTTTTGATGCCCATTCAGATAGATAGTGTGAAATTAAAAGCTAGTCTTATGGAATTTTCTTACATATATAATTGTGACAATATTTTAATCTGAAATTTAATTAAAGAAAAAAGAAAATGCGTCCAGAACATTTTAAAATTGGGTGGGAGGAAAATGTGAAGGAGAACCACAAATAATCACTCTCTGCATGTCCCTGAAAGTAGCTGATATCCTTGGTAACGGAACATTGTACTCTCCTACTGTCAGTGAGCATCTAATGAAAGAAACCAGTAAACTGTACCTTGTCCAACGAGTCCCACATGGTGTTGCACAGGAGTTAGCACCTGGTCATTCCCAAATGAAGGGATAGGGGAAACACTAGGAAAATACTTTGAAATGCTTATTTCAGTAGAAATGTATATTAGTGAAATCTCAAACATGCACCTCTGTCTCAGCTTCATGCACCTTCATCTCAACTCTCCCCTTGCAGTTTGGCATCCATATCACTTGCATCAAACCCCACACAGTTCCATTGCCCACAGCATGATTCATTAATTTATCATTGTAGCAAACACTGGAAGCCACATCGGCTTTATGGCCACCATAAAGTGTCCCACCTAACAGAGAAAGAGAGCACCTTGCAGTACCTACCTAATACTGAAGTGATAATTGCACCATTGCACTGTTTTATGAGGCAGTAATCCAGTTCCTGAGCAGATAAACTACAAGGCTGAAAGCCGAGTAGTTTATCTTGATGAGGGAACTATATTATTGCTGAGTAAAACAGCATGATGGTACTACTGCCACTTTACTCTGCTCAGGGCAGGGATATTTTTTTGTCTTGTGGTGTGGTTTGCAGGGCTTTTAAGCCTTTGAACATGCCTTTACCCAACTACCCAAACTAAATTAAAACCTTTATGGATTTGGGTTTCATCTCATCATGTTTAAAATAGCTCACAAGGAAAAGATATTTGTAGTCAGAGCAAGCAGTGGAAATGTGTGTAGGCAGGCAGCACTGAGGAACATGGCCTGCGAGGCGATGCACTGCTGGAGCGGACTCCTTTGGCTTTGCCTTTGGTTTGCCTAACTGTGGGTTTGTGCCACGTTCTGGTTTTAATTGTGAAAAGTGCAACAGGTAAGGCTCAGCATGGGATCAGCCAGCACAGACACGCACGCTGTGACCCGAGAGGTGAGTCAACACTCTGCACAGTGTGGTGAGGACCCGGGGCTGGTACAGCTCAGGGGAATCTGTGTCTCAGCTGCAGGAGGCAACACTGGCTCTGCTTATTTTGGATGGGTATCTGTAATTTCGGACATTGCTGAGGCCTGGACAAAGCTCCCACAGGCTTCCTAGCTGCCTGTCACATCACAGGGATAAATTTTAGGCCCCCGGGCATTTCTCACCCCTTACACAGAAGCGCACGTGTGTATGAGGCTGTTTGTGTGCATATTCCTCTCGCAGGCAATAACTTTGTGTGTTGTTGAGTTTTTTTCCCAGCAACTGTGTACCTAAGTGGTTCTTGATGACTTGGTCATCTTTCTTAAGCTGCTGGTTTTTGCTATATGAAGTTTCCATGCTGAGCTGTACAAAATCAATAAATAACAACAAGAGTATATTTCATCTCCTCTTCCTGCAAGCCTCTATTCCTCTTGACATACGCTGGGAATGTTGAAAGGCAAAATTATTTCCAAATCAAATGATAAACAGTGCCCTTTGATAAGTTTTGCTTATATAGGAGATTCTGAAGAGAAAACAAAAATGTCTCTCTCTCTTCCTCATAACTTCTTCCCTCAGGCTTAATAGAAAAAGATAAAATGAGAACCATTACAATGGCATTTGCCAATTTGCAGGCAGAATATATTGCAGGTGAGTAGGCATTCACCTTCAGAGATAAAACTGAGTCAGAAAGAGAGTCCACATTGCCCTTAGAAGGAATGATTGTTCATGTCATACTGGATGCTTTTTATGCTAGCCATTTGTCAGTCAAGCAGCAGACATCTTTTTGCTGCACTCTGGCCTCACAGTTCAAACAAAATGATGCCATAATAGAAGAGGCTGTCCAAGTCATGAGAGTTATTAAATGTCTTTCTTTTGCACCTAAACCTTTCTTTCCACACAGGATAAATGATGTGGTCCCTGTAATATTTATTTTTAAAAAAAAAAGTAAAAAAAAAAAGGTTGCCATTATGTATTACTGAGGGAAAATAGGAAATCATGAGGGTGACCTCAAAGTAAGGGCCACTCTGCAATATTTTTTGCAAGGTGGTACAAGAGACCAAAACACTAGATCCTCCTCTGTGTCACCTGCAGAAATCCTGGACGACAGCCTGAGAAGGAGAGTGGTCTCCATGGGTCCCCTCTGTCTCCTGCCCTCCCAGTGTGCTGGACAAGACTGGAGGTGCAGGAAACACTGCTCCCCATTCAGGTATCATTGCAAGGTCTGCAGTCAGAATGAGCAAGGTCCTTATTTTTCTGCAGACCCAAACTCTCAGAAGTGCCTGTTATGTCAGGATGCCCAGCTTGAAATAAGTTAGCATGGCTGGCTCTCAGATATGCTGAACACATCTTTCCTTTTCCCCACTTTCCCTGCCTCCTCTTGAACAGAGCCTTTTCAAGGCTCTGAAGTTAAAGACATCCAATCACTAATCCGTTTTTAAAGACCGTGGTTGGTGTATTGGTATTTCTGAAACACCATTTGTCTTGTCTCTGGGCACCAGCTAGAAATGTAATGCAGCACATAATTGCACAAGTGTCTCAGCAATGGTGCAAATTGAAATTAAATCATTGGATGTTTCACACTGTGCACATAACTCCTGATGCCTGTTTTACAGGCCGCACGGTTTAGCAGCATGCTTTTTAAGATGTAGCACTACAGTAGACATTAAATACAAGAGAAATAAATGTATGGTCTTTGCCACAGTATGAGATTTTTTCCTTCCAGGAATGACACCAGTGAACACCAAAGCAATTCAGTTTAATTCTTCCTGGCAATAGTGTCTTAAAAAAAACCCCAACAAACCAGTACAAGGAAGGCAACCACAGAAGCCCTTGGCCAGCTAAGTTAGATACAGATTTTTAGAACAAATATTTACCTTCTTGGACTCAAGGAGAAAAGTATTCACCATTCTCCAAGCCCTCTCCCATACTGGGCTGCCACAGCTCATATCCTCATTCTTTGTGGGTCACACCAAAAGACATTTTCTTCACAGGCCCACTAGCATGTCCTGTTTAAAACAGGGTGAAGGCTGTCCCTCAGCCACCAAGCCTTTAAGGATGTGGTACTCAGCAGGGTGTGCAGCATGAATACCATGTTGCCTGTATTCTACCCACCTTGGGAACAACAACAACCCAAAATCAGATCACAACCAGGCAGCTCTTGGCATCTAACCACATGGTCAGCTTGGTTCTACTGGCCTCTCACAACCAGGGATCACACTGCATTCTAATAGCCAAAGAAGTAATGATAACAAGCGAAAATTTTAGTGTTGATTCTCCATTATCTTTTGCTTTCCCTCTTCCCTTGTTTTCCAGACTTGAAGGAGGGGGATAAAAGAACAAATCTTCATTGCACCATCTCACTTGACAAAACTGCTTTGTATCAGAGGTAGAATTCTTGATTCTGCCCAAAGAAATCTGAGCAATGACAAGGTCATGTTTCAAGGCACTGGAATGTTCAGGCATCAGCAGACCGGCTATTTGTTTAGGTTTATTTTTTCATAGGACATAATCTCCTTCCAAACAATGTCTGCTATCATCTCAGATGATGCTATTCCTACATGTGCTGCTCACAGTAGCACTTTCAGCACTGACATTTCAATGCTAAGGATAGCTAAAGGCAGAGAGTTCATTACTGAAGCTCCCTTCAGGCTGTTGGCAAGATGTAGTGAGATGCCAGTTGTTCCCAGTCATTTTCTGTGAAAGAGAATATGTTGGAGCATTCGACCAAGTAGAGTTTATTCAACAATATTTTCTTATGGTAGATACACCATATTTTGTCTCAAGTGTGATGAAAGAGTTCAGTTGATCATGCAATCTCTTATGAGGTTTTTTCCATTTACCAGCAATCCTGGCAGACTGGGGAAGTTCCAGTCGACTGGAGGCTGGCAGATGTTGCACCCATATACAAGAAGGGTCAGAGGGAAGATCCAGGAAACTACAGGCCTGTCAGTCTGACCTCAGTCCCAGGGAAGATCATGGAATGGGTCATCCTGAGTGCTGCCACACAGCACACACACTACAACCAAGTGATCAGGTCCAGTCAACATAGGTTTATGAAAGGCAGGTCCTGCCACACTAACCTGATCACCTTCTATGACAAGGTGGCTTGTTTAGTGGATGAGGGAAAGGCTGTGGATGTAGTGTACCTAGAGTTCAGCAAAGCCTTTGACACTGTTTCTCGTAACAGTGCTTGAGAAACTGGCTACCACTGGCCTGGACAGACGCACCCTCTGCTGGTAAAAAAGCTGGTCCAAAGAGTTGCGGTAAATGGAACAAAATCCAGCTGGAGGCCGGTCACAAGTGGCATCCTGGGTCCAGTCTTGTTCAACATCTTTATCAATGATCTCGACGAAGGGATTGAATGCTCCCTCAGAAAGTTTGCAGATGACACCAAACTAGGAGGAAGTGTTGATCTGCCTGAGGGTAGGGAGGCTCTTCAGAGGGAGCTGAACAGACTGGACCGATGGGCTGTGACCAATGGGATGAAGTTTAACAAGGCCAAGTGTAGAGTGCTACACATGGGACATAACAACTCCATGCAGTGCTACGTGGAAAAGTAGGCTTGGGGAAGAGTGTCTAGAAAGCTGCCTAGTGGAAAAGGACCCAGGGGTGTTGGTTGACTGCAGACTGAACATGAGCCAGCAGTGTGCCCAGGTGGCCAAGAAGGCCAATGGCATCTTGGCTTGTGTTAGACACAGTGTGGCCAGTAGATCTAGGGAGTGATTATGCCCCTGTACTCAGAATTGGTGAGGCTGCACCTCGAATACTGTGTTTAACTTTGGGCCCCTCACTATAAGAAAGACATCAAGGTCCTGGAGCATATCCAGAGAAGGGCAACCAGGCTGGTGAAGGAGCTGGAGAGCAAACCTTACGAGGAATGGCTGAGGGAGCTGGGGTTGTTTAGCCTGGAGAAGAGGAGGCTGAGGGGAAACTTTATCACTGCCTACAATTACCTGAAAGGAGGTTGTAGAGAGATGGATGTTGGTCTCTTCACCCAAGTAATAGGTGATAGAACGAGGGGGAATGGACTTAAGGTTCAGATTAGACATTAGGAAAAAAGTTCTTCACCAAAAGTGTTATAGGGCATTGGAACAGGGAGGTGGTTGAGTCACCAACCCTGGATGTATTTAAGACAGGTAGATGAGGTGCTCAGGATTATGGTTTAGTAGAGGACAGGTATGGTTGGACTTGATGATCTCAAACCCAGTGATTCTGTGATTCCTAGCATCTTCAAAACCAATATTTATTCCAAATGCAAGAAACTTTTGAAGGCTGTGTGCTGCATGTAGTACTCTTGCCTTCTTTGCCCCACCTCTCCATTAACACCTAGAAGAAAAATAAAAATTGAAAGGTACCCAAACTTATGCTGGCCTTTGGAAAAAGTGGGTGATATGAAACCATTCTTTTTCTTTTCAGAATTTCCAAGCTGTATTATTTCCTCTAGAATTTGGTCTACTAGAGTCTTGCAGTGCGTTGTGATGGTAATGTGTTAGTATTTTCCAGATACTTACGTGTCATCCAGTATTTGGAGATGTGATAAATCTTTGTTTTAAGAATTTATGTTTTAACTCCTGTAGCCCCATCATACCTTAGCCCTATTTAGTTTTATCATGAGATGCCTGCATGTCTGTTAAGATGCCGCTTTCTTCCTGCTTTTCCTGACCAGAGATGGGCAATCCTTCAAGAAAGGATATGGTCTGCCATGATCTCCTTAGTGATCAAATGGCACTAAGCCTTTATCTGTTGCTTCTTCAGAAAGGGATGGAAATGAAAGGATGATGGTGGAGCAGATATCCACCTGCAGCTCATGAAGGATCCCGTACCAGAGCAGGTGGATTCCCAAATGAGGCTGTGACCTCATGGGAAGCCCATGCTGGAGTAGACTCTAGTGAGTACCTATGGCCCTGTGGGGACAGGAGCTCACACTGGAGCAGATTTGCCTGGCAGGACTTGCATCCCCATGTGAGGAGTCCTCCCCATGAGGAGGAAGGAACAGCAGAAGCAATGTGTGATGAACTCACCACAACCCCCATTCCCTGTTCCCTGTGCTGCTGGAGGGAGAAGAGAAAGAAATTGGGAGTGAAGTTAATCCTGGAAAGAAAGGAGGGGTGGGGGAAAAGAGTTTTTAAGATTTGGTTTTATTTCTCATTACTCAACTCTGATTTGATCAGTAATAATTTAAATTAATTTTCCCAAGTCGAGTTTGTTTTGCTCATGACAATCTTTCCCTGTACTTATCTTGACTCAGGAACCTTTGGTTGCATTTTCTCTCCTCTGTCCAGTTGAGGGTGGACAGTGATAGAGTGGCCTCCAGCCAGAGTCAACCCATCACACTATTCCTGCCTTAAATATGCCAGTTTGTTTTACAGTAGTTGGTTGGGTTGGGACTTTTTTAGCCAAGGTATCTATTTTCTGTGCCACACAAAGGTGGCGTAGGTCTGTAAACACAGTGTTCAGAGGACTGGTCTGGTTTTGTGATTTCTGCTTTATTAATTTTTTTCCCTGGAAACTGCATAATTTGTTTCCTTCTGGTGGTGTTGTCTATTTTAGCATGCACTGATGGATATTGAGGTTGAAATTTTTTACATATTAGTTAATCAAGGGTTTGTCTTGCCTGCCTTCTTTCTGCCAGTGACACGTTTGCCCCAAGCTGCATCAAGGGATTTCCATTTCAGTGGGCCACCGGCATGCACAAAGTCTGAATTATGGGTGGGTGGTGAGTTAAACTAAGTGAACGAAGAAAAAAGTACCAGCAGACTTTGTCCTGCTGCCTCTCCATTAATGAGCACAGACTTCACAATCTGGGTTCTGTAAACTTCATTTAGGTGTGTCAGCAAGAGCCAGAACTATATTAAAGTCCTGAAACTGGAAAAATAATTAAGAAGGCTCAATGCCAATTACTTTTCATCTTCAAACCGCTGCTTACAATTCATTCCCAACAACTACTGAAAGGTCATCAGCAATTTTTTTTCCTTTTTCTTATGAACAGGTTATTTAGATTTCTTCTTGGTGTTCTCATCACTTCGTGCTGTGGTACAGAAAAAGAGCCCAATATACTACAAGCCAAACAGTTCATCTCTCGTACTAAATGGAAGTCAGACAAGGACAGTCCATTTTTCTTTTTAATCACAGGGTGTATTCATAGCACTTCCTCTATTTTCTGTTTTCTTTCTTATTATCGTGGATAATGCAATGGAAAGGTAATCATTTTTAATCAGGTTTAATTACATACTTTATTCTCATTCTTTATCTCTCCCACTTTCGAAAAAGGTGAGTTTCAGTTTCATTCTGCTTCCTTTGTTGGAGGACTATAAAACCATCAAATAACAATACGTGGCTTCCACAGCTAATGTGCCGCTCACAGACACGAGTGCCCACCCTAGAAGCCTGTCCTGACTTTAGTATCCTTATTTGGGCTGGTCTTGCTGTGAGGATTAATATCAGGCGTGTCCCCAGCTGCGGTGAGTCAGTGCGTTCCTGTGTGCCCCCCCCCCCCGTGCCCTTGGACTTACACCACATCACAAATCCTGAAGCATCTCTCTCCCTGGTAATAGGTATGCCTTGTACCCATCGTATTCATCTCAGGGGTCTGGCGCTTCAAAGAAGATGCCAGGATAATTCTCATAAATATTCCTCAGTTTATTAATGCTGAAAGGTGTCCCTCTCATCTTTTGCTGTTTCAAAGCACTGTTCTGTGGAAAAAAAGAGCTACAGTCTCAGGTTTAAAATAAAAAAACAGTCATTGTTAAAAATAAAATGCTCTCACTTGTGTTACTATGAAAACCTTAGATGCTTAGATAAATATAAGAAATCATTTAAATTCACTTCTGGCTTTGTGGGCTTTACTTATTTTCCTTTGCTTTATGCTGGCCAATCAAGGTTGATGAATTTATTACATATTATTCTTTATGATTTCTCACTCCGGTTTCATATCCTGGCAGGGTTTGAATTTCAAGTGCTACAGGCAAAGGTGAAGCATATTTGTTTATTCACTTTAATCACCACTGAAATAATAGTAATGAAAAGAAAAATCTGCACCAAGATATTTATATTTCATCAGGACTTGTGTTTAAGGTACCAAAATAACCCCCCCAAAACCTGAAGGTTTTTCATTTGGAACAGGGAGGAGAACCGTGTCCCCAGTCTTTCTTTAAACTGCCTTCCCTGGACATTGCTCAGCCAAGGTTCAAGGATTCTCACAGCGCAGGTCCAATCTCAAATAAAGTCCTCTATCCCTTTTACATCCTTTTCTGGCTGCTGGTGTGCAGTGCATCATGCTGCTTCCCTCTTTTTGTAACCTATTGCCATTCCGGTGACCTTTCCTTTTCTTCAGCTCTCTCAGAAGTGAGCCACAGGCCAGAAAAATGGGGGGGGGGGGTCGGGAATGGAAATGGAAGCAGAATTGGCACTCGCAGTTTCATCCAGCACATTTTTTTTTTCTGTTCACAGGGGAAATCTTTATAACCTTGTCCAAAATGTGGACATATTTTTAAACAAATGTTGACAGGGGTGGGCAAACTTCAGCAAGAGTGTTTACAGCTCATTTCCTTACTCGCTGAGACATCTACGGTTATGATATATGCTAAGGAGGCACTTTCCAGGTTGCAGTAAGATTCTAGACAGGCTGATTACTCGGACATCATTCTCCCAGTCAAATCTGAGAGAAATAGTAGTTTTGCTCCTAAGGTCAGTTTCTAATAACCCAATAGAGACTAGCTGTGGGCAAGGTCATTTAACAACCGAATGGCCATCATTGCTTTATGAGAGAGCCAAGTTATAACAGACAGGGTGCAGTGAGTCACAGCTATCGAAAGCATAAAGCAAAGTAAGAGCTTGTAGACAGCTGTAGCACTGGGAGAGGGAAAAATATACATCTTGGACTACTGTATCACACATCCACTGGACCTGTCACTCACGGACAGAGGTCCCCAGCACACTGTGCCAGGTTGTTTTCATTAAGACTGGAGAAATCTGATGAACGTACGGGAAGCAGAGCTTTCCTGTCAGCGTGAGAGATGGTCTCACTTCAGAGTGGGGGTTTCAACAACGTGGGGGTGGCATAAGCCAGAGGTGAAACCCTGGCTCTGTTCAAGATTTTAAGAATATGGAATTCGTGCCTTTGACTGGATTTCATGCCAGAAAACTAGTGCATCTAATGTTGTAAAACGTATCAGTCGCATAGCCAAAGAATAGATTTAGCCGACGCAGAATTTGTCATAGAGCAATGCTGTAGCATCTGTCACAGCACCTGAAGATGAGGAAGTACTAGTAACAACAACAGAAATTGAATCTGCGTCCCTTTCATGACAAATGTCATCTGAGTTAGCTGTATGTGTGATTTTGACTGAAATCTGAAACTGGAAATGGATAATGGAGTTGTTTATTCTTTGGCACTTGGTGAAAAGTGCAGAGGTAACTGCTGTACTTTAAATCAACTGTTGGTATTTTTTATAAGATTAACAAGGATTTTAAGGTTCATGAGGAATGGCTGAGGCTGTTATCCCTGCACGGCACCATAAAAAGGATTTTATTTTTAATCCTGTGAAGGGCACTGTGAATTGCTTTGGTGGCTTTGACAAAATAACAGCTGTGGTGACTGACGGTTCTCCAGCCTGGGGGGGGTGAGGGGCGGGGAGGGGAGGGAGTCAACAGTTTTATTGGTTTACTTAAAAAGAAATATGGAGTGAACTCCCTACCTTTTCAACGACTGAGGTGCCAAAAAGCCTCATGCGGGAAGGTACTCACGCTGGCAAATGTCACGGAAGTTGTTAAAGTGATTAACCTTGTTAGAGCGAGGAACGGAGCTTCCAACGGCTATCACTCTGTCTCTGACACAAAAGTTGCTGAGAACAGAGTCTGGGGATTGGTTTCTTCAAGTTAAAGCGTCAAAGGAGATATTTTGAGAAATGAGAAATATTTTGTCCTCTGACAATTAAACGTTAATTTTCGCGCTGAAGCCTTCTGGAGTCAATAAACTACTGCCAGACATTATCAGCACAAATTGTGCAGTATTGTTGGTTTGTGTGACTTGGCATTTGCTTATAAAGTAATTCTTACCTCAGGTTTCTTTTTAACAGAAATATTAAAGTTATTGGAAAACACAATAGGAAGAAGAGATTGTCTTCTTCACAGTTATCGGATATGTTTCTGTTAGACCAACAGATGAAAAATGAATTATCCATAGAAATTCTTAATGCAATTTGGTTTTTTGCTGCAGCTGAGGTAAAATGCTAGCCACCACTTCTTTTTCATATATCCACACAAATTGGCACACATGAGTCTGAGACAGGAATACTGTAGACCTTACACAGACAAAATTTTTACTGCATACAGCAAGTCTTGCAGTCGGTCCTAAAAGAGGAAAACACGGTGTGATAACCAACAACATGGATGTTTCCACAGTCTTTTCTTTCACTATGAAGTCTGAGTAGGCAACCACAGTGGCATATGGAGTTGCATGCTCCAACCTGGAGATGCCTGAAATAAGACTTTTAGCCATGGGTATGGAGTAACAGTATAGAGAGCTGCAAAATCAACCCCCTATCATCCACCTTCCTAAATTAGTTACATCCTGAAGGCAGAAGGAAAATGGCAGCAAACCTGGTTAGTGGGAACTGCCTACCAAATGTTTCCCCAAAATTAGAGAAATTTACTTCCAGAAAAAGCTAAAATTATTAATTAAAAAAACCCCAACCCAACACTGGGTGGAAGAACTTTCTGTGAATTTTAAACCCCATAAAGTGAAGTAAAAAACCAAAACTACATTTATCTGTGCCCTTTCACTTCCTAGGTCCCCAGAAACAATTCTTAATGCAGTTGTGGTCAACAACTCAGTGTCCAAATGGAGACCAGTAATGAGTGGTGTTCCTCAGGAGTCAATACTGGGACTGGCACAGTTTAACATCTTTGTTGGCAACATGGACAGTGTGATTGAGTGCACCCTTAGCAAGTTTGCCAATGACACCAAGCTGTTTGGTGTGGATGACACATTGGAGGGAAGGGATGCCATCCAGAGGGACGCTGACAGGCTTGAGAGGTGGGGCCATGTGAACAACATGAATTTTAACAAAGTCAAGTGCAAGGACCTGCACGTGGGCCAGGGAAATCCCAAACTCAACTATAGGTTGGGCAGAGAATGGATTGAGAGCAACCCTGAGGAGGAGGACTTGGGGACGTGGGTTGCCTAAACATGAGCCAGCAATGTGTACTTGCATCCCAGAAAGCCAACTATGTCCCAGGCTGCATCAAAACCAGTGTGACCAGTGTGCCACTGCTCTGGTGAGACCCCACCTGGAGTACTAAGCCCAGCTCTGTGGTCCCCAGCACAAGAAAGACATGGACCTGTTGGAGTGGTTCCAGAGGAGAGCCACGAAGATGATCAGAGGGCTGGAGCACCTCTCCTGTGGTTACACACTGAGAGTTGGGCTTGTTTAGGCACAAGATGAGAAGTCTCCAGGGAGACCTTACTGCAGCCTTCCAGTACCTAAAGGGGGCTACAGGCAAGTGGGAGAGGGACTCTGTATCAGGGATTGTAGTTACAGGGGAAGCGGTAACGGGTTCAAGTTGAAGGAGGGTAGATTTAAATTAGATATATAGAAGAAATCCTTCCCTGTGAGGGCAGTGAGGTCCTGGCACAGGCTGCCCAGAGAAGCTGTGGCTGCCCCCTCCCCAGCAGTGTCCAAAGCCAGGTTGGATGGGGCTTTGGGCAACCTGGGATAGTGGAGGGTGTCCCTGCCCATGGTGGGGGGCTTGGAACTAGGTGATCTTTGAGGTCCCTTCCAACCCAAAGCATTCTGTGATTCTGTGTAGGTAAGGTAATAAAGCAGAAAGCTACTGAAGTAATTTTGTGACTGGAATCCTTCTTAGCATGTCAGAAATAAAACGTTTCTTTGTTTTATTTGCTGCATGTATTTTCTGTTAGCGTTCTGGAATGCTAACCTTCCTTTCAAATGATTGGCTATAATGGGCCATCGTGGGGAGAAATGGGGAAATGAAACCAAGCCGATATTTTTTCATGTTAGTCCAGTTTTTTGTCAGTCCTCTTGACCTTTTTGTCAGCTTAAGAGTCTTCTTTTTGTTGCAGACTGTCTCAGTATTACAAAAAGATCATTTGGCTTTTCAGTATAGGTAATTTCTGTTCTAAAGGAATTCCCTCCACCTGGAGGAAAAGTTGTTACAATAAGACCAGACAAATGATTGTGCCTTTCTTGAGAATTACTGGTGCTGTAAATTTTAGCTAATCCAGGACCCAAGGAATCAGCACTTTAAAGCTCCAGGCCTTCAAACACATGAATAGCTCTATTGAAAGCAGTGGCACTTTGTGCTTACAGCTAAGTACCTGCGTAAGTCTTTACAAGATCAGAATCTGAGGCAGAAATGTATTATGCTGGTAGATCAAACACCTAATTTTGGATCTATAATGCAGGTATTTTTTGACCTTGTTGTCACACTTGACTTGTCCGACCTGTTCACTGTAAGACCTCAAAGAAGCACAACACAATTTTCATGTCTTGCCTCTTGATGCTATGGAAGAGGGAACATGTACTATGTTTAACTCAACCCTTGTTTTCTGCACATGAAGGGAACACTTTATTCATCTTCTCTTTGTACTCAGAACAGGTGGACTTGTGTTTACCAATGCAAACCATACAGTGAAGTGCTACAGCTGCTCCCTTAACTACAGAAAGCTGGTACTTTGCCACACCTCTCTGCTGACGCAGCTGTTTATAATCACGAACACCTCTCCTGCTTCTATGCTGTGGTGTTGCTGGTGCAGGAGATGCTGATGTGTAAGACTGGCTTAGAGGTGCTGTAGATCAACTGTGAGCTTCAGAACTTGGCAGTTGGAGGTTTCTTCATGTCTGTGGTAAGTACTTCCAGTGGATTTGGCTTTTGGTTTGGGTTTTTTTCAGAATTGACCATTGCTTTCTTACATGGGTATATTTTCTGCTCAATGAGATAGCACTCTGGAGATTGAGTGAGTGATGTGTCCTGGCTTTTAACTAAAAGTAAACGTGGAAGACATTGTGGAGTAGGAAAGGGGCAGGTAAAGAGGCCTAAGACTGCTGCAATCTTTGTGTCTTGAAGAGATGAGAGGGTAGAAAGAACTTTTATCTCAGGACAGGACAAACTAACTCCGAATCTCTTTTGTGGAGGGCTATTGCGTTTCAGTGACTGGCCTGGGTACATGATAGAAGACTGCCTAATATTGTTGTTTGAAAGAGCTTTTAGTGTGTGCTTGGTAAGTCTGAGGTATGCTTTGTGCCAGTGATTTAACTATCAAACCCTTTGGCCTCTCAGAATGTATGAGAGACAGGTAGAGGTGTGTTTGTTACCTGTTGTGTAGGAACACATTGAACTTGCTCCACATAAAATGACCTGCAGTTCCTAGCAAAGTGTTGAGTGTGGAACACTCACTGTGAGCTACTACAGCCTGGTAGAGACAATGGAAGCTGATAACCTCTTCTGTTTGTTTGGTCTTTTCAGAGTATGGACTGCAGAAACAGCTAGTGGTCTGTTAAGTGACATGTGGAAACTCTAGTTTATTTTTTAAATGTTGTATCCAATCAAGTTATGATTGATATAACTGAAATAATGTGGTGCTGTAATCTGGACTTGATGGTGTTGCCCCTCCTTAATTTACCAGGGCATTTGTTTCTACCTCAGCATGCTGGATTTATAAAGGCATTCATAGACCATCTCCAAGGCTTTGGTAGCATCGTTTGCATTTTTCCAATGAGTGTGAGAGACTGGCACCCATATCTGTCTAATCCTTTCAAAATCTGCCAATTTAGAAGCAAGTAGCAAAAAAATCTGGTGGGAAGTTCAGGTGTAGACTGCTGGGTCTGAGACTGAATAGATTTGATGGGTGGACTGCTCAGTGGATGAGGAATTATTTGGACTGTCACATCCAGAGAGTAGTGGTCAACAGCTCAATGTCTACATGGAGATCAGTGATGAGCAGTGTGCCTCTGGGGTCTGTGCTGGGACAAGTACTGTTTAATATCTTCATCAGTGACATACACAGTGAGATCGAGTACACTCTCAGCACTTTTGCAGATGACATCAAGCTGAGTGGTGCAGTTGACATGCCTGAGGGACAGAATGCCATTCAGAGGGACCTAGACAAACTTGAGGAGTGGGCCCATGTGAACTTCATGAGGTTCAAGAAGGCAAAGTACAAGGATTGGGGATGTTCCTGGTATCAATACAAGCTGGGGGATAAAGAGCAGCACTGCCACGAAAGTCTTGGGGGTACTGGTGGGTGAAAAGCTGGACATCAGCTGGCAATGTCCAGAAAGCAAACTATATCCTGGGTCACATCAAAAGAAGCATGACCCACAGGTTAAGGGAAGTGGTTCTGCCCCTCTACTCTGCTCTTGTGAAACTCCACCTCGAGTACTGCTCTGGGGTCCTCTCCAAGAAAATATATGGAGCTATTAAGGTGGTTCCAAAGGAGGGCCATGAAGGTTATTAGAGTGCTGTAGCACCTCTCCTGTGAAGGTAGGCTGTGAGAGAGTTGGGGTTGTTTAGCCTGGAGAAGGCAAGACTCCAGGAAGACCTTATTGCAGCCTATTGATACTTTAAGGGGGCTTACAAGAAAGATGGGGATGGCCCTTTTTAGTAGGGCGTGTTGCAGTAGGACAAAGGGTAATGATTTTGCATTATGAGAGGGTAGATTCAGACTAGGTATAAGGAAGAAATATTTTATGAGGGTGCTGAGACACTTGAACAGGTTGACCAGAGAGGTGGTAGGTGCCCCATCCCTGGAAACATTCAAGGTCAGGTTGGATGGGCTCTGAGCAACTTGATCTAGTTGAAGTCTGTTCATTGCAGCAGTGTTGGACTAAATGGCCTTTAAAGGTCCTTCCAACCCAAGCTATTCTATGATTCTGTGACTTGGAGGGGGAAAGCCTTTATACAAAGACTGTAGGACTGAAGAGGGAGTCAGAGTAGCTGGCAGGGAAGTCTTTGGTCGCAGAGTTTCTTGGAAGCAGCAGCTTGGGGTACGGGGTCCTGAGGACAAGCTGTAATGGGCACTTCATGAACCAGCTGCGATGTCAGTTGACACTTTGACATGACCAGACTCAGGAGACTGTGGCACAGCCATGCCAATGGCAGCCTCTCGGCATAAAAGTTCCAAAATAACTAGTGACTTTAGTGGCTTCAAAACACCCAGCCTGAGGATCATAAGGGGGCTGAATCTTCTAAAAGTCCTGCACATTCAGCCTCTAAAACCTGGGATTCAATGTTTAGTGTATTAGTTCAGCCCTTCAGTTTTGGGGGCAGGGGGGAATACCCTCCATTTCTAAAAAAGAAAAAAAAAAAAAAAGCTTTTGAAACAGTCTTTAATCTTAGCAACTTCTGAACCATCTTCTGTGTGAAGAGTGGAGATAAATTATTATGGGTTTATTTGAAGATTTAGAGCACTTTAACTGTTTGCTGGCTGACCCACAACATTTTCCTTGAAATACAGGGGCTAGTGCAGAGCTTTCTCATGGAGTAGGTGTCACATTCCTGGGGGGGGGGGGGGGGGGGGAGGGAATGTTCTTGTCTGTGCATTAATATATCTGGATTTATGACTGCTGGAACCTTCAGTCCTTTTGCACATCCCTTATGTGCAAACACTTGAATTGTTTGATTTACTAGTAGTGCTGTACATAACTAAATTTCAAAACTGGAACTATTTTTTTAGGGTAGCTTAAGTAAGTATATGACCAAATACTTCGGGGCCTTTCCCATTGCATGTCACTTTTCCTCAGTTTTCATCCCAGCATTCCTTTGTTTCCCTCCATCCAGCTCATCTCTCTGCTCACTGAGACCAAGAGCTCTAGTCAAGTACTATATTTTAATAGTTCTCTCTTCTCTGGGGGTGGGGGGTAGGGAGGATAAATCAATGATGGGGAAAAGTACAGCAGCAGGGACCTGACCTGGCTGTACTGCAAACCAGTTATATCCATGATAAGAACCTGTTGAAGTGTGTTTTATTCTAGCTTAAGCTCGTAAGTATAACTGCAAAAATGATAGATTTGTTTAATTATAACGTGTCCCACTAGACTCAATCTTATCCAGGGTGCTTAAGCAGGATGAAAGCACGTTATGAAGGATGCATATTACAATATCCAAGTGTGTAAATCTTTGTATTAATCACTTCTGTAATGCAGTAGAAATACATACATGCAAATATTTGGTTAGAATTTTAAATAGTTACAGTAAAACTAGCTCCTGCCAGCAGAATTCCTAAAATCCTAGAGCATGTAAAACAGGGACAATGGATTGTGATTCTCCTCTGGCAGGGGATTTGGACTAGATGATCTCCAGAGGTCCCTTCCAACCCCTGCCCTTCTGTGATGCTGGGACACAGAGTGGTTCGTGTGTTGGAATAGCTGTTAGCTTGTGGGTTGTGTTAATCACTTGGGGCGTGACTACATCTGTGGTGACCATTCTGTGAGGGGTGTGGAGCTGCTTAACTGCTGCATTTGTCTTTACAAATTCCTGTTAAAGGAGGAGGGAGTTTGTGGGTGGATCATGTTCAGCCTCTTGCTTGGTGTCAGGCAAGGACATCAAGCTGGTGGCTTTGCCTCTCCAGCTTTGCTGTAAGAATCCACCTGTGGGTGAGGAACCTTTCTGAGTACCTCACGGTCCCTTCTGTGGTAGACTTCTCCTTTCTGGAAGCCTGATCCAAAGAGAATTTCATCTTCTTTGTCCTCCCTTCTCAGAAAGTCAGTATCTTCTAATGGTGGAAGAATTCAGGTGAGATCAAGCAGAATTAAAATAAATGCTTAAGTTAAACACTAACAAAATACCTGTGTCGTTAAGTTGGATAGATAACAGATTTCAGTGAACAAAATCTCCTGCCTTCATTCATCCAGAAACATAGAGATTGTCTTAATGCATAAGGCTGTTGAAAGATGTACATTTGTGTTATTTTTGGGGTGTCATATTTTCAGGGGCTATGGAGGAAGGCACAAGGTGTTTCCTATGCAGATGTAGGACTTGCAAACAACCCTCTATATAAGATTCTCACAATGACACAGTACTTCACTCTGGTTTCCATGTCACTAAAGGGAGCTGCCAAATCTCTGGAAATACTAAATATGGTACCTGTGTAGGCAGTCACCAGTTTGGTGGCTGGTCCATGCTGTCACAGTGAAGTTACTGCCTTTGGAAATCCCATGGCTGTTGAGGTGGAAACCTCCATGTTACACTCTGTTGAGGATACTTTGCTATCCCTTCTGAAAAGGAGCCACATACTTTTTCACTGGGTTGTTGGTAGGCGAAGCTATACCCTGGAGCTGAGACTTGGCATAACTCTTTCAGCTGACAGATAGGAACGCTGCACTGTCAAGTTTATAGTGGTAAATGACACCTCAGTGTTGAGGGAGGCAAAATTTATATTTCACCTCAACAATTTTCTACTGTTTCCTTGTGAATGACACCAACATAATCTTCTGAAGATGGAAAAAGCGTTAACAGTTACCACGCTGAACTGGGGCTTGGCTGCTTTCCGTGCACTCTACATCGCATCGCTGTGTTCCACTTTGGGTGGCAGGCCTTATTTTTTCTTCTTCTTTTTTTTTTTTTTTCCCCCCTGAAAATAAAACCTAGGTTGGGCCAATTCAAATTATTTGGATTATGGTTCTGTGGATTCTATTCAACATTCTGCTTTAAGAACAAAAAAAGAGAAGAAAATCAATCTTCAGACAAAGGCACTTGTTGCTGGATACTGTCTTTGATTCACCCACTTTCTAGCTGTGTGAAAGGAATTAATGAGGCACGGATCACAAGCTGATGTTTGTAGTTGTTCAAGGGCTTTTTTTTCCCCTTGCTTAACTCAATGAAATAAGGACCGTTAAATCTCTGCTAATTTCTTAATGCTAAAACTGCACTTAAAAGTATTTTCTCATTAATCTGTGACAAACCATAAAATGTAATATTTTCATCGTGACTGTGGTGAAAATGGCCATGAAACTTGTCAGCTTTGTCTTGGGCATATAGTCTTGTAAAAATGGATATTATCCTCCTAAAATATTTCTGTTTTCTATTCCATTTGCATTCATGAATTATTGCACCAGCTTTGGTTATCAGTAAATTACTAGTTTTTTATGGGAGTGAAACACGCAGGAGCTGAGGCCCTCTGTATCCTGCGACCTAAAAGTCATTCTGCCAGAGATGCTTAACTGTTTTCTAACTGCCTCATTTTTAAGTGCGAATGACCTTTATGAAAGGTGCTGAAGTGACAGTGCTTGAAGAATGGAGCCCTATTAATCTTTCAAGGCGACTCCAGCATAGGTGAGACGCAGCGAAGGTGCAGCACGCTCGCGTAGCACCGCAGTGGCCAGACGTGCAAATGTATCCGTGGCAGAATGGGCAGAAGGGGGATGTCAACAGGGTGGGAGGTTCAGCTGTGGGTTCAGCCAAATGGGATGTTTTGTGTGAAGTCAAAATACAGAAAGCATTTTCCAGCCCAGCACTAGGCAGACCTAGCTGGGGATGAAAGATTTGTGAGTGCTGTTCACAATGTGCTGATGCATCTGGTCCTTAAGAATTTTCCTTTTTAGTTGTTTTTTTTTTTTTCCTTTTTGTGCTCCTGAAATGCTCTTCATCCACTGGTTTCAAGAGAGAAAATCAGATCACCCACAGATGCCACATCAGTTTGCATTTTTGGCAGGCAGAGAGCTGCATCTTCCTTTCATGTTTTCCTGTCTTGGATACTGCGTGGCAGAACCATTGGTGTTCTGAAGGAGCCATACTAGCTGGCATCTCCAGTTTGAAGTCTGTGTCTCTTGAGGAGATAATACGAGGTGTAGGCATCATCAAGCCTAGGCTTTGGTGTAAGTAGTGGGAAACTGTAAGTGCTAAAAGAGACTGTCCTTTATCATGAAGATCTCTGATCACTGGTAGACACGGATGTCAACAAAAGTTCACAGTGCTGGGCAGGTTGTTCTCTCATCCTGTCTTTTCTCACTATTTAAATGCTTGCTGCACTGAAGTATACTAAAATCTGGCACTTAATGCTATTTATTTTATTTTTTTTACCCATTGAGTCAGCTTACTAGACTTAAGTTGTAGGAAGCTGCCTGTTTGTCAGATGAACGATGGAGGTTTAGAAAGATGAAGCTCAACCTTGATAGGCAAATGCTTGTATTTGATATCTGACATAAAGAAATCCTCTGAAAAGGGTGGAGAAAATAAGCGCTGAGATAGAACATAACTAAAAATGTTCCAACAGTGTAGGCTTATAAAGGACTTGACTGAAGATTTGGATTAGCTATTGGGGAAAAAATTCTTCTCTATGAGGGTGGTGAGGCACTGGCACAGGTTGCCCAGATAGGTTGTAGATACACCCTCTCTGGCAGTTTTCAAGGCCAGGTTGGATGGGGCTTTGGGCAACCTGGGCTAGTGGGGGGCATCCCTGCCCGTGGCAGGGGGGTTGGGACTAGATGATCACTGAGGTCTCTTTCAACCCAAACCAGTCTGTGATTCTGACTGAACTGGAAACTTGAAGTGTTCTTCCTTCCTCCATCTATTTCCTTTCATCTTCATGACCCAAGAAGTAACAAAGTAATTTGGTTATCATGCTTTTAGTTTAAAACCACTAGCCAATGTTGTATGGATTTAGAGGAATTGTAGGGTTCACTGGGGGAAGTGCCTGTTGCCACTAATGTGTACCCAGGCAGGTTTGGCTAATGCTGACATTACGTAGGACCTGGGTGCCTTTGAAGCACTCTTCCAAGAGTTCCTCACTGCTGTATTTCATACACTTAGTTTTATATAGTTATTTACTTAGATTGGCTTCTACACAACATTGAGAAGTTCATATAGTCTTTTGCACCTACATTCTCCCCCTCCAACCCATTTCAAAATAATTATAATGCTGTTTCAATGTTATTTATCTAGTGCTGTTTGCAAAAAAAAAAAAGGAATTCTGATACGTAGAGTACATTTTGTCTGCTTCCAGCTATTTTTCTGCTGAGTACCAGCATTGCTGTATACCTCTGTTTCATGAGCTAAGAGACCAGATTTCATGCCTAAAAAAAGGCCATGCCTTCTGGTTTCATGTGTGTGTGCATGTAGGGTGATACGCAGTGGTGGACTCTGATGTATGGGGGAAGCTTGGACCATTTGGTGATGTTGAAATTGCTGTAAGAGGAGCTCTTGCATTTAGCCATGCTGTGCTTCCTCCTTCTGTGTTCATTTGGTATTTTAAATATTTTATTCCACTTCTAGTTGAAACAGCAGGATAGGAAGTACCTTGAGGGAGAAAAAAGGTATTACTTTGTTTTATGGTTCATGGTTCTGCAGGGGAAACTTGAAAATACAAACCAGTACACAACCCATGAACTGAAAGCCTACATAACTGTTAGATTTCTTTCTTGTTTCCATGTAGAAAGGGAGGCTGAAAATCATTCATTAAACAGAAAAAAGAACAATGACAAATGTATGATGTCTGAAGTCATCTCAGAAATAGATTTGGCATTCTCTGCTGAAGAAGATATTATGTTATTGGGCAAGACTAATAGATTTGTCTTAAGCTTTTTCTTTACAGTCTTCAGCTCTCTGATAGTGTATATATGCAACACTTAACCTGCAAAAGTCATATCTACTAATGTCTTAGCTGCTCCTTAAAGACTAAAGGAAGAGAACTGATGCAAATCTAGGCCAGAAGACATTTTGATGTCTCACCTGTGGTAAGGTGCCCATCTCAAAAAACAAACAAACCCTAACCAAACAAAAAAAACCCTAAAGCACACCTTTCCACCCCTGTCCCCTCCCCCCCAAAAAAAACCCCCACAAAAACCCAAAACCCAAACAAACAAAACCACCAAAAACCAGTTTAGAAGGTTCAGGTGCCTAATGCTTATAGCAGATCCATGGCTGATATGCTTACCAAATGATGTGCATTAATTGTAATTCAAGACCCTCCATTTATGATTAAAGATTTCTATATGGTAGGCACTTTTACTATGGTTCTGACAGTTTTTCTTCATCCACTCATAATAAAAGACAGTGCTGTTCCATGTTTAATATATGATGAAATGTACTAAATATTCTTCCTTTTTTTGCATAAATCTGAGAAAGAATCCATCATTATAAAACTCCTACCAGCAAACTAAATATCAGGACTTCTATATTTCCCAGAGGAAAATATATTTATCCTGAATAATTCCTTATTTTTCACATGGCTTTTGAGTGTATTACCCAAGTTGAAGATGTACACTCAAGCTAGTCCAAAACATATATATAACAAAAAAATTCCCAAAAAGAAGCCAAACCAACACAGAATACTAACAAGCAGCGATTTCCATAGCCCAAATATTTCTAAATTTTCTTTTGCTGTGAAGTAAAAGGTATGCTTTATTTCCTTGAGCCTTGGTTGCAGTAAGATTCAACAATTAATGTTGAATTTTGCTGTGGAATAGTGCTGGAAGTGGTATTCCTGTCCTGGGAAACTATGTCAAGATTTTCCAAAATGTTTCCTTAAGTTCCTTACAGAAAGAGGAGAAACGTGGCTTCCTTCTCCATATCCTTGCCCCCAGCAATACCAATAGCAAGCTAATCAAAACACTTGTTCTGAGTGCAGGAAACAACAAGAAGGTATTTAAACCAAGCAGGCCATCTGGATTTTGGTGGCAAATCAACCCCCTCTCTTGCCAATCTCCTACTCTATAAAGAGCACTGGCCCTAAAATTGCACCCTGGGGACCCCCTAATGCTGATCAGCCACCTGCCTGATATCAACCCATTTACTACAGGTCTTTGAGCCTGACCAAAGGTCAATTGTTCACTCAACATATTATGGACTTGTCCAGCACACAGCTAGATATCTTGTCCAGAAAGATACTGTGAGAAACAGCATCAAAAGCTTTTCTCAAATCCAAAAGCCCCACGTCTACTGGCTTCCCTTGACTGACTAGATGGGTGACCTTGTCATAAAAAGAAAACAAGGAAAAAAACAGGACTTTCCCCATGTGAATCTGTGCTGGCTGTGACCAATGAAGGTAATTTCTGTTGTATAAAGGAAAGCCAGTGTTTCACTGAATAAGTTGTGCTTGAGGTTTTAGGCCTGATGTTTTGACTCAAGCACTTAGTTTTGCAGATTAGAGGCAAGGTCACATAAAATCTACCTTCAAGGGTGCTGAGAAAGGTGTTTATAACAGATGTTTACCTTTGAAGTCTCCTTGTTTTCTTTTTCTTTCCTATTCAGATGATTAGGCACTTGATAAACAGCTTGGAAGAAATATTTAATCCTGATTTGCTGGTGGGTACAGGAATTAATATCTGGCATGGATGTTCAGCACTTCTGTGGAACTTCTGGATTCAGAGGCTAAGCACTTTAGTTGGGTAAAGTAGACACTGTTGTGCAGTAATCAAGAAATGGACCTTTTCCTATCAGCTGAGCACTTGCATAGGGGATATTAGTCTGTTTCTTTATAGTGTTCATTAGTCAATGGAAGTCTTAGCTAATTTAAATTTCCATTTTCCTTCACGTAAATATATACATACCTATCCCTCTCTTCCATATTCTGTAGTCCCCTACCACTAGAAATAAAATTCTTCCAAGTAATGGTTACCCTAACATAAGTTAACAAATCTGTGCTCTGTAGGCACACCCCAGAGTATCATAACCACAGCTGAGCTTTTGTGGCTCACAATGGCCTGAGGCATGATGTTTCATTATGGCCAAATCTGAAAGTTATGGTTTACTTTAAGACCTTTGTTACTGGGAGCAGTGACTGGATTTGTTCAAGATTAGTCTTTCTGCACTATTTTCCCCAAAAACTATTTGGCTGTTTGGACTGGTACATACATTGAAGATATTGCAATTGCCATCACTGTTGCAAAATATTCCATAAAGGCACATCAGTGACTCAATTTCTGTGGCCTGGTTTTAGGGACTTACTCTACATGTGCCCTGAAATTAAATAGAATAAAATAAAAAAGATTTTTTTTTTTGACAGTGACTCGGTTGGAGTAGGCAAGAAGCTTCCAGACACTCATCAGTCAGTGACCTAGTAAAATTGATTTAAGTGTAGAGAAGCTAGGAGAATGCTGTTACTACTCCATGTTATAATGACATGAAGAACTCCCATTTGGATACCTGACTTCTCAAGGGTTTTTTTGCGGGGGAATCCTAGGCAAATCATCTACATTGAGTAAGCCTGTGAGACTCTGCTAACATACTGATCCCTAGCTCCAGTTGCGTGTTGGGCATTAACTTTTCTTACCCTCTACACTTCACATTCATTTGGGAGTAAGGAAAAAAAATAATCACACACACACAAAAGACAACACCTAAACAAAAACCCCCACAAAACTGAAATCCTCTTTCTACAAGGTGTCATGGTCTTATCCCTGCTCAGAGCTGAAACCAGGACACAAGGTCAGCTAATAAATCTCCTTAGGCTGTTCAACTGTTCTTTCCAAAGCTATTAGCTATAGGATCAGGCCTGAAACTTGCCTGAAAATCTATAGCATCATGCTCACCAATACTCTACTCCAAAATAGGCAATTTTACTTCTTTCTAATGAAAAAAAATGCACAATATCTTTCACTTTCAAACAAAGCATTCTCGTGCCCTTGCTTTCCCCACGTTCTATTACTGAAGAGTTATTCTGATTCATGCTTGCAAAGTGCCTAGGTAATGGAGATTTTTAGGGATGCAAACTTTTTTTAAGGACTATACTATTGTTTGCTTGCAAGTTACAATGATAATGTAATATCCAGCAGTATTAGATTTTCTAATATACAAGCTCCAAAAATAATGGACCATGTCCATTAAGTCTTTGATGTTTGTGCTACAAAGCCAGTTTTTGGTATAACAAAATAAATGTAACTTAGTCATGCTTTTAATCCAGGTGCTCCTCGTCCTGTTGAGTGAGAGAGGTTTTAGTAGAAAAAGAGCTGATATGTTCAGTGCTCAGCTGGGTCATTTAACACGTGTTCTCAGAAGTTTGTCAGTATTGATTTATTTGCACTAAATGCCCCATACAAAAATGATCAGGTACAAAATATTAGATGGATGGCAAGATTTAAAAAAAAGAAAGAAAAAGCAGTGTGCAACTTGCCGTTTAATTTTTTTGCTACAAGAGTTTTTTTGGGAAAGATCTGGAATATCAGTCAGGTACAATAGATGCTCAAGATAATAGGTAAAAGGATAAATCAAGCAAGGGATTTTCTTTTTACTTAAATCGCTTTTACTGCATGCATAACAGCCTTAAATTATAAAATCTTCTGTTCTAAATGGTCTCCATTTTGAAAGCAACTGGACTGGGGAGAGGATGCAAGTAGTCATAAGCTTTAGGCAATGCTTGACAGCAAATGTAAAGCACACAGATTTGTAGAATTTCTATCATACAAAACTTTCTCACCCTTCAGTTCTTCCTTTCTGCTCTCTTCGCATTTTTCTTCTGCAAAATGCAAGAGTTACAAAGTTTACCCACACTCTTTCTGTGCCCTTAAGGGGGGAGTCCATTTAACTCAGTTACCAGTCACTTTTCAAGATATATCATCTTATCAGCGTTGACTCAGAGAAAATTGAAGCTGCAGAAGGTGACTTTCACAGGAAGATGTGCAAAAGGTGCTCTCCTCCTCCTTGACTTACAGAGCTTGCTCTCTGAGCTGATAGGGGGTGATGCCAGCACACATCTTGCTCACCAGCCTCAGTCCCAGACCCTTGTGCACACTAACCTAGGAGGAAACATAATTAAAGTCTTCTCAATGGGATGGTAGAAGTTAAAATATCCACCACCCTGTATGTTTAACTTCAGTCAGTTTGCAGGGAAAGCAAGCTGGTTCTGCTGGCAAGGCATCTGACCGCTCTAGGATGGAGACAAACCTCTCAGTGATCAATAAATCTCAAAGTTGTCATGTTCAACTATGCACCTACCATTGCAGATGAAGTGATGCTGTTTTCAATTTCTCTTATGTGCTCCCATAAATAGCAGTGTCTTTCATGTTTTTTACAAACGGGCGGATTTTTGTTTGATATACTGTATGTTCTGGTCTGTGTGACCATGTGTGAAAATCAGAGAGTTTGGATTTTCAGGTGAATTACATTGGTTTTCCTTATATAGAATTACAACTTAGTGACTCTTTTATTTCTGTAAGAGAAACTGAAAATAGGTCATCTAAATTCTCCATTACTATACTGTTTGTGCCCTTCGGATATTGGGAAAATTGAGACATGTCAGTTAAATACAGCAGACAAAATAATATGCATATCAATCAATGGCTGGAAACAGTGTCCAAAATGTTATTTATTGCAAGTTTTCATCAAATATGCATTATTCTAATGATCGACACATTACAAAGACAGACACTTTGGAGAAAAATTATACAGAAGAAGAATAAAGAAGATTGCAGTCTGCTTGGTGGAGAAAGGTGGTTTAATTTAAAAATCATATAATTGTTATGGAAAGAGACAGATAAATCAAATGTCAATGTTGACAAGATTTTATCAGGCATCCTCCCAAATATCACCCAATAAGTATGTATAATAAAGTCAATTTCTAAGCTATTACAGTAAGAATAATGATGCAAGTTTTACTTTTACTTTTGTTATTGGGAAAGTTTTGCCCTGTTTATTTGACTGACATAGGTATGAACAGAGAGAAGTGCATAAAGAGAAAGAAACAGTTCACTGTGCCTATAAACTTCCATACAGTACATTGCCCTTGGCATAGCTGTGATTCTTAAAAGGCAATACAAAAAATTTAGGCCAGATCCTTTTGCTCCATAGCTCAATGAATCAACTGAGTCGAAGAGTCCATGACTGGTTGGTTGGTTGGGGATTTTTTGTTTTAGTTTTATTTTCTTTGTCCTGACTTGAACAGGTAACAAACAGCTTTCATAGAAAATGGCCACAGGTAACAGAGGAGGAAAAAAACCTAAACCACCTCTCAGCATCCCTTCCCACACCCACGTCCCCATCTCTGATGCACACACACATGGGCACACTTTCCATTTTTTCTGGTTTTCCTCTCTATTTTTCAGTACATTCTGTGTGGTAACTAGTAATTGTGCATGTGGCTAGCTCATATGTTCTATTTTTCATAAATGAAGCTGTACATATGCTGCAGTTCTTGTAACATCCTTGCAAATCAATGAGGGTTTTAGAAAGAGGAGGCTGTATTTTAAGACAGTGTCTCTGCAGGCCAGTTAAGGACCAGTGACAGTAAGTTTTGAAAGGGAAGGCAGTAGCTTAAGGAACATTCAGGTATTGCCTAAAGATAGAGTTAACTGAAGAGGAAGGAAGCAAGCCTGAGGACTTCATTATTATCAGCAGCAGCTTCTAATAACAGTGTGACTTCATTTTACAGAGCAACTTGACAAAAAGTAATGCTTTTATTTTTTTGCCATTTTTGGCTTTTTTTTTTACTAAGAATTATATTATAAGATACTACCTTGTAGACAATGTATTCCAATAATTCTCATAAAACAAACTAGCATTACTGGGGAAGATGGAGTAGAAAGAAACTTGTGGCAAATAAGGAATAGGGCTTGCATCAGCATGACAACCAGCTATTCTTAGAGTTTAACATTTAAATAGAGGGCTTGTGTGCCAGTGCCCTAAAGTTAAAAATGTATTCAGAAGAAATTACTTCCCAGAGAGCAAGGTGGCCACTTTGGGCAGACTGGACACAAGCCATCCACACAGCTTCCTGGAGGGGTTGTGTAACTTCTGTATAGCAGCAAGGATATGGGCCTCTCCACAGCTGGCTGGCAGGAGGAAGAGGAAGTGGCAGCAAAACACCAGGGTCGGCTTTGTTTAATTATGGTGGATGGGAAAACTTTAAATGCTGAGTAAACATGTTTAAGATGGGTGGGGGACACACAAACACCCCCACCCCCCCCCCCCAAAAAACAAACAAACAAAAATCCCCCAACCCAACAACACACCCAAAAAAAGCCAAACAAAAAAAAACAAACCACAAGAGGAGATTTTCCTGGGAAGGTGGGTAATCCTCCTTAGCCCTGAGCATGGAAACATATTTGCATGAGCTTGTCTGATTTTATTGAATAAACATTTCAGAATGGCTTCTATTCCTATCCTCTGAGTAAACTCTAAACCACATAAGCAAGCTGCAGCAATCTGTGCAAGGCCAGGAGGAAAAGGTAGTGTTCATTTATATATATATATATATTTTTTTTATCTTCTCTTACCTTTCCTGAAGCCCTTGAAAACTGGGGAAACAAACTCCCATTGATACTTTTGTTATTGGTCAAAAATAAAGTTTGTCACAGGGAAGGAAGAAGAGCTTTATAAGCCTCGCATGGAGACTATACTGTGCAGCTGTTTCTGGTACAGGTTATAAACAGAGCTGGTCACCATAGAGGGGTTTGATATTGATTGAAATTTAAGAAGATTTTTCCTTTTTCTCCTCTGGTCAGCAGAGAAAGAGTACTGTAAGACTTAATCTAGTAAACTGTGGTTTATACTTCTGTGCATGCAGGAAGAGGGGGAACAACATAACTGGCAAGAGTTTGTGAGTTACCTGCTTTTCTTCCAAAGGAAATGCTCTGAATGTAGGACACAGAATCATAGAAACTGTTAGGTTGGAAGGGACATTTAAAGGTCATCTAGTCCAACCCCCCTGCAGTAAGCATGGACATCTTTGCTAGATTGGATTGCTCAAAGACCCATCAAGCCTGACCTTGAATGTCTCCAGGGATGGGGTCTCCACTACCTGTCTAAGCAACCAGTTCCAGTGATCTACCACCCTCATATTGAAGAATATTTCCTAACATCCAACCTAAATCTCCTCTTTTCTAGTTTAAAACCATTACCCCTCATCCTATTGCTGCATGCTGTAGTGAGCAGTTCTTCCCCAGCTTTCCTATAGGCACCTTTCAGGTACTGGAAGGTTGCTATAAGATCCTCCTGCAGCCTCTTCTCCAAGCTAAACAAGCCCAACTCTCTCAGCCTGCCTTCATAGGAGAGGTGCAACAGCCCTCTGATCGTTTTTTTGGCCCTCTTCTGCTCACAGTCCAATAGGTCCATGTCCTCCTTGTGTTGAGGGCTCAAAAGCTGGATGCAGCATTCCAGGTGAGGTCTCACCAGAGTTAGTAATTCCAAAGATACAATTCCAAAATGTTGCATTATGGATGTGTTTTGAGACATTGGTTTCCATTTGATTAAAACTATGATGCAAATGCATTGCCCTTTAAAAGGGGGGGGGGGGGGAAGGATGTATCTTGCTATATCAAAAACTAGTTTTCTTTTTTTACTGTTTTGTTTCAATACTTAGGTTTCTTCAGAAATACACAGTCATCTCTACTGACTGCTGAAATATAAAAGTACACTTTTTACTGCCTCCCAATGCTATTAATTTATGTCCTCTTTCCATCTTAATCATTTCCATTTGCTTCTTACTATTGCAATCCTGGAAACACAGAGGTTAAGGAGCTATGAGCTCGTTTCATCCTTTTGGTTAATTTGAGCTGAGCCAAATTTTCAAAACTTGTCTTGTGATGGCTTTTGAAGTAGAAGCTCTGATTTTTCTGGAGTAACTGGCACAGGACAGGCTAGGCCTGAGAAGAGTAAAACTTTGGAAAAAGTCATGCTATAAGCCTCAATTAAGTGCCCTAAATCCAAACCCACATTAGAAAATTTGGGTCAGAGCTACTCTAAACATAGTTTATTCATGTTGAGAAAGAGATATTAAAATCCTCTGCGTATCCTGGCTACTTTCTGCAAAGGCCTTGAATTTAAAAAGCTATTATGGGAGCGTGTGCCTATTCTGTCCTTAATTAACCCATTAAGCCTTGTTCTGCCATCAGTGGATTATAAATCCATAAAGAGCAAACCTACCTTGCTGACAAGTAGTCTTGCTACTGTAAGTCCAATAATGTTCTGCTTTGGAGTTTCCACAGCTACTGCTCTCCTTCAGGAAGATGGTAAGCCCTTCCTATGTCTGTAATTTTTACTGGATCCTAAAGCAGTGAAAACTGCCATGATGTCTACAGATTCCAGTTCAGTCACAGCCCTGATTTATCAGTCCTTGGCCATCCTGACAGGGAAATTTGGTCCAATGTATATGAGTTGAAAAATAGTGTTAACAGTTCTGTGAAATCAAGACCTAAAATAAAACTTCCTCCTCCCAACCTCTTATAGAGAGCAGCATAATTCCAATTAAATGTCTCTGAAGAACTAAGAAAAACTCTTTAAAGTTGCAAATATCTTTTAATTGTGCTTTCTGTTCCTCTGGGAACATTCCAGCTGAACAGAAGCCTTGTGAGAGAGGCTCAAACAAGTGATCACTTTAACCACATTATAACTAAATTGAGCATCTGAAGATCTCATTTCATTGTTTTTCTCTTTCTACAAATGCTTGTGTCAGATGTCAAGACTATAAAGGGAGAGAGTTATGAGAGAAAACAAGTGTTTTGGGAAAGCAAAACAAGAGAGGCATTTGTCTCTCTGATTGGGACCTTTTGCCATGCTCCTGCTGCTATGAAAAACATTCTTCACACCAGGTCTTCTCAGGAGTTTATCCACAGGGAGAGGAAAGTGGTTCCCATGGTGCCAAAAAGTCAAAGCATCCATCAAGTATCAGAACAACCCTCTCCAGGGCCTGTTGGGATGCATTTCTTGGGACTCCCATGACAGTGAGAGTGAGGTTGGAGGGAAGGAGATTTAGCAGAGAAATTTATTTTTTAATAGAAAATCCCCTTTCTTGGAAGCATGTGTGTAGGGTGCAATATGCCATTTGTGCTAATGCTTACGTTTTTAATCACAAAAGCAGCCTGCTGCTTGCAGCCAGGAACATGCAAATATAAACACTACAGGCAGGCTGCTGAAGCAGCGCTGTGTGAACAGCCTGCTGCCAGTGCTGCTGCTGGAACTGATGATCAGAGAGCTCTTGATCGTGTGGCACCATCTTCCTGTACTTCCCTGTGTGCCTGATCTGCTTTGTGATGACCAGCTAACGAGTATTTCTACATGTGGGCGCATGACCTCAGTCACAGCTTTGTTTAAAGTTTCATGTTTCCTTGGGAATGTTTAACTTCTGAAAGTCCTTGTAAGCATGTTTCAGCAGGCAAGGTGGATTCCAGAACCTTAGGACATATTTGATCTACCTGACCAGTTTTCCACTTGTGCTCTTCTGGTAAAGAGGCTGTTGCTAGGGTTGTATTTACTATTCAGGTACCCACAATTGTACTGAAATTTTATGCTCATGTTTTGAGTTTGTATGGCAAGGGTGGCTTCTGAGAGAAGCTGCTAGAAGCTTTCCTGAGGTCCAACAGAGCCAGGCTCAACTCACCACACATGCAAATGAAGATTAAAATCCATTTTCCTGGTTAACCCCTCTGCTAGCTCACGAGCTGAGGTATCTTACTTGTTTGCCATAACTCAAAGGTCATGAAAAAAAGCTCATTGTCTGCATAAGTAAGACTTACTTTATAGAAAGAGCTACTATGGCCTAAAGGCTTGCTGCTCAGCATGGAGTTCAGCCATCTGAGAAGGTTGGCAACACTGAACTTAAGATACAAGCTCACTCCATATCTTGTACTGCAGTGTGGTTTCTTGAATACCTCTCACTTTCCTTCTCCTAAAGACTGCCTCTTGTTGCAAATGTTCCCAGCTATCAGAGCACATTTAACCTTTATTTCCTCAGTATTTTGTTTTGCATGTATGAATCGTTTTGGAATGAACCATTGTTCTGTTTCCTGCAAATATTCCTTAAGCCAGGCCTTCAGCTGTAGCTGGTGCCCAGCATGAAGCTTACCTGAGACCCATTCATTGAGGAGCTGGCTCCAACTGCTTTCTACCAGAGTCAGCTACGGCTATAACTGTAACATCTTTATGAGAGGGGGAATACTTGCAGTTCTTCCTTGCTTCTAAATTATGCTTTCATCTTGTGAAAAAAAGACATAACCAAGACCACCTTTTATTATTTGTGGAGGCTTCACAGAATAGCTATAAACTGTGTGTTATGGGGAAAAAAAACCTCTGCAAAGAGTGTAGTAATAACAGTTATCTCTGTGTGGTTAGAGAGAGGATTGCTAGTGTCAGGATATACAAGTGATCTATCTGAAATGTGTCTCTGAACATGAGGTTCCTTTGCTTTGTATTGCACATTCAAGAAACAGAAATGGGATTACACAAAATGGACTTGATGCTGCAATGACTATTTAAAAAAAAAAACCAAAAAAACACCAAACCTTCTTTTCCCACTTGCAACTTCCTTGGAGTGGTTGGTTTTCTGAAGAGTTTTACAGTCTGGGTGATCCACTACGATTTCGTTTGCAGCACTGCACGTTTCCACCTCACTCTATACTCAAGAAGACCTTACTGCACTTACCACTATATTTGCATTGTCTTCTTGTAGCAATGCTGTGTTGACCCTGGGAATCTTGCCCAAGCGCCCTGAGTGAGCTGAATGGACTTTGTAATATGACTGTGAATATCAATAATGTTAATATTCATGCAGATGCTGGCTTGGTCTCAGGCAGTGCAGAGGGGTGCGCTGTGTTTGCTTATGGATGCTGACTCTTCTCTGCGAGGCTCAGCTGTTTCGTGGTGTCGGCTATAAAGCTGATGCTTACGCTGTTCTTCTGTTTAAAGGAGTGATCATTAACAATGCTTAAGATTCATGGTGCTCTATTGTAGGCACTGATAGGTCTAGAGGTAATTTTCACTTCCTATTAATGTCAGGCATAAACCTGATGAGTTCATTAACCGGATTTATGCGGTTTATTGCTGATGACAAGAAAAATATTAAAGCTTTAGTTAACACCTTTTTCATGGTTACAGAACAGGCTGAGCTTTTGATTTGCTTATTTGAACTTCCAAGGCAGTGCATATATATAAAGTTAGCCTGTGGAGGCGGGGGGGTGGGGTGGTATGTGCTCTTAATGAATATTAACAACATTATTCTCTTTGTATTTGGATTGACTTTGACTGTGAAAGGCAAAGAAGGCTTTGTTCCATTTTTTGGCAGTAGATGCCAGATGCTTGTTAGAAGAATCATAAGGAGTTTCAGGTCCCAGTTCTGGTACCTCAAGGTATTCAGAAGTGCCAAAACCAAGTGCTGTATGGAGGTGCAGAAGGAACTTCAGTGCTGTAGGCTGAGCAGTATAGGCTCATTCTTGGAAATCTTTGTAATCAGTCTACCTAAGGCCATGGGAAATCTGATCTAGATTCTGAAATTAGCCCTGCTTCTAGTAGAGGGTTGGACTAGAAATTTCTAGGTTAAGGTACTTCCGACCTTCATTTTTCTATGATTTTGTGTGTATCCAACTGAAATATGTTCTTGGCATTTTTAAGTCTCCATTTTCTGGATCTGCACAGAATAATGTACATGAAACTGGGATAAGACCACTGAATGATGTTAGAATTTCATCTCTCACTAGCAGCAGCAGCAGTGCACCAGTAGCAGGGGTGCACCACCAATAGTAAACTGAAGTAATCTCAGTCCGGGGTAGTCAAGGGGTTGTAAAAAAGAGTCTGGCATTTCAACTTCAGAGTTTCTTTTTCCTGAACTGCTATGTTCTCTGAGCCTGACTTTGAACTTGTAATTCCTAAGGCAATTAACCAGCCTTTTGAGTTGTCCTAGTTGTGTATGCCCGGTGTGGAAAGATAAAGGACAATGGCTTGAAATGAAATTTACTGATTTATATTGGCTTGAGGCCTCTTTCTCTGCAAACCTAATGCAGTTAGTAGGGCAAGGAGACAACAAGCAGTTGAAACTAAAGACCATTTTATGTGGCCTAATCAGGGGATTATATTGGGAGAATATGCACTTGGCATGAAAATAAAACAGCAATTGGAGAACTTGGTCCCTGTAAAATTCCAAGTCTTCTTGCAGAACCAATGTGTTTTTGCATATGTGACTTCCAGTGGCATAAATATCTGGTGAATAGAGGCTTGCTCAGAAATTGAACTGTATGGGAAATGCAAAAACGATCACTGGTTTATTTTTTTTAAAAAATCGATTACATTCTACAGTGATATTTCATTTGAAGGATTTATAGATGGAGGAGAAAGGCTCCGCAAATTATTTCTTACCCATTTTGGAAAGGGAAATATTCTATTTTTTTTAATTAAAATTATATATTTAACTTAAAACTTGTGTTGATAGATTTTACCCACATTATTTACTTTTTAAAACTTTTTAATAAATATTCAGTCATATAATACCTGCAAGCTCTCTCAAGAATACAAATCTCGTGCCATTTAATAAAGCCTAATACAGCAATCTATTGAAATAAAATGTTTATTTACCTGTAGCATCTGACAACAGAATTCACTTGGGTAAAATTTCAGCACAATTTACTCCCCCGAGCTTCAGTAAATATCGCTGCAGCTGCATGCTTTAGGCCACTGAACAGAAAAGGAGAGACATTAATTGTATCTTTTAACATGGCCAAGACACACATTTACTTGATTACAGTAATCAAATAGCCTACATCTCTTAAAAAAAAATCTGTCCACCAAAAAAACACTTGTGTAGGGTATTGTGCGATGGATATTTTCCTTCTCAAAGACCTTGTCATCCTTTATACCACTTGTCATGCTGTCAGTTCTAAGATTTGATTAATGTGCAAGAAAACAGGCAACAAAGTAGCAGAAAGCTGTTCTGCACTCAGGTAATGGCTTTGGGGGGGTCGGTTTGGCCACAAATACAGGGATGGGTACTAATATAACTGTCTGCTTGTTTACATCCAGAATGTGTAGTTAAAGCAGGATTAATCAGAGCTAATTTTCAGGAGCTGGTTGACTCAAACCAGTAGATATGATACAGTGCTTCTTGGGCTGTTTCTGTAGCCGTTTCGTTAGGGAAGGTGATTTCCTAAGTGGTTTGTACCTCTTAGAGCTCTTCCATTGCCTACTTCTAACTCTTTCCTTTTGCTGTGTCCAGATAAAACAGTGGTGGCTGGAAGCCAGAGGAACAGATCAAATAATGTGGTACATCGACCACTCTTCAGCATCTTTAGAATTGGCTCAGTCCTGGGTGCAGTGGCTCAGTCCTGGGTCCAGTCTTGTTCAACATCTTTAGCAATGATCTCGATGAAGGGATTGAATGCTCCCTCACTAAGTTTGCAGATGACACTAAACTAGGAGGAAGTGTTGATCTGCCTGAGGGTAGGGAGGCTCTTCAGAGGGATCTGAACAGACTGGAACAATGGGCTGAGACCAATGGGATGAAGTTTAACAAGGCCAAGTGTAGAGTGCTGCACATGGGACATAATAACCCCATGCAGCGCTACAGGCTTGGGGGAGACTGGCTGGAGAGCTGTCAGGCAGAGAAGGACCTGGGGGTGTTGGTTGACTGCAGACTGAATATGAGTCAGCAGTGTGCTCAGGCAGCCAAGAAGGCCAATGGCATCCTGGCTTGTATCAAAAACAGTGTGGCCAGTAGGTCTCGGGAGGTGATTGTGCCCCTGTACTCGGCATTGGTGAGGCCGCACCTCGAGTACTGTGTCCAGTTCTGGGCTCCTCACCACAAGAAGGACATGGAGGTCCTGGAGCGAGTCCAGAGAAGGGCAACCAGGCTGGTGAAGGGGCTGGAGGGAAAATCCTATGAGGAGCGGCTGAGGGAGCCTGGGGATGTTTATCCTGGAGAAGAGGAGGCTGAGGAGAAACCTTCTCACCACCTACAATTACCTGAAAGGAGGTTGTAGAGAGGTAGGTGATGGTCTCTTCGCCCAAGTGACAGGTGATACGATGAGGGTGAATGGACTCAAGCTGCACCAGGAAAAGTTCAAAGTAGACATTAGGAAAAAGTTCTTCACTCAAAGTGTTATTGGGCATTGGAACAGGCTGCCAGGGAGGGGGTTGAGTCACCATCCCTGGATGCCTTTTAAAAAAAAGGTAGATGAGGTACTTATGGATATGGTTTAGCATAGGACGGGAATGTTTGGACTTGATGATCTTAAAGGTCTTTTCCAACTTTGTGATTCTGTGTGAATACATAATGCCTTTATATTTAATAACCTTCCATCTTTGCCAGAGTATAATCCTAATTTTTAGCTTTTGCTAATTCTTTTGCCTGCTTTCGGTTATATGTCACTATAGCAGTGCAAGTTTTCTATTTAAATAAATTAGCAGTCTGACTATCTTTGTTACTTTCCTTGTATTCATTTCAAAAGACAATCAAGTAGAAGAAAAAAAAAATTGCTTTCTTCTTTGTTACTGTGACATGGTATTTCTCTGTAAATAAAATAAATTCTAGATCCTTGTCTGGTGGTTAAATCTTCACCAGAGAAGGAATGGCTTGTCTGATGGGACTTTGTAGGTATGCATCATGCCGTGCTGTCTGCGGGAGGGAAGGAGTTAAGGAGATCACACACTTTTTCAAAGCATGCTTTCTAGAGACACTTATAGCATTGGGATTTACGTGCATGTTCTTGCAAGGTTATAAAATATAAACTTTCTAAGCTTGATTCTGCTGTCATTTATGGTGCTGCACAGCTGCTAACATCTATGGGGAAAAACAGATGCACACTGGCATGAATAAAGATAGAATCAGTTTCCCTCTGTTCGTGAAGCTCCTGCCATTGGATATCTTAAAACTTTCTCAATGAATGAAGCCTCATGTTGTCTGTTTGTATGTGCCTTGTCCATTTAAAGCTCAAGCTTTGTTGTTCAACAACTCTCCCTTCAGAATGCAATGAGGCACTCGCCTGTACTGGAATCTCATGTGTATGAAAGGTGGTATTCAACTCCCCTATATACTTTTGCCATCTAAAAGTTCGATGACAAAGTCAGATTGAGGCTTTCTCTGCGATGAAAAGCACGACATGGCTTCCACGCAAGGAACTACTTTGTACCTGAGGATCCTTCAGCCTAGAAAACAGGACAGCTGGTTCAGACTGAGAGAGTTGATTGATGTGAGAGTAAACGTCTATAAAATTGCAGACTGTTTGAGCACAGTTGGAAGCTCGCTATCTTCCAAGACATGACCTAGGGGACAGCAAATGAAAATGCCAAGTGACTGGCTCAAAACAATCACAAGAAGGTGGCTCTTCTCAATATGTGAGGTTAGTTGGGTAATTATTTGCTGCAGCAGTTGTGGTAGATAAAAGCATGGGCTCAAGAAGAAGATAAGCTTAGGGAAAAAGAAATTGTATATGCGTATAAAACTACATTTTTCTAAGGTAATTTGTGTCTGCAAGCTGTTGAAGTCTGAAAGGGTATTTCAGAGAGTAATATGTTATAGGTTCCTTATTCTTATACTCTGAGCTTTTTCTTTTTGCTAGCGTGGCAAGTACAGTGGGCTAGGTAGACCACTGGTCTGATGTTGTATGCTTGTGCTTATATCCTTGACAGGATTGTTTCCTGTTTTACTTGCTACCAGTTGGATGGGTATTGTATTTGTATAGCAGTCTTTTCATGAAGACACTGAGATAGAGCTATCATACCATCTTTCTCATCAGGTGAAGTAGATGGTGTGTGAACAAATATGCAATTGATTTTTTCAAATTTTTTCTCTCCAGTCTTAGATATTTTACCTGTTTATCAATATTTTTTAAGTATTCATGCTTTATATGCATGCCTGTATGATATAGCAAGAAACAGAAATATATTTCCAAGGACTTAAATAAGTCTGATGAAAGGAAGCTGATGAACTGAAAATTGGATCACCACAGATAGGGATTTTTTGAGGGTGTATCTAAACAATGAAATGACTAACACAGTGGATCGTCAATTAAATTTTAAAATCAAGACTAGACATTTTTTAAAAGATGCAGTGCTACTCAACTGGAAGTTAAATATTTGATGTAGGGTTTTTTAATGCAGACTTATTTGTGTGACAGCAAAGAGTTTCTCTGATTTCTATCAGACCATTTTTAAGTTTTAAATTCAATGAAAAATGTACTAAGAAATAAAATTAGTTTCAGTTCTCAGGAAGGAAATGGAGGCACAAGAAGATCAAGTGATGCATCCAAATTTGTGTTTGGACAGACTAGCCTTCCTGACAGTCAACTTAGTGCTTTGTTGGCTAAGCTAGGTATGCTTTTGTAAAGAGCTTTACAATTCTATGTGTAGCTCTACAATGAAGACTTGACTAAAAAACTTTGCTTCTCAGAGAGTACAAGTGAGGATAATGCTCTCAATGCATTTACACCAGCTGAAGAGCTGGTTTACAAAATCTGTCGAGGACAGCATGGGGAAAAAAGAAGGCGTGCTTTAAATCTTGTAATTGTTTCTTGTGTTAATTTGTAAGACGGGGATGCAGACGAGTAATCTAGCACTGAGCTGAGCCAGCGCTATCTCAGATTTTGTTAGCTAATCTCCCATCTGTAAAACATGCTTTGTTTGGATTATCTACAGGGTGCACATTTCTCAGTGATTTTGTTTTCTTTGGGTAATGGGAATATATTCAAGGAAATTAATTTGCAAACAGATACAGCCGCTGCCAGATGAATGGATTCTCTCTTGGCACTTGAGGTGTAGTGCTGTTGGGATCTGGACTGCTGGCATGCGTGGGAGTATTTAGCTTACTTGCCAGAAATCTTCCTATAACGTTCCTGGGAAATGTATGGGACAACTTTGAAGAGTAGATAGGAAACTTCTGTCTGCCATCTCAGTTTAACTAGTTTGGGCTAGAGTGGATGGGGGGGAAAATCCCACAATAAAATATTTCTTTCAATGCAACCGCAGGCAGTAGCATTACTGTGACTGCCAGCAATGATTTGTCCCCATCATGCTTCTCCCATTTCAAGTCTTTCCATGATCCTGCTGTGGAAATGCACAGTAGAGCTGGTTATGACCCAATTGGTTTTATTTGACAGCATTGGCTCCCGTATGTTTTTGTTTCATGTTTATACTCTAGGCAAACTGGAGACTGTGCATGCCTCACAGTCTGGGGCTGAACACAAACAGTTGCCAGACATTTTTCTGCCTGAAGGAAAGAGTAAAAAGCTGCTTCAGGATCCCAGAGATTCACATAGCTGTGACTTGTCTACAATATAAAAATAAAAATCAGAAGTGAAATGAGAAAGAGGAAAAAGGGACAGTCCATTAAACTTGTAGCAAGTAGGGAAGTAATACAAAGAATCAGGTTAAAAGCATCTTAGGCAAATTAAGGATTGGATGCAATTATGAATAGAAAAGTGACTCGCTTAAAACACAATTTCCTGAAGAATCCTGTGTCTTGATTTTCACGCTCTAGCTGTTCTTTTTACTGACCTATCTTTTAGGTCGTTAAGGGAAAGACAGGGGGATGTCCATTCCTATTTTGAGATCTGTGGAAGTGGCATTCCTGATGCAAAGCAAACCTCCTAAAGACTCTGCCTTTTGTTAGAAGGATCTTGTTCTTGTTTAGGGCTCAGCTTTAAATGGAGATAGGACTGAGAGAAGCTTGTTTCAGAGAAAGGGCCTGGTTATACTTTTGAGGGCAGGATTCCCCTTGCCTAGCTGAGATATTTAGTATAAACTAGTTCTTCAAGCTTCCTCTCTGGTTTCTTCAGAGAGAAATGCATTTCCAAAAGGCACTTCTTCCCACCTTAAAGCAAATGCCTCAGCAAGAGTACTAATTTCCAGAAAGTGCCTATATCTGTCCTCTGGTGAAAACAGAAGGCAGATAACTAGATTAAGCTAAATGTCTAGTTACTACACAGCTAAGGTTAGGTGAGATGAATCCCACTGTTAGCCAGAAGCATAGAGCATAACTCAATTGAGTTATAGCTCTCTGAATTAACTTTGTCTACCCAAAAGGGGGGGAAAAGTGGCAAAAATTTTCTTCTGAAGAGTGAAGACTTGTGAAACAGACACATGGACAGTCCTTTAATTTTTGTTTCAGTATCTTCTGTACAACAGAACAATAAAGATCTTAGCATTTATTTCTCAGCTGGGTCAGATGCTGAGGCGGTGGATGCCATGGAGAAGTCCTGGGTGGTCTTCCTGTTGAGATGCAGAGGCACCAGGAAGAACTGTCAAGTAAGACAGATTCCACTATGCCAGTGAGCAAAAGCCTGAGGTGGGGACACCAGCTGGAGACACTATGGAAATCTGGAAATAGAAAAAAAATGATTAAAACAGATTCCTCTGAGTCCAGAGATGAAAAATATTCTCTACTAGGAACTAGCAAAGCTAAGATATAGCCTAAGTTAAACTTTTGGGGTTTGTGTGTGTATATATATATATATACACACATATATAAATATGCTTGCTACTCTAGTCTGAAGGTAAAGGACAAACATCAATCTTAAGGTTTAAGGAAATATTATTTTACAAAAAAAGTATTTTATTCTGTTTGGTTGGATAAAATGACCTTACTGTCTAGGCTGGGGTCAATTTTTCAGCCTGTATAAATCAACATACTTTTGTGGAAGTCATTCTTGTGCCTTCCCCTTTCATTTTTCATAGTTCTTTAGTCTCGTACCAGTACTGAAAAAGATAGAATGACATCTCATGTCCTTGAGAGATTTAAGGCCTTACGTTTAGCTATATCTAAAGAAAAATATATTCCAGGAGACCCAATTACAATATCTTTATCCCTGCAATACAATTAAAGCATGACTCCATTTCTGCAGCCTAGAAGGGACCTAAATTCTGCCTTCAACCATGCTAAAGCCTCTTTATTCAAGGTTATAGCATGGTTTGGGAATATGATTGAGGCTTTTTACACAGTAGAAAGGATTGTCCTTTAACTGTATTCAGGTCATGTTTGAAGCTGCCCACACAACAGAGTCTGTGACCTTCATGGGAGCACAGTGGTGGGGTAGAGATCCCCTTTGGCAAAAAGTGTTTTGTAATGTCATGGTTTAATTGCAAGGGTCACTTCGTTTGCCAATAAACTTGAAGGCTGATGAGGAGCCAGTGATGATGTGCTGTATGTGAGGTGACAACGAGCAGAGCTCCTTGAACTGACTCTGTTATAAAGGTCTTGTAGCTTAATGTGGGTGATGAGATTCAGGGACAAGCAAAAAGTCTGAAAATGTGTATCTAATTAACCAGAAAAGTTTGCACAGTCTGAGCTCCTCTGCAGAGGAAAAGGATATGGCTCAGGAGAGAACTGAAGTCTCCTATCTAGTAAATGGCATGTGCTTGCAAAGGTAGTAGAGAGTTTGAGGGTAAAACAATAGAGATTTTTGCAATGCAAAACCCCTTCATGAGGTTATACTAGTGGTTTTTATTTGTTCAGTAGCATTAAGATAACCTAAAAATATGTCAGAAAATGTTATTTTAACATTTTATGAACAGTTTCAAATTTTAAAAAGCTTTTTTCATATTTTCCTTCAGTTCTATTTAAAAAAATTGTTTTAAATGATATAATATGCAAGAGTGAGAGGCATGTACTGCCTCAGAATGAATTATTTCCTTTCATCTGAATGTTTGAGCGGTTCTATTTGCAAAAAAAATTAATTCTAATTGCAAAATTTCCAATCCCATGCTTAAGCAAATTATTTAAAATAAAGAAACATTATTTCAGTAAACCAAAAATGTGTTTACTGCAATTAATTACAGTAGGCAGTAGCCATAGCTCTCATGTGAAGCATCTTGACTGATGTATCAGATTGCATGCTTAATGCTATGGAAAGATTCATCAGTCTCTGTTTCTGAAGAAGCTAGGCCCTACAAAAAGGAGAGTTACCTTCCTAGAAAATCAGTGTCACAGAAAATTGATTAGTTTATTGAAACTGTGGCCTCTCTAGCTTGATAGCAGATTTCTTGGGACTTTTCAAGCACAAACACTCAAAGATTCAAGAAGATCAGAAGATACCTTCGGATTCCCTGGGACTTTGCACCTTGGTGCTCGTACATATATTCATACACACTTGTATACCACAGGTAGACACAGGGAGAATTGCATGGAGAAGAAAAGGCTAACGTTCTGTAGTCCCTTCCATGCACAAATCATGTCCTGCTGTGGCTTTATTTTTAAGCAAGGAAAAAACAAAACTAAATGTACAGTGCTACATCGCTAAGATCATCTTAATGGTATCTGACAACCTGCCAAAAGGCAAGGAAGAGGGACATCACAACAGAATGCAAAACTGCACAATAACTAATGCTGATCTGCCAAAAAATATGTTCAGCCCTTATGGGGAAAGTTTGGATTAATTCAAAAGTGGGGTGGTTAAGCTCTCTATGGGTTATCTCCAGAGAGCTGGTGGGATTTGCATGTGATGAGAAATAGCCTCAGATTATTCTGCCATAGAAGGAAAAAAGGATAGAAGGCTTGGCTGCAGTATTGGAAATTAATAAGGTCCCTGTAAAAATGAATCAGTCCTGCCTCTTCATTTTGTCCCCTAACATGAGGAGTAAAGTATGTTTTACTGAACTCCACAGTACTGCAAATATAGGAGGCCAAACAGAGCTGAAGAGTATTTAGCTGCATATGTCAGTCACCAAATACCATGATCAGGGAAGCTTGGTCTATTAAATAATGAGAGAAGATTTTTAATAGAGCAATTTCATTAATTTTATCATAAGCCAAATTCATGTGAAAGTAACCCAGAGTGTCAGGCTGATCAAAGATCAGGCTGACCAAATCCCTCAGCCTGGTTCATCTCACCCATGTGAAATGTACCTCTTGGCTATGGTCATCACATCAGCCCAGTGCTGTGTCTACTCCCTCATCTCTCTGCAAGCACTGCCAGCAGTCAAGAAAAGCCACGAGACTGCCCTGATGGTCAGAGAGATCTCTTTTTTTCTCCAGCTCCCACTTCCCTGTGCTAAAACTTGAAGCAGATAAGAAGAGACTTGTGTAGTGGCAAAGCTTTCACTGGGGTGGATTCGTAAGCGCCTGGTCCTGTGAAGGAGAAGGCCAAGCAGGGCTGGCTCCTGTCAGAGCCAAACACAAAACGTTCCCTCAGTATTCTTTTCCCTTGGGAAACATGAAGTGACTGTCATGAGCTAACTGCTAAACTAGATCTTTAAAAAAACCAACCAAGCAAAAAAACCCAAACCCCAACATAAACCCACAAAACCCAAACCAAAGAAAAAAAAAAACCCACCCAACAAAAAACCCTCTAGTAAAGCTAGTTATTTCTTCTCTAAGGTGAGATGAGAGGGGGAAGGGATTAAGGTTTGGTGGTTGAGGGTGGTTTGGTTTGGTTTTTTTAAGTACAGGGAACAGCAAGGAATGGAGCTATTTACAATCCTAAATTGTGTGTATGGTAGTAACTAGTAAAAGACAAGAGACTATAAAGGGTGATGGGCTGGGGAAGGTGATGGGGGAAGAGAGCCTGGGGTGCTGTGAGCCGAGAGAGATGTTTTGGGACCCCCGATGGAAATATTGGAATAGGAAAAGGAAAGAGATGGAAAGATAATGAGAATTTGGAAAGCAAGAAGGTAGTTAAACCTACTCAGGGCAGCAAGTAGAACGGAAAGTGAGAAAAGGAAATGAGATTGAAAAGCTCTCACTGATGCATGGCAGGGAGAACGCATAAGAAACTGAAAGGGGAAAAGTGAGGAAAACAAGATCATTACATGTTTTTCTGATGCCGCTGAATGGCAAATATAAATCATTCTAAATTATTCTGCTTACACGTGTGTGTTAAAATAAGGCATTCCCCGTCTTTGAAAGAGTTCCTCTGTGGTCAGGTTCCCCTTTTAGGGCTATAGATTGTGATGAGGAAAAGTGTACAGAACAGATACTTCATGAATGACTCCATCCCTTCACCTCATACTGCTGTTGCACATCTTTCATTTCTGGTGTTAATTTTGGCAGAGTTGCATGACCATTTGAGCTGCTGGAGTTTTGTGTGTGTGTGCCAGTACAAACCATTTCCATGTTATATAGGGATAACTGGCTCTGACAGCCTCCAGGGAGAGTTTCTTCTCTCTCCATATCCTCAGTATGCAAATTAGGTGACTGCTAGATGTCCACAGATGGTGTGCACTTGAGGTAGATTGCTTGTGGACAAACAGTTCCTGCTTTGAAGTATCACCAACTTTGAGCCCCTTTGCAGAATAGAAGGAGTTTGGAGAAAAAACCAGTATCCAAATTCAGGTCAGCTTGCTTTTTGGTTCTACCAAGGAAAAAAAACCAAACAGACAGTCAAGAAAATTGTACTGACAAAACCAATCCTGGTTTGCTCAATCTGTATTTATTGGGTTCTGAAAATAGATGGAGCATTCAAGCTTTCCCAAGAGCTCTCCCACACACTAGCAACAGGCAAAGTTCATTCACATTAGATTTTTCCTTCCTCTTCTTCCCTTTGGGCAGTATAATGTAAAAGCTATGTAAATAGAAATAAAGTTTTTAAAAGCTTCAGAGAATCCCCAGCAATATTTTAGCAGCCTTCATATGTTTCTCAAATCTGAAAAATTCTTTCTAAGTACTAAATGGATGTTTCTGAGTGCTACAACCAACTTACAACAGAAATAAACAAACAATATGTCTTGGTAAAAGCTGTGACAAAGATTCAGAATCTTCATAGCAAGTCAGTGATATTTTGGGCTTTATAATCAACTCTGCTCTTCAGAGTTCAAATGTGAAATGTATACTATCATTACATCAGAAATCTAGTTCAGATATCTGTGCTCCAGTAACCTTTGAATCATTAGCTGTCTTCTCCATTGTCCAGAGGATATCCCAACCTGGTTTCCCTTACCTTATTTTAGTCTTCTCTTTTTTTCTTTTTTTTTTTAATCTTATGTATTTTATATGCTTCATTTAGAACTTTTGGCCACGTAGTTTAATTGTAAGTAATTCACATCTTCTTAACAGAAGAAATCTGAACTGGTATGCCACACACTCCTTATGCAGTCACACCCCAATGCAAATTCTTTCACCATTATGCTAAAGGAATGTTAGTGTTGCAAAGTCACTCACTCAGAACTGAGGAGGTACCAAAAATTACATTCTCTTCAAGTTTATTTAATCTTGTGAATTAACTGGTATGTGTAGTGATAGCCTTTCACAACGTTATCACCAAGTGGAGTGTCATAGGGTTCTCAATCTGGGTGTATGTAGGCTGCAGTGTGCCCTGGAAATGAGCTGGAACTCTGTAGTGGAATTGCTTTTTTTCTCCTAGCATCCTTGCTCATTTGTTGTAGGAAATCAGAGGTATGAGCTGAAAGAAATAGAGAAACAAAGAAAGATGAGAGAGTCTTGTGATTAAGGAATCTGAAGGGCACCTACAGATTTTAACGTAGTCCCACTTCTACTCAGAGTCCCAGCATAATACTTGGCAAGTCACAAGAAATATTTGTCTCTCTTGATATGCTTCTCAGTTTTTTGGCTGATGTTGTTTTAAATTTTGGTCCTGGATAAGAGCTGCTATCTGGCTAAGTAGACGTTAGCCTGCACAGCACTGTATGCTTATTATTTGATCTCGTTGAAGCGTGTTCTCCCACTTATGACATGCTACTCTGTACTCACAGAAGTGTTGAGATTATTTATGAAATGCTAAAAAAAAAAAACCCAAAACCCTATAGCAAAGCTGACATAGAAAAAAAAGTTTAAAGAATTCATTGTTCAATTAAAATTTGGGTCTCATTAAGTACGAGTTGCTCATTCATGATTTTTAAAGCAAAAGTGCAACATCTGCAGAATCAGTGTTCTCTGTGAGAAAATATCCATTACTGCAACATTTTTGATTGTTTCTCAGGGAAAATCTAAACAATATATCCCTTCATCTTTAAACTGCATAATGCAGAATGCTGTCTTAATGGAGGTGTAATTTGGGGCTGCATATGGTCCTATGTTAATAAATTAAGCGGCTTCCAGGAATGCTCCCAGACACTAAAATGCTATCATCTGTATCATAAAATTGTAAGAACACTTCTTGGCATCACTTTGGCCTGAGCCAGTTAGCACTCTTCCTGAACAACTCCCTGGGCTGAGGACCATCCCTCGTGGGTGGTAGGTGTGTGGCTATCCTGCTTTGAAGGACAAGAGAGTTTAACAGCATGCTTGTATGCCGTTCTGGGTCTGTTGGTCTCAGTAACAGCCTGTAACCTTGGTCCGGTGACTTTAGAAGTACAAAATGTTGCCACCAGAACCAGCATCCCAGGCCAGACTACCAACTCAAAAGTAGTTTGTTTTTCCCCTCTGTCAATGCATGCAGTTGTGTTATGAGATCTGATGGATACATGAAGTACACCATGGAAAATGCCACTTATCTGGGGGGAGGGCGTGGAACTTGAATATGACCCTCCTGACATAGTCAACCACCTCAAGGTAACACATTTTAATGTAGGGTTGTTTGGGTTTTTTTCTGAGGGGTGAGGAAAAAGGGAGGCCAGCACAATTTGTGTAAATAGGTCACACTGAAACATTTTGCTGCAGGGATGCTGAAAGGATTCATGAGCTGAAAATATCTGAAACTTCCAATTTATGATGCAAGACAGAAAATATTTTTTAGATATTAGTGTTTCCTCTTTGCAGTTATTATAAGACAAATTTTCTGCACAGACGAGTGCACAAAGGCAGCTGTATTTGGACTCTGCAAAGACCTTTCAACCTATTTTTATTTCATCTTACAGTTGTGAGGTAAACACTGCCCAGGTAAGAGACGTGCAGCTACCTGTCTGCACACAACAAAGGGCAGCGATGTTCAAGGACATGGAAATGTTGTCCTGCACACATCCACTGGATTAGCATGTGTAAAACTCATTTTACCCACTGAGGGGAAAAAGGTTGATTTGAAAATCTAGCAAGAGAGCTGCCCATGAAACCACAGCTGAGAGGAAGTTTTCAGTGCTGTTTCTCTCAGGAGCAAAGCAGCAGCCCAGCCTACCCACAACTGCAAAGTCATGCCCCAGGCTGGCAAGCAAAGAGCCCAGGCAGTGTCCCTGGCTCTCACACAAAGCAATGGTCAGTACTCCCACCAGCTGTGATATCCATGACAAGGAATACAAGGAATCAGCCTTCATCTTCTTTCTTCCTGTGAAGTCCAAAGGACTTAATCTGATACACAAAGCGAAGGGGGCAGGGGAAGCCCTGTGTGCCTCTTGGGAAGGTCTATTCAGTAACTGTAGTCTTTTGTTTGGAAATCTTGCTTTATCTTCACCATTTCTGTGTGCTCAATTATTCTAACCCTTTGATGGGGGATGAGTCATTCTCATCCTCATTTTATCTTCTTCCTTGTGACCTTATGTTCTTCACTAGTTCCTCTCCAAGAGGAAGCCTTCTCTTGAAGCAGTTCTTTGAGTTAACTTCCCTCGTTGGCCACCCTTTTCCCACAGTAGTGCTCCCAGCAGCTGTCCTTTCAAGATTGCCTTACCTTTGTATCCTCATTTCAGCAGAACTTATTCATGGCTGCCACCCACTCCCCAGGCTCACAATTCCCTTCACCAATGCTTTGTGCTGGTCCTCACTGTTCTTATTGCTGGTGGCTGTGTTTGGCAGTTGTCCTTCCTCCTGTCTTTCTCAGCACTGACACCTCAGGGTTCCCATTACGTCTGTAGTTCCCCATGGTCCTCTCCTCCATTGACAAGTTGATGTTTATCAGCAGACCTTTCACTGCAAGTTGATGCAATTTTGGAACGAGTTTGTGCAAGGTCACCTGCCCTTCCTGGTACCTAATGCCACAATGGCAAGATGATGCTGGGCTGTAGCTAGGCATGACCAGCTGCTATTAAAGCATTGTGGGGTCACCTGCCATGACAATATATGTTGGAGAGAGGAGTTGTTCTTCACCTGACAGACACCAGCAGCCTCCTCCCTGGTTTTGTTATCTCATTGGGTGCAAGTTACAGATGGGGCTTATTGAGTGTGGCAACTATTACATGTCCTTTTCTGTCCTCATCTTTCAGATGCTATGGATAGAAATAAAATAAATTATACTGAGGAATGACTCAGTCTTTGTTTATTTGTTTACTCTATCCTGTTCATCCAAGACCTAGAAGTCTGCAAATGCTGTAAAGCATGACAATACTTCTTTCTTTCGCTTTTCTCACCCAGCTAAGGGACTGTGGGCTCTGAGAAATTTTCAAGAGGCATTCCTGAGTCAAATTTACTACTGTTCATGTCTTCTATAGGAGATATACCATGGACATATATAGAAATGAGAAGCTTTGCCAAAAGAATTTCCTTCTTGAAAAAAAAAAGATACACCTTCCCTCCTGATCTTCCCTCCTGTGTGAATAGAACTATGAATTTTTCAATTGCTGTTTCTAAGCACATTACATTTAGAATGTTTTTTAAAAATATCTATTACTTGAATTTAGAGCTTACCCTGCCATTCTGACCAAAAACCCTGTAAATGTCACACATTTGTCTGAAATCTGCACAGCGCTCTGACATCTCGTGCTCGTTCCTCTGGTTAGGTTGGTGCCTCACACATTGCTGTGCAGCACGAGGGCCTGGGCCTCGCTGCCCACCCCAGTGCACCCACCCTAAGAGGCCAGCCCTACTTCATCCAATCCTCACCCAACTGAGGCTGGCACATGTGGCCACACAGCAGGAGTGAGATCACCACAGAGGAAGGGTGCCACTGAGGGGGGCCTTATGCTTGAAGACTCATTCACTGAAGTCAAAGTCTCCAGGTGCATCCAGCTGATGTCCTGTGTGGTAACTGGATGTGCCAGACATGCCCCTGATGCGCAGTATTGTCTTACAAGTAGTGTATGAAGAACTTCAGAGGTCTGAAGTTAATCATCTCCAGACTTGAGGAAATGCAAGGTGCCACTGTCTCAGGTGTGAACTAAAATAAATTTCTCCAGTAGCATTTAACAAGAGACTCTGCTCAGCAGTGTCCCATTGTGATCATCAGCCAAGTGACACAGGCTGAAATCACAGTTGCTAGGTCTCTATTAGTATTTCCCCATGGAGCATTATTGTCCATTAAAATCATCCCTTTTGTCCCAAAAGGAATAAAAGACATGTTCCCCTGTGGAGTTCCTCAGTTGTTAGCTGACATAAGGAATTCCATATCTTTGCCACAACCAGACTGAACCGTTCTCAAAGCATTGAGCCACAGCAAAAAGTTGCCTGGTCTACATGATGCAGGGTCATAGAATCATAGCATGGTTAGGGTTGGAAGGGACATTAAAAATCATCAAGTTCTAACCCCCTTGCCATGGAACCTGAGCGCTTGGGTTTGGGACAAAGGACAGTCCTGCACAGTAGAACAGCTGATACAGTTTCTAGCATTTACTTATGATAAAGGAGTTTTATGAAAGTGTGTAGGATTGTAGGTATCAGCAACTTATGCTGGTTTATGAATATTATACTATTAATAGCTGTGCTGCTTTCTTCTAGTCTGTATTCCAGGGCTTTCATGTGTAAGGTTTGGAAAAAAAGATACCCTCTTATTAGCCTAACTGGTATGCTTAGACAGGTTTCCAGGTATCAAAGCCTTTTTTGTGATACTCTTTTCATCTTCATATAATGAATTACATGAGAAGAAAGCCAATGTGTTAAAAAGTCACTGGCCACCACCTAAATTGAGGTTGCTTGGCCATGCACTCAAATCAAGAAGTTCCATTAGGAAGTTAAGTTTACTTGCAGCCCCTCATTCCAGCTCAGCTGTGAGCAGGGACTTTGAGATGATCTTTCATCACGGGATTGCCTGCTGTTTTTCCTGCAGAACCCTGCTCATCCAAATCAGACAAGGAAAATCCCCCCTGGGCCAGCAGCTGGTGATCTTATTTCTGGCATACTAAAGCTGTTTTCAGCATTTCACTTTTCTACTTCACATTATTTTAATGTAGTGCGCTTGCACATTAGAGAGATTCCCCATCTCTTCATAACACAGCACTGTGACCCCAGGTTTGAGGAACAGCAAGCCCCCCTAATCCCTGAAAGGTCTTTAAAAGGTAACCTTAAGTCTAATGTACTCTTTCCATCCAAGATCTTGGAAAATTGCACCTTGGATGCAGTCACTCCTCAGCAGGAATGCCAGTTTAAATCCATTTCAGAGCAGGCTTTGGAAACCCTTCCCAGCTCCAAAACTGCTTTGCCAGCTGTTTCCTCCCTGCTGGAAAGCCACAACCACCTCTCTCACCTGTAATTCTCTTGAATTTCTCTGCTGCTCTTGACACAGGGGCTGGGAAACTTGGCTCAGATCGTTTGGTAACTCATGCAGATCTGATCTGGTGCTGCTTGTGAAGGGTTTTGAATGCCAGCCCTCTCAATCATGTTTTTGTCCAAGGGTTTGTGCATTTGGGTATGTTGTCACTAGTTATTTAAACTCTTTGGGCTAAGCATCTCTTCTGGGGCCCAATGATGTTCGATAGCTTTAAATGTGTTGCTTTGGGGCGTTGTTTTCAATTACTGTACTTTTCAAGTCAGTGTTGTGTTGCTGCATGTCAGTTATCTTACCTCTTATCGACCACACAGCCTCAGCGATGGACTGTGGCCTGGGATCTCCTTGAGTGGATACCTCACAGAGGTTACATGTGAATTACAGCTGGGCATCAGCAAAAACCAAGTTGCCATTCTGAGTCCCCTTAAACACTCACTGTGATCATACATTATCGCTCACTCCATCCTTTCAAAGGACGTGACTGTGTTTTCAATCATTTATCAATTAAGCCTCAAAATATCTCACTGAGGAACTGCAAATTAGGCAATAAGGGGATCAATTTACCTAACACTGATATGCACCTACTTCAGAAATTAAATAACACATCACAGCTACCAAAGAATGCATGTTTAAATCCCTGAGTGATGGACTATAGCCACAAACAAGGAAATTAACTCCTGCGCTGCAGCACTGTCTGGTTCATTTAGCAACAGCCTCAGCCAAGAGATTTTGTAAGTGGGGGAGAAAGGACCCACTGAATACAGGAGGTTCCATGTATAGGCATGCGAGATGTGTGGGAGACAAAGCCTCAGGTTGTGTAGACGTGTGAAATACATGGGAGAAATAGCTTTGCCTCTGCCAGTCTTATCTCCAGTGAATGACTAGACCGCAGATCTACCCATCAGTTGGTTATCCAAAGTCTCTTCTCTGAAAATTGCCTTCCTGTTTCAATATTAAGACTGCAGTGATAGAAAAATTGTGCTATCTTAGATTGCATTTTTTCTTGTTTATGACTTCCTCTAAACCCAGCCATAAGCTACATTTAAATGTAGAACTTACAAATAGAAGTATATGCAACATACTGGGAGGTGTATGTATATAGGTGGTATATAAACATAATATAAATACAGATAGACATATGTATGTACATACATATTTTTTGCTGATACATATGAATTATTTGGTATATATTTTGCTCCCCAAGGGAGCACTTGCGTACTGTAAAGCAGGTAGCATTTATGTACTGTACAATAAACTAGAATATGCAAGTGCTTGAATTTGGCATTGTTATTCCTTTTTTTTTTGTGGTTGCCAGAAATCTAAGGGTCAGTGTGGCAAGGAGGGAACTAATGGGTTTGTTTATGGAGCAAGAAGCAAAATCTTGCTGCTTTCAAAGTGTTGGGGGAGCGGGAAAGAGTACTCAATTCAGAAAGTGTCAAAATGTAAGAGTATGGGAGAGAGAGCTAGTAGAATCTTTTCTTTTGCTGCAGTAACAAGGTATTCTAGTGTTCCAGTTTCCCTCCATTTGCATAAAAAATTAGCAGCATTTTCACACCATCTACAGAAGCTGTGAGCTTTAACAGAAGCTAAGCATGGTCTTCTCAGGACTTTCAAGCTCAGATAGCATGACCATACATTTGGTATCTTGCACAGAAGGGCCATCCTACATTTGTAAACCCAGGGCTCCCAGCAACTCTTTAGATGAGCTGGCAAAAAGATATATTTCTGACAGAAATCCTTTCTGCAGCTCATTAATTGTATTTCTGAGAGATATTTCTATTTCAAATAATTGACAACTTCTGATGCAAGCATGTCTCATTGGAAAATTCCCAACAAGTTTCCCATTTTCTTCTTGACAGTTCTGATAATATGAGTTTCCTCTCTTAGAGCCCTTATTGGAATAATTTTTTTTATGTTAGCAGAAAATTGTGATAGAGTGAAACTTGCTCTACTCTCACTTTAGAATCCTGGATGAATGTCTACAAGGTATTATTTCTATCATTTAGAAATACAGTCTAATGTCATGTTTTAAAAAGGGTATTTAGAGATTAGATTTCATGTTCTGTGACCTTGGAGTCTGTTTACAACAATTCTTCCTTGATCCTCCGCTAATTGATCAGCAGGTTTACGCACAACACAACAGCTACCAAAGATTTTTGGCTAGTTCTTGGCCAGAGTGCTGCTTTATAGCTACATCTTGGTGATGCTGCTTCTTCAAAAGTCAGTTCAATTGCGTGTGTGGCTAGCCACCTTCTGCAGCATCTTCCCAACTTGACTGCATTTATCCTAACACCCTGAACACCAGGAAAAGAACCTTTATTATTCCTATTTTAGGCAGGAGAAGAAAAATACCTTTCCCAGGTGATCTATCACTCTCTGAGGCTGATAACAATCAGGTTATTGACTGCTGAGCAGTGAAGAGCTCATGCTTATCACTATCAAGGCTCCTTTTTTTTGTATTACTGAAGTGTTCAGTGGAGCAGAGACTGGCTCCTTGGCCCAGAGCGTAGGGTGAGCACACAGGGTGTGGAAAGCCAACGTGTTGGGCTTCTGTGCGGTGGGAAGTGGAGTAGATCTCCCATGAGAAGTTCAGACACAAGCGCCTGGAGCAGAGGACTAGAGTGTAACCCAATGACTTGGGCATTCACCTTGCAGGTCAGTGACTTCATATCAAGCCTTTGGCTGGACTGGAAAGAATAATTATTTGTTCCAGCTCCTAAGTGTATTCATCAGCCACCAAGTTACCGGATGGTTTAAAAAACTAAATTACATCCTTCATTGACAAGAAGTTCTATATTTGGTCTGAAAAATCAGTCTTTTCAGCACTTGAAGAAAATCGATAACTTTTTAAAAAGTTTTTTAAAACAATAAAAATGATTATGTTGTAAAAGAATGCATTTAGAGCTTTTTTTTTTTTCTTTTAATCGGAAATTTCCCAGCTCATTTTGCTCCACTGAGAACATGCACATTCAAGGGGAGTAACGAGTAAGGTCTTGAACAGTCCTCTCCCAAAACCAATGGCAACACCAACCATGGCATTGTCCTGCATTTCTCAGGTTCTGTTATATTATCTTCTGGGGTAGGTGGTGTTTAATTTTTTTGGCTGTAGCTGAAGTTTTTTATACCAAACACCAGTCTCAAGTGGATAGGTCTCTTGCTGTTTGGCCACTGTGTGGTCCATGGTAGAAAAACTGATGCAGGAAATCCTCCCAGAGATTTTGAAACAAATGGATCTGAAAGACCCCTTGTTCTCTTGCAGGGTTTAGGTCTGACACAGTGCGTTATAGTAGAGCACAGCAGAAGAAATGGGTTGCTTTGAACCTGTGTGAAAAATCTACCCCGAATAGATACGTATAATAAGGCTGCTAAAGGTTTATTCACCATTAGGTCCTTGTATTCCAATTTAAGATTTTTTTTTTTTTTTATTGAGTAATGCCAAATCCTGGAGATAAGATTTCTTCTCTCCTTTCATTTTTCACCTTGAATAGCTGATAATCTGGTGCTTTACAGGAACCTGCCTGGGTCCCTAACCTTGGGCAGCTTTTGTGCACTGCTGTCAATTCCTCTGAGCATTACACCTGCTATGCGTGAGGGCTGTGATTTAACAGCATGACCTGCAGACAGGAACCGAGGCAACTGGAACCTATTAGACCATGAACTTCATTTTCTGAGGACCTGCAGCTCCCCTTGAATTTGTGCATGTTGGCAATCTCTGAAAATGAGGCCATACACACACACTTTTTTACCAAGAAATTTTGACAAAAGCCTCTGGGGCTGAAGTATTGTTGCAGGAAGGCTGATAGTTAATAAACCTTGTCAACCCTGCCTCGTTCATCTAATCACATCTTATGGTGTGTTTTGGTTTAGGTTTTAATCTCATCTATTCTCTCTCACTCTGCCTGTATTTTTAGCTTTATGACTGAAAGCCCTTGATGGGAAAGGCATACACATGCATCACTTGCAGAAAGGTGAAATGTGCTCCTACCACTATTTTTTTAATTTACTGTACGTACTACTTACTTTTTTTTTTCCAGGAAATCTTTACTGTAAAGCATTGTCCTGACTTCACAGGTGGAAACCAAAGCTTATTTGTTATAGTTACATGGATGTTTCCAAAAGAAGATTGTTCTTTTAAGAAAGAACAGAATAAAGCAGCCAATTTTGTCTAACTGCTGCTCAGGGTGCAGCCAGCATGAGTCCTGACAAGTTGTGGGATTGCATTCTGTGGTTTGGAAAGTCCAGTGGCAGAAATCAATACAGCTGCAATCAATCCAATGATGTTAATTATCATTAGATGTAAATCAGGAGTCCATGTTTTCAGTCCCCTTATTTAAACTATGGGAAATCTTCCTTTTGTTAATCAGCTTATGAAGTAAGTAAGTTAGCTGCATGTCTTTATACGGACATTCCTGTTGAGACAAGAATTTCACCTGGGTTTTATTAATAAAGCAGCATAAGCACAATGCCTGCAAATCACAGAGCCGCGCTTACCAGCGACACTGCACGTGCTGCAGTGATAGACTCTGTATTTTAAAAATACCATAAAGAAATACCTGTGAGCCACTGACTTAATGCAAAGCAGTAAGATGGGCAAAAGCTAGGTGATTTCTTGATTGTGCGTCGCATTTCTGAGTGCTTCAGCTCACCGCCAGTGCCTGAGCTCCAGGACAGCTCGGTGGGGTCCACTGCAATGGCTGTGAGACAGGTGTGCCCCCTGAGCTTCAGCAGCAAGCAGATGCCACGTTCCCCTTTGGCTGGCCCGTGGCAAGCCAGCCAAAACAGCGGCTACTGCAAATGTCCGCATCACTGATGTTCTCTTTGAACATCTACAATCAAACCCAAGACTTTAGGCAGAGCAACAAATGAGTGTAGCAGTTTAATATAGATACTGCAAAGCTGTACCCTGCTGAGCTCGTTGGTCCTGCCTGAGCGCCCTGAGCCCAGTGAGTGCTCACAGCCACTGTGCTATGTGACAGAACGAGCTGTGCTTGCTGCCTTTACTGGAGATCCACCATGCAGCTGGAATAAAAAGGGTCAAGCTGAAGTGACAGGGTCAGGCTAAACGCACATGTAAATTACCCTCTCCCTGAAAAACAGGCTAAAGCCAGTAGGAAGTTTCCCTGGATGTGTCTTCTTTGGTGCCACTAAAAATAAAGCTATTAATCCGTCTCTGAAAAAAACAGCTGTTGATCTTCTACTTAGCTGAATAACTAGTTCGTACAGATGTTGGGATGCAAAAGAGAAAACTCTGAAGGGCAAAGGCAGCACAGCTTGGGTGGAAAATACAGGGAGAAGCAAGGGCAATTGTGGAAAAGTTGCAGAGCGGTTTGCTAGAGCATGAAGCAAAATAATGGTCTATCTTTTCATATTCACCATTGAGCATACAGAGAGACATTAAAAGATCCGATGGCTGCAATCTGCTCTAACCTTTTATCTGTGAGGAGTGATCTAATAACTCACTCTTGGCTGTACCAGTTATGAGTTATCACTTTGCTCACTCGTGAAGATGAATTTAAACGTCTTTACAGCTCTCAGCCATCATGCATTCTGTAATTCTTTCTATGTGTGAATGAATAAGCTACATTATTAAATTAATAATAAAATTTGGCTCCGCTTAAGTTGCAGTGGGGGATGAATTTTTCTTTTTCTCTCTTTTTATTAGTAAATGAGAATTTGTAGCTGCACGAGTGTTAATCATGAGCTAGTAAGTCCCTACCCACATTCTGTCTGTATGCTGACACAAATGAGCTGATAGGAAATTATATATTGGAGATTATAACTTTTTTTTGAGAAAAGTAAAAGCATATATTTCATATGGGAAAGGAAACAAAGTCTTGATTGCTTTTCTGCAGCAAGTAGACAGCAGAAGCTTTTTCCCTGTAAAAATATAATACTGTTAAACCGTTAAATACGGGGTTTAGTATGGTACCAGTAAACTCCACAGAAGTGGTCATTACAGCATTTAATGGCTGATTTGATGTAGCATTAGCATACTCAGAGTTTGCTTGGGGTCGTTAAATAAGTGTGTTATTAGCTGTCAATAATAACCAGTCTTACAAGCATTATTTGATAATATATACCTTGCGTCCATCTCATATGCAGCTAAGCACGAAGGCAAGACTCGGTGGAAAACAGATCGCCTGATTCCACCAATTTTTCACACTTCATAAATCGCATTTTAACAGCGCAGTGATTCTGGTGTGTATCGTAATTAGGAAAGACAATCAGTCTTTCTGTATTTAAAACATGTGTCTGTTCCCAGAGTTTGAAGCGAAGGATTATACTCCAAATATATTGTTGGTGAAGAAGTAGTCCTTTCCCCCACACTGGCACCCTCCCACAGCTGCCCTAACCCCTGAATATGCCACTGAAGAAACAGAAATGTAACTGCTTTGACTTTTAGCTGGAAAGCCCTCTCCTCTGGGAGAAAACTCACTTTTCCACATCCAGCGTATTCTTGTTGCACGGAAATTAATTCGTCCGTGTGCTTGGTCGAAGGAGTAATACAGGGTAACAGGTTTGGGCACCTCTGCATGGGGAGGGTGAGGGGGGCTGACGGAGAGGGCTCGGGGCAGCCAGAGGCTGGCTGCAGCGGAGGCAAGCCCCCCAGCACTCAGGTGGCTGCTGTGGCTGCTCCTTGCAGGTGGAGTCTGGCCAGCTCTTCTCCCCAGCTTCATTCCCCAGATGCCTGTGGTGGGCAGGAGAAAGCCTCTCTGACCATAGGCAAAGACGCTTCTGTGCACTCCTGGAGAGGCAGAGGCGAAGGGCAGGGAGCAGGGGGGATGTGCTCTTTTCAAGGGACCTTGTTTTATCTCTGTGTTTTTGATGAGGACACTCCTCCTTTGTAAACTGCTTTTACTGGCTGAAGCCTGGCGCTGGCTCATCTCTGCAGCTTTTCCCCAAGGCCATGTTACTGCATAGCTCTCCCACGGGGTTTACTTGCATAGCTTGTTCCAGTTTCAGAGAGATGACTGATACTGCTGAAGGTACTGGTGCATAAAATTGGAGTGCCAGGAGGACCAGTAACATCTCTAGGATGAGAATGGACTTTTAAAGTGCAATCAGAATAGTTCCTTCTCTTAAACAGGCAACTTTCTCCAATGCCTCCGCTCAACTTTTGCACAAATATCAGGTCATAAGCTTGAAACAGTCTAGCAACACAGAGAATAAGAGCTTCAGCTACTGGAGCCTTAATATTGCAATAGGTATAAGAACTAAACACAGAGTTAATGCATTTACAAGCTAAAGTCGCAAATAATAATGTGTCTTAGATGCATTTGCTTTTAAACTGTCCCCATTCAGTGGAGCAGCGAAACTGTCTCTGATGTCAGTGTCAAGTTCTATGTTTTAATACTGCTGCAGCAGCCAGTGGGACTTTAGGATTGTTAAAAATGGCATGTAAGAGTTTTAGTGTGACGTCAGAAGAGACAGCTCCTGGCACTTCCAGGGCGAACTACTCCTTCTGCCAAAAGCAGGTTGTCTCTGCTGCACTGAGCCGGCTCAGGGTTTATCAGCGAGGTGGGAAAGATCAGGTTTGCTGCTGCGAGGTGTGGAGGGAGCTGGGGAGGAAGTTTGGGTTCCACAAGAGTAAGAGTGAGTCAGAGAATGGCAATGGTTTGGAAAGCTGGGACAGGAGGGAGAACTCTTGCTCTCACCATGGGTGAAAAGAGAAAAGGTTTTTGTGGGCAGCTGCCCACCAATACCCTTGACTGTGACATGAGGCCAAGCCTATTTCCCAGTGCAGGGACGACCACTCTCACCAAACGCATGTTAGTCTTCTGGGTGATTACCTGCTCAGCCCATTCCACAAGCTGACCCCGTATCATATCTGCATGGTTTCTGGCAAGACTGCCTTCTTTCCTTTATACTCATCTCCCCACAGCCAAATGTACCTAGAGTTTTAGGTATTTGGTTGTCACTTCCAAAGGCACTTTGACACACAGCTGCAGTTACACTGCTCAGTGTGTCAGACTTCCAGAACTGGCAGTGAGAGGTTAAACAAAGAGCAACCCCATGGAAGAAATCAGCCCCTTAATAAGAAGCACAGTGGACAAAGTGGAGCCTACTTTTCCATTATGTCAGATCTCATGGTGAGGTTCCACAGCATCTAATAAGGCTTGGGTGCTACTTGGAGATGTCTCTTCAACAGAAGGAGCCACGTTTCACTCAAACATTGCTGCCTTGTTGACTTCTGGCGTTGAGTGAAAGGTGATATTCTGTGAGTACTCATCCTCCGGAACTGGCTGACAGGGAGGGGAAGAATAACAAAGTTCCCATGGTTCAGGAGGAAATGATTAGCGACCTACTTGGCCAGTTAGATACCCACAAGTCAATGGGGCCAGATGGGATTCACCCAAGGGTACTGAGGGAGCTGTCAGATGTGCTTGCCAAACCCCTTTCCATCATCTGTCAGCAGTCCTGGCAGACTGGGGAAGTTCCAGTCGACTGGAGGCTGGCAGATGTTACACCCATATACAAGAAGGGTCGGAAGGAGGATCCAGGGAACTACAGGCCTGTCAGTCTGACCTCAGTCCCAGGGAAGATCATGGAGAGGGTCATCTTGGGAGCTATCATGCAGCACATGCACGATGGCCAGGGGATCAGGCCTAGTCAACATGGGTTTACAAAAGGTAGATCCTGTCAAACTAACCTGATCACCTTCTATGACAAGGTGACCCACTTAATGGATGAGGGGAAGGCTGTGGATGTGATCTACCTGGACTTTGGTAAAGCCTTTGACACAGTTTCTCACAGCATTCTGACTGAGAAACTGGCTGCCACTGGCCTGGACAGGTGGACCCTCAGCTGGGTTAAAAACTGGTTGGATGGCCGAGCCCAGAGGGTGGTGGTGAATGGAACGAAATCCAGCTGGAGGCCGGTCACGAGTGGCGTCCCCCAGGGCTCAGTCCTGGGTCCAGTCTTGTTCAACATCTTTATCAATGATCTCGACGAAGGGATTGAATGCTCCCTCACTAAGTTTGCCGATGACACTAAACTAGGAGGAAGTGTTGATCTGCCTGAGAGTAGGGAGGCTCTTCAGAGGGATCTGAACAGACTGGACTGATGGGCTGAGACCAATGGGATGAAGTTTAACAAGGCCAAGTGTAGAGTGCTGCACATGGGACATAATAACCCCATGCAGCGCTACAGGCTTGGGGGAGACTGGCTGGAGAGCTGTCAGGCAGAGAAGGACCTGGGGGTGTTGGTTGACTGCAGGCTGAATATGAGTCAGCAGTGTGCTCAGGCGGCCAAGAAGGCCAATGGCATCTTGGCTTGTATCAAAAACAGTGTGGCCAGTAGGTCTCGGGAGGTGATTGTGCCCCTGGACTTGGCATTGGTGAGGCCGCACCTCGAGTACTGTGTCCAGTTCTGGGCTCCTCACCACAAGAAGGACATGGAGGTCCTGGAGCGAGTCCAGGCAACCAGGCTGGTGAAGGGGCTGGAGGGAAAATCCTATGAAGAGCGGCTGAGGGAGCTGGGGCTGTTTAGCCTAGAGAGAGAAGGCTGAGGGGAGACCTTCTCACCGCCTACAATTACCTGAAGGGAGGTTGTAGAGAGATAGGTGATGGTCTCTTCAGTCAGGTGACAGGTGATAGGACAAGGGGAAATGGCATGAAGCTGTGCCAGGGCAGGTTTAGATTGGATGTTAGGAAAAAAATTTTTACTGAAAGAGTTGTCAGGGCCTGGAACAGGCTGCCCAGGGAGGGGGTCGAGTCACCTTCCCTGGATGGGTTCAAAAAAAGGGTAGATGAAGTACTTAGGGATATGGTTTAGTTTAGGATGTGAATGGTTGGACTTCATGATCTTAAAGGTCTTTTCCAACCTTATTATTCTGTGTTTCTGTGATTCTGTGACGTTATCTTGCAACTTTCCCCTCCATGGGGGTGCTGATAGCATTGCTCTTCTCCCAGCCACCTGTTTTCTTGCAACCTGTGGGAGCTTAACACCTCTGAGAGCAGTTTCAACTGGATTTGACACGCCCGTGGTTTCAGAGAGTACCGGGGAGACAGCCACAGAGCACAGAGCTGGGTGAATGGATGATCTCTGCTTCCACAGGGAACCAAAGTGAGTGGCACTCTTACAATAGCAAGGCGGTTACTTTCCAAAACAAGAGTGTGAGCTCCTATAAAACCTAGTGAAATGAACATGCAGAACCCCATGCAACACCAACAAAACAAAATCTTTCTCCTCTCCTTATAGGACTGTTCAGGGTTGGCCTAGCACTGTGCTGCAGTTTTTTAAGCCCATCAAGGTCTTAGGGCTCATGAAATAGCTTCCACAAGCATGTTTCTGCTGGTTTTTCTAATTCATTTCTTTATGAAATGTGTATTTTTTTCTTTTCTTTAAGTGAAAAGTAAAGACTGCATCAACTACATTTTAACCAGTTCAAACTAGATTTTGAGACTCCCCAACACTGAGGCTTTTTTTCAGTGGCCAAATTTTAATTTTTATTTTCAATTAAAAAGATAATGTTTGAGAGTACGGTGTAACAATATTTAAAGGGGTCCTACAGGAAAGTGGGAGAGGGACTGTTCACCAGGGAGTGTAGTGATAGGACAAGGGGCAGTGGCTTCAAGCTGAAAGAGGGCAGGTTTAGGTTAGACATTAGGAAGAAATTCTTTACTGTGAGGGTGGTGAGGTCCTGGCACAGGCTGCCCAGAGAGGCTGTGGAAGCCCCCTCCCTGGGCAGTGTCCAAGGCCAGGTTGTATTGGGCTTTGGGCAACCTGATTTAGTGGAGGGTGTCCCTGCCTGTGGCAGTGGGTTAGATGATCTTTGAGCTCCCTCCCAACCCAAACCATTCTATGACTCTATGATTTTTGCAATTATGTAAAATAACTCCCAGTCAATTCTAACTTTAATATTGATTCAAATGGGAGCAGAGATTAAATCTAAGTATATTTTAAAATAGCCCTAAATGCAATTTAGTACTTTCTAGAATGGCTGTATCAGCGAAGCTGGTATGCAGAGTGTAATGAGATGATGCTCACAGACCAGAAGTTTGCCTGAGTGCAATGAGAGACATCCTGCACGTGGGTCATGAAAGATAACAAGGATGAGTTTTATGGGGTGCCTTTCTCATTTGCTAACATCAAGCAGTTTTTGCATGCCTGGTTGTGTACTCCACACTGGGTGCACAAGTCTTCAGCAAAATAGGACTGCAGTTTTGGTTGTGGGCCATGCTGTTGCACTGATCCTCAGTCAACCTAATTTCAATCTATGGCTTCTATCTGGTACCATAGCGGACACAGTAAAAGAACATCAGGTTGTGTTAATATCAAAATTGGCTTTGCCAGAGTGCCAGAATAACATCAATAATTGGTGACCAATTACCATCTGATCAACTGCTCTGAGGTCATTCTCAAGGATTATCATGGCAAGGTTGACAAAGTCACATCCCATCAGTTCATGGCAGAGGGGGTTTATGAGAGAAACAGGATGTGTGGAAAATCTGAAATTATTACAGTTTTCAATTTGAAATGCAAAGAAGGAACACTGACCCCTGCGTGCAGTCTGTCAATTTAGGGAAAGCCTTTGGTACCATTGTATCAGACACACAGACCACCGCTGTATGTCACGCTGTGTGGGCAGGCTGGCAGCTGCATAGTTAATGGACTAAATGCTTAGCTGTGCAATCCTCTTTGACCAGTCACTGTATTTTATCTTTAGTGCACTGTGCTGTGTTAGCAACAGTGTTTCTATTAAGTTAATTTGGGTTTGAGTGGTTTTCACTCATACTCGTGCAGCCTGGCTAATATCTCCATGAGCTGGTCTCTGATTAATCTTGTCAAATATATCCTACCATCAATGCATACCAAGTTCCCATAAAGTACTGACATATATTTGTCAGCAGATTCAAGTATTTTCTGTGCACATAGGCAAAATTTGGATCTCCTTGAAGTCATATTCACGTTTCATAATAGGAATGTAAAAAACCCCATAAAGATGAAAATTGCAATTGCATATCTCTTATTAGAAAGAAAAAATAGCCGAAATATACGATGACCTTCAGTATCTAGACTGCAGATTAAGTAAATTTCCTAGCAGATGAAAGAAATCATCTCTACTAATAACTAGAATACACTTCTCTAAAATGTAAACACGGTTGCTGGTCTGCAAGGGCAGAGTATAAAACAAGGAGGGAAAGTAATTACGAGTAGTTACCCTTGTTTATCAGAAGTGCCATTCACTGAACTAGAATACAGTAGAAGCTCTTGCACAACTTTTTTTTTCTGGATGAGGTTTATACACATCATTGGTGCAGGTGGATCTTCCCTGACAGAAAGAACAGCGCTGGCTGCAGATCACCAATTCCATCCCATTCACCTCCAGTCAAAGCCAGATGACGCCAGCACTAGGTTAGGTCAGATGTTGCTTCGTTTGCTAAGCCTTGCAGAGATTCAGCAGCCTTTCCTGATAGACTGTTCCTCTCCTGCACTACTCTCCTAGTGAAGAAGGGTATTTTTCCTAATTTTTTCCCTAATCCAACTGTCTCAGACAAGATCTGTGACTGATAGCTCTTGTTATAGCATCTGCTGACAATGAGAGAAGTTTGGGTCAGACATCTTTGCACCTTCTTTTCAAGTGCATGCAGGGTCCTAACATATTGCTTCTTACCCTCTTCTTCACTGAGTTGGTACCGGCTATCTCCACCTCTCCTTGTAGGGCACATGTCCATGGCCCCCTCCCATCATGGTAGCTCTCTGCACAACCCTCTACAGTTTCTCCACATCCCTTTCAAACTGGGAGGCCCAGGACTTTATGCGGCACACCGGGGCAACCTTGCCAATGCTGAGCAGAGAGGGATGAGAGCTTCCCTCAGCGTGCTAGCCACCATCCCCCCTAAAGCAACCCAGTGCCTGGTTTCCAGTGATGGCACTTGAATGGCGCTCATTCTCTACCTGACACCCACTGTAACCCCCAAGTCATTGTCCTTGCCCCAGCTCTCTCCTACTAACTTGTTCCTTGCTCTTTCTTGAGTCATTAGTTCTATTTGCATGTGCCGCTCATCCCTGCTGCTTCAGGGTCTCTGTCAATTTGAAGTGAGAGCTCTGCATGATCTCTCAGAGACTGTCTCATGCTAGATGTTTGCACAGCACTCCGTACAGGGAGATAGCAAAAGTTTGATTATATTTATGCCTAGACCTTAAATTTTCTATTGCTACTTTAATGCATGCATTAAATAAAGAGATCTCCTTATTTTAAGACGCCAACAGTAAGAACCGTACTGTGAAGGATGAGCATGATAAGAGCATGAGGAATATAGCAGATTCTTGTCCTGTTTTGAATAGACTTAAATCTGTGTAAATGTCCAAAAATTCAGTAATGGTGGAGTCTGCTCCATTCCAGTACATGACGGGAGCTTATAAGCACGAGGGGATTCAACTTGACAGGACAAGGGGGAATGGATTAAAACTAAAGGAAGGAAGGTTTAGATTAGATATTCGGGGGAAGTTTTTTACAGAAAGAGTGGTGAGGTGCTGGAACAGGCTGCCCAGAGAGGTGGTGGATGCCCCATCCCTGGAAGTGTTCAAGGCCAGGTTGGATGGGGCCCTGGGCAACCTAGTGTAGATCCAGGCCTGAGGTTGGTGTCCCTGCCTGTGGCAGGGGGGTTGGAGCTCTATGATCCTTGGAGTCCCTTCCAACTCATACCATTCTATGATTCTATGATTCTATGACCTGGAAGACAACTAATCACAGTTAAAGTTGACATTAGTAAAATGCTGCCCAGGGATGTTTCCGTGCAGTGGAAAGCAACGATGGGTACTCTTACATTGTTAGGATATTGCCTTACATGTTTTTGCCCCTTATCCAGTCCTCCCCAGCAATTCCCAGCCAAGTTTTGGGAGCTGGGATTTACCAGAAGCTACTCCTAACATGGACTAGGAGAATTTAGTAGCATAAATCTGGAATACGTCATGTAGCATAGGCACTGAATGTGCCTAGGCACTATCCTGGGCACATCTAATTTATTAGTAGACACAGCCATCCATGCCTACCCTGTGCGATTATATGGAACTCAAGTTCTGTGTTCATACAATAGTAATTGAGAAATAAATAACTTTTCTTCCATGACTGAAAAGGCAAAGCTCATGTTACTTGGAATGAAGCACAGATCAATAAAGTTATGCCAAACAAAATAAAACCCTGTTAAGACGTAGCAAAAATCATGCTACTTGCTATAATAGGATTTATTCCTATCTCTGTAACAGTAAAAAAAAAAGGACTCCTGTGATTTAGAAATAAGGGGAAAGTGCTGCTCTTTGCAAAACATTTTTATGTCAGCTCATCTCTTTCATCAGCCTTTTCTGAAAAAAAAAAAAAAAAAAAGAAAAAAGGAAAAAAAAAGCAGGCTATTCATGGCCTTTGAGCTCTGGACATCTCTTCATCTCACTCCCTGGTTCCTCCGTCCTGCTTGTGCATACCGCCTCTGCTGTCCATGGCAGACAGCCTCCAAACCTTCCCTTCTCTGTACAGACCGTGGCTCCCTTGCTGCTTCTGCAACAGCACATCTTGAGTGGGGATGAGGAAGGTTTCTCCATCCTCTCCAAAGCCTGATCATTCAAATTAGGAAGGGAACAACTGTGCATCAAGTGTCACTGTGGGGGTGCTGGGGTTACACATCTCAGCCTCCTGCTGCTGCGCTGACAACAATGAGCTTTTTAGGTTTCATTCTAGTTTTCTGTGAGTGTGTACAGCCAGCTCATAAACTACCCTACCTCACTGGACTTTCACCTATCTTTTCTTGTAATTTTTTTTTTTCTTTCCCCTTTCTTTCGAAGTATTTTTGCAAAAATACATAATGATGTGTATGACATAATGACATTTTTAAGGGTTTATGACTCAGGCACAAGGTCCAAAGTCAGTGTTTCTTGTCTTGAAACCGTAAGAAATAGCTCAGCTCCTGAAAGGTGGAGGGGTACTGTGTTAAGCACCCAAGAGGGAACCACACGGAGATGGGGGGATGTGTGCTGGTGTAGGCAGAGGGGAATTGAACATGTAGAGCAGGAGAAAGGAAGTGAAAGAGCCACCATCACAGAGCCAGGTGTGCAAACAGAGGAAAACACCACCCTGAACATGGTCTAGTGACATAAGTCCAAGAAAAAAAAGAAGTTGTTTTGGCTGTGGTGTGACCTGAGAGGAGCTCAGAGGTGGGAACTCTCTCCTACTGGTGAACAGGTCTCTGGGCAGGTTTTGTAAATCAAAGAGATGGAACCGCAGTGACCCAATTCTTCCATATGCTTCAGCCAAATTCATGCCTTCAGTAGAAACTCAGTCTCTGCACTGAGCAGCTGCAGTTCCGTTCCCCCGCTACGCTGAGCCAGTGCAACCCCTGACTAAAATGGGGCGCAGGAGAGGTACTGAAGCCAGAGAGACCAACACATCCAAGCGAACAGGACTGCATGATTGCCACAAACTGCTGTGACAACTCAGAGAAGCAGAGTTAACTTGCCACTCCATGCAAAAGCTGAGCTCCTTGACATGCTGAAGTGAAAGAAAACTTCCAGAGTTCCTCGCTGCCACTTTTAGACTCCATTTTCACTTTTTATTGCAATTCAGGATAGAAACTGTATCCAGGCAAAAGAATGGCCTGCAGGAAGGGCTCATATTCCAGCCTCCCTACTACCTGGCATTATCCTACACAGTGCTAGAGCAACTGCAGCTTGGGCAATGAGCAGCCCAGAGTGCTCATAACCAAGTTCCTTTCCCACTTAACTCTGTCTAAAAGTGATACGTCAGTGATTCCAGTTAAATATTTTATGTTACTTTATATTTGCTCTCAAAGAAGCTGTAAAAGAAGATTAATGATGTGTTCTACATATGCATTATCTTTAGTAAAGGCATGTGTCATGTGTCAGCAGTACCGTACAGGACTGTTGTCACATTCCAACTTGCTTCAGCAGGTGTTGTCAGAGCTGTGCAAATGTTAGCAGACAGGTTGTCGAGTCAAGAATTTACTTCTAGGCCTTATTATTTTTCTTTTCATTTGTGGTTTATCATTTTTGAAAGAGCAATATTTACTTCTTCCATCAGACAAAGTTCTCCATTTCGTTTTTTTTTTTAGTTTAGGGAAGCTTCTTTATTGGATTTTGATGAGATCAAACTTTCTTCAGAGCCCTTAAATTGGTTGTCAAGGTAGTGTCTTATTCAGTAGTATGCAAATGCACAAATTCAGTCTTGCTTTCTCTCTGCCTATGTATAAGATTCCTCTTTTCAAGCACCTCTCTAATAATCTAGAAACACAATCCAGCATAGTTTATCAGAAAAACTGATTAAGTAACTGTCCTGGTTTCAGCTATGATGGAGTTAATTATTTTTAGCAGTGGATGGAATGCCATGTTTGGGTGTTAGGATGAGAACAGTGCTGATAGCACCCTGATGTTTCTGGTTGTTGCCGGGCAATCAAGGACCTTTCTCAGTTCTTCATACTTCCTTACTAACGAGAAAGGAGGGGACGCAGCCAGGACAGGTGACCCGAACTGGCCAAAGAGGATATTCCATGCCAGTTACGTCATGCTCAGTATAAAGGGGGACTGGGGGGAAGAGGAGGAGACAACGCCAGGACGGGCAGTTTCTGGGTTCGGGGACGGCTCTAAGCTGTGCGGCCTGGGTTCTGTGGTTTGGTGAGAAACTGCATTGTGTATCACCAGTTTCATCTATTTTGTGCTTTAAACTTCTGTTATTGTTATATCTAGTTTTCTGTTATTGTTTAGTAAACTATCCTTATCCCAACCTGCGTGGTTCTGGTTTCTAGGTTGTGGTTTCTTTCCCTCCTTTCTTCCTTCCCTTTTCCCCTTCCCCCAACTTTCCCTCCCCCTTCCTTTTAAAAGTACAAGCGACTGTGTGGGGTGCGGCCCTCGGCTGGGGCAAAACCACGACAGTCATTTTGGCGCCCAACGTGGGGCACGAACAGTTGGGATAACGGTAGATCTGACCCTAACTATCGCAATTAAGATAAGCACTGTTGTTTAAGCAATCTCTGGTCACGATGCTGTGGTATTTATTCACAAGGCTGTGTCCATGGCTGTGGCAGCAAAACCACCGCATGCTGTATACAATCCTGGCAGGATTCTTTACTCTCTCAGGTCTGCGGCTCCCGTATTTGTTCCCATACTTCATTATAGTGTATTTTATGATATCGGTCTATGATACAATAATATTGATGACCATGAGCTTAATCTGGTACTTGTATGAGGTTTTGCTGTCCTGTCCATTCTTTGGACAGGGAGGGGTTAATAACAGCACTGCTTTCTTTTCCTTTGGGCTAAATACAACAGCTCTTATGGCAGTTTTTGAAAATCTTCAATATCTCTGGGATATTCAAACTAGCATTTTGCTATTGGTAGGTTTGGTGCAGATGGTTCAGTTTTTGTTATATATCAAGCATAGGTTTATGAATACCACTGAAGAGCTTTCTCCGAGACAGAATAATCACGAGTGGCAGGGCATGTGGCAAAGTATGGGCAAGTACCTAGGTACTTTCTCACGCCCGATGGTTTGGAACTTCACTCCTGAACAGCTACAAGACCCCGATCAAGTGACTGCATACCTAAAGAAAAATTGCTGTAGGTTTCCCAGAGATGGACACCTTACTGCACTGTGCTGGGCTCTGGCCACTATTTATCAAACACTGCTTGATAGCAGGCAGCACTGTCAGCACTGTCAGCACTGTCAGGGAGAAGGGAAAGGAAACAGACTGGCAGATACTATAGCTGCTGCAACCACTGGGGCTGACACTGCAGCTACTGCAACCCCTGTGACCGACACTGCAGCTACTGTAATCTCTACAGCAGACACTGCAGATGATCAGAAAAACCAACCCACACCAGTATCTGTTGCTCCCGTACAAAAGAGGAAATGCACAAAGAAATCAGTTCGCATAGTGACGGATGATGATGATGATCAACCGGGACCATCCCGAGGATATCAGGATGAGGCAGAACCAGAGATTGTTACCCGATCCCTGACTCTGAGTGAGCTGCGTGAGGTTCGAAAAGATTTCACCCGCCACCCAAGTGAGCACATTATCACTTGGTTGCTCCGATGTTGGGATCACGGGGCCAATAGTTTGGAGTTAGAAGGCAGAGAGGCCAAGCAGTTGGGATCCCTAGCTAGAGAAGGAGGAATTGACAAAGCAATTGGGAGGAGGCCGGAAATCCTCAGCCTCTGGAGGCGACTACTGTCAAGTGTGCAGGAAAGATATCCCATAAAGGAATATATTACATGCCAGACACCCAAGTGTAACAGCATAGAGACAGCTATCCAGCACCTGAGAGAATTAGCTGTACGGGAGATAATTTATTATGATCTGGACAATTCACGGCTTCCCACTGATCCCGATGAAGTCCTATGCACTCCAGATATGTGGCGTAAGGTTGTACGAAGTGCACCCTCAGGGTACACCAATTCACTGGCAGCAATTGACTGGAATGATACGGATCCACCAACCGTAAATGAGGTGGCCTGCCGACTCCGGAAATACCAAGACAATGTTTCCCTCTCCGTCATTGCAGCAGTAGAAAAACTGGTTCAACGACTTGACAACAATGTGTCCAACTCCCAACCCGTATGGAGCAATGTTGCAGCTACTGGGAGAAAGCGTCCATCGTTCCAAGAGGGAGAATACACACCACAACATACATTGTGGTTTTACCTGCTTGATCATGGAGAGGACATGAGGAAATGGGATATGCAGCCCACCTCAGCCCTTTGAGCACGAGTAAATGAGCTGCGGGGTAAAACATTCGCACAACGAGATTCTGCCAGGAAGAAGGCTGCACCAGTTTCTACTGGGCAGTTCCCTAGACCAACTGGAAGGCCTACCTATATGTCTGATGTGTCTGATCCTCTTGAAGGGACCTCTAAGTCCTTTATGCAACCAGTGGAAAACAAATATGATCAGCAGCAATAGAGGGGCCCTGCCTCCAGCCAGGTGGAGGAGAGGGATAATCGGGTTTATTGGACTGTGTGGATCCGATGGCCTGGCACGTCAGATCCACAAGAGTACAAAGCTCTGGTGGATACTGGTGCCCAGTGTACTCTAATGCCATCGAATCATGAAGGGGTAGAACCCGTTTGTATTTCTGGAGTGACAGGGGGATCCCAACAACTAACTGTGCTAGAGGCTGAGGTGAGCCTAACTGGGAAGGACTGGGAAAAACACCCCATTGTGACTGGTCCAGAAGCTTCGTGCATTTTAGGTATAGATTATCTACGTAGAGGGTATTTTAAAGACCCAAAAGGGTACCGATGGGCTTTTGGAATAGCTGCTTTGGAAACAGAAGGAATTGAACAACTGTGTGCCTTGCCTGGACTCTCGGAGGATTCTGCTGTTGTGGGGTTGTTGAAGGGTGAAGAACAGCAAGTGCCAGTTGCTACGACGACGGTGCACAGACGACAATACCGTACTAACCGAGATTCCCTGATTCCCATCCATAAGTTGATTCGTCAACTGGAGGATCAGGGAGTGATCAGCCGAACCCACTCACCCTTTAATAGTCCCATATGGCCAGTGAGGAAGTCCAATGGAGAGTGGAGGCTGACAGTAGATTATCGTGGCCTAAATGAAGTCACTCCAGGTATGAGTGCTGCTGTGCCAGACATGTTAGAGCTCCAGTATGAATTGGAATCGAAGGCAGCCAAGTGGTACGCCACAATCGACATTGCGAACGCTTTCTTCTCGATCCCACTGGCGCCAGAGTGCAGGCCACAGTTTGCTTTCACTTGGAGAGGCATCCAATACACGTGGAATCGTCTGCCCCAGGCGTGGAAACATAGCCCCACCATCTGCCATGGACTAATCCAGAATACACTGGAAAAGGGTGATGCACCAGAGCACCTGCAGTATATTGATGACATCATTGTATGGGGCAACACAGCAGAGGAAGTTTTTGAAAAAGGAAACAGGGTGATTAAAATCCTTTTAGAAGCCGGTTTTGCTATAAAACGAAGTAAAGTCAAGGGGCCTACGCGAGAAATCCAGTTTTTAGGAATAAAATGGCAGGATGGGCGTCGTCAGATCCCAATGGACATTATTAATAAAATAGCAGCTATGTCTCCACCAAGCAACAAAAAGGAAACACAAGCTTTCTTAGGTGTTATAGGTTTTTGGCGAATGCATGTCCCAAACTACAGTCTCATTGTGAGCCCACTCTACCATGTAACTCGAAAGAAGAATGATTTCCAATGGGGCCCTGAGCAACAGCAAGCCTTTGAGCAGATCAAACGCGAGATAGTCCATGCAGTGGCCCTTGGGCCTGTCCGGACAGGGACAGATATTAAAAATGTGCTCTACACTGCAGCTGGGGAGAACGGCCCGACCTGGAGTCTCTGGCAGAAAGCACAAGGGGAGACTCGAGGTCGACCGCTGGGGTTTTGGAGTCGGGCCTACAAAGGATCTGAGGCCAATTATACTCCAACAGAAAAGGAAATACTGGCCGCCTATGAAGGGGTTCGAGCCGCCTCAGAAGTGATTGGAACTGAAGCCCAGCTCCTCCTGGCACCCCGACTGCCGGTGCTGGGCTGGATGTTCAAAGGGAAGGTTCCTTCTACACACCATGCCACTGATGCTACGTGGAGCAAGTGGGTTGCACTAATTACACAGCGGGCTCGAATAGGAAACCCCAATCGCCCAGGAATCGTGGAGGTGATCACAGACTGGCCAGAAGGCAAAGATTTTGGGATGTCAACAGAGGATGAGGAGGTAACACGCGCTGAAGAAGCCCCACCCTACAACGAACTGCCAGAGAATGAGAAGCGATATGCCCTGTTCACTGATGGGTCTTGTCGCATTGTGGGTAAGCATCGGAGATGGAAAGCTGCTGTATGGAATCCTATAAGAAGAGTAGCAGAAGCCACTGAAGGAAAAGGTGAATCAAGCCAGTTCGCTGAGGTGAAGGCCATCCAGTTAGCCCTGGACATTGCTGAGAGAGAAAAGTGACCAATGCTCTACCTTTATACTGATTCATGGATGGTGGCGAATGCCCTGTGGGGGTGGTTGCAGCAGTGGAAAAAGAACAACTGGCAGCGTAGAGGCAAACCTATATGGGCTGGTGACTTATGGCAAGATATCTCTGCTCGGTTAGAGAAACTTGTTGTAAAGGTACGTCATGTCGACGCCCGTGTACCTAAGAGTCGGGCCATGGAGGAACATGAAAACAACCATCAGGTAGATAAGGCTGCTAGGATTAAAGTGGCTCAGGTAGATCTAGACTGGCAACATAAGGGTGAATTATTCATAGCTCGATGGGCTCATGATACCTCGGGTCATCAAGGGAGAGATGCAACATATAGATGGGCTCGGGATCGAGGGGTGGACTTGACCATGGACGCCATCGCACAAGTTGTCCACGAATGTGAGACATGTGCTGCAATCAAGCAAGCTAAGCGGTTAAAGCCCCTTTGGTATGGAGGACGGTGGATGAAATATAAATATGGGGAGGCTTGGCAGATTGATTACATCACCCTCCCACAAACCCGCCATGGCAAACATTATGTGCTTACAATGGTGGAGGCAACTACCGGCTGGCTAGAAACATATCCCGTATCCCATGCCACTGCTCGAAATACAATTCTGGGCCTTGAAAGGCAAGTCCTCTGGCGACATGGTACTCCAGAAAGAATCGAGTCAGACAATGGGACTCATTTCCGAAACACTCTTATAGACACCTGGGCCAAAGAGCATGGCATTGAGTGGGTGTACCACATTCCTTATCATGCACCGGCCTCTGGGAAAATTGAACGATATAATGGACTTTTAAAAACTACACTGAAAGCAATGTGTGGTGGGACATTCAAGCATTGGGATACACATTTGGCCAAAGCCACGTGGTTAGTTAACACTAGGGGATCTACCAATCGGGCTGGCCCTGCCCAGTCAAAATTTCCACGTACTGTAGAGGGAGACAGAGTCCCAGTAGTGCATATGAAGAGTGTATTGGGAAAGAGAGTTTGGGTCATCCCTGCTTCAGGCAAAGGTAAACCCATGTCTGGAATTGTTTTTGCTCAAGGACCTGGCTGTACTTGGTGGGTAATGCAGAGGGATGGAGAAGTTCGATGTGTACCTCAAGGGGATTTGATTTTGGGTGAGAATAGCCAATATAATTAATAAAGTAGAAATTATAATAATTGCCAAATAACCCATTATTGTATATTCATTATTGTTATGATTGCTGTATGTTGTACCATAGCATTATAGCCGGAGTCATACAAGTTAATGAAGAATGAGTGCCATGATGATGGAACTAAAGCCTGGCCTCTCAAGAACTTTTTTTTCTTTTTTCGCTTTGAAAATAAACTCTGACCCACAGACTATGAGCATGGACCATGCCAGGTGTATCAGTCAAGAGCCTGAGATGCAGCATGCAACGAGCCAATGGAACATACAATTATCCAGAGAAACTGTTACGACAAATGGAGCCTGAAAATCATGGACTAAATGAACTCAACAACTTCAGAGGGATGATTCACAGACTGAGGGAATAAGATCTGTATGCACGTATGTGTGCATACATGTGTACATACATATATGGGTGTGTGAAACACAAAACTGGTTGTACCCAAAGAAAATTGTTGGATCTGGTCATGACGTAAATGGTATGGAATAAGGGGTGGATAATGTCCTGGTTTCAGCTATGATGGAGTTAATTATTTTTAGCAGTGGATGGAATGCCATGTTTGGGTGTTAGGATGAGAACAGTGCTGATAGCACCCTGATGTTTCTGGTTGTTGCCGGGCAATCAAGGACCTTTCTCAGTTCTTCATACTTCCTTACTAACGAGAAAGGAGGGGACGCAGCCAGGACAGGTGACCCGAACTGGCCAAAGAGGATATTCCATGCCAGTTACGTCATGCTCAGTATAAAGGGGGACTGGGGGGAAGAGGAGGAGACAACGCCAGGACGGGCAGTTTCTGGGTTCGGGGACGGCTCTAAGCTGTGCGGCCTGGGTTCTGTGGTTTGGTGAGAAACTGCATTGTGTATCACCAGTTTCATCTATTTTGTGCTTTAAACTTCTGTTATTGTTATATCTAGTTTTCTGTTATTGTTTAGTAAACTATCCTTATCCCAACCTGCGTGGTTCTGGTTTCTAGGTTGTGGTTTCTTTTCCTCCTTTCTTCCTTCCCTTTTCCCCCTCCCCCAACTTTCCCTCCCCCTTCCTTTTAAAAGTACAAGCGACTGTGTGGGGTGCGGCCCTCGGCCGGGGCAAAACCACGACAGTAACCCATCTAGTGCACTTCAAGTATTGGAAACTAAGTCGCACTCAATCAAAGCCTCTTAGAGGAAGTTACTTCACTCATTTGTGTGCAAAGAAAACTAATCTCATCCATGCCAAGGAATAAAATGTTTACTATTGTGTTTCAAAATCAGAATAAAAGTTATTTCTTTATTTATTTCAATAGAGCCATGTAAACAGTGCTGTAGCTCACCAGTTCACAGTACAGGACCCAGAATAGTATTGATTAACTCACTGGGTTTTCAATAGACCCCCAGAGATTACCCTCTGGAAGTTCACTAGGTGAATTACTAAAACCGTATGACTGTCAGCACTTTTGAGCTGGAAATGCAGTGTATTTAGATGCAGTGCAATATTTTTAAACAGTACACTATGTATTGATACAGTACCGAAATGGAAACAATCCACTAGTGATAATATTCTGTACGCTATACTTTCACATTTTGATCTGAGGGTTATCAGCTTTGCTTTTTGAAAACACTCTAATATTAGTCTTTATTTGGGAAGGTTCTCTCTGATCGAAGCTAATCTGCATCTGGGCATAGATGTGGCTGATATCTTCATAGTTTGCATGAATCCATGGTGATGATGAGTTGACACAAAGTTTGGTGGTGTTTTGTCCTCTGGGAATTATCTCTGGAGGTTCCTGAGAAAGGTACCAATGGGAAAGCCTTAAGTATAAAAAGGCAATATCAAAAAGATGGTGCAAGTGGTGTGCTGTAGGAGACGAGAGGTACAGAAAAAAGCACAGTAACGAACACTGGCAGTGTTGCATCCAGCATTGTTAGCAGTTACAGGAACTGAAGGCACAAATTAATTAGGTATTGAGTTCTTCCAGTTTCCGTTAAGAAAAACAATTGATTTTTGCTCTGTTCCTTTCTGACAGTAACTTTGTAGAGAAGATAACAAAGGGCTACTGCATTTGCCTTCTTTCTGCTCCTGCTCTCAGAAGCGGGTTTAGCCAAATAAATCTGGTTTTGCCTACCACCCTAGCCAAGGCTGTGCCAATTGAACACCTTGGGGTGAGGTAGGGTACGAACTTCATGCCCCAAGTCAGGGCAGCTAGAGAAGGGAAGAGGCAAGCACTGTAACACAGCTGAGCATCTGTGACAGAGTTTGCTGGAGGGGAAAATTAAGCACTGGTCTGGGAACAAGCTGTAATTCTAAGAGCCTGTTCTGTCGAGTCTAACTTACTACCTATAGCATAGATCTCCACACAGCAGGCACAGAGCTCGTTCCGTACTTTTTTCGTAGGATGGATGTGCAGTGTTTAAATTAAGATATTAAAATCCTTTTTGTCTTCATTTTGTCTTTAGTGAATAGGGAAAGTGTGCTTTTGCAGTGAACTAGCTATCCCACCTCATGTCCTATACAGGACATTGCAAAGGAGTGGAGGTACAAGTTCATGCTTCATCACTGCTATCTACACGACATGAGGAGGAAACCATTCAGTGTTGGGTTACGGCTTTGAGAATGATAGGGGGAAATCTTAACATTATAACCCTGGTAAAAGGTGGGTGAAATTACAGAAAAAGGAGGGGGAAAGATGTAGAGGAATTTATACAGTAGGTGTTGTTCTTGAGATCAAATTAAATCTGAACTTTCCGATATTTTCAAAAGCGAAGTTGCCTCTAACATTCTAAAAACATGCATGTATGAGGCTTGAATCTAGATGTGTTGTAAATATTTTGTTTTCACCCCTTAAAATCTTCCATTCCACTCTTACACAGCATATATAGTTACAGAGCATCATCTTCTGTTTATTTTTCTTGAGATCTAAATTCTCCTAGAGAAACCATCTTAGCATTATATAAAATACGTGTCTCATGCTGAGCTAGATTCTGATGCTCTCCATGCCCATAAGAGTTTATATGCACTTAGTTCATCGAGAAACACAAAAAACCTTGTGAAATGAGATACTAGAATTCAGCTCAAGGTGAGCTCCTCATTTCTCCTTGCACAAAAGCCACCATCACTTGCAGTATGTTCCAGCAAAACTTATATGAAACATTATTCTCAAGTCCAGTTCGTTAGCTAGATAATTAAGAGACTGGAAACACAGTTTCTATAGATCTGAGGACACCAGGGACAGCTCAGTTCCCAATATTTTATCAACCGGATTCGATATGTGGACTTTAATGGCTGAATCAATGTGTTGCAGGAAGGACATCAAGATTTTAAAATATTGCTGTATCATACTTAATTTCCAATGCTTTTCCTTTTCTGTCAGCACAGTTAAGATTACATCGTGCAGTGATTTAGTCAAGAACAAAGTGTTTTCAGGCCTTTCCCAATGTTGGGGTTTTTTTATGTAAGGAATAATAAAAGTTCACTTGAAATTTTTATATATAAATGCAGCTACTTCGTATTGTGTAGAAAGATCTGTAATGGCCTCTGGTACTTGGATTTCTTCTATTTTTACAAAAGAAAAACATATCTATAATTAAGCTTATGCCATAAAGGATTTTCTTATTGAGTTTTTCTTTTGACATGATTGATTTCTGTATTGACTCCAGGAAATGGAAACCAGTAAGTAGAATCTGACATAAAAGAAATATTTGGGCTCTACAGTAATGTCATTTGCTGCAATAAGAGCTAAAATAGAACAAAAATTGCCACCATCTTCTTCTGCATATGCAAATTATTATTTTTTTTTCCCTCAGGGTCGTACTTGAACAGTTGGAGGAGGGCAAATAAACACAGCCAGTGATTCACCTGTCACTGCAATGGGAGTGGATGGGAGGGAATTTGTACATAATTAGGATACCTGGCACAGAGTTTTGGCCTGGAAAACATTAGCGTATAACGTGTCAGAAAAGCTAAAGCCTCCCTCTGCTCTTTCTCATGGAATAAGCATGAGAATAACCTGCAGGTGAATGGATTTCTGTGCCAACCTGAAACACGCATTGGCTCTGCTCCTGTCGCTGTTATTCACTGCTCCAGATGACCGGGGATACTGATGTTGTTGTTCATCTGTGTTGAGCAGCAGTACTGCCGTGTGTCACATGTGCTATAGGTCATAAAACTGCAAAGTGATGGTGGTGATGTTCCAAGTGAATTTTTACCTACTGTATAATTTCATAAAACAATAAACACAAATCTCCTGCATTCATCCTGTAGCATAGTTAATTTGCAGAGCATCAGGTGAAAAATCACTGCAAGTTGCTCACCTAATAATAATAACGGTCAGCCAGAATGGCTAATAAATCAGGATTAGACACTCTAAGACATTCTATCCAGATTATTTATTTTTTCATTACAGTGCTTGATTTTGCAATTTATTATTCCTTTTATTATTTACACTCTACTGATACCCATGTTTTTCTCTGTTACTGCCCAAACTCAGCAGAAGGCTCATATCCTTGCCCCACACTAGCTATCATGACCCAGTCCATGCTTTGTTCAGTGGCAAATCCTGCACAGGGATCCAGCTCCAGCCATCTTCACACAGCCTGTTCTCCCAAATGCCTGGTACAGGGACGACGCGCAGGTGCAAAGGTCTGGAGGAGCATGTCCAAACACTGCGCTGCGTCTGGGGCCAGCAAGGTTGCCGCTGGTGGGACAGGAATTTGACTCCAAAGGGTGCTTCTCTAGTAGACGTGTCCTGGCAGAGTGGTGGTGGTGGCTGGGTTCGAATAGGCCTTTTTCAGCTGAGAAAAATGCGGTGGGATGTGGAGCAAAACGCCAGTCATTTCTGTATCTCTGAATTCATAATGTGAGGAATAAAACGTTAACATGTAACATTTGACGGTGGGGAAAGATGAAAAAAGGCTATTTTCAAATTCCCCAAATGACACAAGTTCTGCAATTAGAAGTAAAGGAACTTCAAAGTCTCCCAAAAATGTTACAATAAGTGTCGTAATGCCTCCAGGGGAGAAAAGCAATAAAGCTGTCACAAGACGTGGATCTTTCTTCGTCTTCCATTTTGTTTCTGAGCTGAGCAGTCATCCATACAGCAAATAAGTGCACATGCAGGTACGTCTTGCCTGAGTCTTAGGTGTCGCTGAGACCTTCCCTCTCTCCTCCTCTGCCTACCGCTATCGGAAATAAAATCAGCAGAGCTGCTGTAACAAGCAGCCCAAGGTTTAGAAAGCTGGGACTGTGGAGGGCATAATCTACACAACGTCTTTGGAGATTCACTCCCCCAACCCTGATCTGACGGTACTCAAAATCGCTGATTCGCCAAATGTGCTTAAGCTCATGTATTTTTCTGGGCTTCCTGTGAAGATGGAGTGAATGGAAATAATTGAGTTGTGAGGAAAGGCTTTCATTTTGGTGCACCAAGAGGCTTGTAATAAGAACATTAGCACACTTCTTAAAATGTCGTGTTTGTTCATGCCCTGAGTTTTAGACAGGAGTATTGCTTTTTCCTTTTTTTTTTTTTTTAAAGAAATCTAAATAAAAAGCTAATAGCCAATTTCTGAGCATGGCTGACTACTAGATGGGAATTTGCTAACATTAATATATTCTCATTAGAGAAATTTTACCATGCTCCAGTCAACAGAGAAGACATTTGGCCACAAATAACAGTTTAAAAGCAGGACCAGCTTCAGCACCAGTGTTCTTCAAGTTCCAGAACCTTGCATCCCTGGACCTCTAGGTGGGAACTGGGGGAGTAAATCCTCCGCCACTGTAAGGACAGAGCACATCTGAGACCACCTCATGAGACCTACTGCCTACAAGTCTATGGGGCCGGATGACATGCATCCCAGGGTCCTGAAGGAGCTGGCTGATGTGGTTGCTGAGCCGCTCTCCATCATATTTGAAAAGTCATGGCTGTCAAGAGAGGTCCCCAGGGACTGGAAAAGAGGTCATGTCACACCCATTTATAATAAAGGGTGCAAGGAAGACCCAGGGAATTACAGGCCAGTGAGCCTCACCTCTGTGCCTGGGAAGATTATGGAACAGATCCTCCTGGATGACATGTTGGAGCACATGAGGGAAGAGCATGTGATCCGGGACAGCCAGCACAGCTTCACCAAGGGAAGGTCGTGCCTTACCAATCTGGTGACCTTCTATGATGGAGTGACAGCATCAGTAGATAAAGGGAAGGCGACTGATGTCATCTACCTGGACTTGTGCAAGGCCTTTGACACAGTCCCCCATCACATCCTTATCTCTAAATTGGAAAGATGTGGATTTGATGGGTGGACCATCCAGTGGATAAGAAACTGGTTAACAGACCGTAGCCAAAGGGTGGTGGTCAATGGGTCTATGTCCAGGTGGAGGCCGGTGACAAGGGGTGTCCCCCAGGGGTCTGTCTTGGGACCGGTTCTCTTTAACATCTTTATCAATGACATCGATGATGGAATTGAGTGCACCCTCAGCAAGTTTGCAGATGACACCAAGCTGAGTGGTGTGGTCGACACCCTAGAAGGAAAGCAAGCCATCCAGAGGGATCTTGACAGGCTGGAGAGATGGGCCCGGGTGAACCTAATGAGGTTCAACACTGCAAAGTGTAAGGTGTTGCACTTGGGCCGGAAGAATCCCAGACATAGATACAGACTGGGAGAAGAGCTCCTTGAGAGTAGCCCTGCTGAGAAGGACTTGGGGATTCTGGTGGATGAGAAACTTAACATGAGCCAGCAGTGTGCTCTTGCAGCTCGCAAGGCCAATGGTATCCTGGGCTCCATTAGAAGAGGGGTGGCCAGCAGGGACAGGGAGGTGATTGTCCCTCTCTACTCTGCCCTCGTGAGGCCCCATCTGGAGTCCTGTGTCTAGATCTGGGGCCAGCAATACCAGAAAGATGTGGAACTGTTGGAGAGGGTCCAGAGGAGGGCCACGAAGATGATTAGAGGGCTGGAGCACCTCCCCTGTGAAGAGAGGCTGAGGGAGCTGGGCTTGTTCAGCCTAGAGAAGAGAATGCTGCAGGGGGACCTCATTGCAGCCTTCCAGTACCTTCAGGGAGCATAAAAACAGGTGGGGAATCAACGTGTTAAAAAGGTAGACAATGACAGGACAAGGGGGAATGGATTAAAACTAAAGGAAGGAAGGTTTAAATTGGATATTAGGGGGAAGTTCTTTACCGAGAGAGTGGTGAGGTCCTGGAACAGGCTGCCCAGAGAGGTGGTGGATGCCCTGTCCCTGGAGGTGTTCAAGGCCAGGTTGGATGGGGCCCTGGGCAACCTAGTGTAGATCCAGGCCTGGAGGTTGGTGTCCCTGCCTGTGGCAGGGGGGTTGGAACTCTATGATCCTTGGGGTCCCTTCCAACCCAGACCATCCTACAATTCTATGATTCTATATGAGCCACCATGTTGTACCTGCTTTCCTGCTGGTGCTGGGGATGCGACCAGCATTCCCCCAGCTGTCATTTAGGAACCCTGAGGTTGTTGTAGCCTTCGCTGGACCCATCTAGAGCCTTCCCCAGGCCCGTTCCCAGGGAAAGGGAAGACTGAAGGAGTCTTTCTCCTTCTCATCTTCATGTCACACCACTGTATGGAGTGGGGTCCTGCCTTAGGATGCCACCCATGTGCAGACCTACCCATGAACAGCAGATTGCAGCGTTCTTGTTTGGAGCTTGCAGCCCAACTGCTTTTCACAGCTTTTCTCTTTGTATGTTAATTGTGTGACTGGAATGTCTCCACAGCCACCACGTGAGAAAAAAATTAGTTAAAACTCAGTGCCAGCCTGGCTTGTAGCTAAGCAAAGGGCCCTTCTGCTTATTAATGGGTCTCCACAAGGACCCAACGTGTAAGGCTGTGCTCCAAGGGACCACACCACTGTGATCGGGATGATACATTACAGCCTTGCAACAGGCAGGAGCTAATAATTGGGTACACCTGCCCTGTGAGGGAGACAGCTGCAAAGATCCAACCCCTGAAGTCACAGCAGCTTTTCCACAGTTAGCAGAGATTGTGTCAGCCCAGAGCCAAAGCCCCCAACATCTATTTTTATTTTGAACAGAAGGGTAAAATCTGAATGCTGAAACATTCCAGATTCAGCAACCATCAATACAGGGATGACATGAACAACAAAATTAATAGCAGGACCTCATGCAAGTGCTGCTACCTTGTAAAATAACAACAACAATATTTTCTCCATATCTACACACATTTCTAGTTAAACCACCCAGTAAAGAGAAGAAAAGTGGTTTACGTTGGTTGCCCAAGCCTTGGAAAGACATTTTGGCACTTAAACTTCCTCCTCCCAGCTAGGCTGGACGTTGGGATGCTTTCCTTTAAAAGGGTAGACAATGGCAAGACAAGGGGGAATGGATTAAAGCTAACGGAGGAAGGTTTAGATTGGATATTAGGGGGAAGTTCTTTACAGAGAGAGTGGAGAGGTGCTGGAACAGGCTGCCCAGAGAGGTGGTGGATGCCCTGTCCCTGGAGGTGTTCAAGGCCAGGTTGGATGGGGCCATAGGCAACCTTGTATAGATCCAGGCCTAGAGGTTGTTGGCCCTGCCTGTGGCAGGGGAGTTGAAACTCTGATCCTTGGGGTCCCTTCCAACCCAGACCATTCTGTGATTCTACGATTCTATGATTCCTTGACAGAGGGAGGACAGAAGCCACCCTCAGTGCTCCGGGCATGTGTGCCCCATTTTGGGGTCACTCCTTCCCCCGCTCACTTGTAGAGTGGTCCATGGGGAGATCCCACTACCCGCCTCTGCCTTGGCCTGGCTCAAGGGGAGGAGGCCTGCCATCTCCAGGGCATTACTGAACTATCTGTTCAAAGTTCAGTTTGAGAGTAGTTTCTACCTAGACTAGAAACTCTGACAGTTTCGTGTACATGTAATTACACAATAGCTTTATGGTTTGCATGGCCTAGAAGCACTTCTGTAATTAAAATAAATACGTATATATTTAGTGTAAATATTGAAAATCTGCAAAGTAAAAATATAACAACAATGAACCTAATGTACTGCATAAATTTGGATATATATCCCTTCGTGTCAAAGTATAAATAAAAGCTTCTATGCAAAGTGCAAAGACTATGGGAAATTCTGAGTAATGACGTTCAGATATAGCAGAACAGCAGTTTAAATTATATTATTTACAGGAAGTTTTTCCCCTAGCATCACGAAAAGAAATGTAAACCCATCAAGGAAGCTATAAATATTTTGGGTTTGCATCTAGTAAATCATGACAGAACTGAAATATTGTAACAGTTTCTCACGTCAGATTATTTACTTTGTTAGGGACAAAATAATATTTCCTGAGTTTTTATGCTAGGCTGCTGTTTTGGAAAGTCACCGGGAGAGCACAGGTTCTATGGCATTTCACTTGTTCTATGATTTGATAAGCAATTAGTACAGAATGGTCTTCCTTCTGTCTAGTGGCTATATTCAGTATTGGAGTATAAAAATTAAAAATAAAAAAAAAGAAAGAGGAAAAACTTAGAGAAGTTCTGCAAACTACAGGGTGAAGAATTTCCCCGACAGAATCGTAGATATCTGCAGAAAACCTTTTCAGATGTTTATTACCCTTTTGTATGGGGATTGCAATGCTTCTGTGCACTGTGCATTTCTGTGTAACCCTTCATTTGATATGTCTTAAGTGCCTCAGCTGCCATTATTCAGCAGGCTTCATTTACCTCAGCGGAGCTAAGCCAGTTTACATCAAACAAGGATCTGGCATGCAGTTCTCCAAGTTGTTTAAGAAATGCATAGCCCTTTTCTGTGGGGTTAGTAGAAGCAGAAAACTTCCCTAAGGATGTAATGTTAAGTACTTTTGTTGGCAAACCACCACGTAAGTATTTAAGTAACTGTTGGCATAAAATACTAATTAAAAAAAATAAAATAAGACCAAACAAACAAACAAACCTGCCCAGATATGCTGGCACAGACACACACACAGATTAAAAAAACCTGAAATAGAAAAGATTTAAAACCTGGACATACAGAAACATGGGTGAAACCCCCCTCCTCCAAACTGACAGACAAAAGTAACTTTATCCTATGATAGTGGGAGAATAATGGACATTGGGCTGTAAAAAGAAATTGTTCCAGGTGTAAGGGATATGTGCCCTTCCCTCTCCCAACTTTTGCTGTCAGGGAACTAGCCTCTATCATTTGATGTATGGAGTTTTATGGTAGCTCTTTTTCTTCTTCTATCGCTGGGTTGTAAAAGCTAGCAAGGGGAAAAAAATGCTGATGTTGGTGGTGATAACTTATTAAAAAAAAAAAAAAAGGAAGCATATTAACATTTCAAACACTTTAAACGAAGAGAAAACAAAGCCACAAAGATCTCTGGGTAAATCCGCAGCTGGTGTTAAGCAGCAGAGTGTCACTGAGGTGCATGACGTTTCTTCTAGTTCAAAGAGAAATTAATTCAGTGAGGCTCTGTAGTTTTATGTCATGTAGGTCAGACTGGATGAACACTGTGGTACCCTGTGGTTTTATATATAGACTGTAGAATGTGGCCAAGCTTCTGTCCTTTCTTAAAGCAGCGTCGTGTATTCCCACCACTGACACAGAATCCTGGGCTAAATGGACCATTGATCTCACCCAGTAAGATCTTCCTTATGTTTTTATAATCTTATCTATAAATCTCCACTGGCCGGTAGCTGGAGAAGTTTCAGCCTATGCTTATGTTATGAAATATTTATCAATCCGTCTACCTAGACTGTATCCTTCCTCTTCTATTCCACTTCTTCCTTTGCCTATATTTATTTGTTCTGTTCTTAAGTTATAAGTTCCCCAAGGAAGGGCATATCTTTCACATGCTTCCTGTAGTGTGACTAATATACTTTTGAGCGATACAAAAAAGAGGGTAATAAAGATATTGTATTCTCTGGGGCCACCTATTTTACTCCCCATATTGAATTCCTTAACTCTGAGTCAAGGGAACTGATGGTAAAATGTAGATGTTGGAAGAAGTAACCACAGGTAACATAACCATCAGAGTTGTGCTAGGGGATGGTTTGGTAGATTGATGCCTGTAGCTCCAACAGGAGAGGGCCTCAAAATTCACTTTCCTCTTTAAGAGGCAAAATCAGAGATGCCTGCCTCTCGTTGATGGAAAACACGCTAGTCAACAGTTTTTGTCTATATTAAAGTCAATATGGCTTTCAAGTGATCCAAGCCTACTTGGCAGATAGTCTTTGTGCGATAGCCAGCTGGAGAAAACTCCAGACTAGACCACTGACAGAAAACACTTGAAACACTGCAAGTGGATATCTGTCAATGGAATTACCAGTACTCAGATGTCATTAACAGAGGCTAAAGATGTGTAAAATAGAGAAGGAATGGAGCAGTTAATTAACAAGGCAGAAGTTATATTTAGTGACCTGTGTGAGCCCTAGATTTTATGGGCTAGAAAAAAATTGAAAATCATTATTTTAAAAATTGGAATGCTCTCATAAAGCCTTTCCTGCAAATTTCTCAAAACCTATCTTGCTTATGTGGGCAATGCTCTGTCGGCAGCGTTCTGCTGCTGCAACCTGCACTGCAGGAGCACTGCTGAGCCCACGCTGCCTCCCAGAACCACCCCAGCAGAGCACGGGGCAACTGCAGAGCGGCAAGGGGCAGCAACTCACATGTGCAGGGGGAGATACAAGCATGCCAAGGCAATAAGGGGCTGAAAAATGGGCTGTAAAAATGGAGCTGGTGCAGAGAGCACTGGCTGTTGGGTGAGCAGGAACATCAGGGCGTTGCTGTTCCTGTTCCAGTGTTGCTACATCTGGAACATAACACATCCATAAGCACAGCCGTTCCCCCGCATGCCTGTGCTACGCAGGTGGTAACAGTAGCCACAATTTGCCAGCCTTTTGCTTAGACATGTCTTGCAAACTCAGTGATTAACTCAAATTAGGTTTTGGGGTTGGGGCCTTCCTTGTTAAGCATGCTGAGTGACAGAAGGTGAAGGGTTTCTACATGCAGGCTCCAGGGGGCTGGGGGTAGTGTGAGATGTTACTCTCCAATTTCCTACCATCATCCCACCACACCTAATAAGCCTGGTGGAGGACTCAGCAAACAGCGTCATGTCACAGCTCAGAAGCCCAAAGTTTTGTTAATGAGGTTTGTGCAGAGAAAGCAGCTAGTGAAGGGGTACGCCTGGCACACCAATACACATCCGATGCAGCAGGAGGGCAGGAGCCTCCAGCAGAGACAGTCTGGGTAATAACCCTGCAAACCACTCCAGCTCAGCCTGCTGGAGTTCAGCTGTCAGAGCCCCAAACACCATTTGTGTTCCACGGTGCCTAATATTTGCTGAACCAAGGCAACTATTTGCAGTAGAGTTCTGCGAGCCAGAATTTCCCCTGAGGTTTTAAAAACTGATAATCCGATATTAGATAGGATAACATTAAATTAGGGAAATACAATCTCATGCTTCAGAGCGTGGGCCAACTTAAAGGCAAAACAAGAAGAGAGCTGAGCTGTGAGCATGTTGAGCCATAAATCGCATACCTTCTCCTCAGACACCTACTGCAGGGTGTTGCCTGAGACAGGAGGCTGGATCAGAGAGATCAAGGCTGGTCTGACAGCTACTTTCCTCATCATTTTTAGACTAGTCTTGTGGTGTTAGACTAGATCTTTTTTGCTGCTTCCTGACTTTGTATAGGCTGTGTGGAATCATGTAAAGAATTGCACTGTGCTCTCACAAAGACGCAGTGTAAGAAATGATCGTGCCAACAGTTTCAAGAAAGAGCTGTGTAGTGATGTGCTGACAAACTGCTGTCTATTTTGGTGGCCCCACAGTAAATACAATGTTTGGAACTTACAGCTCTTATAATGCTAATCCATGTCCCTAGGTAATTAAAATATCCCCAGAAAGGTGCTGCACAAAATCATTCTGATCTTCATTTATCATGAATGCCCAAATAGATTTGTGTGTGAAAGTAGCATGAAGAAAGATGAACAGAGGACTTCCAAATAAGTACAAATTAGAATCTTTTTATGCCCCATTTTCTAGTTATTTGGAAGGGCCACACAATACAGCACTGGATTTCTCCTACAATGTCTGCTCTAATAATGAACATGAACCGTGTACACATACTTTTGTATATCATTTGGGGAATATCCCTTGAAAGTAATGCAGGTTTTGCCTCTTGGTGATAAGAAAGAGCTCCACAATTCAAAAGCGGTCAAAAGGCTATTTAGCACATATTATCTGTCTTGGTTTCTCTGGAAGACTCATTTTGGACACAATTAGGGGAATCAATTTCTTTTTCCCAGGAGTAGCTTCTAAAATTATAGGAATTTTTTTTTCCCACAATCTGTATTTTCTCCCTACATCTCTATTTCTGTTCATCTGTGGAGGTGAACAGGTAAGTAAAAATTTAAATAGGTTTGGGCTATACTGGTTTTCTACAAACTTGACAGTAAAGTAGCCAGTGTCCACAAACTGTGGCATTACCCACATACTGCAGAAACTTACCTCTTCAAAAGCCCGCAAGAACCTACATCATATCTTCACAGACACCTAAGAGCTGGAAGAAATACTCAGCTCTAGTCAAAGTCAGTTCAAGACTCCTGTAACTATGTTAATAGGACTCAGGACCTAAATTTGGTCACTAGGGTTGGACTCAACAGCGTGCTCTGATACATATGTGACTTCCAGATAGAAATAGCTCGGTGCCACTGTGCTTGGAGCAAACACACAGTTGGGCTGCACCTGTGTAAATTTACCCTGTCTGAACATTGATTAAATTAATGCTCTAAGATTACTTGTGATGATAGGAGTGCAGATGCTCATTTTGCCTTGCAAGTGCAACCAGTCACTGGTTTGGAAAGAAAGAAAAGAGTGTAATAAGGTCGTAATTCCCAACCAGTCCCTGTGGGAAATCACAGAATCACAGAATTGTAGGGGTTGGAAGGGACCTCGAGAGATCATCGGGTCCAACCCCCCTGCCAAAGCAGGCTCCCTAGCTCATATTGCTCAGATAGGCGTCCAGGCGGGTCTTGAATATCTCCAGAGAAGGAGACTCCACCACCTCCCTGGGCAGCCTATTCCAGTGCTCAGTCACCCTCACTGTGAAAAAGTTCTTCCGCATGTTGGTGCGGAACTTCCTATGCTCCAACTTGCAGCCATTGCCCCTTGTCCTATCCCCACAGACCACTGAAAAGGGGCTGGCCGATTCCCCCTGCATCCCCTGCTTCAGATAATTATAAACTTTGATTAGGTCCCCCCTTAGTCTTCTCTTCTCAAGGCTGAACAGTCCCAGCTTACTCAGCCTTTCCTCATAGGGGAGATGCTCTAGGCCCTTAATCATCTTCATAGCCCTTCTTTGGACTCTTTCCAGGAGATCCCTGTCCTTTTTATACCAGGGAGCCCAGAACTGGACACAATACTCCAGGTGGGGCCTGACCAGGGCAGAGTAGAGAGGGAGGATCACCTCCTTTGACCTGCTGGCTACACTCCTCCTGATGCATCCCAGGATCCCATTGGCTCTCTTGGCCACCGAGGCACACTGCTGGCTCATGGCCAACCTGTCATCTACCAGGACCCCCAGGTCCTTCTCCACTGAGCTCTTCTCCAGCAGGTCATCCCCCAGCCTGTACTGATACAAACAGTTGTTCCTTCCCAGGTGCAAGACTTTACACTTGCTTTTGTTGAACTTCATCTGGTTTCTCACTGCCCAGCTCTCCAGCCTGTCCAGGTCTCTCTGGATGGCAGCGCAGTGCTCCTGCGTGTCAGCCACTCCTCCCAGCTTTGTATCATCGGCGTACTTGCTGAGGGTGGATGTTATTCCCTCATCAAGATCGTCAATGAAGATATTAAACAGGACTGGACCCAACACTGAGCCCTGGGGAACACCGCTGGTAACAGGCCTCCAGTCAGATTCTACTCCACGAATCACAACCCTCTGGGTTCGGTCCGACAGCCAATTCTCAACCCACCTCACTGTCCACTCATCTATCCCATGCTTTCTCAGCTTTGCTATCAGGATGTCATGGGAGACAGTATCAAAGGCCTTGCTGAAGTCAAGGTAGATGACATCCACTGCTCTCCCTCCATCTACCCAGCCTGTCATGAGATCGTAGAAGGCTATGAGGTTGGTCGAGCACGATTTCCCCTTAGTGAATCCATGCTGACTACTCCTCATGACCTTCTTCTCTTCCAATTGCTTGGAGATGGCATCCAGAACAAGCTGTTCCATTACCTTTCCAGGGGCAGAGGTGAGGCTGACTGGCCTATAGTTACTAGGTTCCTCCTTCTTGCCCTTTTTAAAGACTGGAGTGACATTGGCTATCCTCCAGTCTTCAGGCACTTCTCCTGTCCTCCAAGACCTGTCGAAGATGATAGAGAGCGGCTCAGCAATCACCTCCGCCAGCTCCCTCAGCACACGTGGATGTAACCCATCTGGGCCCATGGATTTGTGTGCATTAATCCCTTTGAGCCGCTCCTGGACCTCCCCTACTTGAACCAGAGGGAAATTCTTCATTTCCCAATCAGTCCTACTCTCATCCAGTGTCTGTGGGTCCCGGGGGGCCTTTGAAGTGAAGACCGAAGCAAAGGCGGCATTCAATATCTCCACTTTCTCAGCATCCCCCGTAACCAGGACACCCTCCTTATTCAGCAAGGGACCTACATTATCCCTGGACATCCTCTTACTGTTCACTTAGAGCCCACTTAGAGCATCTCCATGTACCAACAGCTGATCTGACATTTGCCACATAAGGATGTAGAGATCTTCCCTGGCAGAAACTGCAGAGGGTGCAAAAGGGCAGCTGGAAGTGTCACCAGTGGAGGAAGGGAGGGAACTGCCAAAAGTAAGCTGTAACAAAGCAGGGAGCTTTCACTCCAGCATCAACACATGTGTTTCAGGAAGGTCCTGCCAGGAGAGGAGAAAAGAGGAGGGGAGGCAAAAAAAAAAAAAAGCAGGTCCAAAGTAAGTTCTACAGACTCCATTTTTCCCGTATAAGAGGCAATCAGCCTATACAAAAGAGTTAGCCCAATTTCTGTTGAATTTAATAAATTTAATAACCAATCTTCCTTTAAAATCAATACACAACCAGTGGAGTGATGTGAGGAGTTTAGTATTAAAGTATAATATAATAGCTGAAACACTACCATCTGCAGTCTTCCTTGACACCAAAGGTCGTGCTTATGAAATATTTGACTCCCACTGTCCTTTTACCTGATCCACATTTCTCAATTCCTCTTCGAGAGACTTGAAGAAAATGTATTACAAGGAATGCCTAACATCTAGGATCCGATTAGATTATTCTTGTCTCCAAATAAAAAGAGTTATCTATAAATTCTGTTCTCACACCCCTCAAGAACTGTGTTCTATTTGGAAAAGACAAAATATTTAATAACTTCATTTCCACATGAAATAAAAATCCACTTTGCCCAGTGGCAGAGTGACTGTATCCGGAAGACTGAACTCAGTGAAGCAGTTTTTCTATGCTGAGGAAACGCTTCCTCTCTTGAATTACTTCAAAATGTCAAAAGGTGGCAACATCCATAATGAAAATGTCCAATAAAATTTGTAAATTAAATCAAAATTATTTGGTTTAATATTGTGAAATATTTGGGTTGGTTTTGACCTTTTTGAAGTACTTTTTATGTTTGTCTGCCCTTTAACGTAAGTTATCTTAAATTTTAAATTGGAGGACATTTTGATCCAAAAAGTAGAATACATCATTAAAACAATGTTGAAAGAGATATTACATTAAATGGCCAATTCACTCATTCATTCACTTACTTGCTTTGGCTCTGAAAAATTGGAAGCTTTCATTGAAAATCCCCTGTATTAAAAGTCTCTGGATGAGGTAATTAATGTATAAATTAGTTTGAAGTTCCAAGTCAGATACTGATTGATATGTTCACAGTTGCTGAGGAAGTCTGAAATGCAAAACTTAAGTTTCACCTACCTGGCTACATAAAAATCCTAATGCTGGGACAGCACCCCAGTATTGGAAAAAAAATCCAACACATGGAAATTTTCTATTTTCTCTGTCTTATGTCTCTCACTATGAATCTGTCATCTTGATCCTGCTACAAAAAAATAGTTTAAAAGTTGTAGATATTTACCTTTATCCATTTCACTAAAACCTGTTGAACCTTATGTCTTCACATTACTTAAGTCATCTTCCTCCATTGTTCCCATAGTGAAGTGGACTCCAAACTCTCCTCAAATATTATCTTATGCTTCTTGACATCAGTCCCTTGGCCAGTGGGCACAGTCATTTGGCAGAAATGCTTTACAAATATATTTTAAATCCTTTGCAGGATCAAGGTCTCGGCCTATAAGTAAGTAGTGCCTATGTAGTTTAAGTAGTGCCCTAGGTTGCATAGTAAAATGAAGTTGTCCTTTGGGAAGCATCTGAGACTTCAGCATATCAAATCATAAAGTAAAAAAACCCCACTAAGACAGTGATCCCATAGAGCCCAAAGTAAATTCCAGTACTTCAGAAAAGCGGGATTAGTTTCTTTGGTGAAGCTTCTTTTCCTGTGTGAGTCTCATTCAAATACTCAAAATGGAGCTTACTTAATTTCATCCTGGGTTTGTTTCCATCAAAGTCCATACTTTCTGATGGACAGTCTATGAATACTTGAGAACAGTGTTTATTTTTATATATATGATGTTGTTATCAGTCTTCAGGATGTATGATCATATTCTTCCCCATTTAACTACACATTCCCTTTGTTTCTTTTGCTGCTTACACATCTTTAAATCAGTGTTAAGGGTCTGGCATAGTAAAAGCATTTTGTTAGCTGATTCCCCTCAGAGTAATGTTTAACCTGTTGATTTCAGTTGAGAATTCTGACTTTTATTGCCACAGATAGTGAAAATAATATAAATATATTACAGGGAAATAATATAAACACATGTATTAGCATTTTCTACAGTTTGTAGAAATGTAAAGACTGACTCCTGTTCAGGACAGAAAGCAAATTTTTTTTCTTTTTTTTTTTTCCTCCTATGTACTAGGACATTTATGAACACTTTGAAACATGTTATTCCTTGTGCTTCCAATAGTCAACAATTTGAAGTGTATGTGTGTAATTAATAGTGTCAGAAACAGGGAAAGACATATGGCTGATTTTATCTTCCTATGGAAATCAAAGCTTTAATATTTCATTTCAGAAAGAAGATGCCAGACCAAAGGAATGCCCTCTGCTTGTTGCCTTGATAGTCAGGAGACATGAATAATATTATTGATGTGCAAACACAAAGAGCTAGAGGCTTATAACTCTGTTTCTGTGTGATTAAAAACCTGCAGGAGGTACTTAGTGCCAATAGGCACAGTATGTTTATGATATAAGGGAGTAGAAATGACAACTGACCTTTCCTGGAGTCATAAATGAGCCCGCAACAACTCTGGGGCTCAATTTCCCTGCAAGTGCCTCTTTTGCCTTCCCACCCCACACGATTCCACATGTTTGGATCCTTTGCTTCATATTGCTGTGTCATAGTGAAAGAGTACATTTTAATCACTGAGATTTTTAGCTTCCCGTAAGAAACCTTACCTCTTCTTTCTAACAACAATCTTTCTGATGAAGATGTTCTTCCTCTGCTCCTGTCTTTCCTTTCCTTCAGATATCAGTACTAATGCAAGTAAACATGTTCAGTCCTACCATCCCTCCCCTTGCTCCCAGAGTGGTCATGAACTTCAAAAGACCCTGGTAGTGACAAACGCAGAAACCTAGGATATTTGCATTTTGCTTGGGTGAGTTTTTCCTCCACTTATCAGCACAGGCAAGTGAAGTAACCCTGCTGGCATCTATCTAAGCATCGCGTGTGAATCAGTCAGATGGCTCCCTAGCTGGCAGAAGAGCCCTGTTGTAGCCTGGGAGCATCCCAGACACCACTGGGTCTTCAATCACATGTAATCACTAAAAGTTGGTGCCACAAGGCCAGAATGAGAGAAACTCAAAATGAATTATTTGGCTGCAGTTTGAAACATATGAATATACCTGTCCAGGTTCTGAGCCTAAGGAAAGTAAGCTAGTACCCATGTTCTCTGCTGAAAACAGTCACCAAGTCATCATTTGATTAGATAGAGGTGCTGCGATAAAGATGTGATGATGGGATACAAACCCATGGTCTCTTCATTTTTCCCTTTGACACTATTTTCATTTGTCCTTGCTCCTTTTACTCTTCACAAATTGCGCAAAATGGTAATAGTCATGCTCATTGGTAAAGTATTTCCAGGATTAACAGTTCTGAGTACTGCCCTCATTTAATAAGGGGACAGGCCAGGATATGTCAGCTATGATACAGCACATTAATTGTGCCACAGACACCTTTAAACTCCCCTGGCTTTAGTCTGCATTATGCTCCTAACCTTAGAAATGTAGTGCAATGACTTTGGAGTCATCCAACCTCTATTTCATATAATTCCATTGCTCCATGCATAAACAACTGTATCAAATAAAAACCCTGGTGGGTTACCCGACTGGAGTAATCTAACCTTTCTCTTAGACAAACACATTAAACATCAGCAAAGCCACCCTCGTTCCTATGGCCTCAATCATCTCTCTTTTTTTCCTCTTTTGAGTTTCTTGCTGTGGTAAGGCTGACATCAAAAACCCTTCCACTTATGAAAAACCCAATCTGAAGTGCTCCATAGGTTATTTTGATAAAACTGCTGGGTCACTGTTTTGGTCATTTCACTTGTTCCAAGAAGCGAAAGCCTCATAAATCTTTGGTGACATAATCACCATCTTGCAGTATGTGATGGCCACGGGTTGGGTGCCACTTAATTGCCTTTGTGTTTCACCATTGGTAATTGTAGGGGAAGATAATGGACTTTTTTTAAAAAATAAAGTAAAAATTCTCAAATTAAAACCTTAAAATTCTGTTCCTGCTAGACTGCAAAGGCAGCAGCATTCCCTGAGATGAATAGCAGAAGACAGTGTAACAAATTAATACAAATGAAGTCATTCCTGAGTGACTCCATCTGCTTTGGAAATGAGGCTCGGACTTTCCAAAATGTGGCCATGATCCAGATAATTAGGCCTGACTCCAAATGAAGCCACACAGGTAACTTATAGCTTCATTAACTCTCCTCGGGAAGGCAGGCTTCCAAAAACTAACCTTAATAGAGCAGCATATGATCCATTGACAATCTGTTTGATATTAAAAAATTAACTTTGCTTTTACTATGTTACATGAGTATTAGGCCAATAACATATGCAGAGCAAAATGTTAGGGATTGGACATGTTCTTGCACCTTGCATTACACGCCAGTCACTATATCCAGAGAACTGGGATCGTAATTTTTTGTTTACAAACTTTAATCAAAATACATTAATAATCTACCAAACCTAAGCAAGACACATAAGGTTTCTGCAAGTGTCTTTCCTCTGTAATCAACAGGAGGATTATTAGGTAATAACAAATGTTATTCATCTTCATAATGGCTAAATGACAGCCTGCTTAAAAATAACAAATGACTACTCTTCATCGACTATTACAGGGTGAATATGACCTTCACGTACTTTAAGCAAACAAGTCCTCTTTTCAAAGACTTCCCTAGTTCTTTAATTGATAATGATGAGATGCTTTATCTTTGCTGAGAGAAAAAGAAAAAAAAAAGCTCTAGTTATACCATTTATTTTAGGCTTGGAGGCATTTGATATAGTCCTCTCTGTCAGAAAAGATGCTGAGATATAATACTGATTTTTTCATCAATAATAAATTAATGTATAATTAAAGTGGTTAGTGAGGTTCATAATGAACTCCTGTGAGATGTTTCCCCTTAATGTTTATCAGTCTTCTGTGTGACTTTTTTCTGTTGATGTGATGCTGCTTTAATGCAACAGAACTGGAGAAAAACGGGCTGAAAGAAACCTCAAGAAGTCCTCTCATACATCTGTCCATCCCCAGACAAGAACAGCGATGCCTCAGCCATCCCTGGCAGAAGTCTCTCTTGCTGCTTCTTGAAAACCTCCAGCACTGACAATTCCTCACAGAGGAAAATCAGTTCCAGTCCCTGCTGCTAGAAATATTTTTGTAACCTCAAACTTCAGTCTCCCTTGTCGCTGTTTAAGCCCAAATGTCTTGCAGAGCAGACCTTGGAGTTTCCAGACTGAAGCTCTTCTATACATTAATCTTCCCTTCTAATCAGGTTTCTTTGAGCCTGAAAAGAGTAGAGCATGTGCTACAGGTTACATCAGTAGTCAGACTGATGAGGACACCTAAACAAGTGCTGCCTGATCCAGTAAAAAGTCATTCTTCCTAGCAGAATTTTCATGCAAAGGCATTTGGGTACTTTTGTCAATTTAAGCTGTTCCGATCCTGCAAATGATGGCTTACAGAAGTTTTGGCCTTTTACAAACACTGACAGCCAGAAAGGTATCTGTGCCTCCTGCCACAGTAATGCACCATAGTTACACCTTCTAGTAAAGCAAATTAGGGCACACTTTTGTGAACAGTGTCCATGTATAAAGCAAAAAAACAGTGTAACTACCATGCTCGCTTCTGCAATTTGAAAGATGTTGCTGCATTTGCCAAGTCACAGCCATATTTGACTCATTTGCCATACAATTTACACCCACGGGATTTGAGATGAGGTGGAATTAACAGCTTTCTCCTACCTCTTGTTTCTCTCACAGTGCTATGGGTGTTGCAAACAAAATGTCATTTGCCAGATATACTCAAAGCAGAGGAAAAGCAATACTAATATTGGTGGAGACAATTTTGCCAATCTTAGACAGTCATTAGGAGTGAAGAGTGTTGTGGAATAGGAGGAACCTTTTAATCATGCTCCATAAAAAGCAATCCAATATTGAAACAAGTGCGATATTGGCTTTGCTTACTCTCATTTTAAATACAGCAGAACATAATGCTCTGTGTTAAAATTTTAGTTATTCATTTTAAGGGAAAACAGTGATCCAGATTATTCCAACTTGGTCTGGTTTATTGTAGTATCTGGCTTTTGCTGCAAATCAGCATGTAATTATTTATCACTGACTTTTCTTTATTCGGGCACATAATGCAGGCATTGATTTTTATTTTTTTTAACATGCTTATTGAATTATCCCCATAAATCAGCTAATAATTGAATAAATACTGCCACAAACAAAAATAAATTGTATCTTTTTCATTTTCCCAGGCTACAAATATGCCAACATGTAAACCTGTGTTAGAGATGAGCGCACACACACACACATGCTCACACACAAAGGCACAGAATTTTTCTTAAAAATATATACATTGTGATTTTTTTCTGATCATCTTCCCTTTTTGGCAGATATGACAAAAAAGTATCTGAAGACCATTAATTAGATGTTATTAGCAACTTTCTGATTATCTGGTTCAAACTAACTAGGCATGGCAAAGGCAGCCAGATGGTTTGATGTTCTCAGACAACACATGGTCAAAAGCTAACTAATATTTACTGTAAAAGGAACACACCAGTTGTGCCTTCAGCCTTAAAGAGATGATTTATTAAAGTTATCAGCCTTGCCTCCTATAATAACAGAACTTGCCTGTTTGTGCCAAGTTTCAGAAAGTCAGGAGGCTGAGAAAGAGCAAGGTAAAAGGGAGTATTTGCTGAAAAGGTTTCCCTTTCTGGGCTTTTTCCTTCCAACTCACCCTCCTTCTCAGGAATATTTGCCATCCAGCTACTTGTGTTTTCTATATTTCTTGCCTGCATCACGAATTTATGTCTATTTGTCTCCTCTGTGAAATTACTGAATTATCAATGTGTTTTTAATGTGAAAGCTCTGCCTTTCTTGTTAAAATGGTGAATTAGAGAGTGGCAGGTAATATTGAACAGGAGATGGTTTTCCTAACCTTTCTTCAAGGCAGAATTTCAAGTCATTTGTTAAACAAACTGATAACAGTATCAAATTAATGCTAATCATCTCCCCATGTATTATTTATTGGATGCAAGATGACTACAGGACTACCACAGCAATGTTAGTACCAACAGGGTCACAAGTTGAGGACTAGCACACCAGACCTCATTTACTGGTTTGTGCAGAGGGTACCACTTTTTGAAGAGCCATAACAGAGCCAGGGGGTTGCATTTCTGGTGACCAGCCAGAGTGTATTTGTATCTTCTAAGCCCAGCAAAAACGGGCTCTGCCTCAGGTGAGATACTGCTCAGTGAAAGTTACTGGCAGAGTAACCTAACACAGCGCTGATTAGCACCAGGAAACTAAAATTAAGGTTAGAAAAGGTAAATAAAGACTGTGACACCATGGACGACCAGGCTGCAGGGGGTTCCTGGTCTGTATATGTAGGCATGGGCAAGGCAGTTTCCTTGGGGGTCTTTCCAGCAGGACACAGACAGGTACGGGATGCCTGTGTGACCTGGCTGTGGCTGCAGGCTGAGCACTGATGCACCCAATGCTCCTGGCAGGGAAGTGAAGAGGCAAGACAGCTTCAGAAAGCAAGGGAGTCTCAGCTTCACCCTCCAGCTCCCCGGGGAGGAGGAGCGCAGCGCTGAGAGGTGTGGCGTGCATCAGTGCCCAAACACTGCGGGTGGGAGCTGGGGAAAACGAACACTGTCTCTCCTTCTCCGTGGCTTGAGTTTACTCCAGTTTGCTCCTGCTTTGCACAGGGCCAGTGACAGCCACACTTGAGCTCTCGACAGACAAACAATTGTGCTTGCTGATATCCCCTTTCAGTTTCCTGACCCAACTCTTTTTTTTTTTTTCTTCTTTTTTTTTCTCCTGGTGCTCTGCAGCCAGCAAGGGAGGGACTGGTTTTCTCTCCAGAAAGGGCAGCATTTTGGGTGAAGGATGCAGTGAGTGTTGTAATTCGAAATCAATGATGCTCTAGGAAATGAGGAAACGGCACTACATGAATCAGTCTGCTATTGATATTATGCTTGTTGCTTAATAGCATAATTTTAAAAGAAAGTTGTCTGCAGATATTTACCTTTAGTGTCTAGGTAATTGTTTAAAACAGAAGGTTGTATGAGGGCTTGAGTTTTTCCAAGTTCAGCTGAGTACTCTTCAGCAATTTTCGTAAGGGTTATAGAGGTAGGCAAGGAAGTATTTGTTCCTTTATTTTAGGAGACAGAATTTATCCAATGTTTTGTATTACAGAATGGTGTCTTTCCATACTGTAAGGAAGAAGGGTTCAAGTGATTTCTGTGGCTAGATGGTAAATCGTGTTTGGACCTCACAAGAAAGAAAACAGCTACAAATACAACCAAATCACAAGAATTTGAGTAGTCTCATGAGTACCTTCAATATGAAAAGCCATATGTGTACTATTATAATGCATATATCAACATAAATTACACTTCTTAACAGAAGTACTTAAATGAGCACAGAAAGCTGATAAAAAGATTCCTAGTCTCATTGAACCAAATCTTGTTGATTACAGGTATTCTTGATGCAGTCCTTTGGGAGAATTTCTGGGATGAGCCCTACAGGAACATGTCTGTGTATTTCTTATCTTCAGCCAACATCTACAAATGCCATAAATTTTATCCCCAGAGATATCTGGCATTTTAAAAAAGGAAGAATGCAGAAGTCCTTACCAACAGCACCGCACACAATACAAATCACAAGAGCAAAGGTTTTGTTTATTAGAAGCCTTCCCAGAGCTAATCAGCCCAAGAGAACTCTATTACATAGAGCACATTTAAAGACAGGTCTATTGAAAAAATAATTTTAAATGAGAAAAAAAGTATTACAATAAATTTCCAATGTACGTTCTTTATTAACATTCCTCTTAAAGCAGATTTTTAAATGGACCTCAATTATGCAGGCACAGTAAGTTGTGGGAGCAGAAGCCTGATTTAGATGTATGATTTGTCAACAGAATTGTTGTTTGCATCCACAAATCGGATAGATACCTGATATCTTTTTATATGCCTACCATTTAAAGGCCATTTGGAAAATGAAGCTCACCTGCAAGTTTCCTCTGTGTTTACACACCTTACACTCTTTTGTATGTCTTCCAGTTGATGTGGGGCCAGTCCAAGAAGGTAAGATCTAATGATCTATGATAGAATCAGCCTCAAGAGGTAAGAGGAAAGGTAGAGGTTATTGTGACATTGGCCCATGCTGAATGGCACTATGAAATGTCTCACAGACCGTTTAAAAGCTTCTGAACAGGTATATTTGGGGGTGTTTTCAAAAGTCATTTAAGAGTCATTTGGTCTGTCAATTACCTATTAAATGTCTACGGAGGAGTTATTCACAGTGCAGATAGTCTTTGTTCCAAGCTCTATGAGCTGTCTTCACCCAGCAAGCGAGGTCTGGAAGTAGTATTTGGCAGACTAAGTGGACTAACCTGCTCAAGTCATTACTAGCCTGAAGATCTTTATCCCCCATGGCAGCAACATCACTATCTCATTTCTCTTGTTACTCCACTATATACCTCTGAAACCTCATCTACACTAAAATTGTCTGGGGTTTTGCTTTATCCAAGTTAATGCACTACCATTTTCCCTCCCAAATAAGCCTGGATAGTGAAGAGTTACCTCAGGTGCCTTCAGATGCCACAGAAAAGCCACCAGATGCTGGACATTATTTGGGCAACTCAGAGAATGTTTTCACCAGGGTGTCGTGGTTTTGCCCCAGCCGAGGGCTGCACCCCACACAGTCGCTTGTACTTTTAAAAGGAAGGGGGAAGGAAAGTTGGGGGAGGGGGAAAAAGGGAAGGAAGAAAGGAGGAAAAGAAACCACAACCTAGAAACCAGAACCACGCAGGTTGGGATAAGGATAGTTTACTAAACAATAACAGAAAACTAGATATAACAATAACAGAAGTTTAAAGCACAAAATAGATGAAACTGGTGATACACAATGCAGTTTCTCACCAAACCACAGAACCCAGGCCGCACAGCTTAGAGCCGTCCCCGAACCCAGAAACTGCCCGTCCTGGCGTTGTCTCCTCCTCTTCCCCCCAGTCCCCCTTTATACTGAGCATGACGTAACTGGCATGGAATATCCTCTTTGGCCAATTTGGGTCACCTGTCCTGGCTGCGTCCCCTCCTTTCTCATTAGTAGGGAAGTATGAAGAACTGAGAAAGGTCCTTGATTGCCCGGCAACAACCAGAAACATCAGGGTGCTATCAGCACTGTTCTCATCCTAACACCCAAACATGGCATTCCATTCACTGCTAAAAAAAATTTAACTCCATCATAGCTGAAACCAGGACACAGGGCAAAGGTGAAACACTCCACTGTAATATCTGTATGAAACATCTTGCCTTTTTATCCTGGAAAATAAGCCACATGATACTGAAATAATAGCTACCCTTTGTTTACTTTGATCTAGCAGCAAAACAGTAACTTTGTGAGTCCATGCTCAGGACCAAGTAGTAAACAAAAGCAACATCTCCTCAACTTGCTTTGTGGTCCTCTTTTTTGAGGGTTAGACCCAATGATCTCTCAAGGTCCCTTCCAACCCCCATGATTCTATGATTCTTTCACAGAAACAGCACCATTGACATCGTTCTCCCTTCCCTCCCTCACCACCACTGCAAACAGTACTTTCTGATTTTGTGACCAGACTGTGGCAGTTTTCTATGAGCACTTCTTGTGTCCTACTGAAGGCTGGGATCTCTGATCAACATGTAGGAAATGTAGTACTAAAATTACTATATAGGTTCTGGCCATATCCAGCCTGTTCAGCTAAGTGCACAGAAGACTGAGTATGGGAGTATTCTTAGAGCTTTCTCGGGGGCTCTAGGAAGAACTGGGGGGATAAATCTCTCTCTATGTACATTAGATATCTGGACCATCCCTCACCTTTTAAAACGGAGCTTGGGCAAATGGCTTTGTCTAATTTTTTTACTCTTAATCATGATGAACACAGAGCTATGCATGGTTTAGAACTTTCTTTTTCCGCAGGATGGGCCAGCAGAGCCTAATTAAGATGCTCTAGTCAGATTCATAGTCAGTGGAAGTTGTTCTCAGCTCAAGTGGGGCAGTGGCCTTTGATTCTTGGAGGTGGAGTTCAGTTTTTGCAGATGGTTGTGTAGCCCTTTTGACCCAGGAATGTGAAGACTCTTGGTAGGATAGGTCTGGTGGCCAAAGATGTGAGGAGGAAGCTCATGACTGTTCAGGATTCCAGGGAAGTCAACAAGGCAGCAAGCAAGGGCGAAGATTCATGCACATGGAGCTAATGCACGCAATACTTGGCTCATCCCTGCTGATGCAGGTCTGCATACAGCTCCACAATGGACCCAAGAGGCAGTTAGAGTTGTTTTCTGGTATCTTTTAGAAGTTACACAGTAAGGAGAAAAACTGTGGGCAATATCTGATCTATTACATTGTTATGTGTCACAAAGTTTTGCCTCCTGTCTGGTCAGTAGTCTCATCACACAAGCTCAAGCCAAAACTTAACTAACCCATTTGCATAAGAAAAAGTCATCCCAGGGAAACCTTCATGAGCTATTGGAACTTGGTGCTGTTGTATTTCTCATTAAAAAATTAAGAAGTTGGGCATTCAGGTACTTTTAAAAATTACTTTTAAATACAACATTCTGAAAGTCAGTAATGGGCTGGGAAAAAAGGCAGAGCTAATTAAATTAAATTGCAGCTTTTTTTTTTTGTAAAGTACTTGATTAATATTAAATGAGTTATTTAAAAATAACTACAGACAACAAATGGATAAAAAAATAGATCAGGTGGACTGAAAATTAAAAGTGAAATTTAAATATTCATAGAGTTTTTCCTCTCAGTGCTAGAGCTGGTTGGAAACTTTTTATTGCAACATTTACTGTCAGAAAATGGTATTTTATCAGAACAAAACAATCTCTCTGGGAATATGTCAGTTATGACAAAATGGGGGGGAGGGCCAGTAAATTAAACCTATTAGTGGTATCAAAACATTCTATTTTGAAGTGTTTCTGAACATTATCAGTTGAACATTATCAAGTGTTTCTTTTAATTATAATAATTTTATAGTCTGGCTTAACAGTGACGGTTGGAATAAGATATTCCAGAACTATTAAATGGGCCTTTCCAGCCTTTCTAAAAGCATTTTTGAAATTTTATTTAACTTCCTTTGTCTTCAAAATTGCATTTTGGAAAATTATGTTATAATTTAGGACCAAAAGTCTCAGCTCATAGTTTTTAATGAAGTTTCACATTTCATGGGGCTTTACATTTGCCCTATTATTTCCTTTAGGTGGGTCCATGCTTGTCTCAGGAGATGACATAAAGAAAACCAAAAATGTTGTGGGTTTTTTTTCTTTAGAAAAGTTCAATACTGTTGCAATACTGAAACATATTCTTCTAAGAGATTACCTCACCTTTTCACACTGATCCCCCATTCCTGCACCATCCCCATAATCCCCCTGCCGTTGTCATTTGGGTGTCTAATGAGAACACCAAAAGTTTTGATATTTGTGGTGTTGTTTGGTTGGGTTTTTTAAGTCTGTTTCTTTAAAGCAGTGAGTTTAAACACAGACTATTTTGATTAATATGCTTGTAATTTAACCATAAATAAAGTGTCAGTGCAAGCTGCCAGTGCCTGCAGGAGAGGCAGAGACCAGCGGTGGCAGGTAGGAAGGAGCAAAAGCAATGAGAAAGAAGGAAAACAGACAACTCTTCTGCCAGCCTCAGTGCTACAGAAAGCGTGTTGTAGCCTTCTGCAAAGGTTCGCATCCATCCACAATGGATGAGCCATGGAGGGACCTGGTCTTCACTTCTTTTGACCAACTTGTTTAAAGCGAGATAAACCCACTTGGTATACACAGGCATTAATGGAACCGTTTCATCTGCTGGAGTGATTTATAATTGTACTTAATGTAAGAGTGAAGTTGCTTAAACTCTGAAGGCTCATAACTTTAGTCTAAGCTTCCAATATTTCCAAGAGGTCTGTATACACCATTTACACATAAAAATACCTCTATACACATGTCACCAAAATCATGCTTAAAAATAGTTGATTTGTCTCATTTTACAAATGACTGAATAGATATCTAAGTGCATAGATATCTAAGTTTGGTATAGACAGAATAGATACCTAAGTGGGGTGGTATTTGGTATAGGGACGCTCATCTCTGAGGTTAAAGGTATGCCAAATCAATACTAACTGAAAGTTATTACCTTTGGGTAGCCTATGTAAAATGAATGGTGGTTCTAGCCTAATTTCTAGTTGACAGATGTCTGTGCCGTAAAAAAACTCCCACCATTACATTTGGCATTCTTCACATAAGCCTCAACATAGAAACCAAAGATAGGCGTGGCATAGAGGTGGAATTAGGCTGGGCATAGAGGTGGAATTAATCTCTTGTGAAAGGACTGTAATTGGTCCTTCCAAAACAGAGATAAAACAGATTATTCAGGAATACCAAAGTGTTAGTGCCTGCAGTTTTCTCCTTCCCGTGAAAAAAGAGAGGGCAGAATTTTCACGGTTTTGATCCACCACCTTTTTGCAAGTCCTAAATTCACTTTTGTGGGGGAAAAAATGTAAGAGGCTTAGTTGTGCTACAGACTTAAGATTGTATCAGCATCTCCCTTACAAAAACCCACCAAGCCATAAAAATTGAACGTAGGCTAAATGTCGTCAGAGCCCTGAAGTAAATTTTAAACTACATTAAATAGTATGTTAGGCCACTTATAAGTTAAAATACTCAAGGTTAAATAACAATAATAAAAGATTCCTTTCATCTAGGTGTGGAATGCAATGAGTAAATTGACTGTCAAATACTATATAAAAATATATATAAAAATATTCCTGTGTCTGTGCTAAGGAAGCTTTGACAAGTCTTTCTGATTAAGTCTGAGGATACTTGAGAGTTTCTTCCTGCTTGAACTGTTGGGAACATGCTATCAGCAGGTCCTGGAGACATACCACAGAGAGCTTTAAAAAATGTGAGTGATAACATTTTGAAATGACTGCAGAACTTTACTGCCACGAAGGAAAAATATGTAGATTTGGCTTACTCCCAATGGGAAGATGAGCTGCATAGTTCTGTGCAGCTTGAAGGCGTTAAATTTGCCTAGTGGGAAGACCAGTTAAAAGAGAATTACAGCAGTTTAAGCATGAAAAATAAGACTACATTGAACATCAGCACTCTCAGTTCTCAAGCAGATATTGTGAACCTTAATTCTTGCTGCATTTCTCAACTGAAAAAGAAAGATAACCAATGATTTTAAGGAAAAAAGGTCTTCTTACTTGTGCATAATAAAAATACAATATTTTTCTACATGCAGGTTCTCCCTTCATTCTTCAAGATATCATGAGCCTGAAAAGGGTAGATCTTGGCACCAAAAAGCTTATGAGAGAAATGCTTTTTAATTGGATATAAAGGGCTGGATCCTAAGTCCACTGGGGCTAACTCTAAGCTCTGGACCCTGCAGTGCTTCTCATCTTCTGTGGCACTTTGCTGCTGTGCCTTGATGCCGGAAGAATGTGACCTGATGTGAACCACGCCGGGAAGGAAACACAGGTATGCAGAGAGCTGCTGTTTTCTCTAAACTCATCCCAGCATACACTACTTAAAAATCAGGAACTCAGAGCTTGATGTGGACAGCATCTTGCCCACAGTTTCGGTGTTGCCCAAATGGACATCAGGCACAAAGCGTTTTTTAACCACATTCCCCAGGAAAAAAAAAACAAAACAAAAAACTCACCAAAACCATTCAACAGTCCTAAATCTCTTTGATTTTCCCCATTAAAAATTATTCTGGTTTGTGTGTGTTTAAAGAGGAAAAACGTCTGTATGAGGCACTTCCAGGAGCAATGACGCATTTATAGGAAAGGTACTGGATTGGCCAATTTTTTTTTTTTCCATTAATACATTGTATGGAGCTAAACTGTAGATAAAAATAACAATGTGGGAATATGGGGTACTGGTAGGAGAGTTAGTATGGAAATACTCCCAGTTTTCAGAGATCATACCGTCTTAAATAACAGCTGAATTCCCCAAATAAAAAGATTTAAGTGTATGTCTCTAGTGGATCAAATAATCCTTAGATGAGCTACCTAAGTAGTCAGCAAAAAGAAGGGTACTTCATCTTGATTTAGCTCATAGCTCAAGCGCTACTGGAAGAGGCCTCTTTTGTGGTGATTGGCCGGTGAAATGCACTATTGTGCTGGTGCCTGGTTTGTGAGAGCTGGGGGTCTGGACGGTTGCTTAAAGAAGGACTGGTGTGGAAGAAGGAAACCATGTCTCTTCGGCTCCTGAAGCAAACAAAAGGTTTAGAGAGATGGAACAGCTTTGTTTGTTGTATCACATAATTAAGCCCTGCGTACATATTTACATCTGTATTTGAATGACACGTGTAATATATGCGTACACTGGATAAATTTAATGCATGGGGGGAAAGTTCTGAAAATCTCTGTACCGGGTGCAGGTGCCCAGCCGCCGGCAGCAACAGCAGCGGGCCGACTGCTGAGCCGGGCCCGGTGAGGAGGTGCCGCCGCCGACCGGTGCCGGACACAGCCGGCTCCAGCCGCCTCCACGGCCCCAGCACTGCTGGGCCCTGCTAAGCCCCTCAGCCCCGGGCGGGCGCCTCGGGGAAAGCCTGGGTAAGAAAGGGCAAAGCGCTGCCCAGCAGCCGGGGCTGAGGGAAACGCGGGGAGAAACAGCCTTGCGAGCCCCGCGGGGAGAGCGGCAGGAGGGGCGGAGGGACTGCCGGCGCCCCCACAGAGCTGCCCCTGCAGCCCCGGGACAGAGCCCGGCGGGGTAGGTGGACATGCCCTGAAAGAAGCAGGGGCCCAGGGAAAGCCCACGCTGAAGCAAGCCTACCCTGAAGGACTGCGGCCATGGGAAGGCCCCAGGCTGGATTTGGGGAGCCATGAGAGGAGGAAGGAGCAGGAGACTGTAAAGGGGGCTAACTGCAGCCCCCTATTCCCCATCCTCCTGCACTGCTCCGGCAGGGAGGGGGTAGAGGGATCAGGAGTAAAGGAGTGAAGTTTAGCCTAGGAAAAGGGGGAGAGTGCTTTTAGTTTTGCCTTTGTTTCTCAACCCAACTTTATTTTAGTTGGCAACAAATTACATTTTCCCAGGTCGAGACTGTTTTGTCCATGATGATAATTGGTAAGGGAACTCCCTGTGTTTACCTGGACCACGAGCTTTTCCATCTTATTTCTCCTCCCATCCTGTTGGGAAAGGGGAGTGAATGAGCAGCCCAGTGGGTGGCAGCCAACCAAAGTCAACAAACCATGATTTCACAGCAGCAAGTGAATTGTCATGGCCCCACTGGGTACAATGCTGACTATAGTATTTAACCACAGAAGAAAAAGCTGCTTATTGTCTCAAATTACCTATGAAAATTCAATTATGGTACAACATTTAGCATTTAGGAGCCAGAGAGGCATCAGTTGCAGAACATCAGCAGCTCCATGAAAAGGGAGGTCTTCTGTAACCTGTTGAGTAACGTGTGAGAAATAGGAAGGCTCTTTCCTGGTGCTGTCACAGAGGCATTGCTCTGAGGCAGCAGTTTTCTCAACTCAGAGAGGTGTCAGGTGAAGACTTGCTCTTGACCCTGTGTGAGTGTCCACAAGAAGACAGCTACAAAAATGCAGTACATTTTGCTTGGTAGGCTGCAGAGTCCAGCCTACATCCATTGTGCAAGAAGCATATGTGTCTTTGCCGAAGTGGGGACTCTACAAGGAAGTACTTGTTATGTTTGTTATCTTATTTTTAGAAAATACAAGGATTTACCAGGATCCATGTTCTGTTTTTGCAGTGACCTAGTTTGCACACAACTAGTGGGTTCTGTCTCCTCTCTCTTCAATTTTTCTTCTATGCTGTGAGGGTGCAAAGAGCATCCCTATGCCAGATTTCTGCTCTCTTAAGACATCAGGTATAAAATCAGAATTACAGTGTGGTTGAGTATTAGTCGTCTCTGCCAAAGAGGATTTTCCCCTTCAAAAAGCTAGGTCTGCCATGTTGCTTAGTCTAAGAATATGGTGACAATATGCTTGCTAAGGTAATAAAACCTGTATACCTTCTGCTGTGATTTGAAACTTTTGCATTAGGAAAGATTTGAATGCTTCCAAGAAACTGGAGAAAAACAAAACAAACAAACTAACAAACAAACCCCAAACCTACCTGCTATCCCTCACCCAAAACAATTCAATTGCCTAATGAAGTTGTTTGGCTCTTTTTATGAAGAGTTGTAGCAAGGTGTTTAATTGTGTCAGTCTGGGTTAACTTGTTTCCAGTTACACTTGCTCTGTTGGAAAGAAGCTCTATCAAAAAAACCCCACTCCAAAGTCTTGATTGTTCACAGGCCAGCTACATCTCACCTCCCTGAGAAACCTCCAGGAGGAACCTTATCTTGTTATATTCATTATCTGCAGCTAATGAAGGAGGGGTAGAATGAGGGATAGGCAGTTCCAGCAAACAGCTCCCATCCTCCTCTCCTTCCCCATTAGGTATAAGAACTGTGAAGAAACCAAGTTCCTCTTGAAGGTGCTTCAGCTAAGTAGGATGAATCCAGTAAGCCTGAGTCAGGAACTCCTAAGCTCTTACTGATGTAATGAACAACCTAAATAGCAAAGGCTGAAGCCAATCATCCTGAAGCAGTTTGAGCACTAAGTGAGCTCTGAGAGCCCTGTGATTCCAGAAGTAAAAGGCAATCAAAATATATGTTGTGCTGAGTGGAAGAAGAGGAAGAAGCAAAAGAGAGTTCTGAGATTGCCTGGATTTGTGGAAGACAAGGAGAAGAAAGTGTAGATGGCTTTTGACTCTAACAACAGCATTCATAGGTGTGTTAAAGAAGGGGAGACTTTCAGAAGGTAACTGGGTTTTGATAGTGGCTGGTCCACAGGCCTAACAATTTGTTCTGCTGAAAACAAGAATGCCCAGGCTGTGAGGAACAGATGCCAGAGTCTCTGAGGAAGTACATATTCACTAAGTGGCAGCTGAGGCAAAACAGCACCCCGGGCTGATGTGAACTGCGGGACACAGGGCCGCCACTACTTTGCAAAAAGAAACTACCTACCCATGTCAGTAAATGCTGGCTGTGAACTGCCACAGTATCACCAGAGGTAGTGGTTACATGTATTTGCCTGAAACCGCTAACTCGGACAGGAGTGTCGTCTCCTCAGAGGGGAGAGAGGCTGGGGCTACCTGAGCTCAGCCAGCCCCCTCTGAGGTGCTGAGCCTGGCCTGGCAGGCTTCAGGGACACAGGTGTCAGAGTCATATCATGACATTTACTGCCTCCCCAGACCAGCAACTTGGATGTTGGAGGGGGAAATCTGTGAACTTGAGCAACAGTGCAGCATCCTGTCTGAGCCCCTGGTGCAGGTGTTCTCCTGGCTGCGTGTTGTGTAGAGCTGGGTGTTAAAAGTATTACAGCTGGGCATCTTAATGGTAAGCCCTTCTGTTGTAAAGGAAAAAAAGCTGGGGAGTGTGTTCACTCCCAAGGCAGAACTTGTGCAGAGTACTGAGGATCTGATGAAGTTGTGCAGAGATGTTTGGTTCTGGCCACAGGCTCAGGATCTAGCTCTCTCGGGAGTCCTAACCCCTGAATGTCTAATAAATACTGGGCCCTGATAGCCCATGCCAGATCAGAGTGCCCCCTCCACCTCTGCAGAGCAGGGAGCACTGAGATGTGGGGGGTTGTGATGAGTACAGGGATGGAGAGGAGAAAGTAAGAGCAACATATAAACATACATAAGGAGATTCCAAACTGCTGTTTGGTGACTAAACTGAAAAAAGTGTAAAAATATACATGACCATGAAATTTTAAAGATGCCAAACATTAATTGGGAGCCAAAGGGAGATGAGTTACCCCAACTGAGAAGAAACAAAGGCATCTGCAAATAGCCAAGGAAGAAGACTTCTGCAAAGCAGGTGCTATATAACAAGACATACTATTTTAGACACTGTCACTTATTTTATTCAAACTTGCTCTTAAATCACTGGATGGTGCAGAAAAAGGCAAGAAAGCTGTTCTGGGTTCTCAGAGGTAACAACCAGCAGTTTTACCTATTTGTTTGATTCTGTTTTGCTTTGGTTTAGTTAACTGACCAGTTGATTTTATAAATAAGGTAGTAACCCTGGGGTTCAGTGATGAAAAGGTCAAGATTGAGACCACCATGTCTGTGAAGTGAGCTAATAATGAGGAAGAGATGTTATAAAGGTGCAAATTCAGTGAAACAGAAGATTGAGAATATGACATTTTCAGTGAGTAGAAAATTGTGAGATTCTGACAGGGAATAATTGAAAGTTTTGCCATTTAGAATAAAAAGTAGGGGTTTGAGCGATCAGCGATGTTGGCAGCATGGTTAGAAAAACTCTCCTTTTCAGTATATCCAGGTAACTGCAATTACTACAGCTGCATTCCTTTTAACATAAAGTACTGGTCAGGTACTGCTCTCAGCCAAGTTGATATATACATCAGAAAAAATTTCATTGACATTCAAGAGCTAATCTGGAGTTAGCTCCAGCACATCTGATAGCAGCATGTTGCACTTGGTCATCTTTTCACTTGTTGGTGGGAATGGCAGGAGCATCTGCAAAGGGTAGCCTTCTGGCTGTGCAAGGTCCCAAATGTGGTTGTTGAGACAAGCAGTTCTAGTTTGCCTTTTGCTCAGCAATGGCTTTAGATAGAAGAATAAGGTGCTAAGTATCATTAGCTGTGCTGGAGGGGAGAATGATTCTCTGATTCTGGGGATGTGGGAGGTACTATGTAGGTTTCCCCTCTGATCCTCTTCAAGGCTACATTCAGATTCAAATTATCTCAATTCTGAAATACAATACCGTTCAGCAGTGGTTTATGTGACACAGCCAGTAACTGATTTTTATAGCTCTTTCTTTCTGTCGTTGGAGAGTGAGAAAACCTATATTTGGCTGCTTTATTTTGTGTCTGTTTGGCTATGTCTTTGTATTATGTGGGTTAAAGAAGCCTGCCCCTCCAGAAAGGACCTGGAGTGCAGTTTGGTGTGCTAACATCAAGCTTGCATGATGTGGTTCACACAGTTTAGACGCTGTAAGAACTTAATGCTCACTTTAGGATCCAAAGGGCGTTGAAGTCTGTATAAAGAGCCCTGAATCAGGGCTCTGAATCAGGCCCTCACATTGTCCTTTACACTCATGCGACAACATGGTCCTTCAGGATAACTGGATGTAAGAATCCAGAAGGGAAGGGTCTTTGTAGAGATTTCAATACAAATTTGAATAATCCAAGCCAGGGGTAAACACTTGGGTAATAATGCATTGTTTGATGAAAACTGGTGGGAAAGTTGTTAATTCATACAACGAATACCTTCTGCCCAACTCTAAATAGATGAATCCTAGAAAACCTAGATGGATTGGAAGGGACCGCAAAGATCAGCTAGTTCCCTGTCATGGGCAGGGACACCCTCCACTGAGCCAGTGTCATAGTGACCAGCTCAGTGAAAGCATCTACTGAGTGAAAAACTTCTGCCTAAAAGGAAGCACACAGGATTTAAATAAAAAAAACAAACCCTGAAAAAAACCCACGTAAACCTAAACCTGACTGCATTGAGAAATGTCAAGAGAATAAACCTGAAAATGCTTACTGATATGATAGGTATTAGTAGCTTGCCTTCACCCTCAGTATGGTCTCTGGTTCTGGAAGTTTCCACCTCAGAAATTATTTGACCAAGTATGTCAGTTTCAGTGTTACTAAAACAATGGCAGGTTTTATTACACCTATTAAAGTTTATTTATGCCAGAGACTCCAGAAGCCCCAGTTATCCTTAGTCAATAGCAAGGCTCTAGCAACAGAAAGAGACAAAAATGGGAATTTCTCCTTGATTTTTGTTACAGTATCTGCCCCATGCACTGAGCTTCAAATGCCATCTTTACTCAGAATATTGTTTGAATGACTGTGCGTGCCCCAGGGAATGACTAAGAGCATTTTTATTTTCTCCTCTTTTTGTACTAGATTTTTAAAAAGTTTTATATCCTGCAGTCTGTGAGACAAATTCCAAATGTTTCACAAGCTGGAATATTTCAGGCAGCTCTCCTCTATTCAGAAGTGTACCTCATTTAGACAGAGGGTCACAACCTGTCCTTACTTACAGCCTATGAAGCTGACATGATCAGTGTTAAGTCCTAGTTTCTCTCTTCCTCATAGTTCACCTTGGCCTTGACCAGATTTGCCTTCCCTGAAATAAGGTGTGAGGGACAGGTGTGCTCTGCCTTGCACTGCATGGGCCCCCTCTCCTCACTGTCCACACGTTCTGACCACATCCCCTTTCCTTCCAGAAGGTGCACATCTGGATGCCAGACCTGAGTATAGGCACAGCCACTTGAGACCTATAGTAAAATTTGCATGGGACTCTCTTTTCAGCACTGAAATTAATCAGCTAAGGCCTGATGGTATGAATTCTCTAACTTAAAGATTTCTTTTGATTCCTTATGTGGAAAATCAGTTGGTCTCTGGGGTGCTTCTACGTAACTGTTTTAGTTCAGATGAGGAAAGAGTTTTTTAAGCAATTTTCTTGGTTGTCAACCTTACTCTGCTCTGCTTCTTATTTGTATTGAAGAGATGTTAACTTCTGGATGAAAACAAACCTAAAGATATCCTCTGGGTGCACACTGATATGCTCCCAACACTCACAGGCATCCAGTTCACAGGATCAGGCTAAGCCTAGACCAAAGTAAGCCCTTTCAAAGTCTGCACAGTGTTCATGTCAGATCCTCTGTATCAGCTGTTGCACTCTACAGATCCCTTCTTCCTGTGCAGCACTATTTGGTAACGTAGACCTAGCCTAAGAGGGTAATAAAGCAAAACTATTCCAGGTCACATTAAACTGTCTCAGGCAAGTGGCATGCATACAATAATGTAGTATGATAAATGCTCCAGAGTTATGTAAATTCTGGCATTTCATTTTCTGGTACTTTATTTCACAACAATGTAGATGTGGACAGTATCAACAGAGTTGTAGTGATGTTTGTGAATACTAGTAATAATAATAGGAAACCTTGCACCTTGAAACTCTGATTTAGATTCTCCTGTTTCATATTTTTATATAACCTTTAAAGGACTTCTCAAAAAAAAATACTAACATGAAACACTTTTCAGAGGGTTTTATCGTGTCCTCAGAACTGTGCAATGAGACAACTCTGTGACATCCCCTATGTAAAACCGTGGCTTCCATGAGAGCAGAGATGCCCACCACCTGCTCCTTGCTGGAGGACTAGAGACAGGGGCTTTACTTCTCAGAAACAACTTTGGATGAGAATCAACTGTAACATCTGCTGGTGTCCTCAGCTCAGTTATCCTTTTTCAGTCCTCTCAGTACCCAAACTATTGGGGGGATTTTCACAAGAGGAAACACAATGTTCTTCCACAGGTCCCTGAGAACACTCTACCAGTGAAGTGACTCAGTCCCATTATCATCCCATATTATCTACTGAACCACATTCAGACCCCACAGACCCTGGTGTTCGCTACACCCTAAGCTAAGAACAGAAGTTCTTGTGTTCCTCGTTTTGCACTAGCCTGATAAGGGTAACTGGTCAAAATATAGAGAAGCCTTCCTTTCAGTTGGTAGGCTTTTGAGTCTGTGATGTTTGGGATGAAACAGATAAAAACCATCATAGACAAGAAAGTGTGGGAGAAGGGATAGAAGGCTTGTACTGTGAAAGTGACAGAATTTATAACAAGGTAACCAGAAGAGAAAGGGAAAAAACACAGTAAAACCACGGAGATTGGCTCTGCACCTTAAGTCACACATGTTCACCCATGAGAACTGTTAGACCCATAAGACCTTCAAAACTGAAATAGGTGACCTGCTGGCTCCTCACCCTGTGATCCTCAGGATGACACGTATAGCTGTGATGTGGAGGACAGCAATCTCTCTGCTTCTGTGTCTTGCTGAGTAGGTGAAAGAACATGAGGGACAGTTCCTCAGCTTATTTATGCAGAACTTGAAATGAGCATAAAATTTAAAAATTGAAGAATTGTTTACTTATTCCTACTCAGAGATTAGAGAAGTCAGTAGAGAAAGTGTCTCCTCTATATCAACTTCATAGAATGGTTTGGGTTGGAAGGGACCTCAGGGATCATCTACTTCCAACCCCCCTGCCATGGGCAGGGCCACCCTGCACTAGACCAGGATGCTCAAAACCCCATCAGATCTGGCCTTGAGCACTTACAGGGAAGAGGCACCCACAACTTCTCAGGGCAACCTAATTCCAGTGCCTCACCATCCTTATCATAAAAAAATTCTCCCTTATATCTAGTATAAATCTACCCTTTTCCCATTTAAAGCCAGTACCCCTTGTCCTATCACTACATGCCATTGTAAGCAGTCTTTCTCCAGCTTTTCTGTAGGCCCCCTTTAAGTACTGGAAGGCTACTATAAGGTCACAGAATCATGGAATATTAAGGGTTGGAAGGGACCTCTGGAGATCATCTAGTCCAAGCCCTACCAGAGCAGGATCACCTAGAGCAGGCTGCACAAGACAGCATCAGGATTGAGCTTCTCATCAACCAACACCCCCAAGTCCATCTCCTCAGGGCTGCTCTCTATCTGTTTTCTGCCCAGCCTCTATTTGTGCTTGGGATTGCCCCAAGCCATGTGCAGGACCTCGCACTTGGCCTTGTTGCAGTTCATGCAGGCCCACCTCTCAAGCCTGTCACACTGGATAGCATCCCTTCCCTTCAGTGGGTCACCTGCACCACACAGCTTGGTGTTGTTGGCAAACTTCTTGAGGGTGCACTCGATCCCACTGTCCATGTTAAAGATATTAAACACAGATGGTCCCAATACTGACCCCTGAGGAACGCCGCTTGTCATTGATCTCCACTTGGACACTGAACCATTGACACAACTCTTGAAGTGTGACCATCCAGCCAATTCCTTGTTCACCAAGTGATTCATGTCAAATCCATGTCTCTCCAGTTTAGAGACAAGAATGTCATATGGGACAGTGTCCCATATTGTGCTTTGCACAAATCTGGGTAGATGACATCACTTGCTCTTCCCTTATCCACCAATATGGTAACCCCACTGTAGAAGGCTACCAAACTTGTCAGGCACAATTTGCCCTTAGTGAAGCCATCTTGGCTGTCACTAATCACCTTCTTATTTTCCATATGCCTGAGCAGAGTTCTCAGGAGGATCTGCTCCATGATCTTGCCAGACACAGAGGTGAGACTGACCAGCCTGTAATTCCCTTGGGTCTTTCTTTTTTCCCTTTTTTGAAAATGGGGGTTATGTTTCCCCTTTTCCAGTCATTGGGAACTTCACCAGACTGCCACAATTTCTCAAAAATAATAGTGGCTTAGCAACTGTTTCCTCAGGACCCACAGATGCACCTCATGGAGTCCCATAGACTTGTGCACCTTCAGGTTTTTTAGGTGGTCTTGAATGTGATCTTCTCCTACAGTGGTCAGTCATGTCAATGTCAAGGCAAAATGCCATTGAGTACCTTAGCCTTCTCCATATCCCAGGTAACTAGGAGCCTGTCCTGGTTCTGGCCAGGACAGAGATAACTCCTCCAAACAGCCAGCACAGGTGAGCTGAGCTGGCCTAGGCTGTTCTCCACACCTTGTGACATCACGCCCGGTAAAGGCACTGGTTGGGGGAGGGCAGGCACAGCTCCCGGAGCTGTTTGAGTGCATTTGGGTTTGAGCACATTTGGTTTGAGCGCATTTGGGTCGGTTGTTGCATCAGTGCAGTGCTCTGTGTTATCACCTCATCAGGTAAAGTGCTCCGTGCCATCACCATGTATGTGTATTCTGACATGGGCTATGTTGTTGTTCCCCTCTGGTGGTGCTGTGTCAGTAACTGCCTGTATCTCAACCTGTGGGGCTCTGTCTGTCTCTCCTCCCGGGGGAGGGGTGAGCAAGCGGTGTGTCATCTATGACAAGGTGACCCGCTTAATGGACGAGGGGAAGGCTGTGGATGTGATCTACCTGGACTTTGGTAAAGCCTTTGACACAGTTTCTCACAGCATTCTGACTGAGAAACTGGCTGCCACTGGCCTGGACAGGTGGACCCTCAGCTGGGTTAAAAACTGGTTGGATGGCCAAGCCCAGAGGGTGGTGGTGAATGGAACAAAATCCAGCTGGAGGCCGGTCATGAGTGGCGTCCCCCAGGGCTCAGTCCTGGGTCCAGTCTTGTTCAACATCTTTAGCAATGATCTCGACGAAGGGATTGAATGCTCCCTCACTAAGTTTGCAGATGACACTAAACTAGGAGGAAGTGTTGATCTGCCTGAGGGTAGGGAGGCTCTTCAGAGGGATCTGAACAGACTGGACCGATGGGCTGAGTCCAATGGGATGAAGTTTAACAAGGCCAAGTGTAGAGTGCTGCACATGGGACATAATAACCCCATGCAGAGCTACAGGCTTGGGGGAGACTGGCTGGAGAGCTGTCAGGCAGAGAAGGACCTGGGGGTGTTGGTTGACTGCAGGCTGAATATGAGTCAGCAGTGTGCTCAGGCAGCCAAGAAGGCCAATGGCATCTTGGCTTGTATCAAAAACAGTGTGGCCAGTAGGTCTAGGGAGGTGATTGTGCCCCGGTACTCGGCATTGGTGAGGCCGCACCTCGAGTACTGTGTCCAGTTCTGGGCTCCTCACCACAAGAAGGACATGGAGGTCCTGGAGCGTGTCCAGAGAAGGGCAACCAGGCTGGTGAAGGGGCTGGAGGGAAAATCCTATGAGGAGCGTCTGAGGGAGCTGGGGCTGTTTAGCCTGGAGAAGAGGAGGCTGAGGGGAGACCTTATCACCACCTACAATTACCTGAAGGGCGGTTATAGAGAGGTAGGTGATGGTCTCTTCAGCCAGGTGACAGGTGATAGGACAAGGGGGAATGGCATGAAGCTGTGCCAGGGCAGGTTTAGATTGGATGTTAGGAAAAAATTTTTTACTGAAAGAGTTGTCAGGGCCTGGAACAGGCTGCCCAGGGAGGGGGTTGAGTCACCTTCCCTGGATGTGTTCAAAAAAAGGGTAGATGAAGTACTTAGGGATATGGTTTAGTTTAGGATGTGAATGGTTGGACTTGATGATCTTAAAGGTCTTTTCCAACCTTATTATTCTGTGATTCTGTGATTCTGTGGGATGCTCAGCCAGAGGCTGAACCACAACAGTGTCCCATTTTCCCTTGGATGGGGGGGTGGTCACATTTTCACTCATCTTCCTTTTATTACTGACATAACCATAGAAGCTTTGCTTGTTGCCCTGGCCAGCCCTGGCCAGCCCTGGCCAGATTTCATTCTTCAGCTTTCCTGGCCACTCCTCCCTCCTTGGCTTTGTCCCATGGTACTCTACCAAGCAGATTCCTGAAGCCCAGGGAGGTGAGCTTTCTGTGCACCCTCCTTGCTGTCCTAAGGATCTTGAACTCCAACATTTGGTTGCATGGTCACCGCAACCAAGGCTGAGCTTCATATTCCCCACCAGCATCTCCTTGTTGCTGAGAGCAAGGTCCTTCTGAACTTCCTTCTGAGCTTCCACTGACAACACTGTGGCAGCCACCGTATCTACAAAAAGAAGCAGAATTGCCCGGGGAATTGAGCTGCACTGAGAACAAGAGAAAGACTTTTTATTCTCCTGTTCCTGGCAGGGTGGCTGTTTTCCATGGGAAGACTGAAGAACTGGGAGCACTGTTCAGTGTAGGATAACCAAGGACAGCTCCTTGGTCAAGAATGACTAAGATTATCCTCCTGGTGAGACACACTGTAAAACTGCAGAGGATGAGAGCAGACCTTAGTGAATTGTTATGATGGTCTTCCTGCCTATCCTTGCAACAGTAGAAATCATCAGAGAGGTGTTAATTGCAGGAGCCTAAAAGCGAAGCTAGATAATATTTCCCAAGGTACTAAGGTGCCACCAAACCATGTATAATGTTTACTGCATGGGAATTGGGATACAAAAAATTACCCTTGTTTTTTGCATGTTCACACCAGCACAAGAAAAAAAGGCAATGGACTACAGTTAAAGCTACTCTAGGAGTGAGGTTCACCGATCATTAAAGAAAGTATAAGAAGACCCATTTTTTCTGCCTTTTGTGTATCCCCATCCCTTTATGGTTTCCTCAGTCTTGTGAGCCCAATTTTTGTTTGTGAATAGGTAACTATTCCCTGGTAAGAGCACTTTGGAAAAAATGACTAGTGCCTGTTAGGTTTAAGAAAGGAAAGAAAAGAATAAGAAAAAAGAACCCCAAAAGACCCCAACCCCAACAGCAAATAAAATTATTTTGCTAAGCTTTTGAAAACTGCTTTTTAGTAGCTGTGCAAAAAGGAAAATGGCATTTTGCAATGCCTACTGAAGATCAGATCCTATAAACTGGCATCTATCTGCTCACTGATGTCTACAAAAGAATGCTACAGTATGCTGCTTGCTCTCTTAAAGGAAAGGAACAATACTCCTAGAGGCTCTAATTTACAAACATTTCTGAAGTGCAGAAGGAAAAGGCCTGATGTATATACTGATGTGGTTTATTTTTGTTTGTCACAATGAAGGGGAAGAAACTTTTCCAGTTCCAAAGTCAAAGAAGCTTCTTTGTGTATGTGTGTGAGTGTGTGTGTGTAGCAGATCAGATGAAGAAGAAATTACTTGTTGCAGCTGTGAAAAAAGTTGGATGTTTCAGTTAAATATTTATGGAAGGCAACTTCATAAATGGCACAAGCCACTTGGCCTAGCTGGCTGGTCAGCAAGGCAGGGAAGAAGGAAGGCAGAGGGGCACAAATGAAGGCAGGCAGTAAGGCAAGCAGGACAGAAGGTAGGCAGAAGGAAGGGAGAAAGAAAGGAAGGAGGGCAGAAAGTTGAAATCTTACATTAGCTTTTCTGTACCTAGTCAGTTGTTTAAATTTGCTTCACATTCATACGTCTTCACATTGACACGTGATATTTACCTGTTTCCATTTGCTGGGTTTAGTGCCCATAATAAACTGTTGCTGCAACGAAACAACAACTCCAATGTCACAGGCTCCTGATGGCCACGAATTGATGTCTCAGCTCAGTGAAATGCTGTTGTGGAGGAAATCAATTAAATCTGTAGTTGGGTTACGTTAAGTCCTGAGTAATTTGAGGCATGAAAGAACATGAGGAGTGAATGAGCGCTCCTACTCCTACAGAGCTGTTCTTGTGCATTTGAAGGGAATCATGGTTTTGATGTCAGTACCAGTTCTGTTTGCAATGGCAGGAGTGTAAGTGCATGAAGGGCGTTTTTATCAGACATTCAGTCTGGCACCCTTTGTCAAAACAGCACTCAAACACTCGTGTGTCAGCCAAAATAGGTGTTTGGATGTTAATAGAGCTGACATGGAAGTTTAAACATTGTGTAGGATGAAAGGTGAGCTTGAGGAAAGTCTAGAGAATACATTTAAGTGTGTGAATACTCCAGGCCCATGTAAGACTCTCAGTGTTGCCCAATACAAGGGAAAATAAAAAGACAAAGCCAAGCTTCTGGCAGCTTCCATCCCCATGTCTTTCCCTCTGCTTGCTTCTAGTAGGGCTAAACTAGGCAAATAGAGAAGACCATTATAGTGAAGAAAGTAGGCATGTCCATTACTAGCAAATGAGCTTCCAGGTCTCGGAGCTCGAGAAACCTACAATACAATTTGCTGAATTTTCTTTTTCGCTTCTGAGGACTGACTGCCCATAGTCCCATTCCTTTCCCTTCTGCACCAGCAATGTCCAGCCAGCACACTAGCAGGCAAATGTGGTGCCAGGGAAGAAACACCGACGTTCCTAGCAGTTGTCTAGCATCCAGCTCTTTCTTCAGAATCTCCTTTGTTTTATACAGGTTTCAGGTCACAGATCTGGCAGGAAACAAGTTAAAGTGAATAATTTGTTCTGATTTGGCAAAATGTAAAGACTCTCTTGGATGAATTTAAGATAAAATAAAAACCTGTGGTCTACTCATGTCTTGAAAGAGCCTCAACACTCAGAATAAATGATAACGTATCAGCTAGTGCATCCATTTGACAGTCTGAAGTCCTTAATCTTCAGTCCTTATGGTTCTCTGATTGCCCCTTCTCTGATTCTTACTAGCTCCTTCTGAGTTCTAGTACCAGGAATTGTCTGCAGTGATTCTGTTTCAATTACAGCCAGTTGTCCATAATCTGAGTTTCTGATATGCTTCATATAATATTATTGTCAGGCTGGTACATTAAGTCTGTGTTTTTATACCTTTCCTTTAAAAAACAGAAAGAAGACTCTTATTTGCAAATTCACAAATTATGCAAGTCTGTCCATGATGGCCAAGGCAAATTAAAAGGAAAAAAACAGCATAATGTATTCCACCAGTGTGTGAAGGACACTGCTGGATTTGTCTAAATGGGATAGAACTTTGGGGTGTGAGCTGAATCATCAGCTAAATTCAGGTGATCAGCTGGTATCAGTGACTGCAAAAAGCCCCCAATTTCCCTCCGTGCCCACACGCAGCTTCAGAATTCAAGGTGATGCTGACCCTTTCTCCTGAGTGTGTCTCTGGTTCTGTCGTGGTTTTGCCCCGGCCGAGGGCCGCACCCCACACAGTCGCTTGTACTTTTAAAAGGAAGGGGGAAGGAGAGTTGGGGGAGGGGGAAAAGGGAAGGAAGAAAGGAGGAAAAGAAACCACAACCTAGAAACCAGAACCACGCAGGTTGGGATAAGGATAGTTTACTAAACAATAACAGCAAACTAGATATAACAATAACAGAAGTTTAAAGCACAAAATATATGAAACTGGTGATACACAATGCAATTTCTCACCAAACCACACAACTCAGGCCGCACAGCTTAGAGCCCGTCCCGGACAACCCGACCGCCCCAGAAACCGCACGTCCTGGCGTTGTCTCCCCCTCTTCCCCCCAGTCCCCCCTTAAACTGAGCATGACGTAACTGGTATGGAATATGCTCTTTGGCCAATTCGAGTCACCTGTCCTGGCTTCGTCCCCTCCTTTCTCACTAGTAAGGAAGTATGCAGAGCTGAGAAAGGTACTTGATTGCCCGGCAACAAATCGGAGACATCAGGGTGCTATCAGCACTATTCTCATGCTAACACCCAAACATGGCATTCCATTCACTGCTAAAAAAAAAGTTTAACTCCATCATAGCTGAAACCAGGACATTATCCACCCCTTATTCCATACCATTTACGTCATGACCAGATCCAACAATTTTCTTTGGGTACAACCAGTTTCGTGTTTCACACACCCATATATGTATGTACACATGTATGCACACATACGTGCATACAGATCTTATTCCCTCAGTCTGTGAATCATCCCTCTGAAGTTGTTGAGTTCATTTAGTCCATGATTTTCAGGCTCCATTTGTCGTAACAGTTTCTCAGGATAGTTGTATGTTCCATTGGCTCGTTGCATGCTGCATCTCAGGCTCTTGACTGATACACCTGGCATGGTCCATGCTCATAGTCTGTGGGTCAGAGTTTATTTTCAACGGGAGCAAAAAGTTCTTGAGAGGCCAGGCTTTAGTTCCATCATCATGGCACTCATTCTTCATTAACTTGTATGACTCCGGCTATAATGCTATGGTACAACATACAGCAATCATAACAATAATGAATATACAATAATGGGTTATTTGGCAATTATTATAATTTCTACTTTATTAATTATATTGGCTATTCTCACCCAAAATTAAATCCCCTTGAGGTACACATCGAACTTCTCCATCCCTCTGCATTACCCACCAAGTACAGCCAGGTCCTTGAGCAAAAACAATTCCAGACATGGGTTTACCTTTGCCTGAAGCAGGAATGACCCAAACTCTCTTTCCCAATACACTCTTCATATGCACTACTGGCACTCTGTCTCCCTCTACAGTACGTGGAAATTTTGCCTGGGCAGGGCCAGCCCGATTGGTAGATCCCCTAGAGTTAACTAACCACGTGGCTTGGGCCAAATGTGTATCCCAATGCTTGAATGTCCCACCACACATTGCTTTCAGTGTAGTTTTTAAAAGTCCATTATATCGTTCAATTTTCCCAGAGGCCGGTGCATGGTAAGGAATGTGGTACACCCACTCAATGCCATGCTCTTTGGCCCAGGTGTCTATAAGAGTGTTTCGGAAATGAGTCCCATTGTCTGACTCGATTCTTTCTGGAGTACCATGTCGCCAGAGGACTTGCCTTTCAAGGCCCAGAATTGTATTTCGAGCAGTGGCATGGGGTACGGGATATGTTTCTAGCCAGCCGGTAGTTGCCTCCACCATTGTAAGCACATAACGTTTGCCATGGCGGGTTTGTGGGAGGGTGATGTAATCAATCTGCCAAGCCTCCCCATATTTATATTTCATCCACCGTCCTCCATACCAAAGGGGCTTTAACCGCTTAGCTTGCTTGATTGCAGCACATGTCTCACATTCGTGGACAACTTGTGCGATGGCGTCCATGGTCAAGTCCACCCCTCGATCCCGAGCCCATCTATATGTTGCATCTCTCCCTTGATGACCCGAGGTATCATGAGCCCATCGAGCCATGAATAATTCACCCTTACGTTGCCAGTCTAGATCTACCTGAGCCACTTTAATCCTAGCAGCCTTATCTACCTGATGGTTGTTTTCATGTTCCTCCATGGCCCGACTCTTAGGTACATGGGCGTCGACATGACGTACCTTTACAACAAGTTTCTCTAACCGAGCAGAGATATCTTGCCATAAGTCATCAGCCCATATAGGTTTGCCTCTACGCTGCCAGTTGTTCTTTTTCCACTGCTGCAACCACCCCCACAGGGCATTCGCCACCATCCATGAATCAGTATAAAGGTAGAGCCTTGGCCACTTTTCTCTCTCAGCAATGTCCAGGGCTAACTGGATGGCCTTCACCTCAGCGAACTGGCTTGATTCACCTTTTCCTTCAGTGGCTTCTGCTACTCTTCTTATAGGATTCCATACAGCGGCTTTCCATCTCCGATGCTTACCCACAATGCGACAAGACCCATCAGTGAACAGGGCATATCGCTTCTCATTCTCTGGCAGTTCGTTGTAGGGTGGGGCTTCTTTAGCGCGTGTTACCTCCTCATCCTCTGGTGACATCCCAAAATCTTTGCCTTCTGGCCAGTCTGTGATCACCTCCACAATTCCTGGGCGATTGGGGTTTCCTATTCGAGCCCGCTGTGTAATTAGTGCAACCCACTTGCTCCACGTAGCATCAGTGGCATGGTGTGTAGAAGGAACCTTCCCTTTGAACATCCAGCCCAGCACCGGCAGTCGGGGTGCCAGGAGGAGCTGGGCTTCAGTTCCAATCACTTCTGAGGCGGCTCGAACCCCTTCGTAGGCGGCCAGTACTTCCTTTTCTGTTGGAGTATAATTGGCCTCAGATCCTTTGTAGGCCCGACTCCAAAACCCCAGCGGTCGACCTCGAGTCTCCCCTTGTGCTTTCTGCCAGAGACTCCAGGTCGGGCCGTTCTCCCCAGCTGCAGTGTAGAGCACATTTTTAATATCTGTCCCTGTCCGGACAGGCCCAAGGTCCACTGCATGGACTATCTCGCGTTTGATCTGCTCAAAGGCTTGCTGTTGCTCAGGGCCCCATTGGAAATCATTCTTCTTTCGAGTTACATGGTAGAGTGGGCTCACAATGAGACTGTAGTTTGGGACATGCAGTCGCCAAAAACCTATAACACCTAAGAAAGCTTGTGTTTCCTTTTTGTTGCTTGGTGGAGACATAGCTGCTATTTTATTAATAATGTCCATTGGGATCTGACGACGCCCATCCTGCCATTTTATTCCTAAAAACTGGATTTCTCGCGTAGGCCCCTTGACTTTACTTCGTTTTATAGCAAAACCGGCTTCTAAAAGGATTTTAATTACCCTGTTTCCTTTTTCAAAAACTTCCTCTGCTGTGTTGCCCCATACAATGATGTCATCGATATACTGCAGGTGCTCTGGTGCTTCACCCTTTTCCAGTGTATTCTGGATTAGTCCATGGCAGATGGTGGGGCTATGTTTCCACCCCTGGGGCAGACGATTCCACGTGTATTGGATGCCTCTCCAAGTGAAAGCAAACTGTGGCCTGCACTCTGGCGCCAGTGGGATCGAGAAGAAAGCATTCGCAATGTCGATTGTGGCGTACCACTTGGCTGCCTTCGATTCCAATTCATACTGGAGCTCTAACATGTCTGGCACAGCAGCACTCATACCTGGAGTGACTTCATTTAGGCCACGATAATCTACTGTCAGCCTCCACTCTCCATTGGACTTCCTCACTGGCCATATGGGACTATTAAAGGGTGAGTGGGTTCGGCTGATCACTCCCTGATTCTCCAGTTGACGAATCAGCTTATGGATGGGAATCAGGGAATCTCGGTTAGTACGGTATTGTCGTCTGTGCACCGTCGTCGTAGCAACTGGCACTTGCTGTTCTTCACCCTTCAACAACCCCACAACAGCAGAATCCTCCGAGAGTCCAGGCAAGGCACACAATTGTTCAATTTCTTCTGTTTCCAAAGCAGCTATTCCAAAAGCCCATCGGTACCCTTTTGGGTCTTTAAAATACCCTCTACGTAGATAATCTATACCTAAAATGCACGGAGCTTCTGGACCAGTCACAATGGGGTGTTTTTCCCAGTCCTTCCCAGTTAGGCTCACCTCAGCCTCTAGCACAGTTAGTTGTTGGGATCCCCCTGTCACTCCAGAAATACAAACAGGTTCTACCCCTTCATGATTCGATGGCATTAGAGTACACTGGGCACCAGTATCCACCAGAGCTTTGTACTCTTGTGGGTCTGATGTGCCAGGCCATCGGATCCACACAGTCCAATAAACCCGATTATCCCTCTCCTCCACCTGGCTGGAGGCAGGGCCCCTCTATTGCTGCTGATCATATTTGTTTTCCACTGGTTGCATAAAGGACGTAGAGGTCCCTTCAAAAGGATCAGGCACATCAGACATATAGGTAGGCCTTCCAGTTGGTCTAGGGAACTGCCCAGTAGAAACTGGTGCAGCCTTCTTCCTGGCAGAATCTCGTTGTGCGAATGTTTTACCCCGCAGCTCATTTACTCGTGCTCGAAGGGCTGAGGTGGGCTGCATATCCCATTTCCTCATGTCCTCTCCATGATCAAGCAGGTAAAACCACAATGTACGTCGTGGTGTGTATTCTCCCTCTTGGAACGATGGACGCTTTCTCCCAGTAGCTGCAACATTGCTCCATACGGGTTGGGAGTTGGACACATTGTTGTCAAGTCGTTGAACCAGTTTCTCTACTGCTGCAATGACGGAGAGGGAAACATTGTCTTGGTATTTCCGGAGTCGGCAGGCCACCTCATTTACGGTTGGCGGATTCGTATCATCCCAGTCAATTGCTGCCAGTGAATTGGTATACCCTGCTGGTGCACTTCGTACAACCTTACGCCACATATCTGGAGTGCATAGGACTTCATCGGGATCAGAGGGAAGCCGTGAATTGTCCAGATCATAATAAATTATCTCCCGTACAGCTAATTCTCTCAGGTGCTGGACAGATGTCTCTATGCTGTTACACTTAGGTGTCTGGCATGTAATATATTCCTTTATGGGATATCTTTCCTTCACACTTGACAGTAGTCGCCTCCAGAGGCTGAGGATTTCCGGCCTCCTCCCAATTGCTTTGTCAATTCCTCCTTCTCTAGCTAGGGATCCCAACTGCTTGGCCTCTCTGCCTTCTAATTCCAAACTACTGGCCCCGTGATCCCAACATCGGAGCAACCAAGTGATAATGTGCTCACTTGGGTGGCGAGTGAAATCTTTTCGAACCTCACGCAGCTCACTCAGAGTCAGGGATCGGGTAACAATCTCTGGTTCTGCCTCATCCTGATATCCTCGAGATGATCCCGGTTGATCATCATCCTTATCCGTCACTATACGAACTGATTTCTTTGTGCCTTTCCTCTTTTGTACGGGAGCAACAGACACTGGTGTGGATTGGTTTTTCAGATCATCTGCAGTGTCTGCTGTAGAGATTACAGTAGCTGCAGTGTCGGTCACAGGGGTTGCAGTAGCTGCAGTGTCAGCCCCAGTGGTTGCAGCAGCTATAGTATCTGCCAGTCTGTTTCCTTTCCCTTCTCCCTGACAGTGCTGACAGTGCTGACAGTGCTGCCTGCTATCAAGCAGTGTTTGATAAATAGTGGCCAGAGCCCAGCACAGTGCAGTAAGGTGTCCATCTCTGGGAAACCTACAGCAATTTTTCCTTAGGTATGCAGTCACTTGATCGGGGTCTTGTAGCTGTTCAGGAGTGAAATTCCAAACCATCGGGCGTGAGAAAGTACCTAGGTACTCGCCCATACTTTGCCACATGCCCTGCCACTCGTGATTATTCTGTCTCGGAGAAAGCTCTTCAGTGGTATTCATAAACCTATGCTTGATATATAACAAAAACTGAACCATCTGCACCAAACCTACCAATAGCAAAATGCTAGTTTGAATATCCCAGAGATATTGAAGATTTTCAAAAACTGCCCTAAGAGCTGTTGTATTTAGCCCAAAGGAAAAGAAAGCAGTGCCCCCACCATACCGGCTGCTGTTATTAACCCCTCCCTGTCCAAAGAATGGACAGGACAGCAAAACCTCATACAGGTACCAGCTTAAGCTCATGATCATCGATATTATTGTATCATAGACCGATATCATAAAATACACTATAATGAAGTATGGGAACAAATACGGGAGCCACAGACCTGAGAGAGTAAAGAATCCTGCCAGGATTGTATACAGCATGCGGTGGTTTTGCTGCCACAGCCTTGTAAATAAATACCACAACATCGTGACCAGAGATTGCTTAAACAACAGTGCTTATCTTAATTGCGATAGTTAGGGTCAGATCTACCGTTATCCCAACCGTTCGTGCCCCACGTTGGGCGCCAAAATAACTGTCGTGGTTTTGCCCCGGCCGAGGGCCGCACCCCACACAGTCGCTTGTACTTTTAAAAGGAAGGGGGAAGGAGAGTTGGGGGAGGGGGAAAAGGGAAGGAAGAAAGGAGGAAAAGAAACCACAACCTAGAAACCAGAACCACGCAGGTTGGGATAAGGATAGTTTACTAAACAATAACAGCAAACTAGATATAACAATAACAGAAGTTTAAAGCACAAAATATATGAAACTGGTGATACACAATGCAATTTCTCACCAAACCACACAACTCAGGCCGCACAGCTTAGAGCCCGTCCCGGACAACCCGACCGCCCCAGAAACCGCACGTCCTGGCGTTGTCTCCCCCTCTTCCCCCCAGTCCCCCCTTAAACTGAGCATGACGTAACTGGTATGGAATATGCTCTTTGGCCAATTCGAGTCACCTGTCCTGGCTTCGTCCCCTCCTTTCTCACTAGTAAGGAAGTATGCAGAGCTGAGAAAGGTACTTGATTGCCCGGCAACAAATCGGAGACATCAGGGTGCTATCAGCACTATTCTCATGCTAACACCCAAACATGGCATTCCATTCACTGCTAAAAAAAAAGTTTAACTCCATCATAGCTGAAACCAGGACAGGTTCCTGTGATCTGTATCAGGTATTTATCAGCTGCCATCTGGGTTAACAAAATTCTCTGTACCTAAAACAATGCATCAGCTCCAGCAGTTGCAAAAGTCATCTTTTTGCTGCCTCCAGGGCTTGATCACTGCCTGAAAATATTCCAAAATCTCTTTGCTAAGTAAAGTTTTTCTATTACAGTGACCACGGCAAGGATTGTATGGCATCAACTGGGACCTCCCTTATTGTGGATTAATTTACAGGAGTTGTATCGAAAGAGCCCCAGTTATTGAAACAGCAGTCCAAAACCCTGAACCTAATAGTGAGTGAGTATGTGCAAGCTAAAAGATACACGCATCTCAGAAGATATTTGACTTTCCCAAACTTGAGTCATCAGCATAACATAGCATTCAGCTGCGTCTCCCTTTCTCCTGTTAAAAAGCATATTAGGACATAAATGAGTTCACACCCCTTCCCACACTATCAAAGGAAAACCATTGCATCCATATAGCCTTGGCTTGGAAATCACATCGACTGGAAAAACTGTTCTACAGACACTTCAGAGCAAAACTTCTAGAAATGTGGTCAGGCTGCAATCGGACAGCATAAAAAGATGGTGATTCCCTTCTGACCTGAAGCAGACAGACGTCCAGATCCCACCTGCATTAGGCAGACAGGTGTCCTGCTTCCTGCAGCATGCCATTGCGTTTGTGGCAGGGCAGGCGCGGAGCACAACACGCGCAGTGCCTCGGCCATCGCGGCCACACTCGTGTGTTGTCAGCAGGAGTCAAGTCGATTATTAGCAGGAGTCAAAGAGGAAAGCAGATTTGTATTAACATGCCGGAGTGTGACACGGGACAGCTGAGGTATGGGCACATTTTTGCTGCCCTCTGCAGTCCGCCGTCCCAGGCAGCTGCCAGCTCTGTCTCTTGGCCAGCAATAGCCCTGACAGACAAGAGGAGAAAAAAGGTGCTGGAAAAAAACCCATTCCAATTATGAAGTGTCAGCCTAGTTGAGTTTTCTGTGGAGGAGGCAAGATTAGGAACTATATCCTTCTGCACAGACGCAATTTATAAATAGTATTATTTCTTAGAAATACTTATGTCATAGGAAAGAATGAATTAGATTTTACACTGCAGTCTTTTGTATATATAGGTCTGATGTCTCTACTGCCTATGTTTACTGGTTTTCTTCCGCACCCCAGCTCTTACTGACCATTGCCAATTTGGCAGTGTGTCCAAGGCACCCTTACTTGTGCGGGTGTAACATGGAGCCACTCTAGGTATGTCTAGGAAGTCTAGTGAATCTGGTCAACTGCAGAGCTGTTGCACATGTGAAGACCGGTTCAGTACTGCTGGGGCAACACAGCTCACCCCAGGCCCCCCACCATGCTATGGTTTCTAGGGCTACACATGCTGACAGGGAAATATGAACATAAACATCATGAAAGCAAAAATGAAGAGGCTGTGGGACCCACACTGTCTGAACAAATATAAGAGCCCCCAAGTTTCAAATGAAATGGAGTGACACAGCCTTGTAAAAAAATTACCATCAGGGAGAGAAAGAAATATATTAGATTGCTTGTAGGTCATTGTTAATTAAAAAAGCATCTGATTATCATTAACATAAATTGTCAGTGAAGGAAATGGGCCTTTCATTGCAGGAGACAAACTGGCTGAGTTAGCTTAAATTGTCTAGAGTACATGTACCATGTGGTGGAACCAGTGAAGACACTGAAAGCAAATTATTAATTTGCATGTAGGTAGATAATTCAGAAACCAGTTACACTGATGATGAACTTCAGTGTTTTGTTGAATTGCAATAGAGCCAGTATAGGTAAGGGTTGAGCTAAAGCTGTATGAGCAGCAAATTTTCTATAGCTGAAAACAACATCCCTACATTTCCAAAACCTAACAAATTAAACAGACTAATATAAAAATTCAGAAAGTCTTGATATTTCGAGGTATAGCTCAAAAAATAAAATCCTAGCACCTAGATTTTGTATCTCTCTACTTGCAGACAGTTCTGTGCCAAACACTATTACAGCTTGATTTAGTAATTCTTTCCTACAGATAATTCCACCTAGTTAGAATTTGTCTTGGAGGTATTTGGTCATCTTCTTGCTCCAGAATTCATTCTGCTTTGCTCTTGAATTGCCAGTGGCTATACCAAGAATAGCTTTGTGACTGACACAGCCTCCAAAGCACTCGGAAAATTATATCATCTGTTTGAAACTCCACAACTTTGGAGAACTTCAGAAATTGAAATGTGTTTTGTTGTGTTTCCATATTGTGTGGAAGAAAGAAATGTGACATATCATCTGAGAGAATGAAAAATAGTACATCAAGCAAGAAAAACTGTAAAAACACCGCTCCAATCTTTCATTTAGTTTCTGTGATACTCTCAATGTTTACAGTACTGTACAGTTGGAGGAGATCTGTCTTGACATGAACCTTTTGCATAACTTTGAATCTCCTCTTACTATGTCTACAGGGAGCTTAGCAGTTGGAGTTTTTGGGTTACTTCAGTACATTACCTTATTAAGTAATGTTATTGAGTACTGCGAATTTTCTTCCAGTCTCTTCCTTTTATCTAGCGTGCATGTTGCTCCATAACTTAGCAGCTAGCAGACTGGTGGCATTTGCCATCCGAGTACATTACAGGGTAGCACGGCAAAAATGGTAGTTTACATGTGCCTGTCTCAAGCAATGTAATTCAGCAATTGCACAAAGTCAGTTTGTGTCACCAGGAAACAGAAAGAGCTACCATGACATATGTGCACATAAATGTAGGAGATGATAAGCACTAAGATAATATGTCTTATTGGTATCATTTGCAGGTAGTAAACATGTGGAAATCAACATTTTCCTAGGCAGCCTGTTTTGGCGGGGGTGGGGAGAAGAGGTTGGACTCAACACTCTCTGGAGGCCCCTTCCAAACCCTACAATTCTGTGAATCTGTGAACATAAATCTCTTGACTTTGTTGGGGCTAAAATGATTTACATGAACCACACATTTGTCCCATCTCACATAAATGTATTTCACAGGGTACCATATCCCTTTTATAAAGCAATGTATTTGGAGATCAGTTCTTGTGGAAAGTGCTGTATCATTAAACATTAATTAAACCATTTACATTATGATAAATTAATAGCTCGTAGAGTTTAGTAAAGAGTGATGTCTCTTCTACAGATATTTTAAAAATAGATGTCTTTTTTCATTTAGAAGTCATTGGGCATTTCTTAATCTTTTATCTTTTAATTTTCTTTCTTAATAGTCTTTCATTTTCAAACACACACAAATCTTACCTTCAAATGTGCCATGCTGTTTTGGACTGTGGACTATTTCAGCATTTCTGAAACCTTTTGAAAATGTCCAGACCTGTCTCTTCTTTATTGTTGCTAAAAATGTCTGCTGAATTTGAAAGTAGGTTGAGCTCTCTGGAAACTCTTTCTTATGATTTTTCAGCTAGACGCTAACTATGACAACCAGTAAGGTGCTTCCTGAAAAAGTTCTCTTTGCTCTTCTTAGATTTATCTCTAGCAGACATCCTTCTTCCACAGGAGGTGACTAGTGTCTTCTCTCTTCTCTCCAGTTCTTGGGCCCAAAGGTGCTATCAAGGGCAAAACCCTCTGTGCCATGACAGTTTATCATGGTTTGTTTACCTTAAAACTCTGAACTTGGAGTCTGTGGTAGGGACGCGTGCAGACCTGGACACTGAACTATGTGCCATTTCCATCAAACAGACCCCAGCTGGAGTGTTGCCCAAAGGACATACTGTCTTTGACAGAACGGGCTCTGCTCTGGGTACAGTCCTAAAGAAAGCACTCAAAATGCAGTTTTGTTGACTAACAGTTAGTATTTTTAACCCTTTGGACATTAAGTGCAGGTTTCTTATATTAAAATTATTATTTTGTTAAAAAAAAAAAGATTCTGAGTGGTTAATACCCATGTATCTGACCATTGTGACTAGCCTTTAAAGGAACTTGCTCTTCAAACAGTTCTCTATACTCACCTAAAAAACTCAAACTCTTCCAACATGTCCTAAAATTGTATGTTGTAGTTTTGCGTGCCTGGGTTCTGGTGGAGAAGGGGGAACTCCAGGGGCGGCCTCTGCAAGCAGCAGCCAGAAGCTCTCTGCAGGCCCCACAGAGCAAACACCAGCCGGCTCAAGGACGGAGTCCTTGCTGACCAAGGCCCAGCCCATCAGTGATGGTCACAGCGCCTCTGGGAGTCACATTTATGAGAAAAAAAAAGCAAGGAGCCACTTTTTGCCACCAGAGAAGGGAGTGAGAAGATGTAAGAAGCTGTGCAGGCACCAAGGCGAGTGAAGGGAAGGGGTAGAGGTGTCCCAGGTGCTGGAAAGAAAGATGCCCCTGAAGCCTGTCAAGAAACCCATGGTGGAGCGGGTGCCCCCCACAGCCCATGGAAAAGGCCAGGACCCCACCTGCAGCCCATGGAGAGGCCCCACGCTGGAGCAGGTGGAGACATACAGGAGATGCTGTGACCTGCGTTGCAGCAAGCCCCTGCCAGCACTTGCAGCCCATGGAGAGAGACAGAGACACAGAGATGAGAGAGAGAGAGATCCATATGGAACAGGTTTGCTGAGGGAGGCTTGTGACTCCATGGGGGACCAGGCTGGAGCAGTCTGGGCCTGAGAGACTGAGAGACATTCTATGATTTATGACTGCACCCCATAGAAGTGACCCATGCTGGGGCAGCTGGTGAAGAGATGAAGCCCCTGGCGGAAAGGACTCATGTTGGAGATGTTCATGAAGGTCTGTCTCCTGTGGGTGGGACTCCATGCGAGAGCAGGGGAAGGGTGTGAGGAGTGCCCCCCACCCCGCCCCAGCTAAGAAGGAAAACAACTGGTGAGGAACTGACCAAAACCCCCATTCCCTGCCCCTTCCCGTGCCCCAGTGTAGGGGGAAGAAGGGAGTGAAATCATGACTAGAGTGAAGCCTGCTAAGAAGGGAGGCATGGAGGGAAGTTCTATAAGATCTGGTCGCGCTTCTCATTACCCGACTGGTGTCACTGGGTGTGCAGTGCAATGTCATAAATTAGAGAGTTTCTTTCCTTTATTCTGTGTTGAGTCTGTTTTGCCCGTGACGCTGATTGCGGAATGATCTCTCCCTGTCCTTATCTTGATTCCTGAGCCTCTCAATATCTATTTTCTCCCCTGTCCAGCTGAAAAGGGGAGTGATAGAGCAGCTTTGGTAGGCATTTGGCCTCCAGTCAGGGTCAAACCACCACATTATAGAAGTAGTCCCTATCTGGATTGAAAGGAGAGCATCTTTTATTTTTCATTCCCCAATGCCTTGATCTCTGCATTAAAGAAGAAAACCTATTTTGTTTTTGTTGCAGATATTACCAGATACTAAAATATGAATGTATAACAAAGGCTCAATTGTGTACAAATTCTTTGGGGAAAACGTTTGTTGACATCAACAAGATTTTTTGCTTGAGTAAGGTCCACAGGATTTGGTCTGATAGGTGTCTTGAGGTTTTCTGCCTGAGTTGTGCTGTGAAGACAGCTACAGTGACAGCAGTAGCAGATCAGAATGTTTTGGGTTTTTTTAAGCCTGTAAACCCAGCTCACACACGGGCATACTGGAAAGCCCACTTCTTAGGCTGTGCAGGTATATTTACATATGCAAAATACAGTTTCAGTTGCCTTTAAGCATGTAAATTGGCCTCTTATGTGTCTGCTTCTGAACACATGCCTCAGAATTAGCCAGCGTGCCCTGAACACAGATTTTTACTATATTCCAGAGAAAGTAATGTCTTCAAAGTAAAATAAAGAAGAGACTTTTTTTTGACTTTGCTCTTATTCTATCTATTCTAGGAAAACTGAGGACATATTTCATTTATGAAAAGCTACTTCAACCAGCTTAGCAATCAAGTTAGAGGCACCTCAACAGTAACATACTGCCTTTGTCATCTTTCATACATTTCTATATTTTATGTACTGCACTGATACAGAGCTTTTCTTGGAGAGTTTTCTGTCGAATAACTAAATAGTTGAACAGACTGTCACTAGAAAATGCCTTGGAACTTTTATGAGCATACTTTTATTGTAAATATTCATTTACAGCAGAGCTATTTCAGTACCAGATCTTAAGAAACAGCGCCATGAAGATTCTAAGCTACAATAATATATAATTTGTGGAGTTTATTTAGAAAAGTGCTCAGTCACAGATGGAAAATTTTAGTCAGAATTAATAAACATATAAGTATGTTGATTTGTGGCATTATTTTAACTAGCTTGCCTCTTCTGTGTATCCATAAAATCTTTGAAAACCTTAAGCTTTATCACTGTCTTTTAGAAAAAAAAAAAATAATTGTGGTACAAAATTAGTTTTCTCTTGCTCTGCCTGTTGGGATCACAGTGCATTTCCAGCTAATTTGCAAATAACTGTTTACCCTCTTAACTTGTCTCCAGAATAGAGACAGGAACAGCATGCCAGAACACTATAAAAGTTCCTGTGGTGTAATACTTTGCCACAGACCTGCACGCACAGCTCCGGTGTGGCTTCTCTAAGTATGCCAACTGAGACTGAGCTTCTGGCTTGGCATGTTTCAAACTATTGCCTAAATTTTGCTTTAGGGGGGTGACACGGTTCTGTTCCCAGTGGCTCCCTGACCCTGCAGAACCGCTGCCGGGACTCAACAGCTCTGCCTCGCTCTGCGCCGTACCCATCTCTGAGCTAGGAGGGATGAATGAGCCTGTTAATTTCCCTGTTCGGAGGGGTGAGCTTGAGGACCACAGCAATAACTGGGGGCCTTTGGCTTTCTTCACTGTGAGCTTCCCCTTTTCATTAGGCTTGAGATGGTGACTGAAATTTATTAGCCTAAACTGGGCTGGGACTGATGAGATTTATGGTGATATATAGAAGAAACGCCAAGTTGGAGAAAAAGGATGAAAAATTGAAATGATAAAGTTGTATTGGTAGCTTGTTGAGGTAATTGAAATGCCTTGTTATGTTGTATTGTGATGGGTTCAAATAAAATATAGGTGCAATTTGTCTAGATCAAGCCTGTAGCACACTACAAAATAGATTCCTCTCTTCTGGTGTTAAGGACATGTTCAATTTTTGCCTGTCAGTGGGGATTGTGAAGGGGTGAGATGAGACTAAAACTTCTCCTTATTGACGTAGTTGACAATCTGGCATTGTTTGCCCTGCACTGCTTACAGCAGGTCAGTGAGCATTCCTCAAACCACCCAGGGGGATTTCTGCAGCAAAGTCCAACACTCCCATTTTTGTCCCCAGCCACCTCTTAGGCTCTGCTCCCTGCTCAGGGAAAATTGACCAGCTCAGGTGCAGAGCTTTGCCCTCAAAGCCACCACTGAGGCTCCAGGGGCACTGAGGCATGTCTGCACTCTTCATCAAAGTGGTTCCCCACTGTGAGGCCATTTGGACAGGACTTGTGGGTGACTGTTCAGGAGCTCCCTGAGCTCCGTGGCTTAAGCCCTCAGTAGAACCAAAGTCCAGAAGAAACACACGTGAAAAATGAGGAAGGAGTACAGTCAATTAGATCCCTCTAAACTGCAATGAAATGACTAAAAAGTCATTACTTAGATTTCAAAAGGAAAAAGATGCTATGCTGCTCCAAAAGTGAGGAGGACTGATGAAGCTCAAGCCAAGCACCCACTGAAAATCCTAAATCTTATCTGGTCAGGGTAAGAGGCTGAGGACCCTGTCTGGCTCACCTTTCATTTATTCCCTATTTAGTCCTAAAGTCCACTTAGAAAACATGGACTCTGTGAGCAAACACAGACAGAGAGCATTGCCTGCAACAGCAGTGATCCCGAGGAAGAGGCAAACCTAAGACTGGCAGACCACCTGCTAACTCTTTCTGTGGAAGTAAGGCACTGGAGTGACAGGGTACACCTACTGCAAGTCCGAGGGATATAACTGCTTTGTAGCAGCAAACTACACCTAGCACAGCTTAATGCCCTGTAGCTGAAAATTGCTTTCCATAAACTTCCTTAACACTTACAGGCTGCAATTTGATTACTCTGGGTGGTCAGGAGAAGATTTTGCCTAAGTGTGTTCCAAATACAGTAGTGAAAACATGTCAGATGCTATTAATAATGCAGAGGAGTAACCAGGTTCCCAGATAGGTATTTTATAATTACATAAGTAGCAGCATTGTACCAGTCACAGTGATCTAAGGCTGTAACAGAAGCTAAGTTTGCGAGGAGAAATCACGTCTTTTGTGAAGCCAGCTTGGGTACCTAGGGAGAAACACAGACTAGTTTTTGCTCTGGGAAGGGCTTGTGTGCCTGATCCATCTTTCCATTCTAATCAGTTGGTCTAATAAAAAATATTACCTGTGTCTACAAACCTTGCCTTGCAAATATATGTGACTTGAATCGATAAAGGCATCTTCTTTGCACAATAGATAATCATATGATAATTCGCTGCCAGAGAGTTTATGTCAGTAGTGACATGCAGACTGCACACAAGATCTTTTTAAATATAACCATATTACATGTATTTTGAAAAATACTTTGTGTTTGGGAAAAAAAAAAAAAAGAAGGTAATTTTATTCATATGAATGGAACCTGTAATGTGCTTATGCAACGGAATTCATCTTTCTCTGTCACTGTGGTATCTTTCTCCCTTTCTCCATAATGCCCTTCATTCTTTGCTTTGTGCTAAGGATATGTATTGACTTTGCAGAGTCACTGTAGCAAGCTGTAAATGATGTATTCAAAGAAAAATCACTGCCCAGTTCCCATAGAGAGAACACGAACAGTGCTGGGCAATCAGAGTTATGCTTCGTTTTGTATTGTGACATTCGGCGCAATCAGGAACAGCAGCCCAAGCGCAGACGTCACCGACTCACTCCGACAATAGAAGCCTGGTCCTTTTAATATTCATATAGAGACATCTGAGGTGGTGTTCCTCCTTCACCTTACTCCTTTCCCATTAAGTCCCTATCGCCGTGCGTGGGGAGAAGACAGTCCCTCATTACCCACAGATTTCTCACTGCAGACAAGGGTGTAGCTAGCGATTTGACATTGTATGCTTGCATACCAGCCAGCATACTACCTGTGGTTTGTCCATGGTATACAAATCATATACCCTGTGGTAGATACACCACAGTGAACAATTCACTCCTTTTGCCCAGTGGGTGCAGTTAGAGATATTCAGAAGCATCCCACCAAATGGCTGGAGGAACACAAAAGCTTCTTATCAGCGTTCCATAAGAAATAATGTCAGAGAAAAGTTGCTAGAGGTAAATAAAATTGTAATAATACAGTTGCATGTGTTTTGCATTTGGAAATTCCACATGCCCTATGAGAAAAGGAAGCAATCTGAAATGGTGCAGACAGGGAGAGGCCAGGACAAGGCCAAGGTGCCATGGCAATTCCTTGGCAGCTCCCTCTGAGACTTTTAGCCACGCAAGGCTCATGGCGACCTCTGAGATGAAATTTTCAGGTGTGGGTAGGACACCGTGAACTTTTTTGCTGCTGCCTTGAAACCAAATCAGGTTTCAAACTAAACTAATAAAGTCCAGAGCTTTAAAGTTGACTCCTACTGTTGGGATTACCCGATACTGCAGTGGAGTTTCAAGGCCTCCATGTGAAGAAAAAGCTAATGCATCTGCCAGCAGGAGAAAAGTCAGTGTTTTCCTTAGTGGCTCCAGACAAACGGGGTTAGCAAATTACTCTCCTGAAGACACTGATGGAGCAGTCCAAGATGCTGAGAAAGAAGATGCTCAATCCTACATCCCTTCAAAGAGACAATAGACCAAAAAGAGATTAAAAGGATAAACTGAGAATAAGGTCGAAGAAGATGTGTAAGAGACAAACAAAGGCTTAATTTTAAAGGGCAGGAGAGAGTCCAAAACAAGGTTGTGCTTCCAGATGGCCAGTAGCTTTGTGTATGTTTGAGAAAGGTTTTCTTTAACTCTGGAAGAAGAAAAGGCAACTAAGAGGAAAGCCTTCTTGGGTGGCCTTCCCTTAGCCTACATAAGCAACATAGAAAATAAGTGACTGAGTCATGCAAAACAAGGAAAGAAGCAGAGCAAAGACACACAGTTCTGAGGCAAGAGACCTTTAAAAAGTTTGCCTGAAAGGGGTAAGCTCAGGTAACCCCCCAAAAAGGATGAAAACTCAGACCCTTGTACTGAGCTAGGCCTGGGGACTCATTGCTGGCCACTTGGAAGAAAGGGAGAGAGGAAGGTGGTGTCTTAGAGCCTGTAGAATGATGGGTTCCAAGGTACATCCATATACTGGTGGGTTTTCTTCTGCTGTGCTGAGGTTGTTTGAAGTTCTCCCCCAGATTTCATGTGCACATGGATTTTGTAAAGAGACTGTAACAGTCACTGTTGTGGCATGTGACATTTTGGGCTTTCTTGGATACAAGTGGAGCTGGTATTCTTGCCTGTGGACATGACAACTTGAAGGCTGTTCCTATTACTGGTTTAGTAACATTTTACAAAGGTGAACATGGTTTTATGGGCATACATATTCCTTTCACCATTCTTCTTGTTATATATGCATTGCTTTTCTAAGTCACTTCTTCAGCAACGTGAAGTTTTGTTTTATTGCTTTGGAAACCTCCTGCTTTTGGGTGATGGCCTCATTTTATCATTTGGGATATGGAATCCTTTTTGGCTAACATCCACCTTTTCCTTTTCTCAAAAAGAGACCCTGTAGGACCCTTAAAAATTGTTTTGTTTTGAAAAACCATGATTTGTTGCACGATAAAACCCAATGCTGTTTAGGTCACGATCTACTGCAAAAGCAAATCAATGGTTTAAGGAGCACCCAGCATTTGAAAAAGCCATGAAGGGGCTACAAGGTCTGTGCCATATCAATTCCTCCAACGAATACCCAGTTCTAGTATTTGTAATGAATGCTTGTTTCATGTTGGCTACCTGTAAAGTGATACCACAACACAGACCACACCTGCAGAATCCAGGAACGACTTCCTGTCGTAATGATAACAAACAGAGTTGGATAAAATAAGGCAGGGCTATTAGACAGAAAGATAAGAGCTGCTGTATGACACGAAATGACAACACAAAAATGGAAAAGTTGGTTCTCGGCTTTCTCCTCTCTTGTCCTTTCACCTTTGCCGTTTAGGTAACTTGTAACTCACTCCTCATTTAGGTCCTGCAAGACAGAAAACGATATGAACACATAAGTAATATCCATATATAATGCTGCTGCTTCCAAGTTTTCCTTGTAGGAGAACAGTGTAAATAGCTTGCAGCACAGAAAATTCTCTTGTTCAAACAGTGATAGCAAAATGTTTCTTTCATCTCTTGGAAAGCCTCTAAATTTTAAAACTACTCAGCATGCGGCTTTCTTTAGTATTTTTTACACTGTTTTGCATGGTGTTAGCATTATGTATAGTATGGTGGTAGGGAGAACACCAAGTACTGGAGAGAAAAGATTCAGTCCTTTCATATAAGGACATTTAATAACAACTGTGCTTAATAAAATGCTCTGTATTCCAGAATTGATTTTTATGGTTCACGTAAAGTTTGTGAGTTAGGGTCAGTTTCTTTAATTTAAAATTGTAATTTTATTTTTTTGTTTTTGAGGAAGGAGGTGAGATAGATCTTCACTCACCTGCTCTGTACACAGTGTGTGCGTTTTGCATGTGAATGGTTGAAATCTTCTCTCCTCTTTCCCGAAAAAGCCTGCTGGCTGAAACCCTGTAATGTTGAGACAGGTGAGTTGATAGACACATTCTCTGCAATGTACTCTCAACTCTGATTTCAGAGGCACATGAGAGCACTCCTCAGATTGCATGATTCAGACCCATAATTGGGGAGGGGACGGGGGGGGAGCATGAGACACTGGGTGAAAATGTGAGTTCCTCCTATTTTACTGTACATCACATAACTGCTCTTACAAAAGATGTCACGGGCACATTACTGAAACGTGTCCCTGTGAAGGAAGACAACACAGGAGGCAGAAATCTGAGCATGCAGCCACATCTGCTTTAGTAAACACAGTGTTTGGATAACCCATTTGGCTGTATTTGTGAAACTGAGGAGCTTGTGTATTAAAAGTGTGGATTTTTTCCAGTGCTGGCTCAGAATATTGCAGGATTCTCTTGGGTTTTCTGTGTCATATATTACTGCTGCATCATGTATATTTTTTCCTAAATTATAACCTTAAACAGTATCTGCATTTTATTTTCATGGTGCTGTGGTATAAGCAATAACCAAAGAGCATCCACTGCAAAGGCCGTTGCATTAAAGCTGTCATACGTATTTTATCCTATTTTTTTTCTCTTACTGGAGCCCAACTTGGGAAAAAAAAACCTGAAATGCACAGACTATACTCAAGCTGAGATGCAAACTTTTCAAGTGGAATCTGTTTAGCCTTTTAAATTATAACCAGACATATTCTGAGTATACTATATTAAAGCAGAGAAATTGAGATGTGTGTATATGCTGCAAGAAGCTAAGTATTGCAGATAAAACCCTAGTCCAGAAAAAATTACGCATTGACTCAATAATCAGCTCAATTCTAGCGAGAGGCCATTGCTCTTGTAATCAGAATCCCAGCAGTAATGGTGTGCTGATAACTTCCCAGGATATTACTACAAGCATCCTGCCCCTAATTTTGGGGAAAAGTGGTACCGAGGGGCATGCTCTGCCCTGTCATTGTCAGAAGCACACCGAGTCTCTGATGCTGCCCAGCGATGCTGGCAAGAGCTGCCTCCTTGGGTTGTTAGGCTAAAAATGTTGAATCAGCCTGAGGAGCCCAAAGATGAACATACAATAGAGGAAATTGGGAGAACAACATATTCCTTCCCAACACATCAGCCTATTCATTTATCATAGCTGTAATCCATCATTTTTTTGGGGCACTTTGCCAGTGTACAAACTTCCAACAACTTCTCTCCGGAGGTTTGACTGCCCTTTTTCTGTTGTAATGCTGAAATGACTATGTTATGATCAATATGAAAAATGCAGGGCCAGAAAACTAGCCAGTGTGACCTTAGTTCTGCAAATAATCATTAGTGCAAATCTGGAGAGGGGAAAAAATACCCAAATCTTGACTGCATAATCCGAATCTTCATCTCAAGATCTAATTGTTGAGGGACTGGCGGCATCCCAAGGAATTGATAATGAGATTTAGAGTCTCCTCCTGCCAGTCAGTGGCTTGGCCACAGACTGCCCGGGCACAGCTCTGCTCCCAGCTTAGTGGAGTTGCTTGAGATTTACCAATTCCACCGAGATGGGGAACAGGCTCTGTGCTGACAGCAAAAAGAAGTTATTACTACAGGGAGCTATTACAGAGATAATAACCTTCTTGTGGCCAAGTGGACAAGTTTCCCCTATCTCTTTCACACCTACATGTCATCAAAGTTGCTACAAGCTTGCTACCTTCCCACACTGTGCAGGAAGATGAAGGCTAGCAGAGGGACGGTGGAAGAAATATCTGCCCTCCTAGTTAACTTCAGGTCGCGACTGAGGCAAATTGGTAGGCAGGGCGGATGCCTTGTCCTGCTGCTGCCTTTCCTGCTGTCGTTTCATGTGTAGGGAGTATTTCAGCGAGTCTGGCAGCTTTTATGAACACTAAAATGATCTTTAAAGTGGATGTAAAACCCCTTTATTATTTGGTTGCTTTTCCAAAGTCTTACGCAAACCCTCCAAGAAACTGTGCTGTTTGCCCTCATAAAAGCAGCTCTGACATTAGTCTCAGGGTGTTTATTAACTAAAATTGAGCCTTCGAAAGAAATTCAGCCTTCATCTCCGCGCCCTCTTTGTTAGATAAACCGAGGCTTCGTCCCCTCAGCGTTACTTTTGGCCGCCCGTTCCCCACAGCCCGTGCGGTGCGTTCCGGCGTCCCCCCGAGATGTAAAAAGCCCTGCAAGAGGGGAGACAAGCGGCTGCTCCCAGGCTGTGGGGGCCGGGGGCAGCAGCCGGCGGGGGGGGGGGGTTTCCCCGGGAAGGGAGGCGGGGGTGGGGGGTGTGGGAAGGCGGAGGAGGGCGCATCTCCCCGGCACCAATCGCCTCCCGCAGGTCCCCGCGGTAGCGTTAGACCCGCCGCGATATTCACGGCCAGCGGAGCCAGGGGCAGCGGCGGCCACTTCCAGCGGGGGCAGCTCCGGGAAGCGGGGCTGCCGCGGGGCTCCCTTCTCCTCCTCCTCCTCCTCCGCCCGCCGCGCAGCGCCGCGCAGCCCCTTCTCCCCAGCCTCCCTCCGCAGCCAGAGCCAGGAGCGAGCGGCAGCGCTGCGCGAAGGCGCCCGGCGCGGCCCCTGCGGAAGGAGCGGCGGGGGGGGGTCGCGGTGATGTGAGGGGCGCACCCGGCGGAGGAGGGAAGTCCCGTCGCCAGGAAGGCACCCGGGAGCTCCATCGCCCTGCAAGGTAACCCGTCCTGTCCTTCGCGGACTTTTTCTTCTGGTTTTTTCCCCTTTACCCCCCGTCTTTTCTCATCTTTTTTTTTTCTTTTTTTAAATTTTATTTTGCTCCCCCCTTTCATTTTTTTTTCTTTTTTTTCTTTCTTCTCCTCTTTTATTATTTTTTACTTTGGTTTTGGGTTTTTTTTTTTCTATTATTTCTTTTATTATTTTTTTTCCCCTCCTTCCTTCCTTCCTTCCTTCCTTCCCCGGCCCGCCAGCTGCCCGGCCGCAGTCAGAGGGAGAGGAGGAGGCGGTGGCGGACGGAGCAAGCCAGCGCTGGGTCGCTCCGGAGTTTGCCTGGGACAGTCTCCCCCCGGCCCGGGCCGCAGGTGCAGTGGCACGGCACGGCAGGGCAGGGCGGGGCGGGGGGGTGTCCCGGCGGCGCGGCTCGCCGTCCGGACCCGGGAGGAGGTCAGAGAGACGGAGGGGGACAGAAGGAGCCGCCCGGGGCACGGAGCGGCTCCCTCCAACTTTTCCGGGGCAGTGGCGGCGGGGAGCGGCCGCGGGGGCTTCTCCTCAAGAAGCGGAAAACCTGTAGGGAAAAAAAAAGGGGGGGAACGGGGAGAGGAAGGGGGGTGATGCGCGGCAGGAGCTGGAAACTACCACCCCCTCCCGCCCCCACGCCTCTCGCCTCGCCAGGGAAGAAGACCCCCCACCACCCCCCACCCCCCCACAGAGTGTCCGGGGGCTCCGGGGCTCGGCGGGCGCTGCGGGAGCCGCGCGGAGGGCGTGCGGGAAGGGCGGGGGGGACACGGGACACGAGGGGAGGGGGGCAAATGGCAAAAGATACGGAAGGAAGAGACCCAGTGGCTGGGACATAAATCAGGCAGAATATATGGGGAGTTGATGAGAATAGGTCTTTTCACCCTTAAAAAAAAAATAGCCACTTTGGAAGAGAAAAAGGAGGCTGATTATTGGCATCCAGCTCTGAAACCCAGGCAGCTGATGCTGAGGGGAGCCAAAGGGAGCAGTTCTTCTTGGTTTAAAAACAGCAAGACAGTCTCTGCCAAAGATTGCTGTAAACACTGAATAAAGATTTCATTGTGGCTTGGTGTGACTGGAATAATTAGGCAGTTAATTGTTCATTCTGATCTTAAAGTGCAGTAATCAGTAGTGCACAGTAGGAAAAATATGGGGGAAAGGGAGGAAAAATAGCAGTAGGAAAATGATAGGAAAAAATGTATCACTTTTTCCTCTTCCGCAGGTTTGTTTTTTGGTGCTGTTTTTGGGTTGGGTTTGGGTTTGGGTTGGTTGGGTTTTTTTTGTGAGACTGGGAGCACGTGGGTCCCTGTATATTTAGATGGAGAACACCTTTGTGAAGCTGGGGTGTAATTGTGCTTTTTGCTGCCACTCTGTCAACATCGTCTCTGGCTGGACAAAATCAAATTATGAGACTTAAAGAAATCCTATTTTATGGAAATGAAATCTGAAGATGCCTGGAGAATGAGCATCGTAACTAGATTGACTAATACCAATTAATGCGTTTTACTTATGTGTGCACTTTATTGCCAACTCAGCAGGGATGAAAGCTAATGGTGCCAGCTTTTGTGCTGCTCTAAGACATTTTTCAAGCAGGCACACAAGGTTTCAGTGGTAAACTGTTCTGAGTTTTTAAGGCTGTGATTGTGTTCCCCCCGTTCAGCTCCAGTTCCTTGCTGTGGTGGCTCCTTCCTGGTAATCTAATGAAATGATCTCATGTTCCTCTGTGTTAGCGATTCCCTGTGACACAGCAGGAAAATGCAACCTGTGTGTATGTGTACTGGAGGTGGTTATAAGTTGGCGAGCAAGGCGCAGTTACAAGCAATAGAATATGACTTACTGATACTAACTGGAAGATGGCACCATAGGCAAAAAATGTTTTTCTTTCCTACATAGAATGCTTTTTCCATCTATATATATATATGCCCATGATAAAGAAGCGTAATCATGGATTAATTACCAGAAATTAGGGAAGGACATTATGTTTAAAACAAAGAAACTTGCAAAGCAGTTCACAGTCACTTGAGCAAAGTAAAAGTATTACTCAAAGTCTGGTTGTAAAGGAAACAGATTCGTCCATCGTGTAACTTCCTTTACTTCACAGTAGCTATATGAAAGCAATTTGTTACGCTTTGTTGAAGCTACGTTTGAAGGTTTTGACCTGCACTTTGTGAGATTTCCGTGGAAGGACGAGTGGAGAAAACACGAGGCATATTATTGTCTGTCCAACAGCATAAAACACTGCAGTCTTCACTCAGGTCACAGAGTTTGGAAGAGCAAGGACAGAATGGTGGCTCCAGAGTTTTGTTCAAACTGATGGCAAAAACCCCTCATAACAACTGGCTATGTAAGGGCCATTGTTAAGATACACTTTACAAGCATTTTTATTAAGCTGTTGAATGTGCTCTGTCCTACCACAGTGATACTCAGTATTCTATGAAGAGTACTCCTGATTTAATTGCAAGCTGTACTGGGAGGATGTCTTCAAGGCATTTCACTTACCAGTACAGTCTAGAGGGGGGTGTTGCTAACATGATTTTCACCTATTTAGTCTGAGAAACCTGAGGATGTCCTACTCTTCTGACAGAAATCCAAAAAAGTGTAGTGATGCTGTGATCAAGTGATCACACAAGAGACACTGCTCAAGTTTCTGCTTGCAATGTTCAGACAGAGAATGTTTCTAAAAATCTGCACAGCGTACCCTTTACTCAAATGCCACGTTAAACTTGAGAGTCATTTGAAGAGAGAAGTCTGAAGTGGTTGGGGTTTTTTTCCCCTCCATTTTCAAGTACAACATTTATGGAGTGGCTTTTCATTTCTATATTAAGATGCATCAAAAACACACTTTGGTCATCACAAGTAAGTTTGGGAAGAGGTCTTTCTTGCACTATTAGAGTGTGTTTAGCAAAATACGCAGGGGATTATACACTTTTGTTCAAGGAAAACATTTGTCATCAAATTGTAGGTAAATCCTGAATACTATCTTATACCTAAAAGTTGTTTGAAATGCACAGTACATCTTCATAATAAAATTGCATTGTCACAGACATAATTGTTATTCACAACAAGTAGTCTCACAAACAGATTCCATCCCTGTAAGTATTGAGTCTCAGTCAGGCCAATTATGACTAAATTACTGCATGTTCTCTGCTGTATCAACTAATTAAAGGGTAATTAATAAAATGATAATTTCATTCCATGGCAATGTCTACATCTGGTTGTCATAGAAGAGATTGTTTGACATATGGTTAAATGGTCAGATACTACATTGTGTGAATGCAACATTTGCACAGAACACCTGGCAAGCCAGAGGAATTTTAACCCTTAAGACATGAATTTCAAGCATCTGTGTCAATGTGGTCTTAGACTGGTCTGCTCATTCTCTCCACCTAAGCCTTCTCTCATGTTGAGGAAAACTGAGTTCCCCAAGTTAACTTAAGTAACTCTCTTGGGGTGTGGGAAGAGGACTTGGGATCTTAGATTCTAGGTGAAAGATAAAATAGTACTGACTTGTCATCGTGGGAAATAAAATCAGTGGGTCTAAATTAATTTCTGAGAAGGGTTTGTCCATGGGCTCTCCTGTTACTGAGAGCTTTGCCTTTAAGGAAAATCAGGCTGGAATTAGCATGGAGACAAAAATTGTCTTTTTTTTTCCTAGATACAATTGTGTGCCAGGATTAAGAGTGAGGTTGTGGTCCCGACAGCATGGAAAAATCTGCATTGCAGCCTTCCCACACTGTACCTGTCATATGTAGATAAAACAAAACTTAGCTCCTCAAGGACAGTAGCCATAAAATTCATGCATGCTAAAGAAAGGAAACAATCTTTCATCAAGTCAACAGACGACAGGAATAAACAATTCTACTGTAGGTACCTGATGTACAAGATAATGTATGCCCATATGCTGAAGTATCAGTGGCTGAAATTTTCAGGGCAGCTCACACACATGATTTTATACATAGCTTAATGGAATATATCTTAAGCCCCAGCATTGCTTTGAAAGATTTCCACTGCTGCTATTTCAAAGTATGCAAAAGACTGTGTTTCTGGCCTTTAAGAGCATAAACTGTACACAGTGATACTTTAAGGTGGGTTAAATAACAGTTATCTGTACTGGCTCAAGCTGAATCCCTCATAAAACTTAAGAGCAAGAAATGAAGTAACAGGCTTAATGTTTTCCTTCTCTTTAGGGGGGGGAAAAACAGGCATAAAAAGGGGAAAATAGCTAGTGTTTTTTCACCAAGAGAGCAAAGTAAAAAGGATGCGGTAAACTGCAGGAAGACATGAAAGTCTGTCTTTTCCCATGCAAACGATCCTCAATGAACAGTTCTCCCAGTGAATAGTCAGGGTCCCTCATCACCTCCCGTGTGGTCAGGTGCAGAGCGTGGCCAGCGATGGTTATAAAGCGCTGTTTGTCTGTCTCTCTGAGAGCCTGAGCCCTGCTCCTAGAGAATTTCCAAGCGCACGGACCCGTCTCATTTTCATTCGACTCATGTAACTCATTAACACCTGGAAAATCTTTTATAGCATTTAACTGCATCAGATGCACTGTCCGGCACATGTTTTCTTAATAGGGCTTTCACTGTGGTATTGTCAAAGAGCCCTTATGTCACAGCTGGGAACATGAATCTGTCATGTCAGTACTGTACCTTGTTTTAGACAGTAGTAGTGTTTGAGTGTGTGTTCTACGGAGGAGCCGAACATGCCCATATACCGCCTGAGCCGGGAAGAATGCGAAGCTTGTTCTCCTAAATAAAGATTCAGGCTGGTGGTAGTAGAGTACTTTGTACCATTTAAACACTGCTGCCTCTAAGGCATTGCACTTAAGGAAAGGGAACTTTGAGGCAAGCGAGACACGTCTCGGTATTTTAGTGGTGTAACGCTGCTAGTTAACGATATGTCATCATTTACATTTCATTGGGAAAAAAATTGCCAGGGGTTTCTAATTCAGCAGAAACAACTTAACTAGGAGCTGATATGAAAGTCCTTACCCTGGGAATATTTGTTTTTAAAACAAGTTTGATTTAAATATATTTGGCAATATCAGAAGAAGGGGAAGAGAAGTAAATGTTTCCTAATTCCATATGCTTTTTCTGCCCATTAGTTCACTGTAAACCCCAGTTTTAAATAGATTACTTTGTAGCTCTGTAATCAGAATGCCTTGGGTAATTAAAAAAAGAATAGAACTGTGAAAACTGACTGCAATGCATGTATAAGACCTACTTTTTTCACAGGGATTTTTAACATGGTTCCATACATTTAATCTGAAAGTCAGACACTTAAAATCCACCAGCTACAACACTACCAAGCATGTCAGGATGATATTCCAGAAGATAGAGCCCACCTTTGGAAGGAGTTTGCAGATTTGAGAAACTGTCTCTGTCGTGCAGGAGTTGTCTTGGGTCCTCATTTAAGGGATGAATGGATGAAAGGAGCATTGTTCATGCAGTCACAATTTTTAAACTATTTGTTTTGGTTTGAAAAGCTAAGTATGGTTCAGATGGTAAGAAAGAAGTTAAAGGGATTTCAGATACTCAAGGTAAAGGTATGCTGCCAAGGGCATTCGCTAGGTGTAAAATGCTTGTCTCTGTTGTTTTTGTAGAAGCTCTTCAAAAGCCTGAGCGTGCAGGGGTTGATACCCCAAACCATAGCCAGTCCAAGCTTACTCCCAAATCAGTGAAACACCCAGGCGTTCCGATCACAGGACTGCCTTCCGAATGGCTCTCTCGACTTTCTCCTTTCATGCCATCTGTATTTAGGGCTCCTGCTTTTTCCAGCGGTGGCAGCATTGAGGTGCTCTCATGGTCCTAGGCTGTAACTTCACGTCCATGTCCCCACCAAAGAGGGAAGGAAGAGAGCTAGCTGGGGCTGCAGCGTGCTCTCGGGGAGCGCATGTGGATTGGTTTCCAAGTGGCACCGTTCTGTAAACTCCTTCGCTTTTCCCAGACAGACCGAAGCCCTTCGTGCTTCTGAGCGTCCGTGTGGGCACCCAATGGAGCAGGCCCAGTAAGCACGCACCGAGCGCGCAGGGTTTGCCCTCCTGAACTGTGCAGCACCTGACAACGTAGCCCAAGAGGTGCTAATGGTTTTCAAGTTGAGAGGACGCTGGGGCTGAATTGTTGCCCGTGATTCCTTTTGGCCTACTGCAGAAGCAAAGCAAAGGTAAAAAAATAAATGCGCCTATGTAATTAACCTTTCTACATGCCTAGCTACTGTGGCACACGGTTAAGAGCCCTTGCAGTATGTAACTTAGTCACAGTGAAGCAAGTTAAGGGTTGAATGAAAGGCTTAACTATAAATTTCCTTGCTTGTATGAGTTTAATTTAGAATTGCAATCATGATGTAGCATAAATTAAAATAGCAGTACTAAATCACTACTTGGCAAATCTCTTAAGAATAATATAGGTGCCTCGCTAGGTTATTATATATGAGTGCCTTCTGTGTGCTTAGCTGAAATTAGTCTATTTTTTAATTTTAAGATACTTTTGAAGAGGAAAGAAGTGCTTTTAACTGGTTCTGCTGACTCTCAGCCAGAATAAGGAGACCAACTCCTGAAAAGGGGAGCTTCCCAAATGTTTTAGAAGCATTTCTCTGGAAAAAAATAATCCATTTGATCCAAGTGTCTCCAATCCACGCACAATCTTGAGGGCACTAACCATTCCATTATTTACTATGTGTTGCTTGACTTCAAGGTATAATTTATTAAGACTTCACAGCAAAGATATGTTTTTAAGGAACAGAGTAAAGAAATAAGAAAGCAGCATGCCTCATAAAGGATGGGTGAAGGGCAGGCGAATGCCTGATATGCACTGATATGCACACTTGGGAAGTGTGCATATCAGTGGTGCACGTGCGTTTTAGTTGGGTGCTCGGTTTCTTTCAGTGTCAGAAAAGGGCTGCATGCATCAACCACTACTGTGACTCTTGAGAGGACCCACTGCACTTGGCCTGTTTTGTTCATGCTTCCCATATGGATTTGCGCTACTCTTGCGTCTCCTTCAGAAAATGGCAGGCACCATGCAAACCATTAGGGATGCCTGCTCCTTGTGAACATCTCTCTCTAGGGTGAGTGAGAGAGAGTACAGGCTGGAAAATTTATTCCGATGGCAAGCCTGAACATCTTTTTTCCCTGGGCATTCCATGGAAGGTCCTGTCAAATGACTAGTGCATGATCTTGATAATGACAAGGGGAAGAGCTGCCAGGCCTATTGGAAAGGCAGTGGTCAACTATTGACATTATCAAACTAGTGCCTGTGGCCCACAGCCCAGCACATCTTACATCCCCTTGACCATCCTTGGGAGGAAGGGCCAGGAGGAACAAGCGCATTGCCATGCTAGAGCAAGCTCCACGCTAAGCACTTGGAGCAGAGGAGGCGCATAGGCAGGGTGCTGTAAGGAAGAGCTGAAATCAGCCTTCAAGCTGATGACAAGAGAGGATCTGTCAAACCAGCCTTCAAGGAGACAGAGAGCATGTTGAGAGAAAACGATGATAATAGCAACAAAACCTTGCGGAGACTGAACAGAGGAAGAAGCTGCAGGAGGGCAGGAAAACAGAGGATTTGTATAGTGAGGCAGAGAGAAAGAAATGACAAATGCCTTCATAAAATAACAGAGACAAAAAGGGACAGATCTGATCAGTGGCAGGTATAGAATTTGGCTGTGGCTTGGAGAGGGACTAATACAGAAAGAAGACAAATAACCGTCTCACAGGCTTGTGAATGAGTCTGGTAGAAAGCGGAGCAGTTTGTGGGAACAGCACCTGGATCCCATGAGAATCTTCTGGGGTGAGTACAGGATGTTGGAGGGCTTTTGTCAGAAAATAAGGTTTCTAGATTTACTTGTGGGCTTTCAGGTTGTAGCTCATCAATACACCAAGAGAAAGGCATCTGTCAACAGTGCAGCACAGATATTAGGGTTATACGCATTACAGAACCATTATAAAGAAATGCTGGACTGAATCATGGCTAAACCTTTCTTGTCTAGTCTAGGGTAAGCTCAGGGGTGTTGCTGGGGCCATAGTGGAACTGTGTTGTGTTAAATACGCTGTGGTTGAGGATCCACTGCTTTAGGTGGGCTAGTTGTACTCTCTCTGTGCATAAGTACATCTCAAGATGACATCAAGGACTAAGGAACTGGAAGTTGGATTCCAATGTGTAGAGGAGATAATGGGGCAGGGGGAGATCAAGAAGAGCAGCTTAACACTGAGTTGTCAGTCTCTGCCTGTCCATTTTCCTTGCCTGTTTGCCCCATACAGCTTTTCAAGTGTGCTCTTGCTGGCTGTCATGCTGTGCTAGGGCAAGGCAATGCAAGGAGATCCCATGAAGATGCATCTGTGTTATGATGACCGCTGAGTACCTAACTATTAGCGAGGCAATGAAGGAGCCACCCAACAGAAGTGATACCCAGTAAAGCTATTAGCTGTTCCATATTACCTATATGCCATCTCCGTCCCATTCATCTGTTTCTCACCTTTGGGAGAAGGCCCTCCATTGCATTACTCCTGTGATCCCTTACTGGTTTGGACAGGTGTTTATGCAGGATAAACATATATAATGATGTGTGGCAGGTAGGTGTTTATTTTTTAATACATATTCATAGCCACGAAAAATGCATTTTCATTAAAATCTTTTGCAGCATTAATCCTGTTGCAAACCAACCCTTTGATTACAAAGTCCTGGTTTTGTTGAAACATCAATAGTTACAATACCAAAAATAACTTATAGGGTATCCTGTTTGTTTTCTTCTTCATCTGTCAGTTCAATAAGACATCGGTAGAGTATTCGTAGATAACCATTTGAAACATTTTTTTGTGCAATTTCTTCTCTTCCTTTGCTAAGATACAAGTGCTTCAGTGCTAATACCTTTGCAGTGGGCATACAGTGATTGTCCCAGGAGTGCATCACTAAGATTTTTGAAGCTACTGTAGGATTTGGACACTTAAATTCCCATTACTTTTAATGATCACTGAGCATCCAAATTCCCCATGTAGTTAACAGTCACCTACAAAATTGTCCTCAAAGAGTTGGTGGACCAAAACTGGTTTTACTCTGAGATAAATTACCTTCTTTCCTCCAGAACTTACCAAGTTATTTATTGAAGAAGCAATTACCAAATGTCATAATGCATTTGGCTTACTAGCTGTAAATATCCCATCTATTGGCCATTATGTGCATTTAAAAGTGTTTTTAAGTCCACTGTTTAGCCTCTTCAGGAATGCTTGGGGGGGGGGCGGGGGGGGGCCGAACCACTTGTGATTTAAAATACCATCCTGTGCTTGTTGGATGATTGTTTTATTGGAAGACCCCCTGCATTGCAGAGCTTCGGGAGAGGTAGAGAAAAGTACATTTTCCCGTACGTTGAGGATTGGTGTCATCTCTGGCTAAAGAGATACCTTCAGTTCTGTATGCTCACAGGCTATTCAGACACATGTCTGAAATGGTTGCTTTGATGAACTTCTTTCTGTGATAATTTACTCATCAGGGTACCATTTCACAATGTCAGTCTGTTACTTGAAGAACATTTACATGACACAGTGAAGTAGAATACAAATTAGAGCGGTATTTTATACAGAGATTTTTCTGTTTTTCTCCTCTGTTTTGCTTTGCTGCATAGATAGATACCACTCAGAAAGCACCCCCCTGCTGCACAGCTCCACTGTCGATAGCAGCTTCAGTGACAGTCATACAGCTCTCCTTCAATGCTGGCACCCTCCGTAAGGATAAGAAACGTGGGGTAATGTAACGCTGCATAATCTGAATGTTCAGCATTAAAAGAATCTCTGCACAATGAAAAAAGAGGTAGAAAGTGTTTAGAACAGAGCTAATATCTACAGACTGCAAAGGAGGTTGTGTTCGGAAGTTCTGGCCATATTGACCGATAAACAATTTATGGAGAGAACACAAACAAACTGTTAGAATATTTTAAGACCGTAGCTTCTGACAAGTATACTTTATTTATGACTTTGCAGTACAATCTTCTCCAGTGATGTTTACAGGAAGTAAAAAAAGAGGGAAAGGGAGTAGAGGCAGCATTTCCCAGAGTTTTATCCTCTTGTCCTCTGCCACATGTGGGATGTCATCAACATCAGTAAGATAACCTCAGTGTTCCCGTCACAAAAAACCTGGAGACTAGAAAAATCACAGATGTGCCACATTAAGCGGTTAAGGGAAAGGAGAGGAAGGAATGGCACTGCTTTACCTGAAACTTGTACAATACTGGTGCCAACAAATGAGCCATGGCACAGCCAAGTGAGGACGGGTTACAGAGGAGGCAAGGAAGGGGTGGGAGAAGGGTCCCACCTTGTCACAACTTCCACAACTGTTAGCTGCCCTACTGGCAAAGCCAAAGTTGACTGATGGGATTGTATGTCTAGGTAAGGGCAATGTGCGAGTTTGGCTCCAAATCTCCCAATGCAACAGGGATTTTCTTGCTTTTGTGCACACAGTGGGTCTGGGTGGCTGAGGAAATACATGGGGTTTAGGTCTCTGAGACCAAAGCAGCAGGCAAAGGTAAAACTTCCATTGCTCATTGCAGTTTGTCTTTTAGAGGTGCCTGCGGGTCCTAGTTATGACGCAGACCCCTGTGCTGTACAAACACATAGGATGTAGTGCTGCATCAAAGTGCGTGCAATACAAATACCAGACCTGGAATATCACAGTTCTATTTTGCCAAAGCTTTGATTTTGAAATCATCATGTTTCAGAATGAAACCAAAGCCTTCAGAAAATGCTCAGACAAAAGAGCTGTCAGAGCATTCACATTTAGGAATGAATAGGTCAGGATTTTGATTTGTGTCTCTCAGAAAGTCAGAAGAAAGATCCCTGATCTGAGAAGTCCTTCCCCAGAAAAAGTTGAAGTTCATGTGCTTCTGGTAAAGAAAAACAACAAAACAAACCCTTTTTTTTTTAACATGAAGGAGAATGTATATAGAAAATCAAAATGTTGTTGAACATGTTCCGACCACCAGCCTGAAAACACAAGGCAGAGTGGAGGTAGAACAATCCCAGAGAACAGCGTGGGCTTACAGGGAGCAAAGTGGGGAGGAAGCCAAACACCAGAGTCAGCTCCCTGCTTCCCAGTCCCATAGCACCAATTCACCAGACATCTTCCTCTTTGCAACCTTAGGCCAGAGTTTCTGAGCTGTGGGTTGTAAGCCCCGGTGCTGGTAGGACAGGAGTGCAAGAACTTTTGACACCCACCAGCAATGAACGCCCTGTGGGCAAAGCACTGAGGGGTGCCAGGGTAAACCCTGCAGCAATAGGCGTCCCTTTGGACATCTTGCTGTGTAGGGCAAAGACAAGGCTGTCACACTGCTCTGCAGCTAAGGAGGGTTCCCTGTCTGGGGAGACCTTCTGCCACCTCAGCAGGCGCTCTGTTGAGGGGGGGGGAGCCCAAATAATATTCTGCTCTATCCCCACTTGTGGGAGGAGGGGCTCAGAGCAGGACAGGATAACCCACGAGTTGAATGTGTGGTTAAAAGGCTGGTGCCGGCGCAAGAACTTTGGATTCTTTAACCAAGGGATGGTGTACTCTGCTCCTGGCATGAGTACTGCTAATGGGGCTCACCTGTCCTATAAAGGAAAGCGGATCCTCGCCCAGGAGATAGCAGGGCTCATCGATCGTGCTTTAAACTAGTTAGGAAGGGGGAAGGGGATATTAAGGCGGCTGCCAGGGTTAGGCTTCGGGAGACACAACGGGAGTTGACGGTGGGAAGAGGTAAATACCAACAGCACAGTCGTGGACTTGGGGACGTTTTTCCACGTGAGAGTAGGGAAAATTCTGTGGACTGCCCTGAGTACTCCTCCGTGGAGCCACTTTTGCCAGTCCCCTGTCAGAAATCTCGCTGTGGGCCGTTGAGGATACCTACATCTGCTTCACCACTGAACTGTCTTTACACAAATGCACGTAGCATGGGGAACAAACAAGAAGAACTAGAGATCTTTGTGCGGTCGCAGGGCCATGATCTCATCGCAATCACAGAGACGTGGTGGGACAACCTGGACGACTGGCACACTGCCATGGATGGCTATGTGCTTTTTAGGAAAGACAGGCTAGGGAAGCGAGGTGGAGGAGTTGCTCTTTATGTGAGAGAGCACCTAGAATGTGTTGAGCTCCACCTGGGGAAGGATGAACCTTCTGTCGAGTGCTTGTGGGTTAAAATCAAGGGGCAAACCGGTATGGGGGACATTGTTGTGGGAGTGTGCTATAGGCCCCCTGATCAAGAGGAGCAGGTAGATAACGCATTCCATAAACAGTTAGAAGTAGCCTCAAGTTCCCGGGCACTGATCCTTATGGGGGACTTCAACTACCCAGATATTTGCTGGGCAAGCAATACGGCCAGTCGTATGCAGTCCAGACAATTTCTGCAGTGTGTTGAAGACAATTTCCTGCTACAGATGGTGCAGGAGCCCACAAGGGGAGGGCGGCTGCTGGACCTTGTTTTCACTAACAAGGATGGACTTGTTAGGGAAGTGAAGGTCGGGGGCCGCTTAGGGCAAAGCGACCATGAAATGGTTCAGTTCATGATCCTGGGTGGAAGAAGCAAGCCAAAAAGTAGGATAGCTACCCTGAATTTTGGTAGAGCTAACTTTGATCTCCTCCGCCACTTAATGGGGGCTATTCCGTGGGCTACGCTGTTTGAAGGAATGGGAGCCTGCGAGAGCTGGCTAGCATTCAAACAGCACTTCTTCCAAGCAGAGGAACGATGCATCCCTTTGAGGAGGAAATGGGGAAAGAGAGGCAGAAGACCTGCATGGATGAACAGGGAGCTATTGAGCAAACTCAAAGAGAAGCAGAAGATCTATGACTCGTGGAAAAAGGGTCTGAGCACCTGGGAAGAATACAGGAATGTGGTCAGGGCCTGTAGGGATGCAACTAGGAAGGCTAAAGCCCTCTTGGAAATTAAGCTGGCAAGGGACATAAAGGATAATAAAAAGGGGTTTTTTAGATACGTGAACAGTAAGAGGATGTCCAGGGATAATGTAGGTCCCTTGCTGAATAAGGAGGGTGTCCTGGCTACGGGGGATGCTGAGAAAGTGGAGATATTGAATGCCGCCTTTGCTTCGGTCTTCACTTCAAAGGCCCCCCGGGACCCACAGACACTGGATGAGAGTAGGACTGATTGGGAAATGAAGAATTTCCCTCTGGTTCAAGTAGGGGAGGTCCAGGAGCGGCTCAAAGGGATTAATGCACACAAATCCATGGGCCCAGATGGGTTACATCCACGTGTGCTGAGGGAGCTGGCGGAGGTGATTGCTGAGCCGCTCTCTATCATCTTCGACAGGTCTTGGAGGACAGGAGAAGTGCCTGAAGACTGGAGGATAGCCAATGTCACTCCAGTCTTTAAAAAGGGCAAGAAGGAGGAACCTAGTAACTATAGGCCAGTCAGCCTCACCTCTGCCCCTGGAAAGGTAATGGAACAGCTTGTTCTGGATGCCATCTCCAAGCAATTGGAAGAGAAGAAGGTCATGAGGAGTAGTCAGCATGGATTCACTAAGGGGAAATCGTGCTCGACCAACCTCATAGCCTTCTACGATCTCATGACAGGCTGGGTAAATGGAGGGAGAGCAGTGGATGTCATCTACCTTGACTTCAGCAAGGCCTTTGATACTGTCTCCCATGACATCCTGATAGCAAAGCTGAGAAAGCATGGGATAGATGAGTGGACAGTGAGGTGGGTTGAGAATTGGCTGTCGGACCGAACCCAGAGGGTTGTGATTCGTGGAGTAGAATCTGACTGGAGGCCTGTTACCAGCGGTGTTCCCCAGGGCTCAGTGTTGGGTCCAGTCCTGTTTAATATCTTCATTGACGATCTTGATGAGGGAATAGCATCCACCCTCAGCAAGTACCCCCATGATACAAAGCTGGGAGGAGTGGCTGACACGCAGGAGCACTGCGCTGCCATCCAGAGAGACCTGGACAGGCTGGAGAGCTGGGCAGTGAGAAACCAGATGAAGTTCAACAAAAGCAAGTGTAAAGTCTTGCACCTGGGAAGGAACAACTGTTTGTATCAGTACAGGCTGGGGGATGACCTGCTGGAGAAGAGCTCAGTGGAGAAGGACCTGGGGGTCCTGGTAGATGACAGGTTGGCCATGAGCCAGCAGTGTGCCTCGGTGGCCAAGAGAGCCAATGGGATCCTGGGATGCATCAGGAGGAGTGTAGCCAGCAGGTCAAAGGAGGTGATCCTCCCTCTCTACTCTGCCCTGGTCAGGCCCCACCTGGAGTATTGTGTCCAGTTCTGGGCTCCTTGGTATAAAAAGGACAGGGATCTCCTGGAAAGAGTCCAAAGAAGGGCTACGAAGATGATTAAGGGCCTAGAGCATCTCCCCTATGAGGAAAGGCTGAGTAAGCTGGGACTGTTCAGCCTTGAGAAGAGAAGACTAAGGGGGGACCTAATCAAAGTTTATAATTATCTGAAGCAGGGGATGCAGGGGGAATCGGCCAGCCCCTTTTCAGTGGTCTGTGGGGATAGGACAAGGGGCAATGGCTGCAAGTTGGAGCATAGGAAGTTCCGCACCAACATGCGGAAGAACTTTTTCACAGTGAGGGTGACTGAGCACTGGAATAGGCTGCCCAGGGAGGTGGTGGAGTCTCCTTCTCTGGAGATATTCAAGACCCGCCTGGACGCCTATCTGAGCAATATGAGCTAGGGAGCCTGCTTTGGCAGGGGGGTTGGACCCGATGATCTCTCGAGGTCCCTTCCAACCCCTACAATTCTGTGATTCTGTGATTCTGTGATCACTTGCTAGGGCAGCACTGCTTCCAGCCAATCGCTGGAGAAACACTGGTGTGGAACACCTGCAGAGAAATAAACACTTCAGGAGAGCCTTTAACAAGATCTTTCTGCTTTAAGAGGTGCTCTGACAGTTTTGGTTAACTAGACAAGTGTGCCTCTAACAAACCTATCAATCCTGATAAACGGTTCTCTATTAATATCCTGATTTTGCTGGATCTGATGAGCAGCCTTCGGAGTGCAGAGGCAGAAAATGTCTGCCTGAAAGATGGGTCTTACAAGAAGCTAATTGCATGCAGGGTTCTCAGAAATATTAGGTCAGTTCCTGCTCAAAAGTTGGGTGTCAGTTCTTCTGTAGTGGCAACAAAATTAATTCTTCTGGGCTCGGGGAAAAAAAGGAGTACTTTGATTTTTACCAGTTAATGTACTGTCAAATCTTACTTCAAATAACATTTTTAAGTTTTAAAACATTCCAGAAAGGAAGGGATATCATTTCAAGGATGAAGGCTGGCGTAAAATAATTCCAACAAAATTGATTGTGTTATAGGCACTATGTTTATATGGCTTTTGTAAAATACTGCTTTTTTAATGCTAATATTTCAGCAGTAGAAAAGAAATACTGCAGCTGAGTTCTCCTCTGGACACATGCATAAAAATACCATTTAGACCAGTACAGCAATGAAAACAATGTGATTTAAGTGGGGGCAGATCTTTCCCCATAGGCCATATTCTAGTTTTAATTACACCCTATCTATCTTAGAGATCCAGGATGTACTATCTCAGGACAGACTGGTGTCTGGGAAAATGACCCATGTCAGTATTTCAAAGAAAGATATAAAAACTCTTTACAACATGGCACATCTCTCTGTTTTTCTGCCCCTTAAAACAGCAGTGCAAACTCACCCGTTTCCCTGGGGTTATGATGGTGAAATTAGAATGAGGCTTTTACTCACAGAGTTTCTGGGTTTAGTTCATTGTAAGCAACTGATGTTTGATTGATTGATGGCATCTGGTGGTTGTTTCTTTCTTTGTTTGTTTGTTTTACTTAATTTATTGCTGTTGCTGTGTTACAGTGATGACCCCCTTTTGTTTTGGTCATTTCACCCATTCCTGATGAGGTCTCTACCTTATTAAGAGTTCTATAGGAAAAGTGTTTATGTGTGCACAAGTGCACTGCTTGATTCCCAGGTGTAAAATAATTTTTTTAAGCCATGGTTATTCTGAAAATGATGATGAAAAGGGTCGCTCATAAACACTACTTTTAAAACTTGTGGTTGTGAAGAAAGATTCATCTGAAATGCTTTTCAAAGTCCTTCTTTATCTACACATCACACTGAGACTCTAGCTTGATACCAGTGCTCTTACCTGGTAGTCTGCCTTGATAGTCCCACTCAAAGGATTCAAAAGGCAAGCTGTAATAAAACAACTAGGTTTGATCACAAAAGTGTCAAGTTAAGTATTTTCCTGTTGGAAAAGGGAGCTCATTAAACTGGAAGTTATTCATAGGGAAAATAGACTTTTCAGCAAAAATACTCCACTGAGGAAAACCTGACTGACATGGATTTTGTATTTGGGGTGAGATTTTTCAGTGGTGCGAAGCATCTTGAGAACAGCAGCACCATGAGACTGGTGGGGCTCTAAACCTGACTGGGGAGAAGGATTTGTAGGGTAGATAAGAGGCAAGTGGGCCAAGAGTATCAGCTCCCAGTTGTGGCCATTTAAGTGGAATCAAGGAGCAATGTCACCACATCCCCCCTGCCCGCCACACTAAACACTTTATTTCACAAACTTCAAAATGGCTCATTTTATAACATAGAAGCCAATATTTTTACCTTTTTAAACTGATTTGTTAAAACTTTATATGGAGATAAATTGCATTATTTTGGCTTTTTTAGCCTCACCCAGGAGAAATGCCAAACACTGTAACCTCCTGCAAGATGGAAATTCTGTTTTTCAATCGGATATGAAAAGTGTCTGGTCATAGTAAATATTCTATCTTAAATCTCTTGTACAAGGAAAAATAAAAGCTACTGCTACATTTATTTTCAAATGACCCTTAGGTAATCTAGGCTTCGTAGTTGGAGTGAGGTTACAGCCATCACTCTGTGTGTGTGTGTGTGTGGGTGTGCGCGCGTGCACGCACGCAAGACTGGAAAAATCCTGGTAATCTGTACTTATGCTCTGAAGTTTCCTTCATACAGAAGAATATTAAAGTCCTCCAGAATCAGCATCCTATATAAATAAGCTCTGGGAAATTTTCCCACTAAAAATAGGATGGAAGAGACAATGAGTAACCCCCAAGAGAATCTCCTTTGTGAAGGCACAAAGTTTTGAGGGTTTAAGAATCAAGCCTTCCCAATGAGAAGAGCCCTTCCAGTGGGATGAGGAGTAGGAAATGCCAAAAAAATTCTTGGCTTCAGAAAAGCAAAAGTGACAGGCTCTTACTGCAGGGTGAGAGGTCCTGCCCTGTACTTTTCATCCACTAAAGGCTCATCCAACTAATGTGTTAGTGCTATTTTTTTCTGCTGATGATATAAATTAGATCCTTACACTGCAGTTCTGCTATATATCCATCTTGTGTTCATAGCCTTCTGTTTCCATGTCTTACTTGATAAGGACCCCAAAGTGGGCTCACTATTACACATGTTTTTAGCCTGAGCTCATCCATAGTATTGAACCATGGGAAGTACTGCTTTGTGCAACCTGTAGACAGACAAGGACACGAGGCTGGAAAAGTGGCATCTGCCTGCCATTGTGTACTTCATTTCTGATCTATGCTGAAGGCATGCAATATGCTTTAAATGTTTCCTGACCATCCTTGCATCTCTAATAGCACATTTGCCCACTTACATGGTTGAAAACTTAAATTGATATCCTCTTTTCTATGCTTCTCTTGTGACTGTTTGGAGATAACCTCAAGGTGACATGGAATTAATCAGGAAAGGAATAAAAAGCCAATGATCAGTAGAGTAGGTTATGCAGTGTATTGTCCCAGCGTGCGGTATGCCAGAGCAACGACCTCTTTAGAAATGGGGTGGGTAGGCATGTGCTCAAAGCTGGACTTGAACCACTTTCACGCATGAGAGAGTTGTGACTCTCATGCATTGTCATCCCCAGCTCCCCGTGACAGTCTGTGAAGTTGCACCTTTCCAGCAGCCAGCGGGAAGCTGCGCCTTCTGGGGAGCCAGGCTGAGACCTTGGCACTAGCTCCCTCGGAAACTAATGACCACTGCAAACACCACCCCCTTCTCCTTCACAAGTGAGGTGCTTCTGTTTTTTTTTTCTTCCTAACATATGGCAGGGTGTAGATTTAAAACAACAAAAACAAAGCCCTGCCAAAACAAAACACTACACCGCATACCCAGTTCTCCCTTGGGAGTGGGATGAGAGGGAGAGTGAACTACACATGGCAGATGTTGGTCGTTTAATGCTCTACAGGAAGGCACTTGGATGCTGCAGTGACATATGACCCCATGGGGAACAGAGCAAAAAACTTCCGTGCTCCCCATCTCAGCAGCGTGAGAAATGGGGCCGATGTACAGGTAGAAGCAGCTGACCTAAAAAGATGACTGGGAACAAGCGCCCGTGCTAAGCAGCCTTAGTGTTTCCACCAGGTAAAGTCCTTGTGTTGGAGGATTCAAACGGGACAGAGCCCTGTCCTGGGTTTCCTTTGGGGCTCGAGTTCCACTCCTGGGTGGAGTTCTCACCCCTTCGGCGCATGCTGCAAAAGTTCCAAGCTCTCCAATTCCTCCTTGCTGCCTTTTTTTTTAGGGGCTGCCACTGATCTTTGCTTTTCCTCCCTGGACTTACTTGGGAGCGTTTCTCCCCCGTTTCCCTCACGTGGCAGGTTGCGTGCAGATTCGTTTTTTCCCGGTATTCAGTGACCATCCGTATGGCTGTGCACGCAGCTTACATCTTCACAGGCTGTAATGAAACCGAGACTTGAAGGAGCAACCAGATAAGCAGGCCTCTCTCTCCAGCTGTCATGTCTAGTTGTGGCAGCAAACTGGTGTTTCATTGTAAAAGATGTTAATTTCAATCCGAGCTGTGGCTGCGTTGAGAGGAGCATAAAAGGAATTCTTGATTATCTATATCAGTACCGTTGTCCCCGGGGACAGGCTCTGAATCTTCAGATCACATATGGCAAGAGCGCTGTGATAAAATATGCATCAATAAAACTTTGCAATTTATGATAATAAAGGAGTGGAAAGTTTTATACGCTGTGATAATTATTCCTGACTGGTATTTTTTTCCTTTCTTTCATTCTTCTGTACGCCTTCATTTTTAAGGCTTTTCGGCATGTTGTAGGAATGATTGCATCATTGAAGCTGCGGGTTTGCAAACTGGGGAGGGGGGAGGGGGCCATCTTGTTTGTAGGCCCCCTGACCCTCTGTAGGTATCAGTCTGCTTCCAAAGCAGTGGGAATTGGCCCTCTTTGGGAAGGCTTCGCAGTACTATGACTCCTTGCTCTTCTTCCTCTTCTGTGCAAGCACACGCACTACATCCAACATGAAATTTCGGAGTACCTTCCAAAAAGGATCAAATTATACTCCTCTGATCTTTTCTTTGCATATCTCATTACTATAATCGATGAGAGATGCCTGTTTTTTGGGTGAAGTGAAATCCCATATTGCGTGCCACCTGCATTGTTTAAAATGAATTTCATTTAAATAGAGGTTTTATTCTTTTGAAGTAGGAAAAATAACGACATGTTTACAGACCCGGCAAGTAAACAGTGGACTATAAAATATCACCAATATATTATCTGTGACCTTATTTTTTTTTTCCTCAGCTCATTAGATCTTTGGTGGCCATGGTATGAGAGACCCTGTCTTCTGCTTCGGCACGCTTGATAGCAATTAATCATATAGCTTGAAACGTATGGCCTGACGGTACAAACCGCTTGCATGCTTGGGCTCTGGCTGACTTCAAAGGGACTTCCACATGTCGTGTTTACAGGCAGCTCTCCTTTACTGAACACCCTCGCTGACATGTTTGCACAGCGTCTAGCGCAGTGGGATCTCAGGCTTTACTGGGACATCTAAGCCCCACTGTAACACTGAAGAACACAAATAGTCATTAGTACCGTCTGTCTCATGTTTTCCTCCCTTTTTTGTTGTTTTTTGTTCTGTTTTCTTTTCTCGGTATTTTACTTCAGTTGGCCTAACAGAAATAAATGGGCCACTTTTATCCTTTTCCAGGCTTATTTCTCCACAATTAAGGATGAGATGGGAAAGTACTTAGGGGAAACAGTTTAGCCATCTCAAGCTATCTCAAGGCTGTTTTCCTTACTTGTGCTCACTTCACTAAATTGCGTGCCCCTGTGCAATGGCAACAAAGCACTTATCTTGAAGCACATGCTTATTTCCTATCAACTTCAGTAGTACTTAATCACCTGCCTGAGGTTCAGCACATCTTGAAAGGCTTTGCATGTTGGGGGTCCCCAAGTCCCCTTTCAGGAAATGCATACCCATTCAGTCCCGCACTTTCAGCCTTTCCCCCAGCTTCTGCAGGTGATTGGTTTTCATCAAAAGCAACGAGATACAGATCATTTGAGTGGACGTAGACTTCTTTAAAAGTTCTGCCAAATGTGGACCTACCTCGTTAAGAAGGACCCAAATGTTTGGCGAAAAGACTGGATCAATTTATAACAGAAAGGCCATTTGCAAGTACTTTCTTTTTATTATTTTTGTACAGCTGCAGTCAAAAAGATGAAATGTAATACTATTAGTTCCACTTTAAGGAGTGATGAGAGGTTTAGGTAACAAAAATAATAATTTCTAATTATACAGATATAAGGAGGAGTGGATGATAAGGCCAGCAATGGGGGAAAAAAAAAAAAAGATGATTTTGTGTGGGTATTTTTCTACCTCTGCATTTGTGTGAATTAATGGGAAATTACGGACTATTAGAAAGTTGATTGAATTTTGTTTCTTAACTTCGCTGTTTTTCATTAGGGTGATCCTAAAAGCAGGTGGCTTTCAATTAGTTTTGTTGACAGTGCTGGCTAATGTTGTAATGATCCTTGGGAGAGGGAAAGAAAAGAGATTTATTGCAGTAGGGATAAGCTAGGCCAGGCAGAGAGACAGAGTACATAACCACTAATTAACTCATGTAGTCATTAAAAAAAAAAAGAAGAAGAAGAGGAGGAGGAAGGAAAGAAAAACAACAGGCAACCTGAAAGAGGATTGTAAAGCATTTCTGCACTGCAGATCAGACCCTTGAGCTTTTGTTACACTGTGCATATCGTATTAGATGGTATATATGAGCCAATTGCATATAAATCACATTGTCCCAATCTTGCGAGTCCTTGTCACAGAGCATATTTAATTTAACATTGTAATATTTATTTTCTAAAATTGTAAGTAGGCCAAAACATACCCAGTAAAATGAGCATTCTGCCACAGCACAGCGCCTGACCTACACTCCAGCAGAAAATTAACCCTAATTCATCTTCATGGCGACCCTACGCCAAATAGCTATTTCAGATGCTCCATTCCTGCCCTTCACTGACTTTGTAAAGTGGAGCTGTAGCAATTTTCCCTAATTCAGTTTGGATTTTTAATTACATCTATTCCATTCATTTGTTTCCACTTAAAACCATCGTGTTGCGCTTGGGTGATTTGTAAGCAAGCTTTGCTTGGCCTTAGTATCCTTTAGGGACAGGCTTAAGGCAAAGCGCGCGTGTGTCTGTTGAAACCATGTCAAATGGGAGCCGCTATCTCAGATTCAAACTAGGCGGCTTTGTTTCCTGACACAAAGGGTCAGAGTCTGCCTCGTTATTTCCATGTGTCCCTCCCCTCCCCTTGGTCCCATCAGAATTATTTTAAATTCACTGGAAAACAGAGGTCCTTTATTATCCAGAGCGATATGAATTGCTATATGGAAGTTCTTGCACAACCATTCACGCATCTCTAAGACCAGCAAGGTTTCAGTCATGCTAGCAGAGCCTGTTTTCAGGCTCCATGGAGAGAAACCTGAGAAGCTTCAAGTGGTTTTACTGCCTGGTTTTTGGTTTGTTGTGTGGGTTTTTTTATTCTTGAGAAGAATTAGTAGCAATTGATTAAGAACACATGTGCTTATTTTCCCTGTTATTTAGCGATTAATACTATTTTTCACATTGCATCATAACACAGCTGGTGCTTCTGCTCCTCCCAAGATGAACAGAGATTGTATCTGGTTTTTGTAATGTTTTCTACATTTGTAGAACTGGGATATTTGGACTGCAGCAAGGATGCAGACTGAGAAGGCTGCAGAAAGGACACTGAGATAAGGCAATCTGAGTCTTCTCTCTGAAATCCTGCCAGGCGCAGATGAAAATGTTTTGTGACAAAGTCTATCAAATTGCATTTATCTTGTGAATGCAAATTATCTCTAAGAAGTTACGGTTCGGGAGGAAAAGGTGAAATTTATTTAAATTAAAATTATTTAAAAAAAAACCAAGCCCAACCTGGATTTATCAGGCAGGTGACTTCAGGTTTTGACATTATGGGCACAGAAGTAAAGCTTAGCTGTCATTTCTTAGCTCTAGTACAGCTCTGCCTATGAAGAAAAATTGGACCATATGGGAGCATATGGAAAAACCAGAAGGTTAATATTTGCAGGAAAGTACCTCCTACAGGTGGCATTATAATTAACCTTGTGGGTCCTGAGCACACACATCAGTCAAGCATGCACGCGTGCCACATCCCCGGGTAGGACAGCATCACACTGCCCATGTCAAGACCACCAGGAGCTGCCCAGTGCCCCCCCCCCCCAGGGGCTTGGGGCTGGTCCCAGGCAGCAGGGGGGGCTGTTGCAGTGTCACTAAGCCATCTTTCCCTGCTGCAGAGCCACCACTGGCAGTGTTCCCTCATGTTCCCCACCCTCCCAGTGACCAGGGTGGGGGGTGGCTGCTCTATGGGTCCTCCCCAGCCCTGAGGCCGTGCTGTCAGGTATCTCTGCTCTCCCGCAAACCTTGTTGAAATAGCAGTTGGGACGCTGCTTTCTTGCACCCTGCGACTTCCCGCTCCTCCATGCCCTGGCACGATCCCGGTGCCTGGGGTCTCACCAGCTGGGAGAGGAGGGGGAAGCTGTGCCACAGTCTGCTCGCTCTCACTTCCCCTCACTGCCGGGGCTATCATTAAAGGACTGCTAAGACCCAGCTTATCACAGGGTTTTGGCACCCTCCTTCCCATACTTGGGGCAGGAGCTGGGTGTCTGTGCATAAGACATGACCTGGTGGCCACTTCTCCTCCATCCCTCTGGGCAGCCGAAACCACCCTGACTGGTGCCCTGGACATAGTAGCGTAGGGAAGGCAGACAGAAGTGAGGAGTAGCCATGTACACAGACAGTCAGGTGTCTGGGACACCGACACATCTCTTAGGGGAATAAATGGTGCAAATGTGCATGGAGCAGTGAGCTGAAAGGGGAAGACAGGGAGAGGAGGGGTCAACAGTGGGCAAACAGCTGGACCCATGTTCTTCAATGCGGTGTGTTTGTGCCAAGCATGTTTGTCTAAGAATTACTGGGGAGGTTGTGGAAATGTGAGTACCGGAACAAGTACATCTTAAATAACAAGAACCAGCACAATCAAAATGTACTCACCTTTGAAAAGACTTGGAAGTTTTTGCATCGCTTTAATAAATGCAATTTGCAGAAACAGCACAGAGTTTTTAAAATAAATGGTGCTCGCAGAGTCACAAGCTATGATTTATCTTCAAGCATGCTCACACAGTGTGGTTTATTAAATTTCAACCTGGGCTTTCAACTGTTCAGTTAATGTAGATAATTAATTTGATTATCATTCAATCAGGCTGTTTTGTGACTGGCTGAAACATCCCCTATTGTTGCTACAAATATTTCAGTTAGCTTGTATGAAGAAATCATTAAATCCCCTTTCTTCTGGGTGGTTTTTTTTTTGCTTGTTTGTTTGTTTTATTTTATTTTTGTCCTCACTATCTTTCTTTCTGGCAGTGAGTTGTTCTAAAGCCCATACTGTGGGATTGCTAATGCCTGCCCTAATGCTTTAATGCTCTTTTTTGAGCACACGGAATGTATTTGTTCTATGCTATGCATGTATCTTCTAGTCACATTAGGTGATTTTTTTTTCCTTTCCTTTTTCTTCATGCAGAAGATAAAGGAGGATGAAAAACATGGACATCCTGTGTATTACACTGCAGTTCCTAACAGCTATACATGTATTGCTTATAAAAAAAAAAAAGAAGTACTAATTGTAAAAAGCTGTCTGGCTACAGTATACAAGATAAAAAGTGTTATGCATTAGTGCATTAGATTCTATTACACTTCTTGGTTGCAAAATTATATACTAAGTACATTAGTTTAAAATTAAAGCAGAATGTAAGTACCTAAATATAGTAGGAGACATTCTCATCCTATTTACTTCTTGTGGCAAAATAATTGGAGTTTGTTTTTCCTAGCATCCATTAGATGTACTCTGCTGTAAAACTTCCACCGAGTTTTTCAGATGGAGGTAATTCTATGTGGTGTCATCTCATCAAGCACTGTAGGCAGCCTGCACACTGTGCACTACAGAGGACACCTCTTCCAGCCTCTTAACTGGAAGGTGCTTACTGCACCTCTGGCTGGCAAAGGGACCTTGGTAAGAAGGGCTAGTAACCACTGCTGGGCCAGGTGATAAAGTTGGGCAAGCTTTTGGACCTATGATTTTGATTGAGCTACATCAGCCTGTCTAATGAAGGGTACGAATTCTTCTCACAAGACTTGTTGCATGACGCTACTGCTACTCTCTCTAACTATACACTGCACTCTTCTGACGAGATCCTGCAACAACACTGAAATCCCTCTCTGGGGAGCTGGTACGGATAGGTCAGGGTTAGGAAGGCAGAGCAGCAAAAAAACTTCCCAAAACTAGGGCTTTTTTAAAGTGATGTGGTCCTTTTTCCCTTCCAAGAGCAACTGCAGGCTTTGAATCTAGGGTGTTCGAAATAAATTTTTTCCAGGATAGGAATTCCACCTTGAACTTGTAGTAATAGCTTAGCATGGATTGTTGATTTCACTTATGAAAAAGGTCTCTAAAATTGTGTTCAGTCTTGCTTCAAGCCTTCAGGAGTATTTCTTCCCAATTTATGGAGCGCATTGCACTGCATGCTAGTAAAACCAATTATTTCATGAAAGTGACTGGTAGACTGCAAGGAAAAGAAAGTCCTTTCTCATCTGGTCAAATGAAATCGTTAGATACCCTAACTTGTTCATTGTACCAGCAGAGGTAACCTACTGCAGTTCAGACCAGCGGGAAATGATAGTTGCTGCAGAAGAAGAGCAATGGGAGCCTGTAGCAATTGTGGTTTTTCTCAGTGCTGTTTGCTTCTCCCTTGCTGTGGACTGGGAATGTCTTGGAAAGGTTATGGGGAAAGACTGTGATGGTGGAAATGCCAAGATGTCTCTTCTGCCAGCAGACTTCAGTCATTGCTGATGCCAGTCTTCACACATGAAATACTTGCTTATAAAGGTAGAATGGAAAAACCATCAAGCATATCATAGACATCATGTCTAGATCCAACTCCACAGACTTTAATGACAACATTAGCACCTAATTTTATTGAAATATTAGGCTCACTAATCCTATAGGAAAGCGTAGATGATACAGGTGGACCCTGGAGGAAAATTAACTACCCTGCATCCTACACTACTCATTTATTATTAAGGACCATCTCCCAAGGTGTGCTCAGTACTGTTTCCTCCACAGAATTATGCAAGAAGACTCAGTCCCCATAGCAGAGAGATTCGTACTCTAAAGGAACAGGTCTAGGTCCCTGTGGAAGACTTTTCAAATAATTATGAGAGGATTTGGCTTTTTTGCCCTGTATTTGGCCTGGCCAACAAACAGTCACAGACCCTCTTGTCCGGTTCTGTATGTCATGGGGTGGACAAGGTACTCTCTTTTACCCAAAAGCTCCATATCCCACATATGTAGTATTTTTTCTCCACTTTTTTTTACACTATTGGCAGGAAATTTTATTTCAAGTGCCATTTAATTATTGTGCATTATATTATTTTGTTTTTAATAAAGACATAGAAAATGTTCTTAATAAGCACAGTGGATCCATTTAAAATAACACTGCTACAGAGGGCACAGTATTGTTCTTGTATCTTCACTTAGTTTTCCACTGCTGTACTGCATTACTGTTGTTACTAAATTCAGATGGCATTGGATGACTGTTGTGAGTGCTGGAGGAGCAAATGAAAAAAGCAAGGTTGATGTCAGTGTGATGTGAGAACCTGAGTAGATGCCGTGTTCAGCCAAGGAATACTGGAAAGAGCAGGGTTAAGGCAGCAATAGGTCATGGTAGTGGTATTGTAATATTGGTAATGTAGTTCTTGATAACATAATGGCTTTTCTCTTGAAGGTACGCAACTGAGAATAAATGGATTACAGTTATTTACCCATTAACCTTAGCGTTATTAGATACCAATGAGAAATTGGATTTGAGCCTTCAGGAGTTATCTGACTGTAAATTAGAGGATATCTTAGGGAGGCATTGCTTGTACAGGCTGCAGAAACAGCTCTGGGGGACCAGAGCATAAGCTATCAGGCTAGCAGTGACATAGGAGCAGCGCAGATGCAGAAAACGCGAAGTTATACAGGAAAGCACAACAAGTTTGGATTTTTAAAGCGAAAGATGACTCTTGATCCCAACTTATCTTGAGTGTTGGTACTTTTGCCTAGTGAAATAGACCATTAACTGAGAGCAAAATGTTTGATTCGGGGTCTGGGCTGAACACTACAGGCAGATTTAAAAAAATAAATAAATAGAAGATATGGCTACTTGTCCCAATAGCTAAAATAGCCTTTGTACACTCTGGTTGTTACTGCAGAATGAATAGGCATGCACATATCTTGCTAGGCTACTTTGAACTATATTGAAAGACAGATGTTTTATTAATCTAGTTCTGGTTAGACTACTTTGAACAAGGTTGTAAAGGAAATACTAAAATATTTTTGCTGTGATTATAATAATTTACCTAAGTAACATTAGTAAAGCAATAGATAATGGTGACAAATTACCACAGAATATTTTACACAGTAGCGACCAGGCTTACAGGAATGCTGAATGAAGTCACTAGAGACAACAAAGGTAAAATAAATTTCTGAGGTCTATCCCATAGTGAGATGCGAGCACTTGTTGGGGATTTGTTTCAAATAACTTCCAAGTGAGAAGTAAGCAGAGGAACGGTTGGTATCATAAGATTTAACAAGTTGCTACAGGAGCGGTGCAATTTAAAAAGCCTGGAGTCCTATAGATTTGTTTTCTGTAGGTGCCTGTCCCTCCTCTGGAGTAGCCTTATTGCCTCTGCTTGGGCCTCTATGGTCTAAGCCAGCCTGACAGCACGTCAAGCCTGCCTCTCCATGCCCCGTAAGTGTCTGTGCAAGGAAGGCCCAAGTGATCTGCTCCATGATAAGGTCCAAGCCACCCCTCTGTTAGCTGGTGAGCCATATCTGAAGACCTAGCAAGGGCCAAGCCTAAAAGCACAATTAACTGAGTGGAATTTGTCGTAGGTTTTCTCTCTGTGGGACGTTCATTTGGGTCTTTCTACTCTTTGTTGCGATTTTGTATACTGCATGTAGGGTGCTAGTGATTTCTGGTGCTGTCACCTCTGAATTAAACCAGCTGAAACTGGCTGAAATAACTGAGGCTGAATAAGACAACAGGTTTCAAACTAATTTTTGGCAGCCTGGGTGGACAGCATAGATAGAGAGCCCTGTCTTAAGGAGTGGGTTCTGAGTGTGTGAGCTCCCAGAAGCCCAACTTTGAAAAGGCCCTGGAGACCCATCAGTCAGTGCTGGGGTTGTATTTGATAATAAGAGATGATCCTGTATTATGCAGTCCAGTAGAGATGATCCAATCCCAGATCTCAGATGGGAAAACCTTCTGAGGGGATGGGTATTTTCTCTATTTTTGTGGCAAGAAGAGGCTCAGTACCCTGGACTGCTGCATGCCCAGAAACTGACTGCTGTTTGCTTGCAGATAAGTCGGACATGAGCTGTAAATCTGATGTACTGGACTGCATCTGTAGGGAGGCTGTACCTCTTGTGGGCAGCGTGCCTGCCCAGACCCTGCTCCATAGGCACCAGAGAATCAGTCTCCTCATGTAACACATATTCACCCAGAATCTCCAAAGCCCCCAGTCCACACTGTCCTTCAGCATTTGTATGGTGGCTCTGCCACAGGCAGAGGGATGGCAAAATGATATCCTTTCTTTATGAGACTGTGCTTGAAATGGTGCAGTCACTAAAAGGGATTACATTCCCAGAAGGACAAGAGAGCAGAGAGATATCAGCAAGGCAGGAAAACCCCTGCCTAAACTGCAGATGAATATTCCTTATTTTTGTTGCAAAACAGAGCGAATTTGGGACTGACCAGTTTAAAAATGAGTGTGACACAACTCTCTCATATGCAGTAAAACTGAGACATAAGCCTGACCCTGTTTTTTCAGCAGCACCCCATCCTCTGGCACTGTCTGTTTGGTTAAGGTTAAGGGCATGCTTAAGAAAAGATGCACGTTTCTGCCTTGGTGAATTTAATGGTGCTGAAGACCATCCCACTGCAGGACAGCGGTTAAGTACCTGCTTAACTTTCAGAAAGTCCCTAAATATCTGCTGTAATCCACTCCTGAAGCAGATGATCATCTCAAGTACAAAGACATCTGCCTAGAAACAAACGTGCGTTGAACTGTGCATTTCATTACAGGTATCTAAGAGGTTTAATTTTTATGCAGCTAACAAGGCAATAAACTATTATTTTTTAAAATATTAATAAGTATGAGATTACAACATAACTAATGCTTACCTGCAATTAAAATCTGTGTTGATTAGGGTTGCACTATACATTGGTGCTGGTGGAAAAGCACCAATTTCATAATGAAATGTGTGTATTGCCAAAACTTGAACAATCCTGTAGCCTGTTATCCCTCTTCCAAAAACTGGCAAAATAATAAATGGGAAAGTAAAACCTCTCTAATGGCTCATTCAATTATAAAATAGTGTGAAGGAGGTGTGGGAGGAGGAGAAGAAGAAATTCTTTCTAACCCTCATGGTGATCAGCTATTGGGCCCAGAGATGAAACGCAAAGTCCCTGGCTTGGATTTAATGCCTGTTTAAATAGCAGTTGCTCTTTGTGTCCTAGAAATGATGCAACCCACATAATGCCTGTAATCCAAAACCAACAGAAAATTTTTCAGACTTCTCACCTTAGCCTGTCCCTTTCAGTGACCAATCACTTTCCTTCTTTTTAGGAACTTGCCTTGCCCCTCAAATGAACAGCCAAGTTCTGTCTCCAGGAAACATAGGTCTGAGTCATTAACGTCTGGAGTCAATGACTGAATGCGCCCTTGCTTCAGTGGGATGAGGCTCACAATGAACTGGTGAACAAAGCTTTTCCATTTATGTGCTAAAGGCAAAGAATAGGGTATTCAGCTGGTCTAATTACCTGTCCAAACAGGGCAAGCCAAGTAGAAAAAGAAGACCATGGGTCAGATTTGGATCTGTGTTACACTGTTGAAAACTTCAGGGTAATCAGTAATGCTACTTCATATTTAAATCTGGCTCTGTGTCCACTTAGCCCATTAGTCCCAGTCTCAGAATCTGTAATCAACAACCTGCAATTAACTTGCTGTGTTCAGACCCTCCTGATTAATCATAACACTCCATGTTATTATTAATGCAAACAGTTACCATAAAATATTTCTTCATTAGTTCTGGCTGGTTGACTTTTTGTTTTTTTCTCTTTTCTACTTGAAAAAATAATTAGCCAGGAATAATACAATTAAGAATGTTTTAAATCAACTCTATTAACTTGCTTTGTCTAATCAGTCATGTGTTCCTCGGTCTCCTTTAAGTTCTATCAGAGGAGCTGCTTCTGCACCAGTGCTTCTTCAAGGACTGTTGTCTCCTCCCCTGGCGCCTGTGCCACGTCCGTATCAGTGGGGGCAGTGCCATGTAAGGCCTCGACCTTTAATTAGGATGAGTGAGTTAGCTGGATGGTGCTTGTATTTGAATTGCAGCCAACGCTATTAGGCAACCCCAACCTGAGCTACATCCTCCCCTCATAATGCTTCCATCTGGCATCATCAGGCAATCCCGCTTTGCAAAATCCCACAGCATTACAAGCCCAGTGTGCGCTGGGCAGGAGCAGCCAGTTGGAAAGACAAAGGATCGTCCTTCTTCCCCTTCCTTACGGATGGGCTGCCAGGGCAGAGAGATGGATTTTGCTGGAGATGGGTGCAGCTCTGGTACTGCAATGGGGACTAAGCACTGAGCTGGGGCTTTTCTAGAACAGCGTCGTAACTTCACAGTAAGATGATTGCATGAAATCTTCAGACTGCAGCATCTGTATCTGCAGGGTGCAGACTCCATCCAGAAAACTTTACCTTGCTTAGTTTGATTGAATTGCTTCACTTCCTCCCCTCCCCCCTTCTCATTTTATCTTTTATCCTCCGCTTATCTTTTCAGGTTTTCCTCCTATAAGACAAAAACCAGTCTTCTACATTTTTATGGGTAACTAAATTATTTCAGAGATTGTTAGAAAACAGAAAACGTTTTTAGCTAATGGGCAGGGGTTCAAACACAAAGGTCAGAAAATTGTGGTAGCCTTTGTGTGATGTGTTTTGTCATTAGTCTTTCCATTAGTGAAGGGTTAACTGGTGAAACCTACCGGCCAAACTACTTTCTCAGTTACTATCAGGATGAAGGGTGCTGGCAGGACCACATAGATGAGCACAACCATCTTCTGTAGAGTCATAGAAAATATCAGTCTCTAGGACAGAACCCAAGGCCTGCTTGCCAGCTTCTCAGTGATCCCGGCCAAGTTTGGCTCCTCATCAGTCCAGAAGGAAAAAGTCAAAAGGAAAGGTATGGCTTGTTCTCTGTGACTGGCAGTGTGATGTGCAAGAGGACAAAAGCAGGAATGGGATTTGCTTGATGCCTCCTTATGTCACCATTTGGGAAGATTTGCTCTGGAGAGCATTCAGTAATTCTTCAGAACAATTCTGGGGCAGCAGGCATGGACCAGGAACTAGTCATGTGCCAGCAAAGTCATTTTGTCGTTGTGCTTTTGGGCTCCTATGATATAAATTGCCTTTGGATATTACTTGAATAAGAACAAAACCAGCATTTGATTTCAAGGAACTGAAGCTCTATTACTGCTCAAGCATCCTCCTGTCTCTTGTCTCTACAGTGTCTAAGTAGGGCAAAATCCTAGCTCCATTAATACCTGGAAGAACCTAGGGAAGAGTGTTTTGAGCCTGTGCAATACGTTGAAAGCTTAAGGGCAGGTTTTGTTCTCATTAAACTGAGCTGAAGCCAGGTTGCTTTACATTTGTGGCTGTTATTGGATTATTTCCTTGTACTTTAGTTCCTTCATTCCTCTCGTTAGTGAAGTCAGACCTCTCTTGCTGGGAAAATGGGGGGGCTAAAAGGTCAGCCCCAGCTTCCCTTTACATCTCCCCAAAACAATGTATCAGTTTGATGGAAGGCATCAGAGGAGAGAGATTTAAGAATCAATTGTGTGTCTATAATGAAATGAGTTAAGGCTTTATTTCTGAGAAAAAATACGCCCAAAAGTATAATCTTTGCTCAACACAGCAGAGACAGAGACATTATTAATGCCAATGACATGTTAGGATGAGAAGTTTGTAGCTGGAGGCTTGCTGCAGCCAAGCTAAAAATGTAGTTGCTCAAGCAATTGCTATCAGAGAGAGAACCAGAAGTAAGCAGGAACATTTTCGGCCAAGACAAATTAGCCCTCATGGTACCTGAACATGAGAATACCTGCTCTGCCTGCTGTTGTGGTCTGGTGCAGAGAGGCAGAGACAGATGCAACAGAGGCAAATCCTCAATTAGGAATAACATGGGAGGTGCCCAGAACCCCTGGGTATAATGAGACAACCAGCATTAACACTTTCCTCTCAAACACCTTTACTTTCTAATTCCGGGAAGAGTTCTTAACACTGAAGTGTCCTGCTGGACCTCATGGTAAGCTTTATTGCAGAAGACCGTTTAAGCTGAACAGAGATTAGCTTGCCTCCATGGTCACTTGGCTCTCTTCCATTTACTGTTTCCTGCCTTAATTTTTTTTCTTCGGTAGCTTTCAGCTTATTCATTTCTGGATTTAGCCTTGATCCTCTCCTCTTCTGCATCTCCTTCCCTTTGACTCTGACTTTTTAATTTTGTCTTTGCTTCAGGCCAGGCTAGTTCGTTCTTTTAATGTTTTATTTAACCCTTCACTCCTGAGGGCAGGTCTTAGAGAAACTCAGGGCTAGGGCTGTGGTTGCAGCTTGGTGCTGGTAATTTCACGTGTTTGCCACTGCCTGCTTCCTATCCTCAAGTCCTCCATCCCTGCTTGTCCCCCCTCCCCGTTCCTTACCTCCCCACACTGTGCTCAGTGTCCTACCATTTTCTTTTGCCATCCTAGAGCAGCTGGTCCCAGCTTCCCCAGTGGAAGAGCTCATGTGCAATGCCCTCCAGCTGCCTTCTGCAGGGGAGGAGACTGGCTTTTCTCTAGGAAGTCTTGGTACTGCACAAAGCCCCCTGAAAGCAGCCTCTCCATCCCAGCCGTGCTAATTTATCATCAGCAGCAAAGCCTCCTTGTCTGGGACGAGAGAGGGGGAAAGGCATTAGGACACACATTAATTCCAGTGCCTATGAAAAATAACTTCTGCACCCCTAATTCTTCACTTTATTTTGGTCTTTTCCATAGCAGTGTTAATGGTGTGTTTTCCTTCTCCCCGCTCCTGCAGAGACAGTCCCCTCTCTCATTTTGTCTCTGTGGGATCTGCTGTTCCTTGCTGTTGGGGCTTTTTCATTTTCACTTTCAGCCCAGTTTCTCTCAACAAAGACACCTGTAAAAGGGGATAGTATTTTTTTTTACTATAACTTTCTTCGACCTGCTTGGTTTTGCTCTTGTTCCCTCCCTGATTTAGAGCTTTTCTTTTTGTCATCGTTCTCCTAGGAAGTTTTCACTCTTTCGTCATCTTTTACACTCACAGCAGCTGGGAAACAGCCTGCATCTTAGGGTGAGGTGCAACTCCTCATCTTCCAGGCATGAGATGTAGGTAGTTTGGAGACCACCTCAGCCATGCTACGTACAGAAGACAGGAGCTTGGAGAAACAGTGCAGCTTTGCTTGTTGTAAGGGCTCTGTTAATAATAACCTGAAAAGGACATAGAAAAGACACAGATTTCAGAGCAAGACTCTCTACTGCTGAGCAGTTCTGTACAGTACATGATATCAGAAATAGAGCCAGTGTTGAGTACTTTGCCTTCACAGTAGCTCTGTCATAATTTAAAAGGCTGCCCAAAGCTGAGGGCACTAGAAAGGTGAGAACGCTTTCAGTACCTCTCTGAGAGAGTGTCCTGGCTACAGCTCTTCTCCTTACCCTCTGCACTTTCACAGATTTCTCCCCTGAACCTCCAGGCATCTCCAGTTCCCCATCTTTGCCAGTCCCTGTGAATGTGCTACCCCTGCCTTTGGTATTTACCACACATCCTTCCCTAAATCCTCCTGTCAGGCAAGCATAGGTGGTCTCACTAATTTCCATGCTGCAGTGAGCATCAGAAGGGAAGATCTTCTATTCTTAGTGCAAAAAGAGTTAGCTTCTTAATTGCACCTCTGATTTAGGGGGAAAAGGCTGTCTACTCCTGCTTTACTTCTACCCTCCCCCCTTTCTTTCCCCCCCCTTTTAGGAGTGCCCTTTATTGTGAGAGTGACTTGTATCGGCAATGTAATTTCTCCAGCAAACTCGCCCTGCTAATTTCAAGAGTCTGTTGGTGCTGCTTTATTCTTGTCATGTCAGATGCAGTAATCCAGTTTGCATTCACGATTAGATTAGGAAAGACATGAAATACCTGCATTTGCAAAATTAGTGTGGATATTTACCAGTTGGCAGCTTGTTCTCTTACTTCCTCCCCACCTCACTGCTGGAAGCCCTTAGTCCACTACTCAGATGTATAAGTTGATGCCTTGCTGTGAATCAAGAAAATGTCTTTCTGCATTGTTAATTTCTGTGGCATGATCTCACCTCATGTTGTCTTCATAGACACGTGCCATAGCATAGCCTGATGAGATGTAACCCGTAGTCTAATAGGCAGCAGGGAGTCCGTACGCTGATGATGCCTCCCAGCAGCCTGTCTTCAGAGAGCCTTGCAAAAGGGAAAGGAAAGGGGGAAAAAAAAGGAATAAAAAAAAAAAGACAGGCTACCTCACCTAGTACCTATGGAAAGGTGCACAAAACCAACACTACTGCTGGTCAGAGCCTGATGCTCTGCATGGAAAATAGTTGTCAGAGCTCACTTCTGCTTTGTTTGCCCCTTTTAGCATGTCCCTAGGACCCACAGGACAGTGAAAAGATAGAGAGCCCAGGGCAACATTTGAGCCTACAGCCCAGGCAAAGTAGCAAGTGTTAGCTGGGTGCTGGAGACAATCTATTATTTGAAGGCTCAGAAACTGGCACTCAAACTCCACCCCAGTTTAAATTGACTCTGCCTTTTTTACATAAACAGGGTTTCCTGAACCTTGTTAACTGTGTGTCATCCCTCTGCAAAATCCTTAAAGATAAAAAGTCTGCTGAGTGCACAAGCTGGCTGCTTTCATTATTAAAATGCAGATGCCTTTCTGCTTTCCAGCACTTCTGCATGAGCATTCACAATAGAAATGAGCATGCCAAGCCATGAAACTCCACTTTGTACTGGGAGCCAAATCCTGCGGTTTATTTTTTTGCTCCCATTTCACCCACACATGATCTCTCCTCCCTCCAGGTCCCAAAACTCTCCTAGCTCAAATTCAGATCTCTTTCGGTGTGTTCCTCCCTGGCTAGACAGGAGTCCAAACACAAGAGCAAGAAATAAAGGCATGTTTCACACCCAGACCTCAGTTTTGTTTGCAGTCAGCAAGGGATGAATAGATGGGCCACGCAGCATTAGCCAAGGGCTGCTGAGGGGTTTGTTCTTCAGCACCAGCCAGGGACATGTATTTCTAAGGCAGTAAGTCCCTTGAGAGAAAACACGGCTAGTAACTCTTTTATGTTTAATCTGCTGGGATGCTAGTCTCAGCCCTGTGACGTATTATGACAATATCATCCCAGAGTTACAAACCTGTTGCTGTTCTGCCAAGGAAACATTTTTTTTTCCAAATATGCTGAAAGCTGCCAACTAGCTGTTTGTGCAGCTTAGTAAATTCTAGGTAATTTTCTTCTTAGAAAAGTGGAAAGAGAGTAGGGGAAAACAATAAAGAAAAATAATGTGCACTTCCCAAAAAATTACCTAGAATCATCCCTTAGGAAGAGCATCAGGGGGTGTTCTTCGTTTCCTACCTGTAGAGCAATTCACATGCCACCACTGCCCCATGGTGTTTTCACCCCTTGCCTCAAACTCTGACGCTCCCCCTCTCTTCTCACTCTCTCCCTTTATCCTACATTGAATCATTTAGGATAGCAAAGCCATTTAAGATAATAAAGTCCAACCATTAACCTAGCACTGCCAAGTCAAACCGTGTCCCTGAGCACCACATCTACACGTCTTTTAAATGCCTCCAGGCATAGAGACTGAACCACTTTCCTGGGCAGCCTGTACAGTGATTGATAACCCTTTCGACGAAGAAATTTTTCATAATATCCAATCTAAGCCTCCCCTGGCTCAACTTGAGGCTATTTCCTCTTGTTCTATTGCTTGTTACTTGGGAGAAGAGACCAACATCAACCTGGCTACAACCTCCTTTCAGGTAGTGGTAAAACCTTAAAGTAAAGGTAGCCTCCTTTAAGCTAACCAACCCCAGTTCCCTCAGCTGCTCCTCATAAGACTTGTGCTCTAGACCCTTCCCCAGCTTCATTGCCCTTCTTTGGATGTGCTCCAGCACCTCAATGTCTTGTAGTGAGGGACCCAAAACTGAACACAGCACTCAAGGTGTGGCCTTACCAGTGCAGAGTACAGGGGGACAGTTGCTTCCCTGATCCCGATGGCCACACAGTTTCTGATAGAAGCCAGGATGCTGTTGGCATTGGTGGCCACACCTGGGCACACTGCCAGCTCATATTCAGGCGCCTGTCGATGAATATCCCCAGGTCCTTTTCCATTAGGCAGCTTTCCAGCCACTCTCCCCCAAGCCTATGGGGTTGTTGTGACCCAAGTTCAGGACCCAGAACTCAGCCTTGTTGAACCTCATACAGTTGGCCTCTGCCCATTGATCCAGCCTGACCAGATACCTCCGTAGAGCCTTCCTACCCTCAAGCACATCAACACTCCCACTCAACTTCATGTCATCTGCAGACTTACTGAGGTGCACCCTCACCCAGATCATTGATAACGATATTAAAGAGAACTGGCCCCATACTGAGCCCTGGGGAACACCACTTGTGATGAGCCACCAACTGGATTTAACTCCATTCACCACAATCCTTTCTGCCCGGCCATCCAGTCAGTTTGTTACCCAGCAAAGCGTACATGAGCAGCCAGTTTCTCCAGAAGAATGCTGGATGGCCTATGCCCAAGACAGCCTCCAACTGTCACATCACCCACAAGTCCTTCTCCTTCACAAACAATAGCTCCAGCGGGATGCCTTCCTTAGTTGGCTCACTCACCAACTGTCTTGGGAAATTATCTTTCACACACTCCAGGAGCCTCATAGGCTGCTCTCTCTCTCTGCTGTACTGTATTTTGAACAGATGCCTGGTAAATTGAAGTCCCCCACAGGAACAAGGGCTAGTGATTGTGACATTTCTCGTGGATTCTTACAGGATGTTTTGTCTACATCTTCATCCTGGCTGGGTGGTCCCATTGTGGTATCTGCCTTGTTCACCTTCCCTCGATTCCTACACACAAACACTCAACCCATTGTCAAGCTCTAGACAATCCATCTAGAATCACACAGAGCTCCTCCTGCACGCAGGCTGCACTTTCTCAAGGAGCAGGCTGCTCCTCTCTGACTGCCAGAAGCTGCCTCTCCTACGTCTTATCCCTGCTTCCAGCCCCACATCAGCTGCCTGGGGAGATGTTCTTCCAGCCTGGACAGGCACAGAAGTAGGCAGGCAGCCTGCCACATCATTTCAGGGGCGGCATTGGGAAAGGAGAGCAGCCTTTCCTGGGGGCAGGCTTTTCCCAGGCGAGGATTCATCCGGCCAGATCAGGGAAGTTGGACGGTATTTCCCAGGGCAGAAGCCCCGGTGCCTCGAGCAGCCAGGAAGTTAGCCACTAAAATGTCAGCAGCTGTGCCACCCCCGTGGTGCACACTGGCACAGAGGAGAGAAAGGCTGTTTCCTTCCCCATGGTGGCCTTGCCAGGAGACAAGAGCTGGGTGGGAGTTGACATAGGGCTGCAGTGTTCAGGCCCCCATGATTTGCCTCAGTGGGACTAGCCCCGGTTTGGGTGAGGCGGGGTTGGGCCTGGGCACTCAGGCTGTCCTTTACTCACAAGGAGAGAAACAGCCTGGCTGTGGCTGCCTTTGGTACAGGTGGTGCACATGTCCTCTTCCCAGATACTGCCCCCACCATGGGACACCACTTGAGTTTCCAGAAGTGCTCTGGTTTCCCTGCCCCCACGCCCGTGAGGGCATCCTCATGCAAGGTGCTACCCCACTATTGCCAGGCCATGTGGAACAGAAAGGTGTGGAGATGGAGGAGTCTGGCCGAGCTGCAGCTGAGCAGAGAGGCTGAGGGAGTGGCAGAGTTTAAGCAAAAACGAAAATAAAAGCCTGTCTCAATTTTCATATAACTGTCTTGACATGCGAAAGCTTAGTGGCAGTTTATTTAAAGCGACTCTGTTACCTATTAAATTGCAAAAGACTGAGTCCTTTCGTATTCACGAGGAATAATTCATGAATTACATAACGGTTAACTTTAAAAATGCAGCAATATGCTGAATGCTGATTACTGAGCTGTATAAAAAGGGGCAAAAAAAAAAAAAATCAGAGCAATGTTTCCTTCCGTTATTTTCATTCCAAGTTGGTTTCACGACTTTGGCGAGCGCGGTGCTAACAGCTGTAACCCTGTACAGCTCTCATGAGCCATGCTCCTCCTCTGAAGCCCCCTCCTCTCTATGCCATTTGCCCATGACTCCGCAGAAGAGCAGACTTGGTTGCCGAGACAGGCTTGCAGGAGCTAAGGCTAGGAAAGCAGAGGGGTGGGAGGGGGAGTGCCAGGCACAAAGTTAGGAGTTAAAGCATGCGTCTGTAATGTACCGGTGGTGCGATGGATTATTCATGCTCCCGCTACACAACTTGGAGTTGGAGGGTGGTGAAAACAAGATGTTCAGGACCGATCTAGATGATGTCTCAGGGGGTGCTGTATAAATGCGATAACCATCACCAGCGAGAATAAAGCAAACAGCGGGAAAAAAACTCAGCAGCCTGGTCTTTGGTGAATTCACTCCGAGTCTTACGTGTCAGGAGCCATTGTACTTATCATCTGAAATCCGACTCCCAGCCTTATCCCGGCTCTCTATCAGCCCTTGGACTGCAGTGAGCAAACTTCTTCTGAAGGATTGTCGGTTTGTAGCCAGCGCAGGCAAGGCGTCTCTGTCAGGAACAGTAATGCATGTCGACAAGTGCACATTAATTTTAGATTATTCATCCTGACAAGGCTGTTGATTTGGAGGTTTGCTGCAACTGTTGGTTTAAACAGGCACAGAAGGAAGCTGGAGGCATGAACAAAACCCAAAAGGGGACTTCTGGGAGGGGAGCTAATATCCTGATGAAAAGTCTTCCTAAATTTGTCTAGAGCTCAGCTTTGAGCTGGGAAAGCTGAAGTGAAACAGAGATGTATTTCAAGGTCTAGCAGCACAGGAGAGGTAACCATGGCAATTTAACCTATTCAGGCTGAGATAGGAAGAAGCAGGATCGAGTTCCTTCAGTCCCTTTATACAGAAAATGCTTCATGTACAATAAAGGATGAAGGAAAGGTTGTCAGCAGATGAATAAAGGAAATTAAATAAAATCCATGTGGTGGGGGGCTGGCTGTCCTGTGCTCCAGAGCTACTGGGGAGGACTCATCCAGTCCTCACACCTAGGGCTGACAAAAGTGCTGCATCACGTTTTACCCCCAGTACAGTTAATGAAAAACACCCCCCCCCAACTTGAAAGAAAAATGAATTTTACTTCACATCACCAAAATTAGTTCTGTGAGAGACTTCTCTCACAGAAGCACATGGAGAGATACAGCTCACCAGCAGAAGGAAACAACAGAGTACGCTGGAGGAGCTTTCTTCAGCACGTACAAAGCATCCACCTCCGCTGTGCCAAACAGGTGTAACTGCCTCGCTGCACCCAGGGCCATGGAGCACTTCCTTCAGTGAGTCGGTGTTGGGTCAAGTGATGCAAATACATTCAGAAGACTTTCAGAACAGCTTCATGGATCATCCATTTTCATGGATCACGGGTCATTTAGAAAACAAGACTAACAAGAAGTTGATAGAATTATTGAGCTCCTATTCACATTCCTTAATATTTGTCTCTTTGAAACCAATAAAACTTAGTGAGTAAACTCTGGTTGGTGTGTTCAAGGGGCATGCAACATGTCACGGAGTAAAACTGTCTGCCATCTTTATGGGCAAGAGGAGAATCTGTATAAAAACAGAAAAAGAGGAGTGGCACATGTTCAGGTACCGTTACTGTTTTTTAAAAGATGGAGGCAAATATCAGAAATACAGGTGGCTGTGATAGCTCCAGTGTGCCTTGCTCTTGCACTGGTGAGGAATTTCATGGTTGTGGGGCAGGAGGCTGATGCTGTACCTCCTACCACCCAGCATCACTGTTTGCATTACTCAAAGACGACATTTTTCATGCACACTGCACAACCACAGGCAAGCCTTCTTTTACAGTGTCTTTTGATAGCCACAGCTTAATGGTCTTCAGATTCACGTAGTCAGACAGTAGTTCTTGTCATGCATAAACTTTTCTATCTAGAATAAAATTCTGGTTAAAAATAACTTCTTTGAGGTTTCCGCACAGAGAGTAAACTAAAGCAGCCATCCTCTTTTAAACCTCAACAGCAAGCAGACCCCATTCCAGAGGTATAAGTGTTTGTCTCCTTAAGGAACTCTTCAGTCCACGGACTGTTAGTATTCACAGTAATGGTTATTTTGGCGAATATGGACCTGAGCTTTGCAGATGCTCAAGGCTTTGGACGTAGGTTTCATTCGTTCTTAGAGAATGACCACCTTCTTGTACTGAGGGTGGCAGGAAGAGATGTTGAGGTGGTGCATGGGCTTTGCTACTGAGCTTAGTAAGTGTCAGCACTGTGAAGTCCAGCAGAAATGTCAACTGGATCTCTCGAGACCAATCCTCCCATAATTTTGGTTGAGAGTACCAAAACTCACAGCAGGGACAGTTTGTGCTGTTGGCTAATGTTTTGGGTGTTTTCCCAGAGACTGTCACTGCCTGTTTAGTGTGCTCCACACCTGGAGCACCCATGATATTTAAGCTCTGGTCTCCTCTGCAGCAGGAGCAGTGCCAAGTAGTGAGGTGGAGAAAGGGGCAATTTCACAGTTAAAATGGGTAAGCAATAGTCATCTCCCTCTGGCTGTGGAATTAATATTAGACACAGAAAGTAAACTGGTTGATGGACCTTGACAAAGAGCCAGCCTGTTGGAAGGGTTGTGAAGGAAGGCTTTAGGCTCCAGGGGCTTATAGGTTGCTGTTGGGAAACACTGGTGGCTCACAGGCACAGGCAGCAGAATGCTCTGCAAGGGCAAGGAGTGTCTCCAGCCATGTGAACTTTCAGAACAAGACACAGAGCAGGGTGGGTGCAGCTTTCCCAACAGAGGATGAGCAGCCCAAGTGAGTAATTGGCTAAAGAGCATGAAATCTGGCAATACTCAGTCATCTGAATTGAGGTGAAAAATGTAGGCTGAGTTACTGAACCTGCTGCTGCTCCCAGCAGCAGCACTAAGCTGAGCAGGGTTAACGTGCTTTCCCTCATGCCAGGCTTACCAGTCACTTGCAGCTGGATGGGTGCAAGGCAGGGGCCCCTAATGCAGCCTGCCTTCTTAACCTTAGGAAATTGCTTATGGCAGCATGTGATTTTTTGGGGTTTTTCCCATTTTTTTTTTAATTTTCTTTTCCTGAGCACATTTGCCCCACTGCCTGAACTTCATTTTCATTTTACGTGCAGAACTTGTTACCCAACTGTGGGTACCCTACTCTCCTTCCTGTCCTGTCTGCCCCAGTGTGCATCCCCCACCTGAGGGCATGGGATGACCTACACCGTACCAGGACCTGCAGTGTATCCTCTACATGGAAAGGGGGATGAAAGGGGCAGGCAGTTGCCCCTCAGACTGCTGCAGGCTGTGGAGGGGGTTACGTAGTGTGTTTGAGTAGAGGTGTAAAAAACCTTGTTTTGAGCCAATTACAGCTAACTCATTTTGAAAGATTATGGCTTGCAAACTGCAGTGGCACTGCCAGGAAGGAAAGGGGCAGAAAGGCACAGGGCAGTATGTGTGGGGTGGAAGAGTGAGGTTTGTGGGCCCTTTCTTCCTTGGCTCCTGAGGAAAGTGTAAGGGAAAAGAAACAGACAAGGGCTGAGAGTGGAAGAGTATTTTGTAGGATGGCCCTTGAAATCAGATAAACACTGAATAAAATCTGAGTAAGAAACCCTTCACCCATCTCCTTTCTGTGCTTTCTAATGCCTTGGTAACTCTTACATACCGATGCTTACAGGATTTTTCTTTTTCCTTTGGCCATAGCTGTTTCACTAAGATTAAATAACAAACTCCAGGATTTTCTAATATTTTAGTGTGTTGTAATTTTAGTGGTCATCCTTAATCTTTTTTCCCTAGCACAGCTCTTTCTCTCATCAGCTTAATATTTAAACTGGATTCATTTTTAATGCCTTAATATGCAAACACATTTAGGTCAAAATTGATTCAATATTTAAACTTGTTCAGTTTCAAACACATTTTATGCTTCAGCTGCTTCAACTTGTAGATTATTTCAAACGTGGAATTGATTCCAAAATTAAGCAGGTTTAAATGTTCAGTCAATTTATTTTAAACTATGTGTGTGTTTTAGAGACTTGTATTGAGAAATTATAATTTTTTCTTTTTTTTCCTACTGGTGCTTTTGCAGTTCACTGTGTGTCAGCAGTTTGGAAGTCTCCGTGCATACAGCTATTCACAACTTGCCTAAAGTTTAACCAAGACCACTGCATGACTAGAACATGGCAAACAGTTTCCCCCCTGCTGAATATAGTATATAGGCCAGCTAACTTCAGAAACATCTTTTTTTTCTGCCTTCAAAGATCTTTGTTGAAAATTAGGATGGAAACCTGTCAGCCTGTTTATATATAAGTATATAAAATAATGCCCTCGTTTCCAAAGCATGCCATTTGCAAACGTAACCGTGAATCTAGGTTGTATTTGTGGAACAGCTTGGCCAGGCAGAAATGGGATGTGGTGGTGTGTTAGCTAAAAGAGGAATGGGGTCTGTAGGCACCACTGATGTCCAGAGAGAGGATCCCCACAATCTCAGTCAATCCTCTCTTCTGTGTGAGAACCTGCACACTCTGATCCCTGAAAAAGGGGACTGGGTATTTCGGGAAGCAGCGTCTTTGCACCTTAGCACTGTTGCTCCACTGTGTAGAATAGACAAATACTATTTGAAGTGGAGATTTTAAGCAGGTTTCCAGGCTCTCAGGTGAGTATCCTCATCACAGAGCAATAAAGTCCCTCTCATTTCTCTTTTGTACTCATGGATGATTAATTATTTATGCAAAGTGGCATAAAATAAACATGAGAGATTAAAGGCAATGCATAACCAAACGTTTCATGACCCTCTGTCTTTGGAAGTCCAATCTTTCGCTGTTCCAAAGCTGAGATTTGAAGCTTGTTTTTCCCACTTCTTCAAGTACACATAGAATGCTCCAACGTGTATTATTAGAGCTTTAATTTTTATTGATTGCTTTTTTCTTCTTTTTTTCCCTTCTTTTCTTTTTTTTTTTCAAAAAGCTCAAACAGCACTGAAATATCTCTTTAGTGAAAGTGAAGAGGATGGGAGGAATGGGATGTTTTGATTGATTTTTGTCCATTTCAGTGGTGAGGAGTGGAAAAATAAATGTGGCTTGAAGTAGTTCTCTTTTTGTTTTGGCTTGGCTGTTGAGAAAAACCCTCTTAGGAAGACTTAATGTCTTGTGGCTGCTTTTTTATATAAAAGTAGAAGAACAAAATGTCTAGTTTTTCAACTGGCATTACTTTCTTTGTCTTGTAAGAGAGAACAAGTACTGAATGTGGCAATTTGATGCACTGGTGATGCATTTTTATGGTAGATGGAGAAAGACTTTGTTGTTGTTGTTGTTGTTGTTGTTGTTGTTGTTGTTGTTGTTGTTGCTGTTGTTGGGTTTATATAAATGACCAGAGGTGCTCTGCTTCTGCTGTTATTGATCTGGTATTTTTAATGAGTATTAAAAGAAAAAAGGTTTGGTTATTGTCAGACCACTGCTTGCAATGCTGTTGACGCTTTTTAGTAAGACCTCTCCTCGCAGCAGTTACCTCCTGTCCTTCAGAGAGTGCTCATTTTACACATACTGTTCATACATGGCAATCCAAAGAAAAAGAAAAAAACCTCAGGTAAATTACTTCTGAGGTTATAATGTGTGAAAGTAGAAATTAGGGTTTTGGCTATTTTTCAAGACTCATATAATATGAAATAGTTTTGTTCTTCAAAATGAAATGTTATGTAACAGTTAACAATGTAGATGAGCCCTTTTTTTCTTGTTCTCTTCAAATTAAAATTTCTGAGTTGTTAACATCTGAATGTTGGCTAGAGCACACATATTAGCTGCTTTCATTTCAGAACCATTTAATACACACAGCAGTATTAGCACCACGTTAAGGACTGCTAGGTTATATATACCTGCCAACATCATCTGTAAAAACAACTTTCTAGATTTGCATAAACTCGGGTTTACACTATCAGGCACATTTTATTTCAAAACCATAGGTAGATTGCATGGGTTTATGAAGAGCTTAAGGGGTTTCAGAAGACATTTTACACACACACACACACTCCTACTGAATGAGTATGTTACTATGCCACATCTGCATATTTCTTCCTATGAGTTTGTAATTTATGGTATTTCTTTCCTATGAGGGACAGCAGCAGTGAGCCAATGCAAGTACTCAGGTGCTCAGCAGCAGAATCTGGGAGGAGAGTGAGAAATGCAGCCAGTCAGGATCTGGGCAGATGATAAAAGCAACCTGAGGCTATCTATCCTAGTTAATTAAACATGCCTAGGACTGCTCTCCGGCACAGAGGCCGGTGTGCATGAAACAGCCCGTGAGACTGGAGACTGTTCTGACAACCTTGAAAGACAGACAACCACTGTCCACTGCACAGACAGCATTATTTATTTTACTGAAGTAAAGGTAGTCTAACAGTTCACATGCAGAGCTAACTTTCTCAGAGCATACCCAAAACTACAGCGGTAGCACATGGTGCTATGCAGTCTTACCTGCTTGTTTCCAGAAGCAATAAAAGGGCTTTTGGATTAAAAGCTCCATTCATCTGCAGATCCCTTCCCAGTGGATGCAGCAGTGCAGCCCCTGGTTGCAGCTGGACTGTGCCCAGAGACCCTGCAGTGCACCGTCCGGCATCGCAGTTCTCCTGGGCATCACCCACAGGAGCACCTCAGCTCATCCAGGGTGCAGGCATGGCCTTATTTTTGAGTTTCAGTTCCTTGTGTTGGAGGCTGATGAGGACCCAGCTCTACAGTATCACAGATGGCTTCCCAAGTGCAGCCAGGAAAAGAAGGAGCAGAGTATGGTCCAGGAATTAAGTGGGTGAGGTGGACTTCTAAAGATGGGACCTCTGTCCCTCTGGCAGAGCAGACAGGCATTGGAAGCTCTACCTGGACCTGGTGAGGAGGAGTAGCCTTAATAGCATGCGCAAAGTCTGCTTTGCGGGAGAGAAGGATGGCAGTACTCAGCCCACCAGTGGGAAAACATAGTTGAGATGCAATCTGAAGGGAGATCTGGAAAGTTATCTGGGTGTGAGCACTGTGAGAACTCGGGAAATTTGCTAACAAATCACTGTCTGATTTTATGTAAAATACCCTCCGTGCCTGCTGGTGCACCGTCTGGCACGAAGGGAAAAGCAGCTAAATCCTGTGTTGGTTTCAATGGGTTAATGGTTTTAGAGACTCAATGGTGTTAACACGACCTTGTCACTGCAGAACATTAGACAATTAAATACATTCATGGTTTTGACAGAGAAATCTCTATCTGCTTAATACCACGGTAAACAACCAGCTTAAAAATCTATCATCCGTTATTAAAGATGCAGAATAAGAAAAGAAAAAAGATTAGTGCATCTAACATATAAACAGCAAAGTATTAGCAATATACCACACTTCCTTAGACTTCAGCTGTAGAGAGACCATTTGGCAACCATTTGGCTGATATTAGAGATGGTAGTAATTGTTCTTGTTAAAGGAAAGACAAAAGGCCATCTGAGCTGGGCTGGGGCTGTTTTGTCACGTCTTGGTTCCCCAAAGACAAGAGAAAAAAGGACAAAATGTACACCAAAGAAGAAGCAAAGAGCATCAAGGACAGAAAAAACTTTGCTTTGGTCTCTGAGACCAGCTCTTACTTGTAACTGTGCAAGAGAATGGCAGGCCCTTTCAAGAGCCAGCATCTTTGGACTGGCACTGCGCTGACTTGCTGGTAGCTCCCTTCTTGACAGCATCCTCAACGTGGCAAAAAACCCCATGCACATAAAAAAGCACATAAATGTATGTAAGAACATCCAAAACACACAAAAAGGGAGAAAAAAAATAGGAAAAAAGACCAAATAGGTATGGAAAAGAGCATAAAAAGAAGAGAGAGGAATAGAAATTCATTCATTAAATAATGGATCTTCACCAGAAATGGTCCTGAGGCAAAAGAGCTGTTGATGTCCTTTAGAACCCTCTCATATTTCCTTGGTTCAATCTCATAATTTTCTAGGATTGAGGAAAGTAAAGTCCTACAGGGTTGGAGTGCATCCTGTGATCAGAGGAGGTGTCCCCATCACACAACCTACTATCTGCTTTCTTACATTATACTAATTATACTTGCTTCCAAGCAGCTTTCCAAATAGAGCCCTCCCAAAGGAAACAGTAGGAAGCATGTCCACCCTTTATTTTGTTAGCTTATTTTCCAGCACATTGTTTTTATACCATTGATTTCTGGTCTTATTTTCTTGTGCCTGTTGCTCAGACTTCAGCGGAGTTCCTGGTCTTGTCAGTTGGACACCTCATTGTTCTGTGTGACGTTTGCTGACCCTTATGGTCAATTTTGTGCAACCAGCTGAATTGGATTCATGTTACTTCAGAAAAAGCAGTTTCTTACTCACAGGCTCTCAATTACTGTATAAAAGGCCATAAAGGAAGAAAAACAGCCCTACCAGATCTGAATATTCACAAGTTGCAATCCAACATGCATATAGTCATAATGGGTCTACAGAGGTTTAGAAGGAGCAGTCAGCAACATATGAATCTGTTCTAAACTGCAGTTTGATACATGAATTATCTAATAAATATAGCATATACTTGTATACTTCCAGCACTCAAAGGCTGGGAGCTCTGAGTCCATATAGTCTTTATGGGTGTCGTGGTTTAACACCAGCTGCCAGCTAAGCACCAGGCAGCCACTTGCTCACCCCTTGCCCCACCATGGGGATGACAGGAGAAAGGGAAAAACTAAAGATAGTTTAATAGGATAACAAAGGAAGATTAATAATAGTTACCATTATTATTATACTGTAGCATTATATAAAACACAAGTGATACACAAATGCAATTGCTTAGCATATGCAGAATTAAAAAAAAAAACAACACAAAAAAATCCCAAATCCCCAAAACAACAAAAACTCTTAAACAAAAAACCAACCGAACAAAACGCCCCACCCTGATGGTCAGTCTGTTTCTGAGCAGCAACTCTGCCTCTTGCCTAGCTTCTGCAGTTATGTACGGGGACATCCTATGTTAGGGAATATCCCTCTGGCCAGCCTGGGCCAGCTGTCCTGACTGCTCTCACAGCTTCTTGTGCACCTGGCAGGGTGTGGGATGCTGAAAAGTCCTTGACTTAGTGTAGGCACTACAACTGCCCAACAACAACTAAAACATCAGTGTGTTATCAACATTATTCTTACACTAAATCCAAAACAGTGCTATACCAGCTTCTAGAAAGAAAATTAACTCTATCTCAGCCGAAGTCAGGACAGTGGGTGATCTGCAGTGATGCAATATCCAAAAGGCAGATCAGCTGCAACAGTATGTCCATATTCCTCAAAGAAAGCTACCATGACCCAGAAGATCTCAAAGAATTAGATTGTGATCAGCACAGGAAATGCTAAAAGCCATCTGTCCTGACTTGCAATATAAATTTATGAAATGCACAATACATTAGGTGGTATGGCCTGCTATTTCATTAACTACACATTTTGAAAAGAGATATTTCTTTGTCTTTTAAATAGCTCTTGTAAGAATAAAGAATATCATTACATCAAAGGAAATATTCATATAACCCAAAAGATCTGACATAAGCCCTCAAATGCCAGGCAACCCGTAGACGATATTAGAATTCCGTATCTACCTCCAGCCATAATGCAAATCAGTAAAAAGTTCCAGCAAAATGTCATCTTTTGTGCTATAATTCTGTAACAAAAGGACCCGAAGGCAGACAAAGTGAGTATGCCCAGCTGATCACTTTTCACAACGGTAACATTGTCATTGAAATATTTTTTAAATGCCATGATTTGTCACCTCACAAGGCAGGGTCTGATACCTCTCGGAGACATAACCATACATTGAGTAAGCTTGAGATTCATGTTCTGCCAAAGATGGCCCTGGGATGTTCTGCCCTGTGGGAACCCTCTTCACCTCCCTGACACTATGAAACCCTCCTGCCACTATTACTTCTGCTGACGGGTCAGTTTTGCAACTCTTAGATTGCCAGTCAGCTCCTCTAGCAAGGGAATGGTGGTGGTGTTGGGTTTGGGATGTGGTCATGTCTTCTCAGCTTCTTTCTGGCAGTGGTAGGAGTCAAGACTGTACTTAGGCTAGCAGTTTGCTTTGGAGCAGGAGTCCAGCATTGAAGGAAATGTGCAAATTATCACCATGCACCAGTTGGAAAATCTACATAGTTCTTAAAAAGGCAGAGCAAGGACAAGAAACACAAGGCTCCTATTCATATAGAGTGGACAAGCAGAACGGATAATACCATACTTTGGATGCTGTTCCTTATTTCTTTGTTTAGATTAACTTTTTATTCTATGAGAGGTAAGAATAATCTTCAGTTGAGTTTGTTGCTACTCATTTAGAATGGAACAGCACATATCACCTGTAATAGAAGTTTAATAAGGTACTTAAAAGTTACCAGGGTTTTCTCTAACCATCAGATTTTATAGGCTTGAGAGTTAAGCAATGAAGAAGGATCAATACAGACAAAGCACCATTTCCTAAATTCAGAACGAGCTCTGAGAACTGTCGGTAATTCTTCCACTGCAGCCATATATTTTGAAAGGTCTGGAAAATCAGCCATGAAAAAACTGTTCTAAAAGCAAACACGAACATAAAATTCTCCATATTCTCCACCCCACCCCCCTGCTAAAAATACCATACACACACACACACACACACACACACACACACACACAAAAAAAAAAAAAAAAAAACCAGAGAAACAACACGTGAATTTTCTTCCCTTGCTTCAGTCAGAAAAAAAGAGATTTATGTATGCTGGTTAGTCCAGCAGAGATAATTTGGGGACCAGTGATGGACACAAAAAGATTTCCACATGAAGAGAGTGAAAATCTTGAAGCTCCTTAGCCCAAAGATTAAACAAATAACATGGACCATGATAGAGTAATGAATTCGAGTAACAAATAATATAGAGGAAGCAACTTGGGAACTCCTAATTACCTTTTCTTTATAACACATAACTAACTGCTCAGATGGAATCTGGTTTTACCCAAAAGCACAGTTAAATGTGAAATTCATTGCCACTAGCTATCACTGAGGCCAGTAGTCTAGCAAAAAATGCTAAAAGGTTAGAAATGTATATGTACATTGAGAATGTCTTTTGTTACCCTGGGAGAGCTTAAAAATGCAACATATCATGAAGCTATATATTTCCAAGAGGCAACCAAACACTAGCATGCTTCTGACATCCAGTTCGTTCCACTATTATGTGTTACTGAGTTTTTGCACGTCCTCTGAAGCCTCCATTACCAGCCACTGGCAGAGGTGGGAGCCTGGGAGAGGGGAGTCACTGCTCTGCGCTGGCTTAGCGGCACTCACACATCTCTGTAATGGAAATAAAGCAGGGCTGCCAGGTCAAGAGGTCACCCCCACCCAAACACAGGATCGATTATTCCTCCAGTTTAGCCTGGTTTTGAAGATGTTTGGGAATGGAGGTACAAGAGCCTCCCCATGCAGCCTGCCACAGTGCTTGATAAGCCTTGTCCTTGCAAGGTCCCTCACATCTGACCTGATGCTTCCTTGCTAGCAGGGAAGCCTTCTGTGTGAGCTGTCCACCGTGGGCACAGACACTGGGTTGTGTTTTTCCTCTTCCCAACACACTTCTGTGAGTTTCATGACTGTTACAATGCTGCCTCCTTAATTCTTTCTTCTTCAGGCTAATTAACTGCAGACTTTCTTCTGAAGTCACGTTTTCCAGACCTCTGATCTTCCTGTGCTTGCCTCTGCCCCTTCTCCAGTTGAGCCACACACTGATTGAAGTACAGTGCCCAAGCACCACGTGAAGCCTTCGCAGTGCTGAGTATAATGAGAAGGGCTTTTTCCCACTACACCATTTCCTCTTCTTGTACCTCCAGGACATTTTTGAGTCTTGTTGGGTGTGTGTGATCCATTACAACCTCTGAGCTTTTTCTCTGTAACTGCAAGTTGCAAATTATTTCCACTTGGACATGTATGGCTGATTAACCCAAAGAAAGTATATACTTTACTTTTCCCCTCTGAAATTACATCCAGTGTAAAATAAGAAATGGGTACCCACTCGGAATGGGTGAATACCATGAGCAGGGTAGTGCGAAGAGGATAATGGGTGACTTCAAGAGCTCTGGTTCATTTGTTTGCTAAGTGTAATTTAGCTTTCATTATTTATTACAATAGCAAATCATCTACTCATAACATCCCATGCCAAAGTCTGAATTCTCTATGACTGAGAACCTCGTGACAGCACTTAGCAGTATTGAAAAATTTGGTTGTGTGTGTGGATTTGCAAAAGAGAAACCCTTTTGCAGTTTTCAGAGAAGTCAGCAATAGTCTTGTGGAAGTATGTGATTGGGCTAGTTAACTTCCCTCTGGGGTCGATAATCATCAATAAACTATAGAACTTTATCAAATCATTAGCTGAGGGTTTTGACCCAAATGCGAGCAAAAGGTTTTGCCGCTGATATTACAGTGATACAGTAAATGGGAATTCTCAGATCTGTTAAACTCATGATAGATGCTGAGATTAAAAAACCAATATTCAAAAGGTAATGAAAGGTCTATCAAGAGAATAACTTGGTAATTATTAGTTTAATGTCTTGAACTCATTTTTTCAGAAGTTACACCATTCATTTATTTTTCATAATTCCCAAATTTGATTCTTTTTTTCTAATTCTATTGAGAGAACTTTTCAAATAGCTATAAAGAAGAGATGCCTAAATTGCACCTTTGCTTTCCAAATGACGCCGCTGTGTAAGCCATGAAGAGAGTGAGACTTCTTTAGGTAGATGCGCTGGCAGCATTTCGGGTATAGCCGCCGCTGTATTCACATTAAACCGCCTACCTAAATAACTCTCGTTTTCCTTTTTATGTGGAAGCTTGTATACTGGCATGCCAGCAGATGGACAGGGCTTCATACAGCCTTTTCTAGCCCGTAGGGTTAAAGCTCTACAACCCCAAGGAAGAGACAAGCCCAAAGATAACCCATGCACTCACTGACTTCCAGTGCTTATCAGCCTGGTAATTAGCTCCCAGGACCCCATCAAAATTCGCCCATCTCGCCTCTGTGCCTTTGCTTCTTTGTCGGCTCTGATCATTTTCAGCCTCCAGTCTGGGAGGGCAAGCAGGACCTCCTGCCTGCCACCTCCTGCCTCCCACCACGGGTACGGGTGAAGCAGCTGGAGTTAGGTAGCTATTACCTGGCAAAGAAAAGGCAGAAAGCCAACCTCTCTCACGTTGGGTTATTTTGTTCTTCCCGGAAGGAAAGAAGACAGCCAGAGAGGAGCCGTACCCCTTTCTGAGTCATTTGCTCATTCATCTACTCTTATATCAGCATGGATAACATGCCCATCCTTGGTGTAGGGAGATGGCTAGAGGTCTGGTTAGGTTTTAAATTTGGGGAAAATTTTTATCGGGTCTTTGAGCCCCTGGTTGGCAGGGTATGTTGCTGCTGCGGTTCATAGCTGGGGATTGTGCTCAGCAGTGGGGGCTAAGGGGGGGGTGTGACTAGACAGAGATGTTCTTCTCTCTTTTCTGCTTTATTCTCAGTTTCTGCTAATCTAGTGACATTGATCTGCTGCTATTAATAAAAGCAATTGTTTACCTCGCTCATCTGCAGACTCCTAATATCCTTGCAAACACAGCAGCGCTGTTTGCTTTATTTTCTATGAAAGCGCTTTCCCTCTCGGTACTCCCACTCACGTACAGATGAAAGCTATTAACACGCCACAGCTATCTGATCACAATCAGGACCTCGCAAACTTGATTTTACCTAATGGATCTTTAAGCAGGGGGAAAGCGTTATTATTTATTCAAAGTGAGTCAAGTCTCTTGTTTTGAACATAAAGGTTCTTTCTCATTCCGCAATTCCTTCTTTGTTTATTTAAAGTTCAAAAGAAGAAAAGCAAAACAAAACTAACCTTTACTTTCCTTGTGTTTATAACAGTACAATTCACAAAACAGAAATCCCTGCAAAACCAATCCTGGCATTATCATTTAGTCAGGCATGGGACCCCCCCCACTTCAAGATCTGTGACTCACTGGGCTAGACGAGCCTTGGGAAGTAATGCATCCTGGCCGTTAAAGAGCCAGGTACCCGTCTAGGTGGAAGAAGATTGGCCCATGCCAGCACTGAAATATCAACTCTGGGTAGACAGCACAGAGATCTGTGGTCTCCACCTCTCTGGTCTCCTGTTAATACAAGCTGTTGACAATGTTTGGGTGTATTTATCCTCACAGCCTTCTTTAGGAATGTGGATGATGCCCTTACCCCTGTTTTCTGCTATCACGAAAGTAGCAAATGTTAGCGGTAAGCAACTTGAAGAGGAGTGTTATCTTCCAAAGCTCTCCATAGCCATGCTTTGTTCTTATCTTCAGGCTATGTATGATCCTCTGAATGCATGGGAATGGAAGGGGATGGATACCAGTAGCTCACAAAGCACTTCCCTTGGTCATTCCCAGAAGCTATCACAGGAAGAACTGGAAACAAATTTTAATCCGCAGTTCCCTTACAAATCTTCCTGGCCTCATGCTTGAGAAAAGGGCTTGAGGATCCCAAATTATCATTCTAAGAGGCTGACAGTGTCTGTCAGGGATTCTTCTTACACTGGGAGAAAAGCATCTAATAAGGCATTCAGTAGCCCAAAGGCAGGGGTGGAGGGGGATTTTTCTCCATTTGTATGTAACTTTACTCTGAAAATTACCACATAAAAAGAGCATCTTCTTGCTCAGGGGGTCTAACAAAATTCTGAGTTTCTTCTGCTGCTTTTCCTTTTATTTTGCCCTGCAGACTTGATGCAGATAGGCAGACAGAAGTTGAGGGTTCTGTTCTATCATATGCATTGTCCTCAGAAGTGTTTACAGAGAGCTAATTAGTCACAACCTGCCTAATTGCAGGGAGGCCAGTAGAACTGCACGAGGTTCAACAGCAACACAGTTTGGCCAATTAGCTATTCATGTTTGGTATCTGTGAAAACGACATTGCCACTCTGGATCTACATACAGTTTGCAAAGTCTGCAGTCAGGAAACAAACACGCACTTTACTCTCAAACTGAATGTATTTTATGCAGAAAATCAACATGAAATAATAAATGTAGGCACCCATGATGTGATTTTTGCTGTAGCAGAACCTCCTAAGATAACGCTGCATTTTAACACTCCCGATTACACTGCGGGACATAGAGGTCTTGGAGGTCTTCACATGTAGATGCCTTTTTAGTTCTCTTTTTTCTCTTTTTTTTTTTTTTTCCCTGAATTTAATCATGGAATTATATCTACCATAGTATACATAGGCTTAATGTTTAATTCATTAGGTCCCCAAGGAAATCTGCAGGTTCTACACAAAGCTGTGAAAAATCCTTTTCCACACAGGCACCCTGTGTTGAGGCCCACCTCAACACCTCTCCACAGCTAACATCTCCTGATTAGAGGAAAACGCCGTTAGACCTCGGCAGCAATGTGGCCATTGAGCTGTCCAGACCTCCTCACTTCAGCAATTCAGAGTAATATTAAAAAATGCATTCCTTGGTAATTGAGACCGGAATTAAGGGCAGACCTGTAAAGCAAAGTCAACTTGGTAATGGCAATTATAATTTTGAGTTCCACTGCTTCACCAAAACACATGCTGCTGAGTGTCTGTTGGTGGCACAGGCACTGCAGCACAAGGAGGGAGGGAAAGGAGTGCATTTGGGCAAAAGCAAACTAAATGTATTTCAATCAAGAGAGAACTGCCCCTTCAGGCCAAAGCTGAGGAGCAGAAATCACATTTGACACCCCTTGTCCTCGCAGCAGGATATGTGCTTGTTTTCCTGGCACTTCAGGGCTCAGTTCAGCCTGGGATGGATGTGGCTGTGCCTGCACATTCACCCTCCTCTGGGCATTTAGAACTGGATTCTGGAGGAGCCATGGAGCACCCCAGGTACCTGGAGGGCTCTATGCTGCTGAACTTGCACAAACATAGACCCCCCAGGACTTCACCAGGATGCTGGGGAAGAAGGGAGTTTGCTAAAAAGACACAGACAAATGGAGACGCAGACTATGAGGAGAAGGAGGAACCTCAGACAAAATAGCCTGGGAGAAGAGGAGAAATAAACACAAAGGAAAAAGTCATGGGTGGCTACCCCAGACCTGTTTCTCATTTTGCCAGTGCTTCCTTGCATCTTCAGTCTACTGAAATTCTTTTGCAGCTCTGTTCCTTCCCAGACACAACGTCGCTAGACCTTTTTAAGGATAAAACACTCTGTAAGACTTCAGAAAAAAATGAATTAGTGTTCCCCATCGCTACTTTGCTTAAAAAATACACCTACAATGGCTTCAGTCTTGTGACAGTCATTCCTTCCTCAGCTGCCTCCTTTGAGTTCTTTTCTCACCCACTTCTGTTCCCCTTTCTGCTTCTTTTATGTGATATTTTTGGTAGAGAGGCCATGAAAAGGAGAGGCAGTAAATACAGTGTGTTCAACCATTGCCAAAAGCTGGAGTCACTTCACAGAGATGGAGGGATCTAGGGTTTACTATGTCATCCCAAACATGTGAAAACTGAAACAGGTCATTGTGGGGCTCAGATCACAAGATGCATCGGTACAGCCTGTTTGGGTTTTCTGTTCTGTCAGTCAGCGTTACTCTTAATTTAAAAAAATACAAACCAAAAAATCAACCCAAACATTTCATGCCTTAATAATCTGGTGTGCTAGATTGGAAGCAAATTCATCTAATTCATTACTCAGGACCAATTTATGATAGTCTTAAATAAGCTTTATTTAACAGGTGTTGCTGCTGTAAATCATATGCCTCAATTTACTCGCTAAAGAATACAAGTAAGCCAACACAAAGCTGGTTGTGACTCACATGTAATGAAATGAAAACAGTATCATCATCACCATCATCATCATTAAACAGCAAATAAAGCTATTGATTCCTTGCATTATGCTGTCAGGTTTAATCCAATTGCATTTTTTTTCTCCTTTCTAGCCCTTAATTACGCAGTTCAGGCTGAATCCTCATTTTGATCCACAGAATGGAGCAAAGTTAATGCTACCTTCTTGCTGTAGCATCTAAAACACAAATATACTGGGCCCCAATGTATCTTTGCTGGATTCAATTAAAGCCAGACATTCACAGCTATTGATACAGGCAGGTATTTCAGTCCTGAGACTGTTTAGGGACAGCAAGGCCACAGACCAGCTTCACAGATGGTGCCGGCACTGTTAGGCCGCAGCTCCCTCTTGCCACCCATCCCCAGCTGGATGCACCAACAGCACCTTCCATTTAGCTCGCAAAGATAAACCGGGCTGCTAACAAATGGCTGATAGAGCTGGAGCAAAGGAGAGGAGGGCAGGAAAATGCGACAGCAGTCAAAATGTCAAAGAAAAATCCTGCACAACTTTGTGATCTGGCCAAAGGGGCAGCGAGGAGCTGGGCATGAAGGGTGGAGAGGTGGGTGAGGGTGACGGGCATCTCCTTTGAGTCCTTTGTATCAGTACATCAGAAGGGAGTCCACTGACACCGGAAGCCCTTCATTAGAGGACATGCTGTGCCCCAGATGTGCTGTCGGCGTGGGTAGGACTGCTGATTATTTTCAGTATGAGGGACATATTGTACCGTTTGTGGCAAGTGGATCAAGCTGAATAGTGGGAAGAGAGGGGGAGTTTTTGTTGATTTTTTTTTTAAACGACCACCATACAGATCGGCTGAATAGAGTATTCACTGGATATTGTTCAAGCAGCACTTTTCCTTGCTTGTGGCCTGTTTGCAATACATGTATTCATGCTGAGGGCTCCCTTCTTCTGTGAGCTATTCATAAAGTACTTCCTTAATATGCATCAATGGCAAATTTGATCCTGGTTGAGTAGCTGTGTTAGGAACAGTCTAGACTGATGCTTCTTTTCCACTTCTGACTTTCTGATGAATATGTCCCATGACTTATAAATGGTTCTCCTCTCTTGCCTCAGACCTTCTGAAGTGATCTCCCTCGGCTCCAGCTATCGCAACACAGACTTCCATGGGGTTGCTTATTGACTTCACTCCTGCTCACTGCAAGCCAGGGAGTCAGAGTACGTGGCAGACAGCGAACACTGATTATTTTAGAGGTGACATGTCTGAGTGATGTTTCTCATCTTGCCCAGATTCACAGGGATTTCCAACACAATTATGGGAGTGTGTTCACAAGAACTGGTGAATCATTTTTTCTGCTATTCCAGATGAGCATAGCAGAAAAGGAAGAGATTAGAATAAATCTTTTGGCATAAATTAAAGTAAACCATACCTACTCACATCTTAATTAAAGACAGAAGGTATCACATCAAGTGAATTTGTGAAAATATCGACTGTGAGCAAAAAATGTCAGGAAAGAACTTCATAGTGTGCATTTCCTTACGAGGTCCTAGGCTCTCTGTGTCTCATGTTCTCCACAACAGCTGCTTAGACTGTGGAAAAACTCTGCCTTCCCTCCTTCTACCCCACCTTCTCACAAGAATAAGCCAATTGTAGTATTAGGAAAGTTGATGTTGCAAGTACTGTTGTCACTCAGGGTGTTTTTTAACAGAGTACTTCATCTCTTGGGAAATCTGTGATCATCTGAGTGTCCAGAGGAGGACAACGAGGATGGTGAAGGGTCTGGAGAGGCTGAAGTCCCTCAGTTTGTTCAGCCTAGAGAAGAGGAGGCTGAGAGGAGACCTTATCCTGGTCTATGGCTTCCTGACGAGGGGGAGCGAAGGGGCAGGTGCTGTTCTCTCTTTGGTGACCAGCAATAGAACACAAGGGAACGGCATGAAGCTGCTACAGGGGAGGTTTAGGTTGGATAATAGGAGGAGGTTCTTTACTGAGAGGGTGGTCGGGCGCTGGAATCGGCTCCCCAGGGAAGGGGTCACAGTCCTGAGCTTGGCTGAGTTCAAGAAGCGTTTGGATGATGCACTCAGTCACATGCTCTGACTTGTCTGGCCCGGTGTGGAGCCAGGAGTTGGACTTGATGATCCTTATGGGTCCCTTCCAACTCACAAGATTCTATGATTCTAAGGCTTTTTTTTTTTGTGGCCTACGCCACTTTATGTAAGGACTTTCAAAGGAGTGGAACCATCTCCACCTTCAGCACAGCTTGGAGAATCATCTGGCAACAGGTAGCCATGAACAAACTGCAGAGAAAAGTTAAGTTTGGTTGAAACACTTTCAGTCTTCTGAGGGTGCCACCTCTGAATCTCAGAAAACCAGGTTTCAGCCACAATTTTGTAATAATCTGAGGTTATATTTCCCCTAAAAGATGAAAATTGATATTTGTAATCAGTTGCCATCACCACTATTTTAAGCTTCACTAAGAGGCTAAAAGAATATGGCATCAAATGCTTCTAAATTCCATTTCATATCCTGTACAGGTCTGCATGGGCATTGTGGAGCCTGCTTCCATTCTCTAAACATATTTATTATTCTGCCTATCATGCTGAAAATGCAAAACAGAGAAGAAATACTGATTTGGGATCTGTCTTTTGAATGAAGGAGGCTTAGATCTATGTAGGCTTAACTTTCCTGCAGGATGATAATAACAACGCAGAAGAGTGTGATGAAATTAATACAAGTGGGTCCATCACCTCAGTGATTTCCTGCAAAAGCACACAGATATAATTAAGCTCATATTCCTCTCCTATATGGGCAGGATATTTTTTGCTCTGTAGATACTTCCGTGAACATCTGTGAGAAAAAAAGAAAACAGCTGTAACAAAAAAAACCCCCCTCTAACATTTCAATCTGCTTTACAGTTTGGGGGTCTCTCCTTCTGATTGTTGCACAGTTCTCCTTTTCTCCAATTTTCATCTCCTCCCTCCTCCCCCATTTTGTTTTTCTGTTGCAGCATGCCATATCCTGAATTAAATAAAAGCAATTATTTGCAAACTTATAGATGCAAGTGATAAAGCGAGAAATGCCAAATGGGAATTTCCCTAAGTAGGTTTGTTTGCAGCTTGTTTATTGCTGTTTGCAGCTGTTTGAGATGATCGTTCCCTATCAGTGGAGTGAGATGGTCCTGTGAGAGGAGGAGCTTCCCAAATTCCCTGCTCCACCAGAGGAGCCCTCACCCACCGTGGCTGTGGAGGGTGCTTGGCTGCTTGTGAGACAGAGCCTGCAGGCAATAGCACTGGAAGCAGCAAATTGTTTGGGGCTTTTATTTCCCTCCATCTGATTCTCCAACTCAGTGAATCATTAATATGGTTTAGAATGGAAATGAAAATGCCACAAAAGAGCATCTCATTGCAGGATGTCTGTAAAGATATAGAAAAAGATCTTTTAATGGGTAATTATTCAAACCACTTCATATAACTGTCACCATTAAAAGGTCACTAACTTTTACCACATAGGGATTGCTGAAGATGCAGTGTTGGCACCATCTTCTAAAACAAGGGAAAGTACTCTAGTGTCACTCATCCTCATCTGTGATACTGCCTGATTTTATCTTCCCTTAACTCAACTCCACTCAACCCAACCCAACCCAACCCAGCTCAACTCATCTTTATTATGTTAGTAGACAGGATCAAGGTGACCACAGTGACTGGGAGTGTACAACTGCAAAAAGCAGTTCTTTCCCTGAAGAACTTTCCCTCACAAAATGATAGACAGACCATATCTCAGGCACAACATCTTTCTGCAGGAAATAATTGAACTTACAACCTACAATGTTATTCTTATATTTTATTTCAGATTTTAATTGCATGCTATCATTCTAATTCCAAATTAAGATCCAAGTAAATACCTTAAACTGTCTGTAAATACACGTTAAAAAGATCACATCCATTACACATCCATGCAAGCAGCGTGTATGTGGCACATTAAAGAAGCAGATAACACTTGAAGAGCTTGCTCTCAACCCAAATGCATGCATGTACAAAGTTTCTCTGAAAAATAAGTCCTTTGGGTATATCACACATAATCCTCTTCCTTATACACTATAACGTCTTCTCTGTCAAATAGGGTTAAAATTGGCTAAATGGATTCCAATTCTATTCTACGAGGACTGACAGGCAGAAAGAAACTAATGTACTCCCATTTCCTTGGGAAATCCAGCTAAAAATCCTTTATTCTCAAGGTTGATGATACAAGTGGTATTACATCAGCAATGTGATACCCAGCTGTATTTCAAGGCTGCAGAAAATGGCAGGCTGAACAGATGTTTTCTATCAGAGACTGCTGTCCTGCTGGCTAAGTAGTTCTGAGCATCCCTGAGCCTTTTGAACATCTTCAGAGCATAGGGAGGTTGTATATGGGCATAATCACAGAATCATAGAATGGTTAGGGCTGGAAGGGACCTTAAGGATCATCAAGTTCCAACCCCCCTGCCATGGGCAGGGACACCTCTCACTAGACCAGTCTAGTCTGCTCAAGGCCCCATCCAACCTGGCCTTGAACACTTCCACAGAGGGGGCATCCACTACTTCCCTGCACAACCTCTGTTCCACTGTCTCACCACCCTCGTAGTGAAGAATTTCTTCCTAATATCAAACCTAAATCTACCCCCTTCCAATTTAAAACCATTCCCCCTCATCCTAACACTACATGCCCTTCCAAAAAGTCCCTCCCCAGCTTTCCTGCAGGCCCCTTCAGGTACTGAAAGGCCACTATAAGATCCTCCTGGAGCCTTCTCTTCTCCGGGCTGAACAACCCCAACTCTATCAACCTGTCTTCACAGGAGAGGTGCTCCAGCCCTCTAAACATCTTTGTGGCCCTTCTCTATACCCGTTCCAACAGTTCCATATCCTTCTTATGTTGGGCACTCCAGAACTGGGCACAGTACTCCAGGTGGGGTTTCACAAAAGCGGATTAGAGGGGCAGAATCACCTCCCTCGACCTGCTGGCCACACTCCTTTTGATGCAGCCCAAGATATGGTTCGCCTTCTGGGCTTCAAGGATGCATTGTCAGCTCATGTTGAGTTTCTCATCCACCAGCACCCCTATGTCCTTTTCTAGCAAGCACTGCATGCCATCGTTACAGTCAGACATCAGTGCCCCATTGCATTGTAAGTAAAGTGAATTCTGAAACTTAGAAAAGGCAAAGAACATTTATGTCTCCACTAAAGAGGTGCTGAGGGTTTAGGAATTCAGAGGAAGGTGCAAAAATACTGTAGAAAAACCTCACCTTGCTTCAATTCAAGGGAGATCTGGCCAAACCCAAGGACAAGGTGTGAGTGTCCACGTTAGTGGTAGGGAGGGCTGAAGTGGCCCCAGAGGTTGGAAGATTATCAGAGAGTTGCTTCCTTGGTCAAAGAGAGAAATTTTCCACGGGGTTAGCTGTTCAGAACGGTGCTAACCAGAGTAGACTGTGTCTAGTGCTTGCAAGACAGCCTGAGAAACCTGCTACCATTTAACCTTTCCTTATTCTTGCCCTCCGATTTTTCTTCCCACCTCCCCAATAATCAACAGTAAAGGCAAAATAAAAGTCATACAAAGAGAAAGAAAAATAAGTTGCTTGAAGATGTCATTTACAATGGGAAGCCTGGAGGAAAGCCTTTCAACCAAACATTATTCCTGCAACTATGTTATACTATGGGAAAATTGTGTTTTCCAATCACATTAACTGGAGATTAAAATGCTCTAAGATGCATGTTAACTTTTATACAACCAAGTTGTCTGCTAGCAGACTGAGATGTGGTCAGTGAATGTGCCTCTGGATGCTTTATTTGGGAGCTGCCAGTATTGAGGGCCCTTAAATTAGTGCACAATTATTAATCCAAATATCTAATTACAAACAGCTTTCAGTATGTTATTCTAGCACTTGTGCTCAAGTTTAAGTAGCATTGGAGATGGGCTTTTTAGTACAATAGCCTATGTTTCAGCAGATAATGTAGAAATCAGTGCAGTGTTCATTATTAGTGGAATTTCTGGGAATGCTTGTTGAATGGGCCTTTCTCCTTCACCATTAATGGGTGGCTGATTAGTGCTGATTTAATGATGTACAGTGTCTTATCTCTTGATGAGACTGGAGCTCACAAGAAGTGCCAGGGATGTGCCTTTTGAGAACTTGACACGGGCTGCATATTTCATGTACTGCCAGAGAGTGCGGGCAGGCTGTGTAGTGATCAAACCCCAGAAGATGTACATATCTACAATTTCCCTGTGTAACAAAAATCCTGTCATCTGTTGACATAAAAGACATGAGAGAACAGCTGTGTGACCCTACATAGTTCTCCAGTCTGGACAGATGAGACAAATCTAAATAATTGAGCATGAGCTCCTCTGATTTCCTTCATGTTAATGCAGTGCCAGATCCAAAACTTAAAATGGTTTTGAACTTACCGCCCTCATTTCCCGCTTGCAGGGGTCGTTGTGTTTTTCATTAATGAAAAGGCCAGCAAGGTAAATGTTGGATTTGTAGAGGGTGCTATAGGTAAGGCCAGCAGCAGCTTCCTGCTCGGCCTTTTCTGTCACACGTGTTTGGGAAACCGCTGCTTCCTCTTTCATTCAGAGATGTTCAGGTAGCTAAAACTATACAGCCGCCCAGGTACGTGGCCATACTCACACATCTACATACACACATTTCATCTAGCAACAGGATTGCATCCAACACTCTTTCTCACCTCACTGCTCACTGCAACCTTGGGCTTGTGAGGAAAGGCAATTCCAGCTTTAATACCCCTTTATTGAATGGAAATCTCCTGGTCACCTCCCATTCGCAACTGGGAACAGGCAGTCGTTTAGTCTGTTGTGATTACCATGGCAGAAGTTTCTTTTTTACAACTTAATCTTATTTCCTTTTAATAGCATCTGCTTGTAGAATTCAGAAAAAGTGAAACAACAGCAGAGCGCTCACCGGCACATGCACAACAGCCTAATGCCAATGATTTTTTTATTGCTACCCCTGTTTAAAATGACTGCATCTTGTATTGACTTTACCTGAGATTCACAATATAATTTCCAGTTTACTATCTGATTTTGAGTACTTTCTTTCTTTGAAGCTTTATTTGGTAATGCATTTTTCTATAATTACACCGTGATCACTCCTGAGCGCGCAGTTCTCATTGAACGGAGCCATTAAGTGTTACTGCTGGTAGTTGATTGCTACACACAGTTGTGCTGGGATCTTTGTATTTAGACCCAAAACAGCTTTATAGAGCAAAAGTATATTTAGCCGAAGGAATTTCCAGTCCCTATTTTCGTTGACGTCAGTGGTTAATCAGGCTGGACAGCCTACAGGGTAATGGTGAAGCTGGTGTTAAGCAGTCCTGTGCTCAGTAGTATGTGTGTACGGTAATGTGCTTTGGTGGCTGGCTTTGAATTGAGCTCTGTCTGATGTTAAGACTTCACCGTGCACTAGAAGCTATCAACAGTGATTTTTTTTTTTAATTCTGTTGCTTCTTTCTCTAAACTCATCCCTAGGTGAAGAAGCAATTTTATATTCACAAAATCTGATCTTGATCCTACCTCTTTGGTGAAATTCATTGGAGTTCTGTGCCAAATTTAAATGAAAAACTACAGCTCTTAAACATGTTTACAGCTCAGTGGGGTACACTATAGTTTGAGAGAAACATTAGTATGTGTAATACTACTAGTGATGAATAATTAACATAGTTATAGCACCTTTCATCTTTATGGATTTTATATGCTTAAGAATTGTATCATTTTTCCCCAGACCATATCTGGAATGAAACAGAGCAGCAGTTAAAGAGGTTGTAGGAACTGAAGGCGACTGCTACTCACAGGTGAAACAACAGAGGGAATTTCATTAGGGGGAAAGTATTAGCAGGAATCAAGCACCCAGTGATGGAACTTTGCACAAGGCCTTATACATGTAATTAACTGAGTTGGAATTTGGAAAGGACACAGACTTCACCACTGCCCTTGCTGAAAGGACTACTGCATCTTTTAATAGCCTCACATAACAAGAGCTTATTTTAATGTCCTGTTCAGAAGGAAGAACATGCCATCTGCAGAATTAGCAAGGAGTATCTATGGCAAGTGGGCATTCAGTGGGGATTTCGCACTCACAATATTTTTCAGCCCTTCCCTAGCTTTTAAAAGCCCCAGGAATCATAATGCAGAGTGACATGAGTGCTTAAAAGCTACTGCAGGATGCATCTAGGAAGGTCTCTGTTCCTATTTGGGCACTGTAAGTTTGCTGAATCAGGAAAAAAAATGTTAAGAGTGTATGAAGAGAAAACCTGAGCAGCCACAACGGCCTTCAGAGAGCTCAGTGCCCTGAGCATGAGGTTAGCAGTCACAAAGGCTGTCGAGATCAACCAGGTGTCATTTCTGCCTCAGTACATCAAACAGAAAAACAGGAGGTCTCGTCAACAGACGAGAGAGGGGATTAGGTCCTGTCAAGGGAAAGCCAAGCCTCTTTGGCCTGATTTTGAGAAATAATTAATTTATAGCAGAGGGCAAAGAGATTTTGGATTCATTTATAACTGAGGCTGGCCCAAAGTGCTGATAAATTAAGTAGTTGCATGAAGCAGCTGACTTGAGACAAGGAGCACGATCATGGGAGAGGGACAGCTTGCACCCTTAGGCAACACCCACTCTTCCACTGAAGGTTTAGGCCCCCCATCCAGTCAGGATTCCCTGCTCCAGTGCAAATGTAAAACTTTACGTGTGCATCTTCCAGTGGTTCCAGTTTTTGAAAGGAGAGACTGTGCAAGAAGTGATCTGGGCCATCAGTAACGATGGGAAGGGGGGAAGATATGAGCCAGGCACTGGTTCCTCTCCCTCTCATCAACTCTGGCATGACTGGTGATGCTGCCTCATTGCAGGGGCACCCTGCACCTCCTCCCAGGACTGCCAGGATGGAGAAAAGTCCCTGGCCAGGAAGCCCCCCCATAGGACTGTCCACCTCCCAGGATAGAGAGCAGCAGAACAGCCACTGCCCCACCAGCACAAACCCACTTTTGGTTACTGCTGCCCTCACTATGAATGCAGCAAGACTTTTAAGCCTTTAACGACAGTCACAGTGAGACAGTAAAGGACAAACAGTCAAATCTCCCATGATTGCTTTGGGAAAGTTTTGTTCTCTGACCAGCGACATGGCTGGTGGGTAAAGCACCCCATGCCTTTTGAAGCAGTTGGTTTTGTTCCTTTTTAAAGTGGTAGGCCATGCAGACTAGGTGCGACAACGAGCAAAGTCAGTCCTCTCCTCCCGAGGCTCTGAAGAGAGGTGACCAGTGGGCAGGTGGATGGGTGCTAATTATTCCCATGGGCACTGCCTCTTCTTCACTTTGTGTTGGCAGATGGTTCACATCAGATGTAACTTCATCCTGATGTGAAATTACTCTGCTATCTTTTTCTTTCTCCAAAAGTTTATTTTTTTATTTCTACATTTGTCTATCTATAAAAAGAAAGGACAGTTTTATTCCATGTGCAGATTTCTTGAGCACAGCACTAATTAATGCCAATGACAACCTACCCCATTTTACCAACATGGAATCCCTACTCTGGCTCCTCTTAAGTAAGGAAGATTTCTAGACTATAAATAATGACTGAGATTGATTGGAATCTTTTTTGCAAGAATGTAGGTTTTTATTGACTTTGCTGTGTTTGCAAGTCGGAAACAGAGAAGCTGAGTTGTGTCTGGTCTCTAAAATTATCCTTTTCAAATCCAAGCACTTGTCCATTGGCTGGGGAGTAGCCCAAGTCTGCCATGATCGAAAAAGAATAGCTAGCAGTGAGAATGTATGGGACGAAAATACAGCAAAGCCTCTGAAGTGCAGGCTTCTGAAAAAGTTGAATTCATAGGCTTATGACCATAAAAAAGTCAATTCAAAATGGATTTGCCATTCCAGTTTTGCTGACTGTTCACAGTTTTTAGAACTGAAGATCACACTGTAAAACTTGCACTTTGCTATTTTTTTTCTTGAGCACCTAATGGGAAATGAACCTATTATGAATTTTGCATAGCTTCCTCCAGAGACATTTAAAAATGATCTAAATGTATACCATCTCTTTAGGCAATTAGTTCAGTTACGGGCTGTTTAAGAAACACAATTTCTTATTTAAGATTCACAAGTTACAGAAGTTATTAAGGTCAAAGGGGTGCTCTCAGGATTGACAATGCAGATTGAAAATGTGACTTCGCATTTTACTTTTTCCACTGTTTTTCCCCAATATTTTGACCTCTTTTATAATGTTTTTGCTTTTGTGTGTGATGCTCAAATGATCTCATCTATATAAAAGACAAAAACAAGATCCTAGTACTTTATTGTGGTAGGCAAACATTTGTCCCTAGTTCTACACAAGTACTCTAACACCTCGACATTGGCGTGACCTCAACTCCAGTGCCATATGCAGTTTGGGGCTTCACAATATAAGGATATAAAAATACTAGATTGTGTCCAAAGGAGGAAAATAAAGATGGTGAAAGAACTAGAGGGCATGACTTATGAGGAGTCGCTGAGGATACTCAGTTTGTCCAGCCTGGGGTAGAGGAGACTGGGGGTGGACCTCACTGTCTACAGCTTCCTCATGAGGGGGGAGGGGGAGGGAGATGGTGATCTCTTCTCTCTGGCATGCAGTGATAGGATGCAAGTGTGACCTTGCTGATAGACATTATATCCCACTCCAGTAACCTGAAGTTACATCCTCTCTCTGGTCTTCATCAATGACTGAATCACAGCTTACTTCTTGGTTTTCTGACATGAAGCAGAAACATAAGAACTTGAGAGAAAAAGAGGAGGAAAGCTGGTAGAACTGCTGGACTTTTTTCCTCTATTGGTTTCTCACTATGTGGCTGGAAGAGCTTGACTGAGGCAGAATGGCAGTTGAGAAGAGAGTTTGCAGTGAATGATGGCTTTTTAGAGTTTGACTGACAACAGTATGTTGAAAGGTGTTTGACATATTCTCATTTGATGTCAGTAATCATGTTGGTCAAGAGAAGATCCTAATATTTCTCATTGTCATTCAGCTACCCCGAGAATTAAGGGTCCCTTTCAAATCTGATGGTTCACATTTCTGTCTGTCGGGCACTGTCAAAGAACTCATTTCCTTTGCGTGGTTTCAAGTCTGTCTTTGCCTGGAGAAAGCACTTTGAACTCACTTTATCTCATCTGCAAAGGAAGATGACAGCTCTTTTCTCTAGAAAATATGTGTCTGATAACTATATTGTCTCTTAATACACTCTTTTTAGACCCAGACTGCCAAATACTCACTGCAGAGACAGGGCAGAACTCACCCGATTGCTCTGTCAAGGATTAAGACTGCACTTCCTGGTGCTTACCCATAGACTGAGGCACGAGGTGCACGTGGTGGGGTACAAGGAGTGGGAAGAATCTGTGTATATGTGTGAGAAATACTCAGAATTCATTGTATGCTTCATTTCTGTTTTTCAAAACACACCATGTCTGTCCTTTTGCACGCTGTGGCCCACTTTGCTTTGCTGGGCAGCCCAGCCCAGCCCAGTCCAGTACAAAAATACTCCTTTATTCATCTCCGCCTGTGACAATGGTGACTAGATGGACTGCTCTTAACCTCCAAATCATTCTTTATTCTTTGTCAGATCAGAAGGACCGGCCGAGTCCATGTAGCACAACACCACCTCGCTCCTCAAAGCAGTGTCCTGCCGCTGCTCCCTACAACATGACTTCACACAAGCTGTATCCAATCTATTTCTACGCTGCATTGTCACCAGTTAAAATTGGTCTTGTTCCTCCATTTTCAAGCTGAAAAGAGAGAGGAGCAGATAAGCCCCGGTTTAATTTGTTCTGGCAATTATTGGAAATCTCCCACAGAGAGAGGAGCCCTTGCCTGTCGGTGCGGAATGACATACAGCCATACGGGCCCAGACAAAAGGAGACCCTGCTTTTCTGCAAGTCTATTCAGGCATGTATAGACATATTGGCTGAGGTACCAGCCCATTCGCATCTTAATGGGGAAAAAAGAGAGACGAGGACCTAAAAAAAAAAGAAAAGAAAGCATAAAATCTACCAAGTGAGAGCTGGTATTGCAGGCTTGAAAACAAACTGCATGCTGGTGAAGAGAGGGGGAGGAAACTCTTTTGACTATCTAGTCCGGTAGATAGCGACACTGCTGCTGTATGTGTTTTAGGAGTATCAGAATAATTCTGTTATTACAGATAATGGTTACCCTAAGATTGATTTGGAAATGTGAATTGAAGATAAGTGTGTTTTGGAGCTGGGGTACAAGCAAACCTTTTTTTTTCTTTTCCCTTCCCCTCTTTCTCTCCCTCGCTTCCTCTCCTTCTATTTCTGCAAATCAGGATTCGACATTAATTCAACCCAAATGAAACTGTTAGGATAGAACACCTCTAAGAAGCATTTTAAAATATAATTTCCTGCAAGATGAGTGTGTAAGTTTATTAAAAAAAAACCCCAAAGTGATAGTCAAAAGGTGAAAGAAATATATTACATGATTATGGAGGAAGAAAGAGGTTATTTAAGAAATAGCTGAAATGGCAGTTCTTTTTAAATTGTCATGTGGATGCTTTTAAAATGCAATGACAATGGCAGCTATTCTTTAAGGCTTTTTCCTCATATTCTGCTCCTAAGCCAAGGGAAAAAGTGTTTGTGGAGCAAATCATTTCAAATTCCAGGTAGATTTCTTTTTTCCCCTGTCTCTGGATTAATTTTCTTAATTCATCCCTATAACAATACTTAATAATAATTCTTATGTCCACCTGACTCATCTACGCTGAAAACAGCTGACAGGAATAAACGTCAAAGTTTGGCCACTGACATGCCAGAAATGATTTCTCATTACCTTAATAGCATCTCCCAGAAGAAGAGCGGTAAAGTAAACTTAGAAAACAACAGAACCCAACCCCCCCACACCCCTCCCCACCTTGTTTTTAAAGAAACTGTCAGGACTGATCCAAAGCTCACTGCATTGATTGAAAATGGGTTTGCTAGCTTTGCTGGATGTGGGGCTGATGTATTGTTTATAGGGATTATAACCTCTGCTGTTGTTGATGTCTGCCACGAAGATTTAACAATGTACAAAGCTAACAAAGAACAGCTCTTTTTTTTTTTTATTAATAGTGATTTCTGAGAGAGATGATTGGGGAATAGTTTTTCTTATGGACCAATGCTCCAGTTAGAGAAGTTAAAAACTAAAGTTTAAAAACAAAAAAAGTATGTCATCAGATAGTTAGAAAATGCATGTGTAATTCTAGGGAAATTAGTTCTTATTGCAATTAGTGGCCATTGTGTTTGAGCATTAATAGCCCGGGGCAAACATAATAAACCAGTTCCTAACTGTTGGTAATGACAGATTCCTCAGGGATTATTACTTAATTAACAATAATTTGAAAGGGTGGTTCAGCTGAGATGAGGCATTCATTGCTATGACATATCTAAACAATACCAGATCAAAAGAACACATAGCCTGCTAACATTTCTCTTGGTCCTTTGGTTTCATTCGTCTACGTCTGCCTGCCTGCCTACATGATATACTATTTTTGCATCCAAGCTTCTTTTCTTGTGAATCCATATAAGCGTAAGTGACTCTCCCTTGGATATTTGCACATTGTTTTCTCATCATACAGGGTCTTCTGAGTCTATGCAGATGATTTTAATTAGAAATGCTAACTTGATCAGGAAAGTATCTCCCACGCCCACTCTTCCCACCCCCTCCACACCAGAATGGGGCAACTGTTTCCCCAACACATGCATTATTCATGCATCATTCACCTCAACATGAAATGTTTGCTATTGTTCCCACCATCTACCCATGTAGCTTATGTTCTCCTGGCATCCTTTCTAGTGAATGGCATCTGTGTACATCACCTCGTGGATTACCAGACCCATTCACACACTGGTGCATCAGTTGAGAAAGCGGCTACATCGTCAGACAAAGAGCGTTCTGATTGCTTTGGGGTGATGGCTTTTCCCAAAAGTTGCCGTGTACAATAATGGAAACGAAACCTCTTCTTGAGAGCTGGGTGTATAAAAAGAGGACAGAGCTTCTGAAGCGCCTGTTGCATATACTGCCTAGAAGCGCAGAAGAGAGAGGCAGTATGTAAACCCAGCTGCTGTAGCAAATGACAGGAGAATAGAGAAGTGCAGATGTAGCGAAAGGTATGTTCTAACACTAATATTTATTTTTCTCAGTGGCATAAAGAGAATTTTTTCTGTTCCTTCTCACTGAATACAGCAGAGTGCTCAAAACCAGGAAAGATTTAGGAAGCGTATTCTTTGTGTTGTTGAGAAACATGAATACACTCTGTTCTCTCAGATGCGGACAAGCTGTCTGAAACAGTGCTTCAGAAATATTAGGTAGCTGTCTGTTGCAGCCATTGGTATCTATATAAAAGGCTCAGGAATAATTCCATTATTTGCTCCTCAAAGTCTGTTCAAGGAGGCTGTAAATTCAAACCCATGCATTACTTGAGAGTGACAGTGACATGGAGGTGTTATTCTTAAGCAAGTTGTAAAACTCTTCTAATTGAAAGGTTGATTTGCAAAACAGCCATCAGGCACATGCATTCCTAAGTGCCTGTGTACATTTCTACATACATTTGTGCTTTCAGAAAATTCCTATTCAGAGAGCTAATCCATGTGTCTTGACTGTCTAGTTGGAAGCTTATATTTGGAAATAGATTAGAATGGCACTTGTGCAGAGCCCAGACTTCCACTGTGGATCAAGATTGATTACAGTGACACAGAATTTCACTTCTATTTCAGTAAAATTTAAAGATTTCTTTAGTTTGCACAACATCAAAGGTGTCCTTCTAAATAAGTATCTGTGCAGTGCTCTATCTTAGGACGTATCTTATTATGTATGATATAATCAGATTGATAAGGTATTGCATCAGAAACAGCACACGTTGTTTTGAAATGCGCCTTGTGGGAAAACAAAATGGGGGGGATATATAACAATGTTTCTTTGAAGAGAAGGAAGACTTAGAGTGAATGGAGCTCATGCTAATTAATAACATTGGACAGACACTGTAGCTTTTCTTGAAATACTGAATGAATGTTAAACTAGAAATCAAAAGTTTTATTGCCCTTGACATACTACTTTCCAATTCACTTTTCACATTTTCCTTGTTTGTTCAGTTTTTCTTCATAGCAGTGACTGTTTTGCTGCTCCATCAGGTCCGTCCCTCAAACTTCCCAGCCAGCTACATTCCCTAGGTTGTGGGGTGGCACTGTCACAGGCGTGCTGTCAAACCTACCTGGGCCAGAACAGCTAGGGACCCTCAGCCCTTGGGGCAGCTCCTGGAGAGGAAGGCTTTCCTCTGCATGAATTTTAAAGGTACAAACTCCTCAGGGTGTCCAGGTTCAGCTCAGGGCATCCATGAGAGGGTCTCTCATCTCCATTTTAAAATGGCTAGAAAAGGGGGAAACCCAGGCACTCACTGTTTGCCCACAGATGTTTGTAGGCACCGCTCAAAGCTTGGGGTGACAGGTACTGTCTCAGCTGCTGGGGCGGGTGGAAGATGCAGGCAGGTGGAGCAGGTCTAGTGGGCAAACTGCAGGATGAGAGGAAGACCTCTCTCCTGCCTTGGCCAGCGGTGCTTGAGGCTGTCTCTGTGCAGAACCAGGACAGCCCTCCATATCTCCACGTCACTCCAGCAACCTGCAATGCTCTCCCTACATGAGTATTGCAAGATACCGTTTCCCTATTTAAATCCTCCTGAAAATGCAGCTGTTTGCTGGGGCTTCCTGAGTCGGTTGCATTCACTGGTTTATTCCTCTACCTTGGATATTTATCCAGAAATTAGCAGCCACTGACTTTAATCAAATCTGGTTGTTTCTTCAGTGCAGCTCAAATTGTGGACTTAAAGGTGGCTCACAACCCCCCCTGCCTCAGGGCAGCCCGAGTACTTGAGGATGTGAGCTGTGTGTGCGCTCAGTTTGCCCTTCCTGGTACTATCAAACGATGCATATTCATGAGCATGTCATATCTTCCAGGGGAAACGGACACCGTGCTTTCCATATGTGTCATATTATATTGCGTTATATGATATCACTTTATAGTATATTGTATTACATTATATTACACTGTTTAATTTTAGGTGAGTGAAATATCGATTAAGAAACCCAGTCCCCTTACATTATGCAAGTGGAGATCATTCTGACATTAAAAAGTAGAAAATTTTATTTAAGCTGTATTTTGCTTATTATCAAGTGATTGGCAGGGAAAATATTTCTTGAAGGAAAGATTTTCTAGTGGCTGGAGAAGAGGTGATAGATTTTTGACAGGTAATACTATGAATTTATATTGCACTTCCATCCAAAGGAATGTCACAGTAATATAAGTAGCACCCGAATAAAATTTTAGTTTCTTCAGACATATTTTGTGTCTGCACTTATTCATTGTTGCTAATAAGACAATTAAAAGGCTAATGGCCACAAATTATATAGTATAGGCATTTAACTCTGCCATCCGAATGCCAAAGCTACATTTGCACCTACAAAGTCTATAGTTGGGTGTTGTAATTCTTTTATGTGTCTTTAAAGCGTGTTTCTGCAGAGCTGCAGGTCATATCTTCATGGCTCTGTTAACCTGAATATTCTTCCTGAAGTCAGCTGGAAGGTGCAAATGAGCAAAGCAAGGAAGATTTGTGCTGGTCAAAATCTCTACAAACCTAAAGACTGGGTCAGAAGCTTTTTTGGGGGGGAAATTTGGTCTTACACACATCAGAACTTTTGGCTTCACATTGAAACACGGCAAATCCAAGATCAAATGCAATAATGTAGAGCACAGCTGTAAGACTGCACTGGCCAACAGTGAGAGAATCAATGCCAGGTTTAAGTGGATTTAGGTAAACAGAAAAGGGAGTTTACAGGACATGAAAAAGATCACTTCTACTCTTACAGTAAGTGTCGATCAATTTTTGAAAGGCAGAAATAGCTAGGATCTCTTCTATATCTTAACTGACTAATGCAGAGAGGTGTCTTACTGTTCCCCATGATGTACTCTGAGGGAGGCACATTGTTTTATTGAAAGTACGTTGTGCTAATAGGAAGGGACAGATAATTATTTCTGCATAGATACATAGGCTGTGAACCTCTACTCTGAGTCAGGAATCAATGAGAAAAGTGGGTGTGTAGTCCTTATCTTCTCATATAGGGATTTGAAAGGCAATGGGGAATAATGGTCTTTTAGAAAGCTCCAGGGAGTTCAGCCTAGTTAGCACTTTTGTATGCTACCTTAGACTTTAATAAAGTAGCAGTTAGCACACACAGAAACAGAAACCCCTTCTGAATCAATAGAATGTCATTTGGTGGTCATTTTATGAAGTAAGGCCACAGTTCAGTGTGGCTAGGGAGACTGCAAAATAGTCTGCACCACAGAAGTCCTTATGCCAGGCAATCAAAGTGCAGATGGAGTGAATGCTTTATTCCCAGTTAGCCCGACAGTTGGGCAATCACAGCCAAGCACCTCCTGATCTCTTGCCTGGAAAGATCAATTTACTGTGGTGGTCAAGGAAAGCAGTTTTCTTCTTCGTGCTTTTTCTCCCAATTATCCTGAGAAGCACTGATCATCCTGGACTTCATTTGGTATGTTCACATGTATTTAAAATTATTATCCATGTCTGGCAAGGTTTCTCTCTACCACCTAATAAAACTGGCCAGTTTATTCCAGTACTTAGACAGTAGAGGCAATTCAACCCAACAGAGGAGGAGAAGAGGTGAAAAGACCCAAGGAAATGACAGAGGAAGACTAGATATAATGAGCACTCGAACCTTTTGTTTTACACTGTAAGTGTGATTTTATATGCCTTTCAAGGTCACAGAAATGTAGGACTTTTCTAAATTCCTTCTGTTTTTCTTCTGATCCAAGATCAGAGGTCACCTAAACAACTTCCAGTAGAATACTCTACAGCCTTTTCTTATAAACAAAACACACACACACACAAAAAAAGGAATTGTCAGAGTTTCTATCAGTCATCTGTTCCAACACTGCACCCATCTTATACTTAGAGGTTCACTTTGCTTCTAACTTAACATTCCTTTTACTTCAAGTTAGGTTTATTGCACCTTATTTATCAAGATCACATAGAATTCTAACCCGGCCTTCCCAAGTGCATATAACACCTCCTAACCTGATGTCATACTCATATTTAGTAACTGCACCACATCATCCAAACTGATAAACATTGAATAGTACTGTTCTGAAGCAAAATCCTGAAGGACCACTTGATGTTGACCCCCAGTTTGACAGTGGGCTACTGACAGTGGTTCTTTGAGTTGTTTTCCAGTCTGTCTTACTTCCATTTCACCTGGACTGCATTCCCCTCTCCTGCCCTTGACAATGAGTTGTGAAGCTGTGTGAAATAGTATAGGAAGGTCAAAGATATATTGCATTTTTCTCATCCTGCACCTGCTAGGCCGGTTTTCTTACCAAATAGAAGAAAATCAGGCTGTTTTGTTGTCAGCTTGTTCTTCAGAAATCCATCCTGGCTGTTCCTTCCCACCTTATTATCCCCTAGATGCTGAAAAATTGGTTGGTTGTTCCAGTAACTTCCCAAGTATTGAAGTTGGAATGAAGGCTCTATAATTCACTGGTTCCTCTTCCCCTTTGCCTCCTCCTCTTCTAAATACAGATACACGTCTTTCTCTGCCAGTCCTCTAGGAACTGCCTCATCTTCTATAAGCTTGTGATAATAATCACTTATGTTCTGGCTATTGCTTAAGCTGGTTTCTGAAGTACCTGAGGGTAAATTCTGTGTGGACTGATTGATTTGGCAAGAGATTTTAAAAATATAGGTTATACAGTTCGAGAGAAGGCAGAACTTAACATCTAAATTTCCCATCCATTTCCACCGGGCACTAGATTAGGCTTTGGACTGAAATCAAGCTAAATTGATGGAGTAAAAATGGACCCATCCTTTTTCTTCATACTTCCTCTGAATTTGAGAAGAGAAGATGTAGTAAAAGACTGAAAATCTGGGAGGAATTGAAGCTGATATTTACACCACTAGATTTTTTAAAGACACAAAATGCTTCTTCAGTCAAAAGGAAGAAACCAACACTCATGCTTCAGTGCATAAACTGATCACAAGGGTCAGCAAGGAATTCTTCTCACCATTTCCAGTGCCTTACAACATTACAGTCTTCTTTTTTATTATTTGGTAATGATTCTATATCAGCCAGTATCATGGCATTGAGCTCAACATTAAGCACTGGTGCTTATCCTTGCCCTCTCTGAAACTTCATATGCAAAATATTTCATTAAAACAAATTTGTCCCACATAGAAAAAGAACCAAAATGACATTGAGGCTGGATTTTTTAGCTTCACCTAGAAGCAAAGATTCCTTGAGCAACCATCTTTCTGGCACATTACTTAAGTTTGTATGCACAAGTCTTTCACGTCTCATGCCTTTTCCCAGCTACCCATAGCTCAGTATCTCAGAAAAATATCACCTTTTTCTCCTTTCCTTACACCTTCTCTGGCTAAGATTTCACTTGTGTCAGGCTAGAAGCCCACTCCATTTCCAATTGGGAAGCACTATCTTTCCAGCTTCTTGGTATAATCCTCTTTGCTGCTATTAATCACAGCTATTCTGATGTCAAGTTTCTTTTGTCAGAATTTCCTTCATTTCTGGACTATCACCTCCAAAGCATACTGAGAGGGAGCTTAACTGTTTGGATATAGCAGTTATTGGCAATTTCCAAAGGCAAAAGTCTCAACATTAGAGCAGAGATCTGGTTTGGCAGGGGAGTCCTGGTGTCTCCAAAAGATACAGTGCAAAACTTGCTAATAAAAATGCAGATCCACAAGTAAGAAGGAATAGATTGAGCAGGTAAATAAGAAAAATCTTTTCACTGCAATGCATACACAGATGAGCTAACAACAAAGCTGCAATCCCATTTGAGAAGCTCTTCTGCAGTGTATTCTAATTTGCTTTCCTTTAATCCCTCCTGCATTTTCTGCATTTCCTTGCTCTCCTTTGATTGCATATTTGAAATTCCGTGTCTGAATCCTTGAGAATTAAGAAAGGATCTTCAAACTATTTGAGGGATTGCATGAAGTGACTAGCAGGAGAAATGGGCCTTGATGTCCCACGCAGTAGCTGTCAATAGGGTCTTCCTGTGTTTATGTGCTGTGGTCAGGGTCATTAATTCCTCCTACATCTGCTGATGTCTCCCTACCTAAAGACAAAGCATGCATAGATATTAAAGAGGCCCCACATGACCCGCAGGCGACCACAGTGAAGAACAGTGAATGGAAGCCATACCTTGCTCTCAGGTCCGCACGGGTGTGCATCACTGGATCACTAAGGCAGCTTTCAGCAGTGGGGTGATCCCTAGGATTTATATTTGGATAAATTTGTCCTGTAAGGCTATGAGCAAACAAGCAAAGAGAAGCACAACAGCCTGGCTTATTATGGTTATGCCTTTTCCTGATGACTCTTACTTCACACACGCAGTAGTCCCACCTCCTTCCAGCTCCCTTAGCAGACCACTGAAACACCTCAGCTACTATTCTGGAACCACAGGCAAGGTGATCTCTTGGCCAAAGAGACTGTATATCTTCCCATCCTTTCCTCAGTGGGGACATTAATGTGTGTCTCTCTTCCCTTCTGTAACTGTTAATTCCCAGGGAGCAGACAGAAATATAGTAACCCTTGGGATCTCTATCTGTCTTTCACAGTAATAATGGAATATCAGTGCAATTGTATCACTGCATAAACTCCTTTTCCTTGGGAAATCAGACTCGAAACAGCTGCAAAAGACCCTCCTCTCTGAAGGACAGCGACCAGATGGCTGACAGCAGATAATGGAAGGATGGGAATTTTGGCCAATCCCTCACCTCTTACAAAAGCTGCTCTTACATCACCATTACATATCAAATACTAAGACAGATGAAGCACTGGATTTTGGAGTCTCATCTAAAAGAGGCACCTGTAACAAACTGCCAAGCCAACAGTTTGCCAGCAAGGTGAAGCCTAAAAAACCTTTTATGTTTTAGCAGGTGCTAGTTCTTCTTAGCCATTATGTAATCCGGGCAGAGGAGCTGCCCACTTTCTGAAATGGGATGGGGCTGGGGAAACTGGGAACACGCTCCAACAGTGGATTACAAAGAAGAGAGAAAATAGATAATAGAGTCCTCTTTGTGAAGGGTATTGTTAGTGTGTGTCACATTTTTAAAGGACAATTAGGTAATACCTCACATACACTCTCTGTGGAGACTGCAACAAATCAGTTTGAAGACCAACATCTAGAGGCTGACATGCAAAGCATCTGAAGTTGTTTTTCATGCTTTACAAACCTCATTCTTGCTGTATTAGAACAGTCTTTATTCCTTCTTACTTTATTCGTTCATCTTGAAAGTGTCCTCTGAAGGCCAGGCAATCCTATTCTGTATTTCTAGAAATACTTTGAAGCTAGGTGATAAGAACAAGGTAGACTGTAACAGTTCAGATTGAGAAAGAGGCTGTAAAGCTTCTGTTTCTTTTGCTGGTTTGATTTTGTAGGCATCAATTGGAAGTAGGCTTGAAAATGTTCATCCTGTTGGTTAGTAGCATGTCTTCATGCAATCAGTGAGGTTGAAAGAAGGTACAGATGACAGTATTGTACAGCTGAATCAATGTCAGACTCAAAATATATGAAATAAATGAAACATTTTCACATTTTAGAGCACCTATGGCTATTTTTTATGTAAAGATAATCCTTTCTCTTTGAATACAGACACATTTTTACACACCACGCACACCCAACCCCCCACCCCCACCCCTCAAAAATAAAAGAAACCCATTATGTGCCAGTGGGTGCATAAAGTTATTATAGGAGATGGACAAATATTGAGTTTGAATTGGAAAAATAAACTACCCAATCACTTCTTTGTCTTCAACAGCTGCTTTTGGAAGTGGGTTTTGGATCCATTTCTAATATGTCAAAGTGCCATATGAAATGGTAAGTTAAACAGGAATATAGTAATAATGAACCTAGGTAGTTGTCTTCACCAGGCCCTTACCTACCATTATTTTTTATATTCATCCAGAGGAGGAAATATTACCTCTATTACCATGCAGACAGCTGCTTCTCATATCTGTCTCCAGAAAGCAGATAACACTTTTTCCATCTTTGGCATTTAAGGGTTAGGAGAGAGCCTTATCGTCCATCCAACAGCCATGGGAATAGAAGGATTCTGGTTTTCACTGCTACATGGAAATATGCTATATTCTTTGGACTAGCATACCCAAAATGCAATGTTTAGTACCTAAAGAACATGATTTGCCATCATGCAGCACAGACAGGAACACCTCAGGTTCAAAATGCTTTCCAGCTATACAACAGGAACGGATTTTATCCCATTGCAGGGGAATATCAGATGAGGCAAGGCACGTCCCAGGACCTGGAAGAGGAGAGGGCAGGAGGAAGCAAATGAAAAAAAGAGGCAAGGGATTAGTACATTTTTTCTGAAAGAGGATTGTAACCTTTGTGTGTGGGTTCTGTTCAAGGCATAAGTATTCCAGTGTCTAGGGCAGCAGCCTGCATCCCTGAGCTTCATCCCTGGTGGCCTCTCACCTTGCAGAGTTTGGGTGGTCACAGCAGTATTTACCATCTCACCTTCTCACTGCCATCCCAGAAAACCTGGTTCTCTCACAGGCACCAGCTCTTTGCCCCACACCTGACCCATCCTTCTCCTTCTTCCTTTCTTATAGCAGAGGAAATTCCACCCTTCCCACCCAGCCCCTCATTCTTGGCAGGACACTACAGATTTTACTTATACTGCTTAGGAGCCTTGGGACAGGTCTGAGAAAATGCTCCTGGTACAGCTGCAAAGCAGGCAAGAAGGGTCACACTTTCGGGGAGAGGAGGGATGTTACCTTTCTTTTTAAAAGGTATGTGCTTGAGAGGTTTATCCCAGCTTACAGGAACATCAGTCACAATTTAGAGGCACTTGTACAGGATTTTTCCTGACAGTGGGAAAAGTAGTTAGAAGACTGTGTGAACTAAAAGGATATTTTTCCTTAATCATGAAAGCTTAATTAGGCTGATCTTCATGTGTATTATATATATTTTGCACATCCTTGATTGAAGAGGGGTTGCTTTATCTGTAATGCCTCACTTCGCTCCTGTTGGGGCTGACCAGCAGAGTTAGACGGGCGTGGAGCTTCTGAAACCTCCCTCGTACTTCTGCCCTGACCATTTACCAGCAGTATTTACAGTACCTCAGGCTGAGTGAAAGCTGGGGATCAGATCCTCCCCTGATGTAAGCTACCAGCATCATTTCACTTGGAAATGTTGGCTTTGCGATTGCGTGTGTGGGTATGTTTCATTCTTTTTGATCTGTGCGTGCGTCTGTAACCGCAGGGGCTGGGACATATACGGTGGGACTCCCTCTGTCGTTCCGTGGGGTTCTTCACTCAGCAGGCACTCTGTAGCTCTGAAGGACTTCAGATCTTGAGCAAAACGAGTTCACTGATGTGTCCCAGGAGAGATTGTTGACTGGTCTGTAGATGTAATTTTATGACAATGGATTGTATTCTGAGTTAATGTTTATGCACCATATGGTATGTTGTCAAGTTTCATTGTATTTATGAAGAGCTCAATAAAGTGAAGTAAAGATAAAAATGCATGTTCAGGCCCTGCCTGTTTTCAAGAAAAGTAACAAATGCCTCTAGATCCTTCCTTTTAATTTAAACTTGCTCAGGAAGTATAACAGCAGGTAATAACAACAGTAGGACTGGCCTGGGTCAGGGATAAAATATACGACGTTTTGGAAGTAGGACAGAAACACTTAGGACTATAATCAGACAGCCTGTTTACAGGTACCTAACTTAGGTACTGCAAGCACTGGGGTTTCTAAAATGAGGTAAGTATTACATAAATTGTAATTTAAGGTATTTTAGGTCCTGGCTCAGTGAGGCCTCCATCCCTGGGGGCTGATGTTAGGCACCTATTGCGGGTGTTCTGCCTCATGCAGAGCATGGCCTACACTTTCTTACCGACTGGCGCTCCTGCAGGGTTATTGCAAAAGCATTTTATGACAAAGCTGTGTGCAGCTGAGGGTCTGGGAAACCTAAGCAGCAGTCTGTGAAAACATAAAAGGATAATCTATTTAATGGGGAGTAAAAAAGCTGCGCAATAATCACACCCCCACCTTGGGTTTAAAATATCAGAAGAAATTCAAGGAGCAAAGTAAATATCTCACATGGATCTCACTCGAATTTAGTTCCTTCCTACTGTGGTCATTACTGATCTGTTTGGTTTCTTTTGGCAAAATACTGGGGGAAAACTCTTTAAATATGTTGTTAAACACAGAAATAATTTTCCATTAGCATATTCCTAGTGCAGTGTAGGTACTGCTAAGAAACCTTTACATATAGATGTATTAGAAATATCACATGCATTTGTGTATTTCTGTAAAAAGTGGAGGAGGGAGTTTAAAGGAGATTGCCTATTTCTTCCCCAATTTCTCGGTGTAATATGTCTCATGCAAATGAATTTCCTCAGCTCAGGCGATGTGCCTGCATGGGATCCACCTCTACGGTCTGTAGCGTTCAACAGGAGCGCTGGGTCCACACAGCAAAATCCGTTGGAAGGACCAGGCATAAAAGATATAAGCATGTAATTAATTTTATGAATGCAAATAGTCCACTGACTTTCTGGGAGACCATTTGCTCAACATGATGAATACACTAAGCCTCTGTATAAACCTTTCCAAGCCTGAGATTTTATTTTTTTACTATTAAATCCTCGGCACTTACGTAAATATGTATTGAGCACAATACATTTCAACCCCAGTGGAACTCTCTGGGTGCCTGTATGGTCACCCAAACTGTTAATATTTTTATCTTTTCTTTGGAAGTGCTGTTCTCTTCAGAATTAACAAGATAAATGGGTCACTTGTAAGAAATGCTAGAATTTGGTTCTGGCAGATATTTCTTTTTTCTTTTCATCTTTGCCCAGAGTTAGATATTCAATTAAGAATAATTTAATTACAGTACAAATATGTGTTGGGGAGGGTGTCTTTAAAATTGGAGCATGAAGAGTAGCTCACACTTGAAATGGGCCTACTTTAATTCATAATATGGGCTAGAAGACAAATTTGTATTTGCATTGGTGGAAAATGCATTATTGTGACTCTTTTGTGTAGAACAATTAGGCAGTTCCTTTGTACCATGTATAGACCACCAGTTGTATGGAGTTCAGTCAGATCTTCATGGGTCTTTATGAAGCTAAAAGCCATATTTGTAACTGTCGAGTGACAAGAAAAAGGATTTCTAGCAATGTTTTCAAGGCAAGAACAGAGCTGATAATCAAATATTCATCACAAAAGCAGGGGCAAGAAAGTCATTCTCTTCGGGTCAGGGATCTAAACTGCACAGATGCAGCTATGCCTGTTACAGTGAGGTATTCAAACTGGGTAACAAACTGGGTTCTGAAATATTTACATTTTTCTTGAAAAATGAAATGCCCTCTGCAGAAAATCCAAAAGTTTTGGTCATGCAGTCTTCCTGGGCTCAATAATTTTTTTGTGTGCTCAAGGAAAACTAGATTTCCCTCCCTTTACTGCCTTCAAATCCTTCGCAGATCCCCATGCTGAGCCATGAAATGCGCTTCTGTAATATATACAAGCAGAGGCTCATTGATTCCATCTTTGCAGACGTCCTTAAGAACCCATTTTGAAGGACTCCAAGATACAATTTGCATTATGAGAACACTGAAGGTTCAGTTCTGCCTCACTCGATCATGTCAACAATCACCTTCCTGCATGACTTGTCCACCGGCCTCCTTGCAAGGAGCTACCAATCCTGAGGGAGAAGAACAGACTTTGCCTCACAGCCTGTCGTCCATCTGCAGCAAAAACCACTAAAGTCCACTTAAGGCTAGACACCCCACCAATATCCCACACTCAAAGCATATGGCTATCATCCCAACCAACTGTGGTGTCTACAGTCTAAGTGATCAGCTGGTGAAGAAGCCATATGCATGAGTTCTCTGAAAGAGTCAGTCAACAATGACCTTAAATGTAGCTCGGCCATCACTTGTGCTATCACATTATTCAAACCCTAAATGTATGTGAGTGCCTTTTACACTGCTGAGAAACGCTTTGCTTGACCAGTAGACCTTGCAGATCCAGAAGCCAGTAGTACACATCTGGGGTTGGTGAAGCTGTGGGAAAAGAGCCCTAGAGACATCAGCAGCACCTCAAGCCAGAAGTTAACAAAGGTCTTTTTTGTTCATTTAATGCCATCTGAGGACTGGAGACAGAGAAAAAAAAAATCTCATTTTCCTTCAGCCTCAGAGATAGAGGAACCATTCTTGGTTAAACATTCTTATTAATAGCAGTAATTTGCCTTTAAGCAAGAAGCAAAATGTGATGAGTTTGAGCCTCCGTGCTCACAGTTTTGGAAATGCAGGAGACATCAGAAATTCTAGTATTAACAAAAAAAAATTCTGTGCCACCTCAACACTAGATCTTTCTTGCATTCCTACAAAAATATATGACCAAGTCACTACGGGCTGGCATTAAAAGGAGAAATTGCTGGTACTCAGTGAAGGAATATCCTTTTACAAGACTCTATGTTATTTAATGGCAAGTTTCCCAATAGTTGCCATACCCCAGAACGAGATTGCATTGGGAATAGGAAATGCTCTCAAAGGATGTTGCTCCTGGGGGCCACGGAGTTGCACACTGTTCTCAATAAAGGTTCCTCATGGAACTGCATTGTAATGCCAAGTGACATTCAAATGACAAAAGCTGTTATCACGGAGAGCCTGAAGCATTTATGTCCCTACTCTTGACCTTTATTTCACTGCTTCTACTTACTTTGCTTTCTGCCAATATAATGCACATGTACAGAAAAAACATCCTGATGATCAGATTTCTTTTGCTGTTGCCTCATTGCAGGCATCCTGATAACTCTGCAAGTTTATTTAACCATCTCTTGATAGTACTTTGCCTGAGCACTGTTGGTCGTCGTTGGCTGAATTTAATTGCAGGAGACACCTGGCACCGTTAGTTCTGAATTCATTGTTTGGGAGTTCACCTACAAACAGGATTCGTGTTGCCACAGGAACTGGTCCATCGTGTTGTATCACCTCTTTCGTCACACGAACAAAAATCTAACTGACTTATACAGTAAATGGAATTTCTTAAAGTAAAAACTCCAGGCAGGACCATAGCCACTGGATCATAGTCTGCCTCCACTTTCCGTTCCTGTTACACGGCAGAGGCAGTGACGGGTTCCCCCAGATCATGTCGAGGGTTAGTGGGAGGCCCTTCCCCACGTTTGCTCACCAGCAAAACGAGTTATCAATAATGTCCTGATCTTGCTGAGGAAAAACTCGCTGTTGACAACATGCCAGGAGCAAAGTGGGTGTACCTGTTACATACATCTATACTCTTTTCCCCAGGGTAAACGTGTATTGGCTGTTGGGAGCTAAGGACTCACAGGACAGAGGGAGGCAAGCACTGCACACACAGCTCTTGGACTCCAGCAAGCTGAGCCTCGTCCCTGCCTCTCACAAACAGCTGCCAGCTTCTTCATGAAGTGACAGGCACACAGGGATTACTGCAGTCCTTCTGGGCTTGTACTGCTTAGACAAATCCCCGTTCTTAGGCTTTGCAGACAATAAGCCCTAGCACTCAGCACAGCCAGTGTCTACACAACAGTCAGTTCTGTATGTTGCTCTGCTTTGAAGAGATTTACCGTGTTCTGTGCTTGCAGTTTGCCTTGTCTTTCTTGTATCTGTTGAGCCTTGAGTTGTAAACTCTTCAAGGTAAAGGAGTTGCCAGTTGTTTGCTACACTTCACAACCGTATAGACTAGCAGCACTGTGTAGTCATGTTCCTTCTGGGCTTTATACGTGGAAACATTATTTTGTGCAGAAATTAGCCTTAGGTAGAGAGTTATTTTGTCTATACTTCCCCTGTGGACATCTATTCCAGACTTAAGCAGCCTTTTTCAGATTTCAGACAACTTTTCCATTAAATTTTGAATTTCTGTTTCAGTAAATTGTTAAGTGTAGCCAGTCCTCCAGTTGTAACCACCCTGGATGCTGGGGATTTTTCAAACACTCTCTTCTCTGTTGAAAACATTGCATTGACTCAGTCTTCACTTCAAAATATCATGCAACTCTTTAAAATATTTTTTAGGGTTCTGACATCTTTCAAGGATTTCAATTAGAAATATTTGGCAGACATTTCCTACTACGTTTTATTTCCTTAAGATAAAGTAATTAATGAAGACTAAAGTGTAGAGAAGCAGTAAAATTAAGTGTAAACTACTTGCTTAAACCTCAGAACCCCATACACTTTTCCTAGTGAGTCTGTTTGTCCTAAAGAGAAAGAAGAGTTATTAAACAACAACAACAAAAAAAAACCCCAGCAAAAAATACTAGGCCTACAAGGGATGTATGGAGTGTTTTGACAGAGTAACTTGAGTGCAGCACCACATCATTAAAGTCAGCAAAATGGCAAAGGAAAGGCTTGCTACTATCCATAGCCTGGAGTGAGGTCACCAACTAAACTGACTTCATGACAACAAAAAAATCCTAGACTGATGAGAAAGTGTCCTCTGATAGAGGTCAGCATTCCTCTTGCCTAACCAGGTCTTTCAGGCTTGCAGTGGAAAAAATGTGTTAGCTTGACTTGCTTGGACATATCACACAATAGCATGTGACCATCAGCACTGTGAAACCTTTTGTGGGTTGTAAAATGATTAACTGACCATTCAAATTCTAGAAATGTTGCATTTGTAGCAGCAGTCAGCTCCTCAGAGAGGAGGCAGCAGAGTGTGAAACCTGAATTCAAGCAATGGGGAGGTTGAAAGAACAATTAAAGTCAGAAATAACTTAGAAATTACTGGCAGAAACTACACTGAAGGTTTGCAGTGTAGCAATAATATCTGTGTTTGTGTAGATGTGTGTGTGTGTGCACGTGTGTGTAATGACAATGACATCGTTTCCAAACAGAAAGAGAAAGACAGTTGCCAAAAAGTGTTCACCAGCTAGTATAATTTCCTGGAGTGAACTGTTTTTAAAGATTCTCTGAGGACTTCTGGTCATAAATATTTCTAAAGAGTATGCACTTAGCTCGTGCCAATCAATACCATAAAGCAACACTACAGCCAAGTTCGCAAAGTAGAGAACTCTTACTTATTGACTAAACCCTGATGATTCTTGTATCTAAGGCCCCAGTTCTGCAGCTTATGTGGTAACAGTATTCCTACTTTCAGAAGGTGTGCATCCCGATATTACATTTTTATAGAGAAAGCTAAATATTTTATAGCATATCTGCCTACTGAGGAAACTTTTTTACCTTGGGGAAAAAAACATCCTCCTATGAATTTTCTTTAACTTTACAGGATACTGCCTTGCTCAGAACCAGGATCTGTCTTGGACATTTCAAAGGACTACACACAGGACCTACTTTCTTCTCAAGGGACCTGAGTTACTGTGTTTGACTTTCAAGTCAGCCCTAGGATACGGATGTGGACTTCAGGTAGAATGAGCAATGCAAAGAACTTGCTTGGACTTGGCGTCTCCTTGTACTTTTGGGGACTGATGGACCTTACTACAACTGTGCTGTCAGGAAGTGCCAGGCCCCTCACTGAAGGACAAGAAGACAACCTGTCAGACAAGCTGCATCAGCGTATGAAGCGGAGCTGGGTGTGGAACCAGTTCTTCGTTCTGGAAGAGTACACTGGAACTGACCCTCTCTACGTTGGGAAGGTAAGACCTGCACCAGGGGGATATCTGGCAGAGTGTTTACAGCTGTGTATCTACAGACCATGGCGAAACGTGGGGAGTTCCCCTGAGTGCTTTTACCTTCTTTCTAGCAGTGAATTTATCCACATTAATTTCACTTCTGCTTCCAAGAGCTTTTGACCAGTGTCACCTTTGTTTGGGAAGAGTTTCTCTTTCAAAGGGCTGTCAGTATTTTTGCCTATTTCAAAGAGATCTGCTGCATCAATCACCATTTGTAATTGAGGCATTGTTAGAAAATCTGCAGTGATCTTTCCAGGGAGTCTTACAATGTCAAGGCAAGGCAAGGTTATATTGACATATGAGGATTAGGAAAGAAGGGAAGAGTTTGTGATCATGTTCCTCTCTGTGATCAAGTCAGCTGGAAGCTGAAATTCACAATCAAATTAAATAGTTTCTCTTGAAAACTGACATTTCAATTTTTCTTTTCTGCAAATCTCTAGGGTCAGAGTATCTTCTTGCTTACCACAGCTTGACTGCAGGTTAATCCTGTGGACAACAGAGAAGCTTCTCCAGATCTAGAATGGCAAAGGGACAGCTCATTAAATCCAACCATGAGGGGTCATATTTTTGGATCTCTTATACCCCAAGAACCTACATATCAGTACACATATATGTAAAATGGATCCCTAAATTCATCCCATCTACTTGAGAGTATTTTGCATTTACTTTTCTGTAGATCCTTGAGGACCATGCTGATGGAAAATAGACCAGTGATGTCTGCTATCACAACCTGCCTCACTATAACCATCTTCCCTTTTTTGCTTTCTGACTGATTTTAAACACTTGTTTGACCCCATTATTCAAAGGGGTATGGTCAGCACCAACTTTTCTTCTAGGCTACACCAAGGTGAAAAATATGGAAAAAGTGTGGAGAGGGATAGTTAACTGTGCTTAAGTGCTTGGAAAACACACTTAAAATTTACATGCCTAGAATATCAGCTACCATTATGATGAGTGCAGACTACATTTAGGTAAATATGAAACATTATGAATGAAGAAAGGATGTCAGAAAATAATTCCTTCAGATTTCACTGCTTATGTTTACATGATCAAGGCTCCTTCTTTCCTTCCAAGCTATCCATCTGCAGGGAAAAAAAAAGGCCCATTTTGGACTTGTATTTATCATTCTACAACCCCATAGAGCAAAACTGTGCCCTCAGTCACACCAGTATAAATCAAAATGAATCCATGGACTTCAAAAGACCTCCTCCTGATTTATCCCTGTGTGACTGGCAGCAAGATTTGCTCTCCTCCCTCCAACGGCAATGGCATTACTAGTGATTGCTGCCAAACGAGACCTCATTAGTCTTCATTCATCTCTGCACCTAGCTTTTCAGCTCTTGATATCTCTATTGACTAAAGAAATTAATATTTGTTTTTATGCAATTCCCAGCTTTGGAACAAGGGCCAGACATATTATTTCAAATACTCGGCTTCATTTGAAACAACTCCAGACTCGCACTATGAGCTGAATTTTAGCTAAAACAAGTACTGGAAGAAAACAGCTTATCTTTGTTTTAGACTTCATTGTGTCATTAGGAGCACAAAAACTTGGCACACTCAGCAGTACTCTTTAGCTTGCTGCTGCTCAGCTCTGCTGAACAGGGGGAAGCAGAGGCAACTCTTCATGTGTCCACCACACAAAGGCATAAGCTGCCATGACTGAGCTCTTTCCAGGACCACCTACACCACAGTTGTGTTAACACAGGGGTGTGTGAGGGCTAATTAATTCCCACGGGCCGATTAGCCCATGGACTGCTGACATTGGTGGATCTCTGAAGGCTTCCTGACTGCACTGTTCTGTGTAGACCAGACATGAGGGAACTCTGCTGCCAGAATGAGCTTTTTGGGCGTCAAACATTTCATCTTCTCCCATCCCTGAACCGGTTGCAGAGCAGCCAGCCAAGCAGTGGGATGAACAAAGTGTAAGCAGCCATGAAAGAAAGGCTTCCCCTCATGTCATACAGCCAAAGGCACAGGCTCTCCCAAGAAGATTCAGCCCACCACGATTCATTACCCCGCTTGCACTCATGCTGCCTGTGTCTTAGGGATCCTTAGGAAAGGGGGGGAGCAGGGATTAGACTGTGGGCTGAATTAATTGTTCTGGCAGATCAGAAATTTTTCAGTTGGAGTCTCCCCAGGCTGATTCAGAAATAGCTCTGGAAGGGCTTGCAGAGAGCAGGGCGGAGGTGCAGAAGGACTCCCAGCCTACTGCTTGCTGCTAGCACTAACCCTCCAAACAGCCCTGGGTCCCACGCCTGGCCAGGCAGAGCCTCATCTATCTGATACCACCCACAACACTCTGAAACATCCTGCTGGCCAGGCCTTGCTTTTATCCATCTGCTCTCTCCAAGCCTGTATCAGGAGGAGAAAGCGTGCACAGTGTAGATCCAGTTGTGTTTATACTCTAAAGGCTTCCCCTAAGAGAGGGGCTCTTCTGATGCTCTGGTACAGCTGCTTCTGGCTAGCTGTGTATGACTGAAGCAACCCAAAAAGCACCTGGACTTGAATCACAGGTCCAGGCTTGCCTAATATTATTTTCAAGGCTGCTCTCAAAAATATACTTTGCCATGTAACTGTATGGCAAGGCACAAGATGTCTTCTGGGCAGGGAAATGAAAAGAAACTTCCCGAGGTGAAGCCACTACAATTTTTGCTTTTCTCCAGTGCTCATGATCCTCATTTAATGTATTTTACCTTCACTGGGTTGCCAGTCCTGTCACAGATAAATACGAGGCTTCAACTTTTCTAGAGGTTGCCATTATCAGTTAATAGGATGAACAAGGGAAACCAGAGCCCCCACATTGGCTACAGCAGGTATTTTCCACATTCACCCCGCAGCCTAAACTGCGTCGGTAATTGAACTGGGGACAGACTTCACCACTCTGCTGTGTCGGAGACTCCCTAACCCCGTTTCAAAGGAAGAAAGGCATTTGAACCTCAGCAGCTGAATGAGTGAAGAAAATGCATCCTTTGTACAGACTATTGCTGCGGATCAGCCAAACTCACTCAGGCGTCCTCACAGAAATCCCCTGCAGGTGCTGCCTCCCTGGAGGCAGAGAAGGGAGGGAGAGCAAGTCAAGGATGGAGTCACAGCCCGGTTAGCAGGGCTGCGAGTCCTCCCCTGAGCTGCCCTCTGCAGCAGCACTCTCTCCCACTGTGCCCTTTGCTGGGAAATGTGTGGTTCAGATGCAGATGTAGCCTCCTTCATTTTCAGTACTGTCCTCATTAAAAGTGGTGAGGCAGGTTGGCACGGTTAACAATTCCTCAGGAGTTACCAGCTTTATTCCTCCCATAGTCCATTCTTTCATATGGAGGAGAAAGTACAAATTAATTCCTCCTACTTCTGTGTCAGCCACATAGGAGCACAATTTATTGCACCACCCATAAAACAGCCAACTTAGACCTTGATCACCTTCCCACCACGGTGGCTTCTGCATACATCCCAAACTGCAGCATCCTGATACTGGGTTTGGTGTGAGCAGCGGTGTGAGCTTCAGTCCCTTCGGACACTGAATTCTTTCAGATTTATTGCAGTCTGGAAGTATTAGGTCTTTTCTTCTCTTTTTTTGCTTTGTCTAGAAAGAGCAGGTTATATGAGGAGCTGCAAAATTGCTGCTAGCGTTTCTCACTGCCCAGCCTTGGTTGAGACCCAATGTTTTTAACAAATCACAGTTAGACAGAGATCCTCTTGTACTCCCAAATTCTTATTAGTGTGCCATGTTCATTCCTTCTTTGCTCCCCACACAACTGCATTCATTCCAAATAGGGCTTTGCACAAAGGTGTAATTTAACCCATGAATTTGACTCAGTATCTTCCTGTAAGTCTTTTGAACTTTTACAGACACCTTCTGCTATTTTAAAAGATGCTTTCCTCTTTTCTCTTTCTCCTTCTCTCTCTTCTTTCCCTCTTCCTTTCTTTCTTTCTTTCTTTCTTTCTTTCTTTCTTTCTTTCTTTCTTTCTTTCCTTTCTTTCTTTCTTTCCTTTCTTTCTTTCTTTCTTTCTTTCTTTCTTTCCTTTCTTTCTTTCTTTCTTTCTTTCCCTTCTTTCTTTCTTTCTTTCTTTCTTTTTCTTTCTTTCTTTCTTTCTTTCTTTGTTTCTTTCTTTCTTTCTTCCTTTCTTTCTTCCTTTCTTTCTTCCTTTCTTTTCCTTCTTTCCTTCCTTCCTTCCTCCCTCCCTCCCTTTCTTCCTTCCTTTTTTCCTTTCCTTTTCCTTGTATTCCTTTTCCTTCTTTTTTCTTTTCATTTTTTTTCTTTTCCTTCTTTCCTTCTTTCCTTTCTCTATTTCTTTTTCAGTTTTCTTTCTCTGTTTCTTCTTTCCTTGTCTTTGCCTTTTCTTTGACTGCGAATTTGACTTTGACTTCTTTTTCTTTCCTTTTTCCTATTTATCAGGCACTTGTTGATATTCCAAAACACATTTTCTTCCATCAGGCTCAGCTCTAATTCCCCAGTCACGTCTAACATCTGTATCTGTCTCAGCAGCTGCATTGTCTCACTGACGCACTGATGCACTAAAACAAATGCCCAAGATGTAGCTTAGTGGTTCTGAATCAATTCGAAAAGCTATAATAGTGTCCTCCTTCTGGAAGCATCCTGTTTACTAGCTCCTACAGTGATAATCTCTGAGTTATGGGTGTTTAGGGTAAATAATGACAACCACTGTCTCTTTTCAAATGAATCACAAGATGGTGTTTCCTGAAGATACGCCGCTTTGCAGTCCCCGCACCTGCATGTGAATTAGTACACATGGCAGTCATCTCCATTTAACTCTTCGGCACTGCCAAATTTTCCTGGCCTCGTTCTTCCTCCATTTAGCTGATACATCACCTGAGAGCTGCCAGCATTCCTCAGAAGGACTAACGTCTCTCAGATGCAGTAGCCTCTGCAGATGCCAGTGGCAAAGCGGTGAAATAAAGTACCTGACACAGCACTTGTCACAACCTGGGCCTTCAGCTCTTGCAGCCACCGTGCAGTGCTGCTGCCCTTCGCTCTTGGTGCCCCAGCAGTTGTTAATGGGTCACCTACACACAGACCTGGCTACAGGGTGGTATATGTCTTAGAAAACAGTATAGATCCCACCTCTGCAAATCTGTCTTACCCTAAAATCAGGCCCAAGTTTTGCCGCACTCTGAGAGGCTAGTAAGGAAAACAGCCTCCAGAGAATGACTATCTTCCAACTAGGCCCTTCACTGGGGGAATGATCTTCAGCTTCCAACTCGATGGCACCATGTGCCCTAAGAAAGGTGAAGAGCCACTGGCTTAGATCAGATAAGCCATTTTATGCACATCCCTTTAAAACTTCTTTGTATGTGATACACTCAATTGCACAGTTTTCAGTGTCATTTTAAATAGCTCAGAGATGAGATTTCTTCTCTCTTCCTTAAGAGAACAGCCTGTAATCAAATACATCAAGTTGGACATCTGCTCTTCCACACACATTATCCATTTCTATTTGGATTCTTTCTTCAAATCCTACCGATCCTGTGTTTGTATATTCAGGTTATTATTCCGAGATTTTTCTTCCCAGTACAGATACTTACCTACATTTGGTCCCATCCTCCACAATTATTCCCATATATCCTTTGAGCTTACCAAACCATTAAATGCACACTAATTCTGACCATATTTCTTGGGATAATTAGCTCATATATGCATTTTAAAATATAATTAACTGAATCCAGCCCACTTTGACCGCATTTTTTTAAGTATTTACCTACTTTTCATTCATATCTCAGAATGACAGTCACACTAGGAAACAGTATTCACACCTGAACCATTCTGAAAAATCCCATTTTGATTATCAGACCCCAAGTCTTTTCCCTGTCTCTTGGGACTGAACCAATACCACCTCTGAGCATTGGTCTTTATAGTCCATCCCTCAAAAGCATGAAGTATGAGCACACTGTTAAGAATCTTCATAGTGTGAGTGAAATTAAGTGATTTGTTTGTCTTTTGATAGTCATTCCAGTATTTCATAGGAACCAGGTGTTTAACAGAATGGTAGTCCCCAGGATGATTTGTTTCTCTGTTTTAGGTGATAATTAGCACCACATTTACTTTTCTTCTGTTCTGTTGCATTCACAGCTATCTGTGGCTGCTCAGAACTAATTAGCAGTCATGCAATAAATCCATTTCCTAATTCCCTAGAAAATCTGGGATGCCTCTCATCTCTGTAGCCTGCTATGGACACAATCAAATGTTCCTCACTGCTTACTTTACCTACTGTTGGACAATAGTAGGAGTTGGACTTGATGATCCTTATGGGTCCCTTCCAACTCAGTAGATTCTATGAATAATTCTTTCCTGAAGATGTAAGGATCCAGCCTAGCTTTTATAGGGAATAAAACCCCATCTGAATCATACCAGTTACAGACTAGCTCTCCCATCCTGCTTTCCCCTTGATCCCTAACAGATTTGCCTTATCTGCCCCAACATTATGCTATCCCTGGAATAAGCCATGTGAGCAAGCACAGTCTGCAGCTTTGCTCACCTTACCTTATGCCAGGCCTGGCAGTGAGTCCTTCTCAACGGTCACTGCAACCAGGCAAAAGATAATTACTGTGTCAAGTGAAATTTCAAAAAGGCTCAGAGCCTGTTCCTGTTTGGGTGTCTCTGCCTTTTCTTCTGGCACAGCTGTGGGTGCAGAAATGGGAAGACAGGAGAGGGTTTTTAATTGCAACTCTGTGATACAGACTTCACTGAGTATTTGCCTCTTTCAGCAAAACAAGTTCATTAAAACCAGCTTGCGAGTCCCAGCAGTGAGACCGCGTTGCTCAGGATGCTCACGTGCTCAGTGCCTCTCAGCAGCTGCTTGCCCAGCTCGTGATCTAATTGAATCCTGTTCCTTTCCACAGCTCCACTCTGACATGGACAGGGGCGATGGTTCGATCAAATACATCCTCTCGGGAGAGGGAGCTGGCATTGTGTTTACAATTGATGATACCACAGGGGACATTCATGCCATCCAGCGACTGGACCGCGAAGAAAGGTCGCAGTACACCCTGAGGGCGCAGGCTCTGGACAGGCGAACAGGCCGGCCGATGGAACCGGAGTCGGAGTTCATCATCAAAATCCAAGACATCAATGACAATGAACCCAAGTTCCTGGATGGACCTTACGTAGCTTCTGTTCCAGAAATGTCACCTGTGGGTAAGGCAGATTTGTGGAGTCTCTTCCCTCTGTAAGCAAATCGGACGTGGTGACTAAAACCTAAATTCCCTGACGTCTTGGGCTCAGCTTTTGCCCCTTGTGGAGGAGCTGCAGGACAGGAGAGCAAGGTGCCTGACTGCCACAGAAGGAGGCAGGGGCCTGGAACAGGCTGCCCAGAGAGGGGGTTGAGTCACCTTCCCTGGATGTGTTCAAAAAAAGGGTGGATGAGGTACTTAGGGATATGGTTTAGGTTAGGATGAGAATGGTTGGACTCGATGATCTTCAAAGGTCTTTTCCAACCTTGTGATTCTGTGAGGATAGCAGGCTTCACACCACCGTCAGCTGGGCCCCTATGAACAAACACATGCCAAGGGAAGCAGGAGAGCTGAAAAAAGGTGTAATTTGAACATGCCACCCTCAGACAACTCATGGCAACATAGCACCCGTTCTCCCCTGCCATCAGATGGTAGCAGCAGTGGTGCCCATTAGACATCTATTACCATCCAGAAAATAACACAAGTTTAGGAACCTGTTCTAGTTCGTAGTGAGAGCTGAAATACTTTCCAAGAGCCCTTGAAATCCTGAAGACATGACAAGAATTATTAGCAGCTTTACTCCTTCTAATCCATTTAAGTCTGCACTAAAGACAGTTCAGTGGATCCCAAAGTTCTGGTACCATTTTCTCTCTTCATTTAGGGAGTGTGATCATGTCAGAGACAGTTCTGTTACTGCAGTGGAGCCAGAAGACAAAGAGCAGCTTTCCTACCTACACAAGTCAGGAGAAACCATTTCCAAATAATAGATCCAATCATCACATAAAATACTGTTTTCCTGGACATTTTTTTTTTGGAGATGCTTATTGCTTTTTGGGTCTGTGATGACATTACAGAGAAAATACCACATAAATCACATGTCCTGAAGTTACAGATACGCTTCAACTTCTCATTCTTCAATATTATGTTGTCATAAAGCTAGAGACAAGCATCAAATACAAAAGATCCATTCAGAAATAATGTTTCTTAATGGTAATGGCTATCTTGAATTCGGATTTATTTTCCAGTGCGTATCTAGTAACACTAGATTTGTTCCTCACGCAGAAGATTATGTAGAAGGCTAGATACATTCATAAAGGCATTGTCTGACATTTTAAGGAGTCAAAACTCACATATATTTCAAACAGTTATGCCATACCTTCTCCTTGTTCTTGAAAAATTACATCACCTGCAAGCCATTATTAGCTTCAGAGGAAGCAGACCTTGAAAACCAATTGAAGAAAAGAAATATATACACATCTGTGCGGGTTCCAAAAGGCGCTTCCGTGGGGTATAATCTCTAGGCCATGCAATGTAAATTGCAGTCCCACAGAGATTCTCTCGTACAACCCTTCATGCTCACTACTTGTGTACAATTTTCATCCCTTAGTCAACATACAGCATCCATGGGCCCGCTGCAGCAGTTCTTGATTTATGTCAGCATAGCTACAGATCTCATTTAAGCCACCTTTAAAGAGCATTTAAACTCAAGAGAAGGGGAAAAGAAGCAAGGCACAAGTAACTACCAGCTCTCTGCAAACCATGACAAAGTACTGTTAGATCAGCAATTCCATGACTGTGGTCCATTGGAGTACTTGCTCTTTTTTTATCTTATAGATGTGTGATGAATTTGTGCCTATTAAGACCTTTAGTGCTGATGTGCTACACGTATGAGCAGTAAGCACTGGCACTGTGAGTGACAAATGAAGGAGTTCGGCGTGGGCAAGCTCGTTAGGCATTTCTGTTTATTTTGAACTGTGCGCTTTTCAGGCCAGCCCTTCACCCCACAAGGTCTTACCTGATGATTTTTTTCCTGTCAGGCACCTCTGTTATCCAGGTGACAGCGACAGATGCAGATGACCCCACCTATGGGAACAGCGCAAGAGTGGTGTACAGTATTCTCCAAGGACAACCATATTTCTCAGTGGACTCTCGGACAGGTACGTTATTTCTTCGGGGTGAAAACTGAAATAAGAAGTTTCAAGCAGAAAGAATAGGCAGTGTATCGTGACTGTGGCCAGAGAAATGCACTTCTGTGGCTTGGAGCCAAGAAGAGCAGCACTGTGTGAGGGCTGGAGCAGGGCTGGGGTAATGAGCTCCAGATGAAGGACATGCCTTCTGTGGTGATACATTCACTGAATGACCACATTCTGCAGCTCCCCAGCTCAGTGAGTTTGGTGCTGTAAATATTGCTGTTGGCTTCTATCATCGCAACAATGTCTTCAGCAGATCCAGTCGGTAACAAGCTTAGCAGAGATTAAAAAAAAATCAATCTACAAACCAAGGGGGACCGAAAAGTGCAGGCTAAAGGATGCAGTTGTCTGGAGTAGTTTTACCTAAGGGTGTTCTTGTTAATAACCTTAAATTTATCTATAGGACACCCTCTCCGTTTTGCTCGCTTTCCCTCACTCTCCCTTTTCTGTGTATATCCTAGGTTTATCTCCAAAAGAGGAATCTGACAGGTTTTGACAGTTTCTAAAGGGCATCTGTAGCGCTAAGGTCAGGAACTCATGAGACAATAGTCACTGCTGAGCCCTAGGCGACAAAATAGGAAAAGCACTGCATAATCCGCTTCTGAAAGTTAGCAGTTTATGGGGTAGGTGCTCTAGCCAAAGACAAACTTGTATCTGGCAAGTTATTTCCTCCACTTTTTGCACTATAAACAAATCAGTAATGTTCATTTTGTGATCAGGTTATCAACCACAGACAAATAAGGGCATAATCATAGATTTGCTAAGTGCTGAATGGTTTCTAAGAAGGCAGAGCAGCAATGTTCAGGGCCAGATCCAGTGCAGATTTAACTGCTAGAGTGCAACTTACACAGAAGATAGGCCCTTAAGTTCAAAATCATATACTTGATTGGTATTTAACCCAGAAAAAGTCTTTTTCTCCACTTACTAATTTCCCAGTAACTTAGACCAGTATCTCTGGACATGTCCAGAGCAATCTCAGCCTTTGCGAGGGCACCGCTTCAGGCCAAGCGCAGTTGTGAGCCAAAAACCATTTCCCTGTCACAGGCATGTGACTCTGTGATTGCAGCTCTCACGTTCTTCTAAAATGGAGCCAGGGCATAACTGATCACCAGCTCCTTTACACTGGTGGGCAGTGATTGCAGCACCTAACAGCAGGCAACCCATTTCAATACACTCCTCTGCTAGAAGCATTTGAGGTCCTTATCCTTCACCACCCGTCAGTCTTTTGGTTCCACAAGCATGCTCCTGTTCCTCTTCTGTCACTGGCCTCACTGGTGTTGAACAAACCTATTTGTGAAGGCACAACATAAAAGGAAAACTTAGACCCTCCTCCTCTCTTTTTCCAGGATTCTTGTAGAGCCTGGCCATGATCATATTCCTCTAGAAGGTAAAAATCATGGATTTAAATCCCCTCAGGCAGGGTAGGCAAACACCTGAGTCTCCCACTTCCCAAGAAACCATCTTTTTAAGACAACAAACTTCACTAAGTTTGGTGAAAGAAAGGGAACCAGCACCTTTATTTTGGAAGTTCTGAGGATCTGAACCTTTCCCATAGCCCTAAAAAACACTTTGGGGTTTATCATCATTTCCTTGCCGACCAGTCACGTGCAGCAGCATTAGAGGCTCCCTGATCGGCACGGCTGCTCCTCTGGGTCCCATTTGGAGGAGCGTGAACCCTGAGCTGGCTCTGAGTCCCGGTGTCCTAGACTGGCCCTCCTCCAGGAGCCAGAGGCTCCAAACACAGGCATGGCAGTGCCTGGCTTTTAGGCACCGATGTCTTTTTTTAGATCTAGCCTTTTCTGTAATAATGAGAAGCCAACAGTAGCAATTCCCTACAAAGTGTTCCTATATGGAGAAAATACTTCCCAAAATGCTAAGCATTTTCACATCTTATTTATCTCTATGGGAGTTGAGGAGCTACAGGACTTCATGGGAGTCACTCAACTTCACAGGATGAGGCTCTTAAGGATTCCATGTAGCAAGACTGAAATACCGCACTGTGAATTGTTCAGTACTGGTCACTATTTCTTTTCTTCTATGTACAGTGATAATTGCCAATGCAATATCTTTTTACTGCTCTTTTTATTAAACCCATACATTGCCTTTCTGCTAAAAATAAAGACTAAATGCAGATTGCTCAAGTTAATAGTGTCCTGATGTGCAAATACTGCCTGTTGAGCCATGCGGCTGGGATAATGCCTGGAGCTGACACGTATTTGCCCCCACGCAGGAGGGCACCCCAAATGTGTCACAGTCTCTGTCTAGCAAGGGCCCTTAGTGCCCTAGAAAAGTGTCCCCTTGGCAGTATGTCTCCTGAGCTGCATCCCCAGCTGCTGCTTCTGTCCTGCTCAGGGGCCCTCGCATGGGCCAGCGGCCTGTTGAGCAGCCGTGTTAGGAATGGGAGCGAGCTGCCAGCACACTGTGGGCAAGGAGGTGCTGGGGCTGTGAGGAGTGGGTCTCGCTGGGAGGACTGGAGGTGGCCGGGCTCTGAATCGCAGGCCTGGCCACCTCCGGCCTGGCAGACAGACACGGGCAAAGGCAGGATTCAGTGGGGCAGCCGGGTGCCCAAGGAAGGGGAAGGAGTTCCCAAGGAAAAAGAGGAGCATGCAGACCCTGAGGCAGACACCCGGCTACGCGGGTGAGGAGAGGCCGGTGGAGGCCGGGCACCGTGGGTGCAGGCAGCAGGAGCCCGCAAGGCGCGCCGGGCAGCGCGGCAGCCCCGGCGGCAAGAGCCGCTTCCCCAGCCCGGCAGCCCCGGCGGCAAGAGCCGCTACCCCAGCTGGCAGCCGCGGCCGCCGGCTCGCAGCCGCCATAAGAGAAGTGCTGCTGCCACCTCATGTCCTCTCGCAGTACTGTTACACCGGAGGAAAGGGACGCTCTGCAGGGTAGAGGGGGAACAAGGTGACCATCACCCCCGCCTCTCACCTCCCCTTTCCGAACCAGCGGTATCTGCCCAAGTTCTGACCTCAGCCCCCGAAGGACCCGAGCAAACCCGTGGGCTAGTGCCAGGTTGCCTCCAGGACTCTGTGTTCAGGTACACTCACCTTGATGTATCTTTTAAGTAATCACATCACCTCCACCTTTTGTGCAGGAGTATTTATCCCAAGCAAGGACTTAATTCAGCGTACCACACTCTGTTTTCAATCTATTTTTTTTCCTAGCTCCCTTGGAAGGCAACATTTTAATTTTGAGCAGCCAGCCTACCCCACAGCTGATGCATTTTAACGGGGCTTCTTTAAAATTCACACCTTCTGTTAACCTAGATTTAATTTGGGCAAGTTTTACTCTGCCGGGAAAGGTGAAACCGAATATGGAGTGTGGTCTCATTCTTGACATAGAGAGTACAATGCAGGAGCAAGATCACCCCTTTTGTTTGCGTGCTCCTTAACTGCCATTTCTTTTGTTCCCTAACCCCCTTCTCCCCCTCAATCTCACAGGCTTAATTAGGACAGCTCTAATGAACATGGACAGAGAAGCGAAAGAGTATTATGAAGTGATTATCCAGGCCAAGGATATGGGCGGACAGCTGGGAGGATTAGCTGGAACAACCACAGTCAACATCACCCTCTCTGATGTCAATGACAATCCACCCAGATTTCCACAGAGTGAGTACCCGCTGCATCAAGATGGGCAAAAAGGGGTGACCGAGTTGTACAGCTGCTGTTTGCTCTCACTCCAGCCGTTTCTCAAGCTCAGGATAGTGACAATTAGAGATGGGTAGAATTTCAGATCGGTGAAGGAACTTTGCTTTGGAAAAAATGTCAAAACAGAACACTGACCGGCTTGAAACCTTCCAGAAAAGGTTTCTGACCTCCAGAATCATCAAAACCATCACTTTTTGTAAAAGGGTAGGAAACAGATTTGCAGAAAAAGGCAAGAAGAAGATCTTTTGTGTCCCTAGACTGCTCGCAGCCATTGCCTTTGGCTGCTAATTGCTGCCCTGCTTCTGTTTTCATCCTATCTCCAAAAGGACGTCTGTCAAATTTGGGACATGTGGCAGTGCTGGAAGTTGAAAGATAATTCATTCAGCACCCCAGCCAGGCCGCTGCAGGGGAGCATCTGGTAGCTGTGCTGCCAGTGTGGAGTGTGCTGTCATACATGCGGCTCTCCTGCAAAGGTTCATCTGAACCTTGGCAGTATTAAACCCTAAGACACATAACAGAAATGCTACTTTGTATTTACAAAAGCGACTCTCAACACCAGAACTGCAAATTTTGCTCTTCTAAGATTTCATTTAGATCATAATTTACCTACATAATTCTGTATTACTGCTAAAAAATTGACAGAAACTTTTCAGATTTGATCAAACTAGATCTTTCAAGGGATTTTTTCATCATTATTATTTATTTATTTATTTTTAATGAAAGCTGATTCTTTTGGTGGTGCCGAACAGTCTCAGGCCATTTTGGTTTTGCCATTTTTCTCCATCTAGCTGAGAAATGAACACTGCTGTGGTTCTTTTTGTTGCTATTCTTCTCCATCTTGTTCTGCATGTTGCGCTGCTAAATCAAAGCATTCCACTAAGATCAGCAAGAAGCCTCAACTTCCATTTTTCTTCTTCTGTCAGAGCAACTTGTTGAACACACAACTGCCAATCCTGGTTTGACAGTGGCATGAATTGTAACTGTTCAATATCAAACTCTCGATTAAGAAAAATGAGAACACATCAAACCCAATCCTTGGTGTTATTCTGCCTTATAAAGCTCAATAATTGGTGCAGTCAACAGAATGCAGCAAGGATGATTTGAACATATTGTGTGATGGCAGAGAAGCATTTTAGACACTTTTTTAAAAATTTCTATGCATATTTTTAAAATATCAGCTCTCTCTTACCCCAGGATTGCTGCTAAGCAAATGAGCGGTGTACCAAATGTGCTCAAGACAGGGCTGGTAGGGAGAGGTAGTATATTTTAGTAGAGTAACCAGTAACTTTGGAAGAAGCAGGCAAGCTTCTGAGCTCTCAAAGCTTTATTCAAGGGCTGAAAAGAAGTTCGTGCAGACTTGAGAAAGGATCTGTGGTGCTCAGAAGTTGTGTGTTTATTCCCCCTGTACAAGCTGATCTAATAAAAGATGTCTGCCCTATTAAATCTGTTTCACATCCTGCTTTCTATCACGGCTACAGCAGAGCTGGCATTACTTGCCCTATTCTTCTAGCTGAAGTTCCCATTTTCAGGTGTATTGCTGTTGTGAAAAGAACCCGTTGAACTAAACCTGTTGATGTGAAAAACACCTAAATAAAACTTTCCCTGGCGCTTCAGTGGAGCTGTGGCTTTTCAAAGGAAATCACCATGCCATTGGCAGCGCTGGGGAAGGCACTGGAGAGTCCCTGCAGGCCCTGCGGGATCGCGGCCTGCTCTAATCTGCTTTTTGCATCGCTGTGCTGTTTTCCATTCCTTTTCACAGCCTTTTTTTTTGCTCCCCTCTCCCTCTCTGCTGCTTGTGCCAGAGCACTATCAGATGAGCGTGCTGGAGTCGGCTCCCGTCAGCTCCACCGTGGGCCGCGTGGTTGCTAAAGACCTGGATGAAGGCATTAACGCGGAGATGAAATACAGCCTTGTGGATGGAGACGGACTGGACGTGTTTTATATTAACACTGATCCTAATTACCAAGTTGGCATCATAACTGTGAGAAAGGTAGTGAAGTGTCCTTTTTATTGTAATTTATATGCCTAACAGTCCTGGTTACATTTTATGTGTGCGATATTCCCTTATGCAAGTAGTAACTTGGTTCCCCTTGCAGGACAGTAGCCCCTTTCCTGCTATAAAACACAATTTCTTTAACATTCATTACTAAAATATGAAAGCAGACTGTGTTCCTAGGAGCAACCTTTAAAAAGTGGGGACTGCATTAGCATAAACATGTCTTTTGCCACCAAAGGAACATTCTGATTCACTATTTATCTATTTAAATATTCTCTGTAGCTTAATTATCCTACAATGCAAGAAATTAGATCAATATTTGCATTTGAACTGTACACATTTTTCACTCCGGTGTCCCACAAACAATAATAAAGCATGCCTTAGAATTATTTATAAACCAATAAAACCCAGGCAGTTGTGGGGTTTTTTTTAATTGCTGCTTGAAGATCCATAAATGCTAATTAGGCTAGAAGAAGCTGTCTCTAAAATGGCAGCTGTGAAACTGCTAGTGCTCTGTACCGCAGGCTGTGCAGAAAGGAGTATTTTGCTTAGACTCCCTGCTATAGGATATTTATTGTACAATCTTACATAAAATGCTAGAAGTTCAAATCTGTTTCTAGGTTATGAAATTGTAACCGTATTTCTGCCTAAGCATATCTAGTGTCCTAATAAGGAGGTGTAGTCTCCATTTAAATAGCCTGGGATTAAATTGTGCACTAAAAAGGAACAACGTGGGAGAGAGATTTGCCCCCACAAGTCTCTGTGCCCTACCACAAAGCATTTAAGCAGGTATTTATAGTCACCTTTCTCCAAATCTTGTTCATGCACACTAGTCCCTAAAGTTAAGTGGGTGCTTTAGTGTTTTGCTGGAATGAAACAGATATTGAATGCAAACTCTAATGGTTTTTTTCACTCATTTACTGATGGAAGGAAATAGTTTCTTTGGAATGAGTGTGCCAATAAGTTTTGACTTTTGTTATTTTGAATTCAGTTTTACTAGATGTTTGCGTATGTCAGGAGGAGGAGTTATAAAAATGTATTGCATTGATCATACTGAGTATATGCTGGCATCAAGTACATACTGCTCAGTCTACCTACGGTATGTAACTGTTAGTGAAAATGTACATACACCTGTAGCTTTACAATTATCAGCAGCCAAACACTGTGAAAGCTGTCCTTTGGATCCACTCAGAAAAAAAAATAATAATTCAACCAGTGTTGATAGAAAAGGATATCAAAGTGGGGCACTATGGAGAGACAAAATTTCTAAACCCAGAATGAAATCTTATTTGAAAGAAAGCAGAACTGTCCCTTTCATTTTTCTAGACAGATTCCCCAAACAAAGTAACTAACGTTTCTCTTGTAGGCATCAAAAAGTCAGCCATTACAGCTGCAGATACAAGCACTGCTTGCAGTCTTGTTGCCACTTACCTCAGCCAAGTAATCCCACTGAATGTTGAGTGCTTCCCAAAGAGTTATGCCAGTTCAATCACTTTGTTATGGCAGCTGCTGCTAAATCCTGCCCTCTTGGTGCCTGTCTCAGCCCCAGGGTAAGGAGGATGGGGACAAAGGAGGGGGTCTCTCCTCTCGGCTTTGTTTTGCAGCATGCTTGGTTTGCAGGAGAAGGCACCCTACCTGGCCTCCCCACAGGACCAGGGTTGGAAAGAGGTTGGAACATATCAATGGAAGACAAATCTGATGAGGGAGGCAGTGGTGTTGAGGCATTGGCACATGAGATAATCAGGAGTGAAAGACATGGTTGATGATGGATTCCACAGCAAAACTGGGGGTGTTGGAATTCAGAAGCACCAAAAATGTGATGGCCTTGCAGATACTTGTTTGATTTTCTCACTTTTTGTAACTAGGTGATTCATTCTTTTCCTAATGCAGTTGAGTTTCATGGTTACCAAGTAGGTTTTTTCAGCTTGTTCATTCATGCAATGTTTCTCACAGGACCTTCTTCACATGTGAAACCATGAGATATAATGGCCTCTTTCTTAGTATATTTAGGCAGCTTTGCATTGCACATTCCTTCCCAGATGGACAATAAGATTAGCTTGGTAGTGAGAATATATCTTATTGCTGTTTTTACAATGCATGAATATGGTAGACCATAATGACTCTGCAGTAATGAGTAGTATGCTTGTAGATATCACTGAATCCTTGATGATGACTGCTATGGCTGCAGTACTCACTGATTTGCCAGGTGGGACTAAGGGGAGCAGGAGTAAGTTTCAGATCATTTGTACCTGCTGCCCCAGATTGTGCAGTTCACACTGTATCACTGCACAGCATCTCCAATTACACTGGATCATCATCCTCCCCAGCACAAGAAAACCAGTTTTCCTGCCAGTTTTCATTCCTCTCTCTCATATACTAAATGCTGAGTGAGTTTTTGGATTGTAATTTCAAGAACTGCAGTCTTTCATCAGGCATTCCTATGCAGGACATCAGTACTGGTAATTTTACTAAGCATGAGCTTTTGTATGTCACTGCAGTGTTTCCACTTCTGAAGAAAGAAGCTGTGGTAGACAAGTATGGAAGAAGCATCCACAGAATTCAGGGGGGCGTTTTGAGGCCCACAGTATACACTTCTGCCATGCCTGAGCATGGGAAATTTCTGATAATACACATCTTGTGGCTGCAGAACTGGCTTGTGCGCCACTGAGCAAGGCAGAAAAGAGATGGGTTATAACTGGCCAAGGAGGATTTCACAGTTACAGTAATGATCTTCACACCTTTGACTTCCAGCTGCTTTGGCTTTCCCTCCCTTCTCTATTTCCCCGCCCATCTCCTTGCCTCAGTCTGATGGGAGGTCTTCAAAGAGAAAAAGCTGAATAGGAGAAGCAAAGCTGTTGGCTGGGAACAGCAGTGATTTACTGGACTCTGAATGAACAAAGGCTGTGTGTGATAACTCCACACATGATGCCAAAATCCCTGTTTGAATAAAACTGTGAATTTTGAAAGCCACTGGGGTAACAAAAAGCAGCATGTTCCCCACTGGGTGACCCTGGCCGTTTCTTTCCGGGTCAAAGTTTGTCTTGCTCAGGACTGGTGGCAGCAAAGGGGATCCGGTTGTGCTGGTTTTCAGCATTAAAGCTCCCCAGATGATGCAGGCAAAGGGTTGTGACCGTTCAGCCACAGCAGGATTGCTTGTAACCTAACTGCAGCGTGGGAAGCGTGACTGTGTCCTCTGTGAGGTCTCATTTGTCTGGTGAAGAATTTCTGCGTGTTTTGGAATGATCCTTCCACACTGTCACTCTGGTGATCAGATGCTTTTAGTTGTCTCTTACCAAGACCAGTCAGCTGCACGTCAAATACAGAACTCACCATTTAGGTGTAAGCAGGTTTTGGAGAGGCCCTGTTTTCTTCAGGGGTTTGTGAAAAGACTGAGAAAGGGAGAAGAAAAATATATTATTGAAAAGTTCAGTGCTAGCATCAATTATTTCTATATCCGTCTTCCCCAAATAAGAGCCATTCCCACTCCTTGTTTCAAATGATACTTGAGTATTTAATAGAAAGGGGAAGGGCTCTGCAGGAAAAGGTTAGGGTAGCTCGTAGTGCTTTGAAATTAAACTATTCTCTGGGCACAGAGGGAATTCAATTCCTAGCACTCAGCACACCTGGACTATGAACCTTGTTTAGGACACTTAGTAAGAGGTGAAAAACCCCACATCTAGAAAGGGTGGATTACTGACACAAATGGGAGCAGAATCCCTCAGGAGAGGCTGACCGTGTGTCCTGCTCCCACTGGAGCCCTTTGGCAGACAGGGCACTTTGGAGATGAGTCTCCGATCTCTGGGAGAAAAGAGGATGCTAACTGGGACCTTCACCTCATTCTTGTCCCTGCCACCAGACACAGTGTTGAGGAACCGACTCTTTGTACCTTTACCTTATTTCCAAGTGCTCTCATGCTGTCTGTTTCTGCCTGCATTTTCCTCGGAGCAGCATGAATCACCCGGTATGAATCAGTGCAATGGCAGCGTGGCCACTTTTATTTTCATTTCAGCAAGAATGAAATAATATGGATTCTGAAGTGATCTGCAAATATTTCTCCTGGCTTTTTCAGTTCAATTATCAAATTAAAAATATAATTTTAAAAAAAAGTAGGCAGCCATTTCTAATACTACTGTCACTCAATGCTTTGTCTCCATCTGCAAATATTTATCTTTGCTGCCCTTATGATTAAGAATCATACTAAAGACTTATTTTAAAAAAGAAGCATCTGTTTATATTGGAGGGCATCTTTTACTTCTGAAAATTAAAATTATATGGCTTAAATAATATGTCTCAGCATGCCTAATTCTGGATATATTTTTTTCTCCTCAGCCTTTAAGTTTTGAGAGCAAGAAAAGCTACACTTTGAAAGTGGAAGGTGCCAACCCCCACCTGGAAATGCGGTTCCTGAACCTAGGTCCCTTCCGTGACACCACCACAGTCCACATCAGCGTAGAGGATGTGGATGAACCTCCTGTGTTTGAGCCCAGCTTCTACTTTGTGGAAGTGCCTGAGGACGTGGAGATTGGAACCACCATACAGATCATTTCTGCCAAGGACCCAGATGTGACCAACAACTCCATCAGGTCTGTCCTCTCTTTGTGTGTTCCCCCAGGAACACTCCCTGGTGCTTTTGGTTGGTGGGGCAGTGATGGGGCTGAAACAGGAGGAACTCTTTTTTTTTAGCCCATGATAGTCATCAGTGCGTTTATGCAAACCAGATGTCACACTGAGGTGCTCTGCTGTGACTGACAAAGCAATGCAGGAGCACACCCTTGCCTTCTCTGGGGTACAGACAATGTCTGCATCCAGCATTGCAATGAACTAGTCAGGCATGTCCTGATAGCCTACATTAAAAACAAACCTCAGGCTCTCATGCCTTTGCTGGCACAAAACCTGACAGCATTGCTGAGAATCTGCTGCCATACTGAGGGGAAGACAATCAACTCACTTCTCTCTCCCCCTTCTGTTTCAAAGCCTGCCTTTGTCAACAGCTCAAATACACAGCTACTTTTCTAGTAGACTGAATGCAAACTAATAAATATTCATGAACCAGTATATTGTATCAGCAGTCCTGGGTAACCAGGGAGGTCCTAGTTGACTGGAGGTTAGTGTGACACCCATCTACAGGAAGGACCAAAAGGAGGATCCAGGGAACTGCAGGCCTGTCAGTCTGACCTTGGTGCTGGGGAGGTTATGGAGCAGGTCATCTTGAATGAGTCATGCAGCACATACAGGACAACCAGGTGATCAGATCCAGTCAGCTGGAGTTTATGAAAAGCAGGTCCTGCTTGACTAACATGATCTCCTTCTATGACAAGGTGACACACTTAGTGAAGGATGGAAAGGCCATGCATGTTGTCTGCCTAGACTTTAGTAAAGTCTTTGACAGTGTTTCTCTCAGAATTCTGCAGACCTTGGCTGCTCATGGTTTGGATGGGTGTACTCTTCAGTGAGTAAAAAACTGACTGGATGGCTGGACTTACTGAGTGCACCCTCAGTAAGTCTGCAGATGATGCAAAGTTGAGTAGGAGTGTTGATGTGCTTGAGGGTAGGAAGGCTTTATGGCAGTATCTGGTCAGGCTGGATCAACGGGCAGAGACCAACTGTATGAGATTCAACAAGACTGAGTTCTGGGTCCTGAACTTGGGTCACAATAACCCTGTGCAGTGCTACAGGCTGGGAAGAGTGGTGTCCTGGTTCTGGCCAGGCGGTAGAGCACAGGACTCTTAGTCCTAAGGTTCTGAGTTCGAGCCCCTAGGTAGGCAGAGAAAAGAGGACTATTGTCCTGGAGCTCCACCAAATCACCTCTCTCCCACCAGCCCCATTTATGGGGGAGTGATGTGAAGTGGTGTGGAAACAGCCCAGGCTGACTCAGCTCACCTGGGCTGGCTGACTCTGGCCTGGCTGGAACCTGGACAAGTGGCTGGAAAGCTGCCTGGAAGAAAAGTACTTGGGGTATTGGTCAACAGGCACCTGAATATGAGCTGGCAGTGTGCCCACCAATGCCAACAGCATCCTTTCTTCTATCAGAAACAGTGTGGCCATCAGGATCAGGGAAGTGATTGTTCCCCCATACTCCGCACTGGTAAGGCCACACCTGGAGTGCTGTGTTCAGTTTTGGGCTCCTCACTATTAGACAGACATTGAGGTGCTGGAGCACGTCCAAAGAAGGGCAATGAAGCTGGGGAAGGGTCTAGAGCACAAGTCTTATGAGGAGAAGCTGAGGGAACTGGGGTGGTTATCTTAGAGGCTGAGGGATGACCTTATCGTTCTCAACCACTACCTGAAGGGAGGTTGTAGCCAGGTTGATGTTGGTCTCTTCTCCCAAGTACAAGCTATAGGTCAAGAGAAAATGTTGTTTCAAGTTTTTGCCAGGGGAGGTTTAGATTGTATATTAAGAAAAAATTTCTTCACCAAAAGGGTTATCATCCATTGGAACAGGCTGCCCAGGGAAGTGGTTGAGTCACCATCCCTGGATGTATTTAAAAGACATGTAGATGTGGTGCTTAGGGACATGGCTTAATGGTAGAATTGGCAGTGTGTCGTGGTTTTGCCCCAGCCGGGGGCCGCACCCCACACAGTCGCTTGTACTTTTAAAAGGAAGGGGGAAGGAAAGTTGGGGGAGGGGGAAAAGGGAAGGAAGAAAGGAGGAAAAGAAACCACAACCTAGAAACCAGAACCACGCAGGTTGGGATAAGGATAGTTTACTAAACAATAACAGAAAACTAGATATAACAATAACAGAAGTTTAAAGCACAAAATAGATGAAACTGGTGATACACAATGCAGTTCCTCACCAAACCACACAACTCAGGCCGCACAGCTTAGAGCCGTCCTGGAACCCGACCGTCCCCAGAAACTGCCCGTCCTGGCGTTGTCTCCTCCTCTTCCCCCCAGTCCCCTTTATACTGAGCATGACGTAACTGGCATGGAATATCCTCTTTGGCCAATTCGGGTCACCTGTCCTGGCTGCGTCCCCTCCTTTCTCACTAGTAAGGAAGTATGCAGAGCTGAGAAAGGTACTTGATTGCCCGGCAACAACCAGAAACATCAGGGTGCTGTCAGCACTGTTCTCATCCTAACACCCAAACATGGCATTCCATCCACTGCTAAAAAAAATTAACTCCATCATAGCTGAAACCAGGACACAGTGCTAGGTTAGTGGTTGGACTTCATAATCTTAAAGGTCTTTTTCAAACAAAACAATTCTTCCAATCTATGATTCTGTGAATCTGTGATTCTACATAGTGTCTGGTCAAAATTGCAGAACTAGATATTCCCATAAGGAGTTAAGAAAGGTAAAGGTGAATTTACAGCCATGGGATCCTTGTAGCTGCAACTCAGCAAGGAGCCAAAGGAGCAGATTTGTGTGATCACAGCTCCCTTTTCCACAGCGGCTGCCAAGTGAGCCCAGTTTATCAGAAAAAAGTGTTTTTCTCTGAGGCAAGCCCACATACTAATTTCCACAACCTGCAGAAACTCCAGATGACTGCAAGTTAATAATCCCAGCAGGTCAGCTGCTTTTCTCATCTGATAAACACTTTGGGTGTTGAACTGCTGCTCACCTAACCTTGCATCACCCCAGCTCCCAGATTGTCTATGCTCAGGGAGCAGTCCTGGGAAATACAGGAGGGAGTCAAAACTCTGAGTATTTGGAGGTTTTTAAGAAAATTACATCTATATGAGCAACTCTGGGCTTCAGCAAGGAGATCTAATCAGACACAAAACCTGTTCTTAATGATATTGTTTTCAGGTTTGCGGCTCTAATTATGTTTTTCCATCTCTGCTACCTTAATATGACTATCTTTTCTTTATAAGGTTACCATACCTCTCATGACATTGTCCCAAATTCATCAATAAAACTGTTACACTGTCTGCATCACAATTTCATTACCCTAAACTTTTTTCCACCCACATCCTTTTTTGCTGATTACTGTCTAGCATTACCCAAACACCGCAGTGCAAACAGCTTTGTGCTAATCTGCTTTAAATAGTATAAGAATAATTCTGTGCAGTATCAGAGGGTAGAACTGTTCATTGTTATTTTTAATGAGGTTTTTCTTAGTTTTCTTCAGAGCTTTCCACTGACTGCCCTTGATAAAACAGCAGCATATGAAGCACTAAATGCATCACCAAAAATGTATTTTTTTAAGAAAAAACAAGCCAGTTGCAAATAGGCATATTCCTTTATAACTCTGCTACTTCCTAACTTCCTTCCTTTCTTCCTCCCTTCCTACTTTCCTTCCTGTCTTCCCTCTTTCCCTCCTTCCTTCCCCACACCTTATACGTACAAATGTAAATGATTGAGGTAGAGATAAAAAACCCACTAAATACCAGTTTTAATGCTATCTAAAATTCAAATATTAGGAATTGGTTCTCCTTGCCTCTTAATGTGGTCTTCTCCTTCCATGCCAAGTCTGTGCAGTATCCGTCTGGCAGTGTTTCAGGCTCCTTCTACATTCACTTTGCACAGGGCAAGGCAAGATAAGGAAACCAGAATCCCAGACATATATTTTGTTACACCAGATTAAATCAATCTGAAATTAAACCTGTGATCTGACCCCTCCTTTTGCCATTTTTTTCAAGTATGGAAAAGCCAGGACACGTTTCTGAAGGGCTCACTAAAGATGGGGGAACTCTCAAATCCTCCTTTCTCTAGCATCCAGTCGCAGGAATCCCACACGGTGAAATTCTGCATGTTGGAAATATGCCACGATGGTTATGAAGTGATTCAGGAAGAGTATCTAAAGAGTAAAGCAGGAATGATTGTGAAGGAGCAGGTATTACTGGTAGGACAACACACACACAATCCAAAGACTCCACCTGTGCCTCTTGCCACCAGTGATTAATACCGCACTGCTGATCACAAGGCCATATTCCATTTCAGATACTCATTGGCCTTAAACTGTCATAGAGGAATCCTTTTTATAGCCCTCACGCTAGAATAATTAGTATAGCAAAATACAGCAACACTCATACTTATTTTCTAGATAAATCAAATGCCTCAGAAATCTATTTAAGAAGAGATGGGAAGGAAAAGGAAGCAAACCTGCCATCCCACCCACTTTGATTGTTTCTGAAAAAAAAAAAGTGTAAAAGAATTTCCCAGCAACATAGCTCAATACTATTTTATACCCTAGTTTAGCAAGTGCCTATATAAAGATCAGGCTGGCACGCCTGTATCAGCAAATGCATTTGTGCTGAAAGGAGAAAATTCAGAAGAACAAGCCCTGTTCAGCATCTGTTATGACTAATGCTTTCAGTTCCCATCTTCAAAGAAAGAACAAAAAAAACACCCCCAAAAAAATTACAATAAGCCTGGGCTCTGTCCTAGGCTGTGGCATTTATGCAGCCACATGTATGGCTTCTGCCAAAAGGTCTCTTACCATGCCAACAGAGCTGCCTAGGAAAGGAACTCATACAAACTGCTGCTAAGAGCAAGGTGATGCCTGTGAAGGGTATTGAGTATTTCACACACCCCGTGAAACAGTCCCTCTGACCAAGTACAGCTGTTGCCCAAGCTTTCTGACCCACAGGTACCACCACAGCCCCCTGCTCACAGGTGCAAGACACTCGTTTCCCAGCATTAAGCTGACATGATGTTGGCCAGGCAGGTTCAGTAATTACGATGAACCAACCTCACAGAGGGAGCGGTTTTTCCGGCTGGATGATATGAGAGAAAAGCAGTCATCAACCCCCTTGTGCTGACCTGTCTCAATCAGTAGGATGGTCCAGGATGCAGGTGGAATCTATTCCCCTCGAGGAGGAGAGAACACAAAAGCACGAGGAAAGGAACAGTTCCTCCTCATCAGCCTAGGTGCCCAGAGAATGAGCTGATGTAAAGACATTTTCATGCTGTCTGAATTGTGCCCAAGGAAAGGGCATAATTATTTTGCCTAGAAAAAGAAATCACACTCCTCACTGACATATTTTCTCTGTAAAGCAGATGTGCTGAGCTGTACCTTGCTTTGAGGCTTCTTCCTCTAAATCTTCCTGTCTTCCAACTCCATCCAAGTGCTACTGACTGTTAAATGCCGTTAGCCACACAAACTCCCAGTTTTTCGAGCATCTCACTCTGTGAGAGGCTTACCTGCACAAGTCAACAAAGCTTACAATAGGTTGTGGAAGAATGTGGATCTGCTGTGTATGACTCTATAGCTGCTGGGGTACTTGGTTGGCTACAGCACATGATTTTCACAAGGGCTGCATGGTGTTTTTCATATGTACTCTTGCAGATACTCGATTGACAGGAGCAGTGATCCGGGGCGGTTCTTTTATGTCGACATTACATCAGGAGCACTGATGACTGCAAGACCTCTTGACCGGGAGGATGTTTCTTGGCACAACATCACTGTGCTGGCCGTGGAGCTGAGTAAGGAGACTGCACATAGATTAAAGAGACACAATAGAGAAAGCAGGCTGAGACCCCTGCATTCAGAAATTTACATGTTCTTATGCACTGACTGCATTAACTGAATTACTCTTCTGACATCAACAAGCAAATACTGCATTTTATTTATTTGTTATGCTCCTTTTCACAGGGTGGTGGGAGGAGCAGAGGCAGTTAAATGCAGAGTACTACTTTTTCGATTCACTGGTATTCTAGGGATTTATTTAAAACTCTTTCTGTTGTGTTTCTACAAGGTCTCTGCCTCTCCAGAAGCACTGTGTAGCTAGAGCAGATGCTGCAGAACTGCCAGTCCTACCTGAGAGGTGCAGGGCCTAGTAGGCAGCAACGATCCTACACTGCTAGGTCACTAGTTGAAATCTGCTCTAGTTCAGCAGCAAGTAAATGTCATCACCTCTGCTCGCTGCATAAATAATTTGACCCAGAGTGCTTTGGGATCCTCTAGTATGCTGAACTCGTTACAATTTGAGGTTTTACAATCAGCTAAAACTCAGCTCAGGATTCATCCCTGCCAGGTGTTTACCAAGGCTATGAGAACAAGGAGATGCTGATCATTTCACAGGGTCAGTATGAAAAATTTAGCTGAGTTTGAAATATTAACAGACATGAGCTTCATAAAGGAGTGTGGAATATATAAGCAAACGAAATAAAAGGTTCACTCAGTCTTTACCTGAAATCTCTTTTATCCACGTAACTTCTTCTCAGGATTTCAGTTCCTCTGCTGAGGGGCAGCAGCTTTTCAGAAGCTTGCTGCCAACAGCTGAGTCATTCCTCATGTTTGAGAGCTCCCTGCACATCCAGGTTACACCAGAGATACAGGGCAGTTTGAGAGGAAAAAAGTCGCAGGAACTTTGCCCAAAATGCTATCAGCCAACTTGAAACGAGCAGAGGGAATATTTCACAAGAATTGGGGCTGACAGCCACGTATTTGCAGGCTGTTCCAGCACACGATACCTTTCTGTCCCCTTTTTTGTAGCGAGAAGGGTTGGTGACATAATGGGACCTCACCCCCACGTATTCTGAAGCTGGCTTTATTTAACAGCCGCTGCAATTCCACGTCAATCCACATACACGCAGGGGTCTGTAAAAGCTGCCCCTGTGCCCTGTAGCAGCACTCGAGGGTGAGAGCAATCTGAAGGCATGTCTTCCTTGGACTCACCCTCCACCAATCCCATCAGACTCCCTCTGTACACGTGCAGCACAGTATTTTAATTTGGGGGATAGTTTCAAAAATGTCATAGCTCTGCACTCCTGGGGAAAGCTCCTAGGTTTGAAAGTTAGATCAATATTACTGAGAGTGTAAACGCAGACATTCGTCTGCCACAATGACAGGTGTGTTACCAAGGTATGTATGGTTATGTGGGAAGCTGAAGGATTAAATTATAAATTAGGGAGAAACAAGACAGTTCAAGAGCATTATCTCAACGATACAATGTGACATGTTATGGATATTGTACATGGAACACTTAAGAACATTTCGTAGTGTAAGAAAATTCTCTATTGTTTTTATGAACGGATTGTTTCTTGCTATAAAGGGAGATATATTTGGAGGTAAATGCTCAAAGTGGTATGGCTAAAAAGATGAGAATAGTAATTTTAAGAATTTTCTGGATTTTTGCACTTTTTCTGACCTCTTAATTATTTTTTTCTTTTTGCTTAGAGTTTCACTTTATAATTAAATAAGGGGGAAAAAATAAAGATATCTCAGGCAGAAAAACACAGTAAGGAAAAATATTATGTGGCCACTTAGTTTGGAAATTGTGAAGATATGTGAAATGATGTATGGATTTACTGGCAAAGGAAGCTAATGAACCAGTGGGACAGAAATATCACAAATGATGTCATGCAGAATGTAAAATTTTCATTGCAATTTTAAGCTTCAGTGAAAGCTTTTCTGTACAATTTCATGTGTTATTAAATTTTAAACCCCCTTGTACAACGTATCAAAGACTTGACACTATTTTTGAGTTCAAGGAACATAAATTCTGAGCAAAAAACATATCCAAACTGCAGAATTACCACTTTCAACAAGCTCTAAATAACAAGTCTAACCTTAAAAGACTCCCTTCCAGGTTCATGCCACCAGTATCAAGGCTAAACAGTACTGCCTAGTGAAAGGACATTAGTAAAATACACAGTCTGTCATCTGAAACTTTGTGACTGAAATAGTCCCACTGGACTGAACCAGGGTGAAGTCTTTCATGGAATTTATTTCAAAAATTAGATGATTAGATGGGAATCCAGGACAGAGAGAGAGCAGCATTTGCAAATTCACTCCAAATCACATAACCCACAAGCAACCACAGTTCCCAATGGGAAATATATCATTTATCACCAGACAGGAGCAAAAAAAGCTGCTTTACCTTTTGAGCAGAGGGAGGAGCAGCCCCTTCCCCTTCCTGTCCATTGCCTTTCTTTATGTTGTGCCTCCTCCTTCCAGACAACCCCTCGCAGGTGGGCAGCGTTTCCGTGACAGTCAAAGTCCTGGACGTGAATGACAACGCACCGGAGTTCGCGAGGTTTTACGAAGCTTTCGTGTGCGAAAACGCCAAAGCAGGGCAGGTGAGGAAGGCTTGGGTCGGGGAGGCTGGGGAGGGGATGTCCTGCGTGGAGGCAGCGTGCCAGAAAGGGGGAGCGTTGGAAAGAGGGCTCAGCTAACCACGTTTCACCTGAACTCTGGTCAGTCCATGCCACTTTCCAAAGGCAAGCACATGGCACCAGGATTAGCATCGCACGTAGCACGTTTTTTCCTCTCACAGTAGCTCCCAGGCTCACTGTGCAACATGCTGCATGTACCTGTTGGGCAGGTATCAGGAGAACACCTGGTGTGTCCTGCAGCAGCAACAGAGAGAGGAGAAGCATTAGGAGAAGTGCCACGGAGTCAGCCCAGCCCATGTGCAATAGGCAAGGCTTGCTCTTAAAAGACCCTATTCATAAAAGCCTTAAGCACCCCTGGACTTACAGGAGCTGGACATAACACACTACATCAGCTTCAAAGGGGCATCAAACCGAATCCATTCTGCTGTGAACTGGAGGTGACAGGGAGTCATGGACAACACAAGACTTCCCTCTCCACACAGCATAAACCAGCCCCTCCAAGCAAGCAGGGAAGCCTATTTGCCTCCCTCCTTTCCAAAAAACCCATCAAAACCCTTGAACAAGGTCTGCCTGCTGTCATGGATGGACATGAGGTCTCCCTCACCAGACCTGATTGAAGCTCTACCGCTAACTGCTTGTGGGGAGGTGACCTGGTGGGGACTTGTGTCTCCTAACGAAAAGCTGGCTAGCACAGTTTAAACACGCAGACACGCCACTTATGATTTGTGAAGGGAAAATTATGCTAGTTATATCACTGTGTGTTCACTGAAGCTTCTCCCAGCTTGCTGTGAAGCAGAATGAAATAGCTACTCACTGCTGGGACAACTGTCTTCACAACTATTATATATGAGATAATTTCATCTCACTAATTTACAGAGGTCCTTAATAATACACAGAATAGAAATCAATGCCTAGCCCTTTTCCTGGTTTTGAAGGGTGAGTGTCCTAAATAATAAGCTTTTTGAGAAGTGCACACTAATTTGGACTGCTCCCTTCAGTGGAGAAAGCCAAATTCTGTTGCCAAGTTTTGAAAAGTTCTGAAATGAGTTTTAAAGTGGCATGTAAGACTTTATGGGTCTGTCATTTTCCTTTGAATCCAGAAATAACTTTTGAATGCAAAAATTCCAGGTTCAAGATTTATTCCTTGTCTGAAAAGACGTCAGAATGTTTATTCAGACAGAGCTATAGCTCACTGTGCTTCAAGCTGTTAGACCTACTTTACCAAGTCTCTATAGGTGAGGTGACAAATCTCTTTCTGGATTTAGCATTGTCTTAGTTTGTTTCCATGGTGCTATTTATTGCACATGCAGAGTATCTGCATGGTTGCCTTTTCTCTTCCACTGACGTCTTGGGAAGAACTTAATTGATTTAAAATTAAAAGTGATAAAATAAGTAACCTGAAGTCTTTTTCTACCTGCAAAATGAAGCTGAAGTATGGGCTTTCTTACAAGCTCTCTAATGCACAATGCATCTTCTGAACACCCTGGGCCCTCAAAAGAAAAAAGAAACTTGCAACAGAAGATAGGGACACATAGGAGAAAAGGGTCTGTTATTTGAAGCCAAGTGACTATCTCCTCCTTTGTCTAAAAGTGATCTGCATGATCACAGCAAAATAAACAAAGCTTGCAAGGTTTTGAATCTCTTCTTGATTTATCTATTGAATCCCTGCAAGACAGTTTTATTCCAACACTCCACTTGCTTATATCTTTTTTATATATACAGACAAAAATTCATGTTATCTTTTTATCTATATTGTATGTATTTTGCATCTCACCTGGTTCTGCTTTGTTCTCATATTCTGCAGCTGATCCAGACAGTGAGCGCCATCGACAGGGATGACCCACAGGAGGGTCAGCACTTCTACTACAGCCTGGCTCCAGAGGCAGCCAACAACCCCAACTTTACTCTAAGGGACAATCAAGGTAATCAGAGTGGACACAGACAGTTAGCTACTCTAATTTCTAATGCCTGAGTTGGACTCAAGAGGCTGTGACTTACAGTGTGTGATAAGACTGCCATTACAAATAATACCAAGTGACACCTGCTCCTTAAAGGCAGTGATAAAATGACATATTACTTAATACACTTGAAGGTTATATGATATTTTCTTCTCTATAAATATTCTCTAGCAATAGGCTCTTTTTTCTTCTTCGAGGAAATGTGCCAGTGTTTTGTGCAAATTCAGGTCTTGTGGTCAGGCTGCAGGCATCTCGGATTACCCGAGTGGAAATTGTGTTCATTCAAAAGGAGGTGCTCCAAGGTAGGATAGCAACTGGAACTAGGAGACAAATCTGAAGGGAATTACATTGCTCTTTTTTTTTTTGTCCTCTTCATGTTTTCTCCCAGGCACAGAAAGGGAAGGTTCTTGTACTCTTCCAGTCTTTTCCCCCCAAGCACTTTTTTTTTTTTTTCCTTCCTCTTTGCACATTCTCATTTCCCTTGGAAAGGGGGGGAGGTGGGGAGGAGATGCAGAGCCTTAGGGGGGTAACTTTGCATACAGCTAAAAGCCTGTGTAAGATGCACTAAGCAGAAACTGAAACACCAGCGGGAAGACTCATGGCAAAGCACTGGCATTTGAGTATCCTAACCAGTGCAATTTGCTTCTTGTGGGGAAGCTTCTGTGGGGTTGGAGCCTGCAGGAAAGCCCTGCTGTAGCAGGCCTTCACAAGACTGCTGCTGACAGAGGATCTCCATGGGCAGACTAGTCAGGTCCACACCAGCCTTCATCAGGAAAGAGGGCCAGCCTTGAGTTACCTGGCACAGAGCTTTGACAGTCGGTATGAATAGGCTGGGGTGCAGTAGGAGTTTAGTGTGTAAAGTGCCACAAACCAGCAAGCAATTCCAGAAGAAACGGGCAAAAGACCAGGCACCTGCAGCACCTGTGGCCAGTCTCCAAGAAGCGTGCCTGCCCCTCTTACTTTGTGACATCTACTTGCCACACTTACTTCTGTAAGCCCCTACCTGTGTCTCTGCAGGCATAAGAAAGAGCAACATAGAGGCTAATAAAGAAGCCCCTGCCTTCTGTAACCGAACATATCTTCAAATATGCTACCTGCAGAGTCTGGAGCCTGCCTTCACAGTATGCTTATGCTGTTTCATCCCAAAAGCAAAGTCTCCCCACACAATTTATGCCTTTTTAACCCCCCCTCTCTCTCCCATTGTCTCCCCTCCTTTTTATTTTTGAATACATATTCCCAAAATAAGTGAACAAACAAAACACAACTATCACTAAACATTTGGCAAACTAGGCTCATTTCATCCTCAAGGCATTGTTCTAAAAAAGGAAACTCACAAAATTCCCAGCATGAGATGCACTTTTTTCTGTCTAAGGCCATGCTTGTGATAATTTATAATGACAGCAGTGACTGAATGGCTGCGCCTCCCGCTCTCTGTAAGATACCAGTTTTCCAGAGAGATATATCACAAGAAGCTTAGGGTACTACTGGTTACAAATCTGAAATAAAAACAGGAACTATCAAATCACTCACTATTTGAAATATGCACATTAGGGATTAATTTACGGCCTCAGCAATTTGAAGCGCAGTAGTCATTTCAGGAACACTAATTTATATATATATTTTCATCTAAGGACCACTAAGCACTACATAAATTACATGACTTAGTCACAAAGGGGGCAGCTATATATACTGTATGTGACAGGATGGCAAGGCAAGCAACAGAACCCACCTTGCTAGTTGCAGCCTGCGCACGTAAACACAAGACAGCGACACTTCCCAGGCTCTGGGAAGCACTATTAAAAGCAGCAGTTGTGCTGATTACTTGGTTGTCCAATATAGCAGTAAGAGAAACTGCAAGACAGGCAAGCCTTCCTGGCAACAATTAAAACCCTGATTTATACTGAGCAACAGATAGATCACGGCTTGCATTCTGATGAGCTGTTTTACATATTTCTTTGGCCCTTGTCATTTTAGCCTCTGAGAACTTCTTCAGCCTATTCATTCTCCACATATCTCTGGCAGACAGAGAAATCCTATTGTTCTCCACTTTATAAACGGGGATCCGGGGCCAGAAGAAATTAAGCTGCTTACATGCCTGGTTTCCTTTGAGTTCACTAAAATCAGTGGGTGATAGACATGTAAGTATCTGCAATGATCTGGGTCTGAATGACTTCCCAAGGCCGCACAGGATATATACGATGAAGCAGGGAATTGAGCTGGGGTCTCCCATCATTTTGATTACTGAGGTAGGGCATTGGCAAGCCATCTTCTCCTGCTTCTAAATCTTGGTAAGATTATGCTGGGGAAAAGTTGGCAAAAGAGGCTTGCTGTAAGAATGGTATGAACAGTGATATAAACTTACTGCATTTCCAGATTAAACTCTGAGCTGATCTTCTGTTCACCCTGAAGTGCTGCCCTCCATCGCTGGGTACCAGGAACTGATGAAGAGAGTAGCCATTTTAATGTGTGCAGGCATCAGTGTCATATCACCTCCAGGCCTGTCATTGGAAGCCTGTGGCAGTCCTCTCCAATGTATTTAAATTTGTGCTAGGGAAATCTTTAGCTACTTCTTTCTTCCTTAAAAGTGTGGTCTAATGTTTTGGCAGAGTATAAAAGCAGTGAGCTGAAAATTCCCAAGAATACATGTGACCCCTCCCTCAAGCTGGTAGTGTCTTTAATACCTGCTTCCTTGTGCTCTTCCACCCACTCCCGGAGAAATACTTTATTATATTATTCCTAACTATTCATACTTATTGCAATTAGGGTTTTTTAAACTACCAGAAGTTTTGGGCTAATAATCCCCAGTTTTTGTACACATACATGAAGAAAGAAACCAAGCCTTTCTTGCGAGAAGAGTGGTGGTTACCTCTGATCTCAGGGTCTGGACCTACACAGCAGTTAACTCATCACCCCCAGTGGGGCAGAAAACTGCAGGAAGGAGATGCTACATGGCTTGCTCTCAAAATCACACAAAGACACCCCCCAGATCCCCGCAGGAAGTAGATCTTTTACCTCCTGCTGATCACACAGGTGCAGGACCTGCCCTCCTGCAATTTTCAGTATCTCTGCTCACCATACAGCCCTCTGCGATCCAAAGACACTGTTGGAAACTGCAATGCAAAAATGCTGTGCATTCTGATCGTGCTTCCTTTTTTTTTTTTCCCAATATAATGGGGCTTTCATGTCCTCACAAGCCCTCTTCTCTTGATGGCTGGGGCTTAACAGATATCAAATTTGGAAGAAAATTATGTATTCAGGTTTCTTCACATTCCAGCGTGTCCTTCGCGCTGCAGTAGCACGTCGAATCACATTGGCTTTTGATGAGTCACACAAGCAGCTTTGGCACCAATGTATTGCTGTTGCAGGATAACAGGTAGACTGATTCCTTAAGGACAGTTTGGATGCCTGCCTGGTAAAAAGGAAAACCAAAAAAAAGGGCCAAAATGTAATGCTGAGAGCCACCAAGATAATTTTATCACCAAGAACATTTAAGACATGGGTGATACGTTCAGCACATCACAGCTAAATATATATATATATATATACACACACAGATATATCTTTCAATTTTTGATTATAGAAACTTGGGCTTGGCCTGAGAAAAAATTACCGTTAAAACCACCTGAGATCTCTCACTAGCTGACTTGGCATAGCTTCAGTCACATTCACTGCCTGTGACCTCTTTTACAGGCAAAGTATGACCAGCTCAGAATAATGAAGTCTTTTTCCCTCTCAAAGAGCAGTTTTACATAAAATGAAGGTTTGCTGTCACCTGAATAGCATTTGGGACTTCTATCGAAAGTGAGTTTAAAGGGAGTGAGTCTTTCACCCAAGAGAGACAAATGCAACCAAATTACTGCACTGTTAAGATGACTCAGACATTTCCATTTACACAGCATAAATCCAGGCACGTTCCCATTTTCTGCCCTTTAGGCTGCCTTTTCTCATGCTAAAACAGTCCCAGTGATGAAAAGATGTGGCATTAATACCTGGGGAGCTCACACTAGAGGGCATGTAAACAGCCCGAGGGAGAGAAAGCACTCACGTGTGCCCCAGGAAAGAGGAGGTTTGTGAGAGGCAAGAGCTCCTGCCTGCAGCACATGTCTTGCCCAGGAGCCATGAAAGCTTCAAGGTGCTGCTCTCTGCTGAGGTTTGGGGCATGTTCCAGGAAATTAATCTATGTCTGTCCACACCCACTGCACATCCTCAGAGCTGCATGGCATATCAAAGGCATGGGGGGGAAATCAGTAAATAGTGACACATCATCAGTTTTAAGCAACTTTGGAGATTTCATCTCACACCTGGTGTTTCCTCCTCAAAGCTCCAGCTCTTGGGATCACACAGTTTAGCAAGACACTGCCATTTCACTACATATCCACATACAGACATGCACACACACATCAGAATTTTATGCCCAAGGAGTAAAAGCTTCAAATGTCATTGACGTGCAAGAAATAAAAGATCCCGAGATTCCTCTTAAAAACATGTCACAAATTCAAACTAATCTCATGACCTGTGGAGCCTGACATCTCAATACTTAGGTGTGCCAGTACTGTCTGACACCGTAAGATTTGCAGCACAAAGAGTGGAACTTGGAGCGTAATTTAAGTCTCATGGGCAAGTCTAGCAAATCTAGCTTGAGCACATATATTCCATAGCTTGCTGTATGCAGCACTCCTGACTTCACTCCTAAAAGCCATCAAATCATTTCTGATGATCAGGCTACAGTAGATAATAGAGCTGATTTACCTGCATGCAACCTGTATCTCTGCAGTGAAGAAAATCGCCCAAGATTTAAATTTTAGCAGTGAATTGTTAGGCAAATAGTAGAGAAATGGAACAATCCTTTGTTGGTATTTTGGGGAGTTTCACAGCCTACTTGTGATCAGAAGGTTTCTTGCCATTTCCAGGCAGCGATTCCTGGAAATTTCCATTGTGCCAATCCACCTGAGGACAGCTGATTGGCATCCTGCATTTCCAAGCATAGCAGATGTACACCGGTAACAACCTGGGGATGCCGATGACCAGGCTGTGCCCTCCTCTGAACCAAGGGAACTGGAAACAAAACTAAGTAGTAAAAGAAACTGCATGAAGCTCAGCTCCCAAAAATCCCACAACATAACTGCACAGGGTTGGGACTTGTAGGGCTACCAAAGAGAAAAAGTACCCGTGTTCCCCCTTTATCTTAGCTGGCCCAAGATTTGCAGACATGTTCGTAAGAAGGGACAGTTTTCCTGCAGTTCCTTTAGACTCCCTGGTGGCACAGATGACATTGGAGACATTCAGCCTTGCAGTTTCCAAAAGTCTCTGAGGCCAAAAAGCCTGAAAGTCAACACTGACAACATCAACACTGATCTCCAAAAATTTTGCCTTGACCTCTCTGAAATGAGAACCGAGAAGAACAAATTCCCAAATCCAGTTTCTTTCTGATTAGGAAATTTGGTGCACAGTCTGAGGACTTTGAGGGAGGGGGTAGACAGGAATTCAAATGCCACTGGGAAAAACATGCTGAATATGGGCAAAAAAGCCCCAAAGATAGGAATTTCCCTTGAAATGACCAACAGCGAGTGGCATGAGGTCACTCTCTTATGATTTTTTTTCAGCAGCATCATTTTGATTCAAGTTCTTATAAAAAACCAGGCAGTCACACTAAATGAAGCAGAACGGTCAAATCAAAGCAGAGTAATTCTGACAATGATGACATGAAACATTCAGACTTTCTCCAATGGCAAAAGTGCCAATGAAATTTCATGTATCTCACTGATAAATGTTCCGTTGCACATTTTCAACCTGCAGCTGCTTTAGGGTAGCGAGCTGGTTTTCTTCTTTGTCTTCTTGTTGCCTCAAGCAGATGGCCATACCATGTAGCAAAAACATAAAGAGCACCTTAACATGTCAACAATGGTTATGTACTCGCATCTCCAAAATGATGTCAGTGCTTAAGAGTGAGATCTAGAAAAGCTGCTGAGCATGAACAAACAGGGACAGGAAGTTGCCTTCAACTGTTCATTTCTGTCTTGCCTCCTGAAATCTCTTTTGCTTCTTCTGAAGGCTGTGAGTTTGCCCTGGGCGCTTAATGTCAGAAGGGGCAAAGGCAAGGCGTGTAAGGTGTGTTAAGGCCTTGCACGTTTGGAGCTACAGCCTGTGAAGATGCTGCAACAGGGGAGGCAGAGGCAAAATGCTGACTAGTGACAAACTGATAAAAACCAACGAAACAAAAAGAAGACAAATAGATGTGGGTCTAGGGCTGATTTTGGTTAACCTTCCTTCTCTGCTGAATATATTTGCTCTGCTCATAATCTCTTCTCTCTGCTTACTTTTTCACCCCCAGACAATACGGCGTGGGTTTTGACAAGGCGCTCTGGCTTCAGACAACATGAGCAGAACATTTTTTACCTCCCCATCCTGATCAGCGACAACGGCCGCCCCGTGCTGAGCAGCACAGGCACACTGACTGTGCACGTGTGCAGCTGCAACGATGACGGCATGGTGATGTCCTGCAACGCAGAGGCCTACGTCCTGCCCGTCAGCCTGAGCAGAGGGGCACTCATTGCGATCCTTGCCTGCATCTTTGTGCTGCTAGGTAAACCCTTGGCCTCTTCTTGGGAGAGGACAAACTCCTCGGTTCTGGACAGGGGGTTGCTGATGCACCAAAGGCGAAGGACACAAACACACATATATCTATGTATATATTATATGTAGACATACACATACCCAAAGGGACAGATCAAGGACCATTGCAGCCCAATTCATAGTTGCATTAGTCAGCTGCACATGGCTTCAGACCCTGGGGTGTGGGAATGGGGGAAAAGTATGGCCTGCAAATATTTCCACTAGATCTCCAAAGTGTTAGGGTGCCTGGTATGGCCCTGCTTTCCTGAAAGGGGTATGCCTGGAGGAAGTAATGAGAGCTGTGGCTGAGGACAGGTCACATGCTCCCATAGAAAACAGGAGAGGTAAGTCCAGTTTCACTTTTATATCTTTTGTCAGGAGACATCCCCACCTCCAACCTTTTCCTCAAGATGATACATTTAAACAGTGCCGGTGCTGCTATGAAGGGGATGAGCGTCTTATATCTATCTCATGTCCATAAATAAATTTAATCCTTCCCTTGCCCAGGCTTCCTGTGTCCCCTGTTAGCTGTTGGTATCAAAGAATTTCAGTTCCCTCATTCACTGTCTTGAGTCATGAGATACTAGTTCAAAAGACACATGCCCTGAAATTTTAGAAGATCCAGTTTGAGGAACAGTGGAGTAGGATACAAAAAAAAATTCTTTAAAAATGCCTCAATTCTGGCTCTGCAAAGGACCCTAGATACCTCAGTCCATAATTTCAGCATTGAAAACCTTTGTTGAGTTCTAGTCCTGGAAATAGACTCACCAGGTGATGGCATATTTTCAGTAGTAAAGACTTCTGCCTGTATTACCACTTCTGCCCATGCTAAGAAGCATCTGCATCTCATCAGGGCCAAGCAATAGGCAGTAGGTCTACCCAGCCCAAGGCAGGGCCTCACAGGTAAAAAAAAAATGCTTTAGGGCAGACTTAAGGGGCTAGCTCTGCACTTTGCCATGTAGGCAGACATATCACCATGGTTCCTCAGCACCATCCACTTATGTCACATGCAGCACCCAGCCCAAGACATATCCCCAAAGCATGGATCAGGAGAAAGTTCTCTCTATGGAGCTGTGTGGCATTGCAGACAGAACCTTACTGATATCTGATCTGTCTACCTCAAAAGTAGCTCAAGTATCACTACAGTAAATTGGCAAACACTGCTGAGTAAACATGTCCTTAGCATCACTGAGAGTTAAGAATTAAGGTGAGAAAAGGGATAGGTTAGCAGGACCTCAAGCTACTCATTTTGACTGGGGTCAGAGGGGTAGATTTCTGCACCATTCCACCTGCAAACACCACAGCTCTTTGAATCCAAGGGGGTGGCTGGGCTCACCGAGTGGAAAAAAGGGGAAAGAGTCTGAAGCCCTTGCAAGATCTTCCCCCTCGCTGACTGCCCGTGTCTCCATTGCCTCCCGCAGTACTGGTGCTCCTCATCCTCTCCATGCGGCGCCAGCGGAAGCAGCCCTACATCATCGATGAGGAGGAGAACATCCATGAGAACATCGTCAGGTACGACGACGAGGGTGGCGGGGAGGAGGACACGGAGGCCTTCGATATTGCCGCCATGTGGAACCCACGGGAGGCCCAGCTGGTGGTGAAAAACCGTCAGGACATGCTCCCTGAAATAGAGAGCCTCTCCCGCTACGTGCCTCAGGCGTGCATCATGGACAACAATGTCCACAACTACGTGCTTGCCAAGCTGTATGAAGCTGACATGGACCTGTGGGCACCTCCCTTCGACTCCCTCCAGACGTACATGTTTGAAGGGAACGGCTCAGTGGCGGAGTCACTCAGCTCCCTACAGTCGGTGACGACAGACTCTGACCAGAGCTACGACTACCTGACGGACTGGGGGCCGCGCTTCAAAAAGCTGGCCGAGATGTACGGTGCCACGGACAGCAGCGGAGCTCTCTGGTAACGGACGAGGAGCGGCAGAGGGGTTTCCAGGTGAAACAGTGTCCGGTTAGGTCCATTCTTATCAGATGCTTCCATGGACGTGGGCGAGGCCTCCTAAAAAAATAGCAATACGGTGCTTGGATGAGAATGGGAAGAAGGGTGCGAATGAAGGTCTCTCTGGATCAGCTTTACTCAGTTAAATTAAGTCACATTTTTGAAACAGAAGCAGAAGGAAGAAAGGTTTTTTTCCTGTTTTTTACAGCAAAATTGGAAAGCTCCACGACTGGAATATAATGACATTACTCTCTTTCTGTCTCCCTCCCTCTTTCTCCCTTGTACACGGCAGCTTACTGAGCTCTATATGCCTGGGTTCAAAGATCTGTAAACTCCAAATGTAATCTCTGACTCACTGAGAAATTGCCAGCATAGAAAAGCGGTTCCCCAACAGTTATTTTTTCCCCCATTAAGAAGAAAAAAAAAAAAATAAAAAATTGCTTGATAACAAGAGGGGGAAAAAAAAAATCCCACAAAGCAGAAAATTGAAACTGGAATCTCAGAGGGCTCTTTGTAAACTAAACCTCCTCTCTCTGTTGCTAACAGAGTCTTTTTTTAATCCTTTAGAAACAAGGCTGAGGGTTGGGTTTTTTTCCACCTGGCCGAGCGGGCTAGGGAAGAGGCTTTGAATTTCTGCTCTAGTTTAATGGCTGATCTATGAGCGTTAACACTAATTCATCTCCTATCAAGTTTGTGTAAATTTATTCTCAGCTCTTTAAAATCATGACTCTGCTAAACTGCTCAGAACAAAACCAGAAAATCTGCCTCTTTTGCACTGTAGATGTCTCTTCCATGTGCCAAATGTGAAGATTAGATTCTACCAATGAAAGCCAAATAAATTTTAAAAAAAGAAAAAGCTATATTTGGTAACTACATGGGTTAGATGGGCTTTCCTAATCTGTGTGAGGTCAATCCAAGGGATGTTTACATACTGTAGATAACCTACTTGAACAAATGCAGTATTATAGACCAATAAATGGATGTAAGAAAATTACATGTATAAGTTTTGTATATTTGTTAATTTTGGTAATAAATATGATGTACTGCATACAGTACATACCTTAGCACCTCTTTTAATAAAAGTTAAACAGAAGGGAAAGTCTGATGGCAATTTATTGACCACTTTGCGCACAGCAGCTAGTGCTTATCTGTGGCTTTAGATGCCTCAAGCATCAAGAAAAAAAGGTTCCTCAGCATTGTGTCAAGGAGACCAGCCATCAGTTTACAGGTTTGAGCAGCTTTTCTGCTGCTTTTATCGGTGTTCACTTGGACATTGTCCTTAGCAGTGATTCAGCTCAAGTGCAGCCCACCAGACTATATACGTTAAGCAGATGCCTGTTCATTCTTAAAACTCCCCAACTGCTAAGGCTCTGTACCCTTTCTAGGCAATCTTCCACTGCAGCAATATTCAGTACCGAAAGCCTTCCCCAGGAAGTAGGTGGCAAGTATCCCTTGCTGCCATACAAACCTGCAATGCACATAGATGACTTTGTTCCTCTGTAGAGCTATGGGGACAGCAGGGCCTGAGCCCACCTTCCCAAGCTGCACGTCACCGTTAGGCTAGCTGATTACCCTCAGGTTTGCCTCAGGTTGTGAGTGCAGTCAATAGCTGGGTGGCTTGATGCTGTGACACTTCCAGCTGCTGTTTAGCAGGCACTTGGCAGCCTGAGTCCTCTTTTTTTCCATTTTATGGAACAGCTGACAGTGTTTTTGCAGTCTGTGAAATCTCTGTGCAAACAAGCAACACTTGTATCTATCACCCTCCCACAAACAAAACTGAAGAACACTCTGGTTTTACTCATGACATATGAAAATGATCCATTTACGGACACATCAGAGCTCAGCAGGCCTGGCCCAAAACAGAAGAGGGGAGAAGACATGCTGATCACGCAGGTCCTCAGTCTCCTGCCCTGGGGCTCCTCAAAGCCAGGCCTGGCTGTGCCCATGAACATGTGCAGCACTACATAAAACCTGCTACCGCTTTACAGCCATGGAGCTCAGCCTGCCAAGGTGGTGGGACTGGGCTTTGTCACACCAACAGGCACTTCCACGTGGCAGCCCCAGTGCTGTGTGGGGCCCACAGTCTACCCACTGCCTTGGTGTAAGGGCAGAAATGGCATACGAGACCTTGTCCTGGCCCTCTGACCTCACCACTGTCCCCAGTCCACCCATGCCCCAATCCCAGTCTGAATGTATAGAGTTTTTATCACCATTCATTTCATTTGGTTCCTCTGATGACTTCTTTTTCTTCTTCTGGCCCCCGCCCCTCCCCCTCCCCAGCTGTGGCTGAAAATAAAAGGTCCTAAGAAGAAAAATAACAGTGGGTGCAAGTCATTTTACTGATTCCAGCCACTTAAAAAATAAGTACACGGCCTAAGCAACCCAACCCACCTAAGTTCTCTCTCTAAGTAACCAAGCTCGACGAAGATGTCATTCATTACCCGTGTCTGGGCCACCAGTATGATAGTATGGCCCTCTGGAGATGTTTCTCTCTGGCCTCTGGGGATTGATCCATGTGGTTCAGAGCATAGCTCTAAGCATGGCATCCCAAAGCCCTCTGCTCTACATTTGGTTTTATGACTGACCATGGGCAAAATCTACAGCCTCTAATGTTTTCCTTTTCCCTTCCTACCACTCATCTCTGTCTCATCTAGGTAGACTGCATGACCTGCCGTCTCTTACACTGCATCAGTCATCACATCTAGGCTCTAGGTAGCAGCTCTCTTTAAGCTGTCTGTCAAGAGCCCATATCTCATCAGAGCAAAATGCAGAACTCAAGAAAGCATAAAAAGAGTTAACATCATTATTTCTGGCGTAAATTTCCTTGCAAGGCTGCGTTTCATTTGCTGCTGCATTGCCCATTTATTCAGCTTTATTAGCTCCCTCTTGATTTTGTCATTTCTCCTCAGCTTTTATTGCTCTTAATCATTTTATGCCACCGTCACTTTTGCTGCCTATGATCTCCTTTTAGCCCATTCATTAAAACAAATAGTGACAGAGAACCTTGGGGGACCCAAAAGTTATATTTTGGTCACCTTGAAATGTGATTTATTAGCCTGTGCCTGTGTTTTGCCTGGTATAACTGTCATATAGCACAAACTCAAACCCGCTTCATTGCCTGCTGCCCGACACAGCTCCCAGAAACCATCAAACCAGAGGGACAGATGTGTCCCAGAGGTCTGCCCTGCACATGCACCTCATCTTACCTGTCCTGGCCATGAGTATGAAAAATGAGGCACATAAAAGAGGCACAAATGATGCTTGATAGACTCCAGAAAAGTTCTGGCCTGGACAAATTCAAAGTTGAGGAGATTCAGTTACTTTTGCCTGTCTGCTGCCAGGGCCCTATTACTAAGGTGCTGACAGGCACGACCACTTTGGTTTATGATAGCTAACCCAGGAGAGGCTGCTGCTCCCCGGGAGAGAGGATGGGTGCAATAACAAGTGAGGCATGGTGGGGAGGGGGGGGTATGGAATCCATACTGCTGTAACCTAAATATGCTGCTTCTCTGCTTGCCTGTCGGGGTGTGAGGCAGCCTATTGCATCCTGCTCAAGAGATAGCCCTTAACATATTCTCCTCATGTGCTGCTGGTGTAAACAGGGAGTGGGTCTGCCCAAGACACCCTAATTTGTGCCTGCTGAGATCTGTAGCACACAGAAGAGGAGGTGCTGCCATTCACTTGTCGTGCCCTGTCAGCACAATGCATACACCAGCAGAGCGCTTCAAGACAGCCGCTGCTACGAAACAGCTGTACCACCTAAGGGATTCGTTCTCGTGCAGAGAGGTCAGTGATTTGCATCTCGTTTGGACCGTAATGCAGTAAATCATCTGTATGAGTGCATCCTCTTTAAACAGACAGAGGAAAATTTGCAGGGACAGCAGTGAACCTCAGGTGGAGTCAGAGCTATGACCCCAGGAAAGCAGCAAGGGCTGGAGAGTCTCACTGCCAAGACAAAGCTTTAGGGACAGATTTTCAGGGGTTTTTTTCCTGTATCAATGTTCTAAAGATCTTGCCCCCATTGACATAAGTGATATTTTACTGTTGGCTTCAGAGGTGGCAAATCAGGCCACCTGCACTACTACACTGAGCAGAAGCAGCAGTGCAATGCTGATACTGCATTTCCCAAGAGACATCAGAGTAACCTGATGGAGGTGGTGGAAGAAAGTCACTTGACAATGACTTTAAAGAATCGTGTGGGGTTTAAAGAGCTGTCGTAGAAGACAAGCATGCTGTCTGAACACCATTTGCAGATCTCATTTGTTATTACAGAATCACAGAACAGTTTGAGTTGGAAGAGACCTTTAAAGATCCTCAAGTTCCAACCCCCAAGGTTACAAGGGGTTTGCACCATCCATGTACTCCACACATTCAGATATCTACAGAACTCATGAAAACAGGGATTATAAATCCCAATCTGTTCAACTTTCACTGCACCCCCTGAGCATCCTCATGACCCTTCTGTGCCTCAATACCATATGGGTACTGAGATGAGGGGGTCACCAGGTGCAACCACCTCATACTCTTCATTTACTACCCCTGTTTCTGTTTTATTTTTAGATTGGCACTTCACCAGTTTGGGGATTCCTGTGATCACCTCACTTTCTGAGGCAGCAGTGCAATATGGTTTTCCCTTTGACAGAGCTACCTTGAACTGAGACAGTAAATTAATTCCTAACATGTTTGCACACACACCCCCCAACCTGCCCTCTACCAGAATCATCCACCCATTCACCTTATCTTACCCTCCCCACAACTAGGCTTCTACCTTTTTTCCCCTCATTTTGACCCTTCCCACTCCCAACATCCAGACAGATTTAGCCAGCAGTGAAGGGCCCTAAAATCTAATAACATTTTCTCTGATCCCATAGGAAATAAGAAACTAACTTCCCACCCAGACATCGTACCTCCATGCCACCCCTTCTACCTGCACACCAGGTCAGCGTGTTAGAGATTAACGCCACTGACACCAGGAGTTGGGACTCCAAATCTTTAAGGTCTCCTAAGGGTGGATATAGCTTTCTTTTTGGGATAGGGGAGGAACCACTAGATACGCCTGTTTCAATTTTTTCCCAAATCTCCTCTTGCTTCATCCCCTTTTCCTGAAAGATTTTCTTCATTTTGGCAAGTAAGCCCACCATTAGGGAATGGGCCTCTTGGGCAATATGAATTTTCAAACTATCATCTGAATATCTACAAGGCAGTCCCATGATGCCTGATCCTAGAATTTTTTCTGAAAGGTGCACAAGCCAACAACTTTTAATAGTAGAGGCAGAAGTACCTGCCATGCTGCATGGGAAAAAATAACTACAACATCTTTCATAATGGACAGTCAGATTTTCTTCCTGTTTTGGGGGAAGGGTGAAAGTACCCAAACTCATCATGGGACTCGGGAAGTTAAAGGTTTATCATTGCCAGGTATTCATCCTGCCCAGCAAACATGGGTTAGTCAGAGTACAACATGATCCTCCTCCACACCAGAGTACCACGGTGAGAGTAGAATGGGAGATTTTGCTTTTCCCACCAAGTCTAGTAAAGAAAAATCTGGAAAATGGACTCCACTGACACCAGTCCTTCAACACAAGGGTCACTCCTCCCAGGTGGGAAGGATAAAGGAAAGGAAAGAGAGATCCTCTTGAAACCAGTAGTGAAGATAGCCCATAGCCAAGGGAACCTGTCCACACTCTTGCTCCCAACTTCTTGCTGCCACTCTTACTGGTACAGAGTAACCTCCCTGCACCTCTTGTCCCCCCCTTACAATGGGAAGAGGATTCACTGCCACAATCACCACAGAGGACCAGAGCCACTGCTGGTCCCCAGTGGATCTCTAAGTGCCCTAGATTGCCTTAACCTGATCCTCATTCAAATAAGTTATGACCAAAAAATGAGGGAACACAAGAATCCCCTTTCTCCTTCAGGTGCTGAGGTATTTGCTCCTTTATGTAGTTCAGAACAGGAGAGTTTTTACAGCCTCATAATGCTCATGTTGCCTTTCTGAGAAAGTTAATGTATTGCCATGAGCTTACAGGAAAAGTGTTTCCAAGCTCAGAGGAGAAAAGCAACCCTTGTCCCAAAAAGTAGTGCTAGCAGAGGATGGGTTGTTTGGGCTTATTTATTTTTCCTTTTGCATGCATTCTTCTTGGAACAGTCAAAGAGAGACAACCTGTCCAGAAAGCCCATTTCTTATTGAAGGACCTCAACTGACTATTCTGTAAGGTTATAGGTATTATGGATTAAAAAGGTAGAAAAAGAGAGGTACAAAGCAATCAAGTGACTTTTTAATGGTAACAGAAACAGGGCTCCAGCCTGCACATGACCTCTTCCAACCCTAGAGCATCCTTTTGGTTTAGAAAACTCTTGTTTACTTTCAGGTTGGAGCCATGTTCTCAGAAAGAAAGCTAACCAGCTGAGGTACATGCTTTCAACAGCCTCAACCTTGTGCCTGCTGTCCATGGGGAAGTGTCTTGCACTGAAGATGCCCACCAGAAGTAAAGAAAAACATGTGCATTCTGCTTCTACACTGTGTGCTCCTGTCCTAAGTACACTGCAAAATGTTTTGCCAACCTCATGTAAGTAAAACCCTCATATCTGGGTAAAGAACAATCATAGGTGGTTTTTAAGAGACAAATAAATGGAAGCATGGGGGAGTTTGAAAAATGACTAAGACTTCAGAGGAAATCATTGTAGAAATGGCAACCCATCCCAACTGTCTGTTGATCTAAGCAGATTCCTCCTAGGTCTTTGCACATTATGTCTATGGCATATGTGGCTGGTGGGCAATGGAATTTTGAGCTTTAGCTCAGATGTAGAGTTTTGGGGTTTTTTTAACTGATAATATAAGCATCTCTATGGGTTAAATGAGAACTCTGGTCCTGCAACAGAAAGTTATCTCTACTACTAATCCAAGGAAGCTTCATTTCATGATTCCTATATATTTGAAGCTCCCAACTACTACTCAGCCAGCTGTCCAACCACTAAAGAATTCAAAAGTCGATGTTGCATTTATAACCCAAAACAGATGAGTAGGATAAAAATGTGTGAAAGCTCTTATTAAATCTTATCATCCAGACTTAATTGTAAAGTGTTTTCCTAAACTGTTAGAGTAGTGAACAGCCACAACATAAATTATGTGTAATTTTGAGAAATTAGAGATGATGTTAGCATTTTAGAAACATCACTCACAGTGAGAACTCCAAACTGACCGATTTATAATGTACTGAGCCTCCTTCATCTTCCCTGAAAATTTTCAGCCACCTCATGGATCTGCTTGATAAATGAACAGCACATTCAAAGAAGTGGTAAACTATTGGCTTTGCTTAGAATGAGACCAAATAAACCAAGCATTTTCTGTCAGCATTTTCTGGTGGGCGCTAGGCTCAGTGCCTGGCCAGCCCTGACTTCGTTTGCAGGTTGGCACAAGAAAAACTAACTGGCTCCATCCCACAGACAGAGTCAGACTGTAAAAACCAGTGCAGCAGCCACCCTGATAACAGGTCTGGTGAAGGAGAAGAGAAGGCTGGAAACCTTCCCCAGTGGTCCCAGTATCACATTTTTATATCTGGGCTCACAGAAAGCAAGGTGAAGAACCATGGCCCTGCATAAGCTGCTATGAGACTTAGGGTCTGGTTTTGACTCTGATGTTGATGCTACATGTGAGTCTGATGACTTTTCAAGGTCTCTCTGCACTGTGGCTTCCCACCCAGCATACAACATGGGTAACCATCTATGCCTCCCACTCTAAAGCAGCATAACAATGTGAAGAGTTTTACTATTTATTTAAGCAGACTGCCAAGCATTTTAGGGCCCCAGGCACATGCTAGATAGGATATAAAGCTGCATATTTCTTTTCAAAAGGCACATACTCCTCTAGCTCTGGGAAATGAGGAAAATAAGGATGACTCACAAGTAGCAGATGTTGGTAGCATCTCTCAACGCACTACTAGAAGGCACTCAGATATTGTACTGATGCAGGCGCCCTTAAAGCCTACCTGGCACAGACTTGAGCAAAATGCTGTAGCAAGCCAGACCCTAATCTATTCCCTTTGTCTCACTATATCAGCTGTAGTCAAAATATTTTGCTTCCTTGTCAGACCTTCTCTCCAAAACCATCAAAGCACACAGCAAATAAGCATTACTGAAGCAGCAGAGCATCCTTAATGTATATGGTGATATTGCTATCAGTAGCCCTTGGAGAGTATTACACCTTAATACTATTGCTAAAAAAACCAAAAATCAGCCGAGTGTCTTGGTGCAGCCCTGCAGGGTCTGAGACCAGTAACACAGAAAATCCCATTTTTCCAGAAAAATGTAGAACAGACCTAAAAATTAAATGTCAAAGCTCTTTCTATAGAGACAATAGAGGCAGATTTCCCCAGCAAGAAAACCATATTACCTTAGACACCCTTCTCAGGAGTGGAAGAGTTGGGCCCTGGAAAAGTGCCCTGGAAAAGTGGCCATCAGCTACTAACCACACAGGAGGTGTCTGCATGGACCAGAGATGCCCAGGGGACTGCCAAGGGCATCCTGACTTCTGTCTGCCCATCTCCAAGAAGGATGAAGAGAGGTTTCACTGAGACATTAGTGCAAGAGACAGTAGTGAACAGCAAGACCTCAGAGGAAGCCAAATTGCCAGGTTGGGTACCTGTAGTACTGCACACACTGCTTCAAAAGGGTATACAGCCCAGAGAGGAGGTGAGTGAGACCTGCCACTGCCGATGGATATACCTGCTGTCAGCACTCGTTACCACCACCTCCGCTGCTCAGGCTGACATGGAGCAAAAGCAAGTCGGCCAACCTCCCTTTTAAATAAAAGACATCTGTACTGAAGGCAAGATGCAAGAACATGGTCTCCTACACAGTTGTGGTAAAGCCTTTCTTTAAGCCTTCAGCAAGTCATTTATTCCATTAGTATCAGATCCCTGTCCACAAAAGAGAGATAATGGCCTCCTCCACCTTAGCTACTCTGCCTGGAAGGCCAAGGCTGCACCTCTCATTTTGTGTGGATAATGGCTACTGCAATGTATCAGAATTGTAACGAGAAAAATTACACTATTTAGCTACTTTTTGCTGTAGCATCCTCCCTGCCAGCCTCTGCCTGCAACTCATTGTCCTGTCTCTGCAAGTAAATACTGTGATAGCGTCTAAAAGCAAAACACAGCTGCAGTGAAAGATCCGATCAGCTTGCAGCCATTAAACAAACAGAATGCCAGCTCCTTCCTTTTGTTTGAAATATCATTACTGGAAACAAGTCATCTCTCTCGCTGCCTTTGCACTTCAGTGCACACATTAGGCTTTTAAACCTGACCTAGTTTTGGCTGGAAAATTTTGCACAGAGAGCCTACCGACATCACTGCCACACACGTTATTTTCCCTGCTAATCAATACATTACAGAAACCAGGGTGTCTCCCTTTGCTGAAAGTGAAGCAAGGGACCAGGAGCCGCAGAACAGTCAGGCTCTAACGCAACTTCTTCTGAGCCAAGAGCACCACTGCACCCGCTGGCCTCCTGCCTCCTCTCATCTCTTTTGAGTTCCCTCATACTCCACATAGCTAATGAAGTCCTCTCCAACCCTACAACAGCTCCAACAGCATCGCTCTGAAAACAGGGAAAGGGTTTGCTTTCCCTGCAACAAGCGATCAGGGTTGACACACCACAGTGATACGTGTGGAACCTGGTGACATTCTTAAGGTGTTCAGACAAGCTGAGGTTGTAACAAGTCTTCTGGGGCTGGAATGTCCTGCCTTCAGGGCTCGTTTGTTACTTCTAACTGTACTCAGGATTCTGCACAGTGCTGAGCTGCTTCAGGTATGGCTGATAAAGGATCACATGCAGGAGACAGAGAAGGCAGAGGTGGATAACAACTACTTTGCATCCATGAGCAAATGGTAATTCATTCCAAAGGCTTGTGATGGGGTGAGTGGGCTCCATCTAGAAATCCTTACACCAGAGGGGGTCAAAGTGTATCTGATGATCATGAAACTGAGACTTCATGGAGGCTGCATGCATCCCATATGCCACTGGGTGCAACCGGCCTCTCCCTGTTCCTTCATGTAGGCCCCTGGGACCCATGCAATAGGTCAGCCAAGGCACAGGAGCGCACAGCCAAAATCTGTGAGTGGACTCTTATTAAGGGGCAACATAGCTCCCACAAAACAGGGGGAACGCAGCACCTCAGGGCTGGGGAGTGTGTAGATCCAAGAGCAGCAGGAAGCAGGAGAGGAGCTGCTGTGTGATCATGAGATTTAGGGCGCACTGCTCAGAAAGCACTACTTAAACGGGCTGGGAACCAGGCAGAGGGGAGAAGCTGGAGGTATTCAGCTCTGAGGATGTTCAGTTTATTCCCACAAAGAGCACATTCAGAACATGAGGACGGGACAACAATAATAGGAAAGCATTGATTCCACTTCACATCCTTTTAGCTGAAGAGGAAAAGGAGCTGACAGTGAAGTAATGACCATGTTAGGAATGACTGAACAAAGATCTGAGAACGAACAGAAAGTGATGGCTGCAGCAGCTACTTCATGCTGGCACTGCTGATGCAGGTGAGGAGGTTACACAGTCATGCAATGGTATGGGCTGAGAGAAAAAGGGCCCCCAATCCTTATACCTGCACTTGCAAATTTGAACATTTCCAGAAGCCCTTATCTGGTAAGTGTTTGATAATGAAGCTACAAGGTGCACAACGACAAAAAAAAACTCTCTATTGATTTCTATTTTTAGTTTAATTACTACCAAGTATCCAGAAGAAGGGTAAATCATGCTGGAATTAAGAGATGTGAAGGACAGTTAATTCTATACCCCTATGGTTGCTCTTGTAGGGGGGAACAGTTACACCTGCTACAAGCATTCAAAAAAACCACAAGTCAGCCATGCCCAAAGTATTAAAACTTTCTTTGCTTCATCGTGACTGTTTTCAGAAAAAGAATGCATTTTGTTTTTAACAATTTACCATTAGCACTGGCAACTTTGAAGCTCATGTCCCAGAGTTCCCAGTCATGAAAAGCTTGCCTCTAAATAATTGAAAATATAAGCTTTTTTTTTTTTTTTTATGAGGCTGTTTTTTAATGAAAACACACAAATTGCTTGAATTTTGCAATGAAACCCCTAAAGCCAGCAACACTGACCAGGACTCCTGGAGTAATATTTTTATTATAAAAGAAGGAACTGATTTTCTTAGGATCCCATCCCCAAAGTTAACCCCTTGAGGGTAGAGAAGTGCACATGGAAAGAGAAGTAATATAAACACAGGCTCATTGCCTGCCCACTTTGTGGTGCTGATGCATCCTGAGAGGTGACAGGTTTTGTGGGCATCGTGCCGGGAAGCCCAGGCTGAGCCAGCATCACCTCCAGACAGCTTCATGACATCACAACACCCCGCTGCACTAACAGAACATGGAGCGAAATTGGCATCGTTTGCTGGACCAACATTCTGATGTCCAGCCCTCATGACACGATGGCCTGAGGCATAATGTAGTACGTGCCATAATGAGACACGTTTCATTTGGGACTCAATTGCTCTGCAAGTGAGCAAGGTCTCCAGGACACAGGCCAGAACTATGTACCTCCTGAAAGATGTATCAGAAGAAAGGCACTCCAGCAGCCAGAAACTTCTTCGTCACGCAGCACGGAGACCTGCATGGCGTTACACAGGGTCTTTAGGCTTCATTGTCTGGCACCAGCTGCTTACTGGCAGCCCACATCTGTGCGAGAGCAGCACAGAGGCTTTCATGGAATGCAGCCCATGCTAATACTGCCTACACTGTCCTTGCTCTCCCGCCTGCGTCTGAGGTCTGCAAAGCCTTCCTGCAAAGCGTATTAACACCCTCCCCATCTCAGCATCGTACTGCTTGTTTCTTCAGTTGCCTCGTTTCATGAACTTACAGCCTGGTTTTGGAGAGCCGGCATCAAATGCTCAGGAATAGAAAGGAGAAAAGAAAAAAAAGAAGAAAAAAAAGGAAGAAAAAAGACGGAGAAGACCTGAGGGAGGAAACATTTCCACCTCCCATTTCCAAGAGGCTCACACAAGCAGCGCGCAAGGGGGAGGGAAGCGTTTTTAAATTTCATTTTAAAAAGTGCCCCGGCAGCCTCTTCCCACTTCACCGTGGGTGAATCGGGTAACGAGCGGGGAAAAGAAACACCAACCTCCCCGGCTGGCTCCCTGGAGCTCCCGCCACAGAGCCCCCCTCCCCGCTGCCCCGGCGCTGCGGCCGCGGCCGGTTCCCGCCGACACACTGGCACCTAGCGGCGTGAGGAACCCGCCGCGCTCCCCCCGACCCGCCCCGCAGGGTTACGTGAGCGTAGGGGAAGGAACGAAGTGCTGCACTGGCCGTGGGAACAGGCAGAGGTAGAGCCCCCGCCTAACCGCTGGAGTCAAGCAGAAGGGCCTGCCGGCCCTCCGCAGGTTCCCTCCAAAAGCAGGGAAGTGACGGGACGGCCCAAAGCCGGCATAGGCCTCACCCCTCGTAGAATCATAGAATCCCTTTAGATCATCGAGTCCAACCACAGCCTAACCCTGCCTAGTCCACCTCTAGATCATGTCCTTAAGCACTTCATCTACACGCCTTTAAATACCTCCAGGGATGGTGACTCCACCACCTCCCTGGGCAGCCTGTTCCGATGCTTGACAGCAATAAGGTCTCCCCTCAGCCTCCTTTTCTCAGGACTAAAAAGCCCCAGCCTCCTCAGCCATTCCTCATAGGACTTGCACTCAAGAACCTTCACACAGAGAGGGTTTTACTGGGAAAAAGAGTTTGGGAATCGGTTTCACTCCCAGGTTTCCACAATCCCTGGAACCATTCCTCAGTACCACAAATAGGGGTGTGTGAGCACACCCCCAGAAATGCCCTCCAGTACCACCAGGTTAAACCAGGTACCCACAACTTGATCAGATCAAAACAATATTGGCCAAGAGCTCATGCTATTCTTCATAAGCCACCAAGAACCCCAGCAGCTTCTGCTGGAAAGGATCACCCGACATTTGGCAGACACACTTCAATCCTCATGGGTGGTACAACGGCCCAAAACATAGTACTTCCCACAGAGTAGACACATGCCTGTGTTGTACTAGGGTCCAATACAGGGGTTCGCAACAGACCTTGTCGAGCAACTGTAGGCAGTGTGATAGCTTTCACAAAGACAAGGACCAAAATTTGGAGAGGAAAATAAGCAGCCACTATGAAACTCATGGGATCCTTTCTATTCAATTGCCCGGTATGGTAGACATGCTCACATGAGATGCTGTCATCATACGTGTAATTTAAAAATACAGGCCATGGAGATGAAGCTCAATCCTGCTTTACGCTAAAGAATAGGTTCATAAATTAATTATAAGGCTTCTTAAATGATTTATAGCTGTTATAACCATTTTACAGATGAGTGATACATTTTATAAGTCCATCAACAGAAGATTTAATAGACAGGCAATCAATCAGCCTGCACAGTAACTAATTAACTGTATATTAAAACATCTCTCAGTGCCCTATTAACCCCTAACACTCTGGTTAAGAACATACCCTTAGCATACATAACCAGGTACAACAAACAAAAGCCAGCTGACCTACCCAGCCCCTTGAAGCCATTAATCCCTGGCTCAACCTGCAGCTCAAGGGCAAAGGAGCGTAACTAACCCGGCAGCCTGCCCCTGAAGCTCTGCAGGCTCCTGCTTTTCCAGAGCAGTGGGAAGCGCAGCATCTCCCATCTCATTATGTGGATTTCTGCAAGCAAATATTTCTGACAGGGCTCTCTATCATGTGCACCATGGCTCTGGGATGCTGACATTCATCCTTTGCTCTTAAGTATTAATGCTCTGCCTCTACCAAAGGCCAGCTAGGAGGCATAAGAGCACCCTGATGCTCATTTAACAGTGAGGAAGTGTACTTTTCAGCGCTTTCAAGATAACTTTCTACTCTATTTCCCACATGCAATAAGCAAAACTCCTTATCTTTATGCAATGAAATATGTATCAGAGGAAAGATGACACTCAACACCTACTGACTCAGGACCATATCCTTTAAGAAAATAATCTACCCTCTGCTCGAAGTCTCACACAGTTCAGTGTATGGTTAGGCCACCTGTTTTATCTGCCAAGGGAAAAGACTGGTGCCAACATTTCTACAAGGAAAGCAAATGCAATCAAACCCTCAGGCCTGTTTAGAGCCACAAAAAACGTCAGCATGAAGTGCAGCCACTGCAGCCCTCAGCTGGTTACAGTTGCACTGAGCTCACCTGCTGAAGGGTCACAGGCTGCGTGAAGGAATTTGCTTCCTAGTCAGTTTTCCAGACTCAGAAAATACTTGCAAACATTTGAAAGGACTCACATGCAATTTTAAACATGCACATACACACCCCACACAAAAATAAAAATTTGTAACCCTTCCCTTGCACGAGCTTTCAGAGGCCCCATGGGCTACTGGATGTTCCTGTCCCATGGAAAAAGTTCACATGCTCATTAGCTGCAATCTGGCTGCATTAAAATTTTGTTTTTTCCAGATAGTAACTCCTCCTTCATAGGGCCAGAACACCACAATACCTAGCAGTACTGCTCACAGTACATGAGCTAACCTATGTATGCTATATGGTGTTGTGGGGTATAAATGTCTTGGCACTTGGATGGCAACAGCAGAGTGGCAGTTTGCCATTGCAGAATCAATTTCTAGGGTCTTATCATTGGACAGATCCTACACTCAGGACACAAAAAAATCACACCCACCATCATCTGCCTTTTCTAATGATCTGTACACACACACACACACACACACACACAGAGCAGGAGGAAAAAAAACCCCAAACCCAGCCCCTGTCACTAATGTATCCATGCTTAAAAGAAATCCCCATCTAGTCACTGCTGCAGACTGGGGTGATGCCAGTATTATTTTTTATTGCACTGGACGTGCAACTCACCTTCCCTATCCAACTGTGTATTGCTGCCAGTCTGATTACTCAGGTTTGCATCGCAGGGGCTGTGCAGAAGTGTTTAAAAAACTAAGAAGGAAGGGTACAACAGTGCCACAAAGAAGGGAACCGAAGGCACCTGGGTTTAAGAGCAGTGGGATTCCCTTCATACAGGACATCCTAGCTTCCCAAACAGCAGCCTGTAGGAAAGGCAAGCAGTGGTACACTGCACACAGAGACAGACTGCCCCAATAAGTGGGAAAGTTGGCAAACTTGGAAGGCAAATATGCAGTACAGAGGAGGAGCAGACCACAGCCAAGGGGCTGTTTCCTCTTAGCACGGAAGCAGAGAACGAGCCAGGGAAGCCCCTTCAGTGGAAAAGATGGTCTGCAGTTTGGAGGGGGTTTTTTGGGGGGGGTTTGTACACTGTGATCTTACATGTTTTGTGGATTTGGGTTATCCTTGGAGAATTTTTCAGGACACCTCTGCACCTCCAGACTCTCTTTGGATCCAGTGACATGGTGACTGGAATCAGCACACTGATTTCAAGGGCACACGCTTGGACCTTAAATTTTAAAAGCTAGAGAACCTTTCATGGTAAATCCCTGCTACTGTTCTCAATAATTTCTTCACCAGGAATGCTTTTTAAAATCCTCTAACTGCTACTTTGTTCAGGAAGATTTCACTAAGCTAACAAATAGCATATATGTGGTGTTCCTCTAGTTAGTTTTCAGGGAAGGACCTGCAACCCAAAAAGCTAGCTTTTCAGCTGGCTCCAACTGCTGTAGCTCTCCTACTTCAAAGGGACCTTTGCCCATAACCTAGCTTTACATCAGAGTCTGTACTGTCAGCACCACTTCCAGTGAAGAATAAAATTAGAGACAGCCCTTCCAATCCCATGCAGTGACCCATTCAGTTCTTTGATTTTCAGTTCAGCGCTTTTTGAGGCAAGTGTTTAACAATAATATGAATTAGTAGAGCTATACATTGCTGGAGGTAGCAGAAGAATAGCTGAACCTAAAGTGAAAACCAGTTTTCCTAGTGAGAGACAGAGCTTATAAGCAAAACTTTGACACTTTGGGGCCCTTCTACTTGTAGTCTACAGGGATGATCTTGAATACATGTTGCTTTTTACTTTTGCTTTCACAGCCAAAATTAAACCAGCCACAGAGCAAACCCTCCAAACCAAGGCATTTGTGTGCATCAGTTTTGTAAAACCAGAGCCAACATTTTGTGCCACACTCTAACAAGATCTTTAATTCCTCTGCCTGAAGTCTCTCTCACACAAATTCCCCGTTGCATTGAGGCTTTATGCACATTCTTTCTAATCCTTCATTTTTTTACTAGGCTTCCATCTCAAGCAGGTTCCTTAGCACTAAGGCAGGCATGTAATGCTGTTACTGCTGTATCCTTAATTATTACTTCTTTCTTTCTTTTCTTTTTTTTACTCATAAGCACTAATTGAGTCATGATCTCTATGAAAATGTGACTTAACCTGCTGTTACCCTGCTTGTTCAGGCACCACAAATAAACATATAATGGCACTGGTAATTAACTGAGGCCCAGCAATATAACTTGCCTCTCAGCCTGTGACGGGTAAAAGTTCAATTGAAAAGTAAGGTGTATAAATGCATAATTAGTGAACCAGAACTAAGCACCAATCAGATGTACAAGAAAAGCACAAGCGGAAAAGAAACTAACTTCAGATATCAAGGTGAGGAAATTGTCAACTCATAGATGAGCTTTAATTTAAAAAAACAAAAAAACCAAACAAAAAAAAGGAGACTCATTAGTAGCCAGATGGGCAGACAGACCACACACACACATACATTTCAGTTGCACATGTCAGGTAGCGTCAGCCTAGAGAGGAATGCTTTTTATGTAGGAGAACATTTTTGTAACCATATAATCAGGTATTCATAGTACAGCTTAGCATTGCCTGGCAGGAAACAACCCAAAAGAAATCAAGAGATCCGAGGTACAGAGCTGCAGCTCAGTCTGAAGCAAGCCCAGCAGAAAAAGGTGCTGCTTCTATACCCACTCTCAGCAGTGTGAAGCCTTTGCAATCAGAGGGGAGCATCAGGTTACACAGAAGCTGCCTCTTATCGAGCAGGAGAGAGAAATATCATGCCTGTTCAGAGCAGAAAAATGTTTCTAACTGGAGAAGGCATGCAAGCAAGGATGCAAGAGGTGAGAAAAACTCACCCAGCTTTCTCACTGGGGAAACCAATCCCCCAGGTAGTGCAGATGATGAACACTGTAACTCACTGTGAACTGGAGAACAGGCATGGTATCAGCTCAATTATTTTTTGCCCTCACACTTGATTTTCTTTGCTGCTCCCCTGCAACTATCTCCCTGCTTTCCCCTTACTCTTGTGCTATTCATGGGCCAGTTAGAAAGCCTTCATGCAGCCAATTTCTTACTTCTGAATCTCCATCGTTTATAATCACAGCTGTGGAGTCTAGTGGATGAAGAGGCTGTCTCATATTTCAACGTTTAATGAGCTCCATTTCTGTTAATATTACACTTCTATTAAAATTCATAGTCATTTTTTCCCATTAATTTCATTTATAAATTAATTCCTTCTAATTTTCTACAGCATTAACATGACCAGTGACTTATGTAGGTCATCCCAAACAAGCGTCAGTAAAACCTTTATAATGCAACGTCTTGTATTCTGTACATCTTGATCGTGACCCTCCCACAATTTATAATTGGGATTCACAAGGTAGGGAGAAAGAAAAGGGACAATTTTTATAGTTTATGTGCAGAGAATGGTGAAAAATTAACATGATCCAGGTGACAAAAGGAGCTCTTGTACAGAGGCAATGCTGTGCCTACGAACTAAGAGAGTTCTGCTTCAGTTAGTGACAGAGAATAATATATGGGCAGAAAGAGAAAAAAGCCTGGATGTTACACTGCCTTCTCTTTTCTTCTTTTTCTGCTTGAAGACTGATCAGCATGCCAGAAGGCAATCATGTTCTGCAGGTAAGTGGAATAAGAAACCAAGAATATTGAAAAGCATCTATCTAAGGCGGCTCACAGCACAAGAACACCTGAAGCAAAACTGCTGAAAGTTTACCAGGATGTTTTTGAAGAGCTAGAGTACTGTAGAAGATACATCACATACATAAAAATTATTCAGCCAGTACAGTGCATGCCTACCAAATTCTATGAGAAAACCACAGAAGCAATAAAGTAAACAAAATAAAGAAGTCATAGTCCACAAGTGCCAAGAGGCAACATGGTAGTTATTGAAAGGCTGGGCTTCTGGTGAACCTCACCAGCTGTGAGTTTTAAAGAGGAGTCATTGCCCAAAGCTTAACTGGAAAAAAGATTGCAAATGCATCTCAATATTTGATGAGACACATTTGCACTGAAGAATTTTTGGGAAGTGTCATGTCCTAGACTTGGCAGTTCTGACCTACAGCTTTCACCAGGTGTTGCAGTGGCCTGCAAAGACTGACACTGCCCAGGAGTGTCAAGCAGCTAGCATCTCACCAACAGGTACATCGGGCTGCAGCTGGCTGGCCTATGAACCGCAGTCAAAACACCAGACCTGCTTCAATGAAGTTCTTTCACAAGGAACTGGAGCACAACTGGGTACTTTGCTACCCGAGCACTGCAGCGTGTTAGTTAGCAGCCTGCCGTCCTGCCCTGGTAACGTGCCCCAGTAAGAGCATCGGTCTGACAACTTACTGGTGCAGGCCATCACTGCAGAGCCTCTTTGTTCTCCCCACACAGTCAGTAACTCACCACAAGTCTCAAAGGCCTACCTTTCACAAAGCTCAGCCAGGTGTGATGCAGAGGGCCGTATTTCCTTCACCCTGGCACTGATTCATCATCCCACTGCTGTCGTCTGACGCAGTACAGGGGCTTTTCAAGAATTCAAACACAGTCTTGGGTATCATTTTTGATGCTGCATGAGTTAGCTGAAACAAATAAAACAGTGTGAAAAACCTTGTTTTCCTGCTCCAAAGCGTTTGCGCCGTGGTATCAGTGAATTCATTACTGCTACACACGCCCGACTTTACACATATTTAAAAGATTCCCATGGAGCTGCTCACAATTTATAGGGAGGAATTAATTTTTTAGCTACACAGGTGAAAACTGTAGACACGAGCTGGCAGCTCTCAGAGCTTATTAGACATAGCTTCCTCCACAAAAAACCAGTTCTGTGCATAAACCTGCAAATTTTGGATGACCAACAAACTCTAAGCACATAGTAATTATCATATTGTCTCATATAGCTGGAAGTAGCAGTCCTTAAAACACGCAAGAATATCATTATTTTGTTAAGGGGAAATCTAAATTGCATTAAAATCTCAGAGGATGTCCAAATCATTTACAAAACTGGGATTGTCTGAGCTCCAAGCAAACACACAGTTTTGTAAAGTCTGATGTTTCCAAGGTCAGGCAGAAGTATCAAATCCAAAGTGTGCTCACTGCTCCCTTCTGTAGCTGGGAAAACAAAGGAAATGGAAGTTCTGGCCCTGCTTTTGGTCTAGGGACCACAAAATACTAATCACACTGCTTACTGCAGTGCCAGGAGGAACTCAAGGTGCAAGAATGACATATGGCCCTGCACAGAACAGAACAACAGTGCTTTATGGACATACAAGTAAGACAGCATCCCTCTCTCAATCTAATCATTTGAAAACCTTGGATTCTCCAAACACAACACATTGTCCTCCACTGCACACACACAATGGCGTTAAAAAGCTATTATTATTCCCAAACAGGAACCTGAACAGTTTGTGAGGAAAAGAATTAGAACAGTTGCTGAAGAACTGAATTTATTATCCTGTTAGGAAAAGAAAAAGAGAGAAAAAGAGAGAGAGAGAATGAGCCCATATGACACATATATATTTCCATGCTGAAATTCAAGTCCAAGAACTATCAAGCATTTATGGCAATATTAACCACTGCTTTAAGTAGCCACTGAGTAGTACACAGCTAGTTAATCTCACTCTTCTTTTAACTGTCTGGGCAAAATTTTAATGATTGAAAATACTACATTCAGTTTCACATGATGTGGAACATTCACTTTTAGGATCTTTTTGAAACCTAATTTAGCAAAACAAATGAAGTTACCCTTTGACTCAATTAGAAGTTCTAATGTCTGGTTCAAACAGAGATTAAAAACATTCCTAATGTGGTAGTTACTCTCTTTTCAAACCTCAGAAGTTACTGCTTCTACCTCTGTCCCACCACCAGGCAGACTTAAATGCACAGTACCCTGTGATAAAGGCTGCTCTTTGTTCATTCTCAGTCTTAACAGCAAAGCTGCATTGGGTTTGCATGGCAAGGTTTTCCTAGCAGGGGAGTGGGGAGCTACAGGGGTGGCTTCTGTGAGAAGCTGCTAGAAGCTTCCACCATGTCTAACAGAGCCAGTGCCAGGCAGCTCCAATATGGACCCACCAGTGACGGTGGTACCACCTCTGGGATAACAGAGTTAAGAAGGGGAGGAAAAAAAAAATGCCTGGAGCAGCCAGAGGAGCGAGAACATGTGAGGCACAACTCTGCAGACACATGAGGTCAATGATGTAGGAGAGGAAGGAGATGATCCAGATGCTGGAGAATAGATTCCCCTGCAGCCCCTGGAGAAGTGGTGCAGTGGTGAAGCATGCTGTCCCCCTGCAGCCCATGGAGGATGATGTTGGAGCAGAAATTCCACCTGCAGCCCACGGAGGACCCCACACCAGAGCAGGGGAAGAGTGTGAAGAGGAGTCCCCCTGAGGAAAAAGGAGCAGGAGAGACGACGTGTGATGAACTGGCAGCAATCCCCATTCCCTGTCCCCGTGTGCTGAGGGGGAGAAGAGGGAAAGAAATCAGGAGTGATGTTAAGCCCAGTGAGAAGGAGGGGTGGGGAGAAGGGTTGTTTTTCTAAGATTTGAGTTTATTTCTCATTACTCGAGTCTGATTTGATTGGTAATAAAATTAATTAATTTTCCTGAGTTGAGTCTGTTTTGCCCATGACAGCAATTGCTGAATGTCCTCATCTCAACCCACAAGCCTTTGGTTGTATTTTCTCTCCCCTGTCCAGCTGAGGATGGACAGTGACAGAGCGGCTTTGGTGGGCACCTGGCCTCCAGCCAGGCTCAGCCCACCACAGATGCAAAACAATGAAATGTTAATAGAAGTTACTAATACAGAACAAAAAGCAGGATCAGGGTCCACAGCTCCATGCAAGCACTTTCTGGAATAGTCTTCAGAGTGTTTTGGCTGCATGAACATTGGCATGAAGTCCCATTTTAGATGCCCTTAAGCATGTGTGACATCCGCATGGGACTGACACAGGACACGAGACTAGAAATCCACAACCTACTGGAGAAACAACAGGGGTGTTGGAGATGGAGGGTATCTTAAATGGCACTATGACACATCTGTTTTGAAAACTGGGTCTCCTTCCCCATCTTTGAAATCTCTTTTCAAATGCAGTTTACTCAGAGCACATTCGCTTGCTGCTTGTATGTGTGATTCACATCATGTGCTCTCTGCCTGCATCACTTTAATTATAACAGTCCTATCTGCCCTGATTTTGTCCTACAGCAATTTTTAGTCCAGATGAAACAGTCCTGTGAAAAGATCTTTTGACTCTATTATGAAAGAATTAACAACTTCATCCACTTCTTTTCCAAGGAAAAAAAAATTAAGAAGGCTCATTCCCACAGGTGCACAGAAAGCTTGAAGCCACATGATGTTGCCGATAACCTATAGGTTTTCTTTCCTTTTAAGTCACCAGCTTGAATCCCACTCAGCTTCAGAGGATGGCATGGTTCAGTCCTGAATTAATTTCTCACAGTCAGGGCTGTGTGCTGCAATCAACTGGAAAAATGACAATCCAGGACAGGTTTTCCCTTGAATCAACTCAGCACTATCAACAGTAATGCCAAGAGAGCCTGGCATAGAAGGGGCCAGGTGAGCCTGTGCTTCTCCATGCCGCCTGACAGCCAGGTATTAGCAAGGGCAAGAACAGGCTTTCAGATGCAAACATTCATACCGAACACATGCAGTGGATGCTCCAGAAGGTCACTGTGTCTATGTGTGCCTGACCCACAGGCACAATGACTCCAAAACCATTTCTCCTTCTCTCCCTTCCCCAGTAAACTGCAGATGGTGGAAGAGCAGCATAGTGACCCAGTCACCCTGCGTGTCCCTAGCTCGTCTTGTCCTCCACGTACCCCGCCATTCCCAGCACATCGCTGCTCCCAGTGAACACCACCCCCAGAATGCTTCATAGAATGGCATGGGTTGGAAGGGACCTCAAGGATCATAGAGCTCCAACCCCCCTGCCACAGGCAGGGCCACCAACCTCAGCTCAGCTAAATTCTTTGCAGGTTGCCCATCAGCCCCGCTTGCTTTCCCTTAGTGCCATCGTTACACCAGAGATCCTGGGGAAGGGGGAAGGGGGAAGGGGGAAGGCAGAGTTCCCACCTCCCTGCCCTGATTTTGCCCCGGAGACGGGCACAGCTCCTGCCATGCGCTATGGCTGTACTGCTGGTTGAGAGCTCTGCTCTGCCAACACTCAGGGGAAGCAGCAAAGCCACAAAGACAGGATCAGCGTTTTCTAAACATAACTTGGATCATCATTTCTGGTTTTATTTCCAAGGGAAATAGCTACAGTGCATTAAACAGCACACCCAGGCAGGGAACACGGATAGCACAATAACCTGAAATATTCATGTTCAGTGGATGCACCAGCGCAGTCAGTTTTGTGTCCCATCAGCTCAGCTGACTGCAGGCAAAACAAAAGGAGGGTGTTGATACTCCTTACTAATCAGAAAGCACAAAATGCCTGGTTGTACATGGAAAGAAGAGGCAACATCTGCAAAAGAGAGAGAAAAACATCACCGTTCTGTGATTCTTTTTCATTTTATTTTTTTAAATTTTAATTGCTGTGGCAATGCTATTTGGTGACACAGGTTCCAAGAACCTCAGCACACAGAGCTACCCATCAGTTTTGCCTTGACTCCTGTTCCAGCCCCCTTTCCATCCCACTCATCCTGTTCCAGCATCCCTTCCATCAACAGTTTCCATTCAACACATTGCACGGCTGTTCTTGTTGTCGTTAAAACATTGTCATTGCAGAAGGTGTGTTCTTTCCTTGAGTGCCACTCTGTCTCAATAGGAAAAAATGAACGATTTACTTTTTCAATGAAAAGCTGAGATCATCTGCTGAACATTTTGAGAAGTTATTAAAAATTATTTAAATGCTTCATGAGAAAAACTCCACCCGGTTTCCAGCTGGTTCCTCCTAATGTTTCATCTACACTACAGTTTCTTCAATGCTGGGAATCAGTTTTTAAGCAAAAGTTTAATTTGCTTGATTGGTTCTTACAATATGTGCAAATAGCACTGCTCTAAATATCCGTTTTTTCTAATCAAAAACGAAGGGACAGATTCACAGGGGAGAATCCCTGCACAGAAGCAATTAATAAAAGGCAAACATTATGGCTGCTTTTATTGACTTCAATAGCAGCTGGTAGGTGCTGTCTTTCTGATAACCAGGCAACTCACTGAAAAATAAGATGGAAAAAATGTACTTGGGGAATTCACTTGTTAAGCTTTAACTGGGGCTGGGGCGGGGTGGGGCAGGGGGGTGTATCAAGAGAACGTAAAACTCTTCTTCCCTTCCCAAAACAATGCCTTTTTCAAGTTCTAATTCAACTCTGCTCTGCCAGAAATTGTTTTTACCTCTAAATTAATTCTTTTCTTGCACAGAGGGCAAAATTGGGATTCTTCCTTATTTCTTGCATTACTACTCATACCACTGCTGTGTGTGGCGAAGTCTGGCTCTTGGGCTGGCGCTGCAGCATGGAAGTGACCTTGGGAGGAGGTTCCAAAGCTTCAATTGCAATTTGTCTCTAATGAGGTCTAAGATATTACCAGCTACTGCAGTTTCAAATCTGCAGAACCAAAATGATCTCTCAGCAGAGCGTACTGAATGCTGACAATCATTTGCATTCTGGTGATTAATTAAGAAGTCCTCAGAGCAGTAAAGACTCACTTAAGAGTTATTAAAAAAAAAAAGCTCCCCTGCAGCTTGTTTGTTTCCTAACAGCACAGCCTTGTCTTAGGCTGCTTTCTTTAAGGAAGATAGGACATGTCTGTTCAACTGTAATTCACAGGAGGCTTTACACAGCTGATCCAGGGAGTTGGAAAGCACCTTCTGCTTCACTTTCTTACCCCTTCAGACAATCCCCAGTGGCAAAAAGGTGCACAAGAACATGAAATACAGGAAGGGACATACCTTCCTGCACAAAAGGGAGCCCAAAATGGGAAGAAAGCATCCAAAGACATGCGTGTTCACTAATGAGGAGCAGTATTTCAGTGGGAGCTTACCCAGTTGCTTACTCTCTCCTTTAGTTTGCATCGGTTGCACAAAGTTAATTCCTTCCTACCATGCAAGAGGAGTTTAACTCTCTCTAAATGAGACTGGAAAATTATTTCAGATGAGTAAGAAAAAAGGAGCACTTGGTGAAGCTGACAGTCCTTTAGAGTGGTTTATTATACCCCCACAGCACTACGAGGAAGTTTAGGCTCCAGTTCACAAACCAGCAATGCAATGCAAAGCTGCTGTGAAGCTCTTTGTCAAGGGCTAAGCATCAAACCAGCGCCAGAGCTCAGAAGTGAGGACGGGTCCGAACTCACGCCTGTCTTCTCTCTCTGCTGGGAAGGATCTGCACCTCTCCCTAATTGCAGCTCACCTCAGTGGGAGATGCTGATGCCAGAGGCAGTGTGAAGGTCAATCCATACATGATTGTTAAAGGCGCATCCAACCACACACACAATTGGTGGAGTAAGAGAGATGGTGCGAGTCGCCTCCCCCTGCTCTGAAAGTGAGGAAAATGTTGTTCTTTAACTCCCTGTACTGAGGCAGCACGGGTCTATTCATCAGCCGCAGGGAGCCTAGTCTGTATTTAGGAAATGGTATTTATAATGCAGTACTACACTCGATGTCAGTTCCCAGAGGACAGTCTGTGCCGTCTCCGCTGCGCTAGTGGAAGCGAACAGCTGCTTTCTAGATTTCCCAAAGCCCTGGTGCAAAATAAATCTTTCTCTCTCCACTTAATTTTAAAGAGCAACGATGGCTGGGCAGGGAATATATGGGAGAGAGAGGAGCACAAGTAAGGAATGAATTGGTTTATCTAATTTTTCTTTTGAATTATCTGTAAAGCTAACATTTAAACTGCTAAACTAGAAGTACCATCACAGGTGCACCAGAGTAACCACCACAAGGTACAAAAATCACCTCCCTCTTCTGCTCCCTGAGCTACGCTCAACCCTTCCCTACTCTACAAAGTCTTTAATAAAATGAAGGGAAAGGAAAAGGAATTTGTAAAATTAAACGTATTTCATCCAAGAGAAAGACAGACATGGAACACACACGATATATAGAATTGCTTTGGTTCCTGTAACTGGTAAGGAACTTCACAGGACTAAGGTCAAGACCGACTTCTTGTTTCCAATTCACTTTTTATTTTAAGCAGGTTTGTACAGCTCTGCTGACTTACTGCAGGCTGAAATCCAGTTTACAAAGCAGGGAAGCCAACTACTTAACCTGAAACAGGCACAAAACTACTTTCAGGGTTACCATACATTATTTTCATTTCTGGTCACATGGGACTTTAAAACTTGGTCTTTTAAGAATGTAAAGATTTGTCTCAGCTTTTATGTTAAGAAAGCTGGAGGATGCAGCTCCCAGATGTTTTCTTCTCCTCACTATTTGTCCTGTATGCTTTTAAGGTGTCCTTGGAGTCCTCTTTTTGAGCACATACCCAGAGTAAAAAGAGGTATTGATATCCAAGCTAAGACACACTGGTGAAGACAGCAAGAGCAAACACACTTTCTTGGGCTCTTATTTACAAGGAGATGATTTCTAATATATTTTCATGTTTATACCACCCGTCTACCTTATCAAGCATCAAATGCTTCATCTCACACAAGTTTATAGTCATGGTGCTGACCTTTACATCCAGTCAGTTTTACCAATGGATAGCACATCTGACAGAAGTTTCCCTAGTGCCTGAACTTCACCTGGAGTTTAGTAGCATGCTGCTTTATCTCCAAATGCAATTACGGTTTAACAGAGCAATGTCTGAGCATTTCCTAACTAGAAAGAAGTCAGAGTTAATAAAGAGATGTCCATACTTCTATATACACACTCTGCTCTCTCCTATGTGTCTACATTTACATACACACACACAGACACACAGAACTCACATGCACAAATTGTATATTGTATGTATTCACACATATCAATTTAACATCCTCTCTTCTTTAATCAATTATCCATGATAATCCATTGTATTCCCCTAGGTACTTAGTCATCAAAGTCACTTTAAACCTCTTCTTGAAGATCAAATGGCTCTTTAATCCATTTATTTACAGTTTACTGAGTTATAGAAAATTAATCAGGATCATAAGTTAGCTACTCCAGCAAGCCCCTTCTGAAGCCTGCTATCATTACAAGCAGTAATTCTCAGGGAGCCAACAGGGTGGGGGCAGAAAGGAACAAATCTCCTGACGCCTGTTTCTCCCATCAGCCACCGCCAATGACTGCCTCTCTCTGATCCTTGTTTGATCAAGCCATACTCCATCAAATCCACTTAAATGAATTAGCACTACTGAGGTAACGGAAGAGCTAAGTAGTCTTAACTATGAAGTGTTTCATATAGTGTCTTGTGGTGTCTAGCAGGCTGGGCTAGAAGTTTTCCTTTTAAAGTCTGTTGGGCACAGTAACACATCTGTGAGAAAGTACGTGAATTACACAAGGGAGACCACATCTCTTTGAACTCTGGTAAAGTTTCTCTTTAGTGTTCCGTGCCTTCATCCAAACATTCCCTTCCTCTCACACAGTTCTGTACAGCAGGCAGCCCAACGATGAATACTTAGTGTCCAGCTTTCTGGATATTACCAATACTGAACCACTATAACCATTCCTTGACAAGGTTCAACAAATTTGGGGCCCAACAGTAATTATTACACATTCACATGCAAGCCGTGCATATTCACACCAATTCTTTACAATGGCAGAAACTCAAACAGCAAAAGGGAGACACAGGGAACACCTAAATGAATTTCTTACTACTTCTGCAAAGCCATATATTAAGATGAACGGTTATGCTCACATGCAAGCACAGATACAGCAACCCCTGAAATGCTGTCACTGCTTTTACAATTGCAGGAGCACAGAGGAGTAACAAAATATAGCTCAGGAAGTGAACAAAAGTGCCACCGCCAACTGGTTCTGCTGGAGGTGTTGATACTTCACAAAATAGAATTGGCTGGGCTGGGGTGAGAACTAGCTTCCCATTCTTCCTTTTGGCATAAATTCAGCAGCACAAATTACCAGGACTTCAGTTGTGTTTGTTCTCCAAAGAAGATGCTACAATCAGTGACCTACATTTTGCAAATGTATGTAGCACAACAAAACAAACACGCTAAACCTTTTCTGGTATTAGAATCAACCCACATGAGGACATACAACATAAACCTTTCCTTCATCACAGGGGATTTAGATATGATGTCACCACACTCAGAATCTATCGACATCACTCAATTTTTTGGACATGGTGATTCCAAACAACTTCACAAATGACCTCTCCATTTCCAATTATTTCTGTGGGTAAGTGACAATCTCATCAGACTAGAATGTTGTCATAGGGCAACAGTCCTCCCCCGACACATAAAATCTATTTACTTTATTTTTGTTACACCAAATAATCAAAATCAGATAATAATCATATCCTGTACGAAAGGCAACGTGTCTGGTAGCACTATTGCTCTCTCTTCCTGAGAACAGTGTTTCCATGCTACAGCTAATTCCTTTGTGCTAAAATACACTTTGTGTTGTGGAGTTTTCTTAATTACACACTCTCACAAATAAGTTGGGTCCTGACAGCTTCTGTGTCTTAAAAACTGTATTGATAAATAAATGCTATTTAGGCAAGTAGGCCACTTGGTATTCATTTAGTAGAATTATTGAATAAAGGCACTTGGTCTAGGATGTCAGAAAGAGAAAATTAAAATAGATCCTTCTAATTTAATGTGACAATTTCTTCTGGCTGCCTGCCAAGGAAAAAAAAAAATGTAGTGCTTTGTATTCCTGTACAATCATGTATCAGTAAGCATCTATTGGTAGGTCTTGGTGCTATCAAAGCATGCAGCATCTGCACCAGAGAGCCCTTTCCTTGCCTTTCCTTGCTCTGATGTATGTCTTCAGAAACACAATGAAGTCCTCATAAAAAGCCACACAGGGAAAAATAAAGCCCAGCCTAGTCAATATAACCTTCAATACCTTGCCCCTTTTTCCTGATTAGAGTACTACTTTATAATTACCTTAATCATCTCCCAAAACACTACAGGTATCAGACAAGGCAGTCAGGTAAAGACACAAGAAAGCCTTCATGAAGGATTCAGGCCACTGTCAGAGTTTCCTTCACTGTATTCACTGTCAGCACAGAGAGAACAGCCTGTGAATCCTGCACCTGGTTTCAGCATCCCAGGGACTTGCCCCTGACAGTTTTCTCTTTGTTCTCCTGGCCAGGCCAGACTTAACCTCCCCAAGCAGCCAGCCCAGGTGAGCTGTTTCCACACCACCTGACATCACTCCCCCATAAAAGGGGCTACTCAGGGAAGGTAATTTGCCACAGGCAGTTATTGTTCCCCTATCACGGTGTTTTTGTCAGTAACCTGTCCTTATCCCAATCCATGGAGGCTCTGTCTGTCTCTCCTGCGGGAGTGAGCAAGTGGTGTCTCATGCTCACCCACTGCTTGGGGCTATTTCAGGGTTTCATTCCTAAACTGCCCAGTCAAAAGCCATAGCAGTATTGAAAAAAAATTATCCATAAACATACAGTAAATAGAAGCAGGATGCAAGTCTTATGAATTGGAAGATACAGGCCACTTCAAAGAGAATTAGATTCACATTTCCCAAAAATATACAATATCAAGTCCAATGCTCAGAGCATGCTTGTTAACATACTAAAGGATCTCTATACAGGGTCTCAAAAAGCCATCGTTAATGGACTGTGTAAACATTTTTCAGCAGAGCACCTAGCAATCCTTGCTACGTGTAGTTCATTCTTCCTTTTGCCTAAGGAGAGAGCTGTGTATGCATTTCCTGGACAGGGGCAGAAAGGAAAATAACTCAGCTCTTTCCAAGCGCTGAAATTCCCACCAGAATACAAAGATGGAATTCTCTGTGCTCCCGCATTGCTGTGTAGGATAAAATCACTGGGGTCTATAAATACAGCTATGAGAAATAGGAAGCAAATCATACATTTCCCAGTGACCAAAAGATGGCAGTGTTTCAGAGCGTTATACGTATCTACATATGGCTTTGACTGGTTTTAGCTGTTGTCCTCATCATGGTAAAGAATCGGCTGAACTGTGGTTCTGTAATCCAATCATAGAGAAATGAACAAAAAGGGTTTATGCCACTTCATTAGAAGGTGACCTACAAAACTGTAGTAACCAACTGCAAAAGCTACTACTGTGCTCTGAATATTCTTCAAGACTAGGAAGCTGAAGCCATGTCTAAAGTTTTATATATATATATATACACGTGCACATGCTTGTAGGATAGATGTGGGGGTGTGTGACAGTAAAAACAGGTAAAAGGCTATAGCTTAAAAAGTTTTCTTCAACAAGGTCTAGGCAAGGAGCTGTACTGAGCTAAAGTTCACATCAGAAAGGCTGTAGGAGCTGTTGCATGGTAACCACACACAGGGAGGGAAAAACATGCCTATAGCTCTGAAAGTGCTGCAATTTGCTTTCAGTTGTGCAAATCACCTGAAAATCTAGCAGCTGCACCTTTTCAGTCTATATCAGCATCACTAACGTGGAGATGAGACATCACTATCAAAATGTCCCGCTCTTCTCCATCCCTTGACAAGAAAAACTTTTGTTTTCATCCTCAGCATCTGTACTCCTGCAACATTTATGGAAAAGTCTACATCCCTCAAATGACTACAGAGAGCTGCAAGCTCATTAAGCCTATTTTAATCGTCCTGTCGCAGGCAGATTTCAAAGAACTTCTATGTTTTTCAGCAAGCTGTGCCACACCCGACCTCCTATAGATGTACCAGCACATTAGGTAGATGTTGAGTAATGCAGGTCCACACAAAAGGGCTACAGAAAACTTGCAGAGACACTCTTCATCTTCCTGTGCAATTACCTAACTCTGCAGCTTCAGAAAGAACCAGAGCATCTGCTTTCTGTCTGTACTCATTTCACAGATTTGTACATTTCTAAGCCTCTCTGTTCCATACCAGTTTTCACCGAGACTTCATTAAGATTTCCTTTGCTTTTATGTGGGTGTATACTGTAGGCATCTTCCCTGGGTCCATTCATGATGCACAGCTAAGCCTGCTGAGCAGTCCCTCTTGAATATCCCACCACAGCCTCGCTGTAGCCTGTTAGCTTTCAGGGTTTTTCCTATGTTTTCTGACGTTTCAAAACTCTCACTATTACATTTAATTGTCTCATTTCCGTAATTTCATCTTGTCTTGATTGGCTTTCTTCATGCTGCAGCCATTATCTCATGGGAGGGCAATACACAACAGTCCTCTCAGAAGGGCCGATTGCCATGTTGCCCGAAATGTCTGTGGTCTCCTGTATCCCATGAGCGTTCCACAACACAGTAGTCACTAGTTGGAGTCTTCCCTGGATATAACCTTCCCGATTCACTTTTTTCTCCTCACTTTACAGACTAAATCTGTACTGGGTATGAGCTGTGTTTTTCTGGTGGAAAGAACGTTTGTATGTAAAACCCAGGGTTATCTGTTACTGATATAGGAAGACTTAGCAATAAGGAGGCAGGAAACCAGAGGAGGAGCAAAAAGATTTCATAGCTAAAGAAACTGAAAGTCAACCTGAAGAATAGTATCTGATCTTTGTCTCTTCTGCTGGATTTCCTTTTGATGCTACTGGCTTTAATCTTCAGGTCTTGGTCCACAGTCAGTAAAAAGCGGATGATATTATCCCCTCTACTTGAAAGATGTCCTTGTGCTCACAGAAAATGGTCTCTAGTGACTTCAATGTAGAATATAGGGTGTTGGCAAAACAAAAATAGGTTAAAATGGAACAATTAATTTTATTTTTCTTTTTCTTCGGGAAAGAAACCACAGCCAGAGTTCTTTCAGATTAAAGAGTGGCTGGAGCAAACAGCCAAAACACTGCACAAGTTTAGCAGAGGTTAAAATTCTGTTGAAGGACAAGAAAGTTCCAAAGAAAGTTATCACCCGCCTCAAAGTGGCTTTATGTTCCTGGGGTGGCTGTGCTGTGCTCATTAGTTCTGCAGTAGTGCAATGTTACAAGAGAGCTTTCTCTTCAATTCAGTTGCCTTGTTCTTACAGAGAATTACGAGAGGTCTGAACGTGCCCCCTCCCTCCCTAGACAGAAAATGGCAAATCACCATTGAAAGCAGATAAATACATGAAGCTGCCTAAGAGGTAAAAATCTCTGAAAAGATTAAATGAGCTGGAAGGGGTCCCTTCTAACGACCCACGAGCACCACCCAGAGAAGGACAGAAGCAGCTATTGCTGGCCTCTGAGGCTCACCTTTGCTGGACCTTAGTACCCTAAACAGAACGGTTTCGTTTCAAGGATCAGCTCAAAAGAGGATTGGAAAAGGGAAAAGCACTAATAACTTGGCATCACAGAATTATAAAAAGCCTGGAATGAAATTACTAGTGGCTTCACAGTCACTGGGAATGCACACTGCCCCACCAGAGCCATGTTCTTTCCAGAGCAGTCCACCTTGTATTGCTTCCATCAGCCAGTTATTTGGGGACAGTGACTTCACTGGTTGCTCTAGAGCCCAGCCAGCTTACGCCCAGAGACACATGAATGCCAGAGATCTATGGAGGTCAGAGACCTGTTACTTATCATCTCACACCCATAGACCAGTAACAAACCACACATCCAGAGATTAAATGCAAAAGTGATGTTAGGAAAAAAAAATTTACTCAAAAATAATTATGGTCCATCTATTGTTTCCCATTCTGTCTTTCATTTAGCATTTTTCAGCATCAGCAAGGTTTCTAGTAATCCAGCTTGTCATTAGCCTGTATGCTGCTGCCACTGTAACCACCTCCTTATCTCAGCACCAAATACTACCTCAAAAACATGCGTTAGAAATCTCATTTTAAAACTAAAAATAAAAATATGGCATTCCAAAGAAAGCATAAACCTCAGAAAATCAAAGGTGAGGCACTGCCTTTAAATCAATAATTTTGGATTAAGCATGAAGTGCTCACATCCCAATTCTTCTTTTACTCCTTGGATGATATTTTAAAATCTATAGCACCACATAAGAACACCCAAAACAGAAAGATGGGAAAATCCATTTTTATGAGAGGAACAGCAGATTGTGATTGTGCTTTCATTCCTTCCCAGGGACCAATACCTAACTTTGCTATAATAAATTCTCCAGTTTTACATCTCCCTCTATCAGTGTTTACATGACATGACACTTCTCATGTATCTGCCATGCTACAATATCTACAACCATATTCAACACACTATTTATTGCATGCAGTGCTTTACATAGTGTATACATCACCTCATAAAATACTGGAAGATGGAATAAAACAATGCTGAATAGTCCAGCATGTCTTTGCTGCAACAACTCCTGTGTAAAGCATGTGGAAAGAGGCCGTGGTGGAAGTGAAGTTGCTCACTGTTTCCTTCACTTTTTCCCAACAGGAAAACAAAAAGGAAAAAAAAAAATATATTTTTCTGCTTCCCCTACCACCTCCCTAACCTGACAAACTGCAGAGATCTCTTACACCCTTATTTTCACACTACCACAGCAACATGATCCCTGCATTTCTTTAGTCACCAGGTCCCACTATGCCAAATCTTTGTTGAGACTATGTACCTTTCTGGAAACCCCTGAATTAGAGGGGTTTCCAGAAAGATAGAGCTCCACCCAAGCAGATGCCCTCAATGGATAGTGAACACTAATGATCACTCCTCTCTTTTACTCCTCCTTATGCTCTCAGCCCCTGCCATTTTTGAGCCATAAACCTACACTGTGAATATCCAAAGCTATGGAAGAAATGCTGAGAAGGGGCAATGCAGAGCTATGGCTGGATGCAGTAGGGCTGTCATTACAAAAGGTCATTCAGGTCTTCAACCAGGTCCTGCCTCCATGCACCTTCAGAGCCTGTCCACTTCACCCAGAAATTCTTTCAGCTTTTTCTCACCCTCAGAAGTGTTTTTACCCATAGGCACCACAGGCACCCACATTTCTGATTCTAAAACACCACTGGTATTTTTCAGGGTTGCACACATAGAGAGTTAAACGCTACAGAGCACTTCTTTTCTTTCCAGACAAAAGTTATTAGAACATTCTCTCATTTTTACCTTCATTGTGACCTTCTCTCATCTTTCACCACTATACAACCTCTTCGATGTGCTTTTCCATCTCCCCCAAGCTGTGACACAACACAGCACAACACTAAACACTGCCAAACTCTCCAAGCAGCTATTTTACAGGACCACATATTTGTCCTCCTGCCAGGCATGTGATTCCCATCACCAGCAGCACAAGCTCTGCTGCAAAGCAGTGCCAGTCCATGGCTCACAAGCTCTCCACTAGCCTGGGCAGGTGCTGGTGGGTTTATGCTGTAATTGTGTTTAGTTTGTTGGGAGTACAGACTTATTTCACTCTTTTGCCTTCTAAGAATGAACTGGGGTTTTTTCAGTACTTTTACTACTGTTCTATATTCAAAAATATAACACACTGATAAGTCTAAGCTAAAATACCTCAGATATACAAGTGATTGCAAGATCACAAGAGTCAGAAGACTCCATTAAGCCACTGTAACTGCTCAGCTGTAGAAAAGGAGGAAGATGTCATTTCTCAATTGAACACACAGTATTTCACTCAGCTGTAGCATCTGCTCAGGAAAACACCAGCGACAGACTGCAGAATACATGTCACCTTTATGTGTACATAAATAATAACCAGGATGTTTTCTGTCAGTATTTTCTTTAAAAGTTAGCTATTTATAACTGTGGTAAGCACACCACTTGCTGATAGTCCATTCTTGGAATACAGTTCTTATTCAAGTAAATACAGTAATATTCTCGTTTCAAACTTCAGTAACACTTAGACTCTCAGCTTAAAAAACAAGAATAAACCTGCCCCAGAAAGCTAAATGGGGTCATCTTGGGGTCATCTAACTGGAACAACATTGTCCTAGCAGACAGCCAGCTGTTGTGACAAAATCATTGAGTTTTAATGACTTTTTGCTATAGTAATCCCACAGTGATTTGAGGCACTAAAAATATCTAGAAAATGGTAAGAAAAAGGAAAGGTAGCACTGTTAAGTAAACATTAAAGAAAGTGAACTCTCAGACAAAGAGCTGAAGGTTGCTTACTTAATCCATTGAATGTCAGAAAGAATTGTTTCAGGAGAATGAGGAGTGTGCTGCATCCAGATAGGTATTGATTTCCATGGACCTGGAGTTCTGCTGCACTGTTTAAAGTCACGGATCTGTGCTTGGGACGCAAATCCTGTGTTCCTTCTTTCAACTGCCATGAAGCTCCCAAAGGGGTTAAACTGTAAGCCAGGATGCATATACTTTAGGATGTTTCAACAGAGTCTGAGATGCAAGAAAGGGACTAGAAAAAAAAAATGATGTGCCCCTGAGAGAGCATCTGAGGAGCTCCCCACCATGGAGAGAGAAGTGGGCTCAGCTTGAAGAAGATGGCTCTACTGCAGAAGTTAAACACTACATGCAAATCACACCAGGGAGGTTCAGTCACACCATGACAAAATGCACAGGCAGCAGATCACAGAAAATCTCTTTTATGACACATGATGAAAGGATGTACTGAAATTTCTAACTGAATCGTGCCTGAAGTAGAAAATAGGGACAAGGAAGACAAGGCAATGGGTCCTGGGATTAGGAACCAAAGGCTCGGTTCTCAAGGCTTCAGCACTGTGTCACATTAAGAATATTTTCAAGTCACTCTATATTCATTTGACTCAGTTTCCTCTAAATATTAAATATTAAACAGAAATCATCAAAGCTAGGTGTGTGTTCTCTTTTTCAGAAGACAAAGCAATGGAACACAGTGATACAGTAGTTGTTTACAATGTAAATTTGGAACAAATTGGTGAGGTTTTATAGGTAGTTTACAGCCCCAGGCTAATGAGCTCCCAAGCGCACACACCTTTTGAGTTGCAGACTCAAGGGAGAGCAAGCCTTTCCCACCCTGCAGAGAACATCACGTTTACAGTATTTGCAGTCTGAGTGTCCCTTTAACAGCAGTCCTTACTTAGAAATACTTCTATCCATTAATCAGAAATAAATACAAAACAGTCACTGCATATAACATTGTGTAAGTGGCACAATAAAGCAGAGAGCGGCGTGCCCCCTGTCAGAGCAACCTATGCCCTACACAACTGAAGGGCTGGGGAGGTGGGGGGTGGTGTGCGTGGAATCTCATAGCCACAGTGAACAAACAATTCCATGCAGACTCCTATGCTGTAATAAAAGCAGCTGATGAGATGCTTTGATCCATAAAGAACGGAGTCATTAGGAGGGAAAGTAGGTGATGCGGCCTCTGTGTTTCATGCCCTCTATACTAATCCCAGACACATGCAGTTCTTTTCACTGCTTCTCTTGAAAGATGTTGAAAAATTAGTATAAAAAAATAAAACCTATTAAAAACAAAAAAATCTGAGAGCTGTACAGAGACAGAGGCAATGAGCACAATGGCTTTAACAACAAATCAAGGAGCGATTGCGATTGGTGAAAGAGAGGCATCCTAAACAGAAAATACTGGCAGCCCCTTAAAAGAGAAGAGACAGGTGGAATGTTGACCAGTAGTCAAAGACAAATTTAGGCAAGAAATCAGGTACAAGATTTGTTGCTGGATTTCTTTTTATAGTGTTGGTAAATAACCATTTTAGGAAGATTCGAAGATCATCAAAAGCAGCAGCCAGGGCAATTCTTTTCCAGAGGACAGGTGGGTCTAAGTGACTTTCTGCAGAGTCTCACCCCATCTAGCAGATGTGGTTGGTACTTGGTAGCCTCAGAGACATTCCCAAATGATACAGAGGTCAGAAGCACACAGCAGCAAGAAATCCCAGAGGTGGCTTTGGCCTTTTACACACCTCCCTTTCACGATCTTTCCTTAACAGATTTACAGCCCCTCTGAATTCACCTAGCAGAGAAGATGTATTCCAGGAATCCACAGCATAGTGATCAGACTTCCACCACACAGAAGCTTAGAGCTTCAGTGGCAGTGTGGAAACCATCTTCCACCAGCTAGTCTTTGGTAAGAAAGACACCAGGTGAAACTGGGTGGGCCATCTCCTTCTGGCCTTTTCCTCTTAGCCTCACCAATACCTTCTGGAGCCCTCCTTTTCTTTCTTCTCAAAGAATTTCAAAATACTGTGATACTTGTCTATACAAATAGACACTTTTCTGTTTGTCTTCATTACATTTCATTCTTTTATGTCAGCAGAAACAATACATAATTATATGACACACAAGCTGTCATAGTAAATTGATGTATCATGATAGGACATTATAATCTCACACTATCTAGTCATCTGTGTAATCTTTCAAGATGGTTGACAGAGGAAAGTTTAGAGGAGACACCTAGGACAAACAAGATACCAGAACATTCTTTTACCACAGAGCGTTTTGTGCATCTCTACTTTCCCATTTAAACAGCCAAAGCCAAGAAAGCGTGTAGAAACACAACAGAACTGGAACAGTGTGATGCAAGCATATCTCTCTGCTGTTTGGGCATATTCCTTAGGTGACAATAATTTTAAATTCTTGTTATCTTTTTGAACAAAGATGCTTGAAAAAAGCATGAGAAAGAGACAAGGAAGCACAGTGACACCAGAGAGGTCTGTCAGCACTGGCAACACAAGGAAACAAGTCAGTCTGCAGCAGTCCAAGATCTGAGGATCCAGAAAGCCCTCCTCCAGATGCCAGTTTCTCCATGGGATACCTTTGGTTTATCTCTCAACTTCAATTCATAAATCCTTCCCAGGGCACAGCCACTTGATTTGCCATATTGTACCAAGCATTCACCAGCCCCCTTTTGAGGCAGATTTGAGGAGAAGGGGCAAGAAGATAGAAGAGGAAGAGATGAAAGAATCTGTGATCACTGAAGCATTCATGCTTCCACCTGAAGTTCATTGAGAGCCCTAACATATTAGCAAGCATCTCAGAAACCCTCTGGCAAAGGATATTTTCTCCATCTTCCCCTAGTGCTATTCAAAGCAGAGTTTCACAGAGCTGAAGGCAAGAGAGGACCACTACATTCTCTCCTGTATCAGAGCAGCTAAGAATCTCAGTTAAATGGAAGTTTTTCAGTACACAGTGTTACTGTGAGAACACCGGTGAAGTTTGAAATGCTACTTATGCTTGAAACTTCTACAAGACCACCCTTGTCAGAATAAGTATGTGGATGAAAGATCAAAACTCCCAAGTTCTCAGCCCACCCGACACAGGGAAGCTACGTCTTGCCCTAAACACAACCATCAGTATGCCTCCCAGTAGGCAAGCAAGAAGGCTAGGAGAAGCATGCTCTGTGTCAATCTTCCAACTGCTTCAAGAGGAAAGGAGAAAATTAGGATAGAGTTGGTTTGCTGTAGACTGAGAAAACAGAAAACCTTCCAGAACAATGCAAACAAACAGCTGCTCTCCTGAAACATAAACAGTTATTCAAGTTAGTCTCAAAGGAGAGCTATGAATCCTGGGATTATGTTGAAGCCAATGCAGGCAGTACATTGTCCTCAAGACCCAAGAAGAAAAGGATAAATATGGAAGATCTACTAAACCAGCTAGAACTCCTGCATACAGCCACTCTTCCAAAAAAACATGTGGACTAGCTTGATACATTTCGTCCTCAGAAATTACTTTGATTTGTCTTTAAAAAACCCACAAAACAGAACAGAAACCCCATGAAGCACAGCTTCACTTTGAGAAGACACAAAGAATAGTGGAAACCACCGCTTTCATGGCAGTTTTTATAATAATTTCTAAGGCTCACTACTAAGCAATTGTATTTTTCTTCAAGATAAAATTTATCTAATTTAATCTTTGGATCTTTTTGCACCTTTGTTAGCTAAGTTGTAATGCTCTCCTACCCTGAGATGAGCTATTTCCCATCAATAAGTACCTATGCCCAGCGATAAGATCACTTTGCAATTTCATTTTGATTAATGGAGAAGCTACTACTGCTATCAATTGTTCTCACATTTTACTGCAAAAAACAATTGATTTTTTTAAACACACCAGCTAAAACAAAGAATCCAAGAAAAAACTGTTTCAGATCCAGACAAAACATATTTTCCAGACAATCACAAGCATCAACACATTTTACTTAAGGTAAACTCAAACCATTTTGTTGAATCTGAGACAAGTGCTTCCTGCAAATCTTTTGTGTTATTTAACAATTTCCATATTTTTTAGAAGGCTTCTTGTTTGTTTTTAAAATATGCTGCTCTCAAACAAGAGAGATTCAAGGGTTTGTGTTGAACTGTTGAATCTGTTTCAGTATTTCCAGAATGCTCAAATGCTTTATTTTTTTTTATTTGGGGTTTTTTGGGTTTTCATCTTCAGGTTTGTGGCAGGTTTTTTTGTTTGGTTTTTTTGTTTGTTTGTTTTCTGTTTATATATCTCCCTTTGCTCTGCATTTTTCAAAACAATAGGGATGGGGAAAGATCACTACAGTGAATGTGAACTTTCCCAAATTTTCTTATTCTCCCTTAAATGTCTTTTTTCTAAAAACTGTCCAGTGATAAGTGCCCTCACTCTCCTTGTAGGTAATCGAGATATTAATGCATCTACAGTGTTTGACTGGAATATCATAAATAATCCTGGCACCACCCACTAAGACAGTATGAGTGCAAAATATCAATTAGCTGGCTTACAAAGACAGCACTGGCCATCCTGGCACTGAATGTGGGAAAAACAGTATGTGATCATGTAATCAAAGGTTGGATCACAAAGCTCATGCACAAGAGGACTGAGTTAAGCCTGCACAGACAAGTACCTTAATTCTGTCATTTATAAACTCAACTGGCATTTCCTGAACACTTGACTTTGCAATCTGAATAGCAGTAATTAATTTAGGGGTTGTGTGTAACTAATGATGACTAATATGATAGACCCATAATCATCTACCTATCATGGTGGTAAAAGAGAGATGCTTAGATAGCCAAGTTTTTCCCATAATTTCATCTGAATAGCAAATAAGGCAGAGCCTGAGTCTGTTCTGAAGCTCACAGGGCTCGGAGTTAATAACACGTTGGATAGCAGTCTGCATGCTCTTCTAATTTACACAATAGCACATACCTTCCCACTGCATTGCCAAATGCAAAAAGGAGCATAGATTTCACCCCTTGATGATACCTTCTCTTGAACACAGCAATTGCCACCTTAGAAAGACCATTGCACTTTTTCAGTGGTGTACCACCCCGTCGTTCAGGGCGCAGCGATTCTTTGTCATTACCCACCAGTGTGGATACACCAGATATGCGGGTAACACTAGTGGGAGAATAATTTTCTTTTGGTGTGAGAATTGTTAGTTTTCATTTAGTTTTCTTATTTCCCAGTTGTTTTTTTTTAAATTCAAATCCCTATTTAGAAGTACTTGAATGTTGCTGTTGTGCTGGCTTGGTCAGTACTTTGCTCAAGACTGTTTTGAAGCTGGCAGCACTTCCATCCGTTAACAGCAGCAGGTGAGAAAGGCAAGTCAACAATAACGGCCTGCCAATCACTGTTGCTCAAGGAAGATTCTGGGTTCCAACCTGAGTCTAAAGCAGTAACAGGAAATGGGCCTTAACAGACTTCTTGCACTGCAAAGTAAAACCAGTGTGGCTAGAGGAGGGATTTTCTTAAAGAAGATTATCTTCCAACTCTTCATGTTAACATCCTCAGATAGTCAAAAACAGGGAAATGAGATGACAGTAATCTTTGGAACATCCTAAGAGGTATGTTAACAAGTACTAAAGGCATGCATAAAATGTAACCTGGTATATTTCAAACATTAAGAGTCTGGAATTACCATAAAGAACCATGGCAACAACAGGCAATTAATTCACACTTATTCAGATTACCATAGAAACTGGACCAACATACCAGAAATTATCTACAATTTCTCACTCCAAACATTCAAGCACGGTCTATAATTTCCATAGTAATTGACTGCTTGTAATAATCACAGAAATATTATAACATCTCTATGAAGCACCATGAAATCTTGATATAATGAAGGTCAAACATATTTTTTTAAAAACCTGCAAAGCTTTTGCCTGTATTATAATATATAGCATGGGAGCGAAAAAAAACCTTCTCATCTTCCAACATGGTACTGCAGGAGAAATTAACACTATTCTGTCAGATGAAAAGAAAAATGCATTTACATCATGACAAATCACAACACAAAAAGCTGCTGAGGCAGAGCAGAACTGCAGTGTGCAGAGTAAAGTCTGTGTGCCTCGCCTCTTTCTCTTTTTTCCAAGAAGTCTCCCTTAGCTCAGAGTTTGGCAGCCTTTTTGTTGCTAAAGCTTGCTGTAGAAAAAAAAAAAGACATCTTTCAAAATCTATAGCTCTTGCAGGTACCTCTGCAACAAGACTATGTGAAACCTCTATGTCCTCAGTAGGATTGTCCTTGACTCCTTGTGCTTGTTCATAGCTTTTTCAAATCCCTAAATACTGGAACTTATACTGAAAATACTGTTGACCCTACTATAAGACATGGGTATCGTTATATCCAGTATGACTAATCCTATAAAAAAACCCCAATACTTGGGTACTAGATACAAGGGATTTTCAGCAGCTTCAGTTAAAGTATTGCCAGCTAAACCATTAAAACATAATTCAAACTAATTGACATTATTAATAAGGCTGGGGAATCACTGATTCAGTGGAGTTTTGAAGGCATCGGGCAGGTAGGACTGGAACAGAAGTGAATGTGAATTTCTCACCCAAGACTTGTGACAAGGAAGAACAACTCAGAAGAGAAACCGCCTGTTCCCTTCTGACTCTAGACTGTGGATAACTGCCCTCCCCATGCTAAAATTCATCTCTGAACATTTCCCCTCACCACCACCACCAGCCCACAAGTCCATTACTTATTTTGCATTACACATGACATACTTCAAAGCACAAGGAAGTCAATGGGAACATTCCCATTAACTCCAATTGCCCTTGAATCAATTCTTCAGAGCAGTTTCACACCAGCTGAGCTTCACGGCATTTTGCCTGAGTTACTCCTTATTTACACTGGCAGTAGAGATTTCTGTCAGTGAATGCAAGAAGCCTTGTACATATCATTTCACACAAAAAATAATTAAAAGACAATCAAACATTTATCGTCTATGGGAAAATCAGAAGGGCAATTACCTTGCACTGAACATTTCCAAAACATACTGTGAAAGACAGTTCTCTCTTAAAAACATGGCCAACTTGAGAAGATCAATGTCAAGGTCTTGCTGGACAAAAACTTAGTGAGTTACTGAAAGTGACTGAAATACTCAGAACTTGTAGCCCTGATTTGGATAAATATCCACTTCCAACCTTTTGCATAGCTCCCAGTTAGGCAGTAAAGCATACAAAGAAATTCTTGTATGCAATGTTTTCCTATGCCAGTGGCATAATAATGTTTTAAAAAAATCAATATGCCCACTCTTTTTTTCTTCTCAGAGCACCTAACTTTAGGAAGTCCACAGAAAGAAAGGATGCAAAATCTGTATTTCAAACTGTATTGAACATCAAAGTTCAGTTCTTACTTGTTTAGCAAACCTGGTAGACGATCATACCAAAACCACCACCTTGTCTGACAGAACTAGACATCAGGTATCCTCAAATATACGTGAGTTACTGAATGACTTCGTGTAAGTCTCTAGTGGGGGTCTGTCATTATAACACCAGATGTTGCAAGGATATTGTAAATCATTTGTCACTGATTCTTGAAAAGCATTAATTCTTGGCTGAAATTGCTAGAGAGTGATACAGTGCTGTACTGTTCATTGTACTTGAATGAATTTTGGTTTGGGGTTTCCCTTTTCATCCCCCATATTTTTGTCAGGAAACTCAATACCATAAGGAAGGTACAAATTTCTCCAGGCCTCAAATGCACCTCATAAAGCATCTGAAGTTTGGGCTTGCTGAGAGTCATAAAGTTAATCTAGCTCTGCCTCTCAGCCTTTACAACTGCTGGAGCACATCGCAATCTGTAAGCCAAGCTTCTCTCCAAAAGGCTGTGCGATTTGACAGGTAGCTTATCATTCAAGGCCTTCGCAAGCACCACCTACACAAAACATCAGCTGCAATGTCAGCTGTGCAACTGGCCACGTTTCCTGACAGCTGTCAGGTTCATGTCCACATCCCAGCCCCTCACAGGCACAGTGAGAGGCCAAGGACACCCACAGCACTTTGTAGCATGCACAGCCCACGCGAAGCAGGCACAGACATTGTGGCCACCTGGGCCTCCTCCTGACAGGGCAGCTGAGGTTCACAGACGTCTTCTACAGCAACTACAAGTGCCATTTCCCTTCTGTGAAAGGGACCTCACAGGAAAGAATTAAGGCCTGTGAAACATTTGGAGACGCTAGACGAGGGGCAGCACGGTTGTAAAGCAGCTGAAAAGCAGATGCTCAGCATGGGCAAATTATCACATTTAGGTGAAATGTCTGACCCTCTGGCAAGGGTCAAATAAGGAGCTACTCCCAAAATTTAAAATTCAGAGACACCATTCAGTATGGTGTAGATACCTGCGATTTTATACCCGTGTGTTTTCACTGAAGTTATTATGTCAGAGTATTAACAGTTCCGATATTTTGCTGACTCAGTGCCAGGTCCTGGATGAAGTTGATGCTTCAGAAAGACCATCACTTCTTCTGAAAAAGCCTGCTGTCATCTCCAGAAGAGGGCAGTGCTGGCTTAAACTAGCAGGACACAGGCCCTCGGAAAGTCTTGCCTCCCAAGGGCACTAAATTTCTTAAAGCAGAGTCTCAGTCACAATATTGCAAAGATGTATAAAAAATACAACACTATGCAGGAACAAACAGTAGAGCAGTCCTGAGCAAGGCACCAAGTTTTGAAACATTTGTCAATGACATTCATATTTTGCCTTGAGATTTGGGCAGAAGCTGGGTCTGTTTCTCACAACCTTTCTGTCTTTAGAAAGCCCTGGACAGGTTAGATGAATTGCTATTTCTAGGAAAAGAAAGTGATTGGTAGCAGTTGTTATCTCTCATTTGATCTGTAGAGCTCAATCTGCTTGTTCCTTTTATCAGAGGCATAAGGAAAAGGTTTCAAGCTCAGAATGACACAGATATTACTCCCAGGGGGCAGAGGGAAACTTATGGGAAGGAGCTTGTGGTTCAGATCCTCCTATTACCTGCATAACTCTCATGTAAAACCAGCAAAGAAACTGCAGGGACATAGAACTGACGTTACTTAGAGAGCTGAGGCTCAGGGACTAAGAACTGTGAAAGGACTCTTTGCCTTCAAGCGACAGAAAGGGAAATGAGTTGTAGGAATGGTACAGAAGTACCCTCCTTACCATGTAAGAGTAAATAAAGGAATTAAACCTCAGCCTGCTTTAGGCAGATCCTCTAGCTTTCCTGACAACCACCTGCCCTTGCTAAGCAGAAGTAATGACATTTTGAGGAACCGCATGTGCCCTGGGAAGAGGCAGCCAGAGGAAGATGTTCATCCACATGCGAGGCTGGGGTTATGGGTTCACACCCTAGATGATCCAGACTAGTGTTGATCTCCTTGGCTGTGGGTGATTCCCAAGTAACACATGGTCCTGTGAGTAAAGCAAACTCAGAAAACACCGTAAGAGAATGGAGCAATTCAAACTCCAGCCAGAGCCGAAGCTCATGGGAAATTGAAAGAAAGATAGGAGGCTACTGCCAAGGATTTAAACAGAGCTTCGTTATGTATCAGCAAGAAATGGGTGCCAGGAAAGCGGAGGGCAATCAGAAGATAGCTTTGTCTCTGACAAGTTCCATTCCTGACAGGTTTTGAGTCTGATCATTTGACATTTTAAAGAGCTTTTAGTTATTTCAGGTACAGGAGGTTATGAAATGCAATTATAGGAGCTGGAGGAGGCCTGCACACCAGATAAAAAGCTGCCAGAGACGCTTTCAAGCAAGAGCTTGCAGGGAAACCGAAAGCTTTATGCACGTTTTAACACAAAGAACAGGAGCACTTTCCAGATCATGCTTGTACCTTGGGACCAAGCACAAGGAAACAAACTTCTGGAGAAGCTGTGAAAACACAGGAACTCAACCCAGAACAAAGTAAAGTCAAGCTTAGGAAACGTTGACAATGGCTTCACACTGTAAACATGATAGAAATAACAAGATAGTACTCAAAATAAATCTGGAAAAGAAAGGCCACACAAAGGCCAATGTCAGGGCACTGCAGGGGCCAATGGCTGGGAGGGTGGAGGACTCCCCTGGGTGCATGACGGCAGGGCCTAGCAGCCAGGTCCTGTCCCACCACCCCAGCCAGGCACAGGCAGCCAGGGGGAACCAGGTCAGACCCCTGCACCTCTCCAGGGATGGGCCAAGACTGGACTGGGATGTGGGCCTGCAGGTGGGGGATTGCGGTCAGGCCCTGTGATGGGAACCAGGGTCAGACAGAACAAGACCCTCAGGGCCCTAACACTAAGTGAAAACATGCCAAATTCAAGAAAAGAAGAAGCCCTGCAACACACGACACTACTACTCCTCAGAGTTAACAAAAAGTACAACCTAAGACAAGGACCAGAACTTCAGGGGGGAACAGGAACTACAACATAAATTTTTTGGAAGAGGTAGTGATGCATGTCCAGTGTGGAGAAGAGGGCTACTCCTACTCAGTGAAACACTCTCCACAAAGTAATTGCAGAGTAAGAAGGGATTAACAGCAGTGACAGAAGCTGTCCATTTAGAAAGAAAAGGCATTGTTTTGACATTTCAAATATTGACACATGCACAAGTAAATGGAGTGGCAGAAAACCAGCCTGATTTGCTGTGTTGAAACTTTGAAGAGAGCAAACTAGTTAAGAGAAAACAGTAGCTTGCCTTTAAGATGGTGATAACAGGGGAAGCAAGTATTTTCTCATTGCTATTAGAACTAGAAGAGAACGAGAACAGTCTTATACCAGTATTATTACACTTTCCATGTCCAGCTTTGAGTAATAGGCAGGACTAGCAGAACCTGAGCCCTCATCAGCATCACTGTACATTTCCTACATGTATGTTTTCATAGTGAAAGTCAGTGCTACCGGGTAGTGTGGACTTCCACGTGGCATTCCTCTCCAGTAGTCTATCATTAAGTGATTGACACCCAAGCCAACAAACAAAACTAATTTTCCCCCACAGCTGCCCCACTGGCTGAGTCCTAGGAGGTTTTAGGTATTGCTCCTTAGAAATACAAACCACTAGGTATCAAAAAGGTTTTTGCATCCAATATAATTGCCTTCAAAAAGCTTTACATTACCCAGCATTTTAGCACAACTTGCCAAAGGAGGATCTAGGTATTCCTCCACTCCCTTATGTCAACGGTGTTCAGAAGCAGTCCTGTGACTCATTTGTAGAGCGTTTTCCTTTGAAGGAAATGGGAACTTTCACTTCCACAGAATATGGATCAGTCTCAAGTGCAGGAAAATATAGGTAAAGGGCAGGGCAGGGGAGAAGAGGGATTTATAAAGGGATGGTAAAGACTACCCCCATCCCAGATTCCCCTGGCAACACTTACTGGTTTTGTAATTACACTTGCCTTTAAAATTATTTCTCCTCCTTTACTGTTGTGGGAAAAGTTCACATAAACAAGGGAATCATCTGACAATACATAAGGGAAAGAGTGAAATTATTCAATGCAAAAGTGCTTTGAAATACACAAAAGGAATGTAATAAAAGAATTGCAATCTCTTGGATAATCTGTAACATTAATAGGCACAGTCATGCAGACAGAAGTTTGATTATTTCTTTGCCCCCCCAGTCTGGCACCATGCATCAGGGTATCTGAGAGCCTAAATTATCTTCTTAATGCACATACAAAATACTGTTTTCATTAAAATGATCAATTACCTAACTTTTCCATTTTTCTCTTTACCTTATCATATTCCTTCTTTACTTGAAGGCTAGGGATTCCACTTGTTCTTTATAGAGACAAACTCATTGAGCTAACAACTGAAATCCCTGCACGTGCAACGCTGCTGGTGTGTTATTTTACTGATTCAGTACAATCAATTCAGGATGGTTTCTTTAGAAAAAAACCAAAAAACAACCCACACATATCTGGGATTCTTTAATGAGAATATTACAATACTGGCATCACATTGAAAGGGTGAACTCCATCTGCATCCTGAGTGATTCTGAGGATAGGACACTGCTACAAAGCTAGCCAAAGGCAGGTTTTTCTCAGGTCTTGTAAAACATTGCCTATGCTTCATCTGGACTTCTGGATAGGACACTGCTACAAAGCTAGCCAAAGGCAGGTTTTTCTCAGGTCTTGTAAAACATTGCCTATGCTTCATCTGGACTTCTAACTTGCAAGAATTGGAGAGAGGTGGATATATGTCCTGTGATTTTACAAATGAAGCAGTCTAGATCCATTTATTCTGCTAGTAAAGCCAGTAAGAAGGCAACCAGTGATAATGCAGTAGTCACAAGCAAGCAGGCTTTATCATTTCAAATTGGAGGCTGACTGACAGAGGAAATATGTTGCTGGATAATTCACAAGGGCATGATTAATGCAAGACTTCCAGTAGATTTATCATGTGACAGACCATGATGGAAAAAAAGCAGTGGGTGAGAAGGGGTATATTGAATACAACGAAGAAAAAGAGGAAATGCAGCACAGCATTTGCCAGGATCACTCTCTTTGATTTCATTTTAGCAACAGTTGGACATAAAAGTCCCAGTAGCTTTATGTAGCAACCAGTCAGCTATTAGGTGCTAGTCTGTGATAGTCCAACTCACTTAGGTAACAACAATTAAGTTGCTGTGCTAAATGACTGCTGCTGATTAAATGCCACAGTGCAGGTGCTATTCTGATTTACATCCATCATGTGAAGAGTGTGGCTTAATGCAGATGCTGATGGTATTTACAAATTAGTGGCTGGGGCTGATGGAAAGGCAACAGAACCTCAGTCAATAGCTGGGCTGCTTTAATCACAGAGGATGCACTCAGACCAGGTGACCCTTTTAAAGCACCTCCTTTTACTGAGAGGGGGAAATCTCCATACCAGTAAAAATAAGCAGCTTCTTGCAGAAACCACCCCTGCAGCCTCCCCCTTCTCCACCAGAACCCAGCCACACAAAGCTGCGACACACAGGGCCAAGAAATCTCTGTTACTACTTCCATCTTTTATCTCCCTTGCACTCGTACCATCAGCATCCAGAACTACAAGGGACATCACTCAAGAGAAGAGGCACCTAAGGGTACTTCAAAGCTGCAGCAAAAGGTTTCCACTAATCTCTGCTGTGGGCTTTCATTCTCCCCTGTGATTTCTTCTTCCCACAACCCCTTAAGCAAAGCATCTGGCATGTGGTTAGTGTTGCAAACATGTCAGCATAGCTTGCACATCAGGCAAAATCAGTACCTCTGCCTGCCAGACAGAAGTCACGTCTTGAGAGTGGGGAGCTCCTACAGACAGCGCTGCAGAGCAGAAGCAAGAGACAGTACACAAAGAAAGCAGAAGGTTCTGGTTTAAACCTCCTCTGTAATTTGCTGGCAGAATCCTTGACAGCTCTTGCTGTGTTTAAAATTGGGCTATCTCAATCACTTATAAAACATAAAAGGGGCAGATATAAGCTCTGATGTGAGAAGTTCCTACAGCTGGCAGAAGGGAAGATTTCTCAAGGAAGTATTCCTCTAGGCTAACCCTGCTCCTCAAAATCTTTTCCTGAGAGTCTGCTGCTGGCCACTGCCAGAGCTGCATTCACTGACCCACATGGGCTTTTCTTCTGATCCAGCACAGCCACTCCTGACATTCCAGCCAAACTGTGTCTGTCTCCTCTGCCATTGCCACAGCACTGTCTGAAGAGGTACTCTCCTTCTGAGAAGGGGGACTTTGTGTTTCACCCAGCTGATGGTAAGCTTCATGAAACTGGGAGAGCAATTGTGACAATGCTGTACTACAGTATGCCAGGAAAACAGGTAAAAACCAAGGTAAACATCATAGAATCATAGAATGGTATGAGTTGGAAGGGACCCCAAGGATCATAGAGCTCCAACCCCCCTGCCACAGGCAGGGCCACCAACCTCAGGCCTGGATCTACACTAGGTTGCCCAGGGCCCCATCCAACCTGGCCTTGAACACTTCCAGGGATGGGGCATCCACCACCTCTCTGGGCAGCCTGTTCCAGCACCTCACCACTCTTTCTGTAAAAAACTTCCCCCAATATCTAATCTAAACCTTCCTTCCTTTAGTTTTAATCCATTCCCCCTTGTCCTGTCTTTGTCTATCCTTTTAAAAAGTTGAATCCCCTCCTGCTTATAAGCTCCCTTCAGGTACTGGAAGGCTGCAATGAGGTCCCCCTGCAGTCTTCTCTTCTCTAGGCTGAACAAGCCCAGCTCCCTCAGCCTCTCTTCGTAGGGCAGGTGCTCCAGCCCTCTAATCATCTTCGTGGCCCTCCTCTGAACCCTCTCCAACAGTTCCACATCCTTCTTGTATTGGGGGCCCCAGATCTGGACACAGGACTCCAGATGGGGCCTCACGAGGGCAGAGTAGAGAGGGACAATCACCTCCCTGTCCCTGTTGCCACCCCTCTTCTAATGGAGCCCAGGACACCATTGGCCTTGCGAGCTGCAAGAGCACACTGCTGGCTCATGTTAAGTTTCTCATCCACCAGAATCCCCGAGTCCTTCTCAGCAGGGCTACTCTCAAGGAGCTCTTCTCCCAGTCTGTATCTATGTCTGGGATTCTTCACCAAAAAAAAGCCAGTTAAAAGACAGCCCTCCTCTGTAGTCAGATGTTCTATAGTTAAACGTGGGAATACAGCAACTCACCTCTCAGAGCTGGTTGATGACAGTCTGTACAAAGAGGAAGAGAAGCACCTTCATACCTCTGCAGTCAGTTTCTTTCACCACTAGCTCACGGTTGACAGAAAAATCTAAATGCCAAGATGTTAGAAGACTTGATCTGACAGTGCAGACAGAGAGAATCTTAAATTCCACACAAAGCAGATCTAGCAGTATGCTGAGGTAACAGTTATGCCCAATACATCAGCATCATACCTAATAACTACCCCAAGGGTGGAAACCACTAGAGCAGAACACATATCACAGGAGCCCCAAAATTCTGTTTGAGGATGTCTATAATGCCATGGTCAGCATTCCTGGGCTGGCAAGAACAATAAAGGTTGGTAGGCTAACCCATTCTTGTCAGTGAGGGAAAAAAAAGAAAAAAAATGAGAACACATGAACAACACAGATAAACTTCTGTCTCCAGCCAAGAGGCAACTGTAGGAAGACTGCTTGGACAGCTTGCCGAGCTATGAGAAAACAACTGACCTTCAAAAATAACACTCCAATTATCATTCAGTATTTTTTCCTCCATCCTGAACCAGTTTCATCTGTATTTTCTCAAGTAGCTGTGTTCATTCTATGGTTATAGCCTTATTTTTCTTGTTCATTTCATCTCCCAGCTCATTTTAAATGATTTCTAGTGAGCAGGAAGAGCAAATATAAACAGGTAAGCATTTTCAGAGTCTAAATAGCTGCTTCACCTGCAACTCTCAGCTAGAGCTTGTGCAGAATAAAAGGTTTGCATCAGTCAACCCCAACATCCAACCTTAATCTTCATATATTACTGAGCTTATCTTTGTGTATTGCTGTGACAGAAACTGCTCATATATGAAGAAAATGAGCAGAGCCCTGTTATATTATTTACAAGGTGTCAAAAAGACGCCCAAAGGTTTAAAAGACAAATAAAGAAGAAAGCCTCTGCCTCTGAGATTTTAATCTAATTGTGAGGAGACAATGTTAGTGGTCCCAGTTTCACATGAGCAGCATCACCACTGGACAGACTGGTGGTACACATGTGTGGAGAGCCCAGAGGTTCTTTTACTGACTGTTGTACAAAGCCTAATGTTTTCAAATTAGCGTTTCCACATTCACATTTCCAGATACCAGCCTGCAAGATGCACATGATAAAGGACTTCCATTATTTATATAGGTTATGAACAGTGACTCTGTGCTTGACACAAAAAAACTCAACCCAGAACAAACACCTCTTCAACAGCTTTTGAATGGCTACTTGGTTGAAAGAAATTACGCTATTAGAGTTGGTCTGTTGTATTCTTTGTTTTCATGGTTAGCCAACAATATCAATAATGGTGATGTTTTGGAGGGGTTATGATTTCTAAATTACACTTATTGACCTTACCACGAAAAGATAGAATGACTTTTTTAATTCACAGGGATTAAATTTGTGGTAGCCAACATGCAGCCAGCTTTCTGTGCAGCCTCAAAGTGTTCTTAAGCAGCCACTGAATGGCATTGGATTAATGTGATCAGGAACAGGATCTGAGGCTGGGGAGTTCTGAGGGAAGTATAGCACAGGTTACAAAACCAAACATCAGTGATGTACAAGAAAGATACTCAGATATCAGCTAACAAAATCATCACAGAAAGTGGAAGCCCTACGTTACAAGGGGACACCAAGATTGCCTTGTTTGGCCTAGAAAAATAGAAAGGGAAAGAGAAGGTTGACAGGTGTCAGAGCTGATTTTTATGAACATGTGAAACACTGTGAACATGAGCTAGGGAATAAAGCTATTCAAGCCAAAGAGACAGACAATAAAGACAGGTAAGGAATAAACTTAGCCCACAGATTAGGCCTGGCAATGCAATTTGATTTGCAACCAGCCTTCTAATGGGAGACAGAAAGAAGAGAGCAGGAAGATGTAACTACTTTTAAATGGAGATTGATTAGTCTGTGGAAGAGACAGCATGATGTGTTTGCACCTCAAGAGTCAGGCTCGATGATCCGGAGGAGGAGGAACTCTCTTGCAACCCTACACAGTTTAAGCCACAGGAACAGGGATGGAATCCAAGCGCTGTGTTATGACACAGAGCAGTAAACCAAAAACCATGCCTGACACAGCAACGATGGCTTGTGATCCAGCATGCACTTGGCCATAAACAAGGATTTAAATCCAGCTCTGCTCTCACTTCCACTTGTATCCAGTTCAGAAGATCTAATGGAGCAGCCAGGAGGTAGGAGAATGCTGCTGGGCAGGTCAAGCTCTCGATGCAGGCTCATGGGACTAGGATGACCCTTATGCCAGGGGATTTTCTACTGTAATTTCTACTGTCAGAGACAGCTGAGCAAAACACCTTGTAGACAGGCTCTACGTTTTCCTGCTAAATAACTCCATCTCATGCCATTGTGAATGGATTCAGGATCTAATACGTACAGCTCAGCAGTTTCTCTCTTCAATTAAAACTTATCAGAGAGAGCAGAGAGCTGTACAGATAAAGTGTCAATAATACATCAACATCTACAGAAAAGATGTACAACAATATGGGCCCATTCTCTGCAGTTCAGTGGGGCTGGCAACAGTCAGCTTAGGAAAAGCTGCTCTCCTCTTCACACAGAAAGATAAAAGCCTAGATTTGTGCTGTTGCTTTTTAAAGACCCTTAAGATAAGTGGCTTGCCACTGCATACAAGTTGGGGCCAGAGAGATTCTATGAAAGATGGAAAAGTGTGTGTCTGTTCAATGAAACAAGATTGTTTTACCCAGAGCAAAGCAAGACTAAACTGCTGAGTTCACTGGGGCAAAGTCAATCTCCTTTCATCAAGGAAGGCTCAACAAATGGGAAAGGTGATTTCTAGTTTTCACACTTAGAGGGTGATCTGTTATACTTCCCCAATCACTATTACTGTTTAAAGGTAAAACCTATGGGTTTTACATGTTGTGACCTTTATCTGTTGTATACTGCATCTCAAACCCAGAACAAGAGCTGTCTATACTACCTGGCTTCATAAAATTAGCCACAGAAGTTATTGCCACTTTATTTGGCTCTTTGGGATATAGATCATATATTAACATAGATCAGCATCTCATTAGCTGAAGATGATACTGATACCACAGGCATTCCAGTCAGAAGTTGCTGTGGCACCCCTGTCTTTTATAAGCAGCCAGAGTACCTGGAGTATCATGAGCAATTTCCCACAAAGCAGACTTGCTTCACAACCCTTGACCAGCAACCTGTACTCCAAGACTCTGGATCATAACACACAGTGTTATTTTACCCTCACTCATCACCACACATCTGCTCAGGTTTCCACCCAAGCCATCTGCTCTGTCCCCAGACAGCATTGGTCAGTGGTAGAGATGCAGAGGACATTTTTTATCCAAGATGTTAGTGAGCAGCTACCTATACAGCTCAGCCCTGCTGACAAGGGGAGAACATAGAATGGTTTAGGTTGGAAAACACCTTCAAGATCATGGAGTCCAACCATCTATCCAGCCCTACTATGTCCCTCACTAGACGATGTCAACAAGCACAACGTCTATTCTACTTTTAAACACCTCCATGGATGGTAACTCAACCACCTCCCTGGACAGCCTGTTCCACTATCTGACAGCCCTTTCAATAAAGAAATTCTTCCTGATATTCAACCTACACTTCCTCTGACACCACTTCAGGCCCTTTCCCCTTGTCCTGTCACCAACTACCAGGGAGAAGAGACCAACCCCCACCTCACTACAACTACCACAGGTAGTAGACAGTGATGAGGTCTCCCCTTAGTCTCCTTTTCTTCAGACTAAACAATCCCAGCTCCCTCAGCCCCTCCGCATAAGATTTGTCTCCCAAACCCTCCACCAGCTTTGTAGCCCTTCTCTGGACATGCTCAAGCATCTTGATGCCCTTCTTGTAGTGAGGGATCCAAAACTGAACACAGTACTCCAGGTGCAGCCTCATCAGCACTGAGTACAGCACTGAGTACAGCTAAAGGATCACTCCCCTACTCCTGCTGGCCATACTGTTCCAGATGCAGGCTGGGATGCCATTGGCCTTCTTGGCCACCTGGGCACACTGCTGGCTCGTATTCAGCTGGCTGTTGATCAACACCCTCAGGTCTCTCTCCTCCAGACAGCTCTCAAGCCACTCCTTTCCAAGCCCATAGCGCTGCATGGGGTTGTCGTGACCCAAGTGCAGGGGACAGCACTTAGCTTTGTCCAGGTCCCTCTGTAGAGCCTGCCTACCCTCTGGCAGATCAACACTCCCACCAATCTTAGTATCATCCACAAATTTACTGAGGGCACACTTGACTCACTCATCCAGGTCATTGATAAAGGCATTAAACAGAACTGGCCCCAGTACTGAGCCCTGGTGGTGAACAGCCACCAGCTGGATTTAACTCTGTTTACCACAACCCTCTGTGCCCAGCCATCCAGCCAGTGTTTCACCCAGTGAAGCGTATGCCCATCCAAGCCACGAGCCACCAGATTCTCTAGGAGAATGTTGTGGGAAACAGTGCCGAAGGCCTTGCTGAGGTCCAAGTAGGCAATGTTCACAGCCTTTCCCTCATCCAGTAGGTGAGTCACCTGATCATAGTAGGTGACTGTCAGTCAACACAGCAAACAGCAGTGCTTCAGACTACACCCTCAGCCATTAAAACTGCTGTGAAACAGGAGGCTATGACAAAATTCTACAATGAAAATTAAAAAAAAAGAAAATCACTTTATCCCTCTTCTGTGTAGTACCTGCACCACCACAACAGTGACCAGATCCAAAGTAGTACTTGTGTTCTACAACAACATAATTGTGTTCTGTAAGCAATTAAGTCCAGAAAGAGAAAGGGAGACTACTACTCAATGGCTTTGCTAGGGGATGGTTAAAATGTACCAATACCTTTGAGGTAACAGAAGAAGGACACAGGACCCCTGTGGCTTGTAGTCCCTGAGGGAAGCAGATACAGGCATCAGGACAGGGCACAATTCAGTAGAAGATTCACAATTCTTCAAGGAGATGAGGTCAAATCACTGTCAGGGTGATGTCCTGGGCTGGACCATGGGACCGTGGAGAAGATCCAGGAATCATTATTTGTTGGATCATTAAGACAAGTAATAATAAAATGAAGAGCTACTTAAACTTACTCTCTACATTCATATGCAGCAATGGTGATGGGTATGTCACCTGGCTCTTGTCTGAAGAAGAGAGGACAATACATAGACAACAGCACCCTCCACTGGGACAGTGATGCTTAGCAGATCTGTAGCTGTAAATACAGGTTCATAGCACATGAAGTGGGAGAGAAGCAAGGCAGATGCCCTATGCCTCTTTTGACCAGTTACTTCATCTTTGGGCTTGCGACTCCAAAGACACTGCTCTGGCTCATGAAGGAAGCTGTGTAACACACTGGAGAAGCCAAGATTAGTACTTTCCACAAAGTATGGGAATTGAGGCTGACTTCCCTCTACCTCTTCTTCACCTCTTGATTTCACTCCAGTATAAAAGGTTCAGTCAAGCCACTCTCACCTTAGCACTATGGCCACCTACAGACTGTTGTAAACAGAAGCGAGTTTGCACTCAGCAATTACCTGTAACTCTTGACATGCTACTGAACAGCTTCCTACAAGGTAGTTAGAATGAGAAGGGAGGAAACAGGCTTTCATCTGCTATCCTCCCCACTATTACAAAATTATATACCCCCACTGCAGTTGTACTGAGGCTGGGGACGTTAGGCAGAAATACCTACCCAGCAGAAAGAAAAGTCTTCAAAGGCCAACCTGGTAAGAAACAGGTGCCTGACTAGATTTAAAGAGTATGAACAGTCTTTAGTTGGTTAAACATAGATACAGATATATCTCCAAAGAGAAGTCACAAACAAAAGTGTCATATCCCTAAAGTACTCTGACAAAGCCCTGAGAGGAGTTCTTTGGATGCAGGCAAGATGCCAGAGAAAGTGGTCTCCTGGCATGAAACAAGTTCTGTTGAGTCAGGAAAGTTATAAGGTTGCACAAAAGCAGTGATGAAAGCATCCAGAGACGGCTGTAGAGAAGGCAGAACTCAGCAAAAGCCCTGCAGGGAACACAGCACGCGGCTAACTGGTTTACTGTGAGAAGCAGATAGTGGACCACGGCCTTGAATTTCTTTCTAGTCAAGCCCAAAGCACCCTAAACCCACCAACAGACCATAAGAATGGAAAAAAAATTTTTTTTTTTTTTTTTTTTGCTAATATTCCTTAGATGTCTCTGAATTCCCCTGAGGGCAGAGCAACCCTCCTTTCAAAACAAATGACAGTAAATTTCACTTGTATGAAAACAAAAGTGTCAGCAAGGCTCTGGCTGTGTTTTTGGACTTCCCATATTCAGTGTGCGAAAACATGTAAGAGAACAATAATAGCTGTATTTTCTTAAACACTTCCAGGCAGACCATTTTGGGGAGAGCTGGAAGAACAGGGTGATTCAGTGCTGGTAGTGTCATGGCCCATAAATACCATCCTCACCGAGAGCATAACAATCGCTGTGTTTTGATGTGCGCAGCTGAGCAAGAAGTCATCCCCAAAATAAACCTGTTTCAAGCACATCAGAAATGTTTTTATTTCTTTTCGTTTTGCTCTCGGGTCATGTTCACCCCTAGTATGAGAAAGTGTGATTGCAGTGAATTCTATGGCATGCAATCTGCATAGACAGGAGATTAATGCAACTATAAATACCCATTTTCAAGCTATCTGCCCCTTTGCCTTTTTTTAAGGCTGCCTAAATATTTTTCCTTGTTCACAATTCGGTTTACAGGCACGTGATGAAAGCCACGAGATGAGCACAACTCTACCTCTGTGGGAGAGAATGTAAGTTTTTATTCGTATGCTTGAATAAAAGCTCTGCTTGCAAAGACAGAGTTACTGAAACTTCTCATCAGAAAGGTCAAGGTATTTTTGAGGCATAAGGTCAAGTGTTTGTCATTAGCAGGGAGTAACAGAGCATTTGGTTGAAACCTCCTGTTGTCAATGGGGCTCTAGATGTCTGCAAAGCCCTACTCTCCATCCCTTCTCCCAACAACTTCATAACCCCAACTGAACTTAAGTAATGATAGATTGTCAGTTCAGAGACACACCTTAGATTTATTTATTTTTAAATCCTCCTCCCATGGGAGGGAAGATATCTGCTATCAGGCAATGCCTCCTCATAATTCTTTTTCTAGTCTCATCGAGAAATACCACAAATCACCACTTCTGCTGTCAATTCCCTCCCATTGCTTCCTTCCCCTCTTCTCCCTCCTTCCACACACTAGCAATGATGCAATTGCCTATACAGACATTAACTCTCCTTATCTCCTTAGAGGTATGAGTTTCTCTCTCTCCCACACTGTGGTAGGATCTTAGGATATGCATTGCTGGTAGTGGCACAGGAGTGATGACTTGCCACAGAACTGCTCAGAGAAGTGTATGGCCACCACAGTCGAAAAGGATACTGAGAGTATTCAGGTAATGCTTAGAGATCGGTATTTTCTTCACTACTAAAGAAGATACACTTTAAAAGCCACCACTTCCTATCCTCACGAAAAAGTTTGGGAAGACAAAGGTCCTGTATTTTTCACTTCTAGGCAAGTTAGAGGTTTATCCCACAGGTATGGCATAAATTGCTGAGCTCATCTTGCTACCCGAGGGTAAGAAATACAGATGTGTTTCAACAAAGGTTTTACAGCACAAGTATCCCATGTTGGCTCTCTGTCAGGAAAAGCCCACCTTTTTGGCTACAAAACCAATAGCAAACTTTGCTGTTTCAGTATCCAGTCTATTTGCATTGTAACATCAAACAAAACACAGTAACAGACAGAGACGATGACCTAATTTGTGGTTAACCATACTCAAAGGCTGTCATATCTTCCCACCAAATTAAAGGTCTAATTCAATATGATATGGCCCATGCTCACAAACAAGTCCATGGTTTATGAGTGCAGTTTTGGACACAAACTGCACACCTTCAGCCACCAGTTCTGCTGCAAATCTGCATGCCTATGTGGATCACCACCAGTAGCGGCCAATGGGTTATTGTAAATATTCCTTAGGTCCCTTCACCCCTCCTTTACACAAAATTACTTCATCCTAAACATAGTTGACTCAGGTGGCATTTTCAAGCCCTCCTCTAGACTGCAGAAAGCTCCTCCTTTTTATTTGTAAGTGAAAGTTTAATTCTTATGCAATCAAACTCCAAGATCAAACTTTAAAGAACAATGCTGCTAATCTAAAGGCATAATATGAATCACTAGAGACAGCAAATCCATCACTACAGAATCAAAGCTTAGCTAACTTTGGATTATCTTCTGACAAGTGATTTCTTTATTGTTCTCATAAAAGTGACTTCTAAATTAATGAGAAATACCCTGAGTGTTTATCCTATTGAGCTGCTTCCCCTGCTGCCTGGAAAAAAAATAATTAATCACTGTTTAATTAATTATTTAGTCATGTCCCTTTTGCAAAGAAATATCTTCTGCAAGCAGCTCTCATCACCACAGACTTAAATAAAATCAGCACTCCCGTCTCGTTTGATTTAATAGGAGATTACAAGCTAAATACCACTTTAATATTACATACTAAGCAAACACAGAAAGAAAAGCTCATCTAGGGGAAAATGGCAAGTCGGGAAAATCTGCTCTTATTTGCGTCCTACTGTCATCAAGGAGAGCACTTGACACTTAGAATGGCAGGCCCATTGGTACCATGGGATGTAGCCCTCATTAAAAGGAAATACTATTTTTAAAATATAACACAGATGTCTTAGGAGGATTCTAAAACAGATCTATGATAATGCACAGTCAACCCACACACAAATTGAAACAGCCAAAGGCAGAACGACTGATGAAATAAGATTAGGCAAAAAGTGGGGCTTTCCTGTTTTGTTTTGATTCTTTCTGTAGGTAAGCATTGACTAATACAATAGAAGAGCATTGCAACCTCATCCCCACTAAAGGTGAGTGACTGAAACTGATGTAACAACTTTTCTCATTGTTGTATTTCTTGGCTCAAGTGCACCTTGAGAAAAGTCCCTCCCAAGCGTACTCAGAAGCTGTTCTGAAGCCACCAAATTGATGAGTAACAGCAGTGCCAAGTCTTGACTACGAACGAAGAGGCTGTGACAAGAGATTTCTGTTATTGCAGTGGTGCTTAGGTGACAAGCCTTGTGGAACAAGTACATCTGAGGGACATTTGGGGCAGGCAAAACAATTCAACCAAGCAGTGAACTTGGACAACCATAATTCATGTTAAAACCTGTCAGCATCCAAAAATACGATACTGTCTGAGAAATGAAGCTCTCAGCCTCGTTCTCACGTTCCTCCTCTTTCAAAGAGTGAACCCTGTCTCTCTTCTGAAAGGCAGCAGAGCAGCTCCTGGGAGAGCAGAGCAAATAGCAGGGGACAAAACATCTCCTCACTCACTGCAACGTTCAGCTGTTGTTGTAGCTGCTTTCTTTCCCTAATCTCACATAAAAAAGGAGCAAGTCCCTTCCCCTCCCCGTAGCTGCCATGCCACTCACACCCTAGGTGAAGCAAGGAGTCCCTGAAGAAGACACCAACCACCCAGTATGCAGGGCAGAGTAGAAACTGCCCCATCCCAGGCAACCACCTACATTAAGACCTAACCCCAGGCCTTGTCCTGCCTCTTCCCTTTGCTCATCTATGACTCTAGGTTAGTCATGTGCGACACAACCAGCTCTGCAGCACAGGAGTTTTCTGACCATGCTCCCCCTCAGTACCAGGCTGTCAGGAGTTCATAATACTGCTAAGAGATGTCCCAGGGCTTTCCACGTCACTGCTCCCTGCTTAGAGAAGACCATGTGAGCACCAAGCCATGCTAATCCTTATTACCGCTTCCTGCAAGCAATGCTGCAAATTCTGGGGATGAAACCTGAATTTTTGAGACTATCCCCACTGCAGCAGTCTGCTTCTGCTGCCCCAAGGTCTGGCCTTTATGTCGCCACTTCACTCTCAGACAGAAAGCCCTGAGCCTTTCCCCCTTTCTGAGAGCTCCAGGCTGGGGAGCCAGGGCCCTACTTCTCCTCAAGCTCAGAGGAAGCACTGACCACCAGTGGAAGGTGAACAGTAGATACCTGCAGCTGAAATCTTTAACACCCCCACGGTTCGGAAAAGCCAGGCAACACCATTCACAGGAAGCCAGGAGGTCCAGAGACAGAGCTGTGTTTTCACCAGGCAGCTCTGAGCATGGCCTCTGATTCTCCCATTCACAGATTTGGACAATGTAGCATCACAACTCCCATTTTTTTCACATGGAAATCCAAGTTCACCACATCCCACAGGGAAGAGAATATTAACAATTCCTACCAACCAGCTTCAGAAAGTCAAGATGTCCTCTGATCTCCTAAGGCTGTCTTTCTCTTCCCTTACCTCTACCCCTTGTTTACTTACTACGAGCATCAGCTGCTTGGTGCAGCCCGTAGTGGAAGTCTCAGGAGCAGCAGTGACTCTCACCTGAAAGAGATCTGAAGGGTAGGGTGGGGAGAGGAATCAGATTACTCAGAAAAATGTCTTTCTTGTCTTTTCTGAAATCTAGTATGGGAAAAAACATCAATACTGAGTTTCCACTGAAACTGGAGAACTTTTTACTTCAAATGCTTTCTCTCAGATTGACTGGGGAAATAACATTTTCTACAGCTAATAAGGTCTGTATACTTTAAACACACTTTAAAGGGAATACATATCTAATATGTTTTTTAAATAAACTTATTTTATGACAGTTCAATATCAGCAAATTATAATCTCAAAGGTTAATAGTTAAACTTGAGCATATATCCAAGGTTATTTGTGTTCCTCAGCATAATAATGTGCTAATGCATTAAGATAAAATACACCGGTTCATTTATATTTTTATGTTTTTTCCTTAGAAATGGGTATTTGTTTTGTCCTTTCAGCTTGGCTGCATACCATTTCTGATCCTTGAGATTTTACAGACTCTTGATTACAGAATAAAAACCCAATAATAATTCTAATTTCAACATTTTGTTTTTCTGCCATACTTAGAGCTGTGTTAAGGAAAAAAACCCACACAAACGTACCTCAGCATGCAGATCAGCTTCATCTGCAGCCCAATGTACTATTTATATGCATTTATTTTGCTTTGAACATTATTTGTTACCTCATAAATGTAAAATCCATATGAAAACTTTATTCTAGAGAACATCTTTCTTATCCTAAAAAAAAAAGAAAGATGTAGGGTCCCAAAGGGTATAAGGACAAGGGAGGGCAAAGGAGAGGGGTGGTAATTGTTTTTCTGGGAAAATGGAGGGGCAAATGGGTCTCAGGAAATTGGACAGAAGTGGAGGATGAATGGAGAAATGGGGCTGCACAGAGGGTCAAACTGCTCTTGATACTGTCAGATATTGGAAGGTGGCAGGGGAAACATGACAGAGTAAACACAGCTTCTGCCCCATGATGTTACCATGGTGCATGCCCTTGCTCAGAAAGGATGGCAGCAGCAAGGCCAGCACCACACCAGGCAGTTCAGTGACAAACAGCCATGGATTGCCCAGGCACCACACACTGCTCAGAAGAGCAGCCTTCATCTCCTCTGGGGCACAACATGAGCGGAGCAGTCTTACTGGGCCAACCTTCCCCGCACAGCAGTCAGCTTGAGCATCACAAACTGCTCTACAACTTCATCTGCCTATAGCCACAGAAGCGAATCAGCCCTTAGGGCTCCTCTCTGGTGACTGACCAACACTGAGGTGGAGAAGCCTCCAAGCAGTTTTGGCCTAAGGTGCTGTACCTGGGATAGCACTAAGTTAGGACCTACTGTGCCCACTTCTGTGGTCCTCAGTCCAAGAGACACATGGACATATAAGAAATAGTCCAGTGAAGAGCCAACTAGATGATGAAGGGACTGAAGCATCTCTCCTGCAAGGAAATTCAGAGCTGGATTCTTCAGTCTGTGTGGTGGTTCAGCCCAGGCAGTGGCTGAGCACCACACTCTACTCATTCCCAGAGGAGAAACAGAGCCTTCCTAGGTAGGGATAAGGACAGGTTACTGACAAAAGCACTGTGAAAGGGGAACAATAACAGCTAATGACACTCACAGCCAGTGATAACACGGAGTACCTTATTGACTAGTGACTGCAGAGTGCTGCCTGACAGCAAGGCCTAACCCAGCCACACTCAAACTGTCCTGGAGACACCAAACCCATAGCCTTTCTCAGCCAGCCCCTTTTATGGGGGAGTGATGTAAGGTGGTGTGGAAACAGCCCAGGCTGACCCAGCTCACCTGTGCTGGCTGCTTGGGGAGGTTGACTCTGGCCTGGCCAGAACGAGGACAATCTGAAAAAAAAAAAAAAAACAGGCTCAGGGGATATCTCATCAATGTGTATAAATCCCTGACAGGAGGGTGAGAAGAGGATGTAGCCAGGCTTTTTTCAGCAGTGCCCAGCAATAATGGGCACACACTGAAACATAACAGGTTCCCTCTGAGTGTCAGGAAGCTATTTTTCATGGCGAGGGTGACTAAACACCAACACAGGTTTCCCAGAGAAGTCATGGAGTTTGCATCCTTAGAGATACTCAAAAGCCGTCTGAACGTGGTCCTGGGCAACGGGCTCTAGGTGGTCCTGTGTGAGCAGGGTATGTTGGCCAAGATGACCTTCAAAAGTTCCTTCCAACCTCAGACGTGACATGATGTGACTGTGACCTTTCCTGTCTATAATACAGAGATAACAGGTTGCATCTGCTTAGTATATTACACAGAGGCCATGTCTCAGGGCACGTGGAACCTTGTTCCAGGGACACCTCAGCTTCATATCCTAGCAAGAGGTGGGCACAGAGGAGCTTCCCTGTGCCTGCATTTCTCCTGGAAGCAAGCCCCAGAGGACTCCTGATGTGCTTGGACAGCCTTGAGCCAGGGTCAGTGGAGGAGAAGGTAAAATTCATTGATTACTGTCGTCATAGCTGGTGGTCCCATTTCAGTTGTGGTTTATGAATGCTAAGCCTGCATCGAAAGAACTGACAAACACGGGTGCTTCGTGTCAGCCGTGCTTAAGCTACCTAATAAATTAGCTCCTTCTGCTGAGAGAACAAGCCCCCACAGGTGGCACACCCAATCTTCCAGCCAATATTTCATCATTACTTTTAAAATATCCCTTCCAGTGCATAAGAATAAATGGAACAAGCTTTCAAAATGGATGTAGCTGAAGAAAAGCAATGCGCATATGTAAAACACATAGAAGTAGTTCGCCCTCTCTAAGACAGAGGTAATACTACAGGCACCATAGAAAAAAATACTGATATTATTTTTACCCTAGTATACTAGAAACCTTGGTCAAAAACTGCAGTGCTCTTCCCAGAAAACTTACCAAGACCTGAAAAAAGAAACAGCCATCTATCCTTTCGAAGGTGGTTATTAATATAATTTTTAATCCATACAAAATGTAATTACACATGGGTGTGGGTTGTTTTACATTAACAAAGTCTAAAATGTACCAAAAATATTAAAGGGAATATGGCATTTTAAAACAAAACAAAACAAAACAAAACAGTGGGGAAAAAAGAAAGAAGTTGTTACCCACCCAGTGCAAGGTTAAAGGCTTGCCATTTGAGGAATTTTTATTGTTTATACACACATGTATTCCTTTGGCTAGGGCGGTATGCCTAAATGGCATTCTTGTTTCCTCTCTCAGTGCTCAAGGCCTAATAATACAAATAGCATTAGAGGTAAATATCATTTTTATACTCGCTTCTCATCTCTGGCAAGGCTATAAAACGATCTCTAGATAAAGTTTCAGGGTGAAAATAGTTTCACACACTTTGCAGTAAGCATAGACGGGCTGCAGAAGTAGTTATAGTAAAAAATCATTTAGTTACAGAAAATACAGGCTCCATATCCAGACCAGTGGCCTGCAGCCTGTCTGTTTACTTTAAAAGGAAAATCCCAGAGTTCAGACATCAGACATCCTCCGAGCAGACCCTTCCCGTGTGAGCAGGCTTGGAAGGCAGTGTCAGACCACACACGGGTACCTCTGCCCTGAGCAGGGGGAGAGAGGGGGTTGCACATCGTGCCTGCGAAGGACGGGTCACGCCGGGCTCTTTGCACCTTACAGAGGACTGACGCACTTCCAGGTGGGAATAAACTGTTTCCCAGTGCATCACTGCTTGGAAAAAGGGAACAACACCTGCTGCAGGCTCCCTGGCCACTGGCAAGTGGGGCTGACACCAGCACCTCATTACTACTGTCAGAATCCCAGTGAGTGACAGCCAGAAAATCACTAGGTATTTCGGCAGGGTTGTGGCAGAGCCCTGATTAATATTTAAGCACCTGTGTTTGCAGAAGCAACATTTTTATTTGCTTTAAAAAACACTTCTGATTACAGTGTAGTCCAGCATTCATAAGGCAAAACATAGCCACGTGTTATCTATGAATAATCCTCTGCTTTGTTTTGTTGCTTGAGAGATTTTTTTCATAACCAGGTGAAAGTATCTCAGCAATTCAAACTGTAATTGAACTGGAACTGCTGGATTAAGACAATTTTCCATTTTCAGAGCCTACCTGCTGAACCAATTTACTTCAGGACTTATCTCTTAATGTAATGCTATGAAAATTGAAAATTTTCTCATTGCAACTATTGGATGCAGGTGCTGGAATAACAGGAGACCACACACTCGGTCTATGAGTTCCTTCTGTTTCTGGCTCTTGTTGTAACAAAACACACCGACTGAGGGGGTGGAGGGTGGAATTGCTCCTACAATCTTGAATTATATCTTTGTCTGCAACAGCAACAAAAAAAATCTGAGGTGCAGGTAGGGAAAGGTATTGCAAGTAGAATTATTGCCTTTGTTTGGGTATGAGTTCCTGAAATTCAAACAAGCTGAAGTGAACCCTTCTCAAAATGGTAAATGGTCTGAGCCCAAACGTAGAAAATTGCAGACCTAAAGTAATTGGTCTGGAAAAAAAAAATTAAAAAACTATGAGCAGCAGAGGGGAGGCTGGAGCACAGCTTAGAATCAGCAGAGCTCTTCCTCACTGGTACCTGTGCAGTAAATCTCTTACGCTATCGACTGTTTTAGAAACCTTGGGAGCCTTTCCTGGTGGTCTGTAGGAGTTGCAGTAAGTGACCTTAAAGAAAAATCACAATGACAAACGATCCCACCTCTAGTCGCTATCAAAACACAGAGCAAGGAAATTACTTCTTTGAATCAGTGCTGATATTAGCTATGCTACGACCCCCATCCCGACCTACCTCGGTTCCCCTAGTCCCTCTCTGTAACAGGTATGAAGCCCTGAAACCAGAGGAAGACGTGAGTGATGATGACATGGGAGCGCTGCCGTCAAGCTTGCCCAAGGTAAGGCAGACGGCTCCACGTTTGAAGACTGCTTCCTCCAGGAAAGAAAGGAGGGTGATAGTTGTGGGCGACTCTCTTCTGAGAGGAACAGAGGGCCCAATATGTCGGCCTGACCCTACCCATAGGGAGGTGTGTTGCCTTCCCGGGGCACGGATCAGGGATATTTCTAGAAAACTCCTCAGCCTTATCCGCCCCTCCGATTACTACCCTTTATTGGTAGTTCAGACTGGCAGTGATGGGTTTGCTGATAGAAGCCTGAGGATTATAAAAAATGATTTTAGGAGGCTGGGGAAGTTAGTCGATGGAGCGGGCATACAAGTTGTGTTTGCCAGTATTCCTTTGGTGGCAGGGGCAAACACTGAAATAAGCAGAAAAGGCCATCTTATAAATGCATGGCTGAGAGGCTGGTGCAAACACAAAAATTTTGGATTCTTTGATCACGGGGCGGTCTACTCGGCACCTGGCCTGAGGGCAGCTGATGGGAATTGCCTGTCTCCGAAAGGGAAACGGATACTTGCCCAGGAGCTGGCAGGACTTGTAGAAAGGGCTTTAAACTAGATAGGAAGGGGGAAGGGGATAAAGCCAGGTCTGCTAGAGATCGGCCTGGGGAAGTGGTATTGGGATTAGGAGAGAGGCAAGGGGCTCCGCTGAGGTGCGTCTACACTAACGCACGCAGCATGGGCGACAAGCAAGAAGAGTTGGAAGCCATAATGCGGCAGGCAAACTATGACCTGGTTGCCATAACAGAAACATGGTGGGATTGCTCCCATGACTGGAGTGCTGCAATGGATGGCTACAAACTCTTCAGGAGAGACAGGCAAGGAGGGAGGGGTGGTGGTGTGGCTCTATACGTTAGGGAATCCTTTTCTGCCACTGAGATTGTGACTAGGGATGATAACATTGAATCCCTATGGGTAAAGATCAGAGGAAGGGCTGACAAGGCAGACATCCTGGTGGGCGTCTGTTATAGACCGCCAAACCAGGATGAAGAGACAGATGAGGTGTTCTACAAGCAGCTGGCACGAGCTGCACGGTCATCAGCCCTTGTGCTCATGGGGGACTTCAACTTCCCTGACATATGCTGGGAGTACAGCACAGCACAGAAGAAGCAGTCTAGGAGGTTTTTGGAGTGCACAGAGGATGCATTCCTGATGCAGCTGGTCAGAGAGCCCACAAGAGGAACTGCCCCGCTAGACCTGCTGTTCGTGAACAGGGAAGGTCTGGTAGGAGATGTGAAGGTTGGGGGCTGCCTTGGACAGAGTGACCATGAAATGATACATTTCTCAATTCATGGTGGAGCTTGGAGGGGGAATAGTAAAACTGCTACCTTGGACTTTCAGAGGGCAGACTTTGATTTGTTCAAGAGACTGGTAGGGGGAGTCCCTTGGCATTCAGTCTTAGCGAACAAAGGGGTACAAGAGAGCTGGTTGCTCTTCAAGAAGGAAGTCTTAAGGGCGCAGGAGCAGGCGGTCCCCCTGAGCCGCAAAATGAGCCGGCGGGGAAGAAGACCAGCGTGGATGAATAGGGAGTTACTCTTGAGGCTCCGTGAGAAAAAGAGAATCTACCGCCTGTGGAAGGAGGGACGGGTAACTGAGAATGAATTCAAGGAAGTTGTCAGGATGTGTAGAGGTGAAATCAGAAAGGCAAAAGCCCAGCTTGAATTTAACCTGGCCGCTGGGGTGAAAAAGAATAATAAACTCTTTTATAAGTACATTAACAGTAAGAGGAGGACAAAGGAGAATATCCACTCTTTACTGGATGAGGCTGGGAATGTGATCACTGAGGATAAGGAAAAAGCGGAGGTTCTGAATGCCTTCTTTACGTCTGTCTTTAAAGGTCAAACAGATCCTCAGGGTACCCCTCTCTCTGACCTGGTAGTCTCAGCTGGGGAGCATGCTAACTCCCCTGTGATTCTGGAAGAAACAGTCAGAGACTTCCTACTCCAACTGGACTGCCACAAGTCCATGGGGCCGGATGAGATCCACCCGAGAGTGCTGAGGGAACTGGCAGAGGTGGTAGCCGAGCCGCTTTCCATTATCTATCAGTCCTCCTTGCTGACTGGTGAGGTCCCAGAAGACTGGAGGCTTGCCAATGTGACTCCCATTTACAAGAAAGGTTGTAAGGAGGATCCGGGGAACTACAGGCCTGTTAGCCTGACCTCGGTTCCAGGGAAGGTTATGGAACAGATAGTCTTGAGGGAGATCATGCGGTATGTGCGGGATGGCCGGGGGATCAGGCCTAGCCAGCATGGGTTCATGAAGGGCAGGTCCTGTTTGACCAACCTGATCTCCTTCTATGATCTAGTGACCCATCTGCTGGATGAGGGAAAGGCTGTTGATGTGGTCTACCTAGACTTCAGCAAAGCCTTTGACACTGTCTCCCACAGTATTCTCCTGCAGAAGCTGGCAGCCCGTGGCTTGGATGGGTACACCCTCGGCTGGGTAAGGAGCTGGCTGGAGGGCCGGGCTCAGAGAGTGGTAGTAAATGGAGTTAAATCCAGCTGGCGACCGGTCACGAGTGGTGTTCCCCAGGGGTCAGTGCTGGGGCCTGTCCTCTTCAATATCTTTATTGATGACCTAGATGAGGGCATTGAGTGCACCCTCAGTAAGTTTGCAGATGACACTAAATTGGCTGGGAGTGTGGATCTGCCTGGGGGTAGCGAGGCCCTACAGAGGGATCTGGACAGGCTGGAGAGCTGGGCTGAAGCCAATGGCATGAGGTTCAACAAGAGCAAATGCCGAGTCCTGCACTTTGGCCACAACAACCCCAGGCAGCACTATAGGCTTGGGGCGGAGTGGCTGGAGGACTGTGTGGAGGAAATGGACCTGGGGGTACTGATTGATGCACGGCTGAACATGAGCCGACAGTGTGCGCGGGTGGCCAAGAAGGCCAACGGCATCCTGGCTTGCATCAAAAATAGTGTTACTAGTAGGAGCAGGGAGGTAATTGTCCCCCTGTACTCAGCACTTGTGAGGCCGCATCTCGAGTACTGTGTTCAGTTTTGGGCCCCTCACTACAGGAAAGACATTGAGGCTCTGGAACGCGTTCAGAGGAGGGCTACTAAGCTGGTGAGGGGTCTGGAACACAGGCCTTACGAGGAGCGTCTGAGGAAGCTGGGATTGTTCAGCCTGGAGAAGAGGAGGCTTAGGGGAGACCTTATAGCTCTCTATAACTTCCTGAAGGGAGGTTGTAGTGAGCTGGGGGTCGGCCTCTTCTCCCGTGTAGGCAGTGACAGAACTAGAGGGAATGGTAGCAAGCTGCGCCAGGGGAGATTCAGGCTCGACATTAGGAAGCACTACTTCTCAGAGAGGGTAGTCAGGCACTGGAATGCACTGCCCAGGGAGGTGGTGGAGTCACCAACCCTGGGGGTGTTCAAGGAAAGACTGGATGTTGTATTGAGGGATATGGTTTAGTGGGAGCTAGTAGTAATAGGTGAATGGTTGGACTGGATGATCTTCTAGGTCTTTTCCAACCTTGATAATTCTGTGATTCTGTGAATCCTGGAAATTAAACTGCAGTGAAATCTAACAGGCATCCCCATGCCAAGTCAGGTCAATGTCAGGTGAGATCCGTGTGCATCTAAGAATCATTTTAGGAGTGTTGCAAGCTCATATGTTTGTTTTACAATGGGAAAGGACTCAGCGTTCAGTGACCCTAAATGAACTGGGAAAAGTTAACACATTAAGCCCCATGTGCTTCTGATGAGCAGCATCTTATACCAAAACTTGGAGATGTCATTCCTGACTTGAGGCTACAAGGACCCCCCCTCCAAAATTAATGGAATTACATATGCTCAGAAGAAAGACTCTGCAATAGATATGTGGGAATAGGCATGGCATAAAACCACATATCTTCTAGTCTATCAAAAGGAAGTTGTTCATTTACATCAGCTGAATTTTGGACCAAAGGTCTGCAAAGTAATTTCACAAAGGGATTTGAAAGATGAACCTCCTTAATAAAAGGGTGGATTTACTTGCAATGTTTTTTTATCTGCATTACTTTCTTGTTCTCAATCTGTCAGATGAGTATTCAAAGTACGTTCCCTCCAGGAACCGAAAGATGATTTCATGTATCTTAAAGCACTGTGCATTGCTACTAAAGTGGCAGATGAAGCTATAAACAAAATGCAAACAATTTTGAAAATACTGTTACGTATCTTCAAGCTATGACAACAGCACAGGAGGGAACGTTTCTAGTGAACCATATATGGCATCACACGAGGTTTTTACAATAAAAGGAGTTAAATGGCTACCAGTGAGTATAAACCAGAATACTGTGGATCAGCCTTTGAAAGAAATATAAAGCAGAGTGAGTTTTGTGCTGGGAAACATTCCATGAATGAGTCCAAGATAGTCATTTCATTTGATAAAGGAGATGTCAGTCTGTAATTCATAAGATGCTTCAGTTCTGTGCGCATTAAAACTGGAGCCAGCTTCAAAGATTGCATATATTATGATACCAGTCCCTTAGTCAGGCAAAATAAAATGTTTTGCCATTGTCAAGGAAAAGCTTTGCCATGAAGCCTTCAAGATTGGATTGTGAGGGGGAAATATTGCCCTCTCCTCAGGCAGTAAAAGCCCGGCGTTCGGTAAGGCAGTACTCTTCTGAGGTACAAGTATCAAAGGATTTCTGAGAAAAGAGTACGCAAAGCCATTTTGGAGGTACATTTGTAGACTGGCTGGAAGCTAAGAGGGGGGATCTCTCCTCAGCCACAGTGCAAGCTCACCTTTAACCACAAGACTCTGCTTTGCCTAAGTAACCGTTTCAAACTTGGTTTTGAACGGTAATTCATAAGCAGTGCTCACACAGGACTAACAGCACGGGGCTGCTGCCTTCACAGGCCCTTTGGAATGTAATCACTTGAAACCATAAAATAGCCCTAACCTAAACTTACCAAGCCACCATCTGCTCCCAAGCTGTCCTGCAAGGCTGAGGACGCATGGCCAAGGCCTTCACACTGCAGGACATCCCGAAATACGCGGGTCAGTTTATTTTTGTAACTGTACTGAGCACTAACTGCAACACAACCGTTGTTTCTGTGATTAATAGTATTTCAGATAATAGTGTATACTAAAAATAGAACATGAGAGACATGAGGAACTCTGCTATGTGATTTTTATTTCTTCATTCAAATATCAGAGGCAGTTTTAGACATTAAAGATGACAACGAGGAACAAGATGGCAGAATACCAGGCTGAAGTGTGTCACAGTCTAATGAGAGAAGTTAAAATCTGGGCTCAAAGAAAAAACAAGTTTCTCTCTCAGCTAAAATACAGCTACTTTCCTTACATCACCAATTCTGAAAACACTAAAGGATTCCCTGTCCCGTTCCCCAGAGTGGCCTACTCCAGGTAATTCAGTTCATATTCTAGTGGGGAAAACCCTACAAGCTACAAACAGCTTCTAACATCACTGTATTATTTTAAAACCTTTTTCTCCATTATTTAGCTATGAAATACCAAGTCTACCATGATCTGGTTTTCTTCACAACTTTTCAGTAAATCACTCCTGTTCCACAACAGCCACTTAGCAGGACATAAACTGAGGTGATCTCGAACACAAGCCCTTCTTTCTAGTGGTGTTTCAAAGCCATTGAGTGCAGTATTTTCTTTACCACTGAAACTGAATGCACTGCTATCCCCAAAAGCTTTGGGTGGCAGGGATAATAAATAAGAATAATTCCCCAGGTTTTATATAATAGCGATGACTTAAAAGGACCACAACATGATTTGTTTCTTATCAGGTATTAAAGACCAGATACAAACTGCGTTACAGCCAAGGGAAATCTTTCCTTTGGGCTCAGATTGGCTCCGTATCAAGACACATACACAGATACCCTCCTCCTCCCCAGGACATCAGAAATCGCTGAGGTGAAACGGATGAGCCCTGTTACAGCAGTTGCTGTAGCTTCCCGCTTTACAGACAGGAGATGGAAGCAGCACAGCACCAGCAGGACAGTGCTGTGACGTCACAGATGCTTACCCTGTGGGGAAAAGGGCACACAGAAATGGAGGATAATAATGCCAAAGACACAGACTGTTTTAAAAGAGCTGCTATCAGGTTGTAAAACCATGGAGCCAAAACAGCCTGCGACAGAACAGGGAGTGCTTGCCCATCCTCACAGCTGGCTTCATCAGCTCCGTGCCACTGCCTTCATGGTGCTGATCAGCTCCCTGAGCAAAGCCGGCTCTGTCTGCACAGCTCAGAGGTGTCTGCCTGCTCCTCCCTGCTCCTTACAGCTCAAGGCTTTGGCCCAGGCTCACGGCTGCCTGTGCCTCCTGGTGCGCAATGACAGTGAGAGCAAAGGCTGCACAGCCTTCATCAGGCTCCCTCTGTGCAGACACCACTTGAACTGACTTGGGAGCTCTATCACTCTGGTGCGTGGGCAGTGCTAGGTTCAGGACAGCAGGAAAGAAAAAGGAGTTATATGAAATGCCTCAATCCCCCAAATCAGCTCTCCTCTGACTTCGTTCCTCACATTGTTCTCTTCATCCTTGTACCCTCTTCCCACTTACTTCCTGCTGCTGAAATCCGCATTTGCTCTATCTCCCTCTGGCCAAGGCTTCTGCTACAGCACCCTGATCAGAAAACCCTGGTATCCCAATTCCTCCACATCTTCCTCTGCAAGGCTGAAATCACAGGATTTCACTTTGGGGCAGAGCACATGATAAATGGGTCGAGCCTGAGACCAGGACACCTTTGTCCACATGATTAACTTCCCGTGTAGCAGGAAAAGAACAGCTCCATCGCACACACATCTGGGAGGAAAGATTCCTGGACTCCACCTTAAATTTCAAAACAAAAGGCCAGCCAAGTACATGTAATACTTATTTTGTGTTCCCCTAATACTTTTAGCCACTGTTTGAATCTTTTTGCCTTATATTTAACATTCCAAATGCTTTTTTCCCAGTCTTTACTGTATCACACCTTAGAAATGAGTAAATAATAGCAATGGGGGAATACAGTTCTGAATCGAGATGTAAGATTTCCTCCTCCCCAAAAGAACTATAGAAATGAGTTTGTATTGTACAGAATGTGACTGGTCATTTCGTGCCAGAAATTATCACACTATATTAATTAACCACAGGACAATGATGCCTCAAGGTTAGTGCCCAAGGTCTAAAAGTTTAGAATTTAGGTGATAGCAAATGTGGGAGCCATGGAAGAATCCACACTCAGTTAAGCACTGTTTAACATGCTGCCTATGTTAAGGCAGGAATGATGGCATTATGTCGAAATCCTGCGATAACATCCACATCTGAAGCTGAAATCCTCTGCTGAAATGGTGAGACAGTGATGGAAGTTACAGACTGCATGACAAAGCAGTATCCACAATCTCAGTCCTAAACTCTGAGCTGAGAGGAGAAGGACCTGAATGCTAAAGGGACGAGGAGAGTATCTATCACTTTTATATCCCACATTCATGACACAGAGGGAAGATACTACATCTGAACAAATAATACAGAATGATCCTAATCTCTGAATACTTTGTGATTGAAAGGAATGAGCATAATGCATTCACAGAGCTGAAGGCCACAGAGAGCGGTAATTAATTAATCCAGTGTGGCTCTCCATATCTTAAAACTGATTAATGCTCACCCACCCAGTCTTGTACTGGAACCAGTATCTTGAAGTACACTTTTCAAAGATGCGACACGCACATCAGGAGGATGGGGGGAAAAAATCAGGGTGGGGGTCTGTTACGTTGTTAGGCAGAGCTCCTAGTTCAAGATCTGTGCTATATTTGCTGTCTCCACCAGTATAATTTTAGCTTCCAGCTGCAAGATCATGTCACACGCTTGTCTAGACCTCATTATTCTCTCTCCTTGAAGGAACTTCTGCACTGTAAACCTGTCACCTCTTGATTCTCATTGCTGATAAAATAAACTGAGATACTTAAGTCTTGCTTCAACACCAGATTCCCAAGCTCTCAAAAAGCATTCACTCTCACTTCTTTTATGTTTCCTCTTTATTCTTCCAAAATCTTTTTGAAATGTCAGACACCTGAAGACTCTGTAACAATGTCACTGTGGCTAGACATGGCATAGGTCGCAAACTATTACCTAATCAGTGAAGCAGACACAAGTATTACCTATATTTCATGACTCCTAAAGAAAAAACATCTCCTACTGCCTTTATATCCTATTCTCTCCTTCCTCACCTGCTTCAAAAGAGGTTCTAATTTCAGAATTCCAGTGGTTTTTCAAGACTACTGTTCCCTCAAAGCTGTTTTATACCTTTAACTTACTAAACATGAAATTGTCCCAATTTTCAACAGAGTTAAGACACCACAAGTTTGACACCTGTTTCACCTCTGTTTGTTAGCTTCTTCCACTTCCATCTCTCACTTTTTTCTATCACAGAACAAACTTTGCTCTCCACCAGGCAATTGTATTCCTCTGGACTTACATTCCTACCAGTGAACTGTGACGGGTGCTAGCAAAGCTCACAAGCTTTTCTGATCACACTTCTGAGAAGTTTTCTTCCAGATCACAAATTTGAGCTCCTTTTCCTGAACATTACATTGGGGGGAAAAAAAAAGCTATTTCTATGTCACGAGCTGGGCTGTTCTGCGTGACAGCAATAACTAGTGTACGTAATAAAACACTTGGTAATCTCTATTATGATATCTATTGAGACTTATTATGTCTTTAAATTGTCTTAGCCCTCACAGTAGTATATTGCAGCTCTATAAATCTTGATGTTGACATCGGCAGCAGTCAATGGGCCTGACTGATGGCTTGATTGCATGGATACAGAATATGACTGAAATTAAAACAAAGCTGAGTAAATCTGGGAAAACAGGCAGTGCACTGGGACACTATTTTCACATCAATATGTGGAAGACCAAAAAAAAAAAAAAAAATCAGACTGATCTTTGGTTATTCTCTTTTGGTGACGTGCATCAAAAACAGTCACATATCTGGGTTTGGAACATTGGTCTGATGAACAACAAGAAATTTAGGTAATAACGAGAAGTTGATATGCTGAATGCTAACACTGAGGAGTAAATGTTCTGAGGAGTAAATATTTTAATGATATGAATATCACCCAGTCAGGAGTCTCTTGAATCAGCAAAATTAGTGGTAGCGTTCTCATGGTTTGCAACATTTCCAGTGTCCAGCTCACACTTTTCTTTTTATACTTGAATTTTGCTGGGTTTTGGGATGGGTTTTTTTGGGGAAGTTGTCTACAGCAAGCTGGCCTTTTCAAAAACCTCGCTTGTGAGCCTAAAAACTGAAACCAGTACATCCCCTGCAACAGATGGAAGCAAAGACATAAAATCAATTAAAAGAGAGACTTTGGAGAAGCAGCTGACACCCCTCAAGACCAAAACCTCCTTGCCATTTTCTACTGACTTTGCTAAGCAGGACAAAGCAATTCAGATGTAAGAGCTCATTTATAATGTCATCCTCCAGGTCAGTCTCAGACAAACAGTGCAAAGCAAAAGCACTTTTCTGTTCAATGAATCACGTTGTGGGTTTTGAATATGGAATGCGAATGAGCTTGTTGCTGAGGGAGAGCAATGGGCAGGAGCCTGAAGTGTCAACAAATGGAGAAGTAGGTATGAAAAATGAGGTTGTTTGCAAGCCTGGTGAATGGAGGATGAATGGTCAGCAGGATGAGAATGAACAAAAGTGAGAGATCACTTGGCAAAGAAGCGTCATTATTTTCTACAAAAAGCCAAGATGGATATCTGAAGAGCAATCGACTACCTCTTCTCCCTGAGAATCACAAACTAGGTGGGCTTAAATTATGAAGTTGCAGAAAGCTGCAGCTAAGGCCAGTATTCCTACAGGGAGGTGGTGCAACTGACACCATTTTGGGCTGGTCAAGGTGAAATGCTCTAATGGGCAGGCATCTCAAGGGCTTGGAGGCTCAACAGTTTCTGAAAATAGGATCCATTGAACAAGTCCCAGTCAGAGCATCAAAACAATGAGGCTTTGTTCCTGCTGACAGACAGAAACAATCAGTCAGGGATAAAGGAACAAACAGAGCAAACCTCTAATTTCCGCAAAGAAAGCTATTTTTAGGTGCAGAATTCAACATAAGCGGCATACAGCCAGATTTCAGTAGATGAGTGCGTGAACAAATGTGCACACACAGGTAGCCACTCTGATCCTGGAGGAATTGCCCCCTAACTTCACTAAGAGCAGAAACGGACCCTGAGGGCTAATTCTGTGGCCCAGATTTTCCAACCCTCTGAGCAGCTGCATTGATTTGGCCTGTGAAGTACCGTGCTGCTGGAGGTGAGAAATGATATCATCACCGGTCCCTAAGGATTTTGCGAACTCGTTTGACTCTGAAAGAACCAAAGATATAAACCTTTTCTGAGCTCTGGCCATACAACCGATCTTCATAAAGCTGCCAGTGCAGAAGACTGACAGACAGCAGTTGAAAGGTCATAAAATCAATACACAGAAAGTCAGCTCATGGAAAAGCTAATAGGAGAATAACTGCCCTTTGGCTCAAAGTGGGAGAGAAAGGTACACGTCCCTCAGAGTTTCTAGGTGACAGCTCCTCTGCTGCTTTGAAAGGCCAGAGGGGTGCCTTTGTTTCTCTACGTCCAGGTTATTTTTGCAATCAGCCTGATCTGCAGACACTGTAATAAGAACAGTTCTTAAATTTGGAGGTAAACACTATCTCTCCTGGCTGATTTAGGAGTAAGGAATGAGAGAGGTGTTAGCTGATCCTCTAGCTTTCTGGACGGGCAATAAGCATAGCTCCTCTGTGCAAGCTACAGGAGGAGCAGAGCTCGGGTGCCTGTGACTGAAAACAAGCTGGGCAGCTCCAGCTGGCCTGGGCAGAACCATACAGGCTGCAAACACAGCCCAAATAAGGCCTGCAGCACAGCAGCTCTTTGGAGAAGACCGGTGTTCATTCACTTCCACCACACAGCCGTGGATGCTTTCAGGACTCTCTTGGAAGTGTTTGGACAAAGAGCTGCATAGCACTCCTCCAAATGTCAGTCCCTGCTCTGGGGAATGTCAGTGGAAGGAAGCCCGTCCTCTGGCCCCCAGGTGTTTTCCACTCTGGATTCAGCCTGTTTTGCATGGTGGCCAAAACTCCATGGGCAGAATTACCCTGGAAATGATGTATTTTCTCCTGCATGAGGTGGCAACTGTAAGTAAAGAAAAATTACCTGTCATGATGCAGATGAGGGGGAAAAAGCAAAAGACCCCGTGCCCCCCCCCAAGGATTACGAAAGATATGACCCATAACTTGCTACACTGTAAGAAATCCCAGCAATTCGGTTTAGGTTACATGCACGCATGCAAAATGCAAGGGGCATTTACTCCAGCACCCTATTCCCACCAACCTCCAAGCCCTGCGGCCTCACTTCTTTTACCTGCTAAGACCCCAGCGTAAGGTCTCCCACAGAACATCTTGCACATTTTCAGGATCCATCCCCAAGTTACACAACTTACCTGGGCATAGAAATTCCTCCTCTGCAGGGTTTCCAGCACTCTTGAGGGGTTATGGACTGTAAGTGAGAAAACGTGGTGCTTTAGCAGCAGCTGTACTTCAGAGAATCTCAGGAGGAGAAAAAGTCCAAGAAGCATTGCAGCAAAAAAAAAAAGGTCCCATTAATCAACAGAAGTGGGCAAGCATCTCACTTGCATTCACCTGGCAGTGAAAACACAGTGGGACCTACCCCAGTTGCTCTGCTAAGAAGGCAATGAGACCAGGAGTGTCCACTTGCATTTGCTTTCCTCAAATGCTTAAGAAATAGCATCCATCCTAAGAGTGCAGTGGCAACAAAGAAATGCTGGGGTGGGGTTTTTTTCTCATTTATTAAAAAAAATTAATGATAATCAGCAAAAAGAACCCAGATCAATGTGATCTCCAGTGATCCACAGTTCACTGTACTTTTGGCTTTCACATGCATCTGAATAATTTCCTGAGGACTGCTGAGCAAAGAGGTATGATTGAGAACACACCAGGGCCCTCGCAGACAACACGCCCACCCAGCTTTGTTGTGAAGCACTGGTCCAGTCTTTCAAACACACACGTTACATCAGTGTGTAACACAGGACATCTGCATTAAATTATTTGCAAGACGAAAGAGACAAAGAGATAGTCTTTTAACATGGGAGCTCAGGGGTTGGGGGGGTACCTGATAATTTAGAATCACATCGTATGAGAAAGCATATCCATATGTATGTGTGCATGGAAGAGCAAAGGAGCAGAGAGAGAACATTCATTGCAGAACTGAAAAGCTCCATGTTGAGGTGAATTTCATTGGTGAGTAAAACCTTCAACCTTATTATTTTAGGTTAAAGTTTTTTGCAAGCTTTTCCTTACCAGTGTCTTTATAACCTTAGAAAAACACATTCTATGCTCCCAAAGCTTCTCAGGGAATGCCATGTGAAATTTAGCAACATATATATCGTTAAAGGTGAACACACATACGTGCACACATGTATGTATATATACACACATGCATTTATAAGATATGCTTCAGCTCACGCTATTTCTGAGTGTACAGAGATTCTGGATAAATGTGGAAACACCTGACAGTACTCTTTTATTTATATATATATTTTTATTTTTTTTAAAAAAAATTTCACACAAGAACTCTGGAAGAATAATTGTTACCAGCAAATTTCTCCAGCTCAGACATGGTACCTCCCTCATACTTGCTGTTTGAATAAAAGCATACAGGCATACAATAGGAACAGTTCACTCACACTAATACCTACATCACCAAAGAAAAGGACATGACCATATTTATCTGGTGTTTTGACTTTTGTTTCCCTTTGAACTTACCAACCACTAAATAATTTCCAAAGCAATGAAAGGGTTTATTTAATTACATTGATATACAGTTTTGATTTTGATACATTAACATACCACTCTGTTTTGTAGCACTTTTCAAATAAATTACATTCTGAAATGCCTTGCTGCATTAAATAATGCATGGCAATATTTTAAACAGGTTTTAAGCAGTTCATTTTTAATTCAGACGTGTATTCTCAAGTGATCAAGGTCAGAACCTTCATTTAAAAACAAGAGCTGAACATATTTTTAAGAAGGTAATTTAACATAGTTGCCACACCAGCTCTGCCGAAGGTTGGTATGTTGGGGTTTTTTTTTAGGTTTACAGAAGTAGCCTGTGCTACATCTCAAAAAAATACAGCATTTTAGAAAGTGAAAGTAGCAGGGATCACTGGAGCATCTAGCCTGATCCCATTTCAGTTCCCAGTTTTATCCTGAGGTTTACAGGCATGTCTCACACCTCCATAAACCAAATTGGGCCACCTTCAGAGAGGAGGAAAGAGGTGTCATCTCTGCAGGATGGCTCTCTGGTGTCCAAGCCTGTTGATGGGTAGATGTGTGCAGGTGACCCTGGCAGCTGAACTTCCCTGCCCGTAAATAAAATGGAACACCAACACCCATCTGACCCTGGCAAGAAATTCTCTGGATTACCATGGCCCAAAGCATGTGGGCAAGGCATGGTCATCAGGCACCTCAGAGGATGCTCAGTGCCAGCGGTGAGCACAACGCTACTCCATTCAGCATGCTGCCTACAGTCACCAAAAACCACCATGTGTTTCTGGGCAAGGGTGAAAAGCAGTGCTACCATTAGCTTAACCCATTGTGTTCAGGTGCCTGCATATGCTAATGAAGTCACCTCCCAACCTCCAAATAGGCTGGCTGTGGAAGTTTAAATCTTCATCCTCTCAATATGGGAAAAGTAATTATTTAGGGAGGGGGCGGGGGCAGCAGATTATCAACCACAGGAAAACACCTACAGCTTGATTTCCTACTTTTCTTCTACCTCTCTCCCACTAAGCCAAGCCAGGCCCTTTGCTCTGGCCATAGCACACCCAGCGCCCCAGCCCTGCTCCTTACACCCAGACACACAGTCTGCAGACATAGGACTTCCCAGTTCTGGGTGGAAAGATAAACAAGGGCCTCCCTCACATGGTGTGTCAGGAGACTGACACAGAGCTGCTCAGGGTAAGAGGCCAGAGAGAGGTGCAGGGACCCACTGCCTGAGGGAAGGTTGGGCATGGGGAAGGGAAAGGGACGTTCTTCTCAGACCCAACACTGAAATGGCCGTAGGGAAAAGCACATCAAGGAGAGTAGCAGAAGCAGGGCTGGCAGGGCAGCTGTGAGGCAGGGCATGGCTGATGGGCACCAACCAAGGGGGAGGTGTAGTTTCATCTACAGAGCGGGGCAAAGCTGAAGCAGCTGCACCGGCAGCCACTGCCCTGTCTAAAGGAGCTATGACAGGAGGGGATTTGGTCCTGCTGGGATGACACCACTCTGCTGCACACCTCTGCAACACAGCCCTGGGACTGGGTGTCTGCCTGCAGCAACCCCCTGCCAACAGGGATCTGCAGTAATTCAATAGCACACAAATGTTTTGTCTTCAACAAGGTCCCTTTCAGCACGTCCCAGGGGAATCTGGCCATGTTTCAGGCTGCATTTTGCTTATTCTAGCACTTCCTGGAGAGGGTACTCCTAACTAAACCATTGTAAATTTGTTTTCTTGCCTAGGTACATTAGTACTTCAAACCCAGCCGAAGACAATAATAAGTTAAGCACAGCCTTAAGATTTAACAGCTGAACTCCACCCAAGTGCTTTTATTTTACTGTGCTACTCAGGCCTTATCCAGCCCTTCCTCTCTGTGTGGACTTCTCTCTTATCAATATTTGAATACACACAGAAAAAAGGAAAAGCAAACAAAACAAACATAATTGGAGACAAGAATCTCAGGGCGTAAGTAGAGGAAAACACTTAATTTTAGATAAGTGCTTGGCACAGTGCACTAATCTGCTGTTCAGTAATACTTACTCATGCTGAGAGTATTTTACTCGCCATTAGTCCCGGCGCTTCAGACATCTCTCCTTACAAGGCATCCTGCTCCGCGAGAACAGAGGTGGCAGAACTGGGCCTTCATGATTTATCCATCCTCCTCATGGAGCCGCCACGGAAAGCTGCACGAGGTGCATCGCTCCCCTTACGTAGGCATGACTGGGGCTGGTCAAAAGTGATACATTGGTGCAATTAATGTCCCCATCTGCATCTCTGACCAATTCATTAGGCTAGGGACACAGCTGAGCTGAACAGTAGCTTGGGAGCTGCTTGCACGCCACAGACAATTGTCCTGGCTTTCTAACCAGGGATAAAAGCATTGGTTTATGTATCTGCATCATTTGATTCCCTTGAATGTGTCCTAAATTAATTTCTCTTCCCCCTTCTCCCCTCTTCTTTAATTCATTCCTAAATACAGGTAGGATGCAGAGCTGTCCCCCTGACACTGAAGGAAATGTCTCATTTGTTGAAGTCCGGGAGTTCTGGTCTGTGCTGGACACATAACACTTGAAGACAACACCAAGTATTCAGATGCCTCAGCAACAAATCAGCCATATATAAGGCTGATTAAAGGCTCACATTAATTTGTACGCGTTGGGAGACTTAATATTCAGATATAGATCATGTCAGGGTGAAAGCCACTGCATATTTTTGTCAACCACACCATTGTATTTATTCCACTAACATATTTCTCAGACATGCCAAGGAACACAACCAACACCCTTCTACTCTATAAGGTTTCCTGAAGGTTTAATTTAACTCATCACATTTTGCAAGCAGCCCCTGCCCCAGCAGCCTCCTGACTGCCCCTCCTCAGCCCATGACAGGTAATAGAAGCACATAAAGAAAAGATTGTTATAACCCCAGATCAGCATAGCGCTGGCCCTACTCTGCACTGACTAAACCCAGCTGAGGATGTGTATTCACCTCACTGCTGACACGAAAGCAAATCAGCTAGTCAGTGCTGTACCTTCCAGTTAGGACTTCACAAGCTCGTTTGCAGCCACTCCTCTGATGTGTTTGCATCATTCACCCTTCCCTGGTGCCATAGAGAGCCTTATACTACATCTTCAAATGCAGAGCACGCAGCCCAACATACCAGTTGGGCCAACATACCATGGCAGCCTTACTGCTCCTACCACAAGGTCAACTTGCAAGCGTGCCCTCTGGAAGGAACGGAGGGGACTGGCTCTCACTTAGGCAAGGGAGAAAGAACAGCATGCTCTTAGATGGGTAAATAGGTGTGATATCACCATCAAGCCCAGCAAAAAGAGAAAGCAAAGCCATGAACAGTGAGGTGAGGAAGGCTGTGGCCAAGCATTAACCACACAATGCAATATACCCACCTGGGTGAAGCTTAGAAGTGCCACAGATAACAAACAGCAGGCAGCAAATCACTCCTTCAGGTAGCAGGAGAAACTTTTGAAAAGCAGCCATTAATTTGGCTAACATGATGTGTTCCTCCATGGTGAAAGCAACAACCCACTTCAGTGCTTCACAGATTCATTGCCTAGGAGGCCATAACGATGGCTGTGATAATTTAACCTGCCTTCCTGCATAAGGCTTCAGCTACCAGCAATCTTTTATAATACCTTCAGCTGGTGGTAAAGGGGTGGTGTTGATGAGACAACATCTTTCATACTTTTGTGAGCCGCTGTTGCCTCACTCCACTTAACATGACGACCCTCCCCCAGCTTCCCGCACAGGCAACGGAGAGAGAAAGCCCAGCAGCAGAACAGCTGTGTCTGGCCCTGTTTTGCTGTAATTTCATAGTCAGAAAAGTACAGAAAAAGTACAGGAGAGCAAACCTGTGCTGCACATCCCCCTTGCACACCCCACACAACAACTGCCACGCAAATAGCTGAGCAGGTCACGGCTGACCGGATGCTCATCGCATCAGGTGGTGCCATACATGACTCCCACATTGTAGACACAACCCTTGACTTCAGCAACGCAGCCGAGGGCAGACACGGGTGCAGGATTCAGGGTAAGAGGGATCTCCTGATGGGTATGAGACTCCCAGGTAAGCCTAGGTCAGTCTTTCTATTTCTTTTTGCATTCTCATTCCCCATCTGTTTGAAGCAGTAACTGCTGAAATGCGATTTCTGCTCCCCAGATGTGTTTTTAGTGCCTAGCGCTGTTTAAGCTATTCTGGCTAGTGCGATAACATAAGAAAGGCTTTTACTCACTGAAGCAATGCATCGAGACTTTAAACAAGTCTCCCTTATATGAGACTTATACCGCTAAACCCATCAAATTCCCTTTTATTCAGCTTTACTCAGAAGCCCCACAGAAGCATTACTGAATTTAATGACACTGGAAAGGTCCATTACATCTGTCTGTTGATGACATAGGGGAAGAAAAAAACCCTGCTCTTTGAGAATGTCTCCATCTAGCCTGCGAATTAACAGCTGTAGTGGATCCTGAGATTTCCTCATCTGTTCGACTGGGATCTACTGAATATTAGCATTTCATGCCACGTTATAAGTCTCGCTCAGGACTTTTCTCCTTCAAACACTTTAGTTTTTCACTGGTGAAATGGGCTTTTTTTGCTCTCTACCTATTGTTTTTGGCTACAAGCTTTCCTCTCTCCTCCCTTACTCTCTCAGTACTCCAACTAAGTGGCAAATTGAGGGCAATTGTCATCTGTCTGTGTCTCGTCTTGGTGTAAGCTTCTCTTATCGCAGACTTGAAGATGAGCTTGTGGGCACAAAAACTCATAGTGTTGCACTTCACCTGACAAACCTAATTTATACTCTTAGTTCATCTCAGCTAAAACAACCATATTTACTAAGCTATCATAAATGACAGAGCACTGTATGGTTTTGCCTTGCTTTTGATAATAAAAAACCTATCAACACACATTATCTTCAGGTATTTCCCTTCTTTGATGATGCTTCTGTATGGTCCTGCCATTTGTCCCATCACAGTGAAACTGGGTGACCCAAGCTTAAGTGCATGAAATCACTAAGTGCAACGTGGTGTCATAGAAGTTGTGTTGTGACACGACTAATTACGGAATTCAGCCTCTTGGGACTGCCAGAGTTCACTTGTCCCAGGCTATATATGTAGGCAACAAGTGCCACCATAATTCATCACTCAAGAATAAAGCATATGCACAAAACACTAAAGAAGGCTGCATTTCAAAAGAAAAGGAATTACATGAAGACAAGCAAAAACAAAATCTAATTTCCTGTGTGCTGCTGTCTCACTGTTCACTGCAAACTCCAATTTAAGGTTTTCTTCTGCTCGAGTCATTTATTGGGGAGCATTTCCCACATGTAATAAGATTCAAATCCCTAACTATAGCTTTTTCGTACATTTGGCACATAGAGGCTCTGCCTCTCTCTTCTGTCTACTCTTCTACCCACACATCATCAAAACAGAAATTTAATTATCTTTCAGATGGCTATCACTGTGTTAAATTTTGGTCTGAAAGGTCAGTGGAAAGGGACGCGCAGACACAGAGCATGAGTCTGCATGTCTCATTTCCATAGGAAACCCGGCTTAAAAATGCAAGATTTACAAGGAAAATGAGCTGCACTTTTGCTCCAAGCAATACCCTCATTTGTTTAACGAAGACAAGAAATTATCTGTAACTCCTGGCCCTCACCCGGGCCATTGTAAATTCTCAGAGCACCTCTGAAGTCATTGGATTTACATTCATTAATACCAGTAGCCCGTTAATTTAATGCTTATAAGGATGTGTGTTGGTTAAGGGATAAGACGCTGCCTCTAGAGCTACACACATGAACGTTAAGTAGGCTTGTGTGCGCGTGACACGCGGGTGTCACAGAGCATCCATCCACAGGGAGCTGTCACAATGGCTCCCATCCCAAAGCACAGGCTTGCACCCAGGTTAAGGCCAAAGTTGCATCAAACCTTGCAGTGGTAAAGTTGCCCAGGGAAAGAAGGGGAGCGCAACACATAGGTTTTTCTCCCTCTCTTTCGCACACTTATGAAAGCAGCTTTCTGATGGACCACTTGAAAGTCACCTCCACCCACCTGAAATTTGGCTGAGGATCTCAATCCTCCTTTATTACTGTGCAACTCTATTAAAGCTCTCAGCGGAACCGATGAGTGAGTGTCCCAGCCAATTTTACGTTTTGTATTAAAAAATGAAAAGCACATACTAGGCTATTGGAAAGCATTTTGAAGAATTTTAATCATAACAAATGTGTTCGAACAGTTCTCATAAGATCAGCGCTTCCACATGTACAAAGGACAAGACTCCAGAGATTTGGCTACAAAAATATCATGTATTAAAGGGGGGGGGGGGGGGGGGGGGGGAAGGGGGTGATTAGAAACTCAGCAATGTTTGAGATGCCTTCTAAGACAGACAAAGCAAGCAAAGAATGCTTCTCCAGACATTGATTTATCGACAGCACTTTGATTTCACCTTTACAAAGTCAATATTTGGCAAGGTTTTGACACGGCAGCCCAGCAGCTCATCCATCTGTGGAGGCTGGTTAGCCCTCAACAAGAAAAGAAGGGGGAGGTCATCTAAAACCAAGTTACAGGTGGTTGTTTTTTTTTCTGAAACATGTCAAGGACCTCACAGCCTCTGAACAGTGCGAGCCTGCTTGTTTAGCTGGAATATAATTAACGAGGGGTGGGGAGGGAGCTTAGGGAGGGCAAGGGACCATGTAAAATGGTGTAAAACAAGGAGCAGAGGCAGTGGTGGAGCTGTAGGAGAGGCATGTAATACCTGCCTGCCTGAGGCTAGATTCAACCTTCCCAGCTCCTGGTGCAGCTATTAATGAGCTTGAGAGTCCGGAGGGGGAGGGAAGAGGACATTGCCCCTACCAGGCAGAGGGAGTAATTTCTGCCTTTTGATTCTTAAAACAGGAGCCAAAGCTTCATTCAGCTCTCATTTTAATTAAGGTACTGAGCGCATGAGCGCATACAGGCGTCTCCAGGGCTGGCACTGAGATAAGAGAGCCAGCTCGCCACTGAAAGCTGTACCGAGGACTCTCCAGCTGACATAAAGATTTTTCCATATTTTCCCTTTGCCTTTTTGTTTTAACATCTGTCAAAGGTTATTCGCCTTCACATACACCAAAAAACTATTAAAAAAATAAAAATAATTTTAAAAATCCACCCAAACGTCCCCTCTCCTTCCCACTTCTCCCAGTAATACAGAAACCTCTGCCGTTAGCGCTAGTGCAAAGACAGGCCCTGTGGGATGGGCTTTTTAGGTCTGCTTTAGATCACAGCCCGCTTGTCATGCCTCTGTAGCAATTAGGAATACTGTAGCTGAAGTAATCTAAGCTGATATCAGCTGCAAGTAGCTGGAAATCCGTGCTGGGAAGCTGGCAAGCAGCCCCCCTGGAGAACGTGTGCCCGTGAGCAGTTGGTGCGGCCTGCTCTGCTGCAGGCCTGTGCCACCCCAGCCTGCTGGCCTCGCACGGCAGGGACTGCAGCAGGGAGCAGGCGATGCCTGGTTGCAGGGACTGCGTCTGCTGGCTCCTGGGACTGCAAGATATTTTTCTTCTCAAAGGTCCTCCACTTAGCAAAGGTCTAGTCTCCAAGACAGGAAGCCTGCTGGGATTCATTTGGAGCATCGGTGAAATTCAGGGGCACCTCTGCTTTCTCCTGACGGAGTTTAAATAGATATGGAACAGATGGTATGAACGTGGCCTGAATGAAGAACAGCTTTATGGTTCTTTTTATTTTTTCTAGTGCCTGTTTTTGTTTTTCCAAAACAATTATAAGCAAAATGAGGCCGGGGGAGGAGGGGGGGAGGATGAGAAATGCTTTTTAGAGCCTACCACTAAAGAACATCTGAGCAGCACGCTAACCCCCAGCACAGCGGCAGACACAGCGCCTGGCCACCAGCCAGCCTACTTCGGGACTACCTTTCCTACCAGAGGCTGAATAGAAGGAGAGGTTCTCCAGTTCACAGGACACTGGGTGGACACGAGAACTCTACATTTGTGTCAGCTTAAAAAGCTGAAGGAATGGTACAAAAATGGTTCTTGTATTTCTTGTAAACCTTGAAAGTCACAGCTACAGAGATGTCTCTTTGGACAAGGAGTATTCATACTGCGTCCTTGCAGGGCTGTTGTTCCAGCAGAGTCACATCCATGTTTTACCCACCCCTGGACACCTCATCTCCTTAGGCCACTGAGCAAATGGTGGAGGGGGGAGGAAAACACATGACACGGATGGATGGGTGTCAGTCAGACTGCGCTGGGCCAATTAAAACAAATTGCCACCTTTCTTTGGCAAAAGTTAGGTCACTGACCCAGTCATGGATTTAATAATCTCTTAAGGAGATGAGTAATTTGCTCTCAAAATTGGTAAGTATCTCCCTATCACAGGCCACTTGCTGTAGATCTATAAATCTATAAAATGAGGACTGCCACTGCATATAGGACATGTGACAGAGATCCTCAAAGTCTGAGTCCACTAACTGCTTTAAATGAGGCACAGGACCTGAGCTTGATCTCGGAGAACTGACAGTCACATCTGATTCCACACAGAGTCCAGAAAAACCCAGGCGCTGCACATTTCCCAAGGCATTTTCAACTTAATAGGCAGCACGTGACAATTCATTAAGATTTTGGTGCTACTGGAGTTTTCAGCTGTTAGGAGGTTTATGAGGTATTACACAGCAGAAGAGCATACATACATTTTGAAACTCAGCAGACCTAATCCATGAATATGGATTTTCTTCTTCCTTATCTCCCTCCCCCACCACTGAAGTGGAATCGCAAAATTAATGCCACCGACACAAGGAACAAAAAACCCAAAAGAGCTATTCATGACCAATCTTATCTTAGACTGTGCACATAATTACTAGTCTCTGAGTTGTTTCCTCTTGTTTTGCTATTGTTTTTCAGAAATACTAGGGCTATAGTAAGGAAGCAATCCAAAGTACTTATTTAGAGAGGGCCTATGATAACAAGAGCAGACAAAGGTACTGCAAATAAGACTCTGTACAGGGCCTTGGAGCTGCTCCTATTTCTGTGGAGACTTACGACCGTTTTCACTGCTGAAAAAGGCAGTGGAAATTTGCGGTCACTCACACACACAAAGGTTTCTCCTTGCAAATCTGCAGGGAAACAAGATGGCCAAACGTCAGGCTGAAGAAGAGGAAACAGGAGATGGCACGCTCGTAAGGAAGCGGTACAGAGTGCTTTTTAGGCCTCTTGTTATGAAGGACAACAGCAAGAACCCAAACCCAAAGATGCCAGGCATCAGCAGTAACGGACACGGACAAGAATTCTCATTTATCCACTACTCCTGACAACATTTCTTTCAATTCCAGAGGTTTGCTGGAGTTGCTGCATGCTTGTTCTGCCTGGATGGCTGCCGAAAGACATTCAGTGTTGCAATTCTTTGTTTATCACAAAGCCACACTCCTTGCTGGTAACATTTTACTGCTCTTATCATGCTGTTCAATCCGGCTACAACTGTCCAATTCTTGTCTTCCCTGAACCAGAGGAGGTCAGAAATGAAAAGAACGAATATTCTGTGTATCCATTGCAGTTTGCCAGTTTAGCAAATATAATCATTAAGCAGGGATTCAGTTTTATCAACCTGTAGGTTTAGCAAATCCCTCAGCATTTCAGCACAGCAGGAAAGAAGCGATTAGAATTCAATTTATTTCTCCTGAGCTTTTTTAAATCATCACTCTGGATTCCTAGGGTGGGTTTTGGTGTTGGGTCGAACTGCAGGCGTTCTGGTTTTCCTGTTGGTGGGTTTGTTCTTTGGGGATTTTTCACTACGAGTTAAGAATTCTCGGCTATGCACAATGAGCAATTAAAAACAGGAGTTACAGAAATGCAGGTTTCTACACTAAAATGCTTGAAAACAGCTGCCTGGGGGATTAGAAAGCTCTCCTAGACAATATGCTTTCAAATTTCAGAATAAAACCTTCCCCAAAGCGAAGCTTATTACTTCAGATGTTCTTCAAGAATCGTGCAGACTAGCCAAGTGTTAAGAGACAAACACCCATGTGTAAAGTCCACATCTATTCAAGAAAGTATTTAACCATGTGTGACCGAATGCCTTCATCTTCCTTAGATTTAATGTTTCAGTGCTTTCTCAGTTAGCATATTTTCCTAAATCATGTCCCAAATATTTCAATAATTTCTTAAGCAAACTATTGAGAAACATCTGCGACTATTATTCCAAATAATTTAAGCAAGAAATTACTCATTTGCAGTTCAATCAGCAAATTGGCCATGCTTGGGCACGGAGTTTCCTTTTATGCTCGTAGCCAGCCATATACATCTACCACATCACACACAGCTTTCAAAGCGCTGCAAGATCCAGCACCGCTTTTAAATACCTCCAAGTGAGATCACATCCTTCACAGTGTCAACCTGGATTCAAACCATCTTGCAGGGGAAGGTTTTGGGGTTGGTTTTTTTTTCAGTTCTCAAGGCAGATTCAGATTTCTCTGAAGTGGGTGCAAACCCCAATGATTCCCATCTAGTCGGTGCATGCGGGGACCTATAGGGCAACGCTTCCAACTCCGAACAGCGCGGTGGCAGCGCACACACACATCTTTCTGTAATTCTCAAGGCAGGCAAGTAAGTGACCTTGAGCATAAAACAACTCAGCTTTCTCATTTGTTTTATTCACTCCATCTTGCAAACCGAGCTGGAAAGGTACAGACCCCTCATCTAACCCTACTGCTTGTGAAATGAGCTCAGTAGCGGTACCAAATATCCAGTTGTTTTCCTCTCAGCTTCTCAGAACTAACAGGTTCGATAAATCCTGTCTTTAGCTCTTTGGCATTACCAACTTCCATCAGCTTTGTTATCTGTCCTGGGAGATGGCCACCTGCTTTTCTACATTCAGTCAACACACATGCAAATCAAGTTTTTATGGTAAACAATATTGTCTACCTGCACAAACCTAGAGTTCAAGACTTTGCTTTCTTTTCTATCCCAGTTTCTCCCCGCTGAATTCTTGTTCAGCTTATATCTGAGTCCTCAGCTTCAGTGATGATTCAGCACCCTAAAAACATTCTGCACACCCATCAAGTTTTTCAATTAAGTAGAAAACTGCACTTTTGAAATAGGCAGCTTCCCAGCTCAAAGCTGTTGGAAGGAGAAACAAGATCTGGAGTTCACTGCCATTCTCGAGATGCAATTTGACAGTAAATGACATATGCAGGCCACTGCAAAACACGCCTAGTAGATGTTTTTGCACATACAGATCTGAATTTCTAGGATACAGCCTAATTGTTTGCTCATTTCCAGGTGTCCTACTTCTGCACCCTTTCTTTACCCTCTCCAACCAGTTCAGGCGAAGACTTCATGTTGCCTTCCAGCTTTCAGGAGTGCTTTATGCAGCTCTGCTTCACAAGCCCTCCACTTGATCTTACAGACTACTGATAACTGAAAACCCAGGCACCTGGCTGCTCCCTTTTGGGTGGACTGGAGGCAGAGCAATGATGGAGGCCTTCACCTGAATTCCAGACGAGACCTTACCTGTGGAGCAGAAAGTCCCATCCAAGAGCAGTAGGAGTTTGGAGACAATAGCAACTCGTCCCACATGAAACCCAAGTAGCAATACCTAAGCTTCATGCTACCAAGCTATCTCAGCACCTCATCACCGCAGCACCCTAACGTACATGACCTTCCTGAGATGTAAGAGCCTGAGGCCCTTTGATTCATCCCCTTGGCCTCTCTCTAGGACATGTGGGCATGTGCTGTGTGCATACACCACCACTACCACCACCACTACCACCACCACCATCCACCCAGTATGGAAACACGTTCGGGTAACTCTGGGGGATCCACCCATGCCAGTGAGTCCCCGTTTCATCCCCACGCTTAGCGCTTCAGTGCAGTATAGATGAGGAGAGTGAAAGCAGACGTGTGTAGATCTGGAGGGGACTGTGGAATGCTTAGGGGAAGAGGAAATACTTTCTTCTCGCTGTGGATCTTACCTAGTGCCTCCAAATTGCCCCTGACGCTAGGGAACACAGCACAAAAATTACAGGAATAATTTAGAACTAAAATAAAAATTTATTGAAATATAAGGAAATGCTTGAAAAAATGAATTTTCTGAACATTTATTAAGCAGCTAAATTTCACTGAACTTGGAGGGTAATTTTTTTCACTAGAGATTCTCAGGACAGCTTAATATCGTTCAACTTGGAGGCTGAAGAAAGCAGCTTTGCTTGTTGACACAAGCTTGCAAGAGGTAAAGCCACTAGGAACACACAGCACCAGCTGTCAGGCCTAGGGACAGTGTACAGCACCAGAAAGGTCACCAACAATGCTGTAAATCCACTGCAGCATTTCCAGACAATCTTGTCCTACTGACGCTCTTGCACAAAAACCTTTGCCTTCAGGGCCAGCAGATCCTTCGACAGCCTCGCAGATGATGCTGGGACTCATCTGCTGCCATGTACCTTCTTAGCCCCCTCCCCCTCCATCCACCCATGGAAAAAGTCCAGAAAAAACAAACCTCAGGCGACACTTTGTGTGCAAATAGGGTAAGGAAGCATTTCAACCCCAGCATTTTCTTGAGATGTGTTCACTTGACACACACACGTCTCCTGCAGCATTCAGGCAAGTGCCTCATGCCAACAGGCAATGTTCTCTGGGGGTAGTTTAGCTGCAGGTGGTGGGTACAAACCCTTTCTATGACTGGGAGGAGACAACATCCTCTGCTACGTGGCATCGCTGTGAAAAGATCCAGGGAATACAGAGGCTTGGACCAGTTTACACAATACGCTGGTGTCTGGAGCTTTTGATCCTGGGACACCTACAGAAGAGCTCAAATCATGTATGAATTGTTTGGGTTGGGTTTAGCTCTGTTGTGAATGTAACAAAACCAATGCAACATCAGCCATCTCCACTCCAGAAACAAATTTGTAGCATTAGAAAGGTTGGCTGCCCAGGGCTCCAGCAATAATAACATGATTGGGAAGGGGGGCTCGAGGGCAAGAGGGGGGCAGCGTGCCAGCCTGTACAACACATGCTTAAGTCAAGTCTAATAATCCCCCTCTTCCATAAGCAAAACATTTACTTAAAACTATTAAATCATCTGATTAAAACAGAAAAAAAAAAAGGGGGGGGGGGAGGATTGGGGGGAAGCATGGCACAGTAATCGGCTACAATTCTGTATTCCAAGGTAATTAAAACGTGAACTACCTTTTACTATTTACTACAACCCACACTTAAAACACCGAGAGTCAAATTTCAGCCACCCCCTTGTAAAATACAGAGCAATTCTGCCAAAATCCCAAATTTGGCAAAGTAACAGAGGTGCCATAATTCACTTGGTATCATTCTTTACCTGCTAATGTTTTATTCAGACTGAGCTTCATTAATAAAGATGAGACTTTGGACTCATGATTGCTCCATGTTTACAAAACATCCAGGCTCCTTTACATCTTGATTAAGCATGAACAATCACTGGACACACAATTTCCTAAAAAAACCCCGCATACCAAAATTGCATATTTTGAATTTTTAAAATTCACTAAACAAAATTTCACAGAGTGAACCCTAAAGTCTGTTTGCCAGGAAAGCACAAGCCAAAAATGGATGTTGGGACCCTCCAGGAAAAACAAATAATAATGAAGCTGGACCCCAACACACACATCCTTCTCATTAAACGAGCAAATAAATACACATTCATACAGAGTAATTTGCTCTAAAAATGCAGGTGCTTCAGTAATTACCCACAAGTTTTAGCATAAATTGTGATTGCTCAAACAGTACGGTGTCACATGAAGTTTTGTTTGGTTTTTTGGGTTGGTTTTCTGTTTGTTTTTTGTTGTTGTTTGTTGTTGTTTGTGGAACTGGGCAGTGACTTCTTACTGGACACCAGAGAACAAAAACTGGCCCAGAACCTGATGATTCTGACCTAAGTCCAAATGTGTTTCTCCACAGAGGAAAATTACAAAGACAAGACTGTTGTTCTTCTTTAAAAATTAAATTCAAAAGAAACATTAAGGTGTATGTAGCAATATCACTTTTTAATGCCAGGTATTGGGCCAAGGAATGGGACAGACTGCACTGCATTTTTAAAGTAGCATGACTATCGACATACTGGAGAAACGTTTTAACACTGTACATTACCAACAAACTATTCAGTTCACTTCTACACAAGTCAGCAAAAAAAGCTGGGTGATCCAACATGGTATGGCAGCTGCAAATTTAAAATTATAGTCACAGTCTAAAGCCAGAACAAAAGCATCTCCAGAACTCCCCATTTATAAAAAGGAATGAGCGTACACACCGTGCGCGCACACGCAGGCAAAGATCTCGAGGTTTTTACTTATTGCTCTTACACAAGGCTGTGAGCAGGCAAATGTCTGGATCAGAAATTAGGTCAAACATGCATTTCTGCAGGCATGAAAAGTACAGGAAATTCATATTAATGGAACAATGTGCCTTGTTACGTAATACAGGATGGTGTTCTGCTAATATACTACTCGCGTCATTAATACCGGATAGGCTCCAGGTCTGCCTGTTGCACAATGCGTTATGCAGTGTGGCGTTTTAACCTAATTTCTGATTCCTCTTTCCTACTGCACCCTCCGTGTAGGGACCAAAAGCGTGGCATTCAAGACAGCTGTTCTCTGCGATGCCAGAGGAACCTCGGCCTCAAGAGCTTGAGTTGGGCCATAATGGCCGGAAGTAAGGAGGGCAGCGTTATCGGCACTGTGCCTCCAGGACCTGCTCTTTGGCTGCCTCACGTTCTTGTGCACTCACTGACAACTCGGGTAAACAAATGCAGAAGCCGGTGCAAAACGCATCAGCGCTGTTCTGGGAGCATCTTCCAGCTGTGCTATACGCTCCCGGTACACCCAGACATTGCTACAGGGGTAAGGCAGTAGAGGGTAGGGTCCTGTGTCTGGTCACTTCCTCAGGAGTCTTAGAAAGGCAAGATTTTTTGGTGAACTGGCTTTCCTTTACACAAGAAGCAGCGTAGCACGGGTGGCGGTAGGAATCTGGCTAGCTACTGGCAACAAGAGACTAGCACATTCACAAGACACGCGGTTTGGAATACCTGCTGTTCCCTACTGCAACCAAACAAAACATGCTGCGGAGAGGTGTCCAAGTAATTACAATACTCACAAGCCAGGTTCAAGGCATACTGCAGATGGGTCTTGCATGAGAAAGGCATTGAATGTGTTACCCAAGGATTGGGGGTTTTTTCTGTGCCATGAATACATGTGACAGTAGATAAAAACCAGCACGATGGTTCCTCTCCATACATGACTCGACACACACCGTAACGATTAAGCACCGTATATGCTGTTCTTCAGTTAACAGGAATCAAGGAAGCAAACAGTGGTTTGGGAATAAGGGAGGGGGAGAAACCCAGCACAAAGTCAAGAGGTATGTTCCTGCCAGATCTCCTAGCTAAGAATGTTTATAGTGAACCAGCAACTGGATTTTGTGACATAACCAGAAAACCACTGAGGTCTACAGGGCCAGCTTGGGCACTGCATAGTCAAAGGTGCGTTCTCCGGTCTTAGAATACGGCATTGAACAATCTCCAATTATTAGAAAGAGCAGTAGGCAGATGACGAGAGATCATGCTTCAGGGAGGTTACGCCTTGTATTTGAAAAAGGAAGCAGTGCAAATAGATTTTTCTGTCTCATTCAAGGTTTGTCACGTGCCCCTTGATCCCGCCCCCACATCTCACAAATTCTAGCTTTCAGCCTTGCCAAATACCCAAATTCACACTGAGGTCTGTTTTGCTTATGAGCAGCACTACTAAAGCTAGTGGGACTGCTTAGAGCAAGGCGCTGCTGCAGAGAAGGTTCAGGAATTTGGCTCTTTCCAAGAAGTGAACCACATGAGGTTTCATGAAACTCACAGGTGGAGGGAGACCCTTTCTGTGTTGTTTGGGGGTTTTTGTTAGTCTTTTTTTCAAAATCTTTCTTACGAACACCAAAATTTGTAGGACTGAAATGTGGTAAAAGGCTCCAATATGCTCACCCAGACCTTCTGACATCAGGACAGCCACAATGGCTTAGGAGGAGTAGCCCAGGGTTAGGCTGGCCTGGGTTCTCCCCACCCAGCTATGTCACTGCCTCTTACTAGGCGATTACACATATGGATCCTTGGCTGCAGTTGGGATGGTGAGGCTTCCTTAGAGCAACTCCTGTCACCATCCACGGGTATACAGTTGCATCTCCTAGGAAAGAAGGAGGCAAAATAGGTCTAAATTCTTAAAAAAACATTAAGAAAACCTAATTTCTAGAAAAACGAGAGGAACAAGTTGCTATCACATCCTTGCAGGAGGAGTCCTAGGACTTCTCATGATCCATTTCTTCACTTATGGCTACGCAGGCCAGGTTGTGAGGAAGCCCTGCCACCAGGTTGGAGGTAAAACAGTACGTCCAACATTTATTCCAAGCCATCCTTTGTGTGAAGCTGGCTAGGCAGAAGTGGTTTGGCTGCATATTTAGGTATTCCTCCTAGCCCGCTCTGCTTCTCTACTTGGAAGCTCCTTCAAATAAAAGATGCTGGAAGTGCCACTTCTCTGTAGTCGAAAAAAAAAAAATGGGGAAAAAGAGGAGAGGCAAAACACACACACACCACAGAACGAAACAACTGCTTGTAAAACGTTTCCTTTTAAAAACTATTGTACAACTCGCTAACTTGGTTTAATTAATGTGCAGTTTAAAACATATAAAATGCCTTACCAGCTAAATGATTCCTTGGTTTTACAAGTCTTCCTCCCCCCGCCTCACCCCCCATTAAAAAATGATGCATGTGTGGACTGGTATTGAACACCTCGTACAGAGTTGTACACCAATTCTCCTTTTAATTCTACACGGAGCAGTTTTGATTTTAATCTACTGTGTTTAGAGAAGAGCTCATACCATATACTTTACAGTATAACCAGCTACACAGAAGTCTTTAATCTTGTAACACGATAAAAAAAAAAAATCACTGTAAGTCGCGGTCCCTTTGATAAATGATTATGGTGATGCATGCAGTCCTCCTCAGTGCTGTCGCTGCCAGACACGGGGCGTAATTTTCTTCGCACACTGCTGAGAGGCCTGATGTCGCACTGATGCGCCGCTGCCCTGGTGCACAGCGTTCTGCAGTCATTGGGCAAAGCTGCAGTGAATTGTCTCCCTCGATCCCACCACCACCACCACCACCGACCCAACCCCCAGGGGAGCACACCCCCCCATTCCCATCTCAGCCGCAGGAGATCACCGTGAAGCGCTTGGAGATACACGACATGTTGTGGAGAACAATGCCCAGGAGAAAGACCAGGACGCAGGCCACCAGGATCACAGTGCAAACCCCCGACCAAGTGGAGCTTTTCACAACGCCTCTCCGGTCCGGCTCCTCTGCTCCCCCCTCGGCAGGGAGGCTGCCCTGCAGCGGCTGCTGCTCCGCAGGGATCGTCACCACTGCCAGGGACTTCTGCTGGCTGCCGGGCAGGAGGCGGCAGCCGATGTCTCCCGGCAGTAGCGCCCTCTCCTTGGAGAGGGGCAAGGGCAGCATGTAGCACCCATTGCTGGGGAGTTTGATGAAGACGGGGGTGTGCTCCGAGGTGTGTGGGATTGCAATGACGGCGATCACCTCGGGGTCATCGGGCAGCTGCGACACAGAGTACCCCGGCGGCAGCTTGGTGATCCCACGGCACCACGGGCACCGCAGGTCCTTCTGGCTGGTCCTCATCTGCTGCAGGCACACCGAGCAGCAAGTGTGCTTGCAGTCCAGCAGCTTGGGCCGCCGGCGGGGGCTGTAGTAGTTGAAGCAAATCTGGCACTCCAGCAGAGAGTCCTGGGACAGGGTCTCCATGGTGGCAGGCGCAGGGAGACGCGACAGGCCTCAGGAGGGCCCTCGCACTGGCACCCCACAGCTGAGGGGCAGCACCTGCCTTCCCGACGCTTCTCCTCAGGGCAGCGTCAGGCGGTGGCTACGGAGAGCACAGGAAGACCTCCGATCTAAACCTTTCAGTACCTGAGACAAAGAGAAAAATGTGAGGAACAGGTTACTTACAGGAACCAGTGGGCACACGAGTCCAGCTAGGGGGAATGGGAACTAGCGCTGACCTTGTAATCCAACAAGGAAAGTAAATTTGTGACCCTTCCCACTGGCTTCACCAAAACACCCAGAGGTAAGCCTTCAGCTGTCACCACATCTCACTTTTTTTTTCCCCCCTCCAGATATAAAATCCCTAGCAGCCCACCAGCCCACCCCTCAGTTATATTTATACCCATAACAGAGGAGGCTGTAGTACTTCACAAAGCAGGTCCTTCAGCATATACCTCCTGTCATATTTTCAGCACTTTTCAGCCCTTGCTGCACCTTAACAATTGTTCTCATTTAATCCTTTAAACCCCTGAGGATTTTTAGCTATTTGGCTCAAATGCTAAGTCTGTGTGCAGGGTTGGGGTAGATGGGGTGGAGGGAGGAAGAAAAAATATGTTTAAAGTGATACATTTCCACAGGCTCCTGAAATTATGGCTGTGCATGAATGAGCAACCAAGTAACTACATAGAAACACCCCCATTTGCAAACAACAAAAAGGAATGGCATGGTTTTCAGTTAAATTAACCGAGATGACATGAGCAGCTCCTGAATATGACCTTCTGAAACAAACTTTCTCACTGATGAAAAACTTCATCCCAGACAAAAGGCTCTGTTCAGACACAGAACCTCCAAGTACCACAAAGAACAATCGGTCAATGCACCAAATCAAAGGCAAATTGTCAGCAACTCTGTTTTAAACTATTTGTTGGAAAGGGATTCTTTGCATTTCCCCAATTATAGCTATGTAAAACAAACAAAAAAAAAGCAGCTGTGTGTACTTTCACAGCAAGTTTAGTTTTTTTTTTTTTGGTCACTCCAACACATGAGAAATATGAAAGGATGATATTTTTTACAACCTTTAGCATTGTCTTTCTTGCTGTATTTGAAGAAGTATCTGTTTAAATCTGCATCGAGAGAATACAGTAAACCCAAAACATTTTCATGATTACCTTTGATTTTTCTCCTATTGCAATGCCATTCCCAGAGTTAACACCCGAGGACCACAGCTGTCAGAGGACTTTTTCCTTTCCATACAATTATTTCTTGTTCTTCCCTCCCAATCACAGCAACCAGGTTGCAACATGCTAATGGATGTGTGACGCCGGTAAACCACAAATAACGTAGTTCAAGAAGAGATAGCGGGCACAGACGTGGGGTTTGCAATGCAGGACAGGCCCCTGGACCACGCTGTCCCATATCCTGCCTCTGGCAGGTACTGGTATTTGAATAAGGGAAACAAAATAATCGTCGTGTCTTCAGAGACCAACAACTGATATCACTGGCAGAAACGGCCCTGCTGATGATTTTGTAACACGGATGTTGGCTCACAAGGTGCTTTGACAAACACAGAGTGACAATCCTGACTCAGGAGAAGGGAGCAGGGCTGCCGTGAGGAAGGCAGGAGCTGGGGGAAACACACAGGCCAGCCAGATGTCCCAGCGAGCAGTGCTCTCAGGACGCTTTGCCTGAGTGCACCACGGAGGCCGCTGCTGTGAGAGACCCCCGCCAGCACCAAGCCAGCACCCGCCCATGCAGTGCCTGCTCTGCACCAGCCCTGTATTACAGGCAGTGTGAACAGATACTCCATGTGCAGAGGGAGCCCAGCGCTGCCACACAGGGGGCCATGCATCCAGCATGCAGGCTGCACAGAGGGAAAATGGAAGAAAATGAGTAGATGTTTATCTTCTTTGTTGTCTCCTTCCCATTACTATCTCCACATGCCTATGGTACAGGCCAGCACAAAGGAAGGCTGTCAGAAAGGGTCATTAAAAGACTGGCATGCAGCTGACAGGAAAACATGGAAGAGTGCTATACACAATGCCTAGCAACTCCTGGTTGAAAAACATTAAGAGATGAAGGACAGATTAGAAATTAGTTCTAAGAACTCAGGAAGGTGTCACTGCCACCATCAGATTTAGTTTTCAGCCACAAGCACCCCAGCAGTTTTATATTTTGCACAGAAGTATCCATACTGCCCAAGCCAAACTTGAGCTCAGACATTACAAGACGCAAATCTGACCTGCTGCATCTGCAAATCTGTTTAAAAAAACACCCCAAACAGGTATGATAACACTGTGGCATTACTATGCTAAAAGGCCCCAATGCCTGAAACTCCAGAAGGAAAGGTTTATGTTTAAAAACAAAGTGGTAGTGCTCCTGCAGGTGTAAATCAGTACCTCTGCATAGAGGCTCTGCCCTCCACATTTTGGATGTCAATGAACTGACCCGTGAAGTTCCCTGACCTCATTTAGCTGTCACCTAAAACCATCTCTCTCCACCTACTGTGCTAAAGGTAAACCAGCTTCTATTGATATGAATGTGATTAGGATCAAGATCGTTTTTCTGACCTCATATCCTTGCCCAGGAGTCATATACTCGTGTACAATCAAGCTCCTCGTCCCTATGCCTGTGACATCCTTACAGTAGAAGATCAGTACTAGAACAGAATGAGATGAGGTATTTGGAACTGAAGAATAAAACAAAAGTCACCTCCAGGCAAACAGTGCCCTAAAGAAAAACAAGAAAATCCATCCCAATGAGATGATCTTGGACAGTTTGAATACTAAGTAACACTGTGAAGCATTACTCCAGGAGGTCAAAATTTTAAAGCATTAGTGCAATCCATATGAAGAAAAAGGAAGAGTGGAGCCAAATTAAAAGGTTAAGATGGGGCCTACCACCTACAGAGCATACATTGTTCAGATACATGCGGATGTATTTGCAGAAGCTGTAAATACAGTGGCAACCTCATTTTGAGCTGGTGCAAGAAAGAAACAGTCACTTCCAAGTCTGTGCCTTGAAGTTACAGATGTTTCTTTTCTTTTCTTTCTATTTTTTTCTTAAAGAACAACTATAAACATTATTTCAAGTAACAACGCTGCATTGTTCATATACCTATGCTGAAGTATACTTTTTTTACTTTCCCAGAAGGTCTTAAATAATGACCAGAGGTGCATTTTGATAGATAGGTGGTGAGCAAAGAGGTTAGTATCATTCCTTCAGAATATATCTAATGACAAGTTAAAGAGTAGCCAAGCTACCTAACCCCTTGGCCTGTGCTGCCACTGCCTTGTTCAAAGGTTGGATCCCCAGCTTCATGGTCAAGGGTGCAGTGCAACTTTATTCTCAACCATTCCAAAAGGCCCACAACTCTCCCGCACTCTGCCACAGCTTGGTTTTGGGATAGAAGAAAGTGAAGCCCATCTTCTATAGTCAGAATTAAACTGCCTAATGTCTTTTTGACTCATATCACGGTAGAGAGTTAGGAAGGAAAAAGTCACAGGAACTCTCCCTGTACTCTTCTACCACTTCGCTTTAGTAGTTATGCCAGGAGTTAGTTAACACTGCAGCAAACCTCCTGGACAGGGGACAACTCTGTGCTCAACAACCCCCACACCAGTTGGAGGTACTGAGCTATCACAGGAGAACGCCTCACTTAAAGCTTACTCATAGCACTGGACTCTTCTCCATGCCCTGGACACGAAGACCAAGAGGGAGCTGGGCCACATGTGAGGTCACAGTTGACATCAGCATTAGGCAAAACCCACTGTTTTGTCATTAGTATTGGCTCTCGTCACCCAGTGACAGCTAACAGGGGGCAAGGGGGCTGTTGAAAGGAAAATGGGGGGGGCAGGGGTGGAAGATCAGAAAAGTCTGTCAGAGATAGCTGCAGGTTCCTGCAAGACAGCATACGTGTGGATAGGGGCACGCATGTGGAATGGAGAGCTGGGAATATGACAGTGACCACACATATAACACAGAGGCAAGCAGTGATGATGGCCTGGCACAAACCTGACAGCAAGTAGAAGCTCTTCAGGGCTGAGGTCTAAATAGTAACACAAATAAAAACTAACTGGATACAGAAATCCACAAGCTCCAAAACGTGTCAGGTGCAGCAGGAGCAAAGGAAACGAGACAGACTTTGCAGAGCAGTAATGGGAGACCTCCCACCCCACCCAAACCTTCTCCCCTTTGCTGTGGGTCTTCCCAACATCCACAAGGCTGCCTCTGGCCAGTGAGATGAGAGGCTTGCAAGTGGTTACAGAGACACAGGGAGGAACATGCAAAACTGATGACTACTACAGCAGAAGATCAAGGTACAGCTGGGTAGCTGAGAGCACGGCACAAAGGTCCTCTTTGCAGATTTGGGCTGCCCTCTGCCCAAGCCATGGGTTTTTAGCATTTGAGAAATGATCGCATGACTCAAGAGTAATAAAGATCTAGAGAACAGCAGAGGTATTTCAGCTGTTTGTCAGTCATGCTATCTGTTCTGCCAGTACCTTGTCAGTGGCCACAGCAGAGCTCCAAGATATCTTTTTTCTGGGGTGAACAGCAGTGAACAGGAGACCAGGAATACCAAGGCATCAGCTACCTACTCCCTGAGAAGGAGGAAGGAGGGGTATCTATCTGTTGTTCTCTTACAATTCATAGCTTCCCAGTGCAGTGTAGGAAAGTGCTGCAAGAGATGAACAAATGAAGGTTGCTGCAGCTAGTATAGCACAGCTACAGACAGCAAGAGGAAGAAGAAAGCACAGGGTTGCTGCAGAGAAAGTTCTACACAAACCCAAACTAGAAAGTGGTCCCCAAATGGTCAGGTCAGAGAAGGCAGCTATTTCTGGAACCATGGGCAAAGACAGACATTGAACACCCATGACAGGATTGGACAAGAAGTCAGAGAACAGAGTAATGGTGAATCCCTGCCTAATGACATAATATTTTTGGTATGTGAGGACAGTGCAATGTAAGATACTAAGTGATGGAAGGGTAAGATACTAAGCCTTGAAGGGGTGCTGCCTCCGCTGGAGAAATCAGAACTATCTTCGCACAAACCTCCTAACTTACCAGGGCCCCAAATTATTTTACCTTGAAAGCCCCAAAAATATACTTTAATGATGCCTGCAGAATCCCATACAATTCACAGAAGATTAAACATCCTATCACATTTTTTAAAGACTGGCTGCAGGGCACGCCGATGTAGTTAGCTGATCACTAAAAGAAAGCCTGAAAAGCTCTGCACAGGCTTACGCACATATTTAGGCATGCTCTGCTGGCTGTACGGCAAGGTTAATAACAGGCTGTCTGCAAGGCAGTGCCTCGGCGGTGCTTCACCTTTCTCAAGGAAGGTTCATTACATAAACTCCCCAAACACATTAAGTATTCTTTGACAGTATTACCGAGTATGTATGATTTATGGTGAAGAAAGATCCGTTCATTTCAGGTGCCTTTAGGCTGGAGAAGAGGTGGGGGTATGGGAGGGGGGGAGTACTGTTCTCGATAGGGGAACTAATTGCAAGAATGTCTACCCACAGATAGGGAGAGAAACACTTGCTACAGTCTCTTCAAATGGATAGTGAGGAGGAAGGAACATATTTAATGTTTGGAAATGTTTCTGCTACAAAATGCAGCATCCATCTATGATTTCAACACATTTGGATGAAACACACTGGGGCTGCTGCAAATGCCCAGGACATGCTACCTGATTTCCCCTGAATATCCTTCACTAAAGGATCCTATTTATTTTTAGGTTGTTCTGTAGTACTAATTACCATAGTAACTGAGAACAGCACAACGATTAATTAATTTATTCATCACAACACCCTTGTTAAGAGAGAAGTATTATCATCATTATATCCTTTCATCACCTAAGAAAAGAAGCGCTGAGAGACGAAGCAGTTGGTCCAAGGTCATGCAAGCTGCACCCAGATTGCCTTGAAGCTCCTGGACAACTTCATGGCTGCTCTACTTTTCACCTCATGAGCTACGGGGCAGAAGTGACAGATTCTGGACAGATTCTTTTTTTGCAACAGAGAATCACCGAAGTTCAGAAAACCACCCGTTTCGCCCCACCTCTTCCAGCTGGCAGCAGCTCTATGGTCTGCCTGAGATTTTTTTGTGGCTTTCATTTAACACACCAGCTTTTCTACAGACCATTATGAAAATCTTGATTGAGAGCCTGTGACCCAGGAGATAAAGCATCTCCACAAGACGCAGTTCAGACACCATGTAGATTACAACTGAGAAACTATATGCATTGAGGGATGTAAAGCTAACAGTAAGATGACAAAAGTTAATCCATTCTTCTCCTCAGAATTACCTCTTTTCCAGGCACCTTCCTCTAAATCAGGTAGCCTATACCCAGCATGCTTTCAATTTAGTTTTCCAGAATCACACAGAGCTTGCAAAACAAAAACATTTTAATTTGGCCAAATCCTTAGCTGGGGCAAGCTGGCACTCTTTAGCTTTAGTCCAGCCTTTGGCAAGATGAGAATCAGATGCACACAATCCCGGATGCCTAAAGCCACAAAAACTAAAGATAAGTGAAACCATGATATATGAGCCTATGACATCCAGTGAGCTAGCTCTAAGGGATCCATGCTGGTGGAGAATCTGCTCTGGATGATCTCAGTGGTGCAGATCAATCCAGACAGCCACTGTCCCGCCTCTCTGGCAGCTGAGTGGTGGTATCAGAGGTGGATAATGAAAAAGGAGCCTGGTTGCACGGTATCATCCCACAACATTTACTTTAGAATTTGCCATCTAGAAACAGGAGACGGAGGCAGAAAGATCACTCACTTGAATGTAACCAGATGTAGTTTATGGTTTTGGAGCAAAAACAGATCAGGTGTAAACACCAACCTTTGGTGTTTATAGAAAACAGAGACTCACATGCTGCTCCTTGTTCCACCTCACGTCATGATCTGTGCTGCTCCCTCCTTTTATCTGCAAACTTTGACACGTCCACATTTCCTGGCTCCAAAGACCTTATTTTGGTCAAATATGACCAGGATAAGCTGCACTTTGTTCCAACAGCAAACACTACTAATCACCTGCAACGTGCTGGGTCAGTGAACGACGGGTACAGCTTCTTATTGCTGAGTCAAAATCATACAGCTAGGCTCATCAGAGCTTATCAGTGAGAAACACTGCTTGAAATCAAAATATTCCACAGAAATGAGCCCACTTCAGACAGGCAGAGACAGAAAGCCAAAAGCTTTGCTGCCCACGTGGCTCCTCAGCAGCCCTCCGTGCAGGGGGTCCTGGAGCTCAGGCTGTGGGAGGCTGACCTGCTCCTCACCAGCCCAACTCTGAGATGTCTGCAGGTTTTAGAGAAGGTCATTTGTCAAGCTGACCCAGAGCTATGGTTGCTTTAATCTCCCAGGCTCCCTCCAGCTAGGCAGAGCACAGGGGACCCCCAGGTGCCCCACTAGAAGGCCTCTGAAGGTACTCCTCACCTCGCCCCTTCTGCTGGCCCTAAATCCTAGCGTTTCTCCTCCTGCATGAGGGGTGCATTGACAGGGTGCAGGACCTGACTGTGGTCCTAAAACATCCCAAATCTGAACATTTCCTAGCATGGGGTATTAAAAGATTCCATCTCAATCTGCAAATAAGCAAAATCTCCAGCATTCAAAGCATCCCAAGGGATGGAGGCTAGTTTCTACAGCCCACTCTGAGCACAAGGCTCCCAGGGCCATTAGCGCTTCTTCAGTTTTGCTGGCTGCTCTTAATTATGCCTGACTCACTCCTGAACGCCAGGGTGAGAGGAATTAAAAGCCAGGTTTTTCCACTACCAAGTTAGAAACCCATTAGCCATTCAAACTGACATCAAAAGGAATGGGGTTGGGAGGGGTGGCATGGAAAGAAATCTGCCCCTCACCCCTTGAATAAAAGCAGCACCAATGGGTATTTACAATCAGAAGGTAAGGACACAGATTTAGAAGTTGCTTCCCTAACTTAAAGTGAGGTCACAAGTTAAGTCACTAAGGCCAAAATCCCACAAACTTCCAGGAGGAGCTATGGCATTAAACTGGCTCTTGGTAACAGCTTTTAAATGCATAGCAACATCTTCTTTCCATGAGATTTCAATTTATGGTGATATGACGGAAATCTGTGGCATTCAAAACACTGAGATAAAGAGAGGCACGATGCACCTGATCACTTAAACAAGAGATTCTGCTCTCCCATTAGAGCTTTATGCTTCATCTGCCATTGATAGAATTTGCCTGATACCTGAAGAGAAACTTAATTAAAAGATACTCCCCTCCCTCCCCTGAGGATCTGGTATATTAGACTTACAAAATACACCATCCCCCCCCACCCCCCCAAAAAAAAATGTAATTTTAAGTAAAGCTCAAATGCAGACGTTTCTCAGTGATACAGGTCAGTGGGTGATTGAGTGGGAATCAGCTTGAATTAGTGTATTAAGACACCAGTCTATAATTACGGGAGAGAGTCCTACAGCTCTCTGAGGTCGAGTGGGTTTTGTTAAAACTAGGTCAAAAATCTACCTGCCTGTGGGCTCAAACGGAGGGAGGGGAGAAAGAAATCAATACTACCACGCTTATACGCTGCCTGTGTGATGCAAAAACTGAAAACTCAATTTCACACTTACCTCAGGAAACAGAAGTCCTTCAAATGAGTTTTAATTGCTGCGACTCTGCTCCGTGCTCCTGCCTCAGACACCCTGGCTGCTTAATATGCTCTGCGCTCTCTGCACCCGCTCAGCGCAGCTTCTTGAGGAGGACGTGGGTCTGTGACCCACGTCACTGCACTGCTACCTTCACACGGCTGCTCTCAAGGGCTGGGATGGTTTGGGGCTGGTTTTGGTTGGTTGTGGGAAGGGGTTGCTTCCTATTTTATTTATTTTTTTACCCTTCAGAAAAAGGAGGGGGAAAAGCACACAGATCTAAGGGAATCAAAACAATCTCTTTTTTACATTTATATAGATAGGATTAAGAAATTGGAACATATTAGAAGTCAAACAGGAATAATTAAGGAAGTAAACAAGAATAATTAAGGAAATTCTCTTTTGCATAGACTATAAAGACATAGAATAAGGTTTGAAGATTAGACAGGGAGAGAGGAGCTTTTTTTCATCTTTGTTTACCTTTCTCCCCAAGTCTGCTAAGTGGGCAGCAGAAGGGAGTAAAGTCCCCCGTTTACCGAGAGAAAAGGTGTAACAGATGTCCTAACACAGAACCACCACTTCCAGGAGCTTATCTTGACAAGAGAGTTGAAGATAGCCAACTCACATGCCTCCTCAAGGTCAACCACGATGTCATTTCCTAACGCAGACAAATCATGATCTTCATACATTTTCGGCCATAAGCGCTACAGCTACTCCAGGTCATGGCACTGGTCATTCTGGTTTGCAGACTACACCAAAAGAAACTGGCACCAGTCCAAAAGCTCCTTTCTTATTGGAAACTAATCATTCACCCTGTAACACTTCTGGAAGCTAGTGATACTAATACCACCCTCACTTCCTGGGTTTTGGGAACAGTCCAACTCTCACTGCAAATATGGATCACAGGCAGAGCTAGACCAAGTCTGAACTGCATACATATTGATGATTTCCTATTTTGTGATTTATCCCTCTGTCTTTACATCAGTAAAATCCTCCAAAAGAGATTTAGCAGGCTGTACTGGATGATTTCTTCCAATTCTTTTCCAAACTACATTTTTCTACCCGTGACTATAAACACTCCACAAGCTCCGGTTCAGACAAGTCATGAAGCGCACAGCCTGACATTAGCCGTGGAAGTTAATGGGATGACACATACTTTTGAGGTCAGTTGCACATTTATATTGAACACAACCAATACAGAAACCAGTGCCAGCAGCTGCAGGCAGATCGAGGTAATCTCTAAGTGCAGATGCCTTTGCTCCCCCTGTGCCACCCAGAAAATGTGCAGAAACATAACACAACCTTCCCAAAACAGATGCAACTAACCCGACCAGTTGCACACTGTGATTCAGAGCCCCAGTATCACCAGGGAAAATTTAAGAGTAGCAGTGGAGAGACATCAGGAAAGGCTCTCAGCCCTCTCCTTCATGCCCATGGGCACGCCCATGAGAGCAAGATGCCCTCAGATGAAATTCTACAGTAAAGCTTAGGATAGGGTGAGGAGACTTGCGTCCAGTCTCTCTTCCCTCATGTGAGCCAGCACCTTTTGCAGACAAAAGTCATCTCACAGCCAAGCAGTGCAGTGTTCTTGAGGGCGATGACCATAACTCAGGTTAGCACCACCACAACCCTTTGGTGGGCTGAGATAAATTACGGCTCTGACAGGCTGAGCTCAAGCTGCAGAGCTGCTGGCCTCTCTGCTCCGGCAGACACGCTGTGATGGGGACCAGCAAATGGCTGTTCAAAGGCTCAGACACAGGAAGATAAATTATTCTTGCCTGTAATATGTGAAATCTACTGTTGCTTCCCTTCACAGAGACAGTATTTGATTCCAAAAGCCGCTCACCTTCTGTAGCTGCGAGAAGTTTATCAGACCTGCCAAGCTTTGTCAGGTTGTATTTCACCCTTTACAGTGAGTTTCAAAGTTTGGGCCAGACATCACCCATCACACTTCTGCCACTCAAAGTCTGGCTGCTTTGGAAACGTCCTGGTGTGAAAATACCCTCCATGCAGCAGCATTTAACTAACAGCATACATCACTTCTGCTGTATGGGGGAGTGCAAATGCTGGGAAAGGGCTGTGTTACGCTACATTAGAGCAGAACAACCAAAATTAGGCAAACTGCTGTGCCTCTTCGTTTTGGGCCTAGTTCTGCAGTCCTTGCAACGTAACAGCAGAACAAACTTAGAAAAGATAACTAGCATAATACTGCTAATGCCCAAAGTCCTGATAGGATATGGCCACAGTGAGTCCGAGGCTCACAGAATTATGAACAATCAATTTGGCATTCAGTAAAATGAAATCTTCCAGTCCCATTTTTCTGAAGAAAAGCTTGAAAACATGAACTTCGGAAGCCCCAAATCCCAATTAGGTAGAACCCTCTAAACTCTGTTTGGCAAGCCAGTTTCCTGATTTCTGCACCTGAGTTATAGCTAGCTAAAGGAATGGAGTTTAGAGGTGAACAAATTCATTGGCAGTTTCAGATTGAATTAAGAAAGTACTTTCTCCTCAGGCAAAAATAGTCATTTCCATGAACATGTCAGCTTATTTTAACTTTCACTGCATTTTAACTATTTTTTTTCTTTTCTTTCAGAAGAAATTTATTACAAGGTAATACAAAGGGCAAACAAAGCTTTTTGTACTGACTCCGGAGCAATTTTTCTTCTGGTGTGGTCAGCTACTGAGTGAGACAGAACTAAGTATCTCTTACTCACAGCGCTCTGCTGCTGAATGTGAAATGCTTAAGTCTAGCAATATGCCACGGTGTTTTTTGTTTTCCCTGCCTAGCAAAAGCAAATGAGAGAAATACACTCCCACTACAAGCAGTAGTTTCACAGCAGCATGTTTATAAAGGTTATTATTCGTTTTTTTCATTGTCGGCTTAAAAACAACAACAAAAAAATCACAACGGGGGCACTTTCAACAGACAAGTTGCATTTCATGATGTGATCGAAGCCTGAAGAGGACTAGGTGGCTGATGGTGTTCAGAATTATTTCGTTTACTGACATTGTTGTTACTTTTTAGTGTTGGCTGAGTGTATTCCTAACTTTTGCTTAAGTGACTTCTCTGTCAGGTGTCTTTCACTCCAGTGATCACTGCTCTTGGGTGTTTTCCAACCACAGAAATGATCAAAATATTTTACTAAATCAAGACACAAAGAAAAAAACACTTCATAATGTTTTGCCAAATAACAGCATCGATTGGAAAAATCCTTTTCTATACCTCAAACCACTCCTTCACATTGCTCTGTGCCTTTTAAGCAGTGACGCCTCTGCCAGTTCCTTTCACACTGAGTTTGCAGAACACCTGCCACGGTGAAGTCTTTGCCAATAAACAGGGTCCTTAAGCGCTGTGACAATTAAACAAAACAATGTAGCGATCAATAAAAATAATTAGCACTAATAATATTACCAACACCCACGCTTTTTGGTCTGAGCTCTAATGTTCTACAGCAGCTGCCTCTAGAAGGGAGAGCAAAAAGAGCCGGTGCCAGCAGGTGGCACCCCAGAATATAAAGCATTGAGCATCAGGGCTTGAAGGACCAGCTCTGCTTGGCTCTCCCGCTAGCTTGCTTCAACAACCCTTCAAGAGGTTTGGTCTAGGATGACCATCTCCACTTTCCCACTCCAAAACAGCAGGGACAAATGCTGCCAGTCACATTTTTAGCACCATAAGGTTATCCCAGCCCAGGGTGGGACATATCAGCAAGACGAGATGCACCTTGCACAGTTGTTTCTAGAAGAGAGTGGGACACCTGCACGCCCAAAGGTCCAATTGGGCTCATTGCTTGCTCCCTGAGAGAGGGGAGAGCTCCCGCAGGGGGGGTAGACACGCTTTCCCACGCTGTGCATGGAGAGGTGCCAGCCTCTCACTGCCTCCCACCACTCTCCTGGAACATGCCTCCAAAGGAGCGGTGAGCTGGGATACAGCTGACATACCGCTGGGTTTTATTGCCTTAAGACAGCTGCAACAACAACAAACACACCCAAACGATTATGAAACCTATTTCCCTTCTGTGTATTTTTAGCTCTGCCCTATACGTGCATCACTGCCACAGGGTTCACCTGCGTGGTCAGCAAGTGTCACTACCGATGGTTCCTCGAGGGGCAAGGAGAACTCACACCCTCCGCCCAGCCGTCCGCCTCACCCCACCATTCGTTCCCCTCACCCCACCATTCACAATCCTCCCACAGCAATGTCAGGGAACCAGCGCTTCTTCCAATGAAGCACAGGAAAGCCCCTATCTAGCAGTCTCCTCAGCTAGGAGAAATCAATCCACCTCAAAGAGCTGTGGGTCACTTGGGCTTTGTAACTCTCATCCAACTGTAAAAGCAACTGCTTGAGTCACTCCTGTTGGTAACCTTCCCAACCCTTCAGTCTTCGTTCAAAATGAGGCCCCCTAAAACACTGTGCAACTTGGGGGAGATAGGAGGAGGTACCCTTAAACCTAGAAAGATTGTGCTGTTCTCTTAGAAAACGAAAATTCAAAGAAAAACTATGGAAGCTGGTTGTTTCTCCCAACTCTGGGCATCGAGCACAGCAGTCAACATTTAGAAAGGTAATTAATTGGCTCAGTTCACAAATATGCAATTCCTACATCATTCTCCCCTGGAAAAGTTTAGAGTTTAAAACACTGAAGGTCACACAACTGGGTGGGAAAAAATAAAAGGCTCCATTTTTTTTATCAGAAGTCTTTATGAATTACCTAAAAGTTATACAAATATGGAAAATAACCAGCCCTCTTGCAAAAAGCAGAAGTATTTACTGTTTAAATTCTCCTTAAAGGCAAACCTGTACCATGGGATCCATCTGCTCATGTGGAAATAGCAGAAAAGATCTGTCACAAAGTAATTTCCTTTCCTCTCCTGTATATGTCAGTGGATCACTGGCATTTCCTCCCCTCCCCACCCCCCAAAGTGACCCCAAATATAAATAGGCACAAAACTGGAAGTTTAAGGTCATCTCTGTGCATATGAAAAACACACAAAGCAAGCAAAAGCAGGCAAAGTAATGCGCCCTGCTCACAGAAGGGCACATCAATGCCATACCCATTGTGTTGTAGGGAATTCATTTATATCTAGAATCCCAAACTCATTTCCTCACAAGCAACAAACACACACCTTTTTCCTTCACCGCTCACTAACATGACTCAGTGAGAGAGGCACGATTCAGCTCGAGGTTTATGTTCAGCACCGCACAAAAGTTGGCTCAATATGTATTTTTAGAGAAGGTATCTTTTCATACACAAAGATGGGCTGACAGCACAACAAAGGAACGGGGCAACTGTTCTTGCCTACCCTGCCTTCCTTCATCGCTGCTATGCCGGCGCGGATTTGGTTCATACCAAAATCCACATGGAAAAGCAAGTCATGAAGCGTAACTGTAACCCACCCCAATCTTAAGACTGAGCAGCAGTGAAGCATGTAACTGCCTGGTGAGTATCATGAGACACCAGAAATATTTCCAAGTTGGCAAGTCGTGCTATTGCTGCTCTAAGAACTTACTTGGATCTCCTGTTTCCAAGGAACTCACTCAACAGCTGCACTGATGCTCTCCTTGATATTCAACCCACCTGATCGGGAAACAGAACTAAGGGGTGCCCAGGCTTTGGTATTCCCCTTGCTATTCGGTACAACGAGGTGCCTGCTCTCATGAGCAACCTCTCTTGACAGAGGAGAAATGTGGGCAAGCACATTCTAAGCGGGTTCATAAAGGCACAGAAAATTCTCTGGCACTGCCTAGTCAATAGATATGGAAAGGGTCAATCCCTTTGTAAGTTCTGAATCTAAATTTAGAAGAAAATATTATATATTTCATGGAGGTGGAGGACCAAGGAGGGAAGGAACATTTGAACGAAAGCTTCTTTCTTTAAGGAATGATCATTCTATCCACCTGTATTCTTTTCTTAGCTTGATTTTTGCAAAGGAGCTCAGATTTTGCAAACAGACTTTCAGGCTCCTCAAATTAAGAGCGCAGGTGTAAAACACAGGTGCTTAAATGTGAGTAGTACAACTGTAAGAGTACAGGCTGCATAAGACCTTTTTTAAGGAAAAAAAAAAATCATTAAATATTTTCATTCCTTTATGTCTGATTGCCTGACGCCTCTAAAGAAAGCAGTAAAGGTCACTGAAATGCACGGGCCTTTGCTGATGGAAAACTGCTATTGTATATTGTTTTAAATTACACAAAAGAAACATACACAAGTGCTGGAAAATGAGACCTTTAAGGGAGCGAACTGAAAAATTCCACCTCAGCATGATACCCTGATTTAAAATTAACGCATGTACAGGTTACAGCCACCTCTGTGTCTCTCTCCATTTGAAAAAGCAACAGGTTCATAATCTTATTAAAGGACAAAGTTGTAGATTCTTATCACTTCATTAAATTGCCAGTGCATGATCTTTAATTTTTTTGTTCTTGTTTCATAACCACCCATTAACATAAAAAGATAAGAGTTTCTCCAGCGGATCACACAGAGCGGATTCAGCCAGCAGAGAGAGGCAGCAGTAGCACAGGAACGTACCTAACGCTGGGAAAAATGAGTCAGGACCCTCAAAATACAAAAGGATTTGCTGTAGCTCCTCCAAGGGCTACAACAGTAAAGGTCCTGTAGTCACGAGGTCATGTTTTCACCGCCCTCCACCACAAGCCACTACACATTTTTGGGTCATGCTGACTCCAAAGAAGAGGAGATAAGGAAGAAAGCAAATGTCACAAAATTGTAACCTTTTTTTAAATAAGGGGAGACCATAAGGAGCCCGGCAGCTCATGCTGCCTTGCGTCAGGGATGTGGCTGCATCAGAAGAGAGAGAACCTGGACTGAATCAGCACTCCAAGAGGGAAGTCAGCGTGGGGTGTTCTTGCCTAAACTGTTTTTGACCATGGGGATGATACCCTCTTAAAACACACATTTCCTTACCAAAATCCTCTTCGCCGGCTTACCTTGCCCTTTTGTTGGGGTGTTCAGGAGCACTGCTACAACGTCATGAATTCATTTACTTTGTGTATGAAAATAATTCTAAATTTATATGAGTGTAAAAAAATATCACAGGGACTTCACAGGTGAATAGATAATTTCTTTAAAGCCTCATTTATTTAAAGCTGCAAAACCCAGCCTGGGATCCAGTCCTGCCAGCATTTTCCTGCCAGAGACTCCTCCATATAAAGCAGTTCCGCTGAGCTGGGCAAAGCCCTTCTCACAACAACCACTCTGAAGAGTGGATTTGGGCCAGGCTTGACCAGGAACCCTTCCAGTGGAGAACAGGTCATCCCACAAGCAGCCCTGCTTCCACCAAATCATGACATGCTCCATTTGAGAGGGAAGCCTGGCTTTTCACAACCTTTAGATGAAGAGGAGGGAGGCTAAATCTCAGAACATTCAGCAAAAGCTTTCAAAAAAAAAAAAAAAAGACCACCTCAGAATCATCCTGACATGCCCTAGATTTCCTGATCTATTTTAAAATTCCCTTTCAACTGCTATTACTTGTGTTCTCTGCAGAAGTCACACAAACAAGGAGAGTGGCAGCTTGCAAGAGGCCGTAAGCCGAAAGGCGGGAGACACTGTGAAACCGAGACAATGAAAACCATGATTTTATTTTTGTACATTCCAAGCCCTTCAGGAGGGCCAGGGTTTTCTTCTGAAGGGGGCTTGCTCATTAGCCAACCGTAATGGTAGCAACAGCGTCCTTGTAAGAAATAGCTCACTGCTTATCGAAAGCAAATTTGGGAGCGACACAACTTCACTGGATCCACACCTATTTGCTATTGCTGACCAGCGTCTGTCTTCCAGACATGCTTGAACTTCAAACACTGACACATTTCCGACTCCACGCAGGCAGACTGGATAATCAGCCTGTTCAATCAGCACATCCCCGGTATTTCTGTTGATTTCTATTTGAAGGGGGGGGGGAGACAGTAAGATCTGAAGCGTGAAGCCCACGTTATGCCCGTTCCTGCTCCCAGACTAGCTCCATTCCACACTTCAGAAATCTTTATGCCAGACCAGCAATAGAAGTCTCCTCAGGCAAATCAAATCACCATCTCCTACATGCTGTACTTTGAGCTTAGAACAAATTCCACTACCCTGCTATCACACTTACTACTGCAGGGCAAGCCCCTAAAAAAAAAAAATTACAAAAAAATTTTAAAAGGGTACTTTCCACTTGCAAATTAAGCCAAGATGCTGATATAAAATTGGATAAAGACAAGTTTTAATGGAAATTAGTGGTTTCAAATGAGCGCCTTATGAAATGAACAGCTAGGTCACCTGTACCAATGGGAGCATTGCCTTTCTGCTAAGCACTGGAAATTCGGCGACCCGCTGTCAGAACTGTGAAACGCTGCTCACAGCAGCTCCAGGTACCTGCACGGGGATGACCCGTGTTCCCGTTCTCCAATGTGAATTCGGTTTCCCAGTTAAGATTACATCTCCCGTAACCACAAGGGCAACTCAACATAAGATAAAGGAGATGGAAGCCAGGCAGAAAGCCAAGCCCCGAGGGAAGAACAGAGAAACAAAGTATGCTAATTACAGTTCCCATGGGAGATGGTGCTGGCATTTCTACACCTAACCCTTCAGTCCCACTGTTCAGTGAAAGGGGATTTGGGGGTTTTTTTCCCCTCCGTAAAATAAACTAATGAACTTCCACAAAATGAGGATGTGGACAAAACTTCCAGAAGGCAAAGCTGGGCAAATCATCAAACCAGCTGTCAAACCGACTGAAGAGGCAAACAGCTTCACCCTTTCACTGCTCAGAAGCTAAGGAGAAGAGAAGGGACCTTTCTGCCCCAGGAACATTCTTGAGGCTTCGTACCAACATATCCCTGATTCTATCCTTCACCACACAAGTGTTCCCTTTTAAGTTTAAAAGAAAACTACTACACGGGACTGGATCTTTAAATCCTTAATTCCTCAAAAGCCCTCAAGCCTTTAGTTAGATTGCACCAGCACAACAGAAAGACTTTGATCTACAGTCTTCTTCACAGTGGTGCCCCAGTGCTTGACACTGAAATTAAAAAGAACTAAGAGGGGTCGCTCTGGATGCTTCAAGGACCCCATTTCTTCATGCTTCTAGTATCTCATCCTCAGATTAGAATATAACTGGGTCTGGGCTTACCAAAATACAGTATCCCATTAAATGTGGTGGACAAGCAAACCCCTTCAAAATCTGCAGATCCCAGAGAAAGTTACTGCAACGAGATAAAGATTCAGAGAATGAGGTACAAACAGTCCAGCCTGATGAACAGCCTCATTATTTCAAGGCAATTCAGTAATTTGGAGTATCAACAGTGCTGATTACCTGCTGTCCTCAGTGACCCCTTGTTCTCCCCCTTTACTCTGAAAAAAAGCTATTCTGAGCAGCCCTACAACTGAAGGAGCAATGTGTTTAGCACAGGGCTGGCTCGCCCACATAAGGGTCAGTAGTTACTTTCCTCAAGGCAGAACCCCATCCAGGAAAAAAGAACCACATTTGGATTAACACCTTTCAACACATTTGCAGATAGTCCTCCAAAGGAATCTCAACAGCAAGGACCTCTTCATTCTGTAGCAGCCTCAAAGGGCTCTGGGCAAAGTAACTAAGAAAGTAAATCTGTTGACTGCAAGCATAAATTCTAAGCAAAGATTAAACCACCAACAGTAAAAAAAAATAAAGGCTACCACTTAAGACAGTTAAAAGTTATAATACTGAGTCTGTGATCTGCAATTTAGAAGGTATCTTTACTTCTACTAAGAGTTATGCACTAGGGTGAAACATCTTTAGTATCAATACTGCCATTACTAGACATCTCAGTGTTACCTGCATCAGGAAGATCCAAGCTCGCCTAAATTTAGCTTCCAACATGCATTCCATCCCAATTAATTTACATGCAATGGGGTCAAGACTTCCCCAAGCTATATGCCAGTTGCAGACTCAGTGAACTCACCCAAGAACCTGGGCACGCTCATGGCAGAAGGAAATTTTCATTCACTAAGGGTGAATCTGACAAAATGATAACACTCTCTTGCCTTCTCCCAGATGAAAGTTTTAAGTACCAGCAATTTCAGCAGCTCAGCAATGCTCTGCCAATGCCTCCTGCTGACCCCATTCCACTTTGAAGTGCATAATTCAATATTCAGGTCAGAAAGGAAAAGTGAGTATGAGAGGAAGGCAGAGACCCAGGTTCCTGTCCCTGCTCCAATGAATGTTTAATTATTTTATATTAAAAATTCATTTGGAGAAAGGCTAGAATCCAGGCAGTCTAATGGGTTTACCTATGAAGATAAAAAGATCCACAATCAAATGCCGCCAGACAAAGGTGGGAGCTCAGTCTCAGCTTCCTTCAGGCTGAGTAGCAGACCTGAAACAGAGCAACCGCTAGCTCCTCCACTGTTTACATCTCAGCAGAAGGTACCTAACTCCAGAAAGAAATACAAAGGAGCAGTTCAGCTGGTTTTGCTGGAAGGCTGTCGACTTAAAAGATCTCCTCTTGATTTTCCCTTCTTGTAGCCAGCTCATCTGTCTCCTTATTTGGGATACTGCTTTTGTAAATCCCACTCTTGGGCCAACTCTTCTCCCAGCACTGCACAAGATACCTCGATATCAGCATCCCATAGCATACCGTGCCTGCACGTTCGATAGCCACAGGTGGTTTTGTGGATCTACTTTGTTGAAAATGTTCTTAAGGGTTGCTTTCAGTGTTTTGAAAACTTTGAGCTGTGTGATTGACGTTGAAGATGATAGCCAGCCCAACTGAGCTAAAGGTGCAACATCAGGTGCTGCGTGCTCCTGTCCACATATCCCTCCCCCCCAAGTGAAAGAAGTCAAGGAGGTGCAGGGGCTTGAATACTCAGTTTGTCACACCTGAAGAGTCAGGCACTCTGAAGAAAAAAATGGAGCTATTCAGATGTATTTCACAACCAGAAGAAAAAAGTCAGCAAGTAAATTACTTGCAGCAAACAGTTAATGCAGAGGTAAGTTTTTGACTCAATACTCTTCAAAATCAGGGCAACCTAGCAAATTTCTTGGCAGTGAAGGTAAGCCCTCCAAATAATCGTGCTGACATACACAGGTTAAAATGGTGGGTGGAAGGAGCTGCATCTCCTGTGCAAATGGCAAGCCACCACCTGGGCTGTCCTGCTGGGACAGGGACTTGCAGGCTGCCTGTTCAGCCATGCACAGCCAAGGCAACCATCAGCCAGCGGGCAGGATGCTTGAAAGCTCCCTTAAACACCTGCACTAAGGATGGCCACCTCCCACTGGACACCAGGGTAGGGCTTTTAAAAACAAAGCCTGTATGACCATGCCTCCATCTCAACCACACACACCTGTCCACCCACAGTACACGGAACAAAAATTCATTTTCAAAACAATCTGATTCTTTTGTTGTTGTTGTTATTTTTTGATTCCTTGTTCAGCAACTGATACCAGCATTGCCTTCAGCAAAAGCCAAATGTCAAGGACAACATCCCTGGCAGCATTCCCTGTGTAAATGAGGGGCATTTCCTTTACTTTCTAGAAGCAGGTGAATTCCCAACGAATATTTAGCTCAAACTCTAAGGTATTTTCACCAATCACTAGAAAGTTAAACAATTATCCCACTTAAAGAAACCTAGCGATTATATTTTGCCCATCCCCCCGCCCTAGCAGCTACTGCTGTTGTGACAATATTCATCTTGTCCATGATGACTATTATCTGCTGTATAAATATTGATGATCTGGGTAATTGCTGTTCCGTACATACGCTTCTCACAGATACAAATTTCTCTGCTTGAAGTAGGCTGCTGACAAAGTGCCCTCCTCCTTTTGCATGGCAATGAAACATCACTGGAGGTGCCACCGAGAGCTGTTAGTCCTGGGCTATCAGGGGAAGGAGAAATAAAGAAGGGACAAAACCACAAGTAACAACAGCATCTGGAGAGGGGGAATGAAGTGATGTTTGCCTGGGCTGGGAAGGCTGAATAGTCCCAAAGAACATGTTAGCTAAGCCAACATTCAGGCAGCTTAAATTTAGCTTAGGCTGTGCTAATACCAGGCACAGTTCAAAAGGAAAGAACTGCTCTGGACTCCACACTGACCACACACATACACTGGTAAGCAAGGCATGCCATGCTCCTGGGAGGTGTTGTGTATGACACACAACTTTTAACCATCTGGTGGATGATGGGAGTTACTTTTTCTGGATTAAAACCCAGCCAGAACAAACAGCCAGTCTTGTACTGGAGGAAGAGCACAGCACTGAATGTTACGCTGGGATGGACTTCGCAATGCCACCCCGTCACCTTTGCCAGCACACAGCCATCATGTCACAGGAAAGCAAAGCTGGTCCTGAAGAACCAGGTTCAAACGCCAGGTTCAACGCCGTTTCAAACTGGTTTTGCTGGTTAAATATATTTTCCCATTAGACTTTGCATCCAGTCAGGCAGTCCTCCAGCTGCCTGCAGCAGGCAGAAGTCACTAAAGACAGCCCACTGCATGTCCTGGCTAACCTGATCACCTTGCCCCACGGTCTGGCAGTACAGAGACCCTGTCTTCATAGACAACTCCCTCCCACAGGCACACAGCCTTACACTTCCAGGCTTGAGCTTTGCCTCTGGACTTTAAACAGCCAACAGTATATGAGAGATGAAGGGTTTTCCTTAGCAGACACAAAATTTCAACAATATAAAACCTGAGAGTCTGAACCTCAGTAAAATTACCCCACTGAAATTATGGGTCAGGAGATGAAGACTTTTTTAGCCATGTAAAGTTTGGCATGGTTTATACTGAGACAGTTTCCTTGTAGAGATACTCTCTTTCTAAGGTCTCTAGACATCATTTGCAGTATGATGTTGTTGGAAACAAACACTGGACAAAGACCTTTTCTTAATTTAAGAGGGGAAAAGAAAGAAAAAACCCCACGTTCTAACTTACATATGCTACGGAGTTTTGGGGGTAACTGAAAATCTGCCTGACATCTGTGTTACTGAAGATTAGGGAGGGTGCAGAGGATGCAGAAGGCAGCAGGAGAAAGGACGCCCAACTCCCCACAGGAGCAAGAGGCCAGGACAGGAACAAGAGGAAACAGTGGATAGGGACAGAAAGCATGCAGGAAGCAAGGGACAATGCAGATAACGTGTGAGCAATGTTTGGAGTGCCTGGAGGAGGAGAAGGAGAAGCAACTGAATGTTTGTAATGAGCAAAAGTAGTTAAGAGTCTGGAATTCTTAGTTTCTCTGGTGCCATGTTTAAACAGCTACATAATAACCCATTATACATAATCCCAGCAGACACTATTTTATATATATATATACACACATACATATATATATATAAATATTATATACACAAGCAGACTCAGTGTAAGTAGTTACCAAACACCGATACAACCAATCCTCTCCCTGCGACACTGAGCATTAAGGCATCTGCTTGTTCAGCGTGGCCCTCGACATATAATTAATCCCCCTCCTACTTTCTGCAGCTTCTTTCCTTCCCCCATAATTTCTGCAGTGCTTTGGGGTTTAACGTGTTACAATCTCTAATGACAACTGCTGTACAGCTCTGAATCTTGAAGGGAAGTTGCTTCCAGCAGAAAATTAAAGGTTGAACTCTTACCAGTGACTCTGGGCATGTTTAACTAATACTAAGCCACATAACATAGCCTAATTAGTCCAACAGGTCCTTTATAAAAAAATCCATATGACCTCACTGTCAGTTCTTACACTGAGTCATTTTGGATACCCGTTGAAACAGAGCCCTGCATAATCCTCTCCCATCAAAAGCACGCTGCGCTGACTGAAGCAGACAGGATCCTAACTCCCATAGTCAGGTAACCCCCACCCTCTCTGTCCTTTTTTTTACTCCCCCTTCTGTTTCTAAGACAAGACACGACCTAGCAGCCTCTACTCCTACCTACATGGTCTCCTACATTTCCCAGACCTACTGTGTTCATGCAGGTTTGTTACAACACACACTACATGCACACGAATGCTCTACTGCTAATGCAAATTATTCTGCATGCAAACACCAAAGGAAGGTGGCCAAACCACTAACTGCCCAATTCACAAGCACAAACAGACTTTGTGCTCTCAAGCTTTTACATGCATATTAATTTGAATGGAATGAAAGGTACCTGTAACTTTGAAGGTCCTGTTAAAACACCTTTAAAAACCATGACTCAAATCTTAAGCTTTCACATTCCTGAGTCACTAAAAAGTGAAATCAGATTTCCATCAAATAATACTCTCTTTTCCAGGTAGTTATTAAACCTGTGTGTGTTTCACCCTGAAATCACGGTCAGGTAACTTTGCTAAAGCTGTTTGCTAAAGCCCATCCAACACAGCTTTTGCTGCACAGCAGCGTCAGTCTGGAGCACAAAGAAATATGGCCTCCCTATCCACCATAGCTGCACTGCCAAATCTCCATAAGAGGGGATGCAAAACTGCAGTGCTACCAGCTCAGTGTGCTTTCACCAAGAGAGTGGCTAGTTTCATCACATCTGTGCAAAAATCACTGTGCTGGGGGTTGTGTGGCAAGGGCGGGGGCGGGGGGGTGGCTTCTGTGACAAGCTGCTAGAAGCTTTCCCCCATGTCTGAAAGAGCCAATGCCAGCCAGCTCCAAGACAGACCTATTGCTGGCCAAGTCCATGATGATCAGCAACAGTGGCAGCACCTCTGGGATAACAGAGTTTGTTAAGTAGGGGTAAAAAAAAATACAAAGAGCAATTGCAGCCATAGAGAGGAGTAAGAAGTTGTGAGGAACAACTCTGAAGACACCAAGGTCAGTGAAGAAGGAGGAGGAGGAGGAGATGATCCAGGCAGAGATTACCCTGCATTCTCCTGTAGCCCCTGGATAAGACCATGGTGAGGCAGGCTGTCCCCCTACAGCCCATGGTGGAGCAGATATATGCTTGCAGCCCATGGAGGACGCCAGGTCAGAGTAGGTGGTTGCTCTTGAAGGAGGCTGTGACCCCATGGGAAACCAGCACTGGACAAGGTCTTGGCAGGACCTGTAGCCCCATGGAGAGAGGGGCCCACACTGGAGCAGGTTTGCTGAAGGAATTACCTCTACTGGTGTGACACCTGTGAGCAGCCAGGCAGCTGCAACTGAGGCACAAAGAGGGGCTCTGGAGCTGTGATGAAGGAATGACTAAATTGTGTGCATGCATCCTCGTGGTGGTGCGGAGACCTGCACGGATTTGGGAGGTGCAGCAACACTTACTAGTCTTTCCCTTTGCTAGAACAGAACTATTTTGCACTAGCTTTTCATAGGAAAGGCATGCACAGGAAGAGATTCTGCCAACACCTGGAGTTTTGTGCTTTACCAAGCTAAAAAATGCAGCCAAGACTGACAGAAAGGGTAAGAGCACCGTTCTAATCAAATTTAGTTACATTATGCACTTCTGAAACAAAACACCAGGTACCAAATACATCACCCAATAATTCAAAGAAACGTAATAAGCCGTTTGAGATTCCAAGCAATCTCCTGAAATCGCTACCCCCACAAACCTTTACCCTAGCTTTTGGGTTGCAGAAGGTAAGGTGCCAACAATCTTATCTCAGAACAGGAGCTGTTGACATGGGGACTTTTACCAAAAAGAAAAGAAAAAGAGTAACACACTGCAGTTCACAAGCTGGTCTGCTTACCAAGGAAGCGTGTTTAGCAGTTTTGTAGCACTAAAGAACTGCAACTTGCAACTTCTGCTTATGATTTTTGCAGTGGCCAAAGCCTTCTCCTACTTTTCCTTCTCCAGCCAATGCCTAGGTGACTCCCAGTTTTCAGTTCAAGAATATTCGTGCTCTAGAGCCTAAATGCATCTATCCTGACACACGAGAATGACCCCCCCCTGCTTCCCAGGTGCGCCACAACCAACTCACAGTTCTCTTTCTAGATTAAGTTGATCTTCAAAAGCATTAAAAATACATGAGAATAAGACAGCAACGAATGCAGGAGTGTCCTGGGGAGGAACAGTAGTGCTCAATCCTCTTTATAGTAACCTCAAACACTGAAGGTTTTGTTTTGGGGTTTTTTTCTTTTGCAGTAAAGCTCAGCAGGTTTAAACAATTCCCTCAATGTTCACCAAAGTGGGAGGAAAGAGGAAGAGCTGATGCAAGATGCTGTTTCTTTAGGGCAGTTCAGTGCCCTGGGTGCTCTGGCTTGCAGGTTTCTGCCTGCCCGGGGCTGGGGGGGGGGGGGGGGGGGTGTGTGTGCTCCAAATGGAGAACACTGATGGGATCCAATGGAGGTCACAAAACACTTGCAGGAAATCAGATGCAGACAAGAAAGATGCACTGAAGAAGTAAAACAAACAAACTGCTCCCTTATCTTCTTTTTCTTTCCTTGAGTCATCTTTTCTTCATCTTGCCTGCCTATCTTGCCTTCGATCAGAAAAGTGTCAAGAATTTTTTTTTAAATGTTAATGTGGTCAATAGAGGTGGTTACTTAACCCACTACAGCCCAGGAGCTTTTAGAAGTACCATCAAAAAAAATCCTCTCTGGGGAGAGACACGTTTACTTCAAAGAGCAGCTCAGAATTTTTGTCGTGTGTGTGTAACATTACTGAAACCCTCAAAGCCTGTTCCATCCACCCGGATGGGATGGATGACTGCGTGTGTTTCTCTTCTCACATCCTCTCCACTGAACAAGCAAGCCCTGCTGAAGTAAGACAGGATCTGCACATTACTCTCTTTGATTTGATTTGCAAAAGGGGGAAGCTGATAACATCTCAAGAGTGTGCAGCATATCACACCGCTGACTTCAGACCCTGGCTTTTGCTCAGCCCCATGTGTCCTGAACGAAGAAATGAAGAAGGGAGGATCCCAAACTGTGTAGCAAAGACAGCTACGCAGCGGGCAGGTCAGGCCACTCGAAGTGCAGGGCACACTTCAGAGCTAGGAGTTGCCACCATCTGTGGTACTAACTAATACTATTTAAAAGAAAAAAAAAAAGCAGCTACTGAGCTAACAGAAAACTTGCAAATTACTGCAAGATGCTAAATGCATCTTTTTCATAAAAGTACATTTCCATAAATCACCGATTTTCAGTAGCCTTTTTCTGGTAAGTCAAAAATATCCATATATCTTGTTTTTTCCTCCTTACACACGTGTCAGTGCCCATACCAAACTTTTCCTTCAACCTTGTACTTTTCTCATTTTGCCACTAAGGGAAACATAGAAGAAAGAGGGTGAAAGAAGGAAACAGAGAAGAGAGATCTTACTGTCTTTTGCTTTTAAATTTTAAAAAATGGGTGGGATACATTTTTTTGGTGGAAGTTTTCTGGTTTGGGGGAAAATAAAACATTTTCCATTTGAACAAATTCAGTCAGCTGAGCATGTGACACATACCAAGGATAAATAGTTCTGGGCCAGAGAGCCTGTCACTTTGATTTCACCGATAAAAATAAGGATATTGCTATACAAAGGAAGCCAGTCATCAATTCTGAACTGACATTCAGAGGGTATGAAAATCGGATCCCCCTGCACTGCTCCCACACCAGCCCTGCAGTATGTGTGCTGCTGATCCACAGTGGCACCAGCAGCATCGGAGCCTCTGTGGATAGTGTGCAGCACTTGCCTTTGTTTCCATTTGAGACAGCACAGCACAATCAGCATTTCCCACTGCCCTTCCCCACTGCCAGCACGGAAAGCAACAAATAACGAGTGTTAATGGAGGTTTGAGCAACAGGCTTCATAAATTACACACATGCACACACAGATACTATCCGTTTGATCCCAATCTTCCACAGGTCTCTAATGAGAACCACAACACCGTCTCCTAATCGTCTCATCAGCGATGCAAATAATCATCTTGGCCTCTCATCAAGTGTCTCTCCAGCTTCAACAATGTGCCTTTAGATTGCACAGCCCTGGGTGCCAAAGCTGCCACATCCCTCTGAAATAACCTCAGTGTGTCAATGCTACATACATCACGCTTCGTGGCAGCGGGCAGCAGCCTGCTGAGCACAGCCATGTATCAGGAGCCCAAGCAGTCCCTCAGCTACCGTAACGCCTCATGAGCACTTCTGTCCCTAGCCCAGCACACACGAAACAGCCAAACACTGTTAAGTTCAGGGATCTCATGGAGGAGGCATTCGGCTATGGCAACATACCTCCAGGCCTCCTACAACAAAACGCTAAATAAGCACACCACAGAATGGCTACAGCACTGAAAAAATAGAAACAGGATCTTGTTTTAGTCCCCCACAGGGTCATCACTCCTTGCCTCAGGGATGCTGCAGCAGTGCTGCTCTCCAGCCCTGCCCCTGGATGGACCCCAGGCTGATGCTTGCAGCCATGTTTGCAGGCCTGTCCCTGTCCCCATCTCCTGCTGCTGTATGGACACTGGCCCTAGTACGTCAGGTCACTTACCCTGACGAGGGCTGTCGATGGACCTCATTAGAGCACTCTGAAATCAAATGATGAGAAAGGCATTCCTCTGTGAAAACATCATTACCACCCTGCCAGGGAAAGCATGCATCGCAAGAGCTTCTGAAATAAAACGAATGTATCTGTATCAGCCCCTTACCCCTGGCAGCAGGCCCATACTGCCAGTTCTCCTCACTCCTACAGGGAAACTTGTGTACTGAACAGTGCGGCAAACAAAAGGAAATCCTCAAGAGCCAAGGCAAAAAAATCCCAACGGCACCTTGATCCCACAAAAACAAAGACACACTATACCTGGACAAGCAACTTGTAGCTGTAGCCACTGGTAGCTAATAGGTCTAACGTGGCAGAAGGAACGAAAGAAGCTCCTAAACATGTGCAAAAGAGCATAATTCAGGTTTACTTTCCAATAATTGTACTTGGCAAGCATTTCTAGGAGGAAAATTAAAAAGCAAAAAGATAAGGAATGTAAATATTCCAAATAATGAGGCCAGCACCTCAGCACCCCCAATCCTGGGGTGACCAGGCACGTGCACATTGGTGCGCACAGCTCAGCCGCTGGCAGTTCTCTTCCTGGCTGGAGGGAGAGCCGCTGGCTGGGCCTCCACTGCCACTCTCAGCAAATTTTTACCTCCTGAGCAGCAAGTGTTTGTCTAGCAGAAATCCTCCTATCAGCATTACCAGCTGTGCCCAAAGTACAGCAGCCACGAGCACGTATGCTGCAAAACCTCGACGTCTGTGTGTGTGTGTGTGTAAACAGTGCACTTCTGGAAAGGCAGGGAATATTTTCATAGTAAGCAAAGCAAAGATGTTGGGTCCTTTAGGATGTCAAAAGACCATCCCAGTCTGCTGCTCAGCTTCAGCACCTACCGCTTGCTCAGCTAAGACACCTCTGTAACTCACAGGGATCACAACCACACCTCACAAGCCTCTTTCTACCTGTGAGGACACCCACTACTTTCAAGAACCAAAGGAACTTTTCCTCCCATAGCACTCCTGAAGCTCTTTGGTGCAGTACCCTCCCTAATGTTAGCTCGAAGCCATTAAACAGCAGAGCAGGCAATGCAGCAAGAGGAACTCGCTTCTAAACCTCACCATGCAGATTGTGGCTGCTAACCCAGGGAGATAAGACGGGGAAAGGGGGGCGCTCATCACAGCCTGATCAGATGCCAGATACGAGAGAGGCAGAGGGCACCAAGCTTGAAAATAGGCATGCTAGAACACTCAGGCATAAGACCACCTCTACCCCAAATGACTAACTTTTAGAAACAAGTCCTCCAAGCCCCTGAGCGTACCTTCTCTTAGGCAACTTCAGCTGCAGCTGATGGGAGCAGAAGGCTGATCTGCTGAAGATTCCAACACTTTGTAAGACTGGGATTTTAATTAAAAGCCCACTTCTGAACAGAAACATCTTGCAAGGTGTCTTCTCAGATTTTGAGTAAGGAGAAAGAAGAAGGAAGCAAGACAGAAGGCTGATGCTTTCTCCTCTTCACTAAACCCCCTACACATGCACTTCTTCAAATTATGCCAAATAAGTGCAGGTCATGTTTGGGTTAAGGAGACTGTGGAGAGAATCACAGAATCATTTTGGTTGAAAAGGACCCTTACGACCACTGAGCTCAGCCGTTAACCTAGCACTGCCAAGTCCACCCCTAAACCACATCCCTAAGCAGCAGTACCTGTCTTTTAAAAACCTCCAGGAAAGGTGACTCAATTACTTCCCTAGGCAGCCTGTTCCAATGACTGACAACCCTTAAGGTGAAGAAATTTTTCAACAGCCAGGATGCTGTTGGCCTTCTTGGTCACACCTGGGCACACTGCCAGCTCGTATTCAGATGGCTATTGACCAGTACCCCCAGGTCCTTTTCTACCAGGCAACTTTCCAGCTACTCTTCCCCAAGTCTGCAGGCTTACACGGGGTTGTTACAAGCCAAATGCAAGAACCAGAACTGAACTCAGCCTTGTTCAGCTGGCCTATGTTCATCGACCCAGGCTGCATAAATCCCTCTGTAGAGCCTTCTGACCCTCAAGCACATCAACACTCACACTCAACTTGGTGTCATCTGCAAACTTACTGAAGGTGCAGTCGATCCCCTCATCCAGATCATTAATAAAGATATTAAACAGAACTGGCCCCAGTACCAAGCCTTGGGAAATATCACTTGTGACTGGCTGCCAACTGGATTTAACTCCATTCACCAGAACTCTCTGGGCCTAGCCATCCAGCCAGTTTTTTACCCAGCAAAGCACAGGCCCATCCAAGACATAAGCAGCCAGTTTCTCCAGAAGAATGCTGTGGGGAAACAGCATCAAAGGCTTTACTAAAGCCAAGCTAGACAACACCCACAGCATCCACTAAGCAGGTCGCCCTATCACAGAAGGAAATCAAAGTAGTCAAGCAGGACTTGCCTTTCAATACACCCAAGTTGGCTGGACCTGGTCGTCTGGTGGTCCTGTACATGCAGTATGACAGTATTCAAGACTGTCTGCTCCATAACTTTGTCCAGCACCAAGGTCAGACTGACAGGCCTGCAGTTCCCCAGATCGTCCTTCTGGCCCTTCCTGTAAATGGGTATTACATTGGCTAACTTCTCATTAACTGGGATAAGACATTCCCAGCTAGCCAGGACTGCTGAGAAAATTATGGAAAGTGGCATGGTGAGCACTTCTGCCAGTTCCCTCAGTACCCTTGGGTGGATCCCATCCAGGTCCATAGACGTGTGCGCGTCTAGGTTGTGAAGCAGGTTGCTAACCATTTCCCTTAGATTATGTGGGCTTTGTGTATCCACTTCTGGAGTCCCTAAGATAAGAAGGACATGGAACTGTTGGAACAGGTCCAGGGGAGAGCCATGGAGATGATTAGAGGGCTGTAGCACATTTCCTGTGAACACAGGCTGGGAGAGTTGGGGTTATTCAGCCTGGAGAAGAGAAGGCTCCAGGGACACCTCCAGGGAGGCCTTCCAGTACCTGAAGGGGCCTACTGGAAAGCTGGGGAGAAACTTTTTGAAGGGCATGGAGTGATGAGGGGGAATGGTTTAAAATTGGAAGGGGGTAGATTTAGATTGGCTATTAGGAAGAAATTCGCCACTACAAGGGTGGTGAGGCGCTGGAACAGGTTGGCCAGGGAAGTGGTGGCTGCCCCCTCCCTGGCAATGTTCAAGGCCGGGTTGGATGGAGCTTTGAGCAGCCTGGTCTAGTGAGACACGGGCAGGGGGGTTGGAACTTGATGTTCTTTAAGGTCGCTTCCATCCCTAACCATTCTATGATACCCCTCACAAGCTTGGGTGTCTCAACGCTACAGGTAAATCTGGTGCTGTGTGTGATCGACTTCCCCCTCCTCCCAACTGCATTGGGACAGTATTTCAGATCTGATTTACTGTCTAGACACAGCATGCTACCACACCAGGCAACTGAAGAAGACTGAGAGTGCCAGTGTGTGGAAAACAGACTGGGCCAAGCTTTTTCTTTTCCTTTCTTAAAAGAAACAATACATTGTACAGTCTACATCAACATCCTCACAAAAAAATGCTCACTCTGTCCTGCGCCTCAGAAGCTGGCTGCTGAAAAACATCCAGAATGCAATTAAAACATGGATTCCGTTAAGTTTCACTTCCCTCTGCAATTTTATAATCGTCTCATCCATCAATTCTGAAAGAATATTAATACTGGCATCAGCTGGCTCTCCACCTCTTCTGCTGAGCCAGCTTTTTCAAAGCCCTGTCCCTGCCTCTCAGCATCCAACCACAGATGCTGTGAGGAAGAAGAAACGGGGAGGCAGAACGTGGTGGAGGCGGCCAGCAAGGCACACCTAGCATGGGGACCACCCCACAGAGGCGCCGCTTCTTTCCCAGGGGAGCTACAGCAACTTGCAGTGCCTGAAGATCTGCCCAAATACGCTTTCCTCAAAATACACACACAGAGACACACCCCAATTATAAAGAACAAGTTTGTGTCAGTGATTAACTCAAGTCTACCCAAACTCAGACCAAATCCTAGGCACACGAGCTCACTGCCACCTTCCCAGCAGGAGATGGTTTGGCCAGTGATGTGCAATTTTTATTTATTTGCAATCCTTTTTTGATTTGCAAAACCTTCTTTATCCCTCTGAAGAATCTGTAGATCTCTCCATTGATACAAGCCATTTCTCCCAGCTATCTTTCACAGGCTCACATCCCTCCTCCCTGCACATATCCCTACGTCCAGAGCTGAAAACCAGTCCTATGTTCCTTTCAGGAGTTCTCTCCTTTTCAGACACATGAAGTTCAGTATTCAAATACTGGCTCTTGGACTTAGGCATCGGGGTAACTGGTTGGTAGAAGTTTTTAGCATCTGGCTTATTAATTATTTTGTAAAGGTGTACAAGCTGTTGAGTCATCCAGAACTTTTTAAGGCACTCTGTCATCACTTTATAAACCCAGTTTGACATGGTTTATATCTATCATGGCCAGGATTTATACCACAAATCCCTAAGAACACGGGTCTAACTTTAAAATCATTCTCATCCCAACTGCTTCATGGCAGGTCAGTGTGGTCTGTTCCAAGACCAGATTTTCTTGGCAACTGTATTTTCTTTGCTGGTATCATCCATTTTTCCTCATACAGTTTAACGAGGGAAGGAAAAAAAAAAAAGGCTAAGGTACTTAAGAAAGCCAATTTGAATAAAATCAGAAATTTCTGCTTCCTCTTCTCCTACTGTGACATGAGGTTTTTTACTAGCCTCCCTTCCCCTCCTCTCAACAAAGCCGTAGGAAGAAACTCACTGTACATCAGTCACAAGACTGACATGCAGGCCAAAAGCACCTAATGTTTTGCTGGGACTACAGACATGGCTCATCCCGGAAGCGGCTGAGCTGCACCAACTTGCACTTCAGCCACAAGCCCGGCCTCTAGAACCTCCACACTCTTGCTTGTGCCGTTTCTGTTCATTCACAGAAAACAAGAAAACCCCAAACATGAGTAGTGTTCCTCAGTCTTCCATGAACTGATGCAATTCCGATCTCATATTCAACCCCATAAAATGACACGTCCACCTAGGCTTGATTGCAGAAGGTAGGTGGGATCAAGCAAGACCCCATACAATGAAACACTGAGAAACAGGCCAGAACGCAGCATATTCTTTAGGTGTAGGCTATTTACATAAAGATGGCCTAAAGCAGCTGTTTACCCATTGCCTGATCTCAACAGGATGCCCACAGTAATGGCTCGACACTAAAAGGAAGATGAATCCCCTAAAACGCTTCACTCAAAAGGTATTGGGATGGCCTTTAGCTACAGCTCGAACACGCCAAAATTACAAATCTAAACTCAGATCCAGGTTTCATACAACCCCACCAGCATAGCCAGATCTGCGACCTCCGGGAAACTATAGGTGGCACTGCTAATAAGGGACTGGCATGGGCTTGAGTGATGGTACCACAAAGCCAGGGGAGCAGCATTTGGTAGGGATGCGCAGGAACAGAGGGGCAGGAGAGGGAGACCTGCAGAGGGTGAGTTTAAGAGGATGAGAAGCTAGGCTGCCACAGAGAGAAGAACAGGATGGACATGGGCAGGTCAGAGAGGAGTCAGGAAGCACCAGAGCTCAGCCCACTCCATCTAACACAGCAGCAGATGACCTGCTGAGCATGTCCCCTTGCTCTGGCAACTACCACCATCCAGAGCCAAACAGAGCTCCTAAGCAGGCCGTTATCTCATGGGTTAGAAATTAATGCTACAGTCCAAAGGTCTACACCCCCTGGGTGACCCAGGTCACTGTGCAAGTTTCATGTGACAAGACTAATTTTTTTTTCCTCTCCCTTTTCCCCTTGAACAGTTAGAAAATTAATTAAAACACAGCTATGCTAAATTTTTAATACAAAGACTGCAAACGTGAGCAGTCCAAAGAGGCACCATAATGCTCATAACAACCTCCATCCAGCTCCTGTATACATCTGCACTGATTCGCAAATCATTTGTGTCCTGGAAATCAGCTGCTTTGGGACAAAGATAGAGCTCTGTGATAAAAATGATGGCTGTCTCTCAGATCCTGCCTCACTCAGCGGTGGTCAGAAAGATCAGTGAAGGAGGCAGCAGAGTAAGAGAGACAACCACCTTGCTTGGGGAAGTTTGGGCGTACCACCTGCAGGCAGCAATTACCTCCTTCACAGCTCCAGTCTTTGTAAGATGCTCAGCAAACCCCTGAAACCAGCATTTCTTCAGGTGACCCCTAAAGGGGCAGTCCCCACCCTCTGCACAGCCAAGGTACCCAGGGCTAACATGCAAGACTGCTGAGACTTACAGCTGAGGTCAACCGTCCTTGAGCTTCCAGCAGATGAACTGCTACGTCATGCCAGGTATTCTGGGCTGAGTGAAAAATAAGATCATCCCTAAGCATCTCTCTGAGGCAGCCAAAATTGAAGGCGTTTCAATCATTTGAGTTCTATTTGCTCTTTGCCCCCCACCACTCCTCAGCTATGAAAACGAAGACAGTACCCATGCTGAAGGTGTTGCAAGAACAAGAAGCCACCGGGAAGGAATTAGCAGCCCTGCTCGGTTCAAGGTTTGGGTGGGGTATAAAATAAATGTATGTGGAGACACAGGCAGAAAGTAAATGTGGGGAAGAGAAAATGAATTACACGGTAATTACTGATCCACTGAAAGAGGGACTCTGAGAGGGAAAAAATGACGCAATCATAGAATTAAAGATTGTATCATAATGCAGATGCAAAGGGGAGCTATGCAACATTTAGTCTTGGCACTTCCTTGCTTTTGTCCGCCTGATTTTGTAACCCCATTGTTCTCCAAATGTCATTATTCTGTAAGTAATTTAAACGCAACATAATTATGAGCTCATGTGTTTGTATCTTTTCATCATTAATAACGTGTGGAACAACTGGCAGAGGCTGCTCCCCGTGTGATTGATGCCTCCAGCAGATGGCTGTGGACGATTCGTCTTCTACCACCTTTATCCAAGGTAAAGAGCAGGGAGGAGGGAGGAAGATTTCCCATTTAAACTTCCAATTCCAATGCAGAAACATCTGGGGATTTTGGGGTTGTGTCAGAGAAGGAATCCAAGACTGATACCAACCACTTGATTTGAAATGAATCATAACAGACCAGATTTAAAGAGAGGGAGCACTGAGCAGCTGATGTGCCCTGCCCAAGGTCAGAAGGAAAGCTCCCAAGGCCTGGATCCCAAATGACCCTCCCCACCCCAACAGCCTTCTGCTCAAGCAGAATCCTTCCTACCTCCCACATTAAAACTTGTTTTAAGTCCAGTGGCTGCTGGTAACTGCGGGTCAGGAAGAAGCCGATCACACCTCCAGGCTGCATTTGCCGGTGAATGCCGTCAACAAGCAACTTCAGAGAGCGTGTCAGAGAAAATAAAACTGCAAGCAAACGCTGTGGTTGCTTGTGCTCATCCTGGATGATAATGGTTACACCGGCTTTTTTACGTAAATTACCCTGCGCGCCTCGGACCTCGGGCAAGTTGCCAACACGCTTCTCCGAGTCGGGAGCCTGGCTCACCCTGCTTCGCGAGGGAAGGCAGCTGCAATAGCAACAGCCCAACTTGCTTTATTTGCGGATGATATTAGCTGGCAAGAGGCAGCGCGTCTGACAGCATGCTCACTGTGTCGGCTTCACGCCTTTTAAAAAGTCTTATTTGTCTCTGTATGCCCCCATTTGCAAACACGCACCCTCCCTGTCTTTTAAGCAGTATTTTTACCTTGTCTAACAGGTGCTGGGGCAGCTACTACCCTGAGCTTCACATGGGTTTTTTGTTCCTAACAAAACAAGCTTTGCTTCCATCTTCCCCCATCCCCAGAGAGCCGAGCCTGCAAAACCGGGAGCTTTCAAGTCCCTGAGTGCAGCCAGTTGGAGCCTGCAGCGTCCCAGGCCCTCAGGCCACACCAGCTCTTTCCAGCGCACATCTTCTGGAAAAGTTCCACCGTGGAAAAGTCCCTGGTGATGGTGGAAGCATTGCAATCCTTCCCTCTTGGCACGCAGTCAGCTCAGTTTGGTTTAGAACTTAACGGAGAAAGCACTACATCATCACCAAACGTATATACTTAGCACAACACCGTTAACAAGAACGGGCAGAAGTGTTAGAGCAGCATTTTACCCCACAGCTGCCTGTTTCGGGATTTGTCACACTGGAGCCCAGGCAGCACAGTCAGAACTCAAGGGACCTGCACAGGATATCTTGTCCGAGCCCAAGAGCCCGTTCTCAGCTACCACAGTCACCTACTGTGCCACACTGCCAGTGGTACGAGTCTGTACCCATGGAGGGTAAAGGAAGGGAAGCAAGAGGTGTTCTCTTTCACTAAGCGCCACATCTCCAACAGCGTAGAGACTTACACTCAGACACCAGAGAAGCCCAGCCCCATCTCCATCAGGCAGAGTTTGTGTAGGGGAAGAGTGAACAGCACCCCCCCTTTGCCCTCTTGGCATGGCTCAGTGCTGCACGTCCTCTGTAACTGGCTCCATAACCCCATCAGCCAGCTACACGGTTCCTCCCTTCATCTCACCTTGACAGATGCATCTTGATCTTAGCTGCATCGCAGGCTGTCTGGAAAGGAGTGGCATACGGGTGTTTGAGATTCAGCTCGGCCCTTGAGGGCGACACTGAATATTTTGACATCAGAGAGTGACACTGGCAATCTCTGAGGAGCCATGCTCCGCGCCCAAGGGCAACAGGCAGATATTGTCTGAAGACCAGCAGCAACAGAGAGGGTAGCAAAACGCGCACTAGCTGAGGAACTGTACACGTATCCCATACAGCCTCCCTGACACCCCAACGGCCTCGTTTCTTATGCTGCTGCCCGAAGCAGATGTCTGTTCCTTCAGCCAAGGTCTGGAAGACATGTGCCCACTGCACCCAGCACAGCTATACTGAAATGCTGCCTGTCACAGGCACAGCCCCGGTGAGGGCAAGACTGCTGCCTCTCCTGGCATAGCTTCACCCAACGTTTCCAAGGCAGACCGCCCAAGACACCCATGCCAGACCAGCTGCACCTAGACCATGGCGCTTAGCCAGACAGAAGCACGTCCTTGACACCTCACAGCGCTGCATCGTCCCAAGTACACACCTGCCTACAGTAACGGTGGGGAGGGGGCTGCGTGGGAATCAGGAGACCATATTCGCTCACAGAAGCTATTCTGGGAGAACATACAGCGCTGAATGTCATCTTTTCATCACTGTCAAATCATCATTGAATTCAACAGGATCACAGCAGCTAACACCCAGATAATCAGCTGCCACTGCACACGTGCAGTTTGCACACACGCACACACTCCCCTGCTTAAGTCCTGCCCAGGCTGCACGTTCCCATCTGCGCCCATGCTCACCTCCATTCAACCCAAGGTGTCCTGGAGGTCAAGGAAAGCGCTCCCCAAGCTACAGCCGTCAGCCTGCCAGCCTTCCTAAATCTCAAGTGGCTTTAGCTTGACAAACAAAAGGGTATAGCCAGGCTGCAAGGGGGTGTAACAAACAGGCCCCATCTGCTGGAGATCGATGTCCTCTGCTCTCCTGCCCCTCCATCACAGCCCTGCAGCTCCTTCCAACCTCACCCCACACCCTGAGCCTGGCCAGGGCTACACAGGTGCTACATGTTTGACCACCACGCACGCAATGCTCGGCCAGGCAGCTGCTATCAGGCAGAATGGAGAACAGCTGAAAATGGTCTCCTTTTCTTCAGAGAGCACTGCTTCAAGGATCTCCCAGCCAGCCACTAATCTTAACAAAAACAAGTGGGAAATTAATGATCTTCGAGACCGCCAGCCATTGGTGCAATCTGGTTGAAACTGGCCGAACGCAAAGGGCGGGAGAAAGACAGCACTCCTGGGGAAACCAAGTAAAATAAAGTAAAATAAAATACAACCAGATTAAAGCCGTGGTGCGCTTGGTTAGTGGCATCTCCACGTTCCGCTACGTCCCAGGAAACAGCGTCTTGCTCACCGAAGCGTGGGAGACGCGCAGCACCCGAGCACCGTATCTGCCTGGCTTTTATGCACCGGAGCAGGAAGGGGCAAATTACAAACCTATTTACATCCGAAGGTAACTCCGAAGGGGTAATTTCGGCAGCAGGAAGACAGGGAGAGCAAAGTCATTTGCATCTGAAAGAGGATGAAATGCCTCGTCAGGGCTGAAGGACTATTACTCAGCTCTAAGTCTGGAAGCTGCTGGGACTCCTCGGTGTTTCACAAACCCCAGCCCTGGAGATTATCTCATCACAGAGATCTCGGCATCTCTTTCCTCCCCAGTTCCCCCCTTCAGCTCACGCCGCTGGCGCTTGGCCACTTGGACACCAAGAGGGTGGTTTTGAGGCAGGGGACGGCCCTTCTGCGGTAGGAGCCCTCGCCAGCCCAGGGCACGGGGAGATGCTATACTATTAGCTTGCTCCGATGAGGGGCTGGAAAGGTTTCTTGTAATGCCCCTCGGTTTGACAGGCCCTGCCACAGAGCCACATGGGTGCCAGGGGATCCATGGCTCCCTTTGCAGAGCCCGGCACTGCAGGAGGAAACTTAGTCGTGTAGAAAATAGCATCGGCAAAGCAAGCAAGCATCTCTGGAGAGACCCAAACAGCTGTGGAATTTCTCTGCAAGAGCTGCTTACCCTAGGAGGGAGGAAAGTCCGGCCTCCCATCTCTCATCCAGCCCACCCACCCACCGGATAGAGGCAAAGGGTAAGAACAGGAGAGAATTTAAGGCATGCCAGGATCCCAGGCTCTGGGAATTAGTTTCCCACATTCTCCACATTAAAAAAAAAAAAAAGAAAGAAAAAAAAAAAGAGAGTGAGCAGTCACACCCAAAATCTACTGCCTTGAACTCAGATTGCACGCCGTTTACTCAGCTGAATAATCACTCTCAAGACTGTGGAATTACTTGCCTGAACTGCTACTTGATGTACAGAAGGGCTGCAGAACTGGCTAACAAATAAATACAGATATACAAAAAGTAATGCAAGACCACTCTCTTAGCAGGCCGGTGCCTTAGGCCAGGTCCCAAAGTCAGCAGCCATGTGGTCAAAAACACACAGCAGTTTTCCATAGTCACACCAACTGATCTATCTAGATCACATATACCCTTCTAGACCTGTATCCTCCAGGCAGCATCAACTGCTTGGAGACACACTCTGAAAAATATTTCACTGACTTAGAAAACTAAATTCAGCTCTGAAGAATGGCTTGAGCATGTAAGAGTATAACCTTTATTAGCTCCCAGCAAGGCTTCAGGTCCCAGGTGCAAACTATCCTCCATAAAACTCGACCGGAGAAGCACCGCTGCTCCTACTCTTTTCAGTACTGGTCCTAAGCAAGGTCAGCTCTCCCGTACTGAACCCCAATGCAATGTGGCATTTGTTCTCAGCACCATGCAGATAAAAGAGATGTGCAGTTCACACCCTGGAAAGCTTACGAGAGGCAGCCCTAAGCATAAAACCTTTGCATGCAGGCTTGCTTCTGAGTATCCCTCTTTAATTTCACCGGGACAACACGCATGAGTAAAGTTAAAACTGTGCTGAAGCCTCAGTCAGACTGTGGCTGATGGAGCTACTGCTCCAGTTCATTGAGGGGTCAAGGTGAGAACCCTGAACTGGAGCCAGGAACAAGCATGCCAAAATACACCCAGGGATTCTGGCAAAGCTGGAGGCCCAAGCGAGTCACCTGGGGAAGGGTGACCAGTGCCCAGAAGCACCTACCTGCCCATTCCCTGCATGCTGTGCTATAGCAAATCTTTAGATGAGCAGGTTGTTCTGAGTTATTGCATTTGCATGTGTAATTTAAACACACTGTGTTAAGGCCAAAATAGTATTTATTGTCCTGCTGGCATTTCTGATCTGGATACTCCACAACATCATCCAGTGCTCTGGACAGAGACTTCATAACATGCCTATGAAACTTCCACCAGGTGTGGCCCAACCAACTTTCCTTCTCCCTCAGACCAGCAGCTGAAAACAAACATCTTTTTCATTTGTCTTCAGATACCTGGCCAGGTGTCCAAACCCTCTGACAGACACCTTACAGGTCTGAACCACGGGTCTGGGCTTTTTAACTATATACTGTCAACAAAAGTGTGTGCACTACGGGAATTCTCCACAGACCCCCTGTCCAACCAGTGCCACGGCGAGCAGCAGAAACTGCCCCAGCTCCAGAGTCCTCAGCTGGGGCCACTTTTATGTTCTGCTTTTCATACAATTAACAAGAAGCTAAAGTCCAGTCGTGCACCGTTACTTAGCCAAGAACAGCGTTTCCAGCAGTTGGTTTTTTTTCCCTAAATTGGTAGTATTATCATCATCCCATGAGCCCTGCATTAGTTCAGACTCAGTGGGCATTTCATAAAGGGCTGTGACCCCGCTCTGAGTCCAGAAAGGCTAAAAACGGGACCTATACACAGCACAAGTTGAAAAGTTACAAGTATTTTCCAACGGCCTCAATCTGCCCCAAACCCTAAGCAAAACTGTATCAAAAGATCTCTGAAACGTACTATAAATAAACCAACCAACCAAAAAAAAAAAACCCCAAACAAACCATGGACCACATCGGTGAGGAGGAGGAAAAGACTTTCAGCGAGGAAACAAGAACAGAGGGATTGCTATGTTTGCAGTTCAATTAATGGGACCTTATCAGAAGTCTGTTTGCTTTCTTTCTCTTTTTTTTTTTCTTTTTTTTAAGACACCTATTACACAAACACACACCCTTAACACCTCCCCAGCTAACGAGCAGCCTGGTGCACACATCCTGAGTGTATCCAACACATTTCGGGAGAGGCATAGCTGCTTCCCAAGGAGCCCCTCCGCCGGACGGCGTGTCGGAACAAAGCGCTCGGGTGATGGATGTCGGCAGGGTTCGGTAAATCACGGGTTTTTTGCAGCTCGACCTCAACCGGGAGGCATCATCTAACGCCGTGACAAACTCTGGATGCTGCCCCCCCACCCCTCCCGCAGAGCGAGGATCCTGCCTGGGCAGGGGGCTTCGCGCCCCTCCTCTTCTCTGGGTTAAAAAAGAAAAATTATAATAACAATAAAAAGAAGCCGTTTTCTAAAAGCCCACCGAGATGCCTAGCACTTAATGACAGCACCCGAGTTACCGCAGATCTTCTCCGCTAACTGCCAGCACAAGGAAGGTAGGGGAAATAAACCAAAAATAAATAGATTAGCCAACCCCAAACCAGCACCAAACCTCCAACAGAAACAAAGGACCCCAACCAAAACCCCGTCCGCAAGTTATCTGGATTTACTTGCCCGCGAAGCACAAGGGTAACCCTCCTCCGCTTCCAACAACGCTGATGCGATGCAGGCGCAACCCTGCCGGGTTTCAAAGTAACCTTCGCGCCCCGCCACCCTCCCGGGACGCGGCGGGGAGCGGGAAGCCCCACGCACGTTTCGGCGGATCACCTGGACCTCGCATCGCGCCCGGCTTCGCCCTCCCCGCGGGGGGACGGGCGCTGCGGGGGGGGGGGGGCGTGGGGCGGCGGCGGAGGAGCCGGGAAGCGGCGGCAGAGCCCTGCTCTGCCCGCAGCGAGCCGTGTGCGGCGGGGCCAGGCAGGGCAGGCGGTTACGAAACCCGCGTCTCCCCCTCGCCCGGGCAGGAGGGAGGCGTGGCGGGGGGCATCCGCGCCGGCCCCGCTCCCCGCCGCGCAGGGAAAGGGAGGAAGGAAAAGCGCCCCCGCCGCTGGATCTACCGTACACGAGCATCGCCTGTCGCCCCCACACCTCACCCCCCCTCGGGTGGTCCGGCCGGGAAGGGAGCCCCGCTGGCGGGGAGGGGGCGCCCACTGACCTTGCCGCCATCCGCCGCCGCCGTGCCTGCCCGCGGGGTGGCAGCCCCGCGCCCGCCGCCGCAGCCGGCGCCCTCGCCCCGGCAGCCGGCGCCGCCCCCCCGTCCCCCCCCGCCCCGCCGGGGTGCAGGGCCGAGGCGGGGCCGAGGCGGCGGGGAGCGCCGGAGCCGCCCCGGACCCCGGTGCGCACCCCCCTCCCTCCCCGAGTTGGCCACGGCCCCGTCGTACCCGCGGCGAACGGGTGGGAGCGCGGCTGCCCGGCGGAGAGCGGCGGGGCTGGGACCCCCCCCCCCTTCCCCCCGCCGCCCCGGCCGAGAAGAGGCGGCAGTCTGGGGCGCCCCGCTCGTCCCCGCAACGGCCCGAGCAGCGGCAGCCGCGGGCACCCCCTGCCCGGCCCCCCCAGCGTGGAGAGGGAAGATGCTGCGCTCGGGGGGCTCCTCCGGGAGCCTTTGGGAAGGGCTCTGCGGCTGTAGAATGCAGCTTGGGCTGCCTCTCGGCCCGGGGTGATCGCAGCCGAGCGTCCCCTCCTCGGTGCGGCGGGGCACCGCGGGTGTCCCACACACCCACCGCAGCTGCCTCCACCGCGGTACGCGGGGCGGTTACAGGCGCCACGCAACGCGGGTTCTCGGGCTCAAGGAGCTGGTGCCTTCAGCCTGGAAGAGTTTCGTTCCCAGCCGGGTGCTCATGGCTCTGCTGCTGGTGCACACTAAAGGAATAGGTACATGGGGCAGGTTGCCTCACCACCGCGCAGCCAGAGCGTCGGGCCTCCCTTCTAGTGGGTGCACCGAGGCCTACGGCTGCTACGGAACGCAGGACCACGGGCCCGTTTCTGCGCTGCCTGCGGAGGAAACAGCCCTATTTACATCAGCAGCCAAAGACAAAAAATGCCTGTGTACCTCCTAGTGTCTCGCACGGGATCAGTAACGGCGAGCAGGGCAGCGAGAGCCACAAACGGCAAGGGCGGACAAGCGTCTTCCCGCTCCTCGCTGCCGCCCTTCTGCAGGGCCCGTGCTGGTTTAGGGCTTCCAACAGTTGGTGTGAAAGCCGGCCTGCGGGTGATCCGGCTGCTGGGTTTGGTGAGAACAGCCCTCACGTCCCAGCTCCCGCGGCTCCACGCTGAAAGCATTGCCGGTGGAGGAGTAAGACCTCTCCAATCGACAAAACAAGTAACTTTCACAAAAGCCTATTTTGGTTTCCTCCCCTTCCTTCTCCTCCACACCCACCCCCCACACCCCTCTCTACAATGAGGCTAATTGCAAAGCAGGGTCTCCAGCAAGCCAGGCTTACCACTGGGGAGAGCCTATAGTGCATTCACTAGTACGACTCCAGGTTCTGCCATAAATATTTAAAACTCAATTACCGCTCTCAGAATGAATGTTCAAAGCAGATTTTTGCATCCCACGGTGTTTCTTGGTCCAAACCTTCCTAATCTAAACAACTGAGGAAAAACAGGAGTCATCAGATAGGCCACATTCATCCACCAGTTTGGGTCTGGTTCTCCTTGTGTCTGCTTCCACAGCACTAGGCACTACCATCCCTGACCTCTCAAGACATGGTACACCACAAACATAAATAATTTTAGCTCATGCAGCTGACTTTCGCTTCTCCAGAGAGAGGTTAGAAGGACCATGTGAAAGATTTTGCTGCTTCCCCCCTCCCTATCCTCCCCCATCATCCAGCTGACTCACCTGAAGAACAAAGTTGCTTCTGCCCCAGAAGATCCCCTTATCTAGCCAGGGAGCTGGAGGCTACGTGCCACCCCTGCCTCTGCTCTCAGGGATGGGCTGACACCTGTGGCACCCATTGTGATACATGTCTTCCCACCGAGCGCCCCCATCCCCCTCCCTCCACTCAAGGTTCTCAAAGCTTTGTTTGGAAAAAGCCTTTGAGATGCTGAGGACAGAGGGGGTGCATGGTTGCTTGTTGGTTTTTTTTTTTTAATTTAAGGAGTTTCTTAAGCCAAATTCACATCGGGTATTTGTGTAACATCCTGTTTTTGCAGAGATCGCGCCAAGTTTGGGAGGCACAGTTCCTTATGTGCTTCTTGGTGCCAAGTCCCTACCATTCCCTAGATTGGTTCCCCCTTTCCATCTTAGAAAACCAGTGGCAGCTAATGCCCACATGCATGCCCAGATCTCCGTGGACACAAGAGAGGAAAGATCAGAACAAAATGGAAACAGACGTCCCTCTGACTAAGCACAGGCTAGCTCTGTCACAAATTATGCCTGCCAAAGAGGCCAGGGACCACACAGATGTAGAGAAAGATAACCTGCTCTCTGAGGCAAGGCTCTCTCTCGCAAGGCAGCATCCAACGGTGCTGGCACGATGACTTTGTTAATTATGTCGCTGTTGCTTTGGCTTTAGCATTGCAGCAGTTTAGACGGCCCGGCTGGGAGTAAGACACCCCCAATACAGCCCGATCCGGGTTAAGTGGGTAGCAGAGAATTAAGTGTTTCTGCTCCTGCATGCTAATAAAAGGTCCTGATCCTGGAGGGGTTGGTGCACACGCTTGGATTTTAGCATCTGACTCCCTCTACTGAATGGATTAAAGTTTAACATATGCACACAGCTCCTGGCAGAAGCGCTGCCAGAGAGATGCTACAGAGAAGGGGAATAGCAGAGGAAGCGTAATTACTCCCAGGAGAATTTGTGCGTTGCTGCTGCCGTCCCCCAGGCTGCACCTGTTATGAGAAGAAGAGTCTTCAAATCTCCAGGGAAGAAATCTTGACAAGTTCCCAGCCACAGGTTTGAACTGCAGGAAGGGAAATAGATTTCAGCTTCAGATCGCTCCACACGGTTTGTTTCAGTAAGACTCTTTATCAGCGTGCAGGTTTGCAGAAGGCAGCAGGTCCTTTGGCACTGCCCTTCTCTGAGCCTACCTGAAAAAAATGACGTCAAAAGGCTCATCTCGTGCCAGGGGTGTGGAAGGACAGACATAGGGCAGCCACGCACTCTGCCCTGCAAAGGCAGCTGCACTCTGCTGCCCTTTGCTATTCCCCCACCAATTTGGTTGGATTAAGCGACCCATGTCCCCCTGTCCGCACACACACACCCCCATTTGGATTTTTCATAACAATTTTTATAAGCTTATAATAATGCTTCAGTCATTCAGAGCAAACTGCCCTTGGACACATTCACTCAAGCACTCCCACGTACTGGGGAGGTGGGGTCTCCCATCATTCACAGGGCTAAGAGGAATGATCCCTACAGGTGCTGAGGTAGCCTTGGCACACCGTGACATAGGTAACTAACTCCTGGTCTCTCCGTTAGGATCACCAAAGGGACCTCTAATGGGCAATATATTTATAAAACCTCAGTGTCAAACTTTCAGCCCTGGGACCTAGTCACCAAAAAATCATAAAACTGAATTGGAGCTTGCGAGCATTTTAAAAATAATCAGCACATGGGGGATCCATTCCTTTTTATTTCTGAGCCCACAGTGGAGACTTAAATCATATTCCCAAGGTTTATGCTGTTACTAAGAGGCCTAGGAACTTTTTTTAGCCCAGTTTCCTAGAGAAACAAAGTTTATGTCATCATGCTGTCTGTGTATGTTCCTGTCTTCCTGTTTTCCTTCAGCTGCTTTTGAAACTGTTGGCCAAGCTGTCAGAGGAGGAAAATTCAGGAACAGTAATGTCCCTACCTGCTTTTTTTTATTTGTAAGTCACTAATAGGTCATAAGGAAGAAACTTATTCAAACCCCTCCAACCAAGAGGCAGGGAGAGTGCAGCGCTTCTCCATTCAGTCCAGCAGCCAGGGAGCATGCATGCATGAGACAGCAGTACCTAACCAAACTTTTGTGACATCCCCACTCATGTAACATCTTCCAGTGGCAAGAAAAATGAAAACTTCTACAATCTCAGGCCTCTGGGACTAATGGGAAAAATTTACATTAACCATTAAACATGATGCTGCTGCATCAGGGCCTGTCAAACCTCTGCCTCATACAAAAGCTTCACAGAGAGCTGTTGCCCAAAACTGCAAGTACAGCTCATAGAGATTACAAAGCATTTATTGGTGGAAACAGGTCCAAGCCCCACTGATGACAGGCAATTGTCCCTCCTCATCTTGATACCCTGTGATAACATTCTGATTAACATTTTGGCTCACTGATATCTGACAAGCTTGTACACATTCCCTTGTTCTCTTTCCATAAAACACTGTTTTATTGGCTGCTTTAAAATATTCAGCAGAGTGAGTCTTTCTACTGATTGCAGCATGAAAATGGGCATGTAAAAAGGGGATGCGTATTTGTGGAATGCAGTGCAGTAATTTGCTTCAAACCCCCAGTCTCTCCCTGTCTGAGAAAAAAAAACATCATCTCTAGTTAGGAGGAGCCTTCATCCCTGTGCTAACTTTAAAGGCTTCAAGCAGAAGTTGGTCAGCTTGCTTACTGTAGAAGAGCAACAAATGCTGTAGGCTCACTTTTTGTCCTTGGGTTTGGTACAGAAATTTGACCAACCATTTTCTCCGGTGATAGTTTGTAAATGCTTGCTTATTACCTCTAACCCTGAAAACAGAGGTGCATTGACATCTTTAGGTACAAAATACAGGGAAGTTGCTCCCTCAGTGTTGGCCAGCTGCCTTTACAACCAAAGGGGAGATGTCCCGGCAGGTCATTCAGAGCAGGAATCCAGCTCAGCTGCTCTGAGTCACCTTCTGCCTGGGCTAATCTCCCTCCACAGAGAAGATAGGGAAAAAAGCTTCCTGCATTGAAGTTTAGTGCCAAAGATAGGCAGCACAAATAGTCCTCCAAGGCCCCAACCCAGGAGAGCACTTGGGCCTGTTGATACATCCCAGTGCTTCCCTTAATGTGTGCCCCTGCCTAAACCTCTCTCAGGGAGACACCTCAGAGGAGCCACAAACCCTGTGTCCCGCCAAATGGGGTCGCCTTTGGGCAGCCTATGCAGACCTGGCACACCGGGCATGCTGCACCCCACTCACCGGCCATCAGCATGGCTGAAGTGGGAAGGGACCTCTGGAGCTCCTGGGTCCAGCCCATCCCTGATTAAAGCAGGGCCAGACACAGCAGGGTCCTCTCCTGCAGGGTTTTCATAGAATCACAGAATGGTCTGGGTTGGAAGGGACCCCAAGGATCAGAGTTCCAACCCCCTGCCACAGGCAGGGCCACCAACCTCCAGGCCTGGATCTACAGAAGGTTTTGAACATGTTCCACCAGCGCAGAGTGCTGGATAAACACACCAGGGGTGCTACCACAGCGGTCACTCTCTGTATGGTCCTGGGTATTGTCTCTGATGCTGCAGTTGTCAAGAAATGAAAGGGGAGGTGAAGGGGAGGGAAGTGTTTTCAAGCTCTGGCAATTATCTGCAGAGCCACACGCTTCTCCCCCCTTACCCCATCTGCAGGGTGATATTTAGAAAAATACACTGATACAAATCAAACCTTGATCCTTTGGTGTTTTACTGTACATCAGGACAGAATCATACCTATATCTTCTCAATAATTAATAGTTCACTGTATATTAAACAAAACAGTAAACATCAGTGTGAAAAATATTCTCACAACACTGAATTTCAGTTACCAAAACTTGATTATTTAAAAAAAAAAAGAAACAACTCTTCTGTTATCCAAAGCAACACTGAATTTGTTGCTGGGCATTAACTATGAAAGCCCATTAGTTAGACAGCCCCTCACATTCACCCATGTTAATTCACTCTCCTCCTCTGAAGTCGCTGAGGTTTAACAGAATTACAGTCCTCATATACAAACACAACACAAACAAGTGACAAGCAGATATTTCATCATGATTTACTAAGTGCAACAACTGCTTCATTCACTGCTCGGGACTTGCATACGAGAGTATGACGATGGTCCTTTGGCACCAGCTCACTACAGAGTAACTACAGATAGTCCTGCTGCTGACAAAAAGCTCCATTAAAAAGAAACCTGAGGTTGCAAACTCAAGGATTCAAAATTAGAGAACGCCCAAATTAAGGCTGATTGTGCAAGTCCTTCCTGACATAATCATACGCTTCAATTACATGAATGCATGATGCTTTTCAGAGCAACTTGGGCTCCCCTTCAGCTGTGGGGGATCTTGGCAGCACAAGCCCACCATCCCGCTCCCCACCAACACCCTCTGTTGGGGATTTGCGTGGCAGATCTGTGATAACATATTTAGGAAGGGGGAAAAAATGCAAGCTGACGCCTTTTTGCCCCCAGATAAGGGAGTGAGAAGATATAAGAAACTGTGCAGACACCAAGGTCAGTGAAAAATGAAGGGAAGGAGGAAGCACTTCAGGTGCCAGAGAGAGAGATTCCTCTGCAGCCTGTGGAGAAGACCACAGTGAAGCAGGCTGTCACCTCTGCAGCCCATAGAGGACCCCACACTGGAGCAGGTGGAGACACATGAAGGATGCTGTGACCCCATGGGAAGCTTACACTGGAGCAAGCTCCTGGCAGGAACTGCAGCTCATGGTGAGAGATGCCCATGTCAGAGCAGGTTTGCTGAGGAGACTTGTTACTCTGTGTGGGACCATGCTGGAATAGTCTGTTCCTGAAGGTCTACACCCCATAGAAGGGACCACGCTGGGGCAGTTGGTGAAGAGCTGAAGCCCCATGGGAAAGGACTCGTTGGAGAAGTTTGTGGAAGACTGTCTCACATAGGTGGGACCCCACGCTGGAGCAGGGGAAGAGTCTAAGGAATCCCCCTGCTAAGAAGGAAGGACTACAGCCTCCCATGTCACCTCCCCTTGTGCCACCACCCCAGCTCTGTGTCCCAGGCTCCCTAACCTCTGGTCTTCAGCCTTGGTGGGCCCATTTTTCACTCTTCAGCACAAGTGCCACAGTTTTCCTTGCCAGACAGTCACCCAGGTTTCACCCCAGCAGTTTCCAGCCCCAGTTTCCCACCCCAATGCCCAAACCAGGTTCCTTACAGCAAGGCCCAAGTATCTTCTACACCCCAAGTCCCCAGCCTCAATCTTCCTCTCTAGGCTGCTCTAGTCCACCTATTTATGCCATCTCCCCAGATAAAGCCCAGGCCCCTTCCTCCTCACCATCTGGGGTCCAGGAAGTGAATGACACAGAGCACAAGCCTCTGTGGCTGTGCCAGGAAGCACCAAGACCACCATTACCAGAAACCTCCTGCTCGGTACTTGCAGCCATAAACCACAGCATGGTCACTGCAGACAGAAACATCAAAGAGTTCAGCAGCCAAGCTTACAAGCCTCTACTCAGCGTGTGCAAACTGCCATTTTCCCAGGACTTGTAACTAGGCCAAATCTGGGTATTTTTCACAGGGCCCACAAAAGACACATGCATGAAACTAGATTTCCCACATAACATTATCACTGCCTGATCATAGTTTCCCTTTCCAAAGTGCAATAAGCGCATCATCTTCCACAAGAAGCTGTTCTGGGAAAAAAAATCCTAGAAAGAGCTAAACAGCCAGGAACATCCCTCCAGAATCAGGCTTAGCCGTCACCTGGCACAGAAAATGTGACCCTAAAAGCTTAAGGTTTCAACAAGTTACAGAGTGTGTGTTGTTGGGGGATTTTTGGGTGGGGGGAAGTGGTGCAACTCAACTCAGATGTTAATTAAAGCAAACTGAGTAAGAGAAAGGTTATTTTCTCTAGCCCAGCACCAGTACCACATATATTACCCTTAGGGTAGTACGAGTCCACAGTTCATGTTGCAGGCCTTGAGAAGATGAAATTGTGCTGTGTAAACACTCCAAGCATAGTTCATTAGAACCCAACAACCCAGCCTGCTCAGGGTGTTTTACGCTCCTTGGGCCTCTTGATTAGCGTTATAAAACCCATGGTTACCACAGGCAGAATGCCCCTGTGTCCAACAATGAAAGTCCAGGGAGACAGGTCCCGCCACGTACCTCAGCAGAGAAAGAAAAGCGAGGCAGGGAACTCTCTATCGCCTTGCTTTGTTTATGCAGACTTGTTTGCTTGACTTGTTTATATTACACGTTTCCAAACTACTGGCTGATCTTGCCAGCTGTTACCTGCAAGAGAAGTTACACTGAAGCATCCTCAGCTGAGTAACTTTACTCACAGAATTAAGTGTTAACAGGATTCGGATCTAGGATCAAGGGCTGGAATTTCAGTGTCAAATCTGAAGCATACATGGAAAAACAAGCGTGCTGGGATGTTGATGTGCTCAGCGCTACCATGGCAGCGAATGCACTTCATCCTGACACTTCCTGAAAATGACATCATTTATAATTAACGCTACAGCTGCAGATTCACCACCATTTAAAATTAAGTAACAAAGCTGTTTAGGATTTTCTGGGATAGACAGTGTGGCTACTTAGGTACATGAATATGAAGTAAATATGTTTTTTTACTGGGGCTTCTGAAAATGAGAGAATTACAGACTGGTTTGGGTTGGAAGGGACCCTTTACTAGACCAAGTTGCCCAAAGCCCCATCCAGCCTGGCCTTGGACACTGCCAGGGAGGGGGCAGCCACAGTTTCTCTGGGCAGCCTGTGCCAGGGCCTCACTGCCCTCACAGGAAAAAGTTTCTTCTGTATATCCAATTTTAATCTACCCTCTTTTAGGTTAAACCCATTACCCCTTGTCCTGTCACTACACTTCCTGACAAACAGCCCCTCTCCAGCTTTCCTGTAGCCCCCTTTAGGTACTGGAAGGCTGCAAGAAGGTCTCCCTGCAGCCTTCTCCAGGCTGAACAAGCCCAACTCTCTCAGCCTGTCCTCACAGGTGAGGTGCTTCGGCCCTCTTACCAACTTTGTGGCCCTCCTCATTCCAGGAGCTGCGTATCTATCTTGTACTAGGGACCCCAGACCTGGGTTTAGTACTCCAGGTGAGGTCTCACCAGAGCAGAGTAGAGGGGCAGAATCACCTCCCTTGACTCCCATTTTGGACCTTGCTGTCTAGAAAGCCACTGGGGCCTAAGCAGTGCGGATGCTCTTGCTGCTAGGGGTCCCATTGCTGGGGCGCCCACTAACGCAGCAGAGCTGTATCCACTCCACTGTGGCAGTGGGAAAGCTCTCTAAAACACTCTTGTCTTTTCCCAGCCTCGCTCAGTTACTATGTGTTTTTCCAAATAACCTTCTTATGGTCCAAGAGGGAATAAGCTTCTTATTAAGCTGATAGATCCATCTCATTAATACTCACTCTCCTAGAGCTCCAGTCAAGTGTGTTCATGTTTTCCAGCACAATGCTGCTTATATCGCACTAAAGACTGCTGCTGGAAACTATGTACAGAGGTTCCTAGGTCAGATATCTGGGAGCCGAGACCTGCCTGTTCCATGTGTCTTATGTCGGTCCTGTGACATGTCAGCTGTTACACATGCCTCTGATTTTAAATGAGTTCTTTAAACCCCCTTATTCCCATCTCCCTTAAAGGAGTGCAGACAGCCTTAGAGATCTGTCTAGAAGAGCAGGAAGATGTGGTTGAAGGGCAAATAGTTGCCCCAACCCAATTTCTGAAGCCAGGTGGGATTTACACCCCTGACTCACTAGGAGGCTTTCAGAGAATTCACTGTCACTGTCTGAACCGATAAAAATTACCTAGGAGAAAAGCTTTCCTTTTTAACCCCTTTTTAAGCTTGGAAAATGCCTCCCCTTGCACAGGGGAAGAAAGAAAAGGATTAAAAGCCTTATCTTACCTGTCTCAATTTCCCAGCTTTCCCAATGATTAAATTGCCCAGCAAATCATATCCCCTGCAGAGGCCAAAGGGCAGGTCTGGGTGTGAGTCTCAGAGGCACAAGCTTTGCAGGGCCACACCAATTCCCATTAAGTTGGGAGTGGAGGAGTTTCCACTGGCTACAACTGGATTTGGAAGGTCCATAAAGGAGTGGCTAAATCTCTCTTCCGAGCTGACATCCCAGCCCATCGCCCTCAGGGAGCCTGCACTCACCCTGGGTGCCAATGGCAAGGAGAGAGGAGAGGAAGGAGTAGATTGCATCTCTCCTCTTTGCAAGGAAGGTTAGCCTGGTTCGAACTTATTTCATCCAAATTTCAGGATTTAACAATTGGCCAACCTGCAGAAGGAGCTCATGGGAGCCTTCATAGTAGGAGCTGTAACAAAGGAGCCAGGTTTCCTCCAGGGAGACTGGGGGGGAAAATGCCCAAGGCAGAAGGGGGCTTTGGAGAGGCTTTGTTTAAAGTTGAAGTGCTCAAGACTGTTTTGAGCATTCATCATCCTCAGAGAGAAGCCCTTGGCGGCCCTCCATGGCGGGAGGGGAGCGCACAGCAATTGGACCCTCAGCAGCTGCCAGGGAAAAATAATCCAGAAGGAACATGAATAAATAAAATACATTTTCCTAGTCCTAATATTACATTGCTTTCTTTCTTCTCTCCCTCTAACATTTTAACTCCCTTCCAACCATTTTCTGTTTCCCTGCCAGCCTCTGCCTGTTCTTTTCCATGTTTCTATCATTATTTGTTTCTTCATATTTCTTTCCTCATTTTTTCACTGCAAAGCAGCATTCTCTGGCCTCTTGTTATCTCTTTGCCATGGCATCTTCACATGTTCTCTCCATATTCTGTCTCACCATGTCCATTTCTTAGTTTTTCTCATGAGTTGTTCTCTCCCTCTCTCTAAATCCTAGACTGCTTTCTCCTTATTTCCACGTCTTTCCCCTCCACTGCTTAATTTTCTATTCATTTCTCACCACTCTGACATCCTCCTCTTTGCAGACCTTCAAGCCTGTTTTATCTTATTCTTTTCTCCACAAATGTTTTCTTTCATCATCACCTTCCCAGCTTTTACCAAAGAAAAACCTTTGGCTCCAAGCCATTGCTTATGCTCAAACAGCAGAGGTGCAGCTACCATTTTCTGGAAGCCCCTCCTCAGCTTCTTGCTTCCAGCCCAAGGGCAGGATCCCAGCTAAGGAGACATGGATCCATGCAGGGAAAGGTCTTCTGTGGGAGAAATGACAGCAACATATCTCCATGCTTACATCACGTGTGCCCAAACCTGATGCGAATAAGGAGGTTACAGGGTAAGTTACAACTGTGGCAGTCAACACATGTGAAGAAATTCATCGCTGAAGGACTATGAGTTTGGCTGAAAGCTGCAGGCTCTGGTGCTTTCAAATTACATGATGCTGGTGCCTAAAAAAATATGTGGCAAACAAACATGAAGGAAGTATTATAGGCAGAGCTTTCCAAAGCAGGATTCACCTGTGCATGGCAGACCTTGACTGCATCTTAAAGTCGGAAGGGTTTTGCTTTCTCTGAATGTGTTTTTACACCAATTTTTGTATTTCTAGTGACAGATGACAGAAGACAGATTTCCTATTCCACATGACAGACTAAAGCAGGAGTGGAAAAATCCAGTCGTCTGCAGGCTTTAAATTCAGGAGCAGCATCTTTTAGGCTAATGCCCAAACATAACCATAAGAGCAAGACCAACTTCACTGAACCCATCCCCTGCTTGGGATTTCACTTTTCTTAAGCAGGCTGGGCTGCTTGCAAGGTAGCCTCAGGGGAGACTCATTGGCCCAGGTAGTTTCGATCTTGCTCACTGTGGCTTTATCAAAGTCAGATGAAGCAGCATCGTTCTCAATGCCAGGATTTTATTCTTTGCTTTTCACCTCCCACCCCATAATTCCTTCCCAGCTGCCATGAACTATATTATTTGTCCTGAACTCTTGTAACCACCTCCCTCATCTTTGGCACATTATAACTACAGCACCCTGCTCCAGCCAGATCCAGACCCAGCTGGCTTGCTTTACCCTTTATTTTATGAGGAAAATTTCTCTGACGTGTGATGGTGGCTCCAGGAGGCTGCTGGGCAGCTCAAAGGAAATGCTCAAATGAAGGAGGAGGACCAAGCTGTAAATCTGAGGTGAGGAGGGAGCCCATCTCTGGTCCCTCGCTTCTGCTGCTCTCAGTGCAGCCAGTCTTTGCCTCACATTGGATTATTTTTGAGCTGTGAAAACAGCTGCAGTTGCAAGTTGCTGCTTGCTAGAGCCTAATATTTCTCCTACCTGTCCAGACATCCCATGTAACAATAAAGTGCTGATGGCAGCGTGACAAACCTCTCTCTGGAGCTGGTGCCATGTAGTCATGTCTGCAGCTGAAGCACCATGGCAGCCTCACCAGCAGGTTGGTTCTTGTTGACGCTGTTTTAAGGCACGGAGGGTGAGTGATGCTGTTGCCGCACTGAAAAAAACCCCCAACAAACCAACAAAAAACCACGAGTATTTAAAAAACAGGGTTATGCTGGCAGTCTGTGAGGTGTGGTCTTTTTCTGCTGAGCACAGGTAGCACACCGTCTCGTTCGGCCACCTGCACCTTAGCCTTATTAGGTAAGAAAAGCATGCTTTGGCCTACAGCTCCCAGTACGGGCCCATCAGTATTTTCTCCAGGTGCCCCACACACTGCTAAGCACTTCTGGGAAGATGGGGGGGGGGGGGGAGGGGGTAGTTGTTGAGTGACTTCAGAGGGAGAGTCTCCGTTTACAGCCCTGGCGATAAGAGCCCTGGCTGCTATTTATCCAGAGGTTTCTGTGCGCTTATCAAGATCGATAACCAATGGCAGTCACTCCCTAGTGATGCACCCACGCCTGCAGAGATCGCTCAGGATGTGGAAGCTGACAAATCTCTGTTTATCTGCCGATGGCTTAACTACCCTTATCCCGAGTGTGCCTCTTCTGGGAAACATCCAGCAGTGTAGCCACACTGGCCAGAGGCTTAATTGCTTCTAAACCTTCATCTCTGATGTAGCAGCCGCAGATGATTTTATTTTAAAACAAAACCGATTTGCTCTCATCGCCGTTGTCTTCTCCAGGTGATGTCCCGAGAGCCTGGCCAGGTTTCTCTGTGACTCCAAGGAGGACAAGTTTCACTCCCAAACCAGTGCTCAGCATCCCTCCTGGCCAGCTCTCTTGGGGCAGCCGTGTGACGGCCCGGGATGTGGCTGGGACTTTCCCCCTGGGAGCCGGTAGCAATCGTGGTCTTTGTCTCCCCATCCTCTCCCACCTCTGTGACTCATTAGGATTCACTACCGGTCTTTTGTCTCCTTATGGGGATGTAATTTGACTGTTATCTTGTTCCTTGGCTTTCCCCATCTCAACTCTTAATGGCCTGGGTCTTTGGCCACTCGTTCTAACTTGCCCTTTGTTTGTCCCTGAAGAGCAGAGGGGCTGTGATGGCGACCGCCGGCCTGCCCACTGGGAATTTTTCTCTGGCCTTAGACCCAAGGCTGGAGCAATACATCAAAGACAAAACACTCCCCGTTCCCATTCTCTGCTTTATCCCATTACTCACCTTCCCTCCACTTAAGAGCTTCCCCACCGCAGCAGATGGTTGTGGGCCAGAATGGGTGATTTTTCCCCAAAACTTGAAGTTAAGCCCACCTACCTTGGAGGGCAACCGCGGTAACAGAAATAGTAGTGAACAGTCCCATTTCTACCAAAATCCAAAAATTTGGATGGAAGAAAAACAAACGCCAAAACAAGCAACAAAACCAGTGCCGTATTCTGCCATGAGCAAAGGGCGTGCTAGGCAACTGCCTCCCTGCAGGGCAGGTTTAAATACCCGCGGCTTTTAGGGAATAGTTTGCTACCAGCATTGGCTTGCACTAGCAGGGCTGCAGGCCAACCTGCATTCATCACTCTAATTTTATACAGCTGCATAATTTTCACAGTTTATGGTGGCACCATCTCATTTATGAAGTACACACAGCAGTATTGCATATGGCTGTATTATTTTCAGCACTTCAAGTGCAATTAGTAATTTCACCAAGCTAACACTGTCAGAACTACAGCGGCAGTACCACACTGTATTGCAGCTGCTCAAAATTTAGAGTGCCCTATATATGTTTACGCAGTAAGTACACAGCAGTTTGTGGGCTTGGGCCACTGGTTACTGGAGATGTTGGTGAAATTGCCTGCCACCTTTTCAACAACAGTGGCTCTGGCTCTTCACTTACACCTGGGATGATTAAAGCATGATCACAGCGTAAAGGAACACTGCTTCCCTGCCCAGAGCCATCACACAGAGACAAAACACCAATCCGAGCAACCAGGTCTCCTAAGCACAGGCCAGGGGATGAAACTGGGCTTTTGACATAGCTCTGTCCGACATGCTTCCTTCCAGTCATTTGCCAGTACTGTAAATGACACTCCCAACAAAGAATCCGTTTCCTCCAGAAAGAGGAATGCTGCTAAGTGGGCAGGCTGGGCAGAAGGAGAAAAATGATACAAATTTCATGGGCGATTGTGCTTGCCAAAAAACATGCCAGTTTGCATGTCACTGATTTATTATTCCTAGTGCTGTAGTCATTAGGGAGGGTAAAACCACGGTGATAATGAGAGGCATTATCTGGCGCTGAGAGAACAGATTCAAAACTGTAGTCAACTTCAGTGCTGACTTTCACCAGCCTTTGGGTGCTAGCAAACTTCACAAAGAAGTGGCTGCTGTTATTCCAAGTTACAAGAAAGAGCAGTCACCCTTGGATCCTCCTGAGTGCCCAAAGCACTTCTGAAACCCAAACCTTTCATGCAGGTGTCCATCAGCAGGAAACTGTGAAAATCAACTTTTCAGTGCTCCAGTTTCACAGTATGCAAAACAGAGAATACAAGCTACCTCCTGATACATTCGAAACTCATTTGTAGTCTTCTAAGCTTTCTTCTACCCCTGCGTGGAAGGTACCGCTGGGGCGTGAAGCACAGCAAGGTTTCCCTTAGCTCCCACAGCTGGTTCTGGGACCATGAGAAAATTAAGTGCCCTCCAGGCTTCAAATCCAAATTAACAGATGTTTCTAGCAGTTCTTTCTTCCTCCTCGCTCCACAAAAGAATGAATCTCTCCTTATCACCGTCCCCCTACTCCCTGGTCAAACATCAAGGTGGTAAAAGAGCGGGAAAGGAAGGCCTGCTGGGGGCCTGCACTGCCTTTGGGCACATTCTCCTTCACATCCTGACAGGGCCTGGTACGGAGTCAGCCTCTGGCACACAGGGGAAAGTATACTTTCTCTGCTGTACTTTTTTTGGCAGTTGTCATTAGTTTGACTTGCTTTCCCCTGCAATAACATCGACAAACGCATCGCTCACAGCGGCAGCAGCATTTCAGCCAACCCATTCAGGCAATTTACGTTTCAGTGTTTACAGGCGGCACCGCACCACTTGGACAGTGGGCTGAGCCCGAATGTGTATTTAAAACCTTCCAGGACACACCAGCCTCTTTTTTAATAACTTCAGGTGGAAACTTCCAGTGCAGGCCTAAACCCCTCCCAACCTTCCCCATGTTCTTCCCGACATGGGGTTGGCATTTCACTCCCAGTCCTGGCTTCCTCTTCTCTGCCCCTGCCTTCTCTGCCTTTTCAGGACAGTTTTCACCAGGAGTTCTTTCTGCAGTGTTTTAACATTTGTCTTACACCTCATCAAGAGCAATTGCCTCGTCCAATTTTATTTTGTTTGTAATTAATATGCTTCGATTTGAGACAGAGTAGGAACATTGCCCCTCACAGACACTGCACCTGAAAGTTCACATCCCCAGTTACACAGTAAAAAGAAAGGTATTAAACCCCTGCAGTACACCAGGGTATGCGGTTTTCTAGGCTTAAATTGGTGTGTTTCCTTCCTGTTCTGCTTATTGACTCATTTCCTTAAATCTAATTTGAACTTGTTATTGAGTTTTAGCCTCAGACAATACATCAGTAGTGTCTGTAATACCCATCGATCCAGCAGGAAAAGAGGTGGCAGGAAAAGAGGAAAGATTTTCATTACTTTCACAAGAAAGCACAAATTATTACTTTCTGATGGGAAACAACAAGGAACAACAGCAGATAGGACTGGAGCAGACCACTTATTTCTTCCAGGGAGACCCTTACCTGATACTCTAGTGTCCAAGAATGCCTTTTCAACTCCATAGAAGTAACGACTCGGATTCACAGACTTTTCATCAATTCTCTTTTGTAGCTGAGTGTGTTTAAAGATCCCTTATAAAAGAAGAACAGAAGCAGAGTGCTTTTATTCAGGAGTTGGGGAAAGTAGAGAACGGCTACTTCTCTACCTCAACAAACATTTGAGTAGGTTTTTGGTATTCATCCAGTGTCTGGATCCCACTGGACATGTTACTTAAATGGAGTTCCTCTACTTTTTTCTTCCCCCCTCCCCCCCTTTTTTTTTTTTAAGAGTGGATGAAATATTTCTGTTTCTAATCCACCAGAGCAGAGATTTCAAAGACAGATGTGATCTTGCTTTTCCATGCTCAGGCAGATATTTGCTCTGAGAAAAGCCTTTGAGTGTAAATACCAGGGATACTGCAAATGTTCTTGATTCAAAACCACTTTAAAGCCAGCAGCTGTCTGGCTCCCTTATATCTGGTCCACGATTAAAGACATTTTTTTTGTTGTTGAATGCTTGCCCCTGGCTCCCTTTTAGCAAGTTAAAAGACTTATGTCCAATTGTTGTAGGAGTGGCTGGCTATTCAGTGTTAGCTGGGCTTTGCCCAAACCTCCAATGACTTGAGCACAATTTTGTGTCTGCGACTGCACCCATTTAGATATCAAACTACATGATCTGCAAGAAGGTGCTGCGGCTCTACTTTTATGCCCACTCTTGAGCATAGATTTAATTTTAAACTGCAAGCACCCTTCTTGATACTCACATTTAATTGCACCTGAACTGTCAAAATGCAGCCTTTGATCATGGGCAAGTTTCAAGCCCTTGCTTGCAATTAAGGAAGATGTTACAGGAAGCATCGGACTGCACTTGGAGTGGGAGTAAAGGAAGTCAAAAAACACATGTGCTCTAGCACACAAAAAAAACACCTGGGCTCCACCCTTCCAACTTCAATAAACTGTGGATACACGTTGCTACGGAATGGTGCTGGTTCAGTGTAGCTTACCATCAGATGTGGCGTGTTATAGGATACCTACCACCTTATTCAGTATCAGACTCATCCCAATGTCACTCCCTGAGATGCAATTTATCTAAAGCATTTCATAATCCAGACGTCAATTTAGCAGAGAGTAAGCTTCTCCTCTCCCTACCTCTTGCAGCCTTTCACTGCAATCAAAATACCCCAGGAGCAGAGGTGGGTGCCTGGTTGTGTGCTGCTGATGGGTCCCTGCAGAGTGATTTGGCTGTCTGGGGCTGGGGGCTCCTTCCCCTCAACCTGCCTAACCCAGTGTCACCCTCCCCCAAAGCAGAGAGAGAATAGCCTCAAAACTCAAGCCCCCTGATCCTACTGACAGAAGGTCTCCCATTTTCTTAGCTCCCTTGTGGGGCTGGCCCTGGCCATCATGCATGGCATACCTGCACCTCAACACATACAGTGTAGCATTACCAGGTGATTACTAGAGCAGCCAGCCCAAGTCACCCCAGACTCACAGGGCTTCTCCAGGGCTTGTTTCCACATGTTGGTGCTCATTCGTCTGAGGAATTGGGTTAGAGGCAGGTGGCTCCCAGCCACTTTTGTATTGCCTACCTCAAGGGGATGCCTGCTGCACCACAGAACCTGAGGAGTTGCCTCTATCTGCAAATCACCCAGCTGACCCAAGCCAAAGTCCGCTGGCTTCAGCAAGAGCCATACTGGGTCCTCAGCAGGCAATTAAAGAAAGTAACAGCCCCAAAATAAAATAAGCATGGGGCTCCTGTGCCAGCAGAGGCCAGAGGACTTGCTGGAGGAGCTGTCTCAAGGAGCTCTGTGCAGACAGATCAATCACGGTACTTTACACCTACAGCCAAATCTTCCTATGGGTTTCCCTGGCCCAGCCTCAATTCATTTTAATAGCAGCTGGGCTGGTATAAATGAGAAGAGAATTTAGCCTTTGCTGTCAATTGCATTTTTCATCTACAAGGTATTTTACAGACACAAGGTAAGGAGCTCACACCAAAGCCTATGAGGGAAGAGAGGTGTCATCATACCATCTCTTTAGAGGAGCCAAAAAAGGCTAAATGACTTGCCTGAGGCCAAAGACTGGGGGCCCAGGTATTTATGAGTCCTGGCCTCCTGACACTTTGTCCCAATGGCAGGCAGCTTACTCTCATCCCATCTTCACTCACAAATTCTACATGAAGAGGCAGCATTTCTGTTGTTGTTTGGCCCAGTTTCCTGTGCATGGCTCCTTCTGGAATGCTCTGAACCCTGGGCTCCGGGTCCAAATAACCGGTAGGAGAAAGCTTTATAAAAAGCCAAAAATCATATTATTGTGTCTTAAGAAGCCAGAGCTTGCTGAAGAGATTGATAAGATGCCCAGGCTCAGCAACAATAAAGCGATCTATTATTATTCTTGCCAGAAGAGACAGAATTATCTCAAGGCCTTGCTAAGATGATCCTGAATATACAGATAGCAGTTCTGTCTAGCCCAGGCTGTGCTACAAAAAGATACAACTTACTGTTCCTTCTGCCTGTTTAGTGAGAAAGGAATGGCCTCCTGCTTTATTCATCAGGGAAGAAAAAGATAAATTCTTGATACTTTTTATTATTGCTGTTTGGCCTGGCGCTCTCATACCTCAGCACGTCAGGGGAGACACCACTAAGGAACGTAAGCTTGCCACATACCTGACTGTGAGGATACTAGTGGGGTTAAAGGACTGTTCCCTGCCCCCACCCCCAACCTTGTGGTCCCAGTTTGTCTGGTCCCTGTCTCACACTGGCAATAACTGTGTTCCCAGAGCCACTGGACACCACGGGGTTTGTCAGCTCCCCCAGACTGGTGTGATGGCCTGGCTGACTGCCGTTCCCTGCAGGAGCCCCAAAGCACAAAGTGCTTTTCATACAAGCAAAGCCGTGGTACGTATCATACTAAAACTCATCTGGACTCAGGCACCTTCCCGAGTCATGTGGATATACATGACTTTTGGGGTCCAGGGGTTCCCATCCTCTCGGGCTCTGTAGTCGCTGTTATGCAAGTCACGCAGCAGACAAGAGGCAGAGCACCAGCAGCAGCCAACAAATGCATCATTAGCTTATAAACCTTGATAAACTGAGACAAACAGCTTTTTATGGCAGGTAAAGTATGTAATAGTAGCCATCGCATGTTTTCTGGTGATAAACAATATCTCCGATACCGGTATTATGGCTTTCTAGGGGCAACCTGCATCAATCGAAAATAAACATGCCTTTCCATTGTGGCAGGGTCAGTCCTCCAGGAAGGGAGCCTGCCTGGCTGTGCCAGCAGGGCTGCCCCCAGTGCCCCCTCCCCTCCTGCCAGACCTTCGCACGCCAGCAATCGGGACGGTATCAGTAATTCACCTCTAGCCCGAGATCCAAGAGCATAAGTCATGAGTTAACATCGTCATCTTCTGATGTGCTTTGCCAACAGCAGTAGTGCCTCAGGAGAGCAACAGTGGGGCTGCATTGAGGGACAGATGTCCGGGCAGAGGAGCGGACATAGAAGGGTGTCCGTGCCAGGCAGCCCCCAGCCACATGAGGCGAGGCGAGCCAAGCCAGTGGGCTGCCGGCACAGCACCTCTACGGGCAGAACCAGCACCCAGCTCTCGCTGCTCGCCAGGAAGCTGGCACACAGGGAAAAAGATCCCCCGGGGAGGTGGGGGGGAAGTGGGACACCATTTCTTTTTCCTAGGACTCCCAAGAAGCATCCCTTTCAGGAAGGCTGGGGCAAGGTGCTCTGAGGAGCCACTGTGTGCTGGCAAAACACCGCGGTGATGCAGGGTTTCCATACTGGATTTGGTTAAAGGCCCTTGCAAACTTCTGTTGCCCTAAAGGAGAAACATTACCTAAACGTCTGGCGCTTTATACATCAAAGGATGTCAGGGGATTTTTTTTTTCTTGAATTGCTCTTAGTAAAATTAAGCTACCTATTTTCATAAAAGAGTATCAATTTAAAATCCACTTCAGAGTTGTTGAGTGAAGAAGCTAGGATCCAAAGAGGCTTAAATAAAAGCTCCACTGAAAAAAAACCCACAACAGAACAAAACTAAAAGTAAAAATACACAGAATATTTGTTCCCTGGGGCATTTGTTTTCCCTTTTGAGATCCTTCATCAGCTACTCTGATGTTCAGTTTCCATCTCATGACAATTCGCAGGAAATTAATCACCATACTCCCAAATTTTTCTTATTATGAACATGACGGGCCTGTAAATGGAAGTTGTCTCACATTTCTTAGCGGGCATGCTGCATCTCCTACAATTACCTAAATAAAACGTGTATCTGTAGGCTAAATTAGTTCTTGCACCATTAACTCATGCCTTATCTGTCTGTTAGGGATGACCACATGTCACAGATGGAAAGCCAGGGGTTTTAAGATGTACAGCATGAGGGATTCATTAGTTCCTGAGCATCTGATCTGACCCATCCTTAAATAAAAGGTCAGCTTTTCAAGGGGAGGATCCTCAGCACTTCCTAAAATTGCTCAAGCCTTCTTTACAAAGTCTTAGACAGAGCCCATCAAAGCAGAACTACCCACTGCTGCGAGTAGTATACATGTCAAGCAAAAGGACTCTTTTCTTGGTTTTCTTTTTCAAATCAGACCACACACACTTGTACGACCACAAGAAGAATCCAGAAAAAAACCAGGTTTGACTGAATAGGATGAAAGAGACACCAGAGGGGAAAACTTGGTTGAAAATACAAATATTATATAAACAACAAATGTGTACACAAATGGTACATAAAAGCAAAAATAAACCCCAGTGCTTGTGGTTCCTTTCTCAAACCCATGAAACACTATAAAGGAAAATATTTAAAAATTTGTCTTTTTGTCCTAGAGCCCATTGGGTAGAGAAGTGAGCCAGATTTCATTGACTAACCCCCAAACGAATTAAAAGCAAACACACAAAAAAGACTGGCAAATACATAAACGTCAAGCTCAACTGTTATACGTTTTCTTCATTCCCAGTAAGTCATGTCACTGCTATAAACACCGGAAAAAAGCCTTTTAAAATATCTGTGCAGCCAGCAGTGCTTGCTCAGAAATAACACGTGTTGGGTTACTTCCATCACGAGCGCACAAGGCTGTTTCCTGAGAGAACAGCTTTGAGCTGCCTTCCGTCCCCAGCAGGACAGGATATAGGTTATTACTGTCAGGATGCACCGGGCTCTGCACAACTGCCTCAAACTGTTCCCAGTTCTCTGGGTCAGCTCAGGCAGTAAACAAAAAGCTAGTTTAAAGCGTCTTTAAAAACTAGTTGCTCCCAGGGTCCCACTCCAGTGGGATCAGTCTGTTGGATCCTCACCGATCCCACAAGCAAGCAGGTCCCTCACCTCTGATTAGTAGCCACAGAGGGTCATCTTGTTCCAGTAGCCCAGGAGGGAAAGTTGGGAGAACAAAGCTTTGAAAGGTATGGATTTGCACACAGCGAAGCCACCCATCAGACTTTATGAAAGAACATTATGTACACATGCATCACACACGCTAATCACTGTGGGTTTAAGGCCTAAATTTCTATCTATACAAGGGAACTACTGTGGGCTGAGAAGATGGACTGCAGAGGCATGTGATAAAGTGCATCTGCACCCATGCAATGTTTCACACTCCTTTCCACACAGCCTTTACGTTCAGCTCTCCCCTGCAAAGCCTCTCCTTCTAACTCACCCAAAACTACAGCAGTTTCAAAGTAGCAGGTTCAGCCCAATTTCCAAAATTTCATCCCAGGGTGAGAATCAAGACCCGAACCTGAAACTCCCTGAGCTCAGGCTGTAGTAGGGCTTTGATCCAGAAACACCTCTGGCAAATCTCTGAGTAATAATTCTTTCAATTCCCACATTGTTTGGCCACCAAAGGGTTGCACTGCTTTCTGTCAGGTAACCAATCCATGGAATCCACTTTTGGGACAGGGTTTCTTCTATCCCACATAGTGATAAATAGCCAGACCATCTCTTGTGCAGCTATCCTACCTCTTTCTCTGCCTAGGCTTTCTGAAACAAATTCTTAGCTTAAGATGACATTAGGTCTGGTTCTATAAAAACACCAAACCAAGGAAGCAACTCCTTACCCATGCAGGTAAGGCAAGTTTTCTGGTACTTGGATATTACTTAATTCAGCTCACGGTTAGTGATGAGAATGTTCTTGGACACAGTTCACTTCAGGGAAGCATGGTTGAATAACGCAGCACATACTCCCCAGTGGCCCTAGATGCTTCTGGAAGTCCTTTGTAGCTTGGAGTTGGCTTAAGAGAGTCATTAAGACTTAATTTGGAAAGCTGAATTTAGTCCAACACCCTAAATACAACTACTTTGTCCTAAACCATGGCTTCAGTTGACTTGAAACACATCATTACAGAAGACAGCCATGACAAACCAATCAGCCATTTACCTCCCCCCAGGAGAAATCAGCCTTTAGCTGAACCTTGCCAATGGTAGCACACTATTAACTGAGGCAATTATAGATAAACACAGCAATTACTAATAAAGCCTTATCAAGACTAATGGAAGGTGTAATTGCTACCTTTCATTTAAGAAGGCCTAAGATCACGGCAAGATACGATCAAGGAGGACAGCACTACAAGGATTCCCAGCTCCCCTCCTCACATCTCAAGATGGATGCTTCTCTCCCATGCAAAGAAAACAATGCTTCAGTAACCTGGAGTACAGGCACTTAGTTCACTGAAGTACAGGCTCCCATTGCCTTGGGGGTGTCTGGTGAGGAGCTCCTCTGAAGGCATTTACACTAGCACAAAGGGTAGGCAGAGAGCATGCAGCATGACCCCGGTTTGTGGGGACAGTGCTTGCACAGGGCACAGCAGTGGGGGCTGGTGTGAACAACAGAGAAACTCAGCCTGTTTGGCTCGTTTTAATAAGTGCAAGGGAAGGAGTTGCATGGGAAAGAATGAAGTTCATGTCTTGGTCCAAAAGTGAAGTAGGGAATACATTTATTGCTCTTCTGCTGTTTTCTAACGATGCTTACTGATCTTCAAATCTGGATCCTGGCTCAATTCCTAGCACAGGCAGCCTTTTTTTCCTGCCACACAGTCCCACCAAAATATTTGCAGTCACAGGTTAAAGTGCCTTTTATTGGTTTTACAGTCCCTTGTATATTGCTGTAGAAGAAACAGGATTTGAGTCAGTAGCAACGATGTGTTGCCGAGCACAGAGCAAAATCCCAAGGCTTTTTATTGGATTTCTCTACCTGGGTACTAGGCAAACCACCCAGGGGGATGAAAATTGCTGCAAAGTCCAAGAGGAGCAAAAGTTTCACAATAAATAGCTGGCCCAGATCCAGCAGGCAGGCTGGAGGGCTGCCAGGCTGCTGTTCCTCAAGTAAAGATGACTGGAATCTCTAAGCCAGGTCCCAGCGGTGTGAGCAAGTTCAGGGTGATCAGCCGGCAGGCCGCTGCAGCATGCACGGGAGTGGGAAGGAAGAGTCACATGGGTCTGCTGAGTAGGTGGCAGAGGGGCAAGGGGGAAGAGCGCACCAAAAAGGAGAGAAGAGAGAATCTCCATCAGATTGATGCATAGAATAAACACCTTACTGTTACAGGAAGCAGCACAAAGACATACATAATACTCAACTACATGGTTATATCTGCCATGCACACGTGTTAGTGGTTGCAGCAGCATTTGACTTAAAGCAAGGACTGGTAAACCATTAAAAACAAAAAAGAAACTCAACTTTAAAATTTATCCAATGCTGACAACTGGCTCTATAGCTAGAGAGGAAGCAGAGAAGGATTTTTCTGGAAATTCTCAGTTTTTCTTGTGACTTAACACGCTGCCCAGTTGTCTTTTGAAGGATGCTTTGTGGAAGAAGTGGAGACAACTATCCTACAATGCCTCAGCAAGGATGAGAAAGGCTGTGAAACCTGAGCAGCACACATGCTCCCAGACACACAGTCATACAGAGACCCGAGAGCAACCATAAATTAATTAACCTGAACTACTGAGGCATCCTGCCCACACTGCAAAACATCACCGTTATGAACTTCACCCCTGTGAAGGCAACCCCGTGTTGCCAGCAAGGACAGCCTACAGTGGCTGTGGCAGGAGCTGCTTCTCCAGTGTGGTCCCTTTTCATACTGCTGATTTGGGGCTGACCCAGAAATCCTCACCTTCACCTGCAGTACACAAAACTACTATGAAATACAAATTTATCAGTTCTAGAAATACAGATGTCAGGCATGAGCATCTGGAATAAATACCTTCTAAACTATATATGACCCTTATAAACTATAATAGGAGATATAAACCACTTTGATGGACAATCCTTTTTTGACAGGGCATTCCCTGAGCAGGGTGAAGAATCACAATTAAATTCCTAGAGATCGATGAGCAGTTCTGGGGAACGTGAAAGAAACATCCTAGGCCTGGGCAAGCAGGGAAGCACTGGTTTTCATCTGAGCTTTCTCTACCGGCATTGTTGAGCATTAGCAGCACTGATGGGCATAACTGAAAACACACTGGATGAGTAGACCAAACATATAGAAGAGCTATTTACATTAGGCTATTGGTAAGTTTATGCTTTCAAGCTGCATAACGCTGCTGTGGATTTAAATCTCAGCAAACAGCCACCTCCCTCTGGATAGCCCCCCCAACATTGTCTTTTACCCACCTACAGGGGAAGCACCCCTCCCTTCACCACAGCATCTCTCTCTGTGCAAATGAGGCCAGTAAGACTTGTAAAATATTTTGTGATCTCTGGAGGAAGTGGAACTCTCTACTGGAAAACTGCCAGCAAATAAACACAGCTTTTCTACCCCACTCACTCAGAGCCTCAGGTCTGTACATCAAGTTTGCACATACAGTAGAGAGGGTAGAGCAAAGTCAGGCACACAAAGCTCAATTGCTTTTTTATCCCTCAGCCCAAGGAGCCCCAGGGTGCCTGGGACCCAGCTTGGGAGGGTGGTGGCTGGGAAGAAGAGCACAGAGCCTGCTCTCATGCTCCATTTAAATCTGCTGGAGATCACCATAGCTAAACCAGGTAGAGATTCAGCCTCTCTACCCGTGGTTCCCATTTCCCTCCCCAGGAACCACCCACAGAGATCTCATCTCCAGAGGTCTGGCATCACGCTGGAGACCAGCAGCCAGAAGGGACAACCAGGGCTGCAGGACAACAACCTCTGCTGGGGCTCCTGCCCTCTGGCTGGCCTCACACCTCCTCTGCCTCGCTGCAGGGAGGAGAACGGGCAGCAGCAAGGCTGGGGAGGCACAACAAGCTCTACGTGAAGGAAATTCCAGACCAGCTCTTTGGTGAGGAACAGTTTCAACTGCCAAGTGTAGAAGATATCCAGCACAAAGGAGATGGGAGCTCCTACCTACCGCTGCTGCAATCCAAATTGCAATAGCGAGCAGTAAGTGTAAACTGTGGAGTTTCCCACCACCTACAGGAACCTTCCAGCATTAGAGAAGCGGGTGTGCACATGTGTGAGTGCACACATGCACACACACACATGCATATGTGCTCTGATGATGCTACTTAGGTATTGCTAGGGATATGCACAGCAACAGGTCCCACTGACCCTGCATGACCTATAACGAAGGAGGAAATTAATCCCTCCTTAGGCCTCATGCAAGAGAGCAGGCCTGAGTAACGAGGCAGCTCTGCCTTGCTGAGCTCCTGGAGAGAGTTCAGAAAACCCCAGCGAGTCAAAGCCTTGCTAATTAAACCAGAAGGTGGGAAATCCCTTGAAAGGTCTGAACTCGGTGCCCGCAGTGCCGAGCCGCCTGCAGAGACGAGGAATTGCTTTCCCCTGATGAATTTTGCAGAACCCATTCCTTGATAAGAAGGGATACCAGCAGACCACAAAAGGAACAGTGCTTTTGCTAATTGGTAAGCATCTTTGGAGAGGCTTGGGGAAGAGCATGTTAATGATCTCATATAAGCACAGTTCCAGCCAAGAAGACTGTGAGACTCATAGCCTGCTGGTATGAGGGAAAGGAGATCTAAACCTGACCTAGATGCTCATTAATTCAAGTCACATTCCCACCAGTGGTGCTGAAGCTCAAGCGTACCTCTTCCAAGCACACTTGGATTAAGTTAGCACAATGTTTTATTATGCTGTCATGTTTCCATAACATCTGCTAAGAAGCAGATGCAATGGGGTGATGGTAAGCTTTGGTCATGTGGGAGCAAAGTAAATTCTAACTTGGAGCCTTTAAAAGGCAAGAAGAGATAAAAGAGAAGCAAGACTTCCTTCAGGAAGGGATGATGTATGGATATTGCAGTGTCAGGCTATGTAAACACAGCTGCAAATCTCCATGTAGAGTCAAGTTGCTTTATGGGGTGTTTATTATACATCTAGATGGATATCTCTTTATATACTTATAGAAAACAAATATCCACATAAAACACCCTTCTGCAAGTGCTACACAGGCCTCTTCATTGCAAAGAGATCATTACAAGTGAGATAAGGGATGTAATATTATGAAGCATTCAGATCTGAGCAATGACTACAGGGTGGCCATCTCAATGAAATCAGGGGCACTTATATTGCGTGTGTTACAGTCTAACTTTAGCCCAGCACCCCATGTCAGCAGCATCAAAGCACCTGCTGCAGCCCCGCAAGCACTGCCACTGTTGGGTCTTATACACAGCAGCCTGAGGTCATCGATCATCTGTGAACATGCCAGTCAATGCACAGGGAAAGACAGCTACCAAAGCAGATAATAGCACTACAGTTTCATTAGACATGCAGTAGAAACTGGCTGTAAAAGAAACATGGAAATGAAACCAAATAAAATCAGATGGCTTGGCAAGGGATCAGCCTGGTTTATCAAAACATTTATGGACTCAGCTTGCTTTTCTTCATGTAGTCACTGTGGCTGGGGCAATAGGTAACAACTGATTTTCACAGCAAGCTTTGACACCAGGTTTTGAACCTTTTTAGCAGGCTCTGTTCAGATTGATCACAACTTGCAGCCAGCAGCTTCGTAGACTGCTGGTTCTCACATTTATTTTCAGCCAGGTCAGCACCCTGATCTCCAGCTACATCACCTTTTGTGCCAAAACAAAGAGGAGGGCAGGAACAGGTAGCCAGAAGCATATCTCCTTTACCATGGCTCTTCACAAAACTACAGCATGAGCTCTTCAACCAAGTTTGCTGTTCCATTTTCCCCTGTACTTTGCATCACACCTTTGAATCCCAGTATCACCTATATGTACCTTCTTTTCTCTCCAACTTCCATTCAGTTTGGTTTCTTTCAGAGGGCCATATACCAGCCAGCAGAGGCTAAGCCAGAACAAACAAAAAAAAAGCAACCATGCTGTGGAGAGCCGCAGATGGGGACCAAGGCAGCCACCTGCAGGTAGTCACCAAGGACTTCTCTACTGTAGGACTGGCGTGTGCTAAATAAAGGGGATGCTTTCAACAGATCTCTTGCTACCCCCATAGCCCCATGGAATGGGAACAGTAGGACATGGAGGACAGAAGACACAATGCTGCCTGGCCCGCCAATGGAAACCTTCATGCAGCTGCCCAGCTACTGGTGCTAACCCAGCAACACATGGGTGCTTCACTCCTGACTAGCTTATTGTACAACACACTGCAGACACCAAGCCAGTTTCCCCAGTATGGACACAGCTGAAGAATCTGGAAAACAAGAGAGCACTTAGGGCAGGTAGTTGAAATAGAAAGCTGAGAAGAATATCCATAAGCATCTGTTTGAGGAAAACTAGACATCAAAGCAGTTATGTATGTATCTAGCATCTTTTGCATCAGAGGTGATGGCATCTGTGGGTAATCCCCGCTCTTTCTGATTTTGCTTTCTGTAATAAAGAAATCCCTGACCTGCTAATCATGTGGCTCCTTCTCACAGCTGACATGTCACTCTGGTGACTAACCAGACATGGCAACCACCTCAACAGAGAATCTCTTGAACTATGCCGGGCCCAAACTTACATTTTTGGCACAGATGCAGCAAGCAGCTCCATTTTACAATTTAAAAACAGAAGTTGTGGGATGCAGTAACATGATTTTGCAGTCATTGTATATTTTGTTTAGGTGACTCTTAGAAACTGCCTCAATGTCAGGAGCACTTTACCAGCACAGAGCCTCTGATGGAGATGTCTCGCTCTAGCAAAAGTGTTCCACTCCTCCCTGCTCCAACAAACATCATCAGATGGGATTGGAGTTATCTTGTTTATTTTCTTTTCCTTTTGGCCAGCTTAGTATCCAACGACCCTTCAAGGACAACACAAGGCAATTCCTATCACGGATGTCTCAGACACTTTCATGCCATCCTGCATCCTTACACACTGAGGAAAAAGTGGGTAAGGGCAACCCAATCCTCCCCCAGGGAAAATGAGTGGTGATGGGAGCAGCTTATATCTTCTTCCTGCTTTTCTCTCCCTCCATGTCCTCTCTATGTGGGTGGCTCTGGTGAGTGTGGTAGAAGATGCAAGTTGTCACAGGAGGAGGAGAAACAACATTTCTCACAGTTGAATTTTTGCCAGCATGAGCTGAGGTTCATGAACTCATTCAGCCTCTGGCCCAAGGCTAAGTTCAACCGTGTCTGAGGTCTGATGAAATGCTTTGCATTGCTCTAATATAAATTTTTATTTCAGCTGAGGCTTTTTTTTTCAAGGCAAGAGATAATTCCTCTGTCTAGACTGGGGAACAGGCTTTCAACCATGTTTGCTAATGTATTAGAAGGGATTTGCTTTGTTAATTTCCACAAATATAATTTCCACAGATACCAAGTTCATTCTGCGGGCAGAACGAGCATTCAGAAAAGGAGAGTGATCCATTTAAGGAAGACAGAGGTTCTCTTCTTTTCACTGTGTCCATTTGAAGTGATCAAGATCTTGAACTTCAGTACTTTGCAATTCACAGATAAAATTTTCATGTGAAAGATATTTCTGATAGTAGATGACACGTTCCTCTAGGAGACAAAAAGTGGAATTTCAGCTTAGAAACAAGATACAATTTATTTTATTAATCACAAACCGTTCAGAGCAATTAACTCCTAGACCAAACTACCAATAAATAAAAAAGTAGTTCTTAATTCCTGGATTCATTTAATTAAAACTCCATGTTCCTCTATAATGTACATTGTAGCTCAAACAGAAATTACAGGACTAAAGCAAAAATTACTCAGCAAAATGCTATGACCTGATTTATATAGGTTAGGCTGAATAATCTAATAGTCCCTTCTGGCCTTAAGTCCTATCAATTATGAACCTATGGTGCTTTCCTCAGAATTTAGATAGACTTTGCCAACACCAGGGTGTAATCCACTCTCGTACTGTGAACCAGACGCATACTGTGAACCTCAGCATCCCAAAAGCCATGCTATCTGGGTTTTATGGACACCTCTAAAGGGATGAGCTTTTACCCATTAAGGAATTAAATATTTCAGAGGAACAGCTACCAGACTTTATGTGGCAAATTTCACATTTACAGGGTGAGACAAGGGCAAAGAGGCATCATGAGCCTCCCTGGCCCAATATCCCACAAGACCTTTGTCTTCCTTGCAGAAGCACCACACTACCTTGAGACAAATGTCTTGATGTGTCTCTATCAGAGACAAGATGACCTCAGCTAACAATATAGTGGTGAAAGCACCTCTGACTTTTTTTTCTTCTCTGAAAAAAACACACAAGAAACAACCAAGTTAATCTGCTCCACCTTTCTGTATTAAAGGCAAAATATGGGGAGCAAAGACCCAGAACCTCCCATCTTAGGTACTGCTACACCAGCAGTGAAGTAAGGCAGCACATGCTCAAATGGATGCAACGACATCAGTATTAAAACATGTATTGCCATAGCAAGGAATAAATTGAGAGGCAGCTTTCAGCTATGCAGGGATGGCTTATGTTAGTTGCAGACTACTGTGGTCTGTGGGTTGAATTTGGCTTTATGAAGTCTCAGCTCAAGCTTTGGGAGATTTTCCTGCCCTGACACAGTAGCATGCCAAAGACTGGCTCCAAAGGAGATCAGCTCCGGCAGGAGGTGCCTCATTTACGTGTAGCAGGGGGCCTGATCTAACCAGACAACCTGGCAGAGACAGAGGAGTAGTTCCCCCAGCACCTTCTCAGTGAGATCCTCCAGGTACCCAGGGCCAGTCCCTGCCCAACAGCTTGACAGGTCCGGCTGGACCCAAGATCTCTCCAGGGGAAATGCCTGGGTGCCTGTGCGCTGCACTCCCCAGCACAGCCGATCTCCAGGGGCGCAGTATGGGTTGCTGAGTCACAGTCCAGAGCCCTGCCTAAAGTATCCAGTGCCCGTGTGAAGCACACAGTGATACCACAGGGCTCTGAGCAGGGAAGCCCAAAGACCTACAGTAAGATAGCATTAATGTAGGCCCAACTCAAATGGTTTCCAGCAGAGAGGCAGGAATAGCTTCAGAGACCTTTTCTGCCTGGGATACCTTTCAGCTGACTGCTCATGTGAAAACTTCAATAGTCCAACAATTGTAACTGCCCAAATTTCTAAGAGAATCTAATCACTGCGGTATCAGAACTGCTGAAACAAGATTTGAGAGCAGAGAGGAGGGAATGGCACCCCAGAGCGTCATCCCAGGGCCCTGCTCTCACAGAGCATGACCAGACTGCTGCTCACATCCAAGTGACTTTGTGTAGAGCCCCAGAGCCCCTGGAGGTGTCCCTCCCTCTAAATATACGAACCAGCCATAGAATGAGCCTGAATGCCTTTCTGTGAAAGCCTGATCCAAACCTGCTGAAGAAGAGCTTGCAATTAACTTCAGTACTTTTCTAATCAAGCCTGCAACAAGCATCTTCTGGTATGCTGCTGCATTGTTCTTCACACCCTTTCTCTCCCTTAGCAGTCACGTGGCTTAACTGTTAGTTTTATTTAGCGTTTTCAGCAGGCACACGTCCTGTGAGCAAACCCACAATGTAACAGCCTGGAGACTCGCTGCTCTTTGTGTTAAGTGGAACAGAGACAGCACCCTGGTTTTCACAAAGCACTGCTAGAAAAACCACAGCCGATGAGACAAGTTGGGAAGCTTTTGCTCTGATCAAAGAATTCAGCCTTAGATCTGCTACGAATCTTTCCATAATCAAGTGAAAAAAGGGGGATGACTGGCTTTGCTTCCTTACTGAGCCTTTTGTTTTGCTGAGGACTCCTTGCTCCTGGGAAGGACTGGGCCCCATTCCTTATCTGCAGCAGAGTGCACTGAAGCTAGGTTACAGGATGTGTGTGGGTATGAGGCAGACAGGAGCTATAAGCACCAGAGCATCAACGGCATCATCTGGGATCAGGTTTAGTGTTTCCAAGTCATTGGGCTGAGGTTCTTCAAGACTTGGGCAGAGAGATTAAACACTATAATGAAACATATACTGAAACAAATGTGCTCCTTTAAATGAGGAAGAAAACCCCTCTGAGTTCAACAAATGCACGTGCTTTGTCTCAGTTCCCTTTATGCAAGAGGAGGGTCGTCACAAGTATGAATTCAGAGTGATATGCTCAACTATGGATTGCGAAAGGCACAGCTACCACAGTGGTGGGGCTCTATAAATATCTTAAAATACGAACACATGGACAGACACATGTAGCTGAAGGACTGCATGCTTCAGTGGGCATAGCCACAAAATACCAAAATAATGAAATTCGACCCTCAGAAGTCTCGAAAACAATTGGGTCAAGTTTCCCTATTTTCACACCCCACCCCACACCCATTTTAACAAGATAATTATGACCAATGAATATACCCAGTTTTTGGAAGCAGGATTCTGCAGCTCCTCCTCTTTTCTTTCTGCACCCAAAAAAGCCTGAGAGAGAAACGGCAGCTCACTCTGAGCACAGGTAGGTCTGCGACGTGCCGCTGGTTTTCCTCCAGGCAGCTCCCTTTAAGTCAAACCAGCCGATGAGCTCTGAGATGCCCCTTTCTGTAGAATCTCTTTTCCCACAGCCAACAAAAAAAGAGGAATTGCTTTTCTAGTTGCCAGAACCAGGAAAGTACCTCTGGGATTTTTATTTTTTTTCCCATGCACTCTCCCTGTGTAGAAGACTCAATAGTGCAACATGACAAGATGTTGAGCCGCAGTGCCAAGACAACTTGCACACTTTGCACTTTTCCTATTAGAGATGCATCAGTGATTCTGGAAGGGAAGAGAGGGAGAGGAGGGAGAGAGGAAAAAAAAGTGCAGAACAGGCAAGTCCAGCCCCCAAAGGCTTTGTGTTTTCATGTTTGTATCCAGATGGAACATTACAAGACAGTGGTGATTTGTAGCATCCCAGTGCTGTAATAAATTTGTCCCTTTATTAAGACTTTCCCACCCAAAAAAAATCCCCCACCACAAAACCAAAACCCCACAACAAAACAACAGACCAGAAGATGACAAAGTGCATAGCTTCCTCAACTGCAGACCTCATGCTAAGATGAGCAACAGGTGAACAACTAAAACCTAAACCTTCCTCAGATCCCTCCTCTCAGCTTTTCTGGGAGATATTCCTGCTAGATTGCAGTACCAAAAACTGTGAGTTCCATTTCTTTTCTTAATACCAATAATGAAGAAATGCTGAATTATGAAAGCTTTGTATGCATTTTCCATTTTTAAATTTTATTCTGAACTTTGAGCTGATTTCACGCTGGGTTGTCTGGGCTTCTTTGATTTTAAAAATATTTAAAAACTCAAATAGGTGGATATCCATAGAGCTGATGTTTCTGAAAACACGTCCAAGAACTACTATACTAAAACATGCTCCCCTACCAGGTAACCATTTAGGAAGACTGACCCCTGAGGATGAAAGCAACAACAATTTACTCCTAACACAGTCATCCAGCAAGCAGATCAAGGAAGGAAACTCTTTGATCAAGAGAGAGGACAAGAAAATTGCACCACTGAACATTTTGCAAGATGAACATTTTCATCTTCTACACCAGGCTTTCAGGAGGGGAAGGAGTTTTGTATTCTATCTCTGCACCCTTCCAAATCAGGGCCCATCACAGAGTCAATGCAGAGTGGCAGCAGCCAGAAATGGGCATCATTTGCTGCGGTTCCCCCATCTCACGGAAGCCTGATGGTTGGGCACCTGCTGTGGTGGCCCTGGTTGGGAGCCCCAGCCCTGCTCGGGACCCACAGCCCTGCTCCAGCTTCCCCTCTCCAACCCCAGGGCGCTGTGCAGCAGGGGCCTTTGAGCTGACCCAGGAACCCAGGGTGCCTGTTCCACACCCAAGCAACCAAGCAGCAAAACCATACTCAGGTTATCACCCACCTGCCCAGGTTCAGTCCCTCACAGCAGAGCACTGGGGCCACCACTGCCCTCCATCCCATTTCCACCCCGCAGAGGAGCAGTGACTTTAGAGGGGTGTCGCAGCCCACCCTATACAGTGATCCCAGTCTCACAGGGAGCCTTGGGCCTTCTCACAGCTCTCGAGCCCTTTTGATATGCAGTGACTGAGAAAGGGGGTGCACATTGCTGAGGGCCCTCCTGCCCAGGACAGGCAGTCTCCATGCTCCAGCATGCACAGATCCATCCAGGTGTCATGAGAAGTTGGCTCATTTTCAGTTCTTATCATTGTAAATGCAACGTGAGATTATGGGAAAGGAGGAGGGCATGATTTCTAATGCAAATTAGCTTAATTATAAATTCAAACCAGGAAAATATGGTTACCCTCAGAAAGGAAAGCATTAGCATGTAACTGGTACAAAAACTAATGCTTTGCTGTTTTAACACAGTCAACTGAAAACCTCAAGGCTGATAAGAGTTCACTCTCAGTGCTCTTGTTTTTGAGTAGATCATGACAAGATGTTTGGACTGACTTCCCTACCCACCCCATGCTTCTAAAACGTCACTAGGTTGCATCACATCATTGCATTACTAACCCAGGAGCTGCACTGCAGAAGTTTGCTCTTAAAGCTCCTCAAAATCCAACTGTTTGTTTGGTGACAACCCATGCCTGGGGCCCTGGCAGAGATTATTAGCTTTACCATTTAGTTGGCTTTCTGACAGAGATTTTTCATCCAGTGAATTATTTTTAGAAGGGTTACGTCAAGCAAACGTACACAGTTAGAGCTGCTGTATCATCTGTGAATCAAACCTTGGCTGCAAAGTTACTTGAGACAGGCAAACACATGCATCTATGTGCAGGGATATGACAGATGAGCCCTTCAGACCTCGCGGATTTACGTCCATTGCAAAGATGTGTTAGAAACACAACAGGTCACAAGTTGCTTTCCACCATAAAGTCCTTTTCTACCCCTGGCACAGCTTTGCTGTACTGAGCTGTTAGCCTGAGATTTACCAGACGTGCTCTGCAAGTGACGGGGAGTATTTTGCAGTTTAAAAAAAAAAAAAATCTAAAAAATTGAAGGCTTGGTTGTTGGGTTTTGGGTTTTTTGGGGGGTTTTGGGTTTGTTTGTTTGGTTTTTTTTAAACACAGCTCAGTGAAGAGTTACCCTCTGTTGAGGCTCTGACTCCTGCACTGAAGCAATCGACATTTTCTGCACAGAAACGTGCCTGTAAAAATAGGGTGGGTTTTTTTTTCTTCTCTGATGGAAATTTAAATATAGAAACTAGGCAAAGGAGAGTGACTTGTTCCGATAGGAATAACTTTTCAGCAAAGCACTTCCTCTTTAGCCTTGCCTTTCAGTTAAAAGTGTTTTTTCTAAACTAGCTTTTTAAAGATTATAAGGAGAACTCTCAAAAGGTTGGGCTTTCTGGGAAGGGCAAGGGTTTTTGTTAGATTTCATAAGTATATATATACAGGTATATAAATTAAGTAATTTCCCAGAGGAAAAACTCTTTGTACGTTTTACCAGCTTCACTGCTATCTCTTTCTAATTCAAGGTAGATTAGCAAATTAGCCTCCACACCCTTCAAACTCCTTAAAAGTATTTTTGAAGAAAAGAGATTGTTTAGATTAGCCCAAACTGCTACTTTTTGTTCAGCTGTTTGGGGCCTGGATCCGCTGCCAGCAGTTCCAGGGGGATTTCTGAGACCTGCTGTCACTACACAGTGTTTTTGTCACTTGGCATCACCGGAAGCAGGACCGGGAATAGGTTTCACCTAACCCAAGGGGTTAATTGAAGTAACGAGGTTAGGAGCATCAACTGCCTGCAGCCTCAGAGGAGGGCAGCAAGCCATCCATGGTGTCACCTCCATGGGACCATTTGGACCACACAGGTGAGTCCTGCGGACACTTCTGAGAGTGACCAGGAGGCAGAGACCACGCATGCGCACTTGCGCTCACCTGTGTGTGAAGCTCAAGGAGGAAAAGGCTTGGCAAAGGCAGCGAGCTCCTTCCTTCCTCCAGCTGCCTTGGGACAGGCAGCCCATCAGCCCCGTGCCCTTCTCTTTCATGGCAGCAAAGTGCCATTGCATTGGCAGGGAAATACCGAGCCCTGATCAGCACAGGGCTGGATGGAGAAGCCTCTCTGCAAGGCCACCAACCAGGCACCCGAGGTCCTTCGCTTCTATGGGCCTGTGTCTGCCAGGGGTACTGACACAGAAAAACGGCTGCAAAAGCCGTGACACGCTGCCAAAAGGGGCACAGCCACGGGGATGGGATTTGCCCCTCATTGGCTATGGGGATCCCAGCACCTCTTGTGTAGCTGGTTGGGGTGGAGTCTCAAAAAATCTCATGCCATGGGAGCCAAGCATCACGCCATTTTGGGAACCGTGTCCTCAGATCACCCTTTGGGTGCGTTTAGGCTGCATGCAAAGTTTGTGGCGAGTTATCAATTATTAATCATAAAAGGAGTCTGCACCACTAGCACTTCTCACAATGCATCATTTATGGAGTCACACCACAGTGTTTTCCTAAGCAAAAGGATGCAACTGGAAGCCAGGAGCGAGGCAATTATTTGTACCACAGAAATGTAGATTTGCTAACCTGGAATGGGGGATGGGATGGGAAACAGAGCAACACAGGACTGCACAGGACACAAGCCTTTCAAGTGGTCACAGAGACAGGTACTGTGGCACAGGCACCAAGAGGCAATCAGACAGGAAGGAAAGAAAGTTTTCTTCTGAAGGAACATAGCAACCGGAAGAGTTTCTCTAGTGACCTCCTTTAAAATCAGACTAAGAGGCAGCAGAAGACACTGCAGAACAGCAACCTCAGGGACAGCAGCTAATAACTACTCCAAAAAGCTACCTGGGTTATAGAAATATAAAAAAACCCACCTCCTGAAAGTATAGGATTAATAATTATTTTATTAACTTTATTCTAGTATCACACACCTCCTGTTCTAAATAAACATCCTTTACCCTTCCATCTCACCTACTGAAAACGCAGGCGCTGGAGTAACACAAAACATGGGGTTTCCACTCCTACCAGGGTGGAATCAGATGACTGGTGTGCTTCTGCAACAAACAACAGCTGAAAAAACCCACATTCCTTGGATATCACAAAAGCAGCAGCAGAGACCTTTGCTGAACAGCCAGGGCAAAGAGGAGGAGTTCTCTTTCAACAGCAGCCAGACGCTGGAGCCCCTCTCACACAGCAAGAGAGCGGGAATGACCCTCAGCCCAAAGGGTACCCAGCACAGATGCCCTAGCACTTTTAAAAGCCCTTCTGTCTCATGACAAAAGCCACAAACAAAACCCCACACCACCCCATACAATACAGCAAGAGCCCAGGACACATACCTGAAGGAGCCCAGGGCAGGAGGAGGAGGAACACAGAAGCCATCAGGCAGAGAGTAACCAAGAAAGCCCCCAATGGTCCCACCCCTTGAGCTCAGCAGACAAGCCACTCATCCCCCAGCTGCTTCCCATCATCATCCAACCCCTATGTCTAAACAGGCCACCTGAAACCCACAGCCAGTGGGCACCCCCGTTTGAGTAACTCACAATCCAGGAAGGGTTGTATTTTGGCCAGACCAGATTGAAAACCCCAGTCTGACATGGGGATGGAAGGCTGGCAGCAGGCACCAGTGCTGTGTGCACACTGGAGGGCTGTGGTCCTCGTGCCCACAAAGCAGCCACTTCCCCTCGCAGTTAAAGTTCACCAGCTGGTGTAAATCCACTCAGGGTGCCAACCATAGGTGCGGCTGTCAGGATTTACACCTAGCGAGGCTCCAGTCTGTAGAATTAATCCTGGTTTCCTTTACAGCTTGGAAGAAAAAAAATCTCGGTATTTGCTGAGCTTTGGGATGGGGGAGTGGGGACATGACATCAACATCCTGAAAAGTTTAAATAAATGGAGGCAGGGGAGTTTTGAAGTACTGCTTGTTCTTTTAGAGGATCTGCCAAAAAAGAAAAAAGAGTAAAAAAGTGTGACCTTGTGACTTCTTTATAAACCCCTACTATGTGCTCTCAGTGGCTACATCAGCGGAGCCGGGCTGGGCTGCTGAATCCCTGGGTAGCGGTGTGTATAAATACAGCTCAGACAGGCAGGTTAGATCAGCTTGTCTCATGAGCTCCTTCAGGACAGTTAGCGTTCAGGGGCAGGCACGTTGTTATCTCTTTTAACTGCCAGCTTTGGAACGCCAGCCGCAGCTTTCAAAGAGTCAGTCTTGGCGGGGAGGAGGAGGCAAAGAAGAGTATCTTCCATCACCGACCTGACGTGGGTGAAGCTGTGACTGGATTGATGCCACCGGAGAATGTATCAATCGCTCTCTGTCAGGTGGAGACGGGCTGTTTCCAACAGGCAGCCACAGACCTCCTGCAGAGCTCTGGGCTCTCCCTGGTGGGCACAGGCCCCTTGGGACCAAACTGCCTCTGGGGCACCCTGATTTCGCCCTAGGCAGCCAAGGGTATGGAGCAGGCTTCCTCCCTCTGCACACCTAAGACTGTCCCAGCACCCTGGCAGCCAAGGGACAGGGTCTTCCCGTTGTACTGCTTTACGCCAGAAACGCCAGCGGGGGAAGGCAGAGAGACAGGACATGCATATTTGAATGTGCCTTGCTCACCGTGCAAGCTGGGGTTGTCAGCAGGGAAGGAGAGTGGTGCTTCCAGCTGGATCTCCTGGCACTGGCCCTTGGGGTATTTATCCCAGTGACATGGTCACCTCCATGGAGGACTACACACCCTCAGCTAGAGGAAAGCACCCTGTATAGGAAGGATTCTGTGATTCTGTGAGTTACCCACCAGAGAAACAACATGAAGATGCAGTGTCAGTAGAGCTTACAGGAGTATGACTCATTAGAGCATAGCTCTGGATGGCCAGTCCCTGTCAAGAAAGCAATAACCCAACCCTCCTCTGACAGAATACACCAAAACTCTCTTTCAGTTTCACTGCCTTTCAGTTGATGGTTACAGAGGTGTTTCACTGCAAAGACACAATGGCAAACTCAGGGCTGCGGCCCAAGGGAGATATTACTCCATCGGAAACCAAGTGGGACAAGTCCTGCAAGAAGAGCAGATTAAGAAGTGTTTTGAAGAGCATGGCACAAGGCCCGATGCCTGATGCTACCTCAGCATTTGCCCCATGCCCTGTCCTCACGCCGATCATCATAATCACCATTGTAGCTGTGTGTCATGAGCTGCTGTCCTTGTCAGCAGACATTTCATGGCAATCTTGCTCTGGGCATTCGGCTGATGTGTCAGAAGAGCCCAGAGGAGCAGGAGGGAGGTGACATTATTGCTGCTGTGGAAAAAAAGTGCAGATAATGAAAATTGTGACTGTCAACAGTGCTGCCGAGGGAAGGCTTCTTCCTCCCTATGTTTCTTTTCCTTTAAAAAAGCAAAGCAAAGCAAAGCAAAGCTGGCAAAAAGTGTTTTTTATGGGAACTCACTGAAACATGCATGCAGCATCAAGCCACATGAGCTCGCTGGGTCTGCTAGCACTAAACCCAAGGCATCCCTCAGTAAAAGACAGTGGGCAAAATGTCCTCTTCACACGTTTTCTTGTCTGTCCTTCCTTAGGGTCATCCCACTTCATGAGTGGTGTCAGCCCAGCTGAAACAAAGGAGCAGAACTAAAGCAATTCCAGATGCAGCATTCAGGAAGGGCTGGTGTGTGGCAGCTCCCCAGTGAGGGCCTGAGCTCCGACAGCAAGCCCAGCCCCGCACACATCAAGCCCACGGGGGACAGAAACTTCCTTTCTTTCTTAAACTCCCTCAACCCTGAAAAATAAATCAAAGCTCAGGTCTTCAGGTCACCCTGCTGACTTCAAGGGATTCGATAGTGAACATCAGGATGGACTCAGTTTTGGCCCATTTGGATCACAAGGAGCAGAGGGCTGCCTCTCCAGAGGCAGTATTCTCCCAAAAAAGGGCATCTACCTAGATGATTTCTACCGGAGGGCATAAATTATCTTTAATCTCCAACTGCCAAGGGCTGTGATAAGGGAGTGGAAGATAGACAGAGAGAGGCCAGAGTTATTAGCCCATGTCTTCCGGAGAGACGAGTTCCTCCATCCCTCTCTGCCTCTCTCTCAAAGCCAATTTCAGCTGAATTCAAAGGCGTCTCAGAGGTATAAATCTCAAAAATAATTGCATTTCTGCAAGGTTGATGAGACAGAGCAGTCTGGGAGAATAAGAGATCTCAGGGAAAAGCAGGCAGTCAAGATTAGGTAAAACTGGCCAGTGGGTTAGCAAACACCACTCGTCCGGCTGTACCCTGCCTGGGCACCCAGGGGACACAGCTGGGCCCCCGGGGAACAGAGGCATGGGCACAGCCTTGCCCAGGCTCCACTAGGTCTTCTGCTGATGGGACATAACCTCAGGCAATACAGGATATTGCTGGGGTGGGGAAAAAATTGTTATTTTCTGTGGCTGAGTTCCACGATGAGGGGTTGCCATGCTATAGATACGGACTCTGTGGCTGCAGTTTGGAGGTACATAATCCAGGTTGAAAACAAGCTCCATATTTTCAGAGGCAGTAGGGATTTGTCATGTATGCTACATGAACACAAGGTTTTCTGCTGGGGGCTGCACACCTTTCTTCAGCGACTTCCAGTTACAGCTGTGGGCTTGATGCAGTAATATCTGGTAGCTGACCACGCTGGTCCTTTGAGCCTTAAAATTAGTTCATCAAAAAGTGAGAGTAAGCTAATCACTTGCAGTTCTAAATTAATAGATTTCATACGGTATCAGACAGAATGAATGCTCATTAGTTCTCTATCGATGAGACTACAAGCAAAAAGTGGGGAAGAGAAGAAATAAATCCTTCACTTTTGCTTGTGAATCATTGAGCAAAAAAGAGAAAATGAAACAAGGCAGATGCAAGCCCTTCCTTCACAGCCCATTTTAGAGATCACTTAAAAAAACCCCAAGCCCACAAGATCTCCATTAGCAGACGGTTCAGTTCCTGTTGTTTCTGACGTGACTTTGAGAAGTAATTCAAGTTTGTCTTGCTTATGGCTCTTTTTGAAAAGCTGGTGGCAATTGTTCTTACTGAGCAGCGGGGCATTCTTCTTTGGGAAAACAAAAATCAATAAATATTTAATTCATAAATGTAAGTGAGGTGATGAGCAAAATACACAACTAATAAAGATAAATGGCTTTCGTACTCATGAAGGCGTCTTATTAAAGAGTCAGTGGAAAAAGTGTCCCTGCTGGGCAAAGAGAACAAAATAAATCATGGGCTTCATACTGCAAACACAGCATTTAAGGGAGGGGGGGAGGGAAAAGAGAGGGAGAACAACATTAATGCATCATTAAGGTCAAGCGTTTAAATCTACAGAAGCCAGCGCAAACATGAAGGAAGATTTCCTGCACGGACGTTAATTGGGACTTATTGCAGGCCGTGTTATTGATGATTACTTACGTTCAGCTGCGTAAACAAATCGCCAGAGCTGGACACAGCTGGAATGCAAATGAGGGATGTGCAGCCACGGGGCTTCTCCTACACCGCGAGACCTGCCAGGTAACACGTGCAGCAGGTACGGCTGAGGGGTCACCTCCAGGTACAGGCAAAGCATATGTATTACGTGGATAAGCTCAAGGCAAAAACCCCCTCCAACGATCCCCATCTACGAGATGCATCTTCTAGTTACTGGTGTTTGTTGGTTTGCAGGGAGGCTTAGCAAAGGCTGTGGCTAACAATGCATTTCTTCAGTGCGTGGGTAATTTCATTTGCTTCATCTGTTGTGTCTGCAAATGCTGAAGCACGACTAGAATGTAACACTCCCGAAGCTGTAAAGCACTTCTGTTCAGTCACTTCAGTGGCCAGATGAAAACTTTTGGGTTATTTCATGTCCCATATCGCCAATAAAACCACAGCTGAGCCAACACGCCCCAGTCCCCGCGCCTGTTTTCCAAAGTGCAATGTCCTGGGGACATATTCGCTAAATTGCCTACAAAGGCTTCAGAACAACACAAAACCAGCCCACAAAAAGACCCCATCCATCCTGGCAAGGCTGGCGTCTGTCTCTGCTCCAGCAAGTGTCACTGGGCCACACTGGCACCAGGCGATCACAGCCTGGGCACGGTGTCTAGCTGATGCTGGGGGAGGCTGTCATTATTTGCATTACTGCAGTTCCCAGACACCCCAACCCAGATCAGATTCCTGCTGCAGGCTGTACAAAGGTAACAATAGGAAACCACCCCCGTGTCTGGGTAGGCTACAGATCTGTTGGAGAAGGGGTAAATTGTGGGTCATCCTGTCAACGTGTCCCCTCACACAGCAGAAGTACTAACGTGGGCTGTATGTCCCACAAAATGTGGTGCATTACAGTGGGGGTTTTGGTGTCATGAATCACAGAAGGGTAGGGGTTGGAAAGGACCTCTGGAGATCACCTAGTCCAACCCCCCTGCCAGAGCAGGATCACCTAGAGCAGGCTGCACAAGACAGCAACCAGGTGGGTTTTGAATATCTCCAGAGAAGGAGACTCCACAGCCTCTCTGGGCAGCCTGTGCTCTGCCACCCTCACAGTAAAGAAGTTCCTCCTCATGTTTAGGTGGAACTTCTGTATTCAAGTTCTGTTCAAAATGAAATCAAGTGCAAAAACTTGATACCAGATGTTTTATCAAGTTGACCAAGGTCACACACTGTGGCAGAACCCAGAGCTGCTGGTTTCCCCAGTAGTGCTTCCCATGACTAGTCAGCCTCGTCCCACCTTTTTGTGCCTCTTCTTTGACTGGAGGAAAAAAAGGAAAGAAAAAAAAAAAGAAAAGAAAAGAAAAAGAAGGAATTGCTAATGCAGTTTTGCATCTTCACTGCTACTCTGGCTTGTAAGTTCCCCAGCATCCAAGCACAGGGTGAAACAGACAGGGGGACATTCTGCTCAGAGGATTTAACTACTCTCATGCAAATGTACTTGGCAGTCTCGGTACCCGTGGTGCTTTCACCCACATAATGGCCAAGCCGGCTGAATATTGCTTTTTCCAAAGATAATAGCATTTTTGTGCATTACTCCTTAAAGCTTGTTATGCTCACACACTGAAAAACAGCTCCAGCTGAGGAATGGCTGAAGTCAGTATCCGCTGTCTCTGTCCAGGTGATTATGCATCCTCCTCCCATGTTAGCTGAAGAGAGCATGATTATGATAGGACATCATTAGCATGTCTATTTTTTCTCCCCTTTCCTCTCTTCCAGCATACAGCATGTAAAACTGCTGTTAAACATCTAGCATTACACCTTCCCTGGCTTACCTTACTGCCTGCCTGCATTATCTTGTGCTGGAGAAGCAGGAAGGATTTTGCAGGCAAGACAAAACACAGAAGAACTTGTTTAAACAGAAAACAATCAACTTGCCTCTCCTGAGACGAATTTATGTGATTTACTGATTTCTGAACTGAGACCAGAGAAAAACAACAACAACAACAACAAAAAGACTATATACATAGTTTCCTTGGGTAACAGAAGTAAAGCCAAACTGTTCAATAATGGCAATGGAAGAGTTGGGACTTCCTCCTCCACATCTCACCCACTCTCAAGTTAATTTTCTGGTGATAAAATCTACCTTGATGTACCTTCTCATCAAGAAATCTCCCAAAAAATGAATGCTAGCACTTCTTCCTTCTTTACAGCTGCTCAGGTGTTGCTCCTTCCTACACTTCCATTAGTTGACCAATATACAAAGGGTTTTGAGTGAAGATTGGGACTTCAAATCTGCAACCAAGGGGAGCTGGAAGATTTGGCTGGAGATCGTGGGGTGAGTTGCGTATGAGAAGGCAGCCAGCTCCTCACCTCAACCAGAACCATCACTTGGAAAAGCTGCAGCAATGTGGCACCTGTAATAGCACACCAGGAAGTCACAACCTAAATATAGGCCCAAGTACACGAAACCTGGCTTTAAAAAAGGAATGTTAATAGAATCATAGAACTGTGTTGGTTGGAAGGGCCCTTTCAGATCATCAAGTCCAACCATCTCCCTAACCTGCCAAAACCACCAGTAAACCATGTCCCTCAGCACCTCATCCACCCATCTTTTAAATACCTCCAGGGATGGAGGCTCGACCACTTCCCTGGGCAGCCCTTTCCAATGCTTAACAACCCTCTCTGTGAAGAAGCTTTTCCTAACATCCAATCTAAACCTACCTTGGTGCAACTTGAAGCCATTTCCTCTTGTCCCATCAAGTATCACTAGAGAGAAAAGGTCAGCCCCCACCTCACTACAACCTTCCTTCAGGTAGTTACAGGGAGCAATTAGATCTCCCCTGAGCCTCGTCTTCTCCAGGCTAAACAACACAAGTTCCTCAGCCACTCCTCAAAACATTCATCTTCTGGTCCCCTCACCAGCCTCCCTGCCCTTCTCTGGACATGCTCCAGCACCTCAATGTCTTTCTTGTAGTGAGTGGCACAGTACTCAAGGTGTGGCATCACAAAACAGGTAAGCCTTTGGATTTTGCAACAACTAGAGTGTTTTGACTGTTGATCTACAATTGACCTTTGGTTCCATTGGCTTTCATGGGCTTTGGGAAATTCCTTCTGATTTTGGTGGTTGTTGGCTTATATCCAAAGCCTGTGGATTACAGAAGCATAAAAATCTATCTTGATCCTTTAAACAGATACTGAGAAAGCTCCTGGCCCCCCTTCCCCTCTGACTGCAAAACTATGGCTACTTTCATAGTAGGTAAATGTCCTGCTGTTTGATCAGTATCTTCCAGGTTATTTCCATTAGGAGGGGAAACTGCTCAGGGATTCAGGTATTTTTACACAATCCTGCTCATTTTACAAAAAAGAAAAAAAGCCATACAAAAGCCTTGAAGAGAGTCTGAACCAAATCACAGACAATTTATCCTTTTCTAGTCTGCACTCAAACCTCTAAAGAGACTTTTCAGCAATTCTCTCTGCATCATATTTCTAAGGGGGTTTTTTTTGGTTGGTTCGTTGGTTGTTTTGTTTTGTTTTGTTTTTTTTTTGGTCTCCAGGACCTGCTAGCTCCTTTTTTCCTGCCTTTTCCTGGCTACTCTGGAAAATGCACACTCCACTAACAGCCCCTCATTGCTTAGACCTGAATTTGGGCCTTAGAAAAGTTTTTTCCCCCATCCTTTTCTGTTTCTTGTTATTTTTCCAGAGCCCATCTTTTGGGCACTGAATCAAATAATTCTTATTCCAAAAGGAAAAGGAGATTATCATCTTCCTGTGTGTCTTGTGAATGAAAGACACCACCACACTGACAGGCTTTAATTGAGCTTCACCCGACCACCATGAACTTCAGACGCATCTTAAGAGAGAGGACATCAGCAGATGTAAAATAAAGGCAAAATAAAACAGAATTACAGGGTCAAAAAGCTTCCCAAGACAGCAAAGAACACACAAGAGCAGTGTGCACTGCTCTGTGGTGATGCAGAAGCCCACAGGTGTCATTGTGAAGATTGTGTACTAGAGTGAATGCCTGCTGAACGCAGAGTAGCCATTGCTCACAGGTATCTGCTGGAGATGGAATTGGTACCCCGAGGAGCATCTGTCTGAGTGATGCATGCCCAAATACCCTCCTGACTTCAGAACTGTTTGAGGAGAGAGCGGTACACTTGAAGTGGTAGTTTGCTAAATTTCACCCAGGCATATGAAAACATGCCTGCAGCATTTGAAGAACATGTCTTACATGGCGTCCAAACCCAGCTTCATCAGAATGACCCTGATTTGGACCTTCAACTTTTGCTTTCAGTTCAGAGCAGCTTTTTCCACCCCCAGGTTCAGGAACTTCCAAATACACTGCACGGGAGCAGCCGGTGATGAGGCGAAGTCACCAGCAGGATTTTGGTGTGTAGCATGAGGCTGGTGCAGGATGAATGCTGGAGAAGACTTCCGTGGTGCTGGAAAATGAAAACACAGCTGGTTTCTGAGGTTGGGGTTGTTGGCTTCTTTCAGCCTGATTCCATTTCCAATCACACCATTTAGTGAAAGCAATATTTGGCCAAAGCAGAACGAGATTTCCAGAGAGAACAACAACCAAATATTTAATACTTTTGTGTTCCCAAAAATGAAACCCACAACAAAACAGAACAAAGTGAACAGAACAAAACACTGTTCTGAAATGGGCAGACCACTCTTTTGCCAGAGTACCCCTATTTTTGTCCTAAATCTGGGAAATCCTAGGCAACTGACAGCTCCTACTTCAGCAATTGGAGCTGGGGATGCTTCATCTGTTGACAAGCTCTGGTCTCTTTACAGTCCTACCTGCTGCTGCCATCCTGATTTACAAGTTATGAGAGAAAGTTTTTCCCTCTTACATGCTTTCTTGGCCAGACTCTGGTCCTCCAGGTCACTTAAGCACATGTTTAATTGAAGCACACGAGCAGCTTCTCTTAAGTTAAGAGAGGACCTGACCCTGCCCCGGCGCAGTCAGCAGAGCCGGGTTGTTTCAAGTTAAGCTCATACTTAAGTGTTCTGCTGGACTTTTGCCCAAACTGTCAATCTTTTATAGTTAATCATCTATCCCCCTGCTTATGTGCTGGTAGTTATGCTTCAGTGTGCAAATATGTAAATGGCTTTCATAAAGCTCCACGCACCCAGCACCAATAATGCCTTCTCAGCCCTTTGCCGGAGTTCTCCAGTCCTGGGACACAGCAGAGAGATCAAACAGTGCTTAGAACCAGCAAGGAAGTTGCTTCTCCGTTAATTAAAGGCAATCATTACTGCGTTCCTCCTCTTAATTGCGAGGCACATCCGCAGACTTGCCACCAACCAACCACACCGCTTAGCGCTAACCTGACGAGCATCACGCGTTTTTGCCTTCAGGAGTGCACACACCGACCCATCTGTCACACACCCCAACCCCACAGCGACAACGGGAGCAAGGTGCCAAACCCGGGAGGAGCCTCTATGTGTGTGGTGGCAGCACAGATTAAGTTAAATAGTGGCCACTGCTGCTGCTGAGGGTGTTTGCACTGTACCACAGGGTGATGCACCCAAGCGCAAGTGACTGCTTCAATTTTCCCTTCCCTTGCTGAGGTTAATGGCTGCTGACTACTGGGGAACAGCACCCCTGCTTACCTGAGCCCCAAAAAGCTCCCAGCTCTCGGGAGCATTTACAAGGAATTAAAATTGCTGCAGAGGAGAGTAAAGAAGGGGATCTGATTAATGTTTATAAATATCTTAAGTATGGGATGCAGGGGGAATTGGCCAACCCCTTTTCAGTGGTCTGTGGGGACAGGACAAGGGGCAATGGCTGCAAGTTGGAGCACAGGAAGTTCCGCACCAACATGTGGAAGAACTTTTACACAGTGAGGGTGACAGAGCCCTGGGACAGGCTGCCCAGGGAGGTGGTGGAGTCTCCTTCTCTGGAGATACTCAAGACCCATCTGGATGCCTGTCTGTGCAATATGTGCTAGGGAGCTGCTTTGGCAGGGGGGTTGGACCCGATGATCTCTCGAGGTCCCTTCCAACCCCTACAATTCTGTGATGCTGTGAAGAGTTGCTGCCATTCAGTCACGTTGGAGCGATAGCGGTGCCTTGCTGCAACAGAGCCTTAGAGTACAATTAACTGCAGCTCTGTAGATTGTGGAGCCAGCTGCTCCACGGCTCCTGCCCTTCCATGCACCCACTAACAGAAAGGCAGCTTCTGCCCAGCTGTCAGGTACTTTTGCAAGAAATGAGCATGGGGAAGGGGAAAGGACAGAGCCCATTCCCTTGCTCTGCAGAGGAATTTCTGTAAAAAAATTATTCTCAAGTCAACCTGCCTGAAAAAAAATTAAACACATAAAAACCCCACAGTCAGCTACTTTCTCTCAGAGGAAGCTTGAGCACTGCTCAGACCGAGTCATACTAAAATTAATTAATACTGCCAGCTGGTCTCACAATTATTAATTGAAAAAAATCCACACCCTGAGCTTTGGGTATCATACCCCCTAGCCAAAAAAACCCAACCCCTAAACAAACAAACAAACAAAGCAGCAAACCAAGCAAACAGGTTGCCCCACAACAGACCAGTTGCCATTGTGACCTACTGAGCAGGACAAAACTCATCCCCTGAACTATCCTGGGCGCTGGTGCCAACTCTGTGACTGCTCCCAAGCTTCCACTGCAGAGCCAGGCTGACAAATTGGGTCCTGGGCCACCCAGCACTCAGGCAGAGGAGCAAGGGTAGGAGGCATACTTGAGGGGAACTGCCAAAAGCCATGTTCAGGGGGAAAAAAATCTTAGGCAGCGTTCACTGCATGGCTGCTTTGGGATTGGCAGGGAAATTACGGCCTGGGAAATGGAGGAGCCTGGGACAAGGTTTCAGAAGGCTTGTGTTCAGGTCTGGGATGAAGATTTGGCCATCGTCCCAAATACTAGGAGGTTTTCCTTCACTGAGTAATTCTTTAAAAATGAGACACGCGTTGCGTCGCTACTTTTGGCCATAACCACCACCCCACCGCCCAGCTGCGCCAGGGCACGGGAGCCTGCCGCGCTTCACAGGGAACAGGCCGCGCTCGTCTAGGACAGAGGCAGAGAGATACTCCCTGTGGGAAAACACCACACACGGAGGGGAAACCCACCTATTCCTTCCACAGCAGGGCTGGCATAGAACAAGCTTCCCACCTCAGAGCCCCTAATGGAAAATATCCACTCATTTCTGGAGATCTGACTGGACGGAGACACAAACATCTGAGCAGCTAAATATAGCTGCAGTGAGTTCCAGTGTCTCTTAACTTAATATGGAAATTGATACAAAAATAAAATAGAGGTATTTTCAGAGACCATCTCTGCTTCTGCACTCACCAGGACTCATGTTCAGATTAGACATTAGGAAAAAATTCCTCACCAAAGGCGTTGTTATCAGGCACTGAACAAGCTGCCAGGGAGGGGGTTGAGTCACCGACCCTGGATGTATTTAAAAGATGGGTAGACAAGGTGCTCAGGGATGTGGTTTCGTAGAGGACAGGTACAGTTGGACTCGATCTCAAAGGTCTTTTCCAACCTGGTGGTTCTGTGATTTCAGCTCCTGTTGAAATTACTCTGCAGTTTTTGTCTTGCACCGTCTCACGCGCCAAGACAACAGGATAATGATGATGTCCAGCACAAAAGGCCATGTCTACTGAGATGCAGAAAGGTTACTCCACAGAAAGTCAATATGAGAACTGCACTCAGAATGCCTCGTCCTTTAGCATTTCTGCAGGAGCGACAAGTGTAATTACAGGAGTTTAGGTCTTGGTCAGAGTTTTCCCTCACCCGAAATGCCAGCGGTTCAGTTCTGCAGCGTTTGTGACTGGACACGTGCCCTTTGGATCAGCTCACAGACACTGAAGTCTGGGGCCAGGCTTCAGCAGGTACTGCTGGGGCAACACTGCAGAGTCCCCAGGGAGGAAGAGGAGGTGGAGAGAACAGCAAAGAGCCCGCTAGTGACACATGGCTTGCTTGTATTTTACCTCCCATCTTGCTGAGAGGCAAAAATGTTGGTCCCAGGTGTGACTGCGCTTGCCATGACTGACTGCACCATCCTGTCCCTTGCTCGCCCAGGGCATGCAGGGCTTGGCAGCCCGTTGGGTCACAGGACAATCCAGGTCAGGAAGGACCTCCTTGCAGCTGAGGTGACACCCTGAGAAGCAGGGCTGCAGACAGTGAGAAATTCAGGGCAGAAGCGAGTTCCATCACCGGTCATTTTCCATTGCGAGCACGTTCGGCTGGCGGTCTCGGTGTGGTGCTTGTTCCTTCCCCCCCTCAGCGAACGCACTGGATGATGTCCAGCCATTAGCAGGTTTGTCAGTGGCACTGACCCGAGTGAAAGGTAAACCTGTGTGTCAGCTTCACCTTATGTAACATGGAAGGAAATCAAAAGGGGGAAAAAAAGGCAATTTTTCTTCTTACAACTCATATGGAAAATGAAATACAAACAAAATAAGGTGTGTTTTCTTCTATTTCCACCTGACATTATCCACCTTCAAAGTTAGAAAGCTACAAAGCTTGCTGCCAAGTGTAAGTCAATAAACTAATATCTGCAAGCTTGTTCTCCAAGGTTCCAGGAAGGGCAGAGTGCCGTGCCTTCAGCCTTCTTCCCCTTTTCCACCCTCCTCAAATGCTAAAAAGCTGTGCCCTGCCCTGGGGCAGGGAGGGAGCCCCTGGGGAAGCAGCGGAGTTCAGAGCCTCTTTAAACTGATGAACTGGATCCAACCCCACACATCCTTATTGATGTAGCCTGTCCAGGAGAGACCAGCTGAGAAGAGAGTTGTAAAGAATTTGGTGACCACCAGCTGCTGCGATGGTCAGTGCGAGCTCACCACGAGCAGTCTCAGGAGCAACACAACCAGGGCTGACCTCGGGCTGTCCCACACACATGGCAGCAGCACAAGATAGGTTGGCAAACCTTCCCCAGCCACAGCAGCTCACAAAGCAGCTGCCCACAGACAAGACACAGGAGAAGAAAACCCGAGTTTCTTGCCTGCAGGCTGGAATAAGCCACTTGGTGATGGAGAAGGGGGACATGTGGAGCTGCCCCCACCACTGTGATGCAGAGCACACCCCAGAGCAGGTACAAGACAGAGACGTTCTCCCTTCCCCATCACAACTGTAGCTCCCCAAAACATTCTCTCTCCAGCTGGTTTCTGCTCACAGCACCACACGCCTATCAGGGTGCAGCAGCAAGCCAGGCACCCACCACACTCTCCTGCTCTTTGCCAAAAGCATCTGAGAGAAGTACCCTCACCACCCCAAAGACACAGGAAAAGGGACTGAAGGACTCATGCAGACAATTTTGAAAAGCAATGAGCATCACACCCCAACAGATCAGCCAGGCTGGTAGGAGCTGAAATGCCATTTGTGTCATGGCTTGGCCAAACCAGACACCACAGCCCAAGGGCGATGCCACCGAGCCTGGCGTTCATTCACGCCTCTGTTCTCATTCAGGAACGTGCAGGCTGAGCAGCAGCGTTGCAACCAACAGCCACAACATGCATTTGAAATTGCCAAAGCTTGTAAAATCTGATTTACTCTGTGAAGAAGGAGGAGTAGTCATTTAGTTTGAGTCATAAGAAGCCTTGATACAATCTAAGCTTCATCATCTCTGAAGAAACAGCTCACTCCCTGGATGGATATCAAAAGGCTGCTGCGCACAGCTTTGATAAGACAATAGCAGAGAACAATTCCTAGCTCTGAAGATTACATGATCTTTGCATCAGCTGCTCTTCAGTAGAGCTTCTCTCACATTACACCACCTGATGGGCACTCCAGGTTTATGGTTAGCTCTTCAGGGGTCCGTGGCTCTTCACACAAGCAGATAAAAGCTTTGCAAAGGTTTTTACACTACAAGTATAGTTAAAAAGAAAATAGTGTGCAGCCCTGGGCATAAATAATGATGTCGACCTGCCTGCCTTCCCTTGCCTGAGCTTTCTGCTGTCTGAAGCCTCACCTGTGGCAAACGGCAAAGAGCAACACGAGATGGATTTTAGGTGAAGCCATTTTGTTGAGTGAGATCACACAGAATATCTACCTTTATTACTGCAAACGTGGCAAGCTAAAAAACTGCTCATTGGTTACACACACTGTTCACACCATATTGACTGGTTAGTAATTATAACGAGTTCTGATAAACATATCTTATAGCCAAATATCATTAGTTTACCTTTGATGCCTAAAAGTATCTGCACACCGGCTGTTTTGACCCCCTTGTTATGGTTGGTTCTTAACGTGTTCCGTTACTCCCAAGTACCTTCCCATAACTGCTTCTTGGTTTAGGGTAGCCTGTACCCCTATCAGAAGGCCCCTGTGTTTTGAGAATGTGACTATTAGGATCCTCTCAGCATGAGTAACTTTTTCTGTCTCATGTGAACAGGAGGATATTGTCAGAGCCTAAATTTTGGGAGAAGAGAGCTAGGCTGCTAGCAGGCCTGCTGTCTTCCCCGACACTCACCTGCTCAAGGGATCAGAGAGCCTGCAACTGTGCTGCAGGCAGGCAGGAGGGCTGGGGGTAATCGTGCCTTTGTGCCCTTCACAGAGAACACAGGGGCTGGGTGATACCTGCACTGGCTTGCAAGGCTCTGGTGGCTCAGAGCCCCCCTTGCTGCATCCCAAGCCCTGTCTTGGCCCCGGGAAGAGGGGCGATGCTCCTAAGACTCACAAGCAGAGAAAAAGAAAGTTTAACCTCAGCTGAGTATAAAATTTTATTCCCTACCTTAGCTCCTAAGGCCGGGGAGAACTTTATATTGCTCATGACATTTGTTTCTGGAAAGGAGAGGAATGTGCATCTGTGGGAGGGAGAGGTGGCTTTGTCACACACCCCATGGGGCTGTGTAAAGTAGCTGAGTGGGAGAATTTTTGACACCTCCCTGTGCTGGAGTAAACCCAGAAGTGTGGGCCAAGGCTCCGGCAAGAGGCTCCCCTAGGGAGACACGGGAATAGCAGAGCCAATCCTGCCTCTCCACGAGAGCTGCTCTCCAGCAACCCCGCAGTCCCGGCTAGAAGCCGAATTCACAAATGGCACGGAGCTGCAAGGGACCAGCGGGGGAAAGGGGAAGGTCAGCTGAGGTTGCTGCCACTATGGCCCAACCAGAGAAAATGGCAACCAGCAACAGAGCCCTGCAGAGCAGCAGCACTGGGGAGACACCGACTTGCGTGTCGTAAATGTTCCCCTCTGCTCATCGTCTCCTTTCTGCTCTTACAGGAACAGATGTAAACACCAAAATCAGCTTTGTAGAAGGAGGCACAGGGAAGCTGTAAGCAGAATGAGCCCTTGGTGTGGGTTGTACTTGAGACAGCCACCACACCAGCCTGCATACCAGGGCATCTGTGTTATTCCTGCCACTGCAGATGGGCAGCACCGGATGTGGTGGGGTGAGACGCTGTTTAACTACCAGCCTCCTGTGGTAAGAGGAGACATGGGGCCTGAGCTTCTGTGCGTTCTCAGGGGGAGCCTGCAGCCCCACACAGTACACACACCTCCAGCGCTTTCACTTGGCAGGTAGGGCACCCACTTGGCCTTGCCATAGACACCAAGCAGTGTGACACGTTTGCAGAAGGTAGGCCTGGCCTTCGGGGTGGCAGCCCTGTGGGTCCCAGGTTCCTACTTTTTCAGTCAATTCCTTCCCATCACTCCAACACCAGCTGCTCAGCTGCTCCCCCCTCAGTGAATTCGCTCTGCAAACAGGAGCACTGCAAAGAATTCTCTCCGGCAATGGAGGCTGGAACACTGGATGGTACAGCTGCCTATAGCTGTGTGTAACGAAATGACCACGCTCTAGATGGAGGTCTCAAGAGATCAGTAGGGTCACACAAAGCTGGTGATACAGGATCCTGTAGTGATACAGTGTGCCTTGCAGAGGTGGGGTGCTCTCCCTAGCAGAGACCCACTGGATCTAAGGAGCACAACTGTAGCAGATACCCCTGCTTACACATAGTCTTTGCTGTGGCAGCAACTTTCCACCCACTCACAGCTGCTCCTGGCCTTGGTATGTTCCTAGCCTGAAGCCTCCCCATGGAGCCCACTTGCAACCCCACTGACCTTGGGGCTCAGGGCTTTAAGAGCCGAGGGAATAGTCCTAAGATTTCCTTATGTTCTTTTCTGGCTGTACCAGTGTCCCAGCTGAACAATGTTAAAACTAAAGCAATACCTCCAAAAAGGAAGGTGCAAGGACTGAACAGTGTTCCTGGCCTGAAACCTCCCCATGTAGCCCACACACAACCCCACTGACCTTGGGCTCAGAGCTTTAATAGCTGAGGGAACTGACCTAAGAGTGCCCTGTGTCATTTTCCGGCTGTACCCATGTCCAACTTCAACAGTGCTAAACCTCAAGCAATAACCCGCTCATGGCTGCTCCTGGCAGCTTCAGGCCTACGGTACGCTTCAGGCCTAGGATATGACTGCCAGCAGTGGGCACACACCCACCTTCCCACATAGAGGGCTACAAGTATGACATACCTTCTGTGACGGAGGCCAGCTGTGCTATCAACATGCACAGTAGGACCACCGGACCACTACCCAGTGGAAAAATAACTTCCTCTCCAGCGCCAAGATGCTCTCAAGGGGCACGCCGAAGCTGCACGGATGATTGCAAGCCCATGAAATGGTATTTTTTCTAGTACTCAAGAAGCAGATGGAGGTTTGTGACTGGTTTCTCCCAGCCAAACTTCCTGGAGAGGGATGACTAGTTTGCAGAATGTTAAACATACGTATGACCACGGCCAAAAGCCAGATGGCTGGAAGGAATATTGGAGCGGCCCTCATGACGAATGTCTAGCCTTGGCTGCCAGCACCACGTACCGTGTGCATCAGCTCCCAGATAGCAAGCCCTGGCTGCAAGTTGGGAGCGTGACACTGGGATATGACATCGCACAGCTGCTAGTGATGCCATCACACAATAGCAGAGAAAGGAGAAAATTTTTTTTCTTTCACTCACTTCCTTTACTGTGCAAAGGGATTGGCCTCAAAAGCCCTTTTAATGATCATGGGGATAGAAAAAACTTTTTCAAAGCCAGGACACCTAGCAGGAGATACAACTTTTGCTTCAGGAGATACAATTTGTGTTTAATTCACCCAACAGAAGACTTCAGGGAGCGATGAAGTATGGAGGTGCAGCAAGCACTGTGGTTTGTGCTCAGGTTAGTGGTACGGAAGGTGACGCTTGCTGCCAAAAGGGCTACGAAGTTACAAGTCTATCAGAAAGCCTCATGCAGTGTATTTACAGTTACTGGGTCTCCAGGAGCACCCACATCAGGAGAGCCTTTGAACACCCCTGCTCTTCAGGGATTTGTGTCTGTGATCGATTGATAGCGCAGGCGTTACCTGGGCTGACACTTGTCATCAGGAGCGGAACACACAAGTGGAAAGTAAAACAAGGGAAGAAAGGAAAAAAAGCCTCTGTGTGGCATTGCTCCACACAAACCACCACCTCCAGCTGCAGCCTCACGACCTCCTCACGCTGACCTAACTCTGAAACAATCAGACCCAACCTTCCTGCCCACCCCATCACCAGCTGGAACAGGGAATCCAAGCAAACGCTATTTTACAAATCTTTAATCTGGTTCCTTTTCACTGGGATCAATTACCCGAGCTGGCACACTGCTCAGCTCCCCCAGGCACAGGAGGCAGCAGGAGGGCTGGGTCAGTGGCAGCAGTTCACACCAGGGTTAGGTAAAAGCTGCTGTCTTACGAGGAGCGGCCTTGCAGCGCAGCAGCGCTAACGTGTTCTCACACGCGCGCTGACAGGGCTTGCGAACAGCAGAGAGAGCTCCAGAGAACTTCAGGGGGGTGTGTGCCACAGCAGCCACACGCAAGCCTGATTCCATCTGTGCTTCGGTGCGGGTGATGCTTATGGGAGACAGGAAAGGAAGCTAGGGCTCTGCAGGCAGATCCTAGCATGGGTGAGCCTGCGTGAGACAAGCAGCCGCCAGACAGGCTGTAACAGCAGCAACACAAACCAGGAGATGATTGCCTGTTTCCCTTAAGAAGGACTTTGTTGCTGGCTTTATTTTCAAGACATACATACACCTGGAGACTAAAGCTGAGGCTTTTTTAGCCCCGTGGATGCCTAAGTGGCAATGTCCAACTGCAAGCTTCAGTCACGGGGCAGCACTCAGCCCCTATCAGCAGAGCGCTCTGATCCCTGGGTGGGCTTTTGGCGCTCCGTTTTTTACAGTCCAGGAGCCAAGGTTGGTTCAGTCTGAGGATGGGGACAAGGCAGGAAGATTTATCGCTTTATCATGTGGAATGGTGCTTGGTCCTTCTGGGAAGTTCAAGTCTCTTCGTAGTTAGCAGCTGGGCCAGTCCATTCATCAGCATCATAAATATGGTCAGTGACATCACCAGAACATAGTGGCTGATGCTGCAAGGAGGAGACAGATAAAAGGAGTGAGACAAAGATGCAAATTTGCAGAGTCAAAAAAAAAAAACCCAAACAACCCAACATAAACAACCCTCTGAATACTTTTTCTTTTTAAGCTATGCCTCATTATTGGCCTCAGAAGTTGCTTTATATGTGCTGCTCCTGGAAGCCAACTATGAGAGCAGCGCTATCAGGTAAAAAACAAAGTTTGGGACAAAATAAAACAGTGGGGACAACAGAAAACACAACTGAGTGTATACCAAGTGAATAAGAATTACCAGGTGTGTTTTTCATTTGAGTGGGTAATTCAGTGTATGTGACTGAAACCACCTCAAACTTCCATTTGCTGTGAACAGATACTGCAGAATCTAGGGAGAACCTGCTGTCAGACATTGCATAGTAGTAAGATAACTTGGAAATTTATGGTAGCTGAAGTAGCATTTTCTAGAGAAAACACCATTCTAGTGATAAGCAGCTTTAAGAAAAAACACCACTACTTTTTCTCTCAACATTTCTAAAAACTGCAGAATTCTCTGCTGTGGTTTCAAAGAGATTAAACAAACCAGCTCAAGAGTGGCTGATAAACACACTGTGAAAATGCAGCTTCTGGGTTAGGAGGTCCTTAAGTCACTAACGATTCAAAGGGTAACAAGGAGGAAGCGTCTGCTCTACTTGCTCAAATTCTGGTACCTGATGTTCACCAGTGTTACCGATGGGCTGTTTAGGGTCAGACTGCGCTTCGGCTGAGGACATTCAGCACCCTGTGTTTAACGTCCGACTCGATCTGCTGGTATTGTGAACCACTAGCCATTAAGAAACTGGAGCTTTTCCAAATCCAGCAACATCTCAGGCTAGAGTTCCAGAGGAAACACTGCTACACACATGTCTATCACACACCCAAAGCAGCTGTTTTTTTAGTTCCTGGGAGTACTGAAGATACGACACGATTCTGACACGGGAGGTACCCATCCCTCCTGGTGTACCCATCCTATTTCAAAGCAGATGGCTCTTTAGGACAAACAGGGTAACTTCAGACTCATGAAAGTCTGAGTTTAGTCACAAAAAAGGATTGCAAGGAGCACTTGCTGGTTTAATGGCCTGAAATTCCTGCCAGAGGACTCATTTGGTTTGAGAGTTCAGCCACAGACGAGCGGTAAAGCTCGTAACGCGACGCTATCAATCCTCACGACCCACCGAGACTCTGACAGCCCTGGCACTACCCTCGTGCAATTCTGCTCTGTGAAGCAGAGAAGCACCAGCTCTTAACAAAGCCAGGCTGCTAACCAGTGTGAGAGAACAAAAGTAATCCAAGCAGCTCACTAATGAGCAGGAGCTCTCCCACTGCCAGGATACCAGCATCCAAAGGAGCCAGTCTGACCAAAGTGGATGGGAAACATTTGAAAGGGACAAGATTTTTCTATTTCAGTGGAGCCTGGCTAAGCCTTCTCACAAATACCTTGGTCAAAATACACAGCTTTAAGAAATCAATTATAAAAATCCACCAGCACAAATGGGCTCAGACCTCAACATGCATAATATGCCCCAAGAGCCTGCAGCATGCTCCTCTGCGAACTCCCACCTGTATGCAGCACAGCTGAAAACATTGACTAATGCAAACAACTCCAGGTTTAAAACATTAGACAGGAACCATCTTTCCTGTGTGCCTTTCCCATAAGGAATGGGAGGGCTGGAGCACCTCTCCTGTGAAGACAGGCTGAGAGAGTTGGCCTTGTTCTGCTTGGAGAAGGCTCCAGGGGGACCTTAATGCAGCCTTCTAGTACCTGAAGGGGACCTACAGGAAGGGGAAGGACTGTATATAAGGGTGTGTAGCAATAAGACAAGGGGGAATGGTTTTAAAGTAGGGCAGGATAGGTTTAGATAAGACACTAGGAAGAAGGTCTTCACTATGAAGGTGGTGAGACACTGTAACAGGTTTTCCAGAGAGGTGGTGGAGTTCCCCTCCCTGCAGACATTCAAGGTCAGGCTTGATGAAACTCTGAGCAAGCCTTACTGCAGGGGGGTTGGACTAGTTGGCCTTTAAAGGTCCCTTCCAACCTCATGCATTCTATGATTCTAAGCATCTCCCCACTCCAGCCTTAGCTAAGCAGAGCAGCATGCCTGTGAGACCTGTACTTCTGCCCTGTCTGTGGGGAATGTGTAGGGTGACATGTTGAGAGCAGGCAGGCAGCACACAGCATGCCATCGCCTGATCAGAGCACTTCAGACTTCCCAGTTCACAGCACTAACAAGGGTAACACAACCCCCTCAGGAGCTCCCCTTGGAAGTCCACCTGGGCGCATTTTGGGTTTGGTTTCAGTTCTCCATCGGAAAGGACATGTTGCCAGCTGGAACTCCCACCCTCCTTGCAGTTATCTTCATGGCACAATGTGCCCTTGGGGACTCTACAAGCACCACAGCTACAGATGTTTGTGTGGCTTTGAAGGGAACAGCCACCCTGACAGACAGCTGGATGGCTTAATCCCTAACACATTACTAGTAACACCTCTGCTTTCCTTCTCACCTGGCACCAGCATTGCCCTTTTTCATTTAAGCAGCAACACCACCTTCCTTCTGGCTTCCAGAGAAAGTTTGAATGACAAGAAGGAAGAGCAGAAGCCAAATGAAGACCATGGCTTCATTCCTACACAGTCACTGGAGGATCGGGGACCTGCTGCCATCAGCATGGCTCTTACACAGGCACCTGAGTTCCTGTCTGCCCTAAAAGCAGCTTTTCCAGATGTGGGTGCTAATCAGTGATTTTGGGAGGCATAGAAAGGGTATGGGGAAAAAAAAAAAAAGGACTAAGCTAAACTTCTCAAAGGAAAGAAGTCTCTGCTTAGCTACCTGTCAGTCAAGGGACTGGGTCCTCTGTAAAGAAGAGAGTGCTGCACACACTCCTCCTTTGCTGTAGAGCAGAAGGCTGAGGAGTTATGCTCCTTTATTAAAATATCACATATTCAGTGTAAACAAATATATATATTATGCTACAGAGCACAACCAAAAACAATTTAAGTCTGCTTGTCACATGATTACAAACAGCATCTCTGGGGCTATCAGCAACTGGTACTCCAGTGCCTATGGGCAGCTCTGCTTGGTAAATTAGTCCTCAGTCTGGGGTAATGCTGTAATTAAACAAACAAAGCAAGACTCTTACAGGTATGTGCCACAACAGCAGGGGCAAAATCTTGATCTCTATACAGCCCAGAACTGCACCCTTGGCTGGTTCTGTAGTTACAGTGAAGTGAGTAATTCTCAAAACAAGCTTCCTCAATCAGAAATCAACCTGAGCTAACAAGAAAAAGAAGCAAGACTCAAGGCTCCAGGCAAGTTTTGCCTTCCTCCAGGCATATGGAGGAAGAAGAGACATTAATCAGGTAGTTTAATGAACAAAGCATAAAAGAGAATAGCATAGTGGGGCAATGCTTATAAAGGATGAGATGGGCAGAGAGATAATGGCAGAGGAAAGGTAGCTGGTGTAGGGGATCATGGATGATCCAAGGTAAGGCACCACTGTTCAACGGAAAGGGGAGTGCCCCGTGCATGGATCAAGGTCAGCAGGCAAAGCTGGTGCTAGGAAAATTTTGTATCAGAGAGAAAGACACCTGTTTTGGTGGCAAGGATCCAAGAGGAGAACATATGAGGTATTATCTCCTGGCTTTCTTTGTAATCACGTACATCAGAGAGAAGTACTAATCAAAGACAGGAAGAATCAAAGGTCAGTAAAAAACGAGGGTGGGGAAAAGTCAGTCTTGCTCCAGAACAGTGCTTTCTCCCAAGACAGGCTAATTTCTAAGATGGAAGACATGATTAGAAGCTGGCAAGTCAGGAAGATGGTGTAAGTTACCACAGCAATTAAAGAAATAGGAATAAACCAAGTAAACTAAAAGCAATTCATGCAAGGACTTGTAAGAGCACCCTGCAGAAAAGTCCAAGGACCTTATTTCTACACGACTTTGCAGCCTGGGATTGCTCCCAAGCACACACTGAGAGCCAGGTTCAGATTCTGAATTTTAAGTCTCCTGCATTTCTACACAGGATCCCACACCCTCCCTCCTCTGCTTCACACAGAGCAAAAATCACAAAGCACATAACTTCTACCTTCTGCTTTTGAAATTGCTGCCATGCACCGTTTTCTTTCTAGCAGAAGCCCCAGCACCCCAAACTTGAAATTGATTCTGTTATCCTGTCTCCTGTGCTTTATCTCTGTCCCCTGAACTCTGAAACTGCAGAACAGTGAAGACTATCTTTCTCTTCATCTTCCAGCAACTGTTACAAAGAGAGGGAGGGAGTAGTAGAGTATGTGCCTGGATAAAGCTATGTAATTCTGTCACACAGAGAAGCTTCAGGGTTTATCTTGACCATCTGAATATACAGCTATTTACAAACTGCACATACTGTACAGATACAGTAGGATTTAAAGGCTGTGTCCTCTCTATCTGTAGAGATAAACATACCTTTTAAGACACAGTAAGCTGAAAAGGTAGCTATTCCATTTGTCTGCTTTTTGAAAAATTAAAGAATCTGTCAGAACAAACTCCTCATGATCACGTACTACACACTGACACCCCAAAAGCAGTAGGAAAACTGCACTATTATTTTTAATGACATGTAATGGTGTGTTCTTCTAGGCAAATGATGCCACTTAGGGTGACCTCAAGATATACTGGTACAGGGTAAGGTTAGCAGACCTCAGAAGCTTGTGTGTGTAAGCCACTGCCACAAGTTCTTCATTCACTGCAAGATTCTCCTGTTGCTGTGTGAACCCAGTGAAAAGCACTCTCTGGATTTTGGCACGACCATTATGCAAAAGGGGCTCAAAAACTTTCTAAGCAGCCGTAAGTATTTATCACAATTGATAATTGACTGAGAGGAGGGAATCAGTGGTGCACTGATAATTTGGGGAACGTGGCAATACAGGACTGTATGTTGGGTCTGTTGCTGCTCAGCATTTCACCACGAGCTGGAAGAGCAGGGAAAGCAGAAATCTCCTTACATCCAAAGACAATGCTTAAGGGGCATGGGGAACTCAACCAGGAGAATGCAGACACTGCATTTTTAAGGCAGATTTGAGGCATGTTAAAATGACGTGTAATGTGGTTAAGGCATGGCAGGAGGAGATGTAAAAGCCAGGAGCTAGGGGTGAAACTTAAAAAAAAAACAAGAGGAAATATGTCAGTTCAGTAAACAAAGAGTACTTCCAAACAGTGAGACAGATCTATGAGGACAGAAAACACCCCCATAAAAAAACCAGAGAAGGCATCTTTTTATCACAAGGGATTTAAACCAGCTCTTACACATGAAATTTCTGAGCACCAGCCTTGAAAACCTCAAGCACCACCTAATGAGGGCTTCCTACTGAACTTGCACACTCTTAGCAAGAAGAGGACACACCAAAGTTTTGAAGCATGGCAATTAGAGAATCCATAGAAAGCCATCACCACAAAAAAGGATGAGTACAGAAATACACATCAGCAGCTCTGTAAACGCAGTATGTGTACTGCTGGACTCTGACAGGCTTTACAGGAATGAGTCTTCACTGGACAGTTCAATTGCTGCTTTTCCTCTTGTGACTTCAATGATGTGGTAACTAGTAATATAAAATGAACCCTGAGAATTGTGTGTGCACTCAAAGAAACAAAAGAGGGGAAAAAAAATATAAAGAAGAAAAAAGAAAAAAAAAGATAAAAAAAATGAGAGCTGCTGTCCCTAAGGGTGCTTCTATTCTCGGTTCCATGAAGTCCTACACACATTTTGTTGGGATACAAACAGTTGGGTTAAAAAAAACATAAACCAAAAAAACCCTGTCATTTCCTTAATTGACTCAGCCTTCTCAGGAAGATTTTGGCAACACCTAAAATGTCAACTGAGATGGGATATTTTCAGACCTTGCTGTCAAAGCAACAACAATACTGCAACAGGAATGCCACAGAGCTGTCACTGCAGTTGTAACAGGAGGACAGGAAAGAACCAGGTTAGTATCTCTCTCCCACTGGTTTTGGGAATTGCCCAAAACCCCACAAAGCTCATCTTCCCTTTAAGGAATGAAGCAAAAATAAATATCTTCTGCTGTTGATAATTTTGCCAAGTTTGAGGGTCACACATTAGAGATCTGCTCCGAGGAGAAGGTTCAGGTGCCAAAATACTGCTCATGCGAGGTGAGAGAAGGAGCCCTTCAGCTCTGCACCCGTGGCTTCACCTCTCTCCTTCCAGAACCCAGCCATTTTTATCTTGCACATACACACAGACATGTGAAACACACGTAAAGATGCTACAGCACAATAACGTAGGTGGCAGAGACAAGCCCTCAAAAGGGAAGCGATGATAAATTTAAGGCTGCCTGAGCATTATGCATCACCACGTTAAAAATTAATCACAAATGACTCTTTTCAAAAGACTTTTTCAGTGCTTCAGTGCTCAAAACACACACACACACAGAGGCAGAATTACAGTTGTGCATAATGAGCTCCCCTAAAATCTTCAGGATAAGGCAAACTTCCAGCTGAAACGGAGCCAGCGATCTGTCACCACTGTAAATCCCTACGCTAGGAAGGCCGTACATCAGAGAGGAAGCTTTTGGGTACTCGTAACAATTTACATTTTTGCTTGCTGACTTCCACTTAGAAAGCCTCTTGCCTGGCAGCACAGAGCTCTTCTGAGGGTTTTTAACATCCTTTGTAGTCTGCGTAGGGATTCGCACCAAAGGATGGAGCCCTCTGGTTTGCCATGAGCTGGCCAAAGCCAGGAAGTGTGATGTTAAGCCATCCTTTCCACTATTTGTTCTATTAGGAACCTTCAGAAAGGTGGGCACCAGCAGGAATTCGAACCTCCACAGAGAGCAGGCAGAACACGTGTGCGCACGTGCGTGTGTACACACATGCGTGTGCCACGGGAACGCTGGGGCTCAGCAAAGTACAGGGTACGTGTAGGCTAAACAGAGTATTAACAATGGGTCACTATTCAACCTCTGTTTAAGTAACAGTGTCAAATGACCAGGCTGGCTGGACTATTAATGACCCATTCCCTACTAAGCTTGTTACAGCACACTGTCTATCTCCACAGCTCAGGGAGGTAAACCTGAAGCGTGTATTCCTTGTGCTTGTCACCCCTGGGCTACTCACCAGTACGAGCAGGCTGCTGCACAGCCGCCCCACGACGTGCGCTGAGGGGGCTCGTACGACCCAGAGTGCAAAACAAATGCTCCCTTTTTTTTTGCTGTGATTTCTGCAGTTAAAAGCTACAGATCTCCTCTCCCCTGAGAAGGCTCTGCTAAATGGATGGGCTTGGCAACCACCATCTTTGCACAGGGTTCATTCACAGGGGCCTGTATATGGAGGCTTAAGTAGATCCAAGACAACCAACAATTCTGATAAATTGTTATTTTAACAGTGATTACAAATTATTAAGATGCAAAACAGTAATTAAAATATTTTGTGTGTAATTACTGTTCTTCAGAAATCAAACTAATCCTACTAACTGCATTTCTTACCATGCTAGATTCATTACTCCATATTGCTATGGCATGGATTAAGACACAAGTTTTAGCTTGGGATATACATGCATGTGTGTCTGTGCATATATGTATGTGTGTGTATGTGTATATCTATGTGCACACATGTGTGCATATGCATTTTAAGTATGGGGAACATCCCTGAAACATCTGATTAAAGAGACTAATTGGAAAAAATTACAAGAGCTCCAAGTAGATAAACAACAATATTAACCTATGGGTCTTTCAAAAATGCAAAGGAGGCAAAAAAATACTGTACCTTGTTCCAATATCCAGCCAGCTTCCATAATCTTTAACCAAAAAGAAAAAATGCTAGGAAATATAACAACTTAAATTAGTACATCCACATTGCACAATTTGAAACACAAAATTAAACCCGATGTTTCAGGCTGTTTACTCCAAGTTTCTAATTCTTCAAGTAGAACAAGGGCAAGACCTTTCCAGGAACGCTCATTTGGACTAAAGTAAAGAACAGTCTAAGGAGCCAGAAATAGATTTAACATGGAACCAAACACAAACAGCTAAAGATGTCCTGTCAAGCTGGGTTCACAAGAAACAGAAGATGACCAGCAGAGAAGTTTTTCAATATAAAAAAGCCACCTTATTGCTTGAAATGAGGGGATCACAAATAACACCTTATGCCAAAGAGAAGGCTATGTATTGTTTTCGTGGAATTCTGCCACAAATATCTTTGGGCATCTCTGACAGTTCCCCACCCGTAAAATGGGAATAACACTGGGAGAAGGCAGCTTGTGTCTATTTTCAAATCTCCCAAATTCTAGCTGGTGGTCACACTGATCCAAAACCATAAACCAGTTTGGTGGGGTTTTTTTGTTGGTTATTTTTTTTCTCCTGCCAACTTTCTCAGCTCTTGAGAGGTACACAGCTCCTGCATCTCAAACCTCTGGTAATATCTTGTTTTGCACATCAAGTACATATTTGTTAATTGCTCTGAAATAGTTCAATCAAAATAGGAGATATGTGAGATGTAAGACCTGGATATACAGGGGCTTACTACCTACCAGTAATTTGGTTTAGTTAGACTGATTTTACTAATGAAATACTACAAGTGTGGTTTACTGGTACATTAATCTTTTTCCTGCAGAAATCTTTAAAACTCAAAATAGTCACACAGATTTATTTAAAACTACACAAAACTGTAACTTCTAATTTCTTACTCTACAGAAATTGGTCATCATTTGGGGGGTGTTTTAGTTCCACCCCCCCATCAAGTGACAAGCACAGACCAACTGTATGAGGAAATCACATCAAGAATGCTTACTCCAAAGGGATGGAAGTAAACCAGCGTGTACGAAGTGAGAACACCAGCTCTAACTGCTGCTTTGAAAAGGTTTCCCTTTACCTTATGATACCCAGGGGCACTGCTTGCTGGATTGAAGATAGAATGAGGGGGCAATGAAAACAAACTAATCTGGAAAAATTATGTTGGGATATTGTTCAGCCTTGAGCCTTTTTAGCTAGCTGGGTCTGTGGATCACATTTCCTAACAGCTTATTACAAAGGGGACAAAGTTTCTTGTTGCTGATTCTGACAACTCTAACAAAGCTGGTGGATAACACGTCTCCTTTTCCTCTCTTTTCCAAGGGAGGGTGGGGTGAGTAAAAGGTTCAAAATTCCTGAAAAATTAGCCAAACCCTTCACACAAATAAACCAAATATTTAAATTCTTCCTAAGAATTTAATTGGAAAGCACATGAAAAACTCAGAATGATAACTTATTATTTAATTTCTTTCCCTTATTAGTTTGAGAATACTGCTTCTTCAGAAACATTAATTACATGAAATTCAAAGACCAGTGATTGGAGGAGCTTTATCTCTAAATTACAGTAGGATTTCAATCCAATTCACTGCCCTAGTTACAAGAACTTTGAAGGCTGAAATAAATTTAGATCTCTCTAGAAGGAGTTAGGAAGGCTCTCTGCTTCTTGATCTTATTTGAAGAGAATGTAAAACAACAGCTTACCAAAGCCATAATGTCTGAAATCACAAGAACAATGAGGAAAAGGCTGCAAAGAAAAAACAAACAAACAAAACCCAGACCATCAACCTTTTTATTCATGGCCACAGATGTTACAAAGCTTACTAAAACCCCCATAAAGAAACTGGAATGAAATACGCTTTCTTGCACTTGCCTTTCAATCACTCAGATACATTTCATTCTATTAGAGAACAATTAAAATATATGGCTAGAACATCTGGCATTTGCAATCCCACCCTGCTCAAAAAGACATCTCACGATAAGTGACGTAGAATTTTGTGAGAGAGAAACCCAACATGAGCCGTTAATTGGAGAACAAGAGCATCTCACAAACAGCGCCGGCCCGTTTGCGACGCAGGGAGCTCACCACGTGCTGGTCTGACCAGGTCAGCCTGATTTAGACATCTCAAGGTGGACCCAAGAGTGAGCAAAGCTGTCCAGCACAGGCAGTCGGTCCTGTCCTTGCACCCACCCTGCTGGGCAGGAGGCTACTAAAGGAGGTGCTCACCCCCCACTTCAGATCTCTGGGTCCCGTAAGCTGCTCAAGGAACACCCAGCACTTTGGTGGCACAGTCCTAAAGCCATGAGCCTCTCTCTGTCAGGCAGCAGGTCACTTCCAGAAAGCAGGCTGCAGCCAGTAAAAGGAACCAGAAAGGAGCACACAGAGCTATTTTTTTTCATCCCATTAACCTAATCTTCTTTTCATTAAACTATCTAAATCCTAAACTACATGAAAGCAATTGCTGTAACTGGTTAAAACTAGTTTCTAAGTTAATGACAGAGGCAAGGTTGCAAACAGCTGACCCGTTAACAGAAAAAGCCTTTAACTAGAATACAGCTAATTCATCAGTACTTCCATCATAGATCCACAAAGCTTTTTATTTTTTCCCTTTGAAAACACCCTGCTGCAGCATTGCACAAGCATGTACTGGGGGGACACCTGTACCAAGGCCTCCTGATGAGGAGGTTCCTGATACTGCCTATGTCAGCTATGCTTCATTCTTAAATCAGGATGCGACAAACTGACTGTATCTTGGGCACACTGAAAGGTTTCTCTCCAGGCACCTATGGCTCAGATGGGATGTTGCAATCTTGTTGTGCCTGGGAGGCACTTAACTAGAGGGCTGTTTCCACAGGCAAGCTCCAAGAACATATTCTGACAGAACATTCCTCATTATCAGAAAATATAATAAAAAACCTCCCCTCCAACCTGTAAACATGTAGTTGAGGAGCAATTTGTCCAAATCACAAAAATCTACTTTTTGACCTTCTGAACTGCAGAAGGACACACAACAGAAGGACAACACTAATTTCTGAGAATGTTTCTACACTGCAAAGACCAGATTGTCTCCTGTGTTGGCTTAGTTTATCTATCAGGAGCAGCAAGAGCAATAAAGAGTACAGTGTAGACTTCAGGACGTGGTGACAAGGACAGCAAAATGTCTCTAGGGATCCTGGGCACATCTTGTGGTTTCTGCCTTGTTCCCAGGCTGATGCTGTGACAGTATCACTGCCATTGTTACCTGAGTGCAGCTAAATGAAGCTGGCACAAACACCAGCCGCAGTTACAAACCACTGCCTCAGAGCAGCACAGGCATCCTCATGTCCCCTGGTTTAGGAAGTTGGTATTGTTTCCCCTCTCACACACTGAGATGCACATTCCATAGAAGCTTGCAATATCACCAGTGCTGCTGAGGCAACCATTGAGCAGTTAGGAAATGCTGACCTTTATGATGCCCGAGCCCTAGAAATGGAAATCGCCAGCCAGTCTTCTGTGCAGCCCCAGTTCCCCAACACAGCCCTGCTCGTGTGTAAGCCTTAGTGAGGAGGACAAATACCCTTCTTACAGGGGCCCAGGGACAGCCCAAGTATGCTGCACACACAGCTGAGGCACAGAATGTAAAAGGGATGCTGAGCCTGCTGCTGCCCTGCCAAGAAGGTCAGATTTCAGGCTCCTTAGCACTGGGTGGTGTTTTACAAGGAGACACCAGGCAGGGTGCAGGCAGGATGAAAACAAACAGGAAGGCAGAGGGCATCACACTGAGCAAACTGCCTCCTGCTCAGCTGAACAATACGCAGGAGAGAGTGCCTGCGGTCCCTCTGCCACAGACAGCAAGGCTTTCTGTCAACCCCATGCAACACCCTACAGTGACAGACTCAAAGCCACGTGGCTCACAGCGACCTCCTCCGTCTCAGCACCATCTGTAATCTCACATGATGAGCAGAGGACTCAGCCGTGCACTGGGCCCACTGAAAAGGGGGCAAACAGTTGGGGAAAAAATGAATTAATTAAAAAAAAATTAAAATCAATCTCAAGACAGCGAAAAGCACAAGGGTATTTCAAGTCAGGATCCAGCACTCTGCGAGGCTGGGCACCCATCTCACGTTCTATCTGAAAAGGCTTTAGAGATGGGAAAATGACTGGCAGCCATCAAAGTCCCACTGCAAAAAATAAGCAATACTGGGCACAGCTGGGAAGCACTGAACTGCAATGGAAGGGCACACAGCCCTTTCTTTGTTTAGGTTTTTGGTGGTGGTGGTGGTGGTTGTTTTTTTAAATGCTATTTGTGGTAAGGTCAGTGCTACAAAGCTGTAAACTGGTTACATTATAAATGGGTTACTTGAAAAATAACGTGCTATAGGCAGAGATGCAATTCAAACCAAAAATGAGACTAAGTTCTGCTCATTTTTCTATATTACAGGGGGAAAAATGTGCCTGCATATTGTCACCAAGGAATATTAAGTATCTGATTGTTTCAGACAAGGCCAACACTTCCATTTATATTCATTTATCACTGCAAAATGAATTCCTAAGCCTGCAAAAATCACTGAAAAAACCAAACCATAATAATAAAGAAAAGCAACCATGTGATGTATTGGTTGATTGTTTTTTTTTAAATTTAGATTGAGATTTGACAAAGCTGAATTCTTGCAAGACAGGCTTGAAACCCTTACTAATGCAGAAATACAGCAGTTACTGTACCTCTTAGAAGACAGCTGTGTAATGACTTGCACAGCTTCGAAAGCACAGGATACCAGAACAAACGGGATCACCACCTGTTTAAAACACAAGCGACGTTTTGGTTTACAGCCATATCTACAGAACAACCTGGCAGACTGGGAGAAACCTTTTTCTACTTTTGAAATTATCACAGAATGTGAACATCACAACACTAAAATACTGGCAAGAAAGGGTAGAAACTCATCTCGCAGGAAGCATGCTTAATAAGTGAACAAACCCCCCTTGCCTGGTCATAGCTGAACTGCAGTGAAATAAGCCATGAGGCAAGATGGGAAACTATAATTAAAACACATTAATGATCCTCACTTCATTTATCCGTTTTAGGGCTGGTGATAAATACTTAAAACAAGGCTAGAAGACAGAGCTGTTCAGATCCAATCTCTCATGTGACAGGCTGCAAAGCTCCAAGCATAATGGGGCAATCTCCTCTAAATGACAAAAAAAAAAGCTCAGAATAGGGAGCACATTCAGTAAGGCAAAGATCTCACTGCCCCTGCTCCAAAGCCAAGTCAAGCAAAGGTAGACAGTTCAGGAAGTGAAGGAGAAAAACATGAACATTGCCTTTTGCTCTTTCCAAAGTTGACTGGTAATCCTCAAGTTAGTAGTAGGAAGGCACTGCAACTCTTACAGGCTAAACCCTTACAGGCTTCCCATCCCAAAGACTGGCATTGTTGACTTAAGTCCTGCAGTATACTTGTTAACTTAAGTCTGGCAAACAGAGGTAGCAGAAAGCAGAGACAGGAACTACTGCTACTTTTAGCAGTAATCCATAAATTCCATGTCTCCCATCCTGTTTGCCCCTCTACCTCTGCCTCTGGCAGAATCTCTACTCAAACATTAGAAAAGAGCTCCCACACCGTGCTGGCAAATAAGAAGTGTAATCCAATCTTTCAGAGACTATTAAAAAATAATATTCACTGTAAAATGACAACCTAATCAGTAGAACGTTCAAAGCCTGTACTTAATGTAATGTAGATAGGGCTGATAATATACATGTATAGATCCTCAATGTTCCTACAGATATTACACTATAGGGAAAGCTTAGTGGTTTTAAAATAATCTAAGTCTTTTTGACTTAAATTTCCATTTTCAGACAATAGGCTGACCTTATGCAGTAAAATTATAATTCCATGCATTTTAGCTTCTCTCTTTTGGCAATCAGAAGGGTCTGTCTCCAGAAATGGTACAAAGGCTGAAAGCTTCACACATGGTTAAGGCAGCTAATGAAGCTCAAATACATATACATGGTTTTGTAAATTGCAAAGTAACTACTGTGTGTGGGGCATGTTATTTATTAAACAGTTCTTAGAACATTTCACTGCTGTGAGATTACTAACCTTCAGCAGAAGCAAGCCTCCCATCATGAAGGGGCTGAACACAGTCAAGAAACAATAGACAGAGGCAGGATCAAAACTGGAGAAACAGGAGAAAGATGTTACAACATGTCCTTGAAACGGCATGTTCCATTAAAAGCCACAGAGCGTTTAGTTACTCCTGTAACACACTGTGCATACATACACCTGCAAACAAGGCTTCCAGCTCTCTCTTCTCTTGCTCAAATAGCAAGGATTGCCTCCCTCACTTCTCCTTTCCTACAGCTTTCCTCTGCCTGTGTCTTCGGAGGTGCCACTGCTGGTGGGCAGCCAAGCTCTCTCAGCTCATGCTGCCAATAAGTTCTAATGGAAACTGAGACGACCTCATAACCAACAGGCTCAAGAGCAGAGAAGAAATAGGTATCATTATTCCACTGACTGTTGCTTTAATTCTGCTGTCCTGATTTTGCTAATCAAATTTATATTTAGCAAGCCAACTGTAGGAAGAATTCTTTATACCCTACCGTATCTCAAATCAGTAAAACTCACCTGTTAACAGAAGCTATGTTTCCAGTACCAAAAAAGGCTGTCACTATGAAGAAAACCTAGATGTATTTAAGGAAAATGCACCACAGAAATAACCAGCAAAATAAAACTAGCATTTCCCCACCCCACCTTCATTCCAACTTCCTTTCAAAATCCTATCATGAAACTACAAGAAGCTGTCACACTATTATAGCTTTACACTGCACTGAGAGATCCAAAGTACTGTCTTTCTCCACCCAAGATTTCACACATGACTGTCAATTTTAAAACACAGAGGCTGCCTAGGTAAAACTTCAGAGCCTGTTTTGAGGCCCTCGCAGCTTGTGCCCCTACCTAGCAAGGTAGGAACACCTCTTTACCATATTCCCAGTTGGGCATTCAAACACACATGCTTTTGCAGAGAGTAAAGACAGATGCATGAGTACTGCACACCAAAATAGATGGCTTTATTGATGAATTGGCCACAGAAGAGATAGCTGGCTATAAAACGAGACTAAATGTTCCTGTGCTGTATCCCTTCCATGGCTTTGCTGTCCAGAGGTTATGCTGAGTCTATCCATTGCAACATGGCACTCCCCATCTTTTTCTTTTCTTGAGGGAGGGAGGACAACTCTGGCAGTATCTGTATAGCTGGACCCCATCCTTTCCATCTAGTACAACACTTGCTGCTATAGGAGCCCATGAAAGATAGTTCTCTACCTCCTGAGCCCTCTGGGGCCCATTATAGCTCACATCTCTCCAGTCAATGTTTTTTAGCTGCTTTTTTGCATCAGGCAGAGGGTTAGTGATGGTGGTTGCTGTTGCCAGATCTCCCTGTTATAGCTCCTGCATTGGATCATTTAAAGTCTCTGCATAAACAATTTGCAACCAACAGCTCAGCAGAATCATTGGGATTCTGCATGCAATATTTTGGAAGGATTATGTCAGCATAACTAACGAAATTATGCTTCCCAAGAGTATCACATCATTTCAAGTTTACTAACACAGCAGTCTAACAGCAGAGTGCAATTCTGCCAGTTAAGATTTATCCCCAACAGTTCTGCAATAAAAGCAAACAAAAAAAAAATATACCAGTAGCACATATATCTAATCAAAATGCTAAGTATGAGCAATCGGAATCTTCTTCTGGAAGAACAGGCTATAGCCTATAGGTGCCTCAGCACATGCTGACTTTTGGACCCTATACAGGAACCTTGAGGCAGTCTTAAGATAGGCAGCTGACAGGTTGTAGCTGCAGTGTGACTGCTCTTCTAGAAAAGGTTTCTCTTCTAATACCACCAATAAACAGCACCTTTTGAGCAGGTGTGTATCATACCTGATGTCTGCAAAGGAAACCTGCACATTGTGGGTTTTTTTTCCTTTGAATCTGAACAAAAATACAATCGTGTTTTAGATTAAGATGAGATTAAAGTAGTGCTACATTCAAGTGATAAAGCAGTGCCATGCTGGCACTTTGAAAAATGCAATTGGATTGTTTGACTTCTGTTTTGGCTGACTTTTGGCATCTGACAGACAGTGGTAGCTTCAGTAGAAGTTTATTTGTTATTAAAAATACCAAAAAAGCAAATTAAATTAATACATTTACTGCAAGGTGACTCAGATGCTTTTCAGATATACTCTTAAGCAAACACAAACGTTCAAGGCATAGCAAATCATTCTGCCTCCTTCCTTAGCACTGAACTTCTTTCTCATGAAGTACCTGTTGCACTTCCTCTGCTGCAGGTTCCCAAAGTCCAACAGCAGTGTCCCAAGTTCCAACAGCACGGACTCAGCGACTGCAATCCACCCTCTTGCATTTTCTGTCAGCTGTATATAAAGCTTGTTCTTACAGGAACCAGTATCGAGGCAACTCCCTCACCAGCTCCAGCTATGACAACCCACCTGCACCAGAAATCCACGTGTTCTAGACAGGCTCGTCATTCCCCTCACACTTGCACACCCATCACACCCCTGCTGTCAAATACCTCTCACTTAACAAATGCAGTCCCACAATGGAAGAGAAAAATGACGCTATCAAGCCTATACAATATAAAAAAGATAAAAATGGTTGCAGTTTCGGTTAATGTAAAATAACTGTATGTTAGTGAACAAACACTAATTGCAGAAACAATCATTAGACTTCCTCCTCATCTCATCTGACTGGCCGTGGCCAATGCCTGCCCCCTAACATACTGCCATACTCTAAAAATGAGAACAACTTCAGTATCACCTTTTCCAACCCATCTGTGAAGTTTGAACAAGTTCCCCCCAGCCAAAATGTAACAGAACAAACCCCAAGTAAAACAAAGATTCCTTAGAAGGAAGAAGCTTACCTCAACTGTAATGGTCATAAGAGATGAAACTTTTCAAGCTGGCCAAAGAGCCAGACTCCAAAACAGTGCAGTTCATGCCGAATTTTTTACTACTTCATCAAAAAACATAACGTTCAAGACAACTGTCTTATGAGCAACATGAGCCAAATCCCCTTTACAAGCTTGTGTTTCCGGTGGCCACCAGGCTACAGCCTTTGACTGTGGGGCCTTCTGAAACAAACCCACCTCCTCCCTGGAACACGGCACCCAGAAAAAGGATACAAAGAAGAAGGCCCTGCGGACATCATCTAGGTGGAGCTGTCGAAACTGGGTTATATCAGTAACACAGGTGAAGTTGAAAACAGCAAGCTGGAACGACAGCAGAGGAGATCAATATCAAATAGCTCCTGATGGACTTTGATAGAACCACCTTAGTTTTACTGAAATGAACGAGAAATAAACCCACTTCCCTACCAGCTGTTACTAGAGTAGTATTACGGTGAGGACTGCAATCCTCTCACATATTTTCATGATACTTTAACGACTCTGCCAGAAAGATTGTACAAATGGGATGATCAAATGAAGAGCAGATCTTCCACTGTTACCTACGCTAAAAATTAACTTCTTTGCCTTAGATTTATCATCATCTTTTTTCATCATAAATATTCTTCCTACACACACAGACTTCCACAGCTCACAAAAGCATGTGGTCACAGGCCTACAGAAATAAAAGACTGCAATTATCCTCAGTTGACTTATGTTGTGAGCAAGAATACTAAAATATTCATTGTCTCCTTCACTCAGTTCTCACCACAACATCACTTGACCTGAAGAGAATCTGTCTTCATGGAGTTTAAGAGGTCAGTGAACTCCTTTTCACTGGGGAAAAGATTCAAGTAATAGACATTCAACACTGACAACATTTTAATTAATCATAATCTCACATCAGAGAACTGAGTTGGATTCTCTAATACAAGATTTACTTTGTGGCATATATTAACAGGCATTCTAGAGAATTTTTTTAGCCTAACAATGGGAAGCAGGGGTGAGATCATTATTGTTCCTTTCAATTGAAACAAAAAAGTCAAATGACATACAGGGAGAGAACAGAAAGCTTCATTACAGATTACCAATGTTATTTGCATTTGTGCTTGATTAATAAAATGTTAATGACTCTGTAATGCTGCTTTAACAGAATTTTATTTTAAAGAAACAGAATATCAGACCACCATCAGACAGGCAAGTGTCAGAGTTGCCTTGTTACAAGATGCAAAAGGTAGAATGGGCTCTACAGTGGAAGAGAAGAAATGTACATCCCTCAGGTGCCTGTGCTGTGCTAGAAACCTCTGATTGCAATCAAGGGCTCACATCAGGGTACATTTTTACATTTGGATTCCTTCTCTGTCACTTAAGATGCTAGGAAACATGCTCACACAAAACATCACAACTACACATGACATAAATAAACAGCAATTCCTGTTTCTGACATTCAGCCTTAAATTGGTAAATCCTGTTCTCTCTTGAGTTTAAAAACTGTCTCCCTTGCAGGAGAGTCACAAAACCACAGCACCTGTCAGGCCTGCTCTTGTGATTGCTTTCGCTCAGATTTCACCTCCCAGCACCTCTCCCTAATTATGATGAGCTGCAAAAGGAAGGGAAGGTGAGTACTGCCACTTCTCTTACAAATGACTTGCTGCTCCCACGCACCCATAACCAGAGTCTCCGTGATCTGCGTGGAGGATGATGCATTTGGGAGAAGGAGGGGGTAGCTGTGCCACACACCTGCCTGGCTCTGAGCACCCCCAGAAGCTCTGCAGCAGCAGGCACTTCACCTGTAGCAACCGATTGGTTGCACAGCCACAGCTCGTTAGCCCCACGACCTGATCTAAAAGTGAAGTGGCAGCATGAGCAGCATGGGCTTTGACAACTGCTGACACAACATGCTAAATTCTAGGGTGAAAGAAGTTGCACTGATACCCCCTCTCCAAGCAAATCCAAGAATGTACTAATTCCAATTTAATCTCTTTTTTTTTCTGTCTAACGATAAATAAAACACCATCTTTGAGGAAAAAAAGAGTGGTGAGGCAAAATCAAGTAAGATTTCTGGTATTTCCCATGAATCATTCCAGAAAACAAATTATTTCTTTTCAGCCTCTCACACAGACACTCGTGACTCTGCAGTTAGAATAAAGTACAGTGACACTGCACTTACTCTAAGACAGTTACTGAACCTCATGCTGAATTAGCATGACACTCAACAAACAGAATTTGGTAACCTACAGAACAAACCACAAAGTCACACTGATTCCTGCATTCCTATGAAGGGTCTAATGTAGAATACCTTCAATAATATCAACTATAATCTCTCTTACAGAGAGATTGCATAAAAGAGCTGATACTTGTTTCCCAAACTTAAAGAACTGCCAAGTGTTGCTCTATTAAGACTACTCAGAACATTTATTATATCCCTGAGGAAAAAAAAAAAAGGTAAAGCTGATAATTAACTTGTTATACCTGGAGCTATTACCTTTGGTTTGAGTGAAAGACCATAGTGCTGCAGTGCTTCTTGCTCCATATGTATCCACACAAACATCAAACCAGAGAGCACCAGTGGAAACAGAGCTTCATACCTGAAAAGTAGCATAATAATCTAGTAAGTGCAGTCACTAACATCTATGTAACATCAAACACTGACAGGTTTCATTCTTCTTTGCACAAACAATATGCCAAACACCTAATGGCATTCTCCCCTCTCTTTTCCCATTTCTGAGTAACATCCACAGTTGGTTGAAGTTGTCCTTATCTCGACTCCTGAGCCTCTCAATATATATCTTTTCTCCCCTGTCCAGCAGAAAAGGGGAATGACAGAGCAGCTTTGGTGGGTGTCTGGCCTCCAGCCAGGGTCAAACCACCACACCAGCCTGAAAGTGTAGAACATTTATCCTACAGCCAGGACAGGCTCAAAAGGCTGAGTGTACGAGTGTGCATGTGGATCAAAATCTTAAAGGGGGAAGTGTGAGGAAGGGGAGGCAGGAGGTGAAAATAAGTAAAAATGCTTCATCTGAAATGAGAGTATCCACAAAAGGCAGCTATTGCAAAATGTCTGCTCTAAGATATTTTATTCCACTTAATTTTCCAGTGTAATTAAATCCAGAGGATAAGTGGGAGGGGAGGTGGAAAGAATGGTTCCCATACTCCCCATTAATTATGCTTTTAAGAACAACTGAGTTTGGAAAAAAAAAAGGGGTTGGCTAACACAGTGTTTTCTTCATTTACAAGCTCTGAGGAATTGTCTTTTATCCAAAAAGAAACAAGCCCTACTCTTTATGGGGACTAGCATCCCTTTGCAAAAGGTACTTGCATGAAAACGTCTCTGGATAATATTTTCCTTTGGTTTAGGGCTACCTGTTTCCTCTCACATGTCATTTAAGCCATGACTAGACATCAGTACTAAGCAGCTGGGAGAGAAGCCATTTCCTTTTGTTTGCAAGCAGAAGTGTGTCCCAAAGCAACAAAAGGCATAAACTAAATTGAACTTTCTTATTTTGGTGCAAGATTGTTTGAATACATACCCTTCCAGCCACTGCTAGCTGAAAGGAGTGTTTATAATACAAGGAGAAATATGGAAGGTTCCCCTGAGACCTTATTTAGGGAACTAACACAAACAAGGAGACTACAGCTGGAAGGACAAGTTGGACCTCTGATAGAAATGTTCATGAGATTCAGCAGACAGTTTCATAATTAGCCCTTGATTTTCATGTTAGATCAATCCAAACAGAGTGAGAAAGAAGTACCCTGTGCTGAGGAGCAGGTAGGTGGACATCAGGGAGAGCAATATGCTGAACAGTCGCTGCAAGAGAAACGTGGGGCTCAGGAATGGCACCACCAAGGAAGAAACTGCAATAAAGAGAGATCCATCAGTTACCACATGCAAAACATTTCATCCTCAGTAACAAGAGAATGTTCTTCAAATCTTGATGCTTCATGTAGAGAAATTCAATACTGGTCATATCTGCCCTACTTTTCAGAAGTTCCTTTTGCTAAAGAAAACCCAATGTTTGGAGTGTTTAATATTTATCAAAAGTAATTTTGAGTTGCTATCATGTTAATTCGCTAGCTTTCTAGTTTACAACCCCAATAGTAATTTCCCATGAACTGATGTTCCTTTAAGATACTACAAAAGCACCATCCAAAAAACTGACTGTTTAATATGACTCTAAGCACCACTTACCATGGCCCTGAGGACCTCCTACAACTCAAAGGCTGCAGTTACAGAGCCATCGCTCCACTGGATTAGGTTAGGAAACTTGCCATGTTTTGAGCTGCAACTTAAAATACTGGCAGTACAGATACATAAACTATTGCCTTATCAGCTTCTCTACTATGAAAGGTTTAAAACAGGAACATTTAAGGAACTACAGGGGGCCATATCTGTTGTGATTCATGCCTCTTGCCTTTGCCGTGTAACACATTTCTCTAAAGCAAGTTGGGCACCATAAGACCTGCGTGTTGCTCCTTGCTCAACTGCCCAGCCAGCCCTGGTGAGCTGTCCCTAAAGAGACTCCACTAGCTGGGGAACTTCTGCAGGTGAGTTCAGGGCTCAGTGGTTTGCAGGTGGTGAGGACAGCTGGGAAGAGGGGAAATGGGCTACTGGAGGAGTAAGGAGGAAGAAAAGCAGAGGAGAAGTAGCCAGTGCTTGAAGCAAGGCAAGGGAGAAATAAAAGCACTGCAGTGATATCTTTAAGCCTGATTTTTTTAAATATATGAATTTTATGTCTTTATAAAGAAGTACATTAACAAAAAACAGTGGTGTGATTCTTCACTGCTGTATAGTGCCCCCACATTACTGAATTGCTCAAAGACTCCAACTGTAAGGCATGTTTAATAATCACTCTATTAAGGAACAGAAATAAAACCATAATATATGCAAAGTGCTTACTTCTTTTTATTGTCATAGTATACTGCAGTACTTACAGTAAACATATTGACAAGAGAGGGGGGGACTGTTTCTAAAACCTATGGGTTGACACATTTTATTTCTTGGCTTTCAGCCTTGGCCACTGCTACAGTTGTAAGCGACTTCATTTCAAGGGTGCTTCAGCCTTTCAGCATCACTTGTAGTTTTCTATAGCTAAAGGATGCCTGTCTCAAGGAGGAACTCCAGGGACCGCCCCACAAGATAGAACAGCTGAAAAGAAATTCAGTGTGGCAACCGGCCTCCGTGAATGACAGATGTGTATTGCTCCCTGAGCACAATCATAGATTGAGTGGATGGTAGATGGCAATTAGCCATTTCCTTCCATCTCTGAAGTGACACATCGGATATTAACCATCAAAAGACCTGCAGGTTTCTGCCTGACCTAGACAAATCTCTGCATGTCCCCTCTGCACTCAGTTGTGACCCCGAATTCCTGCAAAAAATTTCGCAAGTTGCTACACTGTTGGATGAGAAACTTAACATGAGCCAGCAGTGTGCTCTTGCAGCTCGCAAGGCCAATGGTGTCCTGGGCTCCATCAGAAGAGGGGTGGCCAGCAGGGACAGGGAGGTGATTGTCCCTCTCTACTCTGTCCTTGTGAGGCCCCATCTGGAGTACTGTGTCCAGATCTGGGGCCCCCAATACAAGAAGGCTGTGGAACTGTTGGAGAGGGTTCAGAGGAGGGCCACGAAGATGATTAGAGGGCTGGAGCACCTCCCCCACGAAGAGAGGCTGAGGGAGCTGGGCTTGTTCAGTCTGGAGAAGAGAAGGCTGTAGGGGGACCTCATTGCAGCCTTCCAGTACCTGAAGGGAGCTTATAAGCAGGAGGGGATTCAACTTTTTAAAAGGATAGACAATGACAGGACAAGGGGGAACGGATTAAAACTAAAGGAAGGAAGGTTTAGATTAGATATTAGGGGGAAGTTTTTTACAGAAAGAGTGGTGAGGTGCTGGAACAGGCTGCCCAGAGAGGTAGTGGATGCCCTGTCCCTGGAAGTGTTCAAGGCCAGGTTGGATGGGGCCCTGGGCAACCTAGTGTAGATCCAGGCCTGAGGTTGGTGGCCCTGCCTGTGGCAGGGGGGTTGGAGCTCTGTGATCCTTGGGGTCCCTTCCAACTCATACCATTCTATGATTCTATTATTTCCACTGATGAAAAACTTTAAAAACCAGCATGCATTTGTTTAGAAATATCTGCTAACATAAAGGTGGTTCTGAAGAACACAGGAAGCAGCTGGATTAACTTTCTGACTCCTGGTTTTATGTTTGTGGTTAAGGTAAGCTGCACCAACCAGGCAGTGTAACAGCTAAAGCCACCTGGACAAAGGTCTGCCAGAACCCACCACCACTAACTCATTTGACTGATTCTCAAAAAAACAGTCTTTCTTCAAACAAATAATGTTATGCCTACATAAAGCTTTAAACAAGGCAGACTTCATATTCATCAGAATGAATAGCTGAGGAGTCTCATGTCCAGCTTATCGCTATTATGAACGAATACTGGTAACTGCATTTCTTACTGTATAAATACACAGAGCAGTGCAAAGTGAGGGTGCAACAAGTAACCATGTCATTCCTCCACAACTCAGTAAAAAGATGAAGAGGAGTTTGACTACCTCTGATGTCTCCCACCTTGGAAAACCTATAGTAGCTTTAATTCTTACAATGTCACACTTGTGGTAGATGCTTGTGATGAGAGATACAAGCTGTGGTTATGCTAGTGACAGTGACAGGGCATTTCCCTACAACAGGACTATCCAGGATATGTTGGATGCCTTGGCTTTTTACCTGCTTAGTTCTGTGTTTAATTATGTAAAGCAACTACCTTGTATATATATCCATTTAAAATTATTACTTCCAGTCTGAAAGCTTATGCTAAAATATTCACTACCAAAATGGGAGCCAATAGACTTTCAAGTACATACAGTTTACTTCTCTTGTAGGTTTCTTTTTAGCATAGAAGCATCACCCAGAGCAAAGAGAGTTTCTAATAGATTTCTTCCTCACAACCCTAGACCTCTCTGCCCAAATCATCTCTCAGATGAAAAACATTTTTCTCTTACCCTTATACAGGAGAGAAAGATAACCTTTACCCTCAATCCCTGCTCCGCTAAGCCAAGCAGGACATCTTTGATTTCATCAACGTTTCAACTACAAGGAATTCATCCACACAGAGATCTCCCATTATCTTGGCAGGCTATGAAGAGTTTGGAAAGCAGAATGTAAAGGAAAACGCTCCAAAGAAAACTACGTTAGAGAGAGAGCGTTGCTCACACACACTGATCACAACCAGTGCTATTCATCTTGAATCCCTTTGCTCAAACAGAAGCAGGACTGCTAAAACTGACAAGATCTGCTTAAATTAAAGCACCACCACCAGTACAGAAACACACAGAATATACAAGACATTCAGCAACTGGATAGCCAGAGCTGCAACTCTTCCATTAAGCAATCTTTAAATTCCTGGTCCTGACTTTCAGCAAAGAGCTAACTTAAAACTTTGTGTGAGATACGTTTAGGTGTAAAGCAAATCCCACCTTCCAGATCACTCAGGATAAACAGTGCCTAACATCATCTAATGGAGCTCTACAGAAATTATTTTATAGCTGAAATACCAAAGGTGTTGCTTTACTGTAGTCCATAACCCAGTGATAATTACATTTGCTCTGTTTAATCTTAAGATTTTTAAAGTAGTGAAAAATCTACACCCTTGGACGTTTTCTTTAATAATTAGGCCGTAACAGGTATCAAACATACATTATCATTAGTTCACAGATGTTTTGCAAGGCAGTTCTGAAAAGCACTTCCATACCCCAAGGTTCCTCACCATCAGCTGCAAATTCAAGTTTCAACTCAATGGAAATACAGCAATAATCTTTCCTCAGTTCCCCAGGCTTAACTAGATTGCTCACACAACATATCACCCTTATCTGGCTCCAAGTGACACAAACAGTGACACCACATCCCTGAAAGGAGCATCCAGGATATTCAGAATATTCAAAAGAAAAGATAACAATATTTGTAAATTTAAGTAGTTTGCATTTTATTACAAACACACAAAGAATTAGTATTTTAAAGGACTTTCAAACACATCCCTCAAAAAACCTCAGGAAAGAACAGTGACTGCATATAAGAACTCCTAGGAGTGATACAGAAGAACATGTGCAGAAATGAGCTGTTATAAAAAAGTGTGGCTGCCCCTCACCCAACTGAAAACCCCACAAAGCATCAGCATACAAGTTTGGGAGGGAAGATGTTCTTACCTAGAGTCATCCAGCTAATAATTTGATTCAATACAGGCAATCCTTGCTTGTTCTTAAGACTGTCATGGGTACTGCTCACAACGTAGGTTGAAAGTGCAATAGTCAACATCTAGAAAGAAGAATCAGACAGTGAAACATGATTAACTTATGGATCTCTGCCATCCTATAGTAAATATATAAACATGCTTAAGAGTTGCATAAACTCATCTGAATTGACTTAAGGCAGAGCAAATCTGGTATGCAGTGTCAACTTTCCAGCTGTTCACAGTTTGTGCTTTTCAAAACTTCATTCTAGGTTTGGGGGTTTTTTTATTCTTGTTATTTGTGGTATTTTTCAACAGTTTAAACAAGTACCCTGGACCACTGATTTGACATGATAGGCTCTTTGTCAAGGTTAACTCCTTAAACACTCACGTAAAACACAGAAAACATATGCCTCCAGTTTTCTGAGGAGCACCTGTCCTCAAACAGCAACCATGAAGAACTAGCAGAACCTCTGGCTTCGCTGCAGGATCAGGTACAGGGTGAAGGGGAATGCTAGTTAAAGCAAGAGCTTTGCATGGGCACACAGCTCCTGTAAGAAGAGATGGCAGCAGCAGAGCAGATTTGAGATGGATTTTATGAGATGGAAAGAAGCTGCCATCTTAGCAGACTGTTCAAATGAAACTGAACCACCTGAAGCAGAGCCCTCTGCCTTAGAGAAGCAGTGAAGTCAAGAGACACCATTCAGTCACCAAGTAGGTGCAAAAACCCTTAGCAAAATCACCCCATGAGTCAGTTTTGAAAGATGACAATTATCCAAGAAAAGGCTTGAGCCAACTTTTCCATTACTGCTATTTATTCACAGCTCTGCAGTTCCACTAAAAGGCAAATCAAGCATGCATGGTACTTTGCAAACGTGCTTTAAAACCGCATTACAAGATATAATTGCTGTTGTAGCTTTTGTAGAGTAAAGTAACTACACAGTATTCACATCCATCACTCTTTACCATATGAATAGCTGCCATACCCCTGACAGATGCAGTGGTCCCTGGCCCAGAGGATACCCTTAGCAGTCAGCATTGGTTTTTGGCCCTGTTTCACAGGTGCTCAGTATCTGCTGCTTCTATTTAATTTCAGGCCACAAGAACACATAACTTGTATTTCCCTGTGACAACAATAAGCTAGGTCAAAGCACTAAGCCTCCAAAAGCTCAGGGAATTGGCCCCTGTAGACTTCTGATATTTATTTGGGATGCTTTTGCAGTATTCAGGCCAGAACTCTCCCCTTTGATATATCTTTTCAACTTCTTTTAGTGTCATGAGCTCTGCTATCCCCAGTCGCAGCTGAAGTCACTTTGCACTCACTTTATGTCATCTCCCACAATACATCATCTGCCTTGGAAGGCTTGTGATGACCTGAGCACGCTAGTAAACCAAATTTACTGTTGGTAGATATATGCCAGTCTCCAGGGAAGGGCCCAGCATCTGCTTTTGAGACTCCTGTGTTGGCAGCTTAAATCATGTTCCAACTGCTTTCAGCTTTCACCAACATCTCCAGGACTCCTGAACTGCACAGACTCAACTCAGATGCAAACTGAGGATAACTTGGCCTAACACTGGAACTAATGGGAGCAGCAACTGGTCTACACCTATGAAACTTCTGGAAAAGTGAAACTGGTGTTAACTTCAGGAGGGAAAAAAGAAAAAAAAAGGAAAAAGTTGTACAGTAAGCACGGCGGCAGTCTAGCTGATGGATTAGAACTAACTCCAGCCGCCACCATTCCTGAAGATGACTTCTCAAAGATAGAAACAGCATTAATCAAAAAACAATTTTCTCCTTGCCACAGCAAACAAAATTCAGCAAAAAAAAAGTTATTCCTGCTTTAATAATATCAAGAGACAACCTGAGACAATTTTCAGAAACTGAGGGTGTAATTAGCACCTTCTGCCTCAAGCAGACAGTGACATGTATCACAGCTTCAAAATTTCACCTAAACATAAGATTTTGTAACAGCAAGGTCAACATAACCATATGAGGTTACTCAAGCTTGCAGTTTTACTTTTTAGAATGTCTGTAGTTACACACTTTCACTGAAAAAAATCTTTTTGATCATGCTGTTTGGTTGTCTGGGACTTTCTTCATTAAGGCTAATATCTATGCTAGAGATCAATAGTGTCTAGGTACAAAAAACCCAGTGAATCAATTTAAATGGCCTCTCAGATCCATACAGGTACGTAGCTCATAGTCAATTGCTAAGGTGGACACTCTGACCCATTCGTGGAGAAACCAACACAAACACACATAGTTCAGGACCAGATCAAAGGAAAGGATCTTTTCTGTGGAAGACTACATGCAAACTGGCAGGTTTTTTCTTTTGTTTTTTCTTTTTTTTTTTCCTTTTGCCAACTGACAGGGTCTCTGCCAATCTGGGTTTCTTTTTGACCAGTAAATGTAATGGAACAAGCTTTGTTCCTTACCAGGCATATTTTCACTACAGGCTAATTCCCAGATCAAAAAGGAAGCTCACTTGCACAAGAAAGAAGAAAGTGGTCTTCATGAGAGAAAAAGAATCATCATAAACACAACAAAAAGCCTAGGCTGTGCTGAATCCCTCTCTTTCTTGCACTGAAATAGGAAGGGAACTGAAAAGGGAAGTGTTTTCATTTAGATGCAATTCCAAAACAAATTGCAAAGAACAATTCAGGCAACAAGAATTACTTGAGCCTTTGGGAAATACTACATTATTTCTTGAATGAAAATGCATCTCATCCTAAATGAACAGATGAAAAAAACTGAGGTGAGGTGAAATGAAAGATTTAAGAGGGTTCTTGCACACAGACACTATCAAAACAAAGAGGAAAAGGATTTAAATAAAAGGAGTCAGGGCATCCTGATCACAGAAGTGAGAAGTTTGGTTAGATCAGTAGGCTTTTTGCTAAAAGGGAAAATGAACTAGTAACACCCCAGCCATTCCTTCTCCATTGTGTCATTCAAAGTCAGAGCCAACCCTATCAAAGCAGTTAGCAGAGGTGCTAAGGGAATCCCAAGACAAACCATAGAGAGTATGAGGAGGGGATACCGTATTTTCCCTTCCGTTTCACTTAATACTTGCCAGGAAAGTGGCACACAGAGAAGTCAGACCTGTACAAAATGAATCTATCTTCTCATTCTCTAAAACAAAGGAACATCAACCAACCAATCTTAGTTTCCTGTCTAGGAAGGAACAACGCTATCAGAGGAACACATAGGCTTCAGTGACTGCCTTCAAACAACACGTGTGAGGGAGTTGCAAAATCTACTCTTTAAAAACCCCTTGTCAGATGCAAAGCAGGAACCTAACCATGTGTGCTTATGTATCTGAGTATCAGTGCCTTGATCACTGTCTGTCATCGCAAGTTTCATCTGATTAGAGGATTCATTTTACCCTTAAAACTGCCTGGGTGCTGTAAATCAAAACTCACGTGCCAGAATTTCTGAATATTACCCCCTTCTTCCCTGTGTCCACTGAAAACTCAAAAGAAAAAGGAGACCAAGGGAATTCTACTGCTCTTATGACATTTTCCTTTTGTATTCCTGCACGTTTCAAAGCAACTAAATGCAATTTAACTTCAAAACAAGTTATTTACTTAAATATGCAATGCCTCTGTAATGTCCTTTCCCCCCCATCTCAGTCTGAATTATCTCCCCTTCCAATCCTTTCCTTACCCAGAGTGTGAACAGTAGAACCCACGTTTTCCATTCCCAAGCAAGCTTTTGAAATAAAACTCTAATAGAGACTAGTAATTAGATGTCACTATTGTAAAATCTCTTCTGATTAAGAAGCAATTTGAGGACCTTTATGATCTTCTTAAAGGTTGGGAGAAAAATGAAAATGTTACTCCTTGAACAAGCAGGCAGAACACTTTCAGCTAATTAAGTATCTCAGGGCAATGTGAGTGAATTTCTGATTCTCTAAGGTTGGCTCAAGAACAGCCTGGCATTACTGTTTGACTACAGATCTGTTTCATCATCATTTCTGCGCTTCTCCACAAAGTGGAGACATGCAGACGCTGCAGTAGTTGTGTGGTGAGTTGTGGTGAGGTATTTAAGAGACACATAAATGTGGTGCTTGGGGACACGGTTTAGTGGTTGCACTTGGCTAGGTTACCGGTTGGGCTCAATGATCTTAAAGGTCTTTTCCTACCAAAATGATTCTATGACTCCTCACCACACAAAATAAACACTCAGCTAGTTCCTGAGCTGCTCCACCTCCCAGCCAACCTCCACAGTTATACATGGAGCATGACATCATATGGTACAGAGTATCCTCCTGGCCCCTTTGGGTCAGCTGTCCTGGCTTCTGGACTCTTGGGTGTCCCCCGCCTTCTCGTTGGCAGGCCCGTATGAGAAGCTGAAAAGTCCCTGAGTGCTTAGCAACAGCTAAAACATCAGTGTGCTATCAACATTATTCTCATCTTACATCCAAAACACAGCACTCTACCAGCTGCTAGAATGAGTCTTAACTCTACCTCCATGGAAACCAGGACAACAGCTAACCTGGAAAAGTTAAGAGAAACCACGAGGACATTACACATGTGTGTGCACTCAGGTAAAGGCCTTCTAATCATTCGTTGCTTTTTACCCTCCTCCTCTCAGCCAGTCTGATCTCCATACCTAAATCACTGATACAATGAATGCATTGCTTAGCTCAGTAAGACATTAGCACATAAGTCATAACCAATGAAGCTGGTCCTGAAATAAAAAACATTATCTTGCCATAACTTGTTTTCTTTTTAAAAAAGAGGACAGCAGACATGCAAGGTATTATTAGAAACTTAAGTCTCTCTAGAACTTAATTATCACTTACTATGAAAAGACCTATTTCATGAAGCTATAAAGAAAAAATTATCTCATCTTTCCTCTGAAAGAAGATCAAACCAACAGAAAACCAGCTCTGTATCAGTCTCACATTGTTATTCAACAGCCAGAAACTGGAAAGAACCCCTGAACCAGCAAACCTGCCCTTAGCATGCAAGTGCAATTCCTATAAAGGTTACTGGAATTAACACACACAGACTGAAGGCAGGACAAACACTCAAACTTTCCAAGCATCAACATATGCATGCACATCTATGTATCAATACACAAATACATACAGCATGAGCTTTTGGGAACACAGCATTATTATACTTCAAAATGCGTATTATCATGAGCACAGGGTCTTCTTGAAATAGTCAAGGGGTGGTAAAATATTAGGAACAATAATTTTCTTCTTGAAGATTGTGGCCTTGGTAGGAACATGTTCTTAGAAAATACGTAAAACATTTGCACGTACAAACCATCTAACATTCAGAATTACTGAAAAGTAGCAACTGACCTGATAAAAATGTACTTTCATATCTTCATTATTTCTGTATCTATTTTCACTTTTACAAAAAGATGGCAATGAGAAGCAAGAGATCAAGAGAGTCAGCAAGCCAGCTGCTATTCTGTAATAACAAAAGAACGATAAAATCCCAGTAAGTATCATCAAAAGTTTCAGGAAAGTTTCATAGACATGTTCTTCACTAAGATGAAATAATTCATTACAGTATCAAGACTGAATAAATTAAGGAAACTACAATATCCAGCTTCAGAAAAACAAAATGCAACCCAGCATCAAGTTTGGGGTTGTTTTTTTTTTGTTTTGTTTTGTTTTTTTTTTTTTTTTTTTGGAGTGGGCTGTTTGGGGTTTGGTTTATTTTCTATTTGTGGTGGCTAAGGCCTTTTTTATTTTTAATTGGGAAGTATTTGTGTTTTGGGTTGGTTTTTTGGGTTTTTTTTTAAATACAAATTTGCCATCCACAAATACAGTCATGTTCTCTTCATGGTAGTGGCAAAAATCTCTGTTTTGGCTACATGTCACTCACAGTTTTAAGGTACTTTTAATTACATCCAAATGTTACTATCACTGTTACTACTTTGAACAAAATAGTAACAGTGATCAGTGGTTTCAAGGTCTGTCATCTATCAGTGTACTGGTATTTAAACATAGTTATGGTTTTGATTGTAATGGTGGTGTAACAGCAAGATTAAGAGGAAAACTGTCACTCATCACAAACACAGAAAAAATACTGCTTGGTATTACTAAGGAGTCTGTTAATTATGACAGTATCCCAAAATAACAGACACTATTCACTAAAAGATCGATACTAACACCACCTCCCTTCAGTCATCGAGCAACCGAACTATGAGGCAGCAGCAATTTTTGCCAGCATTCCTGTCATGCTACAACCTTGACGTAATCCAATGACACTGCCCTTGCTTCCACTTGTCACTCGGCATCTCCACTGGGAAACTACTGACAAAAGTGTCCATTTCTGACTGCTCCACTCGTGTTTCCTCAGGCATAACAAAAGAATGTACAAATACCCCGTATTTGCTAAAATCAGGCTACGTGGGTGTGTCACAATAGCAATTTTCAATTACTATCTAACCAATATGGGAACACTGTTGCAGGCTACTCATTCACAGCATGGAGGCTGGAAGGTATCTCTGGAGATCAGTTTAGTCCAACTCCCTTCTCAAAGCAGTGCTGACTTCAGCAGGCTGCTCAGGGTCATCTTTAGCTGGGTGTTGAATACTTCCACTGGTGGAGATAATCCACAACTTCTCTGGAGGCATGTTCACTGTTGATTTCCTTCAGCATAAAAAAGCTTTTTGCTTATATTTAAATGGAATTTCCTGTATCTGTATTTTTCCCCCATTTCTTAGTTGTTCAGCAGACACGGGTAAGAATGTCTTCTTTACTCTTCTCCCCCTGACAGGTATCTATATACATTGATAACATCGTCCTGAGTCCTCTATTTTCCTGAATAACCAGTTCCAGCTCTTTCAATCTCTCATTCAGGATAAGCAGTCCCAGCTCTCAGTCTCCTGTGACAGATGCTCTAATCCCTTACTCATCTTAATGGCCATTCTCATGACCTGGTCCAGTATGTCCACATCTCTCTGGAAAGTTCTCTCCAGAACTAGACACAACACTTTCAGATGCATCTCATCAGGGCTGTGTAAACAGGAGTAATCACCTTCCTCATCATTATCCTGGTGATGCCAAGGATAGCATTGGCCTTTCCTGCTTGTTGTCAAAACAGTCTCCTCCAGCCTGTTCAGATGCATGGAAATTATTCCTGCTCAAGCACCAGACTTTGCACTTCCCTTTTCTGAACTTCATGAGTTTCCTGTCTGCCCATTTCTCCAGCCTGTTGAGGTCTCTTGAAGGGCAGAATGCTGATCTGCTGCATCAACTTCTCCCAGTGTTGTACTGCCTACAAACTAGCTGAAGGTACATTGTCCCATCATCTAGGTCACTAATGGAGATGTTAACACAGTACAGGCCCCAGTACCAACCCCTACTACGCACCACTAGTCACTGGCCTCCCACTGCACTTCATGCCACGGATCACAGTCCTTTGAAGTTGTCAGTTTAGCCTGTTTCCAGTCCACCCTGCTGATCAGTTTGTACATGAAGATGTTATGGGAGATTACAAAAATCCTTGCTGAAGTCAAAAGAAACAACATTCACTGCTCTCCCCTGGCTCACTGAGCCAGCCTTCTTACCTTAGAAGGCTATGAGGTTGGCCAAACATAACTTACCCTTGATAAATTCAAGCTGACTACTCCCAATCACCTTCTTGTCCGTCCTGAGTTTAGAAATGGCTTGCTTCCAGGACTAGTTGCTCAAGTACCTTTCCAGGGATTAAGGTAAGGTTGACTGGTGCGATCCTCTGTCTTGCCTTTCCCAAAACTAGCAGTGAGAACATCTGCTTTCTTCCAGTCCTCAGGAGCTTCTCCCACGAGCCTTTGCCACAACTCTTCAATGACTGTAACAGTGACTTCGGCCAGCTCCCTCAGCTCTCTGGGTGTACCCCACCAGGGCCATAGATGCACATATGTGCAAGTTGTTTAAGTGCTCCCTAACCTGCTCCTCCTTGCACTAAGGCTTTCCCACAGGTTTCAGCAGTCTGAAGGCTGGGGTTCCTGATGGCCAGTCTTAGCAGTAAAGATAGAGGCAGAAGGCCTTAGCCTTTTCCATGTCCCAGTCAGCAGCAGGGCCACAGTTTCCCTACTCTCCTTTTTGTGGCTCTATGCGGTCTTGCTGCACTTTATATCCCATACCAGATTCAACTCCAGGAGAGCTTTGGTTTTCCTAACCTATCCTGAATATTCAGACAGCATCTCTTATGTTCCTCCTGGGTCATCTGACCCTGCTTTCACCTCCTGTATGCTTCTTTTTTATGACTGAGTTGAGTCAGGAGCTCCCTGTTCGTACCATACAAGTTTTATTAATGTACTGAAGCAGCCCTGACCTGACATATAGCTCCACTGCTCAAGAACAGATTTAATAAATGCACCCATTTCTCACTGGCACTCTAATTTCTCCCTCCTGTATCTTCTCTCCCAGCATCTCCTTCATCTTCAATATCCTAAAGTGTCACATATGCATATATTTTTAATTGTTGCTTCAAGCCTTTTCAGCTTCAAAACCCCCTTGACAAGATTCAGACAGGCACAAACTGTTTCAGAGGTACAACGTTACATTGCAAGAATAAATAGGAAGATGTACAGCCTCAGTAAGTTGAATGTAAAGAAGTGTTAGGGAGAAAATCTGAGGGTAATTTAATGCCATTTTGATATCTAAGCTATGTTTATGTGTTCTGAAGAACAAAAAAAAACCCTACCAGTTTGGACCAGCAGAAATACATACATGTTTATATACATCTGAGAGGTTGTCATACAGCCAAAGCAGATTTATCCCAAATATTTCTAATGTGCCCAAGCATCACAACTAAGATGGGTTTTCAATAAATGGATTTAAAACACAGTAAGAAAATATTGAGGCAGAATGTCAGTAATTTTGGAAATATCCAGGCTCCTAAGTCTGTCTGCAATCAAATATTGCTGCTCAAATCCCATATTCTACTGAGGATCAGGCACCCTGGCTCTGATGGGGCACAGTATGTTCTGTCAGACAGTAGGAGGAGCTGCTGCAGTCTCTAGGTCAACTCAAGTCTCTGCAGTAACCACAGCAATACCACAAGCCTAATGCCTTCATGCCAACCAACTGGACTGCATCTAGATGAATGATTTAAGATGAAAGAGTACCTCACAAGAGGAGATACAACAGACAACAAAAATATACCAGAAAAATGCAAATTAACAACTGTAGAAAAACAGGCAAGGGACACTAGAAAGGAAGACACAAAAAAGATAAGCAGAAGTGGAAAAATAGACAAAGGAGACACTGAGGAAGGAAAGAGCCCTGCCTATGTTATTTGTTCTATTTCCCTGAGTACTTCATTAGGTACAGAGTGCTATTCAAAATTCAAATTATTCCAAGTTAGACAGAGGAATTCAGAAAGATGCCGTCAAAGTAAATTGCTTTTGAATAAATGTTCTTATTGACGTATGTGAGTGCTATTTACCATTTGCCCCAGTGAAGCTCCTCCTTTAATGATGACCTTTATTTTAATGTAAAGTTTGCATTTTTGTATTGTGCGAAATGTTTCCCTCTACAGGAAATTCCAGAATAATGCAAAGAGAAAGTGGATGTAGAAAAAGAATTATAAGTCTATTCTCGTTCACATTAGTGAGTAACTGAGGTCTCTATAATCACGTTATTTAAATTCTGAATTTCAATACCTGTCTTGGCCAGCTTTCAATAATACAATTCCTCACATACATCAAAAGTCAGCCTAAATTTTGAATATCAAAGAGGGAAATAAGTTTGAAGAGCAAGACGATATTCTTACACCAGAGGAATGTTTGGTTCTCTTCCTACAACAGGCATTAAAGGAAATATTGCCAGAAGCAGACACAGAAGAGTCCAGATCAATGCTGTTGTCTAAAAGAAGGGGAAAAAAAAGAAAAAAAAAAAAAAAAGGATTTTTGTGGAGGTCATGTGGACAGACAATTGTCTAATCAGAAAAAAATACTTCAGCGAACTAGTGATGGTCAGTACCACCTCCCACCGGCAGAAAAGCCTCACACGTATCAAGAGTCAAAGTAACTGAAGGAAGGGCACAGGGTCCTCGGTATTACAGCCCTTCAACTTAACACAGAAAAGAATCTAATTTACACAGCTGTCAAAATCCTATCAAAGACAATGAAAATTAAAGCTAAGCTTATACTTAAAAGCACTTTCTCCAAGCGTGGCCTTCACACACACCGCAGTAGCCAGAAAGCTGATGAGTAACCTTACAGAAGCAGCGAATGAAACTAATCTCATCAGAGTTTGCAGCAGCTAACTAATCGCCTGTTCTCTAGCAACAGGGTAACATGTTCCAGCCTTTGAATCTGAATGCCATTTGATTTAACCACCGTAATCATCTAAGTGGTTCTCTAAATTCTGTGCTATCCTAGGTACTTTACTTTAAATAAAGACATTAAGAGCTGTATCGCTTGCGTTCGAAAACCAAGTCGAATTCAAGTTCCTGAAAGGAAATTTTCAGGGCTACAAACCATCTTTTGTGTATACTCAACTTTAAGACAAGTTACTTGATTACTCAAATACAGTTAAGAAAAAAACACCCCAAATAACAACCATCCATCCTGACAGTTCTTGCAGAGCAAAACTTAACAATTTGATTTTTTTAAAATTAAAATGTTAATGTTACCTCAGAACTAGAGGTTATAGGTATCCTGTGAAATAGGAGATATTTAAATAAGCTAATGGAAGAAATGTTTCTTATGTTAAAAGGTTGTGCCACTTCACACCCATATCGACAAAGGTGGAGGGTTTCTTCCTACAGAAAGCTGCCTCTGAGGAACAATGCATGCCATCTGATTGCACAGAATAATGGACAGGTTTTAGTTATCTTTTTTTCACTAAATGATGATTTTGCTTGAATGGTGTCACTTTCACCAATCCCACATGCCAAGACTTTTGCCACTGGGACAATCTGATTCATGCCGTGCCTTTGACATGATTTTAAGTCAAGCATTTCGAAATTCTCATTAACAACAGAAAACTGCTAAATCACAGCTACCCCCAAAATTCTTCAGCAGTCTTAATACTTATCTTGTATAACAGACCTACCCAGATTGTACGAACCTCCCTTGCCTTGCTACATTTTGCTCATGACAGGCCAGGATAAGAGTGTAATTGAACAAGCATCTAAAGCAGCCTTCCAAACGGACCAGTCCCCACACCATGAGATGCAATCAGCTGACAGCCATTTAAAATGCTCTTTTTAAGGAAAGTAACACAGTACCTTTGCTTGAACCCACAGCTGTGAGATCACTGGCCAGCCAGCAAAGACAAGAAGACCAACTGTAAGCGTAGAGCGGTAGAAAAAGCTGAAGACCTAATAAAATAAAATAAAATAGAGGTCTGAAAAACAAGCATACTAATAAAACATACAATTCCTCAAAGAAGTACAATGCTGTACCCTGTTGATATATCTGGATAAAATACTTACTAGTATTTCAATTCCCAGCGTACAAACCAAGAGGAATCCTACAGACTGAGTGATGTGAAATGACAAGAGATTTCTGGCAAGGTCTTGAATAACAGGAAGTCTGTTCAAAATGATGGATCAAGACAGTCATTATTTTTAAAAGACAGAAACAATATAGGATTTCACCTCTGAAGGGCACAGAGGGGGTCAGAGCACCAGAAACATTTCAAGCATTGCTGATCCTGCCTGCTGTTTGGAAACAGACAGGTGATGGCCTGTGGCTCTGTCTACCCAGCTTTACTTCATATAAAATCTACAACAAACCCTCCAGCTTTTCCCCATCCCATTTCTGGCACAACTTTGCCAGTATTTGGACAAGCTTCAGATTATTCTTTATCCAAATCAGCTCTGAGCTTATGAATATTTTTGGTTAACGTCCATCGTAACTGATGAAACATTCAGAAGCTTTAGAGAGAGAAAAAAAAAATCCCCAGTTAGCTTTTCCAGTTTTTTACAAGCCTGCTCATTATCTAACTGTGGTTGGTCTCATTTTCTCTGATTAATACCAAGTTGGTAGCTACAGAATTGCCAGGAGATTAGGCAAGTAACAGAAATCAGAAGCTAAGAAGTATTTTTGGATTTGGAGTAAAAGGAGACCCAAAAAAGACAAGGGTTTTTTTTCCAATCTCAGAGCACAATCCTCGATATGACAAACACATCTTTGCCACAAGCACATGGCAGGATCATACCATTTCAAAATCAGAGAAGAAAAGGAACAACCTGTCCCATTTTACAAAAGAAGTCAGTGCTTACAGGTATTTGCCCAAGATTTTAGCACCCTTTTGCTACACAGAACTAAGAACGTTTCAACTCGGAAAGACATTAATTTATTTTTGCTACTAGAAAAGATATCTTCTAGAATTGGCAGCTGTATCTGTCTGTTTGGAAGCTACTTTATATGTCAAGGAAAATATAAACCAGAGTCCTCTGGAATTTCTCAGGAAGCATTTCAGGAAATTTGATAAAATTATACCTGGCTTTTCCTCCCAAAGGTATGAAAAAAAAAGTCAACAAAAAGGAATTGTACACCCATTTTTAGAAAACATTCTCTGTAAACTGTATTCTTTACTTACTCTCTCACAACCGCATGCCATACTGGTACTGGCAAGAGACAGTATATGTAGTATGTCCAAGGACACGTTTGAATCCACAGGAAAAATATAATCATCATTCCAACAAAGGCAAAACTGTAGAAGAGTACAGTAGATTCCTGAAAAGAAAAAAAAAGTTGAACAAACATTCCTGAGACAGCAATAAAATGTCTTAATCTACACACTATTTTCCATTTGTTAGTTACACAGTAAAGCAAATGTTATTTTAACACAGCCACTCAAGCTGCCTTGTGTCTATGTACACAACTCCAGACCCTGTTTCCAACCAGATGAAAGAAAAAAACTCAAACCAACAGTAGGATTTGAAGATCTAATTCTAAATGTGTCTCTACATAAGGTCCTGCAGTAAAATCTGCACAGGCAAGGCATGCTGGTACGATCTGGAAGTCCCATGTTTCAATGCACTGGAAGCCAGAGAAATGGAAAGTAAGACCTCTCTCAAATTTAGAGTCTAAAAACAGACTTGGAGCACAACCTTTTGAGTTCAAGTTCATAGCTTTACTGTCAGAGCGTTTAATGAAAATTCCATTAGCACGTTTCCTCCTCCTGCTTGAGACAGTTGTAAGAGAAATAATTAAATTAAAATACAAAGTATTAACTCCTACTGGAAAAAACCCCAACGCAATTCTTCAGGATCTAGGCACAGCTACTGAAGGAGGCTTCCAACCAGCCTTCCACAGGAGAGATAGCTTTAATCAAAGAACCTACAATTTCCAAATACAACAGAGGTCTAGAGTTACATGGCGCTAAAAGGTTCCTAGCATAGAGCTGTTCTTATCCTTAATCATAACCCACAGTGTAATCAAAGACACACATGCTTGGACTGAGACAGCTGTAGGTAGGAACATCAAAGACAGAAACGAAATTTTTAAAATGGGCAACCTTGAACAGGTAGGCTAGCCCTGAATCATCAGGCAGCAGCAATCTTGTTTGTACAGAGGGGGACATTTAAACAATCACTCTGCATCTTCCTCTTCCTGGTCACTGAATCACTCTGCCTTATTTAGGGATATTACTGGTAATGGAACATTATGCACAAGTTTTAAATAAACAATTTTATCTTTACATATATCAACTTGACATAGCAAAGGCAGCTTTAGTGACTGAGCAGTCTTCAGTGTATTGGGTAGGTAATGACTGAAACCACTGTTTTCTTCTATGCAAGTGCCATTTTCTTTGAATGAGTTATGTACACAGATATGTGACTACATTAAATATGCTGAGAAGAAAAGATGTTCAATTAGCAGTTCACACCCACAGGTTAGCATTTTTTCTGGTTGCGTGTCCCCTTGCCCCCATACCTGACATACCACTGCCTTGATCTAAACTGACAGCAAACACAAGTCCTAAATGATTTTTAAGGCAGAATTTCTTCTAAGATATATATATATATATATATACACACCATTAAAGTAAGAAAAAATGCGTCACCTAGAAAGCTGACCTAATACAATTTCATTAGTTTTAGATTTGCTGACATGTAGACAGAATGAATATGTGTAGATATGATACGCACAGAATACAATTTATCATTAGATGAGAAAACACATACAATCAACGTTTTATTCCATATAGAGACATAAGTATTATAGAGTGCAATGTAGCTGGTCATGCATTGAAAATGGAAACCAGATTTGCATTTCCTGTGGATGTTTAAAAATAGATGAAAAGGTTAGACTTCTCACTAAGCAAAACAACACGCGAATTAAAAACAAAAGGATTCTGTGCCTCTTATGCTGCATATGAAAACTTTCAAAGATAATATAAGGGATATGCAGTTTCATTATTCAGAGGCTCCTTTCACGTTTTATAAGGCTGTGCTTTGCAGAAGACTATTTGTCAATGGTAGATTAGTTTCTCAGCAAAACTCTTTAAGTAGCTTCAATATTAGCTTTAAACCTAATAACTTCCATAGAGTAAAGCATTAGCGTCACACTGTGATCCCCAAAGTATTTAGAACACTAAAAAAAGGCTTCCACAGAAAAGGGCCTCTTACTAAAACTGAGGAAAGAAAAAGACAGAGCTAAGAAACCATGTTTTTTTAAGCAGTGTCACCAGCATAACATTTCTCTTCAATAAGTAAAATCAATATACCAAATGGAAATTTGAAGTCAACCAAAAATGTGAAGTTTCTACTAAATGTAGTTATTAATATGCCAAATACTCAGTCTATTTATTGTAATTATATTGTTCATCTCTAACATAACATGCATCTTGGATTATTTCTCCTCAGTTATTGGATGAAATAAATCCTAAATCATGCAGCACAGCACTTAAGAATATTTTCCATTTCAATTTTGTTTGATCATTTTCATTAAAGGCCAAGACTATCTCATTTCAGCCAGTAGTAAAAACCTCAAGATAGCATGATAGGAATTTTCTCACAGTAATATATCGAAGGCAGTAAAGATGCGAGGTAAGTGCTTATTCTAATTTACATTACCAAATGAAACAACTCCTTTTATTCTGAAACAAATTCTTGAAGTTTGAGAGAGTTGTCATCTCCTCCCACCATGGCTTTAATCCTTCTTTAATGAAATGCAAGCCTTTTGCCTGCTCATCTTTTTGAGGTTTTTTTTTCCTGAAGAATGACTGAAAGTAAACGAATTTCCCAGGATTTTGTATTTTGTGGGAAAAAAAAAAATCAAACCATGATAATGTCAAAATGAGCTTCCTTCATCTTTGAGGTCTTCTGCTGCAACCTTGCAAATCATGATGAGCAAGAGAGCAAGCTGATCTGTGAAACCACAGTACACCTTTCTATTAAAACAGGTTATACATTTTAAAAACACCATGATTGGACTGCACAGCCTCTGAAAACCGATTTCACATTGCCAAAGAGGAACAGGAATAAAATCATTTACGTGCTAATTTTTTTTTTTTGGAGGGGAGGGCTTACAGTAAAGAACCAGAATCAAAATCGAAGTCTGAAGCCTGTATTCTTCCAAACAAGTATTACTACAACTGTCCTGACTTTACTAAAACTAACTGGAAATTGACTTCTGGTTAAAAACAGACCGTCTAAATAGTTTTAAATCACTGTTTGCTTATGCTTGTGTTAGCATCTAGTAAAACCCACAGCTGAAGGAAGGACAAAAGTGAGAAAGCACAGTATTACTCAGATTTACACGGCTTCAGAACATCAGTCCTAATAAATGGGCTGAGCAGTAACATTACACAGGGCTGCAGTAGCTAGAAAACTCCACAGTTTGCCAGTTTCCACACGCAGTCAGAAGTGGAAGGCGCGCGGTCTGGTCTCCCACACAGAGAGGCTGAGCACACGTACCATGCTGAAAACCCATAGAGAAAAACAATCATGGCATGTTTCTAACCTACCTTACTGTTAGCCTGGACAGTCTTGGTCAAATTGGTATGCATCTTGATAATGACCAAAATCACGTAAGTTGTCCAGCCCACAAAACTCACTGCAATGCTTAGACCCAGGAATAATCGATCGTAAGTGTGGTAGTAGGACAAGCCATCCAAAGCAAGGTTAATCAGGGTTTTGCATAGAGATACCTGGAGGCAGACAAAACATATAAGCAACAGTTTAGAACAGTGTAAGCTTTTCCAGTCCACAAATTGACCTGACAGCAACTGGAACTCAAGCAGCTCCATCACTCTTAGCACACGTGACCTCCCTGTGGTCCGGCAGAGTGTTCTGGTCAGCACCAACTGCTGGAGTACACACGGCTTTCCACTCTTGTTGGGCACAAAGTCAATCATCGCTTCGCTCCTTAGCCACACCCTGGCCATGACAGTGGTCAGATGGTGAAAGCCTACAGAGTGTACACACTGAACACCACCTATCAAGCAGCATGTCTTTTACATGAGCATTTGACCATATATATACATATATATATATTCCACTGTAAGTGACCTCCAAAAATAAAAACCTAGTCACATGCTTCTGAAGGCGCAACATTTACAGAGGAGGAGGACTGGCTGCAGCTGAGACATGGTCACTCTCCACTGCTTGAAATACCCCCTTCATGGGGTTCGATATCCTCCATTTCAGTAACACCTGATACCCTCAGCACTTTGCCTAAGCACCAGAGGTACATCCAGAGACTGAACTGGAGCCCCAGTTTCATTCACAAAGCAGCTCTTGGGCCTTTGAGGATGCAAAACATCACAAGATGATTTGACACAAGGGCTGTACCCAGTCTAATCATGGGTGCCCTTACTCAGTCCCTCCACTGGGGAGACACAACAATAAAGACAGTGTTTTTCCCCGACCATGAGTGTCATTCCTTACACAGAAATGTGGTGACCCTTGTGATTTACCCAAACATGGGAAGCTCAGCTGTGTAATCTGTAGTCATAGAGGATTCCTGGTGATTAAAAGATCCATAAGGAGAAATATAATAAGAAATTCAGTATACATATGTATGCTTCTTTATATTTCCAGGTATCCGTTTGGGACTTAAGGAACAACAATCAACAGAAAAAGCTACGTCAACTACAGCAGAGATCACAAATCTGCCAACAGGCAAACTCATCCCAAATCACATAATTCCTGAGGATACAATTCTGAACACATATTTACAATGCAAAGAATCATCTATAATCCAGCAGCTGGTAACGCATCGGCCTTTCTGTACTGCGATACAGGAAGCTGAGGATCACCAGGGCACTGGCACAAAACCAATATGTTTATACTTAAAAGTAAAATTTATATATAACACCACAAACTCACAGATTCTGCTGCTGAATTGTACAAAATATCTCCTAAAAGTGTGTGACAGCCAAGTAGTTCTATGAGCAAACCAAAAAGAATACCTGCTCCCGCAGCAAAACAGATTCATTGATTTAAACTGAGCTATTTCCAATTTACAATGAAGTAAATAAAAAGGCACAAGGTATAAAATAGATTTAGCTGGTTTGTGCATAAAACAGTAATTTATTACCTTGAGAAACAGAGGAAGGGCTGAACCCCAACACATAATGGAATATTCTTCCATGCATCTGGCAGGTTAAATATAATCTTGCATATTCAACTTTTTCATGTACTTTTTAAACACAAAAGTCAGTGACCAAACTAAACCTGCTAAAATGGGAGACTCTGTATTATTTAGCTCTACAAATTATTTCTGTGAATGGCAGAATCCAAGCACTGGTGAACTTCACCCACCCAGTGCCCTTGTCGGACAGTAAGTGATGCCAGCACTAATGAAAGTAATCCTGGAACTGAGAAGCACAGAATAACTTCACATATGGCTCTCAGGCTCCAACAAACTGAAATGTGAAATTAAAATCAAGAACAGCTGGTTCAGGTAAAGGAACAAAGCAGCATCTATGACGGAAAAAGACATCATACATTTTTTCATGCAACTAGCAGCCCAAGAAGTGTGACCATGAACTATATTCCTCAGTTTCTCTCTCAATTTACCCTCTTCTACAGTGGAACACAAAAGCATTCACTGTGTGATACTTTACTATGGAATGCTCACAAACAGTTTAAGAACTACAAGGAAAAAAAGATCAAGTTGGTATTATTTGTTAGAAATTATGTCAAAATGCAAAATTTTGCAGACTTAGTAGGATTTTATTGGTGTTAAGGAGGAGCACCATAAGGAAGCAAAAATTTTGTTTCCCAGTTTAGTTTCAAGTTCAGCAAATCTAAACATTTACATATAATAAGAGTTCCTGTAAAAAGTTTCTAGAAGGCATACAGCAAAACCAAACTTACCACTTCATCATACTTCTGCTGCTGAATAAACAGCCTTGCTTTCTTTAAAAAGTTCATCTGTTCAGAATCAGAAAGTGGTCTGCACAACAATATAAAGACATGTTAATGGTTCTTCTCTTCACAAGCAGATGAAAAGGCAGAAAAATCTTTCACTTTGTAATAAAAAATTACTCTGAAATGAAACAAAATATTCTGAACTTCATTAGAGCTAATTAGGTAACTGGAACTAATCCATTGCTCTGCATTCATCTTCACACTTCTGTCAATTACCTTACCCCAAGATCTTGGCAATAAGAGATATTTCTTTTATGTAGGTGTTCCCACCTAATACTGCTGAAAATTATCTCCCTTGTACATTATTCTTGACCATTGCTCTGGACAAGAAGCACTGCACGTAGAAGAATTAAGCAATTTAAGTGATTTGATAAATGGTTGTAAAAGCTTCCTAAGCCTGTCAGCATAGGATGAACTGTTCAGGTTCCACACTAACAGTGGATGATGCCTAACAATCTTCTCTTTGAAAAACAAGAGCTTGTCTCCTGTTACAAAGGAAGCTGTCAGTATCCCCAGAGCAGGGGATAACACAGTTACTTGGCTACATTGAGGTCAGCGATACAAATCTCTGATTTTAATGTATTTGATCATCAACCTAAGTATTTGCTATAATTCTTCCCTTACAGAAAGTAGCAGCATGGAGAAATAAGCCTGTCAACTGACCTCAAACAAAGGGAGGCAGCAGCATTTTCTCCCCCACACTTCTATTTTTTTTAAGCACAACTCAAAGACAGCAGCAGGCCAAAGGATCCCAGGCTTGCCCTGAGCAAGCTGTAAGCTGCGACACAGTCACTGTAACTCTAGACACCACAGGTGAACTATCACAGGTCACATCTTTCTGACAGTTGAACACAAACAGCAGTTTTCCTTCACGCCTTTCACAACACCTCTGTGGAACAGCATCATCTCCTCGGCATCCCCAGCACATGACGGCCCAGCTGCATGTCTGTCTGCCTGCCTGCCTCCTTCCCTTGCACGTGTTCCTTCGCACACCTCAGAAGCGACCACCACCACATTTCAGGCTGTGCCAAACGAGGACTGGCTCTGGGGTCTCACTTCTACTGTTTAAATAAGCAGCAATCACCCATATGGTCGCTCTGCTGAACCACAGCAGTGTGGCCATTCCTGCAGCTCCCATCAAACACTCAGGAGCCACTCCTGTAACAACCCAGATGCAGTTGATATAGCACCAACAACACCTATGTATTATCTTAAGAGCCGTGAAATACATTAAAAGGATTTTGTGCCAAAACAGTCTGGAATTTTATTAGTAATAACATCTTGGTATATTTTGATACCATTTCCCTGAGTTCAGAGCACAACAGTATTGAGCAGGGGTCTTCTAAAACACTGGATAATAGCAGCAGCAATGCATCTTACTTTTGAGAAGAGTAAATTAAATAACTGTATTAAAAAATGCTTGACTCTCCAATCTAGAGAAGAACTGAAGGATGGTATCTATAAAGGAGGTAGGAAAGAGAAGTGTTGTGGATACAGACGAAGGGAGGAGAAGATGATGACAAGGCAATGGTAAGCGTTTGATCACTGTAACTTTGAGGGGAGAACAAATTATTTTAGAAAACAGAGTTGAAAAATAGCAGAGGTGGTCGTTAGTTCCTGTGAAAGCCAACCATACAGCTCCACAGGCCAAAGGCTACCAGCACATGAGTGCCAGGGCTGATGATGACTCCCAGTTAGAATCAATTCTTCAAGCAGGTGAACCAGACCCAAGTACTGTCTCAAGGAAAACTATAGCCTTCAAGTTTTGCAGTTTTTTGGCAGGGTAAAGGGAGCAAAACACCAAAACAAGGTGGGAGTTTTCACATTGCGTGGAGATTAGTAGGAGGAGAAAAAAAAATATCAGCTTTTAGGTAAGGATTTTAAAAACACAGAATAAGTATTAAGCAGGATGTTCCTATGTTCACTGCCTCATTTTTATTGTTTTACACATACTTTCTGTGGATTCTATCCTTGTCATATTCAACATATTTTTATTGTGCTAAAATTATATTTCACTTTGTATCTTCAGCTATTTAGCTATAACCCCCTTAATTATCTTTTAACTCTCAATGAATCATTTAATTATTAATGAACAATAGTCTTTACCTATTCCTTCGTAGACGACGGCACCTGGGATCTGTGTACAAGGATGGTGTAACAGAATAAATGGGGGTTTTAAACAGTAAAACTTCAGTAAGTCAGATGCAGAAGGCAATTATTTTGTCAAATGGGGATACCATTAGCAGGTGTATTGTTAATTTTCAATAGCTAACATAATACCACACATTTTACCTTACTTCCACATGCATGCTTTCCAAGATGCTGCATTTAAAGTTGTCTGCAGATGGGTTTTGTAAAGTTCATGAACTCCACCAGAAACTAAGGACTGCTCATATATACTTGTAGCAAAATGCAAGTTCCACCTTGAATGTAAGGGCTGATCATCATCTTAAGATACTTTTTGCCTCCTTCTGCATTAAGCAGAAATTCAAAGAAGTGACTAGAGAAATTTGCATCTCACACCAGACTAGAAAGCAGAGTTATGAAATATGCTGATTATCTCTCCATTCAGGACTGGATATAGTTCACCACAGGCAGTTTATCATCCATTGAGGACCTTGATTCATCTCCTAAAGTTGACAAAGTATAGGAGCTTCTTGCTAGATGTAGCAGAAAGCATAAAGTCACAAAGCTGAGCCATGAACTGAAGTGGGAAGTTGCCTACTGTGAGAATCCAGGAACTTCAGAAATCAGATTTACAAGGTTCATCAAACAACAAAACCACAAAAAAATTAAAGTCTGAGAAGTTAAAGCTTGACCTATTCTTAGCACCGCTTAATTTTAACTTAAGCTATTTAAAAGGCTTTGAATACAAGACAGAGTGCTAGAAAATAAACTGATTAGTCATTTCTCTGTTTTAGTATGCAGCACGCCAGAGGCACTACTAGCATGTCAATGTATTCTCAAGGTCATTTAACGCACACGTCCATGCAATTAATGTTAATAGTAATGAAGTGAATTTACTGATCTGAACTCTGTAAGGAAAACTAAGGGAGGTGTGTATATGCTTCACCCAGCTACCCATCACCAAAATCCAATTCTACCAAATTCCACATGAATAGTCTTGACTAGTAAAAGCAAGTCTTTTTCCATAACACAAAAATACCTGCCTATCAATTAACACACACACACAAAGAATTCAGTCAGTGGATTAAACTGTCCTTCTATTCTTTTATTGAAAGTATTGCAAAACACGTGTACTGGAAAATGTTGTATCCTGAGGTTTAACTTAAGAGAAATTCCAAGAACTCTATGGTTACACATATTATAAACGTGCATATTCACAATACCATGAGGTTTCTAAAGACTTAAGATTACTTTCTTCACAGAAAGCAATGGTGTCTCTAGAAGAGTAATTTTGGTTTTCATGACAGCTATCAGAGATTAACGTTCTAGTTCTAGAATGCTTCATCCATGAAGAAACAATTAAGTATGCAACAAAAACAATTGGGCTAATTGTGCAAGTGCCTGTAAACTATCTCTTCTGAGATGTTAGCTACCCTTGTCATAATTACAAAATTAACAAAATTAATCTTTCCAACACATCATTCACACTTCATGTAAGCTAAGCTATTTGACATCACTTAAAAGAAGACTGTGACAAAGTAGGTTCACCATGGCAATGTCAAGAACACCCTTCTTGGCCAGTGAGACTTGTTTATCATGCCACCCCCACAGGCACAGGTAGCACGCTGCAGTCAAACCATGAATCACAGAATTGTAGGGATTGGAAGGGACCTCAGGAGATCAAGTCCAACCCCCAGTAAAAAACTTAGAGCAGAAGGAGACGTTTTGCCAGTACATCTGCATCCATGACTGGTAGTAGTTCATTACTTTTATTATGACTGGTTATTTAAGTACTGATTTGTAGTCTCACTTGCTTTGCTACAAAATTTTTAACTCCAAAACTGTTAGCAGTTAGACAGGCATCAGACTGCCCCTTTCCAAACAGCTCCAGCAACCCCCCTGCCAGAAGGCTGGGCAGTCACAGGTTCTTGGCCTCTTCTCCAAAAAGAGCACCTCTGGAATATCTTAGTAACTTGCAATCTGAAAGAAACCCCTTGGGTTAACATTGCCCCTCTTGCCATGAAACTCCCACTGGCACCATCTGGCAGAGCAGCCCAAGTCTCTGCCACCCAGCCCAGTCCCCCGAGCACCCAGGCACAGAGCAGGGCAGATGCCAGTGCCTCTCTGCTCTCACCACACGGGAAAACTGCCAGAAGCAGTTGAAGGTGGTTCAAACTCTGCTTGCCCCCCATCCCTCTGAGAGAGTGCCACACTAAGGAAGAAAGATCGCTTCCAGACCAGCAATTCTGCAGTCAGCTGACATGTACTTACAGGACCCACTATCACTGCCTTGATCCACATGACAGCTGCTGGCAAAATAGGATCTTGGCAGTGCAGATGTAAGACTGCCCTGACATTGTTGCAGGGCTGCTATTCAAAAGTTACACAGTCATCAAACAACACACTTTCAAAGCCTTTTTCAGAGCAGCAACAGGTTTCAAAAAGTCAGTCTCCCATGAGAGCTGCCTTCAAACACTCGTGCTGTACAAGAGAGACAGCACCTCAGAGAGCATCAGGTGGGCAGTGGGAAAGTAGAGCACAATTTAAAATTTGCATTGAAAATGATTTAACAGAAACATGATTGCATGCTTATGCCTGCTCCACGTAAAATTCACTCCAGTTAGCAACCCAAGAGTGCAGAGGCTTTGATACTGATGACAGTGTAATCACAAACTAGCCCAACTTTATCGTTCTGTCATTTCTTTGTAAGGTATGGTGCATAGCCTTTTAGGAGAGAATAAAAAGCACAATATAAAACCTTCCCACTTCATCAACAGCAGATAATCATTAGAAAGGAAGTAAATGGCAAGTGATGCAAAGTCATGAGTTCATTCAGCAAAATGTGGAAAAATCAACCAAATAAACATATAAAAAAATCAGAGTCTGGAACCATGATGTTTATTTTCTGTTGAACTTGCTGTGCAGTTCATAATGCTACTAGGAGCAATCATCAGGAGAAAAACGTGTTACAGTTCCATGGGCTTTACCAAATTACATATTTACATAAATTTTAATAGTCAGAAGCTGACTTTTTTCCCATTTTCAAAGTGTGTTCCATTCCAGTTATTTAGACATGCCTACTCAAAACAAAGAATTGTTTCACTGTCTCTGTCAAAGGCAGACTGAAAGCCCATACTACAAGATATGGAGAAAGCCCTTTGCTTATGTTTCAGTTTTGATCAAAAAGTTTCAAAAATTAAACAATTTGGTAACTCAGTGATCTTTAACCTGTTCAGATAGCCTGAATTTTAATTGTTCAGTAAAATATTTGCAGGTAAGCTGCTAAGAGAGGCAAGTCCTATGGAACTTGATTTTCATAATCCAAAAGATGTCTGTAGTTTACGGGGGGGGGGGGGGGGGGGAAGATGTTTTACTGTGCTAAAGCTGTGCTTTTTTAAAGTAAAGCTTCTCCACACAACCTACACTAAAGGGTTTATTACAGCTTCTTAAAGCCCAGAACCCTCAGTGCTCCTTCTCCCAACTCTTTTCTCCCACTTTTCCGCTGCCAGGAGTTTCTGTCCTGAGGTGTCTAAATTTCAAAGAGGTTTCTGTGATTTCTGCATTTTCTGACTACCACGTTAGACTGTAAAGCAGCCAGTCAGACTGAAGGGCTGTAGTCAGTTATCTATGCAACCTTTTTAGAAAAGTGTTAAAAAGCACTGCTGCATGCATCAGGCACTCAGAAGAGAGAAAAGGGTAATAAAATCAACCAGAGGCTCCTTCCTAGTTTAAGTTCTGCGGTTTTTGTTCCTTAAGGTATAATGAAATGAAGGGAATGATCACAAAGATCAAAGATAACAAAAAGCATATTTACCAATACATTGCAAACCCCCTACCCACACATGTAGGCTTCTGTATTCAGATATACAACCATGCAAAGGAGGAAACAGTAGGACAGCAGTGAAACTGTAGGAAGTGGTCTGACTGCTAATGCTCTAATCCTGGGCTGTCCAATCCTAGGAATTAAAATAGCCTTTTAATTTCCACAAATCAGCGTCCCTGATGCAGCACATTCACATATTCAACAGCAAAGTGCCTTAGGATATTTATGTAAATCCTGTAGATAGAAGAGATGAGAGAAAAAGGAGTGGGCAAGCTAACTGCCAGCTGCCAATTTTCTGAACAGAGAGAAACAATTAAGATAACTGGGCTGCACGCGGCAGGTTTTGCATGCAAACTGCTACAGCAAGAGCTGCAGACCCTCACAGCGGAACGCAGAGGCTGGGAGCAGGGGGTTTGCCTGAAGAGCCAGGAGGACACAATGCAGCAGCCTTGGAAAGGGAAACTACTTAGTAGGGAAGATTAAAAGTCCCTGAAGGAAAGGAAATTCACTGTTTATAAAGTCTTTGCTATTTCAGAACTGCAGGGGACATGCCAACTAAATAACACATCATACATCAACCACCCTCTAGATAGCAGCAGATCTTCCGCTCCATGATCCTACAGGCCAAACCCAAACCATAGCAACCATTTTCTAAACCAGTCTCACCGAGAGCAGGCAGCTTGTGCTGCATGTGGGCAGGTACCTAATACTAGGGTCCCAGGCTACCAAAAACACACGTTTAGCCAGGCCCTCTGTACTGATCCTGGCCAGGAGACCGCTGTACATCAATGAGCTGAGTATCCATCTAACAGGTACCCTGAGTAGGCCGAGGCCACTGCTGCAGGTCCAGCATGGCCCCAGGCTGTGCCCACAACTCCTTGGCTGCAGGGCAAACCCAGCCAGTAATCAGGAGCCTGCATGCAGCTCCCAAACCATATGGCGATAACATCGCCTGCCTGTCCTATTTATCCAGAAGTGCAGCAAGGGAACCTCCATTCTGTTTGGCTGCAGCAATGATTACTAGAGTAGATTTCCTGCAAGATTTACTAGCTACCTATATTCTTCTTTTTATTTTATATTATTAAAACAGCTATTTTATTAAACTATTAGTTACAGAGCCTTTCTTACTGAAGGAACCCTGCATTCTCTTGCCTCATACTCCAGTGCAGAACATCCTCTGCCCAGTGCATCCCACCACCTGCCTGTACACCCTCCCTCACCTTTGTTGCGTGAAGCTTCACAAGTTCCAAGAAAACGCTAAAGGGTTTTACAGAAGGAAACAGAGAAACACACATAAACCTTGTGGTATTTTATCTTACACATTAGCATCTTAGCTCCTTCTAAAGGCCTTACCTACTTCCTACTTGGTAGTAAATCCAATTATGCCCATTCCTCCTGCACAGAAGCTGCTGCCAGTAAGCTTTTCATGTAAAAACTAAAAGCTCCTGGGTACGCTGCTGAAACCCGAGAGCAGCAGGATGCCTCCTTTCTAAGAGGATTGCATCCTCCCTGAGTAGCGTTTAACAGAGTGCTTCAGACACAGACCATTCAGTGAAAGAGAAGTTGACTTTTTTGCCAAAGAACATGCATTTTATAGCACAGGCATTGATTTCTCCCTAAAGAGATAATACATCTGCTATTCAATCAGGGTTGGGGTTTTGTTTTTTAATAATATGAAACCATTATTTCCATTTGAGCACTTATGTCTCCACAGCACTGCATTTCTCTCCTTTGTTCACAGGTTCCTAAAGCCAAGCTTGGAGGGGAGAGGGCTGCCAGCCTGCCTTCCTGGCACCAACAGGCTAAAAGTGTCCATACTGCCTGCTCCTACCAGCTGCCCCCTCCTTTGCTTATTACCACCTGGTAAAACAGTGGAGACAAAGTGAAGAAAGGAAGAAGCTGTCTGCCTTTTTCCAGGGTTCACTAGAAGTTGACAGAAGCTGCTGTCCCTCACTCTTGACCACAGAAATAATGGCCTGAAATGTTTTACAAGATAGATCAGTGCCTCTGCTAAATCGAGGTTCCTCTGGAGACACGAAGTACAGGGAGAGTAAGGATTGTTAGAAATACCCTTCCCTGCTTCACCCCTTCCTCCTGACATTCAGTCCTTAGCCTCTTACAAGGTATCACCGTTAGCAAAATTATCTCACATACTACCATTTATTCAAAGAAAAGCCATTAACTCAAACAATAGACTGCTTCAAAGGATGTACTATGTTTACTGACACCTTGAGGAGCCCTGCCCCACTTAATGGCAGAGGAGAAATCACTTGTTTCACTTTGCTCCCAATGTCAATTTTGTGGAAGTATCTATTATTTAAGTTTTGAAAAGCCATCAGACAGGGGGAACAATGTAGTGCTGTATCTTTAGAGAAGGGAAGAAGAGAGAGGCATTTGTGCATATGGCATTTCTTTGAAGTTGCTGTACATCTTCGAAGACATCCTACACTACGAGAGAGCTATTTTCTATCACCATGACAAATACATGACGTGTAATTATGTGGAAAGGCTCAGTCTACACGATTGATACCTTCCTTGCATCAAATCCATGCAAATGTATAAGGGAGTTCTATCTCAGCTCATACTGCAGGGTAGAGGAGAGGGAAACTGTTGCATTTTCATACAGTGAGAGAGAGGTACATTTTTATTTAATAGCTGTACATTAAAAATGCAGTGACTTTCTATATAACTACGCAAGCTATAACTTGATTATGCAAACAAAAATAAGTATTTGGGATAATTGAGATGTAGCATTCAAACAATTAAGTTACTTTAAAAATGCAACATCAAGATGGTATGAGATTTTCCATCTAGAAGAAGATATAAACTGACTTTAAAAAAAGATGCTTATGCTGTTCCCTGCTTAAAAAACCCATATTGATATAGACTTCAAGACATTCAACAAAAAAGAACAGCAAGTAGACAGCAAGCACTGATTATAATTTAGCTGCTCATGTCTTGTTTTTTAGTATGTGATGGTTTTTAAACTACTGCTCCTGCCATCTTGCTGTGAGGCACCAGAATCTGAACAGCTACAGAGCCTTCCCTCAAAGCACTGTATATACCAGGCATACACAGAAGGACTCCTGTGCTTTTGTATAATTTAATATCTTCAATCTCTTGTACCTGTCAGGATAATCAAATTGCATTAATTGGTTAAGAGCGCAATGCTGATGTCCCATCTACTCGCCTCACTACACCGTCCTCCTGCTACTCCTTGTAGGATTACTTTCACAGCCCAGAGATGCCAGCTTTGGAAATGCTTTTGCAAGAGCAGCATCTGGCCCTTTGGCACACATCTCTTTGGAGTGTGCCAGCTCAGCAGATGCCTTAAGGTACATCAAATGGTCAGAAAGCTAGTAAGATAGTTTGCTATCCTAGACATCAGTTTTCCTCTGTCAGCAATCTTTAGATGCGTCCTCACTATTCCTCCAAAGCATCTAGTATCTGCTTTCTTACACATAAAGGTCAGAGCATTGTCTACATCTCCAGAATCCAGATAAGAAAAGCCTCTGACTTTGCTAAGGAAAAAATTTTTGAAAACAAGTCTTTCATAGCTGGGGGAAAAAAAAAGTAGGGAGTGGAAGAAAGTGGGAAGGAAACTAATTTCAGACAGTAAATCCCTTCAGGTATCCAACTGGAACTGCAGATAAGGATTCTAAACAAGTATTCTAAAGAGACACTGTTCTGCACTTGCATATTCATTGCCCTGGGAGCAGGTTGAGCACCTTGCCTTGCACAATCAGCAGACACTTGCAGCTGAGCTCTTTCTGAAATGTATTCTCAACAGTTTCACAGGTAGCCTCAAGATACACTTTTATACAGATTTGTTCCTTGATGAAGGCACCTGGACAAAATGAAAGTGGCATTACTGGCAGCCAGACACATCCTTATTAATAGATACAGTTATCCAAATTCTAACCTGCCTCAAACCTTAAGACACTATTGAAGTTTCTGTGACATGACATAATGATCCATCCTCATCATTATACACCTGACAGACAGATTTCAGAGAGATGCAATTTAGATCCAAGCAGAAAAGGGCACATGTCTAATGGCCTCCTTCATTCCCTGTCCACTGTGGAAGCCACACTTCTACCAGGGATGAGATTCCCTGTGGAAATCAGAAGCCTTCTATCAATTCAAGACACTTTCTGTTGCAAACATTGTGTAAATAATGAGTAAAGCAAGCTTGCAATACATATATATACATACACACACACACACATACATATGAAGAACTGGCTTAATGCTTTTGGTACAATATATTCAACATACAACTCCAACACTAGTTCTGAAGTTATTGCATCTGAAGGTCATCAACAATTTTCTAGTCACTTGGTAATAAAACACTTGAAATTCAAGCTCAGAAACAGGATTTTCCACACAGAATATTAAAAGAAACTTTTTCATTTCTGGATTAAAAAAAATAAGTTGTTTTTGTTAAGTTGCAGTTTCTACATAACACATTATTTGTGAACATATTCTCTTCTCCAGATAAATACATCTTCAATAATAATTATATGAACTTCTCTGAAGCCAGAATGTTTTAATCAGAAATTTTAGATTCATATTTCTTCTGGAACTCGTATCCATGTTCCTGTTACACCGACTTTATTCAATTACATCATTTAAATTATTTAGAAAAGGCATTTCCTTAAAGATATCTTTCTTAATTTCAGGTTATCAAGATTCTGAAATATACATAAAATCAAGAGTATTCCAAAACAGAAAATTTACATTTTCAATTACAACTTGATGGTCCCAAAGCACTTCAGACACCAATTATGCTTCCCTAACCTCAAACTAGGAAGGCATTATGCTGGTGAGGACACCTTCTGAGCTTCCAGTTACAGATTTCAGCACGAGAAAGGATTAAAAAAAAGGATATAACTCCTTTGTACAACAACCAAAATCAATGGACGATGGTGGAAGAACTACTCTTGTCTTAACGAAGGGACAGAAGTGCCTAGCGGAAGCACAGCACGGAACTGTGCTCAGCTGCAGCAGTGGACAAGGCAGCCACAGACTGACACAAATTAGAAGACAAACCTGCCATTAAACCTGAGCTGACAAGTCCAGATAGCGAGTAGCTGTGCAGAAATGCAACCTCTACCACTACCACTCACTCTGAAAGGTAGCACAGTGTACCAAGAGATCTCTGGCTCTGCGTACAGGAGCACGCTATCCCCAACTTTGCCTTTTTAACTTCTGAAAAATGCAGAGTAACTGTATGCTTCTATAGGCTTTAATCTACCATAAAAAACCCAACCCCACAGTAAAGTCAGCAGAAGGGGGTACGTGCCTTCCCCTCAGTATTTCACTCTGGTTCAAGCCAAGGTTATTTGAAAGACTGATGAAGGTTGCCTTAGACTAAAGCATTAGATCATGACCTGCAGCTGAAGCTCAGGCTCATGTTCATAGCTCTCACACACAGTTGCCTCCATATGAAGGACGGCACAGATTGTAGACAGATTGTGTCTAAAACTGACTCATGTTTTCCTTCAGTTCCTGCAAGCTGAGGCACTAGGAAGTTACGTGACAGCTTAAAGTTGAACATAAACTGCTTCATCCCAACCATGAGTAACTGGTTGGGAGAGGCCCCGTGGTAGCTTCGCAGACATGGGCCAAGTTTTGAAAGCCAAGTAATGCAGATTAATTAGCATCTGCCCAACCCCCCACCCTCGCACTGTGGGTGAGTATTTGCATCATACAACCACCTGTAGTATGAATCTTCTGTTTTCTTAGAGTGAAGACAAACAATACCATCTTGAGGAATCAAAGCAAGCCTTTGCCCCTACAACATGCAAGCACAAGCACCAGTTCACAAGTAATTCATACATTCAAGCAATTAATTTGATTTCACAGAAAAGCCTTTCCTGGAAGGACCGTTAACCCAAATCCTATTTCAGAAAGAGCTTTAAGAACACCTAAAGAAAGAAAAATAATTCTATTTTCGCAATGAACCACACCAAAATAACATCATGTCCATATAAAACTTTAGTCAGACTTTCAATGTGGTATTTATCACTCCATATTTATGTCTCCAGCATTTCCACTTAAAACATTCCAACATAACATAAAAAAAAAGAAAAACAACAGCCCATAAGGCAATCAATAACGCTTCCTTTAAAGATAAATTTAGCATGAAGAAAAGCACATCTTGTTTTACAGGATGAGCCTTATTTCATGGGAAAAGGCAAAATTTAAACAAAAGCATGAAATTAAACTAATGGCCTTCTCCAGAGAATCAAAAATGACTAACCATCCTTTCCATATGGCATTTTTGTTCCATACAGATCAGTAAATCCTTTGATAACACACCTGTCATTCTTAATCAAAATTTTATCTAAGACATTCATTACAGGCCCAAGATTGAGTTGGGTCTCAGAGACTGTCTTGAGCTTTTGCCTTTGAAGGAGCTAGTGGTGTAAAATAACAGTAAATCTCTGTTTAGGAAGACAGCAATCTGAAGTTAAACATGCTTCACAGAAAGATTCAAGTACTTTTTACTGTTCCTATGATTTAAAGATCTTAATTAACATCAGTTTTTATGTCCCAAAGGAAAACAGCTGCTCTTGGTGACAAATTATTTTTGGAACACTCCACAAACTGAAAGCAGAACCCAACAGCATTCATAGCAAAGCTTTCAGAAAAGCTTTTGGGGGGAAAAGGAAAAAAGCAGCTTTAATTGGATAAGACTGAAGGCTGAGCGGGTCAGTAACAGCTCCATATACTGGAGCACAGAGCTCGCAGATACACAAATCCACGAAACAGACTCCTTCACAGCCCTGGAAACACCAACACCAGTCAGCACAAATTCTAAAGATTTTGAGCTTCTTTTCTGGATGCAAGGCATTTTGTTTGTTTTGCATTAGAATTTAGGTCAAAGAAACAATTGTTAGTTCAACTTTTATGTACATATAAATAAGAATGGATTGTATTTCCTGACCCTATAGGGACTTGCACCTCCCTAGGAATGCTAAAAAGATATCAAAAAACCTGAAAAGTCAGTGAAAACCACCATGCAGGCTATATATAGCTATATTGTCAAAAAGATTACGCAAATACCTTAACAGAAGACTAAATAAAAGGAATGGATTTCTTTTTAAAATCTACTTCTAACCAGATTTTTAAAATAGAAAATAATCACAGAAAGCTCATTCTAATGCAAAGTTTCCCAGTCAGATAAACACTGTCATTTAAGAAAAAAGCCTAAAGAACACAAATTATGCTGCTGTTATATCTCGCTGAAATAGCACAGTGATAAGACAAACAATGGGGTTGTCGTGGTTTTGCCCCAGCCAAGGGCCGCACCCCACACAGTCGCTTGTACTTTTAAAAGGAAGGGGGAGGGAAAGTTGGGGGAGGGGGAAAAGGGAAGGAAGAAGGAGGAAAAGAAACCACAACCTATAAACCAGAACCACGCAGGTTGGGATAAGGATAGTTTACTAAACAATAACAGAAAACTAGATATAACAATAACAGAAGTTTAAAGCACAAAATAGATGAAACTGGTGATACACAATGCAGTTTCTCACCAAACCACAGAACCCAGGCCACACAGCTTAGAGCCGTCCCCGAACCCGGAAACTGCCCGTCCTGGTGTTGTCTCCTCCTCTTCCCCCCAGTCCCCCTTTATACTGGGCATGACGTAACTGGCATGGAATATCCTCTTTGGCCAGTTCGGGTCACCTGTCCTGGCTACGTCCCCTCCTTTCTCACTAGTAAGGAAGTATGCAGAGCTGAGAAAGGTCCTTGATTGCCCGGCAACAACCAGAAACATCAGGGTGCTATCAGCACTGTTCTCATCCTAACACCCAAACATGGCATTCCATCCACTGCTAAAAATAATTAACTCCATCATAGCTGAAACCAGGACATTATCCACCCCTTATTCCATACCATTTACGTCATGACCAGATCCAACAATTTTCTTTGGGTACAACCAGTTTCGTGTTTCACACACCCATATATGTATGTACACATGTATGCACACATACGTGCATACAGATCTTATTCCCTCAGTCTGTGAATCATCCCTCTGAAGTTGTTGAGTTCATTTAGTCCATGATTTTCAGGCTCCATTTGTCGTAACAGTTTCTCAGAATAATTGTATGTTCCATTGGCTCGTTGCATGCTGCATCTCAGGCTCTTGACTGATACACCTGGCATGGTCCATGCTCATAGTCTGTGGGTCAGAGTTTATTTTCAAAGGGAAAAAAGGAAAAAAAGTTCTTGAGAGGCCAGGCTTTAGTTCCATCATCATGGCACTCATTCTTCATTAACTTGTATGACTCCGGCTATAATACTATGGTACAACATACAGCAATCATAACAATAATGAATATACAATAATGGGTTATTTGGCAATTATTATAATTTCTACTCTATTAATTATATTGGCTATTCTCACCCAAAATCAAATCCCCTTGAGGTACGCATTCCTGCCATTTTATTCCTAAAAACTGGATTTCTCGCGTAGACCCCTTGACTTTACTTCGTTTTATAGCAAAACCGGCTTCTAAAAGGATTTTAATTACCCTGTTTCCTTTTTCAAAAACTTCCTCTGCTGTGTTGCCCCATACAATGATGTCATCAATGTACTGCAGGTGCTCTGGTGCTTCACCCTTTTCCAGTGTATTCTGGATTAGTCCATGGCAGATGGTGGGGCTATGTTTCCACCCCTGGGGCAGACGATTTCACGTGTATTGGATGCCTCTCCAGGTGAAAGCAAACTGTGGCCTGCACTCTGGCGCCAGTGGGATCGAGAAGAAAGCATTCGCAATGTCGATTGTGGCGTACCACTTGGCTGGAGGCAGGGCCCCTCTATTGCTGCTGATCATATTTGTTTTCCACTGGTTGCATAAAGGACTTAGAGGTCCTTTCAAGAGGATCAGACACATCAGACATATAGGTAGGCCTTCCAGTTGGTCTAGGGAACTGCCCAGTAGAAACTGGTGCAGCCTTCTTCCTGGCAGAATCTCGTTGTGCGAATGTTTTACCCCGCAGCTCATTTACTCGTGCTCGAAGGGCTGAGGTGGGCTGCATATCCCATTCCCTCATGTCCTCTCCATGATCAAGCAGGTAAAACCACAATGTACGTCGTGGTGTGTATTCTCCCTCTTGGAACGATGGACGCTTTCTCCCAGTAGCTGCAACATTGCTCCATACGGGTTGGGAGTTGGACACATTGTTGTCAAGTCGTTGAACCAGTTTCTCTACCGCTGCAATGACGGAGAGGGAAACATTGTCTTGGTATTTCCGGAGTCGGCAGGCCACCTCATTTACGGTTGGCGGATCCATATCAGTCCAGTCAATTACTGCCAGTGAATTGGTGTACCCTGCTGGTGCACTTCGTACAACCTTACGCCACATATCTGGAGTGCATAGCACTTCATCGGGATCAGCGGGAAGCCGTGAATTGTCCAGATCATAATAAATTATCTCCCGTACAGCTAATTCTCTCAGGTGCTGGATAGCTGTCTCTATGCTGTTACCCTTGGGTGTCTGACATGTAATATATTCCTTTATGGGATATCTTTCCTGCACACTTGACAGTAGTCGCCTCCAGAGGCTGAGGATTTCCGGCCTCCTCCCAATTGCTTTGTCAATTCCTCCTTCTCTAGCTAGGGATCCCAACTGCTTGGCCTCTCTGCCTTCTAACTCCAAACTATTCGCCCCGTGATCCCAACATCGGAGCAACCAAGTGATAATGTGCTCACTTGGGTGGCGGGTGAAATCTTTTCGAACCTCACGCAGCTCACTCAAAGTCAGGGATCGGGTAACAATCTCTGGTTCTGCCTCCTCCTGATATCCTCGAGATGGCCCTGGTTGATCATCATCATCATCCGTCACTATGCGAACTGATTTCTTTGTGCATTTCCTCTTTTGTACGGGAGCAACAGACACTGGTGTGGGTTGGTTTTTCGGATCATCTGCAGTGTCTGCTGTAGAGATTACAGTAGCTGCAGTGTCAGCCCCAGTGGTTGCAGCAGCTATAGTATCTGCCAGTCTGTTTCCTTTCCCTTCTCCCTGACAGTGCTGACAGTGCTGACAGTGCTGCCTGCTATCAAGCAGTGTTTGATAAATAGTGGCCAGAGCCCAGCACAGTGCAGTAAGGTGTCCATCTCTGGGAAACCTACAGCAATTTTTCTTTAGGTATGCAGTCACTTGATCGGGGTCTTGTAGCTGTTCAGGAGTGAAGTTCCAAACCATCGGGCGTGAGAAAGTACCTAGGTACTTGCCCATACTTTGCCACATGCCCTGCCACTCGTGATTATTCTGTCTCGGAGAAAACTCTTCAGTGGTATTCATAAACCTATGCTTGATATATAACAAAAACTGAACCATCTGCCCCAAACCTACCAATAGCAAAATGCTAGTTTGAATACCCCAGAGATATTGAAGGTTTTCAAAAACTGCCATAAGAGCTGTTGTATTTAGCCCAAAGGAAAAGAAAGCAGTGCTGTTATTAACCCCTCCCTGTCCAAAGAATGGACAGGACAGCAAAACCTCATACAAGTACCAGATTAAGCTCATGGTCATCGATATTATTGTATCATAGACCGATATCATAAAATACACTATAATGAAGTATGGGAACAAATATGGGAGCCGCAGACCTGAGAGAGTAAAGAATCCTGCCAGGATTGTATACAGCATGCGATGGTTTTGATGCCACAGCCTTGTGAATAAATACCACAGCATCGTGACCAGAGATTGCTTAAACATCAGTGCTTATCTTAATTGCGATAGTTAGGGTCAGATCTACCGTTATCCCAACCGTTCGTGCCCCACGTTGGGCGCCAAAATGACTGTCGTGGTTTTGCCCCAGCCAAGGGCCGCACCCCACACAGTCGCTTGTACTTTTAAAAGGAAGGGGGAGGGAAAGTTGGGGGAGGGGGAAAAGGGAAGGAAGAAGGAGGAAAAGAAACCACAACCTATAAACCAGAACCACGCAGGTTGGGATAAGGATAGTTTACTAAACAATAACAGAAAACTAGATATAACAATAACAGAAGTTTAAAGCACAAAATAGATGAAACTGGTGATACACAATGCAGTTTCTCACCAAACCACAGAACCCAGGCCGCACAGCTTAGAGCCGTCCCCGAACCCGGAAACTGCCCGTCCTGGTGTTGTCTCCTCCTCTTCCCCCCAGTCCCCCTTTATACTGGGCATGACGTAACTGGCATGGAATATCCTCTTTGGCCAGTTCGGGTCACCTGTCCTGGCTACGTCCCCTCCTTTCTCACTAGTAAGGAAGTATGCAGAGCTGAGAAAGGTCCTTGATTGCCCGGCAACAACCAGAAACATCAGGGTGCTATCAGCACTGTTCTCATCCTAACACCCAAACATGGCATTCCATCCACTGCTAAAAATAATTAACTCCATCATAGCTGAAACCAGGACAGGGGTAAAATATATTTAGCATTTACAGGCACTTACTTGAATGGTGTGAACAGAAATGACAATGTTGTTTCCTTTTTCTGACTCATCTTAACCTACATAAAAGAAGTTACACCATTATATGCAAGCATAAGAAGCCAAAAAATTGTATCAAGAATTAAAGAACCAAAAAATAATCACAGAAGAGCTCTAAGACTTCAGAAAAGGAATGAAATCATACTGTCAATATATTGTCTGGGAAACTGGGTCTTACGCCTTTTTGTGTGTCGCTTCTCTGACGCTGAACTGCCATTCCTAGAAACCCAGGCCTGCTGCAAAGTGGGTAAAATAAACCACCCCACAGCCAGTGACTTTCACAGACCAGCTTCTAGAGTTTGTAGGATAAAGGGAAGATACAGCCAGAAGTGCTGCCAGAATTCAGTGACAACCTCCCTCTATGAAACTGGTATTATTTATGCCAGATAGGAACTAGTATGCTGTGGCGATGCTGCCAAAGCAATGCTATTCGATCAATTAACCTGCCCATAGATAAAAATAGAAGGTTTAGAAGCCACAGAGCCACTTTGGCCCAAGGCCCTTCAAAACATCTTTAAGGCCTCCTGCAAAAGCCTGACTCAAATCTGACTGCCAGCATAAAGCACAGACAGGAACTTTCTAAGCGCACTGCTCCAAAAACCTGACAGCTTGAAGTAGCAACCTGCACGCCTCATCCTATCCCTCCAAGGCAACATCATCTTCCAGGATGTAGAAGCTATGGTTGGGTCAGTCCACCACAGGAAAAGTAAAAACCCACTTGGCATGTCTAAGCCAGTGCACTAATTCTGCCTCAGCAGCAAAACACAATGGAAATTCACATACAAAAGCACTAGAAACAAGCCAGCCCAACAGGAAAACAGGTCATTTAGCACCACAAAATTATAGAAAAAAATAAGCTTAAAGGGGATCAAAACTTTTTCTAAAATAATTCCCAAGACAGCAATTTAACAGAAAAAGAGCCAAGTCACATCCTTAATTCTCAGAGCAGAGGTTTATCAGCACGCTTCAACTTCACGTCCAGCCTACCAGTCACTTCCACTGCTACATGCCAGCTTTCCACCACAGATTTGGAAGAGACTTCACTGCTGACTCTGCCAACCTGCTATCCACACAAACTACATTTGGGAGCCTGGCATTCAAGGTCCTGATGGTGCTAACGTCTTGCAGGTGATCTCATGGTAGTTTCTTGTTCCACCATAGTCACACAGATTTCATGACAGTTCTTGTGTGGCTCAGAAATGCTCTGATGGAAAACCATCCTCTACACAGGCAGAAACCTATGTCTTGCCAAAACAGTGATCTTTGGATTTGGGACTGTTTCTTATTCCACCATCTAGTGAAACCAACTTTTTTTGGGGGGGGCTGCATGTGTGTTCTCATAATATGATAATATCCAGTATTAGATGAATCAAGACAGAGAAGCCAGAGATGAACACTTGCAAAGCAAAACAACAGATACAACAGCATTATCTAAAAGTTAATTAGGCCACTAATTTAATTTCTTTAATGGACAGGTACCCATTACCTTTCTGATTTGCGTGTATACTGATCCTGACTTAGACCCTTGTTTCCCAGCCCCTGTTGCAAACACAGTATTTCCCTTTCCAGGTATCAGCACTCAGATCCTACCTACATACTGCAAGTAGGTGGGCATTAACATCAATAAACATCAGCGTTTATGTTAAGAATCAAGAAAAAAGTTACTCATTCTTCTTACAAAAAGGGTTTTTATTAAAACCTTTTAAACCACTTCAGCTATAGCTCACAGCTAGTCAATCAACATCATTCAGTATGCACATTCAGTTTTAGTCCTTTGAATTACAACATGCCATATACTGCATATGTCCTAGTATAATTATGTTATATACAGCAACAAGTATTATTCAAAGAAATGTTTTTTCTTTGCTGTATGATTAGTTACCTTAAATTGTTCGAGAATCTGAACAGCATTGGTAAATATGCTCTCTGCTTTGAAATGAGCACTATTGTTCAGATATTCCAGAGGCAGAGTTCCCTGGGGAAGAAAAAACCACATATATACATAAAATTTTTTAAATGATGAAACAGGAGTTTCTCTAACTCAATGTCAAGCCAAACGAGCAGTAAGAATATTTCAAATTACTGCTGGAATAACTACTGTAATTCCTTTGAAAATATTCTTTTCACATCATCTCTCAACATTACAGGGACTATTCATAATATCCCAGCTTCTACAGAAACACAAAAGGGTAAATAACGGAAGTCATTATTAAGATATACATTACATAGTAACACAACCTCAATTTCTAATCAGAAGCCATTTTTTAAATGCCTAAAAGTCTTCTATCCAAAGACTTGCCTGGGTCTGACTCACCCAGTACTTGTCATAGGAAAGCAAGCAATTCCCATGTCACCCTATGTCGGGCAGCTTTCCTTGTATATATGACCAGCAGTGAGTGCAGGACAGGAGGACAGTATTTGGGGAAGTCTCCAGAAAAGGCATTTAAAAAAAGAAAAAGTGTCATAAACAGGTATTTTAAGAAACAAAACAAGCTGTAGGAAAGCACACTAATGTAATGCTAATTGTCAATGAGAGATTTATGAGACAGCCTTTGGACTACGCGATAATCTAGGAAGGAGATGCAGAGATGAAGCCATCTGACAGCGAGGGCACTCGCTCGCTGTTCACGAGAGGCACAAGATACCGTCTGAGGGAAGCACGCCGCTTTAAACAAGAAATAATTAAACATCAAATCGCAGGAGCATGTTTACAGACTCCACTTTCATGACCAGAATCAAATGTTACTCACACCATATTGCATTTTAACCACCCCTAAAAACCAAAGCAACAAAAAACTTTTATGTAGCTCCAGAGAATAGAGTTGCAGACTGTAAAAGGATCTGCTGCCTTTCCGACTGAAAGCACCGTGCACTACATAAAAAGATTGAGTCTGTGCTCCAAACCGAGGACGTGCGCATCAAGCTAAACCTACAAGAAGTCTCCATCACCTACAGTAGTTTTCCAAATTTCTAACTTTTCCCCTGACACACCTCAAGACCTGTGCCCAACACCTCTCTGCAAGCAGATTTCTATTATATGGAAAAACGTTTGTGCTGCTTACCACAGAATTCAGGGGGAAAGGTACGCCGATGAGGGAAGCCATCAGCGGTGCAACATCAGCCTGTGCAAACAGAAGCATACCCATTTTAAGATAGTTCCAGCTTCTACAGCTAAATTCAATTTAATTTTAAATGTATGTGTATTAAGAGAATTAAACAGTATAATGCTGTGAAGTTATGATACACTTTATAATATTATTAAATTTTCCAATCATCATGGCATGATTAGGATTCAAAATGTAAAATTCAACTACTGGTAAAGCTTAAAAAAATGCATTTATTTTAAAAACCAAATATAACTCCCCACAGTATTTATTCACAAGAATTCAGTACCTCCTTCACTGCACTCAGAGGCATACCACTTTTTATGACTTTTTATAGCACAGAAAGAACTAATTTCATATTTACAGTTCTAAGCAGTACACTGAATATACTGCTTTTCACAGCAGCCCTTATCCTGAGTTTCCACAGTGCCAATTACTCACCTTCTCCCCTCTAGAAGGGGATTCTGCACTTTCACTGACGTGCCAGCCAGCTCTCAGGAAGGCCCATCAACCTACACCAAAGCTTCTCATAAAATGTTCCCATTAAGTTCTACTTGTGATGACAAACACGAGTTTTCAACCAGGTTTATATTTTCCTTAATATAAAACTATGCCCTGAAATTCTTTGTTTTTCCAGCATAAATCTGAAGAAATTATATTGAAACCACAGGCACTGCTCCAGCCTCAGATGTACTGTGCAGAAAGAGACTCCAAACTTGTAGAGGACAATATATATTCAGTGTATTACATGGAAGTCCAGTTTGCTGTATTTACCCATAGTCTCACACGTAGTACAGGACAAAAGCTCTCTGGGGACTCTGTTACCCAGAACAAAGTGACACTTGACATTCTTCTACACGGTCTCAAAAGAACATCCCCATAACTCCTGCCCACCTTGAGAGGAAAATTAATCTCTGATGTTGTACCAGGGCTTTGCTGAAAGCAGCTGATCCAGAATGTTCCAAACTTCAACCTTCTAGCATGGGTTTATTTCCCTTGTTTGAACAGGCTTGGAGTCTATTATTCACAGTCTGTTATTCATGTATTGGGTTTCACAGGATAATAGGAAGTAGCAAACAAGCTTCAGGTGCACACATCTACATGCATTATCAAGCTTGGCTGATTTACTATCAAGGGTTACGTTTTTCACCCTTTTTTCCTTACTTGACAGTCTACATTGTCTAAAATTACTAAAGTGGATGGGCCATAATCATAGACTCTGATAAAAAAACATACACTTTAACACTATAGCAAGAACTGGGTTTGATTCAATAATCATAGCAACTACTGGAAGAAGTGACAAAACCCAGACATTGAAATAGATAGCCCTGAAAAACTACACTGAACATATACAGGGCTAATTTAGGTGCAGCTAAAGCACACAGCAGATGCTCAAGAACTTGGGAAAACTGGTCATCAGACTATGCTTTTTTTGTGTTTAGCTAGGTACCTTCATGGGAGATAGCAAAGAGGTCTATACTCACCTCCAGAACATTTTCAAAGTAGAGAGCAGAAGGAAAGCATCATAAGTTACTTCAAGGTATGCAAAACCAAATCCCACTCTTGAAAAGACACTAGATGCTATTCAAGTTACTTTTAGATAGCACACTGAGTTTTCAAGGGCTGCCTGGTATATCGTACTGCACTCTTTCTACATTGGTGTATTGGCCACGTAACTAAAAACGGTGTGATAACACATCTTCAGGAAGAGAAGCTGTATGAGGCTGCCACACGTGTTAACAAGCAATTGAAACTCTTTCATATTATGTTCAGTATGGTTGTGGTTCCTGCAACCCTAACATTTAAATAACACATTCCAGGGAAATGCTACCTCAGTGTGATCATTCCATCAACTTCCATCAATAGGTTTAACACAAACAAAACTCATCATTTAAGGTGAAAATTCAAGAGCTATTAAATTAGGTATGTTTGATACCTGATTGACATCCAGCCTCTTCAAGTGTTCCAGTTTCCATTCTGCAAGAAATAACAGAGCACATGAACAGCTTTAAAAGCAATAATGCAGTTGACATTTAACGTCCTGTTGCCATTTTCTGTAAAGAGTTGTTACTAAGGAAAATTATAATTTGGCTTTAGGATCCTAGCTCAAGAGGGGTTACAGCTGGAACTCAACAGGCAGAAACAATAAAATGCATTCATTTCAGTTCACATTTTCTTTTATCCATCAGGATAAATTGCTGCCTACAATTGTGACCCAGATCAGTTGAAGAAAATCCAAGGTTGTTTTTTTTTTTCCAGCATGGTATAGAAAGCGATGATGTATTGCCTCCTGTGCCAACTAAAAGATTCAAACTCAGGTTTAGGAGAATGGATGTTTAAATCTCTTCAACAGTTTTTAAAAAAGGTTAACCCAAGGTCCCCAATACACTGGTACAGGATGGTACAAACATCCTTCATGTTTGCCATAAGCCATACCGGCCAAGAGCAAGCTCAAGGGAAAAATTCAACGATTTCACAATCAGAACAACTACAATGAAGGCAGACACAGAGCCAAATATACAAGCCCCTAAAGCTGTGGTGCATCATACAAAAAGCTGGTTCAAAACCATATTTTCCTGCTCTCCATTAGCCTCTAAGGAAATAAAGAGGAAATTGCCTGTTTTCTTTGGGGGTAGAGAGTTATTTAAAAACAGAATTTTGTAGGGCTTGAGTTTTGTGGGCTGGTTTTTTTTCCACGTCTACTTTTCCTAATGTTTAAATTTGCTGCCCCACTACCCACAGCAATAATGTGACCAGGAAAAAAATTCAGCACATAAAACCCCACCCCAAAACACCAAAAAAAGAGAACTCCCAGATTTTTTGTTTTAATTCAAGCAGGGAAAAAAAGATTAATCAGTTACATAGGAAAACACAATAGGGGCTGAAACAGACTTGTTGATACAGTCACCATCCTGCTAAGGCTGCCCACCAAAATGACACCACAGAAACAGCCCAGACTGAAGCAGGAGTCCACCCAGCACTTCAAACCGTGGACAGTGTAGCCACATTGCCCAAAATTATCCTTTGGGTTTATGTGAAGTATAAGTTTAAATACACTAGCCAAAGGCTTCACAAAGAACACCAGTAAACCAAAGGTCTGGCTGAACCTCATTTATTTTCTTCAAGCAAGCATTAAAATCCTAAACCGTATCACCCTTTCTCCACCTTTTGATACACCCTCTCTGTGCCAGAACCAAACCTGTCTCAGCTGAAAATGGCCTGATACAGGAAACATCCATGTTTGCAGTACTGCATGTACCAAACATTTTCAGCAATTAGTTCATACCACTGCTAGCTTCATGGGTCTGACTACAGGTACACTGTTACCTGGTCCCAGGAACACCCTGAAAAGCAGGGTACCTTTACAGCAGCGAGACATACAGTTACAGTGAGTTCCCATAGCAACACAAGGAAAGTATTATTAACATTAATCATGAATTGCATTTAACCCACATGAAAATGACCAAGCTTGCTTCCTTTTGCTTCCCAGAAAAGGAAATGGGTTTATATTTCTAGATACATAAACTCCCACCTATATTTTTATTATACAAATGCATGGTTTGTTTTCCTTTAAATCTCATTTTCCAATGAAAAGCGTTGGAAAACTGTCTACAAGCACACAATGTGCTTAAGGTATGGAGAAACCATAGCTCTGCTGGAGCAATGTCTAACTTTGTCAAAAGCTTCTACCTCTCTCTAAACTTCCCTTTAGTCAGTAGAAGGCACAGAGTTGAAGATATCTGCCTTGGACCAGGAGCAGTAAGACACTGAAGCCCAGGAGCTCCAGAGGACCGGGATGTACCTACAGACCAGCCAGTCCGGGCTGCACTCCCGGGAGCAAGATGCCTTTGGTGTGTCTGCTGCCTACACTGGTTTACGATGCCAGTTGGCTGTCTAGGTTTCCTGTACAGTGCTCAGCACAGTTTCCCACCTGCCTGATATTTGTTTTCTTTTTCTTTAGCCTTCTCTGCTTTTACTACAGCCTGCTGAGCAGTCAGGTGCAAACACTCCAGGAGAAACAGTAGGGAGGTGCCAGTTCACAAAAAAAATTAGGATAAGGCTGCATGAACCAAAGCAAATACCATGTGAAAACTTGCAGAAGCAAAAACACTGAGCACAGCTGCAACAAAGCAGGCTGAGAACCCTCTAAAAGAGGGGTGTCTATAGATGAAAACAAATCACACCTCATCCTTCTGCTGCAGAAGGTGCCTTCTGTGCTGCAGAAGCTTGTGCTTCTCTGGACTGGGACCCCAAGGCCACCCGGCAGGGCCTGCACTGAGAGGCCAGAGAGCAGCTCTGTATCCTCTTTCTTTCTGAAGAAGGGTCAAGCCAACGGCCAAATGGGTAATATGCTGCGCACTGCCCACGGGACACTGGGCTGCCATCACAAATCTTTCCAAGATAATTGCATGGCCAGGCCTGAGGGAAAGCAGAGCGCAGGTGAAGGGACTGATGAGGCGAACGCTGTCATCCCAGAGCGCACACTGTGTCATTCCAGCCACCCAAGGAACATATTAATCTTTCTGTGACAAATTGGACAGACTAAGTCCTGCCTGTTGGCGCCACTTTTGGGCGTATCGACTCTCGAAGGCAACGATGAGAAGAGAGACAATTCACTGAGCTGCCGACAGCCTGCTCGCATTGAACACAGCACAAGAAGTTTGTCAGCATTACCAATACTCTACTGTTCCCATGAGCTCTATTACTCACAGATGTTAATAAGGATTGTCAATAGACACAAGAACGTGAACAGTGGCGTGTGCAAAACTGTTTCTGTGTGCAAACACAAGTGGGACACCCGCACACATCGGTGACACAGCAGTCGTGAAAGCACTCTCCTCTCCTGCAAGCAGTCTCAGCTGCATTTGTATGGAGCAGAAAAGACAAAGTCAAAGAATTTTTCAAGAGATCTCTTTTAAACATCTTTCCTTTCATCTTAGCTTTGTGAAGATATCTGGGATTGTAGCTTAGTGGAGCAGCTGAACTGTATTGACCGGTGAAAGTGCCAAGTTCCATTTCAACAACATTTTTTCTTTACCTTTGTTGTAGTTTTGCATGGCTGGATTCTGGTGGAGAAGGGGGTGGCTGCAGGGGAGCGACAAAGTGACTTTGGTAGGTATCTGGCCTCCAGCCAGGGACAAACAACCACAACTTTTAAGCTGCATAGTCTACTAGAAGCTATAATGTACTACCATAGAGAGAAGTCAATTTTTAAGGTATTTATTATTCAAATAGACATTGAAACTCCCAAAATACTCAGAGAGACTCAAAGAGACTCAAATCTCCAACAAAGACAATCCTTGGCAAGCAAGAAATTGTAAAGATAGTATCTAAACAGACCAACATTCTCAGTGGCTGGAAAGCTGCAGACCGAGTCCAGAACAAAGGGAGAAGTTTCTCATGTTTGCTCTGGGGTGCTTGGTTTTTGTCTCGTCATTGGTTTGGTTTTTGTTTTTTTAAACCATCAGAAGGAAAATATGAAGCAGGCACAGAAGGATGCAGAGACATTCCCTCCTTTAAGAAAATACACATTTCCTAACAGATGTCAGCCAAAAAGCTTCCCCTGTTGTGTACCTGGAAGTCAGCTCGATACTCATCTTTTTTGAGATGCTCTTGCACCATTTTCATCATTACTTGAAGTTGAACACTGAGGTTTTTACTAAATCTGCTGAGAATCACAGAAACTGACAGCCGTAAAAATCAGCTATAACAGATCAACCCTTGGAGACATCAAGTGTCCTTAGAAGTCTAGCAGATCAGCCATCACAGACAGCAAAATCAGTTGGTTTTTCTCTGTTTTCTATTTTTCCTACAACTCATATTCAGTTTTATCAAAGACATCATAGTTCCATAGCAGCCGTTAATCAGAGTGAAATGTTAGCATGGTCTATATCTGAAGAGTCCTCTTTGTTTAACCTGTTACCAAATAACTTGTCCAGAGCGGGGCAGGCTTAAAACCCTCAGGGCTGAAGCCACCAATGCCTGTTTTCTCTAACGCAGCTTAGACAAACAATCCAATAAACAGAGAGTCGTTACCCCATTGATCCCGAGTAACAGCCTGAGAGGTCGATACACCTCATGAAACAGAGCAAGCACAAGAACGGGCACATCAAAGGGGAAGGGCTTGCACAGTTTAATCACACATGGTTCTAGAAATCCATTGATATTTCAGTAATCCGGTATTTATTGCATTATATATTTGAAATATTAAAAATTAAATCTTCTTTAAAAAGTTTACCCTTCTTAAATAAATTACAAAGGGGAAAAATGCCATTAGGGAGTCACAGTTTTTCATTGAGAAGGACTCTTTACATTTCCACAGCAGCCATAAGGATGGAAGTGAGACACGACAGCCCCTGGAAAGTCCCTAGGGCTGTGCTGTGAAGCCTTAGGAGATGTCAACTTACCATGTTTCTGAACAAATAGGTTTTAACCTCTGGAAGTCTTCCTAAGAATTAGTCTCCCTTGGAACTAAGTTTTAGGAGCGTGACTAGCCTCCTGTACCCAAAAAGAGAAAGTCTTCCATTCCATAATAAGAAAAACAAACTGGCTCTGATATTAACAACTCAATTTTGCAATATCTTCCCTAGACACGTGTCACCTTTTTTCCCCTCACCATACAAAGCAAGCCGTATTTACATGAATGGAACAGAAGTCAGTGAAGATCAAGAGCTGTAATGGTTAAATACCTCCCTTCCCACCAGAACCCTGCACTTAGGTTTTATATTTTACCTACCTTTCAAAAAATTGTCTTCAAAGACCTGGGACTCGACTTTCTGTGGATAATTCACCCCAGCTCCCCAAACAATCAGTGGTGTTAAAGTTTCTGATGGATGACCAGCTCCATGGGATCCTAGGATACACCAAACCAAAACAAGTGACAATTTTAAGACGCATGGTATAAAATCAAACAAAGCCTCTATATGTATATGCACACACATACTAAGTTTTTCTAACAGTATACATGCTAACAGACAGCCTATTCCAGCTTCACAGCTTATTTTTATGTCACTAACAACAAAGGCTAAATTCAAGTTGGGAAATCTGTACCTCTTAAGCCTCTAAAGATATTACTTGAAATATATTTAAAAATATAGAAATTAAAGCCAAAGTATTTGAAAGCCTCGAGACCTGCTCAAAACACATGCATGTGTCTATCCTGATCATCTCATGGAAACCAGGGATGGTTGATTTGAGTAAAATTAGGCACGTGCCCAGAAGTCATATAGAACCAATATCTGGTCCCCGAATAAGGATTAGACTTCCAGTACAAAACCAGAAGACAAAACACATTGCAACTGTCATCCATTCCCCAGTGACACAAGTTGGGTTTTTTTGTAAGGTTTTAAAGCCTGGTAGCATACTCCTTAAAAACTGATAAAACTTGACTTCCTTCTCCAGGGAAATGGAATCTCTCCCAACTAAAGCTCCCTCCTTTTGTCTGCTGATACATATGTAAAGACGATGACACCTCAACAGCAGCTGTGCTGAAGCAGAAGCCACACAAGCTTGAAAGAAATGCTGACCATTGAATTCTGTAGGTGAGGTACAACACAGCAGTGAGGTAACCCAGTCTCAAAGGGAATGGCACTGTTATACAGGCTCTGTATCAGTCTACAAGATTACAAGTGTTCCTTGTATTTGGACAGACACACACTCTTCCCTCTGTGTTTGTGTATATACTAATTATAAAGGACAAAGTCTAACACATTGTTTTAAGGACAGCTTTTTTGGTTGTTTTTTTTTTTAAAGCAAACCAGAATTGGGTATGAAATTGGGAGTAGCATTGATGCCTTATATAATCATTATGGCAGAGCTGAAGAACTAAATTTGCTTTCTTTAAACAGCCCTAAGCTTAAGAACTCAGAGGCCTGAGATTAAGATTACTGATGTTCAGATATCTCTTGGATGGCACTCCATGGGCTCAAAAGCAGAAACAAAATGCTCTTCCTGCAGAGTCTGGGAAAAGAGCAGATGGACAGAGAGGTTCCTCCATCATCCAGGCACCAGTTATTTCTTTCTATTGCAGGAAGTGCAATTTTTTAGTGAACTTTCATTTTAGCTGAGCCATCAGCTCCATCAGTGTTTTACCAAGACTCAGTCTCCCCATGAACACTTTAAGGCAGACACAGCTGAGAAAGGCAGCTGCATCCACCCTCCACCTGTTACAAGAACCATGTTTCAGCCTGATCTGAATTACAAGAGTGGCAAATAGACAGATAGATTTTCAACTGAGTCAGTTTCCTGTTCCATCCCTCAGCACCCTCCAAACACACCTTTCCAGGCAAAAGGAAGGGAAAGGGTGCAGCTGTTTAGTTTTCTGTTCCAGAATACCACATAGTAGCCCTTATGCCTGGATGGTAGCAGGAACAAGTGGCCAATGAGGTTGGGTGAGACCACCTATGTTGGTGGTCAACAGTTCCACCCAAGATCAGCTTAAAGCAAAAGCATGGAGTCAGATGAGAAAGCAAGTGATTTTATTGGTCTCTGCCAACAACCAGTTTCTTTGATCATGCCAAATTCAGAACATGGGACCTAGTAGGCCCCTCTCACTTCTAATTTTTGTTTTAAAACTGCTGCACATACTATTCTGTGAATAACCACTGAAAGACTGCAGCAGCTCCTAACACTACAAGCTCAAATAAAAAGCTACTGAACTAGCCTTCAGACCACTGATGACATCTGAATGCCTGAGCATCCTCTCCTGGTTTGCTCAGACTCACTCAAGCTAGTAACACTTCTGGCAGAAGATCAAATTTTTTCTTTAAGAGAGAAAGAGATGACAGAAGACTAAGACAGCCTCAAAGTCAGAAGAGTTACACTTAACAGCTTTTACTCATAGAATCATAGAATGCTTTGGTTTGGAAGGGACCTCAAAGATCATCTAGTTCCAACCCCCTGCCACAAGCAGTGACACCCTCCACTAGACCAGGTTGCTCAAAGCCCCATCCAACCTGGCCTTAAATGCCTCCAGTGATGGGGCTTCCACAGCCCCTCTGGGCAGCCTTGCCAAGGCCTCACTACTCTCATAGTGAAGAATTTCTTCCTAAGGTCTAACCTAACCCTGCCCTCTTTCAGCTTGAAGCCACTGCCCCTTGTCCTGTCACTACACTCTCTGGTGAACAGTCCCTCTCCCACTTTCCTGTAGGGCCCCTTTAAGTATTGGTAGGCCAGAATTAGGTCACCCCAGAGCCTTCTCTCCTCCAGGCTGAACAAGCCCAACTCTCACAGCCTGTCTTCATAGGAGAGAGGCTCCAGCCCCTTGATCATCTTTGTGGCCCTGCTCTGGACTCGCTCCAACAGCTCACCCTTCAAAGAATCCAGTACATAACGAGAACACCCCAGTAGCACACCCTGGCAGCAAGGAAAGACAACAGCATCCCAGACTGTATTAACAGGAACATCCTCCACAGAAGGAATTGTCCTCCTCTACTCAGTACCTACGTGACAACCTCTAGGCATTGTATCCAGTTTTGGGCCTCTCCAGTCAGGGATGACATCCACCATCTCCAATGAGCTCAGTGGTGGAGGGACCAGATTGGTCACAGGAGCATTTGTGCTTTGAGGAGAGGCTGAGGGACTGGGACTTGTTCAGCCTGAAGAAAAAGTGGCTTTGCAGAGGATGCAACAGAGCATCCTGCCTGTAGCTACTGCGAGGGGGTTTGAGAGAGGATGGAGCCAGGGTCTCACTGTGACGCGTGGTGGAAGGACAGGAGAAGACAGGCCCAGGCTGAAACAAAGGAGGTTCAAACTGCAGACAAAGAAAACCTTTTCCCTCTATCAGGACAGGCAAGCAGCGAAGTAAGCTACCCAGCGGGCTTGCACAGGCTCCATCCTTCAAGGTTTTAAAGGCTCTACTAGATAAAGCCCAAGCAACTATGTCTGATCCCAAAGCTGATCCTGCTTTGAGTAGGTGGTTGGACCTCCTGTTCCCTATGATTATATATCACAGGCAAAAAAAAAAATTCTATACTTCCTTCACAAAAAATTAAGAAATTATTACTTGAAACAGACAAAAGCAGCCAGAATTAACATTTTATTGCAAGTGGTGTTCAGCTCAACATAATAGTCAAAACAGACTATTTTGCAAATAAGTAGATGGTAATTAGGCCAATTTTGCATAAATGTAGGAATATTTTTGCCATCTCTGATGACAGAAAAAGTTTGCATCCCCCCCATTTAAAAAGTTTAGGAAGTCATACACAGAATAAGATGCTGAATTTTGCCAAGATCACACCTTGGTTCAAAAGTATCACAGTGAGCACCTACAAACACACAGAGCATTGGAAGACATTCATCACTTTCATTGGCTACACACAAGTACAGGAGTGTGCTTAAAATTCTTGAAAGAATAAAAAAAAGAAGAAAAAAAGTCTAAATTAATTCAACACCTTAAACTCTTTGCATCTGCCCTTAATCTAGTTACTTCACAATCATCTCAAGTCATTCAGTCACTATGGTTATACCCTTCAGAAGTGTCCTCTGTGGGTACCACCTGCCTCTGTTCTGTACTCTCAGCTGCTCCACCTAGTCTCCAGCACCAGCCTCCTGTAGAAAGAGCACACAGCAGTCCAGTCTCATCCTTCCTGCTGTGTCTAAAATGCCAAAAATAAGTACAAAGATCCTTCCCCCAGCTCCAGTTTTTCCACCAGGTCCTAGACAGATTTGCCACCTTTCCCAGGTGCTTCAGAGCACCAAAGTGAAAATTATTTCACCCACATGGGCTGGAACAAGACCAACTTCGCTACTGGCAGCCAAACACCACGTGTTTGGGCTAGTTTCCTACAGGAAGGCTCTGACAGAGGTAGTATTCAGGTCTTTTTATCCCTGCTAGCAGCCACTAAAGGACTTAAGCTTTACCCTACTAATTTTCTTTTTTCTGTCTGGATGTGCAAACTCAGCTGTCACAGGGCTAATGAGGGTCCCTGCAGCCAATTAACCATTTCCTAATTTGCAGACATTTCATATACAAGCAACACTTAGGATGTCAAATTAGAGGTTCCAAAGCTTCTAAAGAGACAGAGCTCTAATTGCGCTCCAGATACCCATCCATAAAATCAGCTGACTCTGAGATTAAAAAGACTCACCCCAATCTGTCATTCCATGGTCAGAAGTTAAAATAAATGCAGTTTTCCCATCATTTCCATAGAAATTATCGATCAGGGAAACAATTTCTTTTATACCCTCATCAACTTTCTCAATATTCTCCTTGTATTCCCTGGGAAAATAAGAAAAAATGTTGTCAAGATTCAAAGCAGCTCTCATACCTGGTATAAAGCCAGTTATTCATAGTCATAATGCCCAGCCCTTTGATTACAGACAGCTCTGTCCTCCAGAGATCCTCAAGCTAACAGAAGCATCCTAGATGTAAAATCTCTCCTCCTCTAAACTCTATGTGTGATATTGTGAATTGTCACAGGATGATTTGAAGGTTCCTGAAATTCCAGTATCAAATGTTTGTTTACATTTCAAATCTGGCCTAGCTTTGATTTAAGACTATAATCACCCACAGCTAGGCAAGTTAAGGAGAATGCCAAAACTGAGGAATTCCAGAAAACAAACTGTCAGTTTCAAAAATTACTTTAAAACCAGTAACTAAATAGCAAAGAACTATCTCACCCTGCAGGGACTGTTTTGAGATGACTCACAAATCAGGACAGACCCCAGAGTTTTGTGGAATAGAGGCTAAACCAAAAATTTGCACATATTTTAGAACAAGTGACCGTTGCTAACTTTCAGTCAAATATTTTTTTGTTTGTTGCTGTTACCAAAGTAAGTTTTAAAACTATCTTCAAAAAGTTGTAACAAAAAAAGAACACGAAGAGTACAGCAAGTATGAACTTCAGAATGATGTAGGGAATCAGAGCAATGATTCTGAAGGTATGCAAGGACCAAGAGAAACATTATATCCCACAGTCAATGCATGTGAGGAAATGAAAAGTATTAAGTAACACACTTCAAGATGTGGTGGTGAGTACTGTTAATCTGAACTCTTCTCTTTCAAGTGTCCTAAGGAAAGCTCACAATGCTGGAATTTGCAGACATTATTCCTAACTCTTGTCTGTAAATTCAACCACACCACTTCAGCCATGGAGAATCCAAGAATCACTTCCATTTTATATTTAAAACTGCATTTTACTACATACCCTCTAGATTACATGTTGACTCTACAACTATCTGTTAAAATTAAAATTGAGTACAGGAGTATAACCATGCACACTGTATATAGCAAAAAATCTGTCATTTCTACAGAGGAGACTTTAAAAACAAAAAACCCATCTATGTCCTCTTACATAAACTCTCAAAACTACAAGTCTTGTCTCAGGCTTGACAACTAGCACTTAAAGTTATTGTATGCATTTAAAACTAGTAAGAAAGATGCGTTAATCTCTTGGTTACCTTGAGTTTGGACGATGAGCATGGCCATTTGTGTCTATGCCTAACAAGTGCAGGAACAGCACCACTTTCTCTTTGTTCAGTGCAGAGAACAACGTTTGATTGCTTCTGGAAGAATTGAAGAAGCTCTGTATGGAAAAAACCATGAGGATATTAATCTGAGTACAATGGAAAAAAACAACAGCTGCTTTCATGTTGAAGTACTAGTAGTTATTAGTTGCAGAAGAGAAAAACTAATTATTTCCTGGATAACTACCGTCAGTATAGTCAGGCCAAAATTTCAGCTTATGTAAGGCAACACTCCTCCAGTTGAGGGGTCATTTTTCTTGGGTTTTGCTTATGGTTTGTTTGATTTTTTTGAGTTTCAGGCAGAAATACCAGGTAACTGGTATCATTCCTTCTTTGCCTCCTGAGTGATCGCAACAAACCATTCCTGAGCACCACTTAGGGCTTTACATTTCTATTGATTTATAAATTTCAAGCTGGAAGCAAAAGTCTCAAATATTCCAGCTGCAGGTTCTGCAGGACAGAGATACCAAGCTACAACTTGTTTTCAGAAACTGAATTAAAGCAGAACATGCTTTGCAAATACATCAACTACAGAACATACATCTGCCTTGCACATGTCCTACTTAAGCATCCCTGAGGCAGACGCCAGAGGGGATTTTCCCCTCTGATTGAATGAGTCTTGACATGGCTGTTCTGTGTTAGACCAGCCATATTACAGCAACATAAAAATGCAGGCAGACAGCTATTCCAATATGATCTCTTTAGTAACAGCACTGCCCAAGGAAACAAAGTTGGGTAGGGTTTTAGTTTGAAAAGCACCCACAGAACCCAGGAGAGCGTCTTCAAATTTCATGCAAGTCCAGGGAAAATTCTGGTAGACCAGTGGACCATTTCTGCCACCAAAGGACACAGCAGTCCAACACACATCTGCCATAGCAGTGGAGCTTTTAAAACTCAATCTCACACCCTGTGTAAACAGAAGGCACCGTACTTAGAGGAAGACCAAGCTGGCAGCAAGAGTGCCACTGTAAGCCATATCAAGAAACTATGGCAGTACGTAATTCCACGTTTTTCCCCCCAAATACACACAAGCCACATGGACTAATATGTACATGCTTTTAACTTCAGCTCTTGTCCAAACAAAACCAGGACCAAAGTCCAGAGATATTTTAAATAAAGATACAAGAACAAAATCCAATCACATTCAATAGCAATGTAATTATTTCTATGGAGATTTCAATGTCCTGCAGGAGTCCACCTGCACATATTTGACCACAGACTGAAAAAGCTTTCCAGAGCACACCAGTAATTTACAGGATACAGTATAATTCTGTTTTCTATTTTTAATGAAATAAAAAGAAACAACATATCAAACCAAACAAACAGGAAACTTACAAAATTAAATCCTAGAATGTAGATTAGTATTAGAAGACAGGTATTTTTTTTTAATCAAGGACTGATTAAATGAAAGAAACCACTGAGAGGAAGACAAGGCCTGAGCTTCTTTCACAGCAGATGAATGCCCATGACATATCAAAACCACCTCAACTTCCCCAGCCACCTTGTAACCCAGAGCAGCAGCAGCAGCCTGAAGAGCTTGCTCAACCTCTGGCTCATTCATAATGAGACAACAAAAGAAAGATGAGTGTAACCTAAGATAAGGCATCTTTTCCCACATCAAAGAGCAAACTTTATCCCACAGAACATTTTAAAAATAGTTTACAGAAAAAAATTCACTGCTAGAAGTTATCTTAGGCTGATAAAGGTGGTGGGCTAGTAAGCAGGACACCAAAAATTAAGGGCAAAACCCACTTGACCTTGCTCTGGAGGTTGCTCAATGGTTTTGCCCAGCACTACTGTATCTCCTTGTAGCCTGCTAAAGGCTTCTTCCTTTCTGTATTCAGGATTCATGAACTTGAGACCTACTGCCAGCTAACACTAGTTTCCAAGCCACCACTTAATGTTAACTGTATCTTTTCTGTCTCTATTTTTTTGCTTGTTTCCCTTTTATTTGCTCTATTACTAATACTACCTCCTTTGCATATTTAAGCCAAACACCACCAACAGGTTTCAGGGATGTGAGTACACAAATAGGCTGAGAGAACTCAGTTTCTTCAGTCTCAAGAAAAGGCAGCTAAAAAGAGATCTCATCGCTGTCTATAACCGCCTACAGGGAAGGTGAAGAGCAGACTGAACTAGACAGCCTTGGTGATGGGACAAGGGGAAACACATAGTTTGGAACTTGGGGAATTCCAGTAGTATAAAAAGAGTTTTTAAAACTATTTTTTTAAAAAATCACAGGATATTGGAATAGGTTGTTGAGTTTCTACCCTTGAAGATGCTCAAAACTTGACTGGGCAAGGCCTGTGCAGCCTGCTCTAACTGGACCTCCCTCATGCAGGAAGGTGGACTCAGTGACCCCTATAGCTTTCCTCCAACCTTCTTTTTCTATCACTCTGGCAGCTAACAACAAATAATGCTTTGCTACAACTGATATGCAGTTTAGTAAGATCAGCAATAAGTTTCCCATTAAAATATTCACAGCAAATGAATTAAAATATTACTAAAGAATTTTGGTTACAACTGTGTGAAATCTTTTAGTATCATCTTCCTCTTTGGACAGGAAAAAGCAAAGAAGAAAAAAGACTACCTAGAAAGTCTAGCAAATACATAACTGAATGACATCTGAACAAAAAATAGACTCCAGAGATATTTAATCTAAGTGGCTGGGGACAATTTGTTCCCCCAAACAAAGCACTCCATGGAAGCATGATCCTTTAATAGAGCTGATAAACTGTGCTGACTGCATGGATGTACAGGGAGAAAAGAGACCAAACTTTCTCCTTTCACAAAACTCCTTTGTACATAAATCCAGGATAGCTTAATTAGATTGGCTGATTAATGCAGTGCACGTTAATTTGAGCCGATGAATTATTTAAAATTGGTATGCCAGTTTTAAAATGTAAAAAAATAAACAAGGGCAGGAAAAGCACATATAAGCCAGGTTTGTATCAGTTGAGCATGCTCATGCAGAAGACTCCTACACTTATTTAAAATAAATCATCCAACCATTTTACTGCTACTTAGAGCAGAGCAATCTGTATTGAAATCCACTGGCAGAAATCCACATCAGGTCACGGCACTGTCTGCAGAGTTTCAAAGTTTTACATTACTCAGTTCTGGACTCCGGCCCCCACCCTGCACAGAAGGGACAGTCTGAAGGCTTGTCCTGGCCTCCTTCCAGCAGAAAGGGGCCAAAGGAAGCACGAAGTACTGTGTTCAAAATAAGAAAACAAGTAAAAGGAATGTTTGCCATCTGCAGATACATGTCCATTTAAGTCAGAAGACATCAGCTGAATGTCTTGAGCATATTCTACACTAATAATAAGTTGTGGTTAGATTATCACTGGGACTCTGACTCCAAAAGTGTTTGAGTTCCTGGAATTTCAATCCTTTTACCCTAAAAAATAATTCAATCTTATACAACTGTTTTTCACAAAATACTTAACACCCCTCCCCCAGAAATTCACAAAAAAGACCATCTTATACACCCTCACCCCACCTGTTAACCTAGATTCCCATTATATTGCTCCCCAATTTTCTTTGGCATAGAGTCAAACTTTGATCTAGGTAAAGGTTATTTAACTGACAATCACTGCACCACATCACACTAAATTATACTCAGCCCCTTAATTATTCTGAAGGCTTCTAAAAAAAAACCAAACAAAAAACCCCAAACAAACCAAACCCAACAAAACAGAAGAAACCTAGAGTCAATCAATTTCATACCCATCCAGATCTCTAAGCCACTCCCAAGCTATTACCACTCATTAAAGTTGCTGAGTTAACCCAATTGTAGGTAAAAACTCCACCCAGACTAGTCTACACTCAACTTTCTCCGTTCCAAGAAAGGACTAGTATCAGCTTGTACCATGAGCAGATATCAAATATCATTTGTATTTTGCCCCATTCATGATCTGAGCAATCTGATTCTGACCCATACAAATAAAAACTAGTTGGAGTTTCACATCTCCTGACCACCTGAGGTACTCTTAGTTAACACTTTTAAAGAGAATAAAACATTTCCAGGTTCCTGCACTAGTAGCTCATAACATCAGTTAGCCATCCTCCATTTTATTCCCATCTTTATTTGGGGCAGGGGAAGCCATAAGTAGCCCTTTGTGGTGTTTGGGACCTGCTGACTACACAGTAGAGAGAGTACATGCTAGTGTCTCTTACTGCCTTGTCCACCAGCATAAAATGCTATGTTGTTAAATATTTGAGACAAAACTCAAAGGAGAAAAAAAAAAATGTTGGCAAAGCAGAATTTAGATTTCAGCAAATTGTCACTGTTACTTACATACAATCTCAGCAGCATAGCTGGGAGTTGTTTGAGTTATAATAGCAGTGACCTCAGTTTCAGTCAGCCTCAAGTTTCACACTTGCGAGGCAATCACTGACGCGTAATTGAGGAGATGATTAATGGAACGAGTGTTTTACACCAGTCAGTCAAGTCCCATCCGCTCACAGAATAAAATTTAGAAGTGCTAAAGAAGTCTTTAAAATAACAAGGCTGATTTCAAGGAAAAAGTCATCTGTATTGACATACATATTAAACTTATCATTATAGTTTGAAAAAAGAAATGCCATTAGGTGTTTTGAAGCAAAAGAAAAGTAGTTCCACCCTCATACACCTGTGCAGCTCTGAGTGACAGCAGGGTGCAACTTTAAGACAACAGCTATTTAAGTGTAATTGACAGCCTAACCTGATTTATATTATGCATATGTATTACAACACACAAGCTGGCATGAGTACCCATTCAGGGAGAGTATGGCAGTTAGGAAAAAACCTTTCCACCGGCACACTCTGAAAATCGCTTCCTCTGCAAATTAGAAAACAGTGAATTATTTGACTCCACATCACTGCTCAAAGCAGACCTACCCTTAGCTTCCTAATCATAAAATCACAGAATGGTCTGGGTTGGAAGGCACCACAAGGATCCTAGAGTTCCAACAGCCCTGCCACAGGCAGGGCCACCAACCTCAGGCCTGGATCTACACTAGGTTGCCCAGGGCCCCATCCAACCTGGCCTTGAACACTTCCAGGGATAGGGCAACTCACCACCTCTCTGGGCAGCCTGTTCCAGCACCTCACCACTCTCTCTGTAAAGAGCTTCCCCCTAATATCTAATCTACACCTTCCCTCCTCTAGCCTTAATCTGTTCCCCCTTGTCCTGCCATTGTCTACCCTTTTAAAAAGTTGATTCCCCCCCTGATTTTATGCTCCCTTCAGGTACTGGAAGGTTCCCCTTGCAGTCTTCTCTTCTCTAGGCTGAACAAGCTCAGCTCCCTCAGCCTCTCTTCATAGGGGAGGTGCTCCAGCCCTCTAATCATCTTCGTGGCCCTCCTCTGAACCCTCTCCAACAGTTCCACATCTTTCTTGTATTGGGGGCCCCAGATCTGGACACAGTACTCCAGATGGGGCCTCACGAGGGCAGAGTAGAGAGGGACAATCACCTCCCTGTCCCTGCTGGCCACCCCTCTTCTGATGGAGCCCAGGACACCATTAGCCTTGCGAGCTGCAAGAGCACACTGCTGGCTCATGTTAAGTTTCTCATCTACCAGAATCCCCAAGTCCTTCTCAGCAGGGCTACTCTCAAGGAGCTCTTCTCCCACTCTGTATCTATGTCTGGGATTCTTCCGGCCCAAGTGCAACACCTGACACTTGGCAGCGTTGAACCTCATTAGGTTCACCCGGGCCCATCTCTCCAGCCTGTCAAGATCCCTCTGGATGGCTTCCTTTCCTTCTAGGGTGTCGACCACACCACTCAGCTTGGTGTCATCTGCAAACTTGCTGAGGGTGCACTCAATTCCATCATCGATGTCATTGATAAAGATGTTAAAGAGAACCGGTCCCAAGACAGACCCCTGGGGGACACCCCTTGTCACCGGCCTCCACCTGGACATAGACCCATTGACCACCACCCTTTGGCTACGGTCTGTTAACCAGTTTCTTATCCACTGGATGGTCCACCCACCAAATCCACATCTTTCCAATTTAGAGATAAGGATGTGATGGGGGACTGTGTCAAAGGCCTTGCACAAGTCCAGGTAGATGACATCAGTCGCCTTCCTTTTATCTACTGATGCTGTCACTCCATCATAGAAGGTCACCAGATTGGTGAGGCACGACCTTCCCTTGGTGAAGCCGTGCTGACTGTCCCGGATCACATGCTCTTCCCTCATGGGCTCCAATATGTCATCCAGGAGGATCTGTTCCATGATCTTCCCAGGCACAGAGGTGAGGCTCACCGGCCTGTAATTCCCTGGGTCTTCCTTGCTCCCTTTCTTATAAATGGGAGTGACGTTCACTTTTTTTTTAATAAAGGTGCTAATACAGATGCTGATTTGGTTTAGTGATATATTTGGGTTTATTTTTGTTTGGATTTATGCTGGTTAGCTAATGTTAATGCATAGAGCCCAGACAGCTAGTGGAAGAAAATTTATTAAGGCTAAACTCCATCAACATTGTTACAAGATCCAGAAAGCAACTCGCCTAACTGCTGCACAGATACAGATATTTATACACCAACCCCCTCTATCAGCATTTTTAATGCAGGATAAGTGAGGGAGGTAGCACAGAATTACATGAATATAGGTATTAATGAATAATCAGAAGCTATGTGCCTTGGACTATTAATACTCAGAGTGACAGCACCACAGAAAACAACAGCAATGAACCAGCACTGACCCAAGTCAGCTGAGCAGAGCACCACGTGAACATGTTATACTGCTTCAGGGCTTAAGCCGTCTCTGTCCCTGCTCTTGCCCCTCACCCCGGCAGCCACAGCACAGCACGAACCACAGCAGATCATGAGGAGCCAGCTACATGCACCAGTACAAGACACACTGTAAGGTTTCAGGGGGTGCAGGCCTGACAAAATTAACACAATAATAGTGTACATTTCTTTCACATAGTGAAGACTTAATATTCCTGCCATACTATAATACTTGCTACAGAATCCTGAACTAATCACATTCAAAATTAAAGGATCTGTAGTACTCCAAGATGGATTTCAGATTATACACATATTTAAAACAAAGAGAAGCCAAGAATGTTTTTAAAGGGTATTTTTATGAGCGTTAGGGGTTTTATTAGCATTGAATTACCAATGCTTCCTCTAAGCTCCCATTACAGTAGGCATAGTAATCGATTCAAGCAATTTTTACTTATGGCCCCACATGATGGGTCTTTCAAAATTTTCTTACCTTCTAGTTCTGTGATAAAGATAACATGTTCTATGATAAAGTTCACATCCAGATGTGCTTTTTATACATAAGCAGCATAAAAAGATTCTCTGCTCACCTTAACATGATCAAAAACCCACGTATCAAGTTTGGCTGCATCATCTGCTCCAAAGTCTTCACTTTCTGCCGTGTAGCAAAATGTATAAACATGATCTCCAGTAGCACCTGGAAAAGCAGTACAGATGGGATAGGAGACAGAACAGTTTTGTTCTTTTTCTCATAGAAAAGAATACATTAATATTAATGTATAGCAGTAAAACTTGTCAAGAATTACAGTCCTGAAAGAAGTCAAAGAAGTTTTCTCCAACTTTAAACTTGCCCGTTATTTATGGGGGTTTTGGGTGGGGTTTTGGTTTTGTTTTTTTAAGCCTGGATACCATTTTAACTCATCATCTTTGCTTAGCTCAGAGAAATGAGGAGCAATGTTAGCCAGTATGCTCAGGTGAGGAAATGCAGTATGGAAAAAACAGATAAGAGTAGAACAAATCCCAGATAAAGCAAATTAAATAGAATTTACTTTTGAAACAAGGAATTTCACTGAGACACTTCTAACAGAGGAAGCAACTCATTAAGAGCTTTGTTTGAACACAAGGGGTTTTGGGGCGAGGTGCGTGTAAGAAAGTGTACTTAGCTTTTGGTTGTTAAACTGAATCATACAAGGCCATTAATGCCCTATCAATGAGGCCTTTTACAAAGGAAAACATCCTATATCACGTATAAGACAAGCAGCAACAGGAAGAATGTAACTTATTTACCATACGTCAATTCTAGGAGACAACACAGTATCAAAAGCCACATGAACAACTTCAGAAATAGAATATTCAGAGTCTGCATCTTTAAGCCATGGATTTAAAATATAAGAGGGAGAACTACTGGACTGTTAAAGCACAAAGTACAACATGAGGGCCACTGATGCGAAAACACAGCATCTGGACAAGGCGACTGAATTCTGTATCCTCTGTCAGGAGAGCAAAGCAGAGAAAGGGGAGAGGGGGAAGATAAAGATCTAGAATAAAGTAAACTTCTGAAGACCTGGGAAGACCTGAACTTTGGTGGTGTTTACTGAAATAATTCAGTCAATGCTGAGTTGTTACAGCTCATGGATGCTGTTCTACAGTGACTACGCAGACTCCCAAAGGGGAAAATGTTCTTCAATCAGTTGATGGCCAGACAGAATATAACTGATTTTCTGGATGTCACAATTCTATAATGCAGTTTTGTAAGCTTCCAGGCTTGTGAATGAACTAACACCTCAGTATAAGGGAGCTGCTTAACAAAGATGATGTCCAAACCCACACAAGGGATGCAGGTATTTCAGGCCAGGAAGATGAAAGCTGGCATGGATTTTCTGGTGCAGCCCCCTCTTGCCCCCAGGAGGCTACTACTACTTAAAACCCTGAACACTCACTGCAGTTCTGAAAGTAAAGGAAGAAAATACTCCCAGCCATTAAAAAAGTGAATGGGGCAGGAATTAGTTCAAAAGAAGAAATAAGCCCTGTCCATCGCTGCCAGAATGGCCTAAGAGAGTAGAGTGCCATCCTGGTTTTCTGCAGGGTCACAGAAAACTCAAGACCACCTGTCTTTGAGAGGTGCCACACCACTGCAGCCAAATGAAAGCATGTGTTTTGCAGACCAGGCAAAGTAACACATCTACTACTCACCGATTTATAATTTCTACCAGAGTGAAAAACTCCCTGCTACCCACCCCTGCATCACTATAAAGAGAAACAGTGACAAAATGAAGCCATATTAGGAAAGTTGTGGAGTGTCTGCATAGCCTATAACTGATTTATTGTTTTAAAAATAAGAAACCCTACTATGCAAAATAAAGTTTTATTTCTGTCATCTGAGAGGTGGCAGGCAGCAGTATGTGCAACACTTCAAATCTGAAGATGAGGAAGCAAAGCTAGGACAGAGAAGCAGAAGGAACGCAAAGGTGAAAGGGTCCTTTAGATGCAAGCTCAGAGCTTTACTGGGTTTGGTGCTGCCATCATGCTAAAGGAAATAACTGGAGGTGCCGGAAAGTCCTGCACCACCTGTTCCTGTTGCAGACTTGCCTGGCACATCATCTTGTCCTCAACATCAACATTCAACTATAGGGTCAAGGATCAAATTTTCACCCTCTTACAGTAAGTTTTACATCCACCAGAAAGTGAATCTGTTGCTCTGCTAGTGGAGTAGGTCCTGTGTCCAACAAACCTTTCAAGTGCTGGGGCCCAGAGCAGCAGGAAACTTTTGCTAGCAAATTTTACAGGCACAAAAGAGAGGAAAATGAACGAAGGCACAAGGGCCATCAGACACAGATCTGACAGAGCCTGTGCATCAGGGAGCTATCATCAAACACAGCCAGGTGAGGAATGTGAGAAACACTGCACTTGTCTTGGTGTGACGTAGGAATAAGGAACTAGCAGACAGAGATCTGTGTGCCCAGAATAACCCTAATAAGGGCTTGTCCCAGTTGTCCCCATGTTCTCAATGATACCCTTCTTCATATTCTAGCTAAACAATGACTCTAACCTTGCTCCTGGTTTCCAAGAGACAGAAAAGGAACCTGTGGAACAAACGGGAATCTGGGTGCAAAGGACTAATACCTACTTTCTTTAGCAGAAGCAACAACCTCAGCCCTTGACAAAACAGTGCAGGACTGGACTGTTCGAAGTCAAACCTCAATTTCTGGCAAGTCTAAGCAGAAAACACTCAAAATTTTAAGGAACATTCTGGAAATAAACTAGGCATTTTCAAAGTACATTATTTTCAGATAATTTAAAGGTCATAATACAAAAATATGATGGAAAGCAAGGTTAAAATTAGCACAAAGAATTTGTGTAGTCTAAATAAGTTTAACTATTAGAAACTTACACCTTTTATTCCTGCTGAAGATGTAAGTAAATTGCACACCAGTCCCAAAGGTACTTCGGACATTTTCTCAGACTGAAACACTAATCATACAGTCATTGAGACTAATCTGTATTTCATGCATATCTACTTTGATATTGAAAGAGATCTGTGAGCATTTTATTTACTTTCTCTATAGAATCCTCAACCATTTCACTGAAATATTTTGACAGGAAAAGTACCTGAGGAACACAGACAATGACAGGAAACAAAGGATTCTTCTCTCCTTCCCCAAAAAACATCAGCCAATAGGTACTTTTTAAGCATCATCCAATGAAACAGCTAATAAAATCCTGAACATTTTGACATGACAAAACACACACACAGAGTCCCGTGTGACCTCACTAATTAGCATCATAAAAAGAGGAAAAGAAATTAAGTTATATTCCCCCCTATCTCATCTTGGGCCTTTTTTTTAAATAAAGAACACTTGATTCCATAATCTTCTGGTTTATAAAACTTCTCCTCTTTGGAAATTTTGTGTTATAAAATAATTTTTGTATTATAAAACAATACCTCTTTGGAAGGAGAAATACCTTTTTCTACTAAAAGAAGTTAAGGTACCTTTCTCTCATGAGAAACTATGACTCATTTTCCTATACAACATCTACTTCTCAGATACAATGCTGCATTAAACATTCCTCAGTTTTGCAGAATTTCCCTCCCCCTGCAAAAGAAAGCTCCATTGTTGATGCCACTCAGAAGAAGCCATATTGAGAGACGTAGCAACAATATGGTATTACTGTTGCACATCCCTCCAGATAACATCAAAGCTGCTTCCAAGTCCTCTGCTTATCTTCTTATTCAAACAAAACTAGTGGAAGGACAAGGCTCTGGGAGAATCTTTAATTCTCAAAATATTTTCCCAAGAGCATGTCTCAAAAATGTAAATAATCTGTGCAAGGGCAGTGTACTACCTTTCCCCTCTCCCCAGCCACTATCACAATATTCCCAAATACCAGCTGTATCTGAGGTCATGGGAAATTATCAGGAGATAATTACCATAAACTTATGAGGATCCAGAAAGGAACAGAAAAGAGGTGGGAGTATGTGTGCAAAGTATCAGGAGGAAAAGGGGAAGAGACTGGAGTTCAGAAAAAGTTCAAGATTCATCATGAGAAATATACTGCATGCTTTTTCTAAACCAGTGTTAGGCTCTACTCCTATCCTGCCTATCACATTTTTCTGATTTGTCAATGCAAATACTTAGAGCAGAACAGCAGCATGTGCCCCTAGCTTGTTCCCTTTTCACTTTGGTCTGGTTTATCCTGAGGCTATGGGAAAGGGTGTACATACCCTCATTCCTTCAAGCATGAAAGGAAATTAAACTTGGAGACCCTTTAAACATTTGAAATGCTGCTCAGCAGTCTCTGCATGGTCAAAGACAAACTGTACTGGGCTGACAAGACAAACACACTGCACACCATGGGAGGTACACACCTCAGCTTCAGGAATAGCACCAGGCAGTTCCTGCTTACATATATTTCTTTTGTTCTGGAGGAGAATCAGGATAACCCACAATAAGGTACTTCTCCAGCTCAGACACTCCAGAAACATGGCTGCAGTTCTATCACCTGACTTGCTGGGGCCTGCAAGCAGAGGAAGAAAAACCCCAGCTGCAATCTTGCAAGAGCTATAAACCTCAACCAAACTAAAAAGTATTAAGTTCTTGTAAGTAAGGGCATGTTTTCTTTAGTATGGTGATAGAATTAGCTAAGGCCTATTTAAATGGATGATAAATAGGGATATCCTCTTCAAAGGCTTGCTGCTTTTTCTACACCCAGTCTTGAATTCACACAGTAGCAATCAGTTATACACAAATATACAGACTAGAAATACTTCGTTCACCTTTTCTAACTAAAAAATTCTAAGTGCCTCTATTTTACTACCTGATCACTACGTGTTCAAGACGCACAAAACTTAAATCTTACCTTTTGCAAAGATTCACAGAACTTAAACCTTACCTTTTGCAAACATTGGCAAAATATCCGGGCTTCCCCAGCTCCAAGTATATTTACTTTCATTGAAAACAGAGTCAAATTCCACTGGATTCTCCTTCCATCCTGTTAAACAAATATACCTGGATTTAAATGGGGTTGCCAGATCTCATTTACTGCTAAGATTAATAAGATTGATAGTCCATGCAAAAAGTTTTTCTTTTGTCATGGTTGGGTTTTTTTGTTTTGTTTTTAAAGTTTCCCTTATATTATTTCACAATGAACTCTACTTGGGAAGTCTTGGTTTTACTTCCAGTTCAACCTCTATTTGCAATTCGTTCCCCATTCATTAGAAGTGAGCTGAAAACCTAAGCCAATGTCATTATGCAGGGATTCAAACTGACTAAACACACAGCTGGTTTACCTTCTAAATAGCTAAAATTCTCCTGAATTCTAAATCCCCTGTTGTCCAAACTCAGCTTTTGGCATCTTAGGCAATAAATTAAACACTCATATCTCATGTGTCCAGCAGTCATGTTCCACCTCATCACAATAAAGCCTTCACGATCTTCTGTTTCCATGACAAGGCAGCTGACAAACACAGAGATGTTCCTAATGGCAATTCCTGCCAATCCTGCATTCATAGCAGATGTTGGAAGGAAGAACCCTTTGAATAGGAACATGGACAAGACCAAGTAATTCCCCTTATCTCCCCTGTCCAAAGCCAACACACAACACGACAAGTGTTCAGGCCTGGAAGCCTGGGGGAAAGCAGAGGACCACACAGAAGACCAAGCCAGTAAAGTGAAGGCTTGTTGCACATTATTAAGCATCACACACAGTAACACAAGCTCCAGACAAACCACACAGTTGGGGTTTTCACCTTATTTTGCTACTGATTCTCCAAGTCAACCTAGCAATGGCTCACCTAAGACTGCAGTTCACTTCTTGCTCGTGACATCTACTTAGCCATCTCCCATTACATCCCAAACAATAATTAAAAACTATGTTACATGAAGAGGTCACTCCATAACATAGTTCTGCTTTTAAATTCAGCATCCTAATTTTTATGTAAGCTATTTTCATAGCTATCAATATAAAGAGTGGGAAACCCATCCAAAATTATTATTTTCTGGTACACAAACCACAATGCAGGTATTTACCAACAGTCAGCTAGAAGCCCAGCATGTTCCTTAAACACCTTATTTTGCAGGACAGTGTTCAAAGCTCAAGGATCAGCATACCTTTAGCAACTGCACTGACGTCTTCATAAAATCCAGCTATAAGTGCAACATGTCCTGGCCTGGATTCTGTTGGGACCCGGGTGTGAGAGATTCCCCAGCTGCCCTTATTCTCTAAAATACTCCTGAAAACAGGATACAAGACAGTTAATACTTATGACTTCTCGACAGTACAATGAATTGCAGATAAAAAGAGTTGCAGGTAGATGTGAGGCAGGAAACGAAAGAAAACCAAACCAAACAAACCACCCCAACAAACTAACACAAAACCCCCCAGACTAAAACTGATTTTCATGACCACCTGCTGGGCAGCAAAACAAGCAGAACATTAACCTGCAAGTTGTTTTACGGTATAACACCCCACAGAGAACATTACTATTGCAGCCCATCAGCACTGCAAACAGTCGAGTTTAGCTGGTGCTCTAATACACTCAGCATTAACATACTAGGATTTTTTCTGCTGCTTTCTGCTACAGCTTATTTTTTTAATCCCCTAACAGATTGTTTCTGCCTGGTGGTACTTTGCTTTGCTCTTTCCATTCAGCTTGGAAGCGTCTAGTTCAATCTTCTCTTACCCCTTAAATACGCTCAGTTATACCTTAGTCCTTGTGACCACATCTGCCATTATCTGTGCTGAATATTGAAAGGCAGCGTCATGAGACTTGAAAAGCCACATAAATCCAAGGTACAAATCATTTCTGCAACATGGAGAAAATGCAAGTAAACCTTGCATCTTTTGCAATTAATCCAAAGTGAAGGAGAATACCTTCTCACCACATGGTCAGAAACACATACATTTTCTAGGGAGTATGCACATACTATAGTTCTAACAGATAAAAACCAAAGAAAACAGAGGACAAAGCCCACATCTAAGAAACGGCCTCATAAACTACTCTTGTCTGCTCAAGATAAGAACAGCTGGAGCCGGTTGGAGAGCAAGCAGTGAGCATTACCATATGCTGTTTTCTTGTCTCCATCTTCTGGAAGAAGAGAAAGACTCACTGTCCAATGTCAAAGCACGGGGAGAGAAAGAAAAGCAAAACACCCCAGGACATAACTTATACTAAGGTTTAGGGGAAAAAAAAAAAGTAGCAGAATCTTCTGAACAAATTCAAAGCAGTTTTTAAGAGTCAAATTTACCAGGAAATTTAATTTTTCTTGTTCATGAGAGAAGCTACAAAACTTGCTGTACTTTTACCAGATAGGTTTTAGTCCAAGTAGATTCTAAGTTCATGCATTGCAACTTTAAGAGATTTTATACAACTGTTAATTACAAGATCTGTACATTCAGCTCTCAATTTATTCCTGACTAATGAATGAAGAATCAAGCCACAACCTAGAACTTCAGGCTCCACTCTAAGCTCACAAGAGTCAGTTTGCTTGCTGGTTTATTTGAGTTTGATTTTTTAACTCATCTTAAACCTCACTTTCTCAGGACTACTTGAAAGCCCACAGGAGTCTTTGGAACTGCCCAAATATTACAGCGAAAAATGTAAAAGGTGGTACAGTACTCTGACATGTTATTCCTAGCTCTCATCTCAAGGAGGGTTTAAGACAAGTTGTACTGAAAAAACTACTAATTTAATACTGAAATTTTTTTTTCAAAGTGTTTTTTAATTTATTCTCATTGGAGACTCTGTCCCAAACATATTGCACTAGTGTTAGTGGAAGATTTAAGACAAAAATAAAACACTTTTGGCCCTCCTCACACTCTGTTGCCACAACAGGTAGAAAATTAGTCAGGATTGGATTTCTATTGAGTTGGAAGTAATCTTTTACCTTTGCTTTGCGGGGCTGTACCACAGGATTTGAAGTCAACAATAACATATACCAGGCAGAAAAAAGAAATATAGCCAGATACTGTCATTTACCTGTGCAATATTAATTTATGTGTTTTTAATTATGTCAAAGCCTTTTATGCAGAAAAAAATTCTAGATAATATAAAACATGTACACTGTCCAATATCCTTGACAGTATAAACTTTAGCTACCCATAACAATTACTACAAATAATATACTAATATGTCTGTAAAGTGTCAGACAAGGAAGAAATCTCCCCTTGAACCCTCACCACCACCACAGCAATTCAGACTACCTACTGTCCCTCACTGCTGAAAAACAGATTTTTAAAAAATATTTACAAAGGTAAAGACTAGGTACTTGGCATGTATCTGCCAGCAATCTGCTCCAAGCCTAATGGATATTTATTGCTGAAACTTTGCTACAAGAATGGTTCTTGCTCATTTAAAGATGATCTTTCCTTGCTAACAATGCAGTAGCTCCCCAAGTGCTCCACCTGGATGAGAGGAGTAATCTGGCTGTTTCATTGCCCACTGCTACAAAGTGGGTAAGGGACTGAACATTTGGCACTTAGGAATGAATGTGCACAAAGTGAACTTTATATCAAAATGCACATACTTTGAGTTAATACTATTGAAAAAGCAAAGCTCAGACAGCAACAATGTGTCAGAATAGGAAAGGAAGTACTTGCAGCAACCAACATCTGATCTTGTCAACCTGCTTACAAGATTAGTTTATGAAAGCGTAGCTCAAAGGTTTGGTGACAAAACACCAAGCCTCTTGCTTTGAAATCACAGCAGAGCATGTAGCAGAGCTGAAGATAAGCCTTGGAAGCGCCTGGCCCCTCACCTTTCAGAAGGCACAACATGCCACCTCTGTTTTCTTTTCATCATCTCACACACACACACCCCCACACTGGTACGTATTTATATGCAGAATTAGAGGCAAGAGAAATACAGATGGCACTTCAAATCTCCATTGGCATTTTATTCCACTCAGAGAGCCACCAGCGTCTTGTTTGAAACAAAGCAACTCTTCCTGCCCATTCCCCCGTGTACTTTCAGTGGAGGTGACAATGTATATTTCAAAATCTGTAGAAGTAAAAAAGTCCATAACTCCACAAACAAGGTAGAGACAGCAAAAGTGCAAGCTGATTATTTAATACTGTCATCATTTAACTCCAGCTGCCAATTAAGGCCTGCACAGCTCTGTGCTCACTCCTCTCACTTCAGGATGTGGGAGAGAATCTGAAGTGAAAGTGACAAAGCTTGTGAGCTGAGCTAAAGACAGTTCACCAGGGAAAGCACAAGCCACATGCAAAAGCAAAGCAGGACAAGGAATTCATTCCCTACTTCCCATGGGCAGGCAGGCGTTCAGCCATCTCCAGGACAACAGGGCTCCACCCTGTTTTAATGGTTACTTGGCAGAACAAATGCCATCACTCCGAATGTTGCCCTTATACGTGTGCCCTCCCCCCTTCCTTTTCCCCCAGCTTTAAATGCTGAGCATGACATTATGGGGTATGGAATATCCCTTTGGTCAGTTGGGTCTGCTGTCCCAGCCATGTACCCTCCTAAATTCTTGTGCAACCCCAACCCACTGGCTGGTGGGGTGGTGTGAGGAGCAGTAAAGGCCTTGTCTCTGTGTAAACCCTGCTTAGCAGTAACAAAAACCAGATGTTATCAGCACTGTTTTCAGCACAAATCCAAAACACAGCCCCCTTCTAAATACTATGAAGAAAATCAACTCTAGCCCAGCCAAAACCAACACAAATACATGGTTTAACTTTTTATTTCTAGATAGGCATAACAATGCTGAATGGCTGAAACTGAAAAAAAAATCCATTTTAACTCTTTCACAGCCACTACCCACCACTGCTCCTGGTGATGGGCCCATTCCAACACTCACACTTTGTTGATGGTGCAAAAAGGACAACAGCTTTACGGCTAAGAGAAGAAACTGCTCTGGAGGAAGTGTGAAGTCCACAGCTAAAAGACAACATGGAAATCTCACACTGATGTGGCAGACAGCACCTTAGAAAAACACTGACAGGACAAGTAATGCCATATAAGCTGGTAAGTGCCGTAGGAAGGGATTTCTGTAGAGACTGCAAACATTCTAACAGCTTCAGATGACTGATTATTCTGCCTTGCTGTGATAATTCAAGCCAGACCAGTGTTATTATACAAAAGTAGTCTTATTTAATACTGTCTACTTTTTTTACACTAAGAAATTGCTATTTTATAAACGATCAAATAATTATCTTGATATAAGGAAACAGCAAGGATGATGAAAATTAGTTCTAAGCACTCAATGCTATGACTTTTAACACTCGTTCTTTGGCAGGATTAGTTTTTCACAATCTTAAACCAAATCATTCCATTAAGCAATCAGACACACACCAGAGAGCACAAGGGAGGCAGCAGGGTCACATACACAGGAAGGGCGTAACAAATAGGAAGTGGCAGCCTGCTGTTAGATCCATTCAGGCCATCTTTTCTAATCACTCCTTAAAAAGCCTCATCGGTAGCTTCAAATTAGAAGACAAGCATGTTAATGAAGTACTACTACTAAACTGAACATCCAGGAAGCAGTTTAAATTAACGACTCTGTTAGGCTTCAGAACTGATACCATGCTGATGTGAATGGAGAAAGTTCACACTCTCAGCCACCGGCTGTCTGCAGTCTTCAGAGGACAATATTAACTTAATTTACTCTGTTGGTGGTTTAGCAGCTTTACTGTCGACAAGGGACACGGACTCAAATTCACACATTTCTGCAGAGCACTGCAAAGTCTGCTACTTCAAAGGCAGAGGGAAGGCAGTACACAAGCCACAACAGCTGCCGTTGTTCCTCTTGTTCTCTTTTGAACACTACACAGGGCTGCCTCCAGAAGCGAAACCTTCTGGATCAGTAGCATTTTCAGATGGACTTACCTCAGGTAAGGTGCTCGGGATGTGTTATTGCTGCTCAGTTCATACAGCGAATCTGCCCGCAGGCCGTCAGCAACAAAGAGCACCAGGCGCTTTGCCGGAGGTGGCAGTGGAGTCTGCTGAGGAGTCATACCATGAACCAGGGGAGAGCTGAAGTAGATGTCAAAAATGGAGACCAAGAACACGCAATGCACAAGGAGACCAGCGAGTACGAAGACTGGTATACCCATGGCAACAGCAGGCTGGCAAGGCAAAGTCCAACACTGAGGAGGAGTGAGAAAAAATAAAGTTAGTTGGATGAGGCTTATCATAATTAATATTTATTTCACTTATTACAGAATGGGAGTACCATAAGCACAGTCATGACCCAGGATCCATAATCAGTCTCTGCTTCCAACAAGCAGAAGTTTTGGTCAAAAGTCACGACATGACTAACTCAGACTTTTAAATAGTCATTAATAGTTCTCAGTAACTCATCTCTGGTGTTTAGCGGGGCATCAGGTGGTTTCAAAAAGACCACTGAACCAAGGCAGTTCGTCCGAGCTTCAGCAGGTCTTGGTCACCTCCATCAGCGCCGGCCGGCTCGGGCAGTCTCCGTGCTCATACTGCCCTCTCCCGGCTGGCCGCGGCACAGCGCGGAGGCCGGCTCGGGCACCCGCGGGCCAGAGGCAGCCGGGAAAGCCGCCCTACAGCGAATACCCACCCAACCTGGCTTTTTCTAAGCTCACCATCAATTCCGGGCCCGTTATATTCTGCCAAGACACAGAAACCTCTTTTTAAAGGAACAAAAGTGCTCTGCTGAGCATTCGGAAACAGGTGACAGAAGCACAACAGCTGAAGGACGGGTTTATGGGCTAATAATACTCCTTTTCTCATTTTTTCCCTTCCCTGCCCTGCCATTCTCTGCAGGCAGGCGAGGGATACAAGTGTGCTTAGTAGCAGGACCATCAGAAACCCACACTTCGGCCACACATACGGAGGGGTGGCACATGATGCCTATAGAAGGCAGTGCCAATACGTATATTGACTTTGGTAAGTGTGGGATCTGCCCCCTGAATGAGGTTTACTTCTGACAGAGTACTACTGGCACTGTCCAGGCTGCTTAGTTACTTAAACACCAGCTAATTATCAACCTTAGCAAAACAACACCTCCGCTTACTGATTTTTAACACAGATGTTCCTAACAGCCTGGAAGGTTTGGATATTCAATTACCAATGTAAACACATACCTCTCTCTAAAAGAAACTCTTTGTTGCAGAATCCAGTTAGTGCCTCTAAATGACAATGTGTAAGTTTATCTTGTTACTTACACAGAATTCCAGTAGCTGGAGAGACACAGCCAGCCACCACACACTGACTAGTATTCTTATCAAAGAAAGGAACTACCACATAACCTTAACAACTTTGATCAAAACTCTGAAAGATGTTTTTTTAAAATAAAAATTTTAAAGGGCTGGTAAAACCAGAAAAAAACCTCCACACGCTAAAAAAAATATTGAAAGTTAATATATATTATTATTTACTAATAGAAAGAAAATTCAGCTCTGTATGCAACTTCGCCATAACTTACAATGCCACCCACTTTCCATACTGAAAGGCAGGCTGAACAACCCGAATCAGAAATTTTAATGTAGTTATTTTACATTTTAGAAATTAAGAGAAAAGCATCTAACAAGATTGAGATAGCTAAATACAACATTTCAAAGAGACACACAGCAGTCATGCTTAAGTGATCAAACTCAAACTTCTTATTAATCAAGAACTTACATGCTTCCATGTCTGAAAGTGAGATGCCAAGATAGAAGACTTGGAGTATTTGTAAACACCAGTTTATTTTTTGTTTTCAAGTACTCAAGGTTCCTGCCTGAGTTTAAATACATGAAACCACACTCACAGAAATACCATTAAGTTGAATGCATCATTCATATCTACTGAATCACAAAGCTACTTATCGGAGACCTGGCAAATACATATGGAAACAAACAGCTTCAGACATTAATGAAGAAAAGCATTCCCTGCCAAATAAACACCTTTAGTAGGCCCCTGTGAACTTACAAGTACCATGCTCTAAGACAGACATGGGTGGAAGACAGTTGAGCAACAGGCTGAAATGGCCCCTTCTGTATAAAAAGCAGTTTGCATTTTGAGAGAGAGTTTGTCTGAGTGATGCTGTGCAGAAACAGGTCTTGACCGATACTGGTTCATTTCCTGGCTGAAATGCTACCAAATGGTACTTCACACCATTTCTTTTAACTAAACAAAGCCATCAAGACAGGAAGTCAAAGAAATAAAAAAGAGCATCAGAGGTAACATTCAGAAGTCTTCAGTTTGTACTTAAACTGGTAAGAAAAATGAGGGTGCTTTATTTCTCCTAGAAAGAGAGATAAAGCAGTCATCCCAGCTACAGTCTAAATTAAGGCTGACAGAGTTGACAAGGCCAGACCAGCATTTCGTTATCAACATTTAATTGTAAACATCTGGATGTCAAGTGTTAGAGTATGTCCTGCAAATTGGAGGACAACCCTCTTCCCTAATTAGAAATGCCAAAGTCACTTGAATTCACCTTTGCAGGTATTTAAGCTTCTTAAATCAAGGATAGGTACCTTTCATTCTGCTGTGGAGAAAGATAATTTTGTCCATACATTTCTAACTATTTAATAGGAAGAGCCATTAGTTCAACAGATGCCAAGATAGAGAAAAACAGTCTCTTCTTGGAGCAGCCATCCATCCCCCTGAACCCTACTACTAAAAGTAGATTTACCATGGATTACTGAACCATAAATGGTAAGCTATCAAGGAAGAAAGTGAAGGTAAAAGAGGCCCCTCAAGGATTTTGAATGGACCTCCATAGAAAACGTTTGTGCTCTGTAATTGCATTTGTAAGACAAATAAAATAAGTACCTTTCACTTCAAGTATAATTTGTAGACTTGTGGTCGTCTCTCCCCCATTGCACTCTTGCATAAGATGCCATCAATATGGAGAGGGACAGAGAAATATTTATCTTTAAAATACCCTTTTCCTTACAAGATCTGGACATGATCTTCATTAGTCAGAAAAGGGAGTTTAAGGAAAAATGAGATTTGTGGAAAAACATCAGCATAGATCTCCTGGGACATCTGTTTTCTGTCTGCCTATGATATGCTCTAGCATCATGCCTTTTTTTCCCCTACTCGTTTCCAAGAGGAGAGGAATCGTCAGTTGAACTGCATTCTCAAAGATGAAATGCAAGGTCTCAGACTGCGAGTCCGAGGAGGGATCCCACTTAGCAGTCAACACAGCCCCTACACCACCAATGCAGGAATAGCTGGAACGAGCTGACAGCACCTCTAAATCTGAAAACACACAGATCTTCACTCATCTGAGTCCTCTGCCATACAGAGGTCTCTTCCACTCCTCCTTTCTTCCACGTTTGTGCTTTGGCATCACCATTTCATAGGGTGGTTCAAAAGCTAACCTGAATCTGCAGGCCCAGTGTGGGAATTAAAGGCTGATCAGGATCTGGTAGATGTTCTGACAGGCCTGTCAGCATCAGGAGGAGCTGCAAATGGAAACATCAATATCAAACTCCTTGGTGCCCAGCAGCCTTCTGGAATACTTTTCTGGTTGGGAAGAGAAGAGAGCAGCTAACCCAGTACAGACTGGGTGCTCAGACATCCCTCACACTTACAGTGTCTACCTTCATGCCTTCTAGGCACAGAAGAAGCACAGCTAGCGCTGTGTGTGCATCTGCCCTAGCAGGAAACATGGTTGTCTATATACTATTTCTGAAGTTTAGCTTCTGGGGGATACCACACACACACAAACACCAAAAAGAAAAAAGTTCTTTAGTTTTTAGCCCTCACCACTCCATTACTGAGGCCATCAGATCAGGAGCAAATTGCTCTGTAAAGCTCAGTGCTTGATGGTTCAAGGCAGAAACCCCACAAAGGTTTCCTAAAAGGAAGAAATATCAAGGATAAAAAGGGAAAAAGTGGACTAAGTACTAGCTCTTAAGAAAAAGAAAAAGCCACAGCCTGTCAAGAGAAGAAAAATAGAAATGTATTAATCGCACATACCCCTTTTCACTTTGGAGGACAAGGAGCCAGATCGAAGTATTTATTACCAGTGAAAAAATGTCTCTGCCCTCAGGTGCCTGGCCATCCAAGAAGCGGATAAACAAACTGTCACTTGAAAATATATCGCACATCTTCCTGTCAAGAAAACTTAAGCCAAGGATATCTCAGCATTTTCATGTCCTCTGATACCATCCCAGGTAATCCCTTAGCAAGTGACTTGGCGTGCTACCTCTCACAGTCCTTAGAGCACCCTCACAGTCCACAAAGCAAAGCATGAGCTTTGCCCAAATCCTGACTGCATTATTCTACTTAATTCTCTTAAGCCATTGCCTATCACACCAAGAGGAGAGAAAGAAGTTTCTAGTCTTGTAGATAACAGACTAAGAGGAGTGTGTTGCAACCTATTTGCCACAGACCAGTTCTTTCCATCCATCCAAACATATAACTTGTTGTAATACACTTGAGACAGCAAATTCATGTCCTCTGCAGGCTCATCCCAACTAGCAAACCATGATTCAGACTCAAGATTATTCTTTCTATATTTTTCCTCCTTCTGTCACCACCTCCTAAATGACAACACTGTCCAACCTCCAGTATATTAGAATTCAAATATCCCAATAAGTTTTTTTTTTTTGTTGAAACAATTTCAAGCCAAAAACTCAAAGCTGGAGCGGCGTCTTAAATAAAGACCCTTTTTGTATCCTTAATAGAAAAGTACTAAAGATCCACCAACCTACTTGCTGCCTGTTAAGCACAAACTGTCCACACGAACAGAGTGAAGTAGAAAGTTAGCACTGCCCTGGCCATGCTGGGGCCTACGTCATACTTCAGACCCTCTGACTTTGTTGGATGTTACGTGAGAAGAGAGCAGGCAGATGCAAGGGAGCAATCATTCTGAGAGACAGCAAGGCAGAATCAGCAGACACCAGGCTAGGGGATGAAAGAAAGAAAAGCAGCAAGGATCTCCTGACTACAAATAATTATTTTTCCAGAATAAAGTGAATTACACAGGTTAGAGAAGTTTGGTTGTTTTTTCCAGAATTCTCAGAAAGTTAGGCTCTTGGTTGGTGGCAGATGAGGCGAAGAGACCCTCTCTTTCTTTCCTTTGTACTTGCACCTATTAAAACCATAAAAACCCCCTGCTATTACTTGCAAGCTCCTCACCAACAATTACATCAGCGTGAGCACTAACACACCCAGACTGTGCGAATGGCACGGGAGCAAGACAGCTGCAATGAGCCACCTGAGCCCAACCAGCAGAGACAAGAAGCAGGCAGCTCATTTTACACAAGCTCTTCCCTCTTTTCAAGTTAATCCATAACTTCCTGAGAAGACCTTGCCCCTACCCCCCTCCACCCCGGCCTTTTTAAACTCATGCCACAGAACTTACTTCCACAGCCCCAAGCTGGATCAAGTGTCTCAGCGCTTAACAGGAAAGCTGACATAAGTACATGCAGCCTTCTCCAAAGTGATCAACAGCTCACCTGCATTCCTCTGAAGTTATAATGTCGCAGCATTATTTATAAGGTAAAGAAAACTGTACTTGCACTGCAATACAATATAGCTCTTTGTGAGAAACGTAACATCTCTCTTACCTTTTCTTTCTTCAAACACGCAATAAAACATACACAAAATACTACATGGAGCATGTTGCATTGGCAGGAATATTTTTTTTAAAGATAAAGTATCAAGACAGTGAGCTCAAGATACATAAGTCATTTCTTTTAGAGGCATCATACTTCACTAATACTGTCAAGTCTGCTGGTTAAGATGAAGAAAATCCATAGGAAATGCATTTTCAATAAGCATCAATGGCCTTGGCAATATCTTTTATAGAAAATAGACAGGAGTGCCTGCTATGTTTCTGGGTGACTAATACATTTTTTAACTAAACAGCGTTGTGTATTTTGTAATTTAAACTGCCAAAGTAGTGACTGTACAATTTGTCTGTACATAAAAAACGATCCTTTTGCTTAGGGCAGAGGAGCAAAGTGGAAGGTGTGTGGTCTGTCTGACAGCATTTTGCACGGTATAGCAGTTATACATCATCTAAGACTGTAGTTGCCGTTCCTACCCTATTCTTTTACTAATTTAGATTTTTAAGAGTTATGCTAATCAAGAAAAGCAACCAAGTCATGCCATGTGCTGCAGCACATACACCTACTGACTGCACAAACTTATACAAGATACTTACCAGCCAGCCTCAGAGTAACTCTCCTATCTTTACACACTATTTAAAACATAGGAAACCCAAAATCCTCATCTTGACTTCATCATATAACCAGACTATGAACAGACATTGGATAATGATCAAGTCCCTTTTCATCCTCTTCAAAATTGCATTTTCTTTCTCCAGTGAGGCAAAACATGCTCTGCCAGACAATGAAACTGCAACTACAGTATTTCCACTTGCTCTTGCACTAAAGTGGCTTTTGTAATTCAAACCATCTGTTTAAAATTATTGTATGTTCAACATCTTCACTGCGCATTTGAGGGATTATAATAACAAATGACATCTGCTTTAAATTTTAAATATGTTTCAGTAAAGCACATCATCTAAACCTGAGGCAAGGCGCTCAAAGAATATTTAATTTTCTTTTAACATCACTTGATAATCAAAATTATTCTGCCTGCCTAGAAAAGTCTCTTTTGCCAAAGCTTCTCAAGAAAGAATTTGACTACAGCCTGCAAGGAGCCAAAAAACATCAAGTGTACTAATACTCAAACATACTGCAAATCAGCTAGCCCAGTGTCAGCCTATGCAGTTTTCTCTGAAGTATCCTGTAAGCCTGGGAAATTGCACCCACAGGTCTCCCAGGAACAAAAATGTACTTGAGATCCACACAGACAACAGGACAGCACTGAGAAAGAGAACAAGGATACTTCTTTAAGAAACAATGATTGCTTTGAGACATGAAAGAGAAAACAGGAGCATGATCCTTTGGTAATGGAGAACAAATGAAGAGTAGAAGTTCAGTGTTACATCCGCTCGGTATGCAGGGCAGCTAGCAAGTCAGAGCTCAGGAAAAGAGCAAAACCCCAAACTAATAAACCCTGAATGGTTTTGCTGCGAATCAGCTCTTTCACTGGGCAAGAGTCTTTGCCTGTGCTGGTTTTCAGGAGGTATTTGCAAATTCTCTTGGGTATTTCTTGACTCCAGATAATACTCTATCAGCCAGTGTTCTTTGAGCAACACTGTTCTACTGCTTAATAGCTGTTTTCTTTTTGTGCTGTCAAGAGTGTCTTGCATTACTTAGATTTCTTAATTCTTGGAAAAAATAAGATTTTTTTTTTCTGTCATTGTTTTTTCTTCCCCTGTTTGGAGATCTCAGAGAGATTTTTCATATCACAAGTTTCATGGGATACTTTTTGGGAAGTAACTGCAGCCTAAGAGTGTCTAACAGAACCTAGCCCACCAATTGCCATGGCTGCTAGGGGCAAGGGGCACTTAAGAGAACACAAGTACATGGAAGACAGCTTGCACAGCAGTCTTGCTGTCTCGTTGCAGCCCTCCATGACAAACCAAGGCTGAAAGTCCCGAGATATTTTTAAAGCACAAAACTATGCAAAAAAGCACATGCACCAATACAAGCTGTCAGTTCTTCCCTTTAGCAATAAAAGCAGTGAGGATAAAATTCTTTAAAGTCATAAAACAAATATTAACATAGAGCACACAGGGAAAAGGATGGAAAAAAGAACTTCCAGCAGCATTAAGCTTTGCAAAACCACCTTGCAAATATATTCTGTATACTCACTAAGAAGCAAACACCCCATGACAAACAAAGAGTGTTTGAAGTATGTTCCATGGAAGCTAGTATGAATAAGGAAGGTTTAAAAAAGCTGTCAGAAGTTGTTTTTCTTTTAAGTCATATTTTCTTATCAATATCAACCATTATGAATAATAATGATAAATAGTAACAAGCCACACGTGTTGAATCTTGCATATATAATCCTTTGAATGCCAATTTGCCAATAGCTTCAGTTCCAAGGAAAAAAAAAGGACTTCAAGACAACCTTCTATGCATACAGTAATACTTTCAATAAAAGGAAGACAGAAGACAAATAATCAACCTGTAGGTTACCACCTTTAAAAAAAAACAACAGGCATTTTTAAAAAGCATTTAAAAAAAAAAAGACTTCAGAGCTTTAGAGTTCCAAAAGTACTACTGAACCATGCCAGCCAGTTGCCTATAACATGTCACTGAATACTATTCGACTGGCTAGCATAATTGACACTGTACACATCCTTAACTACTCAACCTGACTTCACAGCAGGTTGGCCCAGAGGTAAGTTGCTTCCCGCTACGACCAAAGCCTCGCTTAAAGCCAAGTTCAGAAAGCAACCTGAGCACAAAGGGGACGGGGACACGCAGCCCACCCCCCAAACCCCGCGGCGCAGGCGGGCGCTCTCCAGGGTCCTGCACCCCAGCCGCGACCCAGTGCGCGGCACCGTAACAGTCCCAGCCTCTGGGCAACCTCACCCCGAAAACACGCTGTCAGGAGCAACAGCTTTGTCGTGAGGAAATCAGCGCAAGGGGAAAAGGAAGTTACTTCTTCAGTTCCTTCAATTAATAAACGAAACAAGTTATCAAAAAAAAATAAATGCAATTGCCAGTTTGTAAGGTGCAGGAAAACTACTAAAATAATGGATCACCTCACCTTCAAGAGAGCAAGTCCTCAGGGAGTAAAGCAACTACATACAGTATTTGTCTAAGGATACTCTGAGGTCTAGTACGAAACCTTTATGTGAAGGAGTCACCTCCTCTTTAACTCTTCCACCAGCAGCCACAGCTGCAAGTTGTCCCTACAGAAAGCATTTTCCTAAGCGTCAGTAAGCCACAAAACTGAAATTGCCAGTTACTGCAGCCAGAAATACTTACTTTCCCTTTAGAACAAAGTTCTTTTTGCCCATACAGCAATATCTACTAAGGAAGTAATTAACATTTCTTATCATCTATTACATATCAACTTTAAACACCCTCAATTGAAACCCTGTGATTTTACATTTTTTTTTTAAAGCAAAGCCAAGCCACTCATCATTGCTGTAAGACACCTTTAATTTTGAGCTCCTGCTGACCATAAAAATTCATAGATCCAGGAAATGATTCCTTGAAACAATCAGTCATCTGCCTCTTTGCAATATGGGGCACTGCTGATTAAAAATGAAAACTCCCCAACACGCAAACTCTTTTAGCACAAAAAAAATAAGTCACAGAATCACAGGGGTTGGAAGGGACCTCGAGAGATCATCGGGTCCAACGCCCCTGCCAAAGCAGCTCCCTAGCACATATTGCACAGATAGGCATCCAGACGAGTCTTGAATATCTCCAGAGAAGGAGACTCCACCACCTCCCCTGGGCAGCCTGTGCCAGGGCTCTGTCACCCTCACTGTGTAAAAGTTCTTCCGCATGTTGGTGCGGAACTTCCTGTGCTCCAGTTTACAGCCATTGCCCCTTGTCCTGTCCCCACAGACCACTGAAAAGGGGCTGGCCATTTCCCCCTGCATCCCATACTTAAGATATTTATAAACATTAATTAGGTCCCCCCTTAGTCTTCTCTTCTCCAGGCTGAACAGCCCCAGCTCACTCAGCCTTTCCTCATAGGGGAGCTGTTCCAGGCCCTTAATCATCTTCGTAGCCCTTCTCTGGACTCTCTCCAGGAGATCCCTGTCCTTTTATACCAGGGAGCCCAGAACTGGACACAATACTCCAGGTGGGGCCTGACCAGGGCAGAGTAGAGGGGGAGGATCACCTCCTTCGACCTGCTGGCCACACTCTTCCTGATGCATCCCAGGATCCCATTGGCCCCCTTAGCCACCAGGGCACACTGCTGGCTCATAGCCAACCTGTCATCAACCAGGACCCCCAGGTCCTTCTCCACAGAGCTCTTCTCCAGCAGGTCATCCCCCAGCCTGTACTGATACAGACGGTTATTCCTTCCCAGGTGCAAGACTTTACACTTGCTTTTGTTGAATTTCATTAGGTTTCTTCCTGCCCAGTTCTCCAGCCTGTCCAGGTCAATACCTTCATTGTGGGGGGGGAAAAAAAAAAGCTTAGCGAGCAAGATGAAAACTCTGAGGCAGAGACCTGGAGAACCCAGCTATCCAGTTCTCATATTACAACTTTCCCCACCAACTTCCCCCCTGCCACCAGAGAATCAATTGGTGCTACCTGATCTCTCCGCTGGTAAAACAGGGGAGCAATACAGCATGTGTAGGTAGAAGATTGCAAAGAGATGACAGTTACTGTTATGAGACACACACCAAATATAGTTTCACGTCAAGAACACGGAGGCAAAAACATCTAGCTATCTTAGTAACTGCTGTCAGGGAGAATGCAACGAGCCAGTTTTGAGATGGCAGGAAAAGTCTGTTATTCACTTCTGTGTGGCAGCTATTAACCTGTACCCTATCATCGACAGAAACGTCCTTGTAATTAAAAGCATGTTATCCAAAATACTTAAGACCAGTGAGGCAAATATATTTTACCAGGTATTTTATACAAAAATGGCTGTCATGAGAGGAGCAGTTAAAAGAACAAGAGGTCTTCACAGTCACAAATACTGCAAGGAAAACAAAGCCAGTACAGCTGCAGAGAGCTGCCCTGTCCTCCTCCGCTCCTGCCCACTTATTCCCATGCCAACCCTCTTCCTTGGGCTGGCACAGCCATCTGTACAACCACATAGTCAAGCAGACTGGAGAGTGAGTTCAACTGAAAATAACCTCAAGAAAACAAAAGGAAGGAAGAGTAAAGCTAACTTTGCAGTAGTTTAGTTCCCCAAGCTAATTCCCAAAACAAACCTCTGAGTTGGCACCAAGACAGGACTGCATCTCCTCCCAACTGTGCTAACTCAGCACATTCAAAACACGTCTTCAGACTCCTCCCTTGTTCTCCCAAGCCTGCATCTTACACTAGCTGTATTGCTTTTAACACCACAGTTTGTCGCATGACCTCCCACACAGGCCATCTCAAACCTCTCTAGGCATGTTTCTCCTTTATATTTGAATATGACTGAAGAACAGCAAGATTTATAAGGAAAATATAAGGATTTTTTTTTAACTGTGCAAATACCAAACTGAAGAGGAAAAAGGTGAAGCAGGCAACCCTCAAAAGCACAGCCAGCATAGAAACATCTCTGCAAGTCGCCCCATGCTTCTGCAGTGAGAGGAATAAGTAAGACCTTTCCAATGTCAAGCTTTAATTCTCTTCACCTCCACAAAGCTTCAACAAAAGACACCTTAAGAAATTCAGGCAAAACAGCTTTTTATTTGAGTTTAGTACCTGTAGACCTCAGAACTCAAGAACGACTTTACCATGATCATTTTCATACTTCATTTCAGCGCACCGTTTCCCTTCCACACCTACACCTCCCTCCTCTGTGATGAGGCATGGGAAGGCATCCCAACTCAGAGTGGTCTGGTGCCCTCTACAACAGCGTTCTGTGCAGCCTACGCTTCCAGGCAACAACACTCCGCCTTCCAGGCTAGGCTGAACAAAGCCCAGGCAATTCAATACTCCAGTGTTTGTGGTGTCATAGAAGGTCATAGCTTTTATTTCCAAATGATGTCTCCTCACTCAACTGCAACAACATTTTTTCCCCTCTCTATTCACTCTCACAAAAACATTATACGCACATCATGAAGCATGAACAAGTTTTCTAAAATATTCCTTGGGCTCGGAGCACATTTGCCCACTGCATTTTTAACAACTGGCTTACAACTATCTACTGTGCATGCTAATGCTTCAAAACAATAGTTTTAGAGGGGAAAACACACTGCCAAATTTCAATCCAAACAAATTCTGGGGGGTGTTTTGTTTAATTCAGGTCCTCCTCTGATTTCACGGGACATTATTGCACTTTCAGTGAGGCTAGGTATATTTCCAAGAGCCCCTTGACACTGATGTGCTACTTTTATTCTAGATCCCCATGTAACAAACACTTTCTTATGTCGGTTTCTTTAGGTAAAGCTAAGTCTGTGTTGAACATGCAAGTCACTATTAACTGCTGACATAGGCCATCCTTGTTAAAAACCATCCTCTGAAAACTGTGATGATACAGCAGAGGTCTTTAAGCACAAATTATCAACATTACGAGTTTTGCATTATTCAGCTCCTGCAGAATATAAAAATATTTTTTTAAGGTTAGAGGGTTTACAAAAGCACTGAAATTCATTGGTTTACAGTCTGAAAATACAACTTAAAATTTTAACCTCTCTAATTTTAATGTCACTGTAGGACTCCACAAAACAGATTCCAAGTATTTAGCATGGGAAAAAACCAACACGGACCACAGAGAATTATTTTTAAAAATTAAATTAACTTTGTCTGAAGCAGCTAAAAAAATAAAACAACATTTGTAGTTTGATTTAATCTGTGCACTATGACAGCAGATGACACTGCACTTGAGTAGCACAGAAAGAAAGCCTACTTTACAAGCACATAACCCCTCCAAACAGCACATAGGGAACTCAAAACTGGCTGCATGTTTAAGTTCACTAAACTCCAAAGCATTAGGTGAAGATTTAACACTCCTAGAAAAATAACACAGTAAAAGGAAAGACTGGTCTTTTTTCTACTTATTTTCCCTTTCAAGAACAGTAAGTTCAAAAGTTCCTGAAAAAGATTCATAAGCTGAAGAAAATATTCATACCATATTGCCCCCCCAAGATGATCTATTTTCTACAAGCCCCCTGTATTTTGGATGCCGAGCTTGGCAGAACATTTTTAGATACCAGGTTTTCTCTGAGCTGTATCTATATACACTGTTCCTCAGATATAAACTGTGAGTCCTTTAAAAGCAAGAAGGAAGTCTCCAGTAAAAGCCAATGTAACTCAATAAAGAATCTGCTTTCTCAGAATGACTACGGAATAAATGAAGAAATTAATCTGTAGCGGTCTCCCTCAAGTAGACCTACGTAATGTTGTTTCTAAAACATATGCATCTTTTTCTTTAAATATCTTCCAAGGTGCTAAACTTTCCTTATCAGGCTTTCTTCTCAAGTATCTCAAAACAACAGCCTTTTCTACACCATAAGAAACTGGGTTTAAGCACATTATCAATAGCACATTTTTCTCCATATGTTTTTCAGCTCTGGAATACACATGGCAGTTGTTAACTTTATCCCATACATCCATAAATTATTTTAGATGTACTGACTGGCATTTGTTAAGTATTTCAGTTAGTTTCATATATCCAAACCGGGGAATACTTTTACATTATTTTAGGCGAGGAAGGGGGAAGAGGGTCCTTACTGTAACAGCACAAAGAGATAGGCAGAAATGAGTCTCTTAAAAGAAAGGCAGCATGCAGTGTCTGAACTCCCTTTAAGCAACTCCAAGTCCCGTGCAAACATCGCCGATCGTCACTAGAGGCTGCTGCAGGACATCGGGAAGTTTCCCCCTCCATCTTAAGGAAAGAGGCAGAACACCGGCAAAACAGCTACTAACGAGTTCACATTGAATGTGCTTTAGTTCTCCGGAGAGGAAAGGAAAAATATATCTTAAAAAAAACCCAAACAAACTAATTCCACCGGAGCACCGGCAGTAAAGTAGTGCTGTTCTTATTGTTATTGTGGCCCAAGCTGAATTTTAAAACGTTTTCAATACATCAGTGTTTTACCTTACGCTACAAGCAGTTCACACTCCACTATTTACTTTTTATTAACAATAGAGGGAATATAAAACAGTCAAAAAAAAAATCAGCTTCTGATAGGAAAGAACACAAAATTGATTACATTGTTTACTAAAACTCTATGTGCATTACAAACAGAAAGAACGTGCAGTTCTTTTATCACATACTAATGGGATGAGAATGGAAGAGCTTGGGGTCACAGTACTGACTATTGCTTATAGATCTACTAACATTAGTAAAGCTAAAAGACGGTACCTACAGCCTTGCTTCAGAGTTTAAACTGATTTGCATAAGTCACTTCCAAGCGCTATGAAATACCTCGGTACTACCACAACCCTCAGTATCACCGCAAAACATTGCTCCTGTTTTATTACCAAGATGCCAGCTCAAATTTTGCTCCCAGTAAAGCGAGTAACTCCTAGCAAAACAGCTTTACAGACAGCCCCTACAAGTACACCAGCAGTGGGAATACGGTGCTTTTAAAGAAACAGAACCGAAACCACCACCGACCCCGTTCTGCATGGGTACTAGCAAGCTGAATGTTCTCCGCTACCTTTGGCTACGCTCTGGGTTTCCTGCCAGGTACCACTCGACATAACGCGTTCGCGACACCTTGTTACGAGCGGCAGCATCCCGCAGCCAGACACACAGCGCACTGCCGCCCCGTCTGCGCCCTCCCTAACTGCAGGTCTGTCCGGCACACCTGACGGCGGCTCACACCCCGGGGAGACGCGGGGCCCAGCCAGCCCGAGGACCCGCCAGTCTCAGGAACCCTCCCAAGGCGCTGCCTGCCCCGGGCAGCCCGCCCCCAGCACAGCCGACACGACTGGGGAAAGGGATCGGCCGACAGGCGCCTCGGGGCCTAGGTCCCGGCGGGGCACTGACCCCACACCCCAGCCGCGCCCTTACGCCGCGAAGCAAGCCCCCGGACCACCCAAGCTCCCCAGCGCCGGGAAGCCGACCCAGCGGGCTCCCCCTCACCCCCGCGGGAAGCGCTCAGTGCGCACGCGCCAGCACTCACTCGTCTCCCCTGCCGCGAGCACCGGAAGCTTCCGCTTGGCCGTTCCGGCTTCCCGGCCGCCGCGCGCAGGCCCCACCCAGAGCTGCCGCCCTTCTCCTACGCGAAGGGGGTGGGCGGGAAGCCCGGAGGGGGCGGGGCCTATGTGCTGGGGCGCTGCTCGCCGTTGGCTGGCAGAGCTCTCGCGAGAGTCGGGATCCGGAAGCGGCAGCGGGGCCGGTGGGAGGTGGTTGAGGAGGCGGCGGCAGCGGCGGGTGGGTGTCGTTGTTGCCGCTGGCGGCAGCGAGCGCAGCGGCGGAGGGGACTGACAGCGGCCCTAGCCCTGCCAGAAGTGGCCGCAGCCTCAGTTCCGCGCGGGCTTTGCCGAGGTAGCGCCTTGGCAGCGGTGGTGCCGTGTCGGGTTGTAAGATGGCGGCGGCGGGCGGGGGCAGCAGTGTGAACCCCTTCCTCAGCGACTCCGAGGAGGATGACCCCGAGGAGTCTAGGCCCGGCGGCGGCAGCAGCAGCAGCAACGAGCCGGCCGGGTCGGTATACTCGCAGCAACAGGAGGCGGTGGCAGCCGTGGGGAGCCCCGAGGAGCTGCCGGGTTTGCGTGCGGCGGCGCCGGGTGATGCCGGTGGCAGTGCTGGGGCGGGCGGTGGGGCCGGCGCGGGCCCCGGCGCCGGGGAGCCGCCGCGGGTGCCGATGGACGCGATAGCGGCGCAGCTTCTGCGGGACCAGTTCTTGCTGACGGCGCTGGAGCTGCACACGGAACTGCTGGAGAGCGGCCGGGAGCTGCCCCGGCTCCGCGATTTCTTCTCCAACCCGGGCAACTTCGAGCGGCAGAGCGGCACGCCTCCCGCCGGCGGGGCCCTGGGCAGCCTGGGCGGCAGCGTTCTCGGGGGAGCAGGCGGCAGGGAGCCCGGATCCGGGCAGCTCAGTAAGTGACCCTCCTTAGGGGACGGGGTGGTGCGGCGGGCAGTGCCGGGCAGGGGTGGCGGCTACCGGAGGGCGCACGGGGCTGGGGCGGGATGCCTCTCGGTGTGGCCTTTGCAGGTACGTGTCGTTGGGGAGGGCCTTTTGAGTCGCTCCTTGTTTTCTGGGAGAGGTCGTAGGATCAGGGCTGCCAGGAAATCAGAAGATGGGATGCCAGATCCTGTGTTACCCTGGGCCTGCTCATGAGCCTTATCGAGCCTAGCCTTCTTGTGAAAGTCATGTGTGTGCTAAAGGTGGAAGAAATAGGAGGGACTGAAATTTTGGCCTTAATTTTTAGCTGTCTTGGTGTTTCTTGTGTCTTTTTTAGTGCCTGGTGTCAAGAAGTAAGTTGTATACTGCTAAGGGAAGGAGTTGGCTATTAAGGCATGGCTGCTACATTTGAAATCTAAAATTTGTCCAAAATGGGGTGTCAGGATCCAGCATTTTATTTCTGCTGATGCATTCTAATGGCTATGCCATCCAAGGATAGGTCTGAATTTCAAGGATCACACAGAACTAATACAGTGTTTCCTATAACTAATGCTGGCAGGTTTACCAACTGCCTGCAGTCTTTGGCTAACCACCTGGGCGTTTGGAGTATAAATATACTGGGTTAGCTTAGCTTTTGGGAGGAAAAAGCGGTGCAGGTATTTGGAAAATCACCACATAGCTGGTCTTCAAAGCTTTTGAGTTTTAATAGTAGAGCAGATGGCTTAGAGTAAAGTTACTTTAGTGTTTTATCAATGTTATTGTTAACAAATGAGTTCTAAGTGGCTTGTAGAAGTGAGGAGCTGCCCAGCCCCCTGACTTTTGAGGACTTTACTGAGTTAATGAGAAGGTATTGAAATGAAAGGAGCTGTGGTTAGCAGGCAGTTCGAAGACTTATTTTTGTGTATTCTGCATTCTGTAAATAGTCCCATATTTTTGTTTGTTTTTAAAAATAGTTTCTAATGTTGCAAAGACATGCAGTTACACTTGTAATCTGTAAATACCTCGTAGTATCTAGATGGCTGGGATAACAGGAGATATCTAAACTTTCAACTTGTTACTACCTGGTTATCTTGTTTATGAATGCTTAGAATTTCATACTTGGCTTTGCACACCTGAGAGCTTCAGTGTGGCCGTCTTCATGGTAAGACTGGTGAAGGTTGGGAAAACTTTCACTTCAAGGCTTTGGACTGACATAAATTTGTGTTTCCTTAAAAGCTGCTGCCTTGGGGATCCCAGTCAATTCACCAGATCGATGAAACATTCTCTCTTCCTTGTTACCATGATATGTTGTTTCCAGTTATTGATAGGGCGTGTGCTCCAGTAGAACTGGGGAAATGGCAGCCTGAGTAACTGTGTGTTGCCAGAGCAGAAAAACCAACCTCTTGGCACACTAGGTGAAGGTACGCTTAGATGAGAGCATCTTAATGATTAGTGTCCCGACCTGCTGAGTGATAGATGGGGATGGGGCATCAGGGGAGGAGGCAGGGGGAAGAGAGGAGACTAAAACTTGTTTTGGACCAATTTAATAATACTGAAGTATGCTAAAAATAAACATCAAACTAGACCTTAGGTTCGAGGTTAAGTGAAAGTGTCTTGAAATCTGGTATCTACAACAGGTTAGGGTGTGCTTTTCAGAGGATTTTTTTTTCTCTTAACAATGATTCAAAAGGCAGTTCACGCTGAGCGACATTTAAAGGTGACAGATCCAGAACAATGAAAAAAAGATATTTTTTAATAGCTCAAGTAGATTTTTGAACTTCCTGCTGTCAGACTTTTTTTTTTGCACCCTAGAGCCTAGCATTGAGCTGGCAATTGTGACAGTACTGTTCCCCTTGATTCTCGTTAATGTCAACAAGAGCAATAGTCTCACACCTCCAAATGTATGCCAGTTTTCAAGTGTTAAAAGTAGATTGCAGAAGACTCTGGACTGAAAGTTATATGGTCTTTGCAAGAGTTATTTTCACTTCCCTCTTAAGTATCTGGTCTTACTGGTAGAGGACAAAGCCACTGGTCAGATCCAACAGGAAGTCTTCATGAAGAGTTTCCTAAGTTAGTAATAAAGCTTGGTTCTGCTGCGAGGTCCAGGCTGTTGCACCTGCATGCGTGGATCCTCACACGGAGACTTGGGGAGAATGTATGTGAGAGCAGCGCAGGTGCTCTCTCTTGCTTTAACATGCAAAAGGGTGTTTGAGAATAAACCAGCAGTTCCCTTCATAGAAATGGTTGATGTAGAGAGTAGCAGCCTTTGGTGTGATTGTCATTTCAAGGTCACTTGAACTTTATGCTTCAGTGAAAAAAAATTCTTAATGTGGTTACATTTAAAAACCCCCCAGTTATTTCTTGCTGTTGATGTCTGAAATCAGAATTTGTTCTCAACCCTAGCTTTGCACCTGCCTCTCCCAGCCCCCAAGTCAGAGCAGTTTCTATGGTTGTACACTCAGGTTTCTGATAATTTGAGTGGATGCAGAAACTGGTGATTCTTATTGAATGTGAAGTATGTTTGGAATGCTGCCTGAGGATTTTCATGGAGCAATGGAAAGCTTCGTACTGTGTGTTCCTGTACAGAACAGGAGAATTTCAGTGCAAGTGTTCATTATCACTTTCCAGAATCCTTTTAGGAAAGCTAAACTATGAGTGCATGGTAGAAGTTCTTTTATTTTTTTCTTTATAGTCTGCTATAAAGAGATTTTAATGAAGCATCGTAGGATTTAAACAACTAACATCATGTGGTCAGCTAGTGACTTAAAAGCTGTTTTGTCTTTGCTCCATGCTTCAGAGCACTTGGTTACAAAAGCAAATGATAGTCAGATGACTGGGATTTCTTAGGTTTTTGCAAAAAACACCCTTTCATTTTCCAGTAGCAGTAATGTCACAGCTGGGAACAGAGGTTAAGATACCTTGTAATGAAAAATATGGAAATATGCATTGCCTAGCAACTTCACTCCTCTACTTTGAAGCAAATTCACTTTTGAAGGGGTTGACACTGTTTCTTTAGATGCACAGAACTCATGTCTGACATCCTTCATGTCCTGCATCTCTATTAGATCTTCCCAGACTTCTATGACAGCTGCTTCCATTTCTTTCAATAGCAGTAGCTTAACATCTGCTAGACCCTTTTTAGACCACTTTTCTAATGCTACTTGTGTGAGTGGTATGGTTTGGAAGTCACTCCTTCATACAGTAGTCTAGATTTTTTTTTTACAAGACTTTGATTAACACCTACATATTAAATTCATATTCATGTCCCCTTCCCTGTCATCTTTGAGTAAGAAAGGACAGTACAAATTGAGATATTTGAAATTTAGCAATAAAGACATCTCAGATGTCTCATCCCTGTTCCCAGACCTTATGTTTTCCCATATACACATATAACCATAATTTAAGCTTAAGCATACTGGGTAAAGAAATTTAAAAAAACCCCAACATGTTATTGATATGATGCCCTTTGATTGCTGTGCTTGGTGAATGCCCTTTCCTGAAGGGGTGCAGCTTATGCTGTGAGAACTTGTCTTAAAATCTGCCATTTTTTTCTTTGTTGCTACAAAAGCTCAGCATTCTCAAAATGTTAAATAGCTTTAATAAGGGGGTTAAACATCTGTTATGTTTATGCTTTTCAGGAAATTATTTGTTTCTAGTTATTCCAAAATAGAGTTGTTTTCTGGGGACCTGGTTCCAGTTGTATCAAGCTAATCTGTGAGTACAAAAATATGAAGTGTTGCAGCTTCTTCACTCTAAGGCCCTGGCTTTGTTTACTGTTTGGGTTTCTTTTTTCTTGTTTGTTTCAGATATTGTTAAGCATCTCTTTGTTTTTGCTTGTAGCCTTTGAAATTCAGATGGGTCCTACTGGAAAAAGCCAGTGGGAAGAGCGCATTGATTATGTTTTTGTGAGAAAGGGATGCCTTGGTAACAGCTCTCAAGCCTGAGTTACAGGCTCTGTGACTATGTGCAGGCCTTTGCCTGTGCATGAATATCTAGCAGCACATATATATAGCCTCTAAACAGTGTGTTGTATCTCAGCTTAAATGGCAGTGTAAGAAGATAGGAAATTGGGAAGACAAATAACTTGTGTTGGTCGAATGACTAGTTCTTTATTAGGTGTTCTGTTGTCAGCTCAAGGTGTTGTGTTTGTTACTTCATGAAAGTAAGCAAAAATACCTAGTCTTGTTGGCTGCTTTTCCAGATGCTGAGTTGAGACAGTGGGTGTGACTCTAAGAAAGGACAGGATGGAAGGGTGCAGATACATAATCACAGCTGCTGGTATCAGCAGATGGGAGAGACTGCATGTTGTCTCTTTAAAAGTAGTACATAAAGCAGTTGAAAGAGTAAGAGGTTTGTATGTAATGCTGAAGAAAAGGGGAGCAGAATTCCCTGCAGACTTGCCAAGAAACTGGATGAAACCTGAGAGGTTTCATAGTGCTCTGGTGTTGGCTTTACTGATAGAGAAGCCAGGTGACTGCTTTAAACCTCTCTCAATTTTACCAGCACTAGTATTTGTGAAAGGTTTTCAGTGAGATGCACTTCGTAGCTTTAAAGTTTCTTAGTTTAAGACTTCTGCAACTGTTGAAGCTGTCAGATGAGTGAAACTAGGTCTGCTGGAAACTGTTTGTGATAGATCAATGGAAAGGCTAAGCTTTGGCTGTGTTGGAGTGATTTGGGATGTAATGGTAGATAGTTCAGAAGACATGATAGTCCCTGTGAGAGTGTAACTACACAAAGAAATAACGAAGTAGTGTGAGATAAGCATAACAGTGATGGGTGAAGAAGGACAGACAAGTAGCCACTAGTACTTGTGAGGCAAATGGCGAGTTATCACTGCGAGTGTACTATATTACCCTGTAGTAACTTACTTGCGTGTTCTTGTTCTCTTAGCGTGTCCATAAATACTCTGTGGGGAATTTAGCTGCTTTAGTCCTGACTTTCTGTTCTGTTCCTGTGAGAGAGTTACAGCTGCCTTTTTGTGTTGGGGAAGGCAGAAGTGAACCTCTACGTATAAGCACTGTTGTTAGTTCAGTTAGTTAAGAGTTTAACCATGTTTTGGATAAAAGCTTAAGCAAAGCAAGCAGGCTTTGTGCTGAAGCAACATGTTTCCTTTTGTCAATTTTAGTGGTATGGAAAGGAGAGGGGTCTGGGTTTTGTGGGGGTTTTTTTTGGGGGGGAAGGGCAGCAACAATAAGATTAGCTAGAGCTTTGCATTTCAGAACCAACCATTGAAAGCTCCTTTAAACTCCCCTGTACGTAATTTCAATTTCACATAAGTTGCATTGAGTTTCCTGTAGCTTTTCTTCCCCTGAGAATTATCTTTCTTGACTGAAGATCTGACTCGTAAAATCTGTTCAGCTGAGAGAGAGCTTGCTGGAAATCTGATGAGATTCGTTACCTGATACAAAAAGATTTGTCTAGTATTTGCAAGCAAGTCACAATCAAGTAAATACTGATATCAGCTGTGTTGGAAGCTGATCTGTGTGCAGTCTGTTAATTGAAAATCTGTGAATATTGGACTTGTGTTTGATAAACTCAGAACTAATGGAAATATGGAAAAAGAATTCTTAGGAAGTTATCATACTTTAAACTAAGATTTAAACTTTCCTATCAGTACATAAAGCCATAAAATCTTATGCTGTTGTGTGTTCAAAGTTAGAACTCTTTGTCTGCAATATATTACTTGTATTTGGTTTTCTAGTGTATTGTAAAGATGCAGGTTTGAGAAACTGAGTTGAATTCTCCTTTAGCACAGGCTAAAACTTTGAGTGGTTCAGTAAAGGCTGTATTTTTATTTATGATACATGTGCCTGAGACATGGCACAAAGCGCTTTTTTTTTTTTTTTTTTTTTTTGAAGACCAACCTGAAAAAGCCCTTAGGAAATACTGATCTCTCTTGCCTGGTGCACTGTAGGGAACAGGCAATGTCAGTGTACTTCCTCCCTTCCTGAGGTATGATGCTGCATGGTGGTGATGCAACTCATTACTTTGCTGTTGAATTGAAAGAAGTACTGTTACTTAAACTCACAGAATAAGAATCTCTTATATAGCAAGTACTTTTTCATCTTGGTTTGATGTTGGAGGGAAGAGAGAGCAATCAGCTGTTTCGTCATTTGATGAAACTTTTGGAAGAGAAGTCATGGCAGTGCTTCGTCTTCCTCACAGTAGAAAACGTATTTCCTGATGTTCAGAGGAAACCTCCTGTGTTTCGGTCTGTGCCTATTGCCTGTGCTGGGCACCACTGGAAAAAGTCCAGCTCCATCCTCTTTGCAGTCTCCGTTCAGGTATTTGTATACATTGATGAGACTTGGGCCCCTGCACCCTTCACCCCACCCCTTGCCCCCAAGTGTCCTCTTCTCCAGGCTGAACAGTCCCAGCTCTCTCAGCCTCTCTTCATAGGAGAGATTCTTCAGTTTCTAGTTGCAAGGCTTTTTGGGGGATTGATTTGGTTTTTTTCTTTGTTTTTGTTTAATTCTTTATAGTATCTATGTGGATGCACCGTGTTCAAACTGAACTGGAAAATTTTTAAAATCAACTGGAAGTTGGGGAAAGGGGAACATACTAGAATTGAAATATGAACAAACCTGATAGAATACAGTGCTTGAGAATGAAGTTTGGTATTATCTATACCCTTTAAGTAGGCCCTCAGTAAAGACAGCCATTTAAGGACTAGATAAAATTTTGCTCAATGTCAGTCAGTGTAACAGAAAGCTGAGTTACCGTGGAGAACGAGAAAATCCTTGTAATGCAAGTTAGTTGATACACTTTGGGAAATCTGGCAGCAACATTGAGCATATGGAGTTAACTTGATGCTGTTGCAGCTTTCTGATTTCTGCTGAAGCCAGCTGGGGCCTTGAGCTGGAAGAAGGATCTCTGTGCCACACTTCTCCCTTAGCTTTTTTGTTTTGGGAAGCTCTGGTAGCTCAGGCGTGCTGCAGAATGTGTGTAGGGAGCCAGACTGAGTTTGATGCTTTCCCCAAGGTCATACACCCCTGGACCTCAGTGTTCACTGCAGCAGCATTCAAATGGCTTTGTGCAGGGCCGGCTTAATTCTTTCAGACTTCCCTAATTTGGATGCTTCCCAAGGCTGTGCATGCAGTAAGCCCCTACTCCCAAAAGCAGTCTGTTACTGGTATGGCTCTTCATGAGATCAGCTAAAGTATATCTATATCTTAACCCAATTCAATAAAGTATATCTATATCTTAACCCAATTCTTTGTCTTATTTCTGTACTAGGGTGCAAGATCTTTCCTCTACTTGTTTTCATCTTTCTCATGAGTTTCTGTCATGGGACTGAGGGCTGTATCTGTTTACTGCAGTGCATCTGCAAAGTATTTGTTTTATGTTGCTGGTGATTGTTTTTTGTTGTTGTTTTTTTCCCCACTGTTCTTTGCCAGCAAGCATAGGTTAGTTTTCTCCAAGTAGGTTTGGGGTTTTTACCCTCATGTACTTCCTATGAATTTTCATAGCTTGTTAGCAGTATGAAGTAAGTAAATGTATTGATCATATGTTTTCAATCTGTATTGAATTTCCCATCATGGACTAATATTTTCTGAGCATCTTGAATGTTCTAGGTAATTTGGAAGTGGATTGATTTGAAAGTTAAGTAGCTTTACTTAACTTAGTTTCCTTTTCATTAGATGATGGTCTGAGGAGTCCTTTTCAGAACATACAGACTCTGAAAATTCAGCCAATTTCATTGAGTAAGAACACCTGAAAAAGAGCAAGAGGTACTTGCAGTTGCAAATCAAGGTGGATAGGTTAGGTGCTTACAGTTTAGTGCCTGATGCAGTTAATTACTTTAAGGCTTTTAGATTCCATCTCAGAGTTGCCATAGCAATATGGAATGTGTTGATCTGGTAGAATTTACTGTGTGAGTTCAAATGGGTTCAAAAAATTGATACCTATGTCTGTTTCTACCATAGAGGTTTTATGCTAGATCAGGTATCTGCTGCCATGGATCAAGTTTTCTTTGCTGACTGATCCAGCATCAGTAAGCTTGGAACAAGTTGAAACACATCCACAAGTTTTAAACACAGTAGCCATTTAAGACTTCTGAAAGAAATATTGCTCCAGAGTTGTCTTGTGACACCATTTATAGGAAAATGTTCAATTAATTTATTCTTACATGTTGCACAACATACCTTAGTTGCTACATAAGGCAACCTCAAATACAGATTGTGATTTTAAAGTGTTTATGATGATTCTTTGATTTAATGTTAAAAGGTGTCCTGATTCTGGCCAGGCCGGAGTCAACCTCCCCAGGCAGCCAGCCCAGGTGAGCTGAGTCAACCTGGGCTGTTTCCACACCACCTGACACCACTCCTTATAAAAGGGGCTGCTTGGGAGGGGTGCTCCTGGGTGCCTGTGGGGCAGTATTAGTTCGGCTGAGGTGTTGGGTTGGTCCTGCTGTCATGCAGCACTCTAATCATCGGGTCGGTAAGGTACTCTGTGTTATCACCGGGTGTGAGGGTAATTGGCTCTTATTGTTCTATTTTCACTGTGCTTTTGTCCCAGCCCAGGGAGGCTCTGTCTCTTTCCCCTCGGAGTGAGCGGGGTGTGGTGCTCAGCCGCTGCTTGGGGCTGAACCACCACAAAAGGACTTCGTTAAAGCTGCAGGTTTTTACATTATTTCACATCTTATTTGAACACTATCCCTCTTGCCAGTTGGTTTATTCTCATACACTGTGCAGTTCAGTGCAAATGTGGGGCTTAAGCATGTGCAAGTAAATACAAGAGGAAGTGTATTTTTTCTCCCAGATAGCCTTTGTCCCATTTCCTTGGCTTCTACTGTTTCATGCCCATGATACTGTGCAGGACAGCTGAAAATGCACGTTATTCAAGGACATGCTTTTCCAAACTAGTATGTCTTGAAGAGAACAGGCCCTCTGTTGCATGGCCATAAGGACTAGTTTACTCTAGGTCTTGAATGTTTAAGGTGGGTAAAATACTTTGCTTGCTGACTTCTTTACCACCAACAGAAACAGTTCTAAAATATATATTTATACTGTTGCATTTCCTTAAGACTGAACTTCAGTGGTTCTTTGATTGTACCTGTACCACAGAGAAGAAAAGGGGGAAAAAAAAAAGTGGCAGGACTGAGTAGTTTTGAAGGAAGCTTCTCAATCAGGATCTGATATCAGAGTACTTGCTACTTTTGCACTTTGCTGGTTTGAGCTTAAAAATTACGTTGGATGTCCTAAATGTAAAAATAAACAATACCAAATAAAATATGTTGTAGTGCTGTTCTTGCCAGGTGCATCATGAAGTTTTTTCCAACCTTTGACTTGCAGACCCCTTAAAGATTCCACTTAGATCTCCTTATGACATAATCTTCTGTTGGGTGGAAGATTTTCCATCAGAGGTTCCCCCGTGCGTGAAGTGCTTTGTGCATCTATTGGGAGGGTGGAGAGCTTAACTCATAACAATAGCACAACTCGTCAGGAAAAACTTCTCTAAAGTTACGTGGAACTGCATCCTTCATTACCTTAAAGCATGCCATAGTAATAGTCTGTGGGTTGTAGGTTGAAAAACACTGTAGTAGTCTTTTTTAGCTGCTCATTTTTCATAGATCTGAACAGTGTCTTGGAATTAGAAAATTTTGCTTGAATTCTCTCACAGCTTTAATCACATGGTTTTCTGACATTTATAACCCCCAACTACTTTTCTTGTATGTTTTGTAGTTCATAACACTTGGAGTTTAATTTACTGCCGTATGCTAGGGTGTAGAATGTCTGTTGGTTGATTTATCATGGGTTTTTAGTCCATAAGAAAATTAAACTTTAGCAATTCCCCATTTCAGTAATTTTGTCCTACAAAACACATTTTTGATGATCAGTTCAAGAACAAAGTCCAAGTTATTTCTACAGCTGCAGAGAAGTGCATCCTGGAGTACTTACCTGCCAGCTTGCATTTCTAGAAATAGCCATCGAAATGATGGTGCTAAGGAATAGTTTTTGATGGCCACAGTTTTTCACTTATATAACTTTCAACATCTGTTTTTATTCAGGAGAAGCTAGAAGGCACTAACCTGAGATGGTTTCTACGTAAAGTTGTAGCCAGACTGAGCTGAGAGGCCTTGTTAAAGTTTCCAGTGAAAATTTAATCTAGTGGAAAGAGTGTATTATTACCAAATAAAATGACTTCTGATGGATCAGGTTGCATGTGTGATACTTCTAGCAGCAATGTTGAAACATCTGTACTTTCTCTGAAGTAAAAAAGTAAAAGAATAAAAGAAAAGTCCATGCTTCTGGAAGCAGAGTGTCTGGAAGGAGCGCTCTGTACAAATCTTCTGTTGTATCCAATAGCATGGACAGTGTTCCACAACAGTTTTTCCAAGCCTTTGGTAATGTTGGGCATTCCTGTTTGGTAAGGCTGACAAGTAGAAATATATTAAATAATCAGGTATAATGTCTCCAGAGAGACATTTTTGTTGTTGTTGTTAATTTGTTTTTAATGCAAAGTAGTAGTTTTTTAGTCTCCCAGTAGAGGTATGTGAGGATGGATTCTGCAGAGCCTTAAGTGATGGTTTTGTAATAGAATGGTCGGCATGGTTTTATCTAGATTGATGGGCTTTGGACCTTTTTTTACTATCTCCAAAAGAAGTTTGTAGCTTCCTATGATAGTGTGAGCTATCTGACTACAGCTGTTTCTTCCTACGTGTAACCATGTAACTATTGTAAAGCTTGTCTTAAATTGGGAAAGATTTTGCCTAGTGCATGGATTATCCAGTAGAAAGCTGATTTGGTCTCAACTGGGAAGGATTCACTTTGCACTGCATCTTGTTCCGTGTGGGTACCAGTCAGAACCAAGTTTCCAGTAGCCAGTTAGTCCTCTGGTGAGTTTAAAACATGGTTCGCTCGCTCTTTCAGCAGTGTAAAATACAGCAGTATTCTTGTTTCAGGTTTGCAGATATTTTTCACTACAAATTAATGCTTAGTTAGAGGTGCAAAGTGGGGGGGGGTTTTGGGGGGGTGGTGTGGCAGTTTTTTGTTTGGTTGTTTTGGTTCAAGTGTAGTACCATTATTCTTTCTTGAATTTCAAGGAAAAAGATTAAATTCTTCATGTGTTCCATTTGGTAATTGTAAGTACGTGATGATATGATTTCCTGTGGTCTTAGAGAAAATATGACAAGTTGTTGGCTGTTTTACCAACTGAAGCTTTAAAAATTAATTTAAATGCTTGCAAATTAAATTAAAATAGCCTCTAAAAGATTTAATTTTAAAATTTTTTTTTCTTGAGCCATTCTATCAAGAAGTATCACTTGGCTTGTGTTTTTACCTGATTTACAATATTATGCTTATGTAAAGATTAATTAATAATGTATTTTTGTGGAAGATTGCAGCTTATTTCTGCTTAATTCATGTACTGGGAGCCTGTGGCTAATATGATGCCTCTTGGTGTCCCTTTAGGTGAGCTGGTAAAAGTAAACTGGTACTACCATCAGGGTGAATGAAACTTAACCTCTTTCATATTGCATATGTCACTGGAAGTTTTTTTAACGTTTTCCTCCTTATATAGTTCTACTCAGCTTTTAGTGAAAGAGCTGAATGTGCCTAGGGAACAGAAGCTGTCAGCAGAAATCTGCATGTCATGCAAGTGACAGTTCTGGGAATAACAAAGGAATTAAAATGCCATTCCCATGGAATGAAGCAATATTTTAAAAGATTGTGTAAGTTAATAAGCAAAATGTGGTGGTAAACATGATTTTTAACTTCACAAAACCATTGCTTTTTCAACAAATGGATTATAAACCTTCTTAGATTTAAGTATCAAATATGAATCCTGGCTTTCTGATTTTGTTAATCCTTTTACAGTGGTAGGCAGCTATACACAGACTCTCCTGTACTATCCCAGTCCATCTCCTGGCATTTTACAAGTATGAGTTACGAAGAGCCTAAGCTGATTCCACTTTTTTTGTGTGTGTAGCTGTGGCACTCTCTCTGCAGTGAAAGGCTTTCTGCTGTTGTTTATACTTGCTTGTCAAAACTGTTGTTGTTATGTTGCTTTGCCATTTCTGAAACATTAAACTGACAGCATTATTTTGTTTACCATTCACAAGGAAAGCCTTTAGCAAAAAGGAGTTGTTGGTTAAAGAGTTTTAATTCAGAATACTAGAGAAAGAAATATAGCATCCGTGCACAGGAGACTATTGGTAAGAATGTGCAAATTTTAACAGCAAAATGGCTTCCCACTGCTGTGTCACATCGTTCTTTTTCCTAGAAAAGAAACAGAATTTGGCCAAAGCATACTTCTCCTTTTTAGTGATTTCCCTCTGCAAGTTTCTGCTTTGCATATTCTTTGTCAAATAACTAAAACCTAATATTTTTTTTAATTTTAAAAATTTAAGAGAAGAAATATAGATTGCTTTCCTAAAATATTTGAACTTTTTTTCCTCTTTCCCCACCATCAGTTCAGAAATTAGTTCTCTTTATAATGCTTTATTTGAAATACTTTACTGGTGTACTGGAGTATGGCTATTTGTACTTCAGAAAAATGGTGAAATTTCACATCCCTCAGGTGAGCTGCGTGGCCAAGCACAGCCCTTCCCTTGCTCATTCTTCTCCTTAAAACAGCCCTGCTGGTTTTCCTGGTGACGGAGGTCATTGTGTCACCTTCTGGATGACAGTTTCAGTTATCTGTCTCAGTTTGGCTTTCTCTTCTCTCCTTGTTATCCCATGGCTAATACCTTAGTGGGCTCTCTCAGAAATCTCTGTTGTCTAAACGCACTAAGCTCCTGTGTGGCACTCAGCTCTGTTCCTTGAGAAGCTTCAATATGTTGTGCTATAACAGCTCCAAAATTCATTTCGCATTGCCCCAGCAGGGCAAGATCCAGGTCAGTAGTGCTGCTGTGGCACTTGATAGAAGCAGCAGGTCCCTTTGCTGCCCCCTCTCCCTTCAGCCTTGGCTGTGGTGGAAGCCTGTTGTTGTCAAGTAGCTGGACCAGCACAGAAGATGAAAGGAGCAGGTAGCTCATCACTTCCTTTCCTGCTGCTCAAAACACCTTCTTCAAATACATTGTAGACAAAACTAACTCTAGAGGCAATGTAGGCCCTCTGTTGAATGAGGTGGGTGCCCTGGTGACTGAGGATAGTTAAGAAGGTGGAGTTACTGAATGCCTCTGTCTACACTGCTGGAGACTGTTTGCAAGAGCCTCAGATGGCTGAAGCCACAGAGAAGGTCAGGATAAATGATGAGTCTGCATTGGTTGATGAAGATTGGGTCAGGGATGAATTAAGCCATCTGGACATACATAAATCCATGGGTCCTGATGGAATGCACCCGAGGGTGCTGAGGGAGCTGGCAGAAGTCATTGCTAGGCTACTGTCCATCATCTTTGCTAAATCCTGTGAAACAGGAGAGGTGCCTGAGGACTGGAGGAAAGCAAATGTAGCTCCAGCCTTGAAAAAGGGCAAGAAGGAGGACCTAGCTAACTATAGACTGGTCAGCCTCACTTCCATCCCTGGAAAGGTGATGGAAAGACCTGTATTTGGTGCTGTCTCTAGGCAAATCAAGGATAAGAGGGTTGTTAGGAGCAGTCAGCGTGGTTTTACTAAGGGGAAGTCATGTTTAACTAATCTCATAGCCTTTTATGGGGATATAACCAGGTGGATAGATAATGGGCAGTAGACGTGGTATGCCTTGACCTCAGTAAAGCATTTGACACCATCTCCCACAGCATCCTCACAGCTAAACTGGGGAAGTGTGGTCTAGAAGGTCGTGTAGTGAGGTGAATTGAGGGCTGGTTGAAGAAGCCAGCAAATTTTGATCAGTGAGACAGTCTAGCTGTATCTAGTGGAGTCCCTCAGGGGTTGGTACTGGGACCTGTACTATTCAGTATATTTATTGACCTGGATGAGGGAATAGAGTGTACAGTCAGCAAGTTTGCTGACAGCACAAAACTGGGAGGGGTGGCTGACACACCAGAGGGCTGTGCTGCCATTCATCAGGGCTTAGACAAGTTGGAGAGTTGGGTGGGGAGAAGTTTAATGAGGTTTAACAAGGGCAAGTGTAAGGTCTTGCATCTAGGGAAGAACAGCCCCAGGTACCAGTGTAGGTTAGGGACTGGTCTGTTCGAGAGCAGCGTAGGTGAGAAGGACTCAAGGGTTCTGATGGACAGCAGGATGACCATGAGCCAGTGATGTGCCCTCATGGCTAAGAAGGCCAATGGCATCCTGGGGTGTATTAAAAGGGGTATGGTTAGTAGGTCAAGAGAGGTCCTTTTCCCCCTCTACTCTGCCCTGGTGAGACCACACCTGGAATATTGTGTCCAGTTCTGGGCCCCTCAGTTCAAGAATGATATAGAACCTCCTTATGAGGACAGGCTGAGGGAACTGGACCTCTTTAGCTTGGAGAAGAGGAGACTGAGGGGTGACCTTACTAATGTTTATAAATATGTAAAGGGTGAATGTCAGGAGGATGGAGCCAGGCTCTTCTCAGTGATGGCCAGAGAGAGGACAAGGGGCAGCGGGTGCAAACTGGAGCATAGGAAGTTTCATGTGAATATAAGGAGAAACTTTTTCACTGTGAGGGTGGCAGAGCACTGGCACACGCTGCCCAGAGAGGCATTCAAAACCCTGGAGACATTCAAAACCCACCTGGATGCATTCCTGTGTGATTTAGTCTAGGTGATCCTGCTTTAGCAAGGGGGTTGGACTGGATGACCTTTCAAGGTCCCTTCCAACTCCTAATGTTCTGTGTTTCTGTGACCTCCTTCAGAGGGAGCTGTGACAGTGCAACAGCATCTGGGGCTGGGCTTTCCCCATAGCTGGGACTTGATTCATTGGTGCTTGTAGAGCCAGTTTGTCCAGGAGATGTCTCAGCTGAAGTGCTTCAGCTCTGGTGGCCTCTTACCTAACAGCAGGTAGCACTTCTGTGGCCACAACACGCATTTTAAAGACAGTATCCTTTAGTGAAGTAGTGGTAGATGTCTTGTTATGTTATTCAAGTTTGTGTTGCATGAATTGCTGTAATTTCCCAACTTAATTGAGTTCTACAAATGTATCTAGTGGGACACTCAGTTCAGAAGATACTGTTCAGCCTGTGTGTCTGTTGTGTCTGTTTTATTTCCTTCAGCATTTGTTTGGGCAGCTGTGAACAGTTCTCTGTAGATCCAGGGTTTGCCAACGCGACACATAAAGACAGTTTTCATTTTAAACCTTGTCTCTGCATTTAACACTGTGGACATAATGACTTCTAACAGCCAAATTGGCTCGGTTTCATAACAACAGCATGCTTGGGTAAGGATGATAACAGGGGCAGGAACTTTTGAAATGGGAAAGAGGATTAGCAATACTGGGAGAGGGAAATAATGGTAGCAGGAAACAGGCCACAAGGCTGGTGCTCCTCAGTATGTCTTTGTTTTATTCACTCTGAATCCAGATATTTCTGTCTCTTCATAATGCTAACCTGTATGTAAAGTGAGCTAGATGTTTGTGGTTATCATGAACGCTGTAATGATAAGGAGAAATCTAAAGGCTGAATGTGCAATTTAAACCCTACGAATTGGTGCTGTGTATGCAGATGTGGTGCTTCAGGCAGTTTCTGGGTATTAAAATCTTAAAAACCCTGAGCTTTAGTTTCTGTAAGGACCATTAAAGTGGTAAAACTGGTATTCACTGGTTGGGAATTGTAGATAGTTGGATTTACAGCTGCTGATATGGTCTTAAATAGCTTTCGTTGTGTTTCATTGTGTGCATCCTGATAGAAATTTTGATTACATCATGCTTTTTCATGCTTTTTTCTACTCGTTTTTTTCTTCTTTTGGGGGAGAACCTTTGCCTCAAAAATGTGCCACTAGTCACATGAAAATGCTTTTGTTACTTACAGCTTTAAATGCATCAATAATTGTGATGTGGTTGACCTTACCTGAAAACTTGAGCATTGTTCCTCTGGTGTTACCTAATTTGTAAGAGAAATACAGAGTTGAGCTGTGAACATGGCAAGAATGCAAGAGGAAAGAAACAGTTGTACTTCTGCTTTTGCCATCTTGATGCTATGTATGAAACTAGGTCACTTTCCTTAAACATCAGCTTTTCACTGAGATCTCTGTGTGTGCATTGTCTCTTTCTGTAACTCAGGTCTAGAATTTGACTTCAGTAAATGATCTGGCAGGTCCCAGTGATCCCAATGAAATAAACTGGAGCAGTACTTGCCGAACTAGGTGTTTAGGTGTTTTGAAATGTCAGCTCTGAAGACTTGCATGCTATGCGTGCAAAATCCGTGTTTGCTTTTCAACTTAACTGCTCTAACAGAGGTTTCCTGTACATCAGATCTGGTTTATTTTCACTGTGGCCCATGTTGCAAAGGTGCTGTAAAAAGAAGAGTTTGGACTACGCTGCTAAGTGCTATAGAACAGTCTGGAGAGAATTATTAAGTTAGATTAGTGTCTGGAAAAAAAATGCAGTAGATAAGACCAGAACCTGCAAACAAACAGTGAGCTTTCAGACTAAATATTGAACAGAGGCTTTGTGAGGAGCAACAATCTGTTTCATTGCCTGGATGACAAAGCATAGTCATGGGAAAAGAAGAATTCCAGTTGAATACAGGTTGTACACCATCATATACTTTTTGTCCATAAAACAGACAAGGTAGGGCTGCTAGGAAATTTATTTTGGTACTGTGTAGCTTGTACCAATTTGGCAAATGTGATATTCTCTGTAGCTTTTCAAGTGAATATAAATACTTTAATCAGTGTCAGTCCAGGTGTTCTTATTGCAGTTGAGTGCTGGCCTGTATGTAGAGAGGGTGTCACAAGACCTTAAGGGACAGCTGCATTAAAAAAGAAACTCATGGTAGATTTTTTTTTTCTCTCTCTTTTTTTTTTTTTTTTTTTTTTTTTGGACACAATGCAGTATTTGGGGGGGGGGGGTGTGAAATTTAAATACTTTCAGTAATGTTATTCATGACAGAATTTGACTGACAAGTGATGAAACTGCTTCTATTTCCACTGACAGTTATGAGGTTTTTGACAGCCATATGGAATTCATTCTTTGTTAATGTGACAACAGCTCTAATGTAATTAAAATTATTTCTGTAGTGCTACATAGAAATTAATTTCAGGAGGGGAAAGATGCTAAGTTACTTAATATAATTTCTTTATGCTCAGTTGTGTTAGGAACATGTTCTATTTATTTTGGATTCTGTCCCCAAGTTATTTCTTTGCATATTCTTCTAATAAAAAAGTGAGTATGTGCTTCAGCAGACTTAGTTATCAAAATTGCGTTTTGTTTGATCCTTCTCCCCCCAGTGACAACCTTATGCTGGTTACTGAATTTTTTTATTTCAATTTTTTTTAATTAGCAGTTTAATTCTAGAGTGTAAATATTCTACCGGCAGTAGCATGAACTATATTTGCTTTGGCTTAATTTTTCAGGGTACTGAAAACCTTAGTAAATGGTTAAGTGAGTATGTGCCGAAGTGAATAGCTAGATCAGGATATATGTTGACCAGTATTTAGTCATGTTAGTGTGCCTTAATATACTAAAAAAGGGAAAAGGATGTAGCTTATTTGGGGCGGTTACAGGTTTCTGTAAAATGGGAACAGAACAGCTTGCAGAACAGTTTGTATCTCTTTGGTTTCTTGTGCGAGCTCACCTGCACGTCCCAGCCAAGGCCCTCGTGGAAAAGGGGAAGCGCTGCGCTGCTGTGGACGGAGTAGAAATTCTACCTTTTGGGGAACAAGGGTGAATTTCTTAGTGTGTCTGTTCACTGAACTTGCTGTAATGCTATTTTTTCCCTCCAAATTTACTGACATACTCATTTCATGGTTATTTAACTGTTAAAAACAGACTTTTAGAAAATGCAGTAAAAGTTCAGTCTTGTAGAACACTCACATAACTTTTGAGTTATTGTTTCTGCAATGAGATGATGTTTTGACTTCAACTCTTCAGGATTTTTTCTGATTTTTTTTTTTTTCTTTCCCTCTCCTTCCCCCTTAAGATCGCGCCGGAAGCATCAGTACTCTTGATTCCTTAGATTTTGCAAGATACTCTGATGATGGCAATAGGGAAACAGACGAAAGAGTAGCAGGTAAGTTGTTTGTATGATTTAGGAATTGTTAGAATGCCAGCTTTACTATTTGTCTTGTTGTATATATAGACTGTGTTAAATCTTGTTGTAAATATACCGTAGCCACAGCCTATTTAAATTAAAACTCTTGAGGATGACAAGACCTCACTGTGGTGGCTTAATTAGTCACTTAATGATATACTAATGTTTCAGATACTTTACTAGAATTACTGTAAATATTCAGGCAGGTGTACTTTTGTATGATTCCAGATGTCACTAGGGTAGACATAAGCAATATACTTGGAAATTGTGCCCAGTTTTTGACACAGAACAGTATCTTGATACTGTGTAGTGACCGCTACTGTGTAGCTGATGCATATGTGAAAATACTGTGTGTAGTAGTCTGTGACTACCACATGGGTAATAGCTTTCTGATGTAAAGATGCAAGTAATCTCTTAAATAGAATTTAAGTGTACATCAAACAAGCATTACCAAACCCAGAGTGACTTGGGATTTCCTCAGTTCCATAAATTCTTTGCTACAAATCTTTATCACAGTGCTTTTCTTCTCTCCTGTTTGGTTTCTTGATCTTATAAGATTGTTTCAAAGAAGTGGCAGGGGTTTGGACTCTTGCAGTTATTCTGAACTTTAGGAGGCTGTGGTATTTTTCATTTCAGGATTTATGATTAAGTTGCCAAAGGCAGGGACTGCTTTTGTCTTGTATTGGAAATTATTATAATAATCTCTTTTGTATGTGAGCCATGTTTCTCTAATCCAGGGTTTTTCTATGTTCAGATACAAAGTTATTCACAGCTTCTACAGAGAAACCCATGAAAGCTCTCTAGAAACTGCTGGAGAACTGCTTGCTTCTTGTCAGTTGATACTGACAATATATCATAATGCTGACAAAATATCATAAACACATGAACATGGGATCTTCCTTCACATAGTTTAGCTTTATGAAACCTGAAATGATGCAGGCTGCTGTGTGTCTGCTCCGTGCTGTTATCTCTGCTCTGAACCACCACGCAGAAGCATTTTCATGTTCCTAAGCTAAGAAAAGGCTGATGAAACATAGTTCTTTAAAGGATCTTGATTCTGAAATTTCCTCTCTGTCAGTTGGAAATGGCAGCTGCTGTTGACCCAGAGAGAAGAAACAAAAGTGTTGGGAAAATGTTGGTTTTTTTTTTTTCTTACCTGGCCAGTGTTTTTGAGGTAAAGGACCGGATTAAATTAATGAATGTGAAGCAGATTTAGGTATTTTGATGCACTGGTCTGTAACTACAGGTACCTACCGTTCTTTGATTTATATGGAAACTCCCAGATTCTTATTGCTATCTAATTACTGCCTTTGTCAAGATACATAGTCATTTCAAGGAGAAGAATGTTGTAAATACAGAGCTAATCTTCTAAAGGAAGTGTGTTTAAGGAACCCACTTATTTCTGAATTGTGCCCTGGAATACAAGGAACAAAAAAGTAAATTTCAAATATTTTAGTTTTTCATTATCTTGGTGGATTTTTCTTGTTTCTAGCCCACATTTCTTGGCACTAGTGTTATTGAAAGTGCTAGTTTGATCTTTGCTTGGAGCTATCTTCAGTAACTGGATTGGATTAGACATGCTTATAGAAAGTAAAGACCGGTCAGAATTGACATCCAGTTGAACCATGAATCTTTGGTGAAATATTAATGGCAAAATATTGATTACTTCCATTATGAAATGAATATATCCTAAAGTTAAATATTACATTTAATTAAGCACATCCTAAAATAGACGTATTTGAAGAATATTAATTGACCATTGTCATATGTAATAGATGAGCAAATTATACAGCAGGATATTTATGTTCTGCTTCTGTGTTCCTTTAAAGAGGCTTTTCTGTGGTTTGCTAAAAAGCAATATAAGAACATGAACTAAGAAAAAGTGGATATTATTTCTGGATATTTGTAAAGACTTTAATTTTTCTGTGGTATCCTGTTTCTACTTAAAATTCTGGTTCAGTTGTAGTTGTTTAAAATCTTTTTGCCTCAATTCCATTTAAAACCATCTACCTAAGCAATAAAGTTCAGAAAACTGCTAAGTATTTAATTTTATATTAAAAAAAATTGTCAGTAGAGATTTCAGAAACTTCCTATCTGGTTCCTTCTTTGAACAAACTCTGGCTTATAACTTCTGCTTTTGAAGTAGTTCTTAGCTGCAAATGCACTTAGAAGCTTAACTAGAAGTCCGTCCTGCTTATTTCTTCTCATGTTCTTTTAGAAGAAAAGCTTTCATTCCTAGGAGATAAAATTGTAATCTGTCGCAGGAGCTTGAGGCCATGATCTGATAGTCGCGTTTTACTTTTGATAGTTCTCAGAGTGAAGTTTGACTAGTTTCTGTTTGTAAATGCCTTTCTCGTTCTGTTCTTTGGGGGTTTTTACTGTTTGGACAGAACCCATGATTTCCATATCAATTCCGTAGTCAACCATCCAATGAAGGACAGGAAATAAATGCACATCAGTCACTAAAAGAAGGTGCTCCTGAGCCAGAAGGACTTAAAACTGAAGTTAAAACATATCCAGTTACAAATGCTTTTATACCACGGCAACATTAGAAAGCACCAAATCAAAAAATGTGCCTGTATACCATCCAAAGCCACCTCCTTTTTTTTCTTTTCTTTTTTAATTCCTTTTCTGTGTGGTTGCTGTTAGGTATGGTATTAGACTTAGATTTTTTTTTTTTTTTTTAATTTATTTTGCCAATCTAAAAATCCCTGGAAATACCTAGAAAGATTCTTGTTTGAAATGGATTTTAGTATTTAAAATCTGTTAGCCCGGTTCGTTCCATCTGGCACTAGAATCAAAATTTGGCCTAGAAGCAAGTAGTTTTGAAGAGTTGATGTGAACTTAAGGAGCTAAGTGAGTTTCTTCTCTATTATTATCAGCTTGACTGAAAAGATGCAAGTCACAAAAGCCAATCAGGATGTGGATGAGCATAACAAAACTAACTGTAATTTAGAAAACATCTATTTTTTTTCCTCATCTATCTGATTTTAACATAGAGAGATGTGTAACAAACTCGATAACACATTTGTAATCCATGATGAGTTAAAAAATATGCATCCTTACAGCTTGTGATTTAGTAGATGGAAATAACTTGTTCTCTAAGGCTAATAAGTCTTGAATCTAAATTCATGGATTAAGTGCTGAAACAGTTGGTGCTAAGGTAAAGTCAGTACTGAAGGATTTATTAGGCTTAGTAAGCCTCCTCCAAATATTCATTTTCATAAAACCATCAGAGAATGGAACACCTGTTCCATTTCTGTGGAATAAAAGTCCACCTAACTTGAAGTCAGATGCTCACAGCATTTGATGTAAATAGGTAATCTGAAATTCAGTCTAAAGTACTAAATATTCTGCCACTTTTTAAATTGGTTGTGTGCACAAGTATGTTTGATCTAAAAACTCTACTTTCCATAATTCAAAGTATTTAGTATTGCTAGCCTGCCTTTGAAATCTACTGTTCTGAGAGTCTGATAATTTTAGAAGCATAATGCTGTGTTTTCAATGATGATGAAGTTAGTTCTCATGATCAAACTCCATTAGAATAATTTGTGTTCTTAGATCTCCCTGCATTAACATTGGTGTCTGGCTTGACTGTGTATCTCGGATTGGCAGAATAAAATATTGTCCCTGTCAGGATTTGAAGGGAAGAGAAGTTCAAAAAGCACCTGATTATTTTAGAGAATTTCATGTATCTAAACTCAGGTTCACAGTGTCTGCTTTTTATAGAGCCTTTTTGTTTGAATACGTACTATGCAGTCAAAATCAGAGGAGCATCTTCAAGAAAAAAACAAACCAACCAAAAGCAAAACACAAAGGCCTCTAAAACAGCAATCACTTGGTAACACTGTATGTTCAATTCATTTGTCCCAAACGTGGGTTTGGTTTTGTCTTCTCATTTTCTGTCATAAGCCCTGTTAAGCAGTTGTAAGCCTCCTAAATTTCCTTCCAGTTGATAGTCTTCAAGGGTTGAACCTGAAGATGAGTCTACAATAGTTCAGGTCTTCTCTGGAGCTGGTCCTGTCTTATTAAATTAAAAGCATTAGTGAGGCTGATGAGTCAAGTGTTGGCTTCCCACTACTAGAATGATAAAAAGTTCTCTGTTGGCTTGCTCATGAACTCTCCTGCTGATCATAATTTCTGCAGCTCAATAGTCATTTCTTGTGCTGTAGTACAACTTTCTGGTTCAGATCTATTGGTGTTATATCCCAAAGTGTTTCACACTGACTGCAAAAATGGCCACTTGCTAGGACTTACTTCAGGCAAGTGGGAATTAGGAAACATCAGGTCTCGAGCCAGATTGTGATTGTGGCTTCACTGCTACCTATAGTCAGAGTATTTATATTTCTTCTGATTGACTCAAAATGTACAAATCTGTCAATGCAATGGGATGTTTTGGGGGGCATACTTGAGGATGCAAGGAAGAAGAACTTGAAATGACAGGAAACAGCAAAACTTGTACCAGTATGTCAAAATATGAGGAAAGCTGGGTAAGCACAGCAGCCCTTGATACTTAGAGAAGAACTGCTTTTAAAAGAATGTTCCAGAATAACTACCTTTCCACTGTTATCTGTAGTACTTCATGCTGAAGTATTCAAAAGTGTGACAGGATAATTCATAGGTAGAGTGTTGTAGCATAATTGGAAAAAATACTCTTGATACAAAAGCAAGTACTGAAAAAATTTAGGAGTACTGTTTTATTTCTTCAGATTTTTGGCTTGGCCCAACAAGGCTGCTGTTTGTCTAGATTACAACTCGTTCAATATCCCAAATCACAGGTTGTTCTTTATAGCGAGCTGATCAGTCTATGGTTCAGTAACTTACCAAGTCACGAGCAAATATGGGTGAATAGAATAAAATCCTTGAGAAAGTTTCCTTTTTAAATCTCAAAGCTGAGCAGGCAAGCTGCCCACTCCTTATGCACTTCTCTTTTAAGGTGTATTAGATTAGCAGCATGAAAATGAAGAATCTTAGAATTGCTAATCTGAAAATCTTGGTATAATGCTTAGTTGTTTGAAAGATTCAGCTTTTTTAAATAAGTCTAATTATTTTTTAAAAATAAGTCTCATTACTATTAGCTGTAGGGATCAAAGTTCTTTATAGAAGGAAAAAGCAAGAACAACTTCAATTTGGAACATTTATCTCCCCTAAGGCAAGACAGATTGTTCAAAAGTGCCTTTCCTTGTAGGAAGATTAACCAACCTCAGAGCTCTACATTTCTGTTCTCTGCTTTCCTCCTGTAGAAGAGAATCAATTTGGTTCTTTCCTTTCTCAGGCTGTATGCAGCAAAATTCTTCTGTTCATCACTCTTAAGGAGTGTCAGCTCCTCTCACCAAGTACTGGAATGAGTTTTGCACATTATCAGTTCAGTCAACCATGAAGTTAAACTTTAATTTGCTTTATCGATGCTTGCGAAGGCTTAACGTGTCTAAGGTACATAGGCTTTACAACAGACGGAGAAGGGGACTGAGAGATCAGGGCATTTATCTTTAAAGTCAGTACTTTACAGCAGTTACAAAGAAAGGGGTTGGAGGTTGCTTTTTTATTTAAGAGAATGTCATATCATCAACAAATGGGGATTTCCAGGGTTGGTTTCATTGGTACATGCGTCGGGTTAAAAACCATTGCACATTATGGCAGAAGATTGCATTTCAGTATAGTTTCTAAAATAGAGCTTTTAATCCCAGTTTAAAATTTGCTTGGAATTATGTTGTAGCTATTCACAAGTATGTATTCTTATGTAAAGAAAAAGCCTACAAACTAGCTTCTTCAAGTAAAATGTTAAATTTGTGACTGACTTTAAATGCTTCAGTGTTTGTATGGTGGCACTTGTAATGTTGGCATTGGTAAGACTAGGAGATGAGGTACAGTTGTAACAATGGTGTGTTGTGATATGCTGCGAAGTGACAACTTCTCAAATGTAATCTGTCCAGAATTTTCCACTGTATGCAGAGAAACATGCAGCAGAGTAATCTACTTGTAAGGTTGAATGGGTAAAGTCCAAATGGCTTCTAAGACTTTTCAGCATCATGACAGTTCACTAAAAACTAATTCTTGCCGTCTGACATGGGTTTGTCTGACATGCGTGTTTTGGCTTTCTACACCTTCAGACATGTCTTACTCCTATTTTCTTAATGGGATTCCTGAGTTTTTCCTAGTTTGTGTTGTTTTCCTAACTTTTTTTATTATTTATATCATTCTAGTGCAGGGCACTCCTGATCTGCAACTGTTCTGGTCATTGGAAATATTTTACAAGAGTAAAATGTTACCACCTAGTCATTTCCATGTAAAGAATTACTCAATTCAAATTCTTTACAGTTTTCAAAAACTAACAAATTAGTAGCTTGCAACTTAGAATTATGTTGAATTAGTAACTCAAATGCAAGGAAGTGCTAAAATTATTATTAGATACTTTACTCCAAGAGCATCTTCTAACTTTGTTGCACAGAAGTATTTGCAGATCAGCATTGCTGAATACTAGAGAGATTTTACATATTTTATTCATCGTATCCTCAGTTGCGCTTTTGTATCGCTGCAGTAACATTCTGTGCATCAAACAAGTTACTTTCATGTAGCAAATGTGGTGTACTGTAGTTACCCCTTCAGTTCTTATGGATAAATGCAAACTGAGTGAATCTTCTTTTCCATGCCTGCTAATTATTGAAGCAATCTTAATAACCGATGTTCCAAAGAGGAAATTTGTAATCTTCAGTAGCATTTCATACAAGCAAGAGCCAATGCAGTGCTTCTGCCATGCATTGTCCTTCATGTAAATACTTCAGAATGCCATGTTCAGTTGATTCCTGGCAGTGATTAAATATCCCATACTTCATATATATATAAAATAGTAGTAAAAGCAGCTACAACATTTCTAGTTTTATATGGGTAGAAAATAAAAGTTAGATAATCTATTTAGAACATTTTAGCGCTTTGGTATGGTAGCTGTTCTATGCTTATCTTGTGGTTAAGTATGAGAATTCTTCTTTCTGGTGGCTCTATTTAAATGTGATTAGATTAATCTGAGAATTAATGAAATGCAGGTAATTATCCAGTAATCCCTTAAGTAGGTTCCCTTAGATGCTCTAGCTTTAAATGGCTACAGAAAGCCATTTAATACATGTTTTGCAAAGACACAAGGTTTAAATTTTGAAGTGACAATATACATCTGAACTCAACATCAAAACACAGTCCAGTGCAAAGTGCTACTGACCCTTTTTGGAGGAAACTTTGGAACATGAGGAACATATAACAGTGACCAAGGGTTGGGGAGGTGGAACAAGTGATTAGGGCAGCTAGAATTACATGGTTTTAAATCTCTAAAGCTGATTCTAGATCATTGAGAGTGTTGGATAGTCTAGAATCCCTGGAAGCTTTTAAGAATAACGGAGCACAGACATCTTTGTTTCAAGCTTCTGTGTAAGTACTGTAGGAATCACAGAATCACAAGGTTGGAAAAGACCTTTAAGATCATCAAGTCCAGCTGTTCCCATCCTATGCTAAATAAACTATATCCCTAAGAACCTGATCTACCCTTTTTTAAACACATCCAAGGATGGTGACTCAACCACCTCCCTGGGCAGCCTGGGAGAACCGCATGTTTTGATTTTTTAATTCTCATTCTTGTCTTGTGCATCTCTTAAATGTATTCAACTAAATTAAAAGTTTTAATCAACTCCAGGGTATTTTTAAATAGAGATTTTAAACAAGATTATTCTTAGTAGTAAAATAAAGTTTGTTTCAAGTTATTTAAATTACTAAAATTTGAGTTTATAATTTTATTTTTTTAAAAATCTGTTATCTCAATAGGACAGTACATTCATAATGTAGTTAAAGCTTTGCTACATGGAGACAGCTTCCTCTGCTGCCAGCATGTTTGCTTCATTTAGAGCTGCCCTTTGCCCGCATACTCCCCTTGCCCCAAGAAATCAAAATATTTGACAGCATGAGCTCATTGTATAAATGGGAAGAAATAAGCATTTCCCACTAATATGCAAAGTTAAAAGCAAGCAAAGAAGGAAAAAAAGAAAAAGCCCCTAAAGCCTACAGCGAGTCCTTGTCAGACAGCTTGAAATTTCATGTAGCTCTACCTTATGGCAAATGAAACTATGGAAAGTGTTCACCAGTTTGCTTTCAGACCAACTCTGCTGCATGTGTTCATAAGTTCCATAAAGATTGCATGCTTTCTGTTTAATACAAACTGTATATTTTTTTTCACACCCATCCTTGCTTTTTATATTTTATTTTTGTTTCCCTTGCCTTGGTTGGATGCCTGTGTGTGTTTAATCCAAATCCCTGTCCAGTCCTGGAGTTTGAACTACGGAAAGCCAAGGAGACCATACAGGCCCTCCGAGCAAACCTGACTCAGGCTGCAGGTGGTGTACATAAACCTTTTCTTAAGTCTCTACTTTGAACAATGTAGAAGTAGCTGAGCTCATCCTCTGTGAGAGAGTAAAATGTAGTTACTTTTTTTTCCTCCCCAGAAAATGAAGTTCCTTTGCAGGAACGAAAAAATTATAAATCAAGTCCTGAAATTCAGGTAGGTGGCTGGTGATAACTGAGCTTTGCATGGACTTTAAGATGGATATGCTTCCATAGTTGGGAGGAAGATGGACCAAAGATATAGTGTATTGTTTTCTTTTTATTTTTTCCCAGGAGCCAATCAGACCTCTTGAGAAAAGAGCTCTAAACTTCCTAGTTAATGAATTTTTATTGAAGAATAGTTACAAGCTTACATCAATAACATTTTCAGATGAAAATCATGATCAGGTAAAGCTGACTTGTTTGGGTTTTGGGTTTTTTTACATGCCTGCTTTCCATATTCTGATCTTGTCATAAACTTGAGTGAGTTTAAATGATACTTCCTGTGCATGTAGTTCACTTCATACATATTGAGTAAATACATTTGCTTTTTCATACATAAAGCATGATTTCAAAACACTTCACTTTGAGTATTTTCCTAAAGTTTGTATGAAACAGACAGAACTCTTGCATTCTTTAAAAAGGAAGCAAAACAAGAAGAAAGATACTGAGACTTAGAGGTATTTGTAGAATTTCTTGGATTCTGATGGACACCCTTCCAGTTAAACTTGAGAATTGGAATGTAAAGAAGTTTTTAATGTAATCTTTTCTTTAAATCACACTCAGTTAATCTGTGCAGATGCACAATATACTTACTGTTTGTCATCTCCTGGGCATGTATATATGTGTGCAAGTATGCTTGATCATTCTGTATCATTGAATACAGTCTTGGAGATGCTCTTGGTAATAAGGCGTTATCTTAAATATTTCCAAATAGAGTTGTACTTCAACTTTTCTTTAAGGTGATCAATTTTATGTCTCTTGGCTTGCATTTCATGGGCAAAAATTCTTAAACTGTTTGGAAGGTTCTAATTGCATTCTGACTGTTTCTGGGTGAACAAAACACTTTAACATCAACATCCAATAGATATTTGGTGCAAACTAGATTATTGCGAGAAGAATTAAATATTAAGTTCAATGTTAAATACTTCATTTCAACCAGTTCTATTTATAATTGCTCCTTCTATATTTTTCCTACAATTCATATCCTAATCTGTAAATAAAATGGGTTGTTATATACAACTTCTGAATCATCCGGTTCAGAGTTTAATAATGCTAGGTTTCATACGAATACTTGTAAGGATACAGCCCCTGCCTCCCCCCTGAGAAGAAAAGATGAATAATTTGTCCTTTTTATGTGTTCTGAACTGAAAATGTTTTATATTTTCATACAATTAGCAAAAAAAAAGACAGTTCTTCATTCTAAAAAGTAAATTTAAACATACTACAATTAATCTATAGAATGCACATTTTTTTCCTAGATGATTCATCCTGGTCTTTCAGAAAAAAACCTTGCCTCAAATAGGTGTATGTAACCAGACTGGAGTATAGTGAAAATTTGGAACAGTAGGAAAAAGTTTAGTAAAGCAAAACAAACAAAACAACCCAACCAAAACTGGGAAAACCCAGCCCCCCCCCCCCTCCCCCCACAACTAAACATTGGTTTTTCAAGCTAAACATTGGAATTTCAACCATCACAACTCCTCTGTGACAGTACACGTGCTTATTTATATATATGGACATGGAAAATCTTGTAATAATAAGGTCATAACTTATCAGTGAGAAAAGGAAGGATGTATATCAATAGTTTAAGGCAGGAGGCCCTAGAGTTGGTTACACCCCTACACAATTAATACAGGTATGTCCAGATGTCACTGCAAGCATGCATCCTATGGGTCATCTACAGAGCTATTTGACTTTCTGCTTCTGGAAAATTACACCTGTGCTAGTGAATGGGACAGGAACCAAATGATCAGGAGAAAGCCTGCCATCAACTGCACTAGAATTTGTTCAACATATCTGATTCTATGGAAGTGTTCACATCCTAGCAAAAAAGTCAATTGTGATCTATGTGTTTTTGGAAGATTCCCTCTTTAGTACATTACCTAGAGATTCCTTTGGGGTGAAATGGCTCTGGGTCATGAAATGGATCCTTGGTTTACTTTTGTTTCTTGCGATCTGATTTAAGCTTTCCTCTCCTTTACTACAGTGAAATCTTGACATAACTGTTTTGCTATTGTATGGCCTGCAGCCAAATGAGGAAGAGAAGAGAAAATTAAAGGAAGTATGTTGTATGCTTTAGTTTCTCTTATTCTTTTGAAGGATTTTGAACTTTGGGATGATGTAGGATTAAACATTCCAAAACCTCCTGACCTGTTACAACTCTATCGTGACTTTGGAAACCATCGTGTTACTGCAAGAGATGTGGTGGATGTATCAGTTGGTGTAGAAGATGACGAGTTAGAGGCTGCTACTCCTATACTTGGGAGCGTCCCTGTATTTGACACAACACAGTCAATAGAAGTAAGAGATTGTGTAAAATAAATGTTTCTGTGGTTTATTGTACTGCTTAACTTTATTGTACTAAACTCTTTTGTGTCTATCTTGTTTTTAGCAATGTTTAATAGTGCAAAAATTAGAAGATCAAATTAGTGTGTTAAACGGTGAGAAATGGTCTTTGATGGAACAAATCCAAAGACTTGAGAGGTATGTATTTATTGATCTGCTCCACTGCTGATAGATGTTGGAGTTACTCCTCAATGTTTTTCTAGCACACACATGAAAATGTACAACTCGCACGTAGAGAATTACTAGGAGCTTTTCAGGCCAGGGCAGTCTTTCCTTTTTAATATGTGATATTTGATTTACAAAAAGGAAAGAGACTTGAAACTGACTGTTTCTCTTTTTATTACCTACATCATTTAAATTTGTAATCAGTTTTGTGTTTTCAGTGCAATGTATTTATTACTTTGAAAATAGAATACATTCTGATGTGTTTTGTGTAGGTTTTTTCTTCAGATTTATTTTACTCCTTTGTACTAAGGTATGTACAGCTTGCAAACATTGTTAGAAAGATGTTTGTTTTAATAACATTTTCATACATTGTTTCTTTTTACAGAGTAAGACTAGTAGAAATGATAGTGTCTAACAACAACAGTAAAAAAAGATACCATAAAAGTTTGGTGAAAACATATGATTCTGTAAGCTGTAAGATATCCATAAGAGATGCCGCAATACAACATATGGGGCAAGCATGTAATTTTTAAGTGGCTTTATTGACTTGCTACAGTTTGTGTCTCAGAGCTCAGATTTCAGCCAGAAGCAGATAAAACTATTGACAGTGGCGAGGCCCTGGCACAGGCTGCCCAGAGACCTGTGGCTGCCCTCTCCCTGGCAGTGTCCAAAGCCAGGTTGGATGGGGCTTTGGGCACCCTGGTCTAGTGAAGGGTGTCCCTGCTCATGGCAGGGGGTTGGAGCTAAATGGTCTGTGAGGTCCCTTCCAACCCAAACCAGTCTGTGATTCTGTAATCTTATTCACTTATTTGATTCACTCAGACTGTAACATTTTGCCTACTACTAATGGCTGAGTGAAGACCTCTGTGAAACCAGTGCTCATTTGAACAGTTTGTGTGATATAAGTTACTTCTATTAAAGGAATTTTTGAACATGCTGGAGTTGAAGAGGGAGCTTGAGTATGTTGTTCTTATTTCTGTCCTTCAGTCATGTGGATCAAACAACCTTCTCATGAAAGCTACAAAAATATTTAATTCTTTTCCTTTTTTAGTGAAATAGATTTTCTCAAGAATGAAAACTTTGCTGTGTCAACAGTTTACGGTGTAGCTCCCCATCCTCCTTTAAAACAAGTGCCTCTCTCGGTCTCAGAGGACAATGGACGGTACTTGGATATCAAGAGCTCTGAGAATGACAATAAATATGGACACATTGAAGAAACAAGCCTTCCTTTATCAACTGAAGTGGATACAAGGACTTCTAAAGATGATATGCGAAATTCTGTGTCCTGTAAAGAAACAGAGAAACTGTCTTCTTGTGCTCCATCAACTAAAACTGCAGTCCACTTTGATAAACCTAATAGGTTAGTGTTGTTTTAAACTGGAATGCTTTACTATTCTTGTCAAGTGAATAGATCTTTTTCTAACAGTAAAATAATTCATAGATCACACACGCTTTGAATGCAAAAAAAAGACTTAACATTTTTAGTGTACAGACCTGATATTTTTATCTTGTTTTTAATCTCTTTAGGAAGGAGTACATTTGACAAGCCTACGCTTTTAGTATTAATGTTAAGGGTTTGTTTTTCACCTCCTACTTGTTTCTAAAACCAGTCCTGTTCCTTGCAACAACAAAAAAGCTAAAATCAAAATGCTGAATGGGAAGAGAGGATATTTCTATTCTCTTAAACTTTAATTTCATAACGAAATTTCATCTCCTCTGCTTGAAGAGTCATTGGGAAATTTTTTACTTTTCCTGTGTAGATGTGTATAACTATCCTGGAACGTATGTACAAATGTTTTGTATGTTTTATCATTAGAATGGGTATCCAATGACACTCTGCTTTGAGTTTTTAATTTGGGGCAAGTCTTCACTGTGTAACTGATTCTTTAATTAAAGTAGGGTATTCATGTTGTGTCATTAAATGGAGACTGAGTTTGTGTGAATGTTCTTGAGAAAGCCTTTCCAATCTACACGCTCTTTTAAAGCATTTTAGTCAAGAGGGGAAGTAACATCTTCATTAAGTAACAGACAGACTACTGTGTAGTGTCAGGAATAAAACAGACCACAAACTTAATGAGCATATGTACAACTTCTAAAATTGCCGTTGTGAACAAAGACGCTCAAGCATCTCTCCTTTTGGTCGTAACCATTGCTATTATTAGGGGAGCAGATAGCCATTCTGCTTTGTATTCTGTTAGCTCCCTCAGCATTCTTTTGCTGGTGTTGATACAGTAATATGTTTCTAGAATTATTTTCCATCTGAAAATACCAAGTAGAAATATCTGTGTGATAATCTGTGCAGATGGAAAAATCAACACAAGCAGCAGGGGGGAAGAAGAAGAAAAAGAGTTGCTACTTCTGGTAGTAATTAACTTTTCTTGCAAACCCTAAGTATCCTGTGTTCTCTGGATTTCCTGAACTTCTTGCACAGAATCCTAGGGGCAGGGAAAGATTTCTGATTTCTGAATGCAGTACCTTGGAGTCTTACTGAAAAATTCCTCTCTTCTAGTTGAATAAACAAGTACTTAACAGAAAAGTATAACTCAGCTTAGATTTTTCTGGGAAAATTTGCAGTGGTTCCATAAAAACTTCCCAGATTTTATTATTTATTTTATATTCTAGCATAATATCTAAACTATATAATAATCAAAACTTGGATTTATCATATATTGGTTGCTATAAACTCGTCTACCTACATTCATCTGTGGTTTCTTGCAAGTTTTTGGGGGTGTGTGTTTGGTTTTGGGTTAGTTTGGGTTTTTTTGCTTAAGATTAATTGGGACTCTCAGGAGACATTGGGTGCATGAATATAACATTGATGGTTTGGGAAGAGTGAGGATGGGTATCAAACCAGGATGAGAACCCTGCGAGGAAGGAAGCATGAGTATCTCTGGTGGGACTTAAGACAGTAGTCTCTAGAAAACCAGAACTTGTTTTGCTTCTTACAGTTCTTTCAATATAACTGCATTTGGATTTCTTTGAAAAGTAGTTGAATAAAACCTTGAATCCCCATTGAGTTTTAAATTCGGAAGAATTTAAGAAGAATTAAGAAGTTCACTGCAGAAATAAGTAATGCACATGTAGTATGTAGCTATTTTTCTGCTGAGTTTTGGGCTTAAGGTGTCAGTGAAGGGTCAAAGGGAAACACATTTAAGTGTTTTACAAATCTGTATCGCTACATTTTTTTTCCTGGATTATGCACTTAATTAAAAAAAATTACTGTATTATTACTAAGAATTCCGTTATTGAGTATTTTGAGTATTAAGTGGGTGTAGAAGCATTCTAGAAGTGCTGGATATTTATTTCAGTCCATGGGTGGCTGTTCGTAGAACTATAGTATATTCAGAATGGATTAAGAGATATTAAAACCTGAGACTCTAACCTAAAAGGCAAGATTGTTACTACAGTAGGTAGGGAGTGGATTCTTGGCATGAGTCTTGCCCAGATGGGAAAAGAGGCTAGAAGAGCAGGCGGGCCTGCTTTAAGTGACTGCCCTCAGAGCAGCTGCCTGTGCGTGCCCGCGAGTGAGGACATGGCCATCGCTGGCGAAATGCCTTGTCTGACAGATTGCAGGAGGAAACACTAGTGGCAGTTTAAATAGACTACACCATGTGTATTCATTCAAGTCACTTTAGGGATTTGGTAGTTTGCACCATATACAAGGTATATAGCAGACATTCCAGAGTTTTTCAGTAAATTCTCTCTCTTTTCCTGAGTGTTACATGGAAGAGAATAGTAGTGCTTGTTTCCTGTATTCATCACAATTTCTAATATTTGGACATCTTCACTACTGGCATCTGGCCCTTGAAAAGACTTTCCACTGACTTGTGTGCAGGAGGTCTGGATGGCTTATTGTTTCTGTCTAGCATACATTTAGTACTTTACTAGACTTCAGTAAGGAGAGAAAACTTCTCAACTCTAAATATAGGCAGCAATTTAATAGGACCCGTGCTGCCCAGAGCTTCCTGTTAATTAACACACAGGGAAATTCAGGGACACGTTGACATGCAGTTTTCAGTCTCTGCAAAATGGGGATAGAACTTTGCCTTTATGTAGAATTTTTAATTAAGATTTCAAGTGGGGAAAAGAGCTGGGAAGGAACTGACCTACGGAATAACCACTGAAGTGAAGGACAGCCAGGGCAAAGGGCTGTCCAAGGCATTGCCCCTCTCTTAATGTTAAGCTGCTGCTTTGTAAAACTTGGTGTAAGTATATCTTAAAGCCTTGAGTAGAGCCTGTAAATCTGTCAGATGAGAATCCATTACCGAATAAGGACTAATGTAGTGTTAAACACAGATACTTTACAACTTGCTACCATCATTTTGTAACTTGTTTTTTAAAGTGAACTCTTGCACAAGACCAAGCTGGCTGGAATTAAAGCAACCTTACTTCGTTGACATTTAGAATGTTTTTTTTAAAAAAACAAACGGTCAAGAAAGAAATTTGATTTTTAAGTTAGAAACATAAATTCTTATTTAGCATATAGTCAGAAGAGGAAAAGTAGTCTGGTGCATTTATCTGTATCCTCATGGATTAGTTCAAACAATTGTAAGTAGGAACTGATGTGCTTTTTTTTGTTGTTAGAAAAAGGTAAATGATGGTGCATTCACTATTAACAGTGTCATGGTTCAGTTGGCTAGATAGAAATAAATACATATGTCCGTATACATAATTGCATGTATGTAGGATTTTCCGTGCTCAAGTGCACAAAATGCTATTTTTAAGAATTGAAAGGTACGGTAGCATTTTCCACCTCAGAAATAAGAATTGCTTCCTCCCTTAAAATCATAGTGTCATTAAAGTATTCACACAGCACCTGGTGATAGTGAGATGCTTTCTGTGCATGTTTTGGAAGGCAAATGTTCTTTTTTCCTCTTTAAGCATAGTGGATAAGACAGTGTTAGGTTAGCATCTAAATGCAAGCCTTATCTAAGGCAGAGGGACTTGCTGTTACTGGGGAAAAAATAGGATGCTGCTGGGGCTGCTTGCCTGGTTTATGTAATGGTGATTGTTTTCTGAGAACAATTTCTGCCAAATTATCTTCTTCTGATGAGATTGTTTTGAGACTCTTATCAGGGGTTTATGTGTACGCTTAAGGCTTTGAGTTGCTTCACTGTGCTGGCTGATGCTGTGCGTGGCCATGAGGCACTACTTGTAGAGATACACATCTTCATTAGGGATTAGGCAGTTAAGGATAGTTTTAAGATCCAAGCTGTATGTTCGAATTCAACAATTTAGATCCCAAGTGGCAGTTGAGCAGTCTCTCTTCAGTCCTGAAGCTTGTAAGTGACTGACTACTCAGATGTTACCCACCTCGACAAATCAGAGCATTAAGCAAAACTACTGTTTCTTGTGACTTCTGTCCCCCACCCCCCACAGTTTGCAAAATTGTATGCTTCCTCTTGTATTGCTAAAGCTTCCTTTACTTCTTGTCTTAGTCTTGTTTCTGTCTGTGCAGCAGTTTGAAAGATGCTATATTTTTGGGAACTAAAAGTAACTCCTTAATTAGGACACCCACTCTTTTTTTCTTGCCACAAACCAAACACCCTAAAATTCAAAGATAATTTTAAACGAAAACTTGTGCAGTATGCTTCACTTCAGACATGTTTTCTGAATCTCATTTTACCTAGCTGGATAAACCAGAGTGGAAGGACTTGTTCACCTTTCTGATCTGTGCTTTCCCCCACTCCCCCTCCCTTTTTGATGATATTTCAGGAAATTGTCACCAGCTTTCCATCAAGCACTACTGTCTTTCTGTCGGATGTCAGCAGATAGCCGTTTGGGATCAGAGGTATATTTCCCAATTGACATAAATGAGAAGATCCTTTATATTCTGCATGGCAGCAGTGGTTAAACATGCAGTAACTGCTTTGAAACAAGAGTTATTAACATGTATGGAGACATATATTTATGTGCATGAAATGTAAGTGATAAGGGTATGATTTCAGATTTTGGCTTAAATCTGAAGCCTAGTGATACATATGTAATTACTGGGAAGTTTGGACAAGTGGATTCATACTCTTGAAGTTACTGCCAGATCAAAAGCTGAAAGCTTAATGTGTGTGAGTAAATTAAGTATTTTCTAGTAAGCGATCAGCCTGCTGCAATTATTATTATTCCTTTGAAAGGATATTTTTCTCTTGCTGTGCTTCTTAATTTAAAAAAAACGCAACCAAACAACAAACTTGGTTTTCTAGGTATCTCGGATTGCAGACAGTGAAAAAAGTGTCATGTTAATGTTGGGACGTTGCCTGCCTCATATTGTTCCTAATGTGCTGCTTGCAAAGCGAGAGGTGAGGAATCCTGATATATTCATGTTTATTTTTACCAGGATGTTTTCCTGTTCACTGTGAAGATAATGTATCTAATTTCCTGAAAGTCTGTTACTTGCAATCATGTTCTTACTTTTATGCATGCATCTCTGCTCCTAGAAAATGGTTTTACACCTCTGTCAGGTGAGTTCACTAAACCTGCATGGTATCCTAACATTTCTTCCCTTGCTTAAGGTGCTCATTAGCATTCAGCAAGACTGTTACTGTAGGTCCATCTGTTCGTGGTAGCACAAATGTTTTTATTCAAGAAGACCATGGTTGTTGTGTGTTATAAAGAGCAGAAGACATAAGTTCAAACATCCAATTTGGTTTATGTTATCTATCAGTTTTAATAAGGATTAATTTTCAGGTTCGTTTGCAGCACTGTGTACTTCAACAATACGTTTGTTTTACCATCTTTTTCTAGAAGCTCCATGTATCAGCCAAGATAAGATTCATCAAAAAAATTCCTTCCTAAGAAAATTAGCTATCTTGCTTATATGTTTTTCTTAAATTTAAACTGAAACTAAATAAAATTATGAAAACATAGTGTTTAATTTGATTGTAAACGAAGTTGATTTGTGCGATCATTCATTCCATATAATATGAGAAAAGGAAGACTGAAGATAGGGAAAAAGCATGTCTGTTTTGTATTGCTTTGTTGTAAATACTACACATTACCAAATGTGGGAGAAAAGAAAATTTATACATCTCAAACAACAATTTAACAGCCTTATAGCTGACACTAAAATAAAGGGCTTGAAGTCGCATAGCTTATTAAATAAATTTTAGCCCTTGTCGAGGGGACCTACAGTATGGTAGACTTAGTACCGCATTTTGCATATATTCATTGTAGGGCTTTAAAAAAAATCCGCAAGAAATTTGTACTGATCCTGTAATCTAAAACTTTGTAACATAGGAGTAATCATCAGCAGCTGACATAACAAGTTTGAGATGTAAAGTGGTTTGAAAGTTTCAAACTTAATAAAGGGGTTTGTTTTGTTTTTCTGAGGGGTGGGGGTGTTAACTGGGTGCTCTGGAAATGATTCTGTTGATTGTGCTTCAGAACAATTCTGTGACTGTTCCTGGATCAGTGCTTAATTTCTGATTTATTTATTCCTTTCCTTCCCTCTGCTTGGCAGGATGTGGTATTTTGGCTTCTTTTCACAGCTTGTAGCATAGTCTGTGTAATGCGTTTAATATTTTTGAGAGCTTTTAGGCTATTTCCTACTTATTTTGTTTAACAGTTGAAGTTATATTTGATTACATGTATTTTTGCCTTAAATGAATCATCTGTTTCAATTTGATTGAAAAAGCCACAGGTGAGACTTGTGTAACTGGATTGCATGATTAATGTTCAAAGAATTGAAATTTGCTTTAAAAGTAGTTTTTCTGAGTTACCACCCATTGCTATTGTAATGCCCTTTCAGATGTAGTCATGGAATTTGAAAGAAAACTTGGGTAGACCATTTGTTAGCTTTTTGTAATACTAATATTAATAAATACTAATCTAAGCCTGGGCACCCTTCAGCAAGGTACAATTCCGGGTCTTGTCCAAAACCTACTTTAACATGAGAGGGTCTTAGCACAATTTTACAGAGAAGTGGTATAAAAATATCCCAGAAGATCACAAGTTTGAGAAAGATACGTTACAGGTTTGGGAGATCACTTTGCATTGTAACCAGTTTGCTCTGAGAAGTTACAGTGATAATATTTAAGATCTTACACTGTCTGTGTTAGACACAAGAATTAAACAGAATTTTGTGATGACTCCCTAAAGTACCTGTCTTTGTTCTTTAAGTATCCATCATGTTGAATCCCCTTGCAAAATCTTAAGCTGAAAATGCTATGCTATATGTTTTCATTTAGGAGAAACTGGGTTTCTCTCTGTAGGTTTCTCTCTTTACCAGAGATTCAGAAACTGTTTCATCAGTGCTTTTAACCCTCTTAAGGTTGACAGGAGGCTGCCTGACTTGATAAGAATTGGTCCAGTAAATATTACAGTTGACATCTAAGTGACCAATTACTGTCAGTATGTGTGATGCATTTCTGAAATTACTTATCTTCTTTTTTGTGTATTGATCCAGCTTCAATTGTTCTTCAATGCCTATAGTTTAGGTTCTGATAGAAGATAAGAAAGAAGGAAAAATACAGTATTGAGCAGGGTTGCTGAGAATATCATTCTAGTTGTTACTAAAAGAGCAGTTCAACTGGGTAAAAATGCATAATGTGGGATAATTGTTTGAAAGCAATTTGTACTCATTAAACTCTCATGTATTAACATATAAATTTAATTTTGCTTTTATCCCAAGAGCCTAATTTATCCAGACTGCTTGGAAACATATATGTCAGTGTTGAGATTTGTATGTGAATGAGAAAGGAGGCTGCTGCAAGTCTAATAGTCATTGGAATGAACAGTAACAAAATGCTAAAAACCTGTTTTTCAAAAAAACTCCTCCAACCCAACCCTTTGACTGGGTGTGCAGTCTGTGAGAATGCTTCTTGCAGATAAGCAGCTTGAGTTCACAAAATTTCATCTGCATTGGAATCTGCTTCCTCAGTTGTGTTTTCACCACTTAAAACTAAAATGCATCTAAGAGTATTTTTAAAAAAAAATCAGCCTCTATGTATACCATAAAAAGATTGCTTGGGTTAAACCATAATTATTGAAAAAGATGTAAAAGTAATTATCTTTCTGTCAGGTGACAGGAGTAACCTTGTTTGTGTGTGCAGCTCTCCTCTGCAGTATGTAGTCCTTTACTGGCATTTGGGATCGAGTAAACTTTTTGGCTTGATATCAAGAAACGCTTTTCTTTATACCTTTCATCTCACCTGTTACTTCAGAGCTAGTTTGTGTAACTTCCATTTGTGTTATACAAACTTAGCAAAATCATGATATGCATGGCTAAATGTACTGAGAAACAGATTTTCATCTCAGTTCTATGTTTTAAAAGCCATATAATCTTGGCTTTGTTAAGAAACCAAAAAAGAATGTAGTGCCAGAGCTTGGCAGCGTATTTAAGTGGCTGTTTCCAGTGACTGTATCAAGCAGATGTTATTCTGGTTGAATATGGATAAAGATATATAAATTTGAGTTCCTGGGCCAACAATATCTTCTAAATGACTCTCTATTTCACAAAGTAGAGGAGAATAGAAAAATACTAATGAGCAATTAACATATTTTCAGTTACTCTGTAACACAGAGGTTATGATAGGCTTCTGTGTACTGTGTTTCTGAAAAATAGGGGTAGTATTGACCTCAGCTTGTTTGCTGGTCTTCTGGTTTACATGGGGCGTTGGTTTTGGTTTGGAGGGCTTTTTTGTTTGGAAGTAGGGTTGCCCCTAGCGCGTGAGAGAGACAACTACTTTTTAAATTATGTCCCTTACTTTCCTTCTCTGGATATGAGGGGCAAGTGTAGTTTTCTTGGAGTGAAATAGTTCAGTCTAATGGAGTATCCTTTTTGTCTCTCATCTGAAAGCCGATGTCTTTTAATACTGTGTCTTTAAACTTAACATAATGCATGAGTGGAAGTAGTTGAATTTAAGCTTTATTCATTGAGTTGCCAGTTGCTAGTAGTTTTATTACAGTAGTTTTATATGCAGGTTTCCAAATGCTAAATATGAGGAAAGTAGTACAAAGGTGGTTTTGCAGCCAAATCTGGATTGATTCTTATATAAATGCATCCCTTTTGGATCTATGAAAAGCTTAATTTGGATCCTGGAATAACAGACTCATCCTGTGAAATGTAGTTAGAGTTGTCATTTTAATATTAATGACAGCCAAACTTCTGTCATGTATTAATGCTATGATTAAATATTTTTCTCTTTCTAAAACTAAAAGGATGAATTCTGAACTTCACATGCATTCTTTGCAAGACACTCTCCATCAGAAGTTTGTTAGTACCTGCACCTATTTATTTTATAGTTATCAAAGCCTAAGTTACAGAAGGATGTTAACAATAGCATTAGTTCACAAGATAAGCATTGACTATTAGAGGAAATTAAAAGGGACACATTTACAAAATTGATCATAATGCCATCCTGGTTTATATATTATAGTCACCCAGTGTATTGCCATATTATTAGGTTAATGCTTTAAATAATCTAAAAGATGACTATCCTAACCTATTGAGGCTAATCAGTCTTAACACTTAACACTAGTTAAATTTATTATTTGAGATAATTATTTTGCTTAAAACACTCCAGAAAAAAAGATGCTAATTTTGTGAGAAATTAAGATTTAAGACAACTTCTGTCAGGATGTTAGACAAAGCCAATTACAATGAAGGCAACAACACAGAAAATTCCTCCCTTGTAAGAAAATTGTCTAGCAAAATAGACAAATGCCTGCTACAGGATGCATTAAAAAAAACACAACCATACACAATTCTAATATTATTTTTCTTTGATGCTGTTAATATATAGGAGGAACCATTTTACATATAGTTGAGGTGATAACCAGTTCCCATTAAAAAGCTACTTTCTTTTGCCTATAAACACCATATGCCCATGTAAATGTTGTCTTTATTGAGAACCTGAATCAGTTCAAAGAGTGAATTATTTTCAAAAATAACGGAACGTGTTGTTGTAAATCAGGGAGAAGATGTCTAAAGGTACAATGGTTAAAAAACCCAGGTGTTTCTTTGAAGACACCTACATGGACAGTTACGCAAAAGTAGAACAGGAGAAGAGGGGCCATTTCAGTTGTCCTGCGTGTGCGTTAGGTCAGCTTCATGGCATTGTCCATCGTTCACCTGTACGTCACAGTAAAATGACTTTTTTTCTTCTCTCTAATTACATCTGGATGGCTTCTAGATATAAACTGCCTTAGCTCTGCACTTGGCTTTTCAGTAATGGAGGTGAGACCTCTGGCACTTGGTGGTTTATTTCATAAAGTGTCAAGTGCTGACAGTGTTCTACTGGCAGCCTGCTTAGCATCTAGTAGGAAGACAGTGTTGCAGTTCTGAAAGTCACTCCTCCTGGTATTGTTGACTAACACCACCATGAACTAATTAGTTTTCCTAAGTCAAAGGCAAAAGGGAAAAGAGGCGCTTAGATTGAACATGACTTTTAGGAAGAATCCCAAATTAAATAGAGGGAATATTGTTGGGGTTTTTAAAAATTTGTTCTTGCTTTATGAATATCAACACAAGTGGTATTCTTTCCCAAGGAAGGCAGAGTGTTTCAAAGAGCACTGGAAGTCCTCTCCTTGATTATTAATAATTATATCCAGTCTCCATAACAGTGTTATGAACTTTCCTCCTGAATTTAAGCACCCAAATTCTAGTAGTACTGTGTCTTGTTGGAGAACTACCACTTTCTTCAGCACTCCTCTGCTGGTTTCAAGAGTGCAAAATCTGAGATTAATTAAGCAAGTCTATGTTTAAGGCATGCACATTAGCAACAGGAAGGAACCTTTTTTGTTCTTAATCATGCTGAATATCTTGAGAAGAATCTGTCCCCTTTTGTCTTTGGGAGACTTCACTTGACCTGTTTTGTCTGTCTATGAGAGCAGTTTTGTTCTCGTCCCACAGAAAGTCCCTTTCTGCCTCCAATTTTACCTTACTGTCCATTAAGTCTATAGGGAGCACATAGAACACTGTTCAAGACTTCTCACTGTTTCTCCACTCCCCTTAATAGAAGGAACTGTAGAAGGACTGATGCAGCGATGCAGAGAACACTCTCTTCTCCCATAGTATGCATGAAAGAATGTGACCAATGGACAAGAAAATACAGCTAATTCCATCAGCTGTAATAACCAGCTTTCTGCAAGGTAAAGAACCAGCCTTGTATCTGCCCCATGTCAATGCTGTTAGGTTACTCATTAGCCTCTAATAGTATGTCAGCGAATATTCAGAGGTGTTTTCCTTTCATACAAACTCAGCTGGAAAAAGACTTGAAGTTCCTTAAATTTGAGAGGCACTGTTTTGAAATCTGGCAGCAGTTTGGAGTGAGCAGTTGAGGTTTTTTAGTAGGTACTCAAACGTATTAGGAAAGGGAAACCAGTGTGATGGCTTGAACAGATGAAACAAAAACACCAGTTCATAAAAAAAAAAAAATGCATGTCCCATTTCATGGGATATATTCTTTCAAAAAAATTTGTAAGGAGTACTTAAGAATAATTGCAAGAGCAGTTGAATAATGTGAACTTAAAGTAGATCGCAGAAAGTTGGATCCCAGGGAAGTGACACAGGGTTTTTAGATTTAAGGATTTTTCCATAAGCTATGTTCTTCTTGGTGAAGCTAGTAATTATGTGTTGTACCTACAAATTGTGATCTGATATTTAGAGTTGTAGGATTTTTTACTTTTACATTTTTTTTTCAAAATTTTTTGAGTTAAAGCAGCGTTTGCAGGAGAGAAAATGCTTCTGCAAAGTACAAAAAAAAATTAAATGGCCTAATCCCCTTGCTTTCTCAGAACTTGAAATGGGCCAAAGCTGATTAAGTATAAAAAAAACCCAACAAACCCAAAACCTAACAAATTGTAGAGAGAAAGGGGCTTTCGGCTGAAGAAAGTTTAGCTCTTTGTGTAATGTAATTTGTAAAGTTTCATTAATGCAGGTTTCTCATTCACATAATTTGCGTTTTACTGCGCTTATTTAAAAACAAACCCCAGGACTGGCTGGCTTGAAAATATTGAGAGAAAGAAATGTCCACATTGCTGAAATCTATTTCTTACTTCTCCTTTTGTACTTTCAGATTTTTTAAAGTGGTGGGTAGGATATTTTCACATTCATTCCTCTGCCTCCTCATAAATTCCTTAATCTTTATCGTAATCACATTAAATATTGCCAAAATATATATCTTCCAGAATGTTAAAATGCATTTTAGGATGTGTCTTAGTCATGTCTGGGAAAAAATAGCATGCTGTAGAATTCTTGTAAGAAGAAAGCAAAAGCTTATCAGGAGTTGACTAATTTAGTCAATGCTCTAAGGCAGAGTATTGTTCTATGTTTATTTTAAGCATAGCATTTGCTATTTAGGAAAATAGAAGTTGAGCGGTGCGGGTGTCTGTAATGTTTTTTCCATATGTCAGTCTTGTTTAATGGGCTTACTCTCAAGATCTTTAAAAGGTTTTTTTGATTGTCTGCAAGAAAATGTTATTGCAAATATCTATAGATTTTTCCAGGTTTTGTATAATCTTTCCTAGTAACTTCAGAAGTGTTGCCCACTGTCATTGCCTTGTTTGTCACAACTTACTAATGTACAAAAAGTATCTCTGCTGAAACTGGCTCAAAAATCTATGGCAGGTGGGAGAAGTCTCATGTTTTCTTTGCAGACACCTATGTTTGTCTTGTTCTTTTTCCCCACACCTCACAGCCTGATGTCCCTAAGATATTAATTCACCTTGAAATTGTGTGGCTTCCAAATTTGCTTGGGGTAAAGGCTCATGTCAAGAAGGTCAAGGAAAGGGACTTCCAGTCAATATTTTAGAAACATTTGTTTTTTCTGGGAATGAATACCATGCGCTTTGAAAGCATATTTAGAAAGGAGGAGGTCTTTACTATTGTGAACAGCTTTATATTTTCTTCTTGTTAATGTTTTACACAGTATTTTCTTGGTAGCTTGTTCCTTAAGGGGATTGAATTGCTCTAAAAGGAAAAACTAGCTTCAGATATTGCCTCTTTATTGGAATAAAAACCCAAAACAAAAACCCAACAAAAAACCCAAACAAAACCACCAAAGAACCACCCCAACAGACTCTTTAAAACCTCATACAGTTCAGTCAACACAAAACAGAAAGTATCTGTCTGCAGGCACGTTTACCAATGTATGTTGCTCGGTGCTTATTGAAACTTGTGCACACCACTGTGTGTGTGCTTAATTTTCAATCTTCAACTCCATGGCATCAGAAATAGCTTCTTCCATAGGAGCTGTGTTCTACAGATGTTTATGGAGCTTGCTTCAGTTCAGTAGGTAGTGAAGACTATTTAAACCATGATCGTTCTTTCTAATTCTGGTTACAGATGACCTCTATATAGTAATTGTAATCTTTGCAGAGCTGCTTATTTATGTGCTGGTTCTCCCCTGATTTATCCTAGCAGGAAACTAATTCTAACTTTTGTAGACCTTCACACTTTCCAGGTCACTTAAAAAAAAAACAAACAAAAGAGATCAAGACTAAAACATCTTCTCTGTTTTGGTGTTACGTGGCTAGATTTATCTTCTTAGTTGCTTTTGCCATTAATGAATATATCCCCAAAGTGTTTTTACTTTGTTTGGTTTTCCCCTACCCACAACTTTTTAGGAATTGATCCCACTCATACTGTGTACAGCCTGCCTCCATCCTGAACCCAAAGAGAGAGATCAGCTTCTACACATACTGTTCAATTTGATCAAACGACCAGATGATGAGCAAAGGTGTGTTTGCGTTTGTCTGCTGCGGGACAAGAAGGGAGGGTTTTTTCTTTGTAAAAGAAGCAGAACTAATAGAAAATGGGTATCATGGGATGTTTTTAACCAAGTTTCTTTTAAGATGGTATAGTGTTGACAAATTTGTAGACTTCAAGACTTCCCATTTCCATGACCTGTACTTTCTAGTTACTGAAATGTAAGAATGTGCTTGGTAAGCTGCAGTTCCTTGCATTGAAACACTTTGTTAAAGTGAGGTTTAGGATTATACTTCTTAGCAATGCTTGCTGTAGAAATCAGACCTTTATTTAAACCTATGTCTCAGTATATCTTGAGGATCTGTATTTTTTAATTATCATGTTTAGTTGGGGGGAAATAGCACAAGAAAAATACTCTTCCTATTTACAGTTTGGCACTATTATAGCAATAAAAACTTAAGAAGTTGGAAGCAGTGATTTAATTTTCACAAGTGTGAAGAGCTCTTTTTTATTTTGGTTAAGACTTTGAAAAAAGTATACTTTTTGGTTTATAAATTTAGTTCTTGGTTCTTTAGTTCTTAGTTTCTCAGGAAATCTGAATTTGTCCTCATCTTGACAAGAATATCCTTAAGGTTGAAAGGCAGTACCCTAGCTGGTATGTTTCCTTCTGTAACTGTGGAAAGATTTTTTTTTTTTTCATATTTGACCTGTAGCTCTTCTGTTATTTTAATTAGATATGTTTTGTAACGAATCTGTATCTATCATGGCTCTATTTTTGTCTTCAGACGAATTGGGCTTTATGAAGTGGGTGGAAAGAATTTCTTGTGAAGATTCCCTGAAACTGAAATGTTCTGGTGCTTTTCTGAATTGTTCACGTGGTTAAAATTTAGAGATGAGGTACAACTGAGAGAGAGAGATGGCTTTGGAGACTAACACACAAATAAATAAGACACATGTACATAGAAGATACAGAAAGATGGAGTCCTTGTTCTACTTCACATTCATTAGAAATCTGCTTCTGAACCATTATGTAAAATGTTTTGAATGTCTTGTGCAGATTGAAGAACTAAAATTATTCTGTGGTTGTCAGGGAAAGGAATTTACACCTTGCTGGTAGTCTCTCATTCTTAATTTGTCACAGGATTGGTGGCCTATCAAGTAGATTTTTCACATGCCTGTTTAGCTGCAGGTAGGTGTTTCTTTTCCAGCAGCTAAGAAAGAAGAGAATCCAATCTATTTTTTCCTTGAAGTTGTTCATTCTTTGTTGTGAATTAGAGATTTCTATCTAAAAAACCTCAGTTTTCATCGGAAATTTGGGAAGAATATTCTGCCATAACATCCAGGACAAAACGTGTATACATAGTAATACTCAAACACATAAAAATCATTATCCATTTCAAAGGTGTCATAAGACCTGACTAAACATGAAGTAAAATTCCATCAAATAAAAGATACTCTGAATAAAAATTAGGTAGAAAATAGTTATTCAGAATTTGGGTTTTGGGTTGATTTGTTGGGTTTTTTTAAAATACTTGTACAAATATACATAGAAGTGCATTATGCATGCTCATTTTTATCTAAACAAGTTTAAATAATATTTTAGTAGCCTTGTGTGATATGAAGTAAGCGGAGACATTTGGGTTTAACACCAGAATGAAAGTATTAATTATCTCATATGGTACTTGATTACCTTCTACTGTACTGTACAAGCCTACATCATACATTAACAGTTGATAGCAAGTAGACTTTTTTCATTTAACTGCAAGAGACTGAAATGTGGCATTGTATTTCTAATAATGAACCCGTTAAAATAAGTATTTTCTTTTAAATATTTAATTTTCATTTAAAATATTTTAAATATTTTTCCTTGTAGAGTATGTTAATGATGATGTTGAAAGGCTGTATAGTATTTTTTGCCTATGTAAGAGGCTTCCTGGTGCATGCAGGTATAGCACATTACCAGATTTTTGTATGCTTATATTTAACAAGGCCACTTTTATCCTCAAGGCTTTGCTCATTAATGTACTGTTCAACTTTTCAAAACATCTATCAAATTCTCTTCTGCAAAGGAACAAATGTGTTAGCTTTACTTGAACTTCTTTTTGGACAATTATGTTGGTTTCGGAAGCTAAGGATCCATGAAGAAGTCAGATTAACCTTTGGGTCTTTCAGGACAAGGTTAAAACATAGTTCAAAATGTGAACTCTTGAACATAGCCAGAAGCAGCACTCTTAATGGAAGGAAGCTAAAATACATAAAGCTTAGTGCATCTAGTATGACTTTGTCAGTTATGTGATACCCCCACTTACTGAATACACACCTAACTTCCTTACATAGTAAGAAAAACTCCAGTAAGGTAAGTTTTTAATATACCCTGTAGGAGTAACAAAAAAACCCCTTGTACTGTGTAATATATGATTGAATTGCTTCCCAGTGCATGCAGTCGCTTTCTAAAACTTCTAGAAAGAGTTTAGAAGCCTCAAATTCTGTCCGTTCTCTCACATCTGCCTTGTTCCTGTAGTCTGATTGGTTTCACTTGGGTTTCTTTACTGATGAAGCAAACCAGCGCTCTGCTGAATCATACTGATTTGCTTGATGTTCCTGCTCATAAGTGCAGAACCTGGAGACAGCAATTTGAGGACAGCATTCCCAGCATCTTGTTAACATTAAGGATGATAAGTAGAAAGAAATTTTTCCCATATCCAGTCTAGACTGCAGTTTTTGCAACATTTAGTGGTAACGTTTTTTGTTTTGATGACTTCTTGTTGAGATCCTTACAACCTTTGCTTCCCCTGGAATACTGATTGTTGTCATATACTTTTAAGATGGTTACAGCAAAAAATTAAAAGCATTATCTTTTTATAATTTTGCAGTATCTTAAAGTTCCCTACTTTATTGGCAAGACAAAAGGAAAACAGTTAATTTTGTATTTCAGGAAAATTTTTGAGAAGACTTAAAGGAAATTAGGTATTTTTGGTTTTCTCCATTTCTCATGCAGAGTATTTCAATTGATTACTTAATTCTGCTATTTGCTTTTTTAGTATCTTACAAAAGCATATCCTCTTGCCCAGTTCTGTGACTGGGCGCAGCGTGTAGAACCAGTCAGGCATTTGAATATATTGTTTGTTGTAGAAATCAGAATTACCACAGGCTTTTGTCTCCATATCGCTGTCTCATATTAGCTGTTGATTTCTTGAGTCTTATCTAGTTGCTGCATTTTTGTTTTCCCCTGACCTTTTTACCTTGATCAGAGGTCTAGTACAAAAACCCACAACATGCGACCACAGACCTCATTCTGATTGTTAGCTTAAAGAATGCTGTGGAAAAAAGGAATCTTTTTAGTAGAATATTTCTTCTTGAAAAGATGCTGAAAGTGAATGAGGTTTTTTGTTTTGTTTTAATGGAGTATATTCTGTAAGTGCCTAAGAAATAACCAGCAGAATCTCTGCCTTTCAACCTTAAGGGCATACTGTTAACTGCAGACACTAAAATGGTAACAGATTCATTTGGGATTATTTTCCACAAAGTAATAGTGAACAAATTCTCAGTGGCATCCTAATCTTACTGTGGAGGTGCTAAACTGAGTGTCTCATGCCCACACACTATTACTTGAAACCAGTTATTTAAGCACTGGTGCAGGCACTAAAAGTAAATAGAACTGGTAAATTGCATGCAAAGTTGGTATCATTCCAATCCTATTAACAGGAAAAACAGAAGTTTTAAAAAACCCCAACAAACTTAGCAAGATAAACACTCATTAAATAATAGTTTAAATATCACAAATGACAGTTAAGTACCATTTTATGCCTGTTAAATTGACGGAACAGCCGTGGTTTCCTGCAGACTTTGAGGAAAGATAAAAAATCCAAGAAAATAAATACAACTGACTTGGATGGTTGTAGATATTACTGATTGATTAATTGCTTCCCTTCTATAACGGGCTTGAGAAGATTTCTGACAAGAGTAAAGTCTAGTATTTTGGGAGAGATGACAGTAACTCGCATGTGAGTGTTGCAAAACTGTCATAAAACAAATTACTATTTTTGGAACAAATTTCATTGAATTTCATGAATAGTTTTAAATAAAAGCAGAATGTGTATTTAAGTGGAATACTGACAGGATGCAGTAGTAGTAGTAGTAGTTTTGATCCTTTTACTGCATGATGAATCATAGTATTCATTAATAAGAATGAAATGAGCTATTTAGTCAGAGATGTCCAATCTTGGGCATCAGGAAATCGGAGATTCTCAAATCACAGATTCTCAGGCTCGGGTTCATGGAGTTTGGGATCTGCGAGTTTCTGGAAGAGGCATATTAAATAGAAAAGATAGAATTACAGGATAGTTTGGGGTGGAAGTGACCTTTTAAAGGTTATCTAGTCCAACACCACCCCCCTGTCTTGCAATGAGCAGGGACAATAGTGGCTGTCAGTTTAAGATTTAGCCTTTAAGTCAGTGTGTATGGCGTGAAACTTTGACTGTAGACAACTACTCGTTACCTGACAGCATCGGTTTTTCCTAACTTGAATATAATCTATATTTTGTAGATACTTTCTAAACAGATTATTTCTACTTTCTAAGCAGATTAAAGCTTTAAATTTATGTTTTCAGACAGATGATACTGACTGGGTGTGTGGCATTTGCCCGACATGTTGGACCAACACGTGTAGAAGCTGAGCTTTTACCACAGTGTTGGGAACAGGTAACTGATTATTTTGTGCTTTATGCTGGAAAATGAGTTAAAAATTCATAAGTGGGTTTTTTTGAGGGGGAGGTTGGTTTGATTTTTGTTTTCAATGAATGGCAGTATTTTTCAGGAAGATATTTGTATGTTCTTTATCTTCATTATATATATATACATATATATACTTTTATATAACATTAAAACAAACTCAGAAGCAGAAAATTTGTGAAATTGTCTGGAGATTCTAGTTACCTGCACATACCTGCATATGCTTATTGTGCTGAAGTAGAGATATGCAAGCATTCATCATCAGTGTGGCCTTAACCTATTGCCAGGTAGGTGCCTTTATCATTTACACTGTAATTTCCAGACTGTAGGAAATCTATTTTAATTCAAATATTTCATTCACTGATTTTTGTATTGTATGAGGTCCCTGGAGCACTGTCCACACTTCATCAAGTTTAAATTATTAAAGAGAAAATTAAAGATGAAAGTAGTTGTAGATAGGCATGATTTTACACTTGTAATCTTACAGCCTGAGTCTTTCATAGAAACATAGAATGCGTTAGGCTGGAAGGGACCTTTAAAAGGTCATCTACTCCAACCACCCTGCAGTAAGGGACAGCAGGGACACCTTTAACTAGATCAGATTGCTCAGAGCCCCATCAAGCCTGACCTTGAATATCTCCAGGGATGGGGCCTCCACCACCAATTTGGGCAGCCTGTTCCAGTGATCCACCATCCCTCCTATTGAAGAATATTTCCTAATATCCAACCTAAATCTCCCCTTCTCTAGTTTAAAACCATTACCCCTCATCCTATTGCTGCATGCCTTTGTGAGCAGTTCTTCCCCAGCTTTCTTATAGGCACCTTTCAGGTACTGGAAGGCTGCTATAAGGTCCCCCAGGAGCCTTCTCTTCTCAAGCTGAACAAGCCCAACTCTCTCAGCCTGTCTTCATGGGGAGAAGTGCTCCAGCCCTTTGATCACTTTTTGTGGCCCTCCTCTGGATGTGCTCCAACAGGTCCATGTTCTTGTGTTGAGGGCTCCAAAGCTGGACACAGTACCCCAGGTGAGGTCTCACCAGAGCAGAGGGGCAGAATCCCCTCTTTCCATCTGCTGGCCACACTTTTGATGCAGCCATGGATTCAGTTGGCCTTCTGGGCTGCAGATGCACATTGGTGGCTCATGTCCAGCGTCTCATCCATGAGTGCTCCCAAGTCCTTTTCCTTAGGGCTGCTTTCTAGCACATCATCTCCTAACTTGTATGGATAACGGGATTGTCCCAACCCAGGTGCAGAACCCTGCACTTGGCTTTTTTGAACCTCATGAGGTTCACCTGGGCCCACTTCTCCAGCCTGTCCAGGTCCCTCTGGATGGCATCCCATCCTTCTGTCACATTGACATGTGACTCAGAATCACGGTGACCTTTTCCACAGATATTCTAAATTAATAGAAATAACTGAACAACCAAACTGAAATGCTCTTACTGTTTCATTCGAGGCATAGAAACACAACAAGATGAGTTCTAATGAAAATGCATGTTTTTCCCTACTGTAATGAAGAAAAAGGAGTTCTTAATTGCCTAAAAGGCAGTGACTAACTACGCCATGACAGAGTGGTAATGCTTGCTCTGATGACACAGTCTTTCTGGTCTTATAACTGTCCACTGTTTCTTGCATAACAGAGCCATCTGTGTTTCACAATAAAGCCCAAGCTTTAATAATCACAATGCTTCCTGACAGAAGTGCATAGTATATGCAGCACTTGTGCTTGTATGTGTGACACATTTATTGCTTAAATGAAGAACTCATGGCAATAGCAGTTAAACACAAAATAAACCACATTTTCTTATTTTAGTCCTCACAAAATTTAAACAGTTAAAAAAAAAATCTCACCTCAGTAAGAGTGCATCTTCATCATCCCAGTTCCTTGCTAATTTCTGATGCACAAGAGAAACCAGTCCAACTGTAACAGTACGGAATATCAGGCTGCCAAGCCATATGTTATGCATGTATTGAATTCAGTTTGCCAGACTGTTTGCAGTACTGAGACCAGGACGTTACTTCCTCCCACAAAATATCAGCTGAATTTCTTTGTCACAACACTGAGTTTGTAAAAGGAACTCGGAAGTACACGTAATTCTTTAGACTTTCTAAGTAGATACTTTAAAGCATTTATACATTTGGTCTCCAACCAAAATCTATTTACAGATGCAAAGGACTGAGCCCTCAGAAGATTGAGCATTTTCATCTGTACATTCTGGAGCTTAGAGTTTGGCTACCTGCTCTTTGGAGATAGAATTTGGTACCTGGCTCGTTTAGATCAAGAAGGCTCTGTGAATGCAAAAATTTCCCTCAGAACTAGTGACCAGTTAATTTGCTTCCAAAATTGTACTCCTGCATATTAAAGACAAAAGGAAAAGGACTGTTAATAAATATTTTACAGCTACATCTAAGTTTCCAGGGCTAATAGTCTCCCCTGAACACAAAACTCCTCCAAGATGCAAACTTGGTTCCCAAGTGTCAATATTTGTACGGTAGAATTTTTGAATGACCTTTGAGTGGAAAGAGGGGGCAGGTACCACAGGATCAAGAGGCTTTGGGAATGGGATATGGTTTCAGTCACATTTTAGAGGTGTGACATGTTTATGCTGGATTTGAGAGCAGAACTTGAATCGCACACAAACCTTTGGGCTTAGTAGGTGTGCTGCCTTTCCCAGTTGCTCAGCAGGACCTAGGCAGCTGTGCTACACTGGTTGGCTGGGAGCACTAGAGGGCACTTGTGTAGTTCTTAGAGGAAGGCGCTTCTGAAGAACTGCACAAGACAAAGTATGTCATGACATGCCAGCTCAGAAGTTACTCATATTCTTTAGAGTACAGCAGCCCATATGCTGCTTTGCATCCTTCTTTTTACTGCCTATATATAACTGATTCTCTGATTCTTCTCTCTTCCTGTAAGCTCTGTTTTATAGGATAAATGGAGAAGGCTGTATCTGCCTTGTGTTTATGCCTCGATGCAAGAATTTTAGGCTGCTTAGTACCCATATTCAACTTGAACAGGCACAGTCAGTGTTTATCTAAGAGGTGTACGAGTATCCCTCTGTTGCAGTTCATTCTGACCACATTTTGAACAGTGGTTACTGCAAAGCAAATAGCCATTCTGTTTCTTTTCACCAGATAAACCACAAATATCCAGAGAGACGGCTACTGGTAGCAGAATCCTGTGGAGCTCTAGCACCTTACCTTCCAGTAAGTATTAATACAGGTTATAAATACATGGCTAGTGAAAGCAAGGTGAGAATCTATTGCATAACATCAACATGGGTTGTAATTTTAAATACTCAGAAGTGTTTATTATGCATTGACAATCACGGTGTCTTTTACTTTGCATCACACGCATGAGATTCTGTGACTTAGATTATGTGAAGGAGGAGATAGTTTATTATGAAGGAATACAGGTCAATCTAGATATGAAATGTTGTTAGAAACTATGTTCTGAAAAGATCATTTTTGCTTCAGTAAAGATTTTGTTTCAGTAAACACCAATTACGGGAATAATCTGAAGAAATAATTGGCTACCAATAACAGAGTTCTTGGACACTCTGGAATATTGCATGAAGAGTGCTGCCATGCAGAAGAAGCACCAAAATTAAGTCAGTAGAAAACTAAAATTTAAAGCTTAAAGAGAGGAAATTAACCCGAATCAAAACTCTGCTTCTCCAGTTTAGCAGTGCAGTGATTAAAGAGTCTAAGTCTAAGCCTATAGTAGTTTTTTGCTGTTAGTTATTTTTGGTTCCATATGAATGAAAGGATTTGAGTTCTGTGCTTAGCAGGACAAAAAGCTCTTTAATGAGCCTACTGACATCTTACATTCATTCATCTTCTCCTGTGACAGCCAAATGTATAATTTTTATAAAGGGATGAGTGGTTAAAGGGAGGAATTTTGTTTGTGTGCACTAATAAAGGTTCAAATTATTTATAAAAAAATTATACAAACCCCCATTTCTTGTGTCATTGGATTTAACAAGTATGTTTCTTGTTTACAAACAGAAAGAAATCCGTAGTTCATTAGTACTTTCCATGCTGCAGCAAATGTTAATGGAAGATAAGGCAGATCTGGTACGAGAAGCAGTGATCAAAAGCCTTGGCATCATTATGGGATATATTGATGATCCAGACAAATATCAACAGGTATCATTTGTTTTGGGTTCTGTATGTACAAAATATCTTCTATAATCATTTCATGAATAGGGAGATGATGTTTTTATTAAATCTTTCCAGATACTTTAAAAAATTTTGATGGTTTATGTGAACGTTCATTTTGTTGAGTAAAGATCAAAGAGAAAACACATACTCACACATGTCATTAGAACCTCAGGTATTAGCCTTACACAGAAATTTCTCAAATAATTGATAATTTGCCTTCAAGAGTGTATGACTTCATTGCTCCCATGATACCATTAGCCAATATGATATCATCACATGCTAACAGAGATTCGTCTGCTGCAGCAAAGCCTGCTTGTAGTCACCTTAATACTGCTTAGTAATGTTTCAGATAAGCGAATATGAAGAACTTCTAATCCTGTCTTTGAGCTCTTGAAGGCAGAGTGTTGATTTGTGTTGATTCTGATGGCTGTAGAGAAACACTAGCAGGATCACACACCTGCTGTTTTCCTTTGTAGATGGGGTGGGAATATCTCTTGAAAGGCTTCCATATACTACCTTGTTTAATTTTTATAGTGCAAAACTTGAAAAAGTAGACTATAACCTTTCTAGTCTGCATGTTTTGTGTGGGAAACTTTATTATAAATTTAAGGAGAACAATTACATTCTTTATTGTCTTTTGCCAGGGCTTTGAACTGCTGCTTTCAGCTTTAGGAGACCCTTCTGAACGTGTAGTTAGTGCAACACATCAGGTATTTTTACCTGCTTACGCTGCCTGGACAACAGAACTGGGAAACTTACAGTTCCATCTTATACCTACACTGCTTAATAAAATTGAAAAATTGCTCAGGGTATGTGTTCAGCTACATTGGAGAATTTTCCTTGTATCTTTATTGCATATGCAGGCTCTCAAAAAAAAAAAAGTAATTGCTACTTGATGTTCTATGGGCTGAGGTGGAATTTTCTGGAGATTCTTATTGTAACTCCATCATTTCTACTTGTCCTTTGGAAGAAGGGAAAAAACCCCAAAGCACCAAAACTAAAACCCCTAAACATACTCTTCTTAAACAGTGTTTGTTTTATACCTCAATAATCAAAGTGCAGTTCAGGAAATTCTGAGCTATGACCAGAGGATTTGTGTTATTCTGAGTACATTTGCCCTATATTTATTTTTCAAGTGTCACATAGTGTATTTTTAATAAAGTGCAATATTTATTAAACATAAAATAAGTAGCATTAAATTAATGACTTGGGTCATTTGTAATTATGGAAAAATTTGTAGTAGTGGAAAATAGGGTATCTCATAGCAATCTAGTGAAAATGCAGTTGTTTTCCTGAAGTATATCTAGTTTATTCAGTTTTTAGATACATTGAATGTCTCTGAGACCAGGCCTTTGCATTTCCAAAATGGGCTGAAAAATGTTTTTTCTGAATATCAGTATGTTCATGGATGCAAACTACTAAATGCCAAAGGCACATTGCTTGAATCTTTTGAGTAGAACTGACTTAGAGGTGGTAAGAGGATTTGGGTGGTGACAGAAAGGAAGTTTGTGGTTAGGATAAATTTACACTATAATTAGTGTCTCTGTGTAGAAGCTCATCACAGATGTGTTGATCTCTTGCCAGGGAATATATGCCTCAGCAATAGATCATCCTAACCAAAAACTTTGTGTCAATGTCGTGCTTGTTTCAGGAAGGAGAGCATGGCTTGGATGAACATAAGCTCCACATGTATCTGTCTGCTCTGCAGTCATTGATTCCTTCACTGTTTGCACTGGTGCTGCAGAACGCACCTTTCACGAGCAAGGCTAAACTTCAGGGAGAAGTACCACAAATAGAAGGTAAATTATTAATTCCTCACACGTGGAGTTTTTATGGACAAGTATACTTAAGTGAAAAATCTCAAATCACTGTTAACTGCAAAGGAAGAATTTCAGGAAATAGTCCATAGTCTACATTTACTTGGAATTTGTCTGCATTTAAGGTTAGTATGTAAACTTCAGTTGCAGAATCTGTGTATAGCACACTGTCTGTATAATCATTATTTCAGTTTATGTCCCCAGGCCTTTTTACTAATCCACCTGTTCCTTATGTTCTGTTTACATATATTGCAACTACAGAGAAAGAAGTTCAGGAAACCTCTGTCATGTTGTGCATTTTCTTTCTTTAATGTTGCTGAGTTGACAGTGTTTTGTTTAGGTTTTTAAGGCAGACCAGCATACAAAGATGTGTCTTGTCCTGTCATGACTTTTTTCTTTGTTCTGTTTTGTGGGGTTTTTTTTCTTTTGGGAAAACATCTACTTCTTTTCCTCCCTCTGCTTCTAATTGATTTCAGTAAAATAGTCTGTGAACCCTTATGAGCTATCTAACAAATTACAATTATAAGTTTATTGATGCAGAAGAAATATGTATGTTGTGAATCTTTACAAAACAATTGCCAGTAGAATAAAGGAAAACTAAATGGTATCCTTTTGGTATTTTTTTCTGTCTTGTTTTAGCAGTGTTACAGGCAAAATGGCTTTTTTATTCCCAGTGACATAGCTTTATGTAATCCAAGGAGAGTCTTTCAGTGAAATACTTTGTTATGCTAATACAAAACATAAATTGTGGGGAAAAAAATACTGTTGTGTCTTCTGATTTGCCTTCTAAATGGTTTTTTTTGTATTAGTCTCCTAAGTAATCCTTAAGTAATGCTTACCTTTCCCATACATTGCTGTGCCTGATATGCCTGATTATTGCATAAAGTTTTTATTTAATCTCTCATTTCTATCTACTACTTAAAAGTAGTTGAGAAAGCAAACCAATCCTTAATTGGACTTCCAAAGGTTTCTGAAGAACTGATTTCTACTAATAGCCAGGAATATATTGCTCAAGAGGCCCTGCTTCAGTTTTGGTTAATTCTTACAGATAAAAGAATTATGAAGTGGGAAGAACGCAGCCTAGTGCAGGAGGTTTAACTGTCTGTTATGTATCTATGTAATATCTTAGCAGACTGAGTGGCCCCGTAGTGAATTTATACTTAAATCAGCAATTCTAGCCTGTAGAATATTTGTCCTGTTACAAATACTTTTAAAAGGTACTATCAGTAATACCTGCTGCATGCTGATAATAGTGCTGTGTGTGAAGGTGCAAAGAAAGGGTAACAACTTTAAAGGATAATTTGGAAAGTAGCTAGTGATACTTAGTGTACAGTATTAATATGAAGATGCTAAACATGCTGTGGTAAAACTCAGCTGACCTGAGTCACTTTTCCCATGAGTGGCCAATGCTTAAATAAGGAATTAAAAAAACACAAACAGGCTTCAGCCTAGTCTGACAGTTTCTTTCAAAAGTAGAAGGAATAACCTCATGATTTTTTCACTGATCTACTCATTGCAGGAACTGCAAGCTTGCTTTCTTGAATTTTGCAGTAGGAAAGATGGTGGTGGTGTTGCTTAATTCTATTGCTGAATAATTTTAAGTAAACTTGACACATTGAGAATAATAAAAACAGTGTTAGTTTAGCAGGCTTTCAATCCCCAGACACTTTATTTGGTCTCAAATTTTTTTGAGGTTCTTGTTTTTTAAAGGTGGTGGTGATGAACTATTTTGTGGAAGATAGTGTGAAGTGTTGGAACAGTTAGATGATTAACAGCAGAAGTCAGGAAACCTTGCCAGCAAGTCACTCTGCACACACGTCTGTGGTGTGTTCTTTGGGATCATAGTATCACAGAATGATTTGGTTTGGAAAGTATCTTTAAAGGTCATCTAGTCCATCCTTCCTGCAGTGAGCAGGGACGTCATCTTCAACTGGACCAGGTTGCTCAGAGCCCCATCTAACCTGACCTTGGATGTTTCTGGGGAATGGCATCTGCCACGTCTCTGGGCATCCTGTTCCATTGGTTCACTGCCAAAAATTTCCTCCTTGTATCTAATCTGAGTCGTCCCTCTCTTAGTTCAAAACCATTACTCTTTTGTCTTATTGCAAGGGGCCCTACTAAAGAGACCATCCCCATCTCTCTTATAAGCCATCTTCAAGTATCGAAAGGCCACAATAAGGTCTCCCTAGAGCCTTGTCTTCTCCAGGTTGAACAACCTCAACTCTCTCAGCCTGTCTTAATAGCAGAGGTTCTCCAGCCCTCTGATCACTTTTGTGGCCCTCCTCTGGATCTGCTCCAGCAGCTCTAAGTGTTTCTTGTATTGAGGACCCCAGAGCTGGATGCAGTACTCCAGGTGGAGTCTCAGCAGAGTAGAGTGGCAGAATCAACTCCCTCAACCTGCTGGTCACACATCTTTTGATGCAGCCTAGGATGTAGTTGGCTTACTGGGCTGCAGGTGCATTTTGCTGGGTCATGTCAAGTTTTTTACATCTACTTGTAGCCCTATATCCTTCATGACCAGGCTGCTTTCAATCCCTTTATCCCCCAAAATGTTTTGATACTGGTGGTTGCCTTGACCCATGTGCAGAACTTTGCACTTGGCCTTGTTGAACTGCATGAGGTTCACATGGGCCCACTTCTTAAGCTTGTCCAGGTGTCCTAGTTCTGACCAGGCCAGAGTTAACCTCCTCAGCCAGCTAGCACAGGTGAGCTGAGTTAGCTGGGGCTGTTTCCACACCACCTGACATCATTCCCCATAAAAGGGGCTGGTTGGGGAGGGGCACTCCAGGGTGTCTCCAGAGCAGTCCAAGAGTGCAGATGGGGTGTTGAGTTGGTCCTCGTCTTGTGCAGTGCTCTGTTATCATTGGGTCGGTAATGTGTTATCACTGGGTGTCAGTGTAATTTGGCCACAGCCTGTTCCCCTTTCACAGTGATTTTGCTAGTAACCTGTCCTTATCCCAACCCATGGAGGCTCTGTCTGTTTCTCCTCTGGGAGTGAGTGAGAGGCATGTGGTGCTCAGCCACCACTTCAGGCTGAACCACCACACCAGGTCCTTCTGAATGGCATCCTGTCCCTCAGGCATATCAACAACACCACTCAACTTGGCCTCATCTGTAAACTTGCTGAAGGTGTACTCAAGCCCATCATCTGTCATTGGTGAAAGCATTAAACAGTACTAATCACTTATCAGACCCCAAAGGGACACAGCTCATCATCAGTCTCCATCTGGACATTGAGCTGTTGACCACTACTCTCTGCATGGAAACATCCAACCAATTCCTCATTCGGTGAACAGTATATCAATGAAATCCGTATTTCTCCAATGTGGAGAGAAGGATGTTGTGGGGGACCATGTCAGAAATCTGGGTAGATGACATCCATCAATAGATCTTCCCTTGTTCACCCTTGTAGTCACTCCATCACAGAAGGTCGCTAGGTTCGTCAGGCAGGATTTGCCCTTGGTGAAGCCATGCTGGCAATAATAATTCTGTAGTTTTCCTGTACTGGCATTTTCTCTTTTTAAGTGAGGGCAATGTAAGCTCTTCAGAGATGGACTTAACTCACTGATATCTAAAAAGCAATTTGATAACCTTACACAGAAGGCTCTAAAGAGTTCCAGACTTTTGTAACTAACTTTATTAGCATCACTCCCAAAGTATTTTCATCTTTCGTGATCCCTTGTTTTCTGCTGTTACAGTCACTAGATTTCCCCGACCTGTATCACCTCTTCAGGACGTGGCCATCATAATTGGAAGCCGTGAACAATTAGCAGTGTTGTTGCAACTGTATGACTATCAGCTAGAACATGAGGGTACCACAGGCTGGGAGACTTTGCTATGGGTAGTCAATCAACTGTAAGTTAATTTGTCTCTTACGATTCACAGTTTTAAAACATGTCAAAATAAATAGATCTTAAGCGTGATCATCTCTTATTATTAAACACAGGACTTAAGTATGATTGTGTTTAAGACTTTATTAAAGAGGAAAGATTGAATTTTGTTTAGGCATTTAAATTTTCACACTGCATTGACTTTGATTTTATTGTACTATCTAGCAGAATGTAACTACTTGCTCCAAAACCTTGTTTTTCATCTTTGCTCTAGTGTAGCCAGTTCTCTGCTGCAGTGCAGATTGCTGTCTTCTGAACATCTCATGAGATGTACTGTTCTGCAGTAACAGATGTTTGAAATATATAGGGCAGGCCTTTCTGGCCCTTAAACCCTTGCTTTCTTCAAGGGTCAGGAGTTGTACAGAACATGTAGATAATGTTATTAGAACCAGCAAGGGGGGGGGTGTGTGTATTTATTAAGATAAATAGTAAATCTATACCTGTATAACTGGAGAGAAACAAAAAATCAGAGCAGTGTTTAATATCCTCTTGTTTCCTGATTTTTAGGCTACCACAGCTTATAGAAATAGTTGGCAAGATCAATGTAGCATCAACTGCCTGTGTCCATGAGTTCTCTAGATTTTTTTGGAGACTTTGTAGGACATTTGGGAAAATTTTTACAAACGCTAAGGTAAGGTATTACCTTAAACATTCTACAGAAGGATAATATATTCCATATTTACAGTGTCTCTGAAAATCTGCACTTTATGTGACCGTTTATACTTGCATGTCACACTGGTGCTTTTCTATAAGTACATTTAAACCTGCTACTTTTAAATGTCAGTTTGCATCCTTTTGATTTCTGGTTTTGACCATTTTGGGATGGCCTTCTCACCTTACCCAAGGAGGAAGGATTATTTTCTAAACTGTATTCTTCATAATCTTTTGTGAGTATCATACTGCATGAGAGAGATCATCTGAATTCTAGTGATTTAACTTTTTTCCTCTTTCAGAACAGCATGCTCTTCAATGCTTGCGGTATACATAAACACTTCAGCCCTTACTTGATTGAATATATAAAATGAATGCTTTCCCTGCCCAAAATATTTTCTATTTCAATGTAAATATTTTAATCAAGGAAATACATTTTTCTCAGTAAAATAACTTCCAAATCTAATTGAAAATATTTAAAAGAGAAATTACAATACACTAGAGGATTACTTAAAGATTAAAAAAAAGGGTTAGCATTATGTGCTGCCTTCAGAGAGGAGATTAAAACCAGTCTCTGATCATTGAAAGCCCCTTGTGTAAGTAATCTTTAGATCTCTTTCTTCTATACAATTGTTCTGACATTGATTATCATAGCTATATTTTGGAGGAGAACACTTCATGGACAGAAAAGGTATAAAATAAACAACATTTTTTATATATACGTATAGCTTGGTAAAACTTTAAATCCTAAAGCCTAATGAAGAATATTGCCAAGAGACTTCAGCTTCTGCCATCAGAAGTGCTAAATAATGCTACCTCAATGTGGGCACTCGATAGAAATTTTTACTCTCTTATGTCATATTTGACTTTTCATAAAAGCTGGCCTTGCTTTTTAAATGTTTTTTCTTTCTGTACCTTCAAAGTGTCTTTTTCCCTGTTGGTGTGAGGTTGTTTATTATTAATTTTTTCCTAGTTAATTGACGCTGGTAACAGGTTTTCATCATCCTTTGTATAGGTAAAACCACAGTTCCAGGAAATCTTAAGACTGTCTGAGGAAAACATAGGTAAGTAGCTTTTTACGCAAATGGAAAAAACCCGTCAATCTCCCATGCAAGTAATACTTTCAGACCACAGTTCTCAAATCTGTCATCTCTCTGAAAGGTTGAAAATCCAATTTCAATCTGAATGGAACAATTTGAAGTTGTTGACTGTGTATATGTGTAAAATACAAATCCAAGTATCTCCTGAGCATTATTTTAGCATGTATGTGTATATATGTATATGTGTGAATCATGTATATATAAAAAGGTGAATATAATACTTGTGATACATACATAGAAGTCTACCTTATATGTGCATGTAAAAATAATGCATGCTGTGTATATATCACACATCTATATGGGTCTATAAAATTTAAATTCTTCTCTGTGTTTCATTAGATTCCACAGCAGGTAATGGAGTGCTAACAAAAGCCACAGTTCCCATCTATGCAACAGGGGTCCTTACATGTTACATTCAGGTAGGTTTGCCATTCTATTGATTTGTTAAATGTGTAATAAAGTGTACAATTTCTTTAACCAAACAACTCTTACAGTTTTTGTGAAAACTTATAGTGCTCTTGTGCTTTGAAGATAGGTAGATAAGTGAGCAGGGTTTAAAAGCAAACACATTTAAAAGCAAAGTTCTCTAGTCAGGGTGTCTTTTACATTTAGGTGATAGTCATGAGTGTTAAAACCTTAACTCAGTAAATCTTAACACGACATCTGGAATCACCACCACTGCTAACGCTCAGACACTGGCAGCTGCCATGTGCCTCTATCAAAAATATTAATGATATTCCATAAATGCATTCTTGGTCACTTAACTCTGACCCCGAAAACATAACTTTGCAAAATTTCCTAAAATAGTTAAGCAGGTAAATCACCATTTCGGGCATATTTTGAGTCTTAAAATCTTAGTGTTACCATGTACTAAGTAATACTACTATCTAATACTCCAATAACCGGCAGTTATGAACTGAAATATACATAGTGTACAGGAAAAAATAAATTCTTCATTATCTCACAGATGTTTAGTGGACTGTGAGCGATCACAGACTGCCAGGAGCTGTGCAAGGGCTTAAGTACTCATCTTACAAGTTTCTTTAGTAAGACAATTTGGGTAATTTATGCACGAGTATGTGCTTAGTTGATGAAATACAGAAACATAGTCTCTTCTTGTGTTTGCTTTGAAAGGTTCTTGGTCTGTAAGCCACATTTTTGAAGTTAAGAAGATGGTTAAAGGCAAAATAGTTTGTTCTTGCTCATAGTTTGACACTCATAGCCATAGGTCTCACATCTGTAGCAATACTTCTACTACACTCAACCTTGTGTGCTTCTTTCAGGAAGAAGACCGCAAGCTGTTAGTTGGATTCTTAGAAGATGTCATGACAATGCTTTCACTATCCCATGCTCCTCTTGATAGCCTGAAAGCTTCCTTTGTGGAACTGGGGTAAAGAATATACCTTGGAGTTCACTATATCTAAATACATCGGGAGATTTACTAAAGCTGCTAATCTGTGTGTAATTTTAGTAACTGCAGTGTTTTTGGTGAATAGAGGGTATACTTGTTCTAGTTTTTTTCTTGGTGTTTCACAAAAATTAAACTTTTAATCTCTTGATTAAAAATGTACTGATGATAAATTCGGAAGTATAAAAAAACCAACCGAAAAACAAACCCACCATTCATTGCAGATAAAATTGAACATTCATTTTGTATTTTCCATACTGTTATGATGTGTTCTAGATACGTACTTGCATTCAGTTCAGTGTCCCAGATTATTGAAAATTATACTCTTAAAGCTTGGGGCTGGTTTGGTTTTTTTTTTTAAATGAACTTGAAAATGCAACAGCATGATGTTGCATGTCCTTCAGAATGAGATGAATGTTATATGTCCTTCAGAAAGGATAAAGGTTGAAGTTTTACATTTGTGAAGCAATGGATTCCTGAGACTAGGTTTTGTAGGCAAAGAACATGTTCACAGCTTGTGAGTACTTCTCTTTATTTTTTTTGATTGCCTGACTGTTTTCTTGTAGTGCAAACCCAGCTTATCATGAGCTGCTGTTAACTGTCTTATGGTATGGAGTTGTCCATACTTCTGCTCTTGTTCGATGTACAGCTGCTAGAATGTTTGAGGTAAGTGTTAGCCAAACTTTTTTACACCTTTTTAAAACTGGAGTTTGTTTTTAAAAAACGGTGATTTGGATAATGTTGCTACATGCTTATAAAATTACAAATGGCTTAAATTATGGCTTAAATTGTGTACTGTGTGATGGAGCAGGAAGTTGCTGTGCAGTTGTTTCTGTGTCTGTTCTCTGTTCAACAGCACACCTGTCACTGAGCAGTTTGTCATTAGCCACTTGCAAGGTGTTTCTGTAGTAACTGTGTATGTGCTCTGTGATCTGCTGCCGACTTGATTGTTGCATTCTGATTATTGCATGCTTGAAAAACCATTTTCCAATTACAAAAACACATTTCACTGCTAAACTGTGTTCAAACCAGAATTAAATACATTGTCAGATGTCTTTGCTTAGGTCTGTAGATGAATGTAAACAAGCATATCTCTGAATTTTAACATTTGCTATTATGCCTTAAAATATTTTTTCATAATTGTTTTTTAATGTCTAACATGAATACTGCTCATATTTTATACTCATAATAATAAACATTTTTAATAAGCATTAGCCAAACATGAAAGACTTTAGTTACACCAGGCTGTTGTCTTGGGCACAGTTTCTTTTCAAATTGCTCTGCATGTTGTTTATTTTTAGGCAGTCCTGCTTGCTATTTGACTGCTGGTTTCCTAGTGTACTTCCATTTTTACTGAAGTGTAGGCAGCTTCGTTGCAGAGACTTTCCTCAGTTGAAAATAGTGTTACATCGCCACGTTATTGATAGCTGTGGCATACACATTCATAGGTGGCAGTATGTAAATTTGGGAAGTCACCCGTGTAAAGATGTGGTAACAGTTTCACTTTTGGAGGATCCCTTCATTCAAGGAATTTCTGACATCTGGGAGTCTGCTGAATGACAGCAAAGCCCAGCCATTAGATAGTAAGATGAAGAGCGTGTCACCCACAGGGACAGCTACACCAGAGCTATAAAACTTATGAGTAGCACAGTGGTCTGCAGCAGCAGCACAGAGACTGCCGAGACTGGGGCCTGCCCAGCTGCATTACCAAACCTTCACAGTCTGTGAAGGGTTAGAAGGAGACAGAAGCGATTTGGAGGCTTTCTACCTCTTCTCGCCTTCAGGGGCAGGAAGCTCTGTGCTACTAGTTTTAAGGTGCAGTGTGCATAAGTAATGATCACTCATTCATCAAGAGGGATCAAAACAGGATAAAAATTTGCATTGTTTGTTTCACTGTAACCTTACACTCTGCTACATGGCTTCGCCCAGCCAGCTGTTTCTGTTGCTTCTGTGTCACTGTGTTTAGTCAGTAGTTTCACATTTGAATGTTGACGCAAATGGATTTGATTGCTGCTGGTTTGAACATGAAGCGCATAGCTGAGTTACAAGCTTTGTAGGTCTGTTTAGGTTCAAGGCTAGGAACACTTATCTTCAGAATGACACTTGAGTTATAAAGCATGTTTTATTTTCTGTAAAACAGAACGATACTGTTTGCCATGCTTTCCCATAATTAGAAGTGTGGCAGCCCACATAGTCACGAAGCTGAGATCACTCAAAATTGCTTGCTAATTATGCAGATCCCAAGCAGGTTTTTTTTTCTCTAAAGCACCACATTACCTCTAGGCTTTTTTCAAAATTAGTAAAGAAAACTCAAGGCCCTGAAAATAGTAAGCATGCTCTATTTTAATCAATGGGGAAAGTGGTAAGTCTGTACATGAAAGTAAGATCATTGAGGTCAAACAGGGAGATGAAGGGTAGCCCATGAGCTCAACACATCAGCACTTTAAGTTGTTGCCACTGTAAATAATGTGAAATGTATTAATATTAGAAAGTAGATGAACTGATGTTCCTAACAATTTCTGAATGGCAAGTATAGGAAGCTGCAGCTTTCCCCCTCCAGGTAATTTGCAGCAATAATGTATACATTCGTACACAGATTAATAGTTCTCTCCACATTCATCCTTCTCCAGTTACTACCTGTAAGGCCACAGTATGTTCAGCACATGTTGCACCCATGCGTGCACGTACATGCACACACAAACATTGCTTAATAAAAACTACTGCTTTGTATAGAAGGCTTCTGGAAAGTCAGGTTCCTTCCAATCTTTCACAATTTATTTTGTTTTAAATTCAGAGTTGGTAAAGCAGGAATGCTCAAACAAATAGGTAAACGTAAAACCTTCTCTAGTTAGAGGGTATAAATATCTCCTGCTTTTAGTACTGTGTGACACACTGACAGCTACTGCTTTGCCCATGCCCCGTGGATCTTATTTGTTCTTTGGTACACTGCTAGGGGAAAAGCATAGAATTAAATTTGTGTTCGTGATGTAATTTGAGTAATTAAAATATAGCTAAAATGTTAAAATGACATTTCAGGTTGCTCACTGCAAAATCAGTGATATGCTTTTTATGTTTATCTCCTGAAACCAGCAAACATGTGCAGACTAACAGGAGATAGAAAACAGAGATATCGAGGCTTTCCCCTTTTTTATTAATGCAGACAAAAATAACCTGTTTTGCTGAATATGGAGAAAGGTTTTCTTATGCAGAAAACATGTAAAGGGCATCTGCTACATATGCTGCAAGCATATGCTTAATGTAGAGCTACATAAGTAATGTTAAAAAAAAAAAATCACCTGGGAACATTGAAATTCAAACCATTTCCATATATTTCTGGGCAATAAATTTCACTTTGATCTCAGTTTTTAAAATTCGGGATTTATTAAAAAAATATATATCTTTCATTAGTTTGCCAAAAGACTTGGTGAAATACATTTTATGGATAATCCAAGGATTCTCCGTTCTATGCCTGCATAGAACAGCAAGGGATATTTGGGATGTTTCTTCTACACGCTGCTTGCTGGATGTTTCTTCTACACGTTCTGCGTGGGACGGCCACCTACTCTGATAAACACCGTTCCGCTGCCTTAGGAACAGCCATTAATCTGCCAAACTCCAGTTGACATCACTTTAGAATTACAAGCACCCTATACATAATTATAACACTTAAATAATAATAGTATTTGAATTATACATACATATATAATAATTACTTGCTAAATGCTTGAGAGTTGACGTTTTAAAGGAGCTGAAGATAGAGAAAGCATCCTCATGTTGTTGAATTTGTCAGGTTTGTGCCGATTGCCAGACCACTTCAGCTTTCTTCATGCCTTTGCATATATGAAGCACTAGTGTAGCACTATTTGCTTAGCTTCTAATTTTGGTTTGCTTTTTGTGTTTTTTCTTTCTCTCTCTTGGTTGTGCCGTTCTTCTTCCCATGATACTGTGCTCGCTCTTTCCGTGCATCACCTGTGATACCCCCCTGCTCCGACCATTCAGCTGTTGGTGAAGGGGGTACATGAAACTCTGGTAGCTCAGAGAGTTGTTCCTGCTCTCATTACTCTCTCCAGTGACCCTGAAATGTAAGTTTCCTGACTGCCTTATATCTGTAGCATCCCTCTCAATACTTAGGAAGAAATAACCATCAGTTCTGTTTCTTATTCTAGCTGAACAAAAGTTGAATTACTTTTAAAGAAATATAACTTTTAAATCACTTATTTCTAAATAAAAAGTTTTAGTGTAACCCCTAGAACTAAACTGGATAAAAATGCTAAATAAGTTTTCAGTAGAAAACTAAAATCAATGTTATGCCATTTTAATGGGGGTTTTTAAATATTTAGTCATATTGTCTTACAGCATTTCTAGCAGAAAACTGGATATTAACGTGTTCCATAATGCTCTCAGCTTTACTGCTGCAAAATTACAGATATCTGCATTCCTGAAATGCAAAATAGTTTTGGCTGGATCTAATTTCTGATAGTCAACCACAGTGCTTCATTCCCTGGGCATTCTGATATGATTATTTCTTTCAAGCTATGGAGGGATGCTTTGCTAATCTCACTAACAGGTTGTTACTAATAAATGCTAGAGCATGATCAGAGTCTTAATCGTTTTAATGTCTTGTGTGGGTGACTAAACCAAGAAAAACCCCAAGAGCCTGCCTGCCCATCCTCAGTCACAGCTAACCCAGTTCTTCAAGTTTACCAAACCATTTTTTATTGCATGTTGACTGGTTTACAGCTGACTCTTCGAGGCATGAATGAAGCCTTAGTTGACAAGCGGGTTGCTCCGGCCCTTGTTACCTTGTCCAGTGATCCTGAATTGTGAGTTTCAGATTGAGACCTTGAGTTAATCCTGTCTGTCTTTTTTTCCTGGTCTGCTTTTTTTGTTTTGTCATTGCTAGAAACTAATTTAACTTAAAGTACTAATTTTTAAATTTTGCTTTATCTAAAATTGATTTTATTCTTAATGCTTACTACATCTTAAAGACTCTCTTTTTCTGTTGTAGTTCAGTAAGGATTGCAACGATTCCTGCTTTTGGGACCATCATGGAAACTGTTACTCAGAGAGAGGTAAGACAGGGCTGTTTTCAGGGGGTTATTTTTGTAGCATAAGAAGTGGGTGGTTTTGATTAATCCAGAAATCCAGTAATTTGTTAATGAATTTGAAGGGGGGTGGGGGGGAAAGCAACTACCCAGCTTCTAAGTTATTACTTCCTTTGTTATATCCTCTTCCAAAAAGCTTTCCAGTTTTGCAATGGCCTTAAAAGACATTTCCTTCTAACTATCAAACCAAACATAAACAAAGAAAAACAGATCTGTAGAGGGCGGAGGTCTGTGCTAGAAGATGGGAAATCCCATGCTCAAAATGTTTTTTAAAACATTCTCCAGTGGACTTGGATTTCTCAACTGCATTACATTAACATAAAATAGCTTTACTTTAAAGTGCGAACCAAAAGATCACGGTGGGATTACCTCTACATAAGTATACTGTATCTTTTTAGATGGTTTAGGGCGTTCTGCTTGGCTTCCAACTAATTTAGAAGGGCACAACTCTCTTGTAGTTCCTGTCATATCTGCTGGTTTAGCCTATGGTATCCAAGATGGTGTTAAAAGACGTGATAGTGTCAGAACTGAAATTGTCCTTGAGGGTAATGTAAATATGCAATTCCTCCTTTCTTAAATGACAAAACTTTGGTGGTGGATCAGAATTCTGGAAGAGACACCCAGGGTTCTGCTGCAAGCACTAGGAACACTGTGGTTTGGTTTATATAACTGTACAATCATATTTCTTCTTGAAGTTCTTGCAACTTTTTGTACAGCTTGCGTTCTTCCTGTAAATTCAACATACTCTAAAAGAATGTGTTTGAGGAAATGTGAGTAAGAAGTCAGTGGTGACTCACAAGTACTTGGAAGATGGATAAGTTACAATTTTGTAGCTTGGAATGCATGCCTATAATCAGTTTGGGAAGAATACTGTTTTGGTACCACACACAAATTACTGTATCCATTGCACTAATTATAATAAGCCTTAGAGTACAGAGGTGATATTGCCTTCCAAAATCTATCAGGAAATGTTATTTTTACAACTTTGAATGTGAATTAAATACTTATGTCATCTTAGATATATTTGTATTTTCAGTTTTTCTAGTCTTTAGTTAAAGAAATCTTTTTAATTCCGTTGGTTTTATGATGCTTAAGCATTTCTGTTTTCTGCAGAAAAAAATAAATCAGTATACTAATTGAGATATATTAAAAAAAGAGTTAATTCAGTTCTAATTAAACAGAAAAACTCTGAAGATGTTAATAGTAAGAGGAAAACCTCATTAGCTGGTAAAAATTGAGAGTATTAAAGCCAAGGAAACCTCAGGAGGAAGGACTGTCTATATGGAAGCACCTGTCTGTCATTAAAGATAGATTGGATTAAAACACCATTAACAGTCTTTAAAATGTAGAGCTGCATCAGAGAGTTTAGAACATCCTGTCAGAAGAAACTAAATTGACAAAAGGTCCAAGTTTCATCATCCAAAATACGGAATGTTCTAGAAATACTCTGAACTAGAGTCTTAATTTTTTTGTGTACTTTTTCTTTCTCTGGATATATTTAAGCTTTTGGAAAGAGTAAAAATGCAGCTGGCATCTTTCCTGGAGGACCCTCAGTATCAAGACCAACATTCCCTACATACAGAAATCATAAAGACGTTTGGAAGAGTAGGACCTAATGCTGAGCCCAGATTTAGAGATGAATGTAAGTTGCGCAGTGAGAAGATGCAGTCTTCCTCTTTCTGTCCCAAAGCTGATAGTATGCTGGTTATAGTGATTTTTTTCTGTTTTTTTTTTTTTAACTTTACAAAAAATGTGAAAACTTTTGTTTTCAGAGTTTGATATATCCCAGTATTTAGGACTTTCTTAATATACTTTTCTCTTTACCTAACACTGATATGTATATAGAACACCAGCACGTGGTAATGAATGATTTCAGAGCCAGAAGGGACTGGTCACTTTGCTGCAGACCAAATTGGAAGTTGTCTTGTTTTTTAATTACTTGACATGTAAAATGCCTTCCTCTGCCCCCTTCCCCATTGCTTCTCTCCCTGTTAACATATAAATTTAAAGTGTTCCACCCATCCTAAATGTAAGAGCATCCCCGATTAAAGAAACATCTTTTGTTCTACCTTCCTGAAATGTAAAGCACATAGAAGAGCGAAGTTGATTTGTTATACTGTCCTAAAGTTACTTGTAAATGAAACATAAGAGGCAGTAAAGCCTCCCAAGGTGTCTAGTTTAGGAAACTAAACTCAATAGATAAGCTTCCCCTGTAATCAGTGAGGCTTTCTCATGGCATGCCTGCCTCTGTCACTAGCTTATCACCTGCATTTGTAAAATACAGGTGTACTTCAGCCAGCTTTAGCAGCAGGAAGGTAATGGTGTTGCAAAATATTTCCCATAAACTGTTACTGTTTCAAAGGTACTCTGAGGTACCTTTTTCTTGTAGGTGATGATACCACAGTTCTATTTCAAGTTTGAGTTCATCAGTTACATCCACAAAGGCAGTCCCATCAAAGGCCACTACCTGCAGGTCTTATCCCACACTGATGTGTGATGCTTCAGATGCCCGCGGTCACTGCTGAGCGACTGTTCAGTGCTAAGCAAGTCTGTGGGAGGCAATTTCAAATACTTACTCCAGCATTTGCTTTTACAGTTGTTATTCCACACTTGCACAAGTTAGCTTTGGTCAACAACCAGCAGTCTGTGGATTCAAAGAGACTGGATATCGCTACACACCTGTTTGAAGCCTACAGTGCTCTTTCCTGTTGTTGTATCCTTTTTTACGGGAAGTTCAGCTGTTGATTCTTGGTGGGAGGATACTGGCACTTGAGAAATAGTTAACTGTGCTTGTCTTTAAGTGTGCAATGGAAAACGTGATGTGTGTAAAGAATAGGTTTGCACAGGAGGTGGAACTGGTCCTTAAAAAAAACCCAACAAAGCCAAACTAACTTGTTGTTAACTTAAAAGAAAAAAAGAGTGGTATGGCTGTACAAAATCTATGAAGGTAAATATGTTTAAGACCTTTTATTATTAGTCCTGAACTAGCAAATGCTGTTCTGTTTTCTTGGGTTTTGCTGCTGTAGCGTGACTCTGTGTCCAGTAGAATAAAACTGTATTATTTCATATTGTGATCCTTATAATACCTTAACAACCTCGCTTTCAGTTATTTCAGAGGACTTAATGGTCAATCACTTTTTACCAGGACTAAAGTGTTTACGAACTGACATGGAACATCTCTCGCCAGAGCATGAGGTGAGCAGCTATTTTTACTGAGTATGAGATGCAATTGGCAGCAACAGTTGAAATGTAATGGTATTTAAAGCCAAAAGTTAGGGAGAGCTACTCATAGGTAGGATCCTAGCATTGAGGGGATTTTTGATAACATGTATCATGATGAGTAGGTGACATGATTCACAAATACATGTTAAATTATTTTACTTTTTTTAAGCCAAGTACCTCTGCAGAGAAATACTCTACTGTCAGAAATGTCAGTAGCAGCACAGACCTTGGAGACTGAAGAGAAAGGACATGTTTTTACTGTCTGTTTTTTCATGACAACACGGGTACGCTAAAATCAACAGCTGCAATGTGTCCAAGGAAATGCAGGGGAAAATTGTTGAGGTGCAGGAAAGAAATGACAGGCCAGCTCAGGGAAGAGGATGAAACAAGTGTAGTCATGAAATACATGGGATGCGCTCCATATCTGGCCTGCTGTGTCTGATCCTGGGCTCCTCAGTTTGAGGGGGCATGGACATGCTGGGAGAGTCCAGCAAAGGGCCTCAAAAGAAGGTGATGGAGAGGCTGAGAGAGCTGAGACTGCTCAGCCTGGAGAAAAGAGGAGATCTCATCGATGTGTATAAATGCACAAATACCTGAAGGGAGGGTGCAGAGAGGAGGGAGCTAGCCTCTTTTTAGTGGCAGGCCCAGAGACAATGGGCACAAATTCCCTCTGGATATCAGGAAACACTTTCTCACAGTGAGGATGACTGAGCACTGACACAGGTTGCCTAAGAGAGGTTGTGGAGTCTCCATTCTTGGAGATACTCAGAATCTTGTCTGGACATGGTTCTGGGCAATGGGCTATAGGTAGCCTAGCTTGAGCAGGAGGGTTGGACCAGCTGGCCTTCAGAGGTCCCTTCCCACTTCAACCATGCTGTGATTCTGCAGATTGTGAAGAGCAGATCATAATAAGCAGACAGGACAGCATGGGAGCTAGCAAGATCTGCCCTCATAGAAGGAGACAACAAAAAGCAAGAGAAGAGTTAGCAGGAGAAACTGACTTAAGAAACTTGAGGATTTTGGCCATCTGTCTAGGCACTTTTTTGTTAATACTTGAATAGGATGAGCACTAATAGAGATTGGAACACATAGATATTAAGTCAGTAGCTGAAAACAAACAACATAATTTAGGTGCACTTTGAGGGAGTGGTAGTATCATCCTTCAAGCGATGGAAGAAAAGACTTCATCAAAATGTGCAAAGGAACAACTTTCTAGTCTTTGATACTGCACTTCAGGAATTACTTCTTACTTGACAACAGTAATTACTTTTCCCTATGATTGCAAATGGGACATAATGTGATTATATTCTCTAGGAGTTCTAAGTTCTTATACTTGGTAACAAAGTATATGTTTTTTCAGTCTAATAGCCTGTGGTCTCATTCTTTTATTTTAATTTTATTTACGATACATGGAACTGGAGGTGAATTAATTTGAGGAACTTTCTGACTAAAAAGGAAGTAATCTGATGTCAGAGGCCTGAGCCAAAAGGGACAATAGTGATCTGAGCGTCAAATGCCACAGAACTGTACTTCTTTACCCCGGGCAGTACTGGAGGAAGTTTGGCATTAGTGATACTCTGTATTCAGAGAGAGCTGGGACATGTATTGTGTTTTGGGAAGTTTAAGAATATATGTGAAGGCTGAAGGCAAAAGATGGATTTAGTTTAGTTTTCCTTGTTCTGCCATATTCTAATGGGATAACTGATACTAATACTTCATTTTTGTGTAGTATTTAGTAGAACTTCTAAGATTTAAGGGCATAGTCAGTTCAAAAGATGCCTTGAATTAGAACAAAATAGCTTATTGAGTCCTCTAGCCAGAGAAGGTACTGAAGGTTTAAATAAGCTTAAAAATAAAGACAGGAGGCTCTCAATCCTCCTTTACCACATTCTAACTCTCTGCGTTTGATTGGCTTCAGGCTTGATGCCAAGTGCTTTATTTTTTACCCAGAGGGAAACATAAATTTAAAAATATTTACTCCTGCTGCAGTGGGTTAGAAAAGTTGTTACAGCTTTTACTGTACAAGTGGAAATCTGGGTATTTGTAGGCACCGTGGTAGAGACCTCTGACACCCACTTAGTTCTAGTGTCTGTCTTTCAAGCCTTCTGTCTTAAAATTGTGTCTTCTGAAGTAAATGTGATTTCCTGTTTCAAATAGCTAGATATTTACATAAATGGAATTAACCCTTTTCTAATTATTTTGGTCACTGTGGTGTTAGTCATGTTTCAAATCCCATATCAGTTACAGAAGTGCAGTTACAGCAGTGTATTTTCACATTAACAGAGCCTTAGCTCTTATGACTCTAAACATCAGGAAGAGTTTATTGTTATCTTGGAAATGTAACATTTGTAGACTTGGATTGTGATCCTACCAGGAAGCGTTTATGACTTGTCCCTCATACTTGCTTTCCTTTCATTCATATAAACAAAACTGCAAGTTGGGAATTTAAGCCAGACTCTCTCATCTTTAAAATAAACATTTCACCTTGTGTGGACACTTTTTGATATTTTGCCAGCATCTCTAATTCTGGGATATGTCCCTTCTTCCCACTTCTCTACTCATCTGCTATTTCTTTTCAAAATAATTAGGGTTTGTGTTGTGTGGTAATGAGAGACAATTGACACTAGGTAAAAATATTTAGTCCATTTGCAGCATTGTTTATAATGCTTAAGCACATGTTATGCCTTGTCAGGGTCTCTAAATACAGTTACATCTCTAAAATAAACCTCTTAAAGGAGGTCTAAATGATTTCATAGCCAGTCCTATGACCAGACAAAGAGAACCTAAGGGAATAGGTGTGAGCAGTGTGTACAAGTACCATCATGTAAAATTTCCATGTGATATTACATTTATATGTTTCATCCATTTCACCCTGAGTTTTAAGATTAATTGATTTGGGGAAGAGGGAAGAATTGTTCCACTTCATCCAATAATTATGCAAGGAGCTGTGCAATAGATGGGGGCTCCATCTTGGAATTCAAATGATTCTGGGTCCTCACTGAATTATTCTCCCCCTTGATCAAGAGTTCATGTTGTTGATATTTGGACCTTCTACATGTCTGTACATCTGTCTCAATAGATAGACGTCTATCTCAAAGTGCTCCAGTGCACAGGTAGAAATGCTAAGTAACAAAAATTATGGCCACTGTGGTTAAAAATTTCAGTTTTCTTTTGATACAGAAAGAAAAGCTTGCTTTTTCATTGAAATTCTGAATGCATTTCTCTTGTACCACTGTACTCTTCAGTATTTACAATATTTTTTATGCAAACAAAGGACAGCAAATTTAGTGGGAAGAGTTGCAGTCTTGTTACTCATACACAGGTTTGAGTGCTGCTTTCTGGAACACTGAAAGGGTACATAACACCCAAACTGTTTCAAATGTTGAAGTAATACTTTTAGAGCAATAAAGTGAACAGTGGCACAGATACACAGACCAGGCCGCATCTTCGTGTAGGGGGTCGTTTCAAAGGCTTAATAGGGATTTGACAGAAACAACCTTTTTTATGTATGTAAATAGCTTTAAAAATAATTATCACTTGGTAGTAACCACTAGTGACTGATCTGTATTTTAGAGATTGTACTTAGTGGGGTTTGTTTTTTCCCTTGGTCATGTAGTCAGGTTTTGGTAAGGCACTACTAATTTCAGTTGGTTGTAGCTTTGAGATTTTAAGTTTATTGTCTCAAAGTGCTTAGTTTTCTCCTAAGCTCTGAGCAGAGAAAGCTTCCATTTATGCAGCAGTGTATGTGTGTGTGTTTGTAGCTTCACACTCTTCATTGCTCCTGTTTTGGCTAAGTGTTTCCAATGCTTTTGTCTTAACATGTTAAAACAGCACTGTTGTGGGCAGGGAGTTATCATTAATTGTATGATTCCTTTCAAAGTCTGCTGTTGGGAAAGATTCCTTCATTTTCGGTATGCCAGAGGAAAGTTGGTGTGGGGCTGTTTAGTCTTCAATATTCACAGAAACCTTTAATGCTGCACATGCTTAAGTAAATTTTAAAAGCCTTGATTCATAGAAACCCTGGAAGACATCAATGGAACGATACCAAGTTTGCTTTCACACTTCCTTTCTGGTGCGATGTCTCAGGATGGGATTGTGCTTTCTTCTTTTCTTTCCTTGCTTTTTCTTTCATACATCATGTGGGTAAAGATAACCAATTTTAAAAGGCACTTGAAAGGTCTCTACAGAAAAATAGAGGGAAGGTGAATGTACGTCAGAGTTAATTGCTTATAAATAGCAGTATTGTTTGAAAAAAGGAAGATAGAGGTATGTCACAGAAGTGAGTTTGCTTCTGCTGTGTTTAGAATGCCAGGGAAGCAGGAGGGAGGCTTGAACTCTTACAACTTTAAAAAACATTTTCTTCCTTGAAGTATTTTGAATAGCTTTGTTGTTTCTATCCACAAGGCATTACAAGGCAGCTGGAATTTAAATGCACTTGAAAGACAGCAGAGAAGCTTTATAAACAATTTGGCTCATGTCAGAATTAGTTGTGGAGTAGACTTTGTACAAAGCGTTTATTGAGAAGAAAAAATACCATGTATATCTCTTCCTTATGTGCCTTAGGTTATTTTAAGCTCCATGATAAAAGAGTGTGAACAGAAAGTGGAGAACAAGACCGTCCAAGAACCGCAGGGGTAAGACTTCCACTTCCCTTTTTTCTCTGCCTCCAGATGAGTGTTGTGCAGCCCGTATCCCATCATGGTGCCCAAGGCCTGTGACCAGAAGTCCCACACTGACACGCTCTGTATCTGAAAGCAGACTTTACGAACTTAGATCAGTGTAGGGTCGTTTCTGTCTCCAGTGTGTAACGCACATGACAACGTTATACATTTGTTTGTACCATAGCAGTGATGTTCTTTTATTCCCTTGTTACTTTTTTCTTTAATTTTTTCCCCATCTAAAGTACTAATTGAATTTCTGTCCCAAACCTGAGAAAACGGGCAGTGCTTGCCCAAAGTGCTCAGAGCAACACATGTGGCACACACCTTGCAACCCTCTCATGGGGGTGGCCTGCAGGCTGAAAGAATTGTTCTGGTCATGGTAATGACCTGAACAGCTCCAGGCCACTGTCGTTGCCTGCATGTGACTAGTACACACAAGAACTCCAGTGCACAAACCCAAGCTACCTGTTCAGTAAACATGGTTGCTGCTTAGGTTGCACTTGAGGAAAGCTCCCATTCAAACGCCCGGTAAGCCCAGCCCCCTGTGAGGTATCAGGCACACGGTGCCTATGCATCAACCCGCCTCACGTGGTGGAGGTGGTGTCGTATATGTGTGTCCCCTGGTAACAGAAGAAAGTAACAGACCCACAAGTGTGGAAAGCTAGGCATCGCCACGATGGGATGTATGTGTTCTCTTGCCTGCTTGTTGCCTGGAATGGCATACCAATGGGTAACTTCTCACAGATTATTATATTACTTAAGAAATCCCTAGCAGTGTTGCCAGGAGGAGTTTGAGAATACATAGTTTGAAAAAGAGTAGGTATTTGAAAAAGAAGAATCTGCCCTCAGCCCTAATACCTTGCCTTAGGAATCAAGACAATGACTTACACTTGGTTTTCTCATGCTTCCATCTCTAACAAATTGATAGAATTTACTTAAAAGAGCTCAGGCAAAATCCTGAAAGTAACCGTTCCGTTGAGAACAACTGAAATAGGAAGGGTGTGCAAGAACTGAACAGAAGAGGCGAGGTGTGGTGAGAGTCAGTCTCTTACACCAAATAAAATATCTCAGGCTTTACTAGTGGTAATAATTACCCTGTTTACCAGTGTAGTTGATAACAAATGAGGTATAGTAAGGACTGGATCAATTTGAGACATGAGCATCAGGTCAACTCTTAATGGTGTACTGGAAATTAACTTTTAGACTTCAAAAATTAAATAATTTCAAGACATAAAATGTCCAGGTTCTACAACAAATCACAATCCATAGTGTATCTGTTTTAATAAGGCAGTTGATTATGTCTAGTCTTATAGAAGTCCTTGTCTAAGGGAGAAGGAATACAAAAACTTCAAGATCTACCTTCTTTCCTCTTTCCTGTGGCAATATGAAGTACAGACTGTACAGACCAATTGTATTCCAGTTGAGAGGCTATTTTCGTGGTGAAATAGATATTTCTTTGACATATTAATTATTCATAAGGCAAGAACAAATTTATTTGAGTTTATCACTCCACGTGTGTATTCCTTGCAACATAAATAGCCAGTCAGCCAAGAACCAAACACTGCATGTGTCCATGATGTTGTTTTTCTTTCCCAGGGGTTCAGTATGTCACTTTCTCAGACTTTGTATTTATTCTTTGCATCTTCTATAAAATGCAGCTTTCTAGCACGCATAGCTGTGTGTCCCCCATAGCCATACTCTGAATGCCCATCCCCTTCCCAGGAGCTTCAGATTCTTCAGCAGCTGTGTATTTGGTTTTTATGTTTGAAGACTGGTGAGTGCTTGGCTTGCCTTCAGCTGTATTAAAGGTTGGCACTTAAGGTAGCTATTTCCTCAAAAAGCAACCTACCAGGGATGCTTGGCAAGATAGAAACTTGCTAGTTGCCCCATTAGACCCATCCTACTTTTTGCAAGCAAGCATTAGTTTCTTAAAGCTCTTGCCTGTACTACATATCTTGCATAGTAGGTACCCAGAACGTATAGAGTCACAGGCTGGTTTGAGTTGGAAGGGAGCTCAAAGATCATCCAGTTCCAACCCCCTGCTATGGGAAGGGACATGCTCCACTAGACCTGGCTGCCCGAAGCCCCATCCAACCTGACCTTGAACACTGCCAGGGAGGGGGCAGCCACAGCTTCTTTGGGCAGCCTGTGCCTCACCACTCACACAGGGAAGATTTTCGTCCTTCTAGCTAATCTAAATCTGCCTTCTTTCAATTTAAAGCCATTACCCCTCATCCTATCACTCCATGCCCTTGCAAACAGCCCCTCTCCAGCTTTCCTGTAAGCCCACTTCGGGTACTGGAAGGCTGCAGAAAGATGTCCCCTGAGCTTTCTCTTCTCCAGACTCAACAAACCCAACACTCTCAGCCTGTCTTCATAGGAGAGGTGCTCCAGCCCTCTGGTCATCTTTGTGGTCCTCCTCTGGGCCAGCATGAACAAGTCTGTATCTGTGTCGTACTGGGGAACAAACGCCTCCCTTGACCTTGCTGGTCATGCTGGTTTTGATGCAGCCCAGGACACAGTTGGCTATCTGGGCTGCAGGTGCATTGTCAGCTCATTTTGAGCTTCTCCTTTACCAACACCCCCCCAAGTCCTTCTTCCTCAGGGCTGCTCTCAATCCATTCTCTGCCCAGCCTGTAGTTGTGCTTGGGATTGCCGTGACCCATGTGCAGGACCTTGCACTTGCCCTTTTGAACTTCAGGTAGTTTTCATGGGCCCACCTCTCAAGCCTGCCTAGGTCCCTCTGAACAGTATCCCTTTTGCTCCAGGATGTTGACCACACCACACAGCTTGGTGTCATCAGCAAACTTGCTGAGGTGCACTCGGTCGCACTGTCTGTCACTGTAATTGTGATCAGGCAGAATTAACAGCCAGGCTCCTTGTAGATCTGATGACAGGCAGCTGCTGGAGATTCACCGACTCACCTCCACACAAAGCAATGGCATAGAACTTTTACTAAGAAGTTGATTCATCAGGATCAGTTGCATACATGAGCATCTACTACTTTGCAAATATTTCCCCTGGTGGGGTTTTATGGAACCTTTTTGGGTCTGGCTGATGGGGGGTTTTTTTCACTTTCATTTTAATTCTTTGTGCAGTGAAGAAGCCACTGCCTCAGACTTTGACTGTGAAAAGAAACAATGAAAGGCAGTGTGTGTATCTAAATATATGACAAAGGGGGTTTTATCTGATTTTTTTTTTTTTTTTTTGTTAAAGTGAATTTATTACTTCTTGAGCAAATTCTTGACAACCTTTTAGGAGAGATCATTAGAAAGTATGAAATGGATTCCTTCTCAGGCCAAGCATATTCTGAAAGAAATTTATTTCTCCCAGAATGTGGTGAATGTCTGTGATAGGAAAATGGGTTCTTGAAAGAACACGGTTAACCTGGAAGCTTTTTACTCTTACCTGTATTAACTGAACTACAAAACCTAAGGTTAAAAAACAAAATTCCTTGTCTGAACTCTTCCTAAGTGGTTCTCTTCGGTTGGACAAGGGTGGGTTTTTTAATTGTTGTGCTTTTTTTTTAATGTGTGCTTTTACCTCTCAAATCTTTTAACCTATTCAGTTTATCAAAGCCATTCTCTGCATGGCCAGTCTGAGTTGATTGACTTTTATTTCATGTAGGGGTTAGACTTACCTTGCTACAGCTTCTGTCAGTGCAGACATGTTAACCTAAATGGAAGAGGTCTGTATTACTTGAAATCCCTCTTAAGAAAATACTTGAAAATCACAGGTAGTCCTATGAAACCATTGCAGAAACAGATACATGTGAACATGATACAACAGACAGTTTGTTTTCTTTTAGAATGCAACAGCTGAGAATTGTAAGATTTAAGAAGGATAAGTCTTTGCAATGCATTGCTTCATCCTTTAATTAGCCTTCCACTTTCTTACTCAAAATGGTTGCAATCTTTTACTGAGCAAAATTAACATGACATATTTTACCACTGAAGAAATGACCTTTTCATACACATGTGTCCTTTTTCTTGCTAAGCCCATGCCAATTTCAGTTCCTAATTTCAGCGCTAAATATATATTTGACAAAGGATTTAAGTGCAACAAGGAGCTAAATTACTGATTTCTGCTAATAAGAGAATGCACGCACAAGAGTAAAAAAGCCATCATAGGATGTAGTGGGTTATCTTGTCTTTGCCCTTTACTGTTAGAAGAGGTTGGTCAAATAACATGGGCTCACAGAAATAGCTTTTTTTTAAAAGTTCAAACTTTGTCATATAAAATACTGAATAGCCACTTTTCCTTAGCAGTTAACATTATCTTTAGCAATTAACAAGGTGTTTCAATGGGTAGCAACTTATGTTACAAACTGATTTTTTTATAAAGTTTGCAGTATGAATGTTTGGTTTGGCCTAAAGCTTCCTCCTCAGAACAGGCAGAACTCTGTAGCATCTAATTCATCTAGGCACTGGTCCAAAATTCAGTGTTTACCGTTCACACCTTTTTTTGAGAGTTGTGAGGGGGTTTTGGTCTTTTTCTCTAAAAAATTATCAAATACAAGGCCTTTTCTATAGGACTACTTGTTTCAAACAAGGTATGTTATTGCCTTACTGGGTTCTCTGATTATTTTTAAAGACATGAGACTCAAAAGATTTGATCTCATATTGCTTTCATTGTGTTTAAATGTTCAATTTGTATAATAATAGAAGTACTTTTGAGGCATATTTCAACTTTTAAGTATGTCGAGTGTTGTGGATTGTCCTTATATTTACAGTAACATGACATATAGACACTCTGGTTCTTCCTTTTTAACATCAGATGGCTGATAGCCCCCAAAACTGTTCTGAAAGTCAGTGGAACATTTCCTGCTTTTCCTCAAGCTAATTCTGGATCACTGGAATAATGGCATCACAGCTTGCTTAAAACTACAAATTCGCCACAGTGACCTGACTCACATTTCTGAAGTGAGCCATTTTATTTTCTTAAGGTCCTTAATGCTTGGCACGTACCCTATTTCCCAAATCACTTTCCCTAGTTACACAACTCTAGGATACGTCATAGGCCGGAATAGCTTCTTGTCAGCTTCTAGCCAGCTGAGTGTGGATAAAATATTTCTTACATAGTTTACATGCCATTGCTTTATCACAAAATCAAGGCCAGCTGCAAAAGAAATCTGTCTTACAGTAGCAGTAACTTACCTACTGAGTTTTATCACCTGAACATAGGCGATTCACAGAATCACAGAACTGTAGGGGTTGGAAGGGACCTCGAGAGATCATCAGGTCCAACCCCCCTGCCAAAGCAGCTCCCTAGCTCATATTGCTCAGATAGGCGTCCAGACGAGTCTTGAATATCTCCAGAGAAGGAGACTCCACCACCTCCCTGGGCAGCCTGTGCCAGGGCTCTGTCACCCTCACTGTGTAAAAGTTCTTCCGCATGTTGGTGCGGAACTTCCTGTGCTCCAATTTACAGCCATTGCCCCTTGTCCTGTCTCCACAGACCACTGAAAAGGGGTTGGCCAATTCCCCCTGCATCCCATACTTAAGATATTTATAAACATTAATTAGGTCCCCCCTCAGTCTTCTTTTCTCCAGGCTGAACAGCCCCAGCTCACTCAGCCTTTCCTCATACGGGAGATGTTCCAGGCCCTTAATCATCTTCGTAGCCCTTCTCTGGACTCTCTCCAGGAGATCCCTGTCCTTTTTATACCAGGGAGCCCAGAACTGGACACAATACTCCAGGTGGGGCCTGACCAGGGCAGAGTAGAGGGGGAGGATCACCTCCTTTGACCTGCTGGCCACACTCTTCCTGATGCATCCCAGGATCCCATTTGGCTCTCTTAGCCACCAGGGCACACTGCTGGCTCATAGCCAACCTGTCATCAACCAGGACCCCTAGGTCCTTCTCCACAGAGCTCTTCTCCAGCAGGTCATCCCCCAGCCTGTACTGATACAGACGGTTATTCCTCCCCAGGTGCAAGACTTTACACTTGCTTTTATTAAACCTCATCTGGTTTCTCACTGCCCAGCTCTCCAGCCTGTCCAGGTCTCGCTGGATGGCAGCGCAGTGTTCCTGCGTGTCAGCCACCCCTCCCAGCTTAAGCACTAAATATTAGTTAATGAGGAATTTTACAATGCTTTCAGAAAATATCAGCTAATAATAAGATTTAAATGGGATGATTGATTTGAGTAACCTGTTCCATTAATAGGAGATGGACTGAAAAAAATACCTGGGTAGAATTCAGCTTGAAAAGTAGAAGGGGTGGGGTGGAACATTTTGGGGGATATAGTTCTGATACAGTTAAGCTATCTGCAAATCCACAGTACAGCTTTAGTGAGAAGCTTCCTTCCCTTTTGGGTTTTTTCAAGTGTTCTGTTTAAAAAGAACCAGAATTGTTACCTAAGCACCTTTCTTTGTGGTATGAAACAGGAAAAAATAGAGACTGCATCTCTGCTTCACCTTTGAAGAAATAACTCCAATTCTGTTGAAACAATTTGGACTTAACTTCACCTTGACCTGCCTTGATGCCTAGCAGATCTGCTTAAACTTTGCAGACCAAAAAGTCAGTTCCTGGAAGCTGGTCTGGGCCAGTAAGACAGATCTTGTGATTTTGGGTATAATTTTGAAATGCAGAGTCTACGCTGATCTTGCAAGGGAGCATTTCGCTGGCAATGTTTTGCAAAGTTGGCCCTGTCTGATGTTGAAAAACATTTGCCATTTTAACTACAGATATGGGAAGTATGGAGTAGTTATGAATAATCCTGCTATCATACATTTGCCTTGTGGTGCTCTGTCTTGAGATAGATTACAGGTTTATGTATCTGAAGTTGAACTTGCTGTTACGCTGTAAATAAATAACACCCCACCCTCCCCACCCCCAGTTAATTTTGCAGCATTTGGATAATTTGTTTGAAGCAGTAGAATCTTGTAGGTTCAGCGTTGATTGGGTTGCCCCTTCTAGTCCAGTTCATGGAAAAATTATTGGACTCTCCATCATCTTCTCTGGTACATATCAAGTAGGAACACTCAAGCAAAGGTAGTAGGAGTCAAATTCACAGCTGCCAGAAGGAGAAAGCTATCTTCCCAGCAAGGGGTAGACCTAGTAGGACTCAGTGCCCCAGAGTGGAGTTTCCAAGAAATTTAGCAGAGGATCAAGGGAAGGCTGAACAAATAATGTAAAATTAAGATTCATTGGGAGTGACTAGATTGACAGTCCACACCAATTTTAAACTCTGTTTGGGTGAAAATATTTGGAAACTAAGAGAGGGGCCACTGGTTTGTACTTACCTTGCTTTTACTCTTCCTTATGTGTCTGCTAATGGCCACTGTTGGATACTTGGGCTAGAGGGATACTTGGTCTGAAACAGTACTACTGTTTTATATTAAATAAACAAGGATTAACGTTCCTGGTGAGAAGGAAAAGCTGATCTTTCTCGGAGGTATTTGTCACCAGAGCAGCTGCTGAACAGCCAACAAAAGCCAATGTGGTCACTTTTAAAGGGAGCAAAAACTAGTGTGTGCAAAAGTAGCTCACGACTTTCCAGGAGGGCTGTGAGACCTTGGTAACTCATTTAGCAGTGTGACTTTGGGCTTGGTGGTGGTTTTTTCAGTTCTTCTTGCCAGACTGGTCTTCTGCAGTCTTGAAACCTCTACAGTGCGAAACCAGTTCAGTTGCTTGTTAAATAACAGCGAAGTGTTCGTTGTCCTCTGTGGTCTTACCTCGCTGACTCTTTTGCTTGCCCAGCTCCATGTCGATCGCAGCGAGCCTTGTGAGCGAAGACACAAAGACCAAGTTCTTGAACAAAATGGGCCAGCTGACTACATCAGGTGCAATGTTGGCTAATGTGTTTCAGAGGAAGAAGTAAGATGGGAAAAGGAACTCCCAGCTAACACTAAGATGGACCTCAGAGAGACTGGTTCCTGTACTTGAAGTACTTGCCTTTTAATTTCTTCTGTCTTATGTTCTTGTAGTATAATTTTATTCTAACCTCCAAAGATATTTGCACTGCTTTTGAATATCGCTGTGTATCTGTTAATTTTGGGTTAACTGTGGTTGGTATAAAACTGAAATCATAGTCTGTACCAAGTCCCTGTTCTGTGTTCTTGTCTTTCCAGCATAATTTTTTTTATATAGTGGAAGGTTTCTTTTTTTATTTTATTTTCTGACAGGATATCAGCAAATATCTGTATTATACATGGAGTTATTATGACGGTACTTAAAATAATGTAAATTTGAAGTCATTGTCATGAAGTAATAAAAGTGGAGATTACTTATGTATTTAAATTATGAGAGAGTAATGCAGATTTTTTTATTATGTTTCTAAAAAGAAGAGGAAGAGCCACCAGCATTTGTCTGTGCTTCTAGGGTTGTTTTTGTAAGTATCGTGCATCTTGAATCCAGAGGAATTGCAGTATCTAATGTACGAGACTGTTTGCACTGCATCAGTCTGCTGGGAATGCTCATGTTTCAGATGCTTTATGCTGACATTGTAAATGCTGTACAAAGTCCTTCAGATGAAATTCTCACATCTGTTGTGGTTTTTTTGAGGGATGTTTTCTTTCGTTGGGGGGTTTGTTTTCTTTTAAAGCACTTTAACAACCAGACTACACATCCAGAGGCACATCCACTAAGTAAAGGAAAAACATGGTAAATTAATAACTGTTAATAAATGTATAATCTACTACACAGGGGGCCCACTACAGTTCTGCAGGCAGGGGAAGCTTATTCAGGAGAGAAAGAGTGCTTCCATCTCGCACTTGGTGTGCAGCCCTGAAAGCTAAAGTTAAGTTGCTTGGATTGAATCTCAGTTCAAATTTAATTTCAGAATCTTTGACATTACATTAAGAGAGTTTGACATGCAGTTTCTTTAAAATGTTAAGCAGGCTGCATACATACTTCATAAAAATTACTTTACAAGGAGTGTCTTCAGCAACTACCAGATGTTTTTGTTAGCAAGGAAGCATTAACAACTCAATTCTCCTATTCTTATGCCGCTCTTTTTTCTGTTTTATTTTCCCTCCTTGTGTCAATGTAAGCTTCCAAAAGTAAACTCAAGTGCATGCATGAACTGGTATGAGGTAGAAAAATAAAAAAGCTCGGGCATTTTCTGTCACGATACCTTTCAGTGGGAAGTATTAACATCTCTGAGGACAGGGGAAAGAAAAGGGGCGAGGGAAGACAGTGTTCACTTCTGAAACAGTATGTGGATGGAGTAGCAGCACTTCAGGTACTGCCCTTAGATGGGAAGAGTGGAAATCATTTGAGGCCTCTGACTCCGTGTCTGTGCCTGTGGGCTCTGCGTACAGCCTTGCCTGCTGTGTTCGTGTTGTGATGGGGCCTGCTGCACACTTGCTCGCTCTCGGTCCATTTACACTGCCCTGAAACATTCTTCCTGGGGTCACAGACGGCTCCACGCCTTCGTGTTGCTTGTTGCCATGAAAGTATGCTTTTAGCAGACTGACTGTGAAATGGAGACATTCCCGAGGAATGGGAAGTGGTGACATTCCTCTCTATTGTTCTGTTGTCAATAAAAGGTTTTGTATACCTGCCTTGTCTTGTTACTTCTAGTCTTCTCCAAACAAGAGTATCGCATCAAACCAGCTGTCGCAGGAGGCAGGTCTCATGCACAGAATTCCTCAGCCATAACTTTTTATGTTATCTTTTCTTTCACATAGCAGATGGCAGACTGAACCAGCTGAAAGTCCCATCTCAACTCTGGCTTCCTGAAGTGTGGCTTTATTGCCATTTTTATGTAGGGTCCCCTCCTCTCCTGTGCCACCCCTTGGTTTTAATTTATCTTTTATTTTTTATGTCTGTCCAGTAGTTGTAGTGCCAGAGACAGAAAGCTCTGTAGTCGTACAGCCAAACTGACTTCATGGCTCAGCTGCTTTCCAAAGCAGCGCAGCTGCCTGCGGGCTGCCTGTGAGAGCAGCTCCCAGCCCACACTGAACTTGGAAACCTACTGATGGGCACGAGCCAAAACACTGTGACAGCAGTTTAACTGCAGAGGGTTGTGGGATGAGACTCCAGTTTATGAGTACAAATGTAGCGTCGTTGTCCAGCTAGGTGTGCAGGCTCTCCAGGCCCTTGCAGAGTTTGGCTGTTGCTAGTCAGCGTTTCACTTCATGCTGGCTGATCCAAGGAGTCATCTTCAGAATCCTGGGAATGCCAACACTTTGTGGTAACTACTGAGATTTAAAAAGAAAAAAAAAATCTGTGTAGGCAACAAACCCTTTGCAGGGTGTCTTCAGGAGTTTTGCCTCCTAAATTTCCAGTCTCTGTTAGTATGTTTTGGTTGCAGGAGGTTTCTTAAAATGTTTTTTAGTTTGCCAAATGTTGACAAACTCTCAAGAAGATGGCAAGAACTTATTTTATGTGTTGGGGTTTGGCTTGGTTTGGGGAGTTTGGTTTTCTTGGGGCTGGTTTGTTGGGTTTGGTTTTTTTTTTCTCCTCCGTTTTCCTGCTGCCTATGGCACTGAAGCATTCAACAGTGGGAAAGAAAAGCAAGAAATCTGTAGAGAAAAGACTTACCAGAATATTTTAAATAAACCTTTTCCTTCTGTTGTTAAACAAAAACAAGTAGAGTAAATCTTTTGGGAGAAAATGCTTCATTGAAAGCAGACAGTTGGATATCCAGCTTGGAAACCAATTAGTCCCCAAAGAGTTCTCTTCAATCACTTTTGATTTTCCCAAAATAAGGAACCTGTAAAATAATAAATAAATAACTGGGATGTTGGCTTTATTAGTTCAGCCTGAATTTCTACAACTTCTTGTCTTTAAATTCAGGGTATGTTGTAGGCCTTGTGCTGTCCCTAGTGTAACTTCAGAACCTTGCTATCTTTTATTTACCCTTTAAAGGACTGACTGGTGCTTTTAAGCAAAGATGATCAGTGGGCTGAAGGTAGGTGGCTGCCTGAATGAACTGTTCATATTCTGAATACATTTTCTGTAGGTTAAATATAAGGCTGACTGATGTTATGTTTATAGTCTGTTCTGAAAGAGTTTGTTTTCAAAAATGCTAATGAGGCAAGTGACTCTTTTCTTATCTCCTGATCCAGGTGAACAAAGGGAGCTCTTTAAGAAAAGCTGCAGGCTCTGCTGTCAGTCTCTTCTACTCCCCTTTCACACCAAGAAAAGAAAAAAAGGTTGCTTTTGCTGTATGTAAATGTATATTCTGGTCAGGAGAGCGAAAAGGGGTTTTTGAATGGATTACTGGCTAGAGAGAACGAGAAAGATGAGGTTTGCAGATTAAAGCGTTACACTCGACAGATAAAAAAAGTTATCCATTAAAAAGATCAGTTATGAAGAACAGGGAGGAGTTTTTGCAGCGTGTTGTGGGAATTCATTGCTACATGTGGATGAGATGATTCAAAATGGTGCAGCAAAAGCAGAAGTGCGGAATGTTTCTGTGCTCTGTGTTGTGACAGCGTAGTGACACCCTTCAGTTCCAGGAGAGAGCAGCTCCTCATTCTAGAGCACTTCCTAAGGGTGGGCATCATGTATCTAAAATGTTTTAAGCAACTTCCCACGTGAAACTTGTTGATGTTGTAAACCACCAGAGCTTTGAAGGGCAGAAGAAAATCATTAATGTGCTGATATAACAAGCTGATTGGCCTGGCATTGATCCAAGGCAGAATCCTGGAATTTCTTGCATCAGACCTAAACACTGATGAATTACAGGCCAGCAGTATGGAGCCAGGCAACGGGGCTTCAGGGAAACTGCTTTGGTGGTTTGCTGAGTGTATGTGGCTGATGTTTCAAGCAAACACGTTTGGATGTGTAGCTAATTTGTTTTAGACTGAGATCCATCAGCAAAGGCACGGAGGACCGCTGCTGTTGAATAAATAGTTCAATCAAACCCTGGTTTTTAGCGCTGTATGCTAACAAATCTCGATGAGTAACCCTGGATGAGTAGTCGTTTTCCAGAGGAGCTGTTTCTAACATGTTCTTCCTCATAGATTTAACGCTGCTCAGGTTTCGTGCTTATAGGTAAGCTGTAGGGAAAGAGGATTTTTGCTTCTGTGTAATTTGTCACAGACAGGCGAGGCCATGGCAAACAGCCCGTGTCTTTGGAGGCTTCTGCGCTACAGGCTGAGCTTGAACTTCCATCATACTTCCAAGGGAGGGGAAGGCTTCCTTACACTGGAGATTTCTAGTTCCTAGAAACTTGGAGCATGAGCAGGTCTACTGTAGAAGCCAGTGACTTGAAAAGGTGACTTGCAAACCAGTGTAAAAGGGTCAATGTCGTGACTGCAGCCTGTCAGGTTCCTTTCCTGGCACAGGTATCACGTGCTCCTCACTGTGTCCCGAAGTTACTTAGATCGTGGTCTTGTGCTGCTGCTCTTTGCCCTGTGCTGTAATGGAGATTTTTCCCATTCCTCAAAACCTGAGAAACTTCAGCTGCAGTTGAGGTGGAGAAGGTACAATGGAGTCCTCCCAAAGCTACCGTAGTGTGAGCCTGTGGGATCCTGCGTGTCATCCTGCTGGGCCTGTTAACGCCTTCCCTTTCAATGTGCTGTAAGGTGATCCAGAACTGGGAAGGGGGAAGAAGCAGCTGCGGTGTTTCGTAGGCAGTAAGTGTCACTTACATCTGATCCTTTGCTGTGGGATGAATGTGCTCCATTGATCCAAGTCTGTCATCTCAATATTCAGGTGAGATTTCGAAGTAGTTCAAGATCGTTACATGTGGTGTTAGATACAGTGATGAGGTGACCCTCTGGAGCTGGTAATGGGGTGTTGCATGGTGTTTCAAAGGACTTGTGGTTTCAGTCCTCTTTGCTGAGGGATTGGTGGGTGTTTGGTGGCCCTAAAGGCTCCTCTCTGGGCAGGACAGGGCAAGCTTCCCCTTTTGTGCCAGAGTTGCTCTTGTCCTGAGGATGAATATGTAACTTTAGTCTTGGAGGTCATCGGGTTGGTATCTTAGAAGTACAAACAAATATCAAAGTTAAAATTTCACCACGACTTCCTATTTATTTCCAGAAGGATGTAGGCATCGTTATTCCTACAGCGGTTGGTGATAACCTATCAGTTCAGTGTGTGCGTGCATGTACTTCAAATATTTGATGTATCAGCAGTGGGTGGTTGTGAGCTTCTTTCTTTTGAGTGCTGTGAGCTTCAGATTTTTGATAGGCATTTGGCACCAGTACGTTTCTGTGGGATTATGAAAGGTGTGTTGTGAAAGCCACACCGGTGTGACTAAGGAGCTTCATTATAGTTGCTGTGTCATGAAAAATATCTCTGTGTCTGAAGAATCTCAAGGAGATTGGCCAACAATCTGCTATAGAAACTTGCAGTTTGCGGGAAGAAAACAGGTTCAAGTTGGTGACATGGTTTTGTATGGGGTTTTTTTAATAAATATATATATTTATTCATGGATTCATTTGAATAGCTAGGGACTTCAACTGAAATTAAAACCCCTGTGCTAGAGGTGTGTAGGAGCTTTTTTTTCTACCTTTTTTCCTCTAACTTGGTGTAGAAAGCTCCACACACTGGATGATCCATCAGGGCCCTCTCCCTGTGGCAGGTGACATGGCAACTGGAGGCTGCCTTTCTCCCTGGCCCCAAGACGGACCCTGTGCGCGGGCGGCTGATACTCTGTGAGCTCTGCTGCAAGCTGCCTGTCCCCCAACAAGGTGTCCCCCTGATTCAGAGGGCTCTGAGGTTGCATGTGGCACCAGGTCTCTCCCTCACCCACCAAGAGACAGGTACTCATTATTTACAAAGCCTGTATTTAGTTCAGAGTCCAAAACCCCAACCAGTCTTTCCAACAGCTAGCAGAAGAAGAATATTGATCCAACAAAACTTTCCCTCACCCCTTGACAGGATGGGAGAGGCAGGAGAACAGAAGCACCTTCACAGCACTTCGGTGTGGCACGAAAAGGCATCCTGGGGTACAACCTTTTCAGTTCTGTTTTTCTGCACAGGTTTCCTTTGCATAGGTTTGAAGGCCCAGGTTTCACAGGGATCCTCTGAGCTCTCCCTTCTGGGGAAATGGGGCATCATGAGGTGCTGGGGCCCTCATGCAAGTGAGGGGCAAGGGAGTTCAGCAGCATGGAATGAGTAGGGGGGACATGAACATGAGCCTACGGGTGCTGTTCAGATGCCAAGTTGACCGGTGTATCCAAACCATTCCTTACCTTTGCATTTCAGGACAAAAGTTTGGAAAGAAGGGAGTCAGCTGGGGATTGGTCTGGGAGGGAATTTAGTCACCATTTTTTAGTCACCATTTATCCAAGCTCCTGGAAAAGAGACATTCTTAGACTGATGCTGAAGTTTTCAGACAGTTACAAAATGCCATATCACATTAAATGCTGTAGTTCTTTTAGATTATGATTTAGTGTGAACTTGCCACTTTTATTTTTTTCTTTAGGAAGGAGGTAAGAAGAGATGCATGCCGACTGCAGAGCTGCTGAGCAGTCAGCCCTGTTCACTGTTTTCCATAGCAGGCTTCACCAGGGAGGGGAGCACAGTATTATCAAGGGAAGTATTTTGATTCTGTCTTACCATTAAGGCTGCACATGGTTGTCCATCTCTCTTCTCTAGATGGAGCATCCCAAAGGCCAGTCCATTTTAGGGTTGCATGCCACAGTGGTGAGCAGGAGCAGAAGATACCCAAATGCCACCGTAAGTCTGGAACTTTCCGATTTCAAGCATTTTGGTTTTATTAAAAATCGGTGTTTTGCAAAGGTAGCGGAAGTCCCAGGGTTCTGTAATAGAAACAAAAATCTTTCCTACAAAAGAAAGTGCTGACAAGGCGGTTTGGGGGTAAATGTTTAGTTTATACTTGTGCCCCATCGAATGATACAGACAATAACTGTAAGAGTGTGGAAGGCACTTTCTCCTGTACATTGCCTAGTTCGTGTTTTCGAGCATTCACGTTTCAGCTTCTAACGATCTGCTGCAATACATAATTAAGACTATAAAGCACCCAGTAGTGGCTTCTGCGGGTTTTTGGCTCAGAAACATCAAATTTAACTCAGAGGAAAATGTCTGAGCTTTCAAAAAGAGCCTGTTTTCACATAGCGGAAGAACATGAGGGAAATTTCAGGCTGAGCAAGAAATACTTCAGGGAGGAAAGGAGTGAGTATCTAAAAGTAACTGAGCAAGGTGCAGTACTGAACTGACTGGAGCTCCACTGAGCTCAACAGGGCTTGGCTTGACTCAATGCCTTCAAATCCTTGACTCAACACCTTCAGAGTGAGCTGATAACATGTCTAACTGCTCGTGACAGTGTGAATTTGCTCCTGTAGATCTATGGTTAGAATGAGCAGCTGGTAAATAAGCAGCCTATAGCCTTGCTATTGTGCTAAACGTGAAAAGGGGAAGAGCCTTAGCAGACTGTTCTGTTTAAAAAGAAAAATTTCCTTGTACCTTAAGTGCAAGCATTTTAAAACAACTCAGCACAGGGCTCTGAGTTTTTGGCGGTGTGTGGACATGGCTCCAGCAGAAGGATCCCTACCTAGTGCTACTCTGCCATCTCACCAGGCTCCCTCCAGGATCAACAGGGCATAGCACCACTGCCAGCAGCCAGGCACGTATGTTACCTCACACCTTGCCTTGTAAAGCCCCCAGTGAGGTCAGCTTTGCACTTGTTGCCTGCTGGGCAAGCTGGGTGCCGCAGCCACCCTCCTCATCCCCAACCCAATTTCTGTTCAGTACTAAAGCTGTAGCCTCTACAGCCCAAGTATGGTGAGACCCCAAATTCTCCATCAGGTCAACAAAGCTCTGGCACTGTTATTGCAAGCTCTGTGCCTTACTAAAACCCATCAGCATGTCCCTTGCTTGAGCTTTTCTTGAGGTGAATGGGCAGCAGGACTGCTGCCAGCCCTAAGCCAGGCACATCATGCAGTGTCGTTGTGTCACATAGCCAGTTGTGGAGCATTGAACCCAGAGGGGCCACTAGCATCCAAAGGGCCATGCGGTGTCGGGCAGCAGGCAGGGGAATGTGGGCACTGAGACCTGCCCGAGCCCAGATCAGGCAGGGCCCAACACTTGCAGAGGACATTGAGGGCCGTAAGTGTTGAACTTTAAGATGATGAAAAAGCTCTGGCTCAGTGGCCCCTGGAAGCTATGTAGAGGTGAAGTGAAGGTTGTAGCTTTGTCTTGTCCTGTGGTCCGGCCCTTCACTGCTAGCTGCAGGAGAAACCCAGCAGCCGTTTCTGTCCCAAGTGCTCCCTGGCTCTGAGGTTTGCCTCTCTGAGAGGAGGGGCAGCAGCACAGGTAAAAGAGGGTTTTTTGTTGGGTTCTTTTAGTACTCTCGTAATCTTTTGTGTTTGTTTATTTGCAAACGTAGAGCTGCTTACAAATAACTTGTTTTATCCTGGTCAAGGGTTAAATCTAAATACACAAGTGAAAGAACAACTTCCTTATTTGCTCAAGTCAGAAGCACGCTCCCAGCTTATTTCACAGCGGCATGTGAGCGCAGGGAGTCCGGGAAGGTGTAACAACCCGCTCGGCTCTGCCGGATCCTCAACCCCCCTAAATTGCCACTGCACTGCCCTGCCCTGCCCTGCCCCGACCCAGCACAGAGGATTCCCACTCTCTTTGCAAGGCAAGGGGCACCCCAGGCCGTCCTCGGCTTTGAACAGCGTGCCACCAGCTGCAGCTGCTCTTCTGCTGGGTAAAGTGGTTGCTGCTGGGTCGGCGGTGTGGGCGAGGAGCCTCTTTTGGGGCTGAAGAGGCCACTTTATGCTGCCCTGAGTCAGGTCACAGGGGCTGACCCCGTGCACGGTGTAGGGTGTTTTAGGAGAGCTCCCAGAACTCATCTTTCGCTTTTATTTCCCCTGGCAGCGGTCGCACTGGCCCAGCTGCTGCCGCCAGCCAAAGCGGGGCCTGACGCTGTGCCAAAACGCTGAGGCTGGCCCCCGTGGCCCCCGCGGGGCTCTTGCATGGGAGCAGAGATGGGCTAGGGCAGGGGACGGGAGGGGAGGCTTTTCCCAGTGCCACGGGCAGGTGCCAGCAGGAGGGCGGTTGTGCCAGGGCAGATCATCTCGACGTGGGAGGCAGCCCGAGGCTGAGGCCCAAGATGTCTTCTGACAGCGTGAGGTAATATCCAGAGGTGGTGAGAGGCAGGCAGCGACTGTGGGGCAGATGCACGGCGAGGGGTCGGCGCCGGGTAAGAGGAGGGCTGGGCAGGGAGGGTGCGGGGGCTGGGAGGCAGGTGGATGCCTGGCCGACCCTGCCGAGAAGGGCCGGGAAAGCAGTCTCCATCGTCAGGAGGAGGGACCCGGGCATGGTGACTAAACTTCTTGTAAAAGGGGGTGGAGAAAGGAAAGGGAGGGACAAGAAGAGGGGGAGAGAAAAAAAAAAAAAACACACAAAAACCTGCATGTCAAGTCTGAGGAAATGCTGTGGGAACTACAGCCAGGCGCTCTTTTTTTTTTTTTTTCTCTATTTCTTCTTCTCTCTTCTCCCCTCGTGTAGCTGAGAGGAAGGAAAGGAAGAAAGAGAAGTAGCTAGCTCAAATGTGCCTCGCTCTGCCGCCGAGGCGCGGGGTCTTGACTGGAAGGATCTAGTTTCTCTTCGGTGGCAGGAAAAGGAGCCGCGGGAGGAGGCAGAGACGGACACCCAGACATGCCCGTCCCGTCAGGCAGCTGGCTCCTTCTCCTCTGCCTCGCTGCCGCTGGCAACCAGGTAAGGCTGCGCGGCTGGGGTAAGGAGGGGGAAGGTGGGTGTCGCATCTCGTCCCGAGAGGTTTGTTTCTTCGCCTGTGGCTCGCAGGAGGAGGCGAATTGGGGACCCATGATATCTTGCACCGCCAGCACCGGCAGCGCGGGGTTTAGCGGAATAGCTTCGCCTGCCTTTTTTTGTTTTCCCTCTGGTTGTTTATTTTTTTGGGTTTGGGTTTTGTTTTCTTTTTTCCCCCCCTGCAGCTCGGCCCATCTCACAAGCTTCTCTCACTTCTTTAAAATCGAAATAGCCCAAACCCCAAGCTCCAAAGGAAGCCAAAGAATCTGCAGGGAAAACAGGCTGCTTCTGCCCAGGGCAGGGTGTGAGAAACCAGAAAATATTTGCAGCGAGGTTGTTGAGGGATATAATTTGCATGTAGAGTAAAAATAAGGCAGACTCCACCCTACCGAACAGATTTATTCAAGAGAGCGTGAGCACACTTGTCCCTCAGACGTGGGACGAGTGCGAATGCTCTTCGTAGCTCAGCTACAGCTTTCAGACTGCCCCGTAGAGGTGCAGTCCACTTCGCGCTCTGACCACCCCACCATCCCAAATGTTGGCAACCCCTGAGTCCTCCCAGGAGGTGGGATGGCGTTGTGACCCCAGGTCCATGGGTGGAAGGCTTGAAGCCCAGACTGACTATGTGACTTGCTTGGAGGTTCACATGTCGCTCATGACAGAGGCTGGAACCAAATCCCAATCCCAGGTCAGCTGCCCCAAAAGGGCAGCCCTTTCCTCTCAAGGGGAGAGATCTGAGCGAGGCTTAGCTCTGCGGTTCTTTGCAAACAGAGCTGGCCCTTTTTGCAGTCTCGTGCGATGCCAGGTGGCTAATGGTCAGCGTGTTTCACGGCTGGGATCGCTGCTGGCCTTCCCCTCTTTTCAGAAAGACCATTTTCTACAGCCAGCTCTTGCTGAGCCTTGTGAATGGCACATGTTGGGTTTCCTCCAGCGGTTTAAATTTGCAGAATCTTGCTTTGCTTTTTCTAATGATACAGCTTAAAAATGATTCCTCTCCTTTTGGGTTATTTAGACCCTTCTAGACTGGCAGGCTGTTTGCAAATCCCGTCCTATGGGTACTGTGTTTCCTCTGTTAATTGGCATCTGGCAGCCTCGCTACCATTTGTATTTCTTTCATTTGAACTTCTAGTATTTCTCTGCCTCTCATTATTCTTGATTACTTGTGTCATTTTAAGCACTTCCCTTGACATAGTGCTATAACTGGGCCATGGCTGGGTTCCCTGAGAGCAAGGTGCAGCTTCCAGTAGAAAAAAAGGTAACAAAACAAAAAAAAAACCCTCTGCTGTCTACAGCTTACAATTTAATGTCTGACCGCATAGTCCTGAGAGACTTTCCTCTGGATCCCTGGTCCTAAATATGTTGCCTAAAACCACACAGCCCTTTTCTGCCCTCTAAAACATATGTTTCATTGTGTCCACCCTTAGGCTCCGCTTAAATTGCTGCTTTCCAGGTGTCCTCCATATGTATATGAATGAGCCTGCCTGTTTCTAAAGTGATTTTTACATGACAGCTTTCAGATGGTCTGTCCCATTCCTTGGTATCCTCTATACCTGCCCCGGTGTTCAGGACCGGTCAAAGTTCGTTGTACCTTTGCTTCAGGTTGCTTAAACTCTTGCATATTTGCTTCCTTCTGGAGCCATTTGGGTTTGGGACAGTTCTCTTTGGAATTTACTCATTGCCTGGAACCTGCTCAACTCTTGACCAAACCTTGGAAGTTCAGATTTCCATGCTATAGCTCCCAGCACGTTTCTGGTACCCTGATGTAGGAGCAAGGAGGAGCTCCTACTTATTTCTCCCAGCTTAATTCATAGTCTTCCAGAGAATGCAAAACAGGGAACTTGTATTTATTTGGGGATGATGTTTACGTAAAGCCTTTCCACTGCAATCGACGTGTGCTTAATTCCAGGTCTGTAAGTGGTTGCACAGAGTGCACCTCTCTGTAGCCAATGCTCTGCACCAGCAGCACACAATAGGAGGAGGTTCCAGGAGAGCTGTAAGCTTACGTAGCAAAAAGCCAAACTTTGACAAAGAGACAGCTAATCCAATATCCCATCTGCTACCATCAGCAGGACAGGCAAGTCAAGGATGTGAAATGAAGGCAAGCCTTGAGAGATGCTGCTCCCGGACGGCCTTTCAGGTTCTCCTTTGTGAAGAAGGGTTTCTTCCAACAGCGCTGTTTTCTCATGGAGCAAACTGTGAGAGTAAGCGTGGTGGGGCTGAAGTGTTGGCCTGATGCACTTGTGCTGGGGTCTGTTATGTGGTGGGGTGGTGTTAGGGCAATGATATTTGCAATGTATTTCCTACAAAGAAGAGAAACACTTGGATAAGTAAGCTAATGAGTACTCATACTGCTGCTGAGAACAGACATGATCATCGTCATCATTTTCACCAAAGAGGAAACAGGAACCGAGAATTCGTGACTTGCTCTAGGTCACACACCGAGCGTGGAGGAGAACTGACAGGGGCAGAGCTCAGCCCTCCTTGTCTTGTGCTTCAGCCACAAGATGAGCTTTCCAAGTGATTTGTCTGGGACGGCTGGCAGGCGGCGCGGTGTTTTGCGTTCTGAGGGGTGATCTGCTCAGCTTCTTTGAATGGAAAAGTCACATCCCTTTCCTTGCTTAGTCCTGGAGAAGAGGGTGAGTGTTCCTGTGGGATGGCAGTTACGGCCAATGAGAAACTGCACATTTGCTAATATGTAATAAACCAATTGCTCAGTTTAATGCCAAGGACTTGTCACATAAGGGACGACAATGGGATGAATTCTTCCACTGCTCCATAAATACTTACTACAAGCATGTGGAATCTTTGCAATATAGAAAGATTTTGGCCAAAAATACAGATTATCTTTTAATTCCCTAAAATACGCAGTCTTTATGATGGGGGTGGGGTGGGGAAAGCATCAAAATGTCCATGCTGTGTTATATCACATGTTGTCTTGCTCCGATCAGGGCCAAAGGAATCACTCAGTAGAGCAGAACTTCTACAGTAACTAATCTTAAGCTCCTGGATTTGTTCTGTTGTTAACATCATGGGTTTCAAAGTTCCTGGAATGGAGTTAGTTCACTTGTCAAAACGCCCTTGCAGGAATGCTTCCTGCAAGGGAAACTGCGAAGTGTTTCATTGCTTTTGCACTCTACCCCTAAACATGTAAAAAAATCTTACAGCACATAATATAAAAGGAATATGATGCATAGAAAACTGAACCAATCCACAATTTAAGAAACCTCTGCCGCTTCTCTTTTCATGTTAAGCATCATCTTCCTGATGTAATTTCTTCTTTCCCACAAACGGGAGCAAAACAAACCACCACATTTCACAAGTCAGTAGCATTCAAAGCTTATCAGCCATCTCGAGGGTACTGACCAACATCGCTTATGGCACAGGGCTTTCTTCACACTGAGACAGAAGGAAGAAGAAAGAAAAAAACAAACCAAAAAAAGGTCAAGTCAAGCAGAGAGGTGAACTGTGGCCCTAAGGATCTGCTGCTGTCCCCTGTTACTGGCATCCGAAGCACACTCAAGCTCAGGAAAGTGGGATGTAATTTGACCACTCTGCAAGAACCAGTTTAGACAGTAAAAGGGATGCGTGCATAACTACTATAGAAAATCCCAAAAACCTCAAAGTGGTGCCCTCAGGCAGGCATTCCTGCCTTAGTGTTATTTAGAGGAGTCATATTTGAGTCACTTTGCTAAGTTTATCCATCTGTCCTGGGGATTCGGGTGGCGGAAGACCCTGCCGTGGCAGGTACACACGTGGCCGCATCAAAACCCTGTTGCAAGGCTGTTCTCCTCCTGCTCCTCCCTGACAGCCCCCTCTCTGTAGGACACCTCCAGGAGGTGTTTGTGGTGGCCAGAGCCAGGAGGGCTCCTGCCACCGAGTGCTGTGACCACAGGACCCAGGCATCATTCCATTGCACTCCCCGTGCTGCGGGGGGGCCACTCCACAGTGCGAAGGCTGCTGGACACTTGGAGGGGGTAGCTGCTTTCAGATGCTGGTTTAGCTTACTGGTGGCAGGCAGTGGGAAGAAGAGGGAAACAGAGGTGGCCAGTTTGTCTCATCCTCAGCTGTGACTGTGCTTCTTGCACAGGCTGTCCCCTTCCTTTCAGTGGAAACTCGGCTTGCCAGGCGGCACTGGCTTCTCTTGCAGCTGCTCATCCGCTGGCTCAAGCGTGTGCTGGTTGGCGTTGCCTGCATGGAGAAGCAGCTGCTCTGAGGAGGGTTCGTTATTACCGGCGGGAAGCGCAAAGGCAAACATTTGTGTGTGTGGAAGTGCAATATAAAAATTAAGTGCTGTTTAACCAGGTTGCACTATGGACTTGGGTAGGCCTTGGTCTGTATAACACAATAGCCTGCCTGCAAAAACTTGCTCCTTTTTATGACTTACTCTCCTTTGAAAGTGGTCCAAAGTTCACCTAGTAGCAGACTGTTGTTGGACCTCCGCGGGATGGAGCAGTGATGGCTGAAAGTCGCAGGGTGGGCTGCAGGGGAGGCCTGCTCGGCCAGCTGTGCTGCACGCAGGGCAGCCTGCTGGTGTCTGCTCCGTGGCAGCAGGGCTTGGTGTGACGCCTCAGCTCTGGGGAAATGCAAGTTTCCTGGTTTTTCTTTGTGTGTCAGTGCAGCAGGCAGTCGTGTTTGTGATGTGGTGCCTTGTGGAGGGCTCAGCGCTGCGCCAGGGGAGCGATGCTGACTTACGCCCGGTGCTCCGGGATGTCCTGGGTTTTGTCCCATACCTATGCAGCCACCTCAGCTGCTCTTCACAGCGCTAACCTTGGTTAACTTTTTTTGTTTGTGCTTCCAGGGCGTGAGTTCTCTGGGCTAAGGGCTTGGCTTTCTTTGGTGTTTGTACAGCGCTTAGGATGTCGTGGCTGCAAACAAAGCCATAGAGGCGTTAATCACCACAGGATAGAGCCCAGTCCTTTTCCCACCAAAGTCGTGGGCAGGTCTGCCCGCCTGGGCCCAGGAAGGGAGCAGATATGTGTGTGTGTGTGTATGTATCCCCAGTCCATCTGCCATGAGACAGACAGCAGCGTCCGGATCTCACCCTTATTCTCTGAGTAGTTTTCTGCCCACGACCCCATCAGCATCCTCATGGTGGGGGCACATTCCCCATGTCCCTCAACCAAACACACTCATGGTGGTTCCTCACCTCTTCCCTGCAATGTCCCTGACAGAAGCTGAGGCAGGGGCTGCGGTGGTGGAGGCCAGGGGACAGGCATAGAGTGGAGACCTGGAGCTGCCTCTTGGCTCCGCAGATCTCACTGGCTGCTCCCCCTCTTAAAAATCTAGATAAAAGAACTGAGGGAAGGCTGTGCTTGGTAAAAGAGCCAAGCTAGCTGGTTTAATCCACCCTGCAAGAGCCAATTAGCCAAGGAGGGAAAAAAAAAAAATAAATGAGGTCATTCACCCTCACCACTTTGTGGCTACTCCAAAAGAAAAAAAAAAGTATGTAGGGTCTGCTCAAGAATGACAAAGAACAACATTTGTGACTGCAGATGGGTGCAGAATATATTTAGTCAGTGGTCAAAGTTGGAGGGAAAAGAAAAAAATCTTGTATGGAAAAGAAAAAATACTGTGAAGTTTTGTTAGGCAACCCATTAAACTGGAATACAGATAGGGAAAAATGTGCTACTAGGTTCATATGGAGTCCTAAAAATTGCTTATGTAGCACGCAAAGGAATCTATTTTGAGCGTGTTATTTTGCCACAGCGAATAGTTTTGCCTTACAAGCACCATGTTCTTCAGTAACTTTTCACTGTTGGGCAGCAAGAGCGACAAGATGATTTCTTGGATCTGCCTGCACAGGAAAAAAAATACATTCTCTCCCACAGTCCCAGCTGCAGTAAGAGAGGCAGCTTAGGGAAACAAGGCAAAGCCCACTTCAATCGGGGAGGAATCTTTCCACTGATTTGACTGGCCCACTGTCCCTAGCAGAGCTGGTTCCTTGTGGTGACAGCTGAAGGGTAAATGGACCGATTCTCAGCCCAACCTTTAATACAGGTGACAATTGCTTTGTGCTGGGAGAAGGTGCAGATCCGATTGTGCAGTTCTTACTGTAACTCACACCAAGGCAGAACGTGTTATATGCATCCCCTCTATATGACCATCATCCAAAGTAAGGGCTACAGCCCTACCGCTACCCCTCATATTTCTGCTTGCAGAATATTCAGCATTTGTTCCATGTGCAACACCAAAATCCAGGAGAAGGAAGCCAAAGCAGAGCATCAGGAAGTGTGAAAGCAGGCTTCTCCTCTCCTCTACAAGCTTTCTCATTCTCCCTGAGACCCCAGCTGGGATTGCAGGATCTTGCCTCACACCATAAGAGATGAATACATTGTGTTACACTCTGTTGGGATGCTGGAAGGAAAGAGTACGTAAGCATAGAGATGTTTAAGCATAGGAAGTCCCACTGAACTCCTAATCTGGTGAGCAGAAATAGCAGAGCCCGAGAAATCTTTCATGGTCATTTCTCTTCCCTGGAGGTGTTCAAGGTCACGTTTGATGAGGCTCTGAGCAATCTGATCTAGTTAAAGGTGTCCCTGCTTACTGCAGGGGGGTGGAGGACTAGGTGACCTTTAAAGGTCTCTTCCAACCTAACACTTTCTATGATTCATTAAGACTCCAGTTGATGAAGCATAGATAAATAAACTGCTGAACTGAAATGCAAGAGGAGTGCTCTCCCCATAAATGATTGTGTCTTTAGTGCTTTTTAAATAATTATTTTAATGAATGGAGATAGAGCTACTCGTGGCGTACCTGAGGCGGTGAGACAGCTAAGCTTTCCTATGGAGCAGTGCTGTCGTGCCTGCTTAACCCAGAAGAGGTTTGCCTTTGCAGGCCTTTTCACAAGCACATCCACCAGGTGTTAGCCTTGGTAATGCCAATGTTGTGTGTTTTTCTATTTCTGCTTCTTATGAACTGTTGTCTTGCTCTCGAGCCTTTTTGTTAAGTATTTTGGCTTGATGAGCTTTTGGGATTTTACTCTCTGATTCATCTTTAAAATAAACTCCTCAGTAACTATTCCTAGCCTTTGACTTGCTGTGGCAGTGAGGACACGTAGGTAGAAGCACCAGGTTTTGCACCAGAGTGCAAGCACCGGGCACGTGCTGCCAGCCTCCCAGCCGATGGCAACGTCAGGTGTACGCGCCTGGCTCTGGTGTGGGGGTGACTTTGCCTCCCAGTGATGAATGCTGTGCACGTGGAGGCAAGTTTTCAGTCTGCAGAGGAGAGCTGGCTGCTTCACACGTTCGGTCGGTAGCCGTTTCGGCTCTGCCATCTATCACCTCCGTCATCTCCCATCAGATATACCTGAGGTTCCCGTCTGCCTTACCCCCACCATCCCGCTGCGAGAGTGGCCAGTGTGGCACTTCTCCTTTATGTAGTCTGACGGCTAGAAATAGCTCTGGTGGGTTTGAGATTGATGAATGGTCCTTCCCGTTGGCAGAGCAGTGCCAGCAGCTCAGGTGTTTGCCTTCTGCTGCGTGCTGAAGAAGAGGGGCAGGGGGAGAAGTCCGGACAGTGCATTTACTGCCATTTGCCCACTTCAAGGCTGCAAGTTTCGGGTTTCCCTTGAAATCTTTATTATCTGTTTTGTCCCTCATGTTCTTTCTGGCCTCTTTAGGTACTCAGGCTCTAGCAGGGTTTCAAGGGCTCTATTTTTAAGTGTGAAATAATATTTAGTTTTCAGCTGCTGCCATTTCCCGGCTATATTTTACCACGTGGTGGTAGTTCTGTGATGTGGTTTACTGGTCACTGGAAAGTTGACATCACCAAAAGCATTTCATTCAGAATCTAAGATTTTTGTGATGAATTACAGGCCTGCGAGTGAATAACTGGAATTGCAAAGCTGTGATCTGTGTGCTGCTTTGATTGAAGTTTTTATCAGCAGCGAAGACTGCCCATGAAGGAATGGCTGCATTCAGCATCCATGTGATTATGATTAAGTCTTTAACATCAGACTCCTCTTTCTCCCTTATAAACTCACGGTTGTAAACATTTCCAGAGTTGTGCATGGTGTGCACCCATTACTATTCTGTGCCTCCACAGAGTGCCTAGGAGCACTGGTCGCGGAGCAGCGCCCATCAAGAGCTAAATTCTTGTCTTTATTCTGAAATCGCTTTTTAGGCAAGCCTCTGAAACTGGCAACCAGCTGACGAAGTCTGCTTTCTGCTTAGCGATACTGCTGCCCCAAGTCCGGTAGTAAACTAGAGGGCTGTTGGCCCGCAGTTGATCTGAGGGGAGAGGGGTGGCTCCTATTTAAAGAGGAAAAGCAGCAGACAACGGTTGAAGCCATCCTAGCTGGATACCAGGGTGCTGTACTTGTAGGGGCTACTCCAGATCAGGGAATGCAGGCCGAAGCTCTGTCCTCTTGCCAACAGCACACTAAGGCCCAAATCCACAGACATAGTGTAGCTCTACAGCAGGCAAGACTCAGGACCTCAAAAGTGAGTGGTTTGAGTCAGCTCGGGCTCTAAAGTGTGAAGGACAAGTAGTGTGCAAAGCGGGATGCTCTGTGGGTGGCTCTCCCCCAGCTAGGTGCTTTGGTTCTGCAGAACTAAATGGAGGGAAAAATTGTGTTTTGCTCAGTGAAATGATGTCAGGTAACTTGACTGTTCTCCCCACTGAGCAAGAAGGTGTCGTCTTAAGATAGTTATGCCTTGACGTGTCCCTTTGTCTCAGTCTTTTGCAAAACTAAGATTATTGCTAATGAGCAATCCCCATTGAGGCCTCATCTTCTTGTTCAGAAGTGACATGGGAAAAAGGCTGTGGAAACCCCCGAGCTTGTTCATCCAGATTTTTTCTTTTAAAGGAAAGAGGCCCATGCAACTCTATCTTCTCTGAAATGTCTGTCTGAATATTCATTTGAGCGAGAAAGTAATTTTAGCATCCATGACACACAGCTTCTGCTGCCATCCGATTGCTCAACAGCACCAAGAATAAATATTTCCTTAAGCCTGAGGACAGGAATCTGAACGCTGCTGGTTCCCCCTTCAGAAGCACCTGTGTGTGTGTGTTTTTTTTCAATGTATGAGTAACACAGTGGTGCTTTGTAGCTCTGAGTCATCGAAGCTCTCCGACCCTACAAGCACGCTCTTGCTTAGCGTCCTTCTCAACAAATGGAAGGGGGGGGAGAGTAAAGCAACTGGAAAAGCTGCCTGCAGCTCGACACTGAAGCACAGTGCTCCTGCAAACCTCGGCATGAGCATGCCTGTTTTTTCCAAAGAAGTCAATGGGTGCTACTCATGGGCTTAAAGGTACACAGGTGTTGGCGTGCTTTTCCAAACCGGATCCACCAAGCCCGGAGGAGGTTCGTCCTTTTTTTCCCCCCACTCTGCATTCTTCCCCTGTCAGATATACGTGTTCTGAGGCAATATTAATCAAGCAGAAAAGCTGACTAGTTTTTTAGGAACTGGAGCAAACTTGCGTGCTTCACAGGCTTTTTAAGTGACAAATTAAATTTACATAGCATAGGTAGTGCTCTGTGAAGCAGGCATTTGCATGTGCTTGTATTCAGTGGACAGGTTCATCAATAGCGAGCCCATTAAAGGAATGACCAGGCTGGGTTTCTCCTCCTTTAGTCACTTCAGAGAAGGTTGACACCTTTGCATTCATCAGGGCCCCTTCTCTCTATAGAGAAGACCTCAGTGGTATCCAAATCACTCTGACCCACAGGCCAGCACCCAAGGAGAGGAAGGATGTTCCAGGGGTTATGGGGCGAACTTGAGACTTGGGAGAGTTGGTTTGGTTTCCTGTCACCTCGGTAAAGCCAGCCGGCCTCCGGGTGCGAGTTCCTCATCTTCAAAATTAATCGCACTTCCCCGTCTCAGAAGGGCGCTGTGGCGGGAATGCAGTGGGGATGGCGAAGCCTCGGGTCATGGTGCTGCCAGCAGCGCGAGCGCTTCTCGGCTCCCGAGGGAGCTGCCGGGGGGCTTGACGGTGAGACACACACACAGTCCCCTGGCAGAGGGTTAATCAAGGGGGACTGCCTGGCTTCACCAAAGATGTGCTAGCAAAAGGGCCCAACTTCACTGGAACAGCTCCCGCCCTAAGAAAACCCCGGGTTGCTTTTGTTTCCCTTCCTGCCCTCTGTCCCCAGGCTTTCGTGTGCAGCGGGTGCAGCCAGTCCATACCAGGCCAAAATCCCTCTCCTTTGGGAAGAGGGCTGGGCTCACGTAAGGGTTAGCACGTGGGCGCCGAGAGCCTTGTCTGTGTGCTGTTGAGCATAAATCAAAGGGGAGGGAGCGCTACAGCCCTGTCAATGCATCAGCTTGTGTGAAAAGGGGAAGGACACGGTCGCAGAAGAGACTGCTTATTGACATAGAGCATAGATTCATGCAGCTGCAGCTGAGAGTTACACCACAACAATAGCCCTCTTTGTATGGTAAAGCACGGAGGTATGAAACAGTTCCCAAAAGGTAGCCCAGCAGTCAGCCTGCTCCCTTAGCTCCGGTGCCAGGGGATTGCTGCTGCTCCTCAGGCTGAGCTGTGATTCTCAGAAACTATTCCAGACCCTTCAGCTGAATGCTCTTCAGCAGATTTGCATATCCTTCCTTAAAAAGGATGACTTTGCCCTTGTTTGACACTTCAGTAATTTTTTAGTCTTTTCTTCTAAAGAGGAACTATCAAACTGGGGCAAACGAGGAAGAAGAGGATGTTCTGTTACAGAAAGCAAGTGACTGGACCCGGTGCTGGTCTCGTCACTTTTGTTGCCATTTCAGCTGGCTGGGAATAGGGGATCAGTTGCTCAAGATAATTTCCCTCTGCTGCTGGGCCCTGCGGGGCCACCTCTGCCCTGTGCAGGCCAGCTCGGTGCTTTAGCAGGCTCTGCAGGCTGCTGCTACTGAAGTGCAGTACAGAAAAGGAGCTCCTTCGATTACAGGAGTGTTTTCAGCGTTTCCCCTGGGACGCTGAGCAGTGTCACGGCTCAGCAGCCAGGCTGGCCCGGCTTTCTCTTTCCTAGATGGCCTCTCACCGTGCCAGCACTGATCCTTATCCTGTGTCCCTCCTGGGAGGTGCTGCGCAAACACCAAATGCAGCCTGTGTTCCAAAACCCCTATAATCACCAGAGCTGTACTGCTAATGAGTGCAAAGAAAGAGATGAGGAAACAAGGAGACAACAGAAGCTTTCTTGCAAGACTGGACTCTTAGTTCGACCTGGGATTGTTCTAATGATTAAAAAAAACAAGGCTATGGATTGTTTCTAACCTGCCAAAATAGACTCAAGACCTCATTCTGTGCCAGACACAGCTAGTGCAGTTTTGATAAACACAAGTCATGCACCAACCCATGGCTCAAACTCCAAGCCCAAAGGTGGCCCTTTAAAGAAAAAATTCAAGGGGTTTGGTTGTCTTTAAGTTGCAAGACCCTTCCCAGCATTAGAAGAGGACAGGGTGCTTAGAGAAAATTATTTTCTGTTTGAAGAGCTTGCTATTGCTGAAACTAGAACAGGATAAAATAGGAGAAGTAAAGACTTGGGGGAAATAAGGGGAAAACGCTCAGTGGGGGAATGGAAACCAGTATCAGTAGGCACTGGGCTGTTGTATGCTGTTAGATGGAAAAGCTCCCTTTCACCAGCAGCAGAAGCTTTATTGCAGCTTTCCAAGTAAATGAGATTTCAACAACTGTATCCAATAATGAAGGATTCCTTGCTATGGGCTAGATTTTGAATCATCTTACCCACTGCACAATCAACAACTAATAGGTAGTTGGTAGTAAGGTATTGAGTTTGTCTGGAGGATCACTACAGAGAAAATCCCAGGCAGCCGAAGTGGGGTCAACGAGGGACTGGGTACAATGTTTGGCTGGCCAGATCCACCCCCAAGCCACGCCCCAAAGACAGGCTGAGGGAGTCGCATGGGCTGGGCTTGCAGCACTGTGGAGAACAGGGAAGGGGGTATGAAGGTCTGCAGGAGCTAGAGGCAACACTATGATCTGTTTTGCAGTTACCCTCTCATGCAGTTGTTTCAGGTGTTTTGGGAGGGTGGTGGTTTGTGTTGGTTTGGTTTTGTTAGGTTTGGATTTTTGAGCAGCAGAAAGCTGTTGGCTTAATTGTATCACCTCTGTGGTTGGCTGCCTGAGTTCCTTGAGACCATCTCTGCAGGACACAATGGGATCCATAAAAAGCTGTGTAATTAAAGTTCAATATTTTCTGGCACTAGCCAGGAGCATTGTGTATGCCAGTGGGAAGCTGGGAACAACTTCTTTTTCAGGAGTGTAAATTGTTCACCTTACTTGTTTGCATAATGCTTGTGCACTAAAACTGTCAGCTGCCCAGGTCTTGGTCTGAGCTCACATCTGTGGAAGGGACTACAGGAGTATCTCAACAATGCCAATTGTTTTTCTTTTAAAGTCATAGATTTGAAATAATACAGTACTGTAAGAAAAAGTTATATAGTAGTTCAAAAGTTCATGCCAAATTGCAAGATCGAGTTAGTTAGTTATCACCTAGCTGGATTACAAGTCCCTCTGTGTACAACATCAAGTACATATCCCTAGCGTGTCTACCAAGCCCCTTTGAAGTCATAAACCTTGGGTAACGTTTACTGCTTAGCTCTCCGAAATGCTGTGCAGAAGGAACGTTTTCCTCCTCTCTGCCAGCACTGCGCCTAGGTAGGTCTGAAGCTCTCCAGCTATGATGGTTCTCATGCCCTCTCTCTCTCTCTCTCCTCCTCCCCAGTTGTCACTACACATCACCCCGCCGTGTGAAGGCGAACAACACTATGAATACTCTGGCCGGTGCTGCACAAAGTGTGAGCCAGGTATGTGAGCACTGGGCGATGCTGATGTGAGCACTGGGCGATGCTGGCTTCATACCTGCAGTGCTCCCGGGGTCGGTAAGGCAGCGTGCTCCTGCGACTCTGATAATCTCTTGGCACATAACCCCGCAGGCGCATGATTTTGGGCTTACAAGTGCCTTCTAGTGCAGGAGTGGTCCTGCTGACCTCAGCAAAAGCCACAGCAGCTATTTCGTTGGGTTGGCACTTCACAGCTGCGGGAGACAGAAAGCAGCTTGAATCTCCTGCGCGTAGAGAGGACTGATACCCGGGCAGCGAGGTTCACGGATGGGTCAGTGCCACACGAAATGGGGGCCAGACTGGGGAACTGAAAAGGTGTCAGGCAGAAATGATTGTCCACAGCAGTACAGCAGTGTTAGCCCAACCTATTATTTTCCCTAAGCTCCTTAGGCAGCTGGTGTGCAACTTGCAAATGACCTACTTGTCCTTCTCTCGTGCACAGGAAAGTATATGTCTGCTAGATGCACTGGTACTTACGACACCGTGTGCCAGCCGTGTGGCCCAAACGAGTATATGGATGTCTGGAATGAAGAAGATAAATGCTTACTACATAAAATATGTGATCAAGGTGAGCAGCTCATGCCTTGAATCCAAATTGGTGAAGCACAAAGATGGGAAAGTGGACCTAGGGATGTTGCTTTGTTCAGGACACTGGAGGCTGGACTTGAAGAAGAGCCTGGTGGAGAGGGAGGTCCCCAAGCTGCAGAGGTTCTGTACTGAGCACCGTGACCATAGTCTCTGTGCTGCTGATAAAGATTATCTTCACTGGGGCCATTCACGGGATCTTAAAGGTTGTCCTTTTGCCCAGCATACTGCGCATTCACTTCCCTAACACGTTTGTCTCGCCCTTGCAAAAGCTCAGTTTGTTTTCTACAGCAGCTACAAGGAAAAGCATTGCTCAGGATTGCAGTCAGTGAGGAGCCACGTGCTGATCAAGGGTCTCCCGTGCTTCTGGAAAGATAACATTCCCTCTAACACCAGTGGCTTTGTGTCTGACACGCATGCCGAGCATATAGGTAGAACAGGATGTTTGTAAATTTGAGGCTTATTGTCAGAGAGAATTTTACTCCCATCTGCTTTCTCTTTTAGGGAAAGCTTTGAGAGAAGTGAACCCAGGGAACAGCACGTTCCAGCGGCAGTGTGCTTGTACGGTGGGCTACCACTGGAATGAGGACTGTGACTGCTGTCAGCGAAACACCATATGTGCTCCAGGGTTCGGAGCTGAGCACCCTGGTAAGATACAGAAAGGGGATGCATGAAGGGAAATGTCTGGCTCAAGCCTACAGGATGAGGACAGCATCGTGTGGGGTGTCATGATAGAGGGGATGCTTCAGACTTTCTGAGGGCTTTCCACAGGAGATGCATGTCTGAGTTACTATTCCTACTGCATATGACCTTGTGTTTTGAAGGCTTCCACCTCTGTAGTTTAAATACTACCTTGGGTCAAGTGACTCTTGCGACATATGGCATGGACATGGCAGGAGTAGCCAGGGGCTCGGTGTGCTTCTCATGTTTGCTGAGGTGTCTGACTGTGAGTCACTAGGTCATGCGTCGCTCCTGTATTCAGAGGAAAAGTCCATTGGGAATTGTGCCTGAGGTCAGATTTGAAGTCAGTTCTTGTCCAGTGATTTTGCCTTGCCATCTTATGATGGCAAAATGGTGGTGTTTTGTGGGTGGAAAATAGAGGCATTCCAGTCCAGAGTTGTAACAAACACTGGGAACAGCCACCCCAAGCATGAGGAACCCCAAAAAAGCGGCACAGAGGATGAAATGCTGCACAGGCCTCGAGCACAGTGATGCTGTTTTTTCCTTTGGTCTAGCAAATCCCAATACAGCATTTTGTTAACTGTGGCTTCACAGAAGTGACAATAGCAGTTAGTGTCACTGTGGCGTAGCAGTGACATGAGGAAGTTGATGGAAGGGGAAGAATATAATAGCTGCGTGTGATTTTACAATAACCACAAATGGCTCCTGGTCATTTCTCATTTTGATGGCATAGAGAAGTGCTCAGGTGAGACTAGCACACATTTTTCTGCTCACATGGGACTGTCATTTCTCCTCTAGTGTAATCTCAGATCCATCTCTCTTCAGGGAAGCTTTCAGGGGTATTTGGGGGGTGTGGAACAGGAAATGGGGAGCATAGCCACCTTCCCCTCACATGAAAGGAACCCCAGAAACTCAGCCATGAAGCTTTTCTTCCTTCACCACACAGTGCAACAAGACAAGGACACGATGTGCACACCATGTCCCAAAGGCTACTTCTCAGAGGTCGCTTCATCCACCGACAAGTGTAAATCCTGGACCAAGTAAGTCCCTGTATCTTGTGAAAGGACCACAGCAGTCAGAAGGCAGGGAGAAGCTGGGGTGAAAGTATTTTTCAGTGGGGTGTTTCAGGCTGCCGGCAGAGCGCACAGGGAGTTCTCCTTGAACAGGGGGAGGGGGTGGGAAGCAAGAGAGAGCAGTAACCACAGAACTGCTGAGCTAACACACCTGAAAATAAAGAAGGTATCTGAGCTCCTTAAGGATGGAGAAACACAGGATAAATGTTGAATGCTACAACAGAAAGTACTACTCTGCATACGTGTAAGGGCCACAATAAGCTCCCTCTTTGAGAACCTGCCCTCTGTGTCTTTTTCAGCTGTACGGCTCTAGGAATGGCAGAAAGAGTGCCTGGGACTGACAAGTCAGACGCAGTGTGCGCAGAACAGGAGATGCCTGAACCATCAGAAGATGGTATGTGTCCTCAGACAGATGGTCTGTCAGAAAGTACAAGGGAGGAGTACCCTCTAGGGGTTGTGCTTGCTTAGGGGATGTGCTTGCTCAGGGGATGTGCTTACTACGAGTTTTGACTGACTCCATTCCTGCTGCAGATGACTAATAGGGGGAACAACTGTAGACCAGGACAGTGCTCTTGGGAAAATACCAACTTTAACGATTATTTTAAGCCTGACAGCTCTAGAACCCATGCATGCTACTAAACAGAGCTTCACACCTCTCACTGAAACTGCATGGCAAACAGCATTGTTGTTACACCCATGACCTCCATCACATTTACAGCACTCCCATTTTTTCAGCCTGCTCATATCTGTACACATGTTATCCATAAAAAGGCTACCAGCTTCTTTCCATGCTGCTTTCACAGCAGTCCGAGCTGAATGTAGCTCTCCCTTCTTGCCCCACTGCCCATTCCCTTTTCCAGTGTGGGCATGGTACCAGGGAGGCTTCTTGCCTGGCATGCAGTGATCCTTCATAGCCTGAGACAAAGGACAGATTTTGCCAGCTGAATTTTGTAGGCTCCATGAGATACATGGAGATTCCGTCCCCAGAGGGAGAGCAAGCACAGCCCCTGGGCTGCCTCCAGATTGCAGTGGGACTTCCAGAGGAGTACAATCGATCACACCTCTCTGAGACACTAAGACTCTGTTTTTTATGGAGATGGCTTGGTACCGGGTACCTTCAGTAAGGCTGCTTGTCACAGAACTGTGTGAGTGCTAGAGCTGTTGTCCTGTTATAGTACCTGAAAATCAATTAGGAAGGAAGAGAACACCTCTTCTGTAGAACAGCAGGTAAAATGAACAAGGACTGTCATACAGCTGAGTACAAGCTGCATGTTGATGGCACTCTCTCTTTTACATCCTGCAGGAACAAACAGGATTTTATACGTGTTGATTGTCATCTTGTTTTTTGTGGCACTAATTGGCATTGTCATCTTCATCATATACTACAAGAATAAGGGAAAAAAGCTGACAGGTACGTGATAGCTAGTGACATTCATGAACGTGACAACCACGTGGATGTGTCTGCACTCCGATTTCGTGGGTAACCAGCAGGGTAGGAAACTCAGGAGCTATTCTGGAAGCTCTGTGCTCTCCCTGTATCTGTCCGTATGGATGGGCATTGATCAGCACAAATCCAGGCTTCAGATTCCTTTCCTCTTGGCAGGGAGTGCATTACACTTATGCATAATGCATATCACTTGGTGTCCTCCTGCAGCCCTGGCCGTGGGGTGACCGCCTTGGGGGTGTCCTGGGGGTGTCACAACCTCTCAGTGGATGAAGGAGGGCTGGTGCTGGAGGCTTCTGTAGCAGCACAGCTGCTCTGCACCATGGGGAACCGCAGATCCTGTAGCCAAGGGGAAGCAGGGAAAGATACAGGGGGCTTTCACCACCTCCTGTCTCCTCCTCCCCTCTTTCCCTGAACCCTGTGTCTGCATGGGTTTAAATACAAGTTTCAAGATGAACTCCTGATGTGTTTTTGAAAACATGGTGGAAGCGTTGTTTTTAGCTGAAGGCCAAAGTTCTGATGAGGTACAGAAGAAATACCAGAAGGAATGGCAAAAATAATAAAAGTAGAAAAATAGAAAAATTCTAGCCAAGGCTTGCTGGATAACAGTGGGGCACTGAATATATTATAAATATGACTGAAATACCTCCAGTGGTTACTCAACTCTGCATTCAGCCCTGCATCTCCTTAGTTAAGGACATGCTCCTGATAACTTCTTTCTCCCCCTGTCATGGTTTTGCCCCAGCTGAGAGCCGGGCACCACGCAACTGCTTGTTCTTTAGGAGAGGGGGGGGTAGAGGAGAGGGAGAGAGAAGGAGAAGAAAACCCAAGGAACCAAAACCTCATGTGTTGGGATAAGGATAGTTTACTGGGGTAGCAGAGAGAGAGATATAATAATAATAATAACAGGACTTTGTAGCAAAATATATGAAACTGGTGACACACAGCACAGTTTCTCACCAAACCACACAACTCAGGCTGTGCAGCCCAGAGCCGTCCCGAAACCGGACTGTCCCCAAAGCTGCATGTCCTGGAACTGCCTGCTCCTCCCCCCACCAGCCCCCCTTTATGCTGAGAATGACATAATTGGCATGGAATACCCCCTTTGGCCAGTTCGGGTCACCTGTCCTGGCTGTGTCCCCTCCCTTCTCATTAGCAGGGAAATATGAACTGAAAAGCCTTTGACTGCTTGGCAACAACTAGAAACATCCATGTGTTATCAGCACTGCTGCATCCCAACTCCCAAACATGGCATTCTATCCGCTGCTAGAAAAGAAATTAACTCCATCCTAGCTGAAACCAGGACACCCCATACAAATGAAAGCTCTTCCTAGTGTCGTTTTTCCATCATCTCCTTTCCTAAGCCCTAGCAGTTTATGAAATGTTTTGGGAGCAGTGGAAGGGAAGATAGCAACCGTCTTTCTTAAAGTATATTTCATCCCATGCTTTAGAAAAAGGCTGCCTCTGCCATCCTAAACACGGGTTGTGCTAAATCTGGAATTCCTGGGATGGGCTGGAGGAAATGGTGACTCTCCTTGCAAGCCAAATAGTTACGGTGCAGAGCAGGTTGGGGGAGAGGCTCTTTTATTTGGCGTTTCTGTTGCCCTGCTGCTCTGCAGTGACAGTCCTCCATTGCCTTTGCGTAGTAACTCCCGGAGTCCTGGAGATTTGCAGACTCAGGGAGAAGCTCTGCCTCCTTTGGGACTGATGGTAAACAAGCAGACTTAACTTCAGAGAACAGTCTCACTGCTGGGAAGTGGCAGTGGCTGCGTGGCTGTTCTATCTTCAGACATACAAAACCAGCACAAGCTTCAAATGGACGCTAGACCTGTGTCAAAAAATATCCTGAAAGTATGAACAGAAAACAAGAAGACTTGCTGATTGTGTTAAAGTGGTGGTCTTTGCCATAAAGCATTGCATGACTTAAAACTTTTCCTGGGGGAGATACTCTGATGGAGTCAGTTTCCCCATTAAGTGCACCCTGAAGAAGTGGAATACACTGTATTGGAGCCTGCCGTCCCGTGGTTTCAGTGGCTTACCTTCTTCTCTCCAGGCTCCTCACTGCTGTCTGAGAATGGTCTTTGGGCCATCCATGTGACTTCTCTTGAAATAGACTGTATGGCTGCGAGCGGGTCGGTACTGGGCCAGTCATAGCTGGATGTGACATATGACCAGGAAAGAAACCCCATTTGATGTGGAACACAGTTTAACCGTGGGCTATTTTAGGAGCTTGGAAACATTTGTTCCGTAGAAATATACCCTTGTTCCAGTTACAATGAATCCTCAGCTAGACCAACGCTGGGACAATTGAACAGTCAGTAAAAACAGCCTTGCTGGTTTTCATTTAATATGATACTGTGGATGGTGAATTACTGTGGGTGTTTAGGTCTGTGGCTAACTTCAGTGCCTGCTATATGTTACAGCTGCTCTTCTTGGTTTCCCTACAGCAGACCTACAGAACTGGGCTAATGAAGTGTGCAGCCAAATAAAAGGAACAAAGGTAAAGTCAAAGACGGTGACGTTTTCTCTCTGGTTTATGTTTTCCTTGTGGCATTCCTGACACCCCTCCGGAAGCGGGCTTCACGTTAGTGTTTGGCTAGAGAACAAGTTTTAAGTTCCTCAAAAAATGCTCACGGCTTTGGCTTCTTCATTCTGGTTTTCTGTAAATGGGAGGAATATGAAATCACCATTCTCAAATAGCTTCTGAACCAGCTCTCTGGTGTCAGCCAGCTTTAACCGTGGTAAAAGTCTCTGTGATGATAAAATATTTATAAGGAGAAAGTTAAACGTGAGGCCACCGTTTGCTGAACATCTGAGACTCTGCCTTTCTACATCCTAAGAGAAGGAAAAGTTTCAGTTGAATTTGCATCTTTTTACATACCAGAGTTCTCACAGGGAAGAAACCTGCATTTGGGGCAACGCCAAGAATGCCAGGCATGCAAGGCATTAGGCACAGAGCCAGCAGATGAAGAAACTGGCTGTGAGACCCCTTAATTCTAGTGCTCAGAGAAATCCCTGTTGTCTCTTCAGATGTGGAAAAAAGTGAGCCACTCCCCAAAGGTTTTTCTCCAGAACAGCCCCAGATCCCATGCTTGAAACACTCAGATGGGTGGCAGTGGTGTTAAGTTCATGTGCACTGCCTGCTTCACACCCTGCATGTAGAATGGATTGAGAGCAGCCCTGAGGAGATGGACTTTGGGGGTGTTGGCTGATGACAAGCTCAACATGAGCAGTGTGTGCTTGTAGCTCAGAGGGCCAACTGTATCCTGGGCTGCGTAAAGAATAGCGTGGCCAGCAGGTCAAGGGAGGTGGTTCATCCCCTCTGCACTGCTCTGGTGAGACCCCACCTGGAGCGCTGCATCCAGCTGTGGGGTCCTCAGTACAGGAAAGACGTGGAGCTGTTGGAGTGAGTCCAGAGGAGGGCCACAAAGATGGTTAGGGGTCTGGAGCAATTCTCTATGAAGACAGGCTGAGAGAGTTGGGCTTGTTCAAACTGGAGAAAGCTCCAGGGAGACCTAATTGCACCCTACCAATACTTAAAGAGGTCCTACGGGAAAGCGGGAGAGGGACTGTTCACCAGGGAGTGCAGTGACAGGACAAGGGGCAATGGCTTCAAGCTGAAAGAGGGCAGGGTTAGGTTAGACCTTAGGAAGAAATTCTTTATTATGAAGGTGGTGAGACACTGGCACAGACTGCCAGGAGAGGCTGTGGCTGCCCCATCCCTGGGTAGTGTCCAAGGCCAGGTTAGATGGGGCTTTGGGCAACCTGGTCTAGTCGGGGTGTCCCTGCCCATGGCAGAGGGGTTGGAACTAGATGGTTTTTCAGGTCCTTTCCAACCCAAACTGTTCTGTGATTCGATGGACTGAAGAGTCGCATGTGCACACTCCTCCCCACCACCCCATCTAGGAGCTCTGTCTACCTTAGCTGTGAAGACTCCAATTCTATTGCTACCAAAAAACCCCAAACCATCCCAACACCCAAACCCACCTTTTTGAGCAGGCAGTTCCTCTTTTGTCTTGTAAGTGTTCAGGCAGCCTCCTGCATTGGCAGCTGCTCAGATCCTGTGGGACAGGGGAGTGAATCAACAGCAGTTAGTGGTGGCAGCATCTACACTCCTCCATCCTGGAAGATCTGAACAGACACTAGAAATTAAAGGTAGCAGTTCCCAAATACCCATCATTACAGCAACACTTGCATAAACTGAAGGAAACCATTGAAGCATTTCCCAACCCTTTTTTTGCTGAGCTGCAACCAAAACTACAGCTTTACTTTGACAGGTCTTACTGATGGTCTGTAAGGAACAGCAGAATCCAGTGACTCTTCTAGATTTATTAACTCTGCAGTGCCTTCTTAAGAGCTAAGAATAGTCATCTCCCAAAACTAAATGCTATTGCCCCCCCTCTGGCCACCAGGTTTTCTTCCTAAACACCCGCTGAGCTGTGGCGTCACGGGCCCTGGTTTCACAGCAGAACAGAATTAAACTACAAGACTCAACTAAAGCAGCGCTGCTCAACCTCAGCAGCTCCACACTGAGGAAGCACTGAGATCTGCCTGTTCCTTCTTTATCTAGAAAATCACCTTTGGCTGATCTATTCGTTAAACATGTCTTTTATCTTTAATTGCTTTCAGGAGCCCCCCCGAGATGCATCCGTTACCCTGAACATCACAAATGACACTGTGCTCCAGACCTCTGAAGGTGTGTGTCTCCTCGGCCCCACTGGTTCTCCCACCCCTGGAAACTCGTGCTGCACCAGCAGCCACGGTCCTTGCAGGAACAGGAGCCCCAGCACGGCACCATGTGAGGCTGGAGGGAGCCTCCAAGAGCTTTCTGTGTTAACTGAGACTGACGCTGACCATTTCTCACCAGTTCCCACAGAAGATGAGTACACGGATAAGGAGCTCAATACCGCTGATTATTTATCTTTACTGAGTCGGACTGCCAGTAAAACAGTGTCGTCATTTTCAGAGCCAGTGGAGGCAGGGGAGAATGACAGCTTAAATCAGTACTTCTCAGGGATTGGGAGTGCAGAGGACATATCAGTGTCTCAAGGCTCTCAGCCTTCCTCTGACACAGATGGGGCACACACTGCTACGGACAAACTTCTTCAGAAATCTTGCCAACGTGCCCACAGTTGCCTGAAGGAAACAGACAACAAAGACACAGATCGTTTTACAACAAACTGTGACTCAGAGAAGACCTGTGTGAGGTGTGGCATTTCATACAGGGAATCTCCCAGAAAGTGGAGCAAGCCCTGTTGGGCTGTGGCTGACAGTGTGTCCACCTCCTCAGAAACTGGATCCCATGCACAGTGCACCTGTGGCTTGAATTTTCTCTCTGCTGGTCAGAGCAATATAGCAAATGATCATGTTATGGAAGATGCACCTTCAGATAGTACCAACATGAAGTACCAGAACACAAACAGAAGCGCTTCAGGGACAAACAGCAGCACTTCAGACCTCCCTCCAGCATCTGGTAAGTCCATTAGGCTTGGGGTATGCTCAGTCGTATGGGCTTCTTCTCAATGCTAGCTCAGTGCTGTCCCAACGGGTCAGACTTGGGAGAAAGAGAGAAGAATAAAATGGTGATTTTTCACTTAATTGCCCTGAAGCTAATCTGAAAAACAAAACTGAAATGGTAAGGCCATTTGGTTTGTGTGAATCCTGCAAATAGCACGAGCGCTGTGAGGGACCATTGTCCTGCCCTGATCTAACCAGCAATGCAGAACCCATCTTCTGGCTGTCGCTGCAAAGGCCAGGCGATTCTGTTCCTGAAGGATTTTGGTGGTAGCAGATATGTGTGTTGGAGAAAACTTAGAAGGAGGTGACTATAGAGACAGAGAGGCTCAGTGAAGAAAGGATGCAAAGTGCCTGGGCGGACAATTTTCCATGCAGCAGTCTGCAGGCGCCTTTTGGCCATTAGGTCTAAGTCCAGTTGCATTTATATGGCGGTCAGTGAAACTCCAGCTGGAGCTGTAACCTGGTGGCCACAGCTGGGTCTAAGAGATTATCTTCAGTTTTCTGCTTTTAGCTCTTTCTCTTTGTTTTAACTTGCCAGGATGTAGGTGTTCACCTAAAAATAATTTCGTATAGACCTTGGTTCTTCATACACCAGCGCTCTCTCCCCTAAACAACTCTGAAACGTTGTCACCAGTTTACTAACTGAGTTAAATAGATGAAAATAAAAGCATGAAAGCTGTCAAAAACAGGGGGAAAGAAAATCCCTAAAGCAAAACTAGCAGGAGGGAAGTTCTAAGCCTTTTCTGGGTGAAACCTTCCTCCCTCAGACTTTTTTTTTCAGTATAAAAGCCTGCCATCTGCCTGTCATGTGTTATTAGTCATTTTAGATTATAATCTCTTAAAGTCAGATGCTCTGGTTTTTATTTATGTCGATGCATTGCCAGGCATAATGAAACCTTGGTTTTGACTGGGACGTAAGTATTGCTGTGATACACCCAGCAGTCATAAGCAGTTGCCCTTCTTTAAAACACTGTCATGCCTTAAAGTTTCTTACAGAGGCATTCCCGTCAGTCTGCCAAAGCCCAGAAGCAAAACTCTTGAAGGCCCTTTCCTTCTCAGCCATGTGGGAATCTGAAAGTGCGTGGCATTCATCTTTCTAAGAGCAGACACTGCTGCTGCTGCTTCGGTTTCCTGAAATCCTGACGTAGTTTCGCTGCCTGGTCTGTACAAAATTCAGCTGCAGTAAAGAGAGCGGGGATTATCTTCTTGTTGTCGTTGCTGGAAAGTGACTCTGGGGTAAAACTGAAAGTCAAGATGCATTTGGCACTGCAGAAGGATGGCTTTTCTTTATAAGTCTGACGCAAAGAGGAAGAGAAAATATTAAGGAACAACAGGGCAAAGAGGAGAGCTTGGATTTAAGTGATGCGCTAGCGAGTGCCATCTTAGATCTGCTGTGCAGTTCTCTACGTGGGATTTTAACTGGGCCTGTGCCTTCCTTACGTACAGGCTGTAGTGCCACCTGCTGAAATCTGAGCACACACACAGTGGTCCTAATTCGTCATTGTTTAGGCAGGTCTCCAGCAGGTACTGACCGAGCTGTGGGCAGTAGGGGTGTGGGTTAATGAATCTGTAGGTACGTTGGCTTGTTGGCAGAGGTGGTGTTTTCCTGTCCACAGAACAGCCGTGTCCCGCTGGCGATACCTGGCTGCAGGAGGAGTGAGAAGGGCTTAGCCGTAGCTTCCACACTGAGGCACCCCAGCCACGCTGGGGCTGCCTGTGGAGCTGCAGCACCATTGGTCATTTTTCTGGGCCTCGTGAAACGCCCAGATGCAATAAATGCACAGGCAAGGTGACTTTCTGTAGAGTTTCTCAGAGCAACCGAAGCCCCACAGTCATGCTAAGGCTGAATGATGCTAAAGAAGGTGGAGGAAAAATGGGAAACAAAAAGGCCACGGGTAATTCCATGAAGTTTTGGTTTTAGTTCCTTAACACTCAGAATGACAACAAAACCTGCAAGCATTGCCCATCCTGTGAAACAACCGTAGGGGACCACAGTAAACCTCCAGACAGGTGCCCCTTACAGGGGTTACCACCAGAGATGGAGGTAGGTCTTCAAGCACTCTTTCAAAGCCCCCAAGCCTGGAGGCAGTCAGAACATGAAGCGTTGGTTCACAACCACCTCAAGTCATGTGTAGGGCTATAGAATAGAGCATGAGTGCGGGAAGACTTAGGTGACTCATGATTAGGAATGGTTTTGCAGAGCCTTTCACTTCCAGATCCCGAACCAGCCCATTTTGGCAGCTCTTAGCACCTAGAGGTCATTAGATGGCTTAGAGAAAATTAATCGCCAGCATTGTTCTGGTTCTTAGTGAGTAATTGCCACATAAATTAATCTGTGGTAATTAATATCATCAGGTGATCTGAAGAGATCGAAATGCTGAAATGTTGCAGAGAATGGTGCCTTCCGAATGTGTCCCTTACACTTTCCGAGTTGGAAGCACATCTCTTAGCGCAACCCAGGGAGCTCATTGTGTGTCTTTTCTGTGCCTTTTGAGCCTCAAATATCCTTTTGTTTCAGCACAGCACCTTCAGAAAACAGTGAAGATTTGCCAGCCACTTTCAACTAAACACCATAAATGTGTTAATGTGTTGTGGGTTTCGATTCCATCCTCACTGTCACATATATTTCTAAATTCCTGCTCTCGTACTGAGTACTGGTAATTGTTTCTGCAGTACCTTCTATGAGTGACAGGCAATCTGCATAAGGAAAACCAGGTATTTTTGTACTCTTGGTATACCTAACAGTTTTATTGATGGCAAACAGCCGAACCAAATCAAACACAGGGGAAGCAACCAGCAGGGAAAGAACTCCCACAAAGAAAACTCTCAGTGACACCTCATGTTAATCCACAACACTTGGAAAGCAGGCAAAGAGCTAGCAGTGCAGCGGTTTAGCTAAAATAAACAGGCTTGCTAGAGTGGGGGGCTGTTAGAGAGACACTTGTGTGCTACCCAGCCTCAGTTATGAGCAGGCACAGGTCCTAACTCAGCACAGCTGGAGCCAGCACCCATTGCTGATGTACAAACATCACCCGTGGCCGCTGGAAAAGCAGCATTTCTCTGGGCTGGGCCATGCCCAGCTGCAGTGAAAATGGAAACATCTCAAGTGTTGACAAACGTAATGAGGAAAGGCATGAAATGTCTAAGAGGAGTCGGCTCAGTCTGCAAGTAATGATTAAGTGAAGCACAGCAGGAAAAGCATTTCTCAGGAAGAGTGGTCATAGCCTAGGAAGATTTTTATTTTTCACTTGGTTACTTTGGATTGTTTCAAACTGTTCCAAGTTTGTTAGTTTGCTGCTGAAAGCTTGTTCTCAATTATATTCTTTATGCTCCGAGGGAAGGCTTTTTCCCCAGAGCCTGGCCCTGCCGTCACTTGAGTCAGCGACCCAGTCCTTGAATGACAGAAAGGTTGAACTCATACTGAGAAGTCTCTAACCGCAGTCAGACTGACTGAAACCGTAACTCTGCTAGGTTGCTAACATACAGACTCTGTCTCTTCACCGGAGTCACCATATATCCATGTAAATCCATGAGGACACTAGGTGAGTACCAGTGGGTGTACCTACCTACGTGGAGGATCAGGACAGTGTGAGATAACCATGTAAGCTCCATGTCATTTGGACACTGTGACTGTGTGGTCTGATGTGAAGTCTTCCAGTATCCGTTCAGTTAGCCTGCTACCTAGCCTATGCAGGATTGGTTGTTTACCAAAGGGGAAAAAAGCTCAGTCTGGTGCCTGGGACAGTAAAAAATTAGATAAATAAATCTCCTAACTAGTAATAAAGACCCTTTCCTCTCAAAGCGGGGGCAGAGGCAGTTTGGGTGCAGCTTGTGCGTCAGGCAGCATGGGGAGCATGAGATGTTGGTGCTCTCTGCTGCTTCCCAGAGCACGAGTGAGAAGGAAAATGTTTCCAGGCTCCCCATGGGTGACAGGCTTTGTCCTGAGAAGGCAAAAGTGGAAACAATGAGAAGGTCCGGTGGAAGGTATTGATTATAAGAGCAACCCTGTGTCATGGGGGAAAAATAATGGAACAAGAGTAAAACCACCACAGCGGATTAAGTTTGCTGCGCTTAGTGTCAGTCTCACGAGGGGAAAATACTAATCCAGCCTGTCTTCTTTTCTCCCCGCCTCCTTCCCCAGGAAATGTGACTGGAAACAGTAACTCCACCTTTATCTCAAGTGGACAAGTAATGAATTTCAAGGGCGACATCATTGTTGTCTACCTTAGCCAAAACTCCCAGGAGGGAGCAACGGTTTCGGGGCCAACCGAGGAGAACGTGGGCAGCCCCGTGCAAGAGGAAAACCTCAGCCGCTGCGAGACTTTTGCCGGCAACGCCCAGCACTACAAGGAGAAGTGTGCCGAGCTGCAGGGCCCCTGCCCGGCAGCGGCGGGGAGCAGGGGGCCACGGTGGAACTCCGGATACCTGGCCCAGGAGCGGGGCCCGTCTTGCTGCTGCCAGGCCTCGCAGCCTGTGCAGGAGGAGGGGAAGCTGGGACACTTCTCGGAGAAAGTGTTGAACTGAGGCGAGCCGGTGTCCTTGCTGCGGGCCGGGGTGCTGCCAGGGCAGCCAGCCAGAGGGTGTGGGGCTGCTGGGAGGCTGCTGAAATTCCAGGTGTCGCGGCAGATTCGGAAACCGTTGCTGCCCATGGTGTCTCCTGGGAAATTTTACATCCGGAAAGGACCCTTGTGGCCCACGTGCCGGTGGTGTTGGGTGCTCTCACTGAGGAAGTTGCCGGTGGGGACTGGCGTATGGGTGAAGCCAGGCGTGCTGCCCCCATTGCAGAAGCAGCAGCAGAGCTCTCTCCCTCACTGGGCGGCAGGTTCCCTGCCTGCCGTCTGCTCCCTGGCACCTCTACCCTGCAAGTGGCAAAGGAGAGTTGAGGAGATTCTTCAGGCCAGGGAGTTTGTGAGGAGGAGAGCAGTGTTGCTGGCTGGGCGCGCAGGGCGCTCCTGGAGAGGGGGCAACATGGTAGAGGGTGGCACCCAAAGGGGCTCCTGAGCTCTGCCTCAGGGTTTTCTTTTTGCAACTAAGGTTTACCTATTTTGCTAGATCTTGGGCCTCCTCAGTGCCTCTGGTAGTGGAAGGAAGTGGAAGGAAACGGTGGCCACACCTGCTGCTCAGCCTAGTGCCGCTGCCGGCAACTGGGCTCCCCATGGGGATCGGGCAGGTGGTGTCAGCCCTTCCTGTCTTGCCCCAAGGGAGAAGATGCTCCAGTCTCAAACCAGCGCCAAAGCCAAGATCCTGTTTTTTCCCCTTATTAACTTGTGGGTATGAAGAGCTGTGACACTGCCCCAAGTGCATGACAACAGGCAGAACAGAGCTGATATGCCTTACTTTGCAAGCATATCAGATTAATCCTGAGCAAAGAGCATTTATAGTTTTGGACCCTGATTCACCTCTGCCTTATTGCACCTCACCAGGGGAATTCAAACCCCTTGAGATGAAAGTGAGGTGTCCCTGACACGCTGCTGCATAAATAACGTCACTGAAGACACTGAGCTGCTAGCGGGTGGAGGAAAGGCCTATGATAGCCAGCTGTGGACATTCCTGAGTGACAGGAGAGGGAGGGATTACCCAAATGTGGAGAATGTGGTCAAACAGATGTTCCTTCATCTGCCCAAACAGTTTTGTCATTCCTTCTTATATTTTCATTAATAAGCAGAGCTTTACTTAGGTGGCATGAAGCGGTTTTCAGAGCTCAGCCTGTCTGAGCTGAAATCAGAGCATAGCCATTGTCACAACTGAGAGCTGACAAGCAATGGCACCAAAGGGTTGGGTTTAAAGAACAGTAGTAGTTGTAGTAGTTAGAAAGGAGTCTCAGCTACTCAGATGGGTTTAGTTCAGGTCCTCTATCCTGCAGTCTCTTCCAGCAGCCAGAGTGGGGAGAGGTGTAAGGAACAGACTCGAGGAACTCCGAAGAGGAAAAGATAACATGTTTAATGATTTCCTGTCAAGGGATAATTCTCTGACACTCTCCTGCACGTGAGCGCTGCGGGAGGCTATCTTCAGTCTGAGCTTTCAGGAAGATCAGTGCTGTGTTTCCAGTCAGACAGAAAAGGGAACTAATCTGCCCTGATGAAAAGCATCTCTGGTAAGAAGGACTCCTCTCCAGAGGGGTTTTTAAAGTAGAGGGGTTCACCATGTAGCTGCTCCGTTGGCAGTAGTACTGCTCAGTGGGTGAAGAATACCTATAAAGCTGACAAAGTGACCACTGTGTCATGATGAGCTTCTCATCTATAACACAAACAGGAGAACAATTCTGTGTTATTTATCCGTCTGGCATATAAAATTCAGTGCAGACACGCCAGACTCGCTCTTGGGTGGCTGGCAAAAATGCCCTACAATCAGCCAGTCTCCCTTTCACCTCTGCACTGCCTTCAGAAAACTAGATCGTCCTAGCCTAGACTTGGCCAGGCTGGTAGGTTGTTCCATCAGTGATGGCCTAAGCTACCTCTCCTTCTTAGAAGGTGTGTTTCATGAGGCTCTTTTATCTGTGATATTCTTTTGTCTTTCCTCCTGGATCCTTTAACAACCTCTTTCTAGCCTCTTCTGGCCTAATTTCTTGGCATTGGTACACTAGGGACAAGGAAGCAGAGCCACCATCATGCTCGTACAAAGGTGGTCCAGGTATTTTCCCAATTCATTTTTTTAATTCATGTTTTCCTGGAAAGCATTCAACCAGCCTCACTTACAGGGCAGGAGGGACTGAATTCTTGCCTTTGGCTCTGGGTAAACTACCTGTCTGCAGGTCTGTCGTCTCCTTCTCCCTCTGCAGCTTCTTTCTTCCTGCAGTTTGTATCTGCCATCAGAAAGCAGGCACAAAATCATGATTTCAGAGAAGACAATGGGAAGTTTGCTGCATATCCTCAGTGAGGACACCTTTTTCACTCCCTGAATCACAGAATCCTCCTGAGCAAGGATTGAAACTAGGATCATCAGCAAGCAGGAGAAATAGGTCATAATGATTTCAGCACCGTGGCTGCTCCCTTAAGGGAAATGCAGTGTGCCAATAGATCTGATTCTTTGTCTTCCTCCGGGGTCTAACCAAAACTGAAGAAACCATATCACGCTCATTGGCGTGCCGCATGTTCATAGAATCTCCTGAGTTGGAAGAGACCCGTAAGGATCATCAAGTCCAGCTCATATTCCCTGTGTCTCTGCCTGGTTGCTTAGACATGGACCCCAAAAAGAACTTCTTTATCCTTACAATTTCATTTGCTGTGTCACTTTGGAGGTGGGGGCTGGTTTTTAACATCCATTTGTACACCGGGGCCCTATGCACTGGGCACTAATTTGGAGGCTTCTGGCTGCTATTGTAATACACATAACTGATGACAATAAAAATCTTACAGATCTACTTGAGTGAAGGCTTTATACAAATTAATGAAGAGAATTCAATACATTCTTATACACCCGTGTTCATTTTGGCAATAAACCACCCCAAAACAGTGAGTATAAAACCATTCCTGGTTAGGTTTTTATCACACTTTTTGCATGTGGAGTTATTTTAACAGAAAGCGCTTCCCTTCCCCAGTATGTGCTGCTCTATTGCACAAGTGCCTCCACACACACACATGAAACCCAACAGGAGCTCTTGGAGATGTGGTGTGGGCAACGCTTTCCTACAAAGCCCTGGGCACTCCTTCCAACCTGTTCCTGAAGCTGCCTCCAGCACAGCACCCGGTTTCACAAGTCCTTCAGTCCGAGGAGTCACAACATGCCTGTTACCCACAGTGAGTACAGGAGGTGCTCTGGAAACGCAGCTGCTTCGGGCCTGGAAGGGCAGCAGCAATTCTGCATATAACCACAGGACAACGAGGAACAGTCTTTTGCTCAAGGGCACTGGAGCTGCCCTTCTTGTCCCCATGGAAACGATATGGAATTAAAGATGAATATAGGCAATAGCTGCGATTGATCTGCATACTGTGCTATGCATTCACACAGAGATGGGAAACCACTCTGCAAGCTTTACAGCACACCTGGGAGTAGCATCACTAAAATGTCTTAAATTCTTCCTGGCCGTTCAGGTTCGTGTCCCTTTATGGTATTGATGGTATCTGAGCAGCTACACCCCTGTGTCTGTTACAAAACAGAATGCTGCTGAAGGATGTCTTTGTGCTCATCAGGTATTGAATAGAGCTGTGGTTTTATCAGGTGTCTACACTGAAATTAGGCAGAAGTGCTGCCTCCCCACCACCCTTAAAAGCCATCGAGAGCAGTTGGAGAATTCACTTCTGCCAGCACGTGATACTGGACGTGGTAAGATGGCTGCAAATTCTTGGTGTGGAAAAGTTACTTCTGGAGTAGGTAATGTGTGTCATTAACAGGCACTTAGAGATAGACACTGGCAAACTGGGGTGTACTTGACTGAGCTGTCCGAGGTTTCTTGCGAGGAACCCTGAACTGCTCCAAACCTTGTAAGCTGGTTTCCCAAACCTCCTTCCATAAGGCCATTGCCCTGCTCAGTCCATCGGGGATGCTTTTGGCCCAAAAGGCAGGTGCCAGGGCAACCACTCCACAGCCTGCCCAGGGTGCTGCTTTGCAGCACTCACACTTGGAGATACAGGCACCACATAGCTCTGCCTGGCAGCGTTTGGCTTATGAGTCGTCCCACCCCCTGCCCTGCCCCACCCCCCCACCCCCCAGCCCCCAGATGCGAAATGTTAACGATTCCCTTTGGCTGAGTTTCAGTGGGATCTCTGGGAAAAACCAAGCTGGTAAATCCTGTGGCAGTCAGTCTGAAGCAAGGGCTGCATGATCACAGGTTGCTGATGGGAAGGAGTCCCACTTTAGGCAAAAAGATTGCTGTGGATTGCGTTTCTCTTCTCTGTCCCTTGCCTGGTGCTGTCCTGATGTCCAGAATGAAGAGTGAGTTGCTGCTACACAGCAAATGGTTTCTCCTAGACCTCCACCATGTGACTCTGTGCTGTGGTAGCAGTCACGTTGCTGAGTGGGAAGGTTGATTCAGATAAAACCCCCCTTGGTTAACGGTGCTACTTTACATGTGATTGCTGAGCCTGGGTTGAAAGAGGCAAATCAAAAAGCAGCATTTCTCCCCCCAAATCCAGAGGAGGAGCTGCTGTAATTGCTGTGGTGTTGCTGATTGCACATGGTATCTTCACCTGAGGAGATGGTGCAGGAGAAATTCTTCTCCTTCCTTCTTTTTTTTTTTTTTTTTCCTGTTCTTGGAAGGGCTTTTATACCTTCTTATTTCCTTCCCACTTGCACCACCTATGGGATGATTTACTTGAGCTGAATATGTGTTATTTTTGGTCTTTGTTAGGCCTTCAAACCCTTTCTACCCAGCAAGAGAGGCTGTGCTCCCAGGTAGTCAATACGTCATTTTCACATGTACCTTCAAAGGCCTCTGCTGTCATCTAGTGTTTGTACCCTTGGGGCTCCCCACGAGGTACCATCCCCCTTGACAGACCCTGGCAAGTTACCTGCATTTCCCATTGCTCTTACTTCAATACTCTGGTTGCCCAGTTTTGCCTCCTGCAAGGTGTCAAAGCTGGTGGTGGCTGCCAAGTGATGGTGTCATCGCTGCAGCAAGGCCTATACCAGCCCTCCGGTCTTGCCTTCAGGCCCTCCAGCACTCTTGTCCCACTGTCAAACATTTGTTATGTTTTTTGGGGGGGGGTTATTGTAAAATGTGAGCGTACATGGGCACAAACATAGGAAAAATACTTCATTACTACTCTCTGTGGCTTACAAACAAGGCAATAAGAGCATAACATTAAGGAACCATGTTGCAGGGGATGAGTATAGTCAGTGTGTCCGATCAGATGTGTTTTGATGCTGCTTTCTCCTCTTCTTTTGGCTAGCTGGATGATGTTCCTTTGTGGTGAGCCCTACGAGCTCACTCCTTCGCCTGCCTGGCCGCTTGATCCATCGGGCACTAGCTGCTGTGTGCCTGGAAGTTACCAGGTCTGTCACACCTTGTGTTTCTCTTGGCAGGCTCAGATTTCTATACATTATATGCAGATGATCGTACACAAAATTGTTCCTGATTTCAGCTTCCCAGGAAACCATTAGAAAGGCCCCAGAGGAACTCAGGAATGTTGGGTAATGCCTGTACAAGCTGGACATACGCAAGTCAATGGGATTTAGCAGAATGCATGTGAGGCTGCAGAGAGGGTTGGCTTATGTCACCACAAAGCCACACTTTGTATCTTTGATAGGTCACGGAGTTATGGGGAATTCCCATCTGACTGGAAAAGGGCAACTACTACATCCATCTACAAAAAGGGCAAAAAGGGTTTGGGAAATTACAGATGAGTCAGCCTCACTTGAGTCCTGAGACAGGGGAGGGTTAGGTTGGATATTAGGGAGAGATTCTTTACTGAGAGGGTGGTAGGGCCCTGGAACCAGCTCCTCAGGGAAGGGGTCTCAGTCCCAAGCTTGGCTGAGTTCAAGAAGCATCTTGACGATGGACTCAGTCACATGCTCTGACTTGGGTGGCCCTGTGTGGAGCCAGGAGTTGGACCTGATGATCCTTATGGGTCCCTTCCAACTCAGGAGAGTCTATGATTCTCTGAAGCTATTTTCAGGCACGAAGGGAAAAGCTAATGGGAGAAGCCAACACCTTCTTCAGCTAACTCAACACTCTCCTGCTTTCAGCAGCTCATTGTTTGCTTTGTCCTGTTGCTACCATAGAGACTTGGGAGGCTGACCTTTCTCATGAAGTTCAAGGCAAAGAAGGCCTTTTCCAAAACAGGAAAGTCTTCAGATTTCCCCAGGTCACTTGTAACTAACTTGCCAGCCTCACTCAGGCAGGACACACTTTTTCCTTGTCCTCCTGCTTGCTAACATACATCAGTATCTTAGAACTTTCTTGCTACTGTTGACATCTCTTGCAAGTTTGGGCTCCAGCTGGGCTTTAGCCTTCCTCCCTGCATCTCTGCACGCCCCACTGGTATTGCTGTGTTCTCATTTGGAAGCCTGTTCCCTCTTACATCTCTCCCATGTTCCTTTTTTGCATCTCAGTTCTCTCAGTAGCTTACTGTTTAACCAGGCTGGCTTCTAGCTGTGTCAGCTCCTTTTCCTACTTAGGTGGATGGACTGCTCTTGTGCTTGGAGACACTGTCTCTGAAAGTCTCCTAATACAATACTCCTAAGCACCTTTGGTTCCCAAGGCAGGCTCTTCTGGGATGCCTCCTAACAGCTCCTTGAGCAAGTTAAAATCTGCTCTTACAAAGTTCTGGGGCTTTATTCTGGTACTTACTTTCCTCACACCCCCTAGGACGTTAAACTCTATGCTCTTAGCACGGCAGCAAAGGCTGCCATAGCGGACACCCACCACAAACACGCCCTTGATGGTGACACCTCTGATTGTGACCCAGAGACAGTCAGCTGACCTGCCCTCTTGTCCATGTCTTCAAAAGACTCATTTACATAGAACATAACCCCTCCTCCTCGTCCATCTTTTCTGTCTTTCCTCAAAAGCCTACAAGCTGTCACTTCTGTTCTGATAGAGCTATTCCCTCAGCCAGTTTCTAAAACGACAGGAAAAAAAAACCCACCCAAATTTCATTGCATTCCCTGCTGTTGTGCTTTTCTCTGGCCACAGGTCTGAAAGCTTCATCTCGTGCCCAGGGATGGGCCAAGTTTCTCACCTGTAGGAAGGGGAGGGTGGGAGGCAAGGATGGGAGCTGGTACAAGGAGGAGGGGCTGAAAGGGCTGTGCGCCCTCTTCTCGCTGCCCTGTGGGGCTGGGGGGAGAAGACGAGAAGACAGCAACTTGCTGCTGCTGGAGATGACCCCTGGCTGCCCCTCAAGCTGGGCAGCAGCATCCTGGGGGCTTTGCTCAGCACTTCGTGAAACCTGGGTCCCCTCTTTCCCGCAGGGGAAGAAGCAGATGGCAAGTGATCCCAGGTTTCCATCTGATGAAATCAGCCCCGTGTGCGTCTCAGAAAAAATCAGCATGTGCAAAATGAAGGGAAATTGTCCAGAGGCAGCACAGGAGGACCAACCATTTCAAATGCAGAATCCACTGCCCTAATAGGCTGTCCCTGTTGTTCTTCACCACCTCTTAATGGCAGGCTATTTAAATGTAGTCCCGATTATTTGAAGCACCTTAAATGAGGATTTAGAAGGTGTTTTTCAGCATGCGGGCCTGCTGTTATGGATCTCAATTACTTAGTCTTTCTGAAGCCGTCTGCTTGCTTTATTTTCTCTGGTTTTGATCAGTTCTAACACTAATTTCTCTCTCTTTTAGTGTTGCAGGTGCTTCTTAAGCACAGAAGTTCTTGCTCCCTGTGGGAAATACAAAACCCCATTTCCCCAAGGATATTTGCTTTGTGTATCATTTTGGTTCTTCATCGTTTTGGGGTGATTTGGTTGGGTTTTTTTTGAAGCTTAGCTGGTGATAAATGAGCAAGACAACAGATGGTAGAGCTCATGCTATAACACAGAAAATTTTTCTTTAACAAGAGTGTCCACTTAAAAATGCAGCTGCCTGCTGGTGCACGGCCAAATTTCCTCCAGAGAACGCCCTTTGAATGTATCAGAGAATGGGACGGATGCAAGTGGCTCTAATGACCGTCTCAGCAGGCTGCTCGTAAATGTTTCCTGCAACCCCTGTTCTTTTCATCCTCACCCCGTGGATCCAAGTCGTCTGCTGGATGGGCGACACTTTGTGGATCCATTAGAAGCCTGTCCAGTTCATCATCTTCACTTCCACAGATAATCATCACCAGGGTTTTGTCCCCTTTGCCTGAAAAGACGCTCCAAGTATGATACAGAGAGGCACATAAACCCACTGCAACGCTTAGGTTATGTCAGTCAGGCCAGCCTGGTGACATGGTAAGTCTGTTCCCTTCACAGTCACATTCTTTGTCAGGCCCTGATCAAGTCTACCACACTACATGCTTTCATCTGCCTCGTAGTAAATTTTGCAGCTGGTGCTTTGTTGATGAAAAAAAATAGAAATTAGTATTTTTGTTCTTCTTTAGGAGGGGGTGGAACTTGAGGAAAAACAAACTCAATAATTCAGTCCTGTTAACCATTTTAAAAGTCTTGAAGACTTGTTTGATTTGGATCTCCATGTTTTGGTGCTGTGACAGTAAGCACTCTTACGTGCCACCATTTTGTTCCCTCACAACATAAGTTTTTGTTCGGGTGAAGATGAATGAAGGGCAGGATTGCTCTAAATTCAAGATGGAGCTGGTTTCAAAATACAAATCTCATACGGTTCCTTTACTGGATGGTTGGACACACAAATCTTTGCCCTGCTTTATTGTGACCAGAAAAATCCTCGCTGCGGGGACTGCAGTACCACTGACATGAGTCCCTTGGACTTGATGCAAACCAAATTACAGCACCAACCTCTTTACCTCATGTCTGAATAGCAGCAGCTGGCTGTGTTTCAACCAGCAAAGACACACTTGGGTTTGGGCTCTTCTTTTATTTTACTTATTCTTTTAAGCTCTGGTCTTCTTTCCCTCTCCTAAGCTTATCATTCCTTTTGTGGTGTAAATATAAAGGTCATGGTTTGCAGTACGGTGGTGACTCATTCTCATGTTGGAGCAACGTGATCAAAACGGTGATACACCCGGAGTGGTGTGGATCCCTGTGGCCAGCGAGCGTGAAGACTTCCCTCATGGATGCTCGCTATCTTGAGCAGTGCCAGCATCAGGTATGCTTGCTTGTGGACTTCTGGCTGTGTGCAAGAGCCAAGAAAATGCTTTTAACCTGCCAGCGCTGTCTAGAAATAAGCAGCTTACTTTTTGCCATTGGGTAGATGCACATAGCAACCTTAGAAGCCCTGTTTATGTGCATACATGGGCGACTAGATGATGCCCAGCATTTAGATAACTCCTCAAGGTTGGGATCAACCGAGCAATCCCTCCGGAAACACTGTGGTGTCACCTATAGCTTTGGCTGCCTGGGTAGCATGTGAAGGTGCCAACACTGACTCTTAAGGCATGGAGGCAGGGAAGTCAGTACTTTGTGGTTGGCTTATCGAGCCTCCAGCCTTTGCAACCTTCCCTCAGTCCACCTGCGAACCAGATGTTTGAAAATTGCTAAATCTGGAGTTGCTGTGGTGCTGGCTGAGCTCCCCCTCGACTGCCCCTACCTGGCACGGCAGATTTCTGTGCAAGCCCTGGCCTCCTTCTGTTTCCCCAGACTCCACCTATACCACAGGGGTGTGTTGGTTTGGGAGGCAGGGGAACAGCACCAGGAGGAAAAGCAAGGGGGGAAAAAAACCCACCCCAACACCTCAAACCACAGAAAAACTCCTCTGACGTCAGCGTGGTATATGCACTGTGCTGTGCAGCTGTGCGGGTTACCGCCGCTCTCACGGCCCAGGTTTTCTCACATCAACTCCCGCACCCCTTCCCACCCCTCCTCTGCCCAGACTGAGGCCTACTCAGGCCTCGCCGCCCGCTGCCCGCCTGTCCTCGCCCGGCTGCCGGCAGTGGCCGCTAGATGGGGCCCCGGGAGAAGCCCGGCACGGCGGCAGAGGCTTGTACAGGCCGTACAGGGGGAGGAAGGGGGTGGTGTGGGGGTGTGTTTAGCTGCCAGCCCCTTTCTCCAAAGGAAAAGTCCTGTATGACCAAGCCTGCCCTGAAAAATAATCTGAGGAGGGGAAAAACCGCGGCGTCCTACGGCAGCACTGTGCTACATGTCGTGTGCTCTGGTGCTAAGTCTTTGCACAGCTCAAGCCTGTATTCCTCCTGTTTTCGGGCCACCACGTACACAGAGAACGAATTATTCCCGTGCTCCTAAAAAATAAGTCCTTTAATCTCTTTTCACCCATGGACCAGTCCTTAAGTGAAACATCCAAATTTCATGCCAAAAGCCCCCAAGGGGTTGCTGTCACAGAGGTCTATAAAGATGGTAACTGGGATTCCTCGAGGAAATGTAAAGAATATAGACATAAACTGGAAAAAAATGTACCTAAACCCCCTTTAGCTCCTCTGAAATCCTTTATCCCCACTGGGGATAAACAGCCACGACGAGTAATGCAACCGAAATTGGAATGGGAGGAATAATAACTTATGAACAGATGCTGATGGTCTTAAAATGAGATCTTATCAGCCGTCAAAGTCAGTGGGACCTTGGGCTGCGCACACACAATGCACATAATTATGTATTTTATCAAATGAATAAACTCAGGAGCTCAGCGAGCTGGGCTGCAGCCAGCACTGTGTGCCACTCACTAATATGCCTTACAAGAACAGACATTCAATTAGTAGAAAACAAAATCTGAAGAGGAAATGATTGGTTTAATCGGTCCAGTGCCAGCTAGAAATTAAACCTTTGAAGTCAAAGACTGTTTTGTGCTGGTATTAAAGCTTTCTTATCTGACTCTTGTCCTGCGGGGGCAAAGAATGGCCTCCATTCGAAATCCTTTCCTAGAGGTCTTCTCATTTTTGAGCTGCCTTTGAAATTAGATATTCTGGAAACCCACACACACTTCTTAAGAGAGAGGAAGAATCCCTGAAATTTACTGTATTGAAAATTGCAATATGGAAGTGTTTTTTGCCTGTTGAGTCTGACCTGGACATACTTCCCTGAGGTGAGAATCACATACTGTATAATAAGCCAAACACAAACAGAGCAGTTCCCTTTCTAACTACCCTAGCTTCTGCACTTTTGAGTCCAAATGATGACACTTAAAGATGGAATACACTTGTGTGCATTTTCCCGTTGCCATTTCTGTAAAATATGACGCATAGATAGAATTTAGCTTATATGCGAAGAGTATACATCTATCCTAAAAAGGAAAGCATTAATGTAATGTTGTTCATTTGTAAATAAAAGACTCCTTTGAGACAACCTTTGAGGTCCCTTCCAACCCAAACCAGTCTGTGATTCTATGATTCTAATGCAGCTACTAGAAAATGTTAATTTTTAAGGCAAAAGTTGGCAGCCTAGTAATAAGCTGTTAGACTTCATTGCACTAGCAGTGTTAAAAATAGTAGAATATTTGGTTTTGAATTCAAACTTCATTGAAAAAAACTTTTGCCTACAGTAGCTTTTAACAAAGCAGAGGTTTTACATATGTTCATATGTTGGTTTGAGGCTGGTGAGCCTCAAACGATTGGTGGCCACAGAGGAGTCTGGCAGGACAGAAGATGAAACGGTGACACAGGGGGAGAGCCATCAGGCACCCCAGGGGAAGCAGAGGAAAAGGTAAGTTACCTGATGGATGAGGACATGAAAGGCTGAGGAGCAGCACTATAGAGGACAAGGAATTAAGGTTTGGGAGCAAGAAGCAGCAAACAGAGAAGGAAGTCAATCCAAACACAGTGGTCAAGTTGTGCAGCAGCGTGCCTCAAAGAGAGAAAGGGTGATGAAATCCAGTTTGGGAAGATGGATAAACAGGGCGATGGCCAGAAGGGCTTCTTTGGCCTCAGCGAAGCTGACATGGGCTGCAGTGGTTGTTCAGGCCTCCATTTGATATGTCCCTCAAGATCAGTGCTCCTGTAGGAAGACAAGCATTTCTGCAGTCTGTCTGCCAAAAAGAGGAGAAACTTTACTGGTGGGAGCAGCAGCAACAGCACATCCCCTCGGCTGCATGGCTGTGCCCAGCAGTGGGTCTCCAGGTGTGTCCTCCAAGAAGCAGGAGCACACTGGGCAGCACTCACAGAATCATAGAAGGGTAGGGGTTGGAAGGGACCTCGAAAGATCATCTAATCCAACCTCCCTGCCACAGCAAGATCACCTAGATTTGGTCACACAAGAACATGTCCAGGTGGGTTTTGACTCCACGACCTCTCTGAGCAGCCTGTTCCAGTGCTCTGTCACCCTCACCGTGAAAAAGGCTTTTCTTATGTCCACGTGGAATGTTCTACGCTCCAGCTTGCACCCTCTGCCCCTCTCCTATCATTGGATGTGAAGTGTGACCTTCATTGAAGGTGTGACCTGGTTACACCACACTTGGTTGCAGAGCACACTATCTCTTCCTCCACTATACAGCAAGCCACCTTTAAAACAACCAACCAACAGCATGTACATCACTCACTGAGCCAGTCACACCCCACTGCATTTTGGGGCCCCCTTGCTCTGGCTGAGGAGGATGGGCCCTGTGCACATGGGCACCACCTGAGATGCTGCCATGCTCCTCCTCTAATACAGTCAGTTTTGTTCAGAGCCCGTGCAGCTGTCACTGCAGACCACCACGCTTTCCTGTATAAAAGGAAAGGAGGTGTCTTCAGTTCTGTTTCTTGGCTTCTTTGTGTTCAAACGAGTTGTGCAAAAGCCATGTCCCATCACACAACGCCCAGGCTCCTTTTCTGCCTCTGTAGACTGAAGTGGGGCTTAATGTCCCAAATATCAGGGCATGTCCAAACCACTGTGAACTGCACTACAAAGAAAAATGCCCAATCTCGGGGGTATAGCCTTACTTCACCCTGCTCCTTGAGAGACAGCTCATGCCGAGAGCTTAAACCCTCATCCCACTAGAATACTACCTTATTCATTGAGTTCTGAGAAGACTTCAGCTTTCTTCTGTCTCTCCCCATGCTAGTTTACAAGTCAGCTGTGAAAATTACAGTTCCTTTCACAAAAGCTTTTGCCACAGACCTCAATAGACATAAATGAAGTAATGACAGCTCCGCTACTACGGAGGAAAGAATCAATGTCACTTTTCAGATTAATGGTGAGAGATGTGTGTCTGCAGAGAGCGAGCCTTGGAGGCTCTCTTTTCCCTCCCTAAACAGGGGTCTGATTAGAGCTGCTTATCCCCTGTTAAGACTGACACAGTACCAGAGGGGTTACGTGCCACACAGGGCTCCTGGAATCGGAAAGCAGCTGAAATACGGCGCGTTCCCATCGAAACCATTAGGTGTTCTGCACCCAGCAGCGCTGCTTGTGCGAGCGGCTCCCGTATGAATTTTGGGACACGTCAGGAAAAATGCTCCTCTAAAGGCCTCATGAAACTGAAGTCTGTAAAAAAAAGGCGGCCATCATGTTTCCTCACCTGAAATTTTTGCTCCTCTGCTGAACACCAGCTGTGCTCACAGCCCTTCTGCCCCACCTGCCTGTGGCAGGAACCATGTCATCACCTGTCTTCTGCTGCTGCCTCCAGGGTTACAGTGTTAACATGGCAGCCTGGGGATAGCGAGGGAATCACCTCCAACAGTTTTACAGGAAAGAAAGATCTAAAGAGGGGTTTGAGTTGTTGAAAGGGACTTCTGAGAGGTTTCTGTCTGGCTTAAGATTGCTTCTCTGCTTTCTGGTTAACCCACAGTGACGCTCACTGTTTGACACGCAGTGATGTCTCACGTATGTGCTGTTTAACACAGCGCGATGCACCAGTGTTCTGGTGGACCATGTCCCCTGGAACAATGACTTTGCTCCTCTGTGCCAAACCGATGTGGTATGACCCCATTCCCCTATCTACCCTCTCAGTTCAAACATTGCCCAGGTAATAGTACCTGAACTGCAGATGGTGGAGGTGGGCTTGCTGCACCACTCTTGAGGGGTCCTGGACATCTGGTGTCCATTGGGTAGAAGAAGGTGGTAATTTTTCTGAAGTATCTGGCAAGGTCACCGTGTTTTCAGAAGGTCTTGCTGCTTAGTCCCATTTGCATCCACACAAGAAGAGATAAATTATCTAGCAGGTAATTTAGATGAACTCTGAGGGCTCTGGTACCCACACAGCCCTGTGGTACCCTCGCAGTCCTGCTTGAATCTGATTATGCTTTTGACATTCATACTTCCTCTGTAGATTAAGGTTTTGCAGCCCTGACCTATATTCATTCAGCCAGCAGCCTCAGCTCTTCAGCATCATGTACTTGTGATTAACCCTCCGTCAGTGGCTTGCAACCCCATAATGGAGTGGAGCATGTACCCCAACTCTTGGCTGCCAGACCTTAAACAGAGCCATTGCTGCATGACCGAGCTTCAAGGTAAGGTTTCAGCCAGTGATGTGGGGTGACCAAGGAGTTGGCACATGGTCCTTCAAGGGACTGTGGTGTAGGTACAAAAAGGAATGGGCGCCCAGGCAGGAACCTCCTAGATGGCTTTCACAGCAATCTCCAGGGATTTATAGTGCATCGTCTGTGTAAAACTATTTCCCTTTCTTATGTCGTGCACTCCCCATGTTTTAATTTGCTGAATATTCCCTATTGGTGTTACAGAGCAGGAACAGGAGGAGCTCCTGGTCTCCCTTCTCCAGATCCTTTCTCATTTCCCATGCTTGCCCTCAGGTCCCCTCCTAGTTTTCTGCTCCCTAAAGAATACAGCCTCACTCCTTCAAATCTCTCATTGATTGAAAGGTTTCTTATTTGATATTTTTTATTAATTTCCTCCAAGCCTCTGTGATACCTTTTCTAAAATCTTTTGACCGGTGAATACACAATATTATACCTGAGTCTGCCCCGTGCTCAGTCACTTCAAATGGTCTTAAAATCTTTTTTTTTCTTTTTTTTTTTAACTTGCAGCTCATTCTTTGACGTTCCTAAGGTGTTGCCAGCATTTTTGATAGCGCACTGAGCAATGATGTTCACTTTTCATCGCTACCTGGGTCGCTGTGCGAAATTGCCGTGGTTCATTTCGAGCCCGTAAGGTGCTTGGAAATGCTCTCCCTGCTCCTCCAGCGTGTATTGCTTTACATTCCCCAAGACTGAATTTCATTTCTGTTCATCTAACTAGTTCATGTGGCTGAAGATAAATAGCAAAGAATTCCAAGAGAGCAATTTGCTGGGAGAAATGCAGCCCTAACGTTGCTTGCCAACTGGTGTGTTTAAATGAGGAAAACTTCCTAAGGAAAACAAAGCTCTCCACGCAGGCTTCACTCCAGGAGAATGCTGAGGTGAAAAGGTGGGGACCTTCTGGTTTAGACACTCAGATTTCATGTGTAAGCAATGTAACAAGGCACAGTGCCCTTTGTGGTCAGGATGACAGTGTGAGCCAGGGTTGCTGACTGGTGCCTTTCATTTGCAGAGCTGGGGCTGGTTAGCGACCCTAACACCCCCATCCTAGGGGTGTTTGTAACAGAATGCATCAGATGGAGCGGTGGCGCTGGCTTCCTTCTGGAAGTGTCTGTAGCTTTGAGTCAAACAAGAAATGAAGGCTTTGAAACTTCCTGCCTGGGAATAATCCCGGTGAAGGATATTCAGACAGCATGTGGATCCAGCATTTCATGCGGATTTATTAACACAGCTTCCCCTGCAAGCCAGAAAAGAAGTCAGACAGACATTTGGGGCATAAACATGTCTTTCTGGCAGTCTTGGATGGCTCGAATCTGGGAACACCCACTCCTCCCTACTGTCTAGAGCAAAGAGGTCACCAAGATGTTGCAGTGTACTTTAAGGATTTTCTGCAGGGATGAGAACCCACCATACACAGCCTGAAAGCTGCTCACCTTCTCACATGTTAACTAATTATTCGGAAAGGCCCCAAAATAATCAGTAAATGACAGTTGGGCATCATCTTCTGATCTGTTTTGTGGCACTATGGTTCGTTACATCACTAAGGAGTGGTGTCAGTTGCGCCATGGAAATGGTGATATTTAGGATGTGAGCATGTTCAGGTCCACAGTGATTCTGTTCACCACAATCTCTTCTCCTCATATATCCCCCTCTTTCATTAGAAAACTGGGGAGGACAACCTGTAGCTCCCAGCTCCTTCCCTTTTTTTAGTTGCAGGGTAGGGTGGGGACGGGATGGCTTGCTGTGAAAATGACTCCAACACAAACACCAGGCATCCCCCTGCAAGCATCCCAAGTATTACTAATGCACTCTGGCCAACAGTCCTGCTGCAAGCAGGTGTAGAAGGGGCAACGCACCCAGACACTTACACCCAGACACTTACACCCAGCCTCATGCCGGGGTATCCTCCTGCCACGGCCGCCTTTGCCAGCCGCTGCCCCACGGCGCTGTTGTACCTTCTGCACCTGACTCAGCTTCACAGAAAAGCTATTTTAGAGCCTGCCAAATTCAGTCATGTTGATCTATTTCTTATCCCTCTCCCTGTAATATCTAGTTGCCGTAGTTACCTCATGTATCTAAGGCAACCAGATGTTACAGACGGAGGCACTGAAATAGCATCAACAAGTGCAAAAATTGTTTTAACTAGTTTGCTGGAGTTAAGTGGCTCGGGGCTGTTGCCTCTCAGCTTTGTAATATGCCGCCTCCTCTGATCAAACCTGCCACCTGCTCCCACCTTCCTCCCTGGGCCCTTCAGGACTCCCCTTCCCCTGGAGCCATGGCTGGGGAACTGCCTGACCATTTGAATCAAGGATGTACTTCTGGGGCCACAACATATTGGAGGATGCAGGAGTGGGGGGCGGGGGGTGTTTACAGTTAGTGTAGGGCTGGAGGTGATGACCTGATTGTATTCATTTTGGGAAAAAATCCGCTCGCTAAATGAGAGAGTTTTATCTCATTATCTGGTTTCATGGAGTAGGAAAACTTGTAAGTCAAATGGCTTTCATTTTCTAAATGCTGTCCCATGGAGTGCCCGCTGACTCTGAGACATCAACAGTATTCCCATTTTCAGAGGTAAGTTTGGCAAACTGAAAATACTAGGCATAATACTAATCCCTATTCTCATCTGATTGAGGATCCCACTGAGTCAAAGAAAAGGAAAATGTTTCTTGCATCTGGTTATTTGCCTTTATAAAAGGGCAGCTGCTCCTGATAGCCTGACAAGTTGGAAGGCCAGGACGAGACTCCCCACAGGTACACTACGGCACACGGGAGGCACTGGAAATGGGGGAAGCACAAGCTGCTGCAAGAATTAGAAGTGACAGCAACTATGAGTGCCCCAGACTAACTGTTCTAGGATAACTACTCTGGATGAGTAATATTTTCAAGCCGTGAGCCAGCCCCAAAGGGAAGTGATTTCCCAGGCATTAGGGCTCTGTGCGGGTCACCCCACTCCCAAAGATCAGCATGCGGGGATGGGTATGTGTGCCCTCCCTGTCCTTCCCTGAAGCCACACGACAGGATGGAGAGGCTCCTGTGTGCCAGGTCACCTCAGAGAGAACATACCCTTTGCCACATGATGGGTGGGAGTTGTGTCACCAGACTGCAGTCAGAGGTGTCCCCAGAAACACTCAAAGGCCTTTTTTGAGCACCTGAGCCCCCATAGTTTTCCTCTGTGCTGTACAGGCAGCTTTGCTCCCAGGAAGCACACATGGGCAGAGCTGCTGCTTACCTGATTCCAGCTCTGCCTCGCCAGGGGGTACTTGGAGGAGGCAGGCAGCTGCCATGCCACAGGGAGACCCCAGAAGAAAGACTCACTCCCTTGATGAGAGTGAGATGGGAGCAGGCTGGCTGAAGTTCATCAGCTCTGAGCTTTGACAGATTTTTATGTGCCTAAATTAGTTTTGGTTTAAACATGGAAAATGGGGGGGGGAGGGGAATAAACCCAAGCTGGGAAAGGAATAGCTGAGCTGTGTAAAGTTTTGTGGGGTTTTCTATTTTAAATAATGTGTGATGGGAAAAGAAGGGTTAAACAGATGGAAAACTGCTAAGCTAACCATAGGTGTATTACAGGGAAAAGTAAAATCAACTCTCTAAGGTGCTGCCTTTATTCCATCAGGAGTTTCATCTTACAGCTGTTGTCTTCTAACTCCCTCCTATTTTCAAAGGCTCCAATTTCCATGGGAGGGCCCAGGGAGGGCTCCCAAGCAATTAATTTCACATGGCAGAAACACCTTCTGCTCAAGGTTGTAAAAGCACAGGCTAGTCCTCACACTCTTCCCAGACACCTTTCTCAGGAAGGTGTTTGGCGTTATATTCGTTTTAAACCTATAATTAGTATAACTTACACCCTGAACCTCTTCCAGGTTAATTCATTGAATTCTCCCAAATGAGAGACACCCCCCTCACTGACTTTATTTGAGTGCAGCAGGCTGGACCTCCACTGACCCTGAGCCTTTTCTTACACTGTTTGGGGTGCAGGAAATGAGGCATCAGGGAGCTGCCTGACATACAGGTCTCTATGTGGTTTCTGTAAGGGAGGTATGGCTCAGGCAGCCTGGCTCGGGCCTTTAAAGCGATGCTGGTGGCTTGCTATAAGGGTGACCTACCTTCAGCACCTCTCATTGCTTGTGAACTCCAAGGTGTGAGATCATCAGAAGCTGCTTAACAAGGTTTCTGCTGCCATGCTTGCCTTGCTCTCCAGCTGCTGGTTCCCCTTTGGACTGCCTGAGTTTGGTGGAGGACATTTTGTTTCTTGCTCTAGCCGGTGTGACAGCACTGGTGGGGGTGTGCCTGCCAGGATGTGAGCTACAGGAGAGAAGAGGTGTCACAAACACTTTTTATGTTGCCTGTTGAGGAGAAATAAAACCCCAGGATGGGCCCTGGATAAAGCAAGCTGGACCATTACCAAAAGCAGTGTAAGGAATTGCCTTTATTTGTCCTCTGGGAAGCTAATTGATATCACTGGGAAGTATTTTATGTTGGGAGATGTGAAGTAAGCTGGCTCAGCCTGGGGGAAGGCAGAGGAGGGGATGCAACCAAACCATACCTTGAATAGCTTTTGGTAACTGCTGTCCTCCTGAATGGGGTGCTTTATTAATGCCACTATTAATAAGAGACTGTTTTGTTAGCACCACTGAGAGCAAAGGGGGCTTTGCAACCTGTGCGTGTGTGTGTTTTCTCCAGGGGAAGCTGTGAGGAATTACAAGGGGGGCTCTGGAGAGGTGGTACCTGCCGGGGCGCTGGCTGTGGTGTCATGACTGTGATGCTATGGTGTAAGCTCGGAGCCTTGTTACACATCCAGTCTGTGTGGGTCAAGGCCACCCCAGCTTTGCTGAGCTGTGGCTAAATATCAGCTGCCTGATTTACCACTTGCTGTGTACATGTGAGGCTTGGTAGAATGTGTTTGGGATGTGAGCAGAGCTAGAGGGGAAATGGGGCAGGGAGGGAGTGGGGAGAAGATTTCATGTGTTTCACCCAGGATTTCAACTTAGCTGAGGACTCCATCCGAAAGACACCACAAAAAACACAAAAAAATTGTGCAAAAATGGCTTCAGAACTCACCCCCTTTCCAGGAGAAAGCCATAAGGCCCAAGTGGAGGGAGGTGAAGGCCTGGAGGGACGCTGGGGAGGGAGATCACAGTACTGGAAAAGGCTGGAGGGTTTGCAGCCTCACATGGAGTAGTTATTTACTGAACTTGGTAGGATATGCAGTAGGCCTGCATGAACAATTAGTGCTGATTAGCAGTTCCCTCTGCTGGCTGAGCTAATGAAATTATTCCTTCACTTCTAGAGGTGTATTCCTGATATCGCAGGGGTGCAGCTGCGTTGAGCAGTGTGGTATGTCCACACATAAATTAACAAGGATGGCTATGTAAAGCAGTGCCACAGGGGAACTGTGCAGCAAATAATGAAAACATGGTTCTCTCTAATGCCATCCAACTCTTCTCTGGTAATAAAAAGCTGAGCAGCCGCAGTATCTCGTTCTAGGAGCGATTCTGACGTGCATTTCCCTGGATGATTCAGAGCCATTGCTGATCATCCTTTGAACTGGGTTGGTTGCTGCATCATTTAGCAGGTTTTTTTGGGGGTGTATACCTGCTGTTTGTTATGAGGCTTTGAACTAGGATGTAAGTCTACCCATTATTTGAATATCTCATAAAATATTATTTTAAGAGATTCTGCATTTTCAACATACAATCTTTTTTCTTTAAAGAACAATAAAGCAGACCATTATTTGGCCTTCTACATCTCTTAGATAAAATGGAGATATGGTGCTTTATGACATCATTAACAAGTTATGAGGTAATTGGTATAGACCCCTGAAGGCTTAAGTCACCCTGAAATAAGGAATGAAGTCTGGGTCATTCCCCAGTTTCTCTTTACTTTTGTGCCATTAATTTGTGAGGTGCTATTGGACACCTCTGTCTGCTTCTGGTCTCTGTGAAATGGGGTCGATGTTAACTCAGTTGTCACAAAGTGCTTTACAAATAAACATGAAGGAGGCTATGGAACTGTTAGGTACTCGTATTCACTGCCAGGGAAACCAGCTTGAGCCCAGCATCAATGGCAGCCGAAGGCTTTGTATGAGGAGATTTCTGTGGGTTCCCGTGCAGAGCTCTCCCACCTCCCCTGCCCATCTCCATCCAGCCAGGAGATGGCCAGAGGTGAAACAAATGCCCTTCCCACTGCTGGAGAAACCCTGCTTCGCTCTGGCCCGGGCTGCAAACTGAGAGTGTGCTTCCTATGCCGTGGCTCATGCTCCTCAGGAAAACTTCAGCTCTATCCAAACTAATAACCGACCGCGAGCGTCCCAAGCTAAGACCAGGCTTACTGTGGGAACGGCTGGATGCTGCCAGAGAGTGCAGCCGCTGTGGGAGGTGAGGACAGCCAAGCTAAACAACTGCCGTCTGATCCCACATCCTCCTCCTCAGGAGCAGCAGCCCTCCTACTGCTCACCATGAGGCCGGGATTGGGGTGCCCTGCTCATCGCCCCAACTAGCCAAGGGGAGAGGGACCCCTACCACACCCAGCTGTGCTGGTGCTGAGGCTTTTGGGCTTTGACAGGTTCCGATGGCATCTGATGCTCCAGAGCCCTTGGCTGTCGGTGCTACAAATCACTTTTGCTTTCTTACTCCAGCTGTGGGAATTTGCATACAGAAAGCCCCATCAGCCCCATCAAAGGATTAAACAGCCAGAAGCAGGCAGTGAGGTTGTGAGTAGAACATGTTTCCCACCTAAAAGTGAAACAATTGGTGGTGCCATAGGAATTTTTTTACTAATCTGTGAATAATAATTGTACTCTTCTCCTTGCTGGGGTTTTACCAGCACATTAAAGCTGAATTGCTGCAATGGCAGGAAGCTTAACTTCAAGAAAGGTAAAATGTCCTATCACTTAAAAAATATTGTTACATAAGGTGTTGAGTGTTATTTATAGATGAATTTTTTTCACTGTTACCAAATTGAATTAATTTGGTTTATACTACTAATAATATTAACCAACCAGACAATAATGGTAATAGAAGTGTAAATGCAACCACTTCTCTGCGAGTCTTCATCCCCTTTGTGGTCCAAGCTGCCAACTCCTTTGTGGTAAAGACTAGATGGTAGCTAGTTAATCCCCACCCCCCCCCCCCCCAAAAAAAAGTAACTTCTGATTTACTGAAGCACAATCAATGTTCAAATTAACTTACCCATTGCTTTACATGTTGGGCTATTCGAACCATTAAAATTGAACCCTCCTGATTGAAATGGATTAGGGCATTTCATTTTAGGGGAGACAATGGAGACCAAGCACATGTAGAAATACGTTCTTGATGTGTGCTTGCTTTCTGGCATGTACCCATGCTTTATAGATTTCAGTCAAAGGGGAAACTCAGAATTCCCCTTTGAAAACCCAGAAGTATTAATATGCAAAAGGGGAAGCACTAGTACATAGTCTCACCACTTCCAGTATTTGACACGAAAAGTGCCAGTACCCACACTGCAGATGTGGGGTGGTGTTGTACATTCTATCGAGCCATTCCTAAGCAGTCCGTGTATGGTTGGGGTATATGGATGGATCAAATCTAGGCTAGAAGAGGCCCTTTTCCTTCACTGAACAATGTTTAAATCAGTTGTTCCTTGGGATTTGCTACTGAATTGACTCCTGTGCTGTGAAAGGGATTGCTCAGCTCTTCATGGTGGGCCAGAGCTGACTCTGAGATGCTTGTAGTCTGAAGATACTCAAACATACACAGAGAGGATCAGGAGGACATAAGCCAGGGAGAACAGCCGTAGGAAAAGGGATTCACCAGCAGCAGCCAGGAGAAAGTGTGTTGGGTTTAAGCAGAAATTTCACACCTTTTTCCATTAGCAGACCTCATTTTCACCTTCTGCCAGTGGGTTGGGAGGCCGCTGGGCAGCAAACCCAGTGGTGACCCAGGAGCCCAGAAAGTCCAGCTGAAAACCGCTGTTGGGGGCGGAGTGCACCAGTAAGGGTCTGGTGGGTGTGCTTGGAGTGGTCCTGCCCCACCCCGGGGACCTGTATGGCCAGGGATGGATGCAGGTTTGGGTCTGGAAATGGGATGGGAGAGAGAGCGCGCAGGCAGGCGGGGAGATGCTCGGCCAAGGAAGATGAGAGGAGGAATCTGTGTAATAAGGTGCAGTAAGAAACTTGCGTTGGATTTCAGAGACTGACACGTGCTGTCAATAAACCTGTGTGATAGAGAGAGAAAAGGAATGAAAATTTGTTCTGAAGACCCTAAAAAAAAAAAAGTTGTCTTTTGGAGCAAAGCTGTATTTAATTTGGTTATAATCCCCTGAATTGAGATGTATTTCAAGTTGACTGAAGACTCCCGAGCACGGCTCACAGAGGAAACCTGATCATTTTTGGCACAGGGAAGAAAAACTGTCTGTTAGAACTAAGTTCTCTCAGCTGGCACGTTTATCACCAGAGATCAATGAAAACCAGAGGATAAATAAAAGCAGATTTTTGAAAACGAATGGAGAGACGTTCAGGCGCCAAATTTCTTTCTTCTTTTTTCTGGGTCTCTTATTTTTCTGCCCTGGGGAAAATTAAATTGAAGCATATTTTATTGACAAGCCTGCATCTTATTTGCACATTTGCAGGACTGATAAACAAGGGGCTGGTGTCCTACAGGTCTCAGATTTGCTGCCCCATCAGGCCTATTCGTTCATCCCCCTAGATGCAGGCACTCGAATGTGGTGTGTCTCTCAAGGTGGGACACGATGTTCTGCCCTAACAGGAAGCACGGGGCCCAGTTTTTAACCACATGGCAAGGCTTAGATGGGACTAAAATTACCAAGTAGCCTGCTGATTATTTTATGAAAAACTGAACTGTATTTTCCCTGGGTGACTTGGGATTTCTAAGGGAAAGAGGGAGTAAACAATGTGTTTGTCTTTAATAACAAGCTCTGGTAATGTACTTGGAAGGTGGGCAGTGCTTTGGAGATAACAAGGGCCAAGAGTGCCCCGTGCAGGGGGGATCCAGGATCTCATGCAATGTAGAAGCATCCTTGATTCCTGTCCTTGCACACACCTTCTTGTGTGTCTTCCTCTCCTTAGATTCAAATGTCCCGGGAGAGTTGAGCCACCTGACCTCTCTCCTCTGTGTTCTTTTTCCTGTATTAATCAGCACAGCATTTCATTTCCATCTCCTTCAATATTATTGCCAGATGTTGTCCATCTTCCATCTCTCCTTCTAACTGCTCCCACTTGGCTTTCCTCCTCGATTTTGGTTCTTTTGTCCCTCTCTTTGCTGCCACCTGCACTCATGCTTTGAGTGCCACCATCCCTGTCCCCACCAGCCCCTTGAGCCGTTCTCTGCTGGGCACTGCTGTCCCTTCTTTCTGGAGAGCTGATGAAACAAACGTTAGGTCTTCTCCAGTGCTACTTTTCCCACTTCTTCAACGGAGCTCGCTGAAGCCGTGCACAAGGCTGTTTTATTAACCGCTTTCACAAGGTTAGGTTTCATCACCCTAAAGTAGCCTCTGGTGCTGGTAAAAGGAAAAGGCAAGGGCTAAGCCACCAGGGGGTCGAGACCAGGGCATCGCACAGATCAGTATCATTTCACTGGTTCCCTGTATTTCCCCGTTCATTGTCCCTTGGATCTGGCTGACTATCTGTGCTGTGATCTCACCATCCTTTTGTTCTGGGTGACGGGACCCACACCCTTGACTGGGATCCTGAAGGCTTTCTGTAATTAAATATTTAAGGAGAGTAAGAGTAGTTGAAATCAGTCCATTGCCAGCTTTTGTTATGGCTGGAGTAAGACTTTAATATAGAATTCAAACATGGAAAGCTTCTATTCACTGGTTAGTCCTGTACTTTTTGTATAAAATGTGAGCTTTAGGATGAATAGTTTATAAGCTAGATAGGTTTGGATCTACAGTTTCTTCAGAGCAACAAGTCACGAAAAAACATGATCAGTCTGGAAAGGTAGAGTCTGTTCCTGTAATACACAGTATTTGAACTAGAGCCTGTCCAACAGCTGCCTCCAGTAGGCACATAAATCATTATGCAGGGAGAAAGAAAATGAATTACAAGAAGTGTGTGTGTCACATTTGTAATCAAAACTCCATGAAGTCCAGCAAGGGAAGGGACATTTCAGTCCAGGAGTACCAGTTCGGGTTATAGGTTTCTGACAAAAGAACACGAAAATGTTATATGCAAGATTTCTTGAGGTGAAGCTACGTTGTACGGAACCGGCCTGGGTGTAAGGATGAGAGGTCAGCATGAGCATGCCTGGTAGCAGACCCCTGTCCCGCTATCCTTTATTTATTTATTTATTTTTCCCTGAGAGCAGCACCTCTCTATTAAAGTCCTTAGATATTACTAGAAAGGTGTAATGCAGGGGGGAAAATGAGCTTGGGCAAAACAAAAGCTTGGTTCAGTGAAGTGCTGTGATAGAAGTAATTCTTTTTCTGGTTGAAAAGAGGGATCTTCCCAAGACTGTCTCTTTAATTTCCCCATAATATTTGAAGCAGGCTCCTACTATTTAACAAGCCGCAGAACACAATGACAGCTATAATTTGGCTAATTAAAAGCGACAGGCAAGGATTCTTCCTCAAAGACAGGAAAAAACCCACTCATTTCTCTTAATGGTTGGCAAGTCTGGGTTTTCTCATCAGCATGACCAAGTGAAGTTCTTCTCCTGCCAGGTCAATGCCTGGGGCCTGCTGCCATGTATGCACACTGGCCATGTGATGGAGTGTCCCGGAGACACCTGCGGGGTAGCTACACACCGAATGATGCCGCAACCTGGAGCTGTGTGGTGGGATCCTCACAGGTACCAAGTGGTATTCGATGTGCCTGGAGGCATCGAGTCTCCAACAGTTGGTTGATTCTCTGTTAGTCTGCACCACCACACTGTTGTTGTTCTTGTTGTTGTTGTTGCTCTCGATCCCTGGAGCAGCGGGATCAGAGCTAGCCCGTGTATGCATGCATGCCAGTTGCACCATATGTGTTTCCTTTATGCTTTTGCTGGACAGTTCAGTGTCCCGTCTAGTAGAAAAAACATCTCATTGATTTAATGCCCCCACCTCTCCCCAGTCTACCTTCCTTCACTGATTTCCCTCCCCCTACCCCCATGTTAATTATCCAGTTCTGCATATGCCATTACCTCTTCACTCCAATTTAAGCTTAAAATCTGGTCAAGGCAGCTTTCTTCTCTCGCTTCCTGTTTCACGCTATTATGTCGCAGAAGGAGGGTTCTCATTGTGCTGAGCTAAGTCCAAGTTGGGACTTGCTGCTCTGAGCTGTTCTCAAGACTCTGCGGCTTAAACCAGGTGCTTAATGTCCCTCAGCACCTGGCCTTGCAGCGTGCAACACGAGACGAAAAAAAGCCCTCCTCACTTAGATGTTACCAGCTTTACCATGCTGCTCTTTGCAATCTGTTGTGAGACTTTCCAATGGAAGGTTTTGTAGGGACATAAAATGCTTTCTTCTGGGTGTGTGTTTTCTGTAACCACTTATGCTTACACCTGCCAATAACCAGTGTAAAAGCCAGCCAAGGCGACTGGTGGCAACCATTCTGTGCTTGCATCACCATGCTTAAAATGTGAGTAAAACCTAGTGATTGTGACCAGCTCTGTGATAACATCCCACCCCTCTGTCCCGTGTATTTTTTCACCCTTCATCTCCATGAGATATTATCCATTGCTTCTGCCCAATTGTTCAGTGAGTTTATACGTTTCTCTGATGCTATCTGTGTCGCTTTGTCCTGACCACTTCTCCTACCAGCCCGCCCACGTTGGTGAGCGTTCGTGCTCTCCACTGATCGCTCTCGAATCCCGCTGGAGAGCTACTGTGTCAGAGCAGCCTCTTCCCTGCCTGCTGGCAGATGAAAATGATTATTGAGATGAGGATGCAATAAACTGTACCGTGACAGTCCAGAGGGAGCAGATGCCTCTCGGAATGGCAATGCATTCATAACATCCAAATCAAGTAACTCTGCCTCTTACGGCTCTTTAAGTAGAGCAGGAAAACTTACCTGTGCATTAGCACATAAGCAAATGCGGTATGATCCATGCTCCTCTGTTAATGTCTCTGAAAAGGGAGCACAAATAAAAAAATACTTAAAGTTCTCTGAGCTTTCAGCATTACGGTTGGGCTAGGATTCAGGAAAGACTCTGGATTTGCTTGGATTTCAGCAAAGAACATTGAAAATAGAGATTAAATAGTTCAAAGTATGTGTAATAGGAGAGAGCGCCTCTGCCAAATCAATTGCTAGTTTAAGTAAGCTCAAATGTGATATCTAATTACCATTATGTCTGTGATGTCTGCTCGGTGGTCTCTGCAAAGAACGTTTTGAACTTGAGGAGATTCCCAGCGCACAGCTAGCAATAGCTCCAATGCGACTAACACTGACCCAAGCCTGCAGATTTCACACTTGGGCTTAGAAAACATCCTGGTTGCATCTCCACGGCAGCTTGAGATGATCCAGGTCAGGGCCGGAACAAGCGCGGTCCCAGCCAGATGCTCGCTTTGCCGCGGTACAGACTTTGCCCGATGGCGCGACGGTTCAAAGAACAAACCAGAAAATTCACGGACACAAACCTGGAATTACCAAGTTGGAAAAAAATAATGGCTTTATATGAAAAAAAATATGTAAAAATTACAAATCCACAAACTCTTTTTTTGCTGAACCAACTTGCAGTAGGATGAGGACACAGCTGACACAGCTGAGGCACGCGTGCGGGCAAGGCACAGGAGCCGTGCTCAGGCCTCTCTCCTCAGTGTTGGAGGTTACTTGGCAGCTTTTCTCACCCTGTGAGTTGTTCTTAACCTTCCCAGCCTTTCCATCCTGCCTCCATCGGTCTGTTTGAAACCTGGCTGGTCTGCATTTTTCTTTTTTCCAACTCTGGTCTCCGCAATGGCCTCCTGTAACTGCTGCAACCTGCTTTCCTGACAGCTGCTTTTCCCTCCGGTGAGGCCTGAGGTTGCACGTTTGAAAGACTCGTGCTAAAGACGGCATGAGCCTAATAGGCAGCAGTTTCCACCAAAACCGGCATGAGGTTTCCACCAAAAATACACATGCCCCTTACAGAATAAACTGTACCCAGGAGTTGCTACTTTTATGGAGTTTCCAGAAGGACAGGAGTTCCAATATGGAAAGTGATGATCCACAGGATGGGGCAGGGTCTGTTTCTTTCCACGATTCTTGTTTTATTAGCTGTTCCTTGATGACAACAACGCTGGTCGTCTTTATAGGCTTCTTGGCATAGAAAGCTGCATCTATAAAAGCAAAGAGTATCCAGTACTGACACTGTGGGTGTAAATACAAGCTTCGTTTGAGATGATATCTCTCCATGTTGTGAGTTAGTCTCATTTATACACCAGCAATTTCGCACCCTTCTAGTCATGTAAATGGGCTTTACAGGAGACACAAGTATAATTTGTAGCTAGCCTCAGGACAAGAATTCCCTCCCAGCGTTTCAGGATGTGTTACCAAGCTGTATTAGGTTTGGAAATTATTTTTTTGCAGTAGAACAAAATTGTGTTGAAGCATATATTGCAAGATTGAAAAATCCCAGTGTTTTATTTCTGTTTGTGTCCTGGTCGGCAGTAAGAAGGTAATAATGCTAGTTGTCTGAGGCCATCAAGAATTTCATCACAGCTAATGCGCCCCTACAAATCATTTCAGCTTTGACAAAACAACACTGTTCAATGCAGTTTCATTTTGCTGGATGTTCTCACTGGTTCCAATCATCTTACTTCCATTTAAAATTCCTTTTTATATGGCTACAGCGCAGTAAAAGAGATCATCATCATGTTGACCATTGGCAGGGTCGGGCAGTGCAGGTCAGGAACGCAGAACTCCTGCCATAACGCCCTGCTCCTGCCTCCCCCCTTGCAAGACAATCTGATAGAACATTCATTTCAAATAACTATTTTTTTTTTAATGAAATGCAATACTTTTCTGGTCTGACATCATTCTCTAATTCACACCAAATGCAATGCAGTATCATTTTGAAAAGCTTTATTTTCTTTCTTTCTTCCTTTCTTATTTTTTTTAGAGTCAGAAGTTCTGATTGTCTGACCATCTTTAAAAGGGCACACACCGCTTAGGGATAAATCGGCCTACTCGAGCGCCGGGGAGCGCTGTCTCGCATTATCTCATTGGCAAAGTTCCTGAAGTTGTATTTTTAATCTGCAATTAATTGCTCACCACGGACCAATTCTGCCAAGCTTCTCAGGCTAAAGCTTTGAGGTGGCCACAGGAGAGAGAAGCTGGCGGGAAGCAAGCTATTAGACCTTGCCTACCGGGCCGTACAGCCAACACATGAACCGCTGCTGCTCTGATGATGGTGGGCGGTGGGGCAAGCATGTGTTCTCCACATACGCTGCTGCTGCTGCTGAGGTTTTTCAACCTGCAGTTTTTCATTGCAAATGAAGAACTGACATGCAGACTAGGTATCTGTGTCTTTGCAGCGGCATCGGTAGAGCAGTCAGCATTTGGCTAACTGGCAGCAGTGAGGTGCAGCTGTATTACTCACTTCTGTCATTAAACACCCCGCTTTGTTCGGTGTTCTCATAGTGCTTTCATCCTCTCCCTCGCTGGGGAAAACTGTGGAAGTATTAGGTCCCTTCCACAGGCAGGAGGAAGGAGGGCAGAGACAGAGAGGGTTAGTGCAGCAGCCCCAGGCAGGCTGTGCTGCTCACCCTTCGCTTCCGTCAGAGCACGCAAGCTCCTCTGAGGCACTGTCTTGACCTCCCCCCTGCTCCACCAGGCCTATGGATTTTACTTTACCTCTTGGGCATTTTACAGGGCTCTCAAATAACTATTCCCACTCACAGAATCAGAATCACAGAATTATCAAGGTTGGAAAAGACCTAGAAGATCATCCAGTCCAACCATTCACCTATTACTACTAGCTCCCACTAAACCATATCCCTCAATACAACATCCAGTCTTTCCTTGAACACCCCCAGGGTTGGTGACTCCACCACCTCCCTGGGCAGTGCATTCCAGTGCCTGACTACCCTTTCTGAGAAGTAGTGCTTCCTAATGTCGAGCCTGAATCTCCCCTGGCGCAGCTTGCTACCATTCCCTCTAGTTCTGTCACTGCCTACACGGGAGAAGAGGCCGACCCCCAGCTCACTACAACCTCCCTTCAGGAAGTTATAGAGAGCTATAAGGTCTCCCCTAAGCCTCCTCTTCTCCAGGCTGAACAATCCCAGCTTCCTCAGACGCTCCTCGTAAGGCCTGTGTTCCAGACCCCTCACCAGCTTAGTAGCCCTCCTCTGAACGCGTTCCAGAGCCTCAATGTCTTTCCTGTAGTGAGGGGCCCAAAACTGAACACAGTACTCGAGATGCGGCCTCACAAGTGCTGAGTACAGGGGGACAATTACCTCCCTGCTCCTACTAGTAACACTATTTTTGATGCAAGCCAGGATGCCGTTGGCCTTCTTGGCCACCCGCGCACACTGTCGGCTCATGTTCAGCCGTGCATCAATCAGTACCCCCAGGTCCATCTCCTCCACACAGTCCTCCAGCCACTCCGCCCCAAGCCTATAGCGCTGCCTGGGGTTGTTGTGGCCAAAGTGCAGGACTCGGCATTTGCTCTTGTTGAACCTCATGCCATTGGCTTCAGCCCAGCTCTCCAGCCTGTCCAGATCCCTCTGTAGGGCCTCGCTACCCCCAGGCAGATCCACACTCCCAGCCAATTTAGTGTCATCTGCAAACTTACTGAGGGTGCACTCAATGCCCTCATCTAGGTCATCAATAAAGATATTGAAGAGGACAGGCCCCAGCACCGACCCCTGGGGAACACCACTCGTGACCGGTCGCCAGCTGGATTTAACTCCATTTACTACCACTCTCCGAGCCCGGCCCTCCAGCCAGCTCCTTACCCAGCCGAGGGTGTACCCATCCAAGCCACGGGCTGCCAGCTTCTGCAGGAGAATACTGTGGGAGACAGTGTCAAAGGCTTTGCTGAAGTCTAGGTAGACCACATCAACAGCCTTTCCCTCATCCAGCAGATGGGTCACTAGATCATAGAAGGAGATCAGGTTGGTCAAACAGGACCTGCCCTTCATGAACCCATGCTGGCTAGGCCTGATCCCCCGGCCATCCCGCACATACCGCATGATCTCCCTCAAGACTATCTGTTCCATAACCTTCCCTGGAACCGAGGTCAGGCTAACAGGCCTGTAGTTCCCCGGATCCTCCTTACAACCTTTCTTGTAAATGGGAGTCACATTGGCAAGCCTCCTGAACATGATTCCAGTTTACAGATTTTTCTTCCTTGATCTCTGTTCTCTGTTCTAAATCCCATCCTCTGGAAACATTCCGATTTCCCAGTTCTTGTCTTCTCCAATTTCTCCCTCCTCCCAAAGGTGGAATTGCCAAAGAGGTTACATCCACTGGGAATAAATTCCTAAATGACCAGGATTAACCATGTTTGTTTCAATTTCTACACCTTGAAAAAGAAAGCACTGATTTCCCACCGGTCCCCCAGGAGAGGGTCGAGATTAAGTAAACAATGTTTGAAAAGCACTTTGCAGATGGCAACGAAAAGTCCAAGCATCTCCAGGCATATAGGGAGAGGAAAACTCTTGCTGAGCAGCAGGTCTCAAATCAATCTTGACAATTTTCTTCTTTTTTTTTTTTTTCTTTTACGGTTGCAAGCTTATTTAAAATGAAGTGTTTGCTCTTTTTTTTGGCACTTCTAGTTAGAAATTCATGTCCCTGTCACGTTCCTTGGCTTTTCTCTCGTGTTCATTACTACGCTCTCTAAATGCTTAAAAAACATGAGCTCCTAGGACAATAGAATTTTTAAATTAGTCAGTGTGATGTTCAGAGGAACTGAGGGAGCTGGGAACCTCTTGAAATTCATTACATGCCAGATTTAAGCTACATATCCAAGCTAGATGTTCGCATTTCAAAGAATTTTTTGAAGTATTTAACCAGAGTGTTCAGGCCCGAAGAAGGGCGATCCCCAGAGAGCCTTTAAACCGGGAGAGGAAGAGAAAGAATTGGGAAAAATTATCTTGCAACTGGCTTCTGACACTGACTAGTAATTAAACTGGTAAAAAAGTTAAACCCTTGAAATGATTTCAAATGTGGGTACAGAACATCCTTTCCCAAGGAGCCCCAGTGCCTTTTTAGGCAAAAGGCTGCCACAGTAATTCACTGGATTTAACTGATTTTGCTGCCTTTTCTTTGTGAGGTGATAAAGCTGGCTGCCACGGTAGATAAGAATGCTGCATTGTGGACTGTGTGCTCGCAACTCTTTCCAATTTAAGCCCCCTATCATCAGTGCTTTTTCATCATCTTTGGGAAAACTCCGAGTATCATGGTTTCCCATTCTTTTAGTGTCTCAAAGAACACCAGACATATTAAAGATACAGAAAGCAACATGTGTCCCTGACCAAGAGAGGGTTTCTTAATTAACTCTCTTATTAGATAGCTTATTACTTTCCAGGGGCTTTGATCAATCCCTTAGGGACTGAACAAATGCAGAGGAAGGCCCAGTCATGGCCAGATGAGTTTGTCACCAAAATGAATGTTTCAGGTGCAAGGTAGAAGAAAAGGAGGTTCTTGAATGGGGACCCAAGGTGAACACAGTAGCCCACAATGGCCCTGAGCCGGCCAGTTCCTGAAGGATCTTCTTTGGCTATTTTGGAAGCAATGCAGGCCCCATCTGTGTTGTTCTCAAAGCAGGCTGACTTCTACTGTTAATGTGTCCCCTCGCAGCAGGCAATATAGGGACCTCTGTGGGAAAGGTACTCAGCAACCCTGTTCTGCCAGTGTTGCAAGAACAGAAAGGGGAACTGAAGCTGGAGGGGTAAGAGATTTGGCACAGGTCACAGCAGAAAGCATCATTTGGGATAAGAACGTGTTTACTAGAGGAATGACTTTCAAAGGCCATCAAAAGGCATCTGAATGTCACCGATATCCAAGGGCAAGCGTTTAAGGAAGAAGATTAGTGCAAATAAACTGGCATAAAAAAGAGGAAAAAAGGGATAAATACAGAAAGTCAGTAAATCTTGAGTTGCTTAATTGAGAGGTAGACGCTACAAGTTTTTTGACAAAAAAGATTTATAAAGTATTAATTAAACTCCAGTGTTTTACCAATGATTTCTCAGCCAGGCTTTTTAGTTTTTCAGAGTCTGTAATGCTCCCCAGATTCCCGGGAAATAAAGGGTATTCCTCTTCCAAGCACTGATTGCTCCTTCAGTACATGCTAGAGAAAGCTAGGCATGACTAAACTATTATTTCAAGAGTTAGCAGGCGATTGTGGATGATAATTATATCCTGGTGAAAACATCCCTTGAGGTAGGGATGAAATGAGGTAATTTTCTGACCCTTCACATGTCTTCAATTATTAAAGACAGTCTGTAACTGAGGACAAAAAAAAATTAATAAGGCTTTGGGCTGCAACCACATGAACAGTCTCTCTCTGCTAAACAAAGCACAAGCTTCGTCACTTCCGTGTGCAAGCTCAAGCTAAGCACGTGCTGGAGTGTCCTTGCTGAACTGGAGGGAGAATGAGGTGAGCATCCAAGTACACATGGAAGATGCCCTGTATCCTCCACACAGAAATGATCTAATGCTGAAATAACCAAGCCACCCAATTAGAGGTGGGTCTTTCTTTGGGAGTTTGCAATGCCCCAGAGGGCGAGTGGGGCTATTAATTTCAGTAGGAACAACAGCTTGTGCAGGTTTCTTCTTTTTCTTTTTCTTTTCTTTTTTTTCTTTTTTTCCCCTTTTTTCCCTGTAGGAGGTATCTACTCAACTGATTCACTGAATTACTTCTTTTTTCCAGAATAAATGTTGTGATGCTTTTCCTCATATACACCAGATTGTAAGCCACCCCGCTTATATGCCATAAACCCCTAATAAATACACTTCAGACTTAAAGAGCTTCCACAAATGTCACTACTTCAAGGCAGCCTACTCATTCTTCAGAAATGGAAAGCCAGAAACACCTCCAGCATGAAACACCTACCCACCAAGAGATTTCCAATTCCTTGTTTTATTCCCAAGAGGTTGCCAAATGGAGAACTGCTTTACAAACAGGGATTCACACCTGAGCGGAATATCGGAGCATCCCCAAAGAGCAAACAGTAAAACTTCCAAGGATTGGTAATTCAAACAATGGGCATCTGAATATACACACATATATTGTGGGGGAGAGCATGAGGAAAGTGAAGGTGGCTTCTCTGGCTTTATATAATTTCACAGCTTACTTTTAAATTAAGTGAACGTGAGCGTGTAACACCTGCATTTATTTCAGGTTTAATGCATGCAGTGGGTAGATCAACACCAACGGCATACCGGGGTGAGCTGAAGCTTCAGCTTTTTTTGAACAGTGACATGGTGTTGCCTGAGCCAAACAAAGTGTGTTGAACAGAAGACAAATGAGCAGAAGCTGCTGACCACCTTCCCCCTCCAGTAACACTGTGAGCTGTGCAGTCGAGGTGTTCGCTTTTCCACCAGGCCCCCACCTCACCCGTAGGGTCATGACAGCAACTCCCACCTGAGGAAGATCTCTCCTTTTGTCCTTCAGCTGGGCGTGCTGGCAAATCAGCTCTGGCACTTGCAACCACAGTTCCTCTTTTGAGGGCTGCAGTGGGACGTAAACCACACTTGGCACAAGGGGGTTTCCCTGGCTGGGAGGTAAGATGCCCAGCAAGGCTTGAGCTACGGAGAACACCATGCTTTGAGCACCGAGGGTGACCGCTTTGCACAGTGACGGCGAGAGCTGTGTGTCTAATTTGGGCAGCAGCAGATGGATCATTTAAGACAGAAAGAGACTGGCACTACCAGCAGAGCGAAGGGATAACGTGTTCCCTCTGCAGCACAAATCTCACAAGTGACTCATGACTCTTCTGCAGCTCACGCTGGCATCCCTTGCTCTTTGTGACTGCGACTGCACATTTTAAAGGTCAGGATGTAGCGTTTCTTCCCCCCAGTACTTTCGAGCCCATACTGGCGAGAATTTTGCTCTGAAGAACATCCAGTGCACACAACTGATCCTGATGGCTAGACCAGCAGCTTGCTTCTCTCCTCCTCCTGGCCCAAGTGTAGCGATTATGAAATGATCTATCCAATAAACCTTTGAGAAGGGTTTGATTCCCGGGTGCTCGTTGCATACATAATTATGATGTACATGACTAATACCAGGCAGGCCTGGTGCTTCTGCTCTCCTGTGCCTGAGCCACACCCACATTCCTCCTGCGAGCCCTCATTTCGGAACAGATTTCAATTAACTTTCATCAGATGCTTAAGGTGGCTCAAGTCTTTTCTTCTTTGTGTAGGTGTTTAAATTTCACTGCCCGACACTTAATAGAACTTACTTCACTGCTAACTAGAACAGAAACTAACCGGGGAATGTGCTTAAATGGTCTTCTAATGGTCTTATTCAAGTAGGACTTCCCATGACAGCAAAGCCCTGGCTTTAGCTGAGCTGTGCATGCAGGCTGTTGCACGTGTGTCAGTTCATGTGCTGCTCGTTGTGAGAGCACCCAGTGACTGCTCCCCTGTAACTCGCTGGAGTCACAGGTGTTTCACTGCTGCCCTTCCTGGAACATGAGAAGGCCCAAAGCTGAATGGCGTTGGAAATCCCTTTGCTTTCCTCCCAGAAACCGAACCGTTGTCTAGCTCAGGGAGTAGCTTCTGCTGCCTCTTACAGTTCTGGGTACAACGCTTGACCTCGGTGTGCTCCGAATCAGTGCCGGCTGTGCTCTGCGATGGTAAAACCCCACCGAGAATTTCCACCAGCGTAAGGGAAACTGCTGGCCGGGAGATCCAAAGGATAAATGTATTTCGGTGTGACTCTCCTTAAATGGTGTGACTCTCCTTAAATGATCTTGATCACTTTTTTATTAATGATTTCACCTGGGGGAAAAGCAAACTGGTACAGACTGCCACGTGCGCCGCGGGCTGGAGCGCCTTGCAGGTAAGCAACCCGCTTCTTTTGCCCAGAACCTGAAACGGGTGCCCCTGCCTTAGCAGCTCGGTAACATTTCCATGCTGCACGAGTTTCCAGCTGAAAATAGTTATAATTCACCTTTGCTGGTTATGTAAAAGAAAAAAACCCTGCGGGCTCAGTTCAGCTTCCCCTGAATGGGGAGCTGCAATCTGCAGCCACGTTGCGTAACAGTACCTTTATTGGCCAGGTTGCCAAAGAGGCCTGGGATAGGTGACCTTTGCAAATGAATAACCCACGACTTTGACTTTAGAAATAGTCTTTCATAATGAAGTTGATCCTGGGAACACACCCTCTGCCTAATTTTTTTTTCTGCCTATTATTGTTCAATGACTTTAAATCCAAGCCTATATTTAAACTATTTAAACTGTGCTTAAAATACGATGTTTGTTCCTGCGCAGGATGATAACATAATTAGGACGATGGGTCATCTTCTACATTTTACTGCTCCTATTGAATATGAAGTCCTAAAAGTGCCTGGCTTCATTCCATAAATGCATATTGAAAAATAAAAAGTAATTTCTTAAACATATCTTTCACTTTTCAAACACCAGCTTGTTCAACTCCTGCTGGAAAAGAGGCCCAAAGAAAGAAGCAGCTCAAATATTCAAAGCCCATCAAAGCAATAAGGATAAAAAAATAATTCATAACAACCTATTGACTTCTCAGGTTTTATTTTTAACAGATTTCAAGTTGTCACGTTCTCAAGACTTTTTCTTCCAGATCTCAGGGCTAAAGGGTAACTATGTAACTCCGTCTTCTTTCATGACAGGTAAGATACTCAAAAAAATGCCATCTATCATGAGATAAATGACAAATCATGAGTTAGCAAAATTGCTCCAAAGCTTTATCAGGGAACTTACATTTTCTTCCAGATTGTGTTTTGTGTGACATTTGTGTGACATTGCCTGAAATGACTCCTGTACACCTCGGGAGTTTGGCTGAGAGACCTTACAGTAGTCTGTATTACTGACGGTGAATTAAACACATCTGCAAACTTTGTAGAAGGAGGCAACTGACCTTCCTGCAGTCTGGGAAAGGGAGGAAAGGAGGAGAGAAAGCTTTTTGTTTCCCTATCTATGTATCTTCTACCCTGTGGCATGGGAATCCATGCAAAGATCCTCACTGAGCATTTGTAACAGCTTTCTGTAAAAGTGAAAAGACTAGTAGATGGAATCTGGGGAATGGTATCAACATGAAAAAATATATACCTTTATATGAAATATATATATATAAAACCTGAAATATATATGCATGTATCTATGTTCTACAGCCTCCCTACCTGTTTTTTAAATGGGCCACAGATGAGCTTCATTCACATCCTTACAAGCCAGTTTTAGCAGGTCCTTAGCATTGGTGAAGGCCCAAACAAAGGGAGACTATAAAACTGGTTTGATAGGTTTCTGAAATTAATAGGAAGATCTTTGACTGCTGTGGTCAGAAGTCAATATTGAAAAAAGACAGGATGATTTAAAATACAAAATAAAATGTATGTGGACCGTGTTGAAGGTTACTTTGTTAGTTCCTCCTTTAGCTTCAGCATCCAGCCCAGTGTCCCAGTGTTGTGCTTCTTTTTTTTCTTTCATCTCCTCGATGGCTTTCTCCCTTCTAAAAGCATTGCTGGAGAAGTTTTAAGTCCTGCTGCACAGAACCCCAAATGCCAATGGCCTCTTTGCAAAAGCCTAGTGAGGGGGCGGTTACGCTCAACGGACACGTGGCTGCTGCGCGCAGTGTGCTGACGTGGAAGGCGCGGGAAACGGGGGCACCTTGGCTCCTGTGTTCTCCAGGGCTTGTCCATCCCAACTGCGACCCTCACTCAGGTGCAAGAGCTGAGCCGGCCACCTGCTGCAACCAGGTTCACAGGAGGCTCAGTTGATAATGACAACATTTCTAGGTTGGTGAGGAAGCCTCTCTGCGCTCCGGAGGCTCCGGGGCTTTGACTATTTGAGGAGGGGTTACCCTGCAGAGGCGGAAAGATGGCAGGTGGGGGATGACTCAGGAAAGTCACTAGTCCTATTACTACAAATCCAGTTGTGGGGATGGTGACTCTTAGACAGGGCACCCTGCTCCGCACGGTGTGTGTACAGCCCTTAACCCAGGGCATGAGACCAGACCCTGCCGCGCTCTACGGAGCAGCGCGTCCCTGAGCAGGGCTGCGGGGCTCCCGAACCAGCAGCACCATCCTGCCTGCCCCTCTGCTTGCTCTGTGTTGCATCAGAGCTCATCTGGCTTTCAACTTGCAGATAGCAAACATATTTTTCCCTCTAAGGCTCTGTACTGTGCTCACCCTAAGTCAGCGTGGCTGCGGGGCTGGCAGGCACTGCCAATGTATGCAAGCTATACTCTTTTTTAAAAGAAAATCAGGCTGAGAAGCCTCAAGGCCGCCTGCCCTGGGTGAGCCAGATGTTTGGGTAGCCCCTCCTGCTGCCCTGGCTTGTCAGCGCTGGTGCAGTTTCCCTCAGCGTCCTCCTTCCACCCGCAACCCCTGGGTTTCACTTTCATTTCACTTGGGCACTTAAGTTTCAGTTCTCTTTCCCCACCGTCCTCCTCTCTCTGCCACCTCCCTCAGCTACTGAAATACCTGCGAGTCCGTGTGGGACAGCTCTGGCCTCTTCTTGCTTTCTCAGGCTATTCCTTTCCCTTTCTTCTTTATTTGTTTTTCACATCTTTCCAATCCGTTTTTCTCAAGGATCACAGTTTAAGCCATTAGGGGAGGGGAAATTAGGAAGGGCTGAGTTAATTAGGTTCTTAGGCTTATTTGTGAAACCAAGTATCAGCTTGGGAACTATCCCAAATAGGGATGGGCTCAAGTATTTTCTGGATTCAGTACTAGTCATTCCAACCATTACCCTCACACGTGTGCGATTTCTCTTACCTCTGTGGATTTATGAATGGATTGGGGGACCTTCTCTTTGTGCCATCCCCGACCTCCCCTTTCCCCCCCCAGATTAAGTTCCTTTTTCACTCCCTGGGGTGTTATCTGCTTGGAACTATGTCAGGTTTTATTTGCATCACACACTGTTAAAAGTACAAAATGTTTATTTCTAGCATCCGTACCACTGTAATTCTGATCCAGGAAATTCTATTCAGATTAAATATCCGTTTGAATTATTAAGCAGAAGCCTTAAGCCTTGTTTCTGTGCTTCCACGATTCCAGGTTGGTGCATCTTCTGAGACAGTCACAGTGATTTTTCTTCAAAAAAACCCACATCATGACAATATGACAAGAATTATGGCAATTCTAGAATTACTACTTCGTAACAACAATGTAAGAAAATATCATCCTGGGGTATTATGACAGCTGCTTTGACTAGTAACTGTAGGGATCTGCAGTGATCCAGGGGCCCAGCCAGGTGCTAACCAGCAAGGAGCATAAAATAAAGGAGGATAAAATGGATTTATGGGACTTCTCACACTTATTTTTTACCTTCCCAGTCCTGGGAACGGCAAAGAACTGCTGGTGGTCTGGGATGGAAGGGGAAAACTTGAACCATTTCCTCCTCCCCACTCCACTCCAGAAGCCATGCATCCTGGAAGAGGCTGGGAAGACGACAGCAATGATGCTGCTGTGATGTCAATGAACTAGGAAAGCTACAGTGAGTCAGGTTAAAGTCCACTTCTGTTACTAGAAGAGGACTGAGCAGCAATCAGGAATATATAAACCTCACATATGGTACCTACTAGTTAGTCCTTTATATTTTTTTTTTTAAATAAAATGCATATACTTGCTGCATTTATGCAAAGACACAGTGTATGGGTCAGCCTGAAACCACTATTCAAGACTGCCCCGTGGCAAGTCTGAGTGATGTGTAGAAGATTTTTACAATCTGCGTAATATTTACTTAGTTGTTTAGTAAGCAGATTCTTTTGATGTTGCATGACTAGCTTCTGGACAGATAGATAACGGGGAGATAGCGCTGGCAAGTTATACCTTGCCACTGTAGGAAGCGGTTCGGAGATGCTGTAATTGAAACACATTTTACTCCTCACTGTACTGTCCTGCAAGCCACGGGCTCGACTCTGTTTTTCATATATACACTGCCTTGATGTAAATGTGCAGAAACTGGAGCAAGGAGCATGGCAACTTTCTGGTTACTCAGAGTGCTGCTTCATCTTGCAATCGCAGGCTCTTCATCCTCATGGATCGCCACAGCTCGGAGCAGAACAGGGGCAACGAGAACGAAGCAAGCCTACTGCTTTATGACAGACCATCCCTAAGCCATTTTGCCCCACGTTTTTCTGCAATATTGCCGGTATTTCTCTGCTGCAGAGCTGCCCGGTGGAAAGCCACGCGATACTGAAACAGTAGTCATTTAAAGCCGAGGCACCTATTCAACAGTAAGTTTCAACTGCATCAGAGACTTAACAGCGCGCAGCGGCTACACGTCTGTAATTAGCCCCGGTACGTGCCTCTGCGCACCGCAGCCCGGTCGCCAGGCGGCACCCCCCACCTTAGGACACCTTCCGGGCGGGAGCCAGGCCCGCTCCTCGCCCGGGCGCTGGTGAGGTGCTGAGCTGTTCCCGTCTGCGTGCTAATCGCCTTGACGAGGCGGACGCGGGGCCGCGCCGGGAGCCAGGCCGCTGACACCGGCGCGCAGGGGGGCACGACCCAATGCCCGCGGTCACGGCGCCCAGCACGACTCCAAGCGCCACGCTGGGGCCGGGTGGAGCCGCCCGGGTCGGCCCCCGCGGCCCGGGGTCGGGCACCGCCACTCTGCGCTCGTGAGGAGACGAGGGCCGCCTCGCCTCCAGAAGCCCGCGGCCTGACTGCGGGCGGTCTGCGAGGCCTTGGCCCCGGCCGCGCTTGGCAGCAGGGTGCGAGCCGGCCGCGCCGCACCGGCGGAGGAGGCAGCCTCCGCCTGCGGTGCGCGGAAGGGACCCCCGCTCCCCCGCCCAGACTCGGGCGGGGCGCCTGCCGCAAGCCCAGCTCCGCCGCGCGCCGCGCAGCCCTGCCCAGACCACGGCGGCGGGGACCGCGCACGCCGGCGAGCGCGCTGACGTTGGCGGCGCCGATAGGCGGAGGGGCGCGCTCCCCCCGCCCACTCTCGGCCGCGTCCCCCTGCCCTGCCCCCCTCCCTCTTCCCCTTCCCTCCCTCCCCCCCGCCCCGCCGGGAGCCCGAGCTCAGTCCGCGCCGGCCGGGGCTGCCAGCGCCGACGGGCACCCTCCGGCTCCGCGCGCGCACGAGGGTCTGCGGTCGCGCGCCCGGGCGCTGGGGAAGGGGGGGGAGGGGGAACGGCTGCGGGAGCCGCAGCCGCCGCCGCCTGCGAGGCCCGCCCTTCCCCCACCCTCCCGCCCACTCCCCACGCGCGCACACGCCGGGACCGTTGCCCCTGCGCGCGCCTCTCCCGCGCCGGCAGGGCCGCGGCAGCATGAGCGGCTCCTCCTGACCGCCGGCCGCGCCGCGCCGCGTCCGCCCCCGGTCCCGCTCCCCCACCCCCCCCCCACCCCGCGCCGCCGGGCAGGGCCCCGTCCCGGAGCCGGGCCCCGTCGGATGCTCGCGTCCCCCCCGCGCTGAGGATGCTGAAGATGAAGCTGCCCCTGAAGCAGACGAGCCACAAGGCGGCGGCGGTGGAAGAGACGGCGGCGGCAGTCGCGGGGCTGGGTCTGAAGGAGCCCGTCGGTGCCCTGGACTGTCAACTCCAGCTGCAGCAGGTGCCCCGGGCCCCGGCCCGCGGGGGCGCCGCCGCGGGTAGGGGGTGCGGGCTGGAGCGGCCGAGCCAGCTGCACGGCTTGGGGCCGGGGCCCGGGCCCGGGCCCGGGCCCGGGCCCGGCCCGCCGCCCCCCCCCCGCCGCGCTCACCGCTCCGGGAGGCGGCGGGCCCGGCTCGGCGGCGGCCCGCACCGACAAGGAGACGGTGTACGAGTGGTTTGGGCTGGTGCTGGGCTCAGCGCAGCGGCTGGAGTTCATGGTGGGGCTGCTGGACCTTTGCAACCCGCTGGAGCTGCGGTTCCTGGGCTCCTGTCTGGAAGACCTGGCCCGCAAGGACTACCACTACCTCCGCGACTCGGAGGCGAAGGCCAACGGGCTCAGCGACCCCGGACAGCTTGGCGACTTCCGCGACCCGGCCGTACGGTCCAAGCTCATCGTCTACCTGGCCCTGCTGGGCTCTGAGAACCGCGAGGCCGCCGGCCGCCTCCACCGCCTCCTGCCCCAGGTGGACTCCATCCTGCAGAGCTGCCCCGCGCGGCGGCCTCAAGCGGGCGCTGCTGAGGAGGAGGGGGCTGAGGAGGAGGACGTGGTGGTGGTGATGGACGGAGCTGGAGAAAACGGGCAGGCCAGCCTGCCCGCCGCCCAAGGCCTGGGCTTCAGCGCGCAGGAGGAGCTGCTCCTGCTCTTCACCATGGCCTCGCTGCACCCGGCCTTTTCCTTCCACCAGCGGGTCACCCTGCGGGAGCACCTGGAGCGGCTGCGGAGGGCCTTATGCGGGGATCAGGAAGAGGAGGGCTTCGGCCGCCACCAAGCCCAGGTAACGCCGCGTCCTGCTCTTTTCCCGCAGCGCCATCTCATCGGGCGGTTTCCTTCTCTTTCCTTCACCCCCTCCCGATCTTCCAGGAGCTGAGGGCGGCTTCTCACCGTTCCCCGTAGCCCCCTACTCGGATGTGGCCCCTCCCATCTTGCCTCGTTGCTCATCCTATTCCCCCTCCCTACCACGCCACCACCCCCTGATCCCTTCGGGTGTGTAGGCCCCAGCCACCCCCATAGATGCTGTAGAGTTGCTAGTACAAATTTCTTGTTGCACGATGTAACGGTGCCTGAATATGACGTGGTAGAATCGGGGAGGGAGGAAGGACTTATTTTTCTAGCCTCCCATGCTTTCTGGTGCACTGCTTTTTGAATCCTGACTTGGTGGAGCGCAGGGTGCTGAGCACTGCTACAGCTTGACTGGCTCCCTTGTATGCGGTAGGCCGCTTAAGAAGTTGTACCATCCAGAAGTACAAGTGACAACTTAACTAAACTTGTAATAATAATAATAATAATAATGACAATAATGCTAGACAGAGACCACATGGACTCTAAAAGAGCATTCTAGGGGCCTAAAACAATAGGATGCCTTGACATAATTTTTATATGGAACCTGTTCCCCCCGCCAAATGAGGTGTAGGCTTGGACTTGGCAAGGATTGGGGCAGCAGCCAGGGGTCATTGGCTCTAAGGTCAGCTCTCTGAAAAGCCGTGTTCAGTAAGGTGTCTGAAGATGTTTGGGACAGGGTTGGTGATCATTCTATTAAAGGAACGAATGAACATGCTGCAACTGGAGCTTCTGGTCGGAGAAAAACTGATTTTATGGGTGGCTGTTGAGAAAGCACGTCTTGAAAGCAGATGTGCCACTTGTTGCTAGAAGGTGGCTGTCACCGAGAGTGAAGATTTTCAGTGGGTGGCACTGAAGCGTTCTCCTGTGCAGCAGCAGCAGCTACGTTTAAACTCAGGTTTTCCCCCAGCGCCATTCATTGCCGCCCTCTTGATGAGCATTGTCTTTAAAATCTGCCCCGTATTTATAGAACCAAGCCGTCATCTTGGAGCTCTGCAGGATTTGGTCTATAGATGGCCTCTCATGCAAAGGGGAAGAAAGGGCTGGAAGATAGGTGTTTGCTGGTTAATGCTGTTCGAGGGTACGCACCAGGTTTTCTCATCGGGTACGTGACAGAAAAAGGTACAAAACAGTAGGGGTTTTGTTCCTAAGTTTACTCACGGCACTATCCAATTCAGCCACTCCTAGAAAACTTGTGCTATGTTGCCTGCCATACAAAAGGAACGGCCCATTTTCCTGTTTGGTAAAGACAGGATATGCTCTTGAGGAGTACTCGGGGGAGATGGGGGTGAGTTTCTAAGCCTTCTAATACATTAAGTAAACGCTTCTATCAGTTTAAGACCAAAGCACTTTTGGTGGGTCATGAACTAGTGGGTAGATGTTAAGGTACTGAAATCAGGATGAATTCATAGCCTGAGGCCAAAAAGTGTTTATTTTGGTTCTTTGAACTGCATCAAGTCTATCCCAGAAAGAATCCTGGAAGTCCATCTTTAGGAGCTTTAGGGGGAGAAGATAAGAGTTGCAGGAAGTGGTAAGGCTTGGACACTGTTGTTGCAGGGTTTGAAGTGCTAATAACTGGAAACATACTTCCTGCCTGAAACTGGCACATGGGTTGTAGCCACTCAGTGTGCCCCACCGACTGCATTAGGAGATCAGGCTCTCACGAACTACTGGAATTGAAGTCTGGTCTGTGCAGCGTGCTGGCTTTGGCGTAAAAGCAGCATTCCAAGCTGTGGTGGTTTCGTTTACTCAGGGGACACCGAGAGACCGGAGTCAGCTTGGCTGAACATGCACATCACACATTCCCGAGTCCACGCAGGACTGGTACTGCAGCCCTTCTTAAAGTTTTTGGGGTTTTTTCCTTAATGATTAAATTGTAAATTACAGCAGAACCCTTTCTGGGAAATTATGACTGATAGGCAGGAGAGGGATTGATGGGTCCTCTGCTCAATGTTTTCAGTTCACAGGGACCGAGGTGGGGCCCTCGCAGGTAGGACACTGGAGGAGATGAAGTTAGTAGGATGGTTAAAGAATTCTCTGGCAAAATGCAGTCCTCCAGTGTTAAATTTGACTTGATTTAAGATCCTGTCAGGTGTCTGCAGGCTTTTTATCATCCTTTAATCTTTGAAATTTAAGTGCCTTCAGGGCTCCGCGTTTGTGAAGTAAAATGGTTCATAAAAACCTCTTTCAATTTTTCTTCAGCTGGCCTCGGGTCAGAAGGGCTGCCCGGGCTCCCCCCGCGGTTCTAACCGGCCTTGTGGCCACGGTAGCCGTCGCGCAGCACAACTAGCTTCAGCTTCACCTCCCTGTGCCCTTCCAGCCTTCCCCAGCCTGGACCGTGCTCCCGGGGCCAGCCTGCTGGCCGCCGTGCAGCCCCTCACGGCGGCACGGGAACCACCCGGAGCGGGCGGTTCCAGTCACATTTTGCAGTGGCCGCACCTGGACTTGAACTTTCTCTTTCCCCGTTAAACGGGGACAGCCAGGCTCCTCGGGGGCAGAAGAACCGAGGAGGGGAGGCAACACAAAGGGCATCGTAACGGCCCGGGGGCCTCTCCGCTTTCCCGGCCTTAGAACGGCCGGGCAGAGAGGATGACCTCTCGCTTTGTTTGCGGGGAGGAGGGATCGATCACGGCACCTCCCCGCCCCGTGACGGCACGGCCCCTGTTCCCCTCGACCCTCCCCCGGCGTGCCGATGGCGGCGAAAGGGCCGGTCCCTCGGCGAGCCGCTTCGCGAGACCCCTCCCCGGCCAGGGATGCGGTGACTAATGGTCACCGCCGCTTCCCGCCCCCAGTCAAGATGGCGGCGGCGGCGGAGCCTGCGCTCCTGGTCACGTGCCCGCAGGGGCGGCTTCCACCGTCCCGCCGGGGGCGGGGAGGCGCCCTCTGTTGCATAACGGGCAGGGGCCCGGCCGCCCCGCGCCCACGCAGCGGCACCCGCGCCCAATCACCCCTGGAGGGTGGTGGGGGCTCGCGCTCCGGGCCGCCCGGCGGCAGGGCGGTGTGCCGGCACGTGCCGCCTGGCGAGCCCCCTTGGCGGCGCGGTCCGGCCCCCGCCGCCTCCAGCCCGTTCCCTCAACGGGGCCGTGGTGCGAGGAGCTGTCCCCGCCCTCAGCGCTGGAGATCCCGCAGCCCTTTTCCTGAAGGGAGAAACCTAGGGCGTGGGAAGACCCTGGGGTCGTTGCGGAGAGGCTTTGCCCCGAGAGGGGCTGTGGTGTGTCTGGTCTGTCGAGCAGATAAACCGCAGGAGAAGTTTTGTGCTGAGTGGCTGCTAGCTCAGCTCTGGTCTTCTTCCCCTCATTAATGCTACCAGGCTTTCTCAGCTCGTGGCTTCTGAGGGGTGTGAAGATGGTAGGAGAGCTGCTCTCCACGTGACCTGTGGAATAATAAGTACCCGTGGCAAGCAAGGGTGATGTGAAATCAGCCTACAGAGGTGATGGAGTTCAGGCCTGGGATTGAACTGCATAGGTTATTGGTCAGGTCTAGATTCTCAATTCCTTAGGGCAAGGCCTGTGTTACTGCATGTGGCACGTCTGAGAAAATGGCTTGGTTTGAGGTGGCCAGGAGCTATAACATTTAGCTACAGTGAGCAGCACAACTTGAGAGGTCGACTTACAAATTCTCTGTAGTACATAACGCAGTTTGCTTTTTCCCTGAGGCTGGAAAAATGTTTTCTGGATAGGTTCTGTGCTGCCTGGTAAGGTTAAGCTCACATTGAAATTGCTTCTTGACAAGGGATTAATAGGACTGCTGCTCTTTTGGGTTTTCTAATGATCCTTTAAGAACTTAACGCTTCTTAGTGATATGTTTTAACAAATTTGGCTCATAAATTCAAAAGTTGTAGGAGATAAGACTATTGGAGTGGGATGGGCAGAGGCAGGATTGCCTTATCACATAGACTGTGTCTTCAAGAAGGTGGTCCGAAATAGTTTTCTTCTTACTTAAGATAGAAACACTTGATATGATTTGCAGCTTTTAAAATGAAGATGCAGTTCATAACAGATTTTTTGGGAAAAAAAAAGTCACTATACATTAAGCTGTGCAGAAATATGAACATTGACTATAAAGTTAAAGTATGAACAGTCAACAGCATTCACATCTGTAGTCATAAAACAAGCATTAATGTATTGATACCACTATATATATTGGTTTAAGTAACGTAAGACATAACTTAATTCTTGTGTTGATTATATTTGTTTAGTAAGTGCACCAGTGCCAATGCTTCTATAGTGATGTCAGTGATAAAAGGAAGGCTAGGGAAAATGTGCCTCCCCCTTGGGAAGGAGTCTGAGACCTAGTTACCCAGGATATTGAGAAATCTGATGTACTCAGTGATTTTTTTTTGCCTCAGCTTTCACCAGCAAGGGCTCTAACCACGCTGCCCAAGTCACAGAATGCAAAGGCAGGGACTGGCAAAATGAAGGACTGGCCACTGTAGGAGAAGATCAGGTTCAAGAACATCTAAGGAACCTGAAGGTGCACAAGCCCAGAGGACCTGACGAGATGCATCTGTGGGTCTCAAAGGAATTGCAGATGAAGTAGCTAAGCCACATTACATCATATTTGAGAAGTCATGGCAGTTCAATGAAGTTCTTTTTGACTGGAAAAGGGGAAATGTAACCCCCATTTTTACAAAGGGATAAAAGAAAGACCTGGGGGGTGTGGGTGTCAGGCTCACTTCTGTGTGTGGCAAGATCATGAAATAGGTTCAGGCACATGGAAAACAAGGTGATTCGTGACAGCCAACATGGTTTCACCAGGCAAATTGTGCCTAACAAATGTGGTGGCATTCTGTGATGAGGTTACAGTGTTGGGGTGGGTAAAGGAAGAACAATTGATGTCATCTACATGGATTTGTGCAAAGCATTTGGCAGTGTCCTGCACTAAGTCCTTATCTCTAAATTGGAGCAACATGGATTTGACGGATGGATCACTTGGTGGATAAGGAATTAGCTGGATGGTCGCACTCAAAGAGTTATGGTCAACAGCTCAGTGTCCAAGTGGACCCCAGTGATGAGTGGCATTTCTCAGGGATCAGTGTTGGGACCAGCACTGTTTAACATCTTTGTCAGTGACACGGACAGTGGGATCAAGTGCACTCTCAGCAACGACACCAAGCTGTGGGGTGCATTCAACACACTGGAGAGAAGGGATGCCATCCAGAGGGACCTTGACAGGCTTGAGAGGTGGGCCCCTGCGAGCTGTGTGAAGTTCACCAAGGCAAAGTGCAGGGTCCTGCATATGGGTTGGGGCAGTTCCAAGCACACCTGCAGGCTGGGTGGAGAATGGTTTGAGAGCAGGCCCGAGAGGGACTTGGGGATGTTGATTGGTGAGAAGCTCAATATGACCTGACAGCGTGTGCTTGGACAAGGGGTAATGGTTTTAAATTGAAACAGTGAAGATTTAGACTAGATACAAGGAAGAAATTCTTCCCTGTGAGGACAGTGAGACACTGGCACAAGCTGCCTAGAGAAGCTGTGGCTGCCCCCTTCCTGGCAGTGTCCAAGGCCAGGTTGAATGGGGCTTTGGGCAGCCTGGGCTAGCAGAGGGTGTCCCTGCCCATGGCAGTGGGTTGGAGCTAAATGGTCTTTGAGGTCCCTTCCCACCCAAGCCAGTCTGTAATTCTGTGACTTTATTGCTTGTCTTGCTCCATTCAAGATTGGAGATCAGAATGCTGAAAAACTGAAGGAGGTCTGAGTATGTCCTAACATAATAAATGTGTCTTGTGTTCGATGCTGGAACATTTAATCAGACATACTTGACAGTAAGAGAACTAAGGTTCTGTTGAAATAAGCAATCTCCTGGAGATAATGGTTTGCTGAATAGTATTCTAATTAGCTGGCTGGAGGATTCTTTGCAGGAAAAGTCTCTCTTTATAAAAAAGAAAAAAAGAAAGTTTCTGTTTACAGAATATTTTTCTTAGTCGGCTTCTATTTATAGGTTATTTTGTCTGCAAATTAGAAGAATGCTTTTATGATTGATCTTCAGTGTTGTACAGCTGAACAAGGTAGGAGAACATAACTAAGAGCGCTGTCTGTGGGAACAGAAATACAGGCAATCCCATTTTGAAGCTGCAGAGTACTCAGAATAGGAAGGAAAGTGTGTGTTCAGAGCCTGGTGTACGTAAGAGACAAGAAGATAAAAAATGTCTTTTTTCTCTTAGCAAAGATCTTTTAAATGGTGATATGCTGCAGGAAAGTACTGATGTTTTACAAGTTTTGCATACTGAGGTAAAAAGTATTCTGGCACCCTCAGTGAACCAACACCCTTGTCTCTGAACAGGAATTTCTCTGACTCCAAACAGGAGTCAAAAATTTCCAGAAACTTTACTGTCTCTGGACAGCCTTCTGGAAAGGAAGTCGTAACTAGATAAAAGGCAATGCAGTAAATGAAAGTCTTCTGTCTAAATGTGCATGGTAATGCTCCAGGAAATTGTGGAGTGAAAACTTTCACTTCTCTCGGTTGTTTTAGTCATTCAGCTCTAAATAGGAGGTGTTGGGACAAGGCAAGTTTGTAGCCTTGCCCAGTCCCTTTATACCAGGGTTAATCAGCCTCTCCCCGCTTCCCGTGCCAGTTTCTTCTCCAGTGTATTGAATGAACGCTGGGGGAAGTGAAACTACACTCATTACTTCCTAATGGTCGCACTTCTATTACTGTTGTTAAGCTGTGGTCCCTGTTTTCAGTGTTGACTTACTTGTAAATAGCAGCATCTCACTGGGCTTGGGGTACCAAGGACTCTCAGCTCTTTCTAAAAAGCTAGAGAGGAGGGTGCAGACAACAGCAGTAAGATGGCAGTGAAACCACCCAAGTCTGTAGGATTCTGTCTATGTAAATCTCTGTCACCTCATTTTTCTTGCCAGTATCGGTGTTTAGCTATAGCTTCCCTAGAAAACACTCCAGTTGATTCTCTATTAACTATAATTAATATAATTTTTTCTTTTCTCCAAGACGTGCAGAATTTCTGCAGTATCTTCTAATACTTTAAGAGTCTGAACTTGCAGGGGACAAGCTCAGAGATCTGGCTGGATCCTGCATTCCTTTGTGAGCTTCTTGCCATTCCTCAACTTCTTAATCTTGTCCTTTTTGGGAAAAGAAAGTAAAAATATTTTAAAAGCAAAAGGAGATTTAATGCCTTGGAAAGTCTCTTAAGAGTGAGATAAGAACATGACAGAGGGGGATTCTGTCTTTTGGAACTGCAGTATATGAAAGAATACTTTTAAGCTATGCTGCTTAGACCTCTTGAGTTCAAGAATTGGACAAAATGACATATTAGACTCTGCCAGTAGTTAAACGTAGTAACGAAGGCTTCATCTCAGTGCTAATTGTACTTCAGTGAACCACTCTTAAGGAGCAAATGTTTCTTTTTAAGCTTTCTGTCACTCTGGGCCACTGTGAGAGTAATTTCTTTATATCAGTCAGAACTTAGACATTCAAGTAATTTTGTTATTCATTCAACAGACAACTGTAACAGTACTGAATGGATGAGCAGCCAGCTGGTGATGTGGTAACATTTGAACTGATGCATTGCTTGGCTTTAGCTTCAACTTTTCTACTTTGTCACAGGCTACCTATGTTGGACTGAACCTGTCCAGTTAAACGCTCAGATGCAGATGAGACCCACAGAAAGAACATGCTGTGTTTCTAGCAAACACAAGGTGTGGTGTTCCCCCAGCACTGTAAATCATTGCTGTAGCTGACATGTCTGGTGCTTCAGGTGTACTTGCCACAGGCCTTCACAGCTGAACCTGTTAATGCTGCGCAAGAGGGTGGTTTGCCCTTTGCCTCTCAAAATCATCATGATTTCACAGTGCTACAAGTTAGTCAATATGTGATTGCTGAAGCTGTCATATGGTGTGCTTTTTCCCCCTGAATCAGCTGATGTTTTTTCAAAAGGTTTCTATCTCCCTTGTAGTGTTTTGTTGCTGCTGTTACACGTGAGCTCTTAAAATAGTTTCACAAAACAAATACACCTTGAAGTACTCTTGGGCAACTGTTCTCTCTCTGCAGTCCGGCTTACCAGATACGAGTTAACTGGACAGTTGCATGTTGTCCATTTGAATGGTATGCTCAGCCCATCAGGCTCTTACCCTGCATTTTACGGGATTTTATGTATGGTCAGAGAACCACAAAATGACTGAGATTGGCTGGGACTTCTGGAGGTCATCTTGTCTACCACCTCCCCCTGCTTAGGTAGGGCCACCTGGAGCCATCGATGCCCAGGACCATGTCCATGCAGCTTTTGAGTCTCTCCAAGGATGGAGACTCCACAACCTCTCTGGGCAACCTGTGCCAGTGCTCAGTCATCCTCACTGTGAGAAAGTGTTTCCTGATGTTCAGAGGGAACTTTGGGTGTTTCAGATTGTGCCCATCGCCTCTGGGCCTGCCACTGGGGACCACTGAAAAGAGCCCTGCTCCATCCTCTTTGCATCCAACCTTCAGATATGTAGTGCTTGTATGTACAGGTCCGTTTTTACAAAGCTGCTTTCTAACTGGTTAGGCCTAAGCCTGTGTAGTGCCTGTATTTGTTCTTCCCAGGTGCAAGACTTTCTGTTTCCCCTTGTTGAACTTAATGAGGTTCCTGTCTGCTCATTTCTCTTACCTGTGATTCTATGTGGAATAAGCATTATTATTCTGGAGGTTCATTCTGCATATGAAAAGATGACAAGGAAGCATTGAAGTTGTTTGTTGGCTATGACCAAAAGAGAGATGGTTTGGTAGATCTTTGTGGTCTTAAATTCTGGGACTGATTCCATTCTTAGTCTTGTAGGACAGCTGTCTGCATCTCAAATCAATCAGGCAGTGCTGCTGTGTAGTTCAGGGCTTGCAAACTGAAGCATAACTTAGCCATGTGAGTTGGGCACTTGGCTTTAGACTTGATCTTGCATTTGGATAGCAGCTTGTCCAAGGCAGTAGTGGATTTTTTTCATTGGAGACAGTCTGCTGTATCAACAGTTGTAGACATTAAACAGGTTTTGAAGCACCGTTGCCCTGTATGTTTGTGTTTGCAAGTATTAAATGCATGTGGTGGATTTCCATTTAAGTATAAGACGTCATGAATGTTCTATCCCTATATCCAAGCAACAGCAAGCATTAGGTGATAGGGTGCAGGTACAGCTGCACACAGCCTTCAGTAAGGCTTCCTCTTTGCTGCTGTTGTCATTAAGAGACGGCTCAGCAGCACACAAATGCATGTGAAGTTTCAGTTGGTTGTTGCTTCTTATGAGGTGATGCTTTGCCTTTGTGCTGGTGTAGCTACGCAGCCGTGTATCTGTGTATCACATTTGTGAAGGGGTCAGGGTAATAGCTTTTAAGGATTGTTTTAAGCGAATTGTAGCTTTGGTCTTGAACTGGCACCACATCTATTAACGACTATAAGTTACAGATGCTGTAGTCGATAACTCGTGATTGTGAGTTAGACCTTGATCTTCCAAGATACCTTCTTTCATCTGGTGGTGTTGCTACTTCCCCATGAATTAATGAGCCGTGCCAGTTTGCACCTGCACAGCCTGCGAGGCTAGGTATTGCTGTCCCTAACAGCATGTTTACTAAGTCTTGCAGAAAAATAAGCTTTCATATTTGGTTTTGTAGAAGGAATCAAGCCATCCAGCTGCTCTAAGCAGATTTCCCTTGTTAGTGCTCATCAGAACTGATGCATGAATAGTTCTTTTGTGAAAGTGCAACACAACCATCAGAAGACTTATGTGCATCAGTCACTTCCTCATAATGAGAAGTAGGCTACCCACAGATTTCATTACATATTGCCAAACCAGTATTGGCATGACATTTTTTTTGATCAGCCATCTCCTTTAATAGAAGACAGAGTTTGGATGTCTCTTGTGCGTAGACTAGCTGGGGTTTGCTCACCTCATGTGCGTTAGTTAGGCACAGCAACGTCCTTCTGAGTGGAATGGCTTTTAACCTAGACATTTGGTATTTGTCTTTACAGTTCTGGGAACCATCTCAAGTCATAGCTGTGTTTTTTAATGTGATACTTGCTTTCAGCCATATGAAGAAAGATGTCTTGTACCAGATTGTAAGAGCAGACGCTTTTTAGAGCACCCTCTTAGATCGTTTCACTTTCAAGGAGATACATAGTTAATCCTTTAGCCTGTCACAAAGATCTGTATGGTTATCAAATTAATTATCTGGCAGTTGGTTTGGGGCCACCCACATTTCTTGCTTCACTGTACTTTAGTCATTAGCAGCAGCATGATGAGCAGCAGCAAATCCTTGCATGTGAAAGCCTTACAGGGACAAAGGCTTATGCAAGAATTAACCTCACACTTGCATGTGTCCTGTGGATAAATTTTACACACTGATAGGAAATGACTGGCTCAATTAGCACTATACAGCGTGACCACCCACAGGAACTCCTCGGCAGCGTACCCAGTTTGAAAGGACTTGTGTTTGTGGTGTGACTGGCACCAGGTAGCAACCCACAACCTCACTTTGAATATCCACTCTAGACTGCCTAAAGGTTCCAGTCACTTTTGTGCTAGAGTCATCTGCTCTGCCAGTGCCACTTGTCTTTAGTTACTTGTGAGTATTTGATATAGTACTGTCACGGTAGTTAACACCAAATGTGAAGAGTTGTTATGCAGCTTAAGATAGATCTGGAGCCAGCACAGAAACCACCTGTGCAGGCTGTAAGGTAAAGTTATGACTGCCCCGGTTTACCCCCCTGGCTCCCTCCTGCGTTCCACTTGGTGTTGTGAAAGCTGCCATTCACAGAATATACACAGTACCTGCTACTGGTTTAACTTTCTGGGTGAAGAACTTTTCAAGTGAATAAATTACGAACTTTTTACAGCCATGATTTATAAAATCATTGGTACAAGGACTTGTTTAAATACAGGTTTGAACCATGTAATATTTTGCTATTTAGAGCCTTCAAATATGGGTGTAGTTCACCTGGTACAGGACACTGCCATGGACAGAAAAGTAACCACTCCAGCAGAATAATTCTCTGCAAAAATATTAGAACATTTAAAAAAAAGATAGGTGGGAAGCAGTTTTCTAGTATTAGGAGATGTAGCAGCAGTATTTAATGCTTCCTTGACATGAGCCAAGCAGAATATATCTTTGAAGTAAATTATATTTCCATACCTTTCATAAAAAAACTGCTCATAATTTCTTGGACTCTTTAATGAGCAGTGGGTTAAAAGAATAGACTTTAAATTATTTTTCCATTAATCAAAACAAATAGCCTGACTTTGAATGCAAAAGAAAGTCTGACTTTAAATTTTATTTGGTTTTGGTCAGTTTGTGAATTAAAAAAAAAAAGTAATCCATTAAGTGGAAGTCTCAGCTTGTTCCTTAAAATAAAAAAAGAAGCAAACCAACCCACTGCCTTTAGCTCTTACGGTCATGACTTCAGAGGTAGAAAAAGACATCTTAGAAAACTAAAACAAATTGAATAGTTTGAGAGCCTCTGTCCAAGTTAATCCAAATGTTTGTCATCTGTATGCAGTGTGGAAGAAAGATCCCAAAGCTGCACTTGGCAAAGCGTGTGGCTGTAGTTTAAGGAAGACCTTACTTCTGCCAGAGAATTTACATTGATCTTCTCTAAAAATCTTCAGCCAGTTGTTTGATTTCATGTCAGGAAAACATTCACTCTCATACCAAAATACGTGCTAAACTTGTTAGTTTACGTAGTTAGGATACAGCTGGTTAATTATAGTAGTAGTGCTTTTTATGGACAATCTTAAATGAATCACAGCCTTAACAGGGTAACTTTAATTCTCAGATGCCAGCAGTTTTGTGAATAATGCATGACTAGGAGTTAGCACTTAAAAAGTGAAGTACCAGGGTTTGGTTATGTCCACAGTTGTTGTGAAATGTCTGACAAAACAGTATCCATGGGAGCCCTGAGGAGATATGAAAGTATCTCTCTCCAGACCATACTTGAGATTTTTTTTTTTTTTAAATTAAACTAAACTTGCAAATTTGCTAAAGCTGTTAAAATGCAATCTCATTGATATACAGCTATTTTCCTTTCGTATTCCAAGCCTGACATTGTGCTCATAATTTATTAGATGTTTGAAGCATGGAACACTGTTTTGATCAGTTAAGTTTGCTGAGATTGTTTACTGAGTGACTAGGGACAGGTGTTTTATCTTGAAGAAACAAAGCATGCTCTATATTTTAAGACTGATTGCTTTGAAACCTGAAATTACTGACACTCAGTGTAGAACACAAACTGACACTGATGTAAACGCAACAGCTAAAATGTTCAGTTCCTCAGACCATCTGCGGTGTGGTCTAAAGACACGTAGATGTTCCGCTTGCTAATTGTGTACTGCTGCTAATGTGACTGATGAAAGCTAGATTAACAGTATGTCCAGGGCTGGCTTGATACCTGCATACTTACTGGGTCCAAAATTAATTGAATGTATTGTTAGGTGTTGCCACAGGTTGTGTCCACGCTCTTGGTCACGTGGAGCTGGTCTAGGAAGATGAAACAAGCTTTAGTTGGTACGTCTGTCAAAACTGAAGAAGGTCATTGAAGAATTCACAAATGGCAAGGGGATTCTGATGTCTTTTGACACCTCAGTGCTTCGTCATTCTGCTCTGCCTGTTGTGACAGTCTTGAGGTCCTCTGTACCAAACAAGTTAACTAGTCTTAGCTGCTGATTTGTCTCATCATGTTGCACAAGTCCTTCAGGAAAAAAAAAAGTATATTCTGGCATTTATTTCCAGAATCTTATGCTTCCTATATTTAAAAATAAGGGTAGTGTCTGAAGATTTAGATTTTCCCTTTACCTTTTATGAAGGTCTTTCAGTGGAGCAATATTCTTCATCCTGAATGAGCAGAACAGACTGAACTTTCAGTATCCATCTACTTCAAAAACTATCCATTTTTCCCAGGAGTTTTATTTGGCTTATAGAGCAATTAAGTAGATAGATGTTTATTTAACTTCTAGTTTACATACAGACCAGTTGCTAAATATTTGTGGTGCATCAAATACCCTCCATTTCTTATTTTGAAAGCTTTCCAAAGAAACCTTCCCCCTGCCTCTCCCCCTTTGCACTGCTGCTGCTGCCACCCCCATCAATATGGTATTTGCATATTGATGGCATTTAGCTCATATTAAACTACTTGTTGCAGATAAATAGAGGTACCTCAGGTAAAACAGAATCCAGAAACTCCCTAGTAACTTTCAGTATTTCCTAGTTCTTTGTGGAGGTATCTTTTTTTAAGCAACATGTTTCTTGAAACATGGAACTTCACTGATGAACTGACAAAACCAGTTGCATCTAAAGTCATTGGACTTTTAGAAACATTTCTGTATTTTAGCTTGGTCAGTTTGGGTTTTTGTAACAAGACCTGGTCATTAAAGAGTGTGTAGATTAATACATTAATGTTTTATTTCAATTTGGGAAAAAATTTATAGGCTCTTGTTTACCCTAGAGAAACCACTTGAAAGTCCATGCTCATCTAATACTTTTCTGTAGTTTATCATTGTTATCCTGATCTGTTCTTTCTTTACTTACCTATCTGTCCATGTTATCTGTGTGGTATAACTTCATAGAATTGTTTAGGGAGGAAAGGACCTTTAAGATTAACTCCAGCTATAAACCTAACACTACCAAGTCCACCACTAAACCGTGTCCCTAAGCACCACATTTGCCTGCAGGGATGGAGACTCAATCACTTCCCTGGTCAGCCTGTTCAAATGATTGACAACCCTTTGGATGAATAAATTTTCCTAATATCCAATCTAAACCTTGGTGCAACTTGAGGCCATTGTTGCTTAGGAGAAGAGACCCACACCCACCTGGCTACAACCTCGATTGAGCTAGTTACAGAGAGCGATAAGGTCTCCACTCAGCCTCCTTTTCTGTAAGCTAACCAACCCCAGTTCTCTCAGCTGCTCCTCATAAGACTTGTGCTCTAGACCCTTCCCCAGATTTGTTGCCGTTCTCTGGACACAAGCACGTTTTCTGTCCCACCTTATGCAGTGTATTAAAACAGTAGTAATTCTTGGCATATAATTTTGAAGTCTGCAGGGAAATGCAGGGGGAGATGAGCTTTCAGTCTGTACTTGTTCTCTATGAAAGAGAGGGTGGTGGCAGCAACTGTTTGCCTCCCAAATGTTTAGTTAGTAAGAGGTGCATGGATTTAGCTGTTAGGACCATGTGTACTGATCGACTGTCCAAACAGCTGTTTGTGATTTCTTACATAGAAGAGGGGAAAGGCTGAGGATACAGGGTATGAATATAATTGAGGGGAATATGTTTAGTGTAGTTGAGTAGATGACATCACACGTTAGTAATTGAAAGACTTCAGTAAATAAGCACTGAAGTTATGAGCTAATGACCTTGAATTATCCAGCTTGAGATAACCTAAAGGCACATGATCTGTCTCCCACCCTGTTCTGGTTTTAAAATAAATTTAGTGAAACATTGGAGGTTATAGCTGACATTAAATAAATAAGAAAGTAAAAACTGAAATGACTAATGATTACTTTTTTTGCTACTGTCAAGACCTTCAGGCTTTTCCCCTGTATAATACCAAATAAGGAACATTATTTTTGTAACTTGTGCTGTTAGGAGCAAGCTTCAACAATAATGCATTCTGTTAAGACACTTCTGTTTTTTTCCTTCTCACTTTAGAACGACTTTTCCCATAGTGACTGCATGTCCAGTAATGAGACCAGTTTGCTAGAACGAACCGCAGCACCTCACGACGGACTACCAGTGACTTCCCATAGAGCTCAGCGAGAAGGTAGGTTGCCTGAGGTTTCTTGAGAGGAACACAGTAAGGGGCTTTTTTGAGTGCTAAACTCTGCCCAGAGTTGTAGAAAGCTTGAACCCGTCTCGCTGTTCACCTCAGTGAGAAACTGCAGTGATTGGTAAGTGTAGTAGCTTCTCTGCTGCCTACTTGGTCTTCTTTATAACAAGTTGTCATTCTTGTTAGCTGCTCACTACTAGTGACTGCATGCATGAAAATTGATTGCAAATGGCCTTCCTTCTGAAAAAAAAAAGGTGGGATTTGGGAGAAAACAAGAAAATTTAATGCAATTGTATTAACAGTGCTTTGATTTTTGAAGTAAAACTAAATGCAAAGATACTGTGAAACAGTGGATACCATTTGCTACTTGATTCAGTTGTATCAAGCAGAGAAAAAACATACTAGAAGGTTTTACGGTAGTGGTAGTTTGAAGAAGCAAGAGGCTTTCCATCAAAAGTAAGTCTTTTGGCTCTGTTGGGGAGATTGAGAACAAGGCCTCAGAACCTAAACAGAACTCTTCAGAGCCTTCCACAGAACTCTTCTTCTCCTTGAAGAAATGAGCATTGTTGAAAACAGACTTATTTTTATACCCTTTTCTCTTTCAGCAAGATTAGCAAATCACTTGTCTACTCAAAATTAAGATTGTGAAGAGCTGCAATCTGGGAAAACTATTGCTATTCCTTTTGTCCTCATAAATGTCCTTTTGTCTCTGCTGTGGAGATTTAATTACACTTTGAAGGCAGGCAATTTGAGAGGTTTAATTCCTTGCAAAAAACACAGATAAAGATTATGGTAGATTACAGACAACAAACCTGTTTCAAATCCTTTTACAGAGTTCAAAGTGTTCATATTCACAAATTGGAAACATAAAAAGGAGACCCTTTAGCAACGCTCTTGTTTTAAATAACAGAAGCATAGAAAAGGTGAATTATTGAGTCTAGTAAAGAGCTTAAATATTTTTCAGCATTCATATTATCATAGTTAGAAACTACAGTGAAAGATCATAATCATTTTTTGATATTTACTCTATAGGTATGTGATAGAAAGGGAGTCCACGCTACAGATAACTCCTTGCTGGGTTAGAAGTAGCACTGATAATAAAACTCTTTTTTCTCAGCTGTGAAGAGGATGATTTTTAGAAATCATAACTTGTACATGCCATGGAAGCAGTGTCATGTTGTTGTGGTTTAACCTGGAAGTAAGCTAAACGCCACACAGCGGTTCCCCCAATGGGATGGGGGAGAGAATTAGATGGGGGGGAAAGTAAAATTTGTGCACTGAGATAAAGACAGTATAGTAAGACAGAAAAGAAAGGGATGATAATAGTAACAACAGCAACAAACAAGTGATGGGTGCGCAATACTGTTGCTCATGACCCGCCTACCGATGCCCAGCAGTTCCTGAATGTCAGCCCCCCGGTGAGTTTTCCCTCTAGCTTATATACAGAGCATCCTATGGTATGGAGTATCCCTTTGGGCATTTGGGTTCAGCTGTCTCAGCTGTGTCCCCTCCCAGCTGCTTGTGCACCCCCAGCCTACTGGTGGGGGACACTGTGAGAATCTGAAAAGTCCTTGACTGGTTGGCAATAACGAAAACATCAGTGTGTTACCAGCACTGCTTTCATCCTGAATCCCAAACACGGCATCATATCAGCTACAGAAAGAAAATTATCACTATCCCAGATGAAACCAGGACACGTGTACATGGTTGACTTAATCTTCCAGAATGCATGTGTTGTGTCCAGAATACATCTGGAGATGTAACGCACCTCACTGGCTGTATATTCAAACATTTCTTCTTAGTGTAACCATCTGGAATATTTCAAATGCAGTTGTGGGACCAGAACTTTAAAGAGGTCTGACACTGTGGAACTAAAGCGGTGCAGCAGCAACACTGCAGTTACCTGTTGTATCACTTGTTATGATGAAGTATGCAACAGCAACAAAAAGAATTTAAGGAAGCTGAAAGTACTACATTGTGTAATGAAATGTATTTATACTTGAGGACAAATATATTTAACATTGAGAACATTCAATAGTTTAAAATAAACACAATCTCATTAGAAAAGAAGCTTGTCTCTGAATGTTAATGGTGTTTCCATAATTATGTATGCTAAATATACGCATATAGTGAAATAAAATTTAAACCACTATTCTCAGTTGCAGTCATGGGAATCAACTTTTTAATTAACTTAACAAATTTCAATTCAGCTGATGGTATCAATTTTAACATTGGCCATTAAGAAACTTTACTGCACGAAAACTCATATTATGCCACACTTGTCCTCCTAACGGTGCTTTTATCTGCATCAGGCAGGTAGAAGCTGAGGTTACCAAACATTCAGCTTTTCACAGAATATAGATGTACGCTATTGTCTGCCATCCTTAGCTCATCTCAGGTTTCTCTGCTTTGTAAGAGTTCATTAACTGATAAAAATGAACTGATCAGTTAGTGCTCTAACTCCCAGGAAGGGGCTGAAAACCAGCATACACCAGCACACTCATTATTTGCCAGTCTTTCTTCTAAAAGAATTGGAAGCTTTATCACTAGCACTGTGTTTATATGCTGGCTTCTTACTGCTTTAAGGAAATTCCTAATACTTAGTTCTCTTAGGACTGGCATCTTTGATGGGGATGATACTTTAACTGTAACTTAAAAAAATTAATTAAAGATGTTTAAGATAGATGAAATAGTAATTAGCTAATCTTCAAGAATAACTTTTGTAACAGACGCTTGTTAGGAAGTTTATTTAGTTATTTATGTTATTGTTATGCATGGTTCCAAATGTATCCCATGAAAATAACTAATTAAAAAATGCATTCATGCTTGTAAAGGAGTAAAATTCTGTTGAATTTAGTCCAGCGCAGCAGGGAAAGTGCAAAGCCCATCTCAGCTACATGAGGATTTTTGAGTAGAGTATTAGGTGAACAGTGTCTTCAAGAAAATTTCCAGACCCTGGAAGTCGTATGGTGCTGCTTCTTACTGAGTCACAGCCACAACATGCCTATTCCTAAATACAGTAGGCTGTGGGGAAGGAATGTTAAAGAAGCTTTCCTTTTTGGTTCAATTTGATGATACTCTTGACAGAACGATTGTAATAGCCTTATGCTTCTCCTCTTTGCTTTCTGTTTGCTGACAGACATTTCTGCCTCCTTCAGGCCTTCTCCAGGTGTTTCCTTCCACCTGAGTGCCTTTCAGAAATGCTGTGGCTGTGCCTTGGTTTGCTCTCCTTGCTACTCCATGTTTCAGAAACGTGGATGCGAAAGGCTCTGTCACTGGCTTTTATCAGCGCTTGCTACTTCTTGGAGTAAAGATGCAATTTGACTTCCTTTCATCGTCTTTCCACTTGTGGTGGTTATATGGCTGTGTTTATTTGTTTCAATCTAAATAAGCTCTTGGGTAATGCACAGGTACCCGTGGTCTGCGATGGAAAGCGCTGTGGTCAGGCCAGAGGAGTACTTAGTAGAGAGCAAGGCTCTGTCTGCCCCCTGCAGTTTGTTATAGCAAAGTAGCGTGTGAGAGAGAGGTGGGGTTGGGTGAGTCAGTAAACAGCGTGCAGCGCTTCCCAGAGCGGCTGGGCGAGTCGGTAGCTTTTCAAACTGTGATTTTTGTGTGCTCAGTAAGGTGTTTTTCTTTCAGCTGTACACATCGAGAAGATAACCCTGAAAGGACTACCAAGAAAAAGGGCTGACAAACATTTGGAGTACACATTCAAAGTAAGCAATTAACCTCCAGAATATTAAAGTAAATGTCTTCATGGTATCTATGTACTGTAAATATATACAGCTTGTTTCAAATCCCTGCTTCAAAAGCAATTTTGAATTACATTGGGGTCTTCAGAGATTCTTGGAATTATCATATAATTGGATTCTGTGTGCAGAGTGGGTGTTTTATGTAACGGTGGGCGTAAGGTGGGAAGGTGTAAAGCTCCAGCCATAGCTGGGTGTATGGCATCACTTTGGGAAACTTGGCTTTTGCTAATTTGGGATAAGCATTACAAAGAATTTTAAAATTAGTTGGTTGACTGCTCAAGTGGCGTAGGAGCACAGTTCTTGTGTCTGCAGTTATCCATTGCTTGGAGTCACATGGTCATCTTGGATCTCTTTCATGAATATTTTCCATAAGAGGATGGTTCCTGTGGTTTATGACAAAGCTGGGAGCTTGTTTTGGGGTTGGTTTTAAGGTAAAACCAAACAAGCTAAAAATGTTAACAAATTTGAAGACCTGCCTATAGCATAGGCTTCATGTATTATTATAGACAGAGGCAACATTTGAAACAATTATGAGAGTGAATTTTAAGCAAAACTGAAACACTGCTTCTTACAACTTTGGAAAAGAAGCTTTTTATGCCGAGGTCTGGTATTAAAGGATGTAGGTGTTAAGCAATAGCTGTTAAGGCCATTGGTGGTGATGTTCTAATTGAATCAAAGTAGTAATTTTCTTAGCGAGGACTGACTAACATCATGAGTCACTTGGCCGATGGATGGGAGTCTGGCAGTGTACCACATTGGAACACAGAGTTAAATTTTACCTTTTTTTCCTGCAAACAAAAGAATGTTATATCAAACTTTGTGACTGGCCATTTGACACACGTCATGGGAGCTCTTTGAAGAGGCAAACTTAAACAAGTGCCGTTTTGAGCTGAAAACTGATGTGTCAGTCCCCAAATTTGATACTGTAGTCTCTAAATAGATGTGAATTACAGAGTTTTCTTGTTCCTGGTATTAAATTGATGTGTATGCTATTTCTGGTTTTGAAGTAAAGTAATGGCAATGGAAACCTTGTTGACCATGTCTAAAGGTGAAATTTCTGAAAAGATTCTGCGCCCTTCTTTTGCGGAAAACAGTAAAGTGGACTCTAGCCTTCAGAGTTGTAGGGGATAACTTGCTCAAGTATTTCAACATTGTCATAGATCGTTTGTCTGAATAGTCTGTGAACTGAGTACTGGGTATAAAATGCAACAGTAGATAGGAGAGGTTTGCACAGAATGCCTGTATGGATTGTTAATTGATTCGAGTCACAGAACTATTTTAAAAATTCAGCATGTAGACGGATTTGATGGTGGGTTTGAATTTCTTTGTTAAAGGGGGAATGTGGAGATATTCTGTAAAGTATTTGAGTAAGCATGAAACTCCTCCACCCCAGTTCTTTTAGGAAAGAGTTTCCTCTCCTGGTCTGTGCAGGTATATACTGTGCTTCTCACTGCAGATCATTCTGTGCTTGCCCAGACACTTTTTTTAAGGTTAAACCAGCAATTACAATCATGGCTTCCCAACTGAGGGCACCAAGAGTAGGTGGCGTTTCTGGGGACTAAGTTGAAGGCAGTTGGTCGTTGACATTATCCTATCAACTCTGTGGAGTAAGTGAATGCTTATAATTGCCACGTCCACTTCCATTACACGGAATCTTCCCATGCATGTAATGGGAATCTTAAGTCCAGAAGTGGGCTCAAAGCTGGGCAGCACTCATCTAACCAAGCTTACTTCCTTTCTTCTCAAAATATGTATGTGGAGGTGCTGTTTTACTACTTGCATGTTGTGTCAGAACAATAAGCTACTGAAATTTTATACGAGCATATACCAAAATGCTGTTTGATTCTTGAGTAACTTCAGTAACTTGCAGTACTTTTGATGAATTGCACCCTACAACAACTTCTATATAACCATGTAAGAGTCAAGCCTGAGGCAGGTAAAAGTATTTTATAGACTACTTTTTTTTTTCTGTTTCAACTCATGATAAGGGCAGTGAGAGCTCAACCTACTGTATCTGGCCTACAGTCTTTTTATCTGGTACCTGGTTTGTTCAGTTAATGATGCCTGTTTGATACAAGTCCCGTAATTACAGAACCTTCTGCCTGGTTTCTTTCAGAGTCAATAACCAATTGATCTTCAGGGGCTTCCCTGCATTCATCTGAATTTGTTCATACTCTCTTTAGCCACAAATGGCATGAAGGTGATCTTAAAATGTATGCTCAAAGTTAGTATATGTCTTTGAAAAGGTACCCTACTATCTCTGTTTTGCTTGGTATTTACTTACCTGCAAGTGTTTAACCCTTATACTGAGGTCATCAGATTTATGGAAAGGTTAAAATCAGCTGCCTGTTACAATACTTGGTAAAAGGAACTTTCCCCATTCTCTTTTCCTTCCTTCCTAGGTAACCTGGTCTGATCTTTCAGTAACATGTGTAACTAAAACACACCAGGAGCTACAGGAATTCCTGCTAAAAGTATGTATCAAAATTTAAAAGTAGTGTGTATGCTTCAGATTTATCACTTCCAAAGTAGGCTAGAAGAGCTGCGATTTCTGGGATGTGATAGAGAAACAAAAGCATACTACCAGATTTTTGTACTCCGCTATTTAAATCATGTATATTGTGGTGGAGCAGCTTGACAGATGAAACAGCTCAGCAGGATGTTTGGGGAGTTTCCAAGGAGGAGATACCTGAAGTTAACTCTTATTTGAACTACCATAAAACTACTATATGAGTTTTTAGTATTTTCCAAGGAATTAATGTATAGGTACAAGCACTGCTGGGTTGTTTATTCGTGTCTCTGCTAGAATGACCTTAAGAGTATGGTTTGTTGTTTCTGATTAATGAGGCAGAGCCATGAGCATAATAGTTCTTCATTTTACTGTTGTGTTCTTCAGTAGAACAAAGGTAGGCATATTGACTGTTGCAGGGAGTTAAATTGGAGAAAATCTAGCAACTATTTGTGCATGCGTGTGTTTAAAAAAAAGTAAAGGTTCTCTAAGTTGCTGTTCTTCCACCCAGCTCAAGCAGGGCATGTGTTTGTGTGTGTAGGTCACATGTAGACTCCATGAGTGTGATGACCTTGAACTGTGTGTTTCATTGCCAGTGTCTGATATTTTGGGTTCCACTTGTTAAGGGAAATTCTGTATTTAAACTCCTTGCTGTTCAGGACACTAATGGAAGACCTGCTTTGGGCGTGTTTAGATAACATTTGGTGTTCTAAACTGCAGTTTTAATTGCAATGGAAAGCCAGTTACTGTACAAAGATCATTGTCTTGATCACTGTTTCAGTTATCAACATTGTATTTTCTAGTGTCGTAGAAATGAAACAGTGAGTGTTCACTGCCACTTTGGAATATCTAGTTCCAGCAGTGTTCAGAGCTTGATTTGTGAGGATTTGAATTATGGATGGCATGCCTGGTTGCAGATGGGATGCCCCACAACATAGAGTCATGTGTCTGCTCCTGAAGAGAGCCATGAAAACTGGACTGTTATCTGGGCTCCCATGGAGCTCTGTGATCAGTGTTCAACTATGTGCCTCCCATTCTACCTGTAAAGTAAAAACGAACACCAGATTCTGAAACAGACCCTCTAGTACCTACTTGCTGCCAGGAGGAGAAGGAGCCATCCAAATGGACAAGACCCAGAACGTTGCAGAGCTGTCTGGTTTGACTGATGGCAGCTCATTGGATGTGGGGTGTTCCCTTGTTCTGGCTTGACTGCTCCAGCAGAGTCTAGATTTATAGAAAGTCGTGGAATAGGAGGAAGACAACCATAGGCTGCTACAAGCTCGCTGTGGAGAATGTGTGCAGCTGAAAAATATATTTGGTTTGTGTTAGTTTGCTAGCTGTAAGGGGAGAAGAAAGAGAGAATTGCTAAATACAGCAGGATGAAGCTTACACCTTGCTTTAAAAAACACCATAGAATTACAAATGCTGTCCAGTTCTTACACCTTTACAGTTTGGCTTTTTGTTATTATTTCCAGTCTGTATCGCATTGTTAAGTAGCTCAGTCTCCGAGGGACAGGAGAGGGTGGTCAAAATACTTGATAGGAAATTCCAAGTTTGTAGGAATAACTATAAAAATGTTTAAGAATAAAAGCATTGGTGGGAAAAAAATAATGGCATTACTTGGATGCCTTATGGTTAAAGAGCTCCTTTTGTCACCTGGTAAGCATCAAAAGTTCTTTGCATATAGGAAATGACCCACATATGTGGAAAGACTTACAGGCCATCTCATTACCTGAAGTTAATATAGTGAGCACCGAATCTTGGGTTTGAATAATTCTGCATCTTTAACTACAGAAGGAATAGAATTCCTTTTAATCAAAATTGTAAAGCAAAAAAGTTGTGGCTGTTTCCAGTAGCAAATTTAAATAGAGAACACCAGGTCAGGAGGTTTGCTTGTCCCCATGGTTCTGCAGTAGCTGGGTTAACACTGACTAATTCTTCAGTTGGAGTTCCTCAATAGCACATAGTTAAGGTAAAGGGATCAGTTAAGAAAAGCTGCTTTCAGCACTTCTTTCCTTTTTTATGTCTAATACGCTTCAGGTTCTATAGCACTGTACTAATACAATTCTAACAGCACCTGTCTGGGTTCCAGAAGTTCCTTTTATGTATGTTACCAAGCAATTATCTATACTAGACACAGTGTCTCTCTATTAGTAGCACTTCATTCAGTGAAAGAATTACTTAGTGCTTTGCTGTTGTGCCTCTAGCGGGATGTAATAACCAGCTGCCATTCTGGATTGGGTGTATTCCAGATATGCAAGAAGGAGATGCTGCTGTAGTGTAAATTACTTAGTGGAGTTGACCACAACTGATGGCAGGTGTTAACCAGATCAGCAATAACTTTTACCTTTAGGAAAAAGCATTTTTGCTATGGCAATTTACTTCTAATTGCCCCAAATTTAAAAGACTTAAGTGCATGAAAGCTGATTAAATACATTTTTTTAAGTGCATTATTTTGGAAGTGGTAAATGTGAAAAATCTGTGTTCTAGGGAATATTTTTGATTTACAATAGACATGCTCTTTAGATGAAGAATTCTGCCTTCTAAATTAGAACATCAGAACACCTCACTTTGTAATACTGTCACTAGAAACAGCTATAATGAAATTTCATAACAAGTTTCGGTGTTAATAGCAACTGGAGAAGGACATACTATTCATTAATATTGTCCACTGAAGTCTGGTGTCTTATATAACTGAAGCAGTCCCCTTTCCACTCCTGTTTCTTTAAAATAATTTAATGTAGCTAAGTGACGATGGTGATTACAGTGCTTTCAGTCCTCCCTGGTAATTTTTTACTGTTATTTTCAGACCTGCTTCCTGTGTATGAAAGATGCAAATAATAAATCAAAAAAGGCTGTAAATTAATCTGGAAAAAACCCATGGTATTGGTAAATTTCTTTCAAATAGAATTTCTTTAAACCATCTAACACTTGGGTTTGAAGTGAGGCTTTACAGCAATTCTCTAGCAAAACTAAATTATGATGATTTGTTGTACCTTTCAGTCTGTAAATTACCTTACTTAAACTGGAATAACAGAGTTTCTTGTTGATACCAAAAGATACAAAGACTGACAGTGAACAAATATAGTCTTTAAAATGTCAACTACTCAATTCTTAATATTAACCTTTTTCTCAGCTCCCAAAGGAACTGTCTTCTGAAGCATTTGACAAGACTATCTTAAGAGCACTAAATCAGGGTTTTCAGAAGAGGGAAGAACGAAGGCATACTGATCTTGAGCCCATAATCAGGTAAATATTTTACCAAACAACCTAAAATGTATCACCTGAAAAATGATTGAAGTCAAACTAGATGACTTTTAAGGACAGTGGAAATTCTGCTGCCTAAACACAATGTGTGAAGAAAATGGGAAGGCAGTGATAGCCTTAAGTTTTTTTTTTCCTCCCTTCAAATTGAGACTGTCAATAAACTTCAATGTATTATTATTCCTTTAGAAGTAATCATACATTTATAAAAATATTTGTCCTGAGCAGCGTTATATAACGATTGGCACTTCAGTGAGGGTCTTGCCTCTATTATACAAGGGTTTATTTAGAAATACTATAGAAACAGAAAGCATATATGTTCTAATTTTATGACAGGATAGAGCAAGAAACAGAACAGAATTCAGAAAAGAATAAACAGTGATAGTGAAGCATGTAAATAAAACTGAATGTGGCTCACACATGAGAAAATGGCCCATACCTCCTAACCTGCTGTCCAGCGATGGGGGTGCTTGCTGGGATCAGGGACACACTGGTCAAATCCTGTAACTTGGAACAGCAGTATGAATTTGGGTGGGCCTCCCTGTGCTTTTCGTTTGCTACAGATACCTTGTTATGTTTGTTCTTTCCTGTCAGGTTTGTTCAACCTTGTTCAAAACAATGTAAATTATTCATCACGTTAGGCAGTGTCTCTTGAGTTAAGGAACTTGTTGAAGAATCAGGCAAGGCTTTTCAAGCTCTTGCAGGTCCGAGTGTATTGGATCTTTGGCTTTTTTCTTCATGGCTTAGCTATAGAAGATACAGAGCTGCTGTATGCCTAAACTTCCCCTTTCCCAATTTTCTGTTATTTTGATCTGTAATATTATTTGTCTGTCTTTTATTGGGTTGATTGTCAAGCTGAAAACTAAATCTGAACAATTCTTTGGCTAATAAATGTTCTGGTTTTAAATGAATAAACTTGTTAAATAGAGGTTGACTGAAGAGAGGGTGTCTGTAACACAGGCCACTTGTGAAACCTCACTGCAGACTAATTACTAACCCAAGAGATTCAATTGGAGGACAACCTTTAAATGTGTCCAACAGTGTTATGGTATGGAACTGTATCTCCAGTTTGTAAGCTAAGTTGTGACTATACTGGAATGCTATGTAAACAGTCTCATAGCATCATATAATATAGATATGTTTATAAACATAAATATATTTGTAATATATATCACAACATTACTGGATACAAATTTTGTTTTCTTACAGGAACAGTTTAGCACAAAGATACATTTATTTGGGGGTCTTAAGTACGCGCCTAACTGCCAAAAATTGCTCTCCCCTGCCACCCGCCCCCCCACCCACCCCCCCCGCAAAAAAATAGGACTGAGTAGTGCTTCCTGGCAAGCAATAACTGAAAATTTGGTGCAGGATGTAAAAAATATTCATTCTTGGCCTGTTTTCTTATCTGAAGGTAGTAGAAGTTGTCACTGACCTCTTGAGAATGCCCAGACCAGTGTGGAACAGTATTGAGAATCCCACCCTTTGCTCTTGGAGATAATTGTGAAACTCAAATACTGACAATAAATTCAACTTTTTATTTAACCAAATAAGTGTATTTAAGGATCAGATGCATTATTTTGGGAAATCAAATGTTAAAATATAAGGTCCGGTGCTTTTTTTGACTCAGTCCAAACTCCTCTCCGATAAAATGTTACAGGTGGCTAAAATATTTGAATTGGGATGGCACAAAAGCACATACTTTTTAAATAAAAAACCAAAATTCATCATACCAGTTTCTTTTACTGGCTGTACTCTGACCTTACACTGGCACTAAACAATAAAGCTCAAAAGTAGTAATTAACATTGTTTATGCTGAACATGTAAGTTCAAGTGTTTGGACTTCATAAGACCTGCCTGCTTTGCTCTTCCACGGAACTGTAGTAAAATTGTGTATTCTTCCCATGGAATGTTACAGTTTAACAAACTCTCCCTTAAATTTCAGGCAGCTATTTTCAAATACATCGCAAGCTTTTCTGCAGAATCAGAGAGTATACAACTTCTTCCAATCAATTTCATCAGAATCTTTGCACACTCACAGTAAGAAATATCCTAATAGTGTTTTATATAACAAAAAGTCTGTAAAAATCTATTCTTCCTGTCATGCCTAATTATGCTTTTATAATTATGTATTATTCATGTTACATTGTATTCCACCGGTCAAACTCCCTGCCAACCAATAGTTACTTCAGCAGAAGCTCGTGCTTTTGGCAGTGGGAACATGCTATGTAACATCAGCTTGTGTTCTTTTCTTTCTTTCTTCTCCTCTGTTCCATCATGCTGTTAAAATAGGTAATTATGAATTGACTATGTGCAACAGTTTGGGACTTAGTCTTTTTAAGAAATCTTAACGTTTAGAACAAAAATCCTTGATCTGACCCAAAAAAAAAATCACATCCATTTTTTATTTGGTTTCTTTTGGAGATAAGGTGTGTCTTGATACTTAAACTCAGATTAATTTGGGGACTATAGTACATAAACAGTGGGATGGTCCTAATTTCAGAATATACAGAATCTTCTTCAAAGCATTTCCGTTGCAGAGATTTCCTTGGTGGACCTCTTACCTACTTGTGTATTACATATTGTTCATGTGTCCTAAGCTTACCTTCTCTGTATGGATGGGGTCTTTGTTTCTGTTGAATCTTCTTTCAGTGCATGTTATACACTGTGACAGTTAAGGCACTGTTTGGGAGGCTATTGCCTCAGAAGTTGCAGGAAACCTTAGTAAGGAATTGATTTTCAAACAGACTGCTTATATGCACTTGGAAGAAAATAAGAGGCGTGACAGATGATTTTAATTTGAAATGTGACAAGTGTATTCTATCCATGGTCAGATAGAGGCCTTGTGATTAGAATATAAGCTGTAAGTAATTCGGGTTTTTTTTTTTTGGGGGGGGTGTTTTGGTTTTTTAATCTAAGTAACACATAGGATGTTTTTACATGGCAGTTTTTTGAAAAAGTTAACCTAATGAGGTCCAGGATGGTTGTGAAACTGGCTGGAATTTACTGCTGTGGAAATTCTGACAACTCTGTTGTAATGAAAGGCTGCACAGGGAGAAAAGGGTTTCCAAAGTCCAGAAAGATTCATGTTAATGACAGGCTTACTGCACAGAGTGTGCATATTTTAGTCTGTAGACCACATTGAGGTGGGAAAAATTTGCAAATGCTTACTTGTAATTATAATTTGAAATGGTCTGGGGGAAAAAAAACCAGTGCTGGATTCCATCGTGATATTTAATCCAGGTTAGCGCAGGGCAGAAATGATCCACAGGGTAGGTAGATTAAAAGGGTAAAATGGATAAATGTCAATTCTACAGGAAGTCTTACGGATCATAATGTGATTGTAAATGGGAAGTAATTTGTATGCTAATGTATAAATAATTGGGTACATGGAAGTTCATGAAGATTTGTCAGATCTAGAGTGCGTGATGGGTAAGATGAAAAACTTAATTGTTTAGCAAAAAGAGAAAGAACTCAGTGGAATACAGTTTAAATCTTCAACTGCCCAAGAGTCTTAATGACAAGAGGATGATCATGATCTGTTCTCTCTGATGGATAAGACAGAAAACACGGCTCTTAACTTGCTATGGGAGGATTAGGACCAGGGTTAGGCAAGAATCTGTTGATTACCAGACAAGTCCAAAGATGTGGGGCAGGTCTAAGATAAAGGCAGAAAAACAAGTCAGTAGGTCAGGGTTAAGAACAGGTATGTGGTCAGGCACTGGCATGGCTGCAGTGCACACCAGGCAGGGGCCTGCACTCAAATGTGGTTCCCAAGATGGAGGCCCCAGGTGAGGCCTCTGCCAGTTATTTTCCCAGCAGTCCCACCCAACATTGCAGAAGTGCACTGTATCAGATTGGATCTTGACCACCCACAGGTGAGGCCCTTGGGAGGTCAGAGGAAGAGATTGCAAGGCCCATTGGTGTGGTTCAGGGCCCTGACACTGAGTTAGATATTAAGAGAAAGTTTGGTGAAGACAAGTGGTGTGATAAATCTAAGCACGGTTGGTTTCCTTTTGAGGAGGAGGACTGGATGACTTGCATGGGGTAGCTCACCACAGGTGGCCTCTGTTTTTCTAGGTGTTCTGGTTAGGATTCCTGACATCCTGGTGACACTTGCAATAGCAAGTTAGCCAGTGGTGGCATATTTTTAATGTGGTGACAGCGTGGGGGGAGGGAGGAAGTGTATCCTTAAGAAAAATACCATGATGGTTCTCAGATGGTTGTGCAGAATTAATTGGCAGACAAAGCAGTTGTGGCTTAAATTGGTCTTCAGTTGCTATTTACAGTTGGGGATAAAAATGCCTTTTTACAGAAATATGAAAATACTCTTTCTGAAGAGTATGGTTTTAGTAAAACCCAGGTGGAAATAAATTCTATGTTCAGTGAAGGGGCTTTACACCTTACATAATAGTTGGGATCTCACACTGAACAATATGTTGCGCAGTAAGTGTAATTATGCCACCATGGTTCCATTAAGGAGGAAATCAATTAGCTCCCTCCTGGTTTGTAACATCAGTAATTTTAGACAGCTTTTCAGGCTGGAGTAGACTTTTGAATCCAACAGACTGGACTGGAACATGATCTCTGGGGGCTTAGTTCAATGCAGACAATATCCAGAAGGATCTTCCTAGCAATGTTTCAAGCTCCTAAGCAACAGCTTTCAGATGTTTTTACCTGCACTAACTTGGAACTTTCTGGGAGGGAAAGAGTAGACTCCTAAAAGTAGATTCATTACCAAACTTAGTCCTTTCTTGGAGTGTGGCAGTTGTATTTGTGCAACAAAACTGTAAATATTATTGACACTTCTTTTTCTATCCCATCTGCTATAATAAAGCAAAAATCATATGTTAAGACTGTGTTAAGAACAGCAGTAGACTTTACCCCAAATTAGGTCTCTTTTGGCAGGTGAATGATTTGACAATGGAGGAATGTAACTTGCTGTACAACAATTCTAGAAGCCACTGTTGGTTTCCTCCCATTTCCTGCTGTGACAAAAAAAAAGATTAGAAAAAAAATAAAGTGCAGGACAATAGGCATCTTTCTAATACTGTGATCATAATCCCAACCTTTTGAAATTAGACCATAACTTTAAAACTGTTTTGCAAATTTTCTTCAAAATAAAATTATCTCCATAGAGCCTTTAGTCTTGGAGATGGCCTACTTTGAAGGAGACAATGTTCAAAATTATTGCCACACACAAACCAGTAAGTTCAGCCTCCCATTTCCCTAGCTTCCAGTTTAGTGCAAGCATTCAGGAACTGTCCAGTTGCTCAAGATCTATAAAGTTACTACGTGAACTTTATTCTCTGCAGGTAACTTACAACCCTCTTTGAAGACGGTTAAGGCACCAGAACACTTCAAGGAGGACAGTTCAGAAGCTTCAAGTCAGGAGGAAGGTAGTTGTGTACTCAAAGGTGGTTCTTCTCTGAGAAATTTTACCACACTCAGTTCTGGAAATCATACAGTTGATTGATTTCTTCACTGGCACAAAGCTGAGAGATTTGAATGAAATCTGCTATGTAAATGAAGAATTGTTCATACTTTCAGCGGTTTCCTTGGGAGGTGGTTGTGTAATCCCAGGAGTGGGAGTGTTCGTAGAAAGCTCAGAGGCAGAAGTTCACAGCTGTATTGAGCAACCAGGAGGATATACTTTACAGTTCACTTGAGCCAAGACTGTTTGTAGCTTTTGATGTCTTTACCTGTTCTCCAGTTCCCAGGCTTAGACGTTGAGTGCAGCATTTCAAGAGCTGCAAATTGTTTTGCATTAAATGTGCCAAATTTGTCTAGCTTTCAGTTTTACACAGAAACGCATGAAGTTTTCCTCCTCTTATTCCTAACCTATGCTGCTTTGATGCCCTGGACTGTTACCAAGGACTGTTTGGGTCTGTGGGGAGTACTGACTGCATCTGAACGGTGCTGTTTTCCAAAAGCAGCAGCCTGCCGGCTGGTGAGCCGTTTCATCACGAAAGGAACGGCAAGCCTGTCCTGCGTTGTTTTCAGTAGCAAACAAGCATAAGCCTCTGGAAGGTGGAAAGGATGAGAAATGGGACTGATAGGTGAATGAATATTGACCTCTGAAGAGCACTAGCACTAGCTGTGACAGAATGGCACCACTCTTCTCCTTTTACACATTAGTAACAAGCAAGAAGGTTGTGGCTGATCTTACGTGCAGTCAGTAATCCACATACACAGTTCAGACAGCTTTTTCTTATTGAAAAAGAAATCATGAACATATTCTTCTTTAGAGTTCAGAATGCACTGCTAAATTTACAAAATATTTGGAAATTGCTCAAATAAGGGCAGTATACTGCCCTTAAAAAAAAAAAAAACCAAACCACAAACCAAAACTGTTCACCTGATGAAACTACAAATGCATTTCAGAATGCCTTTTGTGTCAGCAGTTTTAGTGATGTGTTACCAGAAGTTTAAAAATTGTGATGTTTTACTTTAAATTTTTTTTTTTAAATCGTAATTTGGACTTAGGTGTAGCACTGTGAGGAGTTCAGGCAGAATGATAGCTACCAAGAAGGCCAAGGTCATCAACAGTTGGATTTAAGAAAAGTTGCTTTTGTTTAAATGTAATGGGTGCCTTAAAGAGCAGACCTTGTCTCTAAATTTCTTGTTTGAGGTGGTAATTCTTCTTGTGCCAAATGTAAAGCAGGTTCAGAATGCAGTACTTCTGTGTAAGATTTGTCTCCGTTCGCTACTCGGAGTGCATGACGTAGTTTTGAGATGAATTTTAACAGTTCAGAATCCTTTCTTCTCTTTCCATCCTTTCGTACTGGGTCAGGCATTTAGTCCTTATGATTAAATGTAGAGATGAGCAAACATAAGTGGTTTTTACAGTCCCAATTTTTCTATTTCATTCTTCTGTGAATTGGAAGGTAAAGAGTCTTGATTATACTGTCTGTATAAACTGATCTGTACTCTGTGTGACACCTGTTAATTTCAGCACTGTAAATTAAGCCTCACCTATTTAATGGAGGCGGCTTCTGCTAAACATCTGGCAGGGATGGGAAGGTGAATTTGTCGGATTGATCTAAAAGAGGCAGTAGGAATTGCTATTGAAATTACACTCTGTTTATTTTTTTCCAGATGTAATGCAACACACAGCAGTTCACAAGAAACATAATGGAAAAAGTCCTGTTGCCAAGTAGGTACTAGGATGGTGTAATGTGAGCATGCTACATTTCTGAACTTCATTAGTTAGTGCTTTCAGAGTATGTGTTTCCTTCTAGATTGAAGTTTGTTTGTGGGCTTTTTGGTTGGTTGGGGTGTTCTTGGTTTATTTTTTGTTGTTGGGGGGGCATTATTGTGTTAGAAAAATACTTTAAAAGGTTGTATTTCTAAATCTGTAAGTCTAGGTCATTTAGAGCTCTCTTCCGTTGCAGATTTTGTGAATCTTCACTAATTGAGAAGATGTTTTGATTTGTGTTGATTCATATTACACGTATTTTTCGCATGTGCAGACACACACGTGCATATATGGAAAATTTCCAGTGCCATTGATTTTAAGCTTTTATTCAGTACCTTCAGAGTAGTCCGTTCTTTCCCTTGCTTAGTAGCAAAAGCATTTATACATTGCTGGTTTACATCCACTGTAACTGGAAACTCTTATTAACCATATTAGTTATATATGTGCTTTCAGATATATGATGTAATGAGAATCAATGTATTTTGACCAGAAACTTTAGTAGGTATGTTTGCATATAGTTGTGCAATGCTTCAACTTTGTTAAGAGAAAAAATGGATATAAAATTTATTGTTGTTTACAGTTTTGTTCTGTGTTGGTTTATCTGCAAAATGTATTTACTGAGGGGAGGGGGGAACTACCTGGAATTACAATAATTAGAATATAACTATTGTTGGTTAAGGTTCACAGATCTTTAACAGACAAGATTCTTGTGAAATTACCAATTGGACAACTTAGTGGTTTGTTTCTGTGTTGTTTTTTAACCCTCCTGCTTACTCTCAACTTACATTTCTTCAAGAAGAGAATGTCATCTTGGCAAAAATCTCTAATTATACCAATGGATATACAGCCTGCTATGAAGTCATAAGAGCAAGATCCAAGCTTTGTAGCATACAGTTACTAATGAAAACATTGTCTTTTTCTTATTGTTTAATAAAGTATACTAAAGCTGACGGTAGTTTAGGATCTGTCTTTCAGGTAGGAAAAACAGGGACAAGCCTTTACACAAACTTCCATGATAGAAACTCCTTTTGCTAGCTATTATTTGCTGGTTATTTAAGAGGGGAAAAATGTCTTTACTGCTTGACTGCTAGAGATCTGTTAGTCCTCTCTTCTCGGCATTATGTGTCTGTCTCTTAAAATCTCTGCCTGCTATTGGTGGGATCTAAAGAAGTGGCACTGAGTGAAACTTTCCTGCTTTAAATCTGTATAAAACTGTCTAGAGTCAAGAGGAGTTGATATCAAACAGTGTTGCTACAGTTCAGGGAAATTTATTCATGACATCTATCTACTGTTTGGTTTTGTTCAGTATTGCAGCCTTACTCTTGAAAAGGTCCAAAAATCTACTGGTGGGAGTGAGATCAGACATACAGAATAAAAAAATCTGGCAGTGTCGCATCTTATGTGAAATGACTGTAAATTTGGGAGCAGATTCACATAACTCTGTTTGCTAAAGTGTCTGAAGTGCCTTAGATCTCTGCAGTCATGGGCTCATATTTTGGACCTTCTTGGGTTCTCACCATTTTCTTAATCTTTTAGTTTAATATGCTATTGTACCCCTTTTAAGTAGCTTCAGTACTTATTTCCAGAGGTATTTCACAAGTAACTACTGGAACTTCAGCATATCTCGTGCCTTGGAGGGAGCTAGATTCCTGCCATCATGGGAACTGATAGGAAGCAGCTTACCAGCTGTCGTCCTGAATTAAGGTTGGGGTGGGGGCAGCCTTGGTTGTAGTGATCATGAGAAAATAGAGTTCAGGATCATGGGTCCTAAGTACAAAACAAATAGGACTGCAACTTTGGACTTCAGGAAGGCTAATTTTGACCTCTTTAAGAAACTGCTCGGGGAAGTCCCATGGGCCAGGGCTCTGGAAGGCAGGGGCATTCACAAGAGCTGGCTGATACTCAAAGACCACTTCCTCCAAGCTCAGGATCAGTGTATGCCTAAGAGCAAGAACTCAGGCAAGGGAAGCAGGAGATCTGCTTGGTTGAGCAGAGAGCTGCTGAAAAAGCTCAAGTGGAAGAAGGGACTGACCACTTGGGAAGATTACAGGTATGCTGTCAGGGTATGCAGGGGTCAAATGGGAAAAGCCAAGGCCTCCTTGGAGCTAAACCTGGCAAGGGGTGTCAAGGTTAACAGGAAGGGGTTCTTCAGGTATATTGGTGGCAGAAGGAAAGCTAGGGAAAATGTGGGCCCACTATTGAATGAAGTTGGTATCAGGGTGGTGAAGGATGAGAAGAGAACAGAAGGCAGAGTTACTGAATGCCTTCTTTGCTTCAGTCTTTACTGGTCCGACCAGCCCTTGGGAGCCCCAGACTTTGGAGGTAGCGGAGAATGTCTGGAGAAAGGAAGATGTTCCCTTGGTTAAGGAAGATCTAGCTTGAGACCAGTTACATAAACTGGATATCTGCAAGTCCATGGGTCCTGATGGGATGCGCCCACAAGTGCTGAGGGAGCTGGCAGAAGTCATTGCTAAGCCACTCTCCAACATCTTGGAAAGGTCCTGGAGAGCAGGTGAGGTGCCTGAAGATTGGAGGAAAGACTGTCACTCCAATCTTCAAAAAGGCAAGAAATATGACCCAGTAAACTATAGGCCAGTCAGCTGCTCCTCCATCCCTGGAAAGGTGTTAGAGAAGTTTGTTCAGGGGGTCAGAAGTAGTCAGCACAGATTCACCAAGGGGAAGTCATGTCTGACCAACCTGATAACCTTCTACGAGGGCACGACTGGACGGGTAGGGGAAAGGAGAGCAGTGGACGTTGTCTGCCCTGACTTCAGCAAGGCTTTTGACATCATCTCTCACAGAATCCTTCTAGACAAACTCGGGAAATGTGGGTTGGATGAACACAGAGTTGTGATCAGTGGCGCTGAGTCTAGTTGGAGGCCTGTAACAAGTGGTGTTCCTCAGGGCTCAGTCTTGAGTCCAGCCGTGTTCAATGCCTTCATCAGTGACTTGGATGAAGGAGCAGAGTACCCTCAGCAAGTTTGCCGATGATACAGCACTGGCAGGAGTGGCTGACATGCCAGAAGGCTGTGCTGCCATCCAGCCAGACCTGGACAGGCTGGAGAGTAATTTTATGAGATTCAACAAAGGCAAGTGTGGGGCCCTGTGTCTAGGGAGGAATTACCCCATGCACCAGTACAGGTTAGGGGCAGACCTGCTGGAGAGCTGCGTAGTGGAAAAAGACCTGGGGGTCCTGGTGGACAGCAGGTTAACCCTGAGCCAGCAACGTGCTCATGAACGCCAGTGGCATCCTGGGGTGTGTCAAGAGAAATGTGGCCAGAAGGTCAAGCGAGGTTCTCCTCCCCCTCTACCCTGCAGTGGTGAGGCCTCATCTGGAATATTGTGTGCAGTTCTGGGCTCCCTGGTTGAAGAAGGACAGGGAGCTACTGGAGAGGGGACAAAAAAGGGCTACCAAGATGATGAGGGGACTAGAACATCATTCTTATGAAAAGAGGCTGAGGGACTTGGGACTTTTTAGGTTACTGAAGACTGAGGGGTGGGTGTCAGGAGGATGGGGTCAGCCTTTTCTTTCAGTGGTGCCCAGTGACAGCACAAGAGGCAACGGGCACAAACTTGAGTATAGGAAGTTCCACATAAACATGAGGAGGAGCTTCTTTACTGCAAGGGTGGCAGAGCACTGGGACAGGCTGCCCAAAGAGGCTGTGGGGTCTCCTTCTCTGGAGACATTCAAAACCGGTAGCAATACATTATCGTATTGGTGGTGCTGTCCTGTGCAGCCTGCCCTAGGTGATCCTGCTCCAGCAGGGGGGTTGGACTAGATGATCTCCAGAGGTCCCTTCCAACCCCTACCCTTCTGTGATTCTATAATTAAAAGGCATTTCCAATTATCAGCATTTCTGATAAGAATTAAAGAACCTTCCCCTCTGCCCCCCGCCGCCCCCAGTAGTACGGTGGCGTTTGGGATGATAGCTTAACAGTTTACAGGTGCGTGTGCCCTCCTGACTGTGAGAACCCTGGCTGTTTTGCCAGCAATCTTTGTTGACCAGTGCTCTCAGCCCTAGTTAAATACTGCTGCTGTTACGAGAAGCTTCAGTGGAAGAGCAGAGTAAGGTGCAGAGTAAATGTCAAATGCAGCTCCCTTTTCCTGGCAGTACTCAAACCTAGCAGACCAGAAGGTAACAATATAAAGCAAGATGGCTGTTTTGAAATTCAGACAGACACAGACACAGTGTAATCTGTAAGTAGCCATGCATTTCTTTTTTTGGGTGTCTCATAAGTTCTGAAAAATAGGGATTACTAAGTATTTCCAGTTTTGTCATTAGTGATAAGGAAGAGAGAAGATTAATTCAGAATACATTTCTATCTGGAACATTTCCCCACGCCCGGCACGAAAAAAGCAAACAAAAAGACTTTGTTTGCAGAAATACCAATGGAGCTCTTCTCTCAAGTACTGTTTTCTACAGATTCTGTTGTTCTGAATGTTGTGTCAAATTATAGGAGACAAATAGGAACACCAGTTACATTCTGATCATTAGTATAACTGCTGAGTGCAAGAACTCCTGTAATTTATATCTTTCACATCTCTTTGAGAATTCCCAGGGACTTCTGATGCAAAGAACCTGTATGTTGGTAGGAAAAGCCTGCAAGTTTGTTCACATCAGCGTAACATTTTTGGTTTGTTTCTTTTTTTCACCCTTCAGCAGCACTAGCAGTGCAAAATGTTCTTCACTGGATAGCCTTAACATACAGCACTCTGAGCAAAATGGGGTGATGGACTGGAGGAGGAAAAGCTGCATTGTCCAGCAGCACCCAGAGCACTGTACAAACCTACTTGACCAGGTGTGTTACTCTTTTTTTTTCTTCTTCTTCTTCAAAGCAGTGTTCTGAGATCCTTGAGAAGGTTGTCCACTACACGATTCAATTTAGCTTTAGAAGATGAAGAGCCCTGCTAAAATTGTACATGAGTGTCAAAGTTCAAGTTGCTTCTGACTTAGCTTGATTAGAAAAGCCCTCATAATTACTTACCCCATCTCATAAAGCTGCATATTTTGGTTTTGAATTTGTGAATCGCTTTCCTGTTACTGTAACATATTGTTATTGGAGAGCATTTCAGAATACCTGGGGAATTTTGTGTTTTTGCAAGGAACAAACTAGAAACTCTATTAGTAACCAAACCATATTGATGCTGCAGTAGGGAAAACAGTTTTAACGTGTTATTGCTATCTTAGCTGCATTATCTAAGTAATTTAAGTATTAAGTCTTTGTTGAAAAAAGTTAATAGCTGGATGCATATTTTTGTGAGATTTGTGTCTCTTCAGTGGTCAGCTCTGGTGTAAGCATAGTTGAGAAGACTATAAATGAAACCATCTACTGAAATTTGGGGAAGGAAGGTCACTCCCTGCTTAAGTTTGAAAACCCTTGAAAGTTAGAATTGCTTCGTATCACTCTTTATTCTATGAGCAGAATTTGGCTGTTGATTAATATACAGGGAACAGTAAGCCAAGCAGAACCTGTCCTTACTTCACAAAGCAGGGGAATGAATTGAGATTTTCTTGAAATGGCAGATGGCATTAAAGCTTGAAGTTTTGCAAGCTTGGGGCAAGGGAAAAATTAATGCACTAAAGCAGAGGAAAAGCTACTTCGTATTTAAAGGGTGCCCAGATGCAGCTTGTTTCCACAGAGATGGTTTCTGGGTTTTCATAAATCTTACTCCTTTGCCAGTTAGAAGATATTACTACTGGCTAGTAATTGTACACTTAAACAATTATGCAGGTGCCATGGTGGGCTTTTTTATTATGTCCTTCTAGGTTGTCTTCAAGAGTTTAGTTCAGTTTAGCAGCAACCTCCAGTTTAAGGCAGGGTATCTGCTTTGTCGCTATGTAAGAATAATCTGCCTCCTGTACTTCCCACCCTACAGCCATCAAGTTAATTCCACTTAATTAATTCTGTAGCCCCTTATGCCTCATAATTAACCTTTTTAGTGGCCGTGTGATGAAATCCACTTTTGTTTTTATCCTCGAGAGGAAAAACAGCATGCAAACAATAACTTGGTATCTTCTGGATATTTGCAAGCTGTAATTTGTTGAGTGTTTTGCTAATAATGGCAGAAATGCAGGACAAGATGCTTTCTTCTAAAGGCCTGGCTGCACTGTGCATGCAGCTGGTGGTGTGGTTATAGCACCTGTTGTGAGCACACAGGTCTTGGACTTAGGGACCTGTTGGGATTTGTGATACCAAAATTCTGCTGTTTGACCGGCGTCTTTGTATTTTTTGTCTAGCATACAATGGAAAAACGAACTCTGTCTACAGTAAGCAAGAAGAAGGGAAAGCCACAGCTGGAAAAGTGAGTTTTCAATGTATCCAGTCATCCAGAAACAAAGTGTAATGCATTCACCCTGATAAGGAGAATCTACAATCAATTTAGGTGCTTTGTTTTGCCATTGTGGAACAAGAGCTGGTATAGAGTGAAGCCAGTCTACATAAAAACCCTTTTTTTAATCTTCTGAAAAAAAAACTTGAAAAATAGGATGTAATTGTATGCATTTATTTCTCAAAATAGCAGTTGACATTCATGAAGGAGCAGAAGTAGGTTCTTAATCGATAGTGAATTGCCTTTTGTCCCTTTATTTATCTGAAATTTAAAAGGTGTAATGGTGCCCAGGAAACACTGAAAATCAAATAAGAATTGGCAGAAGCCTTTAACATTACACAGTGGGTAGTAACTTGCTGAAATGTTTTAGTGAAGGTAATTTGTACATCAGAGGGCTTCAGAACTTCCCTGTGAGGAAGTGAAATCAATTCCACCCTCCTCTCATACTCTGCCAGCTTCCAAGTTGACTTTCTGTCACTTTGTTACTCTGTAGTCAGATGCTTTTATGCTAGTCTGCTGTAGGGCTGCATTACACACATCAGCTTTCGAAGAGGAGTTTAGATTCTTTGTGTACTCATAGTTTTTAGTAACACTGCTTGCAGTTTAATTCCCAGTATATTGCACTAACAGCTTTCACCTGTTTGTTTATTACCTGCTAAATATCTGTTGTTACATCTGTTAAACGTACATTTCTGGTCTGGAGTCGCTGCCTCTGCTTACAGTGGCATTACATGCTCGTTCATGTTTGGTTAGTTGTGCCTGTGCATTTGGAAAAAAACCTGTAAAACTTATTTACCCAGGGAGAAAGCAAAGAAAAGCGACTGTCGGTTGAGTAACAGGACCAATGGCGTCAGAGTCGTGGCATCACAGCACATCCGTACTGGGACAGCAAAAGGTAAGGTGCCTTTTCCTGAGTTCTGTGTGAGAAACCATCAGCTTTGCAGATTTTTCATTGCTCTGCAGGAAAAGGGAAACCACAAGTCCAAAATCTGTTGTGGAGCAAGTCAGCACGTTGGTTGTCTGGTCTGTGCTTTGACTTGCTGTATAGAACGTACAAGAGTCTCTTCTGTCAGCAGCTGCTTAGGGAATGTCTCTTTTCATCTGTAACTGGAAAAAACCTAGCAAAGTCTCCATAAGTTGCCTTATATGGAATAGTTGTTGCAGAAACAGTTAATGTTGCATTACTTCTGTATGAAATTTAGTGGGCCGAGTGTGTGGAGGCCCAGCATCTTGTCATTAGTATTTTCCTTGAAGCTCACTGGTCTCTTCAGCTGTTGTGGAGAGGACTGTGAGAAACCTGTGTAAAACCCCTTTGGTGCAAACCATGGTGAGCTGTAGTTTGTAAACCAAATGACTACTGAGCTACCACACAGAAGTGTGTATGATACCCTATCAGGGTTTTCAAGTGCCTGGGCCAAGACCTTGTGTACAGCATTCAGTTAAAAGACAAAAATTATATTTGTGTTCCTTTAGTGAATAGAGTCTTCAAGCTTTATTACAAATTTCTGAAGGGCTGTTTCACACACTGGCCTTACCACCTTGGTGTTTTCGAAGCTCCCAGTTGTGGCTTTGCCTCTCTTACGCTTGGTTCTCATGACAGAAAGCTGATGAAGAGTTTGCCTTTTTCTATACCACCTAATTGGCTAATTTTTTAAAAGAACTTCTACAGACTGCCTTGTCTTGCTCTCGCTTCCATGTGGCGTACAGTCTTGATCAAGCTTTCATTCTTTCTTCTCACTGTTGGGAGTTCCAGGTGGATCCCATTCAGAATTATTGCCGCATGGTTTATGGGCAGTTTTTGTTACCTTCTTAATGCTGGTTTATGGGCAGTTAATTTTCTTCATAGTAGCTAGCAGGGGCTGTGTTTTGGTCTTGTTCTGAAAACAGCCTTGATAAGAGAGATGTTTTCATTACTGTTGGGCAGGGCTTACACAGAGCCAAGGCCTTTGCTGTTCCTCACACTGCCCCACCAGCCAGTGGGCTGGGGGTGCATGAAATGTTGGGAGGGGACACAGCCAGGACAGCTGACCCCAGCTGACCAAAGGGACATTCCAAACCATACAACATGTAACTCTGTATATAGCTGGGGAAGCTGCACAGAAGGTGGGACTGCTGCTCAGAAAGAGACTGGGCGTTGGACTATTTCTTCCACTGCAGGTGGTGAGCAATTACATATATGCTTTATTATTATTTTATTTTATCTTCTTTTGTTATCTTATTCAATTGTCTTTTTATCAACCCACGAGGGTTGTGGTTTTTTCCCATTCTCCTCATCCCACTGGGGAGGCAGAGGGGTGAACAAGCAGCTGCCTGGTGCTTATTTACCAGCTGGGGTCAAACCACAGTGCTTCTACAAGCTGTATTTGACTAAAACTTCAACAATTCTGAGTTCACAAACTTTGCAGCACCAGGTTGGTTTTAGACAGTTGGAGCTAAGGGCTGTATGAGCAGAAAATGTGCTGTACAGGACAGCTCTGCTGGGTACATTTCTGACTGACTGCTGCTGTTCTTGTCAGGCAAAATGCACTGAGCCTTTATGAAGGGACGGTAACTTTAAGAGGTGGAGCGATTTTGTGTGACATAATGTGAAGTTAAATAGGGAATGCTTTGCCTTAGGAGTCCTGACTGCTCACTGCCCACTGCCCTGCAGATGTGGAACTGCCTGTCTGATTGTGTTGGCTTCTTGAGGCTGCTCCACAGGAAACTGCAACCCACGGAGGCTGGAAGCAATTAGAGCCCTGCTCTGAAATAGGCTTTGTACCTGTGTGTTTGTGTACAAACATCAAAATGTCTTTTGAGAAGATACCCTGTTAGGGACATAGACTCAAGAAAAGAATTCATGTTGCAGGCTGAGCCTCTGCCTAGCTTTATATGCCCAGGCTTGGTTTGACATGCTTTATTCCAAGCCAGTAACTCCTCACTGCCTCCTGTTTTCTTCTATTTTTTCCTCCCTATTTTTAGCTTTGTTGAGTCATCAGTCAGTACATTTGTAACTTTGAAGACTCGATGCTTTGTGACGAGCACTTCCACTCCTGCTTTCCGTGATGTGAGGTTGATGCTGCTGCTCCAGGGTTATATTAGGCATTCCATACACTTGTTAAAATAATTCGATCAATTACAGGTTTAATCCAGGAAATTGTTTCAAGAATTGAAGCATCAAGGCAGCTTTTTGATAACTTATCCCAGCCTACTTGCAATAGCAATAATAAATTAATAAAAGAATAAATTATTAGAATGAATAAAATAAATAATTGCATTCTGATTTTTGTCCTGGAGTTTTGCCAACCGAGGTGTTGGGGGTTAGTGTTTCCTTGAAGTGAGTGTCTGGCACACATTCTGAGAGAGGGTGCATCTGCCTTGCACTGTCGTCTCTGAAGCTGAAATGCAAAGCCTGAGCATATTACCTGCCCACTTAAATTCACTAACAGGATCTAAACCCACCCTGAAATAAGCTTCCCACGATCTCATTTGGAATTTAGAAAACAATTTTACACTTTTTTTAGTTCACCTTTTTCTTAATAGTTTTCTTTTGATACAGTTTGCTGAAAGCCTGTTCTGGGAGAGACAATTGTAAGAAGGTGTATTGTTTTGATGTTGCCTGCTGGGTTAGCTTTCTGCCTTTGCTGGTATGACCAAGGAGGATTGCCTCTCTTTGGAATCCTTCGACTGCTGCCATGCAGAGGAAATTACTGTTGTAGTACAATTGGGTATAAGCACTACAGAATTTATTGAGGTTGTTAATTCTTTTCACTACTCTGCATAAATATGAATTTTCAGTGCCACCACCTTTAACACTGTGGATACAGTCATCGCAGATGTAGGGATGAGACCAGTCCTGAACGCTGGGAGTGGGAATGTTAGGGGTATGGGGGGCAGATGCGGTCGAGTTGAAACAAACAAAAAATCTGAACTAGTGTGAGATGTGAGCAAACCAAAATAACCTCGCTTCCATATACTGAGATTAAAAATAAAAATGCCAATTTTTATTTTTAGATCTGAATTTGGACGCTGGATCTGGTCATGACACATGTGGAGAAACATCATCCGAAAGTTACAGTTCTCCTTCTAGTCCACGACATGATGGGAGGGAAAGCTTTGATAGTGAAGAAGAAAAAGACAGAGGTTGTATTTATGGAGAGTGTGCATGAACGTCTTTATTCCTAGACGAATCTCTTCCTTGTCTTAATTTTCATGAGCTCCATTTTATGAGCTGCTGTTATTTCTGAACTGGCCTCAGAGCACGTTTTGTGACTGGGCAGTTGGAAGGCTCGCAGCTATTTGCAGGGCTGTTTAAATACCTCAGTGGCACGCGTAGCACTCCAGAGGAATTTCAGCAGTGCAGTAATGGGGGAAACTTTGGCATGAAGGGAACTGGGTTTCTGTTGAGCTGTGTGGGGGGGGCCTGAGAGGTCCTTCTTTTTCTATTGACGGTTTAATTTGCCGCTCCTTCTAAATTGGAGTAAGGTGTGTTTAATGTCTTTCTAGGTAGGTGCAAATTCCTAGTTCGACCTGCGTCCTACTCTTCACATTGCAGATACACACAAGTGAAAGGCACGGTAGCTAGTTGGGCAGGTTGGTATGGGCAAGCAATGGAGGCTGACCTAGTTTGGTTTGGATGAATGAAGATAATCTGGAAGTTATTCTAACTTGGGAAGATGTAACTGTCAATTGTGTCATCAAACCAAGGAAGCTTTAGATGGGTAAATGAGTTAAGGGCATGCCTCTGTATTCTCTCGGATTCGTTCTTCTGGCTGACAGATGCTTTTGTCTCCCCAGACACAGACAGCAATTCTGAGGACTCTGGGAATCAAAATACAACCAGGTTTACAGGCTACAGTGCTGTCAGCTCATCAAAGATGAGCAAATCATCTGCTCAGATCTCTTCGGTGACTACCGAAAACGGAAGCCTTTCGGAAGATCCTCTGAGTGCAAAGTTTCAGCATATTCCCTTCATGCCTGCCTTACACTGTGTGATGCACAGCGCTGCCCAAAAGCCTGAAGCAGTCGTCCCGCCACCCATATCCGCAGAGGGTAAAGCCATGGGAGTGTTTGTCACCACGCCTGTCACCGTCTCGCCAGCGAGGGAGTCTGCCAATTCCCCTCCCGGTGGAATGGGCCCAGCGACCTCTGGTGAACCTGAGAAGCGCCTCGAGCTGATGGCTTCCCCTTTGCCGGTCCCATCCACTTTCCTTCCACATTCTGTCCAGCCTGGTAGCCCTGCTTTGCATTTGGCAATACATAGATTGAAAATGCCCTCTCCGCAGGGGTCATCGGAAAGTTGCACAGTTAATGGACCGCAGCAGCCGACAGGAAGCTTAAGTATCGGATCACCAAATACTGCCTTTATCCCAGTCCACAATCCAGGTAGTTTCCCAGGATCCCCAGTTCCTACTACAGATCCCATCACAAAACCTGCATCCCAGGTGGTAGGACTGAATCAAATGGTGCCTCACATTGAGGGAAACCCAGGAGCAATCCCTCAGCCTACCAATCTAAAGGTAGTTCTTCCAGCAGCTGGTCTCTCCACAGCAGCACCGCCACCTCCACCAGCTTCATACACTTTGCCAGGCAGTCCGCATGCTACCAGTGTGTTGCCCAACCAGAATACCAACGTGCTAAACACTGTAGCAACTTCCTCGCCACCTCAGTCCGGGGGATTAGGGGTGGGCCAGGTCCAGTCCACTGTTCCTCCTGCAATCCCTACCCACACGCCAGGCCCCGCCCCTAGCCCGAGCCCTGCTTTAACACACAGCACTGCACAGAGCGACAGCACGTCCTACATAAACGCTGTTGGGAATAACAACACTAACGGGACAATGTTACCTCCGCAGCAGTTGGGATCTGGTCCTTGCGGTTCTTGCGGACGTAGGTGTAGCTGTGGGACCAACGGAAGCCTTCAGATTAATAGCTATTTTTATCATAACCCACTTCATGGACAAGTCTACAGAGTTCCACCTTTCTTCACTCTGCCATCCCTTTGCAATGGCAGCTACCTCAATCAAGCACATCAAAGCAATGGAACACAACTTCCTTTCTTCCTGCCTCAGTCTCCGTATGCAAACGGGCTTATGCATGACCCAGTGATGGGGAGCCAAGCCAACTATGGTATGCAGCAGATGGCAGGATTCGGGAGGTTCTATCCTGTATATCCAGCACCTAACGTAGTTGCCAACACAAATGGGTCGGGACCCAAGAAGAACGGGAATGTTTCATGTTACAATTGTGGTGTAAGTGGACACTATGCGCAGGACTGTAAGCAGTCATCCATGGAGGCCAGTCAACAAGGTAATCATGATAACTCCCAGCGGACTTGCTTTTGAGTTTAGCGGTTTCTCTTTACCTTTCTGAATGTGCTGTTTCTGGTCTTGCAGAAAGGCGTGCGTGCGTGTGTCTGTTCTGTGTAAATGGTTGTGCACTAGTGACCTGCTCTAAAACTGCAACGTATCTTATCTCTGCCTGAAAATCTTGTAGAACAGGGCAAGGGAAGGGGTTTCACTGCGTGAAGTGGAAAATGGGTGTGATTTGGAGTGGGGAAGTCAAACTCTATCAGGCCTAAATTGCCATTCTTTTCTCACTGGTTTGGTTTTGACCTTTCGTTGAGATTCGCATGTCGTTACGGTTCTTAGGTTCCGTTCAGTGGGTTTTTTGGAGAGAACTCATTGGCAGACAGGGAAAGATGGCAATTACTGTCTGTGATACAAGCTTTAAGAATCCAAGTTTGTCAGGATTTTTAAAAAAACCCCACCCGAAACTGCAGCAGGCTGGCCATTTGAGAATTGACCTTCTCTAAAGCTTACCTTCGCGCACCCAGCCACGTTCCTCCTGTGCCCCGTCACGCAGTACACACACGACACAGGCTTTAACTTCTCAGACAAGTTGCAGCAAAAAGGCAGAAGCCAGTTGGAACTGAACATCAAAGGAACGGCTTCGGCCTTAGGTGTGCTTCTTTCTCCATCCAGGAGCACGGGGAGAGCGCAGTGTTTGCATAGGGCCTACACTAATTCTGATCCCTGGCCTGTGCCTGTTCTGATTTTACTTGGTTGGTTGGACTGGGACAGTCGACCTTGACTGAGGTCAAGAAAGATGAACCTTGGCGTGGGAGGGGGGCGTGTGGGGGGTGTGTGTGTCCTCTTTTCTCTGCGTTTTTCCAGCGAAGGTAAAGTCCTACGCCCGTGGTCCGTATCTTTCTAAAAACGTTGAGTTTGAGCAAGCAGATGAAAGGAAATAGTGTCAAACCTTAGGGCCTACTTTAAAAGGGACTGGAGGATGATAGTGCCTTTCGGAGAGCATGTCCATTTTGATACCTTGTAGTGGTTTTGTAATCCATTTTAATTGTGAGCAGTGACTTAGTAGTTCTCTTTCCTGTTTTAGGCACTTACAGACTGAGATACGCACCTCCCCCTCCCCCTTCCAATGATACCTTGGATTCTGCAGACTGAAACAAGTAAACATTGCCTACTTAAACTGAAGCTTGGGAAATCGGGGGAAGGTGTGTGTGGGAGGGGGGTGGGTCGGTCTTGTGTTTTGGGGCATTCCCGGTTCTATATTCTTTTTGGAATTTTTCATGGCTCTTGCACCTCTGTTCCATACAAAAGAAGAAAGCTGAATCCCTGGTCTCCTCCTGGTTCTACAAAAGGCTTGCATAATGCATGTAATTCAAACACACAGCCAAACAATCAAAAAGAGCATTCGAACCATGCTTTTGCACTGAAGACTTGAGACATGTGCAATGTTTACTGCATTTTTTAGAAAAAAAAAATATAAAAAAGTCCTCTGACCTCTGACATCACTGGTGGAGCGGCCATATGGTGAAAGAAGATGCTTGGTCATGTTCCCCACCACAATCTTCTTCCCTCCCTCCCTGTTCTCCTTATGCTGCTGTTATTTTCTTTCCCTGTTTGTCCACGTGGAGTCGTTGGACTTGCATGAGTGTTTAGCAGTTCATACAGACCCTGCCCGTACCGGTCAATCGATGCTCACGAGTCGGCCTGTTAGGAGCACGCGGTACCGCGCGTGCGCTCTCTGATAGTCACGCGTACACGCAGCTCTCCAGAGTCCCGAGTAAATGAGGATACGCAGAGCAGGAAGGGGCTGAAACCGTGGACTGGAACAGATGTAGAAGCGTGAAGGAGCTTAAATTCTTCCACTGTAGCTTTTTAGCCTGTGCGTTCAGCGACAGAGGTGACACAAATGGTATGAGTGTTGTACTCAGTGTGTTTGCATCCGTAGCGGAAGCCGGCGGCATCTTGTTTTCCTTTCCTAAAGCTATTCGACATCGTGTCAACACAGGACGAACATGACTTGATTGGATATTTTATTTCCTAAACTCTTACAGTGTTGCATTGTACTTAGAATGTAAATGTTTTCTTTGGAACTGAACAGAAGCTATGGTTTTCTACGGAATAGTCAGGTATTAGTATTAGAGCCTGTCTACCAAATAGCAAAGTCACTATTTTATAACGATTTACCACTACGCGTAATTACGGTATAATGTGAACGACTGAAATGAGTGTTAAGATGGTATTAATCATGTCAGTATCATGAGTAAGTAAGTTTAATGCTGCTGTATTTTTTATTTTTATTTTTAAAAGCCAATATATGTACTAAATTGCTTCCAGGTAATATTTGATTTCCTAAAGTGCACTGAGGTTATCTGGAAGATGAGTGTATTTTTTGACTGCTGCATTCAACACCGATGAACAACTACCACTGTATATCCATAGGGTTTGGCATTCCTCACAGTTCATGGCAGAAATGTTTTTTCTTAAAATCAAGACCTGGGTGTCCAGTAGAGGGATGAAATGAAATCAACCTCTGGTTCAGCTGTCTCATAAATTGCTAAACAAACAAACAAACTTGAAGGAGAAGGAAAAAAAAAAACCCCACACACAAAAAAAAAGCTTGATTACTACATTTCTTCATAGGTAGCATTTATATTTATAGCACCAGTGTACATTTTGAGACTTTTTTCTTGGAAGGGGGAGGGGGGGAATGGGGAGGGAGGTAGATGAAAGCTTTAATTTAAAAAAAAAAGAAAAAAAAAGAAAAAAAGAAAAAAGTTTAAGTAGTAAATGAAAATTATTTTGATTAAAATTTTTATTTGATCTGGGTATTTTTGGACCACTTGAAATGAATGAACTGCGTTTGAGTTGAAGTGAGGGTGTTAAACCACCAATGGACTCGTATTGTGAATTACCTGCCAGTTGTACTTTATGGAACTTATTTTATGATTTAAAATACTGTACTGTAAATAGGAGGTATGTTACCTTCTCTTTATTTGTATGTTTACCATATACTTTGATATTTGAAATGTACTGGAAAGGTCACTTATATTTCTAGAAGAGATTGGATTTTATGCAACCTTTTTCCTTGAATTAACAGCAATAAAAAAAAGAAAAAAAAGAAGTCCCTGTGTGCAAGTGCGGTCCTTTGTCACCCAGAGCTGGTCCTTTGTCACCCAGAGCTGGTCCTTTGTCACCCAGAACCGTGAGGTAAGCACGATGCTCTGCCCCGGGAGGACAGGGGCGGGGTTGCAGAAGGTTGTGGTTGGGATCTGTCACACATAAGGCAAAGCTGAGAGTGTGTGACTTCAGGTAAGATCAGTCTTGCATCTGAAGTCAGGGCACTGCCTCTTGATTTGAGCGTCTTTATAACAGCTAGATCTCTTGGGAGATAGACCAGGACTGTGACCTAAGCTGTTTCGGAATAGTTCAGCCTCTGTTTTGTTCTGACGGGTCCTGGGCTTGGGCTAAACCCCCCTTTAAAGATGCTGTTTTGGACTGCAGTGTGAATCCTGTGCATGCACAGAGGGCGTGAGGTCTTCCTGCCATTTGCTAAAGTAGGTGGAAGGAACAGCAGGAGTTGCTGGGAGCAGGGAAGCAGCTCAGAAACCCGCAGAGGACAGCTGAAGGGTTTGGTACCAACACAGTTGCCCGAATGTGCTCAGGTAGCACAGAGAAGGAGGGTACCGATTACTCCGCCCCACCACTCTGCTGCACAGGCAGAGCTTCTGATGCCTGCTGCTCCGCAGCAGCTCACCTACAGAACTGAGGGCCACAGGCTATCCCAGATCTTTGTCCCAGCTTACTCCCCTGAGCAACCTACTTCCTGGGGCTCAAAGTTGCCAGTGAACCCAACCTCTTTTCTTCAGGCAGCTCCTGTAACAGGGGGGAGGCAGGGGGTGGGGGGGTGGCATTGAACCCAGAGGTGGTGCAGGCAAGTGTGTTTCTGCAAATGCCCTGTGTCCTTTCCCTGGATGCAAGAGAGCACATCCACCTGTCGGAGGGATTTGTGAATTACCCTGAAAACACTGCTGTGCCTCCTGAGTTGCTGGCAGTCTTGTTTGCCTCTGTGCTGCAAGCAGCCCAGACTTTAGTAGATGATGGTTGGGTGTAGAATCATAGAATGCCTGAGGTTGGAAGGGACCTTTAAAGGTCATCTAATCCACCCATGCCCCCTCCCCCCTGCAGTAAGCTGGGACACTTTCAACTAGATCAGATTGCCCAGAACCCCATCAGATCCACCACCCTCCTATTGAAGAACTTTTTCCTAATATCCAGCCTAAATCTCCCCTTTTCTAATTTAAAACCATTACCCCTCATCCTATTGCTGCATGCCTTTGTGAGCAGTTCTTCCCCAGCTTTCTTACAGGCACCTTTCAGGTACTGGAAGGCCACTATAAGTTCTACCCAGAGCTTTCTCTTCTCCAGGCTGAACAAACCCAACTCTCTCAGCCTGTCTTCATAGGAGAGGTGCTCCAGCCCTCTGGTCATTTTTGTGTCCCTCTGCATACGCTCCAAATCAACTAAAAAACATGTATCAGGTATGAAAAGCCAAAACCCATACTCTGGTCAGCAAACGGTATAAAACACCTCATTCTTCTGATGCTTGTTTTGGTGGAGGTCTAGCAATGCTCTTACCTAGCCCTCCTCTTTGGCTACACCACTAGTGTCTACGCCATCCTGTTCAACTACACCAGCAGCTTGAGAAAGACTGTTTCCCACCAAGTGGCCTGGGAGCAGTTGGATGCCCTAAGGATGAATGAGAAACCTCCCCCTTGCCCGGAGTCGGGGTTGTCTGGGAGTGACCAGAGTACCACTTGGCTCCTGGCTTGCGCTGCCTGCCACAGCGCTGCTGCAGCTGGAAACCACCTGTTTGTCCAAATAATCTGGCTGCTACAGCTGGAAGAACAAGGGAGCGATGGGGTGGGCACGGGCAGGGTCAGAAAGGTGAGAGCAGAGGGGAGTGCAAAGATGTACACTGCTTGCTTGTGGGTGAGTGTGTGGCCTCATTTCCCCAGCTAAGCAACCTTAGGATGGCAGCGACCACCTGATGTCCAGATGTCTATTTAATTGATACTCCTGAAGGAACAGAGGCCATGTGCGTTGTGCCAGGGTAGGTGGAAAGTCAAAGGTGCAGAAAGGTTCACCGACAAGGGCTGAGCTGCTCTAGCTGTGGAGAGATGGAAGTGAGGTCACAGCCTGTTTGGGGTTTCCTCATGGCTGCCTCCAGAGCTGTGCTGACCTGGGCCTCCCACAGCTGTTCTCCTGAAGTACAGCTGCCTAAGTTCTGCCCATGCAAAAAAGCAGCTTTGGGCAGCGGTGCTTTCTGCTCAGGGCTTCCTGTCACGGCAACTACGGCTGCCAGAATCAGGCACAGTACCTATGAAGGGTACATGGACTGCACTTGTGCTTGTGAGGAAGAAGAGGAGGTGACCTGAGGGCTCAAGTGCTGCCTCGGTTACGTTCACAGTCCCGTGCTCCTCTAAGGAGGGAGGAGGGAAATGCGCATCTCAAGGCGTTGTTGCAGGGAGAGCACCCTGCCTCTCACCCCAGGGTACTGAAAAACAGCTCTAGTGTTCACCCAGCCTTTGGGCTAGCAGCTGCAGAGCGTCCAGTTCTCTGCGTTGGAGTAGATCAGAGATCAAAACGTCCCAACAGCTGTGTTTGGGCAGGCCAAAAGTCCACCTATGCCTGCCTCCCAGCTCCGGCAACGATCAGTAGCAGATACCTGGGAAGAAAGCACCGGTAATTTAAAAAAGGAAAAGAAAACAAAAGAGGAAGAGACGCGGCAATTCTTGCAAACGTGCCGCTAGCAAGATGAAATGAGTCTCCGACCTTCATCTGCACAATAGGTGGCAGCATGGCTCTGCCGATGGAGCGTACGGCACCCTGTGAGGTGCCTCTGATTCCGTTTCAGCATCCAAGTGCCATCAGAGCTGCTCTGACCGTCACGCTAGTTTCTGTAGGGTTTTCTCATGTTTATGTATTTTCTGATGGGAAGAGTATGCTAACTGGTGTATCTCCAAACAAACCCCCCCACAAAACACAACAAAAAACCAACCACGCTCAATGTCTATCTGAACTATTAACTACTTGGAGCTACAATAACCCAGGTCTTGTGGTGAAGGCCCAGAGAACTGCCACTAAACGTGAAAGCCCTGTCTTAAGAACCACTGAGCATCAGAAATGGTCCTAGGTATTTGCAGTCATACAGTGAGAAACACTTTCTGAAGTTCTTACGTCTTATTATTGCAAATTAGGATATTTCATGAGGGAGTCTGATCTTTTTCAGGATAGTTTCTCTTATTTCTCTCTACTTAGTCTGAAGGTATGCAGTAGGTATTTAACATCAGACCAGATACTTCGCTGGAATGCCTCAGGAACATGTTTCCCAAGAGATGGCACATAAACCCGTTATTTTAACATTGATACATGCTGACTAGCATGGAGCGAGTCCAGAGGAGGGATATGAAGATGGTCAAAGGGCTGGAGCACCACCCTATGAAGACAGGTTGCAAGAGTTGGGCTTGTTCAGCCTGGAGAAGAGAAGGATCTGGGGAGAGGTAATTCTGGCCTACCAATACTTAAAGGGGCCCTACAGGAAAGGGAGAGGGACTGTTCACCAGGGAGTGCAGTGATAGGACAAGGGGCAGTGGCTTCAAGCTGAAAGAGGGCAGGGTTAGGTTAGATGTTAGGAAGAAATTCTTTACTGTGAGGGTGGTGAGGCCCTGGCACAGGCTGCCCAGAGAAGCTGTGGACACCCCATCCCTGGAGGCCAGGTTGGATGGGGCTTTGGGCAACCTGGTCTAGTGAAGGTGTCCCTGCCCGTGGCAGGGGGGTGGAACTAGATGATCTTTGAGGTCCCTTCCAACCCAAAGCATTCTATGATTCTATAAGGGGTCACTGCTGTCTGAACCTGTCAATAAAGTGATGTACCAAAGCACAGGCTGAAATAAAATGTTGAAGCTGGTAAAAGGCTAGAATAGCTTTTATCATAATCATTAGTGCCTTCATTTGACTCCTCTCCTCTTTGATCTAAAATGGCCATTTTTGTTGACTTTACACCTACCTTTTTTTCCATAGAGGGAGGATGTTGGGCCCTGATACAAAGTTAGGAATTAACTCCTATGATGCTGATTGGCCTGACTGATGAATGATGGGGATCCCTGCTTCAAAAATGTATTTGCCATCTAATTTGGGTTCTGAAGTACTGGTTAGGGACCAGCAAAATAAAATATTTTTAAAAATTAATTATGGACCCATCACATAATAAAATTTTAGCTTATATTATAGGAGTCCTATTTTACACCACTTGTGGTTTGCAAGTCAAACCACAGTGTTTCCAACCGCTTCAGATTTTTTTTCTTGTTTCCTTGTTTTCTCTTGTTTTGACTGAAACTAAGTATGGAAACTGATGGCAGGTCTAGGTAGAGGCCTCAGTGTAACAGACACCATTAATCATGTTGCCATCAAACTGCTCCTTTCCTTCTTTTGAAAGCTTTCCTTGCACAGGCTATGCAGACGTGCCAGTGAAAGAGCGCACAGCTTAGCAGTGGCAAGGCTTCTGGATGAAAACATCCCAGGGCTGCCTTTAATTGCTCCTTAAAGACCAGATCTGCTCTGAAGTGCATATTGACAGGGACTTCTAGGTATTTCAGACAGAGCGTGTGGTCCAGGAAATCCTAGCCCCTTGTCAATATACGAAAGAAAAACCTGGACTTGAAAGGCTCAATAAAGTGCAAGGGGAGGGGAGAGCAACAACCAGACCAAGGAAAGTACCACCAGGCATCAGGGTGCACTTGAGGTGAGGTAGTTTCACACATCTCTCAACTTCTTAGGGCAGCTCAGATCTATTTCTCAGCTCTGAATGGCAAAAAGCAACTGCATCCATGTGGTACAAACCCAGCTGGACTCTGCGTTCCGCCGCAGCGCCGCTGACCGTATCGGGCACGTAACAGAAGAGACGGGCGCTTCCCGCCACCTGCGTAAGGCCGGTTTCTCTGGGGTTGGAACAGGCTCTCACAATACATTTGTAATCTTACAGAGTTCATCATTCTTACAGCGGCACAGAGATGTCAGCTGGCTCATGCACCCTTTGGAGTGTTGCCTCCCTTTGAGTTGTTTTCCATTTTTGTGTATTTGCTCCCCCCACACCCTGATTTTGCCCCCATGGGCCTTTTAAAGGCCCTTTTACAGGCATGCAGGAACCAGGCCTGTGAGGGAGCGCCAGTCGGAATGCTTTAATCCACAGTATGTGAACCCCCAAACAGCAACACCAAAAACTTGCTAAACCAAAGTAAAATAGCCTGAGCAAGGGGGTGACTTTCCCCGTGGGCCTGTGCCAGTACCAGCCATTGCCAGGGCAGCTAAGTGGGCCTGAGCATTGCGCTTTGAAACCCCCACGTTTTTCCTTCCTTTCTGAGGAAGGTTATCTTATTTCCACCAGGTTCTCAGGCAGAGGAGGCAAAGAATGGGATGTTCATTTAGCATTAGACAGGGAAAAACATTTGGGAATGCTGTCACGCCTCCAGTGCTGCCAGAAAGAGCGGCTACCCTGAGATGTGACACAGCTGTCGCTTCGTGCAAGCCGGACCCGCCCAGCCAAGTTGCTAGACACTTGTGACAGCGCTTACCTACACCTTATTCCTGATTGTGGAAGTGGATGCTGCCATGCTTTTGTTGCCAGCGGGTTCCTAGTGCTGGTGCCTCCATGGGACAAACGGGGGGACTGCTGTGCTTCTCCACCACATAGCACAGACCTGGCGGGTTGGCAGAAGTGGGGCAGTACCTCCAGATTGGCACTTTTTGCCTTCCGGCTATAGACAAGGGGACCACTGCCCAACCCTGGCACAGGATTGTAAAGAAAGAGGATGCCAATGTTCAATCTTAGAACATTTTTCAGGCACTTGGGTGACCTCTGCTTTCATTTGCACCAGCAGCCCCAGCCTGTCTGGTAAAGGCCATGGAAGCAGGAGGCCTTCAGCTGCTGGAAGATGAGTTCACTTCAGCAGTGACCGCCCCCTGCTTCACAGGTTATATGTCACCCTGCATTTAGCTGGCCACCTGCCCTGACCCCCCTGCTCTTCCCAGAGCACCTCAGAACTCCTTGAGCAGGGGGCTGTCACCTCTTGCTTCGTGGTAGCTGAACGCACCACAGCAGGCTGTCTGAAAGCAGGTTTTGATGTGGGGGTGTACAAGGCCCTACACACGATGGCAGAGGAATGGATGCCAGAATCCAGAGCCCACTGCTCAGTGGTGTTATCCAAACTTCAATTGTTGGTGCTTTTTTGTTCAATTTTAAAAGCTGAGACCTTCCTAACTGGTAGTTTCTCTTAAGTAAGCGCAGCAAGGGTTGGGACAGAGTAGGTCAAGCCAGCCCCACAGTACCAGTGGTGTATATAGCCAGACTGTGGGCACCTAGAGAGTTTAGACAGTTATTTGGGACATTACTCCCCCCCTCCACCCCCAAAAAGACCTTCTTGATTTACATCCTAAAGTTTCATCTTCCAGCTCCTCAGTACAGATCTTTAAGCAGTTTCAGACCATTCCATATTCAAACAACCTCAGGCTCACTCGGGCAGAGGGAAGGCTGTGCAAGCCCTCTCCCGTCCCCGCTGTGCGGGGTGTCACTCACCCCCAGTTTTTCAGTATTTCTTTGTTTGGAAATGTATCCAGTTTCCTTCTGAACTCTCAAAAGCTCTTTACTTCCATGAGGAACGTGGGTAACATATTCCATATGCTGGCTTCCCTTTGGTCGGTGAGCTCTTCCCATCTCTGTCTCTGATGGAGGGACGTGCCAGGCTCCTCCTGTTGCCACTTGAAAGCTGGGAAGTGCCCTCAGTTCTTTAATAAAACTAAATTAAATTAGTTTTGCTTCAAACGCCCTCTCTCTCGAGCTGCGCACAGCATCGCTTTGCTCGGCTTTAGGTGTTTGCGTACCGTGCCGCAACAGTTCCACCCGTGCCAGGGCATTATTTTTACAGCTGGCTCTGCCTTTGATAGAAGGAAACGTGAGAGTTTAAAGGCAGGAGAGGGAGTGATGGCGGGGGAGCCACCGCAGCCGCCTGCGTCGCCGCGCGGGGAGCCATGCGTCGCCAACCAGCCGCGCAGAGCACCAGCGGGGTGCTGGCTCAATAAAGGGCCAGGGGAAGAACATGCCAGAGCTAATGCAAAAAATGAACAGCTGGCATCACTGGGGCCTTGAGAGCACTAATAGGCCTTAACGAGCCTGCCTGGCCTCTCCTGGGGCCTCCATCCACCCTGCCCCGAGCCCAGCAGCCCCAGTTTAGTTCAGCCAGGGGTTTTGGTGCCTGCTGAAGCGATGCTGCCTGTGCACCTCATCCCAGTTAAGTGGTGGGTGGGTCTCAGTGTGTCCCCTTCTCCTGCTGCTCCTGTTTAGGTTGTTTGGGTGGACCCGCCCCACCACTGTACCTGGCCTGGGGCTGTTGATGGGCCTGTGCCCAGCTGCTGGCTCTGCTGGGGGGCTGCAGGGTGGCCAGGGTTGCTCTCAGCCACCATCTTGCTCTCCTGCAGCTCCCTGGTGAGCACAGTCCGGTGTCTCACAAGGCTCACCTCTTCATCCCCCGTGGGTGCCTTCTGAAAAACCTCTTCCAGGTAGGCAAAGGTCTCCTTCTTACCAGTGCTGTGCCAGCTATGGGCTTCAGGACAGTGGGTGTGAATAAAGGGAGGTGGAGGTCATCCCGTTTGCAGAAGGCTCCATCATAACTGTTTGATAACTGCAGCAAAACTAAAGAGCAAAGCGCAGCTGAGGAAAGGATGGAAAGAAGGGAGGGAAGGGATCAGACTGAAATGGAGCTACTAGAGTCACTCAAGATGGTTTATTTAAGGCTGGTTCAGGTTCAAATTCAGCCCCAGGGACTCTTGGGCTACCTTCTGTTGTGCAACAAATGGAAAGCCAAAGCCAAAGCGACTGAGTTGGCTGCATCCCTCCAGTGAAGTGAGCAGGGCTGTGCAGCTACAGCTTTGGGTGGTGTTTTTGTGGAAGCTGTTAAACTGTGTGGTTATGGCTCTCACCGCTCGTTTGAGACCCATTAAAATAAGGTATGAAGTACTGTGCCTGAGCCAGCGGGGACAGGTGGAAGAGGGCAGATTTCACTCCGGATCACCACTGCCTTATCAGAGAGCAAAATACATATCCCTGAGGTACAGATACCACAGTCTGTGATAAAAACTCATTTGTCAGCACCCAAGGTCTAAATGTCACTTTCCCCTCCCTGAGACAAAAAGCAGCAATAATCCTGCCTTGCAAATGTGAATTCAAATGCCTTTTGAGGGAGAGTTGTTGCATTGCCAGAGATGTCTCTAACCTACGAGCTGCTGCTTCCCAGTCTACGGCTTTGCCTGCTCTTTGTTTTACCTTTTAAGAGCAAAGCAGCCTCAGATGGACTGTCACAGGTGGGGCATGTGGGTAGCACTGTGGATAAGAAAATGGGGCTCAGCTGGGCACAATTATCCAAATGAAAGACAAGGTCATTGATTCCTTCCTCTCATTTTCCATAGTGCTGTCTCTCTTGAGTCTTCTCTCATCTTCTCATTGTTGGCCTCTGAGCCCTACTGTGCTACCACCTCCCACGTTCTTCCTCATACCTGTTTGCTTCCAGTGAGGTAATGGGGTCGGTCACAAAATCCTTGCTTCCAGGTCTGCAGCTGGGTGTGTCGGACAGTATGTTGTCTGCTCCAGTGATGCCTTTTTCCTGTGATTTCCCTCTGTTCTATCCCCTTGGGAATGCTGTGTTCTGCTGTTTGTCTGCCCCAGTGTGTCCACAAAGCCCTTGGTCTGTCCTATGTGTTTGGTTTTCAGTGGCTGTGATTTCTCAGAGCTATCTTTTCATTCGTTTATAGGCTTTTATTCTGTGTTGTTTAATTTAGCACTGTGTTACATTAGGATGATGTCATGCTTTGGCTCAAAGAGCTCTGAAAGTTCAGAAAATGTAATGGGGGGCCAAGCTCGCTCCCCAGATTCATTTTCTCCTGAGCATCACGCAGATTGGCCTCATCTTCTCATGCATGGTGAGCATCAGCTCCAGCAGGGAGACAAGGCCCACCTGTGACCAGGGCACGTCGGACAGGAGTGTGGGTCTGGTTTCTGTCTGTAGTGGGATGTAAGCAGAAAATCAAGTGCAGATGAGGTCATTGCTTTGGTGGTCACCGGAGCTTTGTGGGTGGCAGGATGACCAGCCTCTAGACTGGCACGTCGCACGGTGGGACCAGAGCTGAACCGGGCTGTGATGCAGCCCATGGGAGCTTACATGCAAGCAGAGGTGGAAATCCTACCTGGCACAACAGGCAGATCTTGGTGGCTCTGTGGTGCCCTTGTCCTGCTTGCTCTCCCTGGGAACTGGATGTTTCTCCTCCCCTGAGGTATTTGGGGCATTTGCTGGGGGCAAAGGACCTCTGAAGCCACCATCGGGGTGGGGAGGTTGAGTGTCTCCTCCCTTCACAGGCTTATTTCTCTTTTCCATTAAAACCAAAAGAACCCAGCAGCTTGCTTTTTGAGGACAGGCTGAGAATGCTTCTCCTTCACTCTAAAACATCACGTCCTCATGCTGCAGTTGCAGCTGAAAACAGCATCAGTAAGACCTCTCACACCCATGTATGCAGAGGAGGCAAGCTAAGCAGTGCAGTTCACTCCATACCTCACGAGGTGCTGAGTGGTTTTGGCTGCTGATCCTCCTGCAGCTCCCACCATGAGTCTCAGCAGCTCCTGGTGAACAGCTGGGAGGTGGAAATATGTCTCCATCTCCTGCCCTGACCCAGCCAGTGATGCAAGTCCCACAGGTCTCGGCTGTTCACCAGGACTATGCTTCAGCAGGTCGCCTCCCATCCCCACCACTGTGCGCTCTGACTGCAAGCATGTAAATAAAGATCTGTGGGGCACCCCCCTTCTAGTTTTATCATGACCATCCCTTCATAAGCTGCGCTCTTCTCCCATCCCACTCAATGCTGTGTTTGTTATAGCTGTAGACAGGGGGCTCGATTCAGTAGCCCACGCATCAATGCCTGGCATCATTTAGGAACCCTTGGCACGCCCCAGCAGGCCTCCAGCTGCCTCTCCAGACATGTCTCATGTATCTCCAGCCTTATTTTCTATCCCTGTGTTGCTGCCACAAGTAGCTGTGCGTGACTGGTGAGGCGGCTGCAGGCGGCCCTTGCTGCACCCCCTTTACAGTGGGAGCAACGTCCAAAACGAACAATCACCAGTTGATACCAATTCTTACCGATTTCCCCGTGTCCCTCTAGCTGTGAGAAGAACTACACCTGAACAGAGGCACACCTGCCGAGTCCAACTGCCAGGCACACTGACCCCCCAGTGCTTCCGAAGGGATTCCTCTCTCCCTCCGGTGCTGTGCACCCCTGTCCTGCTTCTCTTGCTCTTTCCCTCGTACCAAAGGTGCCACGTCCCCTCTGAGGAGGGTGCACGCAGCCATGTGCCTCACTCCGTCTCCTGCTTGGGGGCAAAGCTGCCCTGTCCTGCATCCTGCCAGCATCCAGCTGTGGGGACGTTCATGGCATGGAACTTCTTTGCTTCTCTTTTTAAGCCTGGAGGGTGTAGCTACAGTACGTGGAAGGACTCTAAAAATCCAGTCACCTGGTCACTTAAGAATTCTCTCTGTAATTAATCCCATGCCTCTGTGAGACTCAGAGATGCTTTTGTCCCAATTGTAAGCAGAGGTGTGAAGCTGAAGGCATAAATCACGTTGCCTGCAGCAGGCGTTGGCTTTGGGAGAAGTGAGACTGAGGAGGGTGACGTTAGGAGCCCATGGCTACATCCATGCTCCTAAATCAGGCTGGTTCCTTACCATGGGATGGGGTGTGTGATGCCACTTGGCCCCATGCAGCTGCACCCTCTGCTCTGCCGTGCACCATGGGGTCCCTGTGCTGCCTCTTGGGCACTGGCCCACACCATCCCTGGGACTCCTGCTTGGGTCCCAGACCTGTGTAGGTACCTCCCGGCATCCTTGATGTAGTTGGGAGTAGGAGGAAGTCAGGGAAAGAGAGGGGGAGATAACACTTGAGTTAGGTGTCAGATGCAAGTTTAAGAGAGAGGGTGAGTCCCCTCTTTCTGAGGAAAAACAAGCAAAGCACAGATGAGTTATTCTATAGGCAGCTAGGAGAAATTTCTAGATCAGTAACCCTTGTCCTCGTGGGACACTTCAACTTCCCAGGCATTAATTGGGATTACCACACTGCTGTGATTAGCAGGAATTGGGAATTTTTGAAGTCTGTAGATGATTTCTCACAGGTACTCAGTGAGCCAGCTAGGAAAGGTGGCTTCCTAGGCTGGCTGTGGATAGAGAAGACCTGTGGGAGATGTGACAGTGGGTGGCTGTTTTGGCCATAGAGATCATGATGTCTGAGTGTAAATTTTCCAGGGTGATGAGAAAGGAGGACAGCAGAGCTGCTGCTCCTGGGCTTTGGGAGAGCACACTTTAAGCTGTTTGGGGAGCTACTGAGCAGAGTACCTTGTGAGTCGCTTTCGAAGGCCTGGGAGTCCACAAGTGCTGGTCAGTCTTTATGAATTGCCCTTTTAGAAGCACAGGAGCAGGCAAACCGGTCGCGTGGCAGGATACCATTGTGGGAAGTGGAGGGAGTAAGTGGGGATGGACAGCCCCCTGAGGTAGGTGTTTCAAAAGCCAAAATGAATTAACTCCCTGCCTTAAAACCATCACATCGATTTTTCTCCCTTGCTGCTGTACGTGTCGGCACAGCTGCTGAGAGAGGGTCAGTGCACCCACTTTGGCTGCACCCTGGGTACTGAATCTGGTACCCTCTCCCCCAGCTTGATCCCCTCTTCTCTCTGAAACCTGAAAGAAGAAAAGCTCCTTAAAGTGACAAAATTAAAAAAACCACAAGAAAATGGCTGCTTTGTAGGCAAAACTGTCTGGTCTCTCTGTGCAAAGCAGGGGGGTGGCTGCCAAGGCTTCCGTAACCCCTTCCGAAGAGCTCTGGGGTTTTGCCTATAGAAAGCGCCGGCAGCTCTGCCACGGGAGATGTGGCATAAGTTAGGCTGGCTTGGTTGGCCAGAAACAGAGGCCAGATTTGGGCCTAGCTGTGTGCAGCCTCTCTGAACAGGGGGGGGAAGGAGCACAATAGCCATTGGCTTAATTTCTGTTCTGCCTCCGGTTTGCCTTGCAGAGGGGTTTTAATGCTCTTGCTCCTGGCAACTGCTCCTGCAAGAGCTGGGTTGGTGATTCTGTGAGCAGGAGCCTCGGCTTTCGTTTGCTTCCCAATCAGGGTCCCTTTGCTGGCGTAACCCCCCTCCCACGGCTGGTACCCGCCCCCCCCACTGCCGGTGCCGCTTCCTTGCCTGCGTGTGGTCCTTTTGCCCAATCCTGACATTTTTTATTTTTGGTTAACATCAGAATGGAGCTGTGGAATAATCGCTCTTTCACTTGCCTCTTAAATAGGCCACGCTGCTAGTCTGCATAAATGTTCTCTTCATGCATCTTGTCACTCTGCCTCGCAGGCTTCCTTGGAGGGGAGAAATAAAACAAACCCAACACACTTAATTTTTTAAAAAAGATGCCTTTTCTTCCTCCTGAATTGCCCTCGCTCTGTATGATAGCCAGCAATTGGCCCCAAAGGATGAATACTAAGCAGCTTTGCCAAGGTGCAATTCAGCTATAAGACCTCCCGTATATCCGGGGCTGTCCTGGAAGACCTTGAGGGCGGGGGAGGGGGGGAGTTGAAGCCAGGGAGGAAGACCACCTTAGCAGCTCTACCCCGTTCAAGCACTGGACCTAAAGCCAAAGCCAGGTTTCAGCCAGCAGTGTTCAAATCCCAGTGACCTGGGAGGACAAGCTGTGGATGCAAGTAAGTTTTCTCCAGGACGAAAGCCTTTGCTGTCGAGCTATTCAAACAGAAACATCCTGAGGCTGAAATCTGCCGGTGTGTGCCAGCTCCTGCTCCAGAGACCAGCCGCCTGCTTGGGCTTGCCTTGAACCCGCAGCCAGAGAAGGGCAGGGAGGGATGGAGGGAGCCCCGGGGAAGGCTGGAGAGGAGTGAGGCAGGCTTTGCAAAGCTGGAGTGAGGCAGGCTTTGCAAAGCTGGCCTCAGTGCCCTTGCCCTGCTCCTCCTTGCCTGCCTGCCTGGAGGCCAGTGCTGTCATCTCCAATGTGATAGGATTTGGCCATGGACCGTGCAAAGGACTGGCTCTACCATGAAGCATAGCACCAAAGGGCTTTCTTCCTCGCTGAAGTAGTTGCCTGCAGAGATCATGGAACTGGTCATGTCTTATAACGTTGACGTGACCTGGATATTTATCAGAATAAAAGCTGGGTCAGCCTTCAGCGCCGGCCGGCTTCTATTGCAATGTTTTCCCAACGCGCAGGGGCCACCCTGAAGGAAGCGCGTGGCAAAGGCTGGACCGTGTGTCACACTGTTCTGAAGCCCACATCCCTCTCCCAGAGCCAAGGGGGATCTCGTTACCAGGAGGAAAAAACCCCAAAACAAAGACACAAGGACAGACTGAAGCCTGTGGAAGAGGGAGGATGGGTGCGGGAGTGGTGCCTGTGCCTGGAGGGGTAAGGAAAGCGGGGTGCAAGAGCAGTTTGTCTCACCTTGCCGGGGCTCTGTGGATTTGGAGGAAGAGAGGAACTGCATGATGCTGTTTTATTTATAGGCAACCTGATTTTATTTTTTCCATTCACGTGTATACCCGTAGTTCAGGCAACTGCAAGTGCGATCACTGTTGTCCAGCACCTCTCATAATAAGATGCCATTTCCACTCTCTTGCAACGTTACCAGACAGCGTTTGTTTAGGTTGAACTTGCCAGAACTGCTCTTTGTGCAGCACCTTTTCTTTCAGTACGCTCATCTCTTTCCCTCTGTGGTTCCAGTTTACACTCTTTAACCATTTCAAAGAACAAAATTTGTGAAAAAGTCATGACCAAGAGCCAGGTGGTGGCTTTGAAACCAGGCAGCATCTCCAGCAGCTGAGCTGTAGCTTTCAGGGTTATTGGGCAACTAGCTATGCAGATGATAAAGGCCTACACTTCAGCTCAGCTCCTGTGGTTGTCCTCTTTTCCAGAGTACGGCACCAACAGCCACGTGCTGGTGTTTAAGTAACAGCTCGTGTTGGTGGGAGCCCTGCTCCACCATCTCCAATATTTGGCCCTGGCCTGCAGGGCTTGGTGCCCAGAGGATGCCTATGGCTCTCATGGTGGCCCCAGATCTGCATGCTGAGGGTGGAGTCCAACATCTTGGTGTCAGGAAGATCAATCAGGCAATTGCAAAATAAGATGGGACAGCAGGTCAAAAAAGAAGTAGGTCCTTCCCCTGTACCACCTGCAGAAGGGTAGAATAACTCTGAATTTGCTGCCCTCTGAAGCCAACTGCACCACGCTTGGTTAAAATGGCTCCGACCTCCACGCTTTCCTCTCCGTGCTGCTGTAACTACACTGGGTGAAAACCACATTTCACAGGAAGCTGGTGGGGCTCCAGGGCATGAGCGAGCCCTCTGGTGTAACTGTCCACACTGTGCTTTCTGCAGCCTGTCCTCTAATGCTGTAATGCAGGAGGAAGCACTTAAACCAGACAGTCATACCCGAAGGACCATCACTCTCACTCCTGAACCCTTTGCGAACCCAGGAAAAAAAAACAATAAGGGTTTAAAAAAAAAAGTCCCAACAAAATCATATTTCATGTCCTCTGTGTCAGCAGATCTGCAGAGCAGGTTTGGGATTGTTTTGCATCTGGGATAAAAAAAACAACAATAGAAATGGCAGTGTAGGATTCCCTGTAGGGGATTAGCTTTCGGTTTAAAACTTTAAACAAACACGGAAATCTTTGCTTAATCTTTGAGAAGCTTACGCTTTCTGGCATGAATTTAGGAAAATAAGAGTGTAAAGCTGGGACTCAGGAGACTTCAGGATTACTGTCTTCTCTACCAATGTGCAACCAGCAGTGTGACCATACCCTACTTCATTTAAGCCAGATCTTCCAGGCTAAATTCTGCCTCCAGATCTCAGTGCGAGCTGAGGACTTCAATGCCATAAGAAGATCTGTTTGCTCTGTTTTGCTTTCTTTTGTTGCTGCCTGCTCATCTCTGAGGTGCTGCAAAAGCTCTGCGATGAGGACCGGTGCCTATGTGTTTGTAAAGGGATGAGCTCTTATCTTTATTACTCTTCTCTGAGGGACGTGGTAAGGGGTCGAGTCGCCACGTGCCAGTGTCCCCTCTTCAGATGCATCTGCCATTACTGACCACAGCCTGAGGTCTGTGGTGGTAAAAAAGCGACACCGGACTTGATGCCCCTGCATGGGCTATGGTGAGACACAAGTGCGGGCTGCAGCGAGCCTGAGACATCATGTCGTGCTGTTGCGTGACCAGTGCCGGAGCCCTGAGCCTTCTGGAGGCCATCAGCGGCAGCGCCCATCACTGGCACGCATTGCTGCACTCCACACATGGCTTTGCGTCCTCATGTGCATGTCCATGACAAGTGTGGGAGGAGGTAAAAAAATGAGGCCTCCCCTCCTTTTTATTTGAAATGAATTAACACAAGGCAAAGCTTGGCTGGAATAAAGGACACCCACCATACTGGACCACGCGTTCCTGCCGCCACTGAAGGCCTCAGCAGCAGAGTCGCCCAGGGTAGGGCCGGTGAGGCCTATGCGCTTCTGCAGAGCAGTGTCCGACTCGATCCCGCCCCCGGACAGAACAAAACATCTCGTGTGGCTACACCCCTTCTGACCCTGGGTGCAAAGGTTGGCTGATGCACGCACGTGGGTGGCAGGAGCAGGTTTTCATCTCCTCTTTCAAGTGACGTAAACGGGAATGACCCAGGGTTTATGAATCCCAGGTGGAAAACTTCAGGAGTGGAAAGCAGAGCTGGCCCAGAAGTCACAGACCTGAGGGGCAACTCGTGACTTCTTTTCTAAGGTCCATGCTGGGCACGGGACGTGCAGGGTTTTGGTATTTTAGGGCAAGAGCTGCTTGCCTGTCCTGTAAGTAAAATGGCATCCAGCCACGCAGTTAAAATGCAAAATCAAAGTGGTCATGAACCTGCTTCAGCTTCTGACCTCGATTTCTTTGTGCTTTGCCGGGGAAGGAGAGGTTTGTTCCCTGTTTGCCCAAACAAGCAAGCAGTGTTCAGTATGTGTACCTGTACACACTCGGGCAGGGAGGGGTATGTATGGTGTACAAATACGCTGGTGCCCGCAATACAGCTTTGATTGCACAGTTGTGTTGCAGATGGAGGTGACACCGAACAACATTGTGTAACCACAGGAGGTTTTTCCAGAGTTACATAAGGGTTAGATCCTGTACTGCAGATCAAGGGGCTCCGGCTAAGCCATTTCGGCTAAGGAAGCACGCCCTAGACACTGGAAACTTTGTATATGACATACATACACGCCCTCCCCCGAAACTGTCCCGACACAGTGGACAACACTTTAATTTGTTTTGCATCAAGTTGAATGTGCTGGGGATAATCGAAGGAGCTCAGACAGCACATCTGAGCTAATGCTTAATGTCTACGGTAGTGGAGAATGCGAGGCACCTCAAAGAGCCTTTCACCAAGGTCCCATCTGTGAGGGGGAAAAAAAAAGCTGAAGCAGCAGCAAAATCCTAAAAAAACAAAGGTAGGGTTACTACAGAGACCTGGGTTACTGACTGGTCTGGGAAAATCAGAAAATGATTGATGCTGTTGCTGGGAAGCCAGGGAGAGCCTGATGCTGGAGTCAGGAGGGGAATGGCCAAAAAAAGGCCATGGTCCCATGTGAAGCCTTCAGCCATCTAATGCCCTGTGAAGGAGGTGATGCTTGTGAAGGTGAGGAAGCCCACCCTTGCGACATGAGGTTTATTTGCCCCTGAAGCTGTAGTGTGAAATGGGTGCGGATATAATGAATTAAAAATGTGTGTCAGGACTTAGGTGTTGCTGCAGTAAAAAGAATAAATGAAGCTGTGAGCTGTCCTCCGTCGCAAGATGGGGTTCACGTGAAGTTGTGAGATTTCACCTCTTGTTTGTAGCCCGCGCGCTTTATACCCACTCTCTGTGATTAAATTCATCATGCAGCATGGTCTCATGGGGCAGCCTGCACTCCATAAAATGTCTTGGGAGGAAGGAATTTTTCTCAAGATACGTAGTGAAAACAGTGAGGGGTTTTTCCATAACCACGGAATCTGTTCTAGATATCTTACTGTACCAAACAGAGTCTGTTCTCTTTATAGCTTTTGTTGCTCAGTAAACACCGCGCTCACTGCAAAGAGGAACATCTGAGGCAAAATCTTGCAGTAGATGTTATCCAAGGTATTTTTGTCTTCATGGGGCATATTACCGACAGTTGCTCTGCGCTTCATGACAAGCTCAGAGAATAATAAATTACCAGCAAAAAAATGTTTCAAATCCAAAACCCCAGTGTTTGTGCCCCTCAGTCAGAACCTGGTGGTGCTTCTTAAAGTTGGTCAAAATAATCTTTTGCATATTTTGTAAAAGCTTTGAATAATTTTTACTACCTTGCAATTTATTTATATTTTTTTTTACTTTTATGAAACACTTTGGAAAAAAACAAACCCTTTGCAAATCCTGAGATCTGAATTATTATTATTTTTAGAGGCAGGACCAAATGCCGGAAGAGGTGGTTATGGGGATTTACAACGTACCAGTCCAACTCTGCACTCTCTTCGAGGCAGACCAAATTCCCATTGGTGTTTGAGGTTCAGCCAGCAGCACAATTCTTGTTTTCCTTTTTGTCCTTTTTTTCTTTGGAGCTGCTTCATTGCCTTCATCATCCCCACACACTGGGTCGGTTTAAGGGTTGTGGCCAAACGAAAGCAGTAAGTCTCTGAGCTGAACGGCTTAGGCTGCTCTGCCGGGAGCAGGAAGCATCGTTCCTGCTGTGGAAGAAGTTTCATGAGGGCATGTGTTACAACTGGGATTGAGACGTGGGGGAACCGCTCCCAGCTAGCGCTTGTTGTGTGGGTATGGTTCCAAAGAATGGTTATCAGTACGGTGATAGGCACTTTATTTTTCATATATATATATATATATATATATATATATATATAAAAGGAAGAAGGTAAAAACCCTCATGTTAAAATGTCTTGCCTCACATATTTTCTTCTTATCAAAACCTAAATGACCCAGACGGAAAGGAAAGAAAAGCGCCTTCTCTCACCCACAGCTAGGAAGGAAACAAGTTTAAACCATGCTTGTTTGCGTGTGGCAAAGGGAGGACTCATGCTCTCTGGTCTGCCCCCAAAATTAATCCTAATAGGGCTAAATTGTGTTTTGTAACCAGGCTCTCGGCAAGCGATAAACTGCCGTCGGAAGGCACTCCTGCGTGCTACCGCCGAAACGCCAGCGTGCTTTTGCGTGTATCACGCTATTGTTATTATAATGGCGAATAACTACCTGTAAACAAGTTATATTACTCGATACAACCCCTTAATGAGTTTAGCTGCATACCTGGTGGTAGGTAAAAGGTAAAACGACAGCGCTAGACAAGTCGCTTCTGGACCCATTACAAACAATTTGCAAGCACAGGCATCCTGGTTTTGCAATCATCTCGCTTGTCTTTGTCTCCTCCAAACTCCGGTCTCCTCTGTTTGCCAGCATCAAAGTGCTCCAGCTTCATCGCTGAAATGGTTTGTCTTGTCTCAGCTCCCTTGCTCTGGCCGTGCTTGCGCAAGTGTTGATAAACGTTTAACTCCATTGATACCTATAGCCTGGAGTAAAAGAGAAAAGCAAGTCTTCTGTGGACAGGGATTAGTATTTTCCCCTAAATTTGCCCTTTTAATTATTAAGTGGAGAAATTAGGGTTATGTTTGCCTAGCGGCACCACTTCTCTTACGTGCTTTGTACATGCCTGAAGTCGTTGCTCTGAGCTTCACCAGGCAATTTTAGCAAAGCGGAACATGGTTCTGAGCCTGTGCCTCCCTGCTCATCCTGCTGCCTCGTGTTTTCATAACCTCCTCTACAGGTAGGGAGACGCCTGGCAGCCGGCCGCAGCATATGGGGTTCCCAGAGAACAAAAATGAAAGCAAAGGGATGCGCTCATAGGGTATCTGTTGTGCAAGACCCCGAGATTTCAGGCTGCAGGAGCCTAAAGGTGTGCGGGTGTCTGGCCTGCATGAGGGTCAGCATGTCAATGAAGGGGGACACAGGGGTACAAAGACAAACTGCAGGAGCCATTAGGAGCCCTGGCCACAATGTAAGACGGAGGAATCCATGTGCCAGCAAGTAGCCGCCGAGTAAAGCGGTAGTGGTATGTGTACACCTAGGTTATTGGGGAGAAAAAACATCTGGCTGTGGGAGGGTAAGCCATGTGGTTTAAGGGATGAGGTGAGGCAGCTGGTTTGTCCCAGCTCCTTTATCTGTGGGTTCAGGACAGGCACACATCTTCATGGTACAGCTGAGCCCCATCTGTTGCGGGCACCGTGGGGGCCCCAGTACGGAGGCACAGCAAGCCCTGCATGTGCCCTGGCATGCTGAGAGGGTGTGTGTGTGTGTGTGTGTGTGTGAGAGAGACAGCCTTACATGATGCAGTGCTTGCGGGCTTCACCTCCCTCTCCCTGTAAACCTTAATCTTTTCAAACTGATAGCCCATTCCCTGGCCTTTCTAGGAAAGGTCTGGTGCTTTGGCAGGGGGAAGCCAATGCAAAACAACCCAACCAAAGCCAATGGTCAGCACTGTGGCTTAGGAAGATTACACTGGCTCGACTGATATTACCACTAGGAAACACTGGCTTCTCCCAGAGCCCTGCTTGCTATAAGAGGAAAACATAGAATAAGGAAAGGGTGCAATAAACAAGAGGAAACACACAGGCTGTTGTATGGAAGGAGCTTATTGACGTTTATTTACAACAGCAGCAAGCACACCAGCCCATGGCACAGCTGAGGTGAGCAGGGCCCAACTGCTGGGCTTGTGCATGGCTGTGGAATGCCTTGAGACGGGAGGGAAACCTTCTTCCAAACCCAGCTTCATATGTAGGTCAGGGCCATGGGCAAATCCTGGGGTGCTCTGCAGGGACTTGTCTGCTGAGGACAACCCCAAGAGACTAACTGTGTTGTGCAAAGCAAAAACACATCAGGACCCTGTGTAGCTGGCCTCCATTTGTATCACTTATTAAATATTTGATGAATATTAACTGCCTAACCTACTTTATCCCTTTTGCCTACCGCAGCACTGACTGGCTTCTCTGTTTTTCTCTATTACTGATGCATTTTGAGGAAGGCAGCGTCTCACAACAAAGCAATGATCTTGGGATGTGAGGAATGAAAGGGAAAAAATAAAAGGAGGTACAAAACTAGAATATAACCCAGAATCAGCCCTGGAAAGAGGAAAGTGATATGTGGGCAAAGGCAAATATAAATTGAGCAGCAGGACACTATCAGCAGTTTACAGCAGAGGGGAAAACAACAATGTCTGAGGACAAAAGTATATGGAAAATCATGTTAGCTTTCTATCCTCCTAAAAAATAATTCAGATTTCACCCTGGGAATTGCACAAGCATTAATTTCATTGACACAAATATCAATATGGAAGAATTACAGAGGAGCCTAATTTTACATAAAATCATTCATTGCAAAATTTTAAGATTCCTTACTAATTCAGAGTATATCTAGTTTTAATGCCATAAATATCCATGAAGGAGGAAGAAAAGGGTTGCAGGTAGGCCTGCAGATGACAGGAGGGTGTTTATGTGGCAGGGGCCCCATTATGGTCAGTTGATGCATAGTTCTCCTCATACCACTGAGAGCAGAGATTGCTGAGCCAAGGTGCCCTGTAGCCTTGTCAAAATCAAGGAAAACAGATGAGAAGCAATAAAAAAGAACCCACGGTTCTGTCGGATGAAACCTTGCAACAGCCCTTGATCCAGTGTTTCAGAAGCCAGGGTTCAATTTAATCAAGCGCAGCTCTCCTGTGAGGAGACGCTCACAGCACCTCTGGGAATGGGTAGCCGTGGCTCTGTGAGCCATTTTTCTTTCCTTTGTTATTAACAAAACACAGTGTTGGGTTTGGGGTGGGTTTTTTGTCAGGCAAAGAGAAGAAAGAAATGGTGGATAAGTGGCAAAGAGCAGACACTGGCCGTTAGCAAAGACATTTGCAAATAGCCATAGGCTGGCATTCCCGTTACACGGTCCCCATATCTCCCTGCTGTGCTGCCTGAGGGATGTCCCTGCTCCCCAGATCAAAAGGGCGCAACAGCTCCGGTGTTAATTGTACAGCTGAGAGACGAGTTTCCTTAGGGCTGATTTATGCCGCTGCAGAAGGGCATTTTTCACTCTGAACCAACTCCTTTCAATGCAAATGGCGCTGTGAAAAATTGGCCTTCTGGGCCCCACAAGCTAGGCCGGGCATCACATGCCTGAGATGACCGTGTTTGTGTGGAGCTCTGGATGCGTGTATCTGTCCTGCTGGCTCTGCGAGCAAAGCCTGGGCCGTGCTGATTCCATGAAAACCCCTGATTTACTGCTTCATTTTATTTATAGTGACAGGTCCCAGGGCATGATTCACAGATTTGCTCTCTAAAAGCTCCACCTTTTATTCTTTAACTGTTGCTGCCTTCCATCCCCAGCACAAGAAGGAAGTTCCCGGGAAGAGGAGCTTTGGCAAGCCGATGGGCAGCACATACAAAGCGCTGCCCCAGCATGCATGGGCAAGAAAGGGCCAAGGCATAAGCCCAGACGGGATTAGCAAGGGACACCAGGAAGGCCAGGTATTGTTCTGTAGGTGCAGATCTCTACTCACTGAAATAAGAAAGCTTTCATCACTTTCTTCTCTGTAGGAGTGCCTTTTAGTTTCTATCTCTCTTCCCCCAAAGAGTTGCGTGTCACCGGTCGCGTGTAGGTGGGTCAAGCAAACATCATCAGCAGCAAAAGGGTAAGCTAGGTGCTTCTAATAATGTAGGGACAGGTGAAAGAGTTCATGAAGAAGTTAATTATTGGCAAATTGGCAGCTATACTTTGACCTCAGATACTTGAAGACCTGACTAATAACATTTCCTGGCCGTGAGTAGTTCTCTGTAAGACTTGATGAGAGGATGAGTCAAACTGTGACAGTTGAGAAGGATGAATAGGGTGGCTGACTTTAAAACTGTGGGGGAGGGAGTTGGGGGGGAGGAGAGGCTGGGGAAATAAAGACTAAACAACTTCATTTCAATGCCCAGGAAAATATTGGAGCAAATAATCAAACCAATTAGCTCTCTTTCGATGATGATGATGATGAAAGAACAACCACTACACGAGCAAGAGCAAATCTATTTCCTTTTACAGCCAGTCACCAGTGGCACAGAAAGGAGAGGGGTCATAAATGTCACGTCTTGGCTTCAGCGTACTTTTGGCAGGGTCTCTGATGTCATTCTCATCATAAGTGAGCTCAGAAAGGAGATTTATGAGGTGGTGACACGCAGCTTGTCACGAAACCATAGCAAGAGGGTGAGCGGCAACAAGTGTGGTGGTGAGATGTACCAGGAACAACAGGGCAGGCTGGTGCCAGGGCTGGCACCGCTCAGCATCATCTCTGGTGCCACCGAGGGCAGCAGGGATGCCGCGCTGGCCTCCCTGCCTACCCTCTGGGGTGGGACGGAGAGAAACAGATGATGCAATTCAGAGCAGGGACAAGTTCATACAAGACGGGGCTGCCAGGCAGGAACGATGGGCGAATCCAGCTGGGCAGTAGCCTGGCTGGCAGATGGCTGGGCAGGATCCCGGCTCCTGAGCTAAAGAAGCCTGGGAGCACAGTGTTTCTGAGACAAAGGCAAATGCTGTGTGGGGATGTACAAATGAGGATATAGCTTGTAAAGCATGGGCAAGAGCTCTTTTCTTCTGCTTTGCAGGGGCAGAGGTGCAGCTGGAGGTTAGGCAGCTGATTTTGGGGTATGGCACCCCAAGAAGGAGTGTGGCCTGGTTGAACATGGTGTGGGGACTGACAGGGGGCCCAGAGAACATCACCTATGAGGAAAGGCCAAATGCACTGCAGTTGTTCTGCCTGAAGAAGGAAAGAAGAGCATTTGAACATGTGGGGCTGCGAAGCAGAAGGGAATTACCCTACTCTCTGCCCGTGGGGCAGCGAGGAAGTTTCTGGTTAGTCATTGGGAAATGATTATAGCTGGTAAGGGCAGCAAGGCAGGGGACAGGTGACAGCGATGGAGCCTCCATCACTGCTTATCTTCAAAGACAAACATTCTCTTGGAACAATGTGGGTGCAGTTTGTATATTACTATTTACGTTACACTGTAAGTAACATTTTTGCGTGGTATATAGAATACCCTGAGTCAGTAAGAGACAGTAAATAGCCCAGTGGGGTCCCTTCCAGCCTGCACTCATTACCAAGCACAGCTCAGGCTGAAATTACACATAGTTTGTAGGAGAAAAATCAGCCGTGCAGAGCACAGCAGCATAAGCACTGAGTGGGAAGTATCCTGCCCCTCCTGCAGTGCATTAGCCTGTGCTACCCAGGCCATGGGACACATCCAGCTTTGGGGTGCCCGTCAGAGGCTCCAGTGAGTCAAAATCAGTACAGAGTGAACTGCAGCAGGGCAGTACTAAAGTACTGAAGCAGCACAGGCCAGGGACCCTGCAGATAGATTTGTCTGTGGATCAGGGAGGTAGCAAAACCGGTATCATCTTGGGTGTGGAGCTCTCAGGGCAAGCTTTGCACATGGAGTTTAGGTCCTTACCTAATCACGGGACTCCAGGAGCTGGAGCTTTAAAAGAAACGAAGTAATCTGTGACTTGTGCCATAGCTGTGGCTGCTGGATGTGTCTGTGGTTATCTCTTCTCCTACCCCTGTGCCTGGGGCAGCCCAAATTTGAAACCTGATTTAGAAGGTGGCCTCTGATGCTCCAGTTTGATTCTAAGGGGCTGCTGGAAAAGAACAATAAATTGAAAACCTTTTTAGGTGTGGGTGCATGGCCAGCCTGTGCCGCTCTGATCTGTACACCGCTGCAAACAGCAAATTACACCGTAGGATTTACTCTTTGAGCCTTAACATTTTCACCAGCTAATGAAAGGCATTTTGAAAATTACGTCAAGCAGAAGGGAAACATCTCTATAGTTACTCAGTAACTAAGATACTTTGTCAACACCGAAGTGGCAGAGTTCTTATTGCCTAGTTAGTTACTAAGAAAATTGGAACTATTTACAATGGAGGCACTGACTGCGTTGTATTTGCTATGCAGCATTTCAGTGGTATGGCCGTGGAAAGCAGGACTCCTTAGCGCAGCGTTTGTCATGTTCGAATGGTGGTGGAGTCCCCTTTAAAAAAAATGGTTGCTGGGAGCATTTTATACATGTAACGTGTATTGTATAGGATGGAGATCTAAGTTGACCCATTGAATCAGAGGGCACCCATATTGTAAGAAGTTACTGATCTTCGGCTCCCAGTTTCTTTCTAAAGACACGCACCGCTGGGCAAGAACCCACCTCTCCCGGGGCGTCTGAAGGCCCCCGAGTTTATTCAAATCAGGGTTAAAAAAAGAAATTTCTGGTAAACAAGGGCAGAAGGAAGGGTAAAGGTTATTCACAGAGGCCACCCTCTGCCTGTGGGTCGGCAAAGTCACCCCCTCCTAAGCAATAAGAAAATGAAAGCCGAGCTGTGAGAAAGCAGCTATTTAGCAGGATGCTTTTAAACATGGATGCTGGCATAATGCTGGGATGGTGGCTCTTTTCAACGCTTCGCTATTGCCTTTTGATTTATTACACGTACTTTTCTCTCTCCCCCGTTTCAAAATGAATGAAAGAGATTAGCTGTGACAAGCAGTATGGGGCAAGCATGCACGAAAGAGGTGAACCTTTAAAGTATGAAATAAACCACAGCATTCGCTATTTCGCAGTTGGATTTAATTAGAATAATTAATTGTTGCTCTTCTGTAAGAGGAATGAAGCGTGCAAAGCCACAGGCCGAAGACAAGTGGCTTTATGGGGTTGGAGGGAGGGGGAGGAAGCCACCAGCTACGCCGCAGGCCGGTGAGGAGAGCTCCCCTCACCACGGAGGGTGGCATAAATCATCGCTACCGTGGCGCAGCTCACCATAACCGCACACGCTGGGCCTGGCCCACAGCTTCCGAGCACACACACGTCTTGAGCTGCCACAGCGGCTCCAAAACCACTGGCACTGGCCACCCGGCCTGGCAGCAGCTCGGCCCTTCACAGGGATGAAGGGGGGGCTCCCTTAATTAAAACTCTCTTTAATCAGCAGCAAGCTATGCAAACAAGTTTCGCTGGAAAGGGGAAAAGGAGGAAACCGTAGGAAAAGAAACGACGAGATCCCCAGCTTCTTGAAAGAAATTCCCTTGCTCTTTCTAAAGTAGGCTGCATAAATATTGATCTAGCCGGGATATGCCCTACATTCATTTGCACAGGCATTATAAATGTGCTTAAGAATGAGAAATCAATCATGTTTTCCTGTGAGGTGAATGTGTACAGCCAAGAATGCACAGAGATAATGCGAAATCACAGCTCTCAGGCTTTCCACTTAAACACCGAGTTGGAAAAGGTGTTGTTGGGGAATGCATGAGAAAATAGGTCTTCTTACCTATTCCTTATTTTCAGGTATTTCCACTAATCCCTATACAGACCATTAAAAACCCCCTCCCACTCCAACTCTAATCTACCATCTAACTAGTTTTCTGCATTTTGCCTGCTGAGTTTTTTTGGGGTTCCTTTTTCGTAACCTTCTCCAAGCAAGGCGAGGTATAACTTGAGGCATCCCTACAACTTTATCACTCCCCCAGCCATCAGCCTTCTGTCTGGTTGAGCATTGCAACACTGCGACCGGGAAAATCAAACCATTAGGTTGCAAAAGCAGTAGAGTTCCTGCACTAGAGAGCCACGGGGTGCCTTCTGAATCACTGGGTGATTAATAATTAATACGTAACTGTTGGATAATCTGTTTAGACAGTGACAGTGTAAGAAATTTATTAGTATTTTCTCTGGAGAACACCGCTGCTAAAATCATAAAATTTTAACCAGTCCTCTCTAATTAGAATCCTACTGAATTACCAAAATAGTGCAAAGCTGCCTCGTCTTGCTATACATTGTAGTGAAAGATTCTGCCTTTCTACCAAGCAAGGTGTTATGCGTGTTCATAAAATAGAAGATGTGGCAGACAGGTGACGGAGATAAGGATTTGCGTGTTCAGCTGGGTTTTGAAAGAAAATGAGTCAGCTCTTTTTTAAGTATCTGATTTACCTTGTTTGAGCTACTATTTGGCCAATTTCTCTGCCAGCTTTATTGGCTTGACTCATTATTTTCAGTTATTTTTTACTTCATTTACGCATTCTAAATTACATGTGCTCTTTGTAGTGCATTTTAAATGATTCTGTGGTTGCAAAGAGAAAAAAACTTTAAATTACAAGTGCAGAGTCCCTTTTCATAAACACAGCTCTGCACAAGGTGACGTGGTAAATGAACGGAGTAGGTTTTAGATGGTGAAAACAGTATCTTTAAAGACTTGGCAAAGGCAGGAAGAAAAAATTAGTCAAGTGATCCCCATTTCTTATAATCACTCACCACACTGACAGAGCTCGTCACCGTTGGCCTCAAGATGAAATAATTGCCATCCTGCATTTCAGAGCTGTGATTCAGGAGCTGCAGGATGTGTCTTTCTGTTTTACAACATTGTTATATATGGAGATACTCACCTATACTATGAGGATGCTGAACCTAGAATATTCCTGCATTACACAAGTATGGTTTGTTTGAACGCTGGCCAAAAGATGCAGAACTTGATAATTTGTCAATTTACTCCTGGTGACTAATGATCCTGTGTTAAAATGCTGGCTATACTTGTCATGCTCCATCTTATAAGCCATGTTTTGTTCAGCTGTATGTTAATGTGATTTGTGGCTACGCTGCAGAAGCAGTCCAAAAAGATAAATTTGCTTACTGAAGGTAGCTGCCAGGCGCTGCTACACAGAGGAGCAGAAGCACCAGCTCACAGACAGCAGCATCTCCCAACAAAACGGTTGCAGCCAAAGAAACGGAGCTTAGAGAATAATGCAATGTTACAGCTGAAGGACCAGGATAATTGAGCCTGTAACATCTGCTCAAGTGTAGTGACACCAAAAATAAGCACTTCTGTCCGTGTTGTTATGCCTTGTTAAAGGAGAGTGTAAACATGTGACATGACCCCAGCCCATCAGGGAGTTTGGGAACAGAAGACCTTGCAATCACAATTATCTTCCCCTGGCAAAGAAGGAACTTTCCCAGCAAAACTTTAATGAGGACGTTTGGGTTGCTTTCCAACAACTTCTAGAAGAAGGAAAAAGGGACCATGTATTTACTTAGCCCCTTTAATAAGGGGTGTTCTTGTGTCTGTTTTACAGCTGGAACAAAGGGTTAGGGTTAGGCTGCTGGCTTAATTTTTGCCTTTTAGCAAGAAATTATATTGAACCCTTCCTGGAAAGTAGTGAGGAAAGAAAACAGAAACAAATCTTTGATGTGGTATAAGGACTACATTTCCTAAGAAATGGTTCAAGATTTTCCTTGTTGCAAATTACTGTTGAGTTTGATTAACCAGAACCCTTAATTTGCTGCTTCTACTCTTGTGATTTCCCTTGGATTGAAGCAGTGGGAGGCCAGTCCTAGCCCCTCTCCAGCAAATCTGCTCATAAATACGTGCTGCTAGCTTCCCTTCCACAGTACAAACATGAGGGAATATTCAGTTAAGTAGAAAAGGAGCACATTTTAAACTGATAAGAAATTAATTTTTTGCACAACATGCAATTACTCAGTCAAATCCCTTCCTTCCTAGTATCTTCACAACCACAATCTTAGCAGGAGTCGAAAAAGGACTGGTAATACATGCATAAAAATAAACAAGAGCCTTGGAAGGGATTTACGCTCCCGTGCTGCTGGGGAAAGGCCAGTTTCCAACTGCTGTGCTTTCGGGGATGGTTTTCTGAGGCTGGTTATCCCACACCATCTACCATCACGCTCCTTGTATCTTTCCTGGAAGCAGGTGGTAACAACCGCTCGGCAGCCGGACTCTATCTGGAAAGACCAGTGATTTAACCCACTTATGTTCCAGAAGAGATGTAGGTAGGAAATGTTATGAATGATTTACAAATCATGTCTATATCTCAACTCTTGCAAAATAAACCCAGAGCCGTTGGTTAGGCATTTGACAATCTGTCGTTACACTCATTCGACAGCAACTGCATTGACAACCAATTTCTTGATGCGTGACTCAAACTGCTAATTTCAGCCTGTCAAGTTTTGCCTCACTTAGGTTTTATGTATGACAAGGTCTTGGGTGATGTGACCTCACTTTGACCTTCCCTCTGCTCCGAGAAGGATGATCTCCAGAGGAGGTCCAGAGGTCATCCACCTTAATGCATCTTACTTATAAATACTTCCCCTCCACAATGAGTTGTGTTCCTTGTAAGTCTCGTACAGGGGCTTCCTGAATTCCTTGGCTTCCTGCAGCCTGTGCATCCCTTCAGGGCTACACATTGGTCATGGAGCAGCCTGCCTTTGTACCCACCTGACCTCCGTCACTCCATGGTGACTCGCAACTGCCTCCCTTCAAAGCTGGTCCAAGGACAGGAGACAAATCAGCAGAGCCTTTCTAGTCACTGCTTTCTGCATGTTCCTGCACAGCCCCCCTCCCCAGAGACCTCGTGAGTCTGGCTGTTGGTTTTGGAGAGCTACATGGTCCGCCTGATTTGGAAGAGCATTCATTCACAGAGCATGCAATGAAGAGCAGGCATGCCTGAAGGTAAATGGTCCCCGGAGGCAGCAGAGCTCTGGCTAAAGCATCTGAAAACAAAGCCTCACACGCTGAGAATGAGGATACCCTCTTCAAGCAATGCCACCAGGAAGGGGAACGATGTGTTAAATGGTTTTTCACCAGTTGCCTATGAATCCACTGCAGGTTCCTTGTACACCACAGTACCTGATACAGAGAGAATACAGGAGAGCAAGCAGCCAAGAATGGTAGGACACAAAATAGTTGGCTATGGCACAGAAATGCACACAGCCCAGCTGTGCTAAGTCACGATGGGCATGAGCCCTGACAGCAGCCTGTCTGCAAACACTGTGGAGAAGAGCTCTTTGGCTAGCTCTTCCAGACCAACCGTGTGGAGAAAACATCCCCGCTGTCGGAATCTTTTTTTGAAGGTCTGACTGCTCATGGTCCCATGGCCGAGCTAGCTCCCTCCCTCTGCCTTTTCAACACTGTGAGAAAAACCTCCACTGTGTGCTCCAGCTGACACCTCTGTCAGAAAACACATGCTTGAAAGTTTCAGGTCCTGGCAGTGCGGAATCCCAGACCCACTGCTGCTGCTGCAGGAACCGATATGTTTAGCGTGGCAAAGAAACATGTCAGGTAGGTGGAAGCTGAAGTGTGTGATACTATTATGGAAACAGCTTATTGGTATCTGTTGGCAGAAGCAACGTTCCTGAAAACCCAGCTGACTTTCAAAGCATGGCATTTCCCAACTGCGCGGGGGCCACTGATGGGTTCCCACATGTTCATCGCCTGTCTTCTCCAGAGGCTGTGAATATTTTAACCACAAAACACGTCTTGATCTGTGGAACGGGTAGGTCACAGGCACTGAAAATCCTGGAAAGCGTGCTACCCGTGACAGTGCCTTGGTATTTATGTGCTTGGAAAAACTAAGACCTTATTCTGCTCTAGCAATTGAGAATTCACCTCAGTTTGGACAACCTGGTTTATCCTTGCTCTGATCAGAGTAGGTGGGGTCTCACAGAGCATTCAGCTCTGTTCTTAGCACTTACAGAACAGCAGAGGACCCCATTTGGGAAGCTGAAAGAAGGATGATGCTGCCTCTGAAGCATTTTAGATGCCAAATGAATACATGTGGCTGCAGTTTTCTGTGCCCTGGCCAACATCCGTAAAGCTAATGGCGCAGGTTTTCACCTCAGCGAAATCCAGATGCTAATACACTAGCTGCTCCCCCTTTCCTATGGCTTCCCTTCCCCTGGTCCCAGGCCAGTTCTGCACAGACCAATGGAGAGCAAGCAGCAGGGCCTTGCAGTGACCTGTGTTACTGTGTGGAGAGCCATATCATCTGGCAGCTAAATGGCAGCCTCATTTTCCTGGAAATTTTGTTTAGACTCATCCGTGAACACGGGGCTCATTCCCATCGTTCCAGCGTATTACTAAGAGCTCTCCTAATCTCATGTGACAGCACGGTACAGCCCTATGACTACGCAGTCATGGCTGAAATGGCCGAGCAAGTGAGCAAGGGAGGGCTGGAGATGTCAAGCTGAGGCATCTTTGGTAGACACGCTAATGTGCCGCTGACACAGCACCGGAGGGTGATTCTGCATAGAAACCAACGGGCATTTTCTTGCTGTAGTAGCTAGAGAAAAAAAAATCCCTCTCTCCTAGATTTAGCTTCTTCTGGACCTATTCATCAACCAGAGTGCAGATGTGTTCCCTACCGATTTCCTGAAAGCCTTTCTGAGATGGCTGCTTGGGGAGCTGTGGATGTGAGAGTGTGTTATTTTAGTATTAACTTCCAGGTTGGTCCTGCCAGAATTTTAATTGTTTAAGGCTTTATTTGATTAATCTCCTTGGAGGATTTCTATGCTTACTGTCAATAAGATACACCTTCGGTGTTGAAGAAATAAAGTTAAAAGGGCTCCTTCAAAGAGCACAGTGTACATCTCTGTTTATACTTCCAGTAAATTACTGTAGATGGAACTGTTGCTAGCACTCCATACTAGGGTAAATCTTCAGTCATACGTGCTTTGAGAGTTCAGCTTCCACTATGCTATTCTCACTTTGGTGCTTATGCCATTCACAAATAAATAACGTGTATTTATGTGATAGATTCTTGCTGCATTAAAACCACACCTGAGATTCTTAAGCATAATTCATTTTAATACAGAGCATTTCCATTACCCAGCTGATGGCGCAGCTCCTGGCATACCGGCACAGCAGAGTGGGCAACACACCGCACAGAAGCGGCAAATACAAGTGAGTAGGGGTAGAAACTTCCTAAGCCACCTTTGTTGCCAAAGCTGCTGCATGATGTAAACATATCCCGAGTCTGGCGTGAAAGGCCTTTATTATGTACAGCCTTTTAACAGCAGGCACAACCCTCTAAGATATTTACAGGGGAATTAATGGGAGATGACTAACCTCGTGAAAAGCTGATACCAAAACCGTCTGAATCTCTTGGGTCACTTCAAATGTGCCAGTCATGCTATTTAGAGCTGTAGGTTATGTAAAACCATTGCGTTCAACTCACTGTGTTGGCTGCAGCTTAATGAATCCACATTAATCCATCTCTATCGGTTGTGGGGAATACTGTACCTCCAGGAGTTGTGGGACTTTAAAACAAAAAGGACTTAAGACACCATATGAGCTTGGAAGATAAAAAGAAATAATTACAAGGGCGGATTTATAAAGTTCTGGAAGAGAATCTTTCAGTGCATTAATATCTAACAAGCAATGAAACTCTCCTCCTTGTAAAGAAAAAGCAAACAAACCACGTAGCTTAAAATGGAAGAGCCGAAAACACGGTAAGAGGATTAGCGTGTAGGGGTTGCTGAGTCTACTGGCAATTACAAGGTCTGGCTTTGCAATTAGTACCGACACAAATTAAAAACAAAATCTGTAAAACGCTGCTTTAATTTTAATAGGGTCTTTAGTATGACTCTGGAATATATAATGCAGGCCTGCAACCAATCTGGGTAACAAAGCTGGTGTTTCTTTTCCTCAGACTTCTCTCCCTGTGCGTGGCTTTCAGCTGTGCGGCTAACTCGCTGTCAGCGCCTCGTTGCCTTGAGCAGTGATGGAGAAGCTGCTGTTTGCTTCTGTGAATTGCCACCTTCATATGGGGTGGGAACAAGAAGGTTGTGCTGGAGAAGAAATTCCAAAGTCTGCTGACGAAGCTGTTCCTCCCAGCTGTTTAACTGCGACGCGAACACAACTCGGCCTGCGCCTGTCGTAACAGGAAGCGTGTGCAATTGAGGGATCTCCACACCACGCCGCTGACAAAGGCTTAGGAAAACCTCACCTTGCTGAGACCGGTACAGGTGAGCTCCTCAAGAAACTGAAGTTCAAGCGACCACATACTGCCAGCGAGTTGATGCTGCGTGTCAGTCAAACAACCGAACAGTGCGATTCTGCACCCAGATCCATCCCCGACGCCCAGAAGCTGGGACAGGACTTTCGTTCCACAAGAAGGGAGCTTCACAGCCTTTTGCTCCACTTTTGGGACACAGAGACCTGACTTCTGCCCATCACCTTCAGAAGGGTTTAATGCGCAACAAAGAAGGTACTTGCCTCTTTTCTCTTCTCTTGGTATTAAGGAAATAATTACTCTTACCCATATTTGCTAAGTGCTTTGAGGTGCACTGCCAGAGAACATTTAGTGGTGCCGATGCTACTTGTAGGGAAGTGGTTCTGGAATCAGAAATACAGATCGATCCTTGCTGAAAATGACTTAGGGGACTGTAGGTACAAACAATGTTCCAGGCAATGCCACTCCAGGATTCCTGAATATATAAACACAAGATAATTTGCAGCCTAATTCTATTTCAGGCATCAATTAATGGAGACTTCCCAGGCAAAGAATGGTTCTTAATCCTACGCTTAATCTAAGAGCATGTTTAAAATTAAGAGTTTCCTTGAATAAGCACCATCTTAAATGCTTTACTACACTGAAGTCCTTACACGCCAAGTTAAGCACAACTAGCACAGCACGGTGCTCACAGCCGGAGCAGTGATCAACATACGTTTTTGGTTCCTTGTTATGTGCATATCCAATTTGCTCCTACAGTAGTGACAATTGCCCGTAAGGATGAGGGATGCAGGTGCACACACCTAGCATTTTTAAAAATGAAATTCATCCCTACTGGCAAAATGAAGCTTTATTTTAAGAATGGTTTCCATATGATGGCATTCAATTTCTCTTTAAAAAGAAGGATAATATTATATTGTTTAATTTGAAATGGTCCCTTTGCTCATCCATCTCCTGTCTTTGAATTATTTTTACAGTGGCAGATGTTTTGTCTTTTCCTTCGGCATTTTGACATTAAAATAACTCTCTGGCTTCCCCATGTGTAGGGAAATTCTCCCTTACTAGAAAAACAGGCTCCTAAAGGAGAGAGCTGAATAGGCTCCCTAACATTTTGCAGGGTTGAAGGACATAACATTCTTTATTCCTAAGGTCCCTCCCCCACCTTCACATGTTAACTGGAATCACTGAAGTGATTCATACCTTCTTAAAACATAGATGAACATTTCACAGCACCACTGATGATGACTTAGAGCAGAGAAAGTATAAATATAGTCTTTCCCACACTAGTATTCCTCAGTGCTCATCAACTTTTGATCCAGAACTGCCTTGTCAGTCAAGTTTTCTGTAGTCATGGATTGGGGATTAAGCAATTCCTGTTTAATGAGGGCATACTACTCTGAAGTGGTATCTTTGAAACCAAAAATCAAGCTGGGTAATCACTGCATGTTTGATATAGTTTAAAAATTCTCTTTCAATATAGTTCATGATAAAACTCACTCTACAAAGGCTCTGTGCTCTTTGCACTGTCCTGTGGCAGCAGACAGTTCAGAAGAATCAGACGGTACCAATCACCCATCGTTGAATTGCCCAGCAAAATATTAACTGTAGGTAAACCAAAGGGTCACGCAAAGTGAGGTGGTATAAAGTTGATTAAAGAACAGAACAGAACTGGCAGTAATACGAACTGAAGCTGGACCTGGTTCCCTCTTCTACATTCACAATGAAAGAGTGGGGAAAATCACAGACATCAGCTGATGCCCATCATCTGTCCCTCCTCTTGTAGAAACAGCAAGTAACAGCACAGCGTATCCCCGAGGGTTTTACAGGAATTTCTGAGAATCAGGGAGGCAGATTTCAGAAGGAGCTGAACAGGAGTTACACACTCCAGCCACTGCTGCGGTTACGCAGTCAGCTCCTGATGCCTCCTGCTGTAGTAGCTGTGGTAGCTGCTGGCAGAGGTGGAGATGGCAGAGATCATGAATAGCTCTGGCCTCTGCGAGGATTTTGGCTAAACTTTGGTCTGCTCTGTTCCTCAGGGGACCCTCTGGCATGGGTCACTCTGGATGTAACATAATCCACAAAAGTAATTTTGTGTGTTCAAGACCTTCTGGCATTTTCCTGCCAGTGTCTGTGGGAGTAGGTAATTTGTTCATCCAGCGTAAAGAGTTTTAGTATGGAGTCATTTATAGTAATCTGCAATAAATGACTTTTTATCCCCTTATTTTTTCTTGACAACTCCTATAATCAGAAAACTCTTCTTCAAGATTGCCAGATTCTGGATGGAAAACTGCAGATTGCAAACCACCCGGCTTCATTTTACCTGTCTTCCACAGACCCGTCATCAATCAAACTTTAGAAAAGGGAAACGTGTATTTCACCCTTCCACTTCCTCCTGACAAACATCAATTTCCTAAGCTCCATTCCCATGTCTCGCAACAGCAGTTAATCCCCATCAAAATTCACAATTCCAGGAGAGTTTAACGGTATCTATCAGTTCCTGGGAAATGGAGACTAGCCTAGTTTTCTCATAAGCCTGAGAGTTCAATTTAAATATGCATATACTTAAAGAGATGTCAAGCACACTTCCCTGCATAAAGCAAAAATAATCAGGCTTGGTACCACTAACATTTGGAGATGCTGGGTCATTACAGAGACTGCCACGTGCATATTCAGAGCCACAGTGCGGCCCCTTTTCATCTCACGGCGCAACTCAGGACCCCACGGGATGCTGGGAGCCTCACTGCAGCCTTCCGCTCCCGAACACATTTCACAGGGCAGTGATGAATCCAACAGTTTTTCCACCCTCGGGACTTCAGTGCCACTACTTAGTTTTTTAATTGCATAAAACCCTTCATTAGTAAAGGCCGCTGGCAGCGGTGAGTTTGCCTGGCGAGAGGGAGAGCGAGGTCAGCTTGGTCCATGGCAGCTTCTCCAAGTTGGATCGCAAATGGCAGCTGCTCTGTGCGGGCTGAGAAAGCTGTGGTGTAAATCCAGAGCTGGAGCTGTACCAGTACACCCCACCAAGGATCCCACCCAAGGTCAGTTAAATTACCTTAACGCTGTGTTCCTACGCTATGGACTATCTTACCAGGGGACACAAAAGGCACTTGTTTACTCTAGCAAAGCCAGAGAGAATATGAAGTCTGCTGGGGGAACAGTTGCTGCCTCTAAGGACCTTGGGGGGAAACGCTCAGGAGGTCAAAAGGAAAAAGCTATTTGAGTCAAAGGGCAATGCAGGCGTGTGAGCAAATGGGTACAGACTAGGCATGTGTAAACTGATGCCGAAAACTGGAAAGTTCTAACAGCGAGAGCAGGGTGGCCCTGGGATAGTCTTCCAGTTAGAGCCAAGGACAAACCAGCTCGTTTCAAAATGATGTTCAACTTGTTTACCTACCATGTTGGGGTCTCACTAACAGGCAGCACGGTAGGATGCGATGTCTCCGGTCACAGGGGAGAAAACTGGAACGTTTGGTTCCACGTTTCCAAGTAACATTTGAGAATCTCCATGTTCTGGGCTTTTTCTGCATGCGTGTGCATGAACATTCAGGTCTTTGAGCCATCTGAGAAAAGCAGAGCTTCTCTTTCCCTGCTCCCTCTGAAGGCGGGGAGGCCTGGAAACTGCTTTCTAGAAACTCTCTTTTATTTCAAGTCTTGCTGTTAACAAGGCTGTCCCTGAGGCATGCTGTCTCCTCCTTCTGAGTGGGTCGCCCTGTGTGTGTGTGTGTGTGTGTTTTCTCGTTGACTGTTTCTCTCACACATTTAAATCAGGAGACCTGGAGTAACCTTTGTGAAGTAGGTGGCGTGAAGGCGGTGTGAAATGGTAGAAATAATTAAACCAGAATGTACGAAGCAGCCAGAACCAGACCGCAATACACTCAGCGCTGCACTTCTACCGCGTGCTGCTACCGTCAGAGGAGTTTTGGGGCATCGGTGTAAGCGTTTAATGACCAATTGCTGCCGTCACCTTTGATCAGCCTGTGCTCTGGACGTGGTCCTGCCTCTCTGGGGCAGCAGGAACTCCAAAGACGCTCTTGCTGGTGATTGCAACACCAGATAGGGCCCAGCGAACTGCGCAGTCAGACCACAATTAATTTACAGATTGTTCTGTTCAGAAAGCAGGTGGTTTCTGTATAAAGGTAAAAACCATCAGCTTCGTTGTTATAGTGCCTTTCAACAGGTAGTCACATATTTCCATTGCAAGTTCCTTGGGGAATACCTCTGTTTCCTGTGATGTGTTTCACCTGCTCATATGGGGTGTGAAGATAATAATGTAGAAGTGTTTTATTAGGAGAGGTAAACTTTAGTTTTATTATGGTTCTGGCTTATTTATGGTTCACGTATTAAATGCATGCACTAAAAGGCCCCACAAACTAGTAATACTGTTTCACCGAGAGCTTATCTCAGGGTTCTCAGTGGTGATCTATGACCCCTAGCATTGATAGAACTGATTAATTGCCCAGAACTCCCACTTTATTGCAGCCTATAGCATTTGTGATTAATACCTGGCAAGAAGTTTCACTGTGATTTTACAAAACGTATCAAAAAAGATCTCAGGCACTTACAGCCATATCCAACGGGCATTACTCAGCTAAAGCATCCCCAGGAGCGTTAGGAGATTTCTCCGAATAAACACCATAGTACGGGGTCCTCACAGTACAGAAACTCACACGTTCACACTGCTAATTGAACTTATCTGATTGCAATTTTCCTTTTCCGAAACACATTTAACATCACACTGGGGCAGGGGGGGATATGTTGCTATTTAATGGCTCTACAAGTATCATCAGTATCTTCAGTCCCTGAAACGCAGTGACGGACTGTTAACACTGAAACTTCCTCTGCGAGTCTACTCACAAAGCAGCTCTTACTTGGTATGCGTGTATATATAAACGGATATGTATTTCCCACCCGCACTTCCACGGCTCTCTCCATCTTGGATCTGGCGAGATCACCTCGCTCCTCGGGTGAGAAGATTGCCCAGGCTCAGCGCTTGGGTCCTGTGCTGAGTCAGCCAACGGGGAGAACATGTCAGATGAGAAAGAGTGGGATGGATACGGTCACTGAACCCGTAAAATCGTTCCACGCACGCTGCCAGGTGGCCATTAGCCAGCAACTGCTGCTAAGCGCTGCCGCTCCCTGCGAGGCGCGGCGCACGGGTGACCGCACGCAGGTCTCACGGTCAGCAATCCAGGCCCCACGGTTTCCCTTGATCAGCTGTTTCTGCAAAACCCTTCTGATAAGCCTCAAGGAACATCACCACTGAGCCTCGGACAAAGTCCCGGGATCATCTTAAAACGGAGCCAGCCCCGTGCCTTGAGGAGCGGCGGCACGGTACGCCGCCCCGGGCTGAGCGAGGCGGCGCGACTTCCAGCGCGTGCCGGCTCCCGCCTCCCCGACGGGCTCTGGCAGGCGGTTAGGCGGGCGAGGGGGAGCCGGCCGGTGGATGGGCAGACGACAGGCAGGGCTGTAACGCACCACGGCGCGCAGGCCGCACGGAGCAGCGCGTACGGCCTCCTTGTAGCGGGCGGCGGCCGTTACGGCTGGGCGAGGCGGCGCTGCCTGCTCGGCCGGCCGGCCGGCCCCGCCGCGTGAGGGAAGGCGGGCGGGCCTCAGACACGTAAAGCGGCGGCCGCCCCGCCTGTCCTCAGGGAAAAACGCTGAAGGGAGGCAGCCGGCCTGTCCTCACGGACAAACGCTGAGGGGAGGTAGCCGGCAGAAGCATTCCCGCCCGGCACGACAGGAAGGCGAGCGGCGGGCAGCAGGGGCTGCCGGGACCTGCGGCTGGCGAGCGACAAGCCGGCCGGGCCGGGACTACACTTCCCAGCGGCCCCCGCGCTGCCCCACCACCCCTTTCCCAGCCCCGGGCGCGGTCACGTTGTGTTTATCGGCGAGGTCCCGCCTCGCCGCGCGAGCGGTGGCGTCACCCTCGCGAGCCTCCCCGTTGTCGGCGGCTGAGGCGGGGGCTGCTTAATATTCATGAGGCGCGGGGCGCGGGCGGGCGCGCGGGGCGCGGCGGCGGGCTCGCTCACTCGCTCTCTGCCTCCCTAATGGCGCTCGCGGCAGCCGGGCAGCGGGGCTGAGCCGGGCGCGCGGCGCGAGGGCACCGGCGGAATGTTCCCCGCTGCTACGTAATCCCCCCCGGGACGCGGCGCCGCGCACCGCTCGGCTCCCCCCGCGCCGCGCCGGACGGCCGAGCGGCGCTCCCAGCAGGGCGGCGGCGGCATCCCTGGCCCCGCGGGCAATGGAGCCCGCTCAACAGCGAACGAGAGAAGCCCCGGCGGCGGGCGGCGGGCGGGGGGAGCCGGAGACCAGCTCCCCGGGCAGGAGGAGTCAAGCAGCGCCCGGCGCGGAGAGCGGCGTGGAACCGTCGGGTGGCCCTGGGCAGCTGGACGGCAAAGGAACCGGCGCGCAGCGGCGGAGGCGAGGGGCAGCGGGCGGCTTCACTCCCCCCGCGGCGCTGGCGGCCGGCGGGACTCCGGCGGCCCCCGGCGGGGCCGGCAACGCCAACTCCCTGCTCCTGCGGCGCGGGAGGCTGAAGAGGAATCTCTCGGCCGCCGCCTCTTCGGCCGCCGCTGCCCCCGCCGCCTCGCTGGGCACTCGCAGCTTGGACAGGAAAGCGCTCCTTCTGAAGCCGCCCCGGCAGCTGCAGCCCCTGCAGCCCCCGGAACGGGACTGGGTGCGGCGGGACCTGCAGCGGGGATGCGTCCACGTCTACGAGCGGCACATGAACTGCTACCTGCGCCCGGTGCTCTGCACCTTGGAGACCACGGCGGCGGAGGTGGCCGCCCGGCTGCAGCAGCTCGGCCACCGGGGCGGCAGCAGCGTGGTGCGGGTGCTGGGCAAGGCGGGTACGCCGCCGCAGCCCCCGCCCGAGCCGGCGGCGGCCCCCGCCGAGGCGCCGCCCGAGCCTGCGGCGGAGGGGCAGCGGTCGCAGCCGGAGGAGAGGCCGAGGAGCCGGCGGGGGACGCGGAGCGAGCTGGCCGGAGGAGACTGCGGGGAAGCGGCGCGGCCCGACCGGTTGCCACTGGGCTGCAGCGCCGAGGAGACTGACTTGGCCGGCGGCCGGCCGAGCCCGGCGCCCTCAGACTTCAGCCCCGGGGCGCCGCCGGCCGAGCTGTACCTGGCGGGGCCGCCGCTCTCCTGCCCCTCCCTCCTGGGGGAGCTGGGGCCGGCCGGTTCCGACACCGAGAGCTTCAGCCCCAGCGCCGAGAGCGTCTCCGACCGGCTGGATCCCTACAGCAGCGGCGGCGGCGGCGGTTCGTCCTCCTCGGAGGAGCTGGAGGTGGAGCCGGCGCCCCTCGACGGTGGGGAGGCAGGTGCGGGGCCCGGCCGGAGCCCCCCGTGCCCAGGGGAGCTGTCCCCGGGACGTGCAGGGGGGGCGGCGGGCGGCGCGGCCGGCGGGCGGGAGCTGCCGGTGGGGGCCGCGCCGCCGGGGCCGCCCGCCCTGTACGTGCAGCTCCACGGGGAGACCAGCCGGCGGCTGGAGGCCCACGAGAAGCCGCTGCAGATCCAGAACGACTACCTCTCCCAGCTGGGCTTCCGGGACCTGTGGCGGGTGCAGGAGGAGGGCATGGACTCGGAGACCGGCTGCCTCATCCGCTTCTACGCGGGTGAGCGGGGCGAGGGCGGGGCGGCGGCCGGGGGGGAGACGGTTGGGGCGCCGGGGTGAGGGGAGGGAGGGGAGGGCGGGCGGCCGGCTGGGCGCCGCTCCTTCGGCGGGGTCGGCCGCGGGGCTGTCTCCTCTCGCGGGGAAGGTGGCCCGCGGGTGTCTCCGCGCCGGGGAGGGGCCGTGCGGGGAGGTCCCCGGCGGCGCCGGGCAGCGCTGCCCTGAGCCGGCTGCCGGGGGAAGCCGGGTTGATAGTGGCGGCTGGAAGCCCCGGGCTGCCCCAGAGCTGACGCTGTGCCAGGGTAGCCTCCCCACCCTTCAACGCGTGGGTAATGGAGGTCGCTCTTCAGTTGTTGTCCGCTTCCAGCAGCGGCAGCGGGCGTTCGAGGTTAAATCAGCCTTAATCTGCCGCTTTCCCTAGTGACGAGAAATGCATCGGTGCCGCTGCCGGGGCTGTTTCAAGTGTTTTGGAGGATGCCGGCAGCTCAGTCGTGGTTTACTTGAGCCCTTGTGCTCGGGCGTGCTCCGGGACCGCCTCGTAAGGGCGCCGAGGGCAAGGCGGCGGGCTCGCTCGCAAGCGGGGAGCTCCGCGCAGTGTTGCGCCTGTGTTGGGGCGCGGAGATGCCTGGGCTGAGCGCGGTGCGCCCCTGCGCGCCGCTTAGCCTTCCGCGCTTGCGGGCAGCGTCTGTGAGAGGCAGAGGCGGTGAGGCAGGGAGGGAAGTACGCGCGTACAGCAGGTAGCCCCTGAATACAGGGTTAGCCACAGCCTTCCCGATGAGAAGGCAGAAGCTCTTTGATGCAGCTTTGCTTTTACAACTTGACAGTGCGGGAAGCCGGGGAGCGTTGGGTGGAAAAGTTATCTCCCACGTTGTAATTATGCAACCTTCTGCGGGTTTTAGAGAGGTTTAAAAATACCTCCTGTGTCAGTTGAATCGGTTCGTATAAACTACTGACTGTAGTTTTGGAGCTCCTGGGGTTTTAACCGTCCCGTCAGCCTCTCCGAGGAGGAAGGAGAAGAAATTGTTTAATGTTCAAGTACGCGTTCAAATACCTGGCGAGCATTCCAGTGAAACAGATAAATGTAGTATCCACAGATAAGGTCGCGCTAGCGAAGCAGCGGATGCCATCCATCCCCTTGGCGGGTTGGCTGAGCGGAGTGGTCCTTCGCTGAACCGTGAGAATGCGGCGCTTTAACTCTGAGAAACACAGAGAATTCCTCTCTCGAGTGAATTCCCCTGAATGTCAAATAGAGGCGGTAATGGCGGGGTGGGAAGGAGAGCAGCACACTAGATAAGTGCCCTGCTTTATTTGAAAGAGAATGTGGGAGTGGTGGCGGGTGGTCAGTTCAGTTTTTCTTCAGACTTCTTAGTCGGTTGTATAATGACACCAGGATAACGAGAGCAAGAAGCAGTATTCGTTTAAGGGATTGATATGTTTGGGTTAGAAAAGAGCTTAACTATTCCTTTTTTCAGGTGGTGAAGGTGGTCTGTGTGTTTTTCCTCTGTACTGTTGAGGGTGGAAGTCAGCAGGTGATGCTGGAAGGGGTGTTGCTTCCTTTACTCCCAGTCCCACAGTATAGTGGGGATGCACGGGCTCGTTTTTAAAATGGGACAGCCACGTGCCTCCTTCCCTAACAGAATGTGTTCTTTAGAAAACACAGAACACGTAGCTAAGTCTTACATACAGCTAAGCCTGTTTGCATGTGGGTTTTATGCATTAAGTGATTAGTTCTGTGTTAAATGCAGATGCTCCAACTGCTTTATTTCAGTGTCTCGACTTGATTGCTTGCGTAGCTCCTACACGTTGGACTTCCTTGTTCAAACCTGTTAAATACAAATGTATTTCTATCAGCATACACAGGATTAAATTAATGCAAATTTCTTAGCAAAGTTCATATGCTAAAAAGTATGCGCCTCTTTCAGAAGTGCAGCATTTTTTGAAATCCTTATCTCTCTGAGGGGATCTGTGATCTACATCTAAAACACCTCTGATCAGGTCCTCGTAGCAGAATGGTGGTTGTGCCATCTAAGATACCAGACCAGCCAAAAACAGCTAAGAAAATATTACCTACATGTAATCACACTGATTTTATGTAACCATCTCGTCAACTTACCTCTGTTTTCTTATTTTGTCTCCCCTCCCTGCATCAAAGTTGAAAGGGCAGGAAGGAAGGACACTTAAGAATACGCATCAAATTGAACTGGAAAGGGGGGTGGGTGTTGGCTCCAAAGTTAGGGTGTTTTGCTTAGGAGAAGTACCTTTTTCGTAGATGATCCTCCAGGATGATACCCTGAGGAAAGCTTTGTAACAGTGATTTCCTGTTTGCCTGGGACTTCATTGGTTTAAGCAGCCTGCCTTGTCCCAATGGATAGAGAACCACTAGCATCTCTATCCCTGTAATTTCCTGCAAGCTGTCTCAGTAGGATTTGGCCATCCTGGTCTCGTACTGATGTGAAATGGCATAAACTTAGGCTGGATTTATTGCATTGCTTCTAAAAAGAATTCTTTGACCTAATCCCCTTGGAGGGGGGTGGGGGGGTGGGGGGTGAAGAGGAGAGAGCAGTGGTGACTTTTGGGCTTTTTTATTTCTGGGGAGAGGCATTTTTAAGACTGGAAGATTGCTATACTGAAGCTAAACGTTAAAAATTCCAAATAGAATAAGATGATACAGCCAGTGATTTTATTGTTTTACTGTAGGTTGGTAATTCCTCTGGATGTGGATTCTGGGAAATACATATTTGAAAAAAAAATGCTATGAGAACTGTAGAGGATTGTGATCTTTTACTATGACAAAAAGGCTTTCTTAGTAAGTAGTAGTTCACAAATACTCTGTAAGTGGAATATCTGTTCTTTAAATGCAGAATTCCAAATTCAAAAGCCCCCAAAGCCAAAGCATGGCACTAAGAAGGAAAAGTGCTCCCTGTATGTTGCCTTGATTCATTTCCAGATGTGGTTAGTGCATCTGTCTTTTGCTGTCTCCTCTCTTGTCCTAAGAGTGTGAGTGTGGTTGATTTCTTCAATCTCTTGACTCTGAGCATTAAACAGATAACTCTGTTGCTAAAACAAAATCCCTTACAGCTTTAAGGGTCTGATCTGAGTCCCTGTAACATCAATTAGAGCAGAATTGGGCATTAGTGACTGGTCATGCTTGTCAACTTTCCTCTCTGTTGAAATCTATCTCAACAAAAGATACTGTCCTCAAAGTTTGAAATGCTTAATCTCTATTTAAATGGGTAGGGTTGAATAGCTTTCCTCTGAGATATTACGTTACTGGGTTATGGAACTGTATAAGAATCCATCGTGCAGTTATAGTCACGATATCGTCGCTGGGAGACCGATTAAGTCAGACTTACTAGACCATTCCTAAAATCATAAGAGTGGCTGTGATCCAGAGGGTTTCTTGCAAACAAGTTAAAGTATTCCTTACTGGTCTGTAAAAATAATTTTTATGAAACATAAGTTGTCCCAGTGGCCTTGACTTCTCTATAATGTGCACATGGAAGGAAAAACAGACTAATACACCAATCTTCTCATTTGAAAACTGCAAAGCTGCTTGTTTGTTTTGAGACTTTACATCAAAAATAAGCATGGAATCATGTTCCGTGCTGTGTCTGGAGCATCTGTGTGGCAAGGACCGTGAGTAACATGATATTGGTCTTGAAGGCTGGTTCAGCACAATGGGTGTTTGAGGCTTTTTTGTTTTACTACTGAAAGGTGATGTTATTTGTGATCCTGGCACTTGGCCACCATTAAATTCTCTGCTCTTTGAAGTGACATAGGGCTTCTGCACCTGCCGGTGTCATCAAATATATCGCTTTTCAGTAGATGATTGCCTATAGGCTGAATACTAAGGAATGCCAGGTGTAATTAGGGGTGTTAATTCTGCAACTGGCTGTCAGATTTTATTTGGAAAGAGATGCTTTTTGCTCATGTGACCTTTTAGAAAACTCTGACGAGAGACGAATCCAGCTTTGTCTTAAAGTTCATTACAAGAAATGTTGGTCTGTCAGGTGTGAAGATAAGGGTGGGAAGATCCAGTGTCAGGATATGCACAATTGTTTGCCTGTGTGTTTGTGTTTTTTTTGTTGGGGTGGGTTTTTTTAAGAATACTTGGTAATCTGTGTCACGCTGAGATTTCCAGTTATATGGATAGAAACATGGCTTTAGATGCTTACTCTTACACTAAGACACCGTAGGCCTGGCAGTGCTGAGCATTGTGGAATGTGACGTGTATTGAATCACTAGCTGCTTGTTGTGCTACTTGGTGAATAACTCAGTTCAGCTATTTAATACATTTGTAAACTCAATTTAAGATGACTAAGTGCTGTTTAAGGAGAGAAAACATGCCAGAGACAAACCTGCTTCGTAACTGAGGATAGAACAACAGCTGTGCTGTAAAGACTTTCTGCCTCTGGAGCATCGACTTAGTTCTGAAATCCATTGTCTTATTTAACATGAAAGAAATTAATTCACATGAATGTGAACATGGGGATTTTTATAGATGCAGTGTAAACTTGTCTGATTTCAAACGGAAAACCACCCTTTGGCTAGGGCTGCCACGATCTTGACTTTATTTTTTCTTTCTTTCTAACGTGACTTGGATGTATGCTCTTTCGCCTTGTAATCATTTGTGTGTTGGCATCTCCTCTAAAGAAGTCGTCATAGCTAAAACTTGCTTCCTTGGGAGACTTACCTCCCTTCAGTTACATATTGTGGTCCTTGGCGGGACCAAAGCAGTGAAATTTCTAGTCCTGTTCTGCAGGAAAATTTAAAACATCTACAGTGCCGATGGCTTGCTCCACCTGTCCATGTGCATAGCCGTTTGCTTATCTCCTTGTAGTTGGAATGGGGGTCTTTTTAAGGTAGGCAGCTTTTTTTGGGAGGGGAACAGGAGAGGAGGGCTCTGAGGGTGCAGCAGCCTCTCCTGCGCAGGAGGAGCCGTGGGGATAATGCTGGAATGCTGGTGAAACGGCAGCTGAGCTTTGGTATGTGACAGCTGTTAAGTACAATGGGTTTTGAAACTTAAATTGTGTTGTGCTCCTGGCTAGCATCCATAATTTAAGTATGTGTGAAGTACCAACGTGGGAAATTTCACTGTGATGTACATAAGAGTTACTATATATACTAAACATGTAGTACCTAAATGGGTACATGCAGGAGCTGAATTTCCTTGCTGCCACAGCATGGAATGCAGCATTCTTTTTTATTTTTGCTTTTTTCTGTTTGTATTTTGATGCTGTCCCTCTTTCCATATAGCACCAGCTATTTCCTTCAGTACTACTTCTGTTGTTTTGTTTTTGAAACTGTGCATAAACATCCCCTTGATGATGGAACTGCTGATACACCTCAACGCCCTTGTGCAATTAAAGCATCCATCTGTTGTGTCAGGGCACCGACAGACTGCTGTGCACGTCTGAAGCACTACGTGGTTCTTGGGAAGATACTACTTAATAGCACGAAATAAGAAGTGTTCATTTGAAACAGTGTTAGCGACTGCTACGTGCTTTTTAGCTACTGAAAGCTGCTTTGTAGTTTTTATAAAACCACATAGGGAGAGATGTCTTCGTTGTCTGAGTGATCCCCTGGAAGAGAAGTGAGCGTAAAACACCGCGTCTGAGGAGGTCGGTTTGCAACGTGCAGGGGCAGAAAGTGAAGCTTAGAGGTAGAAACCCTGAAGAGCGCTGCTTGTTAGCTCAGCCTTCTCATTCCAAGGGAACCTGTCTCTTGCATGCTTACCTTCCCTGTGTGTTTAAGGGGTGGTTGTGTCAAATTAACTGTTTTAAGCTAATAGTGTCTTGATTTGGGGGGGGGGGGAAGAAACCAAAGACTGACTTTATGTTTGCCTTGGACAGTAGAAGCAAAGACACTTTGCCTTAGTCTTCTGTGTCTCATTATGTCACTGGTTGTGGAATGGGGCACAGTGGCGTTTTGTATCAGATGAATCTGTGTGTGTACTTGTTTTTCGGCTTCCCTTGACTCAGCTTTATCGCTCTGTTTTAGAACTTCTGCTCAAATGAGGGTTTGCACCCTGGGAAGCTGTCTGTCTGAAATAGCTCCGTAATAACTTTGATGCTTTGGCACAGAGCTCAGTATTATGTTTACCTTTTGAGCCTTTTTTGGTAAGGTGTCCTTTTTTGTGTGTTTGTATTCAAATGGAGTAGACTTTGATGCTTGGAAGCAGTTGCAGTTTGTGTGGGGAAGCTAACTCAAGTAAAAGGGACAGGGTGGGTTTACTGAAGTCTCTTGTTTTGCACGTTTTGCTATCTTGGCCATGCAATTCCAGTTTATTTTTCTTCCATCTCAAAGATGTTGAAGGGAAATGCTACCAACCTTTGTAAACAGTTAAAAACTTTGAAGCTCACTGAAAAATGAATGCATCTTAACTTTTTCTAGATTTGGCTAGAAGACAGGAATTCTGAAACACTAAGTTCTTCACAAGACTATTTAAGAAACTTCACAGGAAGACAGTGTCCTCGCTTTTAAAATAATAACATCTTGCTTATGACAATAATCTGTGAGATCAGAAACCGAAGTTAAAATTCAAACTGGTAGTTGTTGTGTATAGATTTGAGGTGGTTATGATCAACAAGTTTTATGTCAGAAAGTTTCTGTGAAAATTCTGCATTTGCAGCTTTGTGCTTTGCTGACAAGTGCCTTGTTTTATTCTTTGTGTCACTTTAGTCCTTCAGATAGCCTTTCTGGACAGTTGAGTAATCTGCAACATTTCCTTTTCAGAGAGAATAATTTTTATGTTTTTCACTATAAAATAACTTCTATTTACTGTAGAATAGCAATTTTTTTTTTTAATTAGGCTGGCATTTGTCCAGTATGCTATCTTAACACAGATACCATTTTCCAAAAATAACTAGTAGCAAATTCTAATTTAAAGTTTTCCCACTGATTGCAGTTAAATACTGAAGCCATTTTGGGTATTGGAGAATTTCAAACAAGTCTTTTTTTAAAATTTCTGATACATTTCAGTTGACTGTCAATTTACGTTTTAACATATGTGTGCTATATGATAAAATGTTAAATGCAAAGGATAGACATCACTTGCCTGTTGGAATGCAGCAGCTGTCCTAACAGTACGGAGGGACGTATGTGGGGCTGTAACTGAATAACAGTATTGTGCCACGCAGAAATTCTTTTCAGGATTTCAGGTAGGCAAAATCTAAACCCTTTTTTCTTTTTTTTCCTTTTTTTTTTTTTTTTTGGTGGTGTCCATGGTGTCACACCCACTTCAGTCCTGCAATAGTCATCATGTGGAGTCCTGTTTATAAGTCACCACAGCTGTGGTCACCCCCACTGCCGCTGTCACATAAAATCATTTAGTTACGTAAGCTGATAGTGCAAATTCGTGATGCCAGTTGCCCCAGTCAGGATTCCTCTTGCTTCCCTGTTCAGCTAACTAGCTGGTGCTGACCTTTTTCATTGCATGGCTGAGAGTTTCAGCTCCTGTGGTTGTGGTTAAAATATGTAGAAGAATGGGAATGTTGCAGAATGTCTTTGGGGGTGGGGCTTGGCCCTTCGTTATTTCAGGGGCAAAAATTATTCCTTGAAGAACGTTGCATTAAAAAATGACAACTGTTAAATCAGGAAGAAAGACCTCCTGGAGTGAAGAGTCATTTAATTTCACAACATAAGCATACTATTCTTTGAAGCTTTTTCTGTCGATGGGGAAGTAAAATTTCTTCCAGCTGGCTTTGACTTATTTGGAGGGATGCTGAAAATACTCATTGCCCAACCAACTGTGTTCCTCGATTTGGCAGCTAAGAATAACTATTTACATATTGATGTAAAATACTGAGTTTCAGGGGATTTTTCTCTCCGGTTCTTTCTAGCTCAGTTCTTGGTGTAGAAGGAAAATGATACTGTCTAGGTGGAGACTTTTAAACTTGTAACTCAGCATTTTTGTGGGCCAGGGGTAAATTGGACTCTTTTCAGGGTATTAATTGTTCTGGTCTTGTCCAGTAGCAACGGGAATCTTCAGACCAACTTCACTAGGCTCTGGATTGTATTCATAACTCTCAGAACCTCATAATAGCCGCATGAAGCGGTTCCTCTCATCTGCAAGCTCTCCAAGTGCCGGTGCCAACTTATTTAAATAAAGACAAAACAATGGGCCTTGGTCCAAGGGGTAACGAGGAGCTGGAATGCCTTTGAAGTTCAGGACCCTAGGCTGTAGGTGCGATTTACATAAACCTCATTATGTAGTCTGAAAGCAGTTTCTCTTCCTGTTTGTTCGATTTATGGAGCTTTGTGTCCAAAGAGAAAGAGATAGTAAGACCTGTAATTAAGATAAGTAGCAGGCCACTCCTTTTCTGAATGTGTGCTCTGGTAAGGAGAGAATTTTAGATGCACCATTAAGGGTAGAACAAAACCTGTGCTTGGGGGGGGGCACCTTTGGTTGGTTGATGAGAATAATGCCAGCTCCTTTCTTTTTAAATAGCTGCATGCTTCCTTAAACAATATCTATGTCTCTTTCACCCTATTGCTTGCTTTAAAACAAACCATACAGGAAAGCCCAAAATTCGTACTAGCAAGGATTTTGCTTTTACATAAGCCACAAATGGCCCTTATCTGAGCAGCTCTGAACAGTTTTAAGGCTGCATGGAAATGAGCAGGTTTGGAAGTGGGCAGTGTGTTTTCTGATCAGATGTGCACATGCAATGACATTTGTTGTTCTCAATCAAACACTTGCTTTTTCTTCCTGTCTGATCCTCTCTAACCTTTTTTTTTTTTTTTAAAGCAGATAGTTAGTAGTAGCAGTGGGGTTGTGTTAAGTCCTGCAAGCAGCAAAGCTGACTATATATGTGGTCTGCTTGCTCGTGAGATAATTGGTCAGGTCTACCAATGATGACTTACCTCCAGTTATTTCATGATTATTAGCTCAAATTGTAAGTGATGGAGGAAAGTGTTTTTCTTCTAACATGCGTTCCTTAGTGGGACAGACAGACCTCTAGGGGACAACAGCCTCTGTTAGCAGTCATTTCATTTCTGGAACTCAATTATGACTGAGACAACCTAATACTGTGTGTCTCTATTGGCTTTCTGCATCCACGTGTGTTTGCTTTCATGCTGTATAGCTTGCCTGTTGGAATAAAAATGTTGATGACAAAGACTCTTAGGAATGAAGCGGTGGAACACCTGGAAGAAGGCTAGCATGTGACGTTTGCTGAAGTTAATATTATATAGGCTAGGAGCTCTTGGTTTCTTCTGGTACCAGTATTACATGACTTGACTACAAACACAAAGGCAAGATAGCTTGCAGGTTGCAAACGGGATGCTTCTCAAAGTGAAGTTAATCATGTATGTGTGGGAGATGCAATTTGACGTTTCTGAAATACCAACAGGAGCTTGTTGAAAGCTGTGTAATATGCAATTATCTGAAAGGCTTTTGTTTCCCTCCCTGTTTCAGTCCTAGAGTTGTGGATTTTTAATGTGCTCTCTTGGTAAAATCATGGATTTTCTAGTGTGGTGGTGTGGATTAAACTTTCAATGGTGAGAAGTAGGTCTGAGTTTATATCCTTTCAGAGCAAGCAGTTAACTTTTTTGTGTTGGATGTCTGACCTAATAAAAGAAAGGACTGGCTGAAAATGTGAATCTGGACTCTTTGAAGTGTCCCAGCTCGGTGAAGTGGCTGTGAATGTGTCTTATCTGCTTTGCTTTTTTTTTTAGTGGCGGGAGAATCGTCCCCTGCCTGTATCAACCAAAACAGAATCTGTGGCCTGTATATTCCCTGTGAATAAACCAAAGATTAATGTGGTACTCTTCAGACTATTAAATACAGAAACCATTTCCATTTCACAATTTACAGAACAGCGGCATCATCTGTATAAGTATATTCACTCCCCATAAGATTAGACTATAGCACCGAGAACTGCTTCGTTTGTGTCTTCTTAATCTTCTTTATCAAATGACAACTTTAATTCCTGCTAATGCTAGAACAGTACATGAAATTACTTTATTTTGCTTTACAGATTACATCTTGGAAGTGTGTCTTGTAAGAAGAATGTTTCAGAATAGTTTTTTCTGAATCTATGTGATAAATGATCTCTCTTCTTTTTTTTTGAACTTGCATCTTTTTCCTTCATAATTGAAACCTAGACCCAAAATACGCTGATCAGTATCACTAGATATCATAGTACAAAGATTAAGAGGCTTCGTAGCCTGCAGTGGTGCAAGTTATATTCCTTCTGTCAGTGTCAGGATAAACGTTGCGCTGGAGAAAATGGTTTACTAGAGCCTGGGGTATGTATTATATTTAATTTGCAACACTGGTTGGGGTGTGATTCTTTGTATGGAACTCCACTGGAGTGCGAGCAGTTTCAGCACCTCTTGCTGCTTCAGTCTGGCATTAATAGGAGGTGTGTTTTGGGTTCCTGACAAATAACCCACGTTACTTGCTTATGCTGTGGAAACAGGGGAATGCACCTTTGTCACCTTACCTGTGAACAGCACTGTCTTGAGATTGTCTACAGATCAACTGTAGATCTTTTTAGCCTAGAGTATGCAGCTAAACTCTCCCCCTACTCCCTTAATTTTCATTTGTACCCCCTCCCTTCCTTTTCATTTGTGGGGCACCCTTTTTTCTTCCTAATTTGTTGCTTGCACCTCTTTTTCTTCACATTGCCCCACCCCCTTTTTTTTTTTTTCATTTCCCTGTTTATCCACCTCCTTTTTTCTACAGGAAGTTTTTGGGCATTTTTGGCTGCATTTTCCAACTCATTCCCTTTGTACAATTTTTAGTCCTCCTTGAAGATTTTAAGGGATTTCTGTGCAATGCCCGCTTATCAGTAAGATGCTGTGTGTGTTCCTTCCCATTCTGCCCAATCTATAAGGCACTCTGTGAAACAGTACCACTGCTACTGGTGGGGAAGAGCATTCATTCTAGCATAACGAACACAGTTCTGCAAAGCAAAAAAAGGCAAACTTCTCTCCAGAAAGTCACAGCACATACCTACAACAGCTGTGCCTGTGTATGTTAACAGTGAAGGATCAGGTAATGATCTAGTCAAAAGAGAGAAAGAGCAGAGCCTTAAAGGGGCTTAAGGAGTGTTGTAGCTTTATTTTGTGGAAACAAACATGTGAAAAGGTTTGGGTTTGTTGTTTAAATGAAAAATCCTGTGTCACATGTATGTTCTTGGCCCAGCAGTGCATATCTTGCAAATGTAGGATTTTGAGAGGGAGGTTGTGGATTGCTTAATAAACTCAAAGTGCTTGTCTGTCACAATAATTTGTAACTGGTTTATGACAAAGAAAAAAGGCTAATCTTGCGTAGTAAGAGTTACAGCTGACAGTTGAAGAGTTCACGCTCTTATAGCCTTTAAACCTAAAATTGGATGTACTGACTCTTTAACGTTAGACTGACTTGTGAACAGTGGTATCACATGCGACATGTCCGTAAGGCTTATGCTTTTTAGGAACACGTACAGCAAACATGGAGAGGTTTCAGCATTGGCACTGCTCTCTTGGTTGCCATCACTGGCTAGGCTAGGCATGATCAACTGGCCAAGATAAAAAAGAAAATACAGTTAGCAAGCGTTGTCCTTTGTGAAATGTGAAGGACGGCACTAAGGAGCGTAGTACAGCGCAAGTCTAGTCTCTTCTTGTAGCCCTGAAGAAGGATATGTTCACAGTAAGCAGGTTCTGGGAACTCAGCATGCAGGCTTGTGTCCAGGTGAGGGCTGCATCACTGTTAAATACTATAGTACCGCCGTAATTAATGCTGTAATTTTGATAGGGCACACTGTTCTTGCGCCTGTATGTTGTCTTCATTCTGTGAGGTTCATAACTATGTTGTGCTTAAAGCATTGGTGAATTGCCTTTCCAGACACGATATCGTAACTTCCAAGTTTGTTCAGATGCTGTGCATGTTGGCAGTCCTTAATCAGAGATGTTATTTGATGCTCTCTTCAACAGGTCCTTTTATCATAGTGCTTGGGCACTCTGGGTTTTTGGTGGCACTGGCTTTTTTCACATTTGGGTTTCGCTCTTGCTCAGCTCTGTATTGCTCATACCCACTAGTTTTTCTAAATGTGTGGGACATGTTGCAGTTTAAAAATCCTTTGAGCCTTTCTCCACAGACACGGGTGTGCTGCTTTGCAGCAAAATGTGTAGCTGTTCAAAGATTGTCGGAGATGAATGTGTCTAACCTTCCTACCTGATGCAGGTGCTGCCATGCCAAAACAAACGCTGTGGCATAAAGTTAATACCCACTAACCTTCTCATAGCAGAAGTGTGTGAATGTAGCAGTGCCTTCACCCATGGTAGCAGGGAAGTAGTACAACATCGTTATTTCCCTAATGAAAGATTAGGCAGCTCTTGTCTTACCGTTTATACATAAACATCCCACTTTGTCTTTCTGTATTCTCTTGAGCATTTGCTTCTCTACACTGGAGTTACTGTTGTCCTTTTGGCAAGTCGTGCTTAGGAGAATATACCCCCATGGGACTGTCTGCAGGCAACTGTGCCTGACTTCTTTGCTCTGAATGTGAATATGTGTTTGCTTCCCTTCTTGTGAGTGAAGAGCATGGTGGTAGCTAGCTACAAGTCTCATTAGGCCACGTCGGCATGGCCGCTAGTAGAGACGCTTCACTGTGGTTTGAAGTGATGGAGGGCTGTCACCTTCCTGGCAAGGGACAAGAATAAGGGTAGGTGCTGGTATCCGTAGAGGTGTCATGTGTAACAGGGTCGGGTCCCGAATCGTAAGCGGGGCTAGCTGAACTGTCAAAATGAGTACATGGTGCTCTGGGTTACTTCAGTCTTTCCTGCTCTGTGCTATTCTCACCCTCTCCATTTCCTTGCGTGTGTGTGAGGCTGCTGAGGGGTTTGGCCAGCAGCAGAACTCTCAGTAAGAGGAAGCTGCTTTGATTTTGTTTCCTAATGACCTATAAGGCAAATTGGTGAGCGCATTTGTTCCTTGCTAGTTGTAAAGGGAAGGAAGGTAGCACGGGATTGGAAAAAAAAGTATAGGTTTTGTCATCTCACTGTCTGCTAGCTGTAGTTACTCTTTACTAATGTGTGTGCTTTAATTTTTAGTGAAGGCAGCTGGAGTGAGATGAGGATCTGAGTGCTGACATTTGAGTGCATCTAGTCAGGGGCTGAAGGTACAGTGGTAAATGTACTTGTGGCTTCTTTGCAAGTGTCATGAGTTTCTTGGTGATGGAAGAACAAAGGTAAAAACCCCTAGGTAATAAAGCAGCATGGTTTATCTGCAAGCTAGCTGGTGATGGCTCCTGCCCGCAGGTAGAGCGTGCAGTGTCCTGCCACCATTGCCAGCTCTGCTAGAGGCTGGCAGAAGCATGGTGGTGACATCACCCTGAGGAAAGGGAGAAGGTTAGGCAGAGTCACTGGGGCTGCTTGTTCTGCACAGGCACTCGGCAAAGGGTTTCTTTCGTATGCTGTCTAATAGATTCAGCCTTTTTTTTTTATAATCTAATTAAATAACCAAGCCTTTGTGAGGCTCCTGAATTCCTTTAATTTAGCGGCAGCACAGAAGCTGAATTCAGAGCATTCATGGGCCTGTACTATCTCCCTGACTACTTGCCAGGTCTATTCATGCTGTTCTGAGCGCAGGAAGTTCTCACATTCATTCAGGCGTGGGGGGGGTGGGGGTGCAGGCGTTGTGTTGGTGGCTTTTTTTTTTTTCCCTTTAATTTTAAAGCAAGGGAAATGGTTATAAGGAAAATTCTTCAGCGATTCCCTGGGACCAATTTACCAACTGTTAATCTGTGAGTAAATAATGGGAACAGTTTATACACTTGGCAGCTCTTGAGAAGGAGCAAAGAATCATGAGAAGTTCACAGTCCGCAGCCCCAAGATAGCTGAACACTTTGGTATGTTAGGCTTTGTCTGAACAGGGCTAGACCAGTACTTTTTTGTTAGCACATGTAATCTTACATATTCTGAAGTACTGAGTTTGATGAGGGAAACTTGACTCTGGCATGTGGTAGCTGGCTACTTAACTTGCTCAAGTTAAATAATTCTTTCTCTACTTGAGTTTTAATGCTCTAGCCAATACATTCGTTGTCTTTTATAGACCACTACTGATGCTCCTTTGAGGAGGGGGTGAGGAAGTGTGTTTGCTGCCTGCTGAGGGAGAAGCTGGTGAGAGTGGTTTGCCTGTGGTTCAAGGGAAGGGTAGGGAGAGAGAGGACATGAAGGTGAAACAAAACCAAGAAAGCAAGGACTAAAAGTAAGTAGACAGGAAGTACAAAATGCTTTGCAAATTTAAGCAGTCATTTCACTTCCCAGGAGCATCTCTAATCTGTGGTATCTAATCTTTATAACTAGATACCACACTGATAGATGTAACTGACTTGTAACAAGTGCATGGGAGAAAGGAAAGTGACTTCTCGGTGTGGGTTTTCTGCTGGTACAGCTGACATGTCATGGGCAGGAGGACACAGCTAGCAGGTATTGGACAAGATAGGCTTTCACCAAAGCAAATGGGATTGGGATGGTACAGGACTGTCCTGCTGAGTTGGTGTTTGCTTTTAAACCCCTGTGACTAGATCCTCTTGCAAAATGGAAAGAGAAGTGCTTGACAGAACAGCAGGTATATGCCACCTGGTAACTGTGAATGAGCAGGAAGGTCTGTGGCTGGAAACCTTCTTCTGTAGACACGGTCAGCTGTATCTAACATGTTCCATCTGGAAACTGAATTGGGGAAGGGGAACCCAAAGCTCACCTCTCTGGCTCATTGAATGCACCAAAGTACATGTTTTTACGTTGGGGTATAAAACTTGCAAGCCGATGTACCTTTACAAATAATGTTTTAAGCTTGCGTTACCTTAAGGCTCAGTAATCACCTATATACAGTTCCACCTTTATTGGGATCCTGGTGTGCATAGGATTTAATGTTTCCCTTGCTATAAGACTTAATTTGCTATTGTGGTGTTGTCCTACAGCTCTTTGATGTAAAAATTGAAATGGGTTGTGGAGATTCCTTTCCTGCATTTGGTCTCTCTTTGCCCTTTTCTCTTTCCATCCTATACCTTGCAAGTTTTAGAGATCAGTCTGAAATACTCTTCATGAGATTAAAAGTGTTGTGAATGAAGTAGTTTTCTTACGGTGCCGTGGTTTGTGGACTTGCCGTCTGCTGAGAACATACACATACGGATTATGGCACATGTTACCACACGTGCAACTGTGTGAAAGTAGTGCCAAATGTCTGGATTGTTCTAGCAAAAACAAGGAAGCAAGGGAGTGTAAAATTACTGCCATTGGATAGCCTCTTCATATTGCTCATTTTTTGGTTACTTTAAAAGTATGAGTTTTGATTTCTGTTTTACAAGTAGTGGTGCTGAGTATCTATGGCAGCTTTTTCCTTCTAAAAGAGCTTACCATTTTAGAGCTGTAAAAGTACTGTGGCAGCTTTGCTTTTTTACAGATTTGTATTAAAAACATTCTGCTTGCCTATATGTATAAAATTACATATTATATATGTTTTTAATCTCTTCAGAGTTTATAAGGTCATTACTTAAACTTACTTTGTGAACCCAATTTCATAACGAGACCGAAAAGTGTATGGAAGCACATGCAGGCTTTGAGGTTGGCTTTCTGGTGTTTTTCTAACAGCTTGTGAAAGTCTTTAGCTAAACGAAGATAAATGGCATCAGCTATTCCACACGTTCTTGAGTAGTGGAGGAAGGGGGAGTATGTCAGTGGAGGGAAGGCTTACAAGTTAAAAACGCCTGTTGCCAGGCAGCCCAAGAAATGAGCTGGCATAACTCGGAAATGAGAGCAAATTATGGGGTGGTGTTGGAGCAGAGTGGACAATGGAGAGAGAGAAACTTGACTGTTTTTAAATTGCCTGGTTTGTGCTTCCAGAATACAAAATGTTAGAGAGAAGGTAGCTCTCTTTGGAAGTCTAACTGTACTGTGAGTAAGGAGAGAGTAGGGCTGCATGGGAAGTGTTAATTGCCTTACCTTTTTTGTTATTATAGCATGTTAATGGTGAGTTAATGACCGCTGCTACAAAATGGGGTGTTTCAACATGTGTAATCATACTATTGCTCCTCCTAGCTTTAAGAGTTGCAAATAGATGAATGCTCAGGAGTCACCCTTTCTGCTGTAAGGCCCAAGTCTTTTTGTTTAGCTTCTGGCTTAGGAGTTGAGCATTTGCCATTAGGTGCTTTGTGCAAGATACTACCCCTTGTAAGTACCAGTCTCCACAGGCTTGTGTTCCCTCTGCCTTTCTAATCTGGTACTAGGGACCCATCACACAGGTAAACTAGCATTCAAAAATTTACTCTGTGGATGAGCTTTACACACAAAAATGTTTCGGTTTTTAATGAAAGCCGCTTCTTACGTGTCTCCTTTCCCCACCGTCAGTGGTGTAGGATTTGCTCTTGTTGAAACATATGCCTTTGTTAGATTAAACTTGTCAGTGTGTGTGTTTAGCGGAATGTTGCAAGATAGTAATTAATGCTGTAGCCATCATGTGAATGGAAAATATTTCTGCAAACATGCCTATATATCTAGATACTTAAGAGGATAAAATTAGGCTTTGGAATTTCCCTCTGGTCCTGTTTAACTTAGTCAACTCTTAGACATGCTTTTATTATGGTGATAATGGTTATCTGCCATTGTTTTAACGTCAGCCTTGCACTGTCCTTTGCAAGAGGGTAATGTGCAAGCGAGTAGCAGTTGGTGCAAATCAGGACAGTCAGAAGGAGGTTACGTCCTTAAGTTCTGTCATCTGGCAAGTTTCTCTAACTTGTTCAGTTTCCTTGGGAGTTAAAAAACTCTTGTGGTTGTTGTGCAGCACCTTTCTGGAAAACACTTAAATATTTCTACTTCAAACCTCAGTGTTGAAGACATGCGTTCATTGACTTTATTATTTGTATTTTATAATGAGTATAAAAGACAATGTTTTAGCTGGAACCCCTTAAATTCTAGGGTGGGGTGGGTTTTTTTGTATCCATACAAGATAAAACTTAATTGTCTAATCTCACTGATACTGCAGTGCTGTTTTCTGCTTTTGGTTGATATGTTTTTGTGGGGAAAATTTTGTAGTAGGCAACTCCAGTGGATGCACCACATTGTCTGCTTTTATTTCTTTTTATTTTTTTTTTTAAATTATGCTTAACTTCTGCTTAAGTATCTTGAGATGAGAAATTATTTAAGAAAGCTTTGGGCTAGATGGCAGATTTTGTGATACCTGGTCATTCCCCCTCCATATTGCTGAAAATTGTGAGCAATGTTGTTTTAGCACACGCGTTTCTTCCCTAGTTCTGACCTTAAAACTATGGAGGGTGGAGGGGGAATGGTGACTTTTTTTCCCCTCTTCCCTTTCATTAGTTATTTAATCTCTAACAGTTAACATTCCTCAAAATCATACTAAAACAGATGTAATGCTATCTTCTTGAGCAATTGAATAGTAGAAAAAAATGAGGTGACAAGGTAGTGTTTTTCAGTGGCTCCCTATGAAAGAGGAGACACGATGGTTTGACAGAGCGGTGGCAGCCACAAGCAAGGTAGATTCCAAGTGGTGTTGGTAAAGCATGAGTGCAATGAGAGAATAGTCTCTCTAGGCTATACACACTGTTCAGCATTTGATTGCTGCAGATAAAAGCACTGGAATCCTCTGTCCCAAGGGCACTCGAGTGCTAAGTTCATTCTGTAGCAACGCTTTTCACCCAATGTGTCTGAGTCTTTCCCCATCTAGTACAAGGATTCCTGCAAGTCACAGGAATACTAACAGAAGGCTAACTTCCTCACTACGTGTAAAAAGGAGAAAAGTATATAGAAGAAGCATGTTAGTCATCAGCTCACTTGCCCTTTGCTAGCAGTATTTGCATGGGGGGGTGGTCCTTTCATCATGTCCAGTGCAGCTGCCTGTTTCATCGCTGCCCCTGTTGCCCCTGGGCTGTTCCCAGGCTTCTCCTGTTGGGTTTTCTGTAGTGCATTTGGAAACCTCTGGACTCTTGTCCTTTGTTGGGAGTTCTGTCTTGGAAGTTGGGGGAGCAAACATTTGAAAGGTGGAGATTTTTCTTATCTTTCCCACCTCTCGTGGGAAGTCATGAGAGCCAGCAGCCTTTTAGTTTCTACAGTGTGTAGGCCAGCAGTGCTTGGTAGTGACAGCACTCGCCTATCTTCTGAGGAAATTTGGTAGAGTACCATGGGATAAAGCTGTGGAGTGAAGAGGGGCCCAAGACAACTAGCTGGCTAATATTCAAGGATCACCGTCTCCAAGCTCAGGAGCAATGTATCCCAGCAAAGAGGAAGTCAGGCAGAAACACCAGGAGGCCTGTGTGGGTGAACAAAGAGCTCCTGGGCAAACTCAAACTCAAAAAGGAAGCCTACAGAGGGTAGAAGCAAGGGCAGGTAGCCTGGGAGGAATACAAAGGAATTGTCCCAGCAGCCAGGGATCAGGTTAGGCAAGCTAAAGCCCTGATAGAATTAAATCTGGCCAGGGATGTCAAGGGCAACAAGAAAAGCTTCTCTATAGGTATGTCGGTGATAAAAGAAAGATGAGGGAAAATGCAAGTCCCCTCTGGAATGTAATGGAAGACTTGGTTACCCAGGATATGGAGAAGGCTGAGGTACTCAATTTTTGCCTCAGCTTTCTAGCAAGGGCTCCAGACACTCCACCCAAATCACATAAGGCAAAAGCAGGGACTGGGATGATGAACAACTGCCTGCTGTAGGGGAAGATCAAGCTTGAGAATATCTGGGAAACCTGAAGGCGCACGGGTCTATAGGACCTGATGAGATGCATCTGTGGGTACCAAGGGAATGGCAGATGAAGTGGTTAAGCCACTCTACATCATATTTAAGAAGTCATGGCAGTCCAGTGAAGTACTCTGACTGGAAAAGGGGACATGTAACCCACATTTTTACAACTGGGAGACCTATAGGTTATTTAGTCTCACCTCTGTGCCTGGAGCAGATCTTCCTCGGAACTTAGTTCAAAGGGCAAATTGTGCCTAGCAAATGTGGTGGCATTCTAAGATGGGGTTTACAGCATTGGTGGAGAAAGGAAGAACAGTTGACATCATCTACCTGGACTTGTGCAAAGCATTTGACACTGTCCCACATGATGTTCTAGGCTCTGAACTGGAGAGACATGGATTTGATGGATGGACCGCTTGGTGGATAAGGAATTGGTTGGATGGTCACACTCAGAGTTACGGTCAATGGTTCAATGTCCAAGTGGAGATCAGTGATGAGTGGTCAGTGTTGGGACCAGTGCTGTTTAACATCTATGTCACTGACATGGACAGTGGGATGGAGAGCACCCTCAGCAAGTTCGTTGATGAGATGAAGTTGTGTGGTGTGGTGAGCACACTTGAGGGAAGGGATGCCATCCAGAGGGACCTTGACAGGCTTGAGAGGTGGGCCCATGTGAACAGTGTGAAGTTCAACAAGGCCAAGTGCAAGGTCCTGCATGTGGGTTGGGACAGTTCCAAGCACAACTACAGGCTGGGAGAAGAATGGATTGAGAGCAGCCCTGAGGAGAAGGACTTGGCGTTGTGGTTGGTGAGAAGCTCAACAAGAGCCAGCAATGTGTGCTTGCAGCCCAGAAAGCCAACTGTGTCCTGGGCTGCATCACAAGCAGCGTGACCAGCAGGTTGAGAGAGGTTTTAAATGACCTCTGTCCAGAGCTGTGTTTGGGTTGTGAGTATTGACAAAGATGTTTGATGTGTCCCCAGTGTTAGAAATTATAATAGTTTGCATTAGAGAGTTGATGGGATAAATTTTCTCAAAGTTCAGCAGCTGAAAATCTATTGTTTTAATAAAACCTTCCTGTCAGTTCCTAATCCAGTGTGTGGTTAGTTGCAAGAAATCACTGGAGTGCTTTTCGGAGTCTTTTAATCTGCTGAGGAATCCAGTTGTGGCTTGAAAGACTCAGCTCTTCCTTTCCCTTAACTTCTGCCTGGAGAAGAAGAAAAAAGTTTGTATTTGGGAACGTAATGATTCTAAATGTAAAATTTAAAAGAAAAAATGAAGGAGGTGGGATGGGTTTAAAAGGCAGAAATTATTTCAGGTCTCTAATAAAAGGGAAAGAAAATATGGTGTGTTTTAACATCTTTAAACTTTATTTTTTCCTAGCTTTGTAACTGGCTAGGTAAACATGGCTGATGAAGTATGTTACTCTAATTTTTGTACACTTTAAACCTTAATCAGACTTCAGAGCATTGCTTTCAAGCTCAGAGGCAATTATCTAGATTACTGAGATTAAATATTTGTGATTGTTGGACTTCTACCGCAGCTTTTTCTGGCTGTGTGTACTTTTCAACTGTAGAAGAGAAAAAAATAATGCAGTCATAGGCAAGGGCACTGCCATTGTGGTGGGGTTAGGGGACAGGCAAGAAGGAAATGCAGAGAGCAAATACAGAACTTCCCGGGGCGGGGGGCGGTAAGGGGGTGGGAGATGGTGTGGGCCATCTCAGTTGCCCTATTGCATATTAAAAATGACTTATTTTTAATTAAACAGAAGAACATCTCATCTTGTTTAGCTGTTTTGAATAATGCAGCCTGGTTTACAGCAAGGGAAGTGTTCTCGATTGTTTTGGCTTTTAATTGTTTCTGGAGAGATCTTGTGTGCTGCGCTGAACCGCTTGCTCTTGGAGGCTCTGGGGAGCCTGTCACTGTTTGCACAGCTTTGGGGATCTGACCCTCCAGTGCCAAAGGGACAGTCTGGTCTGCTCAATGAGAATGAAATCCGTTTTGAGGGATTTCTGTGCTGGAGACAGTGCTGGGTTACATTGCTGCCAGAAAACTTCCTGAAGCAACTGCTTTCCGAAGGGCTGGGTTCAGGTGGGGTTATTTTTCTTAACTCTTCTGGCTACCTTTTAAAAGCAGAATGTGCCACCTTGTGCTTGCTAGGCTGCTGGGTATGGTTAAGTAAAATGTCTGTGATCTGTGACTGGAAGAATCTTGTTTGTTATTTTTTCAGCCCCTACAGATCTGTGGGAATGGGGTAAGGGTTCTGAAAGAGGGGTTTTGCTTTGTCTGAGTTGAGTGTACGTGGCGATGCTGGCTTGGTTTTTACTGTGGTGGTGGATGTAATGATTCTGTTCTCTGTTAGCACGGTCTATTTTTCCTCCCCTCTGTGAACTACTCTGCAGTATTTTCTCCTCCAAGACTGAACACTCTTTATGATAATACCAGAATTTTGGATCAAGGACTTTTAAATTATTTTATTTTTTTATTCCTTCAGTGTCTGTAACAATATGCTTTGGGGCCACCTAGAAGTGGTGCCTGTTGAGCTTGGTGCAGTTGATCTTACCTGGTTCTGTGGGCCTGATGCTGCTCACTGGGGCATGCCACTTGTAAGGTTCCCTCCACAGGCAAGTTCTCCCATCCTAATGTAAGATGCTGAGTCTGAAAAGTGTGGGGGGGGAGGGGACAGGTGTGGAGTGTTCAGCAGGCATTGCTTCTCATTATCAATTTTTTTGCAGCATTAGTACTTGGGGGGGCTACAGAGAAGTCTTAAAATAAGGCGAGTGTCAGTACCCTTACCTTTGCCCATGTGCATCTTTTGTGTGGCTGAACAAGGAGTACTTGTGTCTAACTCCACCCTCTTGCTGTGTGTATTTTATATGGTGGGGTCTGTGAAGATAGACAGTGCAGATGTGATCCTTTTAAAACATCCTTAAAAAAAAATGTTGGTTTGGAAGTATTGTGAGGAGTTTGCCTCCATCTCAAGCAGTTGTTGACATCTTACAGGCTTCTAGCTGAAGCCTTCGTAAAAATAAATGTGTAAATATTTACATGATACCTTTTTTCAGTGAGTGTCCTCCCACGTCTCCTGCTGCATACCATCCAGTCCACATATTACGGGCTATAGTTAGTGATATATTGAACCTGTACAGTTATTCTTTATTAAGTATGGTAATGTGATTTCAGCACTAATTAATCAAAAAACTAAACTCCAGGCTCCTTCACCTCGGTTAATTTTACAGTCTGGATGATTGAAAAAAAAGTTACATGTAGTTCAGTAGCTAGCTCTTGTAGGGAATACAGAAGGCCAAAGGTAGAACACAAAATTCGTAGTGTCTTTGCTTTTTGAAGTTTGAGAGCCTTCTGTCAGCTAGGGGTTTTATTTTTTTATAGAAATCATAAAATGTCTATACAGGCTGCACACATAAAACTTTATTTCTATAACAGAGAACTGCATCAGTATAATGGGTAAAAAATTTCTATTCTTATTTTTAAGAAACTCATTAGGGAGAAAATAGATCTTCTCTTTCCTGCCAGGTGCTGGGTTGTCACCTGCCTGTCACCAGACAGTCTGGTAGTTGTGTAGTTAACGTTTTGAAATATGTTTAACTGCAGAGTATTGCCTGGTATGTAACAGCTGAAGAAAACACTTTCAAAATTCCTCCATGACAATTAAAAATGAAGTAGTGCTGTGGAGGAATTTTGAAATAAAGACCACTGCACTTCTGAACACAAAAATTGAAGGTTAAGCCTGGATGCCCTAACTTGCATAACTTTTAAAGACTTAAGCTCCAGGCATAAACAAAACAATCCATCCTGCTCTTCTCCAAAGTAGCAGATTAGAGAATTGCTTTAGGGTGTGTTACCACAGTAGTGGTAGTATCGTGTTGACATATCTAATGGCATCCTCTGGATCCAGAGGTCAGTAGAAAAGACTCGCAGGTAGGAGAAATCAGTATGATACTAGAAGGTTGATTAAGCATTTTGCACTGCTACTGGTACTTGTTTTCTTTCTGCTCAATTTCTCCACTGTCCAGATGGCCAGAATGTTTGGAGGAAGTCCTTTTGCTTTTGGTGTGCGTGTTTCTTTCTCTTGAGAGACCCTTTGAGGGGAAAAAAGCTGTTCTGGCCTGCCTTGCTGAAAAAGCAGGCAGACCACCTGGTAGATAACTGTTCTGCAGGAAGTTCTCTCTCAAACATAATTTGGAGCTCGGTGTTTCAGCTAGGTATCTGGGTGTTATTTGTGGCACAGGGATTTTTTTGGGCAGGTGTTAAGAGCCTTATTTTGGTCAGTAAGTTAATGGGTTCCCAAGTAGTGTTGCTGTATAAAATACCTATGTAACCACTTTTGTAGCAGTGTGTGAGGCCAGGTGACCTCCAGAGCCACCTCTCACTGTTCCGCTCCTCAGCTGAAGGGGGACAAAATGTAATGAACGGCTCATGGATTGAGGTAAGGACAGGGAGGGACCTCTCACCAGTTACGGTCATGGGCAAAATAGACTCAACTTAGGAAAGAATTTAATTTATTACCAAGCAAAACTGAGTAATGAGAAATAAACCCAAATCTTAAAACACCCACCCCTCCCTTTTTCCCAGGATCAACTTCACTCCCAATTTCTCTCCCTCCTCCTCACAGCAGTACAGGGGGACGGGGAATGGGGGTTGTGGTCAGTTCATCACACGTTGTCTCTGTGGCTCACTTTTCCTTAGGTGGAGAACACCTCACACACTTCCCCTGCTCCAGCGTGGGGTCCCTTTCATGGGAGACAGTCCTCCACCAACTAATCCAAAGTGAGACCTTCCCGTGGGCTGCAGTTCAACTGCCCCAGCATGGATCCCTTCCATGGGCTGCACACCTTCAGGAACAGTCTGCTCCAGTGTTGGTTCTCCCATGGGGTCACAAGTCCTGCCAGCAAACCTGCTCCAGTGTGGGCTCCTCTCTCCACAGGTCCTGTCAGGAGCCTGCTCCAGTGTGGGCTTCCCTTGGGCTCACAACCTGTATTGAGTGCATCTACCTGTTGTGGCATGGGGTCCTCCGTGGGCTTCAGGTGGATCTCTGCTCTCTGTCATTCTCCATAGGCTGTAGGGGAACAGCCTGCCACACCATGGTGTTTTCCAGGGGCTGCAGGGGAATCTCTGCTCTGGTGTTTGGAGCACCTCCCCGTCCTTCTTCACTGCCTTGGGTGTCTGTAGAGTTTCTCACATATTATCACCCCCTCTGCCTGCAAATGCTGCTGCTAGTTCATTTTTTTTTTGTGTGTGCGTGTGTTTTGTTTTTTGTTTCCTTCTTAACTCTGTTATTCCAGAGGTGCTGCCACTGTTGCTGATGGGCTCAGCCTTGGCCAGCAGCAGGTCTGTCTTGGAACCATCTGGCATTGGCTCTGTCAAACATGGGGGAAGCTTCTACCAGCTTCTCACAGAATCCACCCCTGTAGCCCCCCACCCCCCTAATGCAAACCCAACACAAGCAGTTTTGGTGACATGCAGATGAAATGCTCCCACAGAGTTGACTTTGACAGTAGAAAGTGTTGGCAGTCAAATGCAAATTTTAAAGCACAAATTAAAAATGGGTTGTCGTTATACTAATCAGATGTGTTTGTTCAGATTTAAAGCAGATGTATCCCTGAGAGATTTAAGGTTTTTTTTCGTTTCTCTGTCTGCACTGTAGTGGGAAATACCTTGGGGTACTTACATGAGCACTATTGGGTATATTCTCTGCTGTGTTTTATCCCAGAAGTATGGTTAGACAGAGAACAGTCTGCTTGGTTAACAGGGCAACTGGGTAGCTTGTGCAGCTATTTTAATAGGATTGTATGTCTTCAAGCATTGTTGAAAGAAGCTGGGTTGATTTGTTTAAAGCATTACTCCAGAAGTTCATTGCCCTGTCTGAAGCTTGCCTTTAGACTGTAGCCCAAATGAATTGGTGGCTGTTACCTGATTGTTCTTATGCTAAGAAGGAAAAATCTTGAAGCTTAAAGAGCAGGTGGGGAAGGGAGTGTGTGTGTTGCACAGTCCCTTTATCTTCACTTCCCACAAGAGGAACTGCCCCGCTAGACCTGCTGTTCGTGAACAGGGAAGGTCTGGTAGGAGATGTGAAGGTTGGGGGCTGCCTTGGACAGAGTGACCATGAAATGATACATTTCTCAATTCATGGTGGAGCTTGGAGGGGGAATAGTAAAACTGCTACCTTGGACTTTCAGAGGGCAGACTTTGATTTGTTCAAGAGACTGGTAGGGGGAGTCCCTTGGCATTCAGTCTTAGCGAACAAAGGGGTACAAGAGAGCTGGTTGCTCTTCAAGAAGGAAGTCTTAAGGGCGCAGGAGCAGGCGGTCCCCCTGAGCCGCAAAATGAGCCGGCGGGGAAGAAGACCAGCGTGGATGAATAGGGAGTTACTCTTGAGGCTCCGTGAGAAAAAGAGAATCTACCGCCTGTGGAAGGAGGGACGGGTAACTGAGAATGAATTCAAGGAAGTTGTCAGGATGTGTAGAGGTGAAATCAGAAAGGCAAAAGCCCAGCTTGAATTTAACCTGGCCGCTGGGGTGAAAAAGAATAATAAACTCTTTTATAAGTACATTAACAGTAAGAGGAGGACAAAGGAGAATATCCACTCTTTACTGGATGAGGCTGGGAATGTGATCACTGAGGATAAGGAAAAGGCGGAGGTTCTGAATGCCTTCTTTACGTCTGTCTTTAAAGGTCAAACAGATCCTCAGGGTACCCCTCTCTCTGACCTGGTAGTCTCAGCTGGGGAGCATGCTAACTCCCCTGTGATTCTGGAAGAAACAGTCAGAGACTTCCTACTCCAACTGGACTGCCACAAGTCCATGGGGCCGGATGAGATCCACCCGAGAGTGCTGAGGGAACTGGCAGAGGTGGTAGCCGAGCCGCTTTCCATTATCTATCAGTCCTCCTTGCTGACTGGTGAGGTCCCAGAAGACTGGAGGCTTGCCAATGTGACTCCCATTTACAAGAAAGGTTGTAAGGAGGATCCGGGGAACTACAGGCCTGTTAGCCTGACCTCGGTTCCAGGGAAGGTTATGGAACAGATAGTCTTGAGGGAGATCATGCGGTATGTGTGGGATGGCCGGGGGATCAGGCCTAGCCAGCATGGGTTCATGAAGGGCAGGTCCTGTTTGACCAACCTGATCTCCTTCTATGATCTAGTGACCCATCTGCTGGATGAGGGAAAGGCTGTTGATGTGGTCTACCTAGACTTCAGCAAAGCCTTTGACACTGTCTCCCACAGTATTCTCCTGCAGAAGCTGGCAGCCCGTGGCTTGGATGGGTACACCCTCGGCTGGGTAAGGAGCTGGCTGGAGGGCCGGGCTCAGAGAGTGGTAGTAAATGGAGTTAAATCCAGCTGGCGACCGGTCACGAGTGGTGTTCCCCAGGGGTCGGTGCTGGGGCCTGTCCTCTTCAATATCTTTATTGATGACCTAGATGAGGGCATTGAGTGCACCCTCAGTAAGTTTGCAGATGACACTAAATTGGCTGGGAGTGTGGATCTGCCTGGGGGTAGCGAGGCCCTACAGAGGGATCTGGACAGGCTGGAGAGCTGGGCTGAAGCCAATGGCATGAGGTTCAACAAGAGCAAATGCCGAGTCCTGCACTTTGGCCACAACAACCCCAGGCAGCGCTATAGGCTTGGGGCGGAGTGGCTGGAGGACTGTGTGGAGGAAATGGACCTGGGGGTACTGATTGATGCACGGCTGAACATGAGCCGACAGTGTGCGCGGGTGGCCAAGAAGGCCAACGGCATCCTGGCTTGCATCAAAAATAGTGTTACTAGTAGGAGCAGGGAGGTAATTGTCCCCCTGTACTCAGCACTTGTGAGGCCGCATCTCAAGTACTGTGTTCAGTTTTGGGCCCCTCACTACAGGAAAGACATTGAGGCTCTGGAACGCGTTCAGAGGAGGGCTACTAAGCTGGTGAGGGGTCTGGAACACAGGCCTTACGAGGAGTGTCTGAGGAAGCTGGGATTGTTCAGCCTGGAGAAGAGGAGGCTTAGGGGAGACCTTATAGCTCTCTATAACTTCCTGAAGGGAGGTTGTAGTGAGCTGGGGGTCAGCCTCTTCTCCCGTGTAGGCAGTGACAGAACTAGAGGGAATGGTAGCAAGCTGCGCCAGGGGAGATTCAGGCTCGACATTAGGAAGCACTACTTCTCAGAAAGGGTAGTCAGGCACTGGAATGCACTGCCCAGGGAGGTGGTGGAGTCACCAACCCTGGGGGTGTTCAAGGAAAGACTGGATGTTGTATTGAGGGATATGGTTTAGTGGGAGCTAGTAGTAATAGGTGAATGGTTGGACTGGATGATCTTCTAGGTCTTTTCCAACCTTGATAATTCTGTGATTCTGTGATTCTGTGATTATGAGCTCTATTGCAAAGACCAGAAGGAAACACTTCCCTAAGGCAGTGATGGTTAAGGTGTTTATGTAATGGGGGGAAAGAAACATGTCTTGTACTGATCCCCTCGAAGAACTGCATGTAGTGCTAGTTCCAGGTGCTGCTCCTTGAATGCCAGTGGCTATGGTAGGAAAGGAATGCTTCAGGTAATTGAGAAAGGAATTTATGGAGTTGGTGGGGGGTTACTTTAAATGCTAACAAAATGGGGGCTTTCGTCCCATCGAACACAATGTTGTTTCAGCCATCTCTGAACTGTGAACTGAACAGAAACAAGCAAAATAAATGTGGTTTGACTCTGTAAGTAAACATTTGTTAGGTATATGTCTGTCTCAGACTTTCTCAGCTACTTCTTGTAATGAGAATTAGCCTGCCTTGGAGACAAATGAGCTGTGCAGGAGAAAAGTAGACATTAGTTTAAGTATGTTATGTTCTCTAGAAGATGCTAATGTCCTCTCTGTGCTGCGCTACTTCTTAGCATTTAAGATCTTTCCTACTTAAAAACATGGTTTTCAAGTTTTTTCTGTTAGAGAATGAATCTGACATTGCTCTGCTGTCAGGGGAACGAGTTTTACCCCATTAAATGTAGCTTGGTTATCAGGTGGGAATTAGAAAACTGTTTCTTGAAGACTTTCTTCAGAGGAGTACACAGTCTGTTTGCCAAGCACAGGTATCGCATACCTTCGCAGTGAAGGCTGAAGCAAAAGGCACTGGGGCATGGGCTGCCTCAGCCTTATCTTTGTGCTCCTGCTGATTCACTCCTCCTGTTTCAGCCTTCGGCCTGCATTTTCCTGGTCAGTTGCATAGCGCTGGAACCGTGTTTGTTGCCTTTGTCCCTTGCAACCTCAATTCCAGTCGAGCCTTTGGCTTTGTGAAGTCCATCCCTACAAGCCTGGGCAGTGTTTCTGAAGTCTGTCTTTGGAGCTTTGTTCAGGACTTCCCTGCTTAAACACCCCCACCTTTTTTTTTTTTTTTTCTTTTTTTTAAATGTCTACTTGCTTTCCTGAGCATGGGAATGGACGAAGCTTGTGCTTGGAGGGTGCTGCCCTTCAGAGCTGCCTGACAGAGACTTCCACCTACTGGCTTCTTGAATAAGCTGGAGTCTGCTTTCATGAAGTCAAGGGCCTGTGCTCTGCTGCTCTCCTGTATTCCTTTCAGGATCTTGAACTACAGTGTCTGAACCTTCCCTGAAGTGACAGAACCCAAAAAGTTAGGTTTCTTGTCTGAATTATTTTGTGGGTATTTGTGATGTTCCTGCTTGAAGACACAACACTGAAAGCATTGCAATATCACATGTGCTTCTAGAATATTTCTCTTGAACTTCTAGCTACTGTCATAGGTTTACTGCATGTGTTTGGTAGTTCGCTTCTGCTCTGTTTCTTTTTGTTATATCTACAGGAAGTAATTGGTGACTAATTTCATGTTTTGCTAACTCCTCTCTCTCCTATGCCCTGGTGTAGCTTGCCTCTTGTGTAACAGCAGGGTTTTCTTAGTGTGTGGATTTAAAAAAAAAAAAAGTATTTAAACACATTATTCATGATTAACTTGAAAACTTTGTTCAGCCTTTTAATTTTGAATGGTCAGAGGAGCAGGAAGGCAGTATACAAAATGTCTCAACAGGTCAGTGGTGTGGGGCCAAAAAGCTCTAATGCTGTCTAATGGTGTCAGTTGCAGGGTTTTGGTTTCTTATACAATGTCTAAGCCACCCCATTTAAAAAGTATATATATAAAAAATTGTTTGTACATGTCTGGAGGAGCAAAAATACAGGTATAAAACTGCGATGTTAAAATCTGATCAGTTTGGTTGCCTTACTAATGCTTAAGTTTCTGAACTTTTTGAGGTACCCAGGAACACATTATTCTTTTGTTGCTGCAGAGATGGATTGTTTTGAGGAGTAAGTTATATAGGTCAAGAGCAACTTGGGACACCTTGGACATCAGACTTAACCATGAGGGTACACAGAGCCCTTTCTTTAGGAAAAGAGAGAAGATTTATGTTCATGAATATCTCTATAGGTGTTATTAATACTTTGTGGTTTCTGGCTCTTACACCATGGTTTGTCTAGCTTCTTCCTTTTTTATCTGTGTGTTTGCTGACTGTAGAGGCTAATAGGTTTGGTGGCATAGACAAATACATTTTCTACAGGTGTGGAGTGTTCTTTCACCTTGTGAACAAAGTTGGAGGTTCATCTGTCTCAGGCTAATATGGAAGAGAATGGGCTTAACTCAGGGAATGAAGCAACACCGGGCCAGAATCTTCAGTTAATGTGTAGCATCAAACTGGTCTAGCAAAGCTGGAAGTACTTTCTAGACTTAATTTCACTTTGTCTTATCTCTCCTTTTCCTATCTTGTGTTTTATGGCGAGTCATGTATTTAACAGCATCAGGGTTTATGCATCATCACTGTCGTGGTTTAACCCAGCAGGCAGCTAAAACAAGCACGCAGCCATTCCGCTCACTCCTCCCCACAGTGCGATGGGGCAATCTGAAGAAACAGGTAAAACTCATGGGTTGAGATAAGGAGATTTTAATAGGACAGAAGAGGAAGAGAAAGTAATAATGATAAAATAATAAATCAGCACAATTTCTAAACACCTGGAGCCAATGCTCAGTTAGTTCCTGAGATGATCTGTCTCTTGGCTGCCCCCAGTTGTATATCACAGAATGTTAGGAGTTGGAAGAGACCTCGAAAGATCATCTAGATCCTGCCAGAGCAGGATCACCTAGACTAAATCATACAGGAACACATGCAGGCTGGTTTTGAATGTCTCTAGAGGGAGACTCCACAGCCTCTCAGGGCAGTGTGATCCAATGCTCCGTCACCCTCACAGTGAAAAAGTTTCTCCTTACATTCACATGGAACTTACTATGCTCCAGCTTGCACTCGTTACCCCTTGCCCTCTCGCTGGCCATCACTGAGAAGAGCTTGGCTCTGTCCTCCTGACTCTCACCCTTTGCATGTTTATAAGCATTAATAAGGTCACCCCTCAGTCTCTTCTCCAAGCTAAAGAGGCCCAGCTCCCTCAGGCTTTCCCCATAAGGAAGGTATTCCACTCATATATGAGCATGATGTCAAATGGTGTGGAATCCCCTTTGGCCAATTTGGGTCAGCTGTCCTAGCTGTGTCCCTTCCCAGCATCTTGTGCACCCCCAGCCTCCTTGCTGGTGGGGCAGTATGAGAAGCTTGTAAGTCCTTAATTTAGCTTAAACATTCCTTAGCAAAAACTAAAACATCAGCGTGTTATCAACATTATTCTTACCCTAACTCCAAAATACAGCACTCTATCCCAGCTGAAACAAGGACAATTTTGCAGAATGTTCTCTGCCTTTTTTCCTTTTAGGCTAGGACTAAGTGCTTCCTTCCTCTGGAAGCTTGCTTCTTTTTCACCTGGATGTTCCACACACTTGGAGGAATATACCCTGGCAGAGGTTGCATTTGTAAGTGGAGGAAGTGGTGTGCTGCAAGAAGGCAAGTCTGTGGAAAACCAAAAGAAGTCTTTACATAGCAGTGGATTTTCCTTGTTCTCATGAGCTAGGTCTCCTTTGTTTCATGGGCTAACTGTGCCTTTCTGGTTGATTTTGAGCAGAGGTTACATAGATGCTTTATCAGTATTAGCATTAAGCTTGTGTACTACTTTCATTAAGAGTAAGCAAGCTCTCCTGCTCCTCCCCTGCCACGATCTTAAAGGCTTTGCATAGTAGAAGTCTGTAATTCTGTGGGACACAGTGAACATAGTGCCTGAAATTTGTGTAACAGAGATGGGGAAGCTGACCAGGCTTTGGGACTCAATCTTCTAGCAAGGATCACCTCTTGTCTTAAACTTGCTTGCAAGAAAGATGCCCAGGGTTGTTTCAGATCTCATCTGCCCAGATTACTTGTGGTAGTGGTGAGGTAGAGCCTGGATACTCTCCTAGAAAGATAAAGTAATCTGAAAGACTTCTGAGGATCTCTGGATAGTTATGGATGCAGTTGCAGCTAGCAGATAACTTGCAGCAAACCTCTCTCTTATGAGACTTGAATTTTTGTTCAAAGATGGAAGAAAGGGAAATACAGTCTAGTGTCTTGTTTCTGCTGGATTCATTTGGAGCTTACCATGTTATCCTTTGTTACCAGTGTGGCAGGGCAGATGCATACTTGAGTATGCTGTCAGTTCAGGTGTGGGCTCAGAAATGCTTCCAAGTGGATTCTGAATTTCTCTTTCATAAAAGGTTATTTTTAGAGGGAGGAAACTAAATGGTAGAGTGTGATTGCTTTGACCAGCTGAAGGGATGAGCAAAATCAAATGGGTAAGATACTTCATTTTTTGAAAATAGATTTACTTCTCTCTCAACTGACTCCTTACAAATGAGCTGTGTGTGTGTATGGAAGTTGGCTGAATATAGTACAGAAGGAATTGGAGACAGAATTGGACAGACTGTTTTGACGCTCTTCCAAGAATAGAAAGCAAGAGGAATACCATTTTTATGTGTGGAGCGAAGGGTAAACGGGATGCTGAATTAGACAGATCTAGCTACAAGGTGTCGTTTAAGTTCTAAGAAGCACTGGCCAGTGGTGAGGCTTCTACCCTGGTTTATACATGTAAGTGCTATCTAATAATATAAAGAAAATTCTTAACTTAGATTGTCAAAGCTGAATATTAAAGAGAAAAATTGGCTGAATTGGAAGTTAAGACTTGTGACTTAGAAGTTAAGATTCATCGCATTTCTGCATGGAAATGTATTTTCTCATCCAAGTTAGTATATATGTGTTTGTGCAAATTTTCTTTCAAACTGTTGTAAGCAAAAATTTCTATGTTAGTGGATTAATTTATCGATATTTTTAGAATATAGTGTTCTGCCTTTAAAAGAAATTAACTATTTCAGGGTTGAAGAACAAGTATCCCAAAGAGATATGAAATAACTGTGGAACACTGGCAAACCATGCCAAAATGTTCTGCTGCTTTTGCAGCAATAATTTGAACTGCAGGGTTCATTTTCCAGTACACGACTGTTGTAGGTCCTTTCTTACTCTGCAGCTGTTTTATTGAAGTAAGGGAGTTGAGAAGTATGCAGTGAGTCATTTGTATATTGAATTTCACCATGGCTTTATCCATAGCAGCATCTCCTGTAGATCTCCTGCAGAGCTCTTGTTCTCCATTTTTACTACTTAAAACCTATCTCTTGTGTATATTTTTAATAGCAGAAGCTTCAACTGGAGAATCTAGACAAGTAACTTTGCATTCTCACAGAAGGCAGGATATCTGACATGACTGTTTTAGGTGACTGTTCAGATAATTTTTAATACATAAGAGTAGTAGGGTATTGCCATTTATTTTGATGACTTTCAATTCTGTGAATAGTATTCTTGTCAGAAATTGATGTCATATCAGTATGGACTGAGATTATGGTATATATTTTCTTCCAAGTAGTTACCCTTTGTTTTCACTTGTAAATGTTCTGTATATTCTATAAAACCACTTACACAACTCTTAATAAGGGGTTATTTAGTCTTTATAAGGTTCTGTCTAGGATTTATCTTACCTTGGGTTGTGCTTACTCATGCTATCTCCTCCGTGAGCTGTGGTAATTACATCTTAGATAAACCTGTCGTGTTTTCATCAGTTTAAAAAATGGGGTATTCACTGCAATAGGAATGATACTGGCTTTACATCAGTAGTAATGATGCTTAATCTAAACAAAGATGAATTCAGTCTTTATTTGCAAAAAAAACCCAAACCCAACAAAACAGCAAAAACCACCCAACCAAAACCCAACAGCTGAAAATGTATAGCTTAAAGGGCTTATGTGCCCACTTTCTCTAGCTAAAGAGTTGGCCTAAAAATATGCCTTGCTGTATCTGTTGTCTGGCAGTGCACATGACTGACTTCACATCTGTGGGACTGTTAGGAAACACTCCAAGACTGGTGCTCACTGACTTCTGTGACTAAACAAAAAACCCTGTTTTAATTGACACATGACTAAGCACAGAAATCTATTTTTAATTAGGCTTTTTAATTTATTTTTTTGAATAAGGATAATATGTTTATCCCATTTCAAGTAGTACAAAAGAGTAGCACCTAATGAAAGACACCTGAAGCCCTGTTTTAGTGGTTTGATTCAATTTGAAGCATTATTCCAAAATAATGAGACATTATTACAGCAAGCATGGAAGATTAAACTCTGAAATTCTAACCATGACAGGTTAGAGAGGTGGGCCCATGTGAATGATGTGAAGTTTGACAAGGCCAAGTGCACATGGGTCAGGGCTCAACTACAGGTTGGGAGGAGAATGGATTGAGAGCAGCTCTGCAGAGAAAGGACTTGGGAGTTCTGGTGGATGAGAAGCTAAGTGTGACCAACTATGTGTGCTTGCAGCTTGGAAAGCCAACTGTGTCCTGGGCTGCATCAAAAGAAACATGACCAGCAAGTCGAGGGAGGTGATTCTGCCCCTCTGTTCTGGTGACACCCTACCTGGAGTGCTTCATCCAGCTGTGGGGTGCTCAGTACAAGGAAGAGATTGAGCTGTTGGAGAGAGTGCAGAGGAGGGCCACAAAGGTGATCAGAGGGCTGGAGCAGCTCTGCTGCGAGCACAGACTGCGAGAGTTGAGGTTTTTGGATGTAGAGAAGAGAAGGCTCTAGGGAGACCTTTTTGCAGCCTTCCAGTACATAAAGGGGGCTACAGAAAAGCTGGAGAGGGACTCTGTATCAGGGAATGTAGTGATGTGACAAGGGGTAGTGGGTTTAAACTAAAAGAGAGTAGATGTAGTTGTAAGGAAGACATTCTTCCCTGTGTGGGCGGTGAGGCCCTGGCCCAGGCTGCCCAGAGAAGCTGTGGCTGCCCCACCCTGGCAGTGTCCAAGGCCAGGTTGGATGGGGCTTTGGGCACCCTGGTCTAGTGGAGGGTGTCCATCCTTGTGGCAGGGGGGTTGGAACTGTATGATGTTTGAGGTTGCTTCCAACCCAGATTGTTCTGTGATTCTATGAAATGACTATAAATCCATTGAATTTACAGCATAAATACTTGTCTTTATAGATATGATTAAAAATCTTCCTTTAAAACTACATTCTGTGGTGACTGCTGCTGGAATTTCCTTAATGTCTTCACAAAGCCACAGACATCAGTTTTATCTGATGCTGCCTTGAACCTAAATTACTCCATCGGAAACTCACTTTCAGCTTAACACAGGGAGTCCCAACTCCTTGGCCCTCATGGCTTAAAGCTTGAATGAGCTTCATTGGTTTGTGAGCTCAGAAATTTCCATGAAGGGGTTGAATCAAAGTGTTCTTTCTTTAAAAAAGACGACCAAACAGTATTTTGTAGGTGTCACTGTACAAATTTTAAGCTCTTGAGAGAATACTTAAGCTTGTCTGTTTAGTGGTGAACATAATTGATTCACCTTCTCATTGCGCAGAACATAACTCAATTATGGTAGGAACAAACAGTGTCTCCAGAGATACAAGCTTGAGTGGATATATGAGATTCTGGCCTCCATCCAGCAAATGATGCCATGACTTCTCTTACTTCTGGTGCTTAAAATCTTATACAACAGTCATTCTGCAGGAATTACTGCAAACAGAGGGGAAGGGGAACAGAAGCAGAATCAGTTCAATTTTAGCTGCCTTGATAAGACATTGCTGTCAGTTTAAAATGTAACATGGAAACTTGTTTTTATCTGTGGCCTTTCAGGATACATGCTTATCTCTGTTGGGCATGCAGTCAAGGGTGGGTATTTTTGTGTGCATTTCATGTTTTTTGTTTTGTTTTTTATGCATTAACTCTGTTTTAGGACCTTTCTACTGTTGGGTCTTGACTGCAAACCAGGCTCTGTCTTTTTTTATTCATCACAATCTAAATGAATTTATTGTTTATTTAACAAAATGGACTTGTTGCAAGAGTCCAATAATTAAGTTAATACTGTCTCTTCTGTAAGCACTTCAGCTGTAGATGTGTGTGGATGAGGTGTTTGGGGCTTTTGTTTGGGATTTCTTTTTATTGTTAGTCTCTACTGGGAACCAAGTTGTGATGTTTTTGACTTGAGAATACAGTTTCAGAATGACTTGTGAATCCTTTAAGCAAAGCAATTACTGCCCTTTCCTCTTTTTCTGTTGTGGCTCTTTGTCCATTTTATCTGCTGAAGCCATCAGGGTGGCAGAAGTATGACCTAAAGCAAATCCAGACAGCAACAGAGTTTTTGGTTGTGTGTTTTGGGTTTTTTTTTTAAAAGTAGATATCGTGGAAACCTGGAATAATGTGAGAAGTGACCATGGGGCCTCAACTGGTCCTACTTGCCATTCGGAGCAACGTTGGGTCTGGTTAGATCAGATTGTTGAAGGTTTTGCCTTGTGAAGGCAACTTGAAGTTGAACTTTGTATCACTGATCACAAGCCTTGATTCTGGGGGTAGTATGCACTTAATCAGTCCATGTATCACCAAACTAAGGATGCCATGGGGGACCAAGCAAAAGGCTTTTCTAAAACCGTGGTAAACAACATCCACTGCTTGCTCTCCCTTTGCCCATACAGACCTTTCTCATGTCCTAGAATACAGGCAGGTGTATTTGGTCCAGCTAAACCCTATGCTGGCTGTTCCAGGAACATCCTTCTCCTTCACTTGCCCAGAAATGGCTTTCAGGAGGACTCCATCTGTAGTGAATTGGGTTGTGCTGACTGGACTCAGATCTTGCTTGCTTGATGATGGGTGTGGTATTTGCCATCCAAATAGGTTAGTGGGGCTAATAACCTCCAGAGCTCTGCCCCAGCTGACATGTTTGACTTTACATCAGTGGGATTGCTTGTGAACCCCACACTGCCTACTGCAGTTCACACTGCTGGGCACCTAGAACTTCTGAAGGACAGGTCTTGCTAGCCTCCAGATCTGAAGAGTTTTTCTTGTGTGCGGTGCCTTACTCAGACACTTTTTTGTGTGGGCTTAGTTTTTGTTCTCTGAGAGCTGAATCCAGAGATCCGAGTGTTTTGGTTCACTGGAGCGATGAACCTTGCACAGATTTAGCATGGAACTGTAGTTTTCTCATAAAACTTCTGGAGCTGAATTGTTGTGAACTACAGAAGTAGCTTGTTTTATACCTATGATAAAGTGTGTACAGAGTGGACTTGATTTAAGATCTTTAAGGGCTGCAAATGCTAGCTTGTCCTAGATACAGTATGAAAATTGTACCTGCTTTGTGGAAGGTTTTAGTAAGAACTGTAGCTGCAGGTGGTTTGACTCTAAGTGTATTTCTTCATGGGAAGAACCAAAATACAGACAATTGTCTCCTGAAGCTATGCATGTTCTCTGGCATGAAGTTTGAGAGGAAGGAGTTATGAGTTCCTGGGTGTTTTTTTTTTTTTTTTTGCAGGAAGGGAACTCACTGGGGGACTCTGACTTCTACTTAAAAATAAAATACATTTTTAGTGATGCAGAAAATGGAATAATTGTCTGTTAGTGGTGCAGTTGTTACAGTAGTCTACTGAGAAGTATAAGCACTGGAAACGGAAACAGCTTTTTTTCCTTATGCCTGAGCTGAAATGTTTGAGGTGGACAAATTAGCCTTGACTAAAGGGACTGTGATTATTAGGGATTTGTAAGCTTGCTTAAACTTGTGTTTATATTTCCGACTGTTTGGAAAAAATTGGCCCTGCTTTGTAAATGTAATTCTGGTCTCATAGGGCAAAATTTCAAAGTTGAGCATGAGTAACTTGAACAGTGCTTGTATAAGTCTATTTGTGCTCTTTTGGTTACACTTGTAATTACATGTTCAATCCAGTGTGCCCTTCTGGAATAGTATGGGTTGCTGTTCTGCAAGAGCCCCAGCAAGTATTTGTATTCAGCTGATTGCATTCCTTCAGCCAGTGGGCAATATTTCAAATAAAAATTAGAGACTTAAATACACTCAATACAGTAAATTTAATAGAACAGTTATTCTGCTCCAAAAAAGGAGACTATGTTTAGTAAAAGGCTTATGAATTTTACATATCTTTATGTGATACAGGAAAGGGGGAAGCATTTATTGATGTTGTTTGAGTTTCTTACAACCTCTGGGTGGGAGGCTACCCAAGGATGTATAGCATAAATATTTTTGAAATCCCGTTGTTTCTGTTGTCCCCTGGAGATGGGACAGGAATCTTTGTGGCTTGGGACAGATGCTGTTTTTTCCTACTTCCCATGCAGTATCTCAGTGTTGTTGGGCTGTTCTCTGTTGCAGAAGCTTAGGCACACAAGTCATGAGAGGGCTGGCGGTTCACACCAGTCAACTAGCGCATTTCAATCTTGCTCTTCTCATAAGCAAGGTAGCTTTCAAAACGCTGCATGCTGGTTTAGAAGATTGAGCCTGATGCTTTCTAAAATCCCGTCTAGCAATGTTGGGTAACAGTTTTCTCAATTTGAACTCGGGTGAGGTGAGCCTGGTGGTGTTTTTAAAGTAAAGTGGATATTGGGGCAGGGTTTGTCTCAGTGTGTGACAGTCTAAATTGGCACTGCTGTAGGGTGCCTGGGGAGGAAAAGAATCTGAACTCACCTGGGAAGGAGGTGGGAAGGTAACACCTAGTGCTCTTTTAAATTTGAGATTAAGCTTCAGTGTAGAGGTATTTGAGGTACCTGAGCAGACAAAAAATATTCTAGTGTAAATGTGGACTTTTACATGTTTGTCTCTCTTGTTATGAACTCATAAGTCAATAACCAACTTTTTTCTCATGGTAAATATGGATGGGCACTCCTCTTCACCAAGCCCGTGCTGCTTCTATCAGATGCAATTTTCCTTACTAGCAGTAGATTATGATGATTTAAATAGTATTTTTTTTTTTCCTGCTTAGTCTTTGACTATCTATACCTAATGCTTCTTAGATAAAGCTTGGATAAATAGATGCTCAATAAATAGTTTCCTGGGTGGTTAAATTGTGGGCTGATCCTCAGTCCTGGTGCTTGTTTTTTGCTTGTGGTTTCTTATGGATGGTACTTCGTGTTCTGTCTTCAGTGGTTTTTTGTGCTGTCTGTTCTGTGTGTGATAGGCTTAGATAAATGCTAGATTGTAACACGGATGGTAACAAAGAACTATTGTACTGTGCTCTCCAGAATGAATGTCTGCTGTGTTCTGTAATTACTGGGGTAAAAGAGGACACTCCAGTTCTTAAAGTAAGCTGTTTTCTGCTGCTTTCCTGGATAAAAGTCATCTAGGCCCAAGAGAGAGCTTGTGTTATCACTTGACACAGAGGAGCATGATCTAGGTTTATTCCTGTCTACTCTGAGACCTTCATGTAATTGGACCTCATGAAAGTTTGTGTTTTGTTGGGGTGGTGAGGGGGGGAGTAGGGAGTGGAATGTAACATGCTAAGAAAAGCTGTGTTTTAACTCCTGCTGTGACCCGGGACGTTGTGCATATTCCTGTCTGAACTATCCTCTCCCTGTGTCTTCCTTACTGATACGTGGTTTCACCTGAAGAGTTCTGCATCAGGACAGTTGAGCATCAAGACTTCGGGGTCTTGATCCTCAGTGGATACTGCAAGTCCCTATTTCCTCAGTAACTCCATGCAACTCTGTTTTGCCAGAAGCAGTCAAGGTGTTCAGCACATACATTCCTTCGTTGCCTTAGATCTTGGGCAGTCATTTATGTACTACTTGGAGTTGAGAGATAGTGAGTGTGGTATGGGAGAAAGAGGGGAATGATCCCCGATAATGTTCACAACAGCTATGTAATAGCTGGGAATTTGGGTTTCTCCACTCCAATGCTGTTTCTTTTCCTTAGCCGTTACTCTGTGCGAGAACTAATGGGCGTCCAGATGGCATGACAAATGCCTAACACAGATCAGAAATGAATATTTCATCACACCTCCCAAAAGATAATGTGTAGTCTACTAAGCAGCTTTTTTTACGGCAAGTAGCTCAGCTTCCTGAGAATATCACAGCTTCCAAGTGTTTGTCTCTTTGAGAGAGGGAGGGCTTGGGCTTCAGACTCTGCAGCTGACAACCTGGAGTAATCTGGTGCTTGCTTACCAGTCTGGATTGGTCAAGATAAGATGTTGGTCCGATTCTAAAGTGATGCTTCGTTTCTGGGGATATCTAACCTTGTGTTTAGGGCTTTTCTACTCACTGTTTGCATGCATTCGCAGCCTAGAGGTAGGGTGTTAAGTGGGATTTTTTTTATTTGTTTGCTTGTGGTTGGTGTTATTTAATTTTTTTCTTATCCTGAAATGGCCGTGGAAATAAATAACATCTTCCTTGTCAGACTGTTTGGGGGGGTGGAGGGGGGGAACACTGAGAGTGCGCTCCCTGACTGGGGTCTCTAATTGCAGCAGCACTCAAGTGCCAACTAACTGCTCAGGATAACTATTGACTATAGGGTTGGAAACCTTGGTCCTTCAGTAATAGATGCAGTTACAGCAAAGAAGGGTTAAATGAATTTCTGGCCATCGCTAGTAGGTGTTTTGAAGGCTTACAAAACAAGACTGTTTTGATAGGTGGTCATAGACCCTCAAGCCAGTCCTGTGGTTCTTCAGAATATTTTTTTCTGCCTTCCTTCTCAAGCACGGGAAATGCTGGGATTGACAGGGATAGTGGCTCTCTTCTTTGGTTTCCGTCTCCTTTCCCCCCCTCATACTCTCTGCTTTCTCCAGACATCCAGGCCAAGTGCAGGGAAGCAGCGCTGCAGTCATACGAGGGTGCTGACTGGAACAGGCACTGCAGAGTGTCTTCCCTGTCACAGAGCACTGTGAAAGAGCTGTGATGGAGAGTGTTGGGGGACAGTGCTGTTCCCTTCCTGTTGGCTGGCACTAATGAGTTATTTGAAGTCCCTACTGAGAGGAGCTGAGGGTGTCACATTAGGGCTGTTATGTTCTGATCTGTCCTGTAGAGATCATGCTACTCAGCTTTTCATGATCAGTGTGAGAGGCAGCTGAGATGTTCATAGTGATACTGGTGTGTGAGCTGTCTGTCTCTGAAGATGCTCCTGCTTTATTTTAGGTAGGTAGAAGCTGACCCTCTCTTTAGGGCATATGATTCATAAGTACTTTTTTTCTGTTTTGATTGATTTCATCCTGTAGGTTAAAAAAAGAAGTGGAGAAGGCTTTTTAATAAAACACAGACCACGATGTCTGGATTTACATCCTCTGCAGCAAGTAGCTAAGGCGGCAAAGAAAAAAATGGGGTCTTTAAAGCAACTGAAGGACTAAAACTTTTCCATTTTATGGTTTGTACAGTGCAGTCAAAAACTGGTAGTGATCCTGTGTTTGTTTGTCAGGCAGCTTTCTGCTCTAAGAGAGAGTGGTGCAGTTGCCAGTGAGATGGCCATACTGTTTGGGCTGATGTTTTCCATACAGAGTGTCTGCTTTATTCTGCGTTATTTTTAGAAAGCCTCAAAAAAATATTTAAAACTACTTTCAGGAAAGATCAAGGCAATTAAATTTTCTTCCTGTGGAAGAAGTAGGGCTATATGAGTATGTTGAGGGGAGCAGTGCAAAGAGCTTTAGCACTTCTGTATTCTGGGGAAATAAAAATGGTGTGTGTTTTACTCTTTCAGTGAAAATCTTCAAACTTCTGTATCACTTTTAAAGCAATTGAAAATACATAAGGTACACATACTTGAAAGAAATGTTTGGAAACTGGATTCTTGAAAGATGGCAGCTGTGTGAACCATCAAGCTTTTGGCCTTGCCTGGATGCAGAGAGGATTTCTCTGTCTTTAGGATACAAAAAGTACTGCTTTTGTATAGGATGCAAGTGAAAACAAGGATATAGTATTTCTTTTTACAAGGTTACAGGTTTGACTTGCTTGCAGAAGGGAATGAGAATCCATCTTGGTATTGCCTCTAAATTAGAGGCTTTTTAGCCATACGGTATATTTCTTTGGTAGGTATTCCATTGCCAGACTGTTTGGCAGGTTGTAGATCTTAATTTTCCAAATGTGTATGTCCTATCCCTGTATTTTCATCTCGACTTGAGTGTTCAGCCAAGACTTTGAGGTGTAACCAGTTTCCTTGTATGAAATGTCTTCAGCGCTGTGTTTTGCCCATATTGGAATCTCATTAACTTTCATGCGTATTTTAGGTTTAGGAAATGACTTGTGATTAACACACACTTCAAACGGTGTGCCAGTGATAAACCCTTTCTCCTTCTACAGCTGTTGGGCTCTGTAGAGTAGCGGATGTTTCATCCTCAAACAAGAGGCGGAGTTGCTGCCTGATTTCTGGCCAAATACTTAATGCAGTCTTACAAAATGAGTGAGCTCGACATATGTTTATTGTGGGAAAGGCTCCCCTGGTATTTATTATTAAAGATTGGAAATTAAGTCTAGTTTTCTTTGCCACATTAAAAAAAGGAAGTCTGTTGCAGGCTTTAGATGAATGAATTTTTAACAAGAATTTTCCTCTAAGTTAGGCTGTTTCAGCTAGGATATTCTTGGGCTTTTATTGCTGCTGGAGTTTCAAATTGAGACCGCTCATTTATATCTAAAGAATCTCCTGTAGAGATTTTTAGGCAATGAAAGTGTCTTGAGGTTTGGAGGGAAGAGGAGGAAATGTCTCACTGTGTCAAATCTTTCAAACAAGTTTTACAATTCCGGTGCAGAGCTGTTGATTCCAGCCATCTGTAAGACAGGTGGGGCCTCATAAGCTTATAGTGTGGGTTTTCAGTGTCGTTAAAGCATAGTGCTCAACAGAACTTCCAGAAGTTATTTTCTTTGTAGATAGACCTGGGAAGATCCTACTGTCTTCACAGGATGGGTGGATTGCTCTTCAGAATGTAACTGCACTCCCTGTGACATGCAGAATGAACAGATTAGATGGTTCTGTTTTTGTTAAATAATTATGTGGTTTCTTTTCAGATGTAGCTGCTGTAATTGAAAAAAAAGAGTAGGATTGCTTTGAGAAATTGAGTCATGAAATCGTGGAAAAGAGAAGAATGCAAGGAAACGTCACTCCTTTCGGCTTTGCAGCTCTTCAGTGAGAAAAGAATGATATTCAGTGTCCCTGGGAATTCGTACCAGTGGATGCTCTTGCTAAGTTAGTAGTACACAGAATAATGGGGGATTCTAATAATTGGTACCTTTCCTATTTAGGCTTGCAAAGACTGATGACAGGTTTTGAAATTTAATTGCAAACCCACGTCTGAACGTTCTTAAAGATCTCGTTAGTACCACGAGCTGCTGGGATAATGGTTTGTCTCATACAAGATGAAGTTTTGCCAACAATGATGTCTTGACTGCCGTGCAGAGAGTCCTCAAGATCGTGTTTTATGGGGAGGGTGAGAGAAACTTGGATGGGTCTCAGCAAAATCTTTAGCAGGGAGTGGAGAAAATCTGAGAGAACTACTCCTAATTTGCTCCCTGCTATTAGGTTTAAGATCAGTTTTCATTCCATATTGAATGGTTGCTTCAGCTTTTGTTATGACCTAATGTGAAGAGCAGCTTTTGCTGAACTTGCCAGCATCACTTAAGCCAATATTGGGGAAATTCTTAAGCTGCTTCTTGGTTTGTTTCTGTTACTTACTGGGGAGACCACTGATACTGAGAAGGTAAAAAATTCAGTGAGCTCAGCAGGGTTAGAAAGTTGAAAGAATAATTTTTTTCAGGCCTGAAAATGTCAGGATTTAAGTAGGTGGTTGTAACTGCAAAGTGAAAGAGGAATCTCAAGTATATTTCACTTAAAGACAGAAGGGATGATGGAAATTTGCCTGAGCTTCCTGGCTTGTTCTAACCCACTCTGCTTTTGTCCAGAAAAATATGTTAAGTTCTCGTCTCTAAAGTTCTGAACTTCTTTAGTGTGGTGGAGAAATACTGTGAAGGTGGAAGATTGTGCTGTTTGCTGGTCCTCTTCCAGTTGTACATGGAGTTTTTCAGACACAGTGGCTAAAGCCAAACAATAGAGTTCATGAGCATTGTGCAGATAAACTTCTAACTCTTTTTTTTAAATGTGTTTGGTTGGTTTCTAAAATTTATCTTATTTTCTATATGCCTCTTTAATATTCAGCCCAGCTATCATTTGCTGGAACTGATTGTTACATCTTGCTGAAGGATTGCTCGAAGCAGGTGACAAGAGGTGAGAGAGACCTTTCCTTGCTTTGAATTATTCAATAGTGAGTCTCTAGTTGACATTTCTAATATTAGCTTTTAATAGAGGCTTCTGTCCTCTGGTAATCCATCTGGATTGCTTGATTGGATGACAGATTGATTTTATTTTTTTTTTCCCCATGTAAGTCATGAAATCAGTTAGTAGGAAACCTTCTGCAGCCTTCTGTAAAAGGCCTCAGTCTGAATGGGGCCTAATTGCTCTTAAAGTAATACAGCACACAGATTTTTCATAATTGTGAAGCTGGCACTAGCATGAGGCAAGGCACAATTGGAGTGGTCACCAGCCTTCTAAGGGGACATTATGAAGTAACTACTAGTAATATTTACTAATCAGGGGAGTCACTTCTTGATTGGCCCACAGCCCTCTTACAGCAGTTTTCATCTGGGATCCTGCAGTAGCAAAGCTTCTATTAATTCTACAGAAATCCCACTTGGTAAGGAGCTGGCTGATTAGCATTACCACCCTGGCCTTCTGTGCAGGGCTGGGTTGGTTTTTTGGCAGATACTGCCAAACTTGAAGTTCAAGTGTGAACTCGAAGTTCAGCAAGGCTAAGTGTGAGGTCTTGTACATGGGTGGTGCACGCTAACAGGTTGGGAGGAGAATAGATTGAGAGCAGCCCTGCAGAGAAGGACTCCGGGGTGTTGGTGGATAGGAGCTCAATGTGACCAGCAATGTGTGCTTGCAGTTTGGAAAGCCAGCTGTGGTCCTGGGCTGCATCAAAAGAAACATGACCAGCAAGTCGAGGGAGGTGATTCTGCCCCTCTGTTCTGGTGACACCCTACCTGGAGTGCTTCATCCAGCTGTGGGGTGCTCAGTACAAGGAAGAGATTGAGCTGTTGGAGAGAGTGCAGAGGAGGGCCACAAAGGTGATCAGAGGGCTGGAGCAGCTCTGCTGTGAGCACAGACTGCGAGAGTTGGGCTTGTTAGATGTAGTGAAGAGAAAGCTCCAGGGAGACCTTTTTGCAGCCTTCCAGTATGTAAACGGGGCTACAGGAAGTGGACTCTTTTTTATCAGGGAGTGTAGTGATGTGACAAGGGGTAGTGGGTTTAAACCAAAAGAGAGTAGATGTAGTTATAAGGAAGACATTCTTCCCTGTGTGGGCCGTGAGGCCCTGGCCCAGGCTGCCCTATTGTGAGTAACAGTCTTCTCTGTTAGGTAGCAGGAGTCTCAAGTCAAACTGTTCTGTAAGACGATCAGCATTCTTTAGTGCACAGGGTGCTGTGCTGAGAGCAGATGGGGAAAACAAAGGTTGACAGTTGTAGCTGGAAGACCAGGGTAGCTTCTGGTGTTTCTCTCATAGCAGCTGGGACTCTAGAAAGCAGGAAAACTGTGATGAAGGGTACAGAACAGAAGACCGGACAGGAGAGATGAATGGGAAAATAAACTTAAGCGTACGAATGGCTGACAATTGCCACCTCTTTTGTTTTTTTTTTTCTTCTACTTGCACTAAATTCCCGTAGCACAGGAACCACGCAGACTGTGGAAAACAACTGTTATTATTTAAAGGCATTTGCCTCACCTAAGTTGAAATATTTTGCTTGATGAGGAAAAATAGATAAAGCCTTTCTCCTCTTATTCTGGAGACAGTGAAAGCAATCGTTACTTATTTTCAATTCTGTCGCTTGGAGAGAAGTAGTCCAGTGTGCACTGCTTTAAATACTGTATACAGTATACCCTTCAAGCACTACTTCAGTTGGTGCCAGCAGAGCAGTATGATGCTGATGAAGTCCTAGCATGGAGACTGTAGTTTAAACTGGACCAGCCAAAGTCTGCAGCTGAAAGGACTCTTGCTATTTCTGTCAGCGGAGACATTGCACTGTGTTGGGGTATAAAGCTTATAAAGTCTGATGAGCCACATCAAAGCTGTAAATTGGTTGGCAAAAGCTCCAGTGCTACATCAGTACTGCAAGCCTTGTCAACCCAGTCATATGCAAAGCAATTGCCATCTTAACGTGTGTTGGAGTTTCATCTTCAAAGAGTTGAAAAGGTTTTTTTTTTTTTCAGTAATAGCATATTATGCAGTTTTCAGAAGAAAACTTTAACTGTGCAGTGTTCTCTTGAACTAGGCTTTGTGGCTTTTAGTTGCCTGCCTCTCCACTGAAAATGAGCTGGAGGTGCAAGAACTGCAGAAATACTTGCATGTAAATTGTCATCAGAAAGAAACGGCTGCTGTCACCAAGTCTTGAAATGCCCAAGCTTCATCCAATTATTACATCAGTTATACTAAAAATAAAACTGTTGCTGTCAGCACTTGGAGAACTGAAAGGGACGCTAATCCTCCTTTTCTTGGGCGTGTGCGTGCATTGTGGTTACCCACCTTTTGCAGCACTGTAGCAGGCTGCACAGATCGGGCTGGTGAAGTCAAGGGGACAGTTTTTTGGGTTGATACTTTATTTGTGATAGAAGTTAGAGACGCAGTGACAGCTAGAGCTGGAACTGCAGAGAAGAGAGTGGCTTTGTGTAGTTAGCTTCATAGGAACAAATTCTTTTAGAGCCTTAATTTCTATCTGAGTTACTTAAACCACAGTTTTTTGCAGTTGTTTGTTTCTGGTTTTCTAGGTCTTTTTAATTAGATGCACTTTAACAAGTCAGTCAATTCTTAAGATGGTGGGAGTAGTAGAATTTTGCTATCTGGAAGGAAGGAGCTGAGGAATGAGAGATGAGATCCTGCTTCTACCACTGACTCACTGTGGCCTGAGGCAAGGCTGTCTCTCATCTTAACCATCTGCAGAATGATGATGATGATACTTTTCTCATGGTGGTAATTGGTAGCATGTGAGACAGTTAATGTGATATTGGAGAAATGAAGTGTTCAGTGCATCTGAGGAGTAAATAAGACAGAGGCTGCTAACTGGAAGAGGATAATTTTGTCTCATTTCCAGAGCAAAATCCCCCTTTTCTGAGGTTAGTGCTTTACACAAGTATACCTCCTCTTCCAGGGGTGTGAATGCTATTATGCAGAGTGGAAGACTTGAAGTACTTCCTTTCTTTTCTAATCTTTCTGTTGTGTTACTTGGTTTAAGTTTTAGGGGATAATTTTAAGAACTTTGAAGGCCTGGTGCTGCAGCTTCAGCATGTTAACTACTCCTCAGTATAGTGTGTGATGGTTTTTAATGTGAGAGTTTGTGGCAATATTTGCAAGTCCAGTAACTTCGGTTGATATTTAGCAAAGTTTATGAGCAAGCTTGAGCTTGTAAGGTCTCATTGAGCACAGAGCACAGTAAGATTGTTGAATAACTGGAGATGATGGGATGGCTATAATGCCTGTGAAAAGAAGGAATTATGTGCTAGGCATGGTGAGAAGAGCCTTACTTCATGTATCGAGTCTTCCTGACATGTAAATAGTAGGAAAACTTTTCCTTGCAGTCGCTCTTAGCGTTGACAGAGTTGGTCTGGAATGCCTTTTTGAGTGGCTGCTGCTTTGGCCATTCTTACTACAGTGCTCTGACCAGAAATGCAAATGAATGTGTTCAAAACTGTTTTCAGGGAAACAGCTGATGACAGACAGTAGACCACACCGGGTTCATAATGTATTCCTAGTGTGAATCCAACTTCCAGATTGTAAAAAAAGGCAACTATGGTTTTCCACATTGTCTTTCTTAGCAAATTCAGAAAGTTGTGGTTGTTGGGAAGAAAGAAGTCTTGTTTTCTGGGAACATGTCAGAAGGTGGACAGTGCTTGTATGTAATGTAGTAGAGGGTGTGAAAGGGGATGTGTGCTTCCTTACTGCTCTTCAGAGTGCGTTTGGAGTGTGGCTGAGGTCAGAGGGTGTAAAACAGTAACTACAAACTATATTTGTTTTGTCTGACAATTAATTTGTATAACACATGAAGATCCAAGTTTGCCATATTCCTCACAGGATCATGGAGGCATTCAGGGAAGAGGCTGGGATAGGTTTGTTTTCGGTGTACAGAGGTGCCTTGGGTTTTTGGGGTTTTTTGAGGGGTTTTTTTTTGTAGGTGTAAATTTGCTGCCTGTATTTAGCTATCACCTAGCTTAGTGGGTTCCTGTGCTATGATGAGGATTCCTAGGTGTTACAAGGTGAAATAAGTATGTACAAGCAGCTGAAGCAGAGGCCTTAGATGAGAACTGTTGGGAACAGAGGAGGCATCAGCAATATGGTAAGAGTACAGTAAAATATTTGTAATCACATCTTGCTGCTATGTGGCTTTTTTTTTTTTCTTTTTTTTTTTTTCTTCTTTGAGGAGAGCAGGAGGGTTCTGAGCTGGTCTGCAGTGACTCATTTGAAGCCAATTCACTGGGAATTCTGCATGTGGAAAGTAACATCCTTCTAAACCTGGCTGACCTTCCTTTCACTATCACAGAGGTTTTCAAGAATGGCCTATCCATGTGAAGGAAATCAGTGGGGTTTAGTCCCCCGGCAAGGAGTGGTGTTTGTTAGCTTCACATAACCAAGTGGAAAGGTGTGAGACTTCGCTTGAGCTGTTGCGGGTTTCTTAGAGGTTCCTGGCATTCTTGCATGCTTTTACCTTACACCACAGTTGAAGTAAGGAAGGGAGACTGAACATAAGTTCCGTGAGGGTAGGCAACACACTAATTATGAATTAATTGTTACCTGGAATGTTCTGTAACGGCTGATGGCAGCATCACCACTAATTGTACATTGTCTGGGTTGCTTGGCTCTTCTCCTCTGTTTTTCTCTGCTTGCTGAGACTGTTCCTCCCGTTCTAACTCAGGCTCTCAAAAAATAAAAGGGAGTCTGTGTGGGACACTGCTCCCCCGCAACGTCCTTCACTTGAAAAAACAAAGGAAAAACCCTGCTTTGCTGATGATCTGGAAGGGATTGGGCTTGTTCTTGCAGCAGTCCAGTCTGGTATGAAAGCCAAGATACAGCTGTCTCTTGCTTGCTGGAGCAAGAAACAGACAGGACAATGTATGCTGCTTAAATAAGAAGTTGATAAGGAGATTAAGTCTTAAATTCCAATAACATACCTGTGTGTGTTATCCTCTCCATAAAGGCTTTTATCTGTATACTTTTTAGAAACTCAAAGGGGGAAACAGTAAAAATTGCAATCAGCTTTTTGTTTAGGCAGAGTATTAAGTTCAAATCAGAATGTGGTGGTGGGGGAAACAATTTGAAATGCAAAGTCAGTGTCAGCCATGCAGGTAGGACAGATACCCCATAAACTTGTTTCCAGCTTTCAGAATGACCTCCTAGATTGGTTCTCTTCAGGTGCTTTAAGTGGCATTAGGCTGTTCTTGAGGTTATGCTTTCTAATGGTGTAGATTCCTGAAAGGAAATGTTTATTAGTAAAGCACATCTGTATTTGTGCACTTCTAAAGTTGATGCTCTGGTTAAGGTGTCAGGCCCTGGGAGAACGCACATCTCTAAAGAGTGAATCTTTTTTTAGTGTCTGTGCTAGAAATCACTGTAACAACTTTTAACTGTTGCTTTGTTTGATAATGACTTCTAGGCTGAGATTTTTTTTCTTGACACTCCAGCCTTTGAAGATCTGCAGAGCACCTGTACTTGAACACCACATTTGCTTTCACAGGATTTCAGGTATTTTCAGCTGTCTGCTGACAAGCAAGGTTCTCTGCCATCAGACTGCAGGAACAAAAGAGCAACTGCGTGGTAGAAGGAACTAGTCTAGTTTCTAGCTTAAGCTGTACATGAAGTTTTGTTGGGAAAGACTTTTTCTTTTCTAAAAGTTCCTTGTACCAAATCAAAAATGCAGTATGCATGAAAGTGTGTGGAAAATGTTTGGCATGGGGTTTTTAGGGGGATTTTAAGTAATTGCACCATTAAGAAAGGACATACTTTGTTTTGTCTTGCAGTCTAAATATGCATAGCCACAGCTCCCAGTACTGTATATGGTTACATATTTCCCAGACTGGAAGACAGTTCTTGAATTTTTCAACTAGCATAGATGAGACTGGAAGGCTGAATTGCCCCTTTTGCCTTTCAATAGGTTAAACAGATCAAACTCTTAATGAATTTCACTTGAGGGTGGATCTTCAGTCTTTTTATTTTCGCTTTTTTTTTTCCTTGAATCAGATCTCATTGAGCTGTGGATTTCAGACCTGGCCATAGTATTTCACAAGCAGTTGCACCAGTAATACAACACTTTTAATCCTATTTACTATTGTCTATTTATATTCTCAAGGATAAAGTCAGCCCCTTTGACCTAGTAGCATGGAGCTTTTCTGATTCAGGTGGGGAAGCAGACCAGACTCATGCACCTAAAATTGCAATAAAGGGATGTCAACTCTGACCTGTTGACAAAACCACTATGTGTGTCTGAGGTTAGCTACTGAGAGTGCATTCTATGTGGGGTTTGTTTCCCCAGCTGTCAAGAAGTAAATCAAGATCTTTCTGAATTGAATAGCTTTAAACTAATTAATACACTGGCTGATGGCTGGCTGTCCTTCCTTAGCCAAAAAGGTAGGAATTTCGTCTAGGCCTGCTAATAGTTTTGTGGAAGCCAGGGTTTATTTCATTTGCAGAACTGTCTTTTCAACTACTTGTAACCTTAGCCTACTAGAAACTTTTTTTTTTTTTACCTCCCTGTTCCATTCATGGCCTCCACCTGATTAGATCTTCCATTGGTACACCATCTCTCTCTTTAGCAGAACTGCCTTCAGGACTTCACAGGATCACTTTTTTCTTTTAGTAGTTTTATGTAGTGATGTTCCATTAGAAACACCACCCACAAGACTGGCAATCACTAACCGAGGTAGTGGCAGTAGTTTCTGGGAAGGTAATCACTTAAAAGCTAACGAGATACATTACAGTTGTCCATGGTACATGAAGCTCTGATGCCTGTCAGAGTTCTTGGCTTTGTCACAACCTGTGTGATCACTTATGTCTTTACATTTTACACATTGACAGCCATATGGTTTCATCCTCTGCAGCTAATCCAGTCGACTCTGTAATGATGGCCCTTTTTTTTTTTGTTACCTGCTACCCCCTCCGACTTCTCTTATTCTAATCACATCGCCACTGGCCCTGACTAGACTTGTTCATCTTGAGTTTTCTGCATCTTTTATGGCCGCCTGACTAGATGATTTGGTGCTGTCTTACTGCATGGTATGGAGAAACTATCTATCAGAAGCCTGCTGGAAGTCTTACTTCAGCAGAATTAGCATTTCAAACTATACTCATAAAAGATCAGAGTTTCTAATTGAATGAGTTTACGTCTGTTTTGATTTTTTAAAAAAGTTGATTAGATATGAATGGGCTTATTTTGCCATCTCCTAAAACAGTATGTTTTGATACTGTTACAGCCTAGAAGACCGTAAATACCTGGTACACTTGGGTAAAAGCATGGCTTTCCTGCAGTGCAGCAGAGCATTTTTTTACTTCTTGCATGTTTTTTTTTTTTTTTCTGATTCAATAGCATTAAAATAGGCAGTAGCTGTAGAATGGGAGTGACGTGGAAGAACCTTCAGAGCAAGGATGTTAATTTTTTTGGGTGGAGAAAAGGTGTACAGGTTTTTTGGTACGGTGGTGGGCTTGGAGGGGGAGGGTGTTGAGTTTTTTCTTTTTCTCTCTTTTTTTTTTTTCTCCCTTAAGCTTCACAGTGGTAAGCTTGCTTCTTTGATAACTGGAATCAGAAATGTTGCTTCTGCTGAACTGTTAATAGCAATAAAATTGGTACAGTGGCAAGCTGACATTTAGAGATGGACGCTACGGAAGTGCTTGTGAGCAACTGGGAATCGGGTTAGGCACTGTATGAAATACTAATTCCTGCTCGTGAGATCTGTCTAAAGGCAAGGCAAGGCAACACCAGGGTAGTTCAAGCAAGCAGGGTGGTAAATGCAGTGGGGCAGGCCTCTTGGTTAGGCAGCTGCTTTGCTTTCTGGTCTTGATTAAGTGTGGATTACCTTAATGGGAAGAGATGAAGTCAAGTTGCAGGGGGAGAGGAGGAGGGAAGGGTGGGAGTAGTGTTGCAAGTCTGTTACGGAGGGGCTTGGTTTGGGAAGAGCAGGGGAGAAATCACATCTGGCGTTAAGAAGGAAGCCCTAGTCTCTCAGTCTGTTAGAGGGGAGCTGGAGCAGGAAGGGGAGAGTGAGGGTCAGGCTTGCTCATGAGGCCGGTGACTTTCTTGCAGTGTGAAGTGACTGCACTGCAAGATGCACTCCTCCTGTCCCGTGGACTGCGAGAGCTGTTTCCCCAGCTTTGTTTACTCATCAGTGCGAGCTGTGGCAATAAAAATATTTGCAGTAATTAGAAAAACTAATCCTTTCTGAGAAGCAGAGGCAGTGATTATACCACTTACAAGTTGTCCTTATGCACTTCCTGGTGTGAAGAAAAGTGATTGTTTGTGTGGTTCTCCCTCAGTCCTTTCTCCATTCCCTCATTCTTTGATACTTGAAAAATAAATACCTTCTCCCCTGCCTGTTTTACAGGTGGTTGGTTAGTGGCTATTTCTGAAGTACTTGCTTTAACCGAGAGAGGTTGGTGAGTACAGTATGCGGAACGATGAGAAATTGAGTTCTTCCTCCCTTCTGGCTCACCACCCAGCTCCCACCTTACCAACAGTGAGCCTGCTCAGTAGAATGTGGAGATTCCCCTGGAGCCTCCTTCTTTTAAGGGGCCTGCATCTGAATCACAGTTGTCCCTCTCATGGTGGCTGTGAATCATTATTGCCTTCCTAATGATAGAACACTGGTCTCCTGTGGTTTACTATAACAAGATGAGTCACTGAAACGTTGTCTAATCACTGTTGAAATGTCTTAAGGTAATTTTCTTATTTGTTTATTCTAGAAGTGATTCTAGTATTTGTCAACCCCAAGTTACCATATATTTAGTCCTACAGAGTCACTTGTCAGTGCAGATGCTGTGAACTTCAGAGGGATGAAGTAGCCATGGTATGCGCATGCTTCTGATGGGAAGTGAAGTTGGAGCCTTTATAATGCTCAGGGGTGAGAAGGTGATTGTAAATTGAGGATGTCTCAGATGAAAGAATTCAAGGTCTGCCTCTAGTAATAGCAGCTACCATTATCTTAAAGATGATGGACTTCCTACCATACATACATCCTTGTGACCCTTATTTTTCCCCCAGAAATGGGAGATCATGGATGTTCCGTTACTGTTTGCATTCAGAGCAGTGATTGAAATGGGTTTGTGCAAGCTGCCTTGAATGTGACTGCCATTCCTTGTTTGGATTTGATGTTTGAGAAATGAGACAATACCCGGAGAGCTTTTCCTAAATTCTAAGTCAGTCTCTCCTCTTGGATTGACATAATTTTTCTGTGCCCTAGGCTTAGTCTCATTACAAAACCTAGTGGGAATGGTTGAGGTTCCAGGACAAATTTCACTGGTGTTGGAGGGCAAAGGTGATGATTTTAATCTCTAAAGAGGAACTTTCTTCCTAGCTGGTAGAATGGTTTTAGTGTATATATACAGTGTGGTAATTAAATATTTCCAGTTCATAAATAGCTGAGAAGTACCTGGTCCATGTTTTATTGCTTTTGGGAGAAGAAATAACTTTTTTTTGTTCCACTGTGTTCATGTTCCTGTGATTTCTGTGTCTTGTGTTCTGTATTTTACTTGCATTGTCTCTCCTTGATCAGTGATGGAAGAAGGCGGTTTCAAACAGTCTGTAGTTGTTGAAAATACGCTACAAATGCCATAGGTAGCAGCGTGGCACTGAGAAGCAGGAAGGGCCTTAGCTATCGAAGCTGTAAATCTCAGAGCCTTGGTAGTTTTGTGTTCTATTTCTTGCATTCATACTTTAGGATGGGAGGGCAAGGTCTGTGAATGGTGAACAAATACGTGGTTGGACAAGAGGGTTTTTTGGAGGGGTATTGTCTTTGGGGAAAGTACCAAATTTGGTCCACCTTGCAGCATAGAAGCGTGCTGTGGCTCTACTAAAGCAGGAGTGCTGTGGGGTTGAATGGGTATCGCAGTCAGTGCTGTTAGGTCTTCAGTGTGGGAAGGATACCAGGGTCTCTGGCAGGGAAAACACTGCTAGAATCAGTGCAGTATTTTTGCTTTTCTTTGCTCTGTTCTCTGTAGATAAGCCTCTGCCCCTTGGAAGAGGTTACAGGAGTATAATTGGCCAAGACTAACTGCTACTGTAAAGCACTCTCTGGTGTGTTGTGCCGTTGGCACTAGGCTAAATATTAAAAAGCAAGCTTAACCAAGAATAGGATGTACCACCAGGGAGCTGTGGCTGTTCCATCTGACTCTGAATTAATTCTACAGCTCAAAGAAGAAGCTTGAGAGCGAGCAGCCGGGGGGCTCAAACAATAGATTGCAAATTGAGAAGTGATATTTTAAGAATTTAGAGAGTGTTGGGGTAAGGGAGTTACATGCTTGCGGCGTGCTAGTATGGATGAAAGCCTGGCTTTTCTGTGGATAGTGGTCTTAATGTTTCTCTCTTTTTATTTTAAATTTTTTGACACCTTGTCATTGGGTTGGGGGACGATTTTAAAATGTTATCTGAATCCAGTGAATTTTTCCCACAATCCCAGCAATTTGATGAAGGCATTATTTAAGTGTAAGAGCAAGCCTTCATTTGGATTTTCAAGGGCACCTTTCAGATGTCACGGTTTTGTAGCTTATGTGGAAGAGAGGGAGCACTTGTTCCAGATGTTGTAAGATTTAAAAGGGGAAGGGGGGGAGGTGTAGTGGTGGAAGCAGTAAACATGATGAATTGGAATAATGCTTTTCTAATTTATAAATGACTTTTGAAAGTCCAAAGACTTGGAATATTATTTGGGTCGGTTAAAAGGTTCTGTAAGCTGACACAGAATAGTGAACACAGAGTAAGGTGAGTGTACTGACAGAGGAAGTCATCGAGGCTTCATCTGTACTTAATTTCCATGACAACGCTTATCACCTAGCCACTCAGATGAGAATAAGGAAACTATTTTGGGGTTACAGGGAAAATAAGGAATTTAATAGTTTTTCTGTTCTTTTTCTGATCTGTTAGCCTTTCTCTTTTCCATGAGAGGGGATCACACAATGTTACGCACACCTAGCTAAGAGTAATGTAGCTCCAGATTGTGAAAACTGGATTCAAACACATGCAGGAAACTTGCCACTGTTCCTTCTCTTGAGCCTGGAGCTAAAACCAATTTTAGTTTGCTAAACAGAAATGCAGACTTTTAGTTTGCCCCAGATTAATTTTTAAAAGACAACAAAACCAACCAAAGGCCCTAACTCCAAGCCTGTGGTGCAAGGGGGTGTTTGTCATCTCTGGGGGGCTGCTGCACAATGAAATTGACTGCTGCTTTTTTTCCTCAAGTCTGTTTCTGCACTGAGACCAATAAGCTCTGAGCTCTTTGCAAGGTACTCAAAACAAAAGCCAGCTTTGCAAAACAAGAGCCAAACAAATTTAGAAGAGAAACAAATGGACTAGAAGAGTGGTGGTCCCACCACTGACCCCACAGGTGGAGTGGAGTTGTGCCAGGACACATGTTGCCTAGCCAAGAATATCTGAGCGACACTCTCTCCTCTTGCTTTATATCATTCTTACACAGACAATATAAAATTTATCTGTTGATCTGTGTGCTTATTAATCCAATATAAACTGTAGTTTACAGATCTGATACTTGCCTGGCAGAGCCAAATGGTGTCAGACTGCTGTGGGCTATCTGACGGGAGATGCTAAGCTGCTATGTTCAACTTTCATGACCTTGCTTTTCAGTTTTTTCTTCTTGTCAGTTAGTACAATAGCACACTTTTCTGGTGTGGCATTTGTCAGGGCACTGAACCTATGGATAGAGAGCCCATAGAGCATTCAAAAAGCAGGGCGTAAGCTCCTCTTAGCCCATTCATGTAGTGTAGCTTTCTGCGTTGCTGTTCACTTCATCCGAGTGGCCTCTCGGCTCAGCAGCCTTTCTACTTCAGAGAATGACTTGACACATATTTAAATGGGCAGGCGATGGTGGGGTGTATCAGCTGGAAGGTTGGTTGTTTGAAAAGAGTAATACGGAGACTTTTGTTGCTAAGGAATAGAGGCCTGCGCTGAAATCAAGGTCTGGAATGTGCAGGCTTTAGTGCTGCTACATTCAGTGATGCCTTGTTTCATAGGCAAACATCTTGTTGAACAAGTTTTCCCAAATAAATACAACCTACATTATAATGAAGACTTGTGGTTGATTATTTTTTTTTTTTTCATTTTGAAACACTATCTTATGCAGGCTCGGTGATCCTCTCTTACAGATAACTCATTTTAATCTAAAATGTCTTTTGTGGAAGTGCTTGGGAGTTTCCCTAGCTGTAGTTTGGAGACCAGTATGTGCTTTGTACATGCCCTAAAGCAGTGTTTTGGCATGGGAAAGATTCACATTTAGCCCACAAGGTTTGAGTATGTTGCATGCAACTGGTTGTTACTCTTTACCTTTTCTGAGTTTGTTCCCAGATCTTAAAGATAACTTTAGAAGACTGATTTAGATGTTGACGTGCAAATTAATCACATGTAGCTCCAGAACTTCTTGCCCCAGTGTTTTCCTGCTACATGCCCAGTTAACAGAAGCATCTCCTCTGACTGCTCCTAGTGTTGCAACTTAAAACCGCACATTTACCATTGCCTCTGCAGGCTGATGGCAGTGTTATAATTTTGTGTGGTGGGAGGGATGGAATGAAACTTTGCATAGTGATTATGGTTTGCGGATTTAGATGGAAAGTCTTTGGTTCATGGGATTGACACCTGACCTGTTGTTATGTATCTGAGTTTTTTATGTGTGTGGGAAGTCACCTGAAAAATAGCAGGCATGGAAATTACAAGGTGGGAATGAGGTGGGCAAGGTGTTGGCTAGTAAAAGGATTCAAGGAGCAATAGCAATAGGAAAAACTTAAAAGGGAAGGATGTTTCATAGCTGGATACATTCACGGTCTGACCAACTGCATGTTCCCACAAACAAGTGTACTGTCAGGGCTGTGGGTGGTAAAGGAAGAGAGCACTGGAAATAAACTGCAGAAATGGATAGAAAGGATGAGAATACCTCAGGATGATCCTGCTGCTGAGCTGGACACATGATGTTAAGAAACTGTGGTCTGAGGAGGAGCCCTAAAGGCAGTGCTTGGTGTCTTGTATCCAGAGCGCAGAGGCAGTAAGATGGTTGTATGGGGAGTGAATAGGCAGATTTCTTTGGTTTTTGAGGCTTTTTTATGGTGTTAGGGTGGTGTTTGTTTTTTCAGGTGTTTTTGTTGTGCTTGTTCTGCTTCAGTATTGCTAAACTTAACCATTCCCTTCACGTTTTCAGTGTATCATGCAGCTGATGGCTGGGCATTTTGTGGAGAGCTCTGGCATGAGCAGAGGAGCAACCAACCACTCAGCAACCCTTGGTGGCAGGAGGGAGGGAGAGGGGAAGTGTTTCACTGGTGAGTTTGGGTGATGGTGACCCTGAGGTGATACAATTTAAAGGGTTTGTATTGGAGAGAGCCAGCCAGAGATGTCACCTCTTTGCATGCAGAGCCCACCTGACTCTGCTTGCCTGGACATAACGAGCAGCTGCAGCAATTTCCAAAACTCACCTTAATGTTGTTGATGCTGCTCTACCAAGACCTAGCTTAGGTGTTTCTCTGTTGAAATACTATTAAAAGATTAATATAATGCCTCATTGTTGCTGAAAGAATAGCCCCATAGCAGCAACAGAGCAACCTAGGCTGCCTAATGCATGCAACAGCATAGACACACTGGTTCTTCCTGAATATGAGAATTATGTTGTGCTGAGTAACTAGTATACTTTCTGTTCTGTCTGGTCTAACTCATGCTGAAGACATCAAAGCTGTACCCCTGCTAGGACTTTTAAGAGTGGCTTTTCCTGTATGTTGCATTAATGCAAAACTTCTTAAAAGGTTACTTGCCTGCTTCAAAAGTTGTCTTCAAAAGTGTTAAGAGCATGTCAGTTCTAAAATAACTTATTCCCTTACATAGGAACACGAATTAGATTGACTTAGGCTGCTATGTGGAGAATTCATTATCAGATACAGAGGGGTTTTTTCAATTCTTTCTTTCCCTCCCACCCCCACTTGTTGGAAGTGCCTTTCAGTTCAAGGGAAATGGTACTGTGGCTCATGCTGCAAGCTGTTGTATGGATATTGAGAAATGCTGGTATAAGCCTAAGCATGCATGAGCTCTTGCAGTTTTAATTGGGAAAAAAATGAGAATTGGGAAAATAAACAGCCCTTGAGAATCGAATTGCAGCTCAACTGGCAGAGTGCAAAAAGCAGGGAAGGTAGATTTTTTTTTTTTAGAGACTTAAAAAGTTAGCAGCTGTAAGTATCAAAGGAGGACAGCTACTTAACACTAGCTTTTGAGCAGATTTAGGTTTTTGGTTTTAATTTTTGGTGGTTCGGGCTAGGACAGAGTTAAATTTCACAAGGAGCCAACACAGGTGAGCTGAGCTGGCCAAGGGTGCTTCTTTTATGGTATGATGTCATGCTCCCTGTAAAAGGGGACTAGTCAGGGAGGGGTGGTGCTGTGTGGCTCAGGGGTGGGTTTGAGTGCAAGTCAAGCGTCTTGTCAGTCACTGAGTTGGTAAGTGCCTTGTTTTATCACTGTTAGTGTAAATTCTATCTTAAGGCAGCAATAGGTGTTAATTCAGGTGAGATTTTTAAGGAGTGATATTGTCATGTCCGCTGAGCTGAGCTCTCTGTTTCCTCTGCTGCTGAGTGGATTGGCTCCTTTTGTACGGACAGTGATTGCTGATGCCACTTATAAGGTGGCTTTGAAGGTGCTGAACATCAGCAGTCAGCTTTTGTTTTGTGGGTGTCATCATCGACCCCTCGCTCCCTCCTCCTCCCTTAGGGGGGTGAAGTTGATCACCCCTTTGAAGTTGCCAACATAGTTTTAGGAATTTTGTTTTAAGTTCTGGCTATGACTCATTGCTCTTTTTCTGGCTTAAGTATGTACAGGGATTTCAGGACAAAATGATGGTTTATGAGTGTTACAGAAGAACATTGTCTCCAGGAAACCATAGACAAAGATTTTTATTTGGAAGACTTCAAATTTGCAGGTGGTTCCTTTTTCTTGTGTTTTATTCAATAAGTTTGGTGTTATGTCGGAACTAAAATAGCTTTATTTATCTACTCCTTACTGTACTCCAAACTTTGAGACTCTGCTCTTATATAATCCCTAAACTTGGGGATGAGTTGGGCCATGCCCCTTTTTTATCAAAATGGTGCATTACACGTGCTGCTTTTTTTGCTAAGGATATATGATTTACTTTTATTTTTTATATAGCTGCTTTGAAGTTCTGTTGCAAGCATACTTCATGGTAAACTTTGAGGTAGTTTACTTAGGAAATGTTATCTCAGCTGGATTGTTAGCTGCAGAAGTTTGTCAACATCAAGGCCCTTAAGAAGATGTGCTTATCTGTCTCCAAGTGACAGATTTGCTTTCTGCTCCTCAAAACCACAGGGTATGCTGTAGAATCTCATCCATGTTGTCTGAAGCAAAGACATCTTTCATCCAAACATGGAGCTGTTTTGTTTAGTGTTTCTGTCTTTCACTGGCATTTCTAGAGCAATTAGAAAAGTGAGTGTGTGAGATGTAGGAGCATTTTCCTTGCATTTCCTGGTCGGGAGATGAACATGGGCAAACTGATTGTAAGCTTTCTAGCTGTGTACAGTTCTGTCTTTTGTGTAGGTGTTGCAAGATATTTAGGCAATCAGTCTTAAGGAGAACTTTTATCTTGAAGCAGGTGACTTCCTACTTTCTCATTTGCCTGTAAGAGTTTAATACCTACTTCTGTATGCTTCAGGAATGAAGTAACACATTAATATGCCACAGAGCGCCATGTACAGACAGTCTGCAGATAGGTAGTCATCAGTATGCTGCTTCTGGTAGCTGAAATCGTGTAGTTGTCATTACCTGTTATCTAATTGCCAGTTGTCTCACCATGGCGTGCACCTCCTATTGTGCGTGGTGGAGGATTGCTGGCCACCTTTGCTCTTAAGAAGGAGCTCTGTAGTTTTATGCAGGACCTCATGTAGGCTATATAGAGAGAAACTTGACAAATGTTTTCAACTATGAAGCAATATCCTTTCATAGATCTGGCTTGAGCATCTTAAATCCCTGATGGCCACGGAGTACTTTACACTGAGGTAGCTGACCATGGAAATTTGTGTTAGTGCTACAAAAGTGGAACACACACACACACACACACACACCCCCCCCCAAAACTCACAAAAGGGAACAGAGGGAAAGAATGAAGAGAAGGGGTCCTGTGGCATTGTCATTAGTATTGGTGTAACATTACTTTTTGTTTTTGGTCTTGCTATTATGTGACCTGGCATTTGTATTCCAGGTGCTAGGCTCTGTCCCATGGCATGTGGAAAACAGTTTTGTGTGGCTGTGAGAATAGAACATACTAAAAGGAGTGATCCAGAAATAGCATTTCTATGACCAGCCTGGCTATTTAAGGTGCCTGGTGTATGCCTGTTCCTTTTATTTAGGGAAGAGAGAAGAAAGAAAAAAAAAAAGTGGGGTATGTTTTTGGTTTTTTATTTGCTTGGGGGTTTGGAATGAGGGGTGTGGGTGTGTTTTCTGTTGTTTTCCTTCTTGCTATGTTCAGCAACCTAGTTGAAGCTACTGAATTGTCAGGGTCTGTACATGGGTGTATTTAATCTGGGGATCTTACACTGTAATGGAAGGATGGAAAATTATGCAAGTTGTGAAATGAAATAGTACTCAACCCCATAGTCCTGAATCCCTGTCCAGCAAAATCTGATGCTACCACTTATCTCCCCAAGTTCTTAATCCTAAATGAGAAGAACAAGCATTAATCCCATTTCTGGTTTTAATGTCATAGGTAGGAAATTCCTGAAACTGCATGTCCTGCTGTTTATGGATGTGGTGCTTTTAAAAAAGAGGCCGAGGGATGCTGAATGGAGAGACAGAATTGGGAGTAGGAACTTACTTCCTAGGGGTTTCAAGGCCAGCGACTCACATTTTAGATACCTCTAAGATGGTGGAAACTGCTGTTATTGCTTCAAGGGATGGGCATCCCCTAGAAGAGCACTGCTTTGTTCCAAAATCTGATTTAGTGTTAACTATTCAGTAGCCTTGTCTCTTGAACACCATTTTCTTTCTCCAGTAAAAACTGAAGTGGGAAGAATTGCTTTCCTGAGTACTGGAAGAAGAGCGGACAGGGATTCTTTGTGGAAAGTATGTCTTCACTGATAGTGCATACTCTTGTCTGTTTCTGCATCTCTTAGAAAAGCATCATGGTCTTGATAAAGGACAGGGAATTGGTAGGGATAATTCCTGTGTGTCTAATGTGGTAGGCTTAGGGGAGTTATTCTCATAAGCAGCATGTATTCCTGCTTAATACAGACTGACATGGTAACTTCTGCGTGGCTCCCCAAGCCCTGTCTTTGAACTTAGATAGGCACATGAGAAACTCTTTCAATAATCAATCATGGTTAAGAAGCCCTGTAAGCAAGAAAGCCAGTACGCTTTTGGGCCAGCTTCAAGGCCTCAATCCTTTTTGAGAGCTTCATTGGAGAAGAGTGTGCTGGGTGTGCAGAGCATCAGGGACAGGCATCTGGGCTCCATTGCTGTTGTGTGGCTCACCCTGGCGTTATGAATCAAATTTTAGTCGCTTTGCAGATGCACTTTGCTTCAGAAATGGGTAAGGATGGGAATGAGGTGGTTAAATTTCAATGTAGTCTGGCCCAGAGCCATGCATTTTCTTAACTGGTTGCAGGAACATATTTTCCTCTTTACAGTATCAGGTAGGAAAACAACCACAAAGCCAATTTGCCATTTGCTTTTTCGGAATTATATAATAATATCTGTCTCTGTCTACACACACACGTTAAAAAAAAAAATGTAGTGAGCAGTGGGAAACAGGTTTAAGATCCCAGGTCTGATACTATCACCCTATAAACACTAATGTATTTTTTCCCAGTAACAGTCTTTAAATTCTGTCTGGCCTATATACTGCACCTTGCTAACTGTACATCCATGACCTGTGTGGTTTCCTGCAGCAAACAAGTCCAGAGGGTAACTTGTTGCCTGTTTTCTGTGGCAAACTTTCCATCTTAAATAGGTAAATTGAAAATGATTCTCAACAGAAGAGCCCTGAGAATGTACTTACCAGCTCAGGGAAGCTGTTTGCTTTCTTCAAATCCAAACAAAGAGCAGACAGTGTATATTTGAAAGCCTTTTTGTCATGATTCAGATCACTTGTCCTAGTTTCCAAAGGCTGACTCAATAATGTCAGCTCGAGATTTACAATGGGATATGTCAGTATTTATTCTACCTCTTCTCCACTTCATAACATCCTAGTCCCATTATTTCATCCCTGCTCTCCTCCCATTGTTAAATTGCTTGATTCTGTCAGGTTGAATAAATATCTAAATTCTGTCCGCTGGAGAATGGCTCGGTTTCATCTGCAGATAAAAATGACCCGCGATGTCTGAAAAATGGAGCAGGACATTGTTGCTGCCTTTGTCTGTCTGTAGGCTATCCCTCTGCATAAAGCCACAAAAATTGAGGTGAAGTGATGAGAATTACAGCTCCTGGTCTCCATGGGCTCTACCTTTTGTGCTCTTAAGTGAGCAGGCAGTTGCACGAGCCTTGTACCCATGGGCTATACTTTGGCCACCCATGTGTTCATATATCATGGATGATGGTAAAAGAAATTGTTTTAACTGCTGATTGCTGCAGACATGCTGAAGTAGCATGTTGCATTTTGTAAATATGATTTGGAGCTAATGAAGCAGATCAGAGAGAAGCAGCCTTTTACATAATGCCATTGCATCAGCACTAATATGACTAATCCATTTGGACAAGTAACGATGAACTTCTGAATGGCTTATTGCAGGATGCTTGAGTAACTCTGTTAGAAACAACAACCTTTGTACTGGCACGATAATCTTTTTATAAGAACAAGTGGCTGGGTTCTCTTCAGAAGTTGTGCTGCTATTGTTTCAGAGCAGTGGGATGGCAAGTCTTGAGGCGATACATTGAGGAAAAAAGGAAAAAATCTACTGAACTTAATTGTAGTTGTAGGGTGGAAAACATTATTTGGATCATCATCTGTGGATGCAGAAGAGAGGGGAGAATGGGACTGGGGATGGAGAGCGACACAGGGGCTTGTGCTGGGCGACAGCTAAAACTGCTGATGGCTACCTGTAGAAAGTTGGCACCTTTCACTTGAAAAATGCTTTAGGTTCTTCATAGTTTACTCCTAAACAAAGGAATTAATTAAAAAAAACCCTAAGTTTCAGTGTACTTGGGTCTTCTCAGGCTCTAGACGAATTTGCCATGGTTCCAGGTTGAAGGGTCTGGGTGGCTGTTTTTGTGTTTGGTAGCTTCACAGGCTCCATTTCCCTTCCTGAGTGTGCCCTTCTGATATGTTGTCCTAGTGCAGCACAGAAGAGGAGCACTGAATCTCTAATGCTACTCTGAGTGCACTTTTTTCCCCTCCACAGACTGGTGTTGGATTGCTTTTGGCTTGTCCACTTTAAAATGTTATTTCTGATGTGGTGTCCTGCAGGGCTGGCTAACTCTCAAGGAGAGGACACAATAAATCAAATGGATTTTATGTTATATGAAGTATGGGAGTTGGTCAACCTGTATAATTTTAATAAATGGAAGCTGCCTTTTGTCAGTAAGAGCGGCGTTCTTGCTTTATGCTGCTTCTGTTGAAGCTGGGTAGGGTTTTTTTATAACTCCTAACAGGACAATACACCAGAGGCAGACATCCTGGTTAGGCGGGAAGCATGGAGCAGCAACGGAGCCTGCAGCATTCCCTGTTTTTTTCCAGCCTGGTACAGCCTTTGTTTCTGTCAGCAGTGTGTCTGCAGCAAGAAGGTCTCTATGCCGTGCTGGATAAGTCTTGTGCTTGATAGCATCTTTTATCTTTCGGTAATACACCTCAGAGAAACGTGTCTTAAATGTGCTTTGTTCCTATTTTGTTTTCATGAAATAATACATTTATAATGCCTCGGAGCATTACTGTCCTTTAGCCTAAGGAGGAAGTTACAGCAAATAATGGCATTATTCAACAGGAATCTTATTATTTGCTTAGGAGTTGTGTAGGTGACATGATAAGGAGTCTGGTGCTTTGAAAGGACAAATTTCCTGAACGTGCTTTTTTCATCATTGTGATCTCTTGGGCAGGTCTCTCTAAAACTGCAGCTGTCACATTTTTACCTTTCATCAGGCTTCCTTTACAGAAGAGTTATGAGCCGGTCTGATGCGTCTCTGGGAAGATTATATTTAGTCACAAGGAAACTATCCATTGCAACTATTTCCACGAAACCTAAGAGTAGTCCTGAGCTACTGTACTGAGGTTTATCATTGTGACACTACCTAGTTCGGACTATGATGTTTGCAAATAGATCTTGAAGAATGTCTGACTTGGTGTACTGAATTGTATTTACTTTCTTCCCAGACTTTTCCCCTAATGAGAGTTGAATGAACACAGCTGCTCTGCTTGCAGCTTGCATAGAAAATTTTAAAAGTAATTTTGTCTGTGTGCTTTTACACAGCCCCCTCCCCATCATAAGTAAATAATAAAATTTATAAAGAAGAAAAGCTGAGGATAGAAGCCTGCATTTGGATCCAGTATCCTGAGGCCTAGCACAATGCAGTCGGATGATTTCCATGTTCTCTGCAAGAAAACTTTGCTGAGAGAACATGAGAGTTTCCTTTCCATGTGTTTTTCCTATGTGGTGAAAACTTAATACCACGTGTGGATTCAGAATGTCTTTTTGCATTAACTTAAGTTTTGGTAAATAGCACCTACATGTTTGTTACTAAGTGTTTCTAGGAAAGAAAAAAAAATCCCTGTACAATTTTTTCAGAGATGGTCTACATTCTTATTTTTAAATGAGTAGATTATGTAGATATGACTGCTTCAATTTGAGCTGATAAGACTAATATCTCTCATCTTAGACTTTGAAGAAGGAAGTTTCTCAGTTAAGAAGCAAAGAAGTTCATAGAAGTTGTGTTTCCTCTAATGACAAGGTTCTGTTGAACTGATGAGTTTATTTTTCAAAGACAGGCAAAGGATTTTGAAACTACATGAGGTTGTTGGGCCTCTACTTCATGATTTTTCAGTAAGACAAAATCTCAGTGACAGCTGCTACCTCATCACCACCTTGGAGCTGAAATCTCCAAGTCAAAAGTTCAGGCCTGTTTGTTTTGAAGAAGAGTGACTGGCTTTGACTCATAGCAAGTTCTCCTTGGCTTGCTGTAAATATTTCAGGAGTATTAGAATATGCTAGCCAGCTTTCCTCAGAGGTGTATTACAAATTTGAAAACCTTTTTTCCAAAGCTTGTAATGACAAGCCTTCAGTTGTTTATTTCAGATTTAGAAATCTGCTGAGCCTCCATGACCCATGTGTCAGTCTTAGTTCCTGGTTAGGCACTGATCTAGTTATGTGCTTTTTATTATTATTGCCAGGTATCTTTAAGGTAGCTTCAGGAAAATGATCTCTACCACATCAACTGTGATCTTGGTTTACATGATAAGCCTTCCTAACAGGACTCGGGTCCCTTAGTTTCTTCCTTGGGAGACGTGTGAACCGCTACTGATGTCAGCTTGTGGGGACAGCGGGGAGTTCTGCTCTGGAAGTAACAAAACCTCAGGCAAAGGAATAGTGAAAGCATTTCAGGGTGGGGAAGGTATTAACTAACAGTGACTGCAGGAAAAGATTTCATTCTCCCTGAGAGAACAGAGGCCAAGAAACTCATGGGAATGAGTTTTGTTGAAAAGCGAAGTTGTATAAATGTTTGAGTGCAGCTACTATGCTTGCTCAAAGGATCTCTGTTTATGAACAGTCAAGACAACATACATTTTCATAGAAAAAAGACAAATAATTAAAGTATATGTGAAGTGAAATGGTTTTAAACTTGCTTGATGAGTTCTTACATTGTGTTAACAATTCTAATGACAAATAGTTCAGTGGAGCAGCAAGAGAAAATATGTCTAAACAGCTTTTTATATTATGAGTTAGTATGCAAAATGCAAATTGGATGAGGTAAACTACACGGTTCCTTTCCCTTAATTACATTCCAGGTCACTTGGCTTGCATTGCTTCAAAAACTAGTGGGAGGCCACTACAAAAACTCGGATTTATAAGTAGGACTTCGAGCAACACAAACTGGGGCAATTGGGGGAAACATTTCCTTCCCGCCTTGGAGGGCAATTCTCCCTCTCATCCCTGCTTCCCCATAGACGTTTGCAGAGGTTCCCCTGCAAGCATCTAAGTTTGGTAGTGAAACCAAAACACTGCTGCCAGCGTTCCCTGAAGCTGAAGGCAGTTGTTAATGACCATGGTTGCCTTTTTCCTTAGTTCCTCAAGTTCTTGGAGAGGTGCTTACGCTGGTGGTAGCTGCATAGGTTTCCGGCTCAGTGCCTCAGCCCAAGAAAGCCTGCTTTCAGTGCTGCCTCCTTCTTGTATGCATGCAGCCCCAGGTGACGATGACAACAGCAGTTCCCAGCTCAGAGCACAGATTCAGTTATTTGGGCAGCAATAGCTGACTGAGCAGCTGTGCCCCATTTTTTGGGGGGAACTGGCACTGAGTGGGGGTAGGATTTGGCAAACTCAGCCTGTTGCTTAATGCCCTGACTTGTGTTGTTAAATGCTGATGTAGGTTTGTTTCTTCTGTGGGCAGAGTGATGGACCTGCTCTGAGGGTTTCAGTGAGTCCCCTGTATCCTGTGGAGTGCCATGAGTTTCATCAGCTATCAAACAACAGGCTTGATTTTAGATTGCTGCTGCTAAAATGATTATGTCTGATTCCTGTTCCTGCAGCATGCTCTCTTAAAGAGCCGTCTCCATACATATGCCTTCACACTCAGAATGCTAGACAGTATACGCTCTTAAGTGATTTCTTCTTGGTTTTGCTTTAGATTTAAGGCAAGCTGTTTTCAAGGATGTGTCCTTCATTTCTTAGATTTATGTGTATCCAGAGTATGAATGAAATATAGGATAAAATAAACAAGATTGCATTTTCCATATTTTATTACTTTGCTATTAAAAAAAAAATCCATTGAACAGCTTTTTGGTGTTTCAGCTTAAGTCTTCTTTACATTGCCAAATGTGATCTGACTAGCTATCTAGAAATATTCTACTTAAAATGCCTAGAAGAGTATCTATTAAATTCGTTAACTTGGCATTATATATATGAAACTTTCATCTAAAAAAAAAAAATCAGAGTGCTACTGATCTGAAGCATAATAGAATTATATCTATTTGGAGATTGGCAAAATTTGGTGTATTGCACCCCGCATGCTTCCCTTGTGCAAAGTAAATAGTTCAGTTGTAATTAAAATTAATGATTGTTTTGCTCCAAATAATAAATTTAACTGAACAAATTTTTGTTTCTGCAATATTATAAATGAAACTTAAAGTGCTGACAATTCAGAAGATTAAAAAATAGCTTGCAAATATAATATATGCTTGACCTCTTCTTTCCCTTTCATGCTGGGGTGGAGATGAAGATATTTGGAACATAAATAGATAGTGTGGAAAAGAAATAAATCTTCAGGAGTCTCAATTCTCCCTCAAAGGAGGGTGAGTGGGCAGAGGAATTGAAAAAGATAGTATTTTGGGAAGGAATCTTTTAAAAATCTATCCAAATGCTTTTCAAACTTAATCCTATGAACATTTGTGAATGATAGAGCATCGCAAACATTTCCTGTGGTTTTCCTCACAATGAAACTTCATGTATGTTTTGGAGAGCTCAGCTCTAGTAGTGATCTCTAAAGAATGCCTTTATCTTGTGGACATATTGCTGCGCTGGGTCGTGCGGTACGTGTGTGGGAAGGGGAGGGAAAGGAGGGGATTCTGACCCATCTTCTCTTACTGTTACCCCTCTCCGCTCGGTTTAATAAAGCTGTCAGTGAGATTGCACAGGAATTCTGCCATTAGGGTACATGGCTGTGAAGTCTAGACCATTTGAACCTCTGCGTGGAGGTGACTTGTAAAATGGAGGTGACTTCAGAAAACCAGATGTGATGTGATCTGTTTGTGAGGACCTGGGCACTTAAGACATTTGGTCAGCTAGAGTGGTGGATCAACACGGATATCTGCTTAAATAAAGTAGTGAATGTTTTAGGTTTTACCCCTGATTACAGAGTGGAGAGTTCAATATAGTTTTAATAATATTAGGATGTGCCAGACTTTAAATGTATGTGCATTGGAGGGGTGGGGGTTTTTTGTTTGGTTTTAGATGCTAGTATTGGATGTGGATGGAAAGTGCAACACTCTGAGTGTCGCTGTTTTTATTTTAATAAGCAGTTTAAATACAATACTTCTATAGCTACAGTATATGTTCTGATGGTAGAGAAAATATTAATTTCTGTGGTGGAAAAATGAAATACTATTATGGCCTGACCACAGTCGATGTACTTAAATGGACTTTCTTGTGTTAGACTGAACACTGTCCAGCTGGATTGCTCTTCTCTGTTGGTGTATTGAGAGGTCTTGGATTCAAATGCCAGTGAAGGAGATCCTCAGCTTGCAGGATGGGGTACTCAGATACATGTAGGAACTTTGTCTCATGGCTATTTTCACGGAGAGGAAAGAGCTTTGACAAGTAGCCCCAGCTTCAAGTTGATCCTACCAGTGTCGTACGAAGTACTCATGATGAGTATTTACAGATCCCTTTCTAAAATTATCATGAACCAGAGTTAAAGTGGTGCTTTGATGAATTTTCAAGTTCCTGGGGTTGTTTTTAGCACACTCACTTTCCTGTCAAAGCTGAATTTACAAACTTGTTTTGATTTCTCCTAGATAACTTCCTGACTTGAAAAGAGGCTTCAGGAGCTCTAAATCAGACTTGCTTGGGTGTGGAAATTTTCAACATTTTTCATAGAGGGATGTGTAGCTTGAAACAAGAAACCTTAGAGTGTAGTCAGCCTTATGAGCTAGCACTTCTGACTGTCCCTTTGCAGACCCTTGGAGTGCTTTGGACAGAAAACTGATGATTTTGGGGATGACTCAGATGTGTGAGAGTTGATTTAATTTAAAAAGGGAATGGAAAAAGCCAATCTCTTCTGTGGTGGTTTTTTTCCCCCCCTCTCCTTTGTAATAGAACCGTAGGAGGTGCACTCCTGGATGATTCCCATATGCTATCCAGTTACTTCTGGTTTCTGTGGTAGAAAAGAGAAGAAACGGTGTCAAACCTGATATCTGTGGGCACGCGATAAATCTTTTTCCAAGGCCTCTGTTTCCAAGGTAGAAAGGCATTGGGAAAAACGTTCCCTTTCACATCTCTTCATGATCCATATCTCTGACTCCCCACTGTTTCCTTCTTCTCACTTTATAACATCAACTTTCCTTTCCTTTTATTTTTTTTCCTTCCTTTTACCTCAGGAAGGAGGTCTGAGGTACAGGCTTCTGATACAAGTTGCCTTTTACTGTTGCATGTTTTCCTGCATTGATGTACAAGTTTAAAGTATGTCAGCATAATCCAACCTGTGTCATGTAAATTTTTAAAAAGCAAACACTTGAATGATAGAAGTCGATGTAGGGAGAATCAAAGGGTGGCTGTTCTTCAGCCACAAAATGAGGTGGTTGGCTAGAGCAGGCAGCCATCGGGGTAGCGAAGCTTTCCAAGGGTAGCTGCTGATCCTGTCTCTCCTTTTCCATCATCCAGGTTTCTGTGCAATTCTCCCTTATCGGCAAGAGCAGCTTGGGAGAAGTGAAAGAGAAGGACTGTTGAGGGGTGTTGATAGGAACAGTTTCTAGCTACAGAGCTGTAGGAGAGACAGGAAAAGAGGCAACCAAAGAGAGTCCTCCTGCCTTATTGCAGCACTTCCTTCCAGCTGAAGATGTATTACTGGGCTCAAAGCTGCAAACCAAAGAGGCTCCTGCTTTGGCTAGCTATTTCGGAAAAAAAAGTGTGTATAAACATACTACATAAAATCACATGCTTGCACAAATGCTGGCTACTGTAATGTGCGGCAAGTAGCCAAGGTATAGGCATAAAATATATCAGTGAAGCTTAACCTAGCAAGTTATGAGCAGACTGGCTGACAGGATGGAGCAAGACTGGCTTATAGGGACACTGCCAAGCCAGAATTCCTGATGGTTGTAATGTGGAAAGCTTGTGTTAATGAAGCTGGATTTGAAATGTTTGGTGTTTAGGACTGACAGGTAATACTTCTAATGTGCTCGTGCTGTTTCTCCTGGATTTTATGTTTTTCTGTCTTCGTGCAACTTAAAGCAGTCACTCAGGTTTTACCTACTGGTTCTTTATATTTATTTATTAAGTAAAAGGACTCTTGATTGCAGGTGTTGACAATTCCAAATCCAGCGTTCTGGGCTTACTTTTACAGTGCTAAACTTTGAACAGTGCTAAACCAGACAGCATGTTCATCTTCAAATACTGTTCCACATGAAAATTATTTGGGACTTTTAAAACTAGACCTACTTGAGATATGTTAGCAAAAATAACCTTGCAGTACTGTACAGAATTGTATTGACATAAGCTGCTTATCACCCTGGTCCTATGATAAAACTTGAGTTTAGATTTTAATCTGTATAGTAATGCTGGTACAGTAGTCTATTGTAAGAAGTGTCATACTTAAAATGCTTTACCTTTACAAGGACTTAAGATTACCACATGCTTTTAGGTATGTTATAGAATACCTGGCTTGTTTCTTGTGATGGAAGAGCAAGGAGAAGATCGTTGTACTTGGAACTTGAATATATTTAACGCACAAAATAGTTTAGTCATCTTGCAGTTGGTAGAATTTTAGGAATACATTGAAGGATGGCATTTGTGCTATATATAAAGTTCATATGAAACAATCCTTGACCTAGCATGTCCTTGTTCCTCTGTAGCTCTTTTTAAACATTTGACTACCCACATCTTCCATGCTCGGGGCAAGGCAGGTAGGTGCAGGCGTGTGTGGGGGTTTGCTCAACTTTTGCTGGTAAGCAGCACGAGTTTCTCTCTTTCTGTTGTAGTAGTAAGACATACAGATGAACTTCTGCCAGGGGCTGTCATTGTTCCTTCTCAGAGGAGTGTGTGTTCAAGTAGTTATTTTGAGCTTACATTGCCGTGCTTCATGTTGAGCATCTAACACTGATAAAACCTGAAAGCCACTGTTAATTTCAGTGGAGTCATCGGAGCAATTTTGCTCTTGAATTCCATCAAGACTCTAGCTTTGCCTAAAACAGTTGGTTAGCTCAGAGCTTTTGCCAGTACAGCAATTGCTTTAGACTGCATAAGTATCCTTTGGGATGCCAGGGATTTTACTGTGCTTGTGGCTTTATTGTGCATTGGGAGTATAACAAGTAGAATTCAATTTTGCATGACTTCACAAAAATAAATGTGCGTTTCCATCATTCGGTTTAGCTGTGCTTTATGGGAGCCCATTTGGGGAGAATGGGGAGAGATCACTTGTGCCATCATTGGGTCTCATCCTGCAGAAGCTGTACATGCTCTTGCACAAGTCGTCATACTTTTGGCGAGTTTCTAAAGCTAGTTTTTTGGCCCCATCTGTTAAAATTTTCACCACTTCAGTATCAGTGTGTACAATTGTAAAACGGTTCAGAAAGTTGAGTTTCCAGAGTCCCTCTTTAGCAACATATTTCAAATTATCCCTTAAGTATTCTTTTTAAATGTGTATAAGGGATGTGATCAGATACTAGCACAAACCTTATTAGTATAAGATTAATTCAGTTTTAAATTTACTTGCAAAAAACCCGACTTGGTAGATGATCTCACCAAAGAACTTCTTCAGTAGCTTCCTTAAATGAATCCTAAGTTCAAGATGAGAAGGCTGTTTTAGTGCTTCCTGGAAGGCTCTAGACCAATATTGCAGCCTTGTACAACCTTGTTAGAGCACAGGAGGAAGATGACATTTTTTTCCTTGATGGCTCCTTCTCAGGATATTTTGGCTCTTTATCCTTGCAGAGGTGGCATATGGTGCTTTCCCAGAGGAAATTGAGTTTTGCTGCTCAAGAGCAGGCAATTCTCTCCCCTTTATGAGCTTTCTTCAGAATGAACAAAGTTTGGACGTAACTGGATTCAGCCTGCACCCTGTTGTATTTCTAATGAAAGCAGAAGTTGGGACATCAAGGGTACCTTGAGTGCCTCATTTTCTGCAGTAAACAAACCTGCCTTTGTGTAACTTGGGTGAATTTCCTGTGGGCAAGTGGGGCGGGTGGGAATGCGTCGGGCTGCAAGCTTGAGTGTGAAGGACCTGTGTGTTATCTGCAGGAGCAGTCTGTAGGGAGAGATGGGATGATGAATTTAAGAACAGGTGGCTTTTCAGTTTGGTGGTGGGGGGTGCATGTTCTGTTTTGGGGGTTTAGCTTTTACAGATGCTATACTCAACTGTAAAACCTGCCAAAATACTTTGGAGCAACTAGGTCTGGAGCTCACTTGTTACAGTCAGAGCAAGTTGGATTCTAAGGGTTTGGGTTTGCTGTTGCTATGTAGTAATCTGGATGAACTTTCAACTGTGTTTGCTTGCTTTTAATTGCAAGTAGCATCCTGTTCACCTATACGTACCCCACTTTAGCCTGTTGCCTTTATTATGTCGTCCTGTCATGGAAATCATGCTGGCTAACAATGACTCCTGAGTGAATTCACTGTCAGGTTTTGCCTTGGCAAGAAGAAAGTGTTTCTTTGGCAGCCTTTTCCCACTGATAAATACGTAGCACTTGATAGAAGTGCTTTTCAAGCAATTTTTGTTGTATTTTGCCTACAGTATCCTCAATGTGTGATACTGTGGTTTTAGGACTCCTCTGTGGTGGTGGCAAGTCTTGTGAGAGCAAGATACCCTGAACTTGGTCTCAGTGGGGAGGAAGAGAGGGATGTTTTCTGCATTATGAAATTCATGCAAACCTTTCCTCCAGTGGGGATTTAATGTAAGTGGAAGGCAGGATTATTGCTGTAAGACTAGCAACTATGTTTTATTGTGTTGCATCATAAAGTGATAATGCTTGTCTTCCTGTAAAGTAGGAATATGTTTCACAAAGACTACAGGCTTGTCTGTCTTCTACTCTGACAGCTTTGTTTTGCAGTGACTGTTTCTTTAAAGAAAAATAGAAGTTAACCCAGTTCAGTAAAATCCAACATTTGTAGTCTGCCTTTGTTTCTCAAGTGAAAAGAGAGCAGCCTTCAAGTAGCGTATCTTGAACTGCTAATTCCCAAGAGAAACTTAACCACTTCAGAACTTGCCCTACCCCCCATACTAATAGAGAATGCAGCAAAAGGAGGAGTATAATGAGTAAAGTCAATGCGAATAGTTACATGCCCATAGGAACAGCATAATGGTGGCTGTGTCCCTCTTCCACACAGCAATACAGAATCAATCAGCAGCTTTGTGTTAAATCTTATAGGAATTTTTAAGAGTCTAAGTAGATTTGAGTGCAGAAACTCAACTGCTGCTTTTGGAATGGTTTGCCAGGTCAAATTTAGAGGCATAGATGCACACACGCATATATATGCATACACACTTGATCTGTTACCTTTCAAAAGCATCCTTGGTTGCTGGTGGAGACTACAAAGGGAATCCTTGGTTTTAGGTAAAATATAAAACCTCGTAATTCTGTGCCTTTGTTCATAAGTTACGACAGTGTGACCTTCACAAGAAAAAATACATCTAGTACTGTAAGTAGGCTTTCTTCTTAAGTTTAAAATAAAAATGAGAGCAGTAGAATAGTTTGAGCTTTTACTTGTGCTTTTCTGCCCCCATGCCCTTTTTTTTTTAAATCCAACTTGCTGCTTTATTTTTATACATCTCATTGCGCTGGGCCTTGCCTGAAGTCATCGGCGCTGTCCTTAGTTTGACAAAAATGTGAAGGGAAGCAGCCTTAAATGACTGAGAAGCTTCAAAAACATTGTGGGCAGTAGCTTTATCTGTGTTTAATGAAAGGGTTTGAGCAGAAGTAGAAATCTGTAGAATGATCTGGCAGTAAGGGTTCAGCAACAAGCTATTGTGGCAGAGTTTTCCGAAGGGCAAGCAAAGACACTCGAGGGCTTTCGGTGCTTTGAGGTAATCAAGGCTTCTTTGCACTTACATTTAGCCAAAACCCTGGGCTGGTTCTGCGTTTGAAGGCAAGGTGGGTGTGAGATGGTTCTGTTTTTTCAGTTCAGAGGGATGGTTGGGGATGGTACTCCAGGTGTGAATTGAGAAGCTGCCACCCACTCCTTCGGTTTCATCTGGTCAGTTGGGAAACACACCAGCTTTCCTTAGTGGATTCAAATCGGTCTTCAGAACTGTCTGGTGGGTTCTTGTTTTTATTGGTTTGGTTGGGGTTTTTTCCCTCCAGTGCATGCAAGAATTGATGTTCATAGATTGTTAGTGTGTGAAATACCTAACTTCTGAAATGGCTTGCTGAAAGCTGTGGGTGGGTTTAATTACATGTACTCTCTAGCAGCAGCCACTGTGTTACAGCCCTGGCCCCTTCGTGCCATTCCTCTGTTCTCGGTGCATAGCTACTCGCCGTGAGCTGTGTCTGAGGCCTTTTAGTCAACAAGAGAGGCAAGAAATCAAAGCAGCCTGCTTTGTCTGAAAGGGCTCAGGGACAGCTTACAGCGAGCAGCTGATGCAGTAGAGTTGATGCAATGCTGGCCTTGAACAAGGGGCCCAACAGTGTGCAGATGAGGATGACGACCTCTATAGCCGGCCCAGCTGTAGCAGGAAAAGGACAGCCCTAAATTAGGCACTCTGAGTCATCCCATCACTTCTGAAGAGCCCCAGACTTAGATGTGATTTCTGCTGCATAACCAAGCTGCTCTTACGGAGGGTGAATACCCGAGATGATGGCTCGGGGCAGGCAGCCTCTCCAGCTGGCCGGGCTGGCTGCGCCACGCAGGTCTCGGAGATTTTTTAGTTTTCATTCCATCAGACCAATATTAGTAATAAAAATAAGACCTGCTGCACAGAAGTGAGTGTGCTTCTTATGTCAACACTTCTCCCTGCTCTTATTTTGGTAATGTCTTAAATCGCTCTTTAGAGGCAGACTTTATTGGCTGTACTTCTCAAACAGGGGGGAATAATAAGTACTTGCAACTTAATCGGCCGTATAGCTGCAGAGAGGGTGGTTTTTTTTTTTTCCCTGAGTACTTTTATGTCCCATAATGAGCTGGTATTTTATAACTTCTGATGGTAATGTATTCCATATGCCTTCCATCGCTAGGATAAAGAGCTTTACTCCAGAATCCAAAGCAAGTGGTTGTGGGTATTCATTTAATAAGGCTTGAAGTCTTTGCACTAGGTGGGATGGCAGTATGTTGCATACCCAGAGATTCCTCAGGCAGCTTGGGGTGAGGTCCAAGTTCTTTAACATCATGGAAAGAGCACTAGTGTCCCAGCTGTGCTTCCCATGAAGCAGCGTAGGGTTTGTGGTTCTAACAGCAGTCTTGAAGTTTCAGTCAAATTCCGTGTTTTTCTCTGTCCTTGTTTTAAATACCACTAGTTTTCCTCCAGGACTTGGGACAAGCTAAAACTGAGAGGAAATCAACCATGAATGTCAAGATAGCTGAATGAGTGGTCTGCTCATAATTCCTTGAGGCATCTCCTCTAATGCCTTGTGCAGTACAAAAGTCCTGTTGTGAGGTGCTTAGGACTTGCTGCAGTCTTGGAGTCCTGACAGGAATGAAAAATAATCTTTTTTATGGTTTCTTGTTAAAATACTCAAACTGGTCTGGTTTGGCTTAGCATTTGAAAACCAGATTCTGCTGTGTGACTCTTCTATATGTTCTGGCATATTTGCCTCCACGATGATCAAGACAAAGACAATTTTTGGTAAGTTTTTTGCAGGGATTCGAATTTGTGTTTCAGGTCACAAAGGATCATCATTCCCATTCTATCTGCATGACTGTCAGTATCAGGGTAATATCACAGGCCGCTGCAAAAACTCACTTGCTCCCTTCAAGTATAGTTAAAAGTGAAGAAAAATCTGAATGTGAATCTCCAACGGGCGGCCTGCAAGGCAGACTGAGGAATGCTATTTCAGAACTGCCCATGCTTTTGCTGAAAATAGTGCTTCCTCTGGCACTTGCTGGGTCACCTCAAAACCCAACTTGAGTTTTGGTGGTGAAGCTATGGTTATGCCATAATTTCCTTAGCTTAAAGGCAAGTCCAAATTGTCCCATCCCTCCTGTAAACTTGGAAGAAAATGCTTGTTTGCCCCAATAATTGTTACCTTCTCATTTGGTTATTTTCCAGGCTGTAAAAGAAAAAAAGGCAGGTAGTGAGTCTTTTTTTTTTGTCTTCTGCCCTGCAGCATGTCAGAGATGAGCCTTATTGCAGGAGCTGTGCCATGTTAGGATTGCTTCATGCTATTTCCAAGTCTCATCCTGCTTCTCTTGTGGCAGAGCTCACTGTCATTTAAACTTTTCCTGCTTTTATGCTCCTCTGGCAGCAAATATCTGAGCTCTTTAAAGCTGCAGCCTGTCCACACGTAGCTTTCACTAGGCAAGGCTGCTTCTTGTCAAACAGCTTTTGCTCTCAGTTACCTGCAGAACTTTTGTGGATTTAGGGACCTGGTTCCGTGACTATTTGGCATGTCCTTGAGTAACCTTTACTTAAAATTAAAATAAGCCAGTGGCTTTTGATGACACCACCACCCTCCTGCACCCTCCACTTGTGTGATAACGGAACACTCTGATACTATCAAATCTCAATGATTACAAACCTTTAGCAGGAAGAAAACTGAATGATGCATGAGCAGACTGTGGGTCAGGCAAAGAGATGTGATCCAATATTAAACATGTTTTTTTCAACTTACAGTCTCGTAGACTTGTAGAAGAGCCCAGGTTGGAAGGGACCCCAAAAGATCATCTGGTCTGACCAGATGGTTGGTTATATAGTGAAGTAGACAGGAATAGGAAGAGAGAAACCATGTACTTTAATGAAATAGAACCAGTATTTTATTTCTGTATGTTCCAATCAGGTCTATCCGAGCTTTCACATAGCAAGGGGCAGTACTTGTTGGGAAGAAGAATCCTTAAATTTTTCAGAGTTTAAAGGGGCTGTTACCTATATATAAAAATTTATGGTTTATATACATATCTATCTATGTGTTTCTGTAGGAATAACTGAAGATTCTTACCCTCGTAATTTCCTCATCAAATTCAGAGTTTGAGAGAAAGTTCTTACCTAGCCTGAATACTTTTAGGGATACCTCTGTTTTGGGTTTTCTAGTAATCGCTTACTGATCATACTAATTGTGACTGTGACTTGTGACTTGAAACCTCTGTGAACTTACTTGAGAATTGGAGGACTGCCTTTTAGGGACTTCTGAGTAGTTTTGCAGGTTCAGCTATGCCGTCACAGAGCTAGTCCGAGAGGGTCTGGCTCTAGAAAGATGGTTTCTCAGGCTTCTGATTTCTACTCCACTCCCCAGTAACTTACCTGAAGACTAATTTTTCATCACCCTTTGTGAAGCATGGTCACTCAGCATGATAGTCATTTTACCACTAGACTAGGCAGGGTAATTTACTTCCCTTTCTCCTGAATGCTATTGAGTTTCCTGACAAGCCTCTTGGCTGAAGCACTGCAGTGGGAGCTCGTCCTCTTTGTTATCCACCATAATCCCTGAGAACTTCTGAGGTTAGGTATTTTCCAGGACATAGGTCTGCCCAGATGAAGTGTGAATTATGCCCTTTGTTCCTGGATGGGTGAAGTTGCATTAGGTGATACTAAAGTGCATGCTGCTAAATGAGCTTGACTTCCCAAGGGATTGAATCCTGAGGGGTTCAATCAGCGTTGGGTTGTGCTTTTCCAGTGAAGGTACAGAGCATACAGCTAGAAACAGGACCTGGAAGGTGACCATAAAATGTAATTTTTGAGGTGAAGCTCCCCACATCTCTGACTTTTCCTTATACTACCATACTGTTAATGCTTGTCAGGCACCTTTTACTCCTTTACAGAGATTTTATTTCTGTATGTGGTTAATTCTTTAATAAATGCTTTGTGGCATGGAGTCCCATCATTCTGCACAAGCCAGGTAAATTACCAGTTACTTGAGCAACCATCTCTTTGCACTCCAAATGTAAAGTTTGATTCAGCTTTTGTGTTTGCTTAAGGCTGAGTTGCTCTCTTTTACTCACTTGTGTTGCCTTTCAGTCTTTCTGTAGCTTTGTGTAGAATGGATGTCCCCTGTTCCCCTCTGTTCTGCTGGGCAAAGTGTTTATCCACAGTTTCTGTTGTTGGATTTGAACTTGGTTGGCAGTGAAATTACTGCTTTCTTGGGCACCTATTTTTGTATTAGAAGTCGATACCCTCTGGGCATTAAAGTTTCAGCCTTTTAGCTTCAAGCAACACTGATGTTTGTGCGGATCCAAACTGGCAGACATCAGTAGCCTAAATGCTAGTGTTTATTAGAGCAGAGCAAGGCTTGAGGGTAACTGTGCCAAGTCTTGGCTCATTAAACCAGCGGGGAGATATAAGAAGGCTGCTTTTAAAGATAAGGGCAAGAATTGGCGCGGGGTAGGCAGGGGCGAGAGAACGGCAGTGGTGGGTGTCTTCTATCTTCCCATAGATAATTTGAAGGGAAGAGCAGACTCATTGAGACAAATGAGCTGTCATACAAACAGGAGCAATAGCAAGTTGGAGTAATAGTGTGCAGCAGTTGTCACTGCTGCAGTTTAATTGGCACTGGCCTGAAATATCAGGGTTGGAAGACAGGATCAACTCTCTGCTTTTCTGGAGTCTTAAGTAGTTGCTAATTCCTCAATTTTTAAGAATATTGGTAAAGATTAGTGTAGCAAAATGACTGATTTATCCTTTATCGTGATGGGGAAGCTACTTGGAATTATTGTAGCCTTTGGTTCATTTATCCAGGGAGCTGCTCTTCCCAAGTTTCATCCACACTGGTATTCTTGTAGAAATTTCAACTGGTTTAACCTGAACGTGACAACCTCTTGTATTTGCAGAAGACTTAGTATATTAGGATGACTCAGGTCTGGACTGGGATGGGTGAGGTTTGATAGGGTAACTTGATTTGGATCTAATACTTCAGATTAGAATGAGAAAATAATGCTGCTTCCCATTTAACTCCTTAAAAAAATGGTGCTGTAAGATCAGAGATGCTTCTCTTTGTGTTGCCATTGTTAATGATGGCTTCTGTAGAGTAGGATCTTATTAATAGATTAGATTACTAGAATCTGAGCCATTTCAAGTAATTTAACAGATTTGGTCTAATTGATAGTCTTACTAATAATCTGAATTGTTGTATATAGCGAGTTCATTGCAATACAGACAAAAGAGCTTCACTCTTTCCAAATCTCTACTCACACTGAAGCAGGGTCTTTGAGGGGTTTATATAGGTTGCATCTGTTTACGTTGTGGCTGAGCATACTACCTCTCCTGTGGGGTTTGGACTAAAGAGGGTGGGCTGGAGCAGCTACGAATTGTATTCTTTGGGAAGCACTGAAGCCATTCAAACCGTGACCTTGACAATGCCCAGGAGACATGGAAGTGCAAAGGTGTGGGTCAGCGTGCAGTACATCACCCCTTCTTGCAGTTACCAAACAGCCAACTTGAACTCAACTGTAACCAGTTAATTACCACAGAGGATGAACATTTGATTTCCAGGTCCCACAGAGAAGATTGGTACCATTAATTGGTGCTTTTGTGACTATTGCAGACTATTTCATGTACTGCACGACTGTGGTCTGCTCTCCACAGTACCAACCTGTCATATACTTCTACCTATGCAAGAAGACTGTACTGAAGCTGATACTGAGTTACCTGCCTCTGCGTGGTTTTGAAGCTGTGTTTCTTTTTTTGTACTGCGGCCTGTAGCTTAAAAACATGCTGATGAAGTCTCAGGATGACTTGAGTGAAAGAGGCAAAAGATTTTCTGTGATTAAGTGGATGCTTTTGTTTCTATTTCAGGAAAGCCCCACAGCATTGGCAGCTCCGAACGGATTCAGCTCTCAGGAATGTACAATGTTCGAAAAGGGAAAATACATTTGCCAGTCAACAGATGGACAAGACGCCAAGCTATCCTTTGTGGAACATGCCTAATTGTCTCATCAGTAAAAGAAAGCCAGACTGGGAAGATGCATGTCCTCCCTTTAATTGGTGGAAAAGTAAGATATTTTATTTGATGTATTTGCTTTCTTAACTTCTCTCCCTTTGAAGTATGATGATTCTTAAGCCCTCAAAAGCTTGTTCCCCTAAATGGGATTATCAAAGTACATAAATGATTTTTGACAGTGGTCAGTCATATTTAACAGTTTCCAGTGTCTGCCTTAAGATGGTAAAAAGCAAGGGAAACACGTTCGGTTCCCTTTTCACACGTGCAGGGCTAAATCTTTTATGTGTGCAGTAGCACACAGTCAAAGGATATTGGCACCCACGCTGTGTGTGATCTGTACCACACATGCCTCTTCATCCATCCTTGCTGGGTTGTGCCGAGACCTGAAAACTAACCAGTAAGGGAATAGGCTTGTTTTCAACATCAGGCTTTAGGGGTTTTTGGGAGAGTTCAGCATTGTTTGAGCAGTGGTCTGAAGTAACCTATCAGCAACAAACATTTTTGCTTGTGAAAAGCTGAAACTGGACTGTTTTGGTGGGGATTTTTTCTCATTAATTATATCTGAAGCACAGGAGGTACAGTATGTCACAAGGAAAACTTTTTTTTTTCCACCATGAAGATGACTGAGCACTGGTATAGGTTTCCCAGAGAGAGGTTGTGGAGTCTCCATCCTTGGAGATAACTCAAAAGCCATTTGGACAGAGTCTTGGTCAAACAGCTGTAAGTGGCCCTGCTTGATTTAGGGGAGTTGGACCAGATGGCCTTCAGAGGTCTCCCTTCCCACCTCTAATTCTGTGAAACTTTAGTGAAGACATTAAGTTTCAGAATGCTATTACTGGCTTGATTAGCCAAGATAACGGGGAGAGAATCATTAGCTTGAGGATGAAGGTACTCCTGAAATAATGTTCTTTTACCTTGCAACTGATAAATTTGATTCATAAGAGTCAAGTGGGAAAGCCTCATGATGTTATATATGCAGACTAAAGTCGATTCATTAATATTCTGTACTAGCAGTGTGGAAAGTAGTCCCTTATTCTAGGAGCTGTTTTTTCCACCTTCTTTCATGATTCTTCAGATCTTCTCTGAAGGTACTGAAGTAGAGACATTTTCCTCTTAGCAGCAGTGGGCGAACTCTGACAGTGAATTGTATTCATGGCTGTAGTATGCTCGAGGGGACAGGATTCAGATCCTTGTCAGGCTTCTCTTTGAGACAAAAAAAGATATTTTTTTTTTATTTAAAAAGAAGAGGCTGTGTACCTTTTTAAAAATTGTTTAACACGGGGTTTCTAAGTTGGTTTTGTGCAGAAGTTCCTCCTGTAATGTAAAACATACAGAATGTGTTAAGAAGAAAGTTGACAACAAATTTTAAAAGGAAAGGAGCACTAAGCTGAGAAAAATGTACTGAGGGCTTCTGCTGACAAAGCTTGGGAGTAGGATGCTTGGCACTGAACTAAGTGTTTTTTTTAAATTATCGCTCAAAAAATATTCTTCCTCAACCCCATAAATACTCTGCACTTCCTGGTTTCCAAAGGCTTTCCAGAATGCAGTGCTGAGACACTGAGACCATAAGTTGTGTGGGACTTCTCGTGTATGGTAGCAGAATGATGTATTCTGGGTGTTTTTTATCAAGTTGAGAAATGCCAAAGAATTTAATTGGGCTGTAAGAGAACCATTTTGTTAAGCCTGTTTTTAATAACCGAGTATAAATTGTACTTCTTTAGGTTGTAGAAAGATAGCCATAAATGTGTTGCACTGGGAAACCTTTTATGGTGCTCATTCTCTCTTAAAATGTTGGATGTTCTTAATGGTTCCTTTATCCATTTCTTCCTATTCCTTGATTGTGTAGATTTCATGAATAATTTGACAGCCAAGAACCAGTGTGAGTGCTTGAGAGGGTTAGTCCAACTCTACTTGAAGAGCTGCTCTTGGGTGCACTTCAGATTCACCCTGGGGAGTTCTGCAAAAAAGACTTTTGATTCTTGTTCACTAACAGTTTTGTCTCTCTGCCGTAGGTGGAAGAAGTGAAAAAGCACCAGCACTGCTTAGCATTTAGCTCCTCTGGACCTCAAAGCCAGACCTACTACATTTGTTTTGATAACTTCACTGAATACTTGCGATGGCTTCGACAAGCATCAAAGGTGAGAAAAATGCTAATATTTCCCCCCATTTCTGTCTTCTCCATGTGGCAATCTAGTCCCTCTACCTGGTTCACTGTCATGAACTACTGCTGTTAGTGATGCACAAAACCCCACCTTAATTTGGGAGCTCTCAATAACAAGCAATAGAGAGGTGAATTTTTCTGCATTTATATTGAGACTTTTCTGCCGTGCTCATGTAAGCAAAGTGCTGTGCTAGGCTTTCTCCCTTTTCTCATCTTGATCCAGCTGGATGGAAGGAGCAAGATCATTAGGAGAAAAAAAAAAAAGGATGATAAATGTAGTGAACAAAATTTCAGTTTAAAAAGCTTTGTTTCAGTCTTAATAAAACCTAAAGTAAAGTTGGTTTTATTTTCATTTGTTCCTTCCATAGAGCCTAAAGATTAAATTACTAGAATTAAAGATTTAGGGTTTTTTCCTTGCTTGGAAATCTTGCTGCATCTCACTTCAGTTTCATTGCTATTTGATTTCTTTTCTTTGAAATAAGAAATCATTTTATGTCAGTAAAAAAAGAACCAAACACTAACTGGGAGCTTCGTAAACTAGATCTTATACTGTGCTTAGAGCACAATCTATTATGGGAATTTAGGTCCTGCATTATTTCATTTGGCTCTTCAATTCCACTTCACGTTGTTGAAAGGTTGTTCTTACAATTACCTGCTTTATCTCATAATCCTGCCACTTTTCTGATAAATCCCCTCTAAAGTAATTTATGTATCTTGCTCAACTAACTTTTTATTTTTAATACACAAGTTCTTTTGCTGTGCTGTCAGCACTCCCTCTTTGGTGTTCTACTTGGGCCTAAACTGCCCATTAGTTTTATACTCCATGGGCTGCCTGTTCATGCTCTTTGCTATGTTGAAGCAGCTTGGTTTTATGTAGTACTACTTAGAGAAATTTATGGCACGCTAGATCTGTTCTATCTTTTTTAGATTGCAGTAATGTATTATCCAGCCTATTGCCAGTGGTAGGTACAGCCGGGGTTGTGGTTTTTTTAAGAGGTTTGATTATTATGTCAAACTTTCTTTGAGTGGTAGCTATTGCACCTCCCAAAGCATGCATCATTTAAAATGTCCTCCTCTTTTTTTTTTTTTTTTTCTTCAGTAAGTTTTAAAATTCTTTTTAAAGATGCTGTTCTGGCATCCCTGCTCAGGTCTGTTAAGCCTCAAGGTAAAAATCCCCAAGGCATGTTTTATGAGATGGTGAGGCATGGTCTGTCAGGTTTTTGAGTTCTTGCTGCTCTGTGACTCTCTCTGGGAGAGCAGTGCCCTTTCATCTCCAGAGGCTTTGACATTGGATAAATGAAAGGCAAATCTAATCAGCGAGAAAAACACTGGAAAACAATGAACTTCAGAAGTAGAGATAAATGGCCAGAAAGCCCCTCTGAATTACTGGCAGCGCAAGCTTGTTCTGTGCCATGCTGTGCTTCTCTCTTTCCCTCTGGTTCACCCAAATGACTAACAGCACTGGGACAGTAGCCAGCATGAGAACATATCCCTGTGTGCTCGTATCATCCTCCCATCTTCCTTATGTAAGAGGGGAGAGAGAAGACATAATCTGAACGTGGCTTTCCAGGCTGTCAGAACCAAAGGGACCAGCTATGCCATGCTTCTTGTTGGCAAAACACGCTTTGAGGGGCACAGGGGGAGACAAGGCTTTGTTTTCCTCAACTCTTCACCCTTCAACCCCCAAAAACTGAGATGTGGCCTTCTGGATTCGTGAATCTTGAATTTTGAAACAGTACTTTGCTGCTTCAAGTTGCTTTTTTAATGTTTGGGTTTTCTATCCTTAGACTGAAAAACAGACACAAGCATGATTGTATGCAAGGCAGTTGTGTGGGATGTACTGTGCAGTAACACTGCTACCGAGGAACAGAAACAGAGGAACTACGAATGGTGCAAAAAGTAACTCAGATTTCCTCCAGCTGCTGCTGTTGGTGTCCAAGAGCTTGATTATAAAGTGTCTTGTCCCTGATTTACATGTACAAATAAATGAGGAAAAGTTTCATCTTCGGCTCTGTAGTTCAGGCAAGCTGGTGTTCTCACACAGGAGAAAAGAAACCCCAACGTTTATATAAGGCAGTCTGCCTCAGGTGCTTGGAAGCTACTGAAGTTCAAAGAAGTTGAAATATTCATGCTAACCAAGGAAATCCAGCGTAAAGTGTTGTATGTCTGAAGGCGAGCAAATTTAGGAAGGGGGAGATGTTAGAGTGCTCTAACTTTGAGCTTCAGGTTCCTTCTTACGTGCTAGGTCACACAATGCCATGGATTCTTTTTTAATCATGGCAGTGTATAGAGTACCTGCACTCTTGTGAATTATTAGGAACCATATTTAAGGCTGTATTTTAATTATAGATGTGGTTTAATGTCATTTGTTTTGAAACTGACATTAGTGTTATGTTCAGTGGTAGTTTTTCTGCAGTTCATGCTCCTGATGCATGCTGCTGAAAACTGAGGCTTCTGGTGCTTACGAGTGTAATGAAAACTTTCATTTCAAAGTTTAATGCAGGAGGACACCCCTGGTAAAGGATTTCATTAAAATTGCTCAATGCAGTTTTTAACCATGAAAAAAAAAATGAAATCAGCTCTGTTTTCTGCATACTTCAAAAGAGCTAGATGATGATGTTGTTTAACTTTTAAATAACAAGCTTAATCTTGAAAGGAGACTTTGCAAAGAATGCTTGCTCTGCAGTCTTCCTCCCCACAGAATATTGGCAATGTTGACTTTTTAGTGGTGTTCCAGAATGAGACAAATCCTAACGCATCACTCCTGCAATAAATATATGTATGCTGGAGAAGATTTGAATTCATGTTTGCAGAGACTTGGGCTGAATTTAATTAAAAATGAACATCACTCCCATAGAATCTGATTCATTCTAACAGTGAAATCTGTCTTAGCCAAGGCAGCTCTCCTGCTCTGCCCCAGTGAGTTTTGGAAGGGGATTGTGAATAGGTGTTAGGGTTGGTTTTCCTGTATGTCTTGTGTCCTGAGGTGAACAGAACTTCTGTTTTCAGGACGGACTGGAATTATTGCACATAACTGACCTAAATAGCAAATTTGGTGGCATACTTACTCCCAAATAGGTCACTCTGAGGCTAAATCAGCATATCTAAACCAGAATAATTTTAAAAGCTGGAAATGTGGCATTTTTTATTAATATTGATAGTTCTATACCACAGTGCATTTATTTCCCTTTACTCCTCAAATACTGGTGTCCTAGTTAAGGAAGCTCAAAAGGAAAACAACAACAAATAATTTGGTCCTTTGTGATCTAATATGTTCATTCTGTTGCCAAATGTTGAAAAATAGGCTTATGCAACTGGGAGGGGGAGTGGCGGGGAAAGAAAGGGATATCTTCATGGCTTTAAAGAATTTTGTCTGCATAAAGTTGGCATGGTGGTTCTGGAACCCACACAATTACTTGCAGAGCAGTTCTGATCTGCCACTGTTTACTACTTGAATGTCAAACGCAGAAGGATGGGTGAAGAATGTGCAGTGAACAGCAAAGAGGACGTGATGAGGGCTTTCCTCGTTTGCCACTTCAAAAAAGCCCAGAATGCTGCACCCTTAACGTAACACCAGAGCAAGAGAGGCTTTATTTATAAGGTGTAACTCCAGTATAAGGTGTAACTCCAGTGGTGGAAGTTGCTGTCGTGAGGTTTCTGTTTGGGGTGTGGTGGCAAGATCCTGCTGTTGACAGTACTACCAGCTAAATTTAGTTTACTGTATTTCAGTGTGTGAAGCTGCTGTACATGGCTTATGGCATGGATCGTTTGGCTGGAGTAAAAAGCCTTATCGGTCCTCCATGTTCCAAGGCAGACAGTTAAAATGGGATTTCAACATCTGCCTCAAGTTCGGTATTGCAGAGCTTAAGCAGGGACGTGCTGCAGAATTTTATCTACTTGGAAATAGCGTGTATCACTGGGCGTGCTGAGACGGGTTATCTGACCCTGCAGAACTTCTCCCCCCGTGGCTTCAGGAGAGCAGGAAGTGTGTCGGCAGCTTCACGCGACAATTGTTTCCTGTGTTAGTGCTCGGTTCAGCTGGGTAAGTAGAGGCAGAGAGGCGATGAGAGGCAAGGGCTATAAATAATGCATGGCCGCCTCACTGTAAGCAGCCTCTGCATGGCTGTGCTATATGTGTGGAGAGGTAGAGATGTGCAGGCATGTCGCCGTGTTGCGTGTGCGCTGTCAACTGCTTCCCAGGCTGAGTTGCCGAGCTGCGCTGTAGTGACAGGTGTGTTCAGTGGGGGAGAAGCTGTTGTGTGGGGCTTGGGTGGCAGGGTGGATTTGCACCTCTACACTAAAGAACACTCCTGTTTAAAATAAGAGGAATATCCAAAAAGGGATCCTTGATTACTGGGCTATCAAATTGAAGAGTTTTCTCTTGTGGGCCTTGGTGTTTTCCCTTCCCTGATTCTGTCAGCTTTGTCTTCAAGTGTCCAGTGGAAATGTGTGTGGTGTTCCAAACGACCCTAGCCTGCTGTGAAAAAGAGGAGACCAAAGTATGATGTCAGTGTACATTATGTTTAAAAAGTGCTAAAAATAGCAAGAATAGCAAATTCAAGGAAGAAGAGCATGCTGCCCTGTTGCTCTTATTCCTTTCAGGTCAGTGCAGAATGCTCTCTTCATATCCTTATTTGCATTGTGAAACTAACAGAAAATAACAGATTTAAATTTAGTTTATACATGTAAGTAATGCAGGACCCTCTATAGCACTAGTCCACATCTTTCCTCAACTTGTGTGGAGACCTACCTGAAGCACCAGTGCAAAATTAGTTTTTTAGCTTTTTTTCCTCCAGAGTTACCTAGTTCTGACTGCCTCACGCTCTGGCTGTTTTTCCAGTACAGGTTTGGCAATTTGGCTCAGAGATCGGGTTGTGAAGAGTGAATCTGAACTATGGGAAGAGGACAAAGGGCTATGACTCTAGTACTATGATTTTTATTTCTGCTGAGGAAGAAAGGTCTTGAGTTCTGGCTGCACACACAAGCTTGGTGTTACAGACCATATTTTTATAAATAAATGCTATAGAATTAAAAAATTCCTGAACTTGATTGCAGTTCTGCAAATATATTTTCAAAAAAGGAAACCAAGATGATTGGTTAGGCATTGGAACTTGCTGCCCAGGGAGGTGGCGGTGTCATCGCCCCTTGGGGTGTTTAAGGAAAGGTTAGATGAGGTACATGGGGACATGGTTTAGTAAGGAATATAGGTGGTAAGGGGACAGTTGGATTAGATGATCTTGGAGGTCTTTTCCAACCTTTATGATTCAATGATTAGCTTGTGCAAGTGTCTTACAGGAATGGTGCTGAGGAAATGTTACTCAATGAGTAATAACTGAGAGTTACTGCTAGAGATGTATCTGCTTTTCCACCGTGCTTCATCCGCCTTTGAGCTACTGAAAGATAAATCAGCTGCAGAACTGCCTTTTCCTTCAGCACTGAAGATTCTGCTCATTAATTAAAGTGATGGATAATAAACCATATCTACTTGTGCCTATAGCTTCATTTTTATCTCCGATGCTGTCAGATGCTAAGGTCTGACTTTCTCATACAAGGCATGGTTAGCCAGGAGAAAGACTAAAGTACAGATTCTGACTTCATTGTGGAATGGAGACTTTGCAGAGCTTGATAATACAAAATATGGCCTTCAACCTGTAAAGAAGGCTTGAAGCAACTAGTGTCAGTGTTAAATTAGCCCTACATTGCGTTTGTCTTGGCTTGCCCACTAGACAATTGACCTGTTTTATATGTGTTTTTAGATGCTATAATGAGCTCTTTGCAGAGTTCATCATTGCAGGGTGTTTTATTACCAAACCTCAGTTTTCTCTGGAGGCATTAGAAAATCACAAAATTGTTTAGGTTGGAAAAAGACCATTGGGATCATCAAGTCCAACCGTTAACCAAACTGCTGCCAAGTCCACCACTAAACCATGTCCCTAAGCACCACATCTACACATCTTTTAAACACCTCCAGGGATGGAGACTCAACCACTTCCCTGGGCAGCCTGTTCCAGTGATTGACAACCCTTTCGGTGAAGAAGTTCTTCATAATATCCAATCTAAGCCTGCCCTGGTGCAAGTTGAGGCCATTTCCTCTTGAAGGACAGGCTTTTCTAATGCTTGCTAGTCAGAACCAGCTCAGAATACCTTTTCCTAAAGCCTTGATTACAGAGCAGTGCCAACAGCAAGGGTGGGGAAAAATCACATGCAAGGATACAGTAGTTTTATTTTGTTTGGGATGTTACTTGCTTACAGTACTGCCAATTTATACTTTAGAGTCACTTGATACGGTATCTCCTCTCTAAGTGTCTGTGTAGTCTCCTGAGCAATCCATGTCCCACTACTGGAGGAAGACTATAGAGGACTTTATTGTAATTTCCATGACATCTGAATTTCTAGATAAGTTAGTTTTGCTTTTACCTTTGGCTATTGGTTATCACCTTTGGTAATTCTACAGAGAGTTATGTGCAACAAACACGCTATTTGTGTTACAGCTGTTAAGAAAGAGAGAAACTCCCAACCCTGTAGTCTTAGTCCATGTGTTTGAACGTAGCATCGTGATTCTGGCTGCCATGTTTATGTGTGTGCTGGGGACAGGTTGGAGGTCAGGGATATACTGGTGGCTGAGAGGGTGACCATGCAGGAGTTGGTTTGTTTCTTATGCCAGTAGCACCTGGAGGCTTGAAAGTGGGTCTCCCTACTGGTATGACCTAAAAATGAGTTTAGTATAATGCCACCATCAGTAGCATTTTTTAAAAAGAGCCTTTAACCAAATCCAAGGCTCTGCAAAAAAACCTTGGGTTTTTTGAGGGTAAGAACTACCCAGGTTTCTTCTCATTTGTGAGACTGAGAATTGCCATTAGCCTGTTTGCAACAGTTGGCTCAACATCTAATGAAGAACAAAGAATCCAGAAATATTTTCTCATTTTTCAGGGGTTTTTTTTTTTTGTATTTGGTTTTTTGTTTGATTGGTTTTATGGGGTGAAGTGGTGGTGGTGTGTGTGTTGAGCTTATCCTTACTGACAGGAAGTGTGATGGCTCTAAGTTTAGTACAAGGAAACCATTTTTTCCTCTTAATACCATAAAATGACAATATTGAAATAATGCTTTCTCTAAAAATAGATCCCTAAAAATAAACCCACAGCTTCCTTTTGGCGGTGACTACAAGTATTCGAACATAAACAAACCCCTGGTTTCCATGTGGAACTCGACTTCCTTTTTTGTGTGTGTGAAATCTTCACTGTTTGGGATCTCTGTTCTCCAGTTGTATCTCGTCATTCTTGCTGTGGGTAGTTTCTTGTCATCTTGAGTCTGAAAGCAGAAGGTTGGGCAAAAGCAAACTTGAAGCCAGTTTTGTTTCTCTCTTGATGGTAGCATTTCAAAGTGTTCTGCCTTCGACGTTCCCCACAAAACCTATTATTTTGCGTCTTTTGTTGTTAGAGGTTAGTCAGTGTTTTAGAAATGAACTTCTGAGTAGGTTAGGTGTAGTCTCTCTTGATGGTTTGGGAAGGAAGCTTTGTGTTTAGGTACAACTTGCTTAGTTTTCTATGTCAGAGTAGTTCAGCTGATTCCAAAGTGGTGTAATTGGTGACTTCAAGCTTTTATCTTAATTTCTGTTCTGAAGAAACTACAGCTTCACTGTTTTAATTCTTTGCTTTTTCCTTGCTAAAGTATAGGGTCTGTGGTCCTTGTTTTGGACTTGCTGCCTTCAGTTAATAATAGAGTAGTTACTGAAGTATTGCAGCCAGGAGTGAGAACGGAAAACTAGGTATCGCCCACACATTTGGAGTAGCTTTCAAGTAATGTCTTTGGAAGCCTCTAAATCAGTTCTGTTATTGTTGAAGCTGAATTTGTGCAGCTCTTGCATAAATACAGGAAAGCATTGCTGTGGCTTACAGCTAGAAGCTCCGTGAGGTGCTGCAGATGTTCCCTTCTAAAGTATGTTCAATCCAGGAGGATCCCAAAGTGGTTTTGGTAATCTCCAGGGGCAGTGGGGTGGGAATGAGCAGGGGGAACTGTTACTTTGCGCCTAATGATGCTCAGGGGAGCTAAGTGTCTGTGGTGAGCAGGTCCCATGAGATGGGGTTGCAGGAACTGACATATTACACATTCCTTCAGTATGTATAAGGTGATAATTGAATAGATGTAACACTGTGAGCCTTTCCAAGCAAAGTCTAGCAGGGAAGAAAAATGGAGAGGGATTATTAGTAAAAACTAATTTTAGGGATGTTTGGTTTCCTTAGGCTTCTTATGCAGTCAGTGGAGAAGGAGGAAGGTCTCCAGGGAGAAGAGAGAATGAGTTCTAGAGACCAGTTTTAAGCCCCGAGCCAGAAGAGCTATATTCATGATTGTTTGTATTATAAAACATTTGGGTCAGAAGGCCTTGCTGAGTTACTATGAAATTGTGGTATGAAAAGATTCCATCTCACTGTGGAATTAATCTATATGATGCAGCCGTGTAGGAGAACCTAGGTCAGAAACTGAGGATCTAGCACAACCCTGTACTTCAAACAAACAAAGCCCCACAGCCCTGGCCATGTAGGCCTGGGAAGACTCAGACAAGTCAGCGTCTTTTGGAGGTCTCACTGGCAAGTCCGAAATCTATAGTAAATGATGAAAGGTCTTTGCTGATGGGCTGCTCATCACAAAGTCTGCTTGCTGCCAGTATAGCAGCTTGTCTTGGTAAAAAAAAAATAGTCTAACAGGAGTCATAGAAGAAAAAGGGATGTTTCTCAGTTTTTGCAAGACTGTTACCTGTTTTGCAATGTTTACAGTTTAATTGTTTTTAATCAAGTTGGTTTAAGGCTGTTAATATTGCTTGCTCCACCAAATGGAGATTTGTATGTCTGAATTGTAAGTAGCTTAATGCTCTGGCTAATTACTGTCCCATAACTCCAGGTTGCATCTTAAGCCTTGTCCTTGCAGGGATCTCATCAGTGGGAACATCCCAGAGTGACTATCACTAAGGTAACAGTGTTGGTATCACTCTCTATGTAATATTGCTACCAGTACCTGATCTTTAAAGGAGTGCTTTTCTTCCTGGAGGAACAAACACGCTCGTATTCTGGTAATGACTTCTGATAGTACCAAATATTTCCAAATGACAGGTGATGAATGTAACTTTTTGACAAATTCTCACTTTGGAGATCTTGATGCTAAACCTGGGATACTGAGTTTTGCGTTGATGATGTTCCCTCTCAACTCCCATCATGAAGGGTAAAGGAGCACAGCTTCTGCTTCATTTACCTCCACGTTTCCCCCTCCTCATACACGTTCCCTAGTGCTGTGTTTTCAGTTAAGTTGTTACAGATTTGCATAGGGAGACACAAGCTTTTTCTGCATGCTGTATAACCCTTGGTTCAGAGCTAAGGGGAAGATATCAGGGACAAGCTGTGCCCTGGAGTCTTGCTGGCCTCTGAGCTGCTTGTACCAGAGGCTTTTGGCTGCATTGCCTGTGGAGGAGAGGTGGATGAAGAATGCCCTGTGAATGCTGCTGTGCCAGTGTGTTCTCCTGCCCATCACCATAGTAGGTAATTATGGTGCTTACCTATGGCCTTGCCTGTTGGGTTTGTGAATCTGTGATGTACTTCCAAGCCTCTGCTGAGTTCTGTCTTTTCTTAGCTTGAGTTAATGTGCATCTGGATTAGTGTTTGAAAGAAAACAAAAAGGAGAAGCCAGAAAACCCATCACCTTTCACCCTTTGGACTGTGCCGAATTTAAAAGCTGTCATTTTGAAGTGAAAATATATAGCTTTAAAGAAAAAGAAAATCTTTTAATTTCTCTGTTCCCTTAAAGTTTCTGAAGCTAGCTTGTTTACCAGTCTGAACATTTGCTCAGCTCTTGGCTGTGGCTGAGGGCACCGTGTGTTTCTTGGCTGCAGAGGGAGGCGTCTCTGCTGAGGAGGTCTTTGATGTTCAAATAGAAAGGAGGATTAGAAATTGAAGCAAGGTTAGTTCCGAGGTGAGGAGGGACCTGGTTGCTTTAAGCAATCAGTTTCAATATTTCCAGCATAAGTATAGCTGTTTAGTTAAGCCTTATGCAGGCATTGGTGGGATGTGATGATTATTGAACTGTTTAAAAACAAATCCTAAAGGAGAAATGTTACACTGCCTTTGCATTAGCATGTCTGCAGCAGGTGTAATTTAACATTGTCAGCTCAGTTCAAACAGACTGGGAATTTGGCTGCCTGTACGGTGTGGGCTGTTTAGTTATTTTAATTGTCTTCTGTTGAAGTCCTAAATAGTAATTTCTTATCTGAATAGAGCTATAGGGAATGGGATGAGGGTAAACAGGAAAAAGACATAATTACATTGGTTTAAATTCGCAGCACAGGTCACACCAAAAGATGTCCTTGTGTAAACAGGGCTTGTGTTTGTCCATACAGCTGGGTTCAGCTGTGTCCATTGCTGACACCCTTTGTCAGCAACAGATCATTTCTGTAGTATAGCCAAGGCTTTAAAACAAAGACGGTAATCAGTCTTGTTGCATAGCTTGGTGACAGAGGTGGCATTATACTGATAGACAAAGCAAAGTGGGTTTTTAGCCCTCTTGCCAAGAGGCAAGAATATTGGTTAGTACAAGTATTTTTCTGTACTTTTGTTGCCAGCTGCTAGAGATTTACATTGCACCCACGTCATACTTTCACCCATCTTGAAACACAGTTTTCTTTTTTTTAAATTAAAAAAAATTAAAGACAAAACACCTTAGCAGAACTTTTTTATTTAAGGTACCTCTGGCTTTTTTGAATTGCTGTTTATAGTTTTGTACTGTTGTGGCACAAGTAACACATGCTTAAAAGTGAGTTTTCATATTTGGGAGACTTCTAGTTCTTTGTTATGTGTGCAGCTCTTAGGTGGGGAGTAGCAGAAGACTTATTTCCTGAGGGAGGGAGCTCTCCCACAGCATTATTTGTGGTGGTATTCAAAGAATAAAGCTGCATTTTATTGCTGCCAGGGGAAGAATCAAAAGCACGATGACGGATTTTTGCTCTTTGTAGTACATGTGCTGTAGTTGTATGCCACTCCTTCGAAACTGCTCTTCAGTGTGCCACACTGAAGAGTATGGAGACAAAAAAAAAAAGGAAACAACTTAAAACACTGTAGGCCAGGGCTGCGTAACAGAGGTTGCAGCAGGAACTGGAGAAAAAAAGTCTTCCACTGGATCTTGTGGTTTGATATGTAAAGTTACATTTGGCCTTACTCCTCTGGTATTATAATAGGAGACATTGCAGTGCAATCATGGACCGTAAAAGTGCTTAAAAATCATACTCAGGGAATGAAGAAAGCCATGTGTTTCATCCTGTTTCGTTGTATTTGTGAAGATTAAAAATTCCAACTGAAAAGTATTTCAGAAAGCACAAGATCTTGCTAAGTGCTTGGTCTACGCTGCTGTTGACGTGTTGTCTGTCTTGTGTCTTTGGCAAAGGCCAGGCATTGACTCTACAGCATATGCTGTAGCTACCGTAACTAGGAGGGTGTCATACACCATCTTCCCAGAGGTCATAACCTCCACTGTTTCCTTAGTGTTACTAGTACTGGAAATACAACAGGGGTATTCATGTGAAAGAGTGTTAAGGACTCGTTTTAAGGACTCATGTTAAGGACTGAGTGACAGGACCTTGTAGGGAGGTTGTGCTGGGCAATGGCGGCTTTTGCTTCGGGAGTCATGAACTGTGCTGCCTTGGCTTTGGTTTTATGTATGTACATAAAGCATATAAACTGGTTGTACTTTCAAGTTTTCCAAAGGAAAACACCAAATAAGCCATAATGAGCACTTACTGTGGGTTCCACATAGCTCTAGAAGCCTTTCCCTCTAGCGTTGCTGTCACACTGACTGACTCTTCCATATTTTTGTTGGAGCACAGGTCTGTTGAACGCAGCCCAGAGAACTTGCATGGATATTTATTTACACTGGAATGTCTTGGGGTTTTTTGGTGGGTTTTGTAATTACTATTATTGTCATTGTTATTATAGTAGAAACCCTACTTTCGGCAGATAATGTCCTTTCTGCCTGATGCTTTTTGTTCTTTGACTATAAGGGATATTCCAGTCAGCATTTTCTTACCATTTATCGACATCATCTCTGCAGTGATTTCCCACGGCGAGTGAAGCAAACCCATTGCTTTATTAAAACCTGTATTGTCTCTTAGAAAAATGCTTTGCTCTTAATAAAAAATAGCAAACACATGCATAGCCTTAGTGCATTTAAGTCAATTGAAGATGATTGCAAGACTCAAATATCCCTTTATTGTTTGGTGTGGGAACAATGTAATTTTAGAATTTCAGTACACAACTTCAAAACAACTGATGAAAGTTTCTGGTGAACTAGAGAGAGTATTGTTGAGATGTTGTTCTCCTTTGTCACTCTTCCTTGTTTTTCATCTTGTTCCTCTGTTCTCTGTGAATTTTATACAGAACAGTATTGAGCAATGAGAATAGTCTTTATCTCTGCTTATGAGAATAACTGTGTGTTTATATGTATATTCCTTGTAACAGTTCAGAAATGACTTCTTACAGTAGTGTCTTGCTAACAAAAAAAACTTCAATAAAATTGCAGTTGATTCTAGAACTAACACATTATAAAATGTGATTTTAACTTTTACAGTTGTCTCTGTGGTAGAGGCATCGATTCAGTACGTGTCAATTATGTTAAAATCTTAACTAAATTCTTTATATAACAGGGATTCCTTTAAAAACAAATCAAAACCCTCAGAACATACAACTTGTAAAAACAAAGCTACTTTCAACTGGATTTTTTTTTTCCTCTCCATGGGGCTTGAAGATTTTAAGAAAGGATTTGTGCTTTTTTTTCCTTTTTTTTTTTTTTTTGAGATGAGAGTAGAATTTGGATTTGCTTGGCTGCTTTATTTAGGTTCACACTCAGAGTTAACAGTTCTGGTACTTTAGATATTTTTAGATTAACACGCCTTGCTGAGTACTGCTCGGTTGCTTATTACTCTTCATATCACATTCCAAACACGCAGTTGGAGCAGCAGCATGTATGTAAGCATTACACCTGAAATTACACATCCTCCTTTTTAATTTAATGGTGTCAGCACTCTTTCATCCCTCTTTTGTTTTCATTGTGATGAGAACTGTACTGTACCGGGCAGCTTCTGGCACCGTAAACAGACTGAATATACCCAGCTTTCAGAAATGACTGCTGAGAATAGCCTATGAATAAGTTTTGCCTGATACTACAAGGGGAAGAAAAATACTAGCTAAAGTAACAAAAGGATTGAACTAATTGAGTAACAAAAATTTGAGCGTTTTAAGGGATGTGGGAGGATGGGATTATTAACGGTCACATTAGAGAAAAACACCGCGCCGTCTGTTCCTCTTGCAGCTTATGGCTCTGTGTTTGTAATAGAGGCCACTTATCCTGAGGCCTGTGTAGGCTTGCATCGGAGAGGGAAAAAAGGAAGAAAACTCTCCTTCCCCATCCTTCCAGTGGCAAGCTGCTTTGCTTAAGCCAGCAGAACCTGATGTCTCGAGTTTTGGGGTACTTCATGGCAAGAGCGGCATCTCTGCCCAGAGGGTTGGCTGGTGTCATCTCCATCAGAGTTCAGAAGCTTTTACAGACTGTCACTGGACATTGATTATGAATTTCTGGGTTTTTTCGTCTCTTGGTGCCTTAGATGTTGTGTTTGTACTTCCAGAATCATAGCATCTGCAGTCTGTAAAAGTGTCAGTGACAAAATGAAACAATTGTCTCTCTTGCAGTGAGAGCTGACAGAAAGTGTAACCCTTTGAGCAGTTTGTGCAATCCCAGAAGTCTGAAATGGCACTGAAGCTTTTTTGTTTCTCCTCCTTGGATCTAAGCAGTGCCTGCTCCAAAACTGCCTCTCATCCTTAATAGCGTTCGACCCCTCTTCCTTGCCCACCATCCTTGTACTGCTGTGTGGTGGTGCTTTGTCATGTAGCTCTACAACTCTACTTTGTGAAAGGGTATTTTTAATAGAATAGGACAGGAAACTCAAGAATTCTATGTTGCAGTGTTGTGTTTGTTTTTTTTGATGGTTTGTTTTTTGTTTTGGTTTGGGTTTTTTAATAGACTAATAAATAAGTGAAGTACTGGGATGTAGTTCACCCAGCTGTATCTTAGAGATTTCATGAGAGGCAGAGTTGCTGTTACTGGAATTTGTTGCCAATAGGCATCTCGAATGATGGTGACTATATGTAGCACTAGGTGGTATGAACCCCCATATCTCAATGTTGGGGTTTTTCCACATTTTTATCACTTTATCTTGGATAGTTTTCTAATTCACTGAGAAGAGGTGAGTTCTCAGTGCTTTGCTGCTGCAAGGTTTTTTTTTTTTCTATAAATGGGATAACTTTTTCTTCTTCCATATAATACCTGCTTTTGACCCTTGAAACAGAGATAGGGTGATAACTGTTACCCCTCACTTCCACTCAGTCGGGTACGCTGGCCAGTCATGAAGCAGTACAGAAAACTTCTTGCTCTGTCTTTGCTGCTGTTACTTGCTAACTAAAGGGCTCAGCTGAAGTTTGTTGAACTCTTATCTTTTTTTTCTGATCATAAAGTATTGCATAACTTCATTGAGGAAAATGAATCCCTTTCACTTCTTAGTTTGTCAGACCTTAGTGCTTTTCTTCCTGCTCTCCATCTGTGGTTTTAGCACTGAGGCAAAGCAAGATCATGGTGTAACTTGCAGCGATAATGTAAACTGTGTTAGATCAGCTACGTATGCTGACACTGACTTCTGTGCTTAAAAACATGTATCTTGTGCTAGTAGGGATGAAGGAAATGCTCTTGTTTTATTACAGTATTAATGTATTGGTGTACCTCTTGACTTTCAGGTTGCATCACAGCGCATAAGTTCAGTGGACCTTTCATGCTGCAGCCTGGAGCACCTGCCTGCCAACCTGTTTTATAGCCAAGACCTCACTCATCTCAATTTAAAGCAGAACTTCCTGAGGCTAAACCCTAGCCCATCCACAAGCAGAGCACTTAATGAATTACAAAGGTAAAGTGATATGGTTCTACTGTCTTTCCCAGCTCTTGAAGCCAAATGACCACTGGTATGTGGGAACTTTTCTTTAAAAAATCACTACTTCCTCATGTGGAGGATTGGGCCTGGCTATAACACTACAGAAATTAGTTAATTCTGCGTGTTAGAAACAGACTTGCTTTCATAAGAATGTTAATGCTTTTCCTGTAAATAGAAGGATTTTTTCAGTCCAAAATGCTGTCCTCAGGACATGTTGGTTTTATCTACTTGCTGAGGCCAGACTGTAGTTCCTCAATGTTTGATTCACGCGAGTTGAGTATGAGTGGGGGCAGATCCTAGGTAGGAACAGGACTGCGTGTGACCTGACTTACAGGTTTTTTTGTTGCCCTCCCAAGTAAAGAAACCCCTGACTTAATCAATTCAGCTTGATTCCTGTCCTCTTTCTACTTTGCTCAACCCTAATTCTTCTTTCCTAGTAACTGTGACCTTCCGGTTGTTCTTTCCACTGCATCTCATCTGAGAATGTAACAAATGGATAGACAGCAGCACGATTGGTGATCTGAAAGATTTAATGTATGTGTCCCAGAACTGTGGAATCAGCAGGCTTTCTTTGTTCAGCAAGATGAATGTTTCCATACTGAATATAAAACCGTGATTTTAATTTCAGTGGTAACTGAATTGAAGAGTGCTTCAGGATTGTTTTTGTGGATGGTCCTGTTCAAATGAAACGTTTTAAACTACATTTCTAAATCCCTTCCCCTTTGAAAAATAACTGAAAAATACAAGATGGATTATGCGGGCTGTTGTATTTTTATATAATTCCAATTTTGCTCTGGAAAAACAAAAAAATTGGCATAATGGAAGACGAATGAACCCAGCAGGTCTGCTTCACAAACAAAGCAGGCAATGATTCCAAGAGCTTGTGAACACAGTCTGGAGAGGAATGCTGGATTAAATGTTCTGTGAATGTCAGTGTAGGGCTCCAGATAGCAAGCGGAATTTTGGCGTAAGTTAGGTGATGAGCACAGATAATTTTTCCTTTTTAAATATCAGAAACTGCACAGGAGATACTTGAGTACATTTTGTCTGTCTATGTATAGCTAATTCTGTCAGGGATTAGAAAGTGTTTATGAATAATGTGGTGGGCAGTGTTCATCGTTCAATGTTCTTTTGGTGCTGCAGCTGTAGGAACGGGTGAAGTCTTGCTGGAAGTTGATGAACTGGTAAAAATATTTCCCACTGATGTGGACCGTAACATGCAAGAGTGAAAGATTTCAGGAGACCAAATAAAACTCTCCTGTTTTCTGAGAGTCTGCATCAGGAAAAGCTGGAGAAGCTGCATAACCCAAAGTGGTTCAAAACTGATTGTCTCGTCCTTCTGAGCGCTGATCCTATTCTGTCAGTGAATGATCATCTGCTCTGCCTCCATTGCTTTGATCTTGCCAAGGCAGCGTGGGAAGGTCTGGGAACTTCTGGGGGGAAGCACGTTATTAGGAAGGTTACACGGCATGTTTCAGGGGGCTGGAGCTGGTGCCTCACGAGCCCCTGCCCCTTGGCACTGACCTTCCCTCAGCCATGGCTGGCACCCTTCAGCCTTATCTTCACGCAGGACAGGTGGCATTGCCCAGCAGCAGGTAGCTGGCAGGACGCTGCCGTGGCTGCAGGTGGAAAGGGCCGTGTGAGGGGGCACTTAGTGCTGAGGGGCAGGAAGAGCTATGCCCCGCATCTGTTACCGTGTGCCTCCCAGCAGCGGCAAAAGCACAAGCCTGGCCCTGGAGTGCTCTCCCAAGCCAAGCTCCTTTCAGTCTGAAGAAGCAGCACGGTGCTGACTTCTCCTTACGGTGGGAGAACTTGAGTTTTACTTCTGCTGCCAAAACAACCTGAGCCAGCTCGACTGCTACTCTAGGTCCGATTTTCTGCAGAGAGCAAATATAGAAATATCTAGCAAGAAGGGAACACAGAGTCTTTTTGAAACGAGTGGTGAATCCCTGTATGCAAGCATGTGCAAAGTAAGGGAAACTCAGTCATTCCTGGGAACACAGGTTGTTTGACCATTTTTTTTCTTTTTAATCTAATTTCATAAACCCATTTTCAGATCTCTTGAGGGTTACGTAAGGTAAAACTTGACTGGATAAACCAAAGGGGGTTTTGTTGGGTTGGTTTTGGGGTTGTTTATGGTTCATCCATGTTTTTTCAAACCACTGCAAAGCAAGTACAAAATTTCTGCTGTTCTGATTTGGTGCTGTTGGCTTCTATACCAAATTCTCAATTGCTAAATTGCAACCACACACAGGGTACAGCACCAGTGAATCAAGCCCAGAAGTATTTAAGGTTCCAAAATAACCATGTGCTTGGATGTTGTGAACAAAATGCATTGGCATTTAGATATCTACCCTTCCTGGTACAATTTTCAATTAAAATCTGGTTAGCAAGCCAGTCTAGGAAAACTTGTGTTGCTTATAAGCAGCTCTCTGTGCTAGTTGTTCCTCTTAATAAATCACTTCAGGCGGTAATTTAACAAAAGCTCATGAATGCTGGATTTCAAAACAAGAGTATGTCAAAGGCAGAAGAAAATACCAACTTTTCAGCTACCCGCTGAGTAGACTTACAAGCAGCTGGGTTATAGTAACAAGATGCTGACATATGCACTGACTTGTCAGGTACAGTCAGGAGTGGATTGGGGAAAAAACCCAAGAATTCTTACTTGTGTTTATGCAGTTACTTCTTCCAGTTGTTACAGTAATGTTGTTTATTGAGCTTCTGAATAAAGTATTTAGTCCTGCTCATGGCATAAGCGAAAAATCTCCATCTCAGGATCTCAATGGCCCGTAGCGTGTGAAGGTTTACAGAGGTGTAGATGCATTTGTTTTCCCAGTAGCTACACTTGCTCTTGCTTTACTGTCCACTTTAAGTTCTTTTGCTGTAGATACTCTGCAGCTGTGAGCTTCTGCAACTGAACTGCCCAAATGTTGAAAAGTACGTACAGCTACCTGTATTTTTCTCCTGCTTTTTCTGGGGAGTACCTGTTTCCAGGGAATTTGTATTCCATATTACATATTAAAGTAGGCAGTCTGAAAATTCATCTGTGTTGGAAAAACATACAGCAAATGTTGGTGTTTATTCTCACAGAAGCTTTATTTTAAATGCCGGGAAAGAATGTTTTCCTTTTGGGGGAGAGATGCGATACCCCCCTTGAAAGATTGCCCAGCTGTTGCAGTATTACAAGTGACTGACAGGTCTTGTGATAATAGCCCATCAAGTCAGAATTGGCTTTGAAGCCCTCAGTGTTTAAGCTCTTGTATAGTGCAAATGGAGCAGTTGAAGACATTCTGTTGTCTTAAGTTGTCAGGAATTTTATTGCTTACACTTGGGAGATTTTTTTTTCTTTAAAAACCATAAATTTGAGATTTGTATGTACACTGTGTTCCAAACCTCACTTTCTCCATACCTACAGTGCAGCCACTCAGCTTCTGTTCTGCGATGCAAGCATGAGTTGAGGTTTACTAGTCTGGTGGAGTACCATTGCTCTAGGTTTGAAGCAGATGAATAACCCACAGTCTTTATTCACTGTTGCTCCGCTCCACTGGGCTAAGTGTGCTTTGTATTTATACATAATTGTTTCAGTACTGTTGGAAAAAACTGTTGGCATCAAGAATACTGCTTGCTTGTTAATACTGAAAAGTAAGTTGCCAGTATGTGAATTTTTAATATAAGCCTGTTGCAGATTTAAAGAGGAAGAAAGAAAGGAGGGATGTAATAAGCCACAAAGTTTGTTTTAATGATAAACAAAACGCTGCTTGCCAAATTTATGTGAAGAATAAGTTATTATTCAGGTTGTGGTTGTTAATTATTAACAGTGATTACATGGATTTTTATCTTAAGATCCATTGGTATCTGTTCTTTCCCAGAGCCTCTTTAGAAATCAAATGTGTTCTGGAGCATCTCAGCTGAAACTTCTGGGCTAGTGGCAGTAACTCGAAGGTGCATCTCTAAGATACAAGAAGGCTAAAGGACTCTGTTTCTGAAATTCCTTGCTACTTCCAACTGTAGGACAGCTCTAGCTTGTCCCTAGAGATTGAGGAGCAGAGAAGAAAGTCTGCAGCCTCACACTTGGTTTATCTCAAGAGTGCATTAAAGTGCTCCTTGTGATGAATGCTTTTGGTGTCTGAAGCTGAGGCTAGCAAAGAAAGTCAGAGGCATTAATGGCATGACAAATAGACATCTCCCTCCTTGCCAAGTGTCCTGGTTCTGGTCAGGCCAGAGTCAACCTCCCCAAGCAGCCAGCACAGGTGAGCTGAGTCAGCCCGGGCTGTTTCCACACCACCTGACACAACTCCCCAATAAAAGGGGCTGTGAGGGGAGGGGTGCTCCTGGGTGCCTCCAGGACAGTCCTGATGTGGCCAGGGCATCGGGTTGGTCCTCAGTCATGCATCACACTGTTACTGTCGGGTCGGTAAGGTGCTCTGTGTTATCACTGGGTCTAAATGAAATTTGCCATGGGCTGTTATTGTTCCCCTTTCACGGTGCTTTGTCAGTATCCTGCCCTTATCCCAACCCACAGACGCTCTGTCGGTTTCTCCTCTGGGAGTGAGGATCCACTGCTTGGGGCTGAACCACATGAGGCATCACTGGTTTTTCTTTTTTTTCTTGGGTTAGTTGTTTGGTTTTTTTTTTGGTGGGGGAAGCGGGTAGTAACATGGGGGGTTGGGTGGTGGGGGTTTTGTCCCTGCCCCCCCCCCTTTTTTTTTTTTAAAGTATGTTCTTCTGAAAAACAGTTTGCTTTTAAATTTGCACATTTATTGAAGTGATTTAAATGAATCCAGCCAATGTGGGGAGTATACTACCACAAGGAACAGAGTGTCATTGCATGGTCTGTGCTGGGGGAAGATGCTGGGAGCTTTCTCTTACACTCTGATGGTCTCAGAGTTAGGGAGCCATACTTTTATCCTCGTTTCTCCTCTAACTTGAAGTCAAAGTGTAGCCATCTAAAGCAGTAAGGCAAGAAGAAGTTGGCATGATATTGACAACCAGAGGTCTACTAGTACTAAATTTCATCCAGTGTTTGTGTATTCTGGTGCTACATTTATTTTTCTCAGCTCTGTAGCCTTGGAATATTTTTTTCTATTTATTATACTAAAGAAGGCACTTGGAAATGTTGTTTATGTAACTTCATTACTTCTGGTTTATTCGGATTGTAAATAAATTGAAGGAAAAGTTTGGGGTGTTTTAGTGCATTTTCCAAATCCACATCACTGGTGGTGTTTTACATAGCTCCTGTGCACCTTTCTGAACTCCAGAAAGTACCCATGTGGAATACTCAGCAAAAATCAGCAACATTTGATTAGAGAAAAATACATGGCAAAATCAAGTCACTACAAGTGACTATGTAGGGAAGAGTGTAAAGTTGGTTTAAGGCCTGAAGCACATGGGATTTTTTGATTATTTAAATTGGGAGAGTGAATTCTTCAATAGTGGTAGAAGAAAAATAGATGGCACTAAGAAATATACTATAAAATAGCATTTTTAAAATCAATGTAGCCTAAAAGTAAAATATGTAGTTCTTCGTTTGATTTGGTTTTGTGGAACTATTAGGCTAAGTACAACAGTATCTCTTAACAAATAATGATTTAAAAAGTAGTGAACATATTTATGGAATTCAGTTACTGTGCATCAGCCTACTCTGATTTACTTGTCTATTGCTTTCTGATATGGCTTCCAAAGCAACGGTTTTCTTTTCATATACATGTTTCAGTTTGGAAGCCCACCCCTCGCTAATGCTTTTGTATTTCAAATATAAATTCCCAATGTAGAGAAAGAGGATTTTTAAACTCTTTTTTGTTGTTGTTGTTTGGTTGGGGTTTTTTTGTTTTTTCCTGGGAATTTTGTTCTTCTGAGGATATTCTTTCCCCCTAATGAGACTGTTTGGGTGAGGTATGTGCAGACATGGAGAACTGCCACGTACAGTAATGTAGATTCAGATAGTTTCCACTAACAAAGCATACATCTTGTTTTTCTTTATGGTCTTTTTTGTTTTGTTGCATAGTTGGTAAGACTTACTGTTGTCTTAAGTTTGAAGATAGCCTGAATTTGACTTAATATTTGTAATAATTTGTAGTGACGGGAGAATGGCTAATGGCTTTAAACTGAAAGAGGGTTGAATTAGATTAGATATAAGGAAGAAATTCTCCACTCTGAGGGTGACAAGACACTGGCCCAGGTTTCCCAGAGCAGCTGTGGCTGCCTCCTCCCTGGCAGTGCCCAAGTCCAGGTTGGATGGGGTTTTGGGCAACCTGGGCTAGTGGAGGGTGTCCCTGCACATGGCAGGGGGGCTAGAACTATATGGTCTTTGAGGTCCCTTCCAGCCCAAACCAGTCTGTGATTCTGTGGTTTGTATATTTTGAAAAGTAACTGCCTAGATTTAAAGTTACTCCTTTCTGTGCTGTGCAATCTGGTTTTTTTTTTTCTAATACAATCTACCAATTAATTTTGGCATATAGACTCAAGACTGTATGCCAGAATTGTTGTGCCTTTTATAGTTTTAAATGTGAGTAGAGGGCAGAAATAGCAGGATGACTGTTCCTGGTGTGTTGGCATAAAGGATAGTGAAAATACCAAATTGTAACTATCAGTCTGCTTTTTTCTTTCTTTTTCTTCTTCCCCAGTGGGGCTTAAGAAATAGGAAGGAAATAAAAATTCAGATAAATCTTGCTTTCATTTATTCATTCAGCTAATGGAGAAGTTGATAAATATGGGTGAATTAGTTCAAGTTTCTTCTGACCTGACTAGAATCAGTTTTCATCCTTAAACTAAGTGACCCTCTTTCCTGAGGTGTTTTTACGTGTGTGTGTGTGTGTGTTTGTGTGTGGTGTGACATGACCTACTCGCTTTCTGGAGGAACAGGAGTCTTGTCCAAAGGCACCAACAGAGTCCCTCCTTCCTTCTCCCTCCATTACTACTGAAAACCTATCTGTGCCCAAGCTGGGGAGGGCTGCATTGACCTCAGTTAGGCTCTGCCTTCACCTGCAGCATCAAAACGAGTCTCCATGAATATTGTAAAAACAGACCATTCAGTTACAGAGACAAATTTTAACAGGGCAAGAGGACTGGAATACATAATTTTATTGTCTAATTGAAGGCTTTTCAATCACACCTATCTGGAAAGGGAAATGTGATGACAGTATTTTTGGCACAGGGCTAGCAGCTCCCTTAGGCCACAGGGCTATAGGTGGGTGAGTGCAATGCAGCTGCAAAAAGGGCAGCAAATCGGACCATTTATTTTCCAAGGAGGAAATCTGGTGCATCAGGTTTACATGGAAATTCTCTTCATAATTACAGTAGTGGCCTAGGCAGCAGGCATTCATGAAGGTGGCAGGTTGTCGCTAAGTTCCCACAGTTTCTGCAGTGCATCAGTCTGCTCGGAAATGGTGCTTGGAGCAGAGGGAGAGCTGTGCTGCTGCTTGAAGTGATGATACTCAACTGCAACACAGCATAGTCATGAAACAGCCCAAATACTGGAGGAAGGATTGGGCAAGTGATTGTTTTCTTAGCTTATGAGTCCCTCATTAAGCCACGTCTTCTGTTTTAGGTGTAGTAAAATACTGCTTTTAAATTGCTTTTTGGAAAAGTAGGGCAAGACTGGTTTTGTCAGATGAGTCTGTTACGACTGCATTTCAGTGGTGGTATACTACATACTCCCACACAGCCCCTCAAACATAGTGGAACACAAATGCTCTACTGTGTAATGGAAATTGCTGTGCACATCGGGTAGATCTGAATCTGAAATTAGCAGGTCAGTTCATTCCTTTGCCATGGTACAAACTTCTCTTGCTTGTACCTCTCCTCATTTTACTTATGTCAAACTCAGACCTCACCTGAAGTGGCAGCTTCAGGGTTAAGCTGGCATTTTTTGGCTCAATTACGGCAATTAGTGTTTAGTCATATTGCATGTTTAAACTCAAGGGTTGACAGGTTGATATTTTGCTCTAGCTTAAAGTAGAACTATTTTTTGATCAGAGAAGTGAGTGTTTATATATTGGTCGTTACAATAGAAACCTTAGTAAGCAAACTGAATGTAGCGTGGTGAGAGATGCTGTTCTTCAGGTTGAGGTTTTTTTAACAGATAAAGTCTAGAACCAGGAAGGAAAGAGAAGACAAAGGGAAAGCTCATGCATGGATTTAATACAAGGTTTTACGCTGTGATGCCTCAAACATTGTGCCCTTCATTCCTCCAGCAGTACCATGGGGGCAGCATCAATGTGTGCTCCTGCTCTTCTGGTAGGGGTAAAGATTTGGGTGCTAGAAAACAGCAAAGATGTTACTCTGCAAAAATCTGTTTAAAGCTCAACACTGTGCAAACTCAGCAGCAACAGAAAACTTGAGCCTGTAAAATATTTCTCTCCTACCTTATTTACAGTGATGCTACAAGTGCTTCTGACGCTACCAACTATAAATCGATCTAAATATAAGAAGCACTATAAACAATTCATCATTTTAAATGCACAGCACAGCAGTGCTCTGTAATGGTTGTGCACCAACCCGTTTGCGATGTGGAGAGTGGGAAGTGAGTGGCCAAAGATGAGAGGTCGACTTAGATTTCAACTTTGAGCAGATGCCTGCTAGTTTGGCTTATTGATGGTCCGTGCTTGACAGCGCTCCATGAGGAGACTTGTGGCTTTAGCATTTTGTAAATTAACGTGTACAAAGGAGGAACAAAATATCTCTTTCCTGATGGTTGTCCTCAATGAATCTCTTAATTTTAACTGAGCTTGTGGTGTCTGTCTCAGGTTTTCTTTGAATGGGGTTAACAGTGAACTCTCCTTTGTGGGTTATTTGGTGTACACTTACATGTGCATTTTCAGCTTCTGTTAGAGTACATCCAGTACTACTCATCTTCCATACCTGTAACCAGTTCAGTTTGTGTCCCTAGTAATGAGATTGCTCACAGAAGGGCCTTAATAAGAACATCAAAACAGACATATATTAGGGTAGTAGAGATGTAATGCAGATAAATTTAGGGAGTGTGTGCTTTCCACCACCACCCCCCTTGACCTAGGACAACTAGACAATAGCATGTGAGCAGAACATCTTGAAACTGAACACTACATTGGAGTTAGCTAATGTCTTTCTTAGTTTCCTTCATCCCCAACCTTGCTCCAGTCCTCTTTCCTCTGTATATTAGCTTGATCTTCTGTAATATTATCACAAGGTTGGTACGTAGGGCCTTGTAGTACTTGTAGCTTTGTCTTGTCCAGTGGGCAAAAGCCCTGAGACTGTTCTGAAGACTCCAGAGTGGCACAGATAAACGCTGTAGCCTCAGTATTTGTTATTAAATGAGATGCTCCTTTTTTCATGGTTGACTTAAAATTTGGAATGGTTGCATTTTGATGTTTCTCCAGCAGCTTAGTTATTTGGACTGGATTTTCCTGTCTTCACTACTATTTTTGCACTTACCTAAATACTGAAAAGAAACATAATTTCTAAAGGCCCTGGAGTTTGCTACTTAAAGCACCCTTGTTTGTATTCACAGTTGACTTTGAGGAAGATGTGGGACAGCTGTTGCACCACAGAATCACCCCAGATTTCCAGGCAGCATATCTGTGGCCTAAATCTACAGTTATCTTCGAGATAAATGCAGGATTGTGGGTTTCAGTTTTAGGTTCGATATTTTAAGCCTTTTCTCTCAAAATAGAGGAATAGAAAGGTATAGAGTTTAAAATGTGCATTTTTTTAAGACTTTTTTCCCCCTCTCTGGCTAGCAGCCCTCATTAACATCAGCCAGCTTACCCTAGCCTCCTTTTTATTTTACAGTTCTCCCTCTAGAGATACATTAGTCATTGTCTCTGCACAGTAGCATTTTTTTCCCTGCAGCAGTAATTTGATTGCAAGATTTCATTTAGTCTCCATCCAACTCTGTTCCAAACTTCTTCTGCCTCCAGCATGGTGCAGGGTGTTCAAAATCTGTGATAACTCTGGCTGTGCTTTTTCTGTTCTTAATTTTTTGTCTTCTGCCATTTTTGCACCAAAATACCAATGGAGATCACGGCATTCCCTTGCTGGCTGCAAGCCTTTGTAAATGTTAAGTGCATTTGTAAACGTTAAATGTATTTATAGCCTGCCTTTTGGGGTAAAATCCACACTTCACTTACAACCCCCTTTGAAATACAATTCAAAGGTACTACTTAATGTTTTCACATTGAGTTTTAGTCAGTGGGATTAGTTTGATTTACGCAGTACTAACAGTGTGTGCCACCATGTTTAGCTGGTAAGGATTTCGAAGAATTTTTGGCATTAAAACTTTTTAACCTGTTTGATGTGTTTTCTGGTTGTGGGAGGACGAAGTGGTAAGAGGTAAGAATGTACTGGCCAGTGTGGAGGCTGTGGATGCACTGGCACATGCTGTTGGAGATTGCTTTTCGTGGAAGAGCGGTGTTGGTAGGTGCAGTTCTGCTTCCATCGCTGTGTTACATAAAAGCTCGCTTGCACAAATAAAGGACTTGAGCCTTAACGAAGGGAAAATGAACTCCAAATAAAATGTCCTGGTGTCAACTGTGCCAGGAAAGAAACTTCCTCCCATCTATCGGAATCTGACACGGATCTTTTCATTCATCCTTTTACTCTCCTTTAGGCATACCTCCCAGCGGTTGTTAGGCAACCCTAATAATGTTGCTGAACATGCAGGCTGGCTAATTGGATTGTCCCCTTCTTGGGTTTTTTGTTCAAACAGTCTTGGTCGCCTTTAATAAGGCTGAGCATATGCAAGTTGCTTCATTGGCTGGTGATAAACCAAAGGGCTTTTAAGAGTTCTGTGAGACCTCAAGGACAAATTTTGAAATTTCTGTGAGCTTTGACATCGTACGTAATTGAGAGGATAAGAATTTGCCTTTGTCACTGCAGAAGTCTTGCTAAATTCTGCTTCAGTTCAGCGTGTTTCCCAGTTGTATTCAAGCTAGCTTATTCTAATGAGAGCTTCTGGCTGAAAGGTGGGATCTGCTTGCTAATGGAGCTGGGCTGTACCACAAATTTAGCATTCAACTAGGCTGAGAGTTTCTTGGGCCTTGTAGCCAGTGTCTCTGGGGTAGTCTTACTAGCAAGAAATGTGTTCAGAAAAATAGCAGCGCTTTAGGATGAGATGCCGCAGAAGTTACATACAGGGATGGCAAGGACTTTGTTCTTTGTTACACTTACTGGAAAATATATTTAGCCTGTTGCTCAGGAGGGCCTTTTGCTTTATGCTGCTTTAACATAAGCGAACTCTTGCACGTGGTGTTGAACTTCAGTGTCTGGTGGTTCCCCTGATTGTTCCAAGTACCTAAACTAAAAGTGCTTGTGATTCGTATTTACCTAACCAAACCTACCTGGTGTTAGTTATTGCCAGGCAACTTGGTGTGCTTTATGCTCCACTTAAGTGTCTCAAGTATTTTTATTTTTTCTTATCTCATTGTAGATTCACCAAGTTGAAGAGCCTTAACCTTTCAAATAATAATTTAGGAGACTTCCCACTGGCAGTCTGCAGTATCCCAACCCTGACTGAGCTCAACGTGTCCTGTAATGCTCTCAGAAGTGTTCCAGCAGTTGTAGGCGAGATGCACAAGTAAGTACTTTTTAAAACCTAACATAGATGGGCTGGTAATGTAGGCAACAGGTAGTTTCATGACTCTTTGTAAACATGCTGTGAGAAACAGTTTAAACCTGCTGGTTTTTGTCAGAGCGGTCTGGCTTGTAGATCTGAACAGAAACAGTTGAGATGTGGGTGGAAAGGGAGCACCCTTTGCCCTTCAGAGCTCTTCCAGTCCCCAGCCTTTGATGCAAGGATAACCTTCATGGTGAAGATAGTCTTTAACCCCCCTTGCTTTTGTGCTTCAGCCATCATACAAGTCACAGTTCTAGGGTGCTTGAAGATATGATAAAACTGTCTAGCTCAGCTTGCGTTTCAAGGTTGCAAGACTTCTAGTTATTTGGTGGATATCTTCAGTAGTAGATGCTAAAGCATTATTCCTTAACATTTTTTCTTTCTTCTGCCCTTTTATATATTATATGTCACTGTAACTGCAGCAGATTTGTGTGTTTATAGGAAGGAAACGTGATTTAACAGGTCACTCACTTTCTTCACTCTCCCTTCCCCTCCCCTGCCTTTAATAGCTTGCAAACATTTTTGCTTGATGGCAACTTTCTCCAGTCCCTCCCTGATGAATTGGAGCACATGCATCAGCTCAGCTATGTGAGTCTGTCCTTCAACGAGTTCACTGACATTCCGGGGGTGTTGGAGAAGCTGACAGCCATGGATAAGCTCTGTATGTCAGGAAACTGCATGGCTACCCTGAACCTCCAGGTGTTAAAAAGGATGCCTCACATTAAACACGTGGATCTAAGGTAGGTATTTGAAAAAGGGGAAAAGGGTCTAAACTATTTGTGTTGAAATGGCTTCTCTTTGGCTATCAGAATAGCCACCCAATATGAGTCTGTTGTGTTGGTCCATTGAACCATGTTTCTGTTTCAGAAACAACATGCAGCACTTACCTCCTCTTCAAAGGAGAGTGCTAGCATTTAGGAGCATCAATAGTTTAAAGAAAAAAGAATGGGGGAAATAAATATTTATACTAAAAACCCCAAATACAATAGAGCCTGGGACAATGGTGAGTCTTGCAGTTGTAGTTGGTGTAGTGTTAATGTAACAAAAGTGATAGTCCCTGACTCAAAAAGCTCCTGTCAAAAACGTTACTGATGTGTGAGATGAAGGAAAGGGCAGTGAAGGTGAGAGGACAAAACCAGGCATTTTAATATTTCTTGGTATGTTAAAAAGCCTCATCTACCACAAGTAATGTCATTTTACTGATGCTTTCAGCAGAGCAAACAGAACCTTATTACAAACGGCTCTGGTGTGGGGTGGTTCTTTATTCTTATGGTCTATGGGGAAGCCAGCTTCTGCCAACAGCTGGGTGCAGCTCAACTCAGAGGTTCAGATAACAATGAATTTTAGAATCATTCAGTTAAATGAAAGTCTTCAAGGTAAAACTCAGTGTGCCATAGTGGTGTGTCGCTGTCAGACTTTGCAATCAAGGAAGGGCCAGCAGCAGTTTAAAAAAAAATGAGGTAAAATAGGTGGATGAATTGTGAGGTGTATGTGGTGGGGTTAAAATATCTGTGTGTTTGTATATATGCCAACAGCAAATAAACAAATTTGCCTTAGTATAGGGGTGGTAAGGCTGAGCTGGCCATGGCTTCCAGCCACGCAGTTCCAGCCCTCTCATTGTCTATTGCATCCTTTCTACACCGACCAGTGAACAGCAGTTCTTTGTAATGCTACCTGGAATAGCAAATACCATACTTGTTTGTAAATTGTACTTGCTGGGCAGCGAAGTGTTTTGCTTCAGTGAAATCAGAAGGAAGTGCTGCTTGTGAACTGAAAACAGAAAAAGTCGGCTCCAGTGTTGGGGGGGAAGGGGGTATTATCCATTTTCTTTTAATTGGAAAAGAAATTAATTAATAGAATAAAAGAAAAGTTGTATCAGCTACTCTGACACAACTGCTACACAGAGAGCAACTCTTGGAAAGCAAGAGTAGCAACAGAACTGCAGGTGTATGCCTGTATCCTCAGTCAGGAAGCTCAGTGGGCTGGTGGAGGTTACTATACTGATTTTAGTGTTCTGGTCAGAGCTGAGAATTTGAAGCTGATCTCTTCAGAGTGCTTTGCCATCTCAAACACAGCTGGCTTACAGATAATCTTATTTTAGTTGTAACTTCTGGGGAAGTTCCCGAGTATTGGTAGTGTCAGTGCACTGCAGTGAAGATGTGATAAAGCCTGTCGGTGTTATCTGACAGGCCCGCTTGTCTTGGCTTTTTGCTTTGTTTTCTTTCAACACCCATTTTCACTCCTGTGAATTTGCTTGCTGTGGAAAATGGCAAAAGGAGAGACAAATACGGGAATTCATAAATCTGGATTTGGCCTTTTGGAAAGGCAAGAGACTCCAATATCTGCAGGTTACTTGTATCTGCCAGGCTTTTGTAGCAGATGCTCTTGACAGGCCAGCAGGAGCTGTAGAGGTTTTGTTCTTTTTCCAAATAATCGGGCACAAATAACAGCCAGATCATCTTCTATTTTTGTAGATGCAATAACAGTAATACTTACCTTCTTCCAGAGCTTTTTATCAGTAGTTTTCAAAGTAGTTTAGAAAGGAACTTGGTGCCATCGTTCCTTTGTCATGATGGATAAAACAGAGTTGATCCATCCTGCTTTTAAAATACCATAACAAAGGAGAAAATACTCAGAATCAACCTTGATGGGAACCAGGGGGCATGCTAGTTGAATCCAGCACAACCGATTGCAGAGTGAGCACTGGTTTGTCAGCGGGAGCCTGCCACGTTAACTACACTTAATCTTCTTTTTTGTCTGCAAGATTGAATTCAATTAGGAGATTGGAGGCCGGTGAAATAGATTTTCTGCATCATGTGACCCAACTAGATCTCAGAGACAACAAACTGGGGGAGCTGGACGCAACAGTTTTTAACAACGTTGAGGTGTTACACTGTGAACGGAATCAACTGGTGACCCTCAAAATCAGCGGTTATTTTCTCAAAGCCCTGTACGCTTCCTCAAATGGTAAGTGTGTTTTCAGGGCAGCTGTGATGGTGTCATCTGACTTCTGGGTCTCATACCTGGTTCTCCGTGGGATGCTTACGGAGTGCAGTGCACGTCATCAGGAGGCTCTTGACGTGACCCTTGGAGGATAAAAGGGTGCAGTGCACGCTGTGTCATGCTACTCCCAGTTCTGAGCTTAGAAGTGACTTTCAAAATAACACTGGGCTACTGATTTGGAAGTTTCAGAACTGTAGAGTTTGTAAAATTTGGGCTGAAATACCTCTCTGTGTAATGGGGAGGGCCCTTGGAGTTGTCAGTTCTTTGGGTTGCATTAATGTGTTGCTTCACCAAGGCAAATAGGGAATTTACTGCTTTTTCCCCAGAGTTGAGAAAGCTCGTACAAGTGGCCATTTGTGAGACAAACTAAAACAATATATATCTTTGCTACTAACACTCTAGCTATTTACTCTGGCCAGAAAACTACAAAATCTATAATGAGTAACTTCATTTGTATTCAGTAATAAAAGTAATGCTGCATTTTCCAGTTGAATAATTCTTGTGTTCTCTGAATATGATTTGTTTAATATGTCTTTGGAAGCTGCTATTAGTTAAAATACTGAGTTTTCACCACCACTTTTAATGTTTGGAGTAGTTTGGTATGGAATAAACAAAACATAAGCTCAAAGACCTGTGAATTTGCTGAACAAGTCTGCACTGCCTTTAAAGGTTGTCATCTTAATGATATCCAAGCCTATGCCCTCATTAAGTATTCATGCCAGGATCTTTGTAGCTGAGCAAAGTTAACAATCTGAGCATGTGCTGTGCAATGTGAGCTGAGAACCCAAGTCAACCCATATCTCACAATCAACTAACTGGCTGTTTGGTCTTGCTGTTCCTCCTGGCTACCCTCTCTTTGCACCCTCAGCCACCTTGTTTTAGTCTCGTCTTCCAGAGGAACCACGAAGCTTGTTAGATCATTCACTTGGGTGGATTTTCTGTAGGCTTTCATAAATGTCTGATGGTTTCGCTTCAACCTTAATGCTAAGCCATCAGCTACCTAAAAAACTTGAAATAGGAAATATTAGTGAAGCAAGCAAACTGTAACATTACTGGCAGTAGTTGAGACCCTGTGAAAGGTCTGTAAGGCTGCCTGAACCAGGAGCGCCACAGGTATGGGAAGGCTCATGTAATGCGTTGAAAAGTACCCTGGACCTTGCCATGACCTGGAGGACTCTCGAGTATCCTTGTAGCTTGCTGTTCCAGAGTGGGGAGTCTCCCTTCTGTGCCTGTTCCGTCAGTGGAAGAGGTGAAGTTGCAGCTCTGGGACAGAAATGGGAATTTGCCTTGAAACTTCTTGTCTCTGATCCATTATACAGTGTCTGTCATAGCGAGTGCAATTGAATGTAGCAAATGTACTCAGGCATAATAAAGAAAGAAAACTCAGTTCACAAAGGTCTGGATGCTCAGAAGTTTTTTAGGTTACTGACTTGTTCTGGGTGTTAACTGCTTAAAATAACTCATGGAATGGTCATTTAAGTGCAAATCTTTATCATCTCTTTCGGTTCTATTTTTCCCTCTAGAACTTGTTCACCTTGATGTGTATCCAGTGCCCAACTGCCTGGCTTATATGGATATTTCTAGGTAAGTGTGTGTATTCTTGGGCCTGTGAAATACACATCAGTGGGGCTTATGGAAAAATGACATTCACAAGTACTTTAGTAGGAGTGGGGGCAGGAATTGGACCTTGAGAAGACTGGTTTTCAGAGTTAAAATATGGGCTTTGTTCTACTGGCAAGTTCTTCCCTGATTCCTTTTTATAGATTTACTATCTTATAGAAGTACAACACGATGATTCACACGTGTGCCAATGAGACATATACAGAAGTTCCTTTCTGGATATCTCTGTGTCACAAGCCCAGCGTAGGTGATGGTTCGATAGTTTACTCATCAGTACGGCAGCTCCTGCAGCTCATCATTGTTCTCCACAGCCCTGGCTGCTGGAGGGATGTCTGCAGTTGCCATTTGAATGCACCCATTCATCTCACCTTAATGACAGGAGGTGGGATAAGGAAAAGAAACGGAAAGGGCATGGTTTAGTTTGTTTTAAATTTAAGTACTAATTTGGGAAAACACCTTATACGTGTTATGAATTCTGTAAATAAGATGGGCATTATTGTCTGCATGTTGAAGTGATAATCTCATTCATTAAAAAGCCTCCTTAAAGCACACTTAAGCTGTTGAGGGTGATTGTCAGAATTAGTGAATTAACCTGGGCAAGTGGCCATCAACCTCAAAGTTTTCATCAACCATGAGTCACTCCCCTTGTGCACCTCAGTGTAACACAAGGTATGGTTACATAGGTATGATTTACTGAAATGCAGTCCTTAGTAAAGCTGTGTTCTCTATTGAGCTGTAAATTAAATTGGTGCAGAGGGCATGATTTTGATCACAAAACCCTTTTTTTGCCTCAGTTCAGTGATGGCATTGTAACTAAATGGGTAGGGTGTCTTTAGCTTCTTGGCTCCCTTGGAATTTGGGAAATCTGTTGGAGAAGGAAGCTATCTGAGGATAAGGGGGTTTGGTTTGCTGTCGTACGTTTTGGGTAAAGGCTGTTGCACTGATAAACTATGGGATACAAGCACAGGAATGAGCATCAATGTTGATCATGTTGTGTGAGGGTCCTATTCCTGAACTTCAGGCCTGTGGGTACCTGAATATTGTTTGACGGCCAGTTTTGTGTCTGCACCTGTTAACTGAAGTAGTGGTTGTGTGAATGCACGCGCACAGAGTCTCCTCCATGTATTTTGTGCTGCTAATTTTTGTCTTTAAGACAGGACACATGGGTGCCCCACTGTGCCTGTCTGCACGTTTTCAGTGTGATATTTGGAAAAAAACTTAACTTGCAAGAACTTAATTTTTAGAAGAGCTAGTTTCTCTGAAGACAAGTGCAAGAAAAGCTAAACAGTTGACTTTAAGGATAAAAAAAAAGGGGAGAAAAAAAAAAATCTCTCTTCTCTTCAGTGAGATAGCTGAAGCGTGGTAGAGGGGGTTTCAGGACTGAATTTCTGGGGGATTGAAGATGTGTGTTTCAACCATGTAGGGTGTAAGTATTTTCTGAGGAGTAATTTTCTTCTCCATGGAGAGACTTCTTCGTTGTCAATACTCTGATACTCTTAACGCTTCTTCACTGGTAATTTGGAAGTAGCTTTTTCCCTTTTCTTAGTGGCTGCGCTTCTAGGGAGTTAATACTGCTCTTGGCTTTCTTGCTCCCTCACTCTGGACCTTACTGCATCGGTAGTGCCCTTAGAGAAGGGAGGGGTGATAGAATCTCACAGGAAACATGATATAGCAGATTTATTTCCTACAGGTGTCTGTATCTCTCTTGAGGCTGTATTCTTAATAGTCTTTACATCTCGATTATCGCTTAGTTATACCTCTTTGTATTCTTTATTCATAGAAATCACCTGGAAAACCTGCCTGAGTGGGTGTGTGACAGCAGGAAACTGGAAGTTTTGGATGTTGGCCACAATCAGATACGTGAGCTGCCTGCCCGGTGAGTCTTGCAGACCTGTTGCACGGTGTGGCGCAGGATAAGCAATTCAGAAATAATTGCTGATTCAGTGTTTAGCTTGTTCCAGTGACTGTCAGGCCCATTTTATCTTTTGTTTGATTTTATTTTTACCTTGTGGGGTGTCGTCATGCCTCAAGTTTCCACCCAGCCTTTCTTCTTTTACTTTCATGCAGGGAAAGCAGTGCCTTTGAACTCCAGGTAGAAGTTTTGGAGCTGTTCATGTGGCTGTTCAGGCAGGAAAGCCCTTCATTTTTAATACTTAATATTAAATATTTACAGCCATAACTTTGCATGGCAGTTTAGAGATCCAGAACTTGCAACTTGGTTTCAGTGGTGCTCAGAGATTCCAGTTCACAGCCCTGTTTGAATGAGAAAGGGCTGAGAGGAAAACGTAAAGCCTCATGCAGCAAGTAGAGCAATCACCTTTGCTATGAAGATGATATCTTTTCCAGGATACTAAACTTAAAATTGCTAAATACAAATTGTAGGAAATCCAAGTGAGCAGGAAGGAAAATAAGAGTTTATTTTAAATAATTAATGGCTTTTATTAGTTTTTTTTTCTAGGGAGACTTCTTCCATCTGAGTCTACTGGTCAGGTGCTGGCATTGAGAATTTCAAAGTCCCTGGCTTCAGTGGAAGAGAGCTGACATTTGTGGCTGCAGGGTACACTTCAAAAGAGATGTGAAAGGGAGAACACGCTGGGTGCAGAGAGTGAAATTGCATAGGGATGTGCAGGGCCATTGAAGATTGTAGACAGCGAGTATATGATGAGCTACTAATTATTTTTCCTTATGGAGCTGTACAGCACAGAGGAGCATCAGAAACCAGAAAGGATAGTTCTGTCTGGGTCAGATGAATGTGCCATATGGTATGAACTGTCAGTTTTAGTGTCATAAATGGAAAGACAGTAGATTTCAGAAATGTGGGCAGAAAAGGATGTGAGGAGATTTAAAAAGTAAAGTAACGGGCTAACATGCAGGCTATGAATCCCTCTGTGTTTCCACACAAGCGAAACTGCGCCTACTCAGAAGGGGGAGGGAGCAAAAGTTCATTTGCCTTTCATTTGCACTTCATAACAGCAAGGAGTATCAAGGCATACTGGATATCTTTGGAAGATTAATGGTTAGCTGAAACTAGGTACAGTCAACATCTCGCTTGTCTCTCCTGCCATCTTATCATTAACCCCAGGAAATAGCTTATCTTTGAAAGCTCTTCTTTGTAATATGTGTCCAGATAGCTTAGCTCCTAATAAGTCAGCTCACTTTTAAGGCCCAGTTCAAAACACAGGCTTTGAAGGCCTGTTAAACTTTAGGGAAAACTTGGTCTGGATTTGAATGCAAACATCTCGGGTCCATAGACCTATTGTTAGGTTTCAGGTGAATACTAGTGCCCAGTTAGTGCTGGTGTGCACTGCTGCATGTGTTCCATCTACATAGAAGAGCTCTCTGACAAGCTGTGAAGTGAGCGAGCAGGACTTTCTGAGGAGGATGCTTGGCAACTCCAAACACAACTGTTCAACCCTTGCCTGACCAGCAGTTGCCTGGAAGTCTGAAGGTCACAGCTAATCTTGAACAAACTACAGTTCACTCTGGGTGGGTTTGCCTCCCAAAACAGGAAAAACAATCCTTGAAGACAAAGAGTTGAAGCAGTTGAGATAGAAGACTGCATGCTGATGTTGGCCTCGGTTAAAGAAAGTGGGAACAGTGTTCACTGGGCTGTAGGGCAGCCATTGCTGCTTTGGAAGTACTGAAAAATAACAAAGAGGGTATATTTGTCCTGCATAGTCTTAGCTATGCAGGACAAATTGATTGTCATAAAACTGATGTTTCTAAAAAGTCCCCAAAGAAAATGAAAATGCTTCAAATAAGAGTTGCCAAAATGGCCTTGCTGCCATCAGTAAGCAAGATGTCTGTATGTGGTGGTTTGGTGTTTTTTAAGATCTGTTTGTATTCAACATTGTGTTGTCTGGAACAGTTGCTTACTAAAGGAATTGTTCGAATGCCATATTTTCTCAGATGATGCTGAGCGGCATGCTTGTCCTTACACCTTTTGATCCCATCAAAACTTCCAGTGGGAGTTGGCCAAGTGGGAAATCTGCCCATAGAGAAGAGCAGCTTGAGAACCAGGTGTCCCAGGCTCATTAGGAGCTTGCTTAGTTAAATGCTTGTGGTTCAGCGTCTCTTTAGGCAGCCCAGTTCCTTTCACACATGTGTAACTTGGAAATTAAGAGGAAAACCAAGTAAAATCCCAAAGACTTAAGCAGTTCTTGCGAATTATTTCTAACGTGTATTCTTAGTGAAAAGCCAATTGCTAAGGTTTTTGCTGTGATTTGAACATTTTTGGTTTAAATTACTGCTGACCCCACCCATAAAAAAAAAAACCCAACCCACAAACAAACCCAAAGTGATAAATGTTTTTGAGATGATGTCAGCCAATTCTGCTTTTTCCTGTAATGTTTGGTATTGATGATACTGGCCGGTCTTGACTAGGGAAGGACATAGCATAGAATAAAATAGTCAGCCTCTGAGAGAGATTTTCAAGTAAAAGCAGAGTGAAGCAAAAATGGTTAAATGCTGAAAACATAATAGATATGCTTATCGCTCTATGATAAGTCCTTTCACCCTGTGTTGAGCCTTCTGGAATGATAGAGCTGGCTGTTGACTTGTATCCATGGTCATAATGCAGATGATCCAGCCAACTGAGATAACTGTTAACACTGGCGTGCAGATACGGAATATGAGTGTATCTGTCAAGGGGAAGATACTCAGCATGCTTCATTGATTATTTTGGCACAGTAATCTGATGATCTGATGTTTTGTAGGGAAGGGGATGGGGGGGCAGAGCCTCTCTGTGTGTATTTGGGTCATTGTAACAGAGGGAAGATGATTTTTTTGCTTTAGTGCTGAGTAATTTGAGAGTCCTTGATTGAAATGGGTCAGCATGATGCAGAGGCTTACCAGATTAAATAGTATGATAGCAGGAACGTAAGACAGGTGGCAGATAAAGAATAACCTTTTTTTTTCTTAATTTGCTGAAAATGGTTCCCATGCAAAATTGAGAGTTGCTCCGTTTTTTGAGATCTTCAGCTGCAGGGTTTAACCTCCTTATTGCATTGCTGATACTGCAAATTTTAGTTTAACTATTTGATCAAAACAGCTGGGTGGTTTTCTTGTGTCTACGTTGCCTTCTTCCTCCCTTCCCATCCTACTGCAGCCCTCCCCAAAAAATGGAGCAGGGGGGTGGGACCTCCAGGTCATCTATCGCTTGTAAAAGCTCAAGAAAGTAAAGCCGATTAGATGAATTTCATTCGCTGCAGAACTGGAAAGGAGGCTTTATGTTAGTCTGGTATTAACAGAAAAGGAAAATGGGGGGGTGGGGAATTGTGTTGGATTATGAGTCAGCACGTGATGAATAGAGCACTATGAAGCTTGTGGGGTGTCTGGTGATTTCACCCACACTTCTGAAGTTCTTCCATTAGCTTGGGGGATCCCACAAGTGCAGTTTTCTGCAGCCTTTGTTGGTAATTACCTCCTTCACTGTGGTGCTTCTATATTGGCATTTTGTACAGTGCAGTAAGATAACACTTTCTCACTACTTTCACTCCTGAATCATCCTTAAACCTCCTTCCTTGTCTCTGAACAACATTTTTAAGAAGTTGGTGGAGAGTGGGAAGACATTATTGGATCCGTGCGTAATTAATACCATGTCTGCTAATCAGTTGGCTGAATCACTTTCTTGTATTGAACTGTGATATCACATCTAAATTCTCAAAGCAACTCTTTGGTTTAGATTTTTCTCATTTTTGGTGTTCTTTTTTTATTTCTCTAAGGCTGTTTTATAACAGCAGCTTGCGCAAGCTTCTGGCAGGACATAACCTGTTAGGAAGGCTACCGGATCGGCTCGAGCGGATGCAAGTGGAGGTCCTGGACGTGCAACACAACCAGCTCCTTGAACTGCCATCCAACCTGCTTTTGAAAGCAGACAGGTAAATATAAAGAAATTTGATGTCAACTTGCACCTGAGGCACCTTGCTTCGTGTGTTACTTCCTAGCTGAAAGGGTAATCTGAGGTTCCCCTAATTTGAAAGTTGCCAAGCCTTGTGTGGTAAGAACAGATGTCTGCCCAGCTCACCAAAACACATTCTTTTTATTCTGGTTTTGTTGCCTTATATGGTTGCTGCTTTTTCCCCACCAAGCTCCTGCTGAACACCTACTTCTTGAAATCTAGCTGTAAAGCGAAGCACATGCTATTTTCTACTACATACACTGAGATGGGTTAGTGGCAGTTTCTTTAAATACATATTTCTTAGGCTTGTTTGATGGAGTGTGAAAGCTTTTTTTTCCCCTTCAGTCAGAAGCTAGAACTTATTTATACCTGTCAAACAAAACAAAATCTGTGCATAAGGCTGTCAGAGTAACTCAGTTATTCCCCTGCCCTTGCTTTGTGAATTATTTTTTTTATGCCTTTCAAATGTTTGTCACTAATTTAGCTGGTGTCACCACTTGATCTGCATTCTGGGTTCTTGTTTTTATGCTGCTGTTTCTTTAGTCTCATAGTCTTAGTAATCTTTTCTTCCTGGGTATGAACATACTGTGTAAAGTTGACCGTGATTGAACTACAGGAGGTCGGCAGCACAGCCTGGGGATGGTTGGATGGGCTTGCCCTGCTTGGTGTCAGTGTTCCTTGCACCTCTGTGCTTCCACAAACAGTTGTGGGCTTTCTGAGCGTTCAACCCGCACGTAATTTAGCAGGCAGTGAGTTTGTGTGCTGTGGGGTTTTATTTCTGATCGTAACTCTAACAAATGGAACTCATAGCTCCTGGGTTTCTTGAGCAGTGGAGAAGCAAAAGGAGTGGCCATCTCGCTGTCAACAGCTCCTCACCCAGTTAGAAGCATTGTGAAACCCTTGCTGGTATACTGCTCATTGTGTCAGGTCACGTTTCCTGGAATTTGCATCATTGGGAGTTGGAGAATTAAGTTGTGGTTGAGATAATTTCTAAATAAACTCATAACTTCACTTACTCTTGAGCAGTGAGGTACTGAAAAATTCATCATTAGGTTAAAAAACTCTCTTTTAAAAAGTGAATTTCACTAGGATAGGGTTTTGGTTCTGGGAACCAGTGCATGATTCGTTTCAGCCTTGATTTGCTTTAAAAACATTTAAAATAATTTTTGTCCTTTTTTAAAATAACACTTTTGCATGCCTGTCCACATTCAAGCGTGTGCAGGGTACCACATTTGGAACAAATGGATTATCAGCAAAGTTATTGTCATGTTAATTTATTAAGATTCAGTGCTTTGACTGCACTCTTATGTGAAGTCCCAAGCACTGAATCTTAGCGATGTTGCTACTGTAATAATTGTGATTATCTGCCACATTTCTGTTCAAAAATAGTGACTTTTATAGCTTCTTTGTGTGGCAAGGGTGTTTTGCATCAGCAGCTCTAATTGTCTTGCATATGATTTTTTCAAACTATTGCATGCCAGAGATTGTATGAACTTCAGAAATGAAACATTGTAAAAAGCTGCTTTTTTTACAGGAAGTTGCAAAATTAGGTCAATAAAATAAATCTTATTTATAGCTCCCAAGTTGAAATTTCTACCTGCCAACTTGGAGAGAAACCCTTAAGTTTGACAAAGCTACGAGCATCTTTGAAAGCAAAGAGAGATAATTTTGTAAAATTTGTATTAAAACCAGGTTATAGGTCTAGATGTAGATTAGTGTCATTTTGGCAGTGAGAGGGAAGCTTAATAAATTTTTCTTGTAACACAACTCATCTTTCTAAACTGAGCGACAAAATTGCAGACAACTCTCCTTGGGTTTTTTTGTGATGCCAAATGAACTGGGGCTAGATTTCCAGAAGTAGCTCGATACTTGCTGAAGAGGTAGAATTGGAAAATGCACAACAGGATCTGGGGCCTGGCATACAAGAAAGATGTAGAACTGTTGGAGAGGGTTCAGAGGAGAGGTGAGGCCATGAAGATGATCAGAGGGCTGCAGCAACTCCCCTTCAAAGAGAGGCTGGGGGAGCTGGGCTTGTTCAGCCTAGAGAAGAGAATGCTGCAGGGGGACCTCATTGCGGCCTTCCAGTACCTGAAGGGAGCATAAAAACAGGAGGGGAATCAACTTGTTAAAAGGGTAGATAATGACAGGACAAGGGGGAATGGATTAAAGCTAAAGGAAGGAAGGTTTAAATTAGATATTAGGGGGAAGTTTTTTACAGAGAGCAGTGAGGTGCTGGAACAGGCTGCCCAGAGAGGTGGTGGATGCCCCATCCCTGGAGGTGTTCAAGGCCAGGTTGGATGGGGCCCTGGGCACCCTTGTGTAGATCCAGGCCTGGAGGTTGGTGACCCTGCCTGTGGCAGGGGGGTTGGAGCTCTATGATCCTTGGGGTCCCATGCCATTCTATGGTTCTATGATGAAATGGCCAATTGGGACCTGTGGATTTCCCCCCACCCTCCTTCAGCTTTCGAGCGGTACAGGGGCATGTGTTTACAGTCTTCGATGGGTATGAACAAAGATGAACAGAGCTTACCTGTTTGGGCATCTCGTGGTCACTGCAACCTCCATTTGTGAGGCTAATGGAAGAAGTTGCCTTGGGTGGGGTTCCCCCCCTCCTTGTTCCCTTTATTAGTTTACATGGCTTGCAAAGGGCTGGTCCGTGCTGGTCCTGCTGTGGCTGCTGCAGGAGTGATAGCTGTGAAGGAGAACAGCCGTGCGTGATATCCGAGCTTTAAGTTTGGGATTTCCTACAGGAAACACCTTTCTTTTTATTTTGTTTTCCAACGTTTGCATCTGTCAGCAAAGTGTCCACAGAAATGGATCTGGGCCAGGGAAAGGTGTTCTGGGGTTTGTTTTGTTTTGAAAAGGTAAAATGGCTGTCTTCTCCAAGCATTCCCTGGGAAGCACAATCTGTACTGCCAGACGTGCCAAGAACTGGGTTTCCTGAGTGGTCTGCCATGGTCTCTACTCAGCGTGTAATGTTGGACAAATCACTTTACCTTACAAAACCTTTATCTCTCCATAAAATGACTTACCTTTTGCAGCCTCGAAAAGATGAGTTTATTTTTTCAGAAAGGTACTCGGGCCTCTGCCACTGACAGATGATATCTTGTCTGGATATGAAGTGTCATGCTGTGAATTATAAATGCTTTCTCCTTCTCAACCCTGAATACTCGACGAAGTGGGTGTGAAGTGCCTTGGGCAGACTTCAGCACAAGCACTGGTGGGTTTTGACATCTAGAACATCTGAGGAAGGGAGGGAAATGGGTGCATTTGGGCAAGAAGAGAGAATAGCACTTTCACCCAAAAAAAAAGGAAAAAATACGAAAAGATTTCTGTTTTCTTAAAAGAGGAATCAGTAATCGTCATTTTTCTGCCTTAATCCTTCAAAAAACAGTGAGAAGGTGCCAATCTCTGCTGAAGAGTATAATTTAGGGATATTTTATTGGCCTGCTTTTTAATTAGTTTTCTATTTTAAACAATTACCTGAGGAGAAATTGAGGCGAAAATGAAACATTTGTATGGCCAAAAAGAACTTGGTTCTGTTTACAGCACTGAAACTATGCACATCTTGATCACGTTAGCAAGGATTTCTGGTGTAGGGTGGGGATTTTCTTGGCAAGATGAGCCACCACAGAGGCAGCCAGATAATCTCTTCATTTCTCATTACCAGATGCTGCAAAAACAGAATTCATACGAGTGATGTGCCTGATGGGGAAAACTCCCAAGCTGAGTCCCAAACCTTCTTTCATGAACCTGCATTCTCCTCCACCTTTCATTTCTATCCATCAGTCATCATGCTTTTCCCTCTCTGTCCGATTCTTGTATGGACATTTTACTGTCTTCCTTGACCAGTTTGCAGCAAACTATCATTTAATGGTATGGAAATAGTTCTACAGAATGCTTTTCAGATAAGACAGACCAGCATTCAAGAGCTCTGGGCAGAGTATGGTAGAAAAGCAGTGGCAGTTGTCGAGGGAGGTGAAAAACTGAGACGGTGGTGAAAGACAAGGGTTAGCCTCTTGCTTAAGCTTCCTTTCCAGTTAGGGTGAAAGTTTTTGGTATAAACCCTTAAAACAGCCATCAGACTAGTTAGAGCAATTGAGTGGTGAAGATGCATAGTGGTGCTGTGCACAGCTTAAACCTTTGGGCTAATAGCATCTGGAAGTGGCCAGCTGTGGTGGCTAAGTCAGCTTCAGCTATTCAGAGCCTGTCTGGGCTCTTGTCTGCATGGTTCTTCTTTTCAGCTTTGTTCATCTGTTCTTACCTGTTTTCGTTTTCTATTTGATTTGATTTGATTTAATTTGTTTGGGCTAGGTTTGTTGTTGTGTTTTGTTTTGTTCTTTGTTTTTTTTGTTTTGGTGGTTGGGGTTTTTTTGGGGCTTGAGCTCTGGAAGGTGACCCAGCTATATTTGCTCTTACTTTATACTTGCTGTTCCCACCCACTGTGGCTGCTGCATTTTAGATGCAAGTATTCTCAATCTTATCACGGATGCTGGAGAAGTGAGGTAGGAAGCAAAGTCAAATGAAGGCAAAGAGCTGTTTGAGTGTTGGGTCTGCATCCTTTTGGTGCAGAAATGCGTAGCTGCATTTGTTTCATCGCTGGTGGGTTAGGGTTTGCAAGCAGGTATATTAGAACTGGGGAAATCCCACTTACCGACACAGCTAAAGATAGGTTAGAAAGTAAGAGTTGAGGAGACAGCAGCAGTTAAGTGGTTTTTTTGGCAGCCTGTCAACAGGAAGGGGATTCACTTGAAGGTTTCTGTTCTGTCGTGGTGGGGTTTTTTCTTTTTTAAAGGAGCAGAAATATGTCCTCTTTTGCATGGGCTGGCAAAACTGCCTGGATTTTTTTTTCCCCCTTCCCCCAGACACACTTAGCTTGCAGGATCCTTCCTCACACACCTGCTACCAGAATCACGAATTATTTTAGGATTAAGTGATCAGAAATTGAGGGCATGTCTCTGCAGAAAGAACCGAGGAAGAAATTCTGTATTTTGATTGCTCTGTGCTGATGGAGATCTTGGGGCACAGGCCAGGCTGGAGATCTTGATGCCTCTCTTTGCAGCTGCAGTATTCTTTCCAACTCTTATCGGTACTTTCAAGCTAAGCACAGTGGTTTTGATTTGCTGCCGCTTTGCCATTGGATGTGGTTATCTATGTTGTTCCTTTTAATGCTGAACATTCCAAAGGTTTTTGGAGGACTGACATTTTTCAGTGGTGGCTGTGCCTTACCACCAAGCCAAATTTGCCAGGCTGCCTCAGAGGGATTGGCAGAGGCTCTGTTCTCACAATTGCCTGCGTGTGCTAGAGGTAGGTTTTGGTGTTAAAAAAGTTTCAAACCTTTTGCAATTTTCAGTTGAAGGTTTCCTTCCTTGGCTTCTGGAAGTTCAAATTCAGATGAGAATCCTCTGGTTTTAAATAGGGAATGTGTGTGACTATGCATTAGGGCTGTTTGGTTGAATCAGAACTATGGCCTTGATTCTAGCCCGTTCTTTGGGACAGTCGTCTTTCCTCTGTTTTCCTCTCTTGGAGAAATTAAATCCAGCAGGGGATTGTGCTTTAATACCCCATAAAACTGAAGGTGACTTATTCTAGCCGGAGATCAGTGTTTATGTTATTACCCCGGAGGAGAATTTGCACCTTGTCAAAGCCGAAGAAATCTGGCATCTCCCTGCCAGCGCCTTTGTTTCTTTCTTAATCCCCAGCACTCTTTTAGTACTTGTTAATTCATGCTCCCCTTGCTATGATATACTCTGGTATGTGCACAGGCTGCTGAATTCAGGGGTTTGTAGTGATGCTGTACTTTTTTTTTCATGAGCTTGTGGTATAGTGTGTGGGTGGAATTGGAAAGGGAAACAATTAATTTTGGACTGAGCTTTAATACTTGACATTCTGCTTCCATCTGATAAGCAATATGAGTGGGATATCTTCAAGGAACATGAATCAGTTCGAGTCTATGCACAAGAGACATGGGACCAGTTGTGCCCAAGTAAATTTCCACTCCTCTGGAGGGCATTTGTAAGATGTGCCTTCTAAGGTAGCAGCTGGCATGTTGCATGAGGATGGAAAAATAGGGGAGTGGAAATAACCTGGAGGAGGACTTCTGTGTTAAATCAGCGTGAGGGGAAAACCTGATGGGCAAGTATAGATTTTCCTTTTTTTTTTAACATAAGATTATAGCACAAAACTGACAAAGCTTTGGCAGTAGCAATCTGCCAAAGAATAGCAGTGGGTGGTTGGGTGGTGGGTTTTTTTTTTTGAAATCCAGCTAATATCTTGAAAGAATTACCATTTGAGAATGTTTTTACCATTTTAATATAACAGCTGGTGAAAAGGAACATGTAAATAAGCAGCATACTCTTTTTCCAAAAAGTTAATTTGATTATAATGATGTCAACTACAGACACAGTAGATGACTGTCCCGAACCTGGCTGTTGAGTGCTACCCAAGCATGAGTTGTTACGCATGTGATAACGTGAGATACTGTGCTACCGCAGGGTTGCCATTCGAGACTGTGGGCAAGATTTTGCTGGCCACCTACACATTGCTCACATCAAGGCACTAAACTGTGGGTCAGGACGATGGGGATTTATTTCCAATGTTGTCATATCACTCTCCGGAAGTTTTGGCAAAAGGGATGGGGAAGAACAATGGATCTTTTCTCCTTTTCCCATTGCAAATACGTCCATCAGAACTTATTTTTGGCAGGAATATGCAGGTTCCGGACACATTTTAATACTAGTGGGGGAACAGCTTGAAATTTCTTTTTGTGTTCCACTAATGTTAAAAACAGGAGAACTTTTGTTTGATGCGTTTTTCATTTTAATTTAAAATGGCTTTGGTATCGTAGACAGTGATGAGAGCAATGTACCTTTCCTCACTTGAAGTTTTCAGCTGTGTTTTGGGCTACCTATACCTGAGCAAACTAAGGTTCTTCTGAACTTCATAGCCATAGGATGCTCTCTAGGTTACCTGCTTGGCTCTGGTTATTACAAGAAGCTACCTGTGGAACACACCACCTTATTCTGCTGCAGCTTGCGAGAAGACTAGTAAAATACAGGGTAGCAGGACGTGCTCTTTCCTGGGAGATGTTTTGCTGCTGCTGCCTCCTCATCCCTGTCCTGTTCTTGTGAAAGCTCACTATTCCCAGCAGCCTTGAACCTCTTTATTTCTTAAGCCTTTCCAGCCTGAGCTGAAGGCGACCATTCTGCACTGAGTGGTACAAAAGATACTGTGGCTTTAATGATGTTCCTTTTTTTTTTTGGTGGAGAGAGACCGCCATGCCTATCAGATGGAAGCTGCTAAAGTACTAGTTGTCTGTACTGAGGCAATAGGTATGCTTGCTGGTGTTTAATTAAAGTACAGGAACCATTGATGTGGTGTGCTTGAGTTTAATAATCCAACTTTGAATGAGCATAATGTATTTTTAGTTTAGCTAAAGGGTGAAATTGAGCAACATCTTTTTAGAATAAATAAATAAATTTTAAATCCCTCTCAGCCGCTTATTCCCTTCTCTATATTAATCCTCCCTCTCCAACCTTCCTCCTCTGGAGTTTTACCACCCTTGTGAATAATGAATGAGCGTAAGGATTAAACTGTGTTTCTCTGGCCTCCTCTGTCTGTGTAAAACAGCTAACCTAGTTTCAGTGCTGCGCAGTGCTGAGAGATTTTTGCTTCTAATGGAAACAGTGGGGTTTTTTAATCCTTCGGCATCCCATGTGACTCCTCTGTAGCATGTCTGACCCTTATTTGCTGCTGAAGGAGTTTCAGCCAGCTGCAACTCTTGCAAATCCATTTCATTCATTAATAGACCTTAAAGGTCATGGGTGGATTCCTGTGTGCTTGGGAGAAGGTATCGATGTTTCACCGCTTTCTCTGAAGATGGATGGCAGGAGAACACCTACCTTTCGTGTGCTGATCAGTGGCTTTGCGGGCTTCAGCCAGCTCCTTTCTCAGTCTTGTTTCTTGAGTGCAGCTTTGCCCATTGCAGCTGCCCGTTCCCGTTATTTGGCATTTCCAGCACAGCCTGGTTTGAACGCGGTCGCTGCAGACTGGCAGGCACACACTTCTGTATTGCAAGTTCTCTCGGGCAGCCTTTTCTGAAAAGGGGAGGAAGGAAGAGAGAGGTCTTATTTCTGTTGGAAAGGCATGGTCGTGCCAGAGTTCCTTACTAAAGGATAAATAGCCGTACTTTTCCATTTCATTGGAATTGCTTGTGTGCATTCTAGCCCTCGAGATGCCTACAGCATGTATTCCTCCAGCGCTGCTGTGATCACCAAACTCCCCTAAAGAAATGTAAATCCTCTGCCTGCAGAATGTGACTGGCAGGAGTGGGCTTGCCCCCATCCTGGAAAAAAAATCCTTGGAGATTGAAACAATAACTTAATTCCTGTGGTGCTTCAGCCCTTCCTGCTTGTGGTGGGACTGCAGAAAGTATGGACAAGGTCTTCTGCTACTTGGGGGGCAGGGGGTAGGGGAAGGGCATTCAGGAACTACGTAGAGATCTGGTTGTCTTGTTGCATGCATCAGCAAGCAAGGACATAACTTTTTCTTTAATTTACTATTGGCACTCTCTCCATTTTAAAATCTAAAAGGCAAATTATGGCTTGGTTTCAGGGGTTTTTTTGTGATTGGTGCATCTTTAGTTATCCAAATATTCAAAGAGTACTTCTTCATATTTTGTAGTTGCTTTCAGGCTCACAGGTTTAAACAGAACACTGTCTGCACCCTAGCCAGTATGTAAAATACTGAAAAATTTGCTGGCTTTGTTACCAGTGACTTCTCTTAGGCACTGGAAGGGCAGCTGATTTGTTGGTAGGGAATTCAGAACTCATTTTTATGTGGAAAGAATATGGAAACGATGTGGTTTGTTATTGCTCTTACTTGTAGGTCCATCTGTAGTGATGTTGGAGGTGCTGGGACCTTGATAAGGGGATACAGGCGTTTTGACATACCTGTTTTGCTGACATTCATACAAATGTGTTCATTCAAAAATGCAGTCAGAAATTTTGTTTGTATAATGCTAGACTTCTGGTCTTTCTGTCCGTTGCTGTGAGCATGTTGCTTTTGACCTTTGCTCTATGAGTACCTTAACTCTTAAAAATAGGGATTTTTATTTATACTTCTAGACAAAATCTGCAGGATGTTTCACTGGACTCCTTTTGCAACTTCTCTTTGCAGCCTGAGATTTCTTAATGCCTCTGCCAACAAACTGGAAATGCTTCCTCCAGCCACTCTTTCCGAAGAAACCCACAGCATCTTACAGGAGCTGTATTTGACCAATAACAACCTCACAGATAAATGCGTACCCTTGTTAACAGGCCACCCGCACCTGAAAATCTTGCACATGGCTTATAATCGCCTACAGAGCTTCCCTGCGAGGTAAGTGGTTTTGCTGCCTCTGGCCCACCCAGTGGGTGGGCATCGCCAAGCATTTTCACAGCAAGAAGTAAATCTCACAGAAACATGGTGGCACAGGCTGTATTTTGAATGCAGCAATGCTGCAGTGGGTGGATTTACCTGCAGTGCCCTCCTGCACGCTGCTACCCTCTCTTGCGTCAGGCAGGCGAGCCAGTGCCGCTTTGATTGTGCTCAGTTCTCTTCAGCTGGGCTAATTCAGCGTGACCGCAGCGCGCTTTGAGGTTAAACAAGAAGTTGTCTGTTTTCCCTGGCTTGGTCACTTCGCTTACGCCTGGTGGGCTGCTTCTTAGAAGAGATTTGTGAGCGTGGCAGTCTGGAAATGTCCTCTGGAAGTGGGCTGAACTCTGCTGGGGAAAAAGCCTCTCAGCCCAGAAGGAGATTCTGCCTTGGCAGCGATTTCAGTACTTTCAATTCACTCTGTTTTAATCAGAAATCTTTCAAGTGTAAGATGTGCTGTAAAGCTGACGGGATACAACCTTGGAAAAGAGATGCCAATAAATAAAGGAAGAGACGTCTCTGTCCTTGACTGATCTTCTGAGCAGCTGGGCTTCAACAGCGAGGGGGAGTGAGATGAATTAGGGGGGAGGGTGAAGATGGGAGATCTTGGGATGAAGGGAGAAACTAGGGTTGAAAGAAAGGGGAAGGCGGGAGGAAAAAGTAGTGAACTGATGAGCAGGGGAAATGTAATCAAAATAAATCACTTGAAAAGTAGCATTAACAAAACATTGACTGAAGAAGCACACGTTTTGTTCCACAACTGTGTTAGCGTCTGATGTGAGGAGAGGTGACAGGCACTGCTGTGAACAAGGACCAAAGTCTGCAATCTTATTTTCTTAAAATAATGAAAACCACTGCTCTTACCACCACTTCAAAATAAAATATGCTGTCTATTAAAAGAAAAAACTCTCAAACTTCTGTTTTCATAGCAAAATGGCCAAGCTGGAAGAGTTGGAGGAAATTGATATTAGTGGGAACAAACTGAAAGCCATTCCAACAACTATCATGAACTGCAGACGTATGCATACTGTAATTGCTCACTCCAACTGCATCGAAGTCTTCCCAGAAGTCATGCAGCTTTCGGAAATCAAGGTAAGGAAGAAACGTGCTTTGGAAGAAGCAAGTATAATATGATTTTACCAATTGTGTTCTCCCCTTAGGTCTCTTGTGGCTACAGGATCGCGTATAGTCTCAGACATTACAGAGATATGACAGCTGCTTTCTCCTCTGAGGTCATACAAAAAATATTTGCCCTTGTGTTGCCTTAGACTGGAAGCGAAGAGGAGCCTCAAAGTCTTGATTCACCTTCACCAAATCCTAGCTTCTCTGCCAAAAAAGCGTTAATTGTCTTCCTGTGACAGTCTGTTATGATACGACTTAAACATTTGGCAAGGGCTGTGCGTAATTAACTCTTGCTGCCTTGGCAATCGGTTGGTTATGTAGGAATGGACTTTGTTTAAAGCACGTGTGGAAAAACCGCTAAAGCTGCAAAATGGGATAGGCCTTGGGGACACAGATAAATTCCAGGAGCACGGGATTTGAGTATTCATGCAAGCTACTTTAATTTTCCTAATTGCAGTCATATTTTGCGCAACCCAAGGAATGCTTAATCCGCCTCTTGTATGTGTTTCCAGAAGTTATTCTGTACTTTTCCTGACACTTCTTTCTGTGGGACGTGTACTTTGCTCGACCACGCTGAGGAGCGCTACCGCTTACCTTTTGTGAATCAAAGTTTTGCCTCTCGACTGCGTGTACTGTAAAACACTGTGCGCTTTTTCTGCTGGCCAAAGCTGGGGGCAGGGTGGGGGTTAACTTGCAGCGTACAGATCTTGTGACATGGCACAAAAAATCTGTCATTCTCCACGGCTGAGAACTGGTTACTTGCTCGCAGGCCCAAAACAACCCCAGTGTACTTCGTGCGGCCTGTGAAGGCAGGAGGCCGAGTTCCTGGCCTGGTGTGCGTGCCTCAGTGGCTGGGGTCAGGCAAAGCAGCGGGAGCAATAGTTCTGCTGGACAAGTGAGCGCATGTAGAGATGAGCTTTGTGGTTTTAGCCAGGAAATCTGAAACAAACTTGTGGGTTTTTGAATACTCCTCCCTCCTTGGAACAATGGCCGGAGGAAGCAGAGGGCCATTTAGAATCAATCAGAAGCAAAGCCTTTTTTCTTTGAGGAAGAATTGGGGTGGGGGAGCGAGGCTCTGTGCAGTAAACATTTCTTTAAAAGTATGAGGGTGGTGTCAACCAAAAAAAAAACCCAAATAAAGGTAACATAATCATGCTGATAGGGAACAATCAACTTTTTGTCCTTTTGTTCCTGCATTTTGGGGAAAGCTGAATGTTTCCTAAAAGCATCGGTATTTAAAGTGTGACTCTGACACAGTGCTCAGCAGAAAAACACTCTTAGAAGACCCGGCAGTTTCTTCCTGCTAGTTCCCTATGGTTATTTAGTTCTCTTTAGCAGAAGAAAGGGCCATGGACGTCACTAACTGTTTTGGGACTGAGGGAATAGCATGCGTGACTTCATCTAAGAGAACGGAGTGTTCTCGGACTCCACCTTTGTGGAGGGAAAATGCCTGGTCAGTACTCAAGCCTGGCTTTGACTTAGGTGAGATGAGTTCATATAGTTGCCAGACAGCAAGGTGTCTTGTTGGGCATAGGGATTCTTCTGGCCTCTTGGTGATTTCTCTAGGCCGGGATTGGTGGTAATCAGTTGGAGGTCAAGCTTGCACTGCCTGGCGGTGTCTGTTACTTTCCTAAACTGGAGCTCCTTCTTGGGTACGTGAGAGCATTCAGAATATGCCCAAGTAAGTTCAGAATTTATTGTTTATGGATTTGGTTGCCTGGTGAAATAAGCTTGCTTGTAGCAAAGCACGGAGTTGTATAGTCTCATGTCACCTCTGATTATATCATACTTGATGGTTAATTCTAACTGAGGTGGTATTCAAACACTCAAAACTTCTTGGGAAACTCTGTTACCTGAGGTAATATGGCTGTTTGGCTTTTGTCTTTAATTAGCCTGGGAGGCTGACACGTTAGGGTTTTGGAGTAAGTGATACTGGAACAGCTGCTAGCAGCAGTTACTTTGCTGTCTGAAATCATTTCAGAAGGAAAGCTAGCATAAGCGATGATGCTTTTACACTGACAGTAACTCCAGGATTTCCAGGCTTTTATACTGTCCAGCATTAGGTTTATCTTCTGCAAACGGCCGAGCAGCTGGAATCACACACACCTCAGTCAGTGCTCCAGCAGATTCTTCCTTACAGCCATTGTTTGACTTCGGCTTGCTTGCCTTAGAAAATAAAAAGGCAGTTTTTAAACTGCTACCCAGCATCCTGGTGGTCTTTCACAGACAGACAGTTTACTTCACCATCCAGTTTTTGTTGACTGATGAGTTTCTTCTCTTTACATGTTGTCTTGCTGGTCTGCTGCGGTGAGGGCAATATGAAGATTCACATCACAACTTTTGGGTCAAGCTTGTCTTTCACAGGAGCATTACCTTGAGATCCGAAATAAGTAAAGATCTGTTAGCAGGAGCATCTTAAAGATGAAACTTGATACTTTTTTTTGGTAGTTTTTCTCCTGGTTAACTAGGTTAGTATCAGTATGGCTGCCTTCATTCACAGCTGGAGATAACTCGAGTTCTTTCCCGCGTTGGACAGAACAGTTTCAAAGCTGTAAACGCAGTGTATGCACATGCTGACTATTAAACCCTATCTTAACAGCTGGCCTGTCTGGAGTAAAACCCTGTGTGCAGCTACAGGAGTTGTTATGCATAGGTGCAGCTAAACCATCTTGCATTAAATAATGCATGAGGAAATCTGGATCAGCTAGGGAATACACTTTCCTCCTTGCCTGAGGAGTAGAATAAGCACTAAATTTAGCACAGATATGCAGAAAGTCCTTGTTGGTACAAATAGTACAAATCAAATCTAAGAAATCCTATCCTAATAAATAAGTGATCTTCACTGGTGCCTAGGGACTGAGGACCATGCTGCAGAGTGTTACTACCTTGGGCACATTGGGCATTTAATGAGAGCAATGAAATTACTTCACTGATTTTTGTGCCTGTTATTCCAGCGTGCTCTTCCATCAGATTTGTAACGGCATCGAGGTGTGGAACACAGCAAGGCCTGCTGGCAGCTTCTTTAATCTGCAGAGTAATTACTGACGCTCTGGAAGGAGCAAGGAGTTGCGCAGAAGGAAAAACCTCGCTGGAATAACTGTTCTGTTCAGCCCTCTGCTATGTTGTTTGCGCGACAGATTTAAACGCCGATTTCCTTATTGTGCTCAGATAACATCAGCAGTTTGTTCTTTGTAGATAATAAGACCTCCGTATTAGACAGCCTCAGGATTCACAATTTGGTTTGGTAATTTGGTATTTCCATTACATCTATTCAGTAAAGTGCTAGTAGACTTATGCAGATTTTACTAGGTTATCTTCATGCCTTTTACCAGCCAGGATCCAATTTCTTTGAATATACCTACAAAAATGGCAATGTCTCACTTGTGTCAATGGAAATTACTTAATAGTCAAAATGTGCAGCTAGGAAAAGCCTACCCTCCAACCCCCTTCAGCTTCCTGGTTTATTACAGTTTTCAAATCTTTCTTTTTTAGCAAGTTGAAAGTAGAAATTTTTTTGTTTTCTATAAGATGTGGGTAGTTCTTCTATCCCCTGTTAAATACCAGCCTGCTCTGTCCTCTGAATGTTGGGGAGGTATTTTGGTGCATGCGACACTGATGGTCCCGCAATAGGGTGTGGAGAGTTTGTTTTGTTCAAAAATGCCGTATTTTTCCCTCTGTATTGATTTTCATCTGGATATGGAGCTTTAAATGACACTGGGGGGTGTGGAATTTTGTCATTCTAGTGCACTTGCACTTGTTTTAGTTAACTTGTGCATAGCTGCTGGATAGCCAGCAAACTTCTCTGCTGTTCTGTATTTTCTTCTGAAATATTTAAGCTTTAATTTTTTCACTGATTTTATTGACTACTTAGATGGATTTGTATTTAAACATGCTGACACAAATTAAAACCATATTTAAAACTGCTCCAATATTTTTTTCCTTTGCCCCCTCTACTCCTTCTCTCCACAGGCATTCATAACCCTCTTTATTTTAATATCCCTCAGTAAATATTGAATTCCTGAGAACGTGTTCATACAGATGCTGGTTTAAACTGGCTTTGGAGGAGGGACTGCTCTGCCAGTGGCTTAGAAGCCCCAACTGTATTTATCGGCATTTCCTTTATCCATTAAAAAACTGGCAACTCTTTTTAACAGTAATTTTTTCTGAAGTACTTAAAAATACACTGAACATCTTTGTGAAGAGCAGACAAACCTGACTAGTTTTCTTACAAGCTGACACCTGGCCAGAGCTGGAAACGGTGGGAACACATTTCTGGCCGTCCCAGGCACCTGGGGAGAAGGCTAACTGCCATATGAAAGTACTTTTGTAAGAATCACTTACCTAGATGAATGGTTTGGGTCTTGGATGCTGCCTTTATTGTCCATGAAATGTGCATTACTTCGTTTAATCAAAACTTGCATGATCTTGACAACTGAATCACCTCGCTTACTTGGCCGTGTTCCTTTCGCAGTGCGTGGACCTAAGCTGCAACGAGCTGAGTGAAATCACGTTGCCTGAAAACCTGCCTCCAAAACTGCAGGAGCTGGACCTGACTGGAAATGCCAGATTAGCCTTGGATCACAAAACCCTGGAGCTGCTGAAGTAAGTTACCTGTCAGAGCGGGGAGGGGGCTGTGACAAATCCACAACACCCAGAAGCGTAAACGTCTTCGAGGGGCACGGCTCCGTGCGGTCAGTGGTCAGAAAGTAGCTGATGTACGGGCAGTTCAGGCACTCACACCTCACTGGAGAGGGTGACCCACTTCAGCGCAGCTGCGTTCAGCCGTAACTGCTGATGGGGTCTGCTGGGCTGGTATAACTGCTGTTGGGCCAGTTTGAGCTCCATTTTACTTCTGACATTGGCTACAACCAAAGTACTTGTTTTATTACATGGTTGAGATGCCAGTAGCTACTCACCGTGGTTGGTTTATCTTTCTGACATTCACCTGCTTGGGTCTGTCTTTGCCATTGTGCTCCTGTTTACATCTTCACGTGCTATTTCTTGTTGCCTTTCATACCTCTCTGCTTTTGTCCTTTAAATACATTTTTCCACGTTTAAGGTGCTCCTGAAGACTCTAGTCTCTTACTCTGCTTGCAGCAAAGTTAGTTACTTTGCTTTGAGACACTCCAGTTTGTTATTTTATATTTTCCCTGTCCCTGCATTTGTTTCCTGCCCTGAGACTTACCATTCATCATTGAGATTTGCCAAGTGCCTTATGCCTCCTCCTGCTGTGTGCTGGGAGATTGTTGCACTAGAACAGATTGGATGTGGACAGTGGCGCTGCCTTGAGCTTCTCTTGTGTCTTGGAGGGAGCTGCACCAGCTCAGAGGCTCCTTCTAAGACTCTCTGATCCTTAAATATTGAAAAATTGCCGGAAGGGTTACTCTACTTTTTAAGCGTTCAGCAGTTGCTTCCTGTGGTTTGCTTTTAAATGGTTAAGATCAGGCACTGGAGGAGTAAACCTCATCTGTTGTGTGAGCAAGGAAAACTTAACAGTGTGAGTTTGCTTTTAGTTTGAATCAGCTTGAATTAGCTTGAATTTACCTTTGATTTTATCAAATTTAAATGGAAATTTGACTAATGATGAGTTTTCAAAGATAAAAAACAAAAGTCCATGTTCTGCAGCAGATGGTGAAAAAAGAAGCATTTCTTTATTTTTAAGAGCTGCTTTACTGTATACAGGAAACCTTCCTGAAGAAGCTGTGTGTACTGTTGCTCTGGTTCCTAGGGGGAAAAAATAAGAACTATTTATATATAGATGTAACAAACAGAGCTTAACAGAATGGTGTAGAAACTGAAAGTGAAAGATCAGCTCTCCTTGTGTATAACCCAGCAGACAAGATGGGCAAGCCAGTCTCTTGCCACTTCTCTATTTGGGTATTGTGCCCTATAATGGTGTGGTTCAAATTCAAGTTCTAAGTAGGAGAGGAGTGGTATGGCCCAGTTACATACCATATTTTCACTGGCGTATGCATTGTCTTTAATTCACAGAAAACTTTAATCCTCTTGTGCGTGCCTTTTCTTTGGTTATTTAGGGTTTTTTTTAATAACTTATCCATAAGACCTTAGGTCTGTTCTTTTTCCTAATACTCATTAGCCACAGTCAGGTGTTTCAGGCCTCCTGAGAGGCTTCCTAGCGTCTGTACTGATACACCACGCTGACTTCTGTGGTGTACTGCTATAATTGACTCTGAGGGAGGAGGTGCTCCTTTCACTTGCAGGTTTTTTTCGTGGCAGGCACAAAAATACATGTGCAGTTGGTACTTTTTATATCTTCCTTCTGCATGTGAAAGGCAGCTTCCCATCTGTGCCCTGGTAGGATGCAAGCAGGTAGTAGGTTAATACGTATTCTCAGTGCTGGTGAGGAGTCCTGTCACGTATGCTTGCTTTTTTAATATGTATGGAGACCTTAAAGGGCGCTTGCATGCTTAGGAGTGTGATGCCAAGTGATTTATTGGACATAAGAATTTTCAGTAGCAGTTAAAAAAAAAAAAATAGATTATGCTATTCTTATTTTCAGGAAAGAGCATTTAGTTCAATTGTAACAGTCACTTTAAGGGGGAAAATTAAGGCTCCCATGCTGTCCAGAAGCCTTAGCCTATCTTCCTTCTCTGCATAGGATGCACTGCTGGATATCACTCCTTCCTGGGCACATGGTCTGTTTGTAGTGGTGCTGCTGAGGAAGCTGAAAGCAATGCGTTGAGGTGGCTTTTTGGGTTTTTTCCTGGTGCAAAAATGGGTATGCTGGGAAGCCTTGAGATAACTCTGGGTCCTTGACCTGCCCAGGAACCAGGGGTCAGTCAGCTCGATTAAAAAAAGAAACAAACAGAAAAGCCCTTTTTGATCCAAGTTCCTCTGCCCTGGGAGACAAGTGCCTCGTATGAGGAGTCTGTGAAGAAAGTGTGTTTGCTCATGTGTGTAGTGGTTTGCAGGTGGAGACAGAATTCAAATCTCTCCCCGGGTTTCCACTTTGATTTGGGGTCAGATAACCTTTTCTAATGTTGGCGGTGAGATGTTTTGCCTCGTGTTTGTCAGGCAGAGGGCTGCAGAGCCACGGGCTTCAAACACTGGCGGTTCTAATGCTCTTGAAGTGATTTGTTTGCTTTTCATCTGCCCTCGCCCATGTACACCCTGACTGTTAGTGTAAAAGGGGATTGGACTGGATGTGACAGCACTTGGTGTTATTTGAGGAAGGCTGTGCAGTGCTGAAAAGACTTCTCTGTGCGTTTGGGTCAGGTGGGGGTTCGGATAGAGAAAAAGGAATGCTCAGAATGAACAGTTAGACCTTTCTGCTTGTGTCCTTTTATGATTCATTTGGTTCATGAAAGGTTCGTGTGCCTTTGAAGTGTCTGCAGCGTGTGGGGAGCTCGCTTTCCCTGCCTTTGGAAGAGAGCAGTAGGGAGCAGGGAGGAGGTCATCCCTCCCCAGCAAAGCAGGGCTGCAAAGAGAAAGAGGATAAACAGAGAGGGCTGGGCCCTTTTTAAATCTTTGCTGCGCTGCGTGAGAGATTTGAAATTCAGGCTAAAGGCTATGTTGGTAGCAAATTGGAGGGTAGAGGATCAAGGGCCGAAGTAAAACCTAGGGAAGGCAGAAAGGGCTGTGCTCGCTGTTGGGGCCGCAGGCTGGCTCTTGCAGGTTGGTGTGGGATGAGGATGGAACAGGTTTCTATTTGTCTTTTTCATGTGTTGCTGCTCCTAAATAATCTTTTTTTTTTTTCTTCTATTTTTCATTTAGGGGGTGGGGTGGGCCATACAGGAGGCTTCATTTGAGTACAATAAATAGAGCTCCGAGACTTGTTGTTAAAATGGGTGGGAGAGGTGTAGATGTTAAAAATCGCTCCCCTGTATTGGCTTTCATCAAGGTAGTGACAAATCTGCCCATGTTGCTGCTGGGCCAGGTTTGAACCTAACAGCAGAGGGGTGAGGGCAGGGGAAGAAGAACCTGCGAAACGAAACACTGCAGCAGACACCCTCGATAGAGGCCCAGTTACTGACTGCTTGCTTGTTCTTTGTATATGTAGGAGCAACCCCTTCGGCTGTCCCGCTCTGTTTTCTCCTAGCATGTGCATTTGTAAGAACTGGGAAGGGTGGGAAAAAGGTGTTCTCTTCACATTTTAAGCTGGATTGTGTCGTGGCTCCATTGCATCTTTTCCTTTTCCTTTCTCCTTGCAGCAATATCCGTTGCTTCAAGATTGACCAGCCCTCAGCCGGCGATGCTTCAGGAGCGCCGGCGGTGTGGAGCCACGGTTACACAGAAGCCTCGGGCGTCAAGAACAAGTACGACCTGGTGTGGTTTTTATTATACGAGCGTCCTAGCAGCAGAGCACCTCTGTGCCCATACAAAGAAACCCTTTTTTTCAGTGAAAGTTTTGGGGACTTCTGGGCCTCACAAAGGCAGAGGCCATGCCATGACTCTGTATTTGTATACCGGGCCCCTGCCCTGCTCTCCACTTTGGGCTTTGTTAGGGAAGTTGCTAAGATACGAGTGGAACCACACATTTTGTCTGTGCAAGACTCCGGTGCTTGAAAAAGATCTGAGTGTTTAGAAGCATTTTCCCTTCTGCAAAGCTGCTTTATCTTCAACCAAAGGATGTTTACCAAGCAAATCAGAGATACTAAAGGAAGAGGCAGAATGGCCAAAATGCTGAATATTCATAGCGTGCGGGGCTCCTGTGACTAAGGCAGCACTTGACAAATAATGTACCAAGAGTCTGCTAGTCTCTGTGGTGCTGGCAATGTGATGAATCTTTCTTTGTTCCTTAAATACCTTTTTAGAAATCTTCCGCTACCTAGGTTTCTGTAGCAAGTGCCAGCAAGCCTTTGCTTGCTGTTAGCTGATTTAAGGCATGGCTTGGTCATCGGCCTGGTGTAAATCACAGGGATGGCTTTCAGAGGGGCAAGGGCAGTTTCAACTGATGTTGTTTCAGACATACTTTTCCCCGTATTTCTGTAAGTAAGGAACCTGTTCACATGCTGAAAACTAGGAAGAATCCTTTAGGGCCTGGCTCAAACGTCCAGTGTAGTTCTCTCCACATGTTAGCTCTGTTGGTGGGCCTGACTCTTCTCCACAGCTCCAAAAGCAGTCCTGAAGCGCTTGTGAACAGAGGTGGTTAAATCTTGCTTTCAGACCAGGCTGCATCTTCCTGGTCAGAATGACAAGGTGAGAAGATAGTAGTGGGCATCTGCCTTGATATTCTCCTGCTCTTGTTTTCCCACCAGGCTGTGTGTGGCAGCGCTTTCAGCCAATAACTTCTGCGACAACCGGGAGGCACTTTACGGTGTTTTCGACGGTGACCGCAACGTGGAGGTGCCGTACCTGCTGCAGTGCACCATGAGTGACATCCTAGCAGAAGAGCTGCAGAAGACAAAAAATGAGGAGGAATACATGATCAACACTTTCATTGTTATGCAGAGGTGAGTCTTGGATCTGAAGCCTTTTTCCCCCTTGTGTATGCTCACTGGGCAGTTTTTCCCTTCCAGGTCCGACACTTGCTCGTTTCTGGCTTCAAAAAATGCTAGTGCAATGCTATGTTCTTTTATTGCTTGTTTTGTGAATATTGTCCTCTGTCCCTTTCAGGTGTGGGTAGGGAAAAAAACCCCAACACCCCCCACCCAAACAAACAACAACAAAAATATATCAACCCACCTGCAAAGTTACTAAATGTTTATGGCTCAGTAGTGCTTGAAGGGTTTATTCTTTTCGGGTGTCTTCTTTAAGTCTTGCAATTCAGAACTGGCCATAACCAAGTCAGTGGTATGAATCTCTTGATCATCTTTTAAGCCTCCTTCTGTCTGCAAAGCCTGGGCTGATCCTTTCTACTTCTCTGTACCAATTCAGGTCATTTAAGACTACACAAACATGTAGTCTGGCTCCTTAGAAAAGTCAATCTCCTGCCATCCCTTTGGCCTTAGAATATTATTCGAGCATGACCCATCCAAAGAGATCGGGATGCGATAGCTGAGGGTGTGATAGTAGCTCTCTGTAGTGGTTTTGGAAACGTGTGTGCGTGCTGTACTCGGCAGAAGAAGAAACTGTGCCCAGGGAGGCACTGAGCAGAGGAGAAGTAGGGAGGGAATGGAACAAAGGAGAATGAAGAGGTCAGGGAAACAAAAGAGAAAGCAAATAAGCAGCCTAGGGACTGAGGAAATGGATGGAGCTAAAAGCGGCATTGCTTAGTGTTCAACTGCTGCACCTTTGGAAAGGAAAAATACTGGAGTTCTGGTCTGGTCTTGGGAAAAATACAGGAGTAGTAGGGAGGTATTGAACCTTACAAACACGGGGGAGAAAATGCTTCCTTCCCCTAATTGCTTGTACCAGTGCCTCGGACCCATAGCTGAGAAGGTGGTTGCCGTATACTTGAAATACTAAAAAATAAAAACACACTGGGGGATTAAGTGGGTTTATTTTCAGAGGAATGTGGCTTTCCTACAAAAAGCTGCTTTTTTTTCTTTTTTTTAATTGAGTGGTTGGTTGTTTGGGTTTGGTTTTTTTTGGGCTCAAGTCAAAATAAGCTAACCGCTTCTTTGGAGAACCAGAAATAGTATTCACTCCAGTTGCATTTAGGCATTCACTGGGGATTATTACAGATGAGATGCAGCACTCCTGAAGTGTATTTTACCAAAAAAAAAAAAGGCACGTTGAAGCTTGGTCACAAATTGAGTTATGCATTCTCTCCCCAGGATTTGGAATCAACAGCTCTTGCCAGATGTACATAGCCTTAATATAAATTTTAGTAACCTCTATAATTAGCTTTCTAATTACTGTAATTCCTAATTAGTAAAGGAAAAGGCCCTGATAAACAAGACACTGAGAAGGGTGGCTGTTTTTTCCCAGTCTAGTATTGAAATGATCTACCTTCTAATGATGGGATTCTGAAACCTTCTTTTTTATCCACATTTTTTTTGTTTTGGGGTTGTTTTTTTTTTCCCCCACTATGAGCCCTGCCAAAACGGCAGGCTTAAATATTTCTAAGAACCTATTTCACACATTAGTAACTGACGGGATAAATGACAAGTGTGCCTTCTCTCAGTGGAGTTAACAGCCACTGTGCTTTTTTAGTCAGCATTTGATACTTTAAGAGCATTATTCTGAAGACATCAAAACAGTGAACGTTTGCCACCTTTTTGCTTAAAAATAGAGTTTTTACAGTTAAATTTTTTTCTTATATTAAAATATGTAGCTTCAGAAGCTGAACAGTCAGGTGGCTGACCTGAACCCCCTTTGCTAAGCTCTACTTGCACTCAATTAATAGTCCTCGGCACCTTTCTAACCACCTCTGTTCCCCTTGATCTGACTTTTACAAGAAGATGTAGAGGAAGAGAGAGAACTGTGCAGCTCTTCCAAGTGTGAAGATGGGAGGGGGTTTTTGGTTCTGAAATCAAGCAGATCTGTGCATCTGCGTGTGTGTAAATAACACGCTGCCCCAGAGCTGCACGTGATTTCTCTGCAGTGCTGCCACAGTGTCGGAGTCTTCAGTAGAGCCTTTTGTTTCTCTCCCAGTGATCCTACAGAGTCGATGACCCGAATGCTCGTGGCTGCAGGACAGCAGCTGTTTCTCCGTAGTACCCGTAACACTTCTTTTCCAACAATCACTGTTTTGTTTAAATTCCAGGAAACTTGGAACAGCTGGACAAAAACTTGGAGGCTCTGCTGTGCTTTGCCACATAAAACATGATCCCATGGACCCTGGTGGATGCTTCACGCTAACCTCAGCAAACGTGGGGAAGTGCCAAACCGTTCTCTGCCGGAATGGGAAACCTCTGCCTTTGTCCCGGTGTTACGTGATGAGTTGTGAAGAAGAGCTGAAGAGGATTAAGCAGCATAAGGCCATTATCACAGAGGTTAGAGAACAGACAGGGACTGTTGCAACTTGCAGTTTCCTCAGGGGGCGCTTGCGCAGCGCTGCATGAAATTACATGTTGGTATTAGTAACCTCTGAGAGGTGCTGTTAGTGGCGTGGGTTCTAGGCTTGTGCTCTTCCTTTCAGAGGGACTCGTGTCGTGCAGTCAAGTTACTGTGCCATCGTGTTGCTTTTCCATCCCATTGCCATGCTGGACGTTGGCTGGCTTCAGAGAGGGAGTGCTGTGAGCGTGTTGTGAGGAATTGCTGTGCTGGTGCTGTCATGAAGAGCCCCTCCAATTGGGGAGGGGAGAGGGCAGAGCACTTGGAGCGATGCTGTCCTTCCCTTAGGAGACTCCTTGCTCCTGACAGGCTGACCTTGCTGTCTGAGCTCCTGCATTCCCAGAGCTGCCCTTTGACAGGCAGCTCTTGAAGAGAGCGCTTCCCCAAAAGGAAAACCTGTCCTATGCTCAGCTGAACTATGAGAGGGGGAAAACTATTTCTTCCCGTCTTGCAAGCTTGAAGCCACAGCTGTCAGCTTTGCTTTGCCTGTGTGACACATGCACAGGAATAGATAAACATTGAACCCTTTTAGTGGTGGAGGCAAGGGCAGAAAACTCGCTGCTGTACACCATGAGCTGGGTGTTCGTATGTGGGGTGGGGGGAGCAGGTGTGAGTGTGGAGTGAGATGTGGGCCTGTTGATCTTGCCAGGGAAAGGTGATGGCTGGGATGCCAAACGTGACGAGTTGGAGGGGAGTCGCTCCAACGTAGTGTGCATCATCGAGGCACACTCCTTGTGCTGTTCTGTAGAGGAAAAAGGAAATTTCTGCCCTGAATCTTAAGATGACTCATTGATTTCATGCATGTTGGTGGCTTATCACTGCTGTCAGCTCTCTAATGGGGAAGTTAACAAGCCGACAAGGTGGGGTTTTTTTTTCTGAGTGGTTTTGAAGGGGAAGCTTTTTTCAGTCTTGGTTCACTTTTTTATGGTTATCTGCTTTACAATAACCACTGCAAGTCATCAGCTGGACCAAATGAGTGTGAATCCTCACCTTTGTTGTTCTTCTTGAACACACAAGTGGTGGGGTGCAGCTCTCCCCAGCAGGCTGACAGATACCCAGGCTTGCTGCTTCAGACACTTGCTCTGCTTATTCTGACAGCTTGGATTCCAACCAGGACAAGATCCTGGGATTTGGAGGCACATGGGAGTTACACATCCATTTTTTTGCTGATGTTTTCCCTTCAGATAATAGTCCTCCTCCCCTTGGAAATGTCATATCTAAGTGGAAGTGTAGTAAGTAATTGGGGCATGTAAAGCATTTCACTACAACTCTGCAGACTGAGAAACGCGGACTCACTCCCTGCTGTGTTTGACTTGCATGCTTCATGTACATTTTTTTGTGGGTTTTATTTTATTTTTTTCCAAATGAGCATTTGTTTCTGAAGTGATGAGCCAAGATGGAACCTACAATTGTTACAGCTGCAAGAGAGAGTCGAGTCGTAACTGAATGACCTGCCCCTGTATCAAACAGAGCTGTGTGTGGCGGCTTTGCTCTGTGGAAAGCCAGATTTCGTGGGTGGAGGAGAGGGATAAGTCTGACTCACTGGTAAAACATTAGTCCAGTTGGCTCTTGCAGCTGCAGCAGCAGAATAGATGGCTCTTTGTTGCAGACTTCTGCTTTGTTGGTCTGCGCATAGGTGATGCTGATGACAAATCAGTAGGGTGTAGGAGGCACAGCACAGGATTGGAAACCAGCCATCGCCGTGCTCCAATCCCAGCTCTGTCACCTCCTAGCAAGTCATTCTGCTTTTCTGTCTCCTGATTTGTAAATGGCAGTGCTGAGGGTACTGCAAAAACGGCCGTCAGTGAAGCACGGGGGGATGTGGGTGCTGTGTAGCCGTGCCTGGTTTGTGTCCAATTTCCTGCCCTTTCTAATTTCAGGATGGCAAAGTGAATGGTGTGACAGATTCAACGAGGATCTTGGGGTACACCTTCCTCCACCCGAGCGTGGTGCCGCGTCCTCACGTCCAGTCCATCACCTTAACTCCGCAAGATGAGTTCTTCATTCTGGGGAGCAAGGGGCTGTGGGACAGCCTCTCGATGGACGAAGCAGTGGAGGCAGTCAGAAACGTGCCTGATGCGCTGGCAGCCGCGAAGAAGCTTTGCACTTTGGCCCAGAGTTACGGCTGCAACGACAGCATCAGCGCTGTCGTGGTTCAGCTCAACGTGACAGAGGACAGCTTCTGCTGCTGTGAACTTAATGGGGTCCCACCCCCCAGCCCTGGCATTTTCCCCCAGTCTGTCAACGTGGTCATCAAGGACAGGCCGACAGATGCGCTTGGGATGCCATCTTCGAGCAGCGGCATGGCTTCGGAGATCAGCAGCGAGATCTCCACCTCCGAAATGAGCAGTGAGGTGGGGTCCACGGCCTCCGACGAGCCTCCCCAGGTAGCCATGAATGAGAACAGCCCGGCCTACCCGGGGGAGCAGCGCTGCATGCTGCACCCCGTCTGCCTGTCCAATTCTTTCCAGCGTCAGCTCTCCAGTGCCACCTTCTCCAGCGCCTTCTCCGATAACGGCCTTGACAGCGACGATGAGGAGCCCATTGAGGGGGTGTTCACCAACGGCAGCCGCGTGGAAGTGGAGGTGGACATCCACTGCAGCCGGGCGAAGGAGAAGCAGCTTCTTCAAGTGCCTGTGGAAGCCAGCGATGAAGGTATCGTCATCAGTGCCAATGAAGACGAGCCTGGCCTCCCCAGGAAAGCTGAATACTCTGCCACGGGCACGATAGGGCGCCGGCGGGGCAACGGTTCTGTGGCGCCACAAGAGAGGAGCCATAACTTAATTGAAGTTGCAGCGGATGCGCCGCTTAGAAAAACAGGGGGCTACTTTGCTGCTCCAGCACAGCCAGATCCCGATGACCAGTTCATCATCCCGCCAGAGCTTGAAGAAGAAGTCAAGGAGATTATGAAGCAGCACCAGGAACAGCAACAACAGCAGCAGCAGCAACAGCGGCAGTATCCAATGGACCACCTGGCAGACTATTACGATACACCACTATGACCCGCTCTATTCACTGCTCAGAAACAAACTACCAAGCGAGGAGACTCAAGTGTGGGACCCAGTGGGTTCACATTACAGCAGGGGTTTTTCCTTATCCTTTTCCTTTATATACTTCCTTTTCCTTATCCTGCCACTACAGATAACTGCAGCTTTTCAGTTCGATAGGTTTAATATTCATTGACTTTCTTCTAGAGACGCTTGACCGGTAAAGTTTAAAATAGTTAACCTCCCCTTAACATATCAAATGTAAAAACAAAAAACCGAAAAATAATTAAAAAAAAAAATAAAAAGGTTTAATATATTGTTGAGAAACAGATGATGATGTAATATTTTTTAAAATGGCTTGTTTGTTTTGTTTGAAAAGCAGGGCAGTAGCCAGTGCTAAATGATTTAAGTAATATTGTAATACCGTATTTCTTTGAGAGAAAAGGCTTTTTTTGGTCTTGAAAATGATAGACATTTGTAGAATATGGAGACTAACTCCTAGGAGTTGCTTTACTCTTTCAGGTGACTTAAGTCACTGAGATTCACTAATTTTCTCTGAGAGAACAGTTGATTGGGAAATTCCTGTAAATAGCTCAGTGTTGTATAGTGATGCTTACATGTTTTGTAGCCTTGGCATTAAGGACACAACCTGGAAAACTGACCTTTCGTTTTTTTCCTTAGGAAACTCTTTAGGCCGCGGTGGTTGAGCAGAGCGTGCCACGTGGCTGTGGGCAAGGTAGCTTGAGCCAAGGTGTGGGGTAGGCCGTTTAAAGAAACCCACTTTTTTTCCCCCTCTGGTCTCTTCCTTTCCTTACTTTTACAGACATGTTTTGTTTGTGATCCTTACTGCTGCCACAACCAGCATGATTGTATAGAGCTCATTTGCTGTAGAACATTTACATACTGAGAGTTATATTAAAGCCGAATGCACAAATGAACATGTCATAATTTTTGTTATAATAAATATGAAATTTACACCTGACGTCTGCCTTTGTGCCTGGGTAGCTCAGCAGCAGCTCTTTACACCTGATGTCTGCCTTCGTGCCTGGGTAGCTCAGCAGCAGCTCTTTACACCTGATGTCTGCCTTCGTGCCTGGGTAGCTCAGCAGCAGCTCTCACGCAGGGGCTGGCTGCGCTCCATCGGCGTGCCGCTCGCTTGGAAAACCAGGGAGCGTTGGAACCTTTCCGGCTCGATCACATTTTTACACTAAGCACAGGAGGTCTCCTGTGCCTTTACAATTCAGAGGCCACACCAAGTGGCCTTTAAAAGATATGAAACAACTCCAGGAGGAATTGACCTGTTTCTTCCCTCCCCCCCCAGAACTAATTCAGTGCTATTGATTTGCCCTTTGCCACAGTATCGACAATGCCAGAAGACGGAAGAGGAGTGTGGCTCTGGCTCTGTCCTGCTGGGACCCAGTGGCTGAAGATAGAAATGAGGAAGGGATAAATGCAGGCTAAGAAAAGGGGGGATGAAAACATTGGGTATGGAGAGCAGAGGCAAAACGTAAGGAGAAGGTGGAAAAGCAAACTCTGAGCTCCCTGTGTAAACTCAGATTTGCTCAGAACAAAGACGAGTTGTGGGGTAGTTTATTAGCGAAAGAGCATTTTTCTGTGATTCCTGTGGGAAAGGAGCAGCACCCTTTTTCAATATTGCCTCCAACCAACTGCTCCGTTTTACTTGTCACTCTTTAAAAAGCTGGATTGGTGTGTGATCGTGACAGCATCTTGCTCCTGTTAGCGTTTGGTCTGTATTTTGGGAGAGGACTGTGATAACAGGCTGTTGTCCTCTGTTCTAGGATGCAGTGGCCAAGTGAGGACAGGGTTGCTGTTAGCAAGAGACTTGAGTTTCTTTTCCTTAAGTAATAACAATAACAGCAGAGAAGCCAATGTGAAGATACCTGGTTTGGTAAATGTTAGTAGTGCTGTCTACTGTAGATCTAGGAGAACTGTACTTGATTGTAATTTAGGCTTCAAAATAATCTCTTTCTTACAGACAACTCATTAAATAATGTTTTTAAACAAAAAAAAAGTTATGGTTTATTGGCTGGTAACCCATAGGTGTTCTCTGGCAAACAGTTTGTATATTTCAATTTTTGTCAAGTGACTAATGTTTCTTGGTGTCCTCAGAAAGCACTAGCTTTTTTGTCTTCTGTTCAGATGTTGCTTGAGGCTGAAGGTGATAAACAGCAAGGACACTACCATGGCCGAGGTGAGTGATGACAAGTTTCGGGTGTCCTGAGCAAGCTGGGATATTCTCTGTATCTTAAAAAAGAAACCCAACCCAAAACCAATTCTCTTCCACGCAGCACCCACAGCTCATGGAGGAGTAATGACGTTCCACTGCTTGTGGTCTGTGTTTATGACAAGGTGCCTCCGGTGTGCTGTACATGCAGTACTCCAGAGACAGGAACAGCGGTTAGAGCAGGGGTGGCAGGGGAACCACTTCACATGAGCTAAACTTCTGCCCAGCACTGAGAACTGGCGCTCTCTGCTGTGCCCTGTTCTCCTGTGAACAGGAGGACATGTGTGTGGGCTCCATAAAGACTTACCCCTTTCATGTGAGGGACAGATTCCAGGATCTTGCCGGCCACTGGGGCATTCGCAGCTTACAGCCAACAATGTGGTTTCTCTCCTTAAGCCCCTTACCTTGAATCTAGGTGGCCAAAAGCTGGCCAAAGCCTGCAACTTTCAGCCTGGGGTCTTCTGTGAAGTCCGTGACAGCATCCTGGATTCAGGGCTTCTGTAGCATCCAGGTGACAGGATGTTGGCCGAGGAGATGCACCTTTGGATTTCTGCTCTGCCTGAAGAACACATTTGTCTTAAGTCATATAGCACAAGGGATTGATGTGTTCACAGGGCCCTGTTAGGCCTCTGCTGAGCTTTCCATAATGTGCTCAGCTGGATCAGTAGGGTGGGTAGGAGCATCTTTGGAAGGTTTAGCCACTGTTTTTAAACAAGGGTAAAGGGTATTTTGTTCTGGCTTTAAGCTGGGACCTGGAAATAAGGTACAGGTTTTGCAACTCGTGGTGTTTCTGGACATTGCTGCACTCTTTCAGAAAAGGGGGTTGTTGTGCTCTTACCTAGGGAGGGCTGAAGCTGAAGTGATCAGTTTCATCTGGGCACGTTACTGTGGTACATGACTCTCTGATGATGTGCACTGTGTATCATGCTATTTGGATGCACCGGGAACTACCCCACTTGAACAGAGAAGTGGGTTTGTTTGCGGAGTGTGAGGCCTGCAGCATGGGCAGAGGTTGGGGGCTAAAAATAAGGGCAGGCTTTCCTCTGGGGAAAGCGTAGGGCCCTATTACCTTGCCAATTGAACCTTTTGTGTCCTTGGGAGCTCCCCGGTAGCTGTGTCTGAGGCAGCAGGAATGCGCGAACGGGAGGAGGTAGATGGCAACTGGCAGAGAAAATGAACATACGTGCGCTGTTTGGTGGAAGGTAACTTCAAACAGGAAGCTGTGATGGCACGGAGAAGGAACCGAGCTGCCTGTGTGTGCTGCGTGAAAGCTGCTTTCCTGCTTTCTGGCACGCTGCTCTGGCACAACACGCTTTGTTGTGCATAAGCAACCTGTTGGCGCTCTGCTTGTGCCTTCAGCGCGTGGCACCACCATCATCTTATTGGTAACCAGTGCCGTGACAGCACTGCCTTCCTCTGGCTCCCTGCTTGTGGAGTGAGCCAGCGGGGTGCTCACGGGTTGTCTCCCTCACTCCTGGGAGAACGTTGTGCTGTGACTGCTGCACCCCGTATGTTACCCTGTAAGTAGTCTCTTTGTACAGGGATCTTGGCCTTGTCAGCAGCCATCGTGCTTACAACTTGTCTAAGTAATTTTCTAGAAAATCAAACATATTTTATGTTTTTAAGGAGAACTTTGCCCCTTTGGGAGCACATTTGGGTGGGGGTGGGTGTCAGTGAAGTGCCCTGTGCACCTTTGTAGGTAATTCCTACATCCACCCCAGTCATGGATGACGTCTTGGGTTCTAGGCTTGCAAATGCTGGCTTGAGTGGGCTGTTGGGGGTAACCTAGAGAACCACTGGCTGATCTGGGCCTGAAGTGATTCAAGCAGAGCAGTGGTGCTCAAAGGAAGAAATGGGACAGTGGCTTTAGCTGGTCAGCCTGATTTCCCTGGATGCTGCCTGCTGCCCAACAAGAGATGAGCTTTTTTAAGAGGATTTCTCCCTCAAGTCTGAGCAGTTCTCCACAGTGCGCTAGGGTGAGGTCCCTTAGGGCTGCGGCCGCAGTGGGACCTGCGTGGCCAGAAGTTGGTAACAAAAAAAATGAGAAGCCTGGGGCTCAGCTGGAGCCAGGACACCTCAGCATCTGCTGCGTGACTCTTGCGGTTGCTTTTTCTGTTAGGCTGCTTGCCTGTCCTGCTCTGTTAATTCAATCGACTTGCTTCAGGGCCAATTTATTGTGCTGTTGTTGGGTTAATTGATTTGCTTCTCACCGATCTGTTACCTGCACGCCTGAGCTGCTGGCAGGGAGGATTTCATGGAGCGCCGCAGGAACCAACGCGTTCCTCCTGATACCACCGCCTGTGTTACGGTGAGAGGCACGCAGCGTCCTGCGCTGGGGGTGTGTGAGTGTTCCAACGCCAGACCTAATGAGACCGCTGCTTCTATGCACAGATGAAAGCTAAATTTCATCTGCTGCCTGAGAACAAGTAAAACCTTTCACAGCCATTCCAAACAAAAGGCAGGGGTGGAAAAACCTTAAATATTTCATGGATTAACAGCAGCCCCAGGGCAGAATCAGTATCCCATTTATCTAGGGCATCAGTAGGGGAAAAAATTCCTTTTTTTGCTCCAAGTCTCTGGCTTCAATGATTGGTCCCTACTTTTCTCCAGACTTTATTTATTCCATTCCTGTTGAGTTCAACAGTTCATCCTTTAGATCATCCTTTCTCAGGCTGACCAGTTGGGATTCACTTGCGGTTGACTTGGATACCTTGTCCTACCTTTTATCTCCTGCAATGAGCTAAGCTCGCCCTCTGGGTTATGACTGAGGCAGGATCTGAACGAGGCAGACACTATCTCATCCTCTTCTGTGTTTTCTGAATAATGTAAGGTGAAGGGAAATGCTTAATCTGCAGGAGCCAGCCAGGAGCATGCCAGCACTGCGGCAGTGAGGAAGCTGTCATGTAATAAACTGCAATGTGACAGAGGTGACAGAGACCTGGGACAGGCAGGGCTGGTCTGCTCCCCAGCAAGGAGGTCTGGGAGCAGATGAGCTGCTGGGGGTTTCTGCTGTAGGGGAACCAGAGAGCCTGGATTCCTGCACCTCTGGCCGGATAAAGTTGGCAGTACCGAGGTTGGGAGGTAGCCTGCTGGCGCATGAGTTTTAGTGGGCTCATGATGCCCTGTCCCCCATTACAGTCTCAATCCCAGTGTCCTTTTGCTTGTCCCAGCCCCTGATGCCTGTTTCACATTTCCAGCTGAGTTTGTCCTGGTATCTTTTACCATGAGTTCTGTGGAATTGCCTTCAGAGACCTCATTTAGGGTGTGTAGGTGACTTAGGAGTCCCAGGGGCGGGTCTGTGGGGCCTTTGGGAGCCCCCAGTGCTAGCTGGGCTGCAGTCTTGCAATGGGAGCCGGGGCACTAGACGTGATGCTCTGAGCACAGCAGGCTCTTTTCTCCCTGTCAGATTAAGCACAGCTGCACTGAGAGAAATACGTGTATTTTAACAGTGAAGTTGTCAGTATTGACTCACAGAACAGATGGAATTGTTTTGCTAATTAAATGTATGCTGTTGAATGCTTTAAATAAAATTGGGATGCAGAACTATGAAGGAAGCTGGTGTAGCAGAAGTGTGCGAGTCAGTGACTTGTAAGATGCTTTTTCATTGTAATCCCTCCTAAGAAGAGAGAAGCCAGTGTTTTCTACCCAAAAAATCAATAAATTTTAAAATCTTGTAGTAGCTGCACTTGCAGTTAGTAATTATCTTGGGCCTGAAAAACAGAATATGTAAGTAGAATTACAGAATATATAGTGACATACCACGCCCAAATAGTGCCTAGAACATGTACTGAAGCATTGTGCTCAAATGTATTTAAAACCGGGTGGCAAAGGAGAGTGAAAACTGCTGAGTCTTTACAAGGTGGCCAAAGCTCTCCCCCTGAAAGCAGGAAAGCTCCCCCAGAGCTGGCTTTGTGAGCCCCATGGGCACACCACTCGCAGTAGGGTCATTTAACGAGGGATAAAGAGATTATCCCATTCTCTCATCTCTGTTGGGCAAAATTCGACCACAGAGCTGGGCAGCATCAACTCATGAACCAGCAAAGTATTTCCCTGGCATCCCTGGAGTGCCTTGAAATGACAAATTAGATGAGAGCACAGAGAAATGACGCTGAGGTCCATCCATGCTGGCCCCTCTTCAGGAATGGGGTGTGTGGGGTGAGGATCCGAATCGAGTGACTTTCCCCTCTCCTACTGATCTGTGGCTTGCACTCCTTTGAACCAGGAGCGGCCTCCTTGTGAAGCAGATAAGAAATGGCGTTCAAGCCTCCTGGGTTTGGGCTTCCTTTTTCCAATTAGGAATTTCTATTTGGGGTAGAAAGAGGCGTTCTGCTGCCGTGTCTGTCAGCTGAGCACTGCACGGGCTCCCCCTCGTGTCACCGCAGGACAGGACCCAGAGCTGCTGCGTCTTCACCTTTGGGTGGTGCCAGGGAAAGGAGCCCCTCTAACACCCTGACGTTCACCATGGCCTGACTGCCAGCGGCCCGGAGAAGCCTTCCTCCTGCGGAGCACACGCGGGCAGGCAGCGCTTCGTGCGGGGCGAGGGCTGAAGCCCCCTGCGCCTTAGAAGCGATTGCTCAATTCTAAACGAGGCTGCGAGGACCAAGGGAGCCGGGGAGGCGAGACCTGCAGCTGCTGAGCCAAGCACCACAATGCTGCTAGGTAAGGAGATGGGACTCAGTGAGGTCTCAGGCAGTCTTGGTGACCTCAATCCAAGCGTGCCTTACTTACTTGGACCGGTAAATTGCCTGATCTTCACCATCAGAGCTGGCAGGCAGCAGTGTAAAGATCTGAATCTCCTTTAAGTTGCTCAGGGCTGTTGGGCCATCTTGGTTGGGGGGGGGGGGGGGGGGGGGCTTGTTTTTGCAGCCTGCAGGAAGGGAAAAACACCCATGGTAGTGTTTGTGCCCCCCAGTCCCCGCCCCTGCATGGTGACCCGGAACAGTAGCTAACCTCCACTTAGAAAGTCTGGAACATGTTCATTTTCTGTCACCAGCTCTGCCAGGGCTTCTGGTTTCCATCGGCTGGTGCTGAGAATGCTGCCCCAAAGCACGCGGCATTTTCGAGTCAGTGTGTCGGGTCCTCACGCTCGCAGCTGCGGGCGGCTGTGGTGGGGGCGTGCAGACGGTAGTACAGAGCTGGGCTGCAACCCGCAGATCTGGGTAGGGTGGGAAGCCTGTGAGCAATGTGTATGCCATGCGCACGGTGTCTTCACGGCTGATGGAATTCTAATTTTTGCTAAACAGTTGGGCAAACTCAGGCCTCCTTTCCACCTCCTGCACTTCCGTTATCCAGCAGTGCGCCCTGGTGGCTAAGAGCCAGTGGGATCCTGGGATGCGTCAGGAGGAGTGTGGCCAGCAGGTCAAAGGAGGTGATCCTCCCCCTCTACTCTGCCCTGGTCAGGCCCCACCTGGAGTATTGTGTCCAGTTCTGGGCTCCCTGGTATAAAAAAGACAGGGATCTCCTGCAGAGAGTCCAGAGAAGGGCTACGAAGATGATTAAGGGCCTGGAGCATCTCCCGTATGAGGAAAGGCTGAGTGAGCTGGGGCTGTTCAGCCTTGAGAAGAGAAGACTGAGGGGGGGGACCTAATTAATGTTTATAAATATCTTAAGTATGGGATGCAGGGGGAATTGGCCAGCCCCTTTTCAGTGGTCTGTGGAGACAGGACAAGGGGCAATGGCTGTAAATTGGAGCAGAGGAAGTTCCGCACCAACATGTGGAAGAACTTTTACACAGTGAGGGTGACAGAGCCCTGGGACAGGCTGCCCAGGGAGGTGGTGGAGTCTCCTTCTCTGGAGATATTCAAGACCAGTCTGGATGCCTACCTATGCAATATGAGCTAGGGATCCTGCTTTGGCAGGGGGGTTGGACCCCATGATCTCTGGAGGTCACTTCCAACCCCAACGATTCTGTGATTCTATATTTATCTTGGCAGTTGGTGTGGGATAGGAAAAATTCAAGGCTTTCATATGCCTAGAGACACCTAAACCCCTCCGGTGCGGAGTTTCTCATGTAGCACTGAAGGCAATAGATCCCAGCCACCACTGAGTTTTCCAGTGCCTGTTTAAAACACGTGGGCCTTACCTGTGTGCGTTTGTCCCCCCAGCCTTTCTGCCTCCTTTTGAAAAGCACTGCCAGTAAAACACGGGTGTGCGTTTCCCATGTAGAGCTGTTAAGTGCGGCCCGAGAGTTCCGGGCAGTCCGGTGGCAGGTGCAGGTCTGCGTGCGAGCGGTGCGGCTGGAAATCGATAGAGCATTTGTAGCAATGAAGGGCATCCTGCGACCTGCCTGTCACACGCCAAGACCAGTTACATCAGACACCCTGACAACCCGCGGGCCTTGCAAGGAGGCTCATGTTTTATTTACGCCGGGGCCACGGTGAGCACCGGCAGTGCTCTGTATGCTGCGCTGGCATCAGGCTGCTGCAGTACAGCGGGTGCCACCTTTTCCTGGAGATGGATGTTGAGAAAGAGGTGAGCGATGACAAACGTCACAGCTGTCATAAACGAGGCGGTCACAGTCCCCTCCAATAACTTACCCGAGTCTTGAAGAACAAAAGGAGACACACACGTTCTGCAAACGCAGTCGAGCTCAGAGGTACCCACGGTCTGTGTGGTATCTGTAGCTTTGCTTCGCTTCGGGGGAGCGTAAGTCGTGGTGGAAAAGTACCAGAGTACCTTCAATGAAAATAAACCTGCACAGGGAGTATAACACCTGGATTATGGAAGAACAATTTCCATTCAGGCTGTCCTTTGGTGCTCGCATTCCTGCACCTATTCTCATCGCTTCAAAGCTGTTCCTTGTGTAAACTGAGAAAGTCCTGAATTCAGTTTCTGCCGCTGCACAACCAGTTTACGTCCCTAGTTGCTTCTCCGCTTCAGATACACTCAAAGTCTTCTGGAGGCTAATGGGAAAAGCTTAAATTGCAATTAAAATGTAATATGTTCTAGGAATGTTTTCCTAAATGCCTTGGGAAAATGGAAAAGCTTGTTGTTTGTGCTTACCTTAAACATTTCCTTCCTGTGGGTGGGTGCAGCTGGCCAGCAGCAGGAGGGCAGCGCCCAAACACATGCCGATCTTCCATCAGCGACAGATTGACAATTCCAGATAACTGAATTATTTGGTAAATGTAAAGGTTATGTTAAGCCTATTTGGAGGAGTAAATACCCTCCCCTCCTCTCTGGCCTCGCCCTCCCCCCCTCCCCCAAGTTTTGCCTTTTTTGCCCATGTCTTTGGATGCTGCTTTTCTCTGTTCTGGACACGATCTCTCCCAGCCTGAACTACTTCTATGAACTATTCTTTGAATAAAGGAGGTAGTGAGGACAGTGGGAGCTCAAAGGTACACAATCCAGCGTGACAAAATCACAGCACTTTACTCAGCAGTAGGATGGTGGGGTTTCTTTGTAGTTGTGTTTTGGATTTTTTTAAATACAGTAATCCTAAATATCTTATGCCCTTTGTTTCCCCTCTTAGAATTAGGGGATGGAGAGGCGTTTTGTCAGAGAGATTGTTTTTCCTCTGAAGCTCTTCTGTGGGGAGGGGGTCCCTTTGTGAATAGTTCATGGCTGGTGAGCTCAGCTGGAGGTTTTGCTCTCAGACTGACTAAAGCTGTTCACTCCTGCGTTGAAGGAGACAAGTGCAAATTGATGGTTCAGACCCAAGGGGGCTGCCTGAGAGTCTCACAGGTAACTCAGAGGTAAATGAGGTACTCGACTCACCCCAGCATCTCACACCAGTGACTCTTCTCCTGTCGGACAGCTTCAGTTCACCCTGAAACTTGTATCTGTTCCTCAGCGTTGCTGGGGGGGTAGGAGGGTGGCCATTTTATTCCTCATAATACGCTTGGCATGCTGGAAGGCTTCCCACTGCACCGGTGGAAAGCTTTTAGCTTGAGAGAGGCCGTACTGTCAGCAGAGACTGGACCTTCACTGTCAGAGTTTCCCTTGTGGGTGATGACCTGTCGGTGGTCATAGTGGGCAGGCTGGATAGGCGCTGAGAAGCCCTCATGCCAAAGGAAGGCTGAGTGTGATGCCTATGTCCCATTGCCAGTAAGAACTGGGCTGTGAGGGGCTGCTTCGAAGCCACAAAGACAAACCAAGTGAGTTTATCTTCAGAGCTGACCCTGAAGGTTGCACACAGGAGGTGCATGTGTGCACAGGGTGGACACCAGCAAAAAGGGCTAAAAGAAATGATGGGGCTGGTCAGAGCCATTTGCTGTGCCTTTTACCTCTCCAGAAGTGGATTATTGTCCCGTAGTAACCTGCAGTCTCTGCAGAGAGGTGACGGAGGGGCAGAGCCATCTGCACCAGGAGGTGGGATGACTAATCTGCTTGGAGGGTAGGACCGTCTGTGGCAGTGGCTGGGGATAGCAGCCTGTTGCAGCCTTAGACCTGTGCGCGTGCCAGAAAACCTCTGTGTACCTCTTTCTGAAGGCCGAATTAGCTTGTGACAAGCGAGGCCTTTCCCACACACACAGGGAAAAAGAGAGAGAATTGATCCACACAGGGGCCTGTTGCTATTGCACAGTGACAGCAGGCAAGCATTCAAGAACCAATGGGGCAGAGTAAGAAGCCCCTGCATGAAAATTCCTGTTGCACACATATTTAAGGACTTGTGCGTTCTTACCTGTGGCCTCTTCTAATCTTTTGAATGTGTAACTTCAGGTGCTGCCTTCTGTTGTTCGTGTAAGCTACTAACAGTGATGTCACCGTGGAAGTAGGGCCTCCACGTGCAAGGTGTAGCGACAGAGCGGCACGAGCGTGCAGGAAGAAATGCCGAATGAGTGGTTGGCTGTGGCTTTAGCTGCGTGCCAGTTATCCCTGGAAGAGACTTTCCAGCTGGTCACAGCATACCCGTGAAGGTCTGGATCTGGGCAAAGAGCTAGTCACTAGTGTGACTCATGGCAAGTTTGGGAAAACTCTTCCTACGTCTCCTTATGAGCCTGGTAACACTGCGAAGCTTGTCGATACTCAGAGTACTGGAGAGATGGTTAAGGTATTATATAAATAACAACTGCTTACTGCAAAGGCTCCTCATTGGAGCCATACTGTTTTCCTGTTTGGCGTGTGTCACTCAGGCGCAGCCCTCTGAGATCTCTGGGCGTACGCACGGAGTGCACAGTAAAAAGCTGTGCTGCGGTTCAGAAGGGCCTCGCCTGGGCAACGACTCGAGCCAGACAAAACCGAAGCGGGGAGGCACAGCCAGCATCAAAATTGCATCTTCCCTCCTCTCAAGCTGACAAATCTTAAGTACTTCAAGAGCAGCCTTTTTTTCCTCACTCCCTCCTCTACGGAGGCCAGTGATGTATTTCATCTGCCTCAAACAAAGGGCTCTTGAAAGATGTTCTTAAATTTATTTTCTCAGCCCCGGGGGCATACAATTACTGCTGTTCACTCATGCTCTGAGTGTTTAGAGATTGGGAGGACGTGTGTACTTTCTGTTGTTGTTACAGCATTCCCATGGAAAGCAGCAGGGCAGCCAGTGCCTTCCTGACTCGGGGTTCGCCCACCACTGGCTGCAGAGTCAGCCAGCCAAACCTCGTTTCGGTGGTTACAGAAGCAAGCGGTACCTTTACTAAGCTGACAGCTGCCCAATGTGCTGCCAGGGGCAGCTGTCAGCTTAGTAAATGTGCTGCCCCTCAGGTTCTGATCTGCGCTCAACAAAGTGGGGGTAATGCAGTATGGGACTGGAGGGTGGGGGGGGGACCCAGCCGCTACCTTTGGAATCGGGGCTGGTTCCTCCCAGCAGCATTCCTCAGGGAGCACATGATCGGCATGTGTCAACCCCCGTGACTCCAGAGCTAAAACGCTTCACTGGCCCGAGCGGAACAGGTCACCAGGGTAGCTCTGACTGTGATTCAGAAAGGACTCCAGTGTCCTTTGCTTTGGCCAGGGGTAAGGCAACAGGATGCATGGGCAGGCGTGGGATCTGCTGAGGGCTACCCATCCTGTGTGGTCTGTTCCCGCTGTCACGGGGAAGGGAGTGGTTGTTAGCATGAGTTTGGCAGCACTGAGGTTGCAACCTGTTAGCAGCCTGCTGCTGTCTGGGTTTGCTCTGTGCAGGATGAAAACATCACAATCAAACATGTTTGGGGCGCAGGATCCTGGCTTGAGGATGCAAAAAAACCCTTCTTAAAACATCTGCTGAAGGGCAATTTTATTACATCATTTTATAGCGGTATTGTTACATTTGGAGATGTGATACATGCTTCCAGCACCTTGTAGAACAATACACTGGGGACTGGTTCACCCGTTTAGCCTGTAAAGTCCAGTGTCCAGCCCTTGCTGCAGCTCCAGCTTTCCAGGGCAGTCCCAGAGCTGACTTCACACTAACGTGGCAAGAGCCTGGACGTTGCTCGAGCTTTCAGAGGTCCTGCAGACAGCGTGGTTGTTTCTGACGCTTCTGTCTCTAAGGCTGCTTTTGGGGCTGTGCGGAGCCTTGGCCGCGTGGCTCTGGAAGGCCCGGACGGTTCGGATAGCGAGGACGCAGACCACAACGCTGGCAAAGTACAGGCAGGCAGCAGCCACGCCGAAAAGGCCGACGGCCGCGTCGCCGCCCTGGACCACGCAGTTCATGGAGGTGTAACCACGGCGCGCGTACAGCCTCTCGCGCCGCTTGCAAACGTCCGTCGAGTTCACCTGGCTGACAAAGTGCAGGTAGAGGCCGACCGCCACGACGTACGCCACGCCGGCCAGCAGGCTGAAGGCACATTCGCCTGCCAGCAGCCCAATCCTGAGCTGCTGGATGGGCTTTGCCCCCACGACAAGGAAGACGAGGGTAAGTGCTGCTGCTGTTAGGCTGAAGGCTACTCCGCCGTACACACAAGGGGCTCTCATCTGGGTGAACTGCATGTCTAGATCCCTCACCTCCTGGAGCTCGGTCCCCTCAAAGGGGCTATAGGCTGAATTCAGGCTGAAGGATCCGAAGCCGCCGAGGGAGGTGAAGCCTGCAACAGAGGCTTGGGCAGCGGCCACACAAATCAGCACCAGGAGGTTAACCGTGATTTCCACGAACTTCAAAATGCCTGTAAGGGGCAGAAAGATGGGAGTAGGGGTCAAAATCACATCACATAGTGGAGGCAAAAGAAGTACACCCAAACCATAGACAGAGAGCACTATCTCTGAGATGGCCCTCTTGGCTACAGCTGCCGAAGAGCGCTGCATTAGCTGCATTAAAGGAAAAAAAGTGTGAGCTCTCGTGGGTGCATCTTGGAGGCTGAGCAAATGACTTTTTTTAATTTGTCAGTGTGCTTGATAAATGGATCTTCATGCGGGGAAAGAAATCCATAAAAATTTTACTGTGCTTGTGTCATTGTCAAGGCAAGCTCCCAGTGATTGCATCTTGGCCTGTAACTACTTGGCATAAACACACTGAGCGAGAAATATCCAGTATGAGCAAAGTGCTGAGGTTGAAGCTGACAAAAACCTAGGCACTTCTAATGGCTTAAGAAGTTGTGCAAGTTATTTAGGTCCTTCAAAATACCTTTACTGCTTTAATTTCTGCCTTTTTGTGGGGGGTGGTATCTTTCTAAGTGTTGCTTACTATTTGACCAGGTGCAACTTCTACTTCTTCTCCTTTAGGATAAAAACATTTTCATAAATGTGAAGAAGCAGTTTCTGATTGCACAGAATAATGAGGAGGGGAAGGAGGCAAAACCCACCACATCCACAGAAGCAAGTTAAATGATGTTGATACTGGGTCAAGTATTCTCTTCAACACCCCCACCTTCAGAAGAAAGTCATAAGACTTCCGAGCTGACTCTTCTTTTTTCTTATATGATGCTGCTTATAAAGGTAACCAAGCTTTTTTTTTTTTTGGGGGGGGGGGGGGGTGGTGGTGGTGGTGAGGGGGTGGGGGAGAGAAGCAGTGGATAAATTACTTCTTTTTATTGTAGCTGCCTGTCAGGAAGGTGCAGCATGTGTTAGATAAATCTGATTATTCTGTGACAGCTCACTAGGGGTCAGACTAAGATTAGTAAACATGACGGATGTTGAAGTGTAGCGTAGCTAGGGTTGCCTGTTCGGGAAATGAAAACCTCTGGTGTATCGGGCGTGTTGCTCCTCCAGTTCTGAAGTTAATTACTGAATCGTGAATTTTATTATTCCACTGCAGTCTGACAGCCAGGAACATAAGATGCTTGACACAGTGGTCCTCTATCTGCCTTTGCAGTGTGGCAGGATCTCCAGCTTGCGTACAGACTTTCATTTTATGCTGCTAACATTGATCAGCGTGGCATTTTCCTCTGGAGCAATGGCTCAGTTGCTGTCAAGGCTGTATGGGCTTGAAAAGAAAGGGCTGAAACAGCACACAAGGGAATTAGACAAATTCCTCTCTTGTGATGCCAGATGCTTCTAACTGAAGCAAGCCAGTGACAGCCACCATGAAGGATTATCCAGTATTCCCATTCTGCCCCTTCTGATTCCCTCCACAGAGGGTCAAACTAACAAGCACCATCCTGCTGCTGATCACTCTTCACTGGAAGGTGCTCGTGAAGGTTTGACAAGGGCCTTTGGCCACTTTGGGAGTTCCTGCTCCCCCCTGTACGCAGCCTGCTCCCCTCACTCCTGCTGATGCAGCTGTAGGTGGGTCCTGAGCCAGCTGACACTGTGGCCGTGTGAACCATCCCAGAAGCCCAAGGGGGAGCAGCGATAATGGTGGCAGCAGCTGGGAATGGAGCATCTGAGGCTCAGCACGTTCCAGTTTGTGTGTGTAACGTGCGTACGTCTACAGATTTCATATCCTAAAAAGACCTAGGCAGAGCAGGCAAAGAAGACACAGTGTTCTTGCTGAGGGGGAATTTAGCTGCAGTTCTGTGCACATGTTCTTCAGAGGCGATGCTGATTTCTGCAGGATAATGTGCCTTTTCCTTGACCTTACCGCAGGGCAATAAGCGTGCTGCTGGTTACCAAATCTGTTCAGGCTGCTTCAGATGTTTCAAAGGAAATACTCATGAAGCTAAATGTAAAGAGAAATGTAAATCTTGGTCCGTGAGACAGGATTTAGGACTTCTTGTACCAAATTCAAACAGTGCAGCCAAAAGACTTACAGTTTTTAATGGGTATGGAGTCATCACTTCACCAGGACTGTTCAAAATATTTTGAAAGACTAATAGCTGTACAGGACATTAATTGGAACTGGATCAGATATCTGCTCAGTTGTATAATATGCTTTCCAAATACAGGGAATCAACTTAGGACCTCAGGGCCCTTGGACAGTGCTGAACTCAGAAGGCCACTTCCCTTTTGAAGGGCTGGCTACTGATTGCATAGATGTTCCCTCAGGAAGCAGTTCTTGCAAGTCTACAGGGAGGAAAGACCATTTGATTAAGGGAAACATAAATTTTAACTATGTTTGGGAACTTGGAAGTCGGGAATTCATGACCAGTCAGCTTTCTCCTACTGCTGTCTTCAGAATTCACTTTTTGCTTATGCCTGGCAAGGCACTCTGACCCCCTGAGGATCACCCCACTGAGCTTCAGAAAAGGCCATTTTCTATTGTCAGAGTAGCCAGCACATGCTGCGTACCTCTCTGCATTTATAACTGACCCCAGCCCTCAGTGATGCTGCTCCAAAACTTAGGTGTTCACACAAATTCTGTATGCCACCCCTTAACTTCACGGATCTGACTGCCAGTGCCACAGTACTCCTTATGGATGGGATGATAAATATGATCAGTGTAGGCCTACTGCATTTTTAGCTGTGGCAGGAGTAGATGCTCCAGTGGTATGCTTGAAAAATGTCCTTAGGCAGGGCGTTGGAGTTGGGCAGGTTTGGTATCTACCTGTGTGTTTTCACACACGCCTGCTGTAGAATGGATTAGAGTAACAAAACAATGGAGAGAGGCTCATTACCGGTTACTCCACCGGGTATTTGCAACAGGTGGATTAAGTTTAAAAAAAAAAAGCCTCCAATAACACAAATAACAAAGCCTCCTGTAGTTAAAATAATCCTGAAAGGCTGAGCGGTATGTAGAGCGAAGCTGTGAATTACAGGTCAATGATGACAGCCAGCGGGGTGTGTGAAAGTAGCAGACAATTACTGGAAGTCCCTAAGGCCTTGTACAATCATCAGGGCTCTGATGGAAATATTAAGCCCTACAGTATGTTCAGATCTTGACCTGGGCGCCCCAAAAGCCTCATGTAACCTTGACCTGTAATAGTTACGAGCTGATACCAAATCTACTACAGTAGTATAAGCAGGACAGGAGGACAGGCAGACTTGAGAAACAAGGAATGAAAGGACATTTAAGTTTGGAAGCTTAGCTCAGTCAGGGTATGCTAATGCACGCGAGCTGGCAGCAACCTCTGCCAAGGGCTGAGCTCAAAGCCATGCTTCTGAGTCTGTGCTGCCATTCCTGCTTCCACGGACCAGTTAGCTACATCGTCTTAGAGTTATACCTGCAGAAATAACTCTAAAAGGCCTTTCTATAGGGAGGTTATTTATCACTACTACTGTTCCCTAATCCTGTGCAACTGTAACACATTGGAAGGCTTGGGCATAAACTGACAGGAGGCCTGAAAATCTCTGACCTGGTTTGATTCCTGCTTCAAGTTCAAGATCTTGGAATCTGCCTGAATGCTACCCACTTGTGTTAAAGTTACCACAGTGACAGGTGGCTTTGGGAACTAGCCCTCTCCATACTGAGCAGGTAGTGAGACTAAAATTGGGGCTGTTGGATTTCCATTTCCTCTCCCACACTTCTGTCCTGTGCTGCTTTTCAGCACCAAAGGTGAGGAGAACGACTGCAAGCTAACAGACTTCAGTGTTGCCCAAGAAGTGGGTGCTGCCAGAGCTTTCCAGAGAACTGTCTTGTTTGTTCCATAAAATTTCTATCTGCAACGGATAGTAACTTAAGTGTATCATACTTGTCAGCTTTCAGTGCGATCTGTTTTGCTCTGAGTAGGCTTCCTGCTGTAGTGAACTGCAGCGTTCCAATTCATACCGTTAGGTCTACCATTCACTTTTTCTTTCCCTTCTCTACCTGCGCCGCTGCCAGGGTATCAACCCGCTGGGCAATGGTTTTGCCTTCTGCCCAAGGGTGGGCTCAAACATCCAGCAGAGCAGTAAGGTAAGGGTGCGGATCTGCAGCAGCTGACCCTGCCCTAAGGGCAGTCACCATGTTTTGCCCCAGCCCAGTAATTACTCAGCTTAGCATTAGGCCCTTCCAAGAGCTCTTTTAATAAGTTAAAATAGCAGGAAACGATTCAACTCTTTTCATGTACGCTACTGTTTTTTCCTGTAACTTTAGCAACCTGAAGTGACTCACAGAGTATCTGATGAGCCATTGTGCTGGCATGAGTTTAGCAGGGGGAAATACTGCAGCCAGGACCGGAGAAGGACCAGAAACTCTCCTCTGCAGGTGAGGTGAGCTTTTAAATCTGCGTGCTCTGCCCTGTAAAACTGCACTGTGCCTGACCACGCAGTGCCCAGTAACTCAGCCGTGAGCTTAAGGCTCGTGCGCTGGAAGCCGTGAGGAGGCTTCTTCCTCCCGGCAGTGTGGCAGGCCGGGCCCGGTGTTTGGCTGTGGGAGCGCAGCATGCGTACACACACACCTGTGCACATACAGAGCAGTGGTCAGCTCATCCTGCGTATCTGAACCTGTCCAGGATCAGTCTGTAGGACGGTCAGTTCTGTCTGTTTCTGCTGAACGGCCCCCTGGCCCCACCAGGGCCCGACTAACAGAGGAGGCCTTCAAATCGTCTCACTCCACTGCCTCTTGGCAGAGCAGGCACCTTTTTATTTTCCCTCTCTTGGCTGCATATGGACTCCTTCGTCTACCTCTTGGTATGACTCCCTCCTCTTGAGTTACCGTCCCTGCATGCTTCTAAGATAATTAATGTTTGGCTTTCTCCATTCTGGCCCACTTTTTCCCTCTGCTTCCTTTGGGGGCCACATAGCACTGGGACCAGCAGTACCCAGCTGAATGCCCTGGGTGGTGACAGGCTTACCCCACTTGGACACCTGGACCCCAGCAGCAGGGCAGCAGTGCTAGGAGCTGCACAGGCCAGTGGTGGCTGGGTCACCTCCCATTAGGGGTCACTCTAGGAGAAGGGAAGAGCAGAATTAGAGGCTACAACACACTCAAAAAAATCTTTCTCCCAGCCTTCCCCACTGACAGGAAAATTTTCTGTTTGATTCTTTCCCCAGTTCAGGGAGCTTTCTGCTTGTCAGAGGTAACTTTTTTTTTTCTCCAAAGGAGCAGACAAGTATTTTGACCATATATAGTGACTTACAAAGGCAGAAGTCAGTCCTGAAAAGGATCTCAAATGCTGAACTTCTCTTGCCAGTGCAGGTTTGGCATTCCCCAAACAGAAGAGCACAGTTCAACGCGCAGCTTTGGTCACCTCTCTGCTAAACTGAGTCAGTGGTGGGAGGAATAGGTGAGGGGGAAAGGGCAGAAAATGTCAAAGGAAAGGGGAAGGGTTGTTCTGCTTTTGGAAAGGGATTAAAATGTGACAGAAGTGGGGAGGAACCAAAACAGTGGAGGAGAACTGAACATGGGAAATGAAATGGAGACAACAGTGACAACAGATTAAAAATAATAAATCTGGATGCAAAGTACTAAAACCTCTTGCTAACAGTATTATCCCCCATATGTATACCAGTACAAAGCAAGATTCTACTGAAAACAGTAACAGGAACTGAACCAACCTCACTGATACAGGATCAGGGCAATACACAGCTTTGTTGTAAACAAACAATTCCCCCCCCCCCCCCCCCCCCCCCCCCCCCCCCCGCAAGCCCCCACCCCACCATTGTTTTTGTAGGGCTCTGTTCTCCAGCCAGTGGGGGGATTTAGCTTTCACTGAGTTATGCTAAATTCTCCCTAATGGAGTAAGGTTCAAAGGGGGGAAAAAACCACAACCCAACCCTAAAGCACAAGAGTTAGGCAATGTAACACCAACAGTAATTCACTGAATCTTGGCTTTTCAAAGGACCCAAGGGAACTACGTACTCAGAGCCAACTGCATTTAAGTGGCGCGTAAGTACCCAACACATTTCTGCTCATTTGAGGAATGCATCTTACTGGAAATCGATGGAAAAGTAGCTAAAATTGGGGAAATTAAATGATTTATGTGCTCTAGAAAGGAGCATTATTATTATCTTTTAATAAGTTGTCCCTCTTTAGTCAAGATAATCGCTCCATTAGGAAATCTCAAAGCAAGACCAGCCTTGTTTTTAATGATTCAGAGAAGCCTTGTGTTCACCGAGCGCTCAAATCCAAATGTATTGTCCTCTTTCTTCTGTGTATCATCTGCCCTTAAAGAACAACTGTCCCACCTGCTCTTTTCCTTCTGCTTAACACCCTCCCATCCTCTAAACAGTGCTGTCCAATTTTCACAGGAAAGGGTGGACTTAATTCATAGAACTCCTGCCTGAGCCTCTATCCCCATACAGTTTCCCACCACTGTATGACACTGATTTATTTGCCATCAAGACACAGTTTCAGAACAACCCAGCCCCTGCCTGGGAACAACAGCTCTGGTTTACTTGTTCCCAGTAGTTCCTTAAAGTATCACTTCTAGCACGCTCTTGATTTCTCTCCTGTTGACTGAGAATGAGTCATCTTCCACAATTTTGGAAAGGGTGGGAAGCAAAAGGTCTTGCAACAGGGATTTAAATACAACAGCTGTAAAAGGCATGTATTTGTAGCATGGGTAGGACCCTACACAGTCACCTCACATTCTGCAGTTCAGGAAACAGCCTTTTTTCTTCCTAATGTACCCAAAGTTCTTTCAAGTAGTGAACTACCACCTCGGTACCAAAACAAACTTGCAGAAGGTTTTTGTCTTGTTTTATTTTAAAACATTCAGAAAACAATGCAGCACTCTTCTACTCTTGTTCCTTGTGCCAACTTTCCATAGCCACTCCTTCCATTTGAACTGAAACTGAGCTGCCTTTAGAAAGTACAAAGATTGGGGTGTTACTGCTCTCTGTGTAATCACAGTCTGGCTGAAGGTAGGTCAGGTTGGAGGCACCTGTGAACCCGAGCTTCTCATTCACTTTACCAGCTGTGGGTTGTCACACCTGGTGAGCAACATTCCTGACTGGGTGGATGTTTCTCCTTTAACTGAGCTAAGATCACCTGCTGGAGAAACAGAGCTGTATGAATTGGCTTTTTGAGCTGCTACTTAAAGAGGGTTTTTTTCCTTGGTTCCCAGAGTTTGGGTCAGGTGTGGGGATGACAGACCCAGTGGTCTTACAAAGAAAGATGGTGCCAACTCTAGTTCTATACTAGCAGAGAGCAGACTTAACTAAGATTTCCCAGCAGGGAAGCACAGGCTAGAATGTAAGACATACTTAACAGCTAACATCAGCCTGTCTGGTATCTTCCCCCCCATCCCAGCTTAAGTCAGTCTTCTCAGTTGTGGTTCTCCGCTCTCTAAAAACAATAGCGTACATGTCACACAATGCCAAAAGGTGGATGAAAAAGGTATGATAGAAAGATGTGGGCAGAGCATGTTGGCAGGGCAACAGTTTTTCTAAAGGTAACATTTGGCATTTGCAACTAGCGTGGCTGCCCTGCCTGCTTTTACAGAGGTAGCTGCTCGTGGCTGTGTGTATGGACAGCAAACGGGACTTGCCTCCAAGTGAAATACTTGAGCCTCAAATCAGGAAGGTTACCTGCAGCCCTGCTGCTGTATCTTATTACTGTGCAATTCTAATTAAGCATTTTGGGCTTATTTTAATCCGTACAGCTCTGTCCAAGCCCCACTACTAATACTGCCTGTTTTCACAATTACTAGGTCAAAAAACTTGTCGGCAAACTCAGTCTGTTGGTCACGCTGTATTTCAACCAGACCTTGTAAGGGCTAGGAGGGGGAAGCCATCTAAGTACCAACTAGACCACAGGGGGCCTTCGTGCTCCCCTCTTACTGCAGAGGTATGTTGAAACTGCCACAGGAACAGCCTACGGCAGCTCCGAGCACAGTTTAAAGGAGCGGAACGTGGCAGAGGGTAGGGGCAACATGTGAAGAGGGTGACCACAAAATGCAGCGGTTTCTAATCCTATTGGGTGCCTCCACAGAAATGTCAGAATCCTGCTGACAAGATCGAACGTGCTACTGAACATGCTTGTCATGTGCCTGTTTTCATCCGGGAAGTGTTGTTACCTGTGCTACGCACTTTTAATGACCCCTCAGTGGGTTTGACTGCACGCAGCTGAAGCTACAGAAGATCTTTTACTGACACCCAACGACTCTTGCAGATCACTGTTCTCCCCCAGCATCTCCACAGCCCTGGAGGGGATACAAATGGTTTGCAAAATATCGTTCCCCTCCTTGTTCCCACATCTGACTCCCAAGAAGAACAGTGTCAGGACATAACAGAACAAGAAAACAGCAGCAGTATAATGGTTATGAACAGTGGCATAACTCAAACCAAGTGTCTGCTAGTGTGAACCCTGTGCTTAGGGTGCCTTTCCATCTCAGGATTTTTTCCAGTCTGTGAGTATTTCTCAGCGTGTGTAGCTACAGGGGGGAAAAAAAAGGACTGTGTTTTGTAAAAACAAAAGCTTATAGATGTTTACATTTGAATTAATGCTGGCTTGTTAATGCATGAGTATGTTCTGGAGAAAGTCATTGTTACTCCCTAATTCTATTTCCTCCCCCAAATAATTTTAGTTTGATATTTCCTCCTAGCTATGCCTGAAATTGGAGACTTTTTCTTGTTGCTACAAACCATAATGCTGCCTCTTTCTGAGAGAAAATTGGTCTGAAGGTTCTAACAATTGTGGATGTTAGAATGCAGGCTAAAGGCATGATTGTTTGGAAGTGCCTACAATATGCTTAAGAAATCTGACACTATTCATGGCGCCTCTTTAAGCTGTATTCATGGCAGCAGGGAACAGGGATTCCAATTATACTTGCTCCCCCACAAACTGTCTTCTAACCTTTTTAGTGCCACATCCCTTAAATGCCAAGTGGGTTGAAGAATATTTATTTTAAAAAAAAAAAAAGTTACTTATCTCAGAAATTATGACCAGCACAATACAATCCTATACAAGGCAAAAGCACAGACATTTCCTGAGTCACACAGGGACTGGAGATGGGAGAAACTTAGTTTACCTTCACTGTTTAAGCAAAACTAAAGGAAACATTATCCTGGAATGGCATTGGTCCATCTCTTCCACACTAAAATGAAAATGAAAGGTTTTCAAAGTCAAGTGGCCAAATATCTACAAGCAGTTTAAGATGAGCAATTCACTCTTGGGTTTTTGCTGTCTCTAAGGTGAATGAAGGAGCATGGCAGCCAGCCTAGAACACTTCTCTCATTCCCTCTAGGAACCGAAAGCACTGAATCCGGATATATTTTCAAAGGGCCTGAGAGGGATCCTTTGAATAGCAAATATGATTACTAATTTAGTTTTTCTACACAGAGGGAAGAAGCACAGAAATTTTATCTGCACCATGAGAAGCAAGCTGAATGTTTTCTTCTGAAAGGACTCCAGCTCTAAGTATCTCCAGGCCAAAATCTCTTGTAGTTTTCAATGCATGCCACTTGAAACGGCAGGCATTATTCTGCATAAGTTGTAAGAAATGGTTATTGCAAGGTTTGTCTTGGTTGGGATGAGCTAATTTCCAATTCCCATATAATTATACAGAGCATCTAGATGGCTTGACACCAGTCTATAAGCTGTTCTTTAAGTCTCCTTCCGACAACAGAAACAGAGGGTGGCTAACTTCTGCATTTCTATTGCCTTTTGAATTTCTAATCTGCAGATTCACAAGTGTGATGTCCCTGTAGAAGAAAATAAGTAAATAAATAGATACTACACCTGAAGACAGCATAGCAGGGAAGAGGCAAAAGGTTTTAGAGGGAAGTCGTTTGAAAGAATCAGCAGATAGGTGAAGGCAGGCAAAGATGTGTCACTGCACTGCACCTGTGTTCAGTTTTGGGCCCCTCACTAAAAGAAAGACATCGAGGCCCTGGAGTGTGTCCAGAGAAGGGCAGTGAAGCTGGTGAAAGGGCTAGAACACAAGTCTTAGGAGGAGCAGCTGAGGGAACTGGAACTGTTTCGTCTGGAGAAAAGGAGGCTTGGGGGAGACCTTATTGTTCTCTACAGCAAGGCTGCAGGTTGTGCTAGTGGAGGTTCGGGTTAGAAAATAGGATAAATTTCTTCTCAGAGTGGTTAGGCATTGGAACAAGTTGCCCAGGGAGGTGGTGGAGTCACTGTCCCTCAGGTTATTTAAGGAAAGGTTGGATAAGGTACCTGGGGACATGGTTTAGTAAGGAATATAGGTGGTAAGGGGACAATTGGATTAGGTGATTTTGGAGGTCTTTCCAACCTTTATGATTCTATGATAGGCAATCCAAGTGGTAGTGTTCCTAAATGATGTAAGCTCCTGTGAGGTACAAGAGAAGATCCTCTCACAGGTTAGTAGTGGTCAAAAGAAAGACCAAGTGGAAACAGCTGATTTTCAAATGGAGAGAGTTAAGGAGAAATCTCTGGTTTGTGCTGCCTGTCACTAGTTATGCCCATGTTACAGGCACAATGGGAGTGGATCTGTAGAGTGAAACAGCTGGAGCTGAAGCCCTAGAAGCCACACTATAGACATTTTCATTCTAGTACTTCATTCTAGCTCTGGTTCTGTCCAAAGGACAAAGGGCCTGCCTGTGGTTACAGCTCATCCTCTCCTTTAGTTTTATCTGAAGGAAATGTAGTTTGTGCAGCCTGAGCCTGCTTGGCAACGTGACCCAAAGAGCTGGAAGCGGGAGCTCCAGAGAGATTCAGCTGAAAAATACAGAACAAAAAACTATAGTAGATGCACAGACTAATGATTTGAAAGAGGCTGAATAGTGAGATTGTGAAGTATGTTTTAATAATAAATACATGAAATTCTTCCCTGATTGCCAACTGCAGAATTGGTTGGCTGCTCCAGAGTTCGAGCTCTTGAATGAGAAGTTAATTAAATCAGCATTTAATAAGCAGCTTTGTATTTCATACATGCACTCAAAACACCCCCTCATCTGCAGAGCACACAGATGGGCTCTAAACAAATAATTTCAGGTACAGCCTGTACAAGGCTGGCAGGCAAACCAGAAATGGAAAGAATTCACTCCTGGTTAGGACAAAACTGACTGTTCTTTGCTCTGTGAAGAAGCGATCTGAGCACAGTGACAGGGGGAAAGGGAAGACTTCAGGCTAAAATCATAAATATCAGGGAGGAGGCGAACATAGGAGATTATCAGTAGGTATGTGGAACACCACTGGAATCAGAGACACCTTTAAAATGTTTTAAGGAAAAAACCTGCTTCTTAAGTGGCACAAAGAAACTGGAACTTCTTGTTGTAAAGCAATATGGACACCAGGCTTATTCAAAAGGGGAGTCAGAAAGGATTAAGGAAACGTGATAGGTCTGTAAAGAGGTATTAAGCACAAAGGAAGTGAATATAGTTTTCCAGTTCAGAAAATTCCACCAGTCTGAAGCTTGGTGAGTACTCCAGAGGACATCTCACTTTCTCCTGGTCCAAACTCTGATGGTCCTCAGAAATTTGCATTCCAGTACAGTGTTTGGGAGGGTGTGTAATTAGGTGCCTTGTATGATCAGCTGCTGGCCCTGGGATCCTACTACCTGGATGGTTTAGAATAGGTATTGCTTGTATTTTTCCGTTCTGTTTTGAAGATGAAAGGAATAAAAAGGAGCAGAATGTTTTGAACTTTCTTATGTGGTATCAAATGTTCCCACTGGCAAAATGGGTCAGTATCAGTTGCTTCTTCCATTAGATGTGGGTTGGGTTTATTTCTTAATGCCAAAGGGGATGGGTATTAGGGAGGAAAGGTGGGAATATCAACGATAGAAGAATTATGTCCTTTTTTCTGATGCTCCTTGCAGCTGTTTGAATGATCACTGCAAAGATAGCTGCCTGTTTCTGAAACTCAACTTGAGCTTTTTGGGATAGTGGTGGTGAAAACCATGTATGAAGAGGGCAGTATCTGGATGAAGGAAATAGTTTTCTGAGCTCTGGTTGTTTAGAATTCCTCTCTAGTTTGTCAAACTGGTCAAGGTGCAGAAAAAGCATACATGTATTTGCTGAGAAAAATTAAAAACCAACCAAACAAAACATAGTGAAAGTGGAGTGATGCATGGTCAGAAACTAAGGTTCATGTTTCTGTTGCTTTGTAGTCACTGTTGCTTTGGAGAAGACTCTGGTATATCACTTGATTTCCTGGCCTTACTTGATACTAATTTATTTTAGAATTACAGTGATTAGGAAGGGGGAATTTCACCAGAGTGCTGATAAATCATTGGCAAAAGAGATGGTTAAGATGTATTTACAGGAACTTTTCATGCTGTAAGGGGCCTTAGCTCACGTGTACTGGATTCTTAGTAAACAAGTCACGTAGCTTTTAATTTTTAAAATATTTACTATGACTGCAGGGAATTCAGAATTCTGTAAAATTCTAGAAAATTTTGCTAAATCCTGGTACCTCCACAAATTAAACAGGGGAGTAATATTCTCACTATCTTACCAAGCTCCAACATTTAATTTTCTGAAGTAAAGCTGCTAATAAAAGGGTTTATTTTCTGCATGATCCCTTCTTCCCTTCTCCACTGCAAGCTCAGACATTTTTGGAAAATACTGAGCAATACCTGGGGGAGGGGTGGAAGTGAAATCATCATCAACTCATGCATCCAAAACTAGGACAATCTGAAAATGTAAATTATGTTTAATGCACTGAAATAATGAGAAGCAAATGCAGGTCAAAAAAGCCCCAGCAAGTCACATGAAGCTAGCCTTACGTCCAAAACACTACTGCAACTGAAAACTAAAAAGTACTCACCACTTCATTTTTCTAAAGCTGTAATAAAATAAGGCATGGAGTTTTCTAGAGATTCTCAGATAAGTTAAAAGGGCATGTAGCAATAGGATGAGGGGTAATGGTTTTAAACTAGAGAAGGGGAGATTTAGGATGGATATTAGGACAAAATTCTTCAATATGAGGGTGGTGGATCACTGGAACAGGTTGCTCAGAGGCACAGTGGAGGCCCCATCCCTGGAGACATTCAAGGCCAGGCTTGATGGGGCTCTGAGCAACCTGATCTCATGAAGATGTCCCTGCTCACTGCAGGGGGGTTGGACTAGATGACCTTTAAAGGTCCCTTCCAACCTAACACATCCTGTGATTCTATGAAAATAATTTAGTATTGTTGAAGAAGAAATTGCTGATACAATGTTATCAGTATGGGCCTGTATCATTAAATATACTCTACCAACTCTTGGAATTAAATACCCAGATGAAAAACCAACTGCCCACAAACACACAGACCGTATTTATAAGAGAAAATAGTTCAGCTCACTCTTAAAATTGTTCACATATCCACATAAAGAGAATTATTAAGAGCAAATTAAGTATGTTATTTAACTTTCCTTCATGGAGTGAAGAAATAATCTAATATTATGAATTTGCTTCCAACAACTAAAGTCTCCATTTGTGTCTCTAGTGGAGGATGCTGAATGGCTGTTTTTAGACTTTGGCCAAAGACTTTGCACCTACCTGCAAGTTCAAACTCAAACTGTGGTGGGCCTTTCCTACAAACTAGGTGAATAAAGCTCATGGCAGCAGGAAAACTTTAAAGGAGCATTGGATATTTTAGCACTTTTTTTTTCTTTTCTGTTTATGGGAATGAGTTTACCAAGTGTTAAAGTGGATTTCCTCCTACATTAATGCTCATTTCTCTGCTTGTTGTAGCCACTTTCTAGCTGTGCAAAATCTGAAGTTATTTCTCAAGAGCTGTTTTATTGGATTAATGTCCAAAAATAGCTTTGTCTCCCACAATGTTGTTTTATAAAGATGTATCAGTGATGACTGGATTAAATCCAGAGTTGATTAAAAAGTCTGAGAAGAATGTGTTAGAAATAAATCAGCATCAGAACCTCATCAGCCATCTTTAAATAACCTACAAATGCAAATATCTATTTTATTCCTAAATCCCAGAGGTTAACTTCTGCTGCACAACCTGAGTGATTACACAGATGACTCACTCCGATGCTCTGTATGTGTACTCTGGAGATGCTATCTAAATATCCCTACAGACCTTGCCTTTAGATGCCTAAAACGTGCCAGTAACTCTCAGTTGTGCCATTTGTTAACTCCCCCAGTTTGTTTTCAGTTTTGTTCTTAAATACTCCTCTAGCTTTACTTTTATGGGCTTCTAAACACAGAAACCAAAGCCAAGGCAAGTCATTGGAAGGAGAAGAGTGGACTACTGGCAATAAGAATCTCACATACCTCTTGTTGTGCATACCTTTGAACACTTCATTGAGAAGGTTTCCTTGGAAGGATAACTTTCTGGTGGTGGGCCAAAATATTCCTCTGCTGTTCTTGAAGTTTTAGAGTAAGGGTCTGAGCAAACAGTGTAAGTCCTTGAGTGCTGGCCACCTCGGATGTCTTCTCTTGACCTACAGTGGAGTAAATAACTAAGATCTGTTACTGAGATCATGCTCTCTCCTGAACATCAGAACCTGGAAGACACACCTGTTAGTGGAACCAGCTAGTCTGCTTCATAGGTATCTGATCTTTTAGCCTGCATGGTTTGAAAGCAAATATTCCATATGCTTACACATAAATCTATGTTCTCAAAGGGTATTTGCAGTTGATTGTTGTGGTTTTGGAAAACCGTGAACTCACCGAGTAGGTTGGCTGAATTGTTTATGTTACCTGCAAAACGTAGCAAAGAGGAGGGTGTGGGGAGAATTCTTATTCCAATATAAATGAGAAACAGCTTTTTCATTAAAACCAAACATTTTGAGCTAGTTGACAGCAGCCCAGAGAATAAAAATTAGAAATATTTTCACAGAATAAATGTGTAAGGTAGGTCAACGATTTCATGGGTAAGCATTTTGTTAAGTTTGTGTCTCACAAAAATGCCTTTTAAAAGAATGAAAGCTATCAAAAGAAACAGATAAAGATTTTAAGGGGGTGCAGGTGTGTGTAAATTGCCTAGTTAAATATTTATCATCTTTTCTTTTTTTGAGGTCTTTGATTAGATTTGAAGAGATATCAAAATTTGACAAAAAAAATTCCATTTCTCGTGTGTCTGAACAGACTCTTCATTTGTACACTTCAAAATGGAATTGTTCACTTTGCTGCAATGACATACAACTCCCCTCTGAAGCCTGATGACTTTTAAGGTTGGTGAGATTTAGATTATTCTATGGCAAATGTGCAATTTGCCCTTTTTTAACCGAGCTAACACTCAGGTTAAAAGAAACATTGGCTGTAAATTGTTTTCTAAGTGTCTGGTCTAATCTAAGTGTTCTCCCTTATCTGAAGGAGAAATGGAGCTTGCCTTTTTCAAGGTACAGCTGGATGATTTTATTATTAAAGGGTATTTTAAGTCTCATTCAGCATTATTACTGTTTAAAGTCTTCTTCCTATTTGGTTTTTATCTTGAATTTCTTATCCACAGATAAGCATTTTCAACTGTAGCTTTGTTTCCTAGTATCACTGCACTTCTCTAAGGTTTATCTTCATCCAGTTCCAGATTCAACTTACCAATATTATCTCATTCATCTACATTAAATCATGCTCTTTGTAGTTTCTACATTTTAATTAAGATGTTCAATAACAAGACCAATGCGAACATCTCCGTGTGTAGCTGCCAACAGCTCTATTTGGCTGAAACATTTCTGATTTTTCTGACCTTTGTCCTGTGTCTTGTGCAACCACCAAAGCATCCTGCACAGCTGTGTCACATAAATTAAATAAGCTCTGTGATTTATAAGACTTCCAGTTAACTTGAAAGCAATCCCTTTGGTACTTCTGATGCAGCTGCTTCTCTCTATTGTATCCTGCTACTTGCCAGAAAACAAAACAAAAAGAAAAGAACAACCCAAAACAAACCCCCTTCTAATGTTCAGCAACATAGTACAATTAGGGAAAAAAATTAATTCTTTTTTAGATGCCTTTTTTTTTCCCCAGAGTGGCCCATTCTGGCCACATTTGCTCCTGTTTTCCTTCAGTAGTTTTCAGTAGGGGATAATGGAACTCTTTCTCCTTAGCAACGACAGCAAGTTTGCTACAGGAGCTTCAGACAGAAATGCATTTGGAAGGAGAAAATACTCAGGCTAGAAAGTCTTGCTCATAAGGGATGGAAGTATTAGTACTGTTTCCAGGAAACAATTTCCATCTATTTCATTAGAGTATCTGGAGTATCGATTCATCAGCCTGAGCCTTCACCAAAATACTGACATTTCCTTACACAAGCAGCTGGTTTTGTCCTGAGAACTGAGCAGGGGAAATACTGGTAGGTTAAGTCAAACTCCATTGGAACAACTGATGGAAAAGCTTTCTGATTAGTTGTAGCAGGGGCCCAGATTCTCTGCTTGGCTCTAAGAATTATCTCCATGGCTACTGCAGATCCGTAGCTTCCACTTCCCTTCCTCTGATCTCCAGTGGGTACAGGGAGGGTCTGTCGGCCTTTACAGCCCTTTCACCACTTTTGTCTACACGTCCAGTCATTTAAAACTAACAAAAAAACCCATGAAGTCCAGAGAAGCACTTCACTAAGACACTGTGGTTTGATTTACAGCTGTCCTTTCAAACATTGCTTTTATTATGCTATATATATGACACCCCCCCAAAAAAAACCCAAAACCCAAAAAACCCTCTGTGGGGTTTTTTTTTGTTTTCCCTCTCCACAGTGCAATTAATGCACTCCTGGCATTTGCTTTTCTCACTTCTAGTATGTTGAAGATAATTGAACTATATCCCCTTCTGATCTCTGCCTTTACAAAGGACAGTCATTTAGCCTCCGAGGACGATTCTTAGGCTGACCTTTGATCCCATTTCTCTGCAATTTTTCATGATTTGTGGCAGAAGAAAAAATATTGTTAGCCACTTCCATCACATCATAGGATTACCACCATCCAAATGTTTTATGCTTGGCCATAAGTAGTCCTTCTAGTTCACACAGTGCTCTTCACTCCTGCTTTTATTCTTATCCTGTTTTTCTTGCTAAAATGCAGATTATCGTGGAGTACTTCAGCTTTTCAATAATCTTTGCCTCTATTCTTAAACTGCCCTCTAATCATGCCCCCAGAGACTAAACAGGAGTGATGGACACCTTACTGCCCTGGCCAATTTGCCAATGTTGTTTGGAGTGACAGAACTCCCTCATACAATGCAGTCACTGGCATGTGCTCAAAGTAAAACAGCCTAAGCTCACTCCCAACATGCCTAGCCAGGCTGGGAGGAGCAGTGTAAGGTCTTAAGAGTTTATTTGTCACTACAAACCTTCTGTTAGTTGATTTATTGTGCTGACAGGGGTTGACCCACTATCAAGTGCTACAAACAGCTTTAGACCCTTAAACAACTACTCATTTATTGACTGCGACTCTTGAAATTAATTTTGCTTTGGATTAATGTGAACTTGTTCACAGCTGAACTACAGCAACCTGAGAGTTCAGGAAGTCCCCACGCTGGTCTCAGTCACATAATCTTCTCATTTAAGCAGTGCATATTTGGCAAGCCTTGGGCTTGCTGTCACCTGCTGACCAGCCTCTTCAGGAACTGTAACCAACACACACGGTCACGCTTCACGTACATGTGACCCAACTTGATCTAGATAACCCCATGAAATTCACATCTCTGTGCCACACAGCCTATCTTTCTCCCCCATCTCGAGCTCAGTACAAAGAAGTTGGTTAAGAATTCTTTAAAATTTCTAAGTGTTTCTAAGCTGCCTGATTCCGGATGTGGCATGCTCATGCTTCGTGATTTCAAGGCTGAGTAAATGCTTTCTCTACCACTCTAATATGAAGGTATTTAAAAGCAATCCAACAAGATGACAGACATTATAGACCTGCTGTGATACGTTTCTTTAAGGTGATAGAGACATACCTTCCATTGTAGGGGTATGGTTTTCTTGCTCTTCTGTCTTCATATCTATCAGATCCATGACTCTTGTGGTGCCTGTATTGCTTATCTTGGTATCGTCTCCCAGCATGAGACATCTTGTTTCTTTCATGTATTCTTTCTTTCTAAAATAACTTCCTGAGCCAAAGAAAAAAATAAACCTGGTTCACTTTATAGCTCTACTTAAGGTTATTCATTGACCAGCACTCATATCCATCTCATGCTGATTCAAGACTTAGCACAGACTTCTTTAGAAGTGAAGGAAGTAAAACTCTTTAAACTACAAGTAAAGTAACTTCATTAAAGAAGGAAGTTTTTCTTTACTTTTTCCTATTCATCAAGTAATCGTAATATTTCTACATTAAAAATTTTTGCACTTTCCTTGTCTGCTCTTACTGTCCTACCTTTGCTTGAAAGGACAAGGCGTGACGTCCATTAGGAGTGTGAATCCTGTCTTCTCTAACATTGCCTTGCATGAAGCATTAAACCCAGCACACCGGTGCATTCCATGAGCACGTGCACCACTGCCAGGGATGGCAGGGCAAGCTTGAAAACACAGGCTGCGACCTTTGTCCTACAAGTTTCTAAGAGGAGGGCACCCATGGGTGTAAACAGACAAACGTCACCTGTGATTTGGATAATCATTAGGTAAGGCAAAGCTGTTCTGGGCCAAAAGTAAGTCTGCAAGGAGATACAGCCTTGATAACTTGGTAGTGAAGTATTACAGGGATGTTACTTCCTAAAAGTGGCTTTACCCTTTCAAGTGCAGTATACTCAAGCCCGAACCCGTAAAACAGGGAAACACACAGTTTAGGAATCTCAGCAATCTATTTTCACTTCCCTCCATCGCGGCCCTTCAGCATTACTGCAGAAGTGCCTGCAGTAGACTTAATTTCGACCGATGATTTAATTTTGACCTGAGGACTTGCTTAAGGACTTCCCTTCTGTCTCCTTAGGGTGTCGCCACAGAAGCTAATTAATTTTTATTTGTTTACAGCTATCAAAGAAAGAGCCAGCGCTATCCTCCGGCGGACCTCAGCTCTTCTGATCCGGGCAGAAGCATTTAGTAAGACGCAGCCCCACACCTTTCCCCCAGGGGCGGTGTCGGTCCTGCCGCCTCAGCGCCACGGCAGCCGGCCGCAGCCCCAGTGAGCCCGCCGAGGCGCGTCCGCCCGCGGTGCTGCGGCTGTGGGCGCTGCCGGCACCTCCCCACGCCCGCCCGGAGAAGGAGTCCTGCCCTTCGCTATCCACTGGCGGGCCACCCTTGGCCCCGCGCCTCCTCTCCACCTGCTCCTCGGAGGTCTCCCCGTCCCTCGGCACCCCGGGGGCGAAGGCCAGCGGCCCCCGCCCCTGCCGCCCCTCACCTGAGGGGAGCGCCGAGCTCCGGCCCGCCCATCAGCAGCTCCTAGGAGCAGCGGAGCACGCACTTTCCTGCCCGGCCACCCACCTCCGCGGCGCCTCCCTCCTGCGGAGGGCCGGCCCCCCGGCGCAGGTGTTGTCCTGGATCGCAGGTCCTGCTCTCGCTCTCCTTCCGCGGACCGTCGCCGCGGGGAGAAGGCGGGGTGCTGCCTGCCGCCCGGCCGTGGGGAAGAGCCGGTGTCTGGGAGCGCCCGACAGCCTGGGCTTTTGTTTAATGTAATAAAATGAGGTCCCCGTGCACCGTGGTGCTGAGGAAGAATGTGGTGGACGGGGCCCTGGGAGGGTATAAAACTTGGTGGTTAATAAAGTTAAAATTCAATCGTCCCACCGGTTCCCCTGGTTTTTTAGTTCTTTTTTTTTCCCTGCTGGAAAGCCAAGCTCATTGCCTCGCAGCGCGCAGGGCAGGAAACCCAGCGGTATGAGATGTACTGAGGACAGAAGGCAAAAGAAACTTGTCCCAGGAAGCAGGTCGGTGGGAACAAGTTGTGTTAGGCTGGACGGGTTGAAAAGGGAGGTAAGCAACTAAACTCTCCTCCGGTGTGCAGCTACATTTTAGTTAATGGGCCATTTGAATGTGTGCAGTGTTGCTTCTTTGTGCTCAGCTGAAAGTCTTCCCAGTGGTGGATCTCAGGGGGCTTTGTCTCCTCACTGCCAGCCTGTGATGTTTCCCTTACAGGAGTGTGATACTCTGGTCCCCTCAGGATGTTTTCTGTGGGGGATAGATCTGGTTTTGTACAGAGCCCGGGAGAGACCCATGAATTGATGCTGCAGCAAACAACTTGTTCATTATGCAGTCCTGTACAGAAAAGCAATCCATGCCTGAGAAGTTGGACGGCGGTGTTAATGTGGCGGCATGCCTGGCTAACCTGGAGTCTTGGAAAGTTCCCTAGGCCATGGCACTACCCTGCACCAGAGCTGGGACCAGAAAATCCCTTTCCTTCCCAGGGCTAATACAGCAGCATGCACAGGGTACCAGTGCCTCTGGAATTTGGGCTCGAGATACAACTGTTAGTGCAGCCCTATGCTGGGTCTAAATCAACAATCACCTTTAAGTACTGCATGGGTGCCAGAGGAAATGCTGTCCTTGAAATGGGGAGATACCTACAGGAACCGAATACTTCAGACACACGTTTTGTAAGTTGTTGGTGTGTAGTAAAACTGTGATTCCCCGCTCTGTTTGAGCTGTGTTAACAGCTTTTAGCTGTTTACCATTCTCACCTCACCTAGACCTCTGCTGTTTCTGATTTCAGCTGTATGGTTTGTCTTCTCTCTGTCTTGCACCAACCCTACTGCTCGCTTGATCACATAGTAAGCCAATTCAGCTTGCTTCCCAGCCAAAGCCAATTTACTTTCTGCTGTTTTAGTGAGTTGAATTGGCTTTGTGCTGCAATCAAATGTGTGCTGGAGCAAGGACTTGGCAGAAGCACATGTCCCACAGCAAAGAAACCAGGGGAGGGATGGAGGGAGTGGGCTACCTCCATTGGCAGCAGCGAGTGATGAACGTAACCGAAGCCTTAATGTGAAGGCGCAGTTTGAGACACTGCTACCTACCAGCTAGTCGCTACGCCCTCTCAGTTTGGGGCTGTCATCCTGCTAGCAAAGGCAGTCTAACAGCAGGGGTGTTTTACTGCTGTGCAGTTCTGTTTGTTTCAAATTCTGTTTCTAATTAAAGGTAGTTTAGGCTAGTTTGGCAGATTTTACCCTGAAGAATAGGGTGCCTGCATGAATTACGTTCTCCTGTCTAGATGATAAACATTTGGGAAAAACATTCTTTACTTGAACCCAGCAGAGGATGTCTGCTCTTGATGGGGGGCACAAGGAGTTCCAGCTCTCTTCAGGTAGGCAGGTTTCAGTAGAAAAATCAAAAGGGGGCATAGCTGGAACCAGGATTTTTTGTGGGGCTGAAATATGAAAGCAACTTGAAAGCCACTGTCTACAGTATTAACTAGTGATTTTGTTAAAGCACTTCTCTTTCTGGGCCGAAAGGGTTAGTGTGTGGCCATTTTGGTTTGATGGAAAACTGGGTGGAAATGAGGGAATATAATTATGGACTATGTAAAATTCAGTGAAGCTGAATAAATTGATTCCATCTTTTTGAGGCTTCAACAGGCAAGGTAAGTGTTTAAAAAGTGGTTAAAGTCATTAGGGAATCAGGTAGCTGAAATAATGGGGTTACAACTGGCCCTGAATTACATAGCCATATCTACATTAACTGCATCACTGAGGGGATTTTCCCTGGGAACTCATAAAGCAAACATAAGATGTTGAGGCAGTGGTTGCGGGAGTTGCCTCTATATGACATAAGAACCAGTGAAACAGCCTACAGAAAATGGTACTGATTAGGGAGAAACAGCCAGAGGTAGCACCAGGAATATACCTCAAAGTAAAAAACAAAAACAAACCAAAAAAGAAAGTAGAAAGAGCTCATGGAGGGATTGGCTATGGTACCCCCTGAATCTGGATGAGAACCATCAAGGAAAAAGATCTCCTGGTTTGTTGCATGTAAAAGGGTTTTGTGCTATATGTGAGCAGACAGTGTTGTATCAAAGATGCACCTGATTCTGTCATCAGTTTCTCCTTTCAATAGAAATAACTTTTGGGACTGAATTTTGGCTAGCTGCTGAAGTCCAGAGGGACTAATTGGTATAAAATTGTTTTTTTTTTTTTTGGTAATTTACCTGAGTAGGCCACATCTGTTTCTTGTATCAACACAGTCCTGAAGGCTTACTCCAGCATAAAAAAGCAAAACAAAAGACAAAAAACCCTCTAAAACCCAATCTAGGTGTAGGGTACAAAGTGCTGTAAATAGATCTCCAGGGACAGATTTCTCCATCCAGCAAGAAGGCAGGGCACCGCTGGAGCCGGTTCAGTCTGACGGGAACACTAGGCTCCTGAGATCAGCAGGACTAAAATTAGCTTTGGCACGTTTGGTTTTTTCTACCCACTTGATGTTGCTTTTACATGGAATCTGTTGTTTATTGTTATAAACAGCAATTAAAGAATTTGGGTTGAAGGCTTCCCCCTCCCCCCTTTTTTTTTTTCCTTAAAGAGATTTTGAAATCCCCATCCTTTAGAATGGGAGGTAAATTGGGTTTGGGAACAAAGTAGTTGGTTATGTGTTCGTCATTTTTTTCTGTCCTAGTAGGAAAAAAAAGACAACGCTAAATACTGCTCCAGCAAAAGAAATCTACACAATCATGACTGATTTGATGTTAGCATGATGTCCTTAGTGTATGCTATCACTTGTTTTTTAAAAGTAGTGGAAACCATCCTAAGACTTCATTTACTGTTGTGTTTGGTAATGTGTGACTTGGTTGGTTGGTAGTTTCTTTTCCAAGGCAGACTGCTTCCCAGCATCTTCTGAGCAATTGCCTAGTTCTCATTTAAAGATCTTACAACACAGTTTTCTGAAAAGTGGGTTTTTGTCACCCGGAATCTAGACTCTGGCTGAGGAATAGACAGCTTCTGGGACATATCCAAATCAGGATGAAGGCAGTGAGGATGTTTCCCTTGAAGCCTTGAATCCTGAAAGCGTGTTATCTGTGGGCCCCCTTGTATTTATATCAACTTCAAGTATGGAGCTGTAACACCAGCCTTGGTAATGCTCTGCATCACCACAGCTGTCACTTCCATGCTGCCTTTCCTCAAGTTCTGCTGTGGCTGGCCACCCAAGCTGTATCTGAAACCTTATCATTCATTTTATTTTCTCCTGTTCTTAGGTGAAGCTGTAGTAGGCCAAAGCTGGTTTCCTCCTTCAAAAACAATGACCAAAACCAAAATGGCATTTGAAATCTGAGAAAATAATAGCATTAAAATTTCTCCATTGCTCCTTAATAGTCCTTTCTCACAAATTCCATCTGTACTGTGCTGAACTTGGGGGAACCCATGTCTGAGCAAATCTTGGAAACTATCTGCAATCTCATACTTAGTTTTCTATAGGAATTTACTGCTTAAATGCAGAAGTATATCAGGACTCGAGCTGGCTTTCAGAGGACATTGAGGTCTCGTGCAGATCTCTGCAGTCTGACCTGCTCTAAAATTCACACTGGTGGACCTCTGTGAACTGCCTTTGTCTTGACCAGCCTGGAGGTCTCAGGAGTCCTGGTTTATCATTCTGGGTACCAGCTTGCAAATTGTGCTGGAAGAGGAGCTACCTAGGAGCTCAGACTACTTCCCTGCCTCCTGCCATGAATACATTACATTCCCTTTTATATTAGTAAAATATTTATGAAGTTTTAGTAACATGGTAGGAGCTCTTGGCCTTTTACAAGAGGTAGGAATTATGAGCAGCCTGCGTTCTCTCTCATTTAATCTGCTCTCCCATCTAGTGTTTTTCTTTTCTCATCTGGATGTAGATGAAATCCAATAACAGAGAATACTTGTTTTGTGGTCAAAAATATCAGGGTTGGAGTCAACACTCCTGGCAGACATTGGAAAGATTTCTTGTGCATAGAAAATTTATGAACAGGCAGACATTGTGGGTTCAGTAACCTAGCCTTAAAAGGTATCCAAACATCTTGTTCCTGATCAAAACACGTAATCCCGTGGAAGTCAGAGCTATTTACATCTGGTCAGTCGGTCTGGGGCTGTAACGTTGGCGATTTCGTGCGTTAAGAAGGGAAAAGAGGCATTAAATTTAGGTGTCCAGTTCACGCAAAGGATTTGTCGCTGTTTCTTTTGACCTCCTGAAAAAGAAATGCAACAGTGGCATCCTGTGGCCCGCACGGTTCATGACAGGTGGGTCTGGTGTAGGGCAGAACCTGCCGCCCTGGTATTCCCTCGCCGAGCGGGAAATGGATCCGTTTCTCTCTAATGAGGTTTACAAAAGAAATCCACGGTATCTCAACCTGGTGCACGTTTTCAACCTGAAGTACAAAGCTGCTAGCTAATTTTCAACAGGGGCTTTTGACCAATTTATATTCTGCTGCCTATTTTCCTCCCAGACACTTTGGGGTCTGGGAAAGAGAGGGTGACTTCAGTTACCCACCACAGAGACAGGACTTCTGTGTTTCTGTCTTTGTGCTGCTGAACGCTTCCTCAGAAAAGAGGAATAGAGGAGAGACCAAGAATGTCCCGTTTTCAACTAACCCACAGTTTCGTGAGGCATACTTGTTCTAAAATTGAATGTTTCAGGAAAGTCCAATGAAGAGAAGCCTAATAAGAGTTGTTTTCCCTTGCACCTACATCATACCCGAGTGCTCACTCCCACACACTGCGTGTGTGCGTGTGCATGTGTGTCTGTCTTGAGTTTTCTGAAGTCCTGGCTTGTACTTGTTTAACTTGGACCGACTGTGATTTGCTTACCTCCCCACCAGCAGGTATTGGCAGCTGGGACCTCCAGGCTCTCTAAAGGCTTGCAGGCGTGCCAGAAGGCATGTTAATGAGGATCATATGTACTCACCTGCACTCCTCTGGGCAATTCTGAGGGAAGATGCTGCTGCTGGCCTCATTTTTCCCCCCACCCCGTCCTCCTGGTTTTACAGTAAGAGAGTTTTTTCTGTAAGAGAGGAGATGTTAAGGCAGTGTCTTTTAAAGCCTCTTCCTTCCTACTTCTTACCTTCATTTGTAGATGTGTAAATGCTATTGAAGGCTCGGCATCAGGAAGGAGTGGGTGGAAATAAAACAACTTTGCTAATTTTGATTTTGCATTTTGTTGTATCCAGAAGGCTCTGTGTGTTGTGGGTCATCTACCTTGAGAACTGGGAAAGCAGAGTAGGGGCAAGGTTGTCCCCTGTCATCTGGTGCATGGAAGAACTTGTGGGAATAGAATTTTTTGTTATGTAGGAAAGTCACCATGATCTTCTTCTTGGGAAGGCTGAAGCAGGAGGCAGGGGCTCCTTTAATAACGAGTGAGTACTCTTCAGATTTTTGTGATATTGCTTAACTGAGCTTGCACCACCATTTCTTGCCAGTATTAATCCCCGGGCTGCCTCTTCAAACACACACATGCATGAAAACAAACAAATGTTTTGACTGGCTGTGGCTCCAGTGATGTTAACCCATGCTCCTTTTTGTCAGTTAAACTGACAACCAAGATAAGAAGAGCCGGTGTTGGTATCATCTCTTGCATAACAAACCACTCTCGACAAAAGAAGCAGCCTCCTGTCAAACGAATTTCCTCTACAACTGCCGAGGGGACTATTTTTAGTTTCATCTGCCATTCTTTAGTCCTTAATCATCTGGTTCACTTTTCTCAGTTTTTCTCTCTTTTTTTCCCCCTTCCCCACGAGCTCTGATACCAGGTACAGCTGATAATCTGCGGAGGAGGAAGGCACTGGGCTCTCGCCTGTTCCCTGTTAGCACGTGTCTGCACCAGGATGCCATCAGCCTCACCACGTTCAGCTCAGCTCCAGTGTGTGATGAGAAGATGGGAAGGAGTCTTCAGAGAAAGGCAGAGAGACCACCCTGGATCTAGACAAGGGATATCAAAGACCAACAAGTAAATGACATCAGTTCTTGACAGGAAAAGGTTTTTTGCTAAGGCTGTGCTCAGAAAATGTGTTTTAAGTTGCAGGGCAGAAGCTACAAATGTCCAGTGTTGAAGAAATGTCACGGGCATATTGCCTCAGGCAGCAAACTCTTCATATGCCACTAACAAAGCAAGGCTGAGCCTGGCTTTTCCACTGGAGAGAAAATTCAAGTGTGTTTGGAATGTTGGTGTTTATTCCGTAGGTCTTGACTCTAAGGTACTGGCTGCCTTCCCTTTTGGGCTGTCTGACCCACTGCGTGTTTTTAGCCCGTTGAGTAGCAGAAAGATTCTTGTCTTCTGGCTGAGATATAAAACAGAAATCCTGCGTATCTGTAACCCATTAGAGATTTTGTGGTGCAGTTTGCAAGAGTAAGAGTGTTTTAAAGCTGTGGTCATCCAGGAAATAACACTGCTTTGCTTAGTTGCACATCGTAGTTCAGTCAAGGCCATGATCCTCTGCAGCATCTTTCTAAAGCTTAATTCACGTGGGTTATTTTATACTCTTCCTTCTTCGACAATATTCAAGAATATCACAATAATGAGTGGGGTTTTTTGTGCCCATGGTGCTTCTGTAAGGTCCAGGCTCTGGAACGCGTTCAGAGGAGGGCTACTAAGCTGGTGAGGGGTCTGGAACACAGGCCTTACGAGGAGCGTCTGAGGAAGCTGGGATTGTTCAGCCTGGAGAAGAGGAGGCTTAGGGGAGACCTTATAGCTCTCTATAACTTCCTGAAGGGAGGTTGTAGTGAGCTGGGGGTCGGCCTCTTCTCCCGTGTAGGCAGTGACAGAACTAGAGGGAATGGTAGCAAGCTGCGCCAGGGGAGATTCAGGCTCGACATTAGGAAGCACTACTTCTCAGAAAGGGTAGTCAGGCACTGGAATGCACTGCCCAGGGAGGTGGTGGAGTCACCAACCCTGGGGGTGTTCAAGGAAAGACTGGATGTTGTATTGAGGGATATGGTTTAGTGGGAGCTAGTAGTAATAGGTGAATGGTTGGACTGGATGATCTTCTAGGTCTTTTCCAACCTTGATAATTCTGTGATTCTGTGATTCTGTGAATACCTGTTTTATAGCTGGATCTGAGGAGCACAGAGGCAAAGCGAATAGCGCAGGGTCATGAGGGAAGTCTCTGGCAGCGGAGGGAATTACACCTCTGTCACCTGAGTGGACTCAACAGTCCTGAATTAATGTGCTAGCTAAAGTTTTCCCACAAAGTGCCATGATTCTCCTGAAGAAGGAATTCCTAGAAGTGGTCAAAAGTTTTAGCCACTTCTATTTTCTTAACAAATATGAGTTTTCAAATGACACAAAATGTTTGCAGAAAGTGCTTGTGTTTTGAGAAAGTAAAATCTGTTGGATTCAAACCAAAATGAGTTAGGCTTAAAATGTAAATGTTCCAATTGATCTCTCTTTCCCCAGGGTGGGGGGGAAGGAAGGAAGAAAACCTCCTGGGTAGAAAAGGAAAAAAGGGATCTGGTATCCCAAATGGAATCAGAATACAAATATACTCACAATGGAAAAATAAAAAAACTACGTTGCTTCTTGTCTTCAAGCTTTGCCCACTCCAGTCTTCATCTTTTCTTTTTGTTTTCTGAATATAACTGACTAGTGCAAGAGTGGCCAGTCTCCTTAACCCTAAAAACTGTGCACTGGCACTTTGAACAACACCCCTTAGCCAAGGAAAGTTAGAGAGAATTGTGAAGACGTCTTGTGGCTGACAGCCGTAGCTCCTTGGGTCTTCAGCTGCTTTACTGTCCACCAGGATTGAACAGGGACCTCCTTAGCAGTTCTTGCTGGCTCACCTCCTTCCACTGCTTTGACTCGGACTGCAGGGTAGCCCCCAAATTCACGCACCCGTGCTGGCGTGATCCCAGTCCATGCACAGCCACATTATTCGTGTGCTTCTTGAGGGCTGTAGTACTCGTTACCCCTGCTGTGACATACACCACTGAGCAGCCTATGGGCTGACATAAAACCAGTCCTGCTTTCTTCCTCCCCTTTATTACATTGCTTTTGACGGTGTAACTTTAGTTTCTCTCAACTTTATTGGGGGGTTAGTGAGCTCTATTCATGATTCTTTCCAAGCCCCTGAATTAGATCTTGGGTTAGGAGATGGAAGCGTGGGAAGCACTAGAAGCAAGGTTGTATTTTTGAAGATGCTTGAAAGCCTGCCAGACGGCTGTCAGGTTAGTGATGGCTCACGACATATCAAAGCAGACAAGTGAGGTATCATAATAATTCAAGATCTGCTGAAAACCGGATCGAAACATGGCTAGCAGTGAGGGCTTTTCAAAGGCAAAGTTATTATTGTGGATGTTCAGACTCGTAAGTGTATTTTAGCTCTTGCTGTGGGAAGAAGCTGTCATATGAGCTTCATGTGCATCCTTTGGATTTTGCCTCTTTTACTCAGATTTTCAGTGTTTTCATCCCAGTTCATCTGTCACATCCCTTGCCTGGGTGCCTGGTGGGGACAGAGCCCTCACGTGTCTGCACACGTGGACTCCCAGTTTCCCTGTCACCTGTGCACATGGAGCCTTTCTTTCAGTCATTTATCCCTTTGCTCAGTAGTCCAGTTCCCTGCCTGCATTGGCTTTTGTCATTCTACAAAAAGGAGCAGTTGCATCTTCTCCCAAATCAGTGGCATGAGGGGTCACAAGAAATCTCTTGACAGACTGCCAAGTAAAAATTCATGTAGATTCCATGGGGTGAAGAAGGTGAAGAGGTTATGGCACATTAAGAGGTTTTGGGCAAAGATGTCAGGAAGAAATACGAACTGTTCTTTCAAAATGGATGCAAAATGAGACAGCCAGAGGAAAAAGTGTATTTTCCTCTTCCACTGTGTAACGGGCCTCTATGCTGAAGATATCACCAGCTGAATGCATATTAGAAGTTGCCAGCAATCATTAAGCTCAATTAATCTAATTCTTGAGCCCATGATAGCATCTGTGGATTATTTAAACAAAGTGATGGTGGGCAAGCAGGAGAGGAGAATTAACGCAACGAGGTCCTGCCGCGGACACTCGAACCACCGTCACCCAAGCGACGCTGTAACACAGAAACTGGGTCAGAGACACCCTTCCCCCTCCAAGCTGTCAAAGTTATTTGAGCGCCTATTGAAACCCTCACAATAGAGGAGTTTGGCTCCCGCGTTCGCTAAGCAAAACTGATTTGTGTTTCTTGGTTCAGAAAAAAGCTGCTGGGTAATTTTCCATGCAAGTACAATGGGGCAGTTCAGCTGATCCCTGGAAGCTGATTTCTTGGTGATTTGCCTTTCGTTTACTGAGGCACTACTGCTTTTATTTAGTGTTCCTAACTTGGAGTGCTGAATCTATGTTTAGGTGCCTTAAAACCCATCTCTTACCTCTATTAGTTTTTGGAGATGTACTGGTAAACTTCACTCAAAGTTCAAAAGATTGCTGTAAGTCTCTTGAGATGCCTCTTGCTCTGTTGTTTTACTGATGATATAAATCTAAGTTAATTAGTTTAGTTGCTTCTAGGATAATTGAATTAAAATATATTAGTTCAGAAGTATGGCTTGGATAGATTCAAACACAGCTCTTCCGGACTCTTCCCACTGCCCTTTTTAATCCCATATTTCAGTCTTTCATCCTTGTTTACAGCTGTCCCATTAGCAGCCTCAGCCTTCTGGTGTGCTCTGTCTGTTCTGGGTTTTTTTTTTTTTTTTTTGGTCTTGTTTTTCTGGCTTCTTTCAAAGAGTCCCAGTGGCTCCACCTTGTCCTGAAAAGAAAGCCAAGCTGTGCTTCATACAGTGATGGTCTGCACAGGTTTGTCAGCGAGCACAGGACCTGGGAGACAGGCTATCAGGGGCAACTTTGTTCAGCAGTGCTCGTAAGCACTGACTCCAAAGGAGACATCAATGAAGCGAAATATCAGGGGATGGAGTTTGAACCTGTTTTCTAATACTCTCTAATTTCACTTCCCCTCCCTGCCGCCCTCCAGCACGCACTTGCACAGGGTGCGCATGTGCCCTCTCACACTTTTTTCTCCTCACAAAAAATGTCATTTTTTTTTCTTGAAAATTGCCTGACTTGAGGGACATTGTTGCTAGGAGGTGTGTGGGGGACCTACTTGGCCACAGAGCCAAGAAGGTTGTTTGGGCCATGGCTTCTGGGAGTCGCACACCCTCAGAAGCTGTAGCGTGGAGTGTTAAGGAGGAATGCTTGGGGCTGACGGAGCAGGAAGAGAAGGAACGTCTTCTCCTTGCTTCCTCCATAGCTTAGTCCACTCCCTGGACAAAGTACTTATTGTTATCAAGCAACAGCGAGAATCTTTGTGCCCATTCATGCCTAGCTCAGTTCTGATTCTTTGTCTTATTGTGTGTTTAAAAAAAAGGAAAGGAAAGGAATGACCAAGGTTTTGTGTTAGCTTCCACAGTAAACATCTCTTGAGCCACTTCTCTTGAGTACGCACACGACTGCCTATGTCAACGTATCTTCCTCGCATCCTCGCTACCAAGAAGAAGAAACTCTTGCCATTCCACCCCATTGCCCAAGTTTTGGGAGAAGCTCAAGAAGGGAAGCCATTTGCACCCTGAAGTTTGATGGGAGAATGACTTCTCTTGTTAACAAGGCTAATCACTTTCCAGCCCTGTCTCTGGCAAATACTCTATATGTAATAATCAAGACAGTGCATATGACATAGTTTTTTGACAGGACAATATTTCTTAATAATTTAGTAGCATCGTGCACACACACAAATAGAGTTATAATTAGCTCTCTTCCCTAAAGTTGGAAGAGCTTTTCAGTTCATTGGAGGCTGCTGGCCAACTCTCTTATCTAATTGGATGAGGTTCCTACTTTCTCCCATTTGTATGATGTCTGCTTTTACACAAACTCATTAAGTGCAGCTGTACTCAAGTTTATAACAACAGCCCCAGTAAAGGCTGGGCAGAAGTTTAATAGCCATTCTGTTCTCTCTTTTTCATCTGATCTCAATCCATTTTGGTGGTTGATGTGTGCCCAAACATCTTTCCCTAGCACCTAATTCTCCCCCCCCCCCCCCGCTTTTTATTATGAATTATCTTAATTAGAAACCAGACAAATTGCAGAAGATTTATCTGTCTGTTTTGAAACTATAGAGCTTACAGCTTGCTTTCAGGGAAGATGGATTTAAAGCAATTATTTTTTTCTGTGAGGCATATAGAAGTGATTTTTCCCTTCATTACAAAGCTGGCATTAAAGTGCAATCACATAATTGTTACACTATTCTTTATATCTTCAGAGCATTAAGCTGATTATACAGGTAGAATAGCATCACCATAGTTAATATGATATTACACTTTTGCATTTAGATGGAATTTTTTGCAAATTAAATACTACTTTTTTTTAAAAAAAAAACCCTTTTGTCAGAACAAATGCTTTTATTTTCATATTCTTGTGTATAATTTTTAATTTCTACCTAATATAGCATATTTAGTAATAGAAAGTCTTCATTTGGAGAACTGGAATTTGTCTTACTGTATTGCCTACATATCTTCAAATCATATTTACAAAGAAAGATTCACCACAGACTTCCAGAAATACAGAGATCTTGCTTTTAGAAGAGATTTTATAACTTCCATGGATGTTTTTCTTCCAGCTGAGAACTATTCCAAGGTTTCCTGGGGAACTTCCAGCTGCACAATTTCCTTCCCTTACCATGTTCCATCTTCCCATCAAACAAGGTCAGAGAATCTGGGGGAGTGAGGGAAACTCAGGGAAAAAGTTTCTCACAACACTGATTGTTTCATCGGGGCACTTAACTGTGCCAGTAAATGCTCTCTATACAGCCTGATGGTGAGGAGACCTGTCTGACAGTGAGGAGGACGTTCATCGTTGCTGGGCTCTGAAATTACAGCTATGTACGTGTATGTCTGCAGGGCAAAAGAGAGGGGATTCAAAGGGACTCCCTCCTAAGCCAAATCGCAATAAGGAGGTTAAATTTCCTTCTGCTGGTGCCTCACCTTCTAGCACTGATATTCCCTTCAGATTGTAGCACTCTCCTGGCTCTGAACTTCACCAAAGGCTTGACCCTTATGAAGGTCACGACACTCAGCTCCACCTAGGATTTAAGGATGCAAGCATCTTGCAAAACTTGACACCTGATATGAGTAGGGAAGACCCATGAGCAGGGAGGACCTACTGAATCCTACTTGAATTTGCTCTACCTTATAGTCCTCCCTCAGTTCATCTAATCATAAAAAGGCACTGGAGTTGAACATTTTTGTATCCCTTCCTGTGAGAGTATGAAAAATGAGCAGTGTTGTAACCAAGTCCCTGGTTACTGCAAAGTCCATGTGTGCAGGTTGATTATCGGTCTTCCCAATAATGGTACAAACAGGTGGTTGAATTGGTTGTTCTAATATATAAAACTTAATTTCAGCAGGAGTCACGGGTATTTTTGACTGATAAATGTCTTTTGCACAAAAAAAGAAACCTGCTAACATCTCCTGTTTTCAGATAGTTGGCTCCATCTGTAGACATGTTGGATCGTGTGCTCAGCTCCTGTTTAGACAACTATTTAATATGGGCATTCTTCTTGTTCATACTGGGTCTGGCTGAGATGGAGCTGATTTTCCCCACAGCAAGCCCCACAGTGCTGTGCTGTGTACTGGTGGCCAGCAAGGTGCTGGTAACACTCCCGTGTCTGGCTGTCACAGCGCGGTGCTGACACACATCAAGGCCATTTCTGCAATGTTACTTCCCCCCCTCAGCAGTAGTCTGGGGGGTGGGTGAGATCCTGGGAGGGGACACAGCCAGGACAGCTGGCCCAAACTGGCCAAAGGGATGTTCCTTACCATATGGCACCAGCTCAGCAAGGAGAAGCTGAGAGCTAGGGGGAGGAAGGGGGAGAGAATTAGTTTTTACGCTGGTCTTCCAGAACAACCAGTACATTGTTCTGGAACTTCCCGGGAAGTTGCTGGACATTACCTGCTGATGGGAAGTAAAGAATAAGATTTTGCTTTGCTTCTATGCATGGCCTTTTGCTTTTGCTATGTTAAACTGCCTTCATGAGTTTAGGGTTGTTTTTCCCATCTTACTTTTCTACCTTTCCCATTCTGCTTGAGGGGTGGGCTTTCACAGAGGAGTTGGTGGACACCTGATGTCCAGCCAAGGTTCAACCACCACAGTCCCATAGCTTTTGTTGTTTCCATTTGGGGCTGCTGCCCCATGTGTGCATAAGGTAAGCTTGCCTGATGTACGTAAGCAAAAATAATTTTATTAATTGACTTCTACCACCCTGTTGTCTCCTAAGTAAGCAAGCTTATTTTTATAGGAAAATACTGTATGTATTAAAAGGGCTCATATAATGCTGGAACATTTATTTTGCCAGCTACAGTCATTATGGGCACATCATTAAAATGACAACGGTAGCTGCTCCATGCTCTCTAATTTTGTAATGTTTTGACAGAATTTAAGACATAAATGTATGTTTGTGCTACTCATCATTGGTGAATCATACTGCTTAATTGGATGGGTCGAACAAGATAAATAGCTGTGGTCTCTGGGAAATAAAACTGGCTTTTATTTGTCTTTTATTTGTGACTGAGTTTGTACGTTGCTTTTGTTGGAAGTAGCATTAGTTGATGGAGGTTATGGAAAAAGCGGTGACTTATTTTCCTAACACTTGAGTGAGTGGTGATAGTTGTTGGAGGATGTGATGACAGAAGAAAAGCGGGTTTTAATTTTGGTTTTGAAGTGGAGGGGGCTGTGCAAGTGAATACTCAAGGCACATTAATGAAGTTATGTTGACAACTGTTAAGTGTGAAGTCTGTCATGTATGTCATTGCAATGAATGTGTCTTTATGAGCAAACTGTGTTGGAGACATCTGTGCAATTGTAAGCTGTAATTAAAGGATGATTCTGCAGTGGACAGTTGAAAATGAAGGACAGGTGGGTTTTTTTTTACATGGGTTCATACACTTCTGTTTGCCAGAAACGACATATTTTTTGACTAGCTAAGTCTTTCCAAGTAACTCCTAAGCTGAAAAAAATTAATTGAAACAGGGACTTTGGGGTGGGTTTTTTAAAATAAATTGTCTCCTGTAGGAGAGAATTTGAACATTTTAGGGTAAGCGAATGGAGATGTTATGATCGTGTCCTTAGTGGCATTCTGAAGATGCATAGAGGAATTACCAGAAAGACTTGGGAAAGTATGAGGTAAAATGTCACTTGTCAAGCATGCAAAATAAGCAAAGAAACCAATATCGCTTTGACCAGGGTACATCTGTGTGTGCACGTGTTGTGTTCACTTGTGATACATGTCACAGCTGTGTGTCATGTTCCATTTTCCTAATACCTTTCTGACTGTATCACGGGTTTTGGTGTTGCTTTCAAAGGTCCTTGTGAGTGTTGTAAAGGGACAGCTGGGGTTTTGCCCTCGTAAGGGATGAGCAGTAGTGGGGGTGGCTCTCTGATTATTTTTTTCCCAGCTGTAGAACTTCCCACCATAATCGACTTGAACTAAGAAATGATACTTGAAGAGAGAGCCGTGCTTTTCTCAGGTAGTTGAATAACTTTGTGTAGCAGTTAAGGCTGTTCTGCAGCTATCAATGGCTCCAGTTCCAGTGCAAATACTAAAATACCTCTTTGTACCTCCAGCGGATATTAGTGAGACTTTCCCAGTAGATGGTGATGGGAGTAGTTCTCAAATTGGTAGGATGCTTTGAAAAGCATGTGATGCGAAGAGAGGCCTAGACTTATCTGAACCCCAGATGCTGTCTCATCTCTTGTTGGAGATATCTGTATAGCTTTTATTTTTCCTTTCTTTCCTTCTTAATATCTTTCATGACCTCAGGACTGGCCTTCCTTTCCCCCTCCATCTTGGCAGAAAACAAGGGAGCAGCTGCAAAGGAACAGGATTGACATCTAATTCCAGAACTGGAAGCTGTGACTTGGACGCAAGTGGAAGCAATGCTATTTGTCCTTGGGTAAAGATTAATTTTATGTCCCTGATCCTGGGACAATTCATGGCGCTGGTTTAGGTGGTCAGTGTCTAGAGTGAAGGGCTTATTAAATGATACCTTGTCTGTGAGGTGAAGGAGCAAGGAGGAGCTGAAAATGAGCAGCTTTGTTTAAAATACATCTGTTTCTTTTCCATGGCCACCTTGTTTAAGTGTAAAATGTATCAGCTTCTTCTAGAGCTGTGTGTTGGAGGAAGCTGGGCCTGCTGCTAGCAGTAAATGAGTTACTTAATGGGAAGAATGTTTGCAGAGCCTGGAGAGAAATAACAGCTGCTTTTTTAAGTGCAAAAAAAAACCCCCTATAACATTTCAAAACTGTAGCGAGATCAGGGTTGTTTTGTTTTGTTTTTTTTAAGGCCTAGATGAAAGGAAATTAGTAATGTGTAGGGGGTGCTGAGTGGCCCAGGCATCTCACCTGTTTTATTCCTAGCTGTGGAGGGAATTCAGAGTTCGACACCAGATGGAAAGCAAACCCAGAGCCGCGTGAACTACTAGCCGGTTTCCTTCGGCAATGTTAATTTAGGGTCTCAGGGGAAAACACCTTGGTTTGCTGCCAGTTTTGGCTTCAAGTGAAATTACTGGAGGACAGAGCGGTGCAGGCAGTGGTCCCTTTCAGGCCACACCGTCTGGGCGGTGGAGCAGATGGCACAGGCTGCTGGCTGGGCCCTGCCGAAGCATTACAGAGTTCGTCTGCGCCCCGGCTCCCCGCTGAAAGGCAACATTAATTAGACTGCAGCGCTGTGGCTTCTCCGCCTGACGGGCCTATTACAGGCTGCCGGCACCTTCGCACTACCAACGCGGGCTTGCCAAAACTTGCGTCTGAGGTTGGTTGGCGTGTTTTGCATTGCCGGGTCCTGCCGGTGGGAGGGAGGTAGTGGATGTGACAGATGAGGAAGAGGGGCTGTTTAGCCAAAATCATTTTGATTTGCTGGCTGCGATGCTGTGGGATCACACAGTAAAAGGTATGGAGGCCTGATACCTATGAGCCTTTTCCTGTGATGCTGTCCTGAAGGAAGTGCATTTCCAAACTGCCTTGATGCCTGTTGGGGTTTCTCATGCGGCTCCTGGGTTCACTTTCCAATCTCTTGCTGTTTTCCTGAAAAACTATCCAGGAGTCAGTGTCAATTTTATTCTTTTTTAGTAGTCCTGTGGTGCTGCTAAGATTTAAGATGTAGAAGATTATGACAGGACAGGGACAGTGTTTCACACTGAAAGAGGGTCAATTTAAATTGGACATAAAGAAGAAACATTTTTATGATGAGGGTAGTGAGACCCTGGCACAGGCTGCCCAGAGAAGCTGTGGCTGCCCCCTCCCTGGCAATGTCCAAGGCCTGGCAGGATGGGGCTTCAGGCAAGCTAGTCTAGGTGCCATCCATGGCAGAGGGGTTGGAACTAGGTTGTCTTTGAGGTGCCTTCCAACCCAAACCACTCAGTGATTCTGTGAAATGCTGTGCAGTTTGAATGTTGTTAAGCTCGCTTAGACAACTAGAGGTATGTACTGTCACACATGTTTTGGAGGGCTGAGCCCCAGAAGAGAGCAAAAGGGTTTTTGACAAATGAGTTATTTTCATTTTTTTTCATGTAAGCTTGTAGTAAATCACAGATTATTATTTCCACTGCGGCAGTAATGTATAGTATAGCTTTTTGTTTGTTTTAGTGCTGAAAGTGGCATTTTCTCCTTTCACAATTTCTCATGGAGTTGCCCCAGTAAAGGCAAAGTTTAAGGGTCTGTCAACGCTGTTGCTACCCCAGTGTGAGCAAGTAAGTTTGTGGCCTCAGTCAGTATGCATTGACTTTTTAACATGTTTGCATCAGATACGCTTGTCAATTCAAGTGTGTAAGACAGAAAGCTCTATGCATGAAGAAATTTCTTATTGTATTTCAGTAATACAATAAATCCAATTTTGGGATTCATGATACTGGACACAAAGAGCAGTTTTTGATGGCACATGAAGTAGTTGCATGGGATATATTTACATAAATGCATTACACAGGGTGCTGCCCCACTGCAACCCCCGCTGGGTCGGGTTTTTTCTCCCCTCCTGTGCACTAGCTTTCTGCCATAGGTGATTGGTGGATGGAATGAAGCTTGTTTGTGCTACTCTAACTGGGTGGTGCTGGGGTCATTGTTGCCCCTACAGCCGGAGTAAACACCTTAGCACCAGCTGTGGCTGCTGTGACAGAAATGGCATCAGGTGTCTCTTCATCATCTGCATGAAACTAGCACAGCCACCGTGGTGCTTTATGGTAGCACATCTGCATGAAAGAGTAGCACAGCCTGAGATAAGCACATTGGGCATTATGGTCAATAATCCACTAATAGTATCATCCACATATATTGCACCTCAACTGCCAAAGGGTCTTTGGTGTTCCCAGAGAGGTGAGGACAGGTGGGAAAGGGATAAATTTGCTTACTGGATATAGTGAAGATCAGTAAGCTTTTTAGAGTGGGAATGTACAGGTGGGGAGAGATTTAAACCTGCATGAAACTCCTGGTGACCTCAAGGAAATTACTAGCTAGGCCACTGGACACCATCTCTGACCATGGACGCTGGGAAGTATCTGTAGCTTATCAGTTGGACGAAGAAAAAGAGAAGGAGGTCCTTTTTCCATTTCATGTGCAAATAAATAGCTTTATAAAGCTTTGCAATAATCAAGGCATTGCATTCCCACTGTTGTGGTCATGCTTGTAACAGGAGTTCTGAAGGGTGTGCGCAGAAGAGGGCACACCAGTGCACTTATCTAGGATATCCCAGAGGCAACTTTATATACTCTGAGTTGCACATGTCAGTACCAGATCAGGTATCCCTATTGCAGAAAAAGAGGTATCTTCTGGCCAAAGTCAGCCAGAAAGACTTTTGAGTGTATGTCAGGATAGCAAGACCTGTGCCTACACCTCTTCAACATTTTTAGCATCTTTAGCATTTTCATAAATGACCTGGAGTCAGAACTAGAGGGTGTCTCAAATAAATTTGCAGATGACACCGATTTGGGAGGAGCTGTTGACTTCACTGAAGGTGGGGAAGCCTTGCAGAGAGACCTGGACAGATTTGAGAGCTGGGCCATCACCAACAGCATGAAGTTTAACAAGGACAAGTGCTGGATTCTGCACCTGGGAAGGGACAACCCTGGCTGCACATACAGACTGGGGGGTCAGATGCTGGAGGCCAGCCACATTGAGAGGGATTTGGGGGTCTTGGTCGACAGCAAGTTAAACATGGGCCAGCATGTTTAACTGGCCCAGGCAGCCAGGAGGGCTGACCACATCCTGGGGTGCATCAAGCACAGCATTGCCAGCTGGTCCAGGGAGGGGATTGTCCCGCTCTACACTGCGCTGGTGCGGCCTCACCTTGAGTCCTGAGTGCAGTTTTGGGTGCCACAGTACAGGAGGGACACAAAACTATCAGAGTGTACAGAGGAGGGAAACAAGGATGGTGAAGGGTCTGAAGGGGATGTGGTAGAGGAGAGGCTGAAGTTCCTTGGTTTGTTCAGCCTGGAGAAGAGGAGGCTAAGGGGAGATCTCATTGCAGTCTACGGCTTCCTGACAAGGGGGAGCGAAGGGGCAGGTGCCAATCTCCTCTCTTTGGTGACCAGAGATAGAACCCGAGGGAACGGCATGAAGCTGCTACAGGGGAGGTTTAGGCTGGATGTTAGGAAGAGGTTCTTTATTGAGAAGGTGGTCAGGTCCTGGAACCAGCTTCTCAGGGAAGGGGTCACAGTCCCGAGCTTGGCTGAGTTTGAGAAGCGTCTGGACGCTGCGCTCAGTCACGTGCTCTGGCTTGTCTGGTCCTGTGTGGAGCGAGGAGTTGGACTTGATGAGCCTTATGGGTCCCTTCCAGCCCAGGATTTTCTGTGATTCTATGATTCTATGCACCTTGAGAAGTCCTGAAAAAATCAGATACTGATGGATTTTTGTGTTTTTAACCCTTTGAGGTTTTAGACAACCCTTCTGAATGTTTTCAGTACTCAATTGTAGTGAGGTGCAGTGAACTAAGAACTACAATGAGATGCTTCAGGAGCATGTTGTTGTCCATGTGTGCAAGACAGTTTCTTGCAGTGTACAAATCTTGTCTACTTGGTCTTTTGTTCTGAGTAAGACCTCGTGGGAGGCAGTTCTTGATACCAAAAAGTTAGTTACGAGCAGAGAGCTAACTCCTCGTGGGTCAGGAGTTACGTGAAACTTCAAAGGCATGCAGTTGTTATCTAGCCATTCAGACTGGAATAAATTTCTCTTTGTATCATTTGCAATCTCTCACTAAATACTTAATAAGCTAGTGGAGCAGGAGCAGGAGCTATAGGTATTGTGGGATGGAGGGCCTGTTGCTGCAGAGGGACTGCAGCGTGCTGCCAGCAGTGCAGCTTCTGCAGAGACTTCACAGTGCTTGAGACAGTTTGAGTATATTTTGAGAAGGAAGCTTTATGGTTTTGGCCCAGCAAAACTTGTTTTAAAGCTTCTCCTACCTAATTTTCAGAAAGCCAAAACCGACCTTAGTTACCAGGTCTAATATTAATTTTGTCTTTATCCAAACCTCTTCTGTTCTCCTCATCTGTTCACTCTGCTTTGTCCCAGTGGTGAGGTAGGCATTTAGTCAGGGGTGCTAATCTGTTAGCTTGTTAGAGAGAGCAGAGGCATCTGACCAGGCAGAAGGAGGGGAATCACTGAAGTAATTTCCCTGATTTTGCTGAACTCAGTGTGCCTCCTAGAGAAATTTAATCCCATTGTCTTTTGTCAGGTTTTAGCTAGAAAAAATAAAAAGACAGTGTTGAGGCTACTTCCCTCCAAGTCCTTTTCTTCTTTTTTCAGTCTCACAAAATAATGTCAGGGGAGGGAGGGAGTGGGAAGGGGAAGGGGGGTACTGCAGTACTTGGAGAACTGCAGATCTGCTTACCTTCTGCTTTGCAAAGGATTTAGTAACCTTGTTCTCTGCTGGACGGTTCAATTTGAGAGCCCAGAGGGCAGTCGATTAGTTGTGCTTAGCTGCTGTTGCTTCTTTCAGTTTCAGGCTGACTTCCTCTACCTTCTCTGCCTTCAGAGACCCAGACGTGGGGGTACATGTTTTATACATGTGTCTGCATTGTCCTTGAAAGGCATCAAACTGTTAACTTCAGGCACTTGCAAGTGTGTCCATGACAGTACACTGCACATGCTAGGTTGCAAAACCCACTCAAGAAGTTGGATAAATTCTTAGGACACTTAAATACTCATTACTTGAGCTAATTTAGCTATGTTCTACATGAACTAAAGCCACAGAAGGTATGTGGCAACAACTGTAGTAGGAAAGCCAGTTAATATGATCCTTCAAGAAGGCATACATGATGTAAACCAATCAGAACTGTAACAAAGCTTCAGCTGTAACAAAAATACTGCTTTTTCTCCAGATGAAACTTGCCAATGTGCGTTTCCAGCTCTTTTCTACTTGGACAAAAAGCAGTTTTAGCAAATTCACCTTGTTGCACTTTCCCCAGACAGCAGACGTATGGGGCAGCAGATGTATGCTGTCCTGAGGTGTACAGTACACCTACGGACTGTATTTCACACAGCAGCAGCTTATCAAACCTGAGTTATTGTATCTCCATGCACAGAGACCTGTGAGGAAGCTTAGCAAATACTGGCTCTTTGTTTTGGGTCTTTTCTGGAGGTTTCCACTCTTAGAGGATCAGCCCAGAGTGCTGGTCTTTGGGGTTGTGTCTGTAGTCACGATTTCGGCTGCTCTTTTGTGGCAGGGGGATCCAGAGAAAGAAATGCAGTAACAGAACCTAAGTGTTAGAATGCAAGCTGTATGTGCTGTCCTTTGTCAGCTGCTGGCAGCACAGATGCTTCTTACGTGTAGCTTTAGTGCCTAATTCACATGGTATTTATAGGAAGTTCCTACGGGTCCTTTTCCAAGTACTGGATGTAGTTAAGTCCTGCTTATAAGTGACTCTGGTGTTTTCCCCATTTGGAGCTCGCAGTACTCAATGAACTTACCTGGAAAGAGTGACACGTGGAGTTGAAGGACCTATTAAATCTCTGATCCCAGGCAGTGGGAGCTGTGGTAAGAGATGCTTTGACTAAACCAGGGTCTTCAAACAACCTCCCCTGAGGTGCTGGCTTGCAGACCTAGAGCATGATGGAGTGCTGTGAGCGGTAGTTAGACTATGAAATGTTAAGCAGCTGATTAAACAGTCTCCTAACAAAGCAAGGCGCGAGCTCTTCCATCTTCTGTCATGATGGTCCAGACAGACCAAGAACCCACCTTGGCTACTCTGAATATCACCTTAACACTGGCCTGATGGGCAGCCGGTAGACACTGGTTGGTTAGACCCTCAAAGGTGAATTTTGTAAATACACTGTTGGACAGAGCCCATTTGGTTTAATAGGGAAGTGGCAGGAGCGCACGTCATCACCCACATCTTTTGAACACATTGATATTAGCTTCAAAAATATCACATTAAAAAAACATAATAAAATAATACATTTAAAATTTTATGTGACTCTGTTGCAAAAACCTCAGAGATGGAAGGGTTTTTTAAAGCATCTTTACTACCATGAAGTTTAGAAAAGGTTTTTTGTTTTGTTTTTGTTTTAGAAAAGTTGTATTCCTGTAACTCCAGGGTCTATGGCTTTACAAAAAAGCATCAAATATTTTGGATTTAGGAAAAAAAAAACCCCATTACATGGGTATGTAATATTTCTGGAGTGTCACTGTGCCTTGCAGATGTTAACAGATCTATCAGGAAGGAAACATTATGTTTCATTTATGGGCTTACGCTCATACTCATGTTTGAGTAGATGTTTATCAACAAATCCTAAACAATGCAAATGCAAACCAAGTAACTCACAGTGTGCTTTATTATTTTGTCACAATATTAACTAGACAGACACGGAAAGTTTAATGGCAGCATGTTCTTATAACATTTTAAAGACAAAGAACAACATAATCATATTAAATGATGATAAACTGACAAACTACATTACCATACATACATCATCCAAAGGTACTGGATAAACAATATCTGCTTATGTACATTTATGCTGGTGATAATTAAAATTCAAATATTCAGAAGAAAAAAGAAAAAAATATGCTATTTAAATTATAAAAATATATAGTTTTGGCATGGAATTCTTAATGCTGTATAACTTTTTGAAAAAGGTTTCATTGTGTGATGAAGCTGCATTAACTCAGTATAGGAGTGTGATTTAAACCAAATGCAGATTAAATTGGCTCTTTTGTCTTCCTTGTATTTAGCCATGTTTGAAAGAGAGAGAGGAATGAAAAACAAAGCTGGGCTTTTGCAACAAGAGAGAGTTTTTATACTCATAAATCAAAAGGTGTTTAATTTTTCATATAGTACTGAGCCATTAACTCCTAATACAAATGAATCACTTTGCTAGCTTGTTTAAAGACAGAGAGATGGAGGGGAAGAAAAAAAAAGGCTTTGAACATGCTACTTCACTACACTTTTAATCAATAAAGGACTTCTAGGCTGGAGGAGCACAGGTGCACAGCTAACCACAGTGTCATGCTTCAGGGTCCTTAGGTGCAGCCGAGTCCCGCTGCCTCAGCTGGGGAGACTCTTGCACATAAAACGACTGGGGGTACCCGGTCTGTATTCTTTCAGCTCATCCCCTTGGTGTTTTCTTTGCACATCTGGTTTCTGAGAAACTTCTTTATTTTCCCCCCATAATTGTTCCTAATGAATGCAACCCTACTCAGGCTGTGTAACTCCCAATTGCAACAGCTTTTATAATGATTTTTTTAGCGATTAGATTGCTCTGTAATAATTTATGAATAATTTTGTAATTGAAAATGTTTAGTAACTGTAGTCATGTAGTGCACACGTCTGTAGCAGGTTTTAGTTAAAAGTTATTTTCAGACCATCATGGGTGAACTCCTGCATCATATGAAACTTGAGATTTTCTTACATACCAATGTCATTCTCTGTACCTTCCATCCCCATTCCTTCTCTGTATATTCTCTGTTATCTCAACAGCCCCATTACTCCTTTGGTGGATCCAGTGCTTGTTCTATTAAGAAATGTCCTCTGTGTCAACTCTCACACTTAATTTGCAGATTTTTTTTCTTGTTTTTCTATCTGTTCCTAAGTTACTAATCTATAACAGATCTTAGGTGATCTTACAGATTGGTTTTTTCAGAAGCAAAATATTTCCCTTCACCATTTTCTTACTAAATGTAGTGAAAAAGAATTGATGACAAATAAATTGAAGACACCGAAATCCACAATTTCTCTTAAATTTCTACAGATTTTCTGTCTTGCAGAAGATTGCCTTCACTATAAAGCTCTGTTAATTCTGAGGAATAACTGCGGGGTCTCTGTAACCTGTTTCTCTGCCCTTCCATCATCCCTTTTCAAGGGAACATATGAGAGAGGAACAAATTCCACGTAACGGTCATCTTTAACCAGGGAGATATTTCGGTGATCTCCGCTTCCCTCCACTTCTTGACCTCTTCCTTTGTTGTCCTCTGGTCTTCCACACATAACCAACTTCAGAAGTGTCCCCCTTTGGGTTTTTTTATGTGTCACTCTTTCGCCTGGGATGCACTGGGAGTGGTCAGCTGTGCGTGCATGCAAAGTGACTGACAGAGGGTGGATTTCCACTGAAGCACAGTCTTGGGGCATGGAGGTCTCTAAGGCATTTTGGGGTGGGGGGGGAAGTCTTACGTGGAAGTGTAGCGAAGAACAGGAAAGACAGGAATTATTGCAAAAGGAATGCAGGAGTGAGAGGAGAGGATTTTATTAAAGTTAAGTTCAAGCTTTTATATACATTCAATGTTTCTAATATGTTTCTTAATAAATGTATTATCAACTATCGTTATGCCTAATGCAGCCACAATACTGTACTAGTCTGCAGTCAGGATGGGAAAACTCCGTTAGCTCTTTAATAAAATAAAATCATCGACAGTCATCACAACTTTCCTTTTTGCCTGGTATTAACTAAAACACTGGGAAGTCCAGTGAGTAGACACAACAGAACACAAAATCCTCAGTATTTATGTAAATGTGTATCATGTGTCGTCTTCATATTATTTCTAAAGCAGCTTTAAAAAACTTTTGCCATTGGAAGGTATTAAAAAATAAAATCCATTCAAATTATCCTGGTAGTATAGCAGCACTGGAATTGATAGTTACTCTTTTACTACTTTTGACAATGTAAACCTTTAATAAAATAAACAATATTGAAACAATTTGAGGTCTAATAGTTCGTGAACTTCAATGGGTGTATGGGCACAAATCGAAACGAAGACTAGATTGTGAAATGAAACATTAGCTTGATACCAGCCAATTCCAGTTTTGAAATTGGCCGCAGACAACTCCAGCTTGGAAGCTGAAAAAAACCCAAAGCCCACACTCCATCCACAATATTCGGTTGCTCCTAATTCGAGTATTTTTTTCTGACGAGTCCTACACAAGCATGCCCACTTCTGACAAACACTCTAAAAACATCGCAGGTACTTTTCGTTTGACGGTGGGATTTTTCATTTTTCTTTCATCAAGCACAGTCTAGATCACATTTTTGTGTTCTTAGAAGCATTTCCTTTCTATGTTTCTACAACATCAAAAGTAATTTCAAATTCGAAATGTAAGCTCGCTCCGTCTTTGCTCATACATAGTGTAGGCGCCACAACTAAATAGCAGTAAAAATGCTGAGATGTACAACTCTTAAAACAAACAAACGAACGAAAAAGCAGCTTTGAAGACACAACATCAACTACAGCCTTAACATTGAACATATTACATTCCCAAGTTAATGGAGAGCTCTTGCATATAATGCCACAAAGTTATTCGACTGAAATCTTGAGGTTGAACCTACAGTTTATTCACTGTATTCTTTTCACCCTTAGAGCACTTATACATTGTAAGGTACATTTTTGTCCAGAGCTTTGCAACATTTTCTTTTCACGCCTGGACATCCATTTACCCACAAATCCCAGATTCCAAAAGTTTCATAGAAAAAAATAGCGGGCTTGACTTAAAACATTTGAAGCTGGGCATTCCCATGCCTCCGAGCAGCCCATGGGACACGCTTCGAACTCTTCGGCTTCGTCGGGGCTCCTGGCCCCCTCCGAGCGCACAGAAAGCCCCACTTTAAAATGCATTGACACATCTGGTTTCGTAACACAGGTTTCTGTTTATAAAACTGTATATGGAGTACTCTGCATTAGTTTTACTCGAGTTGCATTCTGTAACGTGTGCTGATGACTTCACACACTCCCCCCCCTTTCCCTCCACCCTGTCTTTCGCTCGAAGCGACGGTAGGCACCTGTGCGATCGAGATGTCAAAGAGTCTCTGTCCAGAGAGAGGGTTTGGAGTTTCTTCGTCATCATTTCTCCTGTAGACAGTCTTAGCAAATTATCAGCATGAAATAAGTTTGAGGGCGAGGGGCAGGAGGATAAAGCTCACTTTCTTTTCCTGTTATGAAAATGAACTTGATTTTGGTGTCCAGTTTGATAAACAAGGATAGTCAGAGCTAATCTGTAACTCAGCCGAGGTCTGCTTCTTGCCAAATAAAATTAAGATCTTTTTCAACTTTCAGGGATTTAGAGACCACATCTAATTGGTTTCAACCCCCTAGAGGAACTCAGTAAGTAAACAGGATTAGTTGCAGATATGAGCCCACTAAAGTGGGACACAGGTCAGGTCTTCAGACTCCAGCTCTGCTCTGTCGAAGCAGGCACTTAAGGTCTCCTGATGTTTCTGTGTCAGTAGCCGCAAAAAACGTTTCACTGCTGAGAAAAATCATTGGAACGGTGAATTTCCTGCAAGCCCCAAAGCTTTAACTTCACACTTCTATTGGAACAAAAAAAAAAAAAAGGAAAAAAGGAAACGAGAAGTATTTGAGTTGACATGTATTAGCGTATTATGATTATGATGTGATGGCACAACTGATAACTTGAAAACGCATGTTTACAAGGCATAGGCAATCAGATTTCCAACTGTTCTCCCGCAGGGATAGCCAGGTGTCCTTCAAGAAGTTGCCGTCCTGACTCCCCGTGTGTACCATGTTGAATCGTTTACTCCATCAGTTCTTGCCAGCAGGACAGGGTGAGAACTTTGTTCATGCTGACCTTGTCTCTCGGATCCCTCCCAGCCATCCAGAAAACGCCAAGAAAATCAACACAATTACGTGCCTTTAGCAGCTCAAGTAACTGCCCTCCTAAGTGTAAGCAGGTAGGTCTTTGTCAGTATATTTGCTCTTCAGAGATAAAATAATCCAGCCAGCTGCATTAATTAAAAAAAAAAAGAACCTAAAAGACCTTGGGGCTCATTAAAGTTAAGAATAACAACATGACGCGATGACAGATACAACTTGCAGAGTTTCTGAAAATAGCAGGTTAAAATGTAAATATCTTTTAATAAATAATTTTCCTGCAATGTAAAAATAAATGATATTTCCTTTGGCAGTAATAGCTGATTTAAATCTTTAGCTGGGATGTTGTTTTGCTCATAAAATATCATTGTGCTACAGAAAAAAAATATTATTTTGTTGTTTTGAAAGACTTTTGTAATCCATGATAAACTGGGTGACTCTATTTATGTCCAAGATAAGCGCCAAGAGTGATGCAAGCTCCCACCAGAACCAGACTCAGGATAGTTTTCAGAGAGATCCAGGAGAAATCAAACAAAGGCCTCATACTGTTGCCATACAACTCCACGAAGGCATCCTGGAAAGGGAAACAAAGGAATATCAGAATTACAGTAACATCTTCAGAGAGGGAGGGCAGCTTCTTCACACTCAATGGTCATCCAGCGATCATGCTGGCACAAACACCCTCCCCAGACCTACTGAAATAACGACCTGAGAGCTGCATTTTTGTGCTTAGCACAAAGTTCTCCTGCCTATTTCTTTATAAATACTGCTGTAATTACTTACAGTCATGACTTCTGCTTTCAGCATGCCCAGGCTAACCGAAAACACAGGAGCACTTTTCAATATGAGTACCATTTTGGCTCCTGAATGTTGTATATGCAAACATACACATTGGAGGTAAGCGGACCTTCATTCTCCAAACCTTTCATGGGACATGGGGCTGGGTTGCCTTGGTGAAAATAAAGCAGTATTTCTCTGGTTCCCCTGGGATGGGTTCAGAAGACTACTTGTAGTAGTCACAGATATTTCTTCCGTATGAGCTAAAGCAGTTAGTGTTGTTATACCTTTGATGGTCTTTCATATCTGTCACCAAAAGGGTTCACACCTTGGTCCTTTGCTCCTGCTAATTGTACCTTGGATGTGTCAGTGATCTGGCTGTAGGGTCTGCTGGACCAACCAGCTGATCTAATAGAAGAGCAACCCAACTGTGCCTAAAAAAAATACCTGTCTTTCCATGGGATGGTCTTGTCAGTCTGACTTACCCTCCAGCCTATAGCCAAGACTTTCAGCTTGAGGAAGAGGAGGGGAAGCAGAGAGAGATGCCACTTCTCATGGCTGCCTGCAAGTCACCTGGCATGAGGTGTAGGGGAAGTCCTCTCCCTCAGGCCAGCCCAAGCCACCCTGGGTTTCTCCTTTGAGCTGCAGTCCTCCATCTATGGAGAACTCTTTGATAAAGCTGCTCCAGGCAAGCCTGAAGGTACATGTAGGCACCAAATGGAAAGGCTGTTGAAGTAGTTGCTGTGACTCATAAATACAGTGGAATTTGCCCAGACTAGTGATCAGTTTGGTGATACCCTGTGCATAATGCCTTTCTTTCAACCTGCAATTCCTAACAAACAAGCAGCTTCAGAGCATTCCTGAGAGATAAGTAAATCATCCCATGAGGCACGACAGCAGTAGCCAGTGAAGCTGAATGACTTCTAAACTATGACAAAACCAATAGCATCATTTAGGACAACTGTTCTGTTGTGCAGCCAAGGGATGTTTACTCCCAAACTAGTAAGATAAACTCATGAAATAGCTAACAAGGGGGCTTCCACCTCAACTTCTCTGACTCTGGGCTTCTCATTTTATGTAGAAAACATTCTCTATTTATGCTATAGTGCCGTTAGCTGTTTTGTAATGATAATATATAATGAGGTAACACACCTTCTAAAAATGCCCACGTCTCATGGATTACAGCAGGAATTAAGGAAAGCAGCGTCTCCGCTACTATTAGAAACCTTCCAGCCAAGTGAACTCTCTGCAAATTGTGTACATTAAATTCCCTCCAACACTGGGCATCCCTGGTTACCGTCAGACTAAGAACGTCTGTGGTTTTACCACGAGAGGGCGCGTAAGGGTTTTTTTAATATTTTGCCATTTTGACTCCCATTCACTGGGCACTGAACAAGACCCAAATAAATAATAGATATTTATTTCCGAAATAATCCTATTTACAGTAAATAATATCCGTGCCTGTTGTAGGTACGAGTGGATGTGTCAATAACAGAATAGCTACAGGCTTCGGCCAACCGACTGACCTACAAATACGTTTTCCTCCCGCAATTTCTCAACGCTTGTTTCTCCAGGCAATCATTTTCAAACTTGGGTTTCCAAAGATATATTCTTAAGTGAAAGCAGCTTAACCTTGAAAGCGGGAAGGGGGGGGGGGATGTTTTAATGCAAACTCTTAATTCCAGAGAAAAATTTGGCAACTTTTGCTTAGCTGCCTGGTTTTTGAAATGGACATTTGCAAACTTTGGCCTTAATATATTTTCTGCTGTGCTATTGCAAAGCTGAAAAAGCAAACTCAGTTTGCTGTGCAGCTCTTTGGAAAGCTGCTTTTATTTCTCCTTAAGGCTATGAAGTAACACAATATCCTAAAATGTTACAGACTGGGCTAAATCCTGTTGTCGCCAGTGCAGACTCACTGACTTCCATGGGAGCTTTGTCTGTGTAAGGAGTTCAAGATCAGGCCTTATAAAAATACAACAAGGGTAAAGTTCAATACTTGGTGATATTATTATGGGTGAAAAAGAAAGGAAATGAAAAAAAAAAAAAAAGCCAACCAAAAAAACCCATGGAAATGCAAGCCACATGAAAGTATTTTAATGTTCAGATTTCCATGGTTTCTTACTGTGGGCAAGGTCTCACTTCTGTATATTCATGAAAGCTGTTGCATACACAGTATCAATGTCAAAATGAGCATATTTCGTGCCTCATTCCTATCCCAGTTTAGGAAGGTTCCTTCTAGTTTGTTCGGGAGATCATTTCTAAAGATTCAGTAGAGCTCCTGGTACTGGGTTTGAAAATGGACAGAGGGTTATGGCAAAACTTGAAGACAAGGCAAAAATATGGTATAACCTATGGCTCAAAAGAGGAATGTTAACAAAAAATGTGCAGCATGCAGTACTTTTTCACCCGAGATTATTACAACAATAACATGAACCCAACCTAATGGTGTCTGCACTATATATTACAAGTAGCTCTTTATGATCGTTCCCCCTCCCCTTCTCAAACATCCTGATTAGGCCTATTTCCGAAGCTTGTTTGAACAGCCTGTCACTATTTGTTTAAGTTTCAAACCTGTTTTAAATAAACACATGTCCATTTTATGTACTAAAACACGGGGGGGGGGGGGGGGGGGGGGGAACTGGAAGGGGGAGGGAAGTATGACCCGTTGCTGCTAACTAGCTTAGCACAAAGAGAACCCTAAACAGAACCTCAACTGCTTCATAAGGTTTGTCTCCTTCTGTAAACCCATGTAGTTGTCACTGGATTTTTGTCGCCTAAATCAGTCTGTTTGAAGTACGAGAATCTCTGCTAAAACAAATAAGATTAGGAAGATTGGTTGAAACACTTGATGTCCTCTGAAAAGCACTCTTTATACAGAAAGCAAGGGTCCCCTTGGCAAATAGACTCAGGCAAGTTCTGGCTTGGTCAAGCTTTCTTGAAGTCTTACACAACTGGAAAGAAAATGGTTGTAGACCTTGCTTTTAAGGCCTACCTATTCAAAATTTTATGGGAAGTTCTATCCTGTAAGTAAAATTCTATCAGGGCAGTTAAAAAGTATATGGAAAGGAACTCTTCTTTCAGCTCTGTAAATTTTTTAAAAAGTCATTTCTTCAGAAGCTTTTATTAAGCCAAATCAGCCCAAAGTCAACCAACCCAACACCAGCTGGTTTACAGTGCAACTTCACATTGGCTGTTTCCATGAAGGAAAAAAGGTGGCAGCAAGGAAGGGAAAGATGCTCTGCCAAAGCTCCTCTTAGCACCAAAGCACCAAAGCCAGATGCCTGCCTCAACTACCTGACTGATTGGCAGGCCAGGAAGATCACCCCAAGGGCACCTCTCGCTGCCTTCTTGCCCATTGAACTATATGCAGGGAAGGCACAGGGTGTTCCTGGCCAGAGTTTCTGGGATTTTCAGGGAGCTCCAGGCAAAAGTGGAGTTTGTCACTCTCGGAGGATTAAGAGGCCTAACAATGCACCAAGTCAGGCAGTGTCAAAATGAAGCATCCGGATCACACTGCCCCCCTCTTCTGCTGGCCCAAATTCGGCAGCCCTGATCCAAGAAACAAATGTCATCTTTAATTACACAGGCGTTCTTTGCTTGCACATCGAGCCCAGTTTGCTCAGTCTCCGTCCTTTTCCAACTCAGCCTTCACCCCTGCTTGAGAGGCCAGGCACGGCTTCTCGGCCGCAGAGAAGTGCGTACTTCCCATAGGCTGAGCCTGGCAAAGCATTATGGACCCGAGGGCTCCTTACTGAAAATTCGGGGAGGGAGAAGGCAGTTTCAGCCTGGCACTTCTGACTGAGGGGGTGGTGGGGAGAGCAAACACGAGGAAGTAAAGGCTTCCTTTTTCTACCTGAATCAAACAGCTGGTGAGGAAGTGACTTTATTTCCCTCGTTATCATTGGGTTGGCAGGATATCCTCTTGAGCCACATTGTACTGAATGAAGAGCCAGCGAGGCTTCCATTTTACTGAACGGGAATTGCCTCGGGGCTATTTTACGCTGCCCTCTCCCTGACTCCAAAACAAACAAACAAACACAGGCTAGCTCCCGGCTTTTGAAGAAACTTGCGCAGGCCCGAACAAGGCAGCTGTGCCACCTGGTACAGGGCAGGAGAGGGAAGGCCGTAAGCTCCGATGCCAAAATTGAGCAGCTAAATGACTTTTCCCTCACCCCTGCCTCCACACAAATGACATAAATTCTCATAAAAGCTTATGTTCCCGAATGGTAACTCATTTCAGAAAGAGTTTGCAGGGGGAGGGAGTAGACAGAGCTGGTTAAATCGTCCCATGTTTTCTGTGCAGTGAAACCTCATTAAAATGTCATCTTGAAGCTAACGAGAAAAGTTCTTGGAACACAAAAAATAGACAAATCTGTAGCTGTTCTTTTCCCAAAGAGTTTATAGGTCTTTTATGCAAGCCTAAGTCGTGAGTGCATGCAAATAAGGACAGCTCAGACCTTGACCGTGTTGTGCTGAGGTGTGGTGTTTCGTGAGGTCGGTATCTTTAGAAAGGCCGGTATCTTTTTAAGCCTGGGAGTGCCGAGATGCTGGCAGCCCAGCCAGGTGCATGTTATCAAATTATAATGGAAAGGAAAAGGTGTCACCAAAAGAGCCCTGCTGACCACAGGTAGGGGACCTGCCTGGGGAGTGGCTTTGCCATGTGCACCCCTGATCAAACCTTTATCCAGATTTTTCTTTCCCCCACCCTCCCCCATGCCCCCCCTCACCTTTAGGTCTATTCTGAACTCTCTGTTTCCACAATGCCCAATATAGTCATAGATCTGCAGCTGATGTTTTAGTTGCTGGCTGCATGACCTTTTTTTTCCTCCAGTGATATTTGAGGTTTCTGATTTTGGCTAAAACTGGTTCTCATCACAGTGGCCTTGCCTAACCTCTCCATTCCTTTTCCTCACTATCGATTTGTATAAATTCTTGCACTGGTGAGCACGTGGTCTCGGAGGCTCATCCTGCAGGTCCTAGTACTGCCAGGCTCTCACTGAAGTTTGTGTGAATTGAAATCAGTGGAAATACTATTTGCATATGGCTGACTAAACATGGCACTCAGATGGACATCTAAGGAGCAGGGATTAATTGTGGTAAGATTTTGTGGTAACAAAACCTGATGCATATGCTTAGAAATATATAAATGTGAGTGGTTATAATAACGGGGATGGCTATTCCTCCTGTCTGCACTCCCAGAGGGTGACCCTGCTTGGCAGGCAGATTTCCTCTGGACCTCTGTGAGATGAAGGATTTAGCCTTGGTGTAGGCTTTGAGGAACAGTCAAGCCATCCCTTTAAACACAGAATTGGTAAGGTGTTGATCATTCAGCTTGCATGGAAATCCATGCCATGTTCAGACTGGGCTGCATTCTTATTAAACCAAGTCAGCATGAGAAATGTTTCACCAATTTAGTCTTGGCATCTCTACTTAATTCACTTAGACATGGCTCTGCAATATGCAAAAGCCCAGACCTAGTGAAGGCTGACTTGTTTTCTTATTCCTGGAAAGGCCCACACTAAAATGAGGTATTTCTGGCAGCAGCGGAACAGCTGTAATGTCACTACAGAAACTAGCTGGTGGTATTTAATGGGTGCCACTTCTGAGGGAACAATATTAGTATTAATGAGAGACAGAAGGCAAGAGGGCCTTCTGGACAAACTTCTCAACATTCAAACAACAGAGTCAAAGCTGCTCTACTCGATCCTTCAGTTTTCTTTTCAGATCTTTTGTGGGCTGATAATCCTATTCAACTAATGTGCTGCTTGCTTGCATCAATATTTAGCAGTCTTCGCTTTATTTCCCAAAGCTGCCCTACTTAGGTAGAGAGAGAGAGAGAAGCTCAGTGTAACTTGCACCAAAATCACAAACATATCTCTGCAGATGTTTTCACAAATCTCAGTCGCACGGAGAACTGTTCAATGTTAGGCCACTGCCTACAACTCAAATTTACCAAACCCTTTCTAGAGCGTTTACATTCACATACAACAATGGGTGTTACCATATACCTATTTATGGATTTGTGGAACACTTTGGAGGATAGAACAAATGTCATAGAGTTGCTGGAGGGACCCAACTCATCCCATAACATCACTTTTACACCTGCATCCTCTGAAAAGAAGCTAGATGCATTCAGGACCCCTGTCAAATCTTCAGAACAGCTTTAAAATAATGATTACATGGGTCTGAATGACAACGCAGGCCCATTTCTCTCAAAAACTTGTCTAATTTCTCCATCTTGCTTGTAACTTACTTTCAATATGAGTGCCCTTACACTGGAAATAGCCTACCTAATTTAAAAACTTCAGTCTGAAGATTTGGGTGCAGCGAGTACACTGTTAGTGAAGGGAAATGTGAACACATCCCCATTTATGTTCCCTGCCTGCTCCGGCTGCCCATGCCATTTTTGGGCCGCCACAAAAGAGTTAAATCACGTAACAGCCTGAGAAGCGGGAACTGAAAGTAGCTGCTTGTAGAAATGCTCAAAGTGCTGCGGAACGGTGTTTGTCTTCAAGGCCAGGGAGGGTTTTATTTAACAAGCGTGTCCAGCTGTGCCAGGCTCGAGGCACAGGTATTAGCAGAGGTAGAGAGGGGAAAGCAAGGCAGTGAGACTGTCTGTCGGTCTGGTAAGGAGAGCCTGGCTTGGAGCAACCTTGGCCAGAAAAGGCAGAGCACACGTGTGAATGAGAAGGATGAAATTGAACCAGTCTGAGCAGGTTGTCCCGTTGGCTGAACCATGAGGGACCAGTCATGCATTTTTCTGCTGCTTGTTTTAACATCCCTCAGGGAAACACTCCATCCCATGTTTGTTGTCTCAACACTCAGTTCTGATCCAAATCCCTCTGGCTTGACTTAACTCGCGCTTGGCACTGAGCAAGAGCAGCACCAAGCCGGAGCAGTGGCCTTGGCACTCCTTGGCGCTCCAGCAGCAAGAGTTCATGCCCAGCCACCAGCACCTTCTGCAGAAGTGCCCCCTGCTCCTCACGTGATTCGAAGCAGGCTCTCAACTTTTTCTAAAGCAGCTGGTTTACACAGCTAACATTATGATAAAAGTAAGCTCACAATAAATCTGCAATTTAATGAGTAAGCGCAAGAAAAGCTCATGCCATAGACTTCAGTGGACGGTTACACTTCTACCGGCAGCCACCTGGAAAATATGAATTTGCGCATGTGTTTTCTTTGGCAGCCCACACCTCATTAGCAGCCCAAACCATTTCTGCTCACCTGTAAAAGCCTCACTTCAGGCAGAGAAGAGGCAGCATTTTTTGGTCGCTGCTTTCTCCTGCCATTTCCTAAGTCGGCCCTTGGGTGACGAACTCCAGCGGGTACTGCTGTGGGGGAGGCAGACATGTCCTGACAGAACAAGCAGCAAGGGCCCTCTTTTCCAACACGGTGCCCACAAAAGTGGAGGCCTCTCGGTGGCTTGCTCCATGTTTTCACCATTTCACAGCTGGGTGATAATGGGAAATTAAAAGAAGGGGAAGTTCCTCATCTGCATCTGCTTGAAAGAGATTTGTTTTGGTTTGGGTGCCTCCCCTCCTCTCCTCTTTCTTATCCTGTCTGTCCTGTTCATCACTTGCACAAAAGCGCAAGGCCTGGGAGACAAGTGGAGGGTGAAGGAGCAGGCCAAGAAATGAGGAGAGTCTGTGTAGGCTGAGGCAAGTGGGAATTTAGGGACTGTCTAAATAGGACAGGTGAAAACTGCCTGTTGCCACAATAAGCTGCATCCCACTTTTAAGCCAAGGTAGGTTTAGGACTTTCCTTGCCTTACCGGCGGCTCGTAGCTTAGCATTGGCTGGTAAACCTTGAATTTTTGAGTTCAGAATATCCTTTGGCAAAATGTTATCAGGTAAGAGCTAACAGGGACCATATGAAAAAAACAAGGCAGAGTCAGAGTGCAAGGATACAATTCACAAACAGACTGAAGGGCTCTGTTTTGTTATTCAAAACAGCTCAAATTCATTTGCATACACAGTTGTAATCCATTAAGTATGGCCATTAGATTTGCTCAAATGTCACCACGCAAAACCAAAATATGAAGGCTTAATAAAATGCAAACCATGTCTGCTTCTGCACCACCAAACCCAACACCAAACCAAACAGCAGGCATTCTGCAGAAGTGGGATCTTCTCCCATCCCAAAGCAAGTATCACTGGGATTTTTGAAAGCAACACATCTCCTACCTATATATATATATACACTTTAATTCCTCTGTAAAAAGAAACAATGTCTTGCTGATACAAGAAAGGGCACAAATTTTGTGTGTCTCCTTTTCAGCAGGAAGCTTTAAAAATGAAAAATGTCAGAGACTAGCAGCAGGAGAAAGAGTTATTCTATATTTCAGGAGCTTTGCTGGTGTCGTTGTTCTGGCCAAATCCCTTGATGGAGACAGGGCTTATACCAGGTGCAGGAGTCTGCCAGGATGGGTGAAGTACCTCCCAAACAATGTGAGTTATACTGGCAAAAAGGATTTCTCTACTTGGTGTAAGTCTACATAAGTCTACGTAGTGGGGAGGGGAATCATGCCAAAATAGTTATCTGTGTAGGCTAGGGATGTGATTTTTTCCCCATGAGATAGTTATGCTGGCCAGACTTTGTCATGTAGACCCTAGGAACTCTTATTTGCAAAATAAGGCTGTAATTTATTTTAACCAGATGTTCAGCGCTGATCTGTGCCTGTGCACTCGCAGCGCGCTCCAAGCAAATGTTACTGCGAAGGACATACACCTTGGACACCCGTGAGATTTTAAAAACAGAATGCTGGAACATTAAGGCAGTGACGGGCTGTTCTTTCCCTGGGGAGGTGATGGTTAGTTCCCAATGAAGGAAGCTGGTGTTTTGAATACTGAGTTTTTCTCCTATCAATCAGTCTCCCTACAGGTCCTGTAAGGCAGAAGTCTCAGCTCTCCCAGGTATCAGACATTGATATCAATTGCTGGAGCAAGTCATGCAGATCCTTACCACTTCATGGTTGCTGTGGGCAAAGGGTGAGAGCTGAGGTGACCCAGGATCTCTTTTTTCAGCAAAGAGCAGGAGGTACGAATGCCAGTCCTCTGGAAAAAAACCCACCAGATCCCTCGTCCTTTCTCTTCTGTGCCTGGTGTCCTTGAGAAAAGGCAGGGGCTGGTTCTGCTGCAGAACAATGACCATCAGAGTGGTCACACAGCTGTCACTGCAGCCTGAAGTACCTACCACTATCAACAAATTATACACACACATCCTTGGGAACAGCAGAAATACAGCCTAGCCTGCATTCCTATGGCCAGTCATTCAAAACAGAAACTGAGGGATTTGGTTAACTCTTGCCTTTTTTTTTTTTTTTTTTTTTAATAAGCCTGCATGTGCTTGCAGATCATTCGCAAAGGGCTGAGCATTTATATTTCCTGTTGACATCCTTTGAAAGGGAGAATGCCAATGGAAATGGGATCTTTTAATGAACAATTTATGTGGACAGCAAGTCAGATGAAAATTCATGAAGGTTTTAAATTTATCATTGTGACCTTGAACTAACAGCACGAGGAAGGAGAAGGCCGTTAACTTAGGCAGGAAAGATTGGTAATTACTTCATGTGTTGGAGTTTCCAAGTGAGCAGAAATTCCATGAAAAATTTCAGATACTTAAAGGAAAGAATAAAAAACCAAAATCGTGAATGTCAGCCAAGAAAATAACCAGCAGTCTATTACCTATGAAATCAGTGCTTGAAAGCTTTCCCACTTTCTAGAATAAATAAGACCCCACAGATCAGGAACTGTGGATCAAAATCAATATAAGGTCCTAAACTTTACAATTTACTTTTAGTACTTGTAAGTGCAGGTGGGTCCACAGCACAGGGTGCAGCTCTATGGAGAGAAAGAGAGCACTGACCTTGCGCTGAACAAGTCAGTTCTGGGGCGAGTACAGAGGTGCAAGCGCTGCAGGTATATTAAGGCAGTACTCACAGAGCGCTAACTGTCCCTGCTGAGAAACTCATGCAGCCCTTCAAAGCGAGCTCCAGTATCCCTGTGCGGTGCTGCAAGGATACCTGTGTCCTGTAGATGTGCCCTGAGGCACTGGTGGAGAAAAAATGATGGATCCTGCTGTGCACAGAGAGTCTTAACGGCAATTCCTTCCCTGTACAGCAACATGCGCTGTGGCACTGGTGCCAGCAGCTGCTGCTGACAGACCAGTCTGTCCTGCCCAGTCACTTCAACGTCGCCTCAAGAATTTCATTAAAGCATTAATCTGAAATTAAAGAGCTGCCCTTGCTTAAGAGCCAGAGGAGGTGCTTACAGGAGCTGGGGGATTCACCCATTGTAGAAGGAGAAGGGCTAGATCTGGAAGCTGGTGCAGCAATCATCTAGAGGGTGACCATAGGTGACTCCTGTGTGCAACCACCTTCTTCAGGTGATGACCTGTGTCCATCTTGATGCTCTTTCCATTGGAGTTCTGCCATTACTGTCAACCTGCTTCTTCTCCCCCACATCTCCCATCACCAGTGTCTGCTGCCCCTACCACTGAGCTTTGCATCAACAGGGGCTTCCCGCCACACTCAGATGGCAATTTATGGCTGGAATCTAACATATAAGTGACATAACCCACCCTGGAACTGCCCTCAGCACCTCCTATAATTAACTGTTGCTGCTATAAGTTTAGACAAACCCAGGAAATCACATGCAAAATTCTGTCTGATTTGCTATCTAATCTTCTTCTATCTAGGTTCTTATACCACACACATTGCTGTGGTATCTGAGCATCTTGGTGCCTGGATGCAATTCAGTTAAACCCTTTTCAAGCTAGCAGTCTAAGCTGCAGTCCTGACACCGCTCCTACACGCAGCCAACTGTTTTGCTATGAGCAAACTGTGAAGAAGCTTCTTCAAAGGCTCCCTGAACGTACCAGCTTCTGTCGTCTTCCTTTCCCAGATAATGCAAGGTTGGGAAACTTGCCAAGCATCACGCTAAACCGAAAGAAACATTCAGATTGCAGTAAGTACAGGAGCCAAGGGAGCCGGGTCTGCCAGAATGTTATTGTAGCATTCTCAAGAAGCTCATGGCATTAAGACTTCATTTTGTTGTGTGCCTGTCTGTCTGTCTAGGAGATGCTCCACTGGAGGCCAGAAAGTCATTGCTTCCTCAATATTAAACACAAGTGTCTCGACCAACTCCAAACCATTTGTTTGCTTCAAACTTTTGAGTCAGTTTTCTTTCTTTTTCTTTTAAGATTGGAGGTGTCTGATCCTGTGGCTGCTGTCACTTGAAACGCAACTTCTGCTTTCAAGAGGATTTTAGATCTACCCTTTTCTGATGACCGCACAGTCGAAGCAAGAACACAGAAAGGGATTGGTAGTAAAAAAGGTGATGAGAAGAAGCTGCATTATTTCTGGATGTGAAATAGTACATATGGGTTTGATTGATTTAGGCTCAAGTAAGGGAAGAGAAAAGTTCAGAACTTATCTGCATTTTAACAGTAAAGAAGCAATCCTTCCTCCCACCCCCCAGGAGGAACCATTTACACTGATATCAAAGTGTATTCTGACTCATTAACTGAAATATGTTGTGCTGGTGGAAGACAGTTATATCAGCAAGATTTTGTCTGCATATGGCTTTGCACCAGTATAATTTATATCCATTTAAAAAAAGAAAAAAGAAGTCAGATGCATAACCAACATGGGTGTACAGCAGAGTGCAAACCAGGCATGAAACATGGGGGGAGATTTGCAGGCCAATGTTTTGGGCTGTTGGATTTTTACAAATTTCTTGTTTAGAAGTTCCTGTACGTCTATAATGAGATCAGTTAAAACAAAAAAAACCCAAACCCAAACCCCAACAATCTAGAGCAACAAAAGCATCAGGAAAGTAAAAGAAAACCAAAGCCCCTTCCTTTTCTTGGCTATTTATTCCCACAGCTTTAGCCATACAGTTGTGGGGGTGGGAGGAAGGAGTGAACTGAGCCTGTGATCACAGCATTAAGCTGATTTGACTATTAGAAAACTTTAATTTAAATGTTCCCCACGGGGTTTCTGGTATTTATTTCCTTATTTACTTCTTGAGCCTACTTAATACTTTGACCTGAAGGAAGAAAGCTTTGCACAAGCTAGAAGAATAAAGGTTCAAATTAGTTAAAGATGAAACAAATCTATCAATCCATTAAAGCCCAATGTTCTCAGTGATACTATCATATATTAAACTGTTAATATGCTTGAAGTGCAGAAAAAAGACATTTTCACCACAGGTTACAGATGGCTTTTGACTGGAAGAAGTACATTGCTCCTTTGCATCCTTTTTGCCTAACATCTTCTTTCCCATCCAAATGGCCTTCCTATATATGTAACAACCGTGGGAGGGTTAGTGAGTCTCTCGTCATGCCTGCCTCACCCTGTGCATTGGTTTTAGTCTAATTCTGCCATCTTTGTTCACCCTCAGATTGCACCTCATTCATTCCTTGGGGTGTTTTTTTCATGCTTTGTTGATGTACTTGCTTTCCTTCAGCTATTCCTTGTGCAATTCCTTCTTTTTATGGCTGTGTGACCTCCTTTCAATCGCTGCCTCTGTGCCTGCTGTTCATTTTCACGCACGCAGTACACAAGTTACACCTTTCGTTGCCTGTATATTGCTTATCCCTGAAGCTGGCAGGGATGAATCCGTGATTGCCACTGTGCCAGCTAATCGCGCCTGAGCTGTGGTCCCAGCAGGTTTTGGCTGCAGCTGGCTGCCATACCGCTGAGCCCAGCCTAGGTGGCTGCGATTGCCAAGTCACCGTGGGCCTCGTGCCAAGGGGACTCTTCAAGGTTGTGTTGTGACACAGGGGTAGCGTGCAGTGCGGCCTAGCCCTGCCAAGTACGCAGTGAGGCTCCGATGGCCGCTTTGTGGCTTGAATAAACCTGAGCTGAAGCGGTGTTCCCCTAGAAGTAAGCATGGTTGGGTAGGAGTGTTTGAAACAAGGCCTGGTACAAACACACATTGTGTCCGGGCTGCTGCAAAGCCAACATTTCAGCAGCACTCGGAGAGCAGGAATACCTGGGCACTGTATAGCTGTAGTTCAGCACTGCTCAGTGAATTCCAGTACACAGAAGGTGCAGTGCAAATGTGTGTTTTATCAAGAAACTGGTAGCTGCTGAGCGATACAAGAAGCTCTCTGCAGGCTTCCAGGCTCCCAGGAGGATGAGCAGCTCATAAAACTGTGTTTAGTACTTCTCCTTTGGCCAATTTTTAAGGGTAGATTTAGGAAGAGAAAGATACTCTTTGTTGGATTTCTTAGATACTCATGTCACAGTTTTGAAAGAAAACAAAACAGAATCACCTTGAAGAGATGAAAGGTATGATCCATGAACGTAGGAACTGCTATCTCGACTTAGCCTTGCGGTCTTCCTAGACAATAAGATTTAGCGAGTCAGCTACAACCAGCCTGTGATTAAGGCCCAAGCTACGACTAGCTTCTTCCTGCTCTGTGTTACTTTTCCAAGGTGCTGTCACATCAGGTGCCAAGAAATCTCCGTTCTAATTTGTGTGTCTTCTGATCTATTTTGCCAGGGGAATAGCCAAAGTCCCTATTGCCACAATTTTGTTACCAGTTCTTTTGAGTTCAACACTGCTCACTGCTTGCTCTTCTTTTTCTTAAGCTAGGTATTAGCAACAAAGACCTACTAATGTCTTTGCTTTCCAGAAGTCGTTAAAATGCTTTGGAATTTCTAGTTTAGCATTTATTTATTTGTCTTTAGAGATTTAGTTGCATAGCCCTTCCCACTTAAAATTCAGCTAAATAATGTTCATGTTATCCTTCTGTACTACGGTATCTTCTCAGCCTCTGTGGCCCACTCTTTCTTTCCTAAACTCTTTGCAGGTAGATAATGATGTTCTACTACATCTCCCTGTTGCCCGTTATTACTGAAATCATCCTCCCTGGCAAAATACTCCAATTGTTCTTTTGCTTTTAAGCTTCCTACATCTGTCTAAATGCTTACACTTATTCAACTCCTTTTTCTGATACCTTCCCAGTTTTACTGAATTCCCTTTTATGCATTTACCAAAATTACAACTCTCTGATGGTCGCAATTGGCATCATGTTCTCTGAATTCACAAGATGCTGCCATATATACAGATGTTTTTAATAGATGTATCTGACTAATATGTTCCCCAGCTCCTCATAACTTCTGGCTTATTTGCAGGATCTACTTCTGTTCTGATCCTCTCCATTTTCTAGGCCCTCCTTTCCCCAGAAGGTTTCCTCTCTCTCTGTCTGACAAACTAAAATACCTTCTTGCACAGTCTTTTCTGGCCACACTCAGAACTGGCCCCATCAGACTTGCATCTGAAACTGGGAACAACTGCGTCAAAGCCATTAGCCTTGTCTTGGACCCGTAGTTTTCTATCTAGCCAAGCGATGTTCATTCCCAGGCAGTCTCTCTCACTGGTAAGAAAAGCTCATCCAGTGTCTCATGATGTCCGGTAAGAAAAGCTCATCTGGTGTCTCATAATGTCCAGTGTTTTGGCTGAAATTAAGAAGCTTGCTGAGTTCATGTTCCTCACAACTGCATTCCTGGGGACAACTTGATGGAGTTGTCTTGCCAGTCTCATTCTGGCTGGTGGCAAAAGCCACCTTCAGTTGCGAAGAATCACGTTTTCTGCCAGAGAAGGGTGATCTGACCCTATGCTCTGCAAGCATCAGGCTGGCTTCTTAAAATACAGCATTGGCCAGCCTGTGCCTAGGAGCTACCTTTCCCCTCCCTGATGACCTTTCAGCTTCTGAGCTTCCCCAATTTCTCACAGACATTTGTGGGATTTCAGAACATTTGAAAGTAAAGAAGCAGAAGCTTTGTAAGATCAAGAGTCCTTAACAGGAGGTAAGATATTCTAACCAGTTCCCTAATCAAAATAAGAGTTACTATCTTTTTATCTAGGTGCTTAAGCTTTAATAAAATGGTGGGGGTTTGGTTGGGCAAATAAATATATTTGTCAGAACTGTTTGTCAGAATTGTAGGGGTTGGAAGGGACCTCGAGAGATCATCGGGTCCAACCCCCCTGCCAAAGCAGCTCCCTAGCTCATATTGCTCAGATAGGTGTCCAGGCGGGTCTTGAATATCTCCAGAGAAGGAGACTCCACCACCTCCCTGGGCAGCCTATTCCAGTGCTCAGTCACCCTCACTGTGAAAAAGTTCTTCCGCATGTTGGTGCGGAACTTCCTATGCTCCAACTTGCAGCCATTGCCCCTTGTCCTATCCCCACAGACCACTGAAAAGGGGCTGGCTGATTCCCCCTGCATCCCCTGCTTCAGATAATTATAAACTTTGATTAGGTCCCCCCTTAGTCTTCTCTTCTCAAGGCTGAACAGTCCCAGCTTACTCAGCCTTTCCTCATAGGGGAGATGCTCTAGGCCCTTAATCATCTTCGTAGCCCTTCTTTGGACTCTTTCCAGGAGATCCCTGTCCTTTTTATACCAAGGAGCCCAGAACTGGACACAATACTCCAGGTGGGGCCTGACCAGGGCAATGTAGAGAGGGAGGATCACCTCCTTTGACCTGCTGGCTACACTCCTCCTGATGCATCCCAGGATCCCAATAACTGTCGGTCCTGTATTGCCCAAGGGAGTTCTTTCTCATTCTGACTATAATATATCCCATTTCCCTAAATCTTAAAAAGAAAATGCTTTCAAGTTAGATCCCTAAACACACAAGTAGGTGTCTAAATGAATAAACCAAGTTTCACAGCAGGGACCTCCTGCCTTGGTTGTCTGGAGTTAAGTAGGAGTCAAGAATGGCATGGGCCAAGATGCAGAGCTACAGCTTGAATGGGGGCAGGGGAGTTAAATTCCTGGTCCCATTTCTAAAATTCTAATAAGATGCATTAATAGTCATTGCCTTGATAACAACATCATTAAAATTGCTTGGATTTAAACAAACCTTTTCTGAAAATTGTCTCTGAATCTTCTGCACCATTTATTTGACAGTGATCAGATTGGAGCAACGTGACTATAAGCACGGAAAAAACTTTTCAATAGGGACGGCACTAGAACTACCCAGAGGAGTAAGTAACCCTCCAACGGAACAAGGAGCCCCTTGAAGAATGAGTGACAGGGAGACAGAACGTGGGTAAGGGGAGTCAGCGCTCCCGGCCTTCATCATGCCAGAAGTAGAGGGATTTCAATTACATGAGGAATGACAGGAAATTCACAGCTGGTAAGAGGATGTACTTTTGCATAGGATCCACAATTAGACCATTTAATGATTTAAATTAAGTGATTGCTACAGGATGCTGAGAGGTGAATTTAGCAAGCTTCGGAGAATAATGAAATATTTCTGTAGTAAACAAAAGCTGTTAACAGTTATTCCAAAATAACAGGGGTGGTCGTAGTAGTGGTAGTAGTAGTAGTAGTGGTGGTAGTAGTAATAATAATAATAATAAAGATGATGATGATGGAGGCCTTATGCTTGAAGGATTAAATAAATCTCTGAATTCTTGGGATTAGTGTGAGATCTTCACAGGAACTATTATGCAGGGCAGGGAGACGGATGGGAGAGAGAACAGATTATCCTAAATCCACCTCTTGTGGCCTTTCTTCGCTTTCATCTGAAACAGGTGGTGCTGAGCACAGACATAGTCTGTGCTGGATGGATCATGATTTTGGTGCAGAAAGCTTTATTTTTACTACCTGTGTATTAGCTGAGGGAGTTTTCTGTCCTTCTGTGTTTTAGAAAGATTTTTTTCTAAATTTCCCAATGTGCATCTAAAGAAAAAAAAGATTTTGATTGAGACAACCCCCTAAAAACCTAAAATAAGATTTGTAGAGAATTTTTTAAAATGTGGAACATAGTACCTTTGACTTAAGAAAAAAATATGTCTTTTTATTTGGAAAACTAACATGATTGTATAGTATTAAAAAATAAAATGCTGGACATTAAATGCTTTCAGAATGAAAGGTTAAGAAAAGCAGTTTGAGACAGATTTTTAAAATGGGCAAGATCTTTAATCTTATAAGGAACCTTGTCATAAAAAATACAATGAAAACTAACAGATAAACAGAATGAGATTTTTCTTTTGTCCATGTGCTCTATCCAAATGGAAGGAATAGTAATTAAATATAATAATGACTGCAACCTAAAGAGATGAGGCTATATTAAATAAATAAATAAATAGATAGAGAAAAATAACCATGTTCCAAATTTAGCTGAAATTAAAGCTAAATGACCTGCTGATAATACTGAATTTAAACCTGTGCCAGGGTATAAAATGCTACTGTCCACATATGGCTGCCTTGGCTCCTTTGTCTCTCTATAGATGAGTGTGAGGGTTAACTGTGGGGTTTTTTTAAATTTGATTAATTACAACTGGGGAGCAGGGTCTCCCCGGCTGCTCTGAGGACCATCTTTTGCCACCTGGAGAGGCATCCCTGCGCTCCAGGGGGCTGGGGGAGGCTGCTGGAAGAGGGAAGGCCACAAGGTGTGGCTGATGGCCCTGACGCAGATAAGACTTCAACAAGCCTTCAGACAGGCAAGTGGAGTCTATGGCTGGACCCAGGGGCAACCTGAGCGCAGGTGTCCTCATGGAGGGCTTCAGGCTGTCTCTCTGCACAGTGATGGTGCTGCAGAAGGTAAGAAACCCCCATCAAAGTCTGCAAGGCTGCATCAGTCTCTGTTTCTTCTCTACTCTCCCTAGAGGACTCCTCAGTTTATTTTTATTTTTCAGCCTTCCTTGAATCTCTTTCATTTCCTCCCCTCCTTAATTATACATCACTGCATTAGATATTTTTAGATAGAAGTACATGGATATTTTTAATGGCATCAAGTCTTTTCAAATTGCATTCACAGTACAGAATACAGCATATAGTGTACTGTGTAGTGTGCCATGTGTAATGTAGTGGTATCTTTCTCACGGTCAGCCATGCTTCCCAAACTCCCCCCCGCCCCCCACCGAGCACTTTCACTCACCTCTTTTCAGACCACTAACCAACCACTGTCAATCACCCTTCACGACCCATCCCACCACTTTCGCTCTCAGTCATTTGCCCACTGCTGTGACTCTCAGGATACACCTCACCAAACCATCGCAGCCACCCACCCCTTCTTACTCACCTCCTGAACCCTTTCATGCGGGCAGGGGTATTCAACAGCAGCTCAGCTAGAGCTGTACCTGCTGAAATTCAAAGCAAGAGTGAGAGGAGGTAACTGAGTGATATGGACACCAGGTGGGAAATTCCTTAGTGAGAAGATTTAACAGGTATGACTGTCTCAGGGGGATTGGAGAGTGCGGGAAACTCATCTGCTTGAAGCACTTCTGCAATGCAACAACTACACCCAGAGGCAGGTCCCCTTAGGTTCAGTAAATACAGTGATCGAGAGAGAGATAAACTATTCCAGAAGGTGATTCAGAGAAGAAGCAGTCTAATGTGGCTATCCCCAAGTTGCCATCCAGAGAAACCTCACCCCCTCTGTTAAGTATGCAAGAGAAGTCCTTGCCTACATACCCAAGTGAGAGTGTCTCTGTATCTCAGCTCATCATCTGTGGATGGTGGTAATGAAGTGCTTGTGGAGGAGCATTCCTGAAAGGTGAGGGCTACAGCAGCTGTGGAGGATGATCCCCTGTAGTGGGAAATTAGGAGTGGCCCTGCGTGTGCACAGAGCTGGAAAGTCCCACACAAAGAGGTTGTCCATACCTGTTCAGCTCAAAGATAGATACCCTTCTCTCTATTACTCTTGAAGAAAAGGCATGGTATTGCCCTTTGGGAATGGTGTGTCACGGCAAGGCAGCTTTAGCTGTGCTTATCTCTAGTGGTTTTGTATTTCTGCATTAGCTTGCTGCAGTAAGACTTCCATTTGCATTTGTGCCTCGCTTCAGGTTTTGAGTGGAAAATGACAACGAGAAGAAATTTCTCGGCTACTCTTCAACCCAAACACTGCTTATCTTTTCCTTCAGCCTACTGTTGAATGAAATACCATTTCAAGCTAAGCAAGGCACTATTTGACAAACAATAGATATCTCTCCACACCTGTCAAGTTAAAGAGTAACAGGGAGGTACTATATTTGGATCTGTTATCTTTCACAAGTATGATGCAGAATCCAGACATACTGCTCCCTGTAAATAAAGCTAAAGGCTAAACTTTGGAGATGTATGCATATGTATACCATATACATATGTATATTACATGTATGTGCACATGTACATCGATACATGTGTGCATATCTACAATGCTGAATGGTTCGAACAACTAAGTGAAAAATCAAGACCCATGTAGAGAAAGTAAATTTAGCATTTTGCTACTGTTTTCCCAGTTAATGACCGTCCTTTAGAACAGTCTGGTTGATTAGTAGAGTCCACCATTGGCTCTTTGCAGATGCAGCATGTCCACCTTGGACACTGTAAAGGCTAAGTGCGAGATGCTGCACTTTTCCTTAAGCACCCCATTTCCTCCACAGCCTGGAGGTCAGCAGAAAGAGATCCCCTGTCTTCATTTGACTTTGGTCAGATCCTCTACGCAGTAAACGAAACTTTCCCCCACAGTTCAGCAAAAAAATCTCCCACCGAAAATGGCCCCAGAGGCAAGTTTGTTGTGTTGCCAGGTGGGGTATGAGGGCAGCGTCTGCACAGGAACCAGGCAGATCACGGAGGAGAACAGCCTGTACTGTGCACTGAGGGTTTTGAATATGAACTGCTCTTAACCCAAATCTCCTGCTGCTGCAGGTGGCCAGTTACTCTTCCATGATTCTTCCTATCATTACAGACATCACAGAGGCACCATGCATTACACCGGTTCCAACCACCGAACAGCCAACCTCACCCCAACTAGCAGATGCCTGTGTGAGATCTTACAGTTCTTGTCCTTCACAAATGCTTCTTAGCCCAGTCTAGTATCAATGAAATCCCCCTGCTGTAAAACAAAGAATGGTAGCAGCATTTCCTACGTCCAGACGTTCCCTGGGCTGATGAAACGCTCAGTATACATTAAGAATATGTGTGCTCAGTCCATTCACAACACACAAGGAGCACACGATTCAATTAACTAATGCGATTCATATTTCATTAGGACAGAAGCTGTTTGTGACCTTAAACGGACAACAACTTCATGACAGCATTGCAGAATTTTAATTAGATAGGAAAATAACAAAGGCAAATGAAACCAAGGGAAAATGCACTGCCTGGCAGAATTGTTCCAAAGAACTTAAAAACAAAAGACTTGGTTGTTCTGCTAGGTCCTTCTCCTCCCTCCCCCTTACAAACTATGCAGAGAACAAAACATTATTGCCTTTCTTGGCCTCTGATTAACCATTTGTAGAAAAGGCTACCTTGGCACTTGTGGCACGCACCTGGTATGGTACTGAAATGCAAGAGCCTGGCTTACCTTGTCTTTACAGGTATCCAAGGGAAGAGCAGCTCCCCGAAGAAGAATCCTTTTTTGTATCAGTTTTTCAAATTTGAATCAAAGGCCCAAATATTGGGCCTTAAAATCATTCATAAACCAGCAACAACAACAGATATGATTAATAAAATTGTTTGCATGATACATACAAAGTGGCACATGGAATCACAGCACACAAAGGACTGTGACTGAAGTAGAAATGGGTTCCAATGTTAAGTTGTGCTTGCTGTAATACTGCCTTTTGTGATACTCTTAAGAAAAGGAGGAGAGATTAATAAGGTTAGTTATCGCAGTCCTGTAGGAATTCATCCTTAATTCGAAGTATTACCATCCATGCTGACCCCTTCGTGAGAAAAATTGTTCCCTACGGTCTGTAATTCAGTTCCATTATTTAAGTATATATTGCCAAAACTGTGCCTTGTGTTACAGAAACATAAAAGGATGAGATCCTTCAGTTTTTAAATAGTGCATTTAAAGGAACAACAGAAGGATGAAACTACCGGATCAGAGTTCACGGTCTGCAAAACATGTTCCCTCCCCCCTGCCCCTCTCCTGGTCTTATGACTTTTGCTTTCAACATAAAATCAGTAAATAAATTTTGTACAAAGCTGGCCAGATTTTATATTAAAGGCAAGACGCTGTGTAGGAAGCAATTGGATGTGTAGCAAGATGTGTCTGTTTAATCAGGATATTTGTTGATCTGGGTCAGTAATGGGACAGTTATTTGTCCCTGGCCAGTGGGTGGCAATGGCAGCAAATGGCTTACAGTAGACAAGGATTGATTTTGATAAACATGTCCAGATGGGTATGATTTAAATCAGTAAATATATTGCTTTGTATAAAGAGGTATTTTAAAATGAATTTTAAATCACTGTTTGCATCTACCAGTCACTGGATGCTACACAGACACTCTTAAGATAATATCTGAACCAGGAGTATAATCAGTAAAGCAAGAGGAAAATAGCTTTGCCTTCCCCGATCCTAACACCTCTGACATCTTCCATCTTTATGGTACGTCAGATCAAGGCCCCCTTGTCTGCATATGAATATCATTGTCTCAAACTTATTGTGAGCTGAAGCTAATTTTACTGGAACAGATGAAGTTACTTTATTGGCAGTATGGTCAAATAACTTCTTAATGCAATGAAAGCATCAAAACAGTACAGCTGCTAAACGAGAGCGACCATAAAAAGGGAGTTTCCAGAACTCACTGATATTAGCTGCTCACCCATACATTCCCTTCCTCTCAAGTTTCAAGATGAGATTATTATAAAAAAAGGCTGATTTGTCAAAAAAAAAAAAAAAAAAAAAAAAAAAGACACTGTCTGAACAAATCTGCAAATAAACCAACTTGGGGGAATTCCCAGGTCTGTGTCTGACCTCCGCGATCAAAATAAGGCATTCTCAACCCGATAAAAGATTCTGCTATTTTTTGATAGATATATTTTTTTAAAGTACTTTTCACCCGATCGGGTCCCTGACCACCGCAGCTCAGGCTCTGGGAAAACTGTGCTTTAACTGTGGTCAGCGTGGCCTGTGCCAGACCCCTCGCAGGCTGGAGGGGTGCCTGCTTGTCCTGGAGGGTGGTGGCCACCACCCATCACAGTTTCGCCTGGCCCCTGAGCACCGAGCTGGGCCCAGGGTATTTATTTGTAACGAGTACCGACGGGCGGCCAAATTGCTCTGTACAGCTTCCTTTTTGGTTTGTTTTTCCCCTTGTTAAGTTTTTGGCTTGGCTGAGGGAGGATGGGGAGGAAATGCATCCCAGCAAAACTGTCTCTCTTCAGGGTTGTGGGGGCCTCGTTCCAGTCTGCTTGCTGGCCTTGGGCTGGCCATGTCAGAGACGCTGCGCTGTGATTAATTTATTTTAATTTTCCCTTTTCTGCAATTAAATTTTCAAATTTGATGCCAGGTTTGCTTTTTTTTTTTCTTTCTCTTACAGCACTGCGAAGCTGGAGTCACTCTGCAACTGTGCTGGGACGTGGCTTGCACTGCCAGCGATGTCACCGATGGCTTTTAGATAGAAGGAAACTGAGGCTAAAGAGCAGAGAATATTTCTTGCCCCACATTGTTCTCGGAGACTATTTCTGGCACACAGGAAGGACTCACAAAATCACCATCACACTTATTTTAGCTAATTCCATACGTGACTCAAAGTATTCCAGAGGTGTGCGTCAAGTCTCAGAGAACTGATGGCAAATTTCATTCCCTGGTTAGCCATAGAAATAAAAGTATGACACTCTAGGGGCTGGCTGGAAGTGCTTTCTTACAAACAGCAGGGAAACAGCCTTCAAACGGTACATGAGAATATTAACGGGAGTGGGTCCAAATATTGTATTCTAAAATGAACACTTTGACAATCATAACAATGTGGTTTGAAAAGCATCACTTTAAAAGGTCAGCTATACCACCCTCTGACTGCACATTGAAAGCATAGCGGATATATTGAGTCATACATATTGTTCATTGTCATTTGCATTTGGTGAAATCCCTGCATTTTACCCAATTTAGTAAGCAAGCACCGCCTTGGGCTCCCTTGGCAATACTCACCTCTGAGCCCAGTTACTGTTTGTTGGGTTAAAACAACATCTCGTCCCATCCCGCACCAGTAAATCACTCCTCTGTCTTTTGATCAGTGTTTGGCTTCTCATGCCTCTGAGTCATTTTGCATTGATGGAAAGTGAGGGAGCGGCACGCTAGAGCCATGTGGGTATTTTGAGATTCACCTCTGGGATACTTCTGTTCTGAACAGAACGGCCATCTGCGTGGCTTCGCAGATAGCCACCAGCGCATCGCGAAAGCGGGCTTCACAGCTGTGTGAATAAAGGCCGGCTTAGCCCCACAAGCACTGCGTAGCATCGCCAGGCTCCCTGTCACGCAAAGGCCCTACCAAAGGCAAGTACACTTTTTGCATTCCGGCTATTTATCTTTTTTTTTCAAACTGTCCCCAGGATTTAACCCCACAGCCTTTTCCCTCTGCTTTTTTTTTTGCACATCACCTATCACTGGTAGGGCCTGTTCGACTTTCCAGTTGTCATGTGAGCGACGTTTCCAACCAGAATATGGCGGAAGCTGTCCTCACCCTTCCGGGGGCTACACCTGAAGAGTAAGCAAATTTTGTGGGTGTTTAAGCCTTTTTTTATTTTCTATGAGCAATGTAAAAATGACTCATTTGTGCTTCAGCTAGAATGTATAGTTGGTAAACACTATCGGGGAGCAATCATATTTCTAGATTTGTAAATATAAACAGTACCATGCTGAGTCTTTGGTCTTGTTACTAACTGGATGTTTTGGGGAGAAGGGCAGGGCAGGAGCTCAGCCCAGCTGGTCTGGTAGCTTCAGCCACCGGCAGCTGGCTGGGGAACCAAGAGCTGTCCAGCAACCGGGAGATCGGGAGGAGGGGAAGGAAAGGAACAGAGGCACCTTCCCATCATAGCGCTGATAGAGGCTTCCAAACTATTTTAGAAAAAAAAAAATAAAAAATGCCCCTCACAGAGATGCACAGGTACTCAAAGCAACATGGAGACTAACCTAAAGACCACTGAAAGTAAAGGAAGACTCCAGGCTTGACACCTGGATTGAGCTGTGTGTGGAGGATAGTCAAAATGCACACCCTGCTACACACGCACACACACAAAAAACTTTAAAACCAGTCTGCTTGCTGATGGAGGGAGGATTTAGACTGAACGGTGCAAAAGCACATATATACCATACAAAGACTGCTCGGGAGAGGAGTCACCTCAAAGTGCCTTTATAAATCCCAACACTTTTATATGCCCTGGAATTCATAATGTTCTTTGTCAGGATTCAGTGCTGTCCATCTGAGAAGGTGTGAGGGTCACATGCCTTCTCCCTGATATGGACAGAGAGACCGATGCTCAGAGCATTTCCTTTAGACCCCTAACCCAAGCTGTCTGAGTACTTCAGAAGGAAAAATGTGGAATGGGAACCTGCTGACTCGCTCCCTCTCTCTGCTGTCTATCGGAAGGAGTGCCTGGGAGCTCTACTGGGGCCAAGCGCTGAGTATCATCTGCGGATCCTTCCCATTTTCTTAGCTTCATTGTCCTGGGGCAGCTGGGCTGCCATGCCCAGCTCTCTGGTCCCCACAGCTGTTTGCTGGTTGGCTCCCCAGTGCCCACGAAGGAAGCTCACGCAGCTCCACATTGCTCCTCCACTGCTGGGCCATGCAAAATGTCTTTGAGATTCAGCACGTCCCTCCAGTGACGCCTGTTCGGAGTTACCCACTGATGAGTAATAGTGTGTAAAAGTCAATTACATTCATACTCATAGTTGCCTGTTACTTAAAATGTTAACGATGGGGAAACTTGCCCTACAGGAATGAGGATGGGGGCAAACTTTTATTAGCCCCACATGGGCTTTTATCTGTTTTAAATGTTACATTGTCCCCGGGAAAGAAGTGCCATTGTTAACAGCATTGGAGGCAGTCAGCTGCACTCAATTTAAAATTAAAAGGGGAAGAAAAAAAGAAATGAAAAGAAAATAGAAAAAGGGAAAAAAAAGGGGGTCTGCCTGATGCACTGCAGTATGGCAGGCTATGGTAACTTGCCCCAGAAACATTTTATTGAATCCAGCCCTTCAGTACAAAAGAATTCGTTAACTGCTTCATGATGTAAAGTCTGCTAAAGACATTACGCTCACTGGCCAATGCAAGGCTGTTCCCACACGCCGTAAGCATTCCCTTCACTGATCAGCACTGGGTCCAGGGTAGCATCCACGGGTCAGTATCATCAAATCATGTGCACAAATGGTGCATCCCTGGTTCTGAGTCGAGCCCTCGCCACATCCCTGCCCAAGGTGATGTTTCTGAAGCCAGGACTAACAGAGCTCAGCTCCCACCCCAGCCCAGGGGTGTTAAGTACAAAGCTGGTGCTTAAAATCAGCTGGCGTTGGGGCTTATGGGGACCGAACGTCCTCCCCTACTCTGCACAAGGACTAAGGTGGTGCAGGAGAGCCCTTCTGCCTTCCCCAGCACCTCTCCTGTGCCACCTGTATGCACCAGCCTGACCCGCACGGCTGGGTACACCTGCCCTTGGGGCAGTGCAGGATCCACTCCAGTAAAGTTATCCCGGTGTAAAAACTAGCAGAACCAGATGTCTTCTGCACGAAAAATAACACCACATGAATGTAATCTCTCCATTACTGCAGGAACCTCACCTCTGAGAATGTTCTTTTATCGGGCTTAGAAAGGCTGAGGGCAAGAGAAGCAAGTGTGACTCTGGAAACCGGTAGCGTCTTCGCATCAACTTAAGATTTCCACTCACTATCATACATTTTCCAGTTTGCACTCGGCTGACGCATGTGGCGCTGAAAGAGATGCAGCAGTGGTGGATGTTCATTACATCCATTGACCAGGTGGCCCTAGCTGCCCGAATTACACTCACTGCCTTCTAGTCATCATGTCGACCTAATGAACAGAGAGGCTGGCCGACATCAACCAAGCAGCCAGGAGAAACAACAGGGAAGCCAGGAACCGTGTCACCCAGCTTGAACCACCCACCGGTACCTTTCACACGGCTGTATCCATTCAGCTCCCCTGCAACCCCGGTGTGAATGAACCAGAGCCATTGCCGGGCAAACAGATAAGAGTCTGGAGGAACTGATCAATATATTTAGATAAGGTGTAACAAGAATACGTAGCAACCTGCCTCTTTGTCTGTGCTTGGTAAAGAAGAGAGAAGAGGAAAATAAAAATCCCTGTATTGGCTGCTGGAGGCTGAATTCTTCTCTTTGACGCTACAGTTAATTGACACCACCGTAACCATGGAGTTAGCCTAAGTTCAGGATAACACGGTGGCTTTATTAAGAAACTCAAGCACAGAAATACAGTTGGAAGGTCCTGCGTCTCCGCAGCAAATTAATCCTTTGAGCTCAGCTCAGCCACCTGCACCTTCACGAACACCATTTTTTATAGAGAAGGTTTTGGAAGTTTAAAAATAATTCAAAATATGTTAGTCATGTTTGAAATGGCCAAATGAAGAGAAAAGCTGAGGAAAAAAACCAACCCAACAGCTTAACTGAACATGAGGTGACATTAGAGGATACGTAAATATTTATATGTAATTTTATAGCAGTACTCTATACACTGTACTTTTTTTTCGCTCACACCCCAATTCCAGTGCTCACTAATTGGAATTTCTTCAACTCTGCAAAGGACCTTTATGGGACTGAGAAAAGAAGAACTAGGACAGCACTGAATACGAACTAGCTTTTGAGACAAGAGCCACTTACGTGACCGAGGCTGTATTCGATTGCCTTTGCTGTTTACTTGCACAGACACACCTGAGCAGTTTTAAATAATGGAATAAAAGTGTCTGTTTATAGAACAAACTGGAAATGAGACTCTACCTGCAGAGGCTGAGTATACAGCCAAAATCTTCCTCTGGCTTCACCTAAGCTCAAATTTATTACAAAGCAACAGAAGGTATGTTTCATCTTTTTCTTTTCTCACCTACAGATACAAAATACATGTGTGTCTATATATATAGAAATATATACATAGACACACACAGGACAGAAAGAGCAGGGCTGTCTATATAAAATCCCCTCTATCTTTAGCTGAAAATTTTTCTGCTGTGTCAAATTCAGAATACAGTGCAAAACCAAAATCTAGAGAAGAGTATTTTGAGACCTATTTAGTTTTCAGGGGATTATTTCCTTACAGATAACATTAAGACTACCAGCTTACCTGTGTCTTGTGTAAGAATGTCTTAGCCTTCTTTGACTAAACATTTCTAAGACAAAGTGTTTAGCATAGGAAATTCACCAATTGCACATTATAAAAAGGCTGTCACTAGTCAAACTTTACAGGAAAACTTAAATTGCTTAGGGAGGAAAAAATAACCCAATCAATGCTGTGTAGCATCCATGTTTGTCCAAATGTATTTGTTGGAAGCACACACTGATTGCTGGAGCTCCCTTAGTCCCTACAAAGACTACAAGATGACACACAAGCCTACTCCACAAGACAGTATCCCTTTTTAAGTGGGTCTTTCTCATATCAAGGCTTTTCCATACCAAGTATTTAAAATGAGTCACCAGAAGAAGACGAATCCCACATCTCATGCCTGGGCCAGCATCAGGCTGCAGAGTCACTCTGCACTGGTGTCTTCACACAGTTATTGCAGGCAAAATGGAACAGCGCTGGGCAGAGATCACACAGATGAGGGCTTGCGATGTAACGCAGGGCTGTGGGAAGCTTCCTCAGGGATGGCCAGCTGAAGCCCTGAGCAAGGTCTTTATGAAGACCAACCCAAAGCATATTGAGATTATGCTTCCAGATGCAATATTCACAGTAATTATAACCCTAGCATTTGGACTTGTATCAAAAAGAAGCAGCTCATGGCCAAATGCAATTGTAAATACCACTTACAATTTAGCCAAGAGATAGATCCCTACAATCCAGAAAATGCTGAGCTACACTGTTCCTGATTGCCTGCTAGAGCCAGGGATGCTGTAACAACCACGACCTTAAACTGCAATCAATCACACACATTTCCCCCCCCCCCCAAGATTTGCTTTAAAGAATCCTAAACTAACTGCAGACATAATAATGATACAAACTGTCCTGTGATTACCTAAAATGGGCACATTATCACCTGAGCGTTACAGCATGAACAGGGATTTTTTTTCTGTTTTCAAGCAGAAAACCCATTCTCTAGCAGAAAGTCCTGTAGAATGGCCAACAGCTGTGGCAGGGGTGGCAGCCGCGCTGCCTCACTAAGCCAAGATGAACACTCAGCTTTAGAAGTTCTATTTCCAGTAAGGTGGAGATTCGTGGGGCAATCCCCACACTGAGATACTGGCTCCTTGAAAAGGAAATAAAGTAGCACCACACCAGCGAGATGTCAGCAGCACGCAAGAGCAAAGCTTCTGCTGAGAGGACAAACTCATCCCTTACTCCCTCTGCCCTGGACCACCTGAAACCCTGAGAGTATCCCCCCAGACCTGTTTCCCAGGACAAACACTTGAGAAAAAAAAAATGTAAGAACAAGAGCCTGTGAGCATCCTTAGCTGGGTCTTCAGAGGCAGAGGGGCCACATCCTACACAGAGATCCCAACAGCAGCTCACCTTGTGTAGATGCAAGCTTGCCTCAGCAGCCCCCCTCTCCTGCCCACGCCAGGGGGTGATTTTCAGCGTGGCTGCCCAGGTGGTTATGTGTTACTACTTGTAGATAAAGAATACCGCGCTAACGCGTATTTCAACTGCGTATCCAAAGCGCTCTACGTCTGTTCAGCTTGGATGGGTTCAGTGGTTCAGCTAACATAAGCTCAGACTAGTCTGAACCTGTTAAGCGCTCAATTAAGCCTGATCCACTGCACCTCTTGCTGTATTTTCTGCGTAGCTGGATTCTGGTTTTTCCATGACACAAGCGTTTCCCTAGCTGTTTGGAAAAGGCATTTAGCTGAAGAGCACGGAGCAGTAGGAAATTGTTTGCGCTCGGTATGCCGCCACAGAAGCAAAGTCAACATGATAGATTAGCACTGGGTGAGTCGGAGTTGTTTTTCCCAAGATGTCGCACTTGTGCTTCAGAAATGAGTGATCTCGAGCGTCAAGTAGAGCACTGGCAAAAACACCCGAAATGTACATCATGTACATCACAGCAAAATAAATGCCATGAAGAAATGTGTTATAACACATGCTGAGTCATACGAAGCCCAACAAACATTTGCTTGTCACAGTGCAAAGCCATGGTTACAAGCATGCAGAGTAAATGATGGCTGCACCACAAGAGTTTTAAGTCTGCGTCAGACCCTCATCTAGCCTAAGTCAGAAAAGCTACGGAGATTTCAGTCGGGTTTTAGATGATTATTCCTAACGAGCTCTTGTTCCCTGAACTCTGAAGAGATGCTTGGTTTACAAGGCCACGGCTTTGAAAATTCACAAGCTTCCTTTTAGTCTTCTCCATCAGGAATTCCTAACACAGATTTGTTGTTTGATCCTCCATGGGAGGAAAAAAGCTGAGTAACTCCTGTCTCGTTTGGCTACCGCTGACAAATTGACACAGGCACCCAAATTAAAACTCTGCTCAATTCAATTTGGGAATGAAAGAAGACCCTGATCAGAGGGGGGGGTGGGGGTGGGTAAAAAATAAAGCCCACACAGCAGATTGCCTCCAGCAGCTCTCCCAGGTCCTATGAGCTGCTATGACACAGACAAACTGCGCTCCCCAAAGCAGGGATGACGAGGAGCTTCCCTTGAGTGCTGTAGCTGTAGTTTATGAACGTGCAACTTCATTAGCAGCCGGTGACCCCATTAGATGGGGCTCTTCATTGCTTGCCTCGGACAAAACTCCCCAGGGACCGTCACAGCTGTATGCTGTGCACAGAGATCTTGGTGCTGGGGTGAGGGAGGTGGCTTTCAAAGTCACCTTGAGGAAAGGCTCGGTAATTCAAAGATCATCCTTTGGATTTGCAGAACATAAGGCGTTTTGTTTCGGGTTTTGCCAAATCCCATTGCTGTAACCTGTAGACACCTATTCTGCAGTACGGAAACCCACACACCCTTCCAGGTGAGGAGCTGAAGCCGAAAATCACATGTAGCCTAACAAGGCTCCTCTTTTCTATAATTAGGGGAGAAGTCCCGGACTATTTATTTGCTAACAAACATGACTTCATACCACGGGGTTTTTTAAGGAAAAATACCAACAAACCAAACACCAAAAAAAGGAATGCTCATAAGCAGCTGAAGACCTGCTCCATGTAGATCAGTTACAGAGGAGCAACTGTGCTCTTCACAAAGGACTTTTGATGTAGACGACAGGCAAACAGTGACTTAAGATGGGCTGGGCTTGTGGGGTGGTGATGGCAGGGGACATTTGCGGCTGGCCTGAGCTCTTTTGCCCATTAGATCAAACCACGACAGACCTTGGAGTCCTGCTCTGTGTGGATGAGGGTGTTCCGGAAGCCCGTGAGAGTGTCTGGCTAGCTGGGGGATGCTGCCAAGACATGACACTGCCTTCTCATCCCTTTAGAAAAACAGAGGAGAGGAAGCAGATGACCCTGCAAATGATCCGGGTGGGACCAAGGCAGGGAACTAAGCGCAGTTCTAGCACTGGGACTAGGAAGATGGTAGAGATTCAAACACCTACCAGCAAAAAAGACCTCACTGGCTGTGAGAGCAGCAGGGAAGGAAAGGTCAGGCTGAATGTCACGTTTTTCACTATTCAAATCTGTCAGGTCACAGATGCTTTCAAACAGCCGGTAATGCTTCAAGTTGGTCTGTTCACTTAAGCATTGCTAAAGCTTCGATCGGAGTTTAAATTTTGGCTGGGGACATGAGCAACAGCAGTAGCATTCAGCAAAAGTCTACTGTGATAAAAAGATGTGGTGAACTCTCTACTAGTAGGATTTCAACAGTGGGCTCTGGCAGCTCCTGTAACGTTCTCACGTGTATTTTGGAGAGAAAGGGGATATACATGCTGTCATTTGTACATGCCGTATCAACTGCTGCTCTGAATGCATTTGTCTGGCATAGTTTTCTGTTCCTTTCCTTAAAAATCTCCTTTTATGGCTGACAGGCAGTAGATCTGTTATTTTTAAACTACCGCATTTTTTCCTCTCCTAATACTCATCTGATTGTTCAAAGCCCGGCCATGGATTCTCAAAATATACATCTGCATTTTTCCACAGCTTCATGCTGAGTTCATTCTAGATTTTTATCAGCAGAAGGATTTCAGCCTGGGAGGTTTTGTGGCTTCAGCCCCAGTGGCTACAGGTGGGAAGTGTTGATTCAATACCGAGCAAGTCTGAGGGCTGCAAAACAACCTCCTGCCATGGCACGGAGGCTGAGCAGTAAGCTACGCCATGTACCGGAGTTTCCAATGAAAGGCATGTTTCAAGAAGTATCAGCAGTTTTGAGCTGCTGGTATGAGTGAAGGGTAGTTTTTATAAACTGTCCCGAACTCTCCCCTCTTCCCACTTTTGCATCGCTGTTCTACTCTGGAAACTTCTTTTTGTTGCTGGTTTCTTACTGATGCCGCCGCTTTCGTTTGAGAGAGCCGCTCCCCAAGGCAGCACCGGGGCTGATGCGAAGCGGTCTGGTGGCGCTGACTTCTCGCTGGAGTTGCGCCAGCTTGCACCACCTGAGACGGAGCCCTCCCTGCATTTTCAGAATCAGATCTGCTGTATTTAGAAGCAAAAATCAATTTCAACAGTTTCTTAATCTCGTTAGCTCTATAAAATCACGCAGCGGGGCAGGGAATGGCAGCTGGCAGGCATCTGTTACAGAACAAATTTTACCAGTGAATGGAACATCTCCTCAACCATCTGTTTGTAATGTGTAGAAAGAGGAATTACCATCGCTGGTGACTTCAGCCTCAGAGATATTTGCTGGAGATTTCATGTGGTCATTCAAAAAATACCTTTGGCCATCGTGCACTCAACATACTTCATACTTGAGATGAGTACTGACCTCATTCAGATGGACAAAAAAAGTTTACAGAACGAAGAATTAGCAGGTGGCTAAGCACAAAAATGACCATATTCGGATCAAGTAGAATAAAGCATCAACCAGAGAAATGCAAGACAGAATTTTAAATGTGTCAGTATTCCCAAACTTGAAGTATTAGTGTAGCTGGCTGGCAACAAAAATTAGCAATAAAAAGAATTAAGAACATGGTTTTACAAAAAGATGTCCATGACTCTTTAGGCAAGCTCAAAATTTAAAAAAAAAAAAAAAAAGCCTAAAACTCTTAGTCTAGAGAGAAGGACATTTCCTAAAGAAGGAGATACAGAAGCAGCAATAAAGGATGCAAGTACAAAAGATGGTGGGAAAAACCCAAACCGTATCAACTCAGTAAAGGATTTAAAAACCAGAATAGGAGCCTGGTGTGAGAAACCTACTGCCTGTTTCCATGGCCCCGACTCAGTGAAAGGAAGACTAGGTTTATCCAGAGAGGAAGCGCCACATTTAGGAGCCACACATGAGACTGTTGGGGACAACAAGGCATGATGCAATGTCATGTTTCTCTGTCTCACAGTTTCTGGACCCGTAGCTTGCCTGGAGCCCACACATCACTGCCCCATGCAGTAGTGGCATGGTACTAGTTTGGAAAGGTCTTACAGCTCAGAGAGACATGGGAAACTCAAGAGAGAGCCAGAACAATGAGACAATCCCACCACTGTGATCCATCTACTTGCTGCCATCTTCTGACCTGTATTTCTGATCCCACTTAGCAACACTTCATTTTTCCCTTCTCATTGTGGTCCAAAACACTGCAATATAAAATCTTTCAGGTTTAGTAAGTGAACATGTAGGTGAAACTTGTGCATGACACACAGGCAAGTAGGCTAGATGAGTCAATTGCCACTATACCCCTGACCTCTACAAACCTAAGGCGACTCTTCAGTTTTTTCCACAGATCAGAAACACATGTAACTACTCTCCAGCTAGCTCACTCCCAGCCAGTATGAGGTGGCAACCCAAGAGCTGCTCTTCATCTCAAAGCAGAAGGCACACAAAGCTCCACTGGGCTCAGTCGGGTGGCAGAGGAGCTGTACCAGCCCTAGCGAATGAAGGCTGGAAGGTATTAAACACTTCTGCAGGTATCACATCATAAACAGGTAATTTTTACTCAGCTGTTTTGCAAAAAATAAGTCCAGTATTTACAAAGGTCTGTGTGAAGGTACATGGGGACTCCAGAAAGCTTTGCTGACTCACGAAACCTTTGCAGTGACACGAGACCACAAGCTCTTAAGGAGAAGAGTATGCGTGACAGGGTAGCTCTCGGGAGACCAGATGAAGATGTTTATTACCATCAGAGCTTTTGTAATCAAACCTGAGTCCCTTTTCACCCACAGAGAAAAAGGGAAAGGGCAAGAGAGTCTGGCCATTGGCCAGCAACAGTAGCATTTCTGTAAGGAGGAAGAGCCTGGTGGATGCTGTAGGAAGGGTACTGCTGCAGAGCTGCTGAAATTTTGGGATGAAGAGTGGGAAAGACTCATATATTTTAGCATCTGGAGGCTGAAAAGTTTTGCAATGAACTTGAAGCTTCATCAGCTGTAGAGGTGGCATGGGTTGCACTGGGCCTGCAGCTAGAAAAACGAAACCCTGTGGCACAAAGATCTTGAGGAAGATTCCTTATAACTAAGGATGTCTTCAAACAGAGGGTGCCAAAGCCACAGGCTAGAGTCCAGTCAACCCCATGTGTGGTGCTGGGGCTTCCCTGCTCAGAGCAGAGGGAGTTTTCAACATTTTAGAAAGGAGTAAGTGGAAATCAGCTGGCTGAGCAAAGCGCTAGCCTGGGGAAAATGTGGGAGACAAACCATGCCCTCACCCCAAGGCCAAAGTGTGGGGTTAGCTCAGGATTGAAGAGGGATGCCTCTGTCCCTGGGGAGTTTAGATGGTTACATTTGGAAGCACTTACTTTCCTTCAAAGAAAAAAACTAACCCAGAGGGTGTACATTCTTCTTCCTTCCAAAATTACTTCTGTGATGTAGCCCAGGGGCTCTGGGCTCACCCCACTCTGTAGGGATATGGGAAGACCTGGGATCATTCCTCTCCCAGCCCAAAGGGATTGCAGCCTGCTATTTCACTTTGTTTCAAACTCAACACTGTGGGTTATCCTGAGGTGAAAAAGCGGCAAGCCCCTCCTACTGTAGGGTTTCCACAGCTCGCAGCTCATTTATTGAGACAGACAGAGGAACAAGCCCTGTGACCCAGCAGCAGATGCCCTCACCCAGGAGCAACCATGAGGTCCAGCACGTATGTCACCAAAGAAGGGCTGCATGCCCAAAAGCACATCGTTCCCCACTGCCACACACTAGAGCAAGAACATTAGAAAGATACCAACCTCTGCTTACAAACCCTGCCTCCCTCCAGCACTAGTGTTCACTAGGGCAGGCACCAAACCGCAGGTCCCCACACTCCCTGTGTGGTACCTTGGGACATAGAAATGCTCTATTATCACCGCTGCACTTCCTTTACAGGCATGTGCACTGTGCTTCCCTTCCTTTCTTTGAAAGCCAGCAAGAGCATTTAAAGGAAAGTAAGTCCCTTATCCTTTGGTTTTGCAAGTAGGAATTACCTTGTGTGTCTAAAATTTCCCGTAGAATACATCTAAGTCCCAATTCCTAAAGCTGTGAGGGAAGACAGGAATGTCAAGGAACTAAAGGGTAGGAAAATCTCTTGTAAAAACGAGTAATTCTCATGTGCCTTTGAGAAAGATCATTTAATGTGTTTGTATCTTACACAATCACAATTATATTGAGCCAGTAAGGTATGAACAACAGAGTTCACTGAATTAATTTCTTTTTTAAACTATTGTTCTGGATTTGTTAGGTCTCGTGCTCGATACCTCCTATTGCTTCACTTGGCTTAAAATTGGGACTACTGCTCTTTGACCTAAGACTGATTAGCTTTTCTAGACTCTTGCCCTAGACGTTCGTAATACAACAACCCAGGTTATCCAATATCTAATTAAACACAGGTGGAGCTTGGATTTCTTACAGGAAGACAGCAGAAACCATTTTGAGCAGCCTGAAAGGGAAAACACTGCAATGGCAGGGAAATGAAGAGAAGATGGTGGGGAAAGCAGATCGCCTCCCCATTGAAGTCAGGAACAGTGGTTCTATTTCCAGAGTGATACCTGGTAGATTAACTTTGTCTTCTACCAGCAAATGCATTCCTAAATATTAAAACAGTCTGTATGTGAAATTTTGTAGGCATTTGCTTGTATCTGTTGCATTGAGAATTTCTATAATAGTGAAGAGCTTTACCTGTAATCTGGCAGCATCCCTACAGCCCTTGCTTAGAAGGTAGAGCTAGCTAATCCTCACCTGCACCTGTTTTATCAGAGCCTTGTATCCATTTTGCATCAGGTTACTGCTCCCTGGAAAAAGCATCACATTTCCCACCTTCTGCTGCTCTGACGAAGTCAATTTTTAGGCCTGCAGTACAGAAAATACAAAAGCAGCGAGTTCCTTGAGCTGTAAATATGCAGCTACTTCCAAATAAGCAGAGCTGTGCTGCCCTCACACGAGTGTGTCCTAGGCGAAGAGTTTCATACTCTGGTTTCAAACGTGCCACAAATCCGTCACTGCGACCTGGTCTCAGAGAGCTGCACTCCAAAAAAGATCTCAAACTCTGCTCCAGATTAACATCTTGGGCCCCAGCTCTGCCCCAGCTCTTGCATTTTTTAGGTATGTAGCAGCCTTAAAGTCAGTAAGGAGAAGCATTCCAGGGCCTTGGAGAAAGCTAAGTGACATGATGGCATGTCTTTACCTGGCTGACGACTGTGCAGGCAATGCATGAGAGAAGCTGGGAGATGGAGCTCATCACCTCGCTGCCAAGTGTCTTCAGCACAGCTGGTTTCAGGAGACCACCCAGCCAATGCCTTCAAGAGAGGGGGAGGCCAGAGTAAGGCTGGCCTTCTTACAGCAGCAGACACCACTGTCTGAGCCTCTACATGAGCCTTGTAATTTGCTATTGCATTGGGAACATGTAAGACCCGCGCAACGAGAGGCTGTGTTTCTATGAGGAAGGAGGGAGTTGTTTGGCAACCCATGGGCACAAGTAAAGCATCCAGCACGGACACAAAGCTTGCCCACATCACCCTGCAGTGGCCTTCAGCCATGAAGCTCCCAAGGTTAAAAAAAAAAAGTCACTACAGCTCCATCTGTCAGCCTGTTGGGACCTCCCCCACTATGGGGGCTGGCTGGGGCACAGGGGTGCCTGTCTGGCTCTGAGGGCATGGAACCCCTTCTTGCAGTCAGGGACAGAGTCACTGTCGCTGCAGAGGTTTTTCCTTCCACACTCCCCTCCATCCGCAGGAAGCCTCTCCGATGTGACAGGGTGATGCAGCGCAGCGCCAGCCAGCGCCTCCCCCGCTTCTGAGAACCCCGGCTCTCACCACTACCGGCCTTCCACGAGGCTGGGCGTTGCAGACAGCACGGCACAGCACCCACTTGCTCTTTTCACTGGAATCCCCAACCTATGGCTATTTACATCCTTTTCTTAGAGAGAGACAGGAAGCCGAATGAATCAGAGCCATCTATGGTTACCGCCACCCGGCCCTGACGGGGCTCCCAGCGGTGCCTGCGCCTTGACATAGACGATACCTATGGTTGGGCTCACACTCTGCCTGCCACTGAGATGAGGCAGCAGGAGACCAGAAGCAGCCCAGCCTGTGCCATCCCTCCACAGGCTGTGGGTAGAGACTGGGAATCACAGTGGCCCCAGGGGGCAGGGACCCCCCCACACCCCCAGCCTACCCAGCTGTAATGCCCCTGACTACATTTCCCATGGGAGGCAAAAGCAGGGCTGTCCTCCTGGAGGCACCTGCAGAAGGCCGAGAGGACCTGTCCCTGCAGCATCCCGGCTGCTGTAGGCAAAGCCCTAATCCCAGCTGTGCAGGAGCACACTGGAAGAACGGATGGAGCACCCAGGCAAAGCGCTTCATGGTAAGAGGGCTGGTTCCACGGAAAACTAAAAAGCAAGTCGTTCCTCTGAACAAAGCACACAGCGTACAAAAACACCCCGCCAGAGGAAGTATATCCTTTGCTCTTCTCTTGCAATACCTGGTTAACACACAGGGTTAAACACCAGCGAGCTCTGCTGCGCGTCTTCTGCGGAAGGGTTTTCTTCCCTCCAAAACCGTGAAGAACAAGCAAAAAGCAAGGCAGCAGCTTAAACTGACGCTTTCCCAGCGAGGAAGCCAACCCTCCAGGCGAGGAAGGGGCGCTTCCTTTGTGCAGTGAATCTGAGTTACAATCTCTTCTGCCCATCAGATGTAGGAGGCTGTCTCTGAACAGAAGTGATGCCCTGTTTGTAAGTACACCTCTTGCTTCAGGGAATCATTCTGGCTGCCAGAAAACAACTGCAAGGAGAAAATGAAGGTGGTACCTGGGCTGCCTTTGTCCGATCCTCCTGTCTTTGGACTGACCGGCTGTGGTTCAGAGAACTCTGCCTCCAGCGCTCTAGGCACAGCTGTGCTCAGCTGGTGGGATGCCCCCCCCGCCGCCCCCAACTGCTGGGACCCCCCAAAACTGCTTTGACCTTGGGGATTCCTGTCCCCGAGGCAGGTTTCCCACTGGCTCACAGAGGCTGCTCTCTGCTGCACCAAACTAGCTTGGGAAATGAGCACAGGGTCCAGGACACTAAATCAGACGTCTTTCCAACAGCTTGAGGGCCAGACCTCAGCAGCACCATACCTCATGCTGCAGCATGGGAGGTGAATTGGGTGGCTTGCCATGGGTACTCAAGGTACTGCAGGGAAAGTTCAATGCCTGCAAATGGCACTTGCAACAGCCTCAAGTATTTCCTATAGAGCTCTATCCAATGCCTCATAGGCAGCAGCCTTCAGCCAAGTGGGGAAGCGATGTTAGGAAGCTCCCCTGCCACCCTGGGGGAATGCTCTGTCCTGCATGGCTCCCGCTCGCCCTGCCTGACACAGCTCCCCGGCTTTGTGCTGGCTCACGCTGCAGGCCCTAGCTCTTGCACGGAAAACAAGAAGCACTCGGGACTTCTGAGGTCCAGGTCCTTTTTGCCAGCGTAAAAAAGGTACTGGCTTGCCTGGAGAGCCAGAACAAGGCACCCTTTGTCTCAGGGTTGAATCCACAAAACAAAGCGCATGTCTTCTCTTTTCCTCTTCTTTTCATTAAGGGAAAAATGTATCCATAAGTTATAGTGACAGGACATCCAAATAAACTCTCCCCAATCCAAAGAGCCCTAAATTTGCAAAGGCAAGGACTCAAAAGCTAAGAGATGCCAGAACTGAGACTGCCTGCTCCACACCAGAAGCAGCGGGCGATTGAAATAGAGGACACATGTCCTGCCCCTCTCACGGAGGGCGGACTGCATTCTCTGGCCACGTTGCACTGCCATAAAGTACCTGGAGAGAACAAATGGAAATATTTTCTTCAGTGGCAGGGGAGTGACAGGGAGAGGCGAAGCCAAGCAGCTCCGAGCCAGGGAGCTCTAGCCTGGCTGCAGTTCTTCCTGCACCCCAACCTCTGTCCCAGCGTGGGTCCCAGCGGAGAAAAAAAATCAATGTTCCAGTTTTACACCAGTTCAACTCCCATTATCTGAAAAGTAGGAAGCCCTTAGCCTTAAAAGTCAAGATGATTTTTCTTTTTAAGGAAGGAAGGAAGGAAAAGAGGAAAGAGAAAGTAATAAAGGACTCTCTACCAATAATCCATTACATGGAGGCATTTCACAGGCGTCGGATTGCATAAAACCCAGCAACAAAGCAATGGTTTTGGCCTTTCCTGAACAGATATAGCAGAAGATGCTTTTTATCAGCACCAAAATGTCAAGCTAAATTTTTTGGAACTTGCACTCGGATATATTTCTGCATTGTGAATGTAGTCATAACAGCTTGGGCTGTCAACTACTCGGCCCCTATACTAATTCTGAAACTAAATATCCGTGCTTACAAACAAACCAAAAAATATTCTGGCAGCCCAGACTCACACAGCTATATAGAGTGCACACCCTTTATTAATCTAGGCTGCCTCCCAATAGTCAACTGCTTCATTAAAAAGGCACCTTGTTTGGAAACTGAGGCAAACTCCAGGATCTATATGTGTAACAAAGGAAAGGTTTTGTTTTGAAGTTTCATTTGCTCCGTGGTTACAGTCATTTGGTTTATCACAGGGTGTGATTTATCAGAAAAATACAAATGGCAAATAGAAATTAAAAATCCAGTGACCTTTCCCTGCAAAGAACAGCAGTTTCACAATGCATTCATGATTAGAAAAAGAACATCAAATGACCCACATGCTGGTAGCTGAGCAACTGCAAAGCTGACTCTGCAATCTACAAAATCATGGGATTTTTTGGATTTTTTTCTTTAAAAAACAAGCAATCGGTGTTCATGTTCCCAGGTGGAAAAAGTGTCTGAGGACCTTATTTACAGACTTGGGAGGACAGGCTAATCCCTTGTCCTTGCAGCCAGTTTTAGGCACTTTCAGGTTTTTCTTGGCAAATACTCAAATGCAACATTGATGTCTTGCTCAGGGTAGCTTTAGTCAACACGATTTCTGTTAAACTCACCTGCAGTGTGAATCAGGCAATTGTTTGGCCTTATTGCTACCAAACAGTTATTTTAAAGAGTAATCCTTACGGTTAACGAAATGACAGCGGAGGCCTTGGCTTAGATATGCACCAGGAAGAGAGCATTTTCTTAGAAAAGCATAGTTCTCAGTAAATGATAAACCACAGAGCTACTGCTGTGCACATTAAACCACAAAGCTATATTTATATAGAATTAAGGGTCTTAAATCCCACCTCCACCCCCACCCTCAAGCTTCTGCCATCCAAAGGCATGGATTTTCAGATGCACATCTAGCACTTTGACTCCCAACACAACCTCCTGACCCACCCTATTAGGCATCCACATTACAGCCGTAGGGAATACAAACTCTTTTTCCATATGACTGTTTAATTTAAGGCACCTGAAATGTCTCCACCACTTATTATTATTGATCCTCTGGGTTACAGTGGTGCCGAGAGGCCCTAGAGTGCCAGCTTCATAGCAAAGTAAGAGTCCCTCCCTCACAGAGCTGCAGTCCAAAGCGACCGCAGAGACACCAGGAGTCAGAGGAAGCAAGTGCTCTGATCCCAAACATACAGGAGGAAATAAATCAGTCTCCAAAACAAGCAAGCATCCCGATCCAGAAACTCACTTGGAAGATGCCCACGCTTAGCCCTTTGTGGAGACCTGTGGAATTAGTGAACCCCACCAGCTCTGGCTCGCCTGGGCTACGTGCTATGGCCCAGCCTCAGCCGGTGCTGCCACCAGTGTTGCTGGGTTGGCAGGGACACCTCAGGTTCACTTGATTTTTCCAGCGGAGAAGCATGAACAGTCTTCACAGTGTGCTGGTATCCTAAGTTGGGTCCATGTGAGCTGTGCGGTTACAAAAAGTATTTGGCAAAGCAGCTTCTGTCCTGGGGGGAGAGGACGGCAGGGCTCGTGAAACGGGACAGCAAAACAACCCGTGGAGATATTTTTCTACAGTTAATGCAACAGATCACCAGTAACGTTACTTTTGTGGGCTTTTTTCCACTATTTCAGATACACAAGAAGAAATAGGAATTCATAGCGCTGCACCTGCACATTAGAACCCAACTCTGAGCTCCAGAGACACAGATCATCCTTAGGAGAAAGAGACTTGTGGGGCACATCATGCACTCCACCAGGCTCACCGTGTCCGTCCCCTTCCCAAGGAAACCAGGGGGAGGAAGAAAAGGGCACACAGGCCTTGTCGCAGCCCAGCCTTCAGCCATCACTGAGGCATCCACTTGATGGTGGGAGTCAGAAAGTACAGGGACTCACCTGAGGCTCCATTAGCATATTGCAGCATTTTACAAGCCACATGGAGCTTTCCAGGTGATTTGAAAGCCTTATATTCAGTCTAGGTTTAATCCTGCTGTTTTGTAGGAAAGATAGCACCTTTCAGTGCTGTGTTTATCGGCAGGGCTTCTCAGGAGCCAAGGGGCTGTGCGTTACCATGAACAAGCCCCTGTCCCAATCCAAGCATGCAAGGACTTTGTTCTCCAGATGGCAAAGGGAAGTCTAACAAGCTCTGTCTGGCAGAAGAGGCTCCAGGTGACCACAGGGAGACAGTTTCTGCCCTTCACTGTCAGGTGAGCATCAGGATTCAGCAATAAATCCAGAAGAACTGAAGGCTGCCTCAATACTTCAACAGTAAAAATCAAGATGCTTTTCACAGGGTAAGGTGGCCATTGGATGTCCCAAAGCCTGAGAGCAATTGCTGACATCTCCCCTAGAGATGCATTTGCAATTTGGGGCAGTTATTTGGTGTGAAAAGGCAACTACCCACAACATATTATCATAGAATCATAGAATCATAGAATGGTATGAGTTGGAAGGGACCCCAAGGATCACAGAGCTCCAACCCCGCTGCCACAGGCAGGGCCACCAACCTCAGGCCTGGATCTACACTAGGTTGGCCAGGGCCCCATCCAACCTGGCCTTGAACACTTCCAGGGACGGGGCATCCACTACCTCTCTGGGCAGCCTGTTCCAGCACCTCACCACTCTTTCTGTAAAAAACTTCCCCCTAATATCTAATCTAAACCTTCCTTCCTTTAGTTTTAATCCATTCCCCCTTGTCCTGTCATTGTCTACAGAGTAATGCAGGACATCCACATATCAGTGGGATAGGGCCTGTGAAAAGCATCGAGTAATAGAAAGATCCATTTCCCAACTCCCCAAGCCCTCAAGAGAGCTAGCAGAGCTGTAATCACAGAGGACAGAAACTGAAGTGCGGTTCTAGGCAGGACAGGGGCCATGGCGGGATGTGCCAGCTCAGCCTGGCAGGGCCTGCACAGCCCTGAGAAGCTCTGCTGTTGTTTGTGCCACAGTCTATCTAGGCTCTGGGCATTAATGAACTCAGTCGTTACTCATTGCTACCCATTGTAGGCTTGAGTCGGGCAAAGATTTCACGCGCCCCCTCTCTGACCCTGTAAGGCTGACAGGTCTGGGAGGAAAATGGAAAGACTCCAGCAACGCCTAGGAAAAACCCAAAACCTCACTTTTCCATATCAAACAGGATTATTTTGTATCTGTAAAGATACTCAATCCCACAGAGACTCCTACATCAAGTTCACTCACTTCACAAAGCAGTAAGAAGTTTCCTCTTCTGAAGCCAGTTGATCTGGCAGGGCACCTGTTACCAAGGAGAGTCAGAGCACGCCGGGCTGGGCTGAAGGTACAATCGATTGTTTGACCAAGGTTGACCAAGCCAAAACACTGCACACATGCCATTTCCAGGCTGCTGAGGAAAGAGGCAAACGTGGGTTAAATGTACTCGAACGACCCAGTGTGGAAATACAAATATCATTCCGGTACCAAAGAATTCTGTATTGACAACGTATTCACTGGCGGGAGGAGAGGAACATTTCTGTCACATCTCGAAGGCAAGTGGGAAAGCAGCATTATGCTGGAAATATAAATACTGATTCAATAACCCTTACAGTATCTAAAGGGGCTTCTGTTTGGGGATAATTAACTCACTTTCCCTCCAGGCACTGCCTTATGTAAGTGCTTTGGATAAGAAGGAAAACAATGACTGCAATAGTCACTGCGCTCTGCAAGCTCATATGCCCTGTAACTTCCTAATGGGAGACACTTTGGACAAGTTTCATTCCCTGATCTGCACATGCAGCTCCCACTGGAATCAGCGAGAGCCCCATTTATGCTTCTCCAGGAATTTCACCCATAGTGTTTAACGACACAGAGTATGAAACAAATCCTTCTTACTGGGTGACTGGAAAAATGCCCGGAGTATTTTTAGACGGCAACCTGGAGGACACTGCAGATCTCTGGGTTTACCATGGCTCAGCTCTAATTTATGAAGCAAGAGTCTGGCGAGAAGAACAAAAGCACGTGGACACAGCTATTGCACATCTCATGATCAGTTTTTAAATGGAAAAATGGATGAGATACCTGAGCTCGGAACAAAACTGTTCCAGTCAAAGGAATACATAAACTGAGCGGGTCTTGAAATGTTTCATGGCAGTAAGGTAACATGAAGGTAATACTCTTAAACACTACATCACTCTATATTACACAGTGATTATCATAAGGAAAATCCTGATCTATTTTGCTTTGCGAGTTTACTGAGCAAGAGACCCTTGTTTCATTTATTCAAAACAAAAGGGGAAAACCCCACCAAATGGACCAGCAATTAAGAGGTGGGGAGATGATGAACAAAATCTCCCACTCATGGACCCAAAATCGTGTGTTGGATACGGCACAGCACGGGAGCAGTCTCGGATGAGGGACCAACCAGTTCGTGCTTGCCACTCGGATTAGCCGGCACCTAAGAGGAAAAGTTTAATTGCTGCATAAAATTAAGGAGGGGGTTCTAGTTTATGTCTCTAGACAAGCTGATGATATCCTCTTGGCATTTCTATAACCTCAGAAACTTGCAGATACAAATTTAAAAGAGTGGCTTAGATCTGTGGAAAGTTTAAAACATAAGTGCCTGGGGAAGCGAGGAATCCCTTTTTGAAAGGAAAGGGATTAGGCAGAAGAAACATGAAGAACTGTAAAAAGGAAAATATCAATGGAAGTATAGCAAAAGCTTTCCTGATGAGATCAGTTTAGCTATAGAAGAAGTAAAAACAGTATCACTGGATGAACAGAAAACTTTACTAGGCTGTCACAGATGTCTCACATCCTCGCTCGCAACCTTTCCTGCTTGGAGCTTCCTTGGGTAGGCACCAGGGAGCAAAGAACTGGTTCCCAAACGCTTCTATTAGCAAAAGAGTTAAAGTGTTAAGACAGCAGAAAAAAACTTTTCAGTCTTGAAAGAGGCGAGCTGAAGAAAATCCACAACACAACATGCCTTTTCAGCAAACCGTACCAGTTCTGCGCAGAGCGGAGGAGGTAATTTTACCTCTTTGTTCAGGTACTAACAGATGGGAAAGCTGGGAGGAGAAAAGCTACCCAGCTGTCTCTGGAAATTTTAGTGGCATCAACAAATGTTTGGTTTGATTCCCCCCCTGATATCCCCGACTCCAATAATCCTTCCTTTACCGCGCCACTGGAGGTTCAAAGAAAATTATACCTCCTTGCAACTGCAGCAATCGAAAGGACCTTATTTGGATTCCTCCCCCCAGCTCCACTTTGCGCTGAGAATACATGGCTTCAAGAGCATTCACGAAGGGATTTTTTTTTTCCTCCTCTGGCTTAAACAGTGAATGGCAGAGCTCCGAGTCTGAATAAACAGTGTGGGTGGTGACTGCTCTGTGAGGCCCATGTAAAGGATGCAATCATTTTCTGACTCTGTTCAGCATTAAATCATGTGAAACTAGCTTGATTGCCACACATAACATTGACTCTGTTACAGACTATAACGTACCGTGTATCCTTCCCTAACTTTGCAGGGGAAAAAAAATAACAATTAATTCTCCTAGCTTCAAGTGTTTAATTGTGTATAAAGTTCATTGACCTCACTAGTTGCTGTCAGATGATCTTGCTAAGGCCTGTGAAAAACATCCCAGGAATGCAGTGATGTGGGCAGAAACAAAGTGAGTTCATGCCACAAAATGCTTTAAATGGAACAAAATCAGCAACCATCCGGAGAGCCTGCACTGAAAACAGGACTTTGGAATAATCGCTGGTTTAACCTCACCTAAGCACGGCTAGTCCTTGCAAGGGGGCTACTATAAATCATAGACTTTTAAAAAAAAAAAAAGAAATCCTTTAGGGATCCTGCATGTGACTACATGAAGTAACTTTGTTTACTGGGAAATCTCTGCAGCTGACTGGGAGTCAATGTTTTGGAATGACTGGAGAAACTGGGACACGTAGGAGATAAGCTGGGAAGAAGGGAACCAACCTGGTTTTATGCCCTGTCCTGTTCCCATTAAGGGCGACCACTGACTTTTGTCAGTGTGCAACTCGGTTTCTTCCCCAACAAAAAGGGGACCACTCACCTACATGGAGACACAGGATGCTTTTCTCCAGGCAGGGAAGCCACCGTTAACGGGAGGAATTATCACATATTTGACACGTACGTAGTACTTGTGCTGCATCATTTTTAACATCTCCCTGAAAGGCAGCTTCGGAGCTGTGTTACAGGGGGTCTTTCCCTGAGTGACCCCAAAGACATGCGTTGTGCTGCCCACTTCATACGCCACTACTGAATGGATAAAATCAGCGTGAATACTGCCGGTAGTGCCCATTAAAATGCACACTGCTTTTCTTATGTACCTTTCACAACTGATGTATGCCATTTCGGAGGGATGTCTCAGCCCAATTTTCTGGGGAAGCGGCGCACGAACCACTGATCAGATGGCAGCTTTCATTAAGCCCTAAATCTTAGCACAAGTTGAAAGCACATCTGCCAAATCTGTCAGACTGTGAGGCCTCTGAGACAAGAGAGGAGGACCGCCTGTAGGCACGGACAGCATTTTGACCATGCTGCCTCTGGCCTGAGGGCAGTGCAATCGGATGATCCTTGTATCTCACCGGCACTGAAAGCTCTGCCATAGAGCTCACCCTGCTCCTGTTGTTTTAGTGGGTGCCTCTAGCAGAGCCTGACCATGTCCGTGAAGCGTGACCAGGCAAGCATCACCCCAGGGCACTTACTCCTAGGCATTTATTTCCCATCCCCTCCTTGCATTCTCGTCTCTGAAGGCTGTTGCACATGACAAGGGAACTGTCTACTTGTAGACAGTAACAAGGTGACTGAAAAGCCAGTGTGAAGTGATGACCTAGGAAATGCTTTTTCATCCCATCCCGTATGTTGCCTGACAGCAGCTCTCAGTTTGCTGGGGGGCAGTGTTGTCCAAATCCTTTCCAATATACTTCTGATATTTTTTATTTCTGATGGTGGCTACAGCAGATAAGCTCCCGAGCAAATAATTCTGGTGAGACCATTTTCCATTTGGTTATTTGGTTCATTTTGGTGATCATAACAGGCTTGGATTATAACTTCTACCATCTGGAATTTAATCTTCTTCACAGACAGATAAAACTAGATAATAGCCATATTAAATTGTGGATTATTATTTCTCTTGGTATTAAGTTTTAAAGTCTTACCCCAGAAGGGTACAGGATTAACACAACCTATACTATTAAATGCATTGGAAAAGATGTAGTTCATAATTTCTCATATCTATTTTATCTACTCATTACCAATGATAATAGTGGCCTTAATCTTCTAAGAAAATACTCCAATCAAACTCTGTAACCAAAACAAAATGTATGTAGGAGAAGGGGGCTTAATTTTTGCTTTCTGTTGCCCAGTTGTGAGTGCTTGGGTGAGAGGGGAGGGGGGCGGAGGAGGAAGGAAAAACAAAAAGTGTGATGCAACTTCATGTTTATGGGAAAAATACTCGGAGGACAAGATATCTATGAAATCAATGGGTTCCAGACCTCAGCCAGCATTTCATGCTTTTCACAGATGGTGACATATTGGAATGTTTTCCCAAACAGCAAGAAGTCAAAATGGTGTTTCTGCAGCTGCAAATAGGTAAGGGAACTCTAACCCAGTTCCTCAAAAAGCTAGAAAATATCAAGCAATTTTAAGGTCCTTCTAAAAGAAAACCCTAATAAACACAAAATGACATACCACCATCCTTCTGGATCGTATCTTTGCTGATAATAGAGCAAAACACCTAAGCAGTAATAATAAGAAATAGGCTTCTGAGCAACACCCACACATTTAAAGGTACTGCGAAGACTTGGGTTCAGTTCAATCATTTCCAAAGTTCAAGATAAATAACCTTTAACAAAGGATTTAATGTAAGTGCAACCCTATTTCATTACCAGAAAATTATGCTCCACCAGAATAAACTGAGAGAGGATTCATGGGGTATGCAGCTTGTCAAGAACGGAGAAGACATGAAGCTTGTCTCAGGGGAAGTACACATGTGCATGTACCACACACTCTGCGATACCTGGGCACTAAGGCTTCCTCCTACTTGAAAATGCCATTCCCTTTTGTGAGGACCCAAAAAATACTCGTATTGCAAGGACAGATGGTGAAAACCAAATAAACCCGGGAAGCTCTATGCATATCCATTCAGAAATTCTTGCCACATTGCTCCCTTTCTTCGATTTTATTTCAGGAAACCTAAAGGATTCTGAAAGCAGGAGTTTTATGTGAAAAAAAATCATGTACTTCAGTCACCTTTGAGACTGAATAGCACCTTGAATCCTATCCACCCATCTCCTGCCTGCTGCTCAAACCCAAAATGATCTTAGCAGCCCACTAAAGCTAAAACATCCTCGGACTAGCAACCCTTGCTTTGTACTGCCTGAATGCTGACTTTCTGGGCTGTACGAAGCAGGGGGTTGTTATATCTAATAGTTCCTGACACAACGGACAGCAAAAGCATGTTGAAATTTGAATTAAGATGACAAGTATTATCTATATGTACACGAATAAAGACTTTTATTTATACAAGGTTAGTATCCTCAGATAGTATTGAGCTAGAACATTGTTTGGATACTGTTGCAACAGCATAATCCTGGCATTCCCATGGGATATGGCATGTGTTTCTATCCCTGGTGATTTATGAGCTATTGGACCTTAAAACTCTTGCTGCTTCTCTCCTCTAGCAACGTTTTGCTGGCACGGCTCCAGCTCTGAATATAGCCAGTCCATAGCCTTTCTAAAAAATATTCGGTGCCTGTCATTTTTGAGGTGAGGGTCCTCACAACCCACTCTGCAAGGACAACTGCTGGGCTTGTAAGGCCTGGTACAACCCCACCAGGTTCAGCAGCCCCGCCGTCCTGATTTTACACCCCTTTGGTATCTTATCCACCAACCCACGTCAATATATCTTCAAGAAACACCAAGAAATTTAAAAACAAACAAACAATTTGACCCCACACACCCATTAAGATAACAATGTGAGATGAACATTGAAATGAAGGGAAACACCGCTGTCACTTCCAGGGGTGAGGATTAACGGACTCCAGCCTCATCAGATAAGGTTCTGGATTTTCTTGTCTAGCACTCTTGTTTTAATCCATTTTCCAGTTCTATATGAAATGAATTATAGCTAGATCTGCATAGCGTTTAAGGACATAAATCTATCCTACAGTGTATTTGAATTTAAAATATACACAGCCTAATATCTTTCATGCCTGAAAAAAAATGGAAGCGAAATCTCAGGGGGAACAAAGCAATTACCTATTTCAGTCAACGTGTGAAGATTAGTCAAATAAATGGGCTAACAGGCCCACCAGCTGGAAAAATTAAACTGAAAGCCTGCTTCTGAATATATGCATTATATCACCCTTAGCCAGAATGGCTTTAATTATTCTTAAATATAGCAGTGGAATGAGAAGTAGGAAAATCTTACAGCCCTTTTCTCCCACAATGGAGAAAGAGATGAAAAAATACCATTGTTACAATTTTTGTTGCCGTTAGATAGATGGGTGGCCTTCCAGGTCACAGTAATCCTTGTTGGCTTTTTACATCATCTGTTTTGCCTGAGGATCTAAAGGTTGGGGGTTTTTTTAAGTGCTTGAGAATTCTGTCACTCATCCGTCATCTGCTGGGTATGGAAATGGCATCGGGCCCGTTTTGCAGGCGGGGATAAACACCACTGTGTCAGTGACAAAGCAAGGCCGCCGGCTGAGCCCTCCCTGTCAGTGCCCTCCTTGGACTATCGGGCCATTCAGAGAAGTCAAGAAATGCAGGGTGGGCTACATTTTACCTAACTTGAGTGGTCTTAAAACTGCAAGTCTAGACTAAGATAATCATGTAGATTTTATTTTTTTTTTTCCCTGGGTGAATCATCTTGCTTCGCCCTACCTATTTTAGGATAAGATGAATCACCTCCTGAAAGCATCTGTCTGCTGGATGCCTAATTTTTAGACATCTCAAATCCATCCTATGGAGAAAAGCACAATCACCTCTACCTACTAAAGAGTTACTAAACTCTATAACGAATCTATCTAAGGCTAGTAATGTATGTGTTTTATCTAGTAACCTTTGATGGTAATTACAAAAATACTGAGTTATTAATTTTCATAATCTCAACAGTTTCTCCTGACAGAAAACAAAACAAAACAACAAAAAAAAAAGAAGAGCCACTATATTTAAACAGAAAATGCTTGAAGAAACCATTACTTTGTGAACTGAAATTAAGTCCCTCGATCAAGACTGAGGAAGGGAAAACAAACACATCACCAAACTTCGCAGCAAACGTGCCTTTTTCTCTAGTTCTTTTCTTTAAGTATTTTTTAAAAGGGGCTGAATTTACATTTGTGCTTTCCTTGCAGTCATCTGCTAGATGGTTTCTTTCTTGAATGTGTACTGTTGCAAGACCTAATTTTCCCTGAAGCAACCAAGGGGAGCTCCTGGGTCAACCCCACTTCGATGCTACAGCTGGATGCAAATCTCTCCTGCCTGTATAAACTCGTGTCTGTTGTTCACTCTACTCTTGGCGTCCGGTCCCAAAGAAGATGGTGGAGTTCAGTACAGATCTAGCTGTAGGAATTAATTGCTTTAGGATGACAGAAATGACAGAGTTTCCCCTGTGGGGAAAACTCCCCAGTGAATTCCCACGAGAGCCAAACCTCTTCCAAACCATCAGATTAAAAATAACACATTGGGTTTTGGAAAAAATTTAATTCTGGGGTGTTTGTGTAGCCTCTGTTTTTGACCCTTTAAGGATGCACTTGTGTTGGGTTTTCAGAGGACTTCTCTGCAACCAAGAAACTTCTCTGCAACCAGCTCCAGAAGCGGCGGCCTTAAGAACATCAGTCAGGGTGAGACGGCCCCGCAGGACTTGGCAACGCTGCCAATGTACGTGGCAGCCCAAAGAGGGCTGAAACCCCAGAGGCTCAGCTGAGCAGAACTACAGACAGATAAAAAGCATCTCTACTCCCACAGTAACAAGTGCCTTAGAGATACCAAAAAGCACTTATAACAGCAGATAGACTACCTCAAATTCAAACTGATGAGTCTCTATTTCATGACTGATTTCACTCCTATGGGTAATTCCCAGGGTACAAATTTCTCCCTGTTTCATGCCAAACTGCTAGCAACAGGTTTTAGGGAGGTTCTGCAGAGCTTGGGGGGTTTTCTTCAAGTGTTTTAAAGCCGACATGATGAAAAACACGGTGACTAAAACTGAAAGCCTGGGCATTCTGCACCGTAAGTTACTGCTTTGCCATGGAAAAGTTCAGAGGCTGAGTTAGCAACCGGGAAATTATGATCTCCTGCCCATCATGTTGCAAGTATTTAACATGCTCCCACTACTGCACCATTAGTTCTTTGATTTCATAGGCAGAAGGAAGAGAGGTGTTTATGGTTTTAGTTTTGCTGGGTTTTTTTTTTCTAAAACCTGTTTCTCTGTAAAATACCTTTTAAAATGTCTCAGCAGAAATGGACTTAGTGGATGCGCAGAGATCACAGAAGGACTTCTCTCCTGGCCCCAAAGTGCAGTTTCCCTGCTTTAAGCAGTCAGCTATTAACATTGTTCAGTTGCAAAGGAAACTTCTGAATGTGACCTGAGGTGACGCTAATATTCTTGAGCCTACCAGCGTACCAGCAGAAAAAGATCAAAGCTCTGGGAACATCTCCCATCGAGCTATAGGGACAATTTAAATGATAACGGCATCAAATTATTGCATTACTGATAATATCGATGGAACAAGTCCCTGCCCGGGCGTAAGGGCAGAGCCAGGGGTTATGGGTGAGCCTGAAAATAGCTGTACTTCTTTCCACCAACCTCTAACCTTCCCATATCTTCTCTATGCAAACAGCTGACAGAAAGGCTCTTGAGTCTTCTTCTACTTAAGCACTGAAATCTAGGAGAGGGATTATATTACATTTTACCTTACTATGAACCAATTCCTTCTCAGCATGTCCATTCCCATGCCAGGTTTGTGAACTGTGCCACTACCGTTAGAAAAGCTGTCAGTAAGTCTAACTCGCTGCTAAGGAAGCTCTTCATCTAAATAAAAGGAGAGGGCTATAAACTCCAAAATATTGTAATTCAAGTTCTACAAAGAGATATATGTAAGTAAAAAGTGAATAAAGGGTGGTAAAACTGAAGGCACTTTCCCTATTCTGGGTGACAGGATTATTTGGGATTAACTTCTGTATTGGATGGATGACTCTGCATACACTGTGGGTAAGAAGGAAATAATACACATTTTTGTGGCTACAAACACCGAACCAAAAAACTAAACTGTCTGGCTTTATATTGCTAAAACATAGAGTTGGGGAAACACTGCTGAAGTTTTGTTGCTCTAAGACCATGGAACTAATCTTATCTCTTTCTCAGATTCTTTATCTCAGACTTTATCTTTCCTTTCTACTTTTTCCCATTTTTCCTTTTCTCCCCCTCCTTCTCTCCCCCTCAGTGTTCAGTTTCATTTTGTCTCAGGTAGAGCAGGGTTGGTTAGCAAGGAAATCCTGATGCAATCGTGATGCTTTCCTGTCACCCTCCATTACTCACCAAGGCTATAAAGCCATAATGAATGATATCACTATTACTAAATAATTTGTGCACAGATTAGATTTCAATAGCCTAATCTTCCCCTTTTGTTTCAGTTTCAAAAAAAAAAACATTTCCTTTTTCATTACAGCACATGGAGGGCACAAGAACATCTACAGCTGATCTCTGGACATGCTTTTTTTTGTTTTTTCCCTGGTCAGGCTGCAGCGGTGGCACCCCTTAAGGTCACCCTGGCTGCACAGGGTGCTCATGGAGTACACCAGTGAGGCAGCCCACCCTCCCACACCCCCATCAGCACTGACCCCTTTGGTGGGACACTGGCTGTTGAGGTGGGCTGCTGCTTCCTGAAGGTCCTTGAGATGATGGATTGCATCCTTCTGTCTCCCTGCACCCCCGAGGGGAGTGGGAACCACGGCTTTGCTGCCCAGCAGTGTGCGGCTGTGCTCAACAGGATGGCAGTGATGTCCCCACCCCAGGATGCAGACACACAGGGCGGGTTACCAGGTTTCCATGGGGTATCCAGCAAATAACCCAGACTTTAGAGGGAACTATGGTTGGAGAGGATTTTGAAGCTCAATCCTCGGCTTGAAAAAAGCAGGTCCTAACATCTCCTCACCGTTTACCTCCTGTGTACAGCTCCTGCACACTAAGGTCGGCGAGATAAAAGAAACACACATACTGCGTCCACTGCTTCCCCCTTGGCACTCTCCTACGGCTTCCATACTCATTTCCATCTGTGCAAAGTGCATGTAAAACAACTTAACCCCTTGCCAGCCAGACACTGAACTGTGTGATTTGAATGGTTCTGGGTTCCTGGGCCTCCCTGGGTACATAAAAGCCACGTCGGCACTTCAGGAGGCGGCTGAATCGCCGCCTTTGTGTGCTGGGCGCGGGGGAAACGGAGCCTGGCTGTGGGCATGTGCCAGCCCTGCCGGGTAGGAGCTGGCATTGTCCCTAACGAAGCTTCGACAAGTCCACCAAGCACGCTGAGCACATTTGCAACAGCATAGTGCAAATAGGCTGCACATAGTAGAATAAAGGAGCCCACATCTCCTAAAAGCAGGCAAGTCTACGGTCAACACACGCCTCAGAAATGAACTGGGTTTCCTTGCAAAGAACAGAGAGGGCAAAACTTTCGGAGCATCCTTGAGCACTGAGCTTTAGTGCGTCCTCTGCTGCTTTCACCCAGTGCCTAAGGAAAGGCACCACGGCAGGTATGGAGGATGCTAGGCGCTGACAGACATCACCCAGGGTGCTCGAGGGGGATGTGCTAGTCAGGCAGGCGGTTTTGAATGCAGCAGCTCTATGCAAACCAGCCTTCATTTGCTGTGTCTTGTTTCCACTTGTTATCTCCCTGTCACAGGGCAGTGAGCAGCACCGAGCGTACACGACAAGGCAAAACAGACGTGGAGGAACCTTGAGACGCAGTACTAAATTCCAGTATACATCTTGCAAAGAAAAGAACACAGTAACTTGTGGCCTGCTATGTGAAAAGGCATTTCAGGAAAGTTTTTCCAGCTACAGTGGGATTCATATAGCCATGTATTTACAGTAAAGACACCAGGGAGATAATCTATGTACATATACTTCCAAAGTACGTTTGGACAAGAACTGGAATTTTCCTCTGCAAGTAGCATAACAACTAAATATTTAAATGGTTAGAAGGCCAAACAATTGCAAACAAGTCAGTAACAACCATATTTCTCTCAGTTGCTGGTATCGCCTGCTAAGGACAGCTGCAAAACAGGGCCTGTGTAAGCCCAAAATTATCCCTTAAAACTCACTTAAAACACATTGAATAAACATCTATAGGGAGTGGAAATATGTATCCTGCTCTGAGAAAACCTACAGAAACAAGGCCAGTGCTTTAGAGAGCTCACCATTTTGTCATGTACCCATCACCAAACACGTCTCCGATAAATTGTTATGCAAGCTGATGGAGTTTGGACTAATTAAATAGTCTTATGCCAGAGACAGACTCATAGAAGAGCCTTATATGGGTACACAGCATCTAAGCAAACTCACCAAGTTTTTTGCCTGCTCGACTGATGCCACACCCTGCAGACAATTTGTGATTGCTGGTGCCTTAATGAGCCCAAGCTTTGCAAGTGAGACAGCTGATTAGAAAAACATAGCAATGTTTTGCAGGGAAAGGCTGCTGTCCTATCTCCATCCCTTCCCCCCTTCCCCTCCGGTGAGGGAGGGAGATGGGCAGAGGGGGCATGGGGAAGGACATCACGTGAAGGAAGAAGCAAGGCACTACAGATGTCCTGCCAGGACAACACCACAGTGTTCCTGCTACATCCCAGCAGAGAGGAACACAGGCATGAGTGCAAACAGGGCTTGTGTGCGCTCAATGGAGTTGGTTTTGTATACAAAGAGGATTTCAGCTGCTGTGAGGCAGATGGAAGGCGCTTTTGGCCACGCTGAAATGTCTGGTAGTGCCTGCATTCAGAAGCACGCGTGGGGCAAGGACAAAATACACTGCTGTGCAACGTACGTTGTCTGATAAAAAATTAATTCAGCACAGAGCTATTGGAACTACAGGAAAACAAGGAGGAGTGGATGGCTTATGCTGCTGCTCTGCTCTTTGCTTTCTCCTAGAAGGAAGAGCTGCTCCCACTGCTGCTCGTGAACACAGGCGGCTCAAAGGAAGGTGAAGGCACAGCAAGTGTCAGAGGGCAGCACCAACCATGAGAAACTTACTTTTCAGTGCAAAAGAGGATGAACAGGGAGCAGCTATAAACCAGGAGCCTTCACCATCGGCAGGGCACTGCTCACCTCCTTCAGTCACCAGGAGCAGCTCAATTCTCTGGACTGGGGGAGACATGGGCCCCTCTGGCCAGTGACTACAGCTCACTCTCCCTCAGCCCTCCTCTCCCCCAGGAGCCACGCTGCTTCTGCACAGCTTTCCGCATGGCATGGAGACAGGTGAGCCAAATAGGAGTCCCACTTTCAGAAAGTTTTGAGAAACTCTTTACTAGACCAGCTAAGTTCATCCTAGTAGGGTGATTGCATCACTTAAATATCTGGTTTGCTAAACTCTTTAATTGGGCAAGTGGTTTTCTATTGAAATTTGCAGGTCTCCTTGGATCACTTACCTTCCAGTACCCCACGCCTGTTAAAAATCTTTCTCTCAGCCCAGTTTTGTATGGTGCTAATGTCAATCCACATCAAAGTCCACAGGAATTCTACACATGTGAATCCAAGTTTAAGCAAGAAAAAAAAAAGGCTCAGATTTTTATTACGTGAATTTTATTGGAACATTCCCTTCATGTCCCTACATACAGAAGAGCGTCTGGATTCAGTTACAGCTGCATTTACTCCCACACATCTGCTCCCTTATTGTTATAGTTACCTTTTCTCGGGGGATTTAAGAAACTACACCCCCCCCCCAAAAAAAAAAAAAAAAGCCTTTCACCTTTAGGTCCATGACAAAGATCAAAAAGCCTTTGGCATTCCCATACCATGACATGAATTATGCTTTGAGGCTGTTTAAAAATTGCTTTTCTAACTCAAACGCTGCTGTCGGACTGCTGCCTTCCAGCACTGGCATGCAGAAAGGCCGGTGCCCTGACCCTCTGCGTAGGTGCACAGCTTTTGTTTGTAACACGCAACCTGTCTGTGAGTGGCATTTCACTGGAAGGGAAGGTATAGCGAATCTTCCTAGCAACAAACATAGAAACAGAAAAATAAACTTTGGATGCGCCAGGTTTGACTGATTACACAAGCTGCTGGGCTGGCTGCATGATGGAAAGCAGCAGGACAGCCCCACACAGGGCTGAGTCCACCAATGGAGGATGTCAGCAGGATTAAAGGTACCCAGAGCATTGAAACATAAGGTCCCGATTGTGTCAAAAATCTTATTTTAATATAGTAATACAGCATGAGGCGAGATGCTTCCCTACTTCCCAGTTACGCCTAGGTGCAGAGCCTCCATGAGGATTTCAAGACCGGATCTTACTGTGTCCTCACTGCAAAGATGAGTCCTGCTCCGGCTGCTTCTGGTTTATTTCAGTGCTAACGAGGGTGGGCACTAAATGCATATGTTGATGAACCTCAAGACGGGAAGGCAGCCGAGGATGCCAGGGCCGTCAGGGATGAAGCACTGCAGCAGCACACCCAAACATACACACTGAGCTCCTGCAGCAGCTACAACCAACGTGAATCAAAAAAAAAAATCCATTTCAGATTGCTCCTGTGAGCTGGGTAAGGCCAGCTAGTGTGTATCTGGGGTTGGTGTTTGGACTGATTCAAAGACACCAGCTGCACTTTCTATGCAGGAAAACATGAGCTAGGCCCCAGCAGCAGGCGTTTTCCAGGGAGACCGTTCAAAATCACTTTGTTTTAAGTACAGATGGTCATGATTTAGAAGAACCAAACAGGGGGGGTATCAAGAAACATGCATGGCAGGGATAAAGGTTAAGCCAAGAGGAGGTATAGCTTATCAGAACTACCTCCCAGCCACCCCACTGGTGAGCTAACATTACTGGGACCTGGAATGACGCAGGCAGACGCGTGCAGGCTGCAAGGCTGCCTTTGCCCTGGCCAACGTGCTGACTGCCCTGGGAAGATGCTAGTTAGTCTCGATGGCAACGTGCACACTATCCTCCCAACCATACAGTAGCAGTCCTATCTGAGACCTGTAAGTAAGGAGAAATGGCATATTCCTCAGCTTGTAAATTAATTTAATTCCTGGAGTGCACTTACAGAGTAATGCCTGAGGCTTACGAAGGCAAACTGGAGCTAGAGACAGCACATTAGTCTCTGGAGAGACATACCAGCTGTTTCACATCCTGATGGGGGGGGTAGGCTGGAAAACAGTTGTATGCTGTCTGCACCATCCACTTGAAATAAGAAAATTTTCCCCTTACTATTCTATGCTATTTAAAAATTATATACCTGAATAAATATAGAAAATTAGCAATGTCTCAGAGATGCATTAAATCCAGATCCTCTGGTATACCTCTCAGGTGCAATGCTGAAATAGAAACAACAGCCTTCTCCTACAGAGCATCACCAAGAAATAATGATTCTCTCTGATGAAGAAACAGATTAAAAGGGGAAATTAAACTGCGGCTTTAATTTCAATAGCAGTGCACCCAAGTCAGCTCGTAAATAAGCCAATCTCACCATCTAAATTAGGCATCAATAGAGAATTAATGTTGGCCTAAGGAAAAAAATTAAGCTTTAAGAAAAGGAAAGGGTGATGAGAGTTCCCCTTTCAAATATGAATCTATAATCAACCCTCTAAAAAATGAAGATGGTTAGGGGCTGAGAGCAGGCAAATTTAATTTAATAAATACATAAAGGGTTTTAATCTCACTGAAGGGGCAGGGTTGGCCTCAAAGCTGAGATCCAAATGCTCCTAAGCTTTGCAGAGGCCTAAATTTATATCCAGACATTGTGACTAGCCCATATATTTTTAATAAGTTATAGCAAATACTTTACCATACTGAAACACTTCAGATGCAAGGCTCTTCTCTAGATCCCAAACCTTGGTTTCCTTGACAGTAAGTGCGAAGGGTTTCTGTTGTGGGGTCCTCATACATTCTTCCCAGTGAGCGGTGGTTTCACAGAATCACAGAACTGTAGGGGTTGGAAGGGACCTCGAGAGATCATCGGGTCCAACCCCCCTGCCAAAGCAGCTCCCTAGCACATATTGCACAGAGAGGCGTCCAGACGAGTCTTGAATATCTCCAGAGAAGGAGACTCCACCACCCCCCTGGGCAGCCTGTCCCAGGGCTCTGTCACACTCACTGTGTAAAAGTTCTTCCCCATGCTGGTGCGGAACTTCCTGTTCTCCAATTTACAGCCATTGCCCCTTGTCCTGTCTCCACAGACACTGAAAAGGGGTTGGCCAATTCCCCCTGCATCCCATACTTAAGATATTTATTAAGATTAATTAGGTCCCCTCTCAGTCTTCTTTTCTCCAGGCTGACCAGCCCCAGCTCACTCAGCCTTTCCTCATACAGGAGATGTTCCAGGCCCTTAATCATCTTCGTAGCCCTTCTCTGGACTCTCTCAAGGAGATCCCTGTCTTTTTTATACCAGGGAGTCCAGAACTGGACACAATACTCCAGGTGGGGCCTGACCAGGGCAGAGTAGAGGGAGAGGATCACCTCCTTCGACCTGCTGGCCACACTCTTCCTGATGCACCACAGTACTGAGAATATCATGTCTCCAGCTCAGCTTGAATCAGTCAGGTAAGGCACAATGCAGCTGATCGCTTAGAGCACATAATTATAGCATCCCTGAGCTGCTCAGAGGATGCTGGCACTGACAAAGTGGGAAAGGCTAAAAGCATCATATTAAAATGTCATAAAACATTCATTTTGCATGATTAGAGAAACCAGTAATTAGCATTTTTCTTTTAGTGTTTGACTTTTTGTTCCAGCTGCTCTAATCCAGCTTCTTTCTACGTCAATTATTGCCAGGAAAGCTGAATTTGGCATTCTTTTCATGTCCACTTTAAAACCTGCTCTGTAATCTGTCAGCTAAGCAGGTCTCATATGTGGTATTTGAAGATAAGTGAGGGTGGGTTTTTTCCCCATAGTCAAATTATGTTCATAGTAAGCTTCAATTGATAAACACTGAATTGTAGGAATACGTCCATACTCTATTAAACAAATCACATAAATATGTTTCATCTCTGTTGGTCTAGATTTATCTTGCCAAAGCTGAAACTTTGTGTAAAAGGACTGACCCCAGGAGTGCATGCGTCAAGCTGAATTAAGGAAAAGCAAAAAAAAAGGTAGAGCCATATCTGAACTTCCTAAGAATAATAGGATGTTGATTAAATTGTTAGGAAGTTAAATAAACAAGTGATTTTTTAAAAAACTGTCCTTTGAATGCCTCAGACTTTCACTCACCCTAGCTGTAAGGAGAAGAAATAGCCTGTTGCTAGAGGACACGCAGATTTCAGGAGGCAGCACTCAGCCAAAGCCTTCTGAGTGACACTGGGTAAGTCACTGAAGCCTGGGGCATTCTGACGTCTCATTTCCATCAAACTAATTGAGTTGTTGTAGGAGTAAATAAAGAACAGAGCTCTGCAGCAGAGGGGCAAGCTAACATCTGGGTAAGGCAAGCAGCCGTGTTGCACCAGCAAAGAACTGTGCACGGGTGGCAGACCACCCTCTCAGAACTCAAACACCAGCACAATCCTTTCAGGAGCATGGCTAGGAAACCTGGCTCAGGAAACACTGAGAAACAAGCCACTGCAGGGCTCTGGCTGTGCACCATTGCTGCTAGCGGTATCAAGAGAGAAAGACAATACCAGCAAGTATTTCCAAGTCTGGTGGGTGCTTCTGACCACAGGAGGGTCACATGCTACTTGGTGGAGACTCAGGTAGCATTGCCATGTCCATGCCACAGCAGAAAACCACCAACCTGGGGAGTGGAGACCTCCCTCTGTCGCCTCTGAAGGTTCTTCAACTGGGCATCACTTCTAACTGGCCTTAGGAGAGCCATCCGGGCTCACGTTCTACAAATGCTTTGCCACCTCTCACTTCCTTTGGGAGACAACTGCAAACCCTAAAAGCTCTTAACCTACAGGAGAAATATTTCCTTGACACTTCAACCACATTTTTGCTTTTTTCAGTGCCATTCTGCCCTGCCAAGCTCTTGCCATCAATCCTCGTTACACCGGTCCTGCTTACTAAGAGTCAGTCACTCCAGCCACTTGAAAGCCATGCAGCCACACTAGCATGGCACCTCACACCAGCCACTGTCTCCAGCTTCCAACAAGTGCATTATCTCAGGGACAGCCTCACGCTCACATGTGTACATTCATTTTTGGACTGGAACTGGTTTAACCTTCAAGCTGCCCTTGGTGGGTAAGCAGGGCAAGCACAGGATTGTCTGCATCCCCACACTGTGGCCCACAGCCACTTAGAAAAAACACAGGTACCTTTCCTCATACATGTCCTTTTAGCACTCTGCTGCTGTGGTGGTTCAGCCCCAAGCAGTGGCAGAGCACCACACACCTGTCACTCACTCCTGGAGGAGGAACAGACAGAACGCGTTGGGATAAGGGCAGGTTACTGACAAAAGCACCATGAAAGGGGAACAATAACAGCCAATGACACTCACCCCCAGTGATAACACAGAGTACCTTACTGACCGATGATTACAGAGTGCTGCACAACACAAGGATCAACCCAATGCCCTAGCTGCACTCAGACTGCACAGGAAGCATCAAGGAGCACCCCTCCCAAGCAGCCCCTTTTATGGGGAGTGATGTCAGGTGGTGTGGAAACAGCCTGGGCTGACGCAGCTCACCTGGGCTGGCTGCATGGGAAGGCTGATTCTGGCCTGGCCAGAACCAGGACAGCCACTAACCCACTTGCAGACTTATCAATCTCTTTTTGACAAGAAGTGCCAATTTTCCCAATTATAGCAAAGCCGTGCAGAAACCCAACAGCGTTTCTTGGCTCATTAATTATTTCAGAGAGGTAACCCCATGTTCCCTCTGTTGTATGATTTGTTGCTTTGTCACCTCAAGTTAAATACCACAGGTAGACGTTAACCAGCTAAACAGCTACTCATATTTCCCAAAAATGATGCTTTAGGTATTTCAAGTTCAAATCACCTTTCTGGTACCACATAAATTCCTAATTAAAATGTAACTAATAAGCGCTCCTCTTTAATATGGTAATAAGAAACCTCAGTATGTCCACACATTGCCACAGAGCTCTTTAATATTAGGGAAACTTAGGAAGGTGCTTCTATTAGCTTTACTTACAAAAGGATCTTGCCAGCATTTCAGGAAGAAAAACATGAAAATCAATACCAAGAAACATAAACACAAACAAAGAAGATATTAAATTAAGCCAGATTTGAAGAGTTCCTACTCCATGAGTACATGATGTGCAGCCAAAAACCTATTTTTATACTACAGAATGTATTTAAGTGAGCACATCTGCAATAAGCTTCTGTGGGAACATACACCGGGGATCTCATTCACACAACGTACACAGGTGGATTCGCACTAGGACAGCGGACTCTGGAGCATCACAGGCCACCCATGCCTTCAGCCCACCTTCCCCATTAACACACAGCTGTGGAGAACTGGTTCAGCCTCACATGCTAGTGTTTTCTAGATCTCTATACATATGGCTGTGGGTCTTCCTATTGCCTTGTTGGTCTTGCTGAAAAGGGACCGTGACTCCTAGCACATGGGCTTCTCCCTGCTCCCCTACCACCCTGTGCTATTTCCCTGCAGAACGCAGGCAAAAGTACCTCTCTTTGCCAAACTGAATCTTGAGCCTGGTGAGTGCATCTGAGGAAAGCTCCTGCTGTGCTCCACTTCCCCGCTTGCTCTCCTTTTGGGAACCCCAACCCTCCCATGCATGACCCAGCACGCCAGATAGATATGAAGGACCCTTGCCTCCCAAATGGCTTTCCAGCAGCTGAAAATATTCCAGCAGAGCCGGCTGCACCGTAACGCCTGGGGGGAAACAGCAATTCCTGATGGATACCATCTCCTGTCTTCAGATATGACTCAGCAGTGCTCTTCATTTCCTTAGCGAGCGATAAGACAAAGCGGCAAAGTAGCGTTGGACCTCACAGGAGAAACCTGAAGAGCGAACCTAGTCCTTTTTAGCCACTCTTGTCTTTGCTCCGTAAATGTTTTCAATAGGCCACAACTCCATTTTGTGCAATGATAAATATTTTAACGTATGACATCAGTACAATATGTTTTCATTGTGTTTAGATCTCTTTAATTAGGATGGGGCCCGAGTTCTCCTCACTGCCTTTGGTACTTGGACTTGGCAACCAAATTTGTTTTGTCTCAACTTACTGTTCTTTCTTCCAGTGCAAAAGGAGCAACATGCACTTCTTTTTTATTTATTGTTCTTGATAAATGGCTTCGTTTTCAGTCAGAACTGATCTGATCATCATGGAAAAAGAAATAAAACACATAAAAAAACCATTAAGGGATATTTATCTCCAAGTTAGAAGGGTAGTGAAAATAACCAGAAGGATGAGATAAGTGGTATTTCTAATCTAAAGGATAAAATCCCCACTTAAACATCTACAGACGATGATACAGCTTTCAAACGCAAGTATTTATGTCCTTTTTATTTCTGGACTTTGCACTTAATACGGTGGTTAATTTATAGCATGCAAAGGAATAATTTACAGGCTTGCAATAAGCCAGGAGCCCAATCCCGCTAGGAAAGAAGTCAATGACACACCACCCGTTCCCCCTCCACCACATGGGCCACAGCTGCATGCTGGGTCGCACCTGGACAATGTCACCAGCCACAGCCCTCGGTACTGACCAGAGCAAGGCCATGCCAGGTACCCACCACCCCTTTCATTCCTCTTGGATGAGGACCCGAAGACGTTCCCATCCCACCTAGCTGCTCCAAAAAGCCGTCAACGCCCTCCCAGTGCCGAATCCCACCAGCCACGCTGGGAAACTTTGGGATTATTCACCCCTTGACTGGACCGCCTGTGCACCGCTTAGTAATGCGAGAAGCGCCAGCAAAGGGTACTTTCCATAGCTTGTTTGATGTTTCCTGGTAATCACTTGGGGACAAGTGGGCCCAGAAGCTGGGCAGAGAGGGCTGCCTCGCTGGGGCTTAGGTGAAGGATGCACAGCAGGCGGGAAATTTTTGTTTGGGTACATCCAACTACCAGAATTATTCTGCAACTTTTGCTTGCTTATTTGTGGTCATCGAAATTGCACTGCTACACCGCATTATTAGTCAAGGCAGATACTAAAATGACCAACTCGCTAGAAGATGGAAACAAGCGAGTTAGAGTGAAAGATTACACATTAGCAGAGTACACGGAGTAAGAACGCAACTCCCTTTGAAAGCCAGTATGGCAGCGACAACCGTTTGGGTTTTTTCCCCCTAAGCAAGCTAATAAGGAATGTTAAGCAGGGCTCCATTCGCTCGAGAGAGAGCGGCTTTTTAAGTAGATTTAAATGTATTAACTAACATACCAAGATTCTTTATGAGAAATCCTGGGAATAGAATTACAGAGAGTGACGGCACATTTGAAGGGAGAAATTAAATCACCACTGGTGTGTCCTGTCTAATCCCAGTCATCTCAATCAGTACGAGAGCAAAACTTGTCACAGGAAGAACAAGAACTAAATGAACGAAATGCCTGGGGAGTTTCTGGTTCTTTCCCTGATGTCTCCTGGGGGCATACAGAGGGAGTTTCATCCTGTCATTCAGCCAATTTGCCAAAGGTTGGACGTATCAGGGCCTGATTCTCTGCTCCCTGCCTGACTTTGGGCACGTCAACTCATGGACAGATCTAGAAAAGGCAACTGCAAGGCCACAAGCTCCATGGCTCTCTGTAAGACCCACAGCAAGACCCAGAGAGCCCAGCTTGGCACCCCATAGCCATGGAGCCAGGGGAACTTGCTGGGTCACCTCAACTTGATTTTTTGAAGCTGCCCAACCCAAGCAGGTAAGACCTATTACCCATGGAGCCAAACCAGTAGAGCAGGCCCAATCCACGCACAGGAGCAGTGTCTCCCATATGACACTGCTGCTTTCTTTCCTCTAAACATGCAGCAGTAGCCATCTCCAGGCCTGCAGTTGACACTTACCTAGGGAATGGCTTTCTCAGTCTGAAGGCTTTCAAGGTTTCCACCACCAAGGAAAGCAGCCAAACCACCTGAAGGGGGGCTGTTCTCCTCAGTGGCAAAAAAAACCCCAAACCCAAGCATGGAAAAAAAAAGGAGCTGATGAGTTACAACCTCACATGAACACTGAGAGCTTAAATTCCTTACCCCATACAAAGCATACAGTGTGTCCTCCTGGAGAAAGAACGACAGCACTGCAGATATTAACAAGAATACATGCTGTGGGTCTCTCTGAATTAAAAGAAGTATTTAATGTATTAAATGCATGAATACAGCACGTGGAAGTACTGAAGTAGTAACATGAAAGAGAAGGTATTTATGTTTCAGAATCTCTAGCTGTTGCGCAACGTACATCTTTTTTCTTTAAGGATAAAAATTTGCATACAAAAGAGAGAAAATGTTTGGGGGATAAAAAGAAGGAGGAGGAGCAACATGATCCACAATTCAGATCTTCCTTCAAGTTTTGAAAGAAACCAGGAAGGAAAGCAAAGGCAAAGCTTCCAACCATATCGTAAGTTACTCAGTAAAAGTCTTAGTAGCACGTCTTTGAAGTACCATGGGGAAGGCTCAATCCTATTACAGCCCTCCTGAGGAAGTGTTAATCTTCTAGACAAAGAAACCAAGGCTCACTTTTTATGAACTCGCATGTATTTTTGATTGCTTCTGGCTTGGTTTACTTGTTTCTTAAAGGCTCATCAAACCCTTTACTTTTTTTGTTCAGAACTACAAAATCTATGGTTCGGGTCAAAGGGAAATGGAAGTTGCTACAAAACATCAGGCCATTTTCTTTTAGGAAGGGTAAATTTATGGGCCTATATTTAATTGTTATTGATGAAATGCTGGCATTGTGGAAATCAGTAAAATAGCCCATTGCCAAAAAAAAAGAATGGCACTAGGATTTTATTTGTGATTTAGAAATTGCCAGCTATGGTTAAAAAAAAAAAGAAGAAAAAAAATGTATTTTACACGTTCATATAAAAAGGACGCAAGGAAAAAAGGCAGATAAGCTACATTGATAAAATGTAATCCTTTTATGTTGGAATTAAAAAGGATTCCAGGTTTATATTCCCGGTGCTTTAGACTATGTTTATCATAAATAAGCCCAAGTTAGTATAACGTTGTGGCACAGGCTGTTGGGGAAAATTTACAATCACCCCCTCTATTAGGATTACTGTTATTACCTTAAGGGAGGGCACTCAAATCCAAACTCTGGGCTTTTTTTTTATCTTCCAGAGACAGACGAACAGCTTTTGGTTGGGGATTTTTTTTTTTTTTCCAAAGTATCAAAACCAATTACTGGTCTTGACTGAAGCTGAATTCAATTCCCTTTTTGATGTTCCACAGCGCACTTCTGAGCAGCTTTTCCAAGCTATGACTAGCGTGCAGCATTTGCAGTCCCTCCAACAAAACAGAAAATGTATTTGTAAGCTTATTACTACTAGAATAACGGCATGGATACGACTCACAGAGTTTGTTCTTGCAACGATGATGAAGAAAATTCCCAGTATGAGCAAGGGGAAAATCACAGCGATCGATTTCTGGTTTATTTAATCAGTTGTTTGTGGGGGGGGGTTTGATGTTTAGGTGTAGATTCATCACATCGGGTGTTTTTTGGCGCCTCCACCTTCTTGAAGAAAGGCTGGCAGCAAGTCCCAAAGGCCAGCAGGTCCAAGAGGCCAGCATGCGTCTTACACAAACCTGTACCCGGCTCAGGAGGCCTTCAAACTGTATTTAAAGGATCTGAAGACATGATGCATTGCTTTTACCTTTGCAAGGATCAAGGGCGCATCATATGCCATGTTCACGCTTGCTCTTGTTGACCAGGGGGATCTCCTGCCTGAGGTTTCCCCGCTGTTTACTCTGGGGCCCAGCCTTGCTCCCCGGCTGTGCACCGTCCTTTCTGCTCTTGAACAAGGAAACCTCTGCGCGACTGACCCACGGAGAAGGAGAAAGATTTGCGACCTACACGCAGGCTCCACCTGGTATCCAATGCCAGGATCAAGACTTAAAACACAGCAAATGCATTTGTTGTGGCGCTAATGCTGCTCTGCCTGTGCATGGCAGGCTGTTCGGGTCGGATATTAAGTGGGGGGAAAAAATGCAGCGTGGAATTTAGTTATTACATTAATTTGATTTTGTTAAGCAGCAAAGGAGAATAAAAAAGATATATGAGAGCAGCTTCAGACATAAACAAGGAGTGTATCCCATTTTGGACAGCCTCACGTGCTGTGTATGGCACAGTATGTAGTTTTCTTCTTCTTGTTTGTTGTTTTCAGTTTAGGTTTTATCCAATTATATATCTATTGTGTGACAGGCCTGGCATGAGAGATCCCATTTACAGGAAATATTTCTGAGATCACAGGCCCTGCAGGCTAAATGCAAACACTGGAGCAGATGGTAACTGATCCAGTAGAGCTGTACCTAGGGGTGCTGGAAGGGGGAAAAGACTTGGAAAGTAAAGCCGTTAACAAAATAACCTCCCATTATTAAAAACTACGACCAAATCAGCCCAGCGAGCAGCTAGGGACCTCATTAGGGATGCCTCTGACCACTGCTGTCAACCTGCTCGTGGCAAGGGGACGGAGGTGGGAGGGAGGACAGGCAGAAGAGGGTGCTTGGCTATGAAATTACTTTCTACCTGCCCAAGAGCAGGGCAAAGGGGGTGTTTTGCCCATCGAGTAGTCACCACTGGATAGTGGCAAAACTCTTAGAGGAGAAACACACGAGCTAAATGTCAACCTTCCCTTTAACACAGTCATTCCCAGGCTCTCCCTTTGGCACGGCCGGAGGATGTTGAGACTAGCCCTGCGAGACCAGCTCCCTCCCCTTCCTAACAATACGGCATCTGTGCCCAGCCCAGGCCCGCTGATGCTCCTATTCAAGCGGGTGCCCTCTAATCTGCAACGCGCCTTGTGTTTACGGCAGCCCAGGCCGGGATCAGGTCTGCACTAGGAATAGCTGACCGGTGTAACTGCGGCAGCTTAATCGCTCAGGCGGTGCAAATGCCGTTTGTCCTGGGGGAGGGTGGGGATTAAGGAAGGAAGCTTGCATCAGTACGCTCTCTAGCACTTTTCTTGCAGCAAAAAACACCCTTTTGATGATTAAACTGCATTTCTGCTAGGGTTATAAAAGTGCTGTGATGAGAAATCACAGCCCTTACAAACCGTAGTGTAGCAGGAAAACAATTCAACCACAGACCTGCAAAAGCAGGTAACTGTGCCTCCCTGTATATTGAAGCAGCATCTATCGCGGTGCATTTCCAACCTCGCTACTATGACAGTATCTCAGTATTACTATAGTAACTTTGGGTTTAAATACATGTGCAGAAGTTCAAGGAGACTGGATGACAAAAGTAAGATTCCGGACCAGTAAACTGGAACAGCTGACCAAAGCCCTTGAGAAACACGGACTCGTCCATGATCAGTATTTTAGAAGTTGGTAAAAGTTACATCACTTCATACAGCAGAGTGCACAATATCAGACCGAGTTATTTTATCTAATTTATTTGCTGGAGAGGGACTTGCCTGCATTAATTACACCATCTCACCTTTACTAAATAAAGTTTATTTAAGCAAGAGGGTGTCCCTCAACTATGCCTGTGCAATTTTTGACACCTGTGTCCTTGTTCTACGCCCTTTGAGCTCTGCTGCTGCTTCCTGCTCATTTGAAGACTTATCCTGCCATCCCTTAGCCTTCGGCACTCTTTCATAGACCAAACAAGGAGTGTTTGCTCAGATTTGCCTTGTGGGCCATGCTCCCCAGGCCACAGGGGAGTCCTCTGGACTCCCTCTCAGACTGGCCAACTGCTTTTTTTGTTCAAAGCAGGGCACAGCATCCAGCTGAGACTTCACTAGCACAGAGTCTCTCTATAAAGGTTTCTTCACACGTCTCGCGTCTCCCTCCCCTCATATGACTTCTTCACCCTTTGGAATGCAAAAATAAGCCTTGATTTACATGAGCAGTCCAGTTTTACCAGGATCTTCTAACATAAACCCCCCTGCTGCTGCAGAGCCCTGTTTAAATCAAGAGGCCTGCACATGGGTGAAGATGTCTTAAAGAAAGATCGGGATGTAACTCTGTCACAATTATTATGATTTGGTAACATTTAGCAGCTGTGGTTTTTTGCTGTTGACATCAGTTTTATAGCTGAAACTGCTCCTTTAATTTTTTTTTTTTTTGCAAGAATCTTTTGCTATTTTTTTTTGTCATTGTTGTTTCCTGGACTCCTAAATATAGCCAAGTGGAATAACTAGCACCTCTGTAAACTGTTGGTTAAATGCCACACTGAGTTTCATTTTGCACTCTGGAAGGCCATTTAAAACACATCAGATTTGTAGAGCTCAAAATTTAGGAAATTATTTACATTCTGGGAATAACTTCTAACCGTTTCCTCAGGCTTTGCTGCCTTTAATACATATTAATGCTATTCCCACCAAATAAAAGGGTGGCCTGAAAAACACCAGGCGTCAAAATAAATGGCAATTCAAAGTTTAAAAAACACAGTTGAGAAATGAAAAACTGGAAAGGTTGCTCTGCTGTCACAAGGTGTTTTGTCACCAGGATGTTAAACAGCAAGTGGACCGCTTTGGGCTTCACGGGAAATTTCAGGCAAACCCAGACTGGCAAACTCACTGGCATCAAATGGATCCAGCCCCTGCTGCACTTAACCCTACAGAGCTGAGTTCACTGATGATGGCACACTATTTCATAACTAGAAACCTCACGGAATTGAGTGTCACATTTCTGCTTGAAGGGGAAGGAAGATCTCCATCCATCTAGTGTCCACACGCCACAAGGCATAAGATGGTGAATGGCGTGGCCACTGGAGGCAAGGCACGAATCCTTCACTCCATCCTAAAACACTGCCCGCCCCCCTCTCACCCCTCACAACAGCAAGCTAAGGTATGAGGGTCAGTATTGGAAAACACGCTGAGTCCTCGGAGATCCAAAAGCCTGTGCTACATCCCTTCAGTCCAAAGTCATTTGAAAGAATGGAAGCTCTGAAGTGCCTTTGAAAATATGACCGCCTGACCTGCAGTAAGTAAAACTTGCTTATTTATTCAATTTTCTGTCAACATTTCAAAGGAATTATCATGCCCATTTTGCAGCAACTAAGCTGTTTGCCTAAGGTCAAAGAGTGACTTAACATTAAACCAGATTACAGAGCATCGTGGTTCCCATTCCTGTGGTCAACCAGTTAGGATCTGATTAGGTCACCCCAGCACATTTAATTTACAAAGAATGCTGAATCTAACACTCTGCTAAAAAATGCTTGGGCCTTTAATAAAAAATCATGTGAAAGTGAGAGAGGGAACAATAAACCAGAAGGCTTCCTAAGGCTCAGTAACTTGCAAACCCAAAGAGACGAAAAGCAATCCAAAGTACTGTACTGAAATACCGGCATTTGCTGAAAAAAAAAAGAAAAAAAATAGTCACATAAATACTCCTGTCTTTTCAGGCACAAATGCAGTCTGAGGGATCTGACCACTGCTGCAGCCCAGGGACAGAGCGAGCAGCTTTGGGGAGGCTCTGCAGCTGCTCTCCGATAGCCCCAGCGGTCCTGGGCATCTCCAAAGGCATCACAGCCCGGCCAGACAGAAGGGACAATGAACATTAGGCCAAAGTAGTACCACTCAAAATAATTTCTTGTATTCTTTAGCTTTAAAAGAGAACTCGGGTTATAGGAGCTGCAGGCCACACACGCAAAGAATTTCTTTCAGAAACACCAACTGGTCTGGGCTGGGAGGGGAACTGGAGAGTTTTTACATAATTAACTGCATTCCTCTTCTATGTGCCGATGAAATCCGTAACACCAAAACCAAGATCTTTGCTAATTTTATTTTTTTGTATTCACTGAAGGGGCTGGATTTATCAGTCATGTAGAAGAAGAGAAACACATGTTTTTGTAAGGCCCAGCTATTGCTTCTGTTACCGCTGGCAAGCCAGCGAATAGCTGTCTGCCCACACCAAACTGCCGCACCTCGCGTACAAACACTTGTACCCCGCTGCATTTAACATTCTCAAACCAGCCCTGAACTCTGGATTTGTACTTTGAAGCAGGAGGAAACTTACAGAGATTTTGCTGAAAATATATATATTCAGCATCATTTGTTGATGATTCCAAACATCAAATAGCCTTCTGTACCTGTTTGGTTATTTAAACAAAGCTTGTTCAGTTTGCCTGCCAAGCAAAATGTTTCTGAATTCACCATTCAGACAACCACTAAGTAACATAAACTCTGCAGATAGGTCTTCAGAAAAAAATAATCAAAGCATCAGCTATCAATCTAAATAAAACACCATTTAGCCCCAAACTAAGCCCTGCAGCACATCCACTGAGCTCGTCTCTATGTGGGACTACTGAAGGGCGGCTATTTCTGAATTCCTCGCTGAGTTGCCACTCTTCCTCTTCAGTAAGAGTGCTTTGTTTCTCTTTAGCCAAAACCAACGCTGCAATACACGAGCAATGTAGCCTCTTTAAAAAAAAAAGACTACAGGTTCATGGGGTTGTTCAAGAGTAGCTACTCGTCCATACTTGTTTCTGAGTAACATGTGAGTAGAGAAATCCTGGGAAATCTGTGTCACCCAAAATGTTGATGGACTAGTGAGATATGTTCATGACCTACAGGGAGGTCACTTGGTAACAAATCTGGACTGTGGAGGTTAGGTAACTGGATATTAGGAAGAGGTTCTTTATTGAGAGGGTGGTCGGGCCCTGAACGGGCTCCTCAGGGAAGGGGTCACAGTCCCGAGCTTGGCTGAGTTCAAGAAGCATCTAGATGATGCACTCATTCACATGCTCTGACTTGGCTGGCCCTGTGTGAAGCCAGGAGTTGGACTTGATGATCCTTATGGGTCCCTTCCAAAGCAGGAGATTCTATGATTCTATGAACTGTCCCAGATGAGCTGTATGAAAAGCTGTTAGGAAATAAGTCACTACAAAGCCTTAAAGATTAAAGAGTGGAGTCTCTGCTGGTGGAACCACCATGGGTTTCCCAAAGAGCTTCCATGATACCACCTTCCAGCTTGGTTACAGCCAATTCACTGCCAATTTTCATGGCACATCACTCTGTGGACACATGATCCATCACAAACACGCCTTTTCACACAGAATGGTATTCTCACATGGAAAATAAGTGATTTACTTTGCACATAAATTTACTCTTCGTGTACAAAAATTAACACCCAAACAAGTAAATGAAAACAAGTGTCATGTTTTCTAAACTTAATTCTAAAACTACATTGCAGAAGGAATAGCAAGAAGACATACTGGACAGCTAACTACAATTCACACATTTTTAGGCTTCTTTTTCTACTCCTGCCTCTCCAAAGATCTCTCTTAATTCATCAGTCAGCCGCATAGCCACTTCCCTTCGACACATCCTGTGGAGGTTTGTGGATGTGCAATAAATGCACAAGACCTGCTTCCCATAAGTTGCACTGATAAAGGTAGGGCTGCATCTCAACCAAAGGAATGACAGTGATGTACTTAAAGAAACCTTTCTTAATGGGCAAGTAGCAGTGAAAAAGAATGCATTCATCCATCTGTGCAACACAGTCTCTGTCCATGAAGATCTTGTGGAGGATGTGGGATGTCCTTCCTCCTGTCTGCTCTCCTTGGTTCACACACCTCTAAAATTATCAACGCAGCTCTACAGCTCTGTTGGTAATTTCACCAAGCAGTTTTACCAGCCTTCTCCTCCAAACTCCCACACGGCAGAAGTATCCCACTTGCACCCACACCTCGTATGCTAGCATGGAAGAAAGCTTGAGCGCTTACCGCTCCACCCACAGCTGTTTTCCACGAATGTGAAGAATGCCATCAGCCTAATTGTTTCTTTGAAGATAGACCATCCTTTTCCTGTGGCCTAATTTAGACTTAGCATTAAAAGCATATAAAGCTAAAAATGGAAAATCACTCATAAGTGAACTTGCAAAATATAGAATCTATTTGTCATGAAACAATCTCAAATTCTTTTTTTTTTTCTCTTTCCTTGCACAGGCGGTTTCCTACCTTAAATGGCAAATGCTACAGCAATGACCTACTCAGTTATGAGCTCTGGCACTGCTGACCTGTGGCAAGTAGGACACAACCCGAGGTGAAAAAGGATGGCTTGGGATGTGACTCAAAGTGTACCAAGGTCAAGTGAGAGTCTGCTGGGACTGGGATTACGCCCGCAAGGACTGTGGACCTCCTGAGACAACAGCAGTATATGACAGGAAAGCACAGAGGCAATAGCAGGAGGCCAATAAACATTGGCCTTTCGCTGAAGATGAGCAGCTGTTGGGTGTTATGATAAGCTGCTAAAATAATGCTGTTTACTGCCAGTGAGTAAGCAGTTTCAGAGCACGCTTAGTAGAGGGAATGTTACATGAGCATCAGGCACAATTGGGAAACATGGAACATCTTTAATTCAGCAGAGAAAGTGAAGTTGCAATACACTCAGTAACGTTTGGTCCAGACCTGAGGGCCCAGGTTGCCCCCAGTTGATGATACAGCCTCTGCCCAATGACCAGCACGCATGGAGCTATGAAAATGCCCCCAGACAAGAAGTCTACGTGGGTCCTTGCAAAACCTGGGAACTGTGCTATCCATTCTTCAGCACCATCTACTGGTACTGTACTTCGTGCCAAACTACTTGCCTACAGGCCATGGCCAGCTATCACTTGCTCATGTCCCCGAGAAAACCATGGACTCCTCTGGGTCCAAGGTCCTTCTGTCATGAACAACAGTCTTTCCCAGGTGGCCTGTACACTCCCATGACACTTCTGGGACTTAGCAAACTCCCTCCCATGCTGAGACACTGAGACCTTAGACATGACTATGATACCAGGGGCCTGGATTAAGACTGTTCCAGCTCAAGAAATGGAATTATGTATTCCCATGACCAAGGTGTTCCTGACTGTACCCGCAATACTGACTTACAAACATCCTTGGATCTGTTGACCACAAAGCACTATGTAACAAGTTCTATCTTTCTTCCTCTTCATGTCTCTATCACCTTTTTGGCTACAGTTGCATCTAAATAGCATCATCACCCTTGAGTGACTTGGTCAATGACAATCAACTCATTCAAGAGTGGCTTCAGTAGGACAAGAGACAAAGTGCAAGACACAGCAGCATCCCCAAGGACGCCACATGCACTAAGCACACACAGACATGCTGGCCTTGCATGGGGGAAGAGCAGACCACCCCAGCTGAGCCTCCCTGAAACGGGAAGGTGTCTGTGTCTCACCATGCAAGCTCTGAGCAGCACATGCAAAAACAGCCCCCAGCAAATACTGGATCTGCAGGTCGCAGCTGGTTAGGCTGCTTCTGGAAAGCAAAGCAGTAGAAGGAAATGTTCTCATTAATAGAGAAGAGGCTTTCTGGGGCCACAGGGACAGCTCTGGAGACCAGAGCCAGTACAGTGCGTGGCTCCCATCTCTGCTTCAGCATCCTTGTGCCCTGCTGATTCCACTGCTTTAGCTGAATGTTGGGAAAGTGTTGACATGGATTTCAAAGGGAATTTTCTAGTCTAAACACATTGTTGAATCGAGGCCCTTGGTAGCTGTTTTGTTGCTCAAGAGAAAGGGGGGAAAACATGAAATGAAAAAGCCACTGCAAGCACTTTCCCAGGGCACAGGCACAATCACCCAAAGAGCTGAAGCCCCGCCACAGGCTACGTGCAGGGAGCTGCAGCAGGACCTGTGCCCTGCCCACTCATCAGCTCGCTGGCACCATCCCTCCACCAGCCTCCAAAAGTCGGCACCATTCTGTTTGTTTAAATGGCGACTGTGTGGGAGCTGATGGGCATCTCTGCTCTCCTGGAGCAAAAGCCCTGCTGAACCTGGTCGCTCCCTGGCCAGCACGGCTCTGCGCAGCCCAGCACTCCACTGCAAGTATCAAGCATCTCTCAAGGACGCTGCTGGGCTATTTAGGGGAGCGCTGCCGAAAGAGAAGGCCAAAATCACCGCTGGCAAAAAAAATTCCAGTTGGGACTTTCCAGCTTGTTTTGGGAAGACACGGGGTATGTAAAGACCAAAGGAAAAATAATCCTCTTTCTTATCTTACTGCATAAGAAAGTAACTTTGAAGATTCAGAACAAACAAAATTCACCCATAGGGAGGGTAAAGGAAGACCCAAACAGAGATGATAACTACTGGCATTCCACTTTAAGCCTCATTTTTAGGTCTGAACAAGGAATTTAAATACACAATACATAATGTAGGCAGAAGTGAAGTTCACCCTCTGATAGTCGCGTTTTTTTCCTGTTCGTCTCAGACATTTAAAGGAACAACTTTCCCCTTGAACTCTAATCAGTTTTGAATGAATTATTAAAAAGCCTGGCTTTACAAGCAGATTTCCTTTTATATACAACAGCACACAAATAAAAGAGGAAACTGATTAAACAGGGAACATGACAGTACTCACTTGACAGCGTACTTTGTAAAAAACAAATTGGGCATGTGGGGAGCACGCGCGCACATCTGCGGGCGAGAAGGGATGGTTTATTTCTTTAGTCTTCCTTCTCATTTAGAATAACCATGTGCTGTTCTGGCACTTCTATTTTTAACATATCCAGCTAATTATGATATCTTTTTAAAATTTGGTAGGGCCTCTTTAAAGAGATAAAACATTTTGGTTTGCATTTATATTCATTTCTGTACACTTATACTGAAGTAATGGAGCATAAGTTACATTCTTGAATGGCTTGCATTTCATCTCCAAAAAATCCTAATAATTCTGGGATAACTTATTCCTTCTTGTTGCAAACAGACTCTATATTATATTCATAATAAAAACCAAAGGATGCTGCCAGCTGTCTTTTGAAAAGTCATGGCAATAAGATGCCTGTGTTTTGCAACTTCACATACTTAATGAAGACCGAAAAAAGACTTCTTCTGAAGTAAATTATAAGCATGCGGTACCTTGAAGTGATTAAAAGGGAGTAAGAGAGCTAAATATGTCTTATCTTTTTTTTTTTTTGTGGAAACAATCACTTCTGTAACAGCAAGGACACAGCATGAATGGGACCAATTTTCCCATAACTCCACGCATTAAAGCAAAGCTTCTCTCAGGGTAGGTGGGCACACAGGACTAACCAGAGGTTTTTGTGTCCAGTCACTGCCTAGGCTGAGGCTTCTGTTGGTTTCTGCAGAGGGCATACACAGTCAGTGACTTACACATTTGATCATTCTAGATACTATTAGCTTCCCATAAGAAAAAAAAAATAAAAAGAGGAACATGAACATACTTGCCAGCTTGCTTTCAGAGAACTACAAATCCATACAAGAACACGATGACAGGATGATTTTGAATGAAAATGACACCAGTATAATCCTTGTCTAGGAAATGATTCCCCTAATATTAAGGTCAGAAAACACTAAGGCTGACTTTTTGGGTACAAACTGGACTGTGAATCTCAGTCTATGCTGCTACCCACAACAATACCAGCTATCTCTGTAAAACTCTCCTGCTTTTCAGAGGACCAGCACAAGCCTACTCATCCCTTAATGCCAGCCGAGGCTCGCGGGGAGAAGCGCCGCGATGCCGATGCCTTGCCCTGATGCTCAGCACTGAGGTGAGTTTTGCCCACAGTGAGTCACCAGAGGGGACACGCTGCCAAGCGATACACCCGATATCACCCAGCCAGATCACGTACCCAATTACCGGCCAGCGGCACAGAGTATCCTCTCCAGCATGCGATCCCGCAACCTCGGGTGACGCTGACGTCCAAGGACTGTTTGCCAAGATACTGACTGCTGCACTGAGCCCTGGGGTCATACATCAAATGTTCACATGCACTGACAGATGTTTATGTTGGTCATCCTGATTTAACTCCCATTACATCATTTACCAAGCTACTGATGTTATCATAAGCGATTAAACAAGCCGGCAAAGGAGACTCGAATACAAATTTGATTCCCTTGTGATACAAGGGCATTACACTCCAGACAGCGTCTTGCTCTTAAATCAAATCGAACCACTGTACAGATTCTTTAATTCATTTGGATTCCCTATAAAAAAGTGCCTCCTTCTTCCTTTTTTTTCTCTCTCTCTCTTTTTTTTTTCCCCAGAAAACTGATTTCATTCATTATTTAACCATCTCAGGGTGAATGAAAGGTATTAAAAGGGAACAGGCAGGCCAGACTTGGAATTACAAATTATCACTATAAAACTAAAACCAGTTTTGTACTTAATTAAGGAGCCATTTAGGCTGGGATTCATTTCAGCTACCTTAATTCCTGAACATCTACTTCATTATTCAGTGCTTCCAGTCACTTCTGGCTTGTGTCTGGACTATTTAACACGCTGAAAGCAACTGAAAGTTTTGAGGGAACAAAATTATGAAGCAGAGGAAGTCCTCAATCTAGTGTGTACACAACATGCTTGCTGCCTGCCACTGAAATACAGTCCTATTATCAAATACAAGGGGTTAAATTAAACTCCATGGCCGCCTCCCTGCTTGGTTGGTTGTCATTAAGTGTGGGGAGGGAATAGGAAACACTTCACACATCTTGTTTTCCGCTTCTAATATATTTTTGAGTCTTCTAGTACAGGCTTTGCTTGGATGTGTAATCACTGTGGAATGGCTACTATACCCTTGCTACACTGCATAATACTTTCCCTTCCTCCTTCTGTAGGATTTCTCATGAAAATAGGCACTTTGTGTTTTTGGCCCTAAGGACAGAACATAATGTACCGTCTCGAGGAAAAAATAAAATTAAAAGAAATCATTAAAACATTTTCCACTACTTAAAAAAAACAACCACAACACATGAAGTACTACTGTATTTCTTTTACACACATGACTTCATAGATAGATGTGTGCATCCCCACACAGACAAATGCATTCAGTTTTCAATTTAGCTATTTATAGAGCTCTATAATTTTTCCTGGCTCAAGTTTTAGTAAGCCTTCCCTGATGGGGTTCAGTTCACATGGTTTCACGGCCTTTCATTTTGCTTCAAGCTCATATGCATGGAACACACACACACAGAGCCCCCCAACCCCTGCCGCCTTCTCCTCCTCAAACCCCATTTAGCGTTTTGCCAATTATACTGGCTGGTTGCTTTACTGGACTCATCACAAGAAACAGTGGGTTTCTCCTTTCCCAAGGAGCCACAGGGGTTTTGTCAGTTTTCCTTGCAACCTCCTAGTGTCAAAACTCACAGATGCAGTCCTGTCTGCCCACAGCCACCCTTCTCCTGCTGAAGTAACTAACATCCACGTGCGTCTAGAGGGTCTTGGCAGAGCGCTGTATAAAGGTCTTCCAGCCACACTGTGGCTCCCTTAAGGAGCAGCAATGCAGGTTCCAGGAACATTTGAGGGTCATGGAGCCTTCCAGCCATGCTGGCAGCAGCTCTGGAAGATGGGCATCCACCACGATGCTGCTTGCTTGCTCCACTTCCAGTGAGATGAGCAACAAGATCAACTTGCTGGGAGACCTCAGGGCGGGGAAAGCTTATTCTCACCCTGGACTCAGCCTACTCTTTGGTCCCTTTGTATTGCATCAAACTGGCTTGTCCCAGGGCAAAGGACAGCCCCAGCTGATCTAGGACAGTTGGGTCTGGTGGTGCTTCATCTCTTCCCATCCCCTTCCCAGCTCCCCAGGCTGGGAGGCAAGGCTGAACTGCGCTGCAACCCAGTGAGCTCCCGTTGCGTGCACACCCCCTGAGAGCTTAAGCGCCTGCTTGTGTAAGTAACTTCCAGCAAAGCTCTGCCTTCTTCTGGTGTGAAATCACCTCCCCGCCGTGCCAAGGTGCAGCGCTGGAGCACACGGGCACACAACGACGGAGAGAAACAACTAATTGCCCCCTCTCTCCACTTTGCAGGGCTCAGCTGAGCTGGGCCAGCAGCCTGCAGCCTGCATAAAGGACGGAGAGGTAGAGCTCAGAAAGTAAAAAGCTATTAAAGCAAAAACCCATGAGGCAGATAACAGCTCACTGCCAGACTTTTCAAAATTTAAGTGTTGATTGTTCAGAATTTATGTCTAGATTTTTCTTAAGAATGCAATTTCCTGGCACATGGTACAAGTTGCTCTAGACCTGCATGTCAGCACAGCAGGCATCCTGTTGCAAAGGTTATTATGGAACTATTGAATGTTGTCATGCCAAATTTGTCCAAATTAAACCAAGGGGAATGGAAATACTTTCCCTGGATAGGTGGTGGTTGCATTAGGTGGGTTTGTTTATAAGGAGAATAAAAGTTACAGCTAAATATAAAAGCAGATATATCATAATATTGTCTGAGAACTTGAATAACATGTCATTCACCCTGTGTGCTGTGGAAAGAACACGAAGGTCAAGTCTAAAATAAGATCAGTGACTGTTTGACAATAGAAACATGTAGGAGGTAGAACAGGAGAATTTTCCACATTTTTTTAAATGACATTTTTCTTTCAAAAAGTAATCTTGCCTACCTTGCTGTGGGTCTGATGCAAAACCCCCTTGAACTTTGTGCAAAACATACTGCTGAATTCAACATGTTTTTGATCAAACCCCTGGCAAACCTGCATTAGTCATTTGTGCCAACTGTTTACTTTTTGCATTGTGCTCAGTTGGGAAAATGAAAGGAGGCTTCTCTCTTGCATTTTTGGTTTTAGAGAGTTTCACTTTCTGCTTCAGCCCTCTCATCCTGCTTCCCTGGAAGTCAGAGACTTCAGCGATGCTGCTGCTACCTCTCTTAAAGGTAAGCACATCTGGGTTTGCAGCACTGGGGAGCTAGGAGAATTCCTGGCAAGGTCAAAAAGAGGAGGAAAAACAAAGACCCAAACCACTACCTGAATAATTTTATAAAATCCAAAGCATTCCTTTTTCATTTTGTTCATCCACCAAAATCTGGGATGAAGACATGACATCGGGGACTTGCCATTTCCAAAAGGGTAACTGAGGGAGGAATTTCAGCCCCTGCCCTGCAGCTGGGGTAACCGCCCCTCAGCAAGTCTTGTGTGAGAAACAGGGAGCTCACAATGCCACTCTTGACAGAGACATCCAGTGTACTCCGCTTTTAACTTTGGACAGTGAAGTTGGATGTACATTTCTCTTTCCTCTCCTATATTAACTGTTAAATACAGTTACAGCCACCTTCCTGTAAAAGGCGTTACAAAAGAAGACATGCAAATGCCCTAATGCCCCCTCCTCAACAACCCCACTGACAAACTCCCATGATTTTAAACAAAGGCAGAGACAGAAACTAGCCCGAGGCCAAGGTCTGAAGGCAGCTGTCCTATCTTTCCCCCCACGCTGTGGCGGACAGTCCATGCAGTTTATAGAGCTAATGATAAAGCATTCATCATCCTCATGTCATTCCCCTTCCAGAAGGAGGGGTCTGAGGAAGAAGAGGGCGATGCGGGGGCACAGCATCCTCTCCACAGCTCCCTTGATCTGTTCCTGTCCTCTGAAGACTCTGTACCAAAGCTTGGGGTGGACAAGGGCTGCCAGCTCCTCTCTGGCAAGCACAGCCCCACATGCATCTTTTGCTGCTGGGAATCCTCATATTTCAAGTGGGAGCTCACACCAAAAGGAGCCACAACACGCCTTCTTGTTTCTCAAGCGCAATGATGCCTCTCTGGAGCAGCAGGGAAAGGGAGGGAGGGAAGCCTCCTGCAAGGTCTCCACCCTGGGTATGACCCATCCTCTCTGATGAGGCTGCAGGAGTAGAGCGAAGAGCCAGTGCATCATGGCGATAGTGAGGGGAGAGCATCAGGCTTGCTGGGCGGGGGGGTCAGGAGAACCCCCAGACACAGCCTGACCAGAGCCTGGGGTGAGGCATGGGGAGCTGCAGAGACTGGTCTGTGCTTCATAGCCCACTTCCACTCAACCTCCAAACTATGGGGCCAAAATTAGCATCACATCAAGGGCTGGCACGCGCTGGCTTTGACCCTAACAATCCCACTGGGAACGCAGTATTGTTCTGGACGTACTAACAATAATTTGCATGCTGTCTAATGGCCCTTAGAAGGAAAAAAAAAAATAATAAAAAGGGTGGCAGGTCCTGAGGGAGGAGAAAAGGAAATGGGAGCTCTGCCATCTTCTTCCGAGAACTGGCAAAATACGAAGGTTGACTTTCTTACGGAGCCAGAGGTAAAACTAGTCATTGCAAAATTATTTATTATCTAAATAATCACCCAGCCTTTGTCACTTCAAAGCAGGGTTTTGAGAACCAGGGTCATTTAGCTGTACCGAAGAGCTCTTGTCAGCCCAGCTTAGTAGGGACTTTGATCACAGGAAACCCCTTTTAGTGGGACCCCGAGTATCTCCCAAGGTGCTGGTGACAGTGACCCTTCACGATGAGGAGCTGCTCTCAACAAAAGGATCTAAACTGCGGAGACAAGGGACGTCTGCACACAATGTTTCTCCATCACACTTACAGCCTTACATACAAAGAGCTGCCAGTAACACCAAGCTGCCACAGTTGCACTCTTTTTTTTTCCGTTGTTGCTGTTGAGAGGAGTTCCTTTAGGGATCAAAGCGTTCTCAAAACCAAACAAGCTGGCTGTGCATCCCTTCCAAGGGGACAGGTAGTTTATTCTAGCTGTCAGTGACTGCAAACCAAACAGCTCCTCTCCCACTGTCAGTTTTAGCTCTAGGCCAGTTATTAAAATTAAACAGTTTCATTTGTGCGAATGATGTATTTGTGTCTGCAGGGGGAAGAGAAGGAGAGCAGAGAGGGGAAAAAAAGAGAGGAAGTTTTCTAAAACAAACCCTAAGCCCATTTATACAGCCTCACAGTGTGCCAGTGCTGCCTCTTCCTCCAGCCTGTTAAACTGCCACAGAAGTCCTGGCCTGCAGGATGTGCTACCATGTCCCAAACATCCTTCTGGATGGGGGCAGGAAAATAAGGTAATAAACAGGCAAAACCCACCAGTTGCTTGCAAAGTAAGCACACGCTATTCCCTTGAGAAACAATCGGCCTCAACAGAACGAAGCGATGCTTTGACAGGTTTCCCCACCACTTGTGCCACCCAGGCTGGAAAGCGGAGAGGGGAGGTCCCTACTCGAGGTCCTAAGGCACCGGGGAGGCTCATCAGCACTCTCCTGGGGAGAAGACACCGCTTTACTGGCTGAACAGGACCAATTTCTAGATAGCCACTGTGGTCCTGGTGAGCCACCACTGCCCCCAGCCCACACGGGCACTGTCAGAAGGACATTTGTGGCATCCCAGCCCAGGTTCCACTCACAGTGAGGATGCCTAGAGAGGCTTAGGAGCATGGGTCTCCAGGCAAAAACCAAGGCAGCTTCTCTCTGGTTTTCCACCACTGCACATACATGCCCAACCATGCACTACACCCAAAGCTTCATAGGATGCTTTACACATCCCTTTTTGGGTGGGTCTGCCCACATGCTCACTGCTATAATGAGGCTGGATACCCCTGGTTTTAGCGTCTGTAGTGGAAAAAAATAGCTGTTGCCTACATCCAGGGAAGGACTTCACACATGTGATCCAGAGCCACATACACAGATTTTCTACTGCAGGAAATTTTTTTGCAGACAGCCGTGAGCTCCTGCAGAAGCCTGAACAGACTCCAAGCCAGCTCATTTACTTGCAGCCTTGACTGCCACCTGACATTTCAAGCAGCCAGTTTTATTTCCTCCCTCACCAGTGCGCCTCACCGTCGCACTCCAGCCCTGCAAGGAGGAAAGCCTTTCCCTTGCCTGGGCTTCATGGCAGCGCTGCTACTTACTGTGGATCTGGGCAAGGGTGAAAGGAACAGGTCAAGCTGGAACCCAAGAATAATACGGGCATTAGGCCTCCTTCTCAGTAATATTTGGGACCTTTTGCATGCAGCAGCAGACTGAGGATTAGATATTTAGACAGTGTGATTTACTGTGATTTGCCAGATGACTTCAGGAGAGGGGCTTTGGATATGTCTAACTTGAACTAAAATTTGCAGACGCTTGGACCATGACGCGGGATTTGCTTCTATTATGAACGAGGGAGTTCTCCACATTTTTTAATGTCATTTTTCACTTGAGCTGCGCATACATTCTTGAGAAGTTCAACAGAGTTTAGCAATCTATAACACTGACCATCATATTCTGCTAATGGAAATGACAACTCATTTACAACTGTATTTGAATCTGCCTCTGAATTATTTTTAATTCTTTTTTCCTCAGAAAAAAAGATTAGAAATAGGGTCCTCTCCTACTTTTTACATTACACAGCCTGAACACGTGACGAGTTTTCTTAAGAAAGGAATTCTTTCCCTTACAGACAAAGTTGGCAATAATTATTCCATCACAAAGACACGCTACAGGACTGTCCCATACCGCAGAGGGAGGCATTTCACTGGCTTTCCATCCAAGGACCTATCCCGACTTTCCAGTGACTCATGCAAGTCTCTCCAGAACATGCAACAGGAATTTTGTCTCCTAAGCCTCAACTCAGCACAATACTCAAAACTAACTTCAACCGCAGGGTCAAGCCCAAAGGCTTGACTAGTAATCACTTTTTAAAATTTAATATTTTAAAACTGCTTTTATTGCCTGTACCTGAACACTTAATGAAGGTTGTGAATGGCAGACAAAGACTAGGCGTGTGTGAAGGTACCTCTTACAGGTGCACGTAACGTTGCCACAGACAGCTGAAGTGCCACAGACAGCTTCCACATGTGGTGGGAATAGAAATGGAAGGGAAATTTCCTTCATGAAACACCGGATGAACTGTGCTGATACATAAAGGAAAACACTAACACTGTCAGTTGCCATTTCTCATGGGGCTCTCACCATTTTCCTAAATAAAAGCTAGAAATCAACACCTGAAACTGATCTTTTTAATCTGTTTCCATCACAAGCATTGCTAAACACATCCGGACAGTAGAGTTGAAAAAGCTCCAGCCAAATTTTTAACTATTTTTTCTTTCTTTCTTCTACCTCTCCCCTCCACTCAAATCTTACCCCCAGGTAGTTTCACGCTCTGACTCACTTCGCCCTTTCCCAGGCTAGTGAGCTCCAGCAACACCAAGACACAACGCTACAGATTTGAATTTTACACCTAAGTCCCAAATTACCACGACAGACTTTTTCTTTAATGTTGTACCTCAGATATTTTCCTTCTAATTAAGCAAACATCAGCCCAACCCACAACAGTGTGGTGGGAAATAATACACTTCCCAGACCTGGTTTGAGCCAGCAAGAATACCCCTTTCACAGCTGGCTTCACCAAGAGAGAGAGATGTTAATGATTTGCCCCATATCCTATCGTGTGCTGAGTACTAGAGCCAAGAAGAGGAAGTTAAGTTTTGACTCTCGGTTGCTTTCTCGAACAACTGTGCAGCAGCCTCTTTCAATCAGGTCTTTTCTTTTTGATTGTACCTGGTGCACATACACAAATTCATCACAAAAGTACCCCGAAACCCACTGAGTTGCCCTTTCAATCAACAAAGTGGGATCACCCTTTTTATGCTCCAATAAAATGAAATAAAATAGCAGTATAAGGGTGCATGCTCCAAAGGGTGCTGGCTATTTCTTAGTGTAACTAACTCTAAATGTGGCCATTCCTAACAGATCTTCAGTCAGCCCAGGAGTAAACTCAGTGTTGTGGGTGCTCTTAGCAACACAAGAAGCATATTTCCAATTGCCTTTACTTTTACAAAATGCCTATGGAACTAAGTTTTCCCTGGCTGGATGAGACCGGCCATGCATCTATCCCAGTATCCCCAGTCACCAACCAGCACCAGGTGCTCTGGGGGAGAAGCAATGTAACAGATAATTTTGAAACAGCATTCCCCAGAGAAAGGCCTCCCCTCAGCACCTGGTGATCTCATTTCAGTAGCTGATGTTAAATTTACCCCCTGTTTCATCAACGGGTACGACTGCCCTTCCAAGCAATTTTATTTAAACCTAAGTATGGATGTTTTCCTCGCCCTTATAAATACCTATGCTTTTCCTGAATGAAACTTAGTTCTTCCACTCATGGCTCTCCCATGAAAACAGCTCCCAAAGCTTAGTCATGCGTTGCAGAAAAGGCTATTTTTCTCTATTAGATGAAAACCTGTGGCTTTTTCATTTGATCTTATTTTTCTTGCCACATATACAAAGTAAACATAACTACAATTGTCCAATTAAGTGCCTCTTCCTGTTCCTATTGAAGTCACTGGCAACACAGTCTAAAATCAGATTTGATTTCTTACTCGTTAACTGCAAAATCCAGAAACCTGCAAGACACTTTCCAGCGAGGGGGATTTAGCAAAGTCTATTGATACTCAATAATTATGACAGCAAACTAACATGAGGATAAAATAACAGAAAATAAATTCCAGACTTTTAGATGCACTTGGAAAAGTTATCTGGTTTCATGGTCATGCAGGACACCAAAAAGAACGGGGGGGCAGGGGGGAAGCCATCAGATTGTTAATGAGACTGAAAGCCAGAGTAAAAGAAAAATCCCTCAAATCTGTCATCAGCATTCGTGTTTGCCAAGAAAGCCTGGATGTTATCCTGCTGGGGAAGAGAAGATTTATGGTACTGCACACCTTCATCCATCCTATTCTTATGTATGAAATGGAAAATAAAACAGGCCGGTACTGCCCTTAGAAATAATCAGTATTTTGCTGCCACCGAGTAACAAGTGTTGTTATTATTATTAAATCAGCAGGTACAGGAGCAGCCACGAGGTTCTTATAAATAAATTATTTTTAAAAAACCAACAAACCGAACAGGGCTGGGCTGCACCCTCCCAAGGGTGCGAAGGAAAACAAAACAGGCCCAGAGAGGGAGGTGGGAAGGGCCGGACCCAGCACACACTGAGGCCGATAGCCAGGCGGCAGCACTCAGGACTGCAGCTGATGGCTGGTACCTGGTGCCAGCAGTGCTGATGAAAAGGGATGGTCAGAAAGGCCTGCAGGAAGCCGGGACATGGCAAGACTGCTGGTGGCTTGCATGAGTGAGCAAAGCAGTGTACAGAGGGGCCACCGTTTTCAGCTGAAGCTGCCCCAAGGCCCAAGGCCTGGCATCCATCGGTGGTGATGGTCGAGCACAAGGCCGGCTCATCAGCGCGTCCAGCACAAACCATTACATGAGACCAAACCCACAACAGAGGTTTCCGAGTGACACCTGGGCGCTGCTCCTGCTTCTACATCCACCTCCCTCCGCCATCCCATGTCCAACCCACTGAAAGATGACCCTCTCACCAAGGACGCCTGTATGGCGCACAAGGGCTTGATGTTTGCTAGCAGGGCAGCACAGAGTTCCCGTGCTGCCTTAGGAAGCCCGGGCCCTGGTATCTGGCCGCTGAGAAAACACTTCTGCTCCACATGCAATTTCACACATCATTGCATAGGTCTTGTGATTCTCCTGCTAGAGCTGTGTGCTTCACCACCGGAGAAACGCCTGCGCCTCAGCAGAAAAATTCAACTGGATTTGCTTCGTGGATTACCGACTCCAAATTTCAAGCTACATACTCGAGGAACTAAGCTACTTACTGCCCAGCAGAGCTCACGCAGCAGCTCGAGACAGGCCTGGGCTAATGCAGGCACAGAACTCACTTCTTTCTCAATACTGAAAGTAAAGTAAAACTTTTTAATAGGATTGCTGTTTGAACTTTACGGTTCTTTGCAAGATCAAGGCAAATGACATCATCTCCATAACCGAGACCCCTGGTTCTGAAATTTTAAAGGTCACAGTCAATACATATATTTAAAAAATAAATTAAAAAAAAAAAAAAGACAAGACTTCTGAGAAAATACACAACGTAACGTCATTGCACGTTACGGAGAAAACTATTATAAATGAAAGGGACTAAAGAACCACAATCATTTTCTCTTTCTGCCCTACCTCTTCCACTCCGTGCTTCAGCGCAGATCCTCTGCAGAATGAATTTCTCGTTCTTCAGCAACAGCAAAAAGAAAAATATTTTGATAATATTTTGAGAATTCGATTATAAACCCACAAAGCCACAAAAACTGGCAAAGGACCTAGAAGGTGCAGCACTTGAAACTGCCAATTCATTTATTTAACTGAGTGGATTTCAGACAGTTTCCTTTCACCAGTCAAACAGTGACTTGGGGTTAGCCCCACTGGGGATTGAGTCGTTACAAGGTTGCATGTTGCCTGCAAAAAAAGCTCAAAGCTCCTCTCTCCAGCTCCAAGCAAGCCACCGTCCCGCATCAGACAAGTGGGAGGCTTTTCCTTGGGTCCTGGGAGAAAAGCTCATGCAGGTGCCTGGCTGAGCTGCTGGGAGAGCAGCTCCACGGCCTGCAAGGGATGAGGTTTCAGCCGATGCCCAACACACGAGCACGGGAAGGCCCCCTGCGTCACACAGACACCCATGACCTCTAGCACTGCCCCGGAGACAGATGCATCTGCTGTCCCTCACCTTCATGGAGCTACAGACCGTCGCAGGGCACGGTGACTCTCCATACTTCCCCTTTCCAAGGTGTGCCACCCAGGAAAGAGAATTAATAATTTACTAGATGCAAGAAAAAGGAAAAAAAAAAAAAAGAAAAAAAGAAGGAGGAAGCTCAGAGGTTAGGGCAGTCAACCCAGGAGAAGGGAAATCTGGGGTCTAGTTGCTGGTCCAAGAAGCATTTATTCATTTGTCTGTGGACAGCCACCTGAGAAAACACATCAGACAGCGGGAATTAGACACCCTAGATCTTCCTCCTCCACCAAATGAAATCTCACCCCTGCAGAAGAGGAGGAGCCCTGCTGCCAAAGGGGAGGATACCTCAGCAAAACCAGAAGTCATCTGGCAGGCAAAGCCTCCTGAGATGTTGGAGATGGGGGGTGTATACTCCCCTGCCAGGCTGGAGAATGTGTTGTAGGTGAATCTCCCATCACCTCCGAAGAGGCTGTAACCAAGGAGCCACCAGAAAAAACAGAGGCTTCTCCCCTGCTGCATTTGGGCACAAGGCTGGCACGTGAGTGACAGTGGCCAGGCCAGAGGATGCCTGCTGGCTTCGGAACACAGGAGTTCTTGGAAATCATGTCTACCAGAGCATACCAAGTGACTCCTCACTCTCAAGACAGGAGCAGCTCCCAGCTGGCTCAGGTGAGAAGCCAGGGACTTGTGGCACTGTTCTGGCTAGGCAGGTACTCTGAGTATGTTCCACCTTCCCCATATCTGGTCATAACTCTCGAACACAGTAAAGAGCCACAATGAAAGAGCAGAAATGGGTGAAAACACACAACCATCACTTTCACGGTTCAAATGTGAATACTGTCATTTAAAATGGTGCTTTCTTGGCTGAATTTTCAACACGATGCTGCATCTCTCACCTGGGCTTCTTTACATTCCTCACATCAAAAACATCCTTGTCTAGACATACATGACAGTGCCTGCGTCTCCTTCTATAGTTCTCGTGCTCTTGCGTTTGCTTGAACAGCTTGGGGAGGAAGCCATATGTTGGATGAGAAGTGCCCAGGGCTGAGCACGAATCCCACACACGTTAGGTTGTATGCCCAAAGAGGGAACACATCACTGCAAGACAAACGCAGTTATTCCCCCGCACCGGCTGCATCACTCCAACGTTCCCTATGTCAGGCTCAAAAGTCGCCAAGTGCGACAGCCGGCTGCCAAGCCAGTCCTTCTGCAGCTCAAACACCAGGCTCTAAAAAATGAAGCCATTAAGTTGTCAATCAGAAAGCATACGCCATACCAAGTACTACAAAACTGCAGAGATGAGCTGGTTCTCCCCTCATTTCTTCTGTAACGCAATTAAGATGTTATCAGCCGAAGTACAATATTGTGGTATCCTGGCCTACGTGAAAATCTTTGAAAGCTGCCTTTATTTGCCACCAGAACCACAAGCTAATAATACAGCCTCCGTGCAGGCAGTCCCCATCTGTTGCTTTTTGTAAGTTTTGAACAAACCCATGAGGCTGTGTTATTGTAAGGGTATTAACAATCCCCAGGCACCATTAACAGCCATGTCTAGTGCCTAAAATTGATACTCCAACAGCTACATCCCCTTCCAGCTTCTTTCCGTCTTCATTTTCCTCTCAATATATGGAATTCCTGACCTGAAAATACACTGTTGATGTATAAAACTGATTCAGAAGTAGGTAAATATGACAGACATTTCAGCCAAAGTTCAGACCCAAGTGTAAGACACAGGCCCATACAACAGACTCATGCTACACACCATCCAGCTCACTTGCTGTGTAACATCTGCTTGTGACTGACTCTGATCCCCCTTCTCTACTACTACACAGACTTGAATGGACTCACCGCTCCACAACATCCTGGGGAGCTGGGTCATGAAGGAGGAGAAGGCTACCACAGCCGACGGTCCTGCCTGTTGCAGCAACCTGCGTGACAGGGAGATCTTGCAGGCAGCCATGCTGAGCACCCAGAGAGAGCCACCACCCACAAGGTGATCAGCTACTTCGGAAGAGCCATTTACGGCACTTTAATAGGGTTCGTACGTGGTGTGCGGTGCAAGCACCAGGCTGAAGACCAGGTGCATACATTAGAGCATCCTTTTCCACTGACAGATCCTGACAGCTAGAAAAGAAGAAAAATCCACCACCCTGTTCCATCCTTGATTTCATCTGCCTGAAGCGAGGATCCTAAAAACTGCGTTTGTAACTTCGCGTTAGTCTTCTGCTCTCTGTAACCAGCTAGAAGGTTTTGCAGGTGTTTAATAACCCCTGTGGCCCAAAGGTATCAGCTGCTCACAGGACAGACAGGCAACAGCCACCCTGGGGTAATATTTTGCACGTCTTCTTCAATGTGTACATCCCAAATAACACCCGGCAGTAAGTGGCCTCACATGAATCCAAACTCTGGAGCTTTTATTTATAGGAAACCTCGATAAACAACTGAAGGGTTATCAATGAGAAGCATCTTTTCCTTTTAAAGGCTGTCAGTGTTTACAGTCCGAGTTTCGTGTATTTCTAACTGTTGAGAAACAGCTCCAGCACTCCCCTCACCCGGCCAATCACGCCTGGTAACACCTGTCTTTTCACATTCTCGGTTTTATTCATTATTTATGTTTCTCCTTACACAATACACCCGCAGGACAATACATCTCCAGCATGCTTACGGATCTGATCCAAAGCTCACTGGAGTCAACAGAATGACTTCACTGGCTCTGGAGCAAACTGAGGGCCCCAGCTCCACAAACGGGCTTCCAGCCTGAGGAGGGACTTACGCACAAGTTAGGCATCCCAGCCCAGAAGTGCAATCTCAAAATCCCTAACCCTTTAGCTGCTCGTCTCGTCAGCAGAGCTGATGAGACCAGGTCTCCAAAAGCCTGAGCTATCTGCAGACTTTTTTCCCCTCCAGTTATGTGTTGCTCGGGAGGGAGGGGAGAGAAACCCAAACAAAACACCAACAAACCCCGTAGTGATCCATCAAACAGGGGATCAGGGGATAGGTCTCCCTCTCCCACGTGTGGTCCCAACCACTAAAGCACTGGAGTAATTTTGTATGAGAGTGTATCTATGTGTGTCCATGTGCGTGTGCCTGATATGTATGTGTATTTCTATATACTTATGTGCATATGTATATACATGGGACACGCGCGTGCACGCACACACATTTTTTTGCTCCCCCTTCTGGCCCCATGGACTCCTGAATGTTTTTTTCTTCGTGGTGGTGGAAAGCAGGGAGAGCAGGAGAAGGGTCCTGTCTCCGACTGGATGTGTCGCCAGGGCCCTGCTGCACTCCCTCTGGGAGATGCACAGCATGGATGCCTGCTGAGGAGAGGGCCCCAAAGCCTTACTCCCCCCCCTTACAGCTGCACACAGATGTGCTCTGGATCCCCAGACACACACATACACCCTTTAGTCAGGCGGGTTTGGTGGCAGGAAGGCGGCATCTTCAGTTTTTTACCAGAGATGGCCAGCGCAGGTGGCACGTTACTCAGCCTAACGCTGCCTGAGAGACCCGGCGTTAAGAATCCCATGAGGTAATGCTCCGCAAACACCGGGCTTGCAAACCGTGTTAACCGGGAAACGTAAGCTGTATTTTACATGCCCTTACACACACCTCTTAGCGGTGTGCTGCGTAATTGAGTCAGCGCTCCTTGTTTCACAGGGCACCAGACCTGAAATTGCTGGTGTCCCACCTAGGTGACCTCCATTTCTAGGTGACTTGTGCCAGTTCTCAGCCCAAACATAAAGTTTCTTCTTCGGTAGAACTTTTGCCATTTCTTCCTCCAACGCATTACTGTCATCAGCTCTACACGTACAACAGGTTTGGTTTGCGGGAGACCAGCCGGGACCGCATTTTGTATCAGTTAATACCAAGGCGGGGCAGGGGGGGAAGGAAACAAATGCCCTTCCGATTGCAATGTGGTTATTTATTTTGGAAAGAGAAGGAGAAAAAAAAAGGAAAAGGCTTTTGATCGACCACCGGTGTAAAAGCTGTCCGTTTGCTACAAGTGGAAATCTTCCCGTTCTGGATGATGCTGATGCCAGCCCTGGACAGAGGTGTTCTCTACCCCAGTCACCCATCGGATCACAACAAATACCCACTCTCCAGAACAATCCCCCAGACGCGGCTCCCGGCACCTTTGTTTGGTCTTGAGACAAAGACATATTTTTCGCACCAGACATCCCCTGTGCTGTAAAAGCCAGTTGCCACCACAGCTGTAGACACCGACACTGACAGCCACCTGCCTGCCCACAGCACCGGCATCCCGTGTTTGTCACGCGCCCGCCTGGCACATCAACCCTAACATCACCCGTAATGGGCAGGGACGCCTGAACTCACGGACACATGCACACGTGGTCCCTGCTGCCCCCGCGCCTGGGACCTGCTGCAACGTGCCTGTCTCCAGCGGCTGGACAGGCGCCACCGCTGCCCTGTTCCACCCCAAGGCAGGACCCTGCCTCGGCTGGGGCTGGTGCCACCAGCATGCAAGGCTGGACAGGGGTAGGAGCACAGAGACCCCTGACAAAAACGGTGCCTCACTCATCCTTCTCGCTCCGGAGCTGTAGCTGCTCTCCCCGCCCCGAACCGCTCCACCGTAACCCCACGATGAGGTGAAACACGACAGCCAGCAAAAGGCCTTTGCTGCTCTGGCACACGCCAGTGCAGACACCCCCCAGCAGGCAGGCAAGCCTTCTGTTCCCCCCCATAACACGAGTACAACACGCTAGGCATTGCCCAGCCTGGAGCCCCACCGGCCACAGGCCAGAGTTGGGAGAGGGAACGAAGCAACTGAGGACGTACCCAGCCTCCGTTGTCCTGGATCCAGTTGTGCAGGTGCCGGTTCAGGTACTCGGTCATCCAGGTGGCGATGCTGTCCACGAGGGGAGACATCTCCCGGTTGACACTCTCCACACACATCACACCGCCGAACTCGAAGAAGGCCACGATCCTGCCCCAGTTAACCCCGTCTCGGAAGAGCTCCTCCACCACCGCCACGAAGCGGCCCCTGGCCGTGAAGGGTGTCAGGTGCAGCTGGCCGGACATTTGGGCAAAGTCCCTCTGGTAGCGGCGGGAGAACTCGTCCCCTGCCTGACGCAGAGCAAGGTGGACGACTTGGGGCGCGGGGTGCAACCCCTCGGCCAGGGGCGCGTGGCTAGCAGCAGCCGAGCCTGGGGGCTCGGGGTGCGGAGACACCAGCCCAGTGTGATCAGAGGAAGTCCCAGCAGCAGCAGCAGCAACCGCAGCAGCAGCAGCAGGAGGAGAGAGCCCTGGAGACAGGGGTGCCCTGTCCTCGCCGGCAGCCCAGTCGTATCCCCTCTGCGAGAGTTTATAGTGGATGTACTTCAGCACTATCTCCCGGTTATCGTAGCCTCTTCTCCCCGGATGAGCCATAATTCCCAAGAGGAAGCAGCAAGAGGGAGAGAGGAAGAAGAGGAGCAGGATGAACCCAAAAAAGTAAAGCAGCCAGTAATAATAAAATTACTAACACCAAAAATTATAATCCAGTTACTGTCTCGGGCACGGTTTCATTCATGGTGGCGTGGGGGAGTTCTCAGGGTCTCGGAGGTACTTTTGTCTTCTCAGTGTTTCCTCCTCGGTTTTGAGATGCACGGCATAAATAGGGATTAAAACGCTGTAAATACTTTACTTCCAGGTGCACATTTATTACTTATTACAAATTTACTTTAGGACCGTTTCCTCCTCGGTGTTGAAATACATCTTTAAAAAAAGGAATGTATTATACCGATTCAAAGCCAGGTGCGTTTTTCCCCTAGGTGCTGAACTACCACGGGCACGAAGGAGCGGGCGACCGCGCAGGGTAAGAGCTGCGCTTCAACACGATTCACTAAAGCAGCCTTGGATGAACGTTAATCCAACGCACGTTAAGCTAGGAACCTCAACACTGCTCTTTTTTTTTTTCTCGTTTTAAGTTACACAAACTAAATTTCCTCTGTAAAGTACTTACTTGGACTATAAATATGTTCCGTCAAGTTTCCTCTAAAAAAAAAAAAATAGCAACAACAAAACCCAAAGGTCGCAAGTCTTCAGAAACATTTAAGTTCTCTGGCCGCTTTGATGCTTCAAGTCACCAAGGGGATGGGAAGGGGGGCAAAAAAAAAAATAATAAAAAATAATAATCTCTCTATGGTTTCCAATGTTTTTTCCCAGACTCCTGTTTAACAGGCATCTCCAAAGATGTGTCAAAGCTCAGAAAAATCCCGCCTCGCAGCCCGGGAAGGCGAACAACCCCAAAGAGACGGAAAATCCTGGAGACCAGATGAACCACATTTGAATCCAAGCTCTCTCGCAGAAGTGCTCCGTCTTTCCCTCCAGTGCAACGTACAGACATATGCATTTACGTAGTTTCATTCAGACACCGATCGCGGGAGCCCGGTGCTTCCACACACGCGCACGCACACACCAAAAAAAAAAAAAGAATAATTAAAAAAAATTTTTTAAAAAAATTTGTATTTAGGTAATTAATTCTTTTTCGCGATCGTAAAAGAATAATAAAGGCATAAAAAAAATAAAGACGGAAAATTGCTTTTGACTGTGGCTCCGGGGAGAAATGCCATTTCCCGAGCAGCTTTGTATCAGAGGAGGAAGAGCCCCCGGCGCTGCCGAGGAGGGGCGCGGACGGGGCGTGTGTGCGGTGTGACTGGTGCCGATGGGGACCGCGGCCGCGGCGCCGCTGCCCGCCCGCCCGCCCGCCCGCGCAGCCCCGCGCAGCCCCGCGCACCCCGCCGGCTCCGGGCGGCTCCTCCGGGCGCTCCGCGCTGCTGCTGCCGGCGGCGGCTCCGGGCGGCGGCGGCGGCTCCGGGCGGCGGCTCCGAGCGGCGGCGGCGGGCGCGGGCGGGGAGCTCTCCCGGCGGCGGCGGCAGCGGCGGCGGCGGGGGGGAGCGGAGCGGAGCGGCGCGGCACGGCGGGGGCGGGGAGAAGCGGGGAGGAGCGGAGCCCGAGGGGGAGGCTCCGGCCCCGGCCCCGGCCCCGCGCGGCGCAGCCGGGCGCGGTGGTTTCCTAGAGCTCCGCCTCACGCTTCATTCAAGAAAAGGGGGAAATGGGGAGGGGGGGGTGTTGCGCTAAAAAAAAAAAGGCGGCGGGGGGAGGCGAACAGCCCCGCGCAGCCCGGGCCCGCCCTCCATCGCGGCGCGGGCCTGGGGCCGGCGGCGGGGCGGCGACGGCGGCGGCAGCGGGGCGGAGCGGCGCGGCACGGAGCGGAGCGGCGGCCCTCGGCCCGCGGGTGGTGCTGACGGTCCGCGCCGCCGCCCGCCCTCCGGAGACGGGCAGGGGGGGAGGGAGGAAGGAGGGGAGGGAGGCGGCGCGGCGGGTGGCTGCGGGCTGCCGGCTCTGCGCGGGGAAGCGCGCCCTGCTCCGCGCCTCTGCAGCCCCGGTGGGCCCGCACCGCCCCGCGCGGGAGGGATGGGGCTGCTGCAGCGGTGCGGATTTGTTTCAAAAATGAAAAAAAAAACCCCCATATATGTCTATTTAAAATCGTCTTTTCAAAAAGGAAAAGTGGCCCAGACAGAGGCTCCAGGCGGGATGGGTTCGGTCGGTCTGTCCTGGCTGCAGCCCTTACGCGGCCGCGGAGCCCGTGCGGCGCCGGGGACAGGCCGGGCCCCGCGGGGTGCCTATGCGGGCGGCTCTCCCGGCGGTACCGGGAGATGCACACCTGCCCCGCGCACACTGCCCGGCCGGTCGGCCGGCGTGCCCGTGGGGCAAGCGGGGAGCTGGATTTTAGGACTTCTTGCAGGACGACTTGTCCCTCCGCACGGCCCGAGGTCTGTTCAGATTGGAGAGGGGGAATCGAAGTGCTGGGAGATTAGATTAATCTGCAGCTTGACCGAAGAAGCAGAGTTAACCTTCAAAGTAGGTTAAACCCTAGTGATGGTTCAGTCGTCGTACCCCCGTCTACCCCGCTACCCTGACAAGCGACAGCAGGGCAGGGGGCAGTGATGGTGGGACAGCCCCGGCTGAAATGGGAAGCCATCCCGGGGTAAAGCCAAGTGAAATGGGTGCAGGAGGTTGACTCGGCACTTCGCTTAATATGAGGGGGAAACCCAGGAGCCTGGTAAATCCTGCCAATTTTTTGTCGGTAGGAGGGTGACTGGGATGATAATCTTCTCAGGTAGAGTACCCCGAACCTAAAAGGAAGACAAAGCATGAGTTAAGCGGTTAAGGTGAGTTCTTTTTGACAGGGGACGTAGGGTTTGAGTGCACACTGCCTTCCCAATCTGCAGGCTCCCGCTCCCCTCATACACTGACCCATCACGCGTGACGGGCAGGCTGGCAGCTCCCCTGCTTGAGGAAACCCACCGGCCTGGGGAGGGCGGTCAGCTTTTGTCCCCTCCAGAAGGTAGGAAGGTACTGGCATCCAAACGGGGAGGATTCCCCATGGGAGCTCGCTGGTTCCCTGGGCGGTGCAGGGAACTCTTTCGAGGCCGCGCCGAGGAAATTTGTCTGTACTGTGTACAAAGTAGCACCTTCCCCCGGGTACCCGAGGAGGCGGTCGGGATGTTTAATCGTTCTGGCATCTCTCATTCAGCGGGGAGGCACGGGAAGGCGCTCGGCATCGTACCCTGCGACAATATTTCCCACCTCCCCGGCCGGCTCCCTCCTCCGCTCCCCGCCGGGGTGCCGAGCACACGCCGATCCCGAAAGGACCCGAGGATCCGGGGGCGGCGGGCGGAGCGGAGCGGGGGCCGGCAACGCCGCTCCCCGCCACCGGCGCTCCCCGGCGGGCGGCTGTTGCCACCCAGCGGCCGCTGCTCGCCCCGGGCGCGGAGCCTCGGTCGCGGCAGCCGGGACCCCCCGCACCGCCCCATCCCGCCCCGTCCCTGCAGGCCGGCGGGATTCGAGGGGCTCACCCGCACCGTACACGCCCCGGGAATTAGGGGAGTGACGCGGTGTACCACCTCCCCGCCCCCCCACGGCTCCATCTCGTATTCAGCGGGTGAAACGAGGTCCAAAATCAGATGGACGATGCTCTACCCAGCCACGGGCCTGGGGCTCACGGCATGCCTGCATGGCAGGGTGCAAAGGGCTCACGGCGTGCCTGCATGCCGGAGCGCAAACATGCCTCATCCATCTCTGCTCGCTTTAAAGCCTTCAGACAGCACCGTGTTTGCCATGAGCTGTGGGCCCGCTTCCGATGGCAGGAGCACAGAGAGGAGAGCTGTCAGTCAAGTAAAATCGCCGTCTTTACGTTCTTGCACCCAAAGAGAAAGAAGGAAAAGTAAAGGTCCCCTCCCAATACAGGAAGTAACCTGGCTTTTCCATGCAACATGCTATGGTTTAAGTGGGACAAGTGATACAGAAAACCAAAATAGGCGTAACCAGCTGGGCTGCTGTCTGTCTGTCACTGCACTGGTGACTAAATCCAATGTGGTTGGTCCCACAACTGAAAATACATCAGGTACAGATGTTAAGTAACACAGAAAAACAATGTCATAGCAGGATGGGTTTAAAGCCACAGGATAAATCACTAGGGCAGCAAAGATGTGTATAAACTTGATGGGCTTTCGTAAGGAGACCAAATTCACTTGGGGTATTTAAGTGTATTTTGTATGCAGAAATGGAAGCAAGACCAACTAACTGAACAAAGAGTACAGAGAACACGTAATCAGTGAAATAAAGTAATCTCAGAATTCATAACTGATTTCTGATAGCAACAAATGAGTACAGCAAAACTCCATGAGACACGCTGGAACGGATTTAGCAATGCTGCTTCTTCCCCACCGCTCTACATTCAGCACTTGCATATATGAACGAGACATCCCAGCCTTTTTAAAAGTTTAATGGGAAAAGAGTGGTCGTGGTTCACAAGCAAGCTTGCTAATACCAAACACAGCTGAGACTGTACCAAAAAAAAAACCCCAGCAAAAAACCCAAGGAAAAACACAAGAGAAGATCCTAGGAACTGTTTGCTTTAAGCAGGAGCATTAGGGATGAGTCACGGGAAACAGAAACCATGCCTTGAAGAATGATAAATTTGGACTCCGTAAAAAAAGCAAACCAAAATAATGTGCATTTAAACAGCCTTTCTCGTTCTTATCGTAATGTGGCAAAGGCAATGCACCTGACCTGCATTTGTGGCTGTAATTGAAGGGAGCGGCATCTTAAAACCAATTATAATGCTACCTGAGTGGGTGACGAGCATCCATTAAAGTGTCACAGGTTTGCATCACAGTGCTGCTTGTTTGTTTGAGCTCAGCGGGATTAAACAACAGTTAAAAAGACATCCAAAATGAAAGTGACATGGTATTGGGGGCTTGATGGAAGAAAGTGGCAAGAGGGGCTCAGGATTTCTCAAGAAACATGGAATGAGTGCATAAAGTCATTACGGTGCTCTTAGGCAGCAGAGTAACATGCTGACAACTAAAGATCTGATCCTGCAAAGCCTCCCACACACACAGTTACCTTACTGTGAGCTGGCCCACCGAAGTGATCAGACTGATGAGAAGAATTAGCTATATCAAGGATTGAAACTCCATTAGGAATGCAACCAGAAGCTAACGTGGGAAAAAAGGGTCCCTCAGCAATTAGAGGCAGCAAGAACAGGTACCAGCCAGGCCTGGCAGTGTAAAGGACAGATTATTTTCATGAGACAGCTTTCTTATCCATGCTCGGGCAACTGACCAAGCAGGGCAGGATCCTGCAGAGCCTGCTGTTTGATACCTTCCCAGATGCCCCACGTACAGTGGGTGCATTATTAACAAACGCTCTAGAGGAGCTCGTAAGGCCTGGCAACACTGAACTTCTTGGCAATCTGAAAGCGGACACCTTTCCCCTGTACCTTAGTTGTTAACATCAGTGGGATTTCAATAGCAACCCTGGTTCCTGGTGACCTGCCTGCTCTTCTAGTTCCTTGGCTTGTGAGCAGGCGAGGTGGAGAGAAGCAGGTGATTGTTTACAAGCCCTGCCCCAGCAGGCATGGAACAAGCGGGGTGTTATGTTTGCACCCTGTGTCGGCACTCAGAGCGAGCAAGGACACTGCCACATGTTCCACTGTAAATCCACAGAGATTTTCTCCTATTCCAGAACAAACCAGACCAAAACAAACCCCAAAACCTTACACCTGAGCAATCGAAACTAGTACTTAGAGGTATATACAGGTAGATGCAATTACGACAACCAAAGAAGTCCTGCGCCTTATGATGTTCTAGCACAGCTTAAATACAGGGTTTACTGAAAGACTCTCCTAAGACTGTGCCCACGGGTGGGGGAATTTGCGCATCAGAAAAATCAGCAGCCAGTAGCACTGGAAATGCTTGCTGGTGCCATGTCCAGTGAGGCACGTGGTATAAAATGCTTTAAGAAACCGTTTTCTTCATGTAAAAAGTATAGGGGGAAAGTAGCACCTGGGAAGCCTGGATGTGTGTTTCCCTCCTTTTAAACCAGGAGGGCGGCAGGTTAACCTGAGCAGAATTCTTTGCTTCTTCAGAGCGCATTCCTGAGAGGGGAGATGGCCTTTCATGCTGATGGTGCTGCAAACGCTGCAGGTGGGGAGTGGATCCCTTCTGGCTGGGAGCACTTGCAGAGCAGACAGTGCTACTGTAAAACGCTTAGAGCACACTCAGCCTGCAATTACCATTTGTTTCATGGGGCTTAATTGTGCTCATCAGGAAAGTGCAGTTGGATGAGATACTCAGGTAGCAAGTATCCTTAGGGTCCAGCATCGCAAACAGCTCCTGACTTTCAGACACCTTTTACTGTACACATTCCTCAAGCATCCTTTACTTCTTGTCAAGAGAGAGGCCCCATGGCTTGGATCAAAGGGAGGCAAAACAATTGCATTCAGCTCCGGAAATCCTTCTCTCTGACATCTCTACTTCACAATGTGGCATAACTGTCTTCTCTTTACAATACCCCAAGCTGTCTCACCACCTTTCACGAGCTGCCAGCCTGTTCTTGTGGTTTGGGCAGTGCCCCCCCATGGCCTTTTCCTTCTGCAACGGAAAAAAAGGAAGAATTGGAGACCAACTTCTGAGTTGAAACGGCAGAACAGTGAAGGAGACTCTTCCAGCATGGAGGAGTAGGAAATGGGAAGAGTCTGCTGAACAAATAGGAGCATCTGCCTCTGACCCATCTGCTTTTATTGCACCTGTTAACATTTCTCCAAGCAAAAAGGTGGAAGGCATTCTTGGAGTAGGTGCTTTGCCATAAAACCCGGCACACCTTTTAACTGCTCGCTTTGAAGCACCGCTGAGCTTTGAAGGGGACGTGCCCCTCAGCTGCAAGTTACCTGGAGCATTTAAAGCTTGGTTTTAGACTTATTTTTATAAGCATTATTTACAGCTGGCACTTTTACAGATCCAACACCTTATTTTGGCCAGGGATGTTGATTCTCAGAGCTTAGAAGCATGATTTAGTGTCAGGCAGTACATGTTTAGCTTTCACCCCTCCTGTTTATTTACATTGCTCTAGCAGCACAACTACGGAATGAATTTCATAGTTAGAACTCGAAAAGTTTAAAATTAACATGGGGATTCCCCCCCCCCCCCAAAGCTGAAAACAAACTTGTTTTCAACTTAGAAAAATAGCATTTCAGACCAGCTCGGTGGTATTCTACCACAGAGGAGGTTTGGTATTATATTCCTTCATCAAGGTTTCCCCAGACAGCAAACCTTCCCAATTAGGTTTCTGAAATGCTTCCCCTGGCCCTCTCTCTCCATCAAATGAGATCTGCATCTTTGGGTAAAAAAAAAAAAAAGAAAAAAAGAAAAAAGATCTATTTGCACTTTCCACTTCCTTCAGTGCAAGTTTCTGTCCAAAAGGTTTATTTCCCACCACCACAGACCACCACCAATGGAAGATTAGCACAGTCATCTTTTTCCACCAATTTAGCACATCTGGGTTGGAAGAAAGGAAAGAAAGTGGGAGGTGAGGCAGGACAGACACCTCCTTTAAAGGTCTCTGGCTCTCCAGAGTGTCTCCCCCCCACAGAGAGAAGAGAGGAAGTGACTTCATGAGGTTCTGCTACCAGCTTTGACAGACGAACATGCACCTACCTGTCACTGTGCTTGGTACTGCCCTGGCAGAGCAAAAAATCATAAAATAAATGGAGCTACCAGAGAATTCTGCCTTGTAGCTGAAATTCCACAAGAAGAAATGAAGAGAAGTCTGCTTCGGCCGGCTACTCTTACTGACAAGGCACAACCAGCAGCTCCAGCTGCAAGGCAGCCTCTTCATTTCACAGCTTTTTAAGTCCTCACCATCCCAAGACTAACAGCAGCCCCCAGCTTTAACGCACATTTTTAGATAGCACGTGTTTTCCTTGACCCATATTTGATTTGGGCTGACAATTTCACATATTTCTAGAAGACAGAGCTTCTGTGACTTTGGATTTACTTTGAGACTGACTATCTTGGGCCTACTTCTGCCCTACTGTTACCTTGGAGCAAGCAGAGCTGCTGACCTCTCTAGAGCTGCACATGCTCTGCAGCGGTAGACACAGAGTTACAGTAACGACTATTTCTACTGTTCTCCACTAGGAAGAACGAGCATCCCGTGGCTCCTCGGGATTCAGACACACTTCCCAAGAGCACCGGTGCCCGGCTACAGCAGCAGCACTACCAGCAGTAGAGGCAGGCTTGGTCAATTTAATCCCACTTTCACTGCGGTGCCATGGCACTGGCTCTGCTGACAATACTTACTCAGACTCCTCACATCTTTCAACTGCTGTGCACCTCTGCTCCAAGATGCTACAATGGAGGCAACATGTTGCCCCCTCTGCTCTCTTACAAAAGTAAGAGGATCCTGCTGAAATAGTCCCAGATTTATTAAATAAAAAAAGAGAAAGAAACCTCAAACGCTGCACATGAATGTATCCACTGCTCTTCATCCCCTCAAAGAACTCAGAACTTAGAGGCTTTGTTGATTCTCCATTTATTTTGAGAAATATAAAATATGAAAACTAGTTTACAGTTCTGGCACAAAAATGATGAAGCAATAAGCACAAAGTTTCTTTTTACAAATAACGCTATATATTTTTACTATTTAAAAGTGCCTAGAGTTCTTCACAGCAAATAAACTTTATTTACCTATATCTTTGTTCTTAGTAAAATATTAAATCTATTTAAATTGCACATGAACACCTCGGTGAAGTAAACTACATGTAAAGTTACGGTAAATCTGTATTTAAAGCAGACAGTCTTTAGAAACTACATGGGATGGAAAAGACTATCGAAGCCTAAATCGAATCTTAAGGATTGACCAAGAAAGCAAGAGACAAGACAGCGACTGATATGGCACAAGCAATTAAATTATTGACAATTTGACAAAAAGTAATAAAGCCTATTTAAAGGTCTTCACGGGTCTAATGCGCTGCTAAAGCATTTCAATGCAGAGGTTTTGTAACATTTAGACTGGCAAAACAGTTTTTCGGTTGCTAAAACATTTTTCCACAAGATTACAAGGCATCTCCTTCATTTAATATTGGACCTTAACATGAATATGTTGGCAGACAGAGAATGTACATAAAACAAAGTTTACACCAAGAGTTGCTGTAGTCAACAGTTTACTATGACAATAAAACAGTTGAAAAAGCCTATCAGTTAAAGTTAACTGCATTAATTGCAACAGCAGAAACGAGCACATTGAAAAAAAATTATTCTTTATTTGTGCCTTCAAAAATACCTGCCTCGTTCCAATTTCCAGAATTGCTGAGCGGTTCAACCTACAGTTTTACTGTCAATACAACCACATACACTATGCAAAATTAGATGTGAACTGAAGTGTCTATAGATCAGGGCTGAGTATTCTTATTCCTCCTGCAGAGACACTTGCACTGAATTACATCAGTCATCTTTCGGAGGACAACTCAGTCAAGCAAGAGTGATTAGTGATCTAGGATACCCAACCTGAAATATTTTAGAGAGGCCCAGATGCCGTACAGTGCCTTGTGTGTGTGCTCTGACCATCTGGATTATGTTTCTTAAACACAAACCCTTTAACATTCCAAGTCAAAGATTCAAGTATCCAAAATCTTACTGGTTTTAAGTCCTGACCTTCAAGCTCGTGTTGATGTCAAGTCATCTACATAAGTGTTTCTTTCGCACTACAGCACCACCCGGTCACCTATTTTGGTATCTTTTGCAGGTGATCAAGAGTATTTGAGTTGCATCAAAATAAGAATTAGCATAGGCAAGAGTCCAAACAGCACTGGTGTGTTGCTTTAAGAAACACAGCAATGTTGACGCTGGATGTACAATAAATGCTCTGTTATGTCATTCTCCTCGAGCAGCACAGGAAACACATATGCACACTAGATTTCTTTGCACTGAAGCCCAGCTGTTTATAAAAGATGCAGGAACACACACTGCTCCCAGAATGGGTGCTATGTTCTAGGCATGCACAACTCCACACAGCTAAACAAAGTCAGGAGGCAGGACGTAAAGCACAGGCTTTGCGAGGAACTCGACAACACCTCAACATCTGCAATCTAAGGAAAGTGAGAGTACCCATGTGACCCTCCCCAACATGTGTTTGGAAGCCAGGTATCAAAGCGAGTTTAGTCTACCTGAAGAAAATTTGAAAAGTGATCAAGCAAATTCAGAGGGAGAATAAAGACCCTCGATTACATTAATGGTATTCCAGTCAACTGCCTCGTATTTTTCATCTCAGCTTAACTGAATACCTCTTCTTAAATAGAAGTAGAGAATACCTTACCAAAAAACAATCAGTTTAGCTATTTTGTTGTTAAATACTACTTTTAGGGAAGTGAAAGTGCCCAGTTTTACATGTAATTTTGGACTCTGTGTATTGACTGAGAATGGAAAATATGACACTGAAGAAACAGCAGTGCTAACACATACAAAATATGCAGCTTTTGGAAAAAAAAAAGCAGCTCACAAGGCACTTGCTATAGTGGTCCATTAAATAAACTGTATATATAGTGCACCCTTAAAACATCATTGTTATGCATCAAGCTTTTTCAGTGTTAAGATTTATTAGAAACAACCACTGAGTTCCATGTATTCTGAAGCAGTTATTGAGCAGCCTCATTTCATATAATGCAAATGAAACTAATTAGAAGTGGGGCATAAGAAGCAGAGTATTTTAAATAGTTTCTTGTCACATGGAAGTTTTTCCATGTAGTGATAAAATTAACTGTGGAATGCCATTCTGACACACACCACTCCCCCTCCCTGCCCAACTCCCTGCCCCAAAAAGCTACATTCCTGCTACTGGAAGAGCCTGGCATTTTAATTACAATCGATTCTATCATCAACTACTGGTTTGGCTCATCATTCGCAGCTTTGAAAAATAATGTGCAGAACAGTAGCATTAAGCTACTTTCCTTTCCAGAGAAAAAAAACTGGCAGATAAGGAAAAGTAAGTATCTGAAAAAAATTATTTCAGTGGCTTAAAACGCTGAGAGTCATTAACAACACGCTCGATACTGGTTTGAATGTTGTGTTTGTTCACAACATACTTCAAAGGCCAGAAGAGCTACAGACCCAGTCACATCTCCTAGCATTTCTCTGTGGGAACGGGTTCTTCATCTCCCTTTAGAAAGTATGCCTATAGCAAACCATACTTTTTAATTACTCCCAGACCGAGAAAGCTTGGGTCATACAAATGTATCTGCCATCTTAAGGTTTCCACAGGTGCGGGTTGGGGAGAATAGGGAAAGCTGTCATTGACAGGAGGATATGTAGATTGGCCAAAGGAAAAGTTAACATTCTAAATTAAACAGTCCCAAAACATTAGCAAAAGGTACCAACTTGTTCAGGGGACCTCAGCCCAGTCTGTCATGGTACTTACTTTGTCCATAAGCACCAAAGTGAGAAAACTTAAGCATTTGTCCAGAATTACCACACACAGTCCCTTCTCAAAATCTACGCTGCAGATCACAAGTCCCCCCCCCAATTCTCTCCAACTCAAACCACCCCAAAATAAATATCTAACCCTCATTCACATTTTTGCATAGTTTGGCATTTTCTGGAGTTGTACTTTTGTCTTCTTTCATAGCTCTTAAGGGGACTCGTCTGTCACATTTGCAAGTACTTCCAGTCTAAATCCTTCAGGAGAAAAACTGAGTCCCACTTGAGCAGCAAGCTGTCCAGGACTGTTTGACATTCTTCTTTCAACTCAAAGTAAGGATTACTCAGTTTTATCTGCACTTTCAGATTTTTCCCTCTGCATCATGCAGCGACGGACTATGCTGTCAAAACTTCCTAGGTAAAACAGGCCAACGATGCGAAAAATGCCCATGCAAACAACCTGGAAACAGAGAGAAACATCTTTCACTTCATTCAAGATCTCAGATTGCACCACAGCATTTACTCAGTAAATAGAAAGGTTCCAGGCAGGTATGTTACATCATCTCAAGAAAACAAACTCAGGAAAGCCATCCTGAGTCTGTAACAGTTCAGGACTAAGTAGCAAGTTGGAATCTTAGCTTTCCCACCACCTTAGTCCTTCAGGTTGACAATACTAATTCAGTTTCCTGAACCCAAGTCTCCATGGCATTAACAGCCCTTTGATGAAAAAACAATCGATGTTTGCATAATGTTCAATGTTTGAAAGAATTCTAAAATACAGGAAACTGTGACTACAGGGCCTTCCCAGGTCTTACCTGCTGAAGACCTTCAGTGATAGAAGTGACTGGCGACATCCCGCTCGTCAGTATTGACAGCATGTAGCCGTCTGACCCAACGGAGCTGTTGAAGTTCCCTTGCTGGATGGAAGGAAAACAGTGATTGAGAAGAGAAAGCGCAATTCACCCACTCCTGACAAAGCATGGTGTGTCTTACTTCAACAGCTATTCTCGATGAACACTGCTCACTGGCATCACCAACAAATATTTTGTGTAGATAAATATGAGCACAATTAAGAATTGAAATATTCAAAAATATTTTGTGCTGTACAGCAACATTCCAAAAAGCATTTGCTTACAAACGGACAAAGAAGCCAACTTCTCTTCAGAGAGAGGTGTGCTAAGTCACTGCAGATTTCTTTACAATATAAAAAGGCTCTACATTTTTTTCTTGAAGCTTGCTTACAGATGGAGAAAACACACGATGGTCTCTCCATCAGCAAATGTATTTCAGAGATGGAGTCACACTCTAACTCTGTCAGATCACCTATCACTGCTCTAACTGTAGAATAAAATGCTGCTTTTTTTAAACATTAGTTTGCTATCCCATGAGATTTGGCAGTGAGGGGTGAGGTATGCATTTCAAATTCTAGCTAACAGGTCCTTCACCTACATCAAGGAACTTTAACATGGCCTCCTCAAAACAGCAAGATACACGGCCTGCTAAGCGATTCAGCTGGCAGAATAGGGAAGAGACACACAGGAAAATGTCATTTGGGTTTTGACTATCCATCAGGAAAATTACAGCTCTATAGCTCTGACTCCCAGGCTTCTCCCATTCATTTCCAGCAGACTTTGTGCTGGAAAACAGACTTCCTGAAATACTGCAGGACTAAATCTATGAAATGGTGAAGTGAAGGGAGGGGCTGGTGTTCCTGAATCAGGGTTAGGAGTGAAGTTTAGTTACTGTGCATAGCAGTAGAGGATATGAAGCCTAGCACACACCTGAGATAACTGTGAGAATTCCTGTAGTGTAGAGCTACCTTTTCATTTCTATTTTAAGTCTTTCAGCTGACAGTCTGAGTGCTTAAAGACCACGTCTGAACTAATATATCATCCACAGTTCTGGAAAGCATGGTGCAGAAATAGCAGGTGTTGAAGATTAAAGAGATTAGTTTTTCTTAAGCACCAGGGCAGAATATTACATGAGACAATACTTGCTTTTAAACTCAGCACCCCAAAACGAGCCATAGCTTTATGTTTGTGTGCTGTATTTGTGAAAATATTGCCAAAACTTCACAACTGAACACCTGCTGTAGATGGAAACCCATGTTGAAGATAAGGAGTATTGATACTGGGATTCAACTGCTGTGCTTTATGAACATGAAATACCATGTTTGTTTCCATTCTGAGGTGCTGTATTAATTGTGCAAGCATTCCACAGTACAAAACACTTTTAAAAATTCATCAGAAAGGCAATACACTTTTAACCACTTAGAACAGAATTGTATGTATTTTAATCACTCATAAATCTCTTAAGACATTAAAAGCCAAGAAGGTTAGAATGCCTTCATTTATTGTAAAATTACTTTTATATGATCTCATCTTTGAGAAAAATAAGATAGCCCAACAAGCTTTTGAGGTTAGATAAATGGTATTTTATACAGAAAAATTCGATAGAATTTAGTGCTTTAAAGTCAGTCAAAATCTGCCTTTGAGACATTGCATCATAACGATGCTTCATTTTATTCTGTCTAGTGTACAGCTTCAGGTGCTTTTTAGTTTCAAGAGACTGGATAAAATTATCTGTGGGCACAGTGGCAAAAGAAGAGTAAAGAAAATACTTCCTGTTCAAGCTAACCAGCAAAGAGCACTGCTTTGTGTAAACTGGTTCTGCATTTAGCTTAGCCATTGTCTTACAGTCTTAAACAAGCATTACAGGCGATCCTAGTCTCTCCAACAAAGAACACACTTTAAAAAGATAATTTACTTACAATGGCATCTTTGACTATAACTCTGGCGACTTGTTCTGCTTGGCAAACAGATGAGGTTTCAGAAATTAGCTTCGTCTCTAAGGGCTTTAGTAGAAAAACACCAGTGTGAGTTTGACTAGCAACACACAGAAGACAGAAATATGAAGGTCAAATTTTGATTCTGAGTCTTTTGTCATGGATGACACTGTTAGCAAACAGTATCACACTGTCACCTAGTACATCCACTTTAAAAAAGGTAAAAGCAACTTCATAAGTAACAGTCTAATTTTATGAAAGAAATACCAACTTTTCCTTGAGTAGTACTTTGTAATAGTTTATTACTAACAAAATATGAAAGAGTTGGTTTTTTTCCTCCCTCACGCATTTTATTTTCAGTAGCTATCAAAATGCTTAAACTATGACCCCTCAACTTACATTATTTATGGAAAAAACCCCAAACAAAGTAAAAGATAGGCTTGAGATTTTAAATTCCTACAGAACAAATTTATACTTTTAATTTTTCAAACTCCAAGCACTGGCATTCAGAAAAATCCACCACCTTATTTAATTTCTTCATGTTTTAGAGCTTTATGCCACTTCACCTCACTAATAGGCGGCAGTTATGGCACTTCTTTTAGCAGTCACAGTTTCTTTCACCAAAAAGACCCACCCAACAAAACTCCAAGTCTGATCTTTTACAAAACAAAGGGTGAAAATATCCTTTAAAGTATTGAGAAGCATGTTTGTCATTCACATCCTCTTAACAAATAATACAATAGCGGAGCTAACCGCACAGCAAGCTATTTAAACACTTGGTATGTTAAGATTGATGGTTCTGTTGATAAAGAAAGAAAGAAAGGAAAAAAAAAAAAAAAAAAAAATCACTAAATTAGGGAGAAAAGAGTGCTTGGTCCAAAGTCAACTTTTTGCCTTCGTGAGCAGAAACCACACACAAACACCTTTTACATGCTTTCCTACAATGACATGTATTATGTCATCAGATCTCAGCCTCATAACCCCTGTGTAATTTTGAGCCAGTCCAGTACTGATCAAATCTGAGAGAAGTGTAGGGTTGTCAGTGTTACAGAACTGTAAGTTTGTGGGGAAAAAGCCAGCAGGTGTTTAGGAGCAAAAGCTCATGTTAGTGACACACTGAGGAAAACCACCACAGGCCAAATTCAACCACTGAATTCTTGACCTAGCCAGTCAGCCAGCCAAAGCATGGCTATCAATAAAGCAATTATCACAAAAAAAACCCCACCAAAAACCAACTTCATCATTAAACACAGAAAATACGTATCTCAGTTCCTGACATCATCTTTAACTATATTCAGTGATTACAAAGAAAAATAGCCAAGTCTGAAGGAGGTGCAAACCACAGAGAGAGGTTCTAAATGAAGTAGTATTAAATAAATGCAACAATAACAGACAAACATCTGAACTGTTAGAGCAGTGCAATATTGCAGAGATCTAAGGTGCACTATCACGATAGAAGCAAGTCATCAAAATATTTCATGTATGCTAAACGAAAGTGTAGGTCTTAACAAAAGGCAACACCTTTTTGACAACTAAGGGAATACTCACTGAAGCTCTCAAAGAAAAATCTTAGATGAACAGTGAATTTTACTGGTGACTATTTCCCTGAAGGAAAAAAATATCCCAGAGAATATGAAAGCTGTAAAACTTATCTGCAGATATTGAATTTTGGTACTTTATGTGGATGAGTGGCAGCATACATTTAGCATCACACACCATATATATATATATCTATCTCGAGATGATGGAGTAAGAATTAGGTTGTGAAATCCCTGCCAATTCCCATACAAAGGGTGAATGGCAAAATGGAATTCAACCCCAATATCCTATCATACATGATGGGGCATCTTGAAAAGGCTGATCACCTTCAATATCAGGTTTCTAGTTCACAGTATGCAATTAAAAGTTAGACACATTTTTATTTGGTTACCTGATACTTCAGGGGGCCTGAATGTAGCTTTAACAATTATACTTCAGGTGTAGGGACATGTCAGATGACAAGCAGCAACTGAATTTTTGGAGGTCAGAACTTTCACTTTCAATGCAAGCCAAATGAAAGGCCCCACCACTGGCGCACCCTCCTGCAAAGCAATACTGCCATTTGCACTACAGAGTTTCCTTCCTCCTATAACAGTAGGCAACAGCCACCCCTGAATCGTGTCATCACGTGTATTCATACAGTGTGGTCAGTCTGCAGGCTTGGTGGAAGGAACTGAGGTCTGCTTTGAGCCATCACATCCAACCCAACAACTGCATGTTACTGAAGATGCAAAACAGGAATATTATTTTTGGCTCTTTAAGCTTTGATAATAAAACAAGTAGTGGTTTTGCAGTTTACCATTCCACAGCAATATTTCAATTGTGCACAGAAAGACTCTGCAGCATTCCAGATAAAGGTCAGTAGTTCTTCCACTGAAAGCAGAACAATAAACTACAAAAAAATATCCTACAAGCTATTTAATTCCAACAAGTTCAAGTTATAAAATTGAAGTGTTTACAATGTACTTCTGAAAATCTTCATATGCACTGAATTTCAAAAGGATTACAGGAGTGAATGAAATCTGAAATCCACTGCCTACTACAAATCGAAGCTTTAAAAACAGTATCAAACAGTATTATCAAAGGACAATTTACCTTTGTTTTACTTTCTTCTGCAAAGCCAGGTGTGTCAGTATCTGGAGGATAGGCCACCGTTACGTAGATATTATAAGGCTTTACCTGTATTTTACAAAAGTAAGTATCATCTTAATACTGTCAAGCCTTTACATGTTGTTCAACTTTATTAATTTCCCTTGTACTGAAGAAATACAGCAAGCATGAATTTCAATTGCTTCTAGTGTTAAGTCAGCCTCATATTCAGCACATGCAAGACTTGGAGCTTTACCAAATGGGAAAGCAAAACAGCAAAGGTTTTGAAGAGATGGTTGTGTTTTGTTTTATAAGAATATCTGAATGTAAAAACCTTTGCATTTGATATAAATTATGAATCTAAGCCTTTTTAACACATTTAGGAGGAACTCAAGAGCAGTTTAGCTCTATAATTTTATCAAATTCAATAAAAAAAGACTAAACACCAGTACCCAGCATTAATAATTACAAGGCAAAAAAAGTCTTTCACTGTGGCTTAACATGCTTTTTTGTTGTTGTTTGTGTCAATATATTTTCACTACTAGACAAATATAAGGAAAAAATGTAAAACTCAAATTGGGTCTCTAAGAGGAATACTCAAGTCACGAGGCTTTTCAACCCATGGCGTTAACTTGCAAGGTGTCCAAGTTGAAACAAAAAATTAGGCAGAAAACGTGAAGAAAAATGGAAGGTCTCATGTCAAGGATTGCATTTAGTGATGTATTCGTATGGATGCATCACAGAACTGCACTGCTTGCTGCACTACTATTCAGAAACTACTACAATGCAAATCTGTACTCCAAAATGAACAAATAAGCTTGGAATGAAAGTGTTCAGAATGTAAGAGTGTGTTGCAAAGCACTATGCATTTTTATTTCATAGCAGGAAACATTCTGTATTGAAAACACTTCCTGAAATGTTGTATCACAGGTCTGTACATGCACCACATTTACTTTTGAATAATTCAATCTGCACAAAAGTATCTCTCAGCAGTCTGAAGGAGGACCCTGCAGTCACACTGTTCTATTTGGCAGGCCACAAGTGAGTAGAGGCAGTTTTACCCCGCATTATTATCCTGATAACTACACAAACAGAACTGTATAGCAACAGGGACTATCCAAGGGTCTAGATCCAAACACAGACACTTTCTATATAAACACTAAACTACTAAAATATACATTCTTAACAGAAGAAAAAAGGAAGTAATTTTCAAATCAAATTTACCTGTCTTACTACAATTTACTTAGCAATCTCATTTCATTAAATAATGTGCTTGGGTTTTAGTCCTAAGCATAAGCTTAGATCAGCACACCATAAAAAGCTCATATACACAAAAATTTAGAAGGCTGAACCACTGTCAGCACATTTTTTTGGGGTGGAAAATCCTCAAATTCTAGCTCACAAGTTTTACTGCTTTCCATGGTTCAGATACCACTTACCACAGCCTCACAAAGAAGATGGGAGCCACCACCCCTTGTGCATCCATGGGACCTTCAATAGCATTCTGCACTTAAGAGGCTTGAAAAAGACTTTTATTCAAAAGACTTAAAATCCAAGTCCTTTTAGTGAACATAAAGGATTAAAAAAATGTCTGTACACGTGCTCATCTTCCGTTCTAGGAACGGAATCAATCTATTCCCTCTTACGCAACTGAGATCAGCTTAGTTCACAGCAGAGCAATAGGACTGTACTGCTGCCAGAACCAAAGGGGCCAATGTAGCACACACGTCAGCGTGCGCACTGCGGCACTGCTGCACCAGACCAAACCAGAACTACTTCAATGAAAATGTGCTGTGCTCTGCACCTTGAACAAGTTTACAACCAACACCACACATTCCTGCACACATACCTCCATTTGCAGGGCTTCAGCCAAGCCTCGAAGAGCAAACTTTGTTGCAGAATAGGCAGTGTAGCCGAAGAGGCCTAACTGCCCAGCCTGAGATGACACGAACACAATCCTTCCCATCCTCCGTTCCTTCATCGTAGCGATCACCGCTCGGCTGGGGTAAACGCTCCCCAGATAATTGACTGCCATCAGTCTCTGCACAAACAGTATTAATATGGTGGTTTAGTCACAGATTCAGAATCCTTCAGCTGTTTGGTATTTATAAAAAATCCCTATTTTGGTCTAGCAAACAACGAAGCTCACCAGATTTGTAGTTCTACCAGCTGGCACAAGCAGCAACAATTGTTTTCTATCCTACGGCTTCATGCGCTGTTTTACAGCTAAAAATCTCACCCGAAGCCAGAAGAAATCCAGTCTATCTACAAGCCTCAACAGCATTCAGGATACTGATAATACTGTGAACCACATGGCCTTCAAGGGAAAAAAAAAGGAGTAACGTTTCAGGGAAATCTAACCTAAACAGTGTCCAGGAAGCAATCAATCTATGTATGAAAACAGACTGCAATGAAAGTTTTAAAAGCTTTCTAAAACCGGAAACAGGAAAAATTTTATGTATTCATGTATTTCAGAGATGTTAATCTTTGATGGATAGGGGGAACTCTTTCATTTCCCTCTCTAGAAGGCCTAAAACACAACCCATAGCCTATAAAAGCAATAGAATGGGTGATTGAAATTTATTACAAAATTATGTCTATTTAGTATTTTCACATGATTCAATGTTATCTGTAGATGACTGGGGGGCTGCAGGACTGTGGGCATGAAGTAATCAAAATAGAGAGGTTTGGGTATTTTTTGGGGTCTTATCAGCACAAGCTGCAAACAACTTGTGCACTTCAGAGTTAACACTGGTAACAGACAAATTTTAACAGATCAAAGAAATACATAAAAATCTTCACCAAGAAAAAAAAAAAAGACCACAAGAAACTCAGTGCCTTTCACAGTACATTAAACTATAAATACACACGCCAGGCTTTTTTGTCATCTTCAAGACTCACTCTATCCCAGAGGGAGAAGTCACTGTTCTGACCCATCAGTGGGCCAATAGGTGAGAAATTTAGGGCAATCCTCATAATCTAAAGCTACATTGTAATTATGACAGCTACCACAGGTCAAGCCTATCATTATTCATACAAAGTCTGCAAAGACATAAGAATGCAATCTAATAGTTAGAATAGTTGAATAAGAAACCATAATATAATGAAAAATAAAGAATGATTACTCACTTCAAAAGAATTCACTTCAATATCCTCAAATTTTCCTGTAACTGATGTTCCTGCACAATTTACAAGCATGTCAACTGGCCCCAGCTTCTCCTGAGCCTGGAAGGGGGGGCAGAGGTTAAGGTGGTTTTTAGCAGGCAAAAACAAACGAACAAAAAAGACTCCCTATAGCACAGTGTCCTTATAGGAAACTACTTCCATCAGAAGTACATCACACAGAGATAAGCTTCTTCAGTTACAGAGGTGAATCATTTACTTCCTCACCTGTTTTAGAACATTCTCCACCTGTTCATAGTCTTTAGATACATCAACAGAAATACACAGCACAACCTAGAAAAGGAAAGCAAGAGGACATTTTTACAACACAGTAAGTCCAGTAACTGTTGACTCTGAGCCTTCCAAAATGTAATAAAACCCAGTGACATAATCTTGTCCAGAAAAACAAGGAATCTCTTTGACAGGGCATTTCACACTTCTCCCACGGTGGAGAAAGCAATCCCTGCCCTCTCCGAGCTCCTCCCCCTCACACACACATTCTAGAGTCATAAAGATTGCATTAAGAACCAATAAGCACTTCAGGATCTTCAAAGCTGCTACACATGTGCAGAGTATCATTTCTAATTTACTGAGGCACACTAGGACTCAAATTATTTACATAAAGCTTAATAAAAATTATTCTAGCCAAGGCAGTAAAATTCCAGTGCTACATTTAGCTTTCATCATCGCTAAACAGAGGTCAAACCATTTGTGAGGCAGAAGCTCATCTTTAAGGAAAAAAAGGGGTTTTTTTTCCACATCATAGAAAGGCACCAATGTTGCTCTGAAGCCACAGCATCAGCAGAGCAAAAACAACCCAAACAAACTCAACAAAACCCAGTTTTTCCAAAATTTATAAGCCAAGTATTAAAACCCTGCTCACTTTCGCACTGGCAACGTGCTCCACACTTACTGAAATTTCACCAAATTTTTTTTTTAGCAATAGTAGACTTTGTTGCATACTGATTAACTGGAACATGCCAAAGACAAAAACAAAATAAAAATTCTATGAGAAACTGACTAGCTGCAGAGTGTCATAAATATTTTAGAAGCGTATGTGAGCTGTATATGTTTACTCCTTGTCTGGAAACCCAAGATTACAGGTTTTAGTTTGAAATCATGCAGAAAAATGAAAATAAGCTCTGGCCTGGGGTGCGGTGGGCAGGACAACAAAAACCAGATGACAGTGGTAACTTTTAGCTGCAACAAAACTTAGCTAAGTCCTATTTTTCCTGAGAGTTACTGACTTTCAACAAGACGATCTCGAAATCTACATTTTGAAGCCCCTTCCAATCAACTCCTGGCCAGAGGAAGCCCTGCCTTTGGGTTACCACTTACAGGCTTATGAACACTACAAACTCCAGCTTGGCCAGGTATTCCCAAATAAGCCACAATGAGCAATCGTGAGAGCTTCGGGACAATGCATCACCTTGAAAGGAGTGGTAATCTCCTGTCACAACAAAAAGAAGGACTCCTGCATTCTTGTTCCATTTCTATTCTTTCTGTAACTTTGGTTGATTCACTTAAACTCAGTTTGAGGTGAAATAAAATAAAGTCATCACCAGTTTGTAGGAACTATCATCATAACCATTTATCATGGAGCACATGGAGACACACACACACATGAAAAGCTCACCACAGTGTAACTAACTGCTTTGGCAGCTAGTAATTTGTCAGTTCTGCCTCTGGTCAAACTGCAACACTTCTTAGCTGCATAAACAGAATCTGCTTGTCATTCCTGTACAGCAGGTTGGCTATTCCTGCCTCCCAGCACTGTGTGTAGTTGGACATCAGAGTAAACTTGTGGTGCAAATTACTGGTGGATCTGCATGCATCTCCCCTTGGGGCATTTATTACATTCTGGAAATAGTTTTTTTTTAGGTAAGTTTCAGAACAAAATAGCAGTTGAATGAAAATGACATTGATTTATTATGTCAATGTGTTTGTAATATCAGTAAAGACGTTAAAGATCACAGCTCTGTATCAAAATCGGAGCAGTTGGTCAATTTATTCAGATTGCATAAATTATATTCATACTGTGAAGAACACACTCGGGAACTACCACAGTTTTACTGACTACGGTCACATCATACAATTCACCCCTTTGCTTCTATTATCATATGTTCTGTCTTCTGCTACAATCCTGATTACCTTCATCCAGAGCACGCCCTGGGGATGCACACCTAGGGGACAGAATATGCTGCTGGAACCGGTCCGATTTCCCCAGCACCGCTCCTCACCTTCTGTTCTAAATATCACTTGGTGTTGGATCAGTAATAAAACTTTCACAATGAAAGATCAATTCAACTCCCAATGAAGTAACTGAGAACACTCTATATTAGGAAAGGTATTAAAAAAAATTGACCAAACCTTCTAAGAGCAAGGATTTTGTTCCACTGCATGCCTATACCCATAAAAGGCTGCACCATCTGCACCCTAAATCACATGCAGACATCTTAAAAAGAACATTTGCCTGGTGAAACACTGACACACACACACACACGCCAGACCCTAGTTATTAACAAAACCTAGTTTCATGTATATAACTAAGCTCAGCATCTAGTCTATGTACATGATTCGTACCAGACATCTTTCTCTGTGCTCTTTCACAGCAAGCCTTTTGCACAGCTTCTCCCAGTTCAGCTGCCCTCACCTGCCAGCTTCTGACTGCTGCTCTGGTGTGAGCTCTGTCCCAGCCTCCCTGCTCTGCTCTTTGCGTTTAGATTGGTCAGGCTTCCCGGGGACTTTGTCTACAACCTCCAATAGCTACAGCCGAGCCAGCCTGCCTGTAAGTCTATAGATGCTTCTGCAAAAGCAGTCCTGTTCAAGTCCCCACTGGAGATTGCTCAACATTGAGGGCACCTTCTGAGACTTTAACCAAAACTCTTATGAACATACACTAAGTAATATTCTTTTAAAAAGTCTGCATCTATCAAGCCTGGACAGATTCTAACAAGAACATCCTGACACAGTATTTGACAAGAGACTGATTTCAATGTAAACTTGAGAAACTGCTAGAGCAGCTAAAAGAAAATGGTTATTGGAATGTATTTATTTTCATTATCAGATATAGTTTCTCCTCACCTCAAACAGCTTAGTTTTTCAAATAAAGTTGATCTGAGTAAGGCAGCATGTACAGAAAAAAAAATCAGCTTGAGCTATTTGATAAGAATATAAGGAGTACAGAATCTTATGTAATAAATGCTAATATTAAGAAAATTTTCTACCAGCTAGTTGTAACATTACTGTCTGGAAATATGCAGCTTTTCCCACTGCTTATTTTCAACAGTATATCCAATTTATCAATTCAAATTCCTTTTCACACACAAGTAGATTGCTTGTGTTTGTGATCATGAAAGTAAAAAAAGATTTCTGGAACACAAGGAAGGAGTAGCCAAAGATGTTAAGTCTCAATAGTGTTTCCCTTCTCCCCTTGATTATTAATTAGTTCTGGGGAAAAATAATTTTAGTATTTCATCTTGAAGTTGTGTATTTTGAACATAGCGAGTTTACCTATTTAAGTTAATACCTCCACAAGCTCTGAAACAGTGTTTTTATGCACAAGTGCACTATATTCACCAAAGCAGCTTCAGTGTTTAGAAGTCTCAGAACTTCACAAGTTCAACTTGTACATGTGTTACAGGACTTTGCCAGAAAAAGGAACACCTATATGATGTAGTGAACTACCAAACCTGGAATCAAGCACATAAAGATCTTTCCCAAGACAACCATTGGATTTGTGAATTGTAAAATGAGAGATTTGAAACATTTGGTTCTTCCACTTAATTTTGAAGAACAGAAATCCTTATCAATCAACAGTACATTGCAGCTGTCAAAAAAAGCATACAACACCTACAACTGAAGACATCAATCTTTTTCTCTAAGGCAAGCAGGTTAACACAGTAGGTAGGCAAAATCAAATGTGGCAGAGTTCAGGACATCTCACATAAGCAGACTGGTATTTTTTAATTCAAATACTGTCCTCATATTTGTCAAACAGCTTTTTTAAAGACAGGGCTACTCATCAATGTGGTAGTGACCATCTTAATCAAAACACAAGAGCTACCACAGTGATCTTACCTGCTTGTCATTAACCGAATACTTTTCTATCTCCTTCTTTGTCTGCAACAGCTTGTTCTGAAAGGGACACAAGAACAGCTAGAGCACTGCAGTTGAGAGCAATATGAGTCTTCAGCATTTCATTAAGGCTTAAAAACATTCCATAAAGCCCCCCAAAGTTACCCTCAGCTAGTTACAAAACTTTACTATTGTCAGTTTACAGAATTATAACTATATGATCAAAACATGGGCTCCATCAAGCTACCATAACTCACTGATCTGTTTTTCACTTCTTCGAAAGCCAGGAACAACTTCTACAATGGACATAATGCTTTTGTTTCATACAACTACATAGAGCACCTAAGACTGCAAGTATTAATTTTTCTCACATATTTTGTTTCTACTTTCTATTTATGTAACAGTACCTAAACGGTTCTGAAGAACACTGTGATAAAATTACAATAAAAATGAACTAAAATTTTGTAAATTCAAATTGTCATATTAAAGAAAAAAAGTGTTAATTCTGGCTGCGATTCAAGGAGCTATAAAATAAGTTCAAATGTAAGTAAATTTAAGACAGCTGGGACTGAGGCAAAAAGAAGCTAAGTACTTTTATTTCTTGAAGAATTTGCTTTTTCTCTACAAGTAAAGTAACAACCCATTATGAAAACAAGAGTCATTCCAACTATGTTCAAAGCTCCTCTTTGTTAAAAAACCTAAAGTGACTTTTTCCTCCAAAGCTGTCTTGATGAAGGGTTTTAATCTTCCAGTTGACACTTACTGTAGGGAAATTCTAGTTTTAAAGGTTTTTCCCCCCGCCACAGCTCTAGACAGTGAAATAAGGAATGCCGTTAACAGAAGTGATAGCACAAGCAGTTTTAAGGCAAGCTAATCACAAATTCCATGTTGGGCTACAACTGTCCTCTTCAAATGCATTAATTTGAAATGCTTAGGATCCCCTTGAAACATATACTGAAGAAAGTATGAGTAAGTATCAGTTCCGTTCCCCACCTACCCTGGCTAAACTCCATTCACAAAATCTCTAAAAATACACACACTTACCTCATCCCGTGCAATCAGTGTTATGAAAGCACCTTGCTTGTAACATTCGATGGCAATACATTTTCCAATCCCACTGGAGCCTCCAGTTACCTGAAAGTTTTATGAAAACGGCAGTTAATCTGTTATTCTCATCCCTTCTCCCATATGATAAGAGTCAAATTTAAAATCTAAGGTTAAAATATCACCCAATGAGGCACAAATACAGAAGATACACTAATACTAGTTTACTGATTGAGTATGAATGCAAAGTAAGATACAAATAGATTGGTAACCATTTGTTTATACCCAAAACCAGTTTTACTTCAGTGGTATTTTTTGCTCAATTCTTGTATCAGGCACACTTAGTCCTACTCCCACATGGGCTCTCTCATGTGCTTTTGACTAAGTCCTGTATATAATTTCTAAAAGCAGAAGTAGTTAAAAGTTGAAATGACTATTGACGTTCACCATAATGATACAATTACATATGACCCCTCCATACCTGGTTGCTGTAGAGATTATCTGTAAAATTAACAAATGTAGAGTGCCTGCTGAAGATATCATCATGTAAAACTAAGCAGAAAGTGCCTTCTTGCTTAAATAAATAAATCAATAAATCTATTAATTCAACAGTTGTCCCTCCACAGATTATTTCTCAGTTCCCCAGTCTGGACCTTGAACTATGCACCGTCCCACAATTCCAGTTCTGTGGGGATGCCAGCACCTAAACTTCCATTACCTCTCTTCCTCCACTGTAACAGTGAATAATCTTTTACACAAACAGGAAATTAATAACTCATCTACAGACAAATGCCGGGTGATGACTACAGCCCCGTATCACACTCTGCAGGAGGATACACTACCAAATGATACTAATACACAGGTTAAAGTCACCTTCGCACCTCTGTCACTACCCTCAATAAAGCTATTGATGAACTCCATGTGGAACAAGACATAGACAACAATCCTGACCTCTCCTTTTGACTAGAACAAAAATGCCTAAAGGCAGTGGCAAGACAGGTAGACAACTTGCTCATTTAAGCCCAGACTGCACGTGTCTTCAGTCCTTCAACAATGGTATCTTCCTTATATACCAACATTATTTTACTTTAACAGCATATTAAGAGGTTATCATTGACAAAAATACTGAAATTAAATGCCTATAAGAAGTTATTAAAAAAAAAAATCTGTTGATGAAATGAGTTCTTAAATACAGATTTCCTAATAATTGGAAAAAGGATTCAGACTCTTCTGGCAACTGTAGTATTTTGTTCTTTATCAAAACCTTTCAAAAGAGTTCAGAGAAAGTAAGGAATCACCTCTGCCATAAAGATGGGACAACAGAGGCATTGAGCTAATTAGTGCAAGAGCAAAGATTCCCAATCTACCCCCAAACTACATGCCCTACGAAAAGTCTTGTGCTGTGTCCTCATTTGCCAATGCCTCAGAGTTTTGTTTTCAGAGACACATTATCCTTAAAATTCTTTCCACTCCTGGAGGCAGTAAAGTCAGAAGTACATTCTCATGAGTCACTAAACTCTTCTTTCATATGAGTATTTTATCACTAACCTTCAAGAATAGTTTCATGTAAGTCCAATAATCCCAGCAAAGGCTTACAACATGGTGTGTGGTTGCTCACGGGTTCAGCCGCAGCCACAAATAGGCCAAAACTGGGTGTTTTTCACAAAGGCTTATTTCAGCTTTTTAGGTGTCCTCCATTAGTAGAGATAGTTAGAAGCTAACATGAAGCACCTAACTCCCTCTGCATGATCAGCTTCACACTCTGCCATCCTTTAAGGATGGCTCCAAGATACCCATCCTGTTTCTGGAAACATGCAAACACCTCTGCGGTGTTCCGAACCCAGGATGATTGCTTTCAAAGTAAACCAAGCCCGTAAGAGTATGAGTGTTAAGTTAACAATTTGGGACTCCAGCAGAAACCCATAATTAATTTAATGCTTCATGATGGATAAAACTTAGGAATTTTACTGTGTTCTGAAAGCAGCTTGCAAGATTACAATACATCTCTGAACAGACTTAAAGACTCGGTTTGATACATTCAGGCAGACCTCAGCTGCACAAGACTCATGAGCTGCTTCTATAGATTCTCATGTGCTGCTGTACCTGCTGCTGTTGAGCTCATCAACATGCGTGGAAGATTGCTCCAATTCCCATTTTTGGCATAGCACAGAGACAGCTGACTGCTGCCTGCACAAACTGCCGAGTGTCATGAGTAAGTCAACTGCAGCAGTACTTGAGGAATTCTTTGAAGGTGAAGGTACTGGCACCAAGCCTCTGGCCTGTCAGATGTGAATGTTCATTTCAGAAAGATGAGACCTGAAGTCATGCAAGACGTGGGAAAAGTAAGTCTGTATTCTGAGTCACGCCCAAGAACATTGGATAGGGATCAGTCAGGTCAGTGACAAAGGGCAGTATCAATTAGCAGGGAACTGTAACATTTAGGTGGGAGGCTGTTACTAATACATCTTTCAGGAACATTGGCCATGAATGCTACCATAACAGGGAAAAAAAAAAGTCCCTAACACTACTGAAAACTTAACTTTGTGCTACAATTAATTTAGCCTAAGCAAATCTGTGAAGTCTGATAGGTGTGTTACTAACACAGATGATCAGAATTAAAGGAAGAGGACACATCTACTCCATTAAACAAGGCATTATTAGGGTTACTTACCCCTGTGGCCAATAGTTCTACAGCGCCACCGTATCTCATTAGCTCCAGATATTTGAATTGCCACTGATCCCATTTTTAAATTTCACTGTAACCCAGCTTCAGAGGAGCTAGCAAAAATTAAAATCTGGTAACAGCAACTCAAAGCACAGGCTAATTTCTTGACAGGAAGGGACAATTAAATCCTAGTATTAAGTCAGATGTTGAGAATGCAATACTACCAGCCCCTGAACAGTGTTACTGAGCTGCTTCTGTATTTGAGCTATTCCAAAAAGGGCCTGGCTCCAACTTCTCAAGCTATGACCCTCTGTAACAGAGTTCAGCTTCTAAGGATCATAGGGTTTATTTCCCCCTTGATAAATGGAGATGTTGGGGTAAGGTACAGAGAATTGGTGTTTGATTTTCAAATCTGAGATACTGGAAATTCACTTCCATTGATGAAACAGTCCAACTCCAAATCAACATAACTGTCATCAGGAATGCTCAAAATCAAGGCTTCATTGATACGCTATCTCCGATAGAGCTTATTAACTTTCACTTAGCACCCGATGCAAGCTGGCTTCATGCTTTTAGAGTGCACTGCCAGAAGATACTTAGCTCCATGGACACAGAACATCCCTGCAATCTGTTCTAAGTGGTTAGTATGTGACTAGACTCAAAATGACCTCTTGTTGAACCACCTGGATGCATCCAAACCACAGATCGTATCACTCCCAACACAAGAGCTACAATGCTGAGACACCAAGATCAGTCATTCTTCAAGTTGACCACAGTTATCAAGCTGGGCTCTACACAGGAGTGGTGAAACTACTTCTAGACTAGAGACAACCCCTACGCATGTGGATTTGGCATGATCAACCTGAACTATGTCCAAGCAAAAGGCCCTTTTCAATCCAAATGGGAGATAGTCCCAAGCAGAGAGCATCTTTACAGTCCTGCCATTGTTAGCCCCAAACTTTGATCGACTGCATTCTTACCACCGAGACGTTGGGTTTTCTCACAGAAATTTCAACTTGGTTTTAGAAAGATTCAGGCTGAGACAAGGAGGGGAAAGCTAGCATTGCTATTTCAGCAAAGACAGTTTCTAAACATCACTCATGAAATTTACAGAGGGCTGCTTTTACCTAACATCTTAAGCTCTTGTTGCATTCTGCTCCATCAAGCAAAGTACCATCAAAGAAAGAGCAGAGAGAACCTGTATAGGGCAGATGTAACATCCCTGACAATGGGCAGTTAGATGCAATGCAAGCAGGCATGATGCACACGAAGCAGTGATGACTGCCTTATCCTATTTTCATTTTCCTGTCTAACTATTACAACCAGCTACCAAAATACTAGCTTTTCCTCACAGAACAGGTGATGACTGCTAGTATATAGCCTGAGACCCAAGGAAACAGTTAAAGCCAATGGCAAAATAAGAGATGGATAAAATAGTCCTCCAGACTTTGAAGCATGGAGAAGATCAGCACAAGCGGCAGCAGCCCTATAGCTTAAGAACACTTTCCTAGTCGTGATAGAAAAAGCAATAGTATTAAACCTCTAAAAGGCATTTTGTTTTAAATAAGATAAACCTGATGTTTGAGCCAGTTTGATACAGAGAAGTCCTTTCTATTTGATAGTGTTCACTGGGGTCACCAAAATTCATAGCAGGAGGGGGAAGGGGTGGCGCGCACGTGGACGACAACATTATTTGACCATTAGTAATTTGGAGTACTGCAGACTCTCAGTCTCTATAGCAGTCCTATTCTTTTCTACAAAGAGTGGACTCCTATGATCATGATTCCTCCAGAAAACAAGTCTCCCTTAGCACAGTGACCGCTAACACTGTGTGAATGACTTGTGGGTTCTTTCTGCCTGTCTTCTCCTCAAGCTCCCTGCTTCAAATTTCCACCCGGAAAGGCCAGGCAGTCACTTAGCCATAACTCAAACATACGCTGACCGTAACTGTTAGGAGCAAACAGAAATATTTTTAATGAAGGATTAAAAGTATGCTAATTTAAGCTGAAAATTCAATAACTTGTACACAATAGCTTCTGAAATTGCCCAGTGACCTTCCTTCAGAAATTTAACAGATATATTTTCATTTCAGGCCTCCAGAAAAAAATGTTTCTAAATGAGACTTTTTTCTGCCTCAGAAAAGCAATTTATTCAAGTTGAAAAACTGTATTTGCTGCACAACAGCAATCACTTACTCTTAAGAGGTTTTAACCAGATAAATACACAATTTGCAGGTCTTTATTCCGTTATTCTTTATTCAAGACTATGCTTAGCTGAGGCCTGCCTGACAGATTACCAATTGCTCAATCAAGTGAAACTAAAAAGAATTTGCATATGCAGATCACTTAAATAGGTTTTGATATTTTTCTGTGAGAATACTTCAAAGAAGTCTTTAGATAATGTTATGCCCTTAAATATTTTCATAAAATCTCTTGGTCATTTCAGTTGCAGAGAACAGTTACTCCCAGTATGTGACATAAGAAGCCACTACACACACCTCCCTGAACAGCATTTCTGATTTACAGTACCATCATCCGGTATTTTTCCTTATGCATTACAACAGAAAATTTAAACTCCAAATATACAAGTGTCCAGTGTTATTAACAGCACCTACAAATAATAACAGCTGGTGAACTCTAAAACACTTGCTCTGTATTTCCTTAGTTTGCATGAATATTTTAAAATTATAAAGATAAAACAGGCAGCTCTGACAGCGGTGATACCAATAAAACTGTTTACCTGCATATTTTGATTTGTAACATCTAGTTAAGAATGTCTACAGCTTTTTCCTCCATCAATATATTAACACGGTTATTTCTCTAGTTGAGCTCCCAATTTTGCAAGACTTCCAAGAACACTGGTTTCGAGACTTCCACTTGTATCAAATTGAGCTTAAACTGCTAATAAAATTAGCAGCAGTGGTTATAGGGAAGTTTCTCCAACAAGAACACTGTCACCATTTTCAAAGTTAACTTTTTAAAATTAACCATTCTGTTAAGAACCACCAGCACAGTAGCTTTTAAAGAGTTTAACCACAGGCAGAACAGACAAAACTTCCGATTACATATATTTTAAAAAACTAGCAGAATTTTGGAATAAAATCCATTTAACTTTTTATTTGCTATTCTATTTCTGCATAGAAGTCACAGAAGGCCCTGTCTGCTTCACCTCTGCTTTTACACAGTATTAAAGTGTTCCCAAAATCCTGTTGAAGGGCTCCTCCTTAACAGGCCCTACTTCTGTGGGAAGAGCCATAACCAGAGAACCTTAACGCAAGCTTGAACACACCTCACGCACTGTATGATGCTGTACAGCCAGTTACAGCATCCGAGTAACACCTATTGCATAAAGCAACCTGGAAACACTGTTGCAACTTGGACAGGTCTGAATTATTCTGGGGACATCTCAAGTCCTCCAAAGAGGAGCTACAAAATAAAATGAAAAACACAAAACAATGCACCACACAATTCCAAAAGAAAACTAACTTATAGTAGCTGCAAATTCAACTGCAGCTAAAAGGTCTAACTTCTGGATTATCTCAAACTTCCACTGCAATGAAGGGCATCTGCAAGCACTACCCACCTCTTAAAAAGCAACTCTAACCAAACTGTAAACTACAGCTTCTCTGCATACCTTTAAATGCCTAGGGTATGTTCTAAGTTAAAAGACCTGATTCTAAATCTCAATTCTTTCGACCGCTAAACTCCTTTGCTCTCTTATGTCCAAATTCAATACTCTCTGCTCCACCTAAAAGCACCTGGGTATTGTTCTCTTCCCCTCCTCCAAAGCCATTCAGCCATACAACTTCTACTGGTGTACTGCTCACCAACGGTTTCAACAGTATGTTCTAAAGACTTCCTTCTAAGGACTTACTTCTACCATCTTGACTAGTCCGTCAACAGAGTGCTCTCAGGCACTAATATCTGTGTGCTTTTAAAAATGAAGAGGTGCGTGAGTGTCACCTGATGACTTCCTTTGTATTAGTCTTCCCATTTCCTCAGGTCTGACTTGTTTCGTAGACCAAGGGTACCATAGATTCTGGGGCTCGTTTATGAGTGCACAGGCTACTTAAATACTTTGGGAGATGCTCAAGAAAACAAAGCTCAAGGTAACCGGTAGCTTCCAGGATACAAAAGGAATGCCTCAAAAAGTCAACATTAAGACTGAGGGCAGTTTGCATTTCTGGTGACTCAGAAGATCGCCTTCAGCCAACCGAGATAGGCAGCGGTTGTCAAAAGTCATCAGTACCGGTCATTCCCTTATCACCCGGACCTGTGGCTCCCATGTTTTGATAGCTCGGGGTGCTACAGCCCGCTGCCAAGATTCCTCCCAAACCAGCGGGCACCCCTAACGCTGATCGTCGCCCAGCGCGGGCCTGTGCCGCCAGCCCGCCTCCGGGGGCCGCTGAACACCAGCCCGCAGGGATCTACCGCCCGCCCGCTCCGACGGAGCCGCCGCCTTTCCCCCGCCGCTCCCGCGGATCGAGAGGCTTCCTCCGCTCACCCCGCCTGGCGCGGGGCCTCCCCTCCGGGGGCCCCTAACGCCGCAATGGCCATGCCCACCCCCCACCCAGGATGCCAGCCGGCCTGGCAGCGGGACGCTCCTTCCCGCAGCGCTGAGCGCCCGCCTCGGCGACCTCCCCTCACCCCCGGCCCAACGCGGGAAGCGGCCGAGGGCGACACGCATGGAACCCCCCGCCCCCGCTGAGGCCAGGAAAGCGCCGAGGCCGAGCTGCGGCGCCCCGCCAACGGCCCACTCCCTCGGCGCGGTGGAGAAAGGGAGGGGGACCCCTCCGTGCACAGCGGGTCCCCCCGAGACACCTCACTCACTCCCTCCCTCCCTCACTCACCACGACGTGAGCGCCGGGCAGCTTGAGGGGCTTGGGACTGATGAGCGGCGACACCATGTAGAGGAGGAGGACGAAGGCCACGATGAAGGCGACCGCCAGGAGCAGCATCGCTCGGGCTGCGCTTGAGGAAGGGCCACGGCAAGCAGGGGACAAAGCCCGTCGGGCGGCAGCTTGCTGCGGCGGGGAGAGGGGCGCCGACCGCAGCCCGGCGCAGCAGCAGCCCGCCTGCGCCGCGGCACCTGGCGGGAGGGGGAAGCCGCTGCCACGGGGCGAGCGAGGAGGAGAGTCCGGCCGCCCCTCCGCGGCCTGATTGGCTACCGAGGCGGGCACGGGCCTGCGCTTTTGGATTGGCCGGCGAGGGCGAGAAGGTGCCCGGGGATTGGTCGAGGGGCGGGACGGTGCTCGGAGATTGGAGCCCGAGGGTGTTTTCAGGGTCATCATCGGAGGCAAAGGGCGGCCGGGAAGGGAGAGTTCCTCTTCGAGGGGGAGAGGGTCGGGCGGGCGCCCCCTGCTGGCGGAGGTCCAGCGCTGCGCCTGCCGTCCCGCCTGCCATCCCGCGGGGGGTCTTCGCCCGGAGGGCGGGGGAGCGGGGGAGCGTTCCCGTCACGTGGGGCGGGCGGCGGCTTCCCGCCGAAAGGAAGGGGGCGGGGCAAGGGGGGGCCGGGCGTGCGGTGCCGTGAGGCGAGGGGCAGCCGGGCGCTACCCCGGCGCGCCGGGAAGGCAGAAGGGCTTCGGTCAGACACGGGCGGCCTTTGTGAAGGCACCGGCTCTCAGCGAGGCGCCTGCTTGGGGGGGGGGCGGCCGCCTTCCCGCGGGCTTGCTGCCCGCCGCCGCCCGCCTAGAGATGGCGGGTGTGCGCCAACTCGCCGTGGAGACTTAAACGTGCTGGGTGTCAGCCCCGAACGCCCTTTTCACGCGTTTTGGGAGGGAAATAAATAAATAAGTAACGTGAGGCAGGCGGAGTACGGCAGGTTTTGAGCGCTTACCTCGTCCTCTGCCTGTGCTTGCAAATATACCTTGAATATTAAGCACCTGTTCTGACCCAAACGTCCTAATCCATGGCCCGAGGTTACCAGTCGGCGCGGTTAAGATGGGGAAGGTGTGTCAGACCGCTGCTGCTTCGACACACTGGGGAAGGGACGAGAGCAGAGTGCTCCCTTCGGTGGGGATGGGTCGGGTGCTAGAGAGGGAGAAAACGTAAACGTTTTATGAAAGACAATTAACTGACTTTATCGCGGGTGGGTTTTTAAAGCCTATTTTACATCACTGCCTCCAGTAAAAACAGACGTGGCCTCTGCAAGACTCCGTTTTCAGAGTGGTTGAGCTACACCGGTTTCTGCTGGCTGCAGTTGGAGTTAATGCTGCTCTCTTGTTCCAAATCCATTCTTTATTTCCAGCATGTTGTTCCCTGCTGGGTGAAACTACAGGTTTTTCACGTTATTCATGTGGAATAAAGAAAAAAAAAAAAAGCAAAAAAAAAAGCATGTGGTTTTCAGCTTTAAGGTATAATAGTAGAACAAAGATTAAAACAAGAAAGGAAAAACCCTTCCGGAGCAGTCTGAATAATGTAAATCCATATATCTGACTTAGATATTTGTTCAGCATAAATACATTTGGTATTTTAAAATTTGAGGTACCTACATTTGTAACTGAAAAACTGCAAATTACTTTCTGTCTCCAGTTACTATGCAGTTGTTGACTCGTACAAAATAGTTTACAGGGAAAAAAAAAACCAACCCCAAAAACCCCTAGGCAAGAGGGTGTGCGGAAGGGTGTGAAAATAATATTGGAGAGGAGATTAGAAGTAGTGAGTAGGCGGAAATGGGAACAGAGATGTGGGCAGGGATTATGCAGTTTTCAAGGTGAGAACAAAGAACCTGAAGTTGATGCAGTAGAAGGATGAGAAACTGAAAATCAGTCCTGAAACGGGATTGACCCGGAATACGGCTGTGGTGGCACTGTGAGCTCAGTGTTGCCGAGGTATGAGGAAGCGAGAGGAGGATGCCATGCTACCTGCTACAGTGACAACAATGGAAGCTGATTAGTGATATGTCGTAAGAAAAGACAGCATGTTAATTGTTTTGTTAGCAGAAGCCAAAATAAAGTGTGCTCTGGAGAAAGCAGCTATGAAACATGTTCATTGCCTCTTTTACATGTAGGACAGTCTATACGTGTTACCTTTCCACCAATATTAACACAAAAGCAGCGATTAATCAGGTAGCAGCTACAGACTATTTATAGACTTCTATCGCAGAAGCTGATGAGACTTTCAAAGCTCAAATGTCAGCAGTATGGAGATAAAGCAAAACAGACAGAGATAAATCTGTCTTTCACAATACAGTATCACTCTCAACATCAAGGTGAGGTGAGGGCATGGGTGCAAGAAATAATCTGCTGAAAATTTCTAGTAAAATGAAGGTTAAACATATTGGTGGCCTTTAAAAGCCTTCAGTGCCTGATGCAGTCCAGAGCAGTCACAGATATGATTGTATCTTACCACATTTTCCAGACTAACACAGAGATCCCTTATAGTAGATTTTATGGAGAAATAAGGGAAAGCTTTTCCCTTTTGGCTAGGAGGCCACCTTACATCCTTGGGGTTGACAGAGCAGCTTTGATAAGGTCTGCCCTTGTTCCTTGCCCTTGATTGTAACGCATCACGTATTTCTGTGTGAAAACTACATTCACAGGTAGAGACCTTAGGAACTGCGTATAAGCCACGAATTAATTCCCCCAGCAGATGTTTTTGATTCTTCTAAAGTATGCCCACAGAAGCTACAGCTTGCCCTCCCCAAGTTATCTGGTTTGTATTCATCTCATGTGACCTCATTCACAGAGGAAGCACGTTCTTGGCACAAGGGAATTGTTTACTATAAAACTGTTTTCTCAATGAATGCTAACATAAACATCGTTGCTCTCCAGTCCAGAGCAACTGCAGTTGTACCTAAAGAAATACTTAATTAATGTGACCTTCATAAACAACGTCAGAAAGTGTATAATTTTAGAGAGCAAGCTGCCCAATGCCTGCATATACCCTGAGGATTGGGAGGGAAAAAGGATGGATAAAACATGCCCATTGCTTTGCTAATTAATCTTTAGAAGAAGCTCCAACACAATAGCAATGTGTTTAGACGAGGAGAGGGAGTACAATACGAGCAGCAGCCAAACCCTTAAGAGCTGTAGCAGCTGCGGGTTTCTGCTTCCTCGTTTAATTTGAATCTTTCAGCAGACTTGCAATAGCAACACTGTGGGCTGAGATACCCAGTACGAACCAAAGTGTGGCAACGAGAGGCTTGGAGCAGTCATTTGAACATAGAAACAAGTTTGTGAATTGGTAGTGCTGAGGCACAAATGGCTCACATTGCAAGTGTCCTTTCTTGGAGTCGTAGAACAGCAGGTTGGAAGGGACCTCACCATCATCTGGTCCAACCTTTCTTGGCAAAAATGTGGTCCAGACGACATGGCCCAGCACCCTGCCCAGATGAATCTTAAAAGTGCCCAATGTTGGGGAAAGCACCCCTTCCTTGGGGAGATTATTTAAAGGGCTGATTGCTCCACAAACCTCTCTGATGTGAGTCCTTCCCACGGGCTGCAGTTATTCCTGAGCTGCTCCAGCGTGGGTCCCCCACGGGGTAACAAGTCCTGCCAGCAAACTTCCTCCAGAATGGGCTCCTCTCTCCACAGGGCCACAGACCCTGCCAGGAACTTCCTCCAGTGTGGGCTTCCTATGGAGTCACAGCCTCCTTTGTGTGTCTCCACCTGCTCCAGCATGGGGTCTTCCATGGGCTGCAGGGAAATCTCTGCTCCAGTGCCTGGAGCACCTCCTCCCCCTCCTTCTTGACTGACCTGGGTGTCTGTGGAGTTTCTTGCTTCTTGCTCGTCTGTCTGTCTGCAGAAGCTGCCACTGGTTGATCTGCTGGGTTTTTTTCCTCCTTAACTCCACTATCCCAGACACGCTACTGCTGCCACTGATGGGCTTGGGCTTGCCCAGCAGCGCATCCCTCTTGGAGCTGGCAGGTATTGGCTTTGTTGGATGCAGAGGAAGAAGCTTCTAGCAGCTTCTCACAGAAGCCACCCCTGCAGCACCCCCCGCCCTACCCCACCCTTGCTACCAAAACCTTGCTACACAAACCCAAAGTGCTCCTCATCTTTTCCATGGAACCCCTGGTAAAAGAGGGGGTCTCTATTGTTTTTGTAGCCACCCTTTAAATACTGAAACATGGGGATACAGTGTCCTCTGAGCCTTCCTCTCTCATGGCTGAACCAACCCAGCTCTCTCAGCCTTTCCTCATACGGCAGGCTTCCCGGTCCTGTGGTACCTTTGTGGCCTTTCTCTGCCCCCTCTCCAGCCTGTTTGCATCTTTTTTTGTATAGTGGGGACCAAAACAGAGCAGAGTGTTCCAGGTCTGCAGGTGATGTGTACATGAACAGCCCAGCCACCAGCCTAGCTCCTCAGGTCTTCTGCAGCTCTTTTGGGATGGGAACACAGGAACAAAAATGCTGGAAGCACAATTTGAATCAGATTTTTTGTCTTCACACTCCTCTTTGAGCTTCTTTAACTGTTTAGTGTGTTTGCCATAGCTGTTTTAATTAAAAAGTAAAAAAATATCCAAAATTAACCACTCATAAATTGTGAAAAATTACCTGGTAAAATGATTTTTTACTTTATGCTGAAGAAATAACTGTACTGATATTTTTCTGACTGAGCAATAGATCTATTGACATAAAATCAATAGCAACCCAGTAATAAAAGGGTATCTCTAGTGTGCCATTCAAAAAGTCATAAATGAGACTTGGGACCAAGATGGTCTTGAATTTTGTTTAGTATCATTTACATTTATACCAGAGTTCACACTGGACTGATTTTCTGTTCACACTTGGGCAGAAGCGGGCTGTGGGTCGGAGGAGAAGGCTGAGCAGCTTCCCTCTCCTCGGGTGGGAGGGAAATGGCGCTGAAGTGAGTGCTGCTGAGAGCAGGTGGGAAGGGGCAGGGATGGACAGGCTTGGGACATCCTTCTTCGCCTTGGAAAGGCTTTTTGCAGGGGGATATCCAGGTTGCCTCTTGACATTAGGAGCATCCATTTTCAAATTGCTCTTATTGCCTCAAAAGTTGTATTCAAGCAGATGATTACACTGGAAGCTCGTGTTACAAGGCAGCACAGGTGAGGTGATCGATAACAACAGTTGTCTGACCAGATGGAGCCAGAGACATGACGTGTATGTTTTCCTGACCCAGAAGCTGCCACAGGCAGCTCCCAGCCCCTGGGAACCTACTCCGGGACCACCACAATTGAACACGTACAGGAAATTGCACTATTTATAAATATATCTATATAATACTAAATATAATAATTATATAATAATAATAAATATAAATTGCACTATATATAAAGTAGAAGCGACAGACCGGTGAGTTTGAAAAATGTAGTTGCACCAAAGTCTCTGTCCTCTCAGGTGTACTAAGTATGATTTCTCCACTGCTTACTCTACATTGAATCGTGGGTAAGAAGACCCTAATAAAAAGTGATTGTTTTTCTAATAGCAGGCATGCTGCAGTCTTTATTACAGAACACTTAGTCCTTTTATTTTGAATGTCTTCATCCTAAAATGGATCAGTAGACCCATTCCTACAATGGCAGTATTTCAAGATGTGACAGGTGTCAGACTTTTCTGGATCTGTTTCAGCTTTCAATGCTGTGGCAGTTCCTTTCCTCCTTTGACAGTGAACTCAGATGCCATGACTCCTTTCTCCACACTGATAACAGCTCCCCCTTTCTGTGCTGTACTAGGAAAGAGCTGAACTGCAGAGTGCATAAAGCAAGGAGATGCTGTCAAGAGGAGATGAAGAAGTTGTGCTTTGACAGGGAATCTATGCTTCAGGGGGATGGAAGAGAAGAATCATAGAATCACAGACTGGTTTGGGTTGGAAGGGACCTCAAAGACCATCCAGCTCCAACCCCCTGCCATGGGCAGGGACACCCTCCAGGTTGCCCGAAGTCCCCTCCAACCTGGCTTTGAACACTGCCAAGGAGGGGGCAGCCACAGCTTCTCTGGGCAGCCTGTGCCAGGGCCTCATTGCCCTCACAGGGAAGAATTTCTTCCATATAGCTAATTTAAATCTACCCTGTTTGATTTTAAATTCAGTACCCCTTGTCCTGTAATTCCATGCCCTCGTAAACCAGTCCCCCTCCAGTTTTCCTCTAGGACCCTCTAGGTACTGGGAGGCTGCGATAAGGTCTCCCCAGGGCCTTCACTTCAACAGCTCAATGTCTTTCTTGTACTGGGGACCCCAGAGCTGGACGCAGCACTCTGAGGGTGGGGGGTGGGGGGTGGGGTGTGCCTGTAGTTGTGCTTGGGATTGCCTGACCCATGTGCAGGACTTTGGACTTGTTGAACTTCACACAGCTCACAGAGGCCCACCTCTCAAGCCTGTCAAGGCCCCTCTGGATGGCATCCCTTCCCTCCAGTGTGTTGGCTGCATCACAGAGCTTGGTGTTGTCATCAAACTTGCTGCAGTCACACTCGATGCCACAGCCCGTATCACTGACAAAGATGTTGAACAGCTCTGGTCCCAGCACCTGTAGCAGCAGTATGCTTACTGTAGGGTGGCATCTCCTGCTGGGAAGCTGGATAATGAGAGAAAGGGAAGAGCCTCACAGACCTAAGAAACTCCACTGACATGTTGTTAACAAACCTGCAGTGCACATGGGCATCATAACAACAGCTTGGTTTGGGTTTTTTTCTGTGAATGGTAAGGTGAAGATGACCATGGTTCCCCATGCCCTTGCTTCCAACCTGTCTAGGAAATCCACGGCTGCTGCAGCTTGCAGTTGTGATCCTGAGCTTGCATCAGCACTGTGAGAATTGCACATGGGAGCTTAAAAATGTTGGTGCCCCCTTATCTTTTGTGCTGACATTGCAGATGGAGATCTGCAAAGTCTGCATGAGAAGGAGCTGAAGGAGGGAGACCTATGGTGGCAAGATGGACCTGTTTTGGCTCGAGAGGCAGGAATAAGCAGATAAATGGTTTCTACACAGAATCTTGAAGTCCACGGTTCCTAGAGTGAGACATTTTACTAACCATCTGTGAAATTACTATTAAAGTTTGTGTCCCTAAATGTAATAATGAGCCAAAAAGAAGTACGTGCAAAACATATGACTATAGTACTTGATTCTCCGCCCAAATCATGTTAAATATCACCCCATGGAGGGGACAACTAGGGTTGGAGTATAAAGGACATTGAGGAAGTTACCCCAGGGCAGAAACAAGAAATTGGAGACCCTGAAGAGGCAGTTGAGAGGCTGTGCTCCTTCTCCTCCACCCAGCCTTCTTGGGAAGCACTGCTACTTCACCTTTCTGGTGAAGAATCCTGGGGTAGCATTTTGCCAGCATTGTAATCATGTACTGGTGCTATTGCAGTAAGCACATTTATCAACAGCAATTCCGAGCTCTTCACAGCTGTCACTTCAATAAACTTACCCTCAACTTTGCAAAACTGCCCTGGTGGAAGTCCTTTAGGGGCTCTGACAGGCAAACACTGACTCTGATACGTGGTTATATGTATAATCCTTTAAACACCAACTGTTGACCAAGTCTGGGACTAAGGCTGGACCTAGCTGCGCCTAGGCTCCTCTCTGAGAACCTGTTTGGAAAGCAAAGGGGTCCTTTCTGAACCTTGTGACTCAACGAGAGGGCCTCCCTCCACCACAGAGACTCACACCCTTTACACAACACATACAGTGACAAAGAGAGCTTTAATACAGAATTTCACCCAGGGAGAAATTAGCTCCTTGGTAACAATACTGTTCTAGATCTTCAGATAGCAATTCTAGGTGGACAGCTGAGGGAGGAAGCCTTTCCTGGCTGTGTTCAGTTCAGTCCTTCAGGAATCACTGTGAAAGCTATCACGTCGTTTGAGCAGTGTTTGTATCATGTTTCACCTTTCTTCAGAGGCAGTCTTTCCCTGTTTCATAGAATCATAGAATGGTTTTGGTTGGAAAAGACCTTCAAGATCATCGAGTCCAACCATCTATCCAGCCCTTCTAGGTCCAACACTAGACCATGTCACCAAGTACAACATCGACTCTTCTTTGAACACCTCCATGGATGGTGACCCACCACCTCCCTGGGCAGTCTGTCCCAATATCTGACAACCCTTTCAGTAAAGAAACTTTTCCTAATATCCAACCTACACTTCCCCTGACACAACTTCAGGACATTTCCCCTTGTCCTGTCACCAGCTACCAGGGAGAAGAGACCAACCCCCACCTCACTACAACCACCTTTTAGGTAGCTGTAGAGTGTGATGAGGTCTCCCCTCTCAATTATTTCCTCAACAATTCTCTCAATTGTTGCCTTCCTGGATATGTATTTTCAATAATGGTTTCACTTTTTAGCCAGACAGGGAATGCTTTTGTAGTTGTACTTCCAGCAACTTCTAGTCTATTTTCTCTCACTTTACCTGATTTCTGTTCAGCAGTTGGGTGGTGAAGCTGCTCTCACCCAAGCCACTCCTGTTGTTTCTCCAAAATAAGCAGAGCTTTGTGCTTTATATCACACCTTTAGAAACATGGACCTCTAGGTAACCTTTGAAGATTGACAGGTCCTATACTTTTGAGAGTTTGCTCTGTTTTGAGGATTAAGCTACCAGTAATACCGGCCTCAAGTCAGGCTGTGGCTATTATACCACAGCAGTGTGATTCAGTCTTACCGCAAAATGTCCAGTTTGTGATTTTTAGTCTCTGCAGGCCTCTGGTTTCTTACAAACTTACCTTTTGTAGGTTATCTTCTTGGGTAGTTTTGGTGCTTATAAAGCCACTGCATTGACCTCAAGGTCTTCATGCCTCTTGTTGACCACATTCCATGTGTCTAGAGCTGCTCACCCTTCCCCGTGTTGCCATGTGGGAGAGATTTGTACTCTCCTGTTGCCCTTTGCTGTCTTGACATGCTCAGAAAAATACTGGGAGAACTGAAATTACTTCCTTCAGGTTCATGCCAGGTTCTCTTTCAGAGCGATTCAGGCAACCTCACTTGCTCAATCTTTTAACACAAATGGAGTCTGTTTCCAGTTCCAGGTAACACACAGGATATACACAGCACTGGGAAGAGGCTGGTGTTTATTTCTTGGGTGCAATTACACAACATCTGCCCTTGTTGTCAGCCCCTGAAAATTATCTTTGGCATGCACTGCTGTTATGCAGTGGAAATTCAGAAGATCACTTGTACATCACTCAGCTCTCCCTTAAACCAAGCACAAGATAGCTTGCAGGAAAGAAGGAAACTTCCACTTCCAGCCAGTTCTCCTCTTTGCATTGCTATCAAAGAGGTCGGAGTTGCTTGCAGCCCTCCAAGTCTGTTCCCATCCTCTACCAGCACAGCCCGTTGCTGTCCTGCTGTCAGCCAAGGAAAGGACAGCACGTACAGACGTGCCCTGGTGCTTCGAAGGGAAAAAGGGAAATCAAAGACACTCTGTCAGCTCCTGCTTTGTTGCACATGAGTTTGCTTTGGTATAAACACTGGAGAAATAGGAACATGAAGAGCTTTGAAATAGGATTTAGAAAGGAATCAGTGCCTTCTCTTCCATTTGAGAAAAAAAAGGTGTGAAGGACAGAGGGTGAGTCAGACAAAAAAAAAAGAGAAAGAAACCAAAATTAGAGAGAACAGCAAAAAAAGGGAATACTACTCAAAAGCAACAGGAAAGAGGCAGGCATAGATTGCCAATTAACATTTCACATCAAAGGAAAATTCTGATCAAAACCTTTTTCTTCGTCTAAGAAACATCATATGTTTCCAGTACCTACTGCAGTGAAGCGAGCCTGCTGTACACAAAAAGCGGCCCAAGAGAGTAAGCCCAACAGCTGCAAAGCTTGTTTGAAACCATTTTACACAGCTGAGGTGTGGGACAAAACCCCATAAGAGTCCAGAGCATCGTCACCCTGTGCAGGCAACAGGAGATTTGACGCACAGACCAGCATGTCTCACCCTGCATGGAGCTTCATGCCACCCAGGAAGACCACCACCACCACTATGCCCTTCCTAAAAGTCCCCACATATGCTCCAACAACGTTGTTCCTTGCTAGACCGAGCCCATCTAAACTGGAACAAGGAGGCACCTCACAGCGCTACAAGTGCTGGGTATACACACCTACAGCTGTACACGTGTATCACAGGCCTCTGTGTGCATTTAGGCAATGACACAGATGACCCTTCTCTGTCTGGGAGCTGGTGAAGGGACAGGGAAGATGAAGGGCAGAGAGAAGATTTTAGGCAGCAGGCCCTGTGGCTCCTGGGGAAACTCTTGCTATATGCTGCAGCCACACCAGGTTTGCTGTCAGGTAGCAAACCACCTCCTTGTTTCCGTACTGACACCGGACACGTGCATCACAGGCATGAGGTTTTCTGGCAGGTAAAAACAAACAAAAAAGAAAAAAGACCCTCCATGTTTAAATTCTAGAGATGGAGCAAGGTCAGATGTGAACACAAGTCCACGCCAAAACAAACGCACGTGTAAAGATTAACACAGTAATGGCTTTGCTGTTTGGTTGTGTACAGAGCCATTCATAGCCATGATTATTTCATTAAAGCATCATTAAAACTCCAACTGAGCTTAGGCTCATTTGAAAACAGCCATCAGCTACTTTTCCAGATTTTCTAAGGTCTTACCAAAAAAAAAAAAAAAAAAAATAAAAAGCTGCAACCAAACAGGCCCTGACAGGCCAGAGCCTCCAGGCTCCAGCCTGCAAGGAGGGGAAGAAGGAGAATTAATCATTTGAATTTGTGTAGCTTGAATTTTATTTTTCCCCCTCCAGCTTTCTATTGGGCAAACAAGTCACTTGACCCCTCCAGAGCCCACGTCACAGATGTACGTAACAGTCCTCATTTGCCACTGTGTTTCCTGTACGAGATGGTGATATTTATAGTGACTTTCTCAGTCCCTCAGCCAGCTGACTCCTTATTACCTGGACACTGGCAGAGCAGCAGCAGGCAACTACCCCAGTCGAGGTTTTTGTAACAAATTACCTGTGGAGTCACCAGCCATCGCAGAGTGAGTCAGAGGAAATTACTGTTTATAGTTGACAGAACACATGTGACACTGAACATGTTTGAAAGCAAAGTCCCTGCCTTGAATAGCTTAGATTTAAATTAGCTGAGGCAGCAGAGGAGGAGGGAGGGCAGAGCAAAAGCAAGTCTTGCCAATTCATGGCACGGTGCCTGGTAATAGGTCACCAAGCAGGAAAAGAACCCGTGGCTCCATTATCGACATCAGGCCTGCACTCAGGTGTCGGTGACTTATTTCCTGGAGGTGTCTCAAAACACAGCCAAAGCTGTGTTATAGAAGAGATCTCAGCTCCTGCTTATGGTGCAGATAAGATGGAGTATTTTGTTCCTATGATGGTTGAGAAGCCCAGACAGATGAGCCCTAAAACATCAAGCTTTCCTGCAAAAGGCTAGCAGATTGTGCCCGTGGCAGGTAGTGCGCACAGATGGTACAGACAGATGGACTCTGGCGTCCCCCAAAACTGAGCCGGTCAGATGGAGGAAGAAGTATCCTTGATTCATTCATCAAGTTGGAGCATCTTGGGTAGGATAAAGGCTGCAAAGGCAACTACACAGAAAATGGTGCAAAACAGCGACCTAGTCAAAAAGCTACCATCAGAAGGGCGTGTGTGTGTGTGTGTATGCAGAGGTAGGGAGGGAGAGAAAGAATTGTAATTAGGTCAACAGGAACCAGAGGAGAAATAACAGGACAAGCTTATCTGATACTTGGGCTGTCAGTACACAAACACCAGCATGGAGGACGAACAAACAATTAAGAGTTTTTACACAGCCAATTATGATGACAGAGGATTTGGGGAATTAAAAAAATGGCTAGAGTAAAATATTGTTAATAAAAAGCTAAAGGAAAAAATACTCAAAGGCAAAACACTGAAGCTATGCCACACAAGATACAACAAAAAGCTACCTGCTCAAGGATAAAAGCAGCAATGTTTCTGTAAGAACTGCCTACCTGTTGGAAAAGCAACTCGGTAGGAAAGAGTCCACCAGGTTCTCACGAGAGTTTACGTAAGTTGCAGGCATGGCTTTAAGTCAACCATGATTACTAGGATGGATCTGGTTAAGAGCAAAGCCATGTGTGGAAGCCAGTCATGAAACAAGCTTGTCATTCTGCAGGAAGGGAAGAGTAAACAGCAAGATGAAGATGCTCCTGTGTATTTCAACAAGCTTAAGAACTATTAGAAAGCTTCTTGTCAAGAGAATCCCTAGATACAAAATGAAAAAGTATCATAATGTATTATTAGGAAGATGACTAAATAAACACAAAAAGTAGATCAGATTACCTGCCCAGAGAGCATTCAGCAGCTTTTCTGCCTCAGCTGACAAAAAGGGCCAACGCTGCTCAGACCCCTCTGACACAGGAACGTGAACAGAAGCTGATTCAAGAGCATCTGCCTCAGCTACGTGTGTCCTGTTCCACTAATTAAAACAAAAGCATATTCCGAGACCAGCAGATAATCTGAAAAACAAAACCAATCAAACAACCACCTTAAAAGAGGTTGGAACGTTTTAGAGGATGACAAAAGAAAGCTGACAGGTAAGCCAGGGGGAAAAAAAGACATGCCACAGTTTACTGAGCTTTTCTGACCCTCCAAGTATATGTGCTGAGATGCGTACAACAGGGGACAGGAAATCCGAAGTTTAATGTCAGTGTGAAGAAACCATCTGTGAAAAACACAGGCAGCGTATGTACAACTGATTTAATTGCCAAGCTGTTTTACCCACAGGAAGGAAAGAAAATGTCATTTTTTCACACTGCAGTCAGAGCAAGCAGTAACATCAGCAGGCAGGAAAAAAAATGATTTTAAGTGAACTAGCCCAAGATGAGTCATCCCTCAGACCTCATGAAAGATGCACAGCTAATTTATCCGGTATTTACGTAAGTTTTGGCTATGTATAGCAAATAGGACTTCTCAAATTCTTTAATTTTCTGTATTTTCAAGTAACACTGATTTTGCAGCACGCCCCTCCCCCCCCAAATCATCTGCTCTGGGATAATTTAGCTCTGTGACACATATATATGTATATATACACACATACACATTTATTCCCTAAAATGGGAAACCAAAGACAGCAAACCAAAAAGTTGTCCTGGTAGCTGCAAATTCTACACAGCTTTGTTTATTTGGAATATATTTCTAAAAACAATTTTAAACATCAAACATGAATGCTTCTGTTACAGGTGTCATCCCAGAACTGAGCAAACAGCAAGATGTCAATTTAAAACATACAGTATATTTTTCTTCTACATTAAAGGTAAGGGATTATACAGTTAAGCTTATGGAAACCCACAGGACAAATCAGCATACCATAAAAAGAGAAGTTCCTGAGAATTTTAAGATTGCTGTAAGGACTCTCACTTTAAAAAGGACAAGAGACAAGGACTTCGGAGAGCAGCTTCAAACCTCAGAAAGCCCTGCCAGTATGCGACTCATTTCTAAAGCGTTCACAAAAGGCAACTAAGAAGAGGCAATCCTGTTGCAAGGAGGTTTAATTTTACTAATTCGTAGTTGCCTGCACCTACACTGCTCCCCCCTCTCCCACCCAAAGGGTCCACAAAAAGATATATGACCCACTGATTCACATTTACACGTTCCAACGTAAGACAAAGGTAAAGCTGTGTGTAACTGAACTATTTTGGAAAGAATGTTTTGCCTTGTTAGTAAACAAAATCTCAGCACCTTGCAGATTAAAGAATTTTTAACTAATTATTTTGTTTATCAGTTAAGCAGAAACTAAAGTCTAAATAAAAATAATCAAGCAGTAACTTCTTGAACATAAGATTGAAGAAATACTCAAAGAACATAGCTGATGTTGTACTGTAACATTTTACTTCATTTAAGTACAGCAAATTTCACCCATCCTATGATTTATAAAGTACACAAAATATGTACATAAAGGAAACCAAAGCCCATCCAAAGATGATCATATATGTGTATATGTACATAGGACATACACACACAAAATGTGCAAATTTCTTTTAATGCAAGTTACACAAAGCATATGCAGGATAGAGTTGTACAGCGATAATGGAACATGAGAGTATTCTTGGTATCCTAATGATGTTTCTTATCTACAGCCAGTGCAAACTTACAAGGCACAAACTCGATGCTGACACTGTAGTGTTTGTAAGTTACATTCAGGCACATCTCAATTTGCAGTTCTTCAGCAAGAGCCCGATGGAAGTGCTACTTCTGTACTAAAGTGCCAGCCTTCTCTCAAAGTTTAAGCACTAAATTGACGCAACCTATTCACAATAGTTATCAGTAGGGTTCCAAGATAACTTATCACTGGAACATCTGTGGCTAAATCATCTGCCCTGCTCTCCTTGCACGTGAGTCTGCTATTTCCCCAATCACCTCCCACACATCAACAAAGACTACTTATGCCTCGCCAGCCTTGACAGGTGAAATCTTAAGAGGGTAGTACCAATGCTTGTTTCTAACTTCAGAAAAGCTCCTGCAGAAGGTAAATCCAGATTAAAAACAAAACCTATGAACAGCCAGCGTAAAACCTTCCCGAGATGCCTGCACTGCCAAACGTTTGCCAAGTTGCATAGTGATGCACCTGTGTCGGCCAGTAAAGGGTTAAAAAAAGTGCCTGCTGTTTAAGGCAAAATTTTAACACAGCATAGCAGAAACAGCAAAAATACCAATTTCATCAGTATTTGAACAAAGTACTGGCCCACGTAGACTTATCCTCACAGTGTTTTCTTCCTTACCTCAATAGCAAACCCACACTCACAGTATGCTTCATTAGCAAATTTTGTTGCATTTTTCTAAATGAAATGAGAGCAATTAATATGTAGACTGATTGACTGATACTGAAGACACCTAACAAGTGTTCTCTTCCACCCTTCAAAAAAGGGTTTATTGAGCCTACTGGGAGTTTAAAACTCACTTGTGCCCAGGTCTAATATAATATCTAAAATTGAACTAATCATTTAAAATTTTCTAGTATTTAATAGACTGACCACATCACTTTGCTGTCTCACCCTAAAATTGTGTTTTCATATTATTTTTCAATAGGAGACATTTAATAGACATCTGAGGGAAACAATACAACACAAAAGCTTAAGGGTCTTTGCAAAGGTATCTTCTATTCCTTCTGCAAAGTAAGAAAGGAGTGATTTTATTGGCATTTACTTGAAGTGCCATCAATAAAGACACAAGAATACTTAAGAAAGCAAAAAAAAAAAAGTTCTAATGCTCCACATGTATCTTTGGTTTAGCCTTCCTGACCGAAGTCTTCTGTAAACTTCTTTAACTTCTCCAGGTCCTGTTCATTAACTGTTGGTTTTGTGCTGGCTAGTGACCTGAGCATATCGGCCTGTCAGGGAAAAAACCCAAAAAGAAATCAGGTGTTTGCAGAAACAAGTATAGTTCTGTTGCTAACAATCTTGTCACCAGGACAAATATGCATGAAAAAGCCTGTTAAAACAAGATGACCATAGGAACGCCTATTTACACAAAACCTGACTTAAACCTTTCTCAGAAAGGCAGCATTTTAACCCTGCAAGACAGACAACTGTCAGAGAGGTTTCTAATAACAAAACCACAACCTCCGGTTTAGGTTTAAGCCACTCATCAATTCAACAAGTTTCTGAACTTGACTCTTTTTACTGAAAAGAACTGAACTTCCTTTTTTAAATTTTGGTCCGTTACCATTTGCAACCCATCTTTAACTACAGCAGTTTAAAGTGGAAAATAATCAGATGTTCCCATGTACTCTTCAGTGTCCAACAGCATAGAACAGTAGTTTGTGATTCATCTCTAGCAGAGTTTTACTGTTCATGACTGGTGATTTCTGTCTCTAATTCAGTCAATATTTAGATACTAGAAAATAGAGCTCAGAAAAACTGCAGGCCTGTGAAGTTGAAAGACACAGTTAAAACACCCTATAAATAAAGAGGGCAAGAAAACAAATCACGTCCTAGACAAAGGCAACAGAGAAAAGTAGATGTCCAACACTGCATATTGCTATAAAGTTAAAACCAAACCTGAAAGTTAACACTGTGATTGTCTAGACTTGGTATTTCTCTCATTAGACACCCTGCTTTGAAGGCATTAATGCCTGATCTTTTTCAGGACAAGAACTGATTTCAGGCACTGAAACAACCCCCGCGCAGCTGTAGCACATCAAAGCCCAGGTACCCCCAGGAGCACACAGAGAATCGTTATGTTTAATCCCAACAAAGACAGGTTAAAAAAACCCGCTCAGACCATGTAGGCAGAAGTTTTAGGGCAGGACTGCACCTGTGTACCTCCTTTGGGGCTTCCTCAGTATGCAAATATGCAGAGAAACTTCTCTGAAACACAGCGATGGCTGCATTTACAGCCCAGTGCCTGCTGCTTCAGAGGCTTGGGATTCCCACAAAATGCTTCTTTCATTCATCCCATCTTGTGCTTGCATACCAGAGCTGGCAGCAGCACAGACTTGATCTCAAGTCCTTCCATCAAACACTGTACTGAAATTCAAAATATTCTTTTGTGGCTCTTGGGGAAAAATACACAATGAATGTCCAGCAATTTTGTTTTGTTTTTACACTCAATGAACTAAAATTTCAATTTCTTAAAATTACTTATTTTATTCCCTAGAACAAAGCAAGTATTTTAACGTGCACAAAGAAAACAGCAGAAAGGACTGTGTCATCTGTGATGAAGTTTAACAAAAACTACCATTACATCCACCATCTTTTTACATTTTATGTTTATACTTGCATTTGTTTTATGGGCAATATTCACCACAGCACAACACCTTCCGATTTACACTGAATATAATTTTCCACTTCCCAGTATCTGTATTAATGCTACATGGTGATGAGAAGGAAGCACACTGTGGGGCAGGGATCCCAAAGATTTGAAATGAATAAAAGACAAGTGGAAGAACAGTGGAAGAGCCAGATGCTGTCTCTATGGATGAAACAACAGCAGTTGCATGCTGGCCATCAACAGCAGTAAGAAAGAAACACTGTACCAGGGATACAGCCCTGGCTTTTAGCACCAGCATGCCACACTGTAGCACCATATGCTGGGAATTCCGTATGTGCAGCGTTTCAGAAAACAGCTCATCCATCTGGCTCACATAACCATTTGAAAACAAGTCATTACCTTAAAGTCTCTTCAGAACTCTGCAAAGCAAGGAAGAAATGCTACAAAAGAATACTTACCATGGAGACTTGAGGTTCCAGTAATTTATCACCTGGAACCTCCATCCACGTCATTTCTATGGCTTCAGGATCTCCTGGAGAGCACGGGGTGAACAAGTCTACCATTGTATTTGGATTAGACACCGATGGTCCTTTCACCTAAAAATAAGAAAATACTCACTTTATGTGAGTTGTAATTTTAAAGACAAAACCCAGAAGCTGAAGAGCATCTTTAGTGCAGAAACATTCCCTGATGCTAGGCAGGTGTCCCACCCACTGGGAACACACATCCCATGAAAGCGAAATTGTATGAAGGTACTGGCATCACTGGCTGTGAAAGCATGCAGCTGTAGTCAGACACTTAAATTCACATCAGGTCAAACCCCAGAAGCCACATCCTCCCGAGGTTGATGATTTCTGTGGAAAACTAACATGCCTGGGAATCTATTTGACGACCGCCCTTCCTAGCCCCTGGTCACTTTGACATTTCATTCATCTCTGGTTAACATCTTACTAAAAAACTTTTCTGTAGTTACCCCTGAGTGCCCCTTAAGCCAGGAAGCCAGCGATGGCTTCACCATCCTTGACATCGGCACTACAAAATTCTGAGCACCGAGGCTGCCTCAGCGACACTAGACAGAAAAACAGGGCCACCTGCTGGGAGAACACAAAACATCTCTTTCCACACGGACAGGCTCAAAGGAGCTGCACCAGCTGTCTCCCGTTCACTCTGTACCACGTGTTCACTGGGACCCACAGTTTCCTTTTCCTTCATCACTACCTGAAGCATCAGACATCCACAGGGACTCAAAACGTATGTAGAGATTGAAAGACAATTCTTAACAGTAGAGAACTGGAATTTCCTGTTCCAAACTGCATTTAAAGCACAACCCCAAAGAGTACAGATTGTAATATTCAAAATGCACCGACAAACCTGTAGCATCATATAGATTGAGGAATGGTTTACAATAAATTGGTAATATCCAAGGCATAATTGTTTAACTGGGGCAAGTTGTCTCTTATGATGCAAATAATCAGTAAAGCTAAGATTTGCTTATAAAATAGGAAATCTCATCCAATTAAAGCACTAACAAAAGTGGAATCACCTTGGTTTATCAGAGCGCTCACAGTACTGCATTTGTGGGTTGTTGTTTTGCCTTCCTTGGGGACAGGGGGGCAAAAGGAGGCAAGAGGTAAGAACTGCTTTTGGGTGGCTCCACAAACTGTGGTAACTGAGGTTGTTTCATTGCTCCATGGTAGTTTGAGACAAGCCTCAGATTCTTCCAAAGCTGAACACAGTTGAACAAAGTGACAATGACTAAAAGGCCAGAAGCATCATTGTCACTTAAAATTCAACAATGGATAAATACTCCAGGCATCATTCCTTAAGGGAAGGAAGTATCCAGCAAGTCCTTGATACATGAAAGTAACTGTTGATTTTTAAAGAAATGCAGCTTACAACATAGTGTTACTGCTGGAGTTGCCCCCTTTCCCTTCAAATCTTCAGCTGAATGTGTTCCTTGGAAAAAAACACACAGCAAAAAAGAGCTTATCTCCAATTCCAGGTAACTGCAGCGGTTCGGTTTAGGGCCCTTCACGCTTTTAAGCCTGGCAGAGTTACTAGTAAAAACCCAAACCTGTAACTGAGATGACCAAGAACTGCTGCTAACACAAGTTACACAGCACATATCTCAGAATCTGAAATTTTTCCTACCTTACCCAACCCCCACACCTACTCTTTAAAGGAGCAACGAAACAAGAGTTTGCCTTTACAGCAGCAAAAACCTCTGCAGAATACCATGACCCACCTTCACTCAAGACACATGAATTTCCCTAAAAATCAAAGCTTGCAGTAAAAATGTGAACAAAACATAGTGTTAGTTTGAGTCTACTCTCAAAAAATGCTACACAGAAAAAAATTATTTAATACACACTACATGTGTTTGGAACCACTTATGACCATTGATAATATTATCATACTTTTTTTTTTCCACTTGAGAACCTAAAGAGTTCAGAGAACAATTAATCTGATTGAACAAGATCAGTATGTGCAAATTCTCCAGAGGAGAAAAAGCATTCCCATATTTAATGGATTTAGATTGGTGCTAAAGAACTCTAGTTGGCTTGTTGTCAGATAAAGTCTTTGTTGTGACTCAAACATTTAGAATAAAAGTTTAGGACAGTACAGAGTATGGAGAGGTAACTGCGAGATAAGCCAAACAAAACAGTTTCAAAAGTCTCTTTAGAATGCATTTAAATAAGTATAAAGTAGTTTTCACATTACAGCAGCACCCATAGGATGCTGCATGCTGTCCAAACAACGAAGCACAGACCTTGCTCAGTTGTCTTGCCTCTGTACTACTGTTGAAGTAACACTGACTCAATGCTTTTACCAAACCTTAATCTATCAGTTTGAAAAATATGGGAAGTCAGCAGAATGTGTGTATTATAACCCATCTGTTCCCATGTGGATGAGGGAGCAAGGTTTTGGTAGTGGGGGTGGGGGCTGCAGGGGTGGCTTCTGCAAGAAGCTGCTAGAGCTTCCCCTAGGTCCCATGGGGACAATACCAGCCAGCTCCAGCCCATCAGTGACAGTGCCTCTGGGATAACAGTTAACAAGGGGAAAAAGCCTAGCAGGAGCTTTTGCAGCAGAGGTAGGAGTGTGGAGATGTGAGAAGCTGCATACACCCAGGTCTGTGAAGAGGAGGAAAGAGGCACTTCAGGTGCTGGAGCAGATGCCCCTGCAGCCCATGGAGAAGACCATGGTGAGGCAGGCTTTCCCCTTGCAGCTCATGGAAGATGACGGGGAACAGATTCCACCTGCAGCCCATGGAACACCAGAGCAGATGGAGACACCTGAAGGAGGCTGTGACCCCACAGGAAGCCCACACTGGAGGAAGCTCCTGGCAGGACCTGTGGCCCCACGGAGAGAGGAGCCCATGCTGGAGGAAGTTTGCTGGCAGGACCTGGGACCCCACTGGGGACCCACACTGGAGCAGTTTGTGAAGAACTGCAGCCCATGGGAAGGACTCATGTTGGAGGAGTTGGGGGGGATGTCAATCCAGCACAGAAACATTTATTTCAACATGCTGGAAAAGCATGACGAACCACATAACTTGATCCAGAAAAAAGAGCACCTCTGTAGCATTCCTATTAAAGTCAAAAATCAAACTGAATGCTTTTAACACTGCCAAGAGAAGAGTCAGAGCTTGGATTACACAGCATGAATACCCAGAAACTAGCTCCACCACAATCATGGGAGGACCAATGGGGGGATGGGAGCAAAAGGAGAAAGAGAATAAAAAAAAAGAGGAAGAATACCCAAATTCTCCCTGATCAATAAAAATGACATTCGTAAGTATGCAGAATTACCCAAAGCCAAACTCAGTTTGCTTGCAAGGAATTTTTAAATGAAGGTAGTCCTCTGAGTGGAAATAACTCAAAAACGTTTTGATCCCTACTTACTTTCTTAAAGTGAGTAGCTGACTGCACTTTCCTGACAGGCTGCATCAGCGCGTCGCGGACAATGATGCTGATGTCTGCGCCCGAGTAGCCGTCGGTTCTCTTCCCCAGCTCGCGGTAATCTGACTCTGTCAGGACGTTCGGAGTGGACCCCAGGTGCAGCTTGAACATGGCAGCCCTGGCGTGGTCTTCAGGTAACGGGATATAAATACGCTTCTCAAACCTGGTTTGAAGAAGGGAAAGCAGAGTGTTCCACAGGTGCCAGCTCATGCAGGTGCACAGTGGAAAGAACCTTACGAAAATAAGCACAGACCTTGTTCCTGACAATGTTAGAGAAAGAAGCAGTTTCAGTATTATAAACCTTTAGAAAATATTTCTAAGGCAAACACTGACCAACCTGTTCTCATAAAAAATACTGTAGCTAGTATAAGGTAACACCCAGAATTAAACAGCTAGTTCTTTTTCAGGACAAAGATCACCTCTTCAGATTGAAGTTTTTCCACATTCTCTCCAGCAGAGTCTGTTTTTTAAAAGAAAAAAAACCAAACCAGAAGGGGGAAAAAGTCTTTAAGTGTTGGAGTATATCTGTACAGTTTTCATGCCCCAGGAGAAAACTGCCTGATAACAAGCTGGCAAAACCACTTCCTATAGTCTCCAACTAAATTAAAGAAAACATAGTTGGAAGCAAATTTCAAGTCATATTCTCCATACAGCTGTCAGGAGAAGACATTGATAACTGCAGTTCTTTCTTTGAAGCAGCATCTGTTCTCACAGCAGGGATTACTTCCCACCAACAAAATAAAAGCCATTCCAAATTCTGTAGGACACTATTAATTTGATACACATGGCAAAGTGGGCCAAATCCATGACAAATTAATTTGATTACTGCCATTGTTGTGCAAGATCCTTTAAGTCTTATGGACAAGAGTCAGAGAGCTACTGTTTCACACTGCAGAGAATCAGAGAATGGTTTGGGTTGGAAGGGACCTTTAAAGGTCAACTAATCCAACCCCCCTGCCATGAGCAGGGACACCCTCCACAAGGCCAGGTTGCCCAAAGCCCCATCCAACTTGGTCATGGACACTATCAAGGAGGGGGCATCCCCAACTTCTCTGGGAAATCTGTGCCAGTGGCTTGTCACCCTGATCATCATAGTAAAATAAAGGTCTTCCTTACATCCAATCTAACCCTACGCTCTTCCAGTGTAAAACCGTTGCCCCTTGTCCTGTCGTTAAAGGCCTTTGTTAAAAAATTACCACCCAAACATTCTCCATCTTTCTTATAAGCCCCCTCTATATATCAAAAGGCCACAACATCTCCCTGGTGCCTTTTCTTCTCCAGGCTGAACAAGCCCAGCTCTCTCAGCTCGCCTTCTCAGGAGAGGAGTTTCAGCCCTCTGATCATCTTCATGGTCCCCTCTGGACTCACTCTATCAGGTCCACTTCTGTCTTGCCCTGTGGCCCCCACAGCTGGAATTTCAAGAATGACTTGAAATTTTAAGCAGCATATTCACCTCTAAATCTGTCTCACACAAAACTATAGTCATACATGTTGGAAGCAACTTCTAGAGGGGGTCCAGCACCCAATCAACATATGGCCAGCTTGAAAGAAGTACATAAATAGAAGTCAGTGACAGTCACAAAAAAACCAATGCTTCTTTAGCCTACACAAATGACCGTTATTCAAGCTGTGTCCTCATTACGACACAATCATACTTGTCATAGCTCAAAGAAAGCTCCTGCTACTCTAAAAAAAACCAACCCAGTTAAAACATGTACCAAAAGATTGCCAATTATGCCTGACCAGTAGAAAAACATGGCCTTTCTGTGTAACATAAGGGTACATATCCATGAAACAAAACTCTTGAATAGCTTGAGTTAACAGCTGAAAAGGAAAGCTTAACCTCCTCTTACCCTTGAGGTATGTATTTTGTATGCTGTCTCCCAAGCCCACTGGAAAACCAACCAATAAGGAAATGAAGTAGTCTTCTGCTTGCACAAGCAGCTAACCAAGAGATCAAATACAATACAGGGCCAATATAAGAATGAACAACCTACCTCTTTAAAGGGGCAAGGGGCTATTAGTTTTGCTCAGTCCATCTCATAGATTTGAGTAGAACAACACTGGCCATGTCTGCAAACATGACTTACATTACTAGCTCAAGCAGCCTCAGACTGAAGCCTTACAACAGTTGCAAAGTTCACACCAGGAAGAAAATGCCATCATACCTTCTCCTGATAGCAGAATCCAAAACCCAGGGTATGTTTGTCGCTCCTAAGACCAAGATTCCCTCGTTGTCATTACCAACTCCTATATCAGGGCAGAAATAATTTCACCATTTAGATGATAAAGAGATAAAACGCCATCAAAATTTAACAGGGCAGCACTGCAGAACTCACGCCAGCTACACTACAACCACTCCCTTGCATTCCTTTGACTGACTGTGAGAACCAAGTGAACTGACCTTGCATCTGGACTAGAAATTCTGTTTTTATCCGCCGAGCAGCCTCGCTCTCATTTTCGCTCCTCGAGGCGCAGAGGGAATCGATCTCATCAATGAAGATGATAGAAGGCTTGTTCTCTCGGGCCAGCTGGAACAAGTTTTTCACTAATCTTAAAAAAGGAAACAGCTTCAGTTATTTCTAGCTTCTTGTAGCCATTAAAGTACAAGCTAAAATAAAGCTACTCAAAGATACAACGTTCTCTCAGCTCCAAGACTCAGCATTACACTGAGACATGCCAGCATAAAGGGAGGGGAAATATTTTAGAGTACTCCAGGCACCGTTTTGCCAGGAAAAGCCATTTTTCAGTGTACATTTCTACGAGGCAGCCTGGACTATACAAACCCACTGCTCGACACATTCAAAAGAACATGGCTTCCTCTTATTTAACATTCATAACCTAATTGGATTAACTCTAGCGATTCTGTAAGAAACAACAGGTATATTTACTTTATACAACTTCACTCTATACCTTTATGTAAGAAAAGTTGGTTTGCAAAAAAAAAAACCCAACAAAACCAAACAATAGGTAACGTAGCCATATCTTACTAACAAATTTTACTAAATTAAAACAAAAAAATAAATAGGAACATGCTTGGAAATTCTTCACATTGCCAGCACTAAATCTCTGGCAAATGCCTCAAAGTCAAACAGAAAAAATGCCAAGCTGGACTCCAGTTCTGTATTCCTTTTGCAGCAGAAGAACAGCAGCTTAAGGTTTCCAGCTTTTGGGGAAAAAAAAACCCCACTTCAAACACTTTAGATGATGACTTCATCCTAGCAACTTTGGTGTTGCTCAGTCAAACTATTTAAGCATGGTTTTGACAAGTATTCTCATGATCATATGAAAGCCCTTTCTGTACCACAAACCCAGAGCCTTTTCTTAATTCAGGAAGTCTCCACTGGAAGCCCAGACAGACAAATCCCTACAGTTCTAGACTGCAGCCAACACATTGCTTCAGGTTTCCTGGTCTTATTCATATATCACATAACAACAAAGGAAGATGTAACATGAGGAACCATGACATTTTCTTTCACGGCTGCTCCCGTGCTGCAACTTTTTTCAAGCCTCTTCCAGATTTTGATTAATATCAGGAAAAAGTAAAAACACCTCTGTACGGATAAAGAAATGCCATGTGTTAACAGCACAGTTGCTGGGACAGATAAGCTGGGAGATGCCAAGAGGCAGAGTACTCCAACACTTATGGCTGAAGTAGTGTGCAATCACAGCTGAGTTCAGAAGAGGGATGAGGTCCATCATCCCCTAGAAACCTATCTTGGGCACTGAAGAGATGCCCAGCTGCAGCAGTGCAGGATGCAGCACATGGTACCTTTACACAGCACTGCAGCATGAAGCATAGAAACACCTGAAGTTCAATTTTAAAAAGACAGGATCCTTCCTTCAAATTCAATTTCTTTACAGCAACTTATCTACTCTACATTAATTCTTTCTTGCCAGTGTTTTCCTGGACCTCTGGTAAATCCGACTTACTTTTCACTTTCACCTAACCACTTCGAGACAAGGTCAGAGGAAGATACTGAGAAGAAAGTAGAGTTGTTTGCTTCTGTTGCCACAGCTTTTGCTAAATAAGACTTTCCAGTTCCTGGTGGTCCAAACAGGAGGATCCCTCTCCAGGGTGTTCTCTTTCCTGCAAAAGAGAAACCAGCAGTCTTCAAAATACAGTAGAAAAACTGAACCTATTTTTCTGATTAAGCCCCTCTAATTCTACTCAGACACTGTCCACATCTACCCATGAAACTTCTGTCAGACGGATCACAGTCTCTTGTTAAGAGCTCAGCTTGAGTCTCTGATACGTGGGCGTAACGCTCTTCTCAGAGCCCGGAGCTGGTCCTCACTGGCCAACAGCAAATACATGCTGGAATTCTGACCTGTGAACAGGTGTGGAAATTTAATGGGCAAGATCACTGCTTCTTTAAGTGCTTCTTTGGCACCTTCGAGGCCCGCGACATCACTCCACTTGACATTTGGTCGCTCCATAACAATTGCTCCTGTAAGAAAAGATTGTATAAATTAGTGATGTGCATAGCTTTTCACAACATCAATAAACTCTGCTTTGCAAAGGACATTTTTTGAAGAAATCTGTCCCCATGGCCATACTGAATAAAGCAAGGCATACCTAAGCAGATAAAAGCACTGACCACTCTACACTCACAGATGTAGTAGTAGTTATTTCTACAGATGTCTGCCTCATTGTTTTACCACAATAAACAACAGAAAGCCAGAATACTAGACAGGTAACACAAGCCCTGCAATGGTCAAAGCTAGTCCACAGCTGCCCAGCAAACATGCATTTAGTAGTGACAGACAAGCACCTTCTCTAATAGGTTCCCAGGCACCGTCTCCTCACTAAACCACCACTGTACCTCCCAAAAGTTTTGAATGTAGCTGCACTAGCCAGGATCTGTAAGAGTCTCCAGCAGATAAAGTAACTTTTTGGGTACCTCCAGATGTGCAACAAACTATCAAACCATCTAATGGTAAGGGCCTCTGACAGTAAGGGCTGAAAGCATCAAAAAGTTTATGCGGAGCCTGCTTAGCTGCGGAAGATTCTCCTGCACCTAATCTTCTTGGGCTAGCCATATTCTTCCAAAGTTTATCACCAAGTTTTATCTTGCTCAACCAACAAGTTCAGCTTGATTTTAGCCAGTGAAACGGTAATGTAGCCTCCTCTTCAGACTGACATACCAAACATCTTCTCTTGACTGCTTTTCGATGGCACACCTTGGATCTGTGCTACTGACTGAGCATTAGTTCTTGTAATCCCAGCCAATGCAAATTCAAAGGGCAAGAGAAATTTTCTCAGATGAACAAATGCCAACCAAACCAGTGCTTATCTAAGTACTCAAACACACCGAAAGTTTCAGTTGACCTATTTCTTTACACGGGGCTTTCAACAATCTCACAATTGGCTTTTAGCAGCTCTTTTCTTGAAGTTTGTACATTATGCTTTCAGAGCTCTGAAGTAATTTAAGGCTTTTTTTTCTTCTACAGGATCGAAAATTTACTGTTACTCACTGGTTAATGAGTAAAGCAAATAATACTTGCTTACTTGTTGCATTACATGATTTTGATAGGTGGATTATATATCAGGGTTTTTTTATGTAAACAGAACTACGGGCTCCATCACTAAAATAATGAAACAGAACAGGCTAAAAATTCAGATAGGAACATGAGATTGCTTTAAAGTTGAAATATCACAGTTACCTGCCACCAGGGGATACCATGTTAACTGAAATTACTGCATGGTTAATAGATCGTCTGTACCAGGACATACATGAGACAAACCATAGCCTTCCTAATTATGTAAGTGTAAATTAACAGCTGGAAGATCAAGTAAGAGGCCTTTAAAACTCCAAACAAGATTACATGACAATAGACCCTCAGCTACTGTCGAGGCTAAATGTTACCCTTCACTTTTCCCACAATAAACCAACTTACTGTAATTAAAAATCATGATAAATACCCATATGTTTGGGAAAGTTCTAGAAGGCAAAGTCAGCTACGAGTAACAAGGCAGCAAAATTCTGTGGCTGTTGTGGGAAGCAAAACAAAGATGAGGAATTTGAAGGCTGACCAGAGCCTGCATTATCTGAATAAGAGACTTCTGCATTGCTAAAGGCACCAAGGATTTCATGCCTCAGATGTTCAAGCAGCCAAACGTCTAAGTGAGAGCGCTGGCATTTCACTCAAGTATCCAAGAAACGGTGGGTGCAAAGAACTGCTTGAAGGTCACACTGAAGGTCAGATTCATGTGGAAAGTCTTCACAGCAACAGACTGCCTAAGAGTCCAATGCCTAACTTTTTTCTGTCGTTTTCAAAGAGAGGAAACTGTTCCATAGAACTGTGCATAGAATCAAACATGGAGAGAAGTAGAAAAAGCATGGCACAGTTTCCAAATAGGGTACAATAGCTCCAGAGATTACACAGGTAGAAATCTGGTACACGCATTTCATAGAATCATAGAATGGTATGAGTTGGAAGGGACCCCAAGGATCATAGAGCTCCAACCCCCCTGCCAAAGGCAGCGCCACCAACCTCAGGCCTGGATCTACACAAGGTTGCCCAGGGCCCCATCCAACCTGGCCTTGAACACTTTCAGGGATGGGGCATCCACTACCTCTCTGGGCAGCCTGTTCCAGCACCTCACCACTCTCTGTAAAAAACTTCCCCCTAATATCTAATCTAAACCTTCCTTCCTTTAGTTTTAATCCATTCCCCCTTGTCCTGTCATTGTCTATCCTTTTAAAAAGTTGATTCCCCTCCTGTTTGTAGGCTCCCTTCAGGTACTGGAAGGCTGCAATGAGGTCCCCCCGCAGCCTTCTCTTCTCCAGACTGAACAAGTCCAGCTCCCCCAGCCTCTCTTCGGAGGGCAGGTGCTCCAGCCCTCTAATCATCTTCGTGGCCCTCCTCTGAACCCTCTCCAACAGTTCCACATCCTTCTTGTATTGGGGGCCCCAGATCTGGACACAGTACTCCAGATGGGGCCTCACGAGGGCAGAGTAGAGAGGGACAATCACCTCCCTGTCCCTGCTGGCCACCCCTCTTCTGATGGAGCCCAGGATACCATTGGCCTTGCGAGCTGCAAGAGCACGCTGCTGGCTCATGTTAAGTTTCTCATCCACCAGAATCCCCAAGTCCTTCTCAGCAGGGCTACTCTCAAGGAGCTCTTCTCCCAGTCTGTATCTATGTCTGGGATTCTTCCGGCCCAAGTGCAACACCTTTTTGATACTTGTTACTGAAAAACAGGGGGAGAAGGATGCAGTTTCCTTCAGGCAGAGATGCTCTGAACAATTCTTCACCATTAAAGGTTAGTAAGTATCAAGCAAAACCTCTTTTTTTTTAGTCTGTATGGAACTATGGGTGGCTGTGTAGGAAAAGCTGCCCCTTAGCATAAATGGGCTAGAATCCAGGCTATCAACACCTAAACTGAGCACAAGGGTTTTTTGTGAAAACGCTCCTGCTTACACTGTTTGTATAACTGTCTGTTACTTTAACCTCTGGGCAATACTTCAATGCACTTAAGAGTAAAAAAATACTGGTTCAGTTTAGCCAATAGATACCTGGAATCTTGCAACCTCTCCCTTTGGAAAATGCTATCCTGATAAATAGTGAAATATTAACATGAAGCACAGGGGTACAGGAGACAGATTTCAACATAGTAACAGTTTAATTTCAGGGCAAACAAGCCTGTGCTTCCATAAAGACAATGTTTTTGTAAGTGAAGAGTGCATACTAGTTGAGCCACGAATAAACAGTAAATTAATCCATAAAATGTAGGTGGCAAAAATAAAGGAATTTGCTTGACTGAAGTCACCCCTATTTAAAGAAAACAATGCTTCAAAATTACCTTGAAGTTGATTCTGTAACTTCTTTTTTTCAGGATCCTCTGACTCCCCTTCGTCATCACTCTCATTCCTGATTTGGAAACAAGAAAAAGCATTGAAACCCAGTAAAAGAGACCACCATCTCAGGATAAAAATCAGAATGCAAAAAGCAGAACCACCACCAGTCTGAGGAATGAAAGAAACCCTGAGATGCTTTCAGATCTCTACATGTCTAGATAATTGTACTCCTGCTTTTCTACACCATACCCTTTCTAATTCACCCTCTTCACCCTCCTTTCAACTTCCCCTTATGGGTCTAAGCCCTTTTAACACACTTCTACATGTCTCTGGGAAACAAGCCATTGTATTGAGAGCAACATGGAAGCACTAAAATGGTTTATTTATAGACACTGGCACTTATGCTCTGTCTGTAAATGCAACAGGACTCTGTCAATTCCACCTAGTACTATGAAACACTACACTCACCTTCTTAGAGCAAAGGAAACTGAAAGTAAAAGGAGGGAAAAAAAAGGAGTCTAGATAGTGAACAACTGGAGTAGAGGACATAAAAATACATGTGGCCTTTGTGGTATTACCAATTCCTTCAATTATAAACCAGCAGAACACAGTACAGCTCAAAAAATAAAACTGATGAGATGAGTAGACAACGAAGGAGACTGAAAATCAGGTGAAGTTTCAGGAGACAACTGAGCAACTCTAGCTGTTCAGGACTTGTAAAGAGAGCAATCCCACCAGAAGGTGTCATCCCAATCCCTTCTTCTCTCCTACCCCAATAAAGGCAGTACCAATCACAACCAAATCTAACAGGAAAAGGAGGAAAGCAGTGGAGAGACCAGGCAGCAACAAGACATTAGAGTGATTCAGCCCATCTTATAGAATTTTAGCCTACACAGAGATTGGCACTGCCTATCGAGTGTGAGAGATCAAACTAAGGCCCCAGTAATCAGTCTAAATTAATTTTCAGTTTGTAGGTATTTAAATGTAGGAAAATTTTAAGGGTCATCAGGTTGACCGCCATTAAACCTGATAACCATATGTTAGTCTGAAACAGCTTCAATTCTTCAGTGAATTTCCTACAAAAAACATTCACACACTTCAGTAAACAAGCACAGAAATGCCCCCAATGCTCATTCATGATTTGTTTTTTTTTTTTTTTTTTTAGCCCACTGTATTTCAGCATTAGCAGTCATCTGAAGCACTTCAAAAACACTAGTTAAAATAACCTTTGAAGAGTTGAATTTTAGAATAAGCTGAGTTCAGGAAGTATTTTGCGTTACCTTCTCCAAAAACATACCCTTTTCCATCAGTAGGACCAGACTCTTTAACTGGCTTTGGTGCAGACTTTTCTTTCTTTTTCAGATATTCTTTCAGTTTTTCTGCTCTGTCCAAGTATTCTGTACATTTCACTCTAATGCTCTGTTTTGCTTTATCACCCTGTGCTTCATCTAAGAGTTTGAAGAGAAACAATGCTCTGTTAACAGCAAAACACGTGTGCATCAACCAAAAAAAAAGAAAAAGACTTAATCTCTGTTGTCTTTCTATCTTATCAATGTACTTCTCTTAAGGCTCACCCCATAACCCAGCACCTCAGCTACTTATTTTTCCACTACACCATGGAAAGAAGTGACAGGAAGGGTGTCATCACCTACCAGAAATCAAATATACACCTGAATACTGCTTTGTCTTAAAATTTGACTTTAAAGGATTAAGGACAATGGCACTGGAAGCTTTTCTGTCAGCCTCTCAAGCTGCTGTACACTGTCTTAATAAACCCTTTTCTAAAATAGCTCATCAAGAAGCTGCTTGTGCTTAGTATTATTTATTTAGAAACATTATTTTTCTGTAACCTATTTCAAAATATGTTCACATCATGAAGAAAAAAGTTACATAAAATATTTGAAAGGTTTATGTCCTAAGTTTCCAAAAGCATATCACTGCTGTTAAAAGCCCAGAAAGTGATGTTCTGATAAAGTCTGTAAGATATAAAGGGACAGAAAGCAATAAATGCAAACGATCCTAAGTGACTATGAAGAAAAAGGTGTTGTTTTCATTATCTTTAAGTGCACTGATGTCAGGTGAGCAACCCTAGCCCACCTGATTAGGGCTGTACCTACTTTAGGATAGCCCACTCCTTGCATAAAAACACTGGACACGACACAAGGTACACAGAAGTGTGAAGAAAATGCATAAAATAATTAGGAGAATATGGAAAAGGAAGAAAAATTACAACATGCAAATCCATCTCGTACATTTTGTTGGCCAAGATGAACAGCAAGACTACGACATTAAGGAGCAAATAAATGCCAGCAGAGGGGCTGTAGAAGGGCAAGTGGCACAAGTTAAGGAGTGAAAAATGCTCCATGGATACAACAGAGTCTTCTTGTGTAACGTGTTGTTTTCAGCACAACAGAAATACAGGGAACCCTACACTTAGAGTCACATTTCCTCATGTGCAGGGGCCAGCCTGAAACATTGCTATGGAAGTCCAGAGGGGAGGCAGCAAAGCTCTGCCTCCCTGTCTGGAAAACTAAACCAAAACACAAGTAGATCTGATTCCTTATCAGAATGGAGCTGGCTCACAACTCAGCAAAGGCAAAAGAGACAAGCTCAGTCAAGCTACAGTTAGCAAGTATCAGCTGATGATGAAGGCACAAATTTAAGTATCAATGTCAACATAAGACAGTCCTCTGTGCAATTTGACTACCAAACTCTTCCTCATCATGGAGCACACTGCACTTACATTTAACGACATGAAGAAAGTACTGCACAGCGTGTTGGTACAAGCGGAAGGCTTCCTCGTAGTTTCCTGCTTTATCTTCTTCTGCTGCTTTGCTAGCAAGGCTTATTGCTTTCTGTAACACAAGCATGTAATTAAGTGCTGGGTGAGAGCATTCTGCATAATCAGAAAGACATTTTAAGCTGCTGCTCTGTTTCTGATGGGCAGTTTTTCCTGCTCTTTGGCATTTACCCCAAAAAGTCGAAGGCAACTGATTGCAGGTCTCAGGTGGTGCTCTGTGCATAACACAGCATTTCCATCCTTTCATGAAGTGAGTAACAAACTGCTGAAATTTACTATCACACAAAAAAGCGTAAGGGAGAAGAGCAAGTTTCTGTGTACTAAGCTGAATCTTAGTTTGCCTACGCAGTTTTCCTTACCAATCTTTTGTAATTATTATGGGATGATTTGGAAATACATTCTAAAAGGGCTTTTTTGAATCACAAACCCAGATGTTTTGAACTATGACTGATAAGATCAGTGAAGCGTGTTAACAGCAGAGTCAATATAGCAAGTCTGCACTGGAACTAGCACTATCACTCTTCCAACCCTAAGCTGGGAGATACCTTCAGAGACCGACAATTTGTTTAGCTTCTCTGGAAGGATTTAGGCTCTTCATACACCAGGTGAGAAATTCTAACTACCACTTCAGGAGGAGGGCAGAAAACCCACCAGACAGAAAACATACCCAAATCACAAGCATCAAGAAAAGCTCTAGAAGTCACGGATGGATTTTAAACTTGTTTGTTGAGCTAGTTTCAAATAAATCAGAGGGTGATTTAAGCCACTGCATTGCACACCCTGGCCTGTGGATTTGTTAATATCACCGTTACTCTCTTGCTCCTAAGTGATCATTACTTTTTATTACACTTTGCTCCTTGGAATGCCTCTGCCACTTCAGGACAATGAAAACTGCTGGGTTGGATGACTAGTTCATTTTATTTAAAAAAAAAAAAAAAGGCAGCAGTTGGTTAGTCAGAGTTAACCAATGCTAGCTAAACCTTCTATAACCCCACAGGTTATTTTCCTACATTCAGTCAATTTCTTTTCCTAAGCACTAGGACTATGCTCAGGCTGATTACGGTAATAATGTCAGGGAGCAAGGTGGAGAACTTCAACTGCACCAGGGAGTTTTCATTTGACAACTGGGGGCACATTTTCTTGGCACTGTCCAGACACTGGAGTGTTCCAGGCAAAATAAAGCAAGTGAACAGTAGCTGTTCTCACTGCAGAACAAACAGCAGAATCTCTCATTCTGTTGCTTTGTGTTGCTGTCCTGGAAGCAGAGACTGTCTCATCAGATCTACCCAAAATCAAAGAGTAATTTATTTAAAGACAATGATCCAGTAAAGCAGATTCTGTGGCTCTGTTGTGAGCACTGTAAAAGCATTGGTTTCTTTGGAACACAATTTGTTTTTTTCCTTTTTAGAGAAACCATGAGCTGGTAGGTCTCCTCCTCGCTGCTCACCTTGTGTTGGCTCTGTTAGGCCCCTCTATACACCATTCAAATCCAGCAAAAGGGCAAAAAATAACCCAAACCCCAAAGTTATTTTCTTCTTCAGTCCCTTTAGTGACTCAAATTACCACAGAACAGTCCAATGATTCTTGGATCCAGTACAAAGATAGTGACACACGTGTGACTGCAAACCCAAAGATTAAATAGCAAATACCAACTGCTATAAGGGAACTGTGAGAAAACAAGGTACATTGCAGCCCCACTCCTGTGAAACAGAAAAAAACCTCTCCATCCTACACTGACCGGTTTTGCTATACTCTCTTTCTATAAATACCTATTAGATTCTCAGGTCTAATACTTCCTCACATCAGCAGGCATCTAAGTCTGTTATTGTGATGAAAAGCACTGCCACAAAACTGGAAATGATCCCTCAGGAAGTTGTGCAAACTAGGGCATAGATGACCAGGCCTAACTGCCCATAAGGCACAAACTGTTGCAGGCTATATAGTTTGAGAGTTTGATGAATAACATCACTCTCAGAAAGCTCACTGACATAGACAGGCTTCCTTCATCTTACTCTAGACTCTGCAATATCTCCCCTAACTTTGTCAGTGTAAACATTACAGCGCTCTAATGAGTTTACATGGTTCAAAACAACTGGAGAAAAAAGGGCTGGTGTCAACACTGGTAATTTCCGGACCTGTTTTGCCAACCAGCCACGGCAGGGGCTGTACTGCACAGCTGAGCGCTAATGCAAACAGAAAAACAAGAACAGGCAAGGATTTCCCAGTCAGCAGACCCAGAAGAAACGCGAACCAAGCTACGCGCCAAGACCACCGGAGGCAGCGGCGCTCCCCAGGTTCCCACCAGGCCCCGCAGGTTCCCGTCCCCTCGCCGGGGCGTCGGCGCCCGCCTCCCGCAGAGCCGGTGCGGCTGAGGGGATTAACCTGCGGCCTCTGCTGCTCCCGCGCCGCGCCCCCTCGGCACCCCCCTGCGGCTCCGCCTGCCGACACAGGCGGCCCGCGGCCCCTCCCGACGGCGCCCCCGGCCCCACCAGCGGCAGGCGTCTGCGCTCCCTACCCACCCCCTCCGCCCGCAGGCCCGGCCCAGGCCGCCCCACCGGCAGGCGGGCGGCGGGGGCGCTCCCAGCCCCATTCTCTCCAGCCCGCGGCCCCCGGCCGCCGCCGCCTGCCGGCTCCGCCCCGCCCCGGTTAGGGCCGGCGCCACTGTACCTGCAGGTTGCCGCTAGTGCCCGCCATAGCGGCGCGGTGGAAGGAGCCCGGAGAAGAGAGCGCAGGCCCGGGGCCGCCGCCGGTGGTGCTCCCCTCCCCCCGCCGCCGCCCACAGAACCGAAACCACAGCCCCCGCCGGGCGCTTCCGCACAGCCAGCACCGACGCTTCCGCTTCCGGACACCGCCCGGTACGTCGCGCCTGACGTCGGCGCCATGCGCCTCACCCTGCCCCGCCCCGCGGCAGGAGGCGCTGTGCGCACGCGCGCACCCCGTGCGGCCTGGGCGTGCGGCATTCGTGGGGCGTCGCTGTGCGTGGGGCGTCGCTGTGCGTGGGGCGTCGCTGTGCGTGGGGCGTCGCTGTGCGTGGGGCGTCGCTGTGCGTGGGGCGTCGCTGTGCGTGGGGCGTCGCTGTGCGTGGGGCGTCGCTGTGCGTGCGGCAGCTGACGGGCGGCCGCTGCTAGGCCCGGCTCTGGCGCTGGGGCCTTACGGCGCCCGAGGCTCGGCCAAGGGTCGGTTACTTTCCTGACAGGGCCGGCGCTCGGCCACCGCTCCGAGCAGCTGAGCGGCGCTCAGCGGCGGGCTGGCAGTAAGCCTCGGGCAGCGGGAGCCGGTTTGGCAGGGTGACCTTGTTCTGTCGGCCCCTGAGTGAGCGCCGTGCCCTTCGCCGGGCCGCCACAGCTCCGCCGGGGCCAGAGGGAGCATACGGGAGCCCCCCGCTGCAGTCACAAGCCCCGTCCTCCCGCCTGTCCCCGGGAACTGGGGGGGCAGATGTGGCCTGGTAACGTGAGTGTGGCTTCACGGGTTTGGTCTGTAATAACACGGCCCACTGAGATTTTTTGATACTATCGGTAGACTGCCGTTGGGGGTGGAGAGCGCACCCACAGTCACCCCTATGAGAGGGGGGCTGGTTAGTGTTTATAAATATCTGAAGTGTGGGACGCAGGGGGAAATGGCCAGCCTCTTCTCAGTGGTCTGTGGGGACAGGACAAGGGGCAATGGCTGTAAACTGGAGCACAGGAAGTTCCGCACCAACATGGGGAAGAACTTTTACACAGTGAGGGTGACAGACCCCTGGGACAGGCTCCAGTGCTCAGGGGGGTGTGGAGTCTCCTTCTCTGGAGACATTCAAGACCTGTCTGGATGCCTACCTGTGCGACCCGTCCTGGGGAACCTGCTTTGGCAGAGGGGTTGGACCTGGTGATCGCTGGAGGTCCCTTCCAACCCCTACAGTTCCGTGATCCTTTGAATCTATACCTGGGAAGGTTGTGGTAAGTTCCTCCTCAAGTCATCTGGTTGGTAGCTTAGTTTGGTAAGTATCCCCATATATCCAAGTACTGGAGGATGCTTTGGTTGATTTTTAGGCACGGTGAGTGACGGCTGTTCTCCTTGGCTCAATTGGAGATGTGAGAAGCAATAATGTACGAAAGATGAAGTCGTGTAATCAGGCTTTGGGAAATAAGGTGGTAAAGAGAGATGGTGGAGAAAGTGCAGTTTGTTGAGTTTGTCACAAAAGGCAACCAAAATTGGTCAAGTGACTGGAGAGCTGATGCTTTCTAAAGGAACCTTACAGCTATGTTGTCATCAAGATTCGAGCATAGCATTAATGGTGCCAAGTGCTCAAGAAAACTGTGTGGTAAATCACATATACCCATTCTGTCTTCAAAGTATGAGGCAAAGCCATGCTTTTTTATCCTTTCACTGTTGGTTAGGCCATCGTGGAGCCTTTGGTCTACTTTTAACTTCCTTTTCATTTAAAACACACTACTTGAGGATATAATTTCCCTCTGGCTTTATCTTCTCATTCTGATTAGTGTAGCAGAGCGTTCTCAGCCACATTCCTGCCACTAATATTTGTGTACCTATGATTTTCAAATCTGTATTGTTATATTTAGCTTTTAGACCCAAATCTAAACCAGTAGGTACATCACAGGCATGTGAGTAGTAAACACCTGTGTAGTCATGCAGAACTGGCTTTTGAAACTCCAGAAAAACAAACTGGTGTCTGCAAATGTGCATCAGATAAAAAATAAAACTAAAATCAGAAACAGCACCTGTGTCTTACAGATAACAGGCAAAGTCTTGCAGTCCTTGCTTAAGTCTTACTCATACAGCATTCCTGCTGTAATTTGACTTTGCAGGTAATTTTGCCTGAGGAAAGACTGGCTGGATGCTGAGTAATGACATCAAGATTAATTCCTGAGGAGCTAATCACATGTCTCATCAAGGGCATTGCCACGACTTGGGGGATATGTGCAGTCACCCCATCTAATGCTCCCCAGCGCTGAAGGTTCTATGTTACCACATTCCAAGAACCCATTGTATGCAATTAACTGTACTGAAAATAAAACATATGTATTAGGTTTGTGTGGCAAGGTTTTGTTGGGGGTGCTACAGGGGTGGCTTCTGTGAGAAGCTGCTAGAAGCTTCCCCTAGGTCCCTGGGGGCCAATACCATCTGGCTCCAAGGCAGACCTGCACCTGGCCAAAGCGTAACCCATGAGTGACAGAGGTACTGCCTCTGGGGTAACAGAGTTAAGAAGGAAACAAATACCAGGAACAACTGCAGCCAGAGAGAGAAGTGAGAACATGTGAGAGGAACAACTCTGCAGACACCCAGGACAGTGAAGGGGGGAGGAGGCGCTCCCAGCACCTGGGCAAAGATTCCCCTGCAGCCCATGGAGAAGACCACGGTGAGGCAGGCTGTCTCACTACAGCCAGTGGAGGCTGATAATCAAGCAGAGGTTCCATCTGCAGCCTGTGGAGGATCCCACGCCAGACAGGTGGAGATACCTGAAGGAGGCTGTGACACCATGGGAAGCCCACACTGGAGCAGGCTTCTGGCAGGACCTTTGGCCCCATGGAGGGAGGAGACCATGCCAGAGCAGGTTTGCTGGCAGGACTTGTGTCCCTGTGGGGAACCCACGCTGGAGCAGTCTGTTCCTGAAGGTCTGCACCCCATGGAAGGGACACACAGTGGAGCAGTTGGTGAAGAGCTGCAGCCCGTGGGAAGGACTCACATTAGAGAAATTGGTGTAGGACTCTCCCCCATGAGAGGGACCCCATGCCTGAGGAGGGGAAGTGTGTGAGGAGTCCTCCTCCCAAGGGGCAGCAGAGACAACGTGATGAACTGACCACAGCCCCCATTCCCCATCCCCCTGTGCTGCTGTGGGGGAAGAGGTCGTGATGAAATCATGACTGAAGTTGAGCCTGGGAAGAAAGGAGGAGTGTTTTAAGAACTGGGTTTGTTTCTCATTATCCTGTTCTGATTTGATTGGTAATAAATTAAACTAATTTTCCCCGTTTGAGTCTGTTTTGCCTGTGACAGTAATTGGTGAGAGGTCTCTCCCTGTCCTTACCTCAACCCATGAGCCTTTAATTATATTTTCTCTCCCTGTGTAGCTGAGGAGGGAGGGGGTGATAAAGCAGCTTTGGTGGGCATCTGGCCTTCAGCAAGGGTCAACCCACCAGAACATATTAAAGGTGTTAGTGTAGGTACCTGTTGGCCTCAGCTAAGCCCATCCAGTTGCCTGGGGCATTGTTACTCACATTGCTGTGAGATGGGTGGCACAGTCACACGTGACATCCTGTGTTTTTTAAGGCTGAGTAAGATGTTGTGGAGAACATTTCCTGCCACCATCTCTTGGTATGGAAGGAAGCAGTCCACACTGCATGTTGCATGAGCACCTTGGGCCAAGAATAGATGATACATCAATAAAACAAGTCATGTCTACAGCACAGCCAGGCCTTGTATCTGTGATTTATCTCCACTGTGGCAGCTGAGAGGCAGCTAGTGGTGACTAAGGTTAGTATCAGAGTGAGACTTCACTGTTAACTGGGTGGCACAAGAGCTCTGCAGTTAAGGGAAGCTGCTGCCTTGGAGATGGACGAGGCAGAGAAGGTAGGTAGGAAAATACAATCTCTGTTTTTCTACCTGATGAAATGGTGCAGAACCTGGGTAACAAAGGCTGCCAGTAACAAACATAGCAAGTAAAGTGCTGTTTGTCCAAAGCCCATCACGTTGCACTGATCCAGTGTGGTGTACGTACAGTGAGCTCGCACACCCGGTACTGGATCTCCAAGGGATCTGCAGCACAGCCGTGCTGAGCAGCGCCGGTCAGCCTGGCTGTGTGCCCTGCAAGCCTCCTCCTCCTCCTCTGTGCTTGGAAACATGCAGGGACAAAAAGCAGGAGAACGAGATCCAAGCCACTAGCTGTCCTTGGGAATGTGTCTGTCTGTAGCATAGTGCTGCTATGGTATTCCTAGGTAGATGGCTGCCATCCATAACCACTTTTAATTGCATGGAAACCATTCCAGCGTTGTGGAGGAGGGGTGTGTCCCAAGAGCCCTTATTTCTAGTGCAGACAGGGCTCTGAGTGCAGAGAGGGTGTAGTAGAGCTGTGGAGCCCAGGAGGAAAAGAGTTAAAGCTGTACTCAGGACCAGAAGGACTGAAACAAAAATAAAGCCATGTTACATCTGTGGCACTAGAGGCAAGGGTGAGCTTCAGGGCAAGACTTGAGGCACTGGATTTTGAGGAGCAAGTGGCCCTCAGACTCTGCATCCCATCCCATGGCCCAAAGTCTCAGTTAAAGCATCTCCACCACAGGACAGGGATCCTTTTCTCAGAGCCCTTGGGCTATGCACCCCTTTCTTCAGCAGCTGCAGCAGCAACTGAAGGAAAATAGAGCCCTGCTTTGGAATACAGAACCTTCTCACTTTGACATGTCCCCTTCCCACCTTCCCCTGTGTCTGTGGAAGTAAAAGTGGATTTGAGAGGCAAAGGCTTCCCTGGACAAATCCAGATGTTCTAGGGGTGCTGTGGACTCTTCACAGGCACAGAGGTGGGAGAAGTGTCATTTGGGCAGGGATTTCCCCCATGCCAGCTCTTCTGCCATCTGAATGTCACTGGTCATGTGTCATGGCCACATGCCACCCATGCCTTCCTGCACATCAGACCCAGTCATTCACAACTGGAACAACCTGCTGTTGCTGCTGACACCAGTCACCATTTTTAGATTTTGTTGTGTGGGAATGATCGGTTCTTGAGCAAAGCTGAGCTGAGGTGGCTCCTTGGGTGACTCAGGGTGAGGCCATGGCCTGTCCCACCGCCCCAGCCAGGAGTAGGGCAGCTGGGGGGCACCAGGGAAGCTCCAGCCTTGGCCATCGGGCACCTCCCTAGGAATGAGCTGAGGCCAGGCTGGGATGTGGGCCCATGAGTGGGGGTCAGGGTCAGTCCCTATGAGGGAAATCGGGGTCAGACACAACCCCAACATGGCCGAGCAGAGCCACAGGGTCACAGGTTGTTGAGAGGAATCCAGTTTAAACTATGTTTAGAGGATGGATCATCTACTTCTGCAAAAGTGGCAGTCAAATATTTCCTCTTCCATCTCCTACTTTTACAGTCTGGCTTGAGAGAATGGGAAGCCTGTGGGTAGACCTTGGTCTGGCTCATCCATTTCACTGAGAAGGCATTCAAAGTCTCTGGTGGATGGTGGCAGCCTATTTCCTGGCACAGTACAGTAACAGGTCTGGTTGTACTTCCCTGGAAAAGTAAACTTAATTTTGTCCCTTTTAGGTCAAACTCTTTGGATTTCTTAGTTACGTTATTTTTCACTCTACTTCTGGTTTAGTTTTTAAACACTTGATTCTGATTCAGGTCTGTGTATGTACAAAATGTATTACCTTCTGGACTAAGTTACTTCATTCTAGGCAGTGGAATGGCTCCAGATGATATGTCTGTAATACATAGGGAGATTAACCCAGCATGTCAGGAAAATAGCCTGAGAAAATGATTGCAGGTGAAACTATTGACTTGATCTTTTGACAAAGCACAGGAATAAAAGTGTAGCTTCTTTTCTGAAATTGTGAAATATACAGCCCACTACATTTATGCTTTTTGAACAACAGTTAACATAGTGAATTTCAGGACTTTTTTCTACTGCTACATCAGTACCACCACAAAGTCAGGAACAAAACTAAAATCTGAAGCAATGCTTTTCTTAGCTTCACGGGTGTCCTCTTCAAAGGTAGTATTTGCCCTATACAGCATAAGCCTGGGGATTTCTGAGGCTTTCCTCATCATGAAATCAATGGACAGGGACATTAATGTTGGCATTCTGTAAATAGTCCAAGGACAAACATTTCACCTAGGTCTTCTCTGTATAGCATTTTGTATCTCAGGACTTGCTAACTCATTAAGATTGAACAAAATAAAATCTCCGTGGTGATGACTTCATGCGCGAGTGAGCAGATGTGGCTTCAGGGCTGTATTGGTCGACTCATGTTCATTTCAGATATCCAATTTTGCCAGCTGGAGCTGCCAACTCTTCTACTCGTATATGAGTTCAGGGAGGGATTTTGAGCTATGCATTGTTGAGTTGGTGTAGCAGCATTTGTCTTTGAAATGTCTTCACAGCCGCAGTGCAGCCCTACTTACTTCAGAGATTTTAATATTAAAAAGAAAATTTAAAAAAAAAGAGTTCCCCAGCCAATCTTTCTTGAATTTTAGAAAGCTTCAAGTTTGGACTCTGCATTTTGGATTGCTTCACATGGCCTTCATTTAAGGTTTTGATGGCCTGTAGAATCTTTGTAACAACTCCTGAGGTTATTGTAGACGCTGTCATCACCTGAGGGTCTTTTTTAATCACTGCCAGATTTTTCAAAAAGATATGCTGTAATCCAAAGAGAAATCATGGGTCTCATAAAATCGGTAGATCAGGTTCTACAGGCTGTGTTGTGTTCAAGCCAGCTGGTTGTCACAGCTTGTGTCTCAGTGTCTTAAAAATACCCAAACCTGTGAGTTGACCCAGATTTTCTTTCCGTGAATCTGCTCTCTGGTGCAATAGAAAGCCTGTAGGTTTTACTGTTGCCAGAGTACCAGAAATCTAAATTGTGTTAGGTAATGAGAAGCAGAAAAGCAGTTCCGCTCCAGTAGGTATTTTTAAAAGTATTACCATCCTCTACGCAGATGACAGGGCTATACCTTTTCCCATTCCGATATACAGCAGAATAACTGAACTTAGGTGTTGCAAAACAGAGTCATGGAGCATGATTAAGTTTTTTAACTGAGGTGCTACCTCAGATGCTTCTAGCAGACTTTATTCTCATGCTAAATTAAACGTGTTTTTTGCCTGTGAGACAGTAGAGTGCAGTATTTGCAACATTACCGAAGGACTTGCAGCCTGAATGAGTAAGGAGATAAAGGGGAACAGAGCTGCTCTGGGGCTGGACCGTGCTGCAGCTCCTTCACATAATTTTCCATCTGAATGGTGGTTTGTCTTGTCATTTTCTTCAGAACAGTATTTTTAGAAGTAAGGGACTAAACATGCCCTCTGTTTCGAAACTGCGGAAGACCTTAAATAGAGAACTCTCACAGTTCTACAGCTCATGTGAGGGCAGGGAGAAATGGGGCCACCGAAGGTGTCTTCCAAATAGTACGTTCCTTCTTTCCACAGTACAGAAGATAGAATGTTGTTGTTGTACTGGGGGACGAGGACCACAGTGCTAAGGCACGTGCTTTTGCACCCCTGACTTCTGCAGGCTCAAGGGAGTGCAAGGATGTCCTGCAACCACCAAAGGCCAGCAGCTGTACTCGGAGTAGGAGGCTGTACAGGTAGTGCAATCTAGTCTACACTGGATTTCTGGGCTGGCATTTCCCTCCTAGATCCCTCTTTGTTAATCCCTAAGCCTTTTAATTAGGTCCTGTATGGAAAGGAGCAGAAACTGGATAGAGAAGTCGTTTAACTTTCTCTTCATCTAAGACACTCTTAGCAGAATAATTTTCATCTCAAACAGGAAGCTCTTTGAACCAGGCTGCTATTGTACCATAAGATGCCTATAATCCCTCCACATGTACAACACTTTCTCCATACCTTTCTATACAATTCTCACTAACAAGCCTGTTATCCTATTTTACCCCAAACCCATGGAAGTTGGCAGCACCTTCGCAGTGGGCTTTGAATCTTGACCTTAGATAGATGGATGAATAGGTAATTTGCATTGCCACAAGTTCTCACAGACCTAATGATGTCTTTACATCCCAGTCCTGTTATATAAATGTTAATGTTATTGTGGTAAATGGTTTATTAGCTTGCTGGAATATGCATGCAGTATCCTCGGAGGTTTCCCTGTAGAGCTTTGTGGGACCATTAGATCTCAGAGGGACTGAAGAAAGCTACTTCTTAGTAGGGTACCTATCACTTGGGTAAAAGTAACTGGGGAAGTGAAAAGGAAACATTCTATTATCAAGTCCTAGACCTTTCTTTTGTAAAATATAGAATAATTTTTACAATTTACATCTTTTTTATACTTTTCCTACTATGTGCTCATATAATAATATTCTTTTCTATGTGCTTTGCGATACATGTTTAGCGGTCCTGAGTTAGCAGTGATATGAGCTGAATCAACTGCTGGGTATGGGAATAGCTCCCTTGCTTTCATGGGCACTAATTAGCTTACATTAGCTGGGGTTTTGGACCATTATTTGTAAATTTTACATCTGGAAGTCAAGATAGGTTTGCAGGTCTAACTTCTGTAACTTACTAATCAGACAATGTGCAGGGTGTGTTCCTTCAAGAGGTGCATAAGAACACACACAGTGATTTAGTTGTCTTAAACAGATCTGCCAAATACCAACTGGAGAAGCAAGAATTAACATGTTCACACCTTGTTTTAGTTGCATACAAGGTTAAACAGAGGCCTTCACTCCATCCTCCACTGAAGACACACAATAGGAGAAGATTCAGCCTGTGAAGGCATGCCTGCTTTCTGTGAAATCTTCCACAAATATTGATTCTAAGCTTTTATTTTCCTTTAACACACATGTATTTGGGCTGTGAAACTGCAGTAAGCAATGCTGGGAAAGTGTGTGCCTTCAGCCACGTTAATTACACAGACATATAACTACTTGGATTACAGAAGTGACTCATCTACTGATGACGATGGATAAAAGAGAGGAAAAAAATTCCCTCATTCTTGTGCACCCCTTCCCATGTACATTATGAGGAGACACTTAAGGGAATAATACAAACACTGAGCTGGTAGGGAAGCTGTGTGTCAGAGTCCAGGTCTGCTATGGTGGGCAGTGAAGGTCATCCAGAAACTGCTGAAGCTCTGAGTTAAAGCTAGTTGGGTGTCTGAGGGAGAGGGCTTCTTGGTCCCATTCCTCCCCTTGGGAAAGGTACTTCTGCTAATTTGCCATAGTGCAATCTCCTCTCTCTTCAGAGTTTCCACATTGGTCTAGCCACAGGACCAATCCTATCCCCATACAAATTTTGTTCTGCTAGGTGGAGGAGGTTAATTCTAAAATTGCTCCTATGCTCAGTTAGGAACTTACTGGTGGATTATTATGCTGCCAATAATTCACTAGTCAAGGTGCTCCACAGATCTATAATCAAGCCCAATAAATTGTGGATATGTCGAGAAAGCATCCTCAGCAACAGTGCTCCCATGGTGGGATGGTTTCAATAAGGTTTCGTTCACCTAAACAGTGCTGGGGAGTGGCACTTCACAGGTGTGAAAATATCACTACATGGAAAAAAAAAATGACTGAGGGAACATGACAAATGTGAGCGTGTTTGTGTTTTTTCTGGGGCAAATGTAAAGCAGGTGATTTTAAGTCACTGTTCCAGCCTGGCAAAGGAAGTTCATGCAGTAACTTCGGGCATTAGTGACAAAGGAAAATGAATATTATCTGTGTCCCCATGAGATGGCACCCTGACCCAGCAGTGCACACGGGGATGGGGTCAAATTTTTTTCATCCTTGAAGGAGTGGATCACAGATGCTTTAGTGAGAAGTAATTCATCCAAAGCATTGTCTCTCTGCTTTTGTTTCACACAAGTTGATCTCTTTTGGTACAGTGGGAAAAAGATAAAATTTCAGAATAAAACAACGGGACTTTTTGTCTCTTTTACATATATGGAATTCCCCTTATATTTTGACTTCCCAAATCATATTGTGAGGCTGTTTTCACAGGCTCTTCTGAGTACTCAGTCAAATCGGTCTCTCTGTTAAGCTGGTTTGTTTGTATCACAGCAAGCAGAATGCCTGATCCTAGGTGTCAGGAGCAACATCTTTAGGGAAAATAGTCAGATCCTCACTGACCTGAACCCAGCACATGGAATCTTTCTGATCTCTGTCATCAAACTTAAAAGTTAACAAGGCTCTGTGTTACAGTGGCTCCATAGTTAAGAATGAGCGTAGATAGTTGCTAGGTGGTTGCTACGAAAAGGATCAAAGGGAATTGTTTAAAGTAACACCTGCAAACTAGCTGTCCTGGAACACTAAGAATATGTAAGCAAGATACCTCCACACACACAGCCTGTTTGGCAGTGAAAACCAAAGTCCTGGTGTCCTGAACTGAACTGTCTTCATTATAATACTAAAAAACCACACCCACAGGTCAAGAAGGCCCTTGTCCAGGTGAAGGCACCCCCTCCACGCAGGTGCAGTGATTGAAGAAGATGACACAGCAAATATTATAATTACATGTAAATTACTAGCGGGTCATTGTAACTGGGAGTGTACTACTTTGTAACATTTCTGTGTGAATGTGACGAAGGGGCTGGCTTTAAGCGTTCTTGATTGGTGGACGTCGCTGAGCACCCAGGCCTGAATAAAAGCAGTATCTCCCCTGTGTGTGGAAGCTGGCCTGTTGCACACTGGGTAATGAACCCACTTTTCGGACAACAATTCATTTCCCATTCACCAGATTAAAGGCTTTCTTCTCACTAAAAGCCATCAACTGTTTGGTTGTCTATTTAATTATTGTTTTTTTTCTCTCAACAAAACGTACACCCCAGTCCAGAACAGCCATGTGGAAAAGAAAAAAAAATTAAAATCTCCCCAAATGAGTACAGGTAAGTATGAGAAATAGGTTTTCTGCCTGATGTTAGAAGTAATCACCAGTGAGTAATACTTTTACATCAGCAGACATGCCTGAAGAAAACTGTGTTGCTACCATACATGTTGAATCAGTGTGTTGCTATGTGACACCATCCTTTTATGTGTTGTCAGTGCAAAAGCCTTGGGAAGAAAGAGAAACACCTTGTTACTGCTCAGTTTGTGTCTCTCTCAATAGAACCACAGAATAGCACTTTATTAGTGTGGCATTTGAATTTCAAATTAACTTGTGGTTTATAAACCTGATGTCTCATGTCAGCTAGCATTTCTTATGGTAATGAAAAATATTTTGGCTATGGCTTACTTCTGTTGCTAAATAGTAATCTCGACCCATGTTAGGTGAGGAATGTGAAAATTTCTGCTGTGTATACCTGTTTACAGGCACTGCAACCTTACCCTTTGAATTTTTATAATTGTGTTAAAATTGTAGGTAACTGGACCTAAATAAAAGTATACCAATTACCTCCTTGGCTTCCTTGCAAGATCCAAAGCTTCCTGTGAAAACTGTAAATCCATTAGAAGACTGTTAATGACTTGCAGCATAGAAATAATGCACTGGTTTGTTCTGCTTGTTACTCAGTCCCACTTGTAGGTGTTTTCCCATGTGGTCTCCAAAGCATGACCACACTAATTTCAAGAAGACATGCACTGAGTGTTAGTGAGTTTAGGGGAAGAGAAAAAAAGAGTACAGTAGATGCTTTGAGTCTCTGAGATGGTTAAAATAGTTCTCTGTGCAGTGCTGAGCAGCAGGAGTGTTCCCTCCCCGCAAAGAGTTCATTCAAAGAGCGGAGAGAAGGGGTCTGTCTTTCCCGCAGCATGTAGGAGCAGTGTTCCTTGGAGGTGTTCAGAGGGAGTGGCAGGGAAAGCCAGGGGAGTAAGGGCTGAACGCGGGCTGAGTAACAGGAGAGTCACTTGGCTGGCTGCATCCCTTCTGCCGAGGGACAGATGAAGGCACAGATATGTCACTGCCCGATTCTAGCATCCAGCAACGTCTTAGTTTGTGTTTTTCTTGGGCTGCTGAAGACCTGGATGGGTGAGGACAAGAGCTCAGTTCTTTCTTTAGCAGTAAACTGTAACTTCTGTGTGTTACAAGGCTTCAGACTTTAATATTCAGAGTGTTTCACCTCACACACCCGTTGGTTCTACCTTATCTATCTACCTTATTTTCTGAGATAGTAGGAGGTGTCCAACTCACAGGGGGCTTAAAAGTACTTTTGATTTTCTGATAAGGAAAATTCTTTTTTATTGGTTCTTTTTTTTTTTTTTAACTTGGTGATAGAAATACAGGTCATAATAGGTGTGTGTTGAAAATACTTAGAGATTAAACTGAACAAGTCTAATTTAGTGAAAGGTAAATGCAGGAGACCGGGAAGCTGATGCAAGTAGTTGTCATTCAGTCAGACCAAGAAGGAGTGTCCCTGGACTGGGGGGACAGCTGCTTCACTCCTTGACCCTTGCAAACCTCAGCTCCCTGAGGTTAAGCATCTTCTGTTCTTCAAGGCAGCATCTTCTGCTTTTCCACATCTTCCTGGCTGAGCTATAAGTAAGGCTCAGTCATATGTCAGGAATTCCCATAAATACGAATAAGAGGCTACTGGGAATTCACAGTTATTTTAACATTTCCTTCAACAGTGAACGAGACCAAAATACCCATTCTCAGGGGAAGCTGGACAGCCCTCTGGGCCGCTTTTGCCAGTACCGGTCTGGACTCCTTCATTTGAAGCATCACAATTGCAGCAGTGATTATTAGTGTCATGGCACCACAGCCAAAAGTAATTAATTTCTTGGCAGTAAGTAAGTAGGTCAGGCTGAAGGATTCCATACAGCTACGCAGTGCCAGACCTCAGCTATCACAGAGCAGTTACCCAGTGGAGGGTAAATGATATTTGCACACCTCCAGCGTAGCAATGAGGAGTCCTTTCTCTTTTCCACTGTCCAGCCTTTTAAAGAGACTGATGCACCTCCATATACCTGCATTTCCCAACTATCACTAGCAGGGAAATGGATCTGGTGAGCTGCACTGTCTCTTCTGTTAAGGCAGTCTGGCTGTTGTCCACCGCCCTGCAGTTTTTCCAGAAGATCCTGGGACACTTCACAATGACCATACTTGGTAGACTTGGGTCTGAATGAAAGTTTGCTCCTGCAGAGATGGTAATGTTTGGCTTTAGATTGCCTGCAGACATCTGAGAAGAGCCTAACAGCCAACATTATTGTGGATTTTAATAAAAATTTCTTTTACAGAAGGCATAATTAGATACATAATAATGATGGCCCAGATGGCACATTTAGCCAGCGGGCCTGTACCTTGTTTGAATTACTTAAACATATCTGCACCCTGTCTTTGTTATGAATTCATTTATGGCAAAGTGTACAAATTTTAAATTTACAGTCTGGTAATCATGGAAGGTGAAACCCCATCTGCATCACAGGAAAGTAAAATATAATTTCCTTTAGGTAATAGTCTTTTGGAAGGAAACATGGGTAGGACCTGTTCAGGTCGCCATGGCATGGTGTGATTTATGCTCAAAGCGACACAGGAACACATTGTTACAGGAGATAACAGCTCCCCAGTTCCCACTCTCACCAAGGAGACGCCGTGTTGGTGAAAACACATTCTTTTGTTTCCCAGACCTTTCATTTGGTCAACCAGCCATGCCAGCACTGCAAACCTGCAAGCAAACTCAATTACCTTGCCTTTACCTTTTGTAGCCTAAAAGTATGCAGGGCCACCTGGGGTTACCGAGGTACGAACCTGAGAGGTGTGAACCTGAGCTGTGTCTATGGTGTGGCACACTGCTTACTCGTGGGGACTGAAGTGTAGCCATGGCCTCCCAGGGACTACTTGCTGGTGTTGCCTGATGTGGGTGGCTCAGCTGCCTGACCAGAGAATGGTGTGGACCAGGGGTAGGCCACCTCTTCCTTGCTAAGGACAGCCTATACCTTGCAAATAAAAATAGACCTGGTGGGCTGCGCCTCCACCCCTCCCTCTCACTTTCTTCTCCCATCTCCATCATGATCATCAGTAGTAGCATGGACAGTATGATGTGACCCCAGCGGTCCCCGCGCTGAAGGTGAAGGGATGGGACTTTCTGTTCCTCTCCTGCCTCTGGGGACAGCTAGCAGCAGGGAAGGCCGCTCCCCTGCTGAGGACCTGGCCCCCGTGGGAGGAACCTCTTGCTTCAGTCTGGCCTTGGGCTTGTAAGGCAACCGAATGCACACATATACCTACCGCTTACAAAGGTAGAGTTAAGACACTCTTTAAATGTATACACAAGTGCACAGTGCCCCGCCAGGCATTCCTACACGCCTCAGTTGTTTTTCCTGGGCATCTTTTTCACACCATTACAATTTTTTCTGCAAATAACAGCAGTTGCAGTGTAACTTGGAGCACTGGTTTTGCTCCGAAGGTCTTTTCAATTGCTCATCCGCTCCCGTATCCATTCTCTCCTTGGGAGTCTTCGTTCGTTCTTGTCTGGTGCCTTTTGTACCGTGCTTGCTGAAGGCGACGCACAAAGGCTGCTCGTTCCTGCCGGAGCTTGTTGTTGTCTCCGGTAGCTGGGCAGGCAAAGACAGCTCTGGTGTGAATCATTCCACTCCTCTGGTGTAGGAGTTGCTGTGAAGAATGATTAAGGGGTAGAAAAAAAAAAAAAGAAAGAAGAAAAAAAAAGGGAGAGTGAGAGGGTGTGTGTGCATGCACAAATTAAGGTTGGGAAAGTGGGAGTGGTGTCAATGAGCAGACAAGCTAAGAGAGTCTTCTGCTCGGCTGGGTTTCACCACGGGTAGCTAGTTCTTGGTGCTGTACCCATTTCATTGATCTTTTACCAGGATTATAGCCTTGCAAAGTAAGTACAGCTCTTTTTTCTTTCTCTGATACTTTAGTTAATGCCTAACTCGTAGTTAACAAATTTCCATTGTGAAGTACAATTGCGTAGAGGGAGTGGGATAAGGGAATTTGTATAGAAAGATAGAATGCGAAATTAAAGGAGCAACAAACCACAGCATTTTGGTTCCATTCCCAAATTGCTGCATTTGCCGGGCTACATTTCTTCCCCCTGAAAATACCGATTGGCAGCGGAGAGTAGGATCTGATAGGCGAGACAGTAAGGGCACTAGGAATTATTAAAATCCCTGTAATTCCTATGGTTTATTGCAGATTGCTTTCCCTGTATCAGAGAAGGCAGGGGTTGTGTGTGATGCTGTGAAAGTGCTCCATGTGTCAAAGTAGGACTTAACACTGTTTTGTTACAGAGGAGTAGTCCTCACATTTTCTGCAGAGGTGTGTACGCTTTGCTCTGTTTGCTTTGACTTTTATTAATAAAGTGACTAATCTGCACTTGTTTAAAGCGAAGAGCTGGAACTTAGGTCCAGTAATTACCATTTTATTTGCAGTGCAGCCATTTAGTTTGAAGAATTCACTGGCTAGTGATGTGCAGCAAAGCTTTGTCCCACATCAGTCTGATGCCTCGCGTTCCTCAAAGAAATGTTTGTCTGGAGGAAGCTGTGTCCTTGTTACATAGCCAGACAGAGAGGTGTCATTTGTGTGGAAGCAAGAAGGAGAGGCTCACAGAAGCCTTTTATTTCCTTTGGGTTTTTGCATTTGCCGAGTAAGAGCTGAAGCAGGGTCATGTTAAACACCTGAGCTAGTTTCAAAGATTAATGCCTCACTTGTGAAGCACGCGTGTGGGTTGTTCCCTATCATTTGTCCCCTCGGTGAAAGAGAGACTACAGAGCAGGCACTGTAATGCTCCTGAGCTGTAAACCCAATGCACCCCCCAGCACTGGATGGCCAAAGCTGCCTGTGCTTTATCTGCCACCGGTGTGTCCTCCTGGAAGGACTGCTTCGCCAAGATGGGAATGAAACAAGAACTTGTTCCACTTTATCAGATTGTCCCTACCATATAGCTAACTTGGCTTGTCAGGCATTTCCACACAGACATTGCTGAATCTCTTGACCATATTTTTAAAAGATAAGCTATATTTAGCTTTTCTTGTAGTAAGCAGATAGTAAGCAAAGCCTCGCTGTTGGGATTTTTGTTGTTGTGGTTTTGTTGTTGTTGTTTCGGTTTTGTGGTTGTTGTTTCATTCAACAGTGACTAAGCAAAAACGGTGGCTTACACCAATAAACAAGTTTGAATGAGGCTTTTCTAAACAGGTTCTGTAGCCTTTCAGCTCCCTCCTGTACCTGAAAGTGCTTCGGTCACACTGTGGCAGAGTCACAGTTCGAAGCAGAGCTGGGTGGATCACAAGCTCCCAGTGCCACTGGCCTCCCTGGAAATGCTGACGTACCGCTTTCCCAGGAAAGGAGGCACTCAGCAAGGATCCATCCAGAAGCCCTTTACAGAATTCCGTTTTCAGTTTTTTGACTCCTCCCTGTTTGAGGGTTCCTTGTGATTACTGACTCAGGAGCTGCGTCTGGTTTCTAAGGCTGCTAATGGGAGGCTAATGGGCTTTGCCTTCTCACTTGGCTGGAACTGGCTTTGGTGGACTCTCAAAGCTTGGGACGCTCAAGGCTTTAACCACATTTCATACAGCAAATTCATTTCAAGAATATGAATGTCATGAGCTCCTAAATATCGTAACATCATTAATAAATGGAGCATAAAAGGACTGACTGACTAGCTACAGTTGAAGATGCTGGAATAGAGATTATTCTTGGCTATACAGCCCATGATTCAAGGGTAAGGGTGAAGCTGTGCTTTTTTTCCAAACAAAATCCTCTGAATGGGCATAATTTCAATAGTAGCACTAAAAGAAAAAAATTCACCACTATATCATTGAATCACTACAAGAAATAGTTTCACCCAACACAAAAGAAGCTTTGAGAATATCAGTGTTTACTGGATTAACAAAAGGTAAATAAAATTTAATACCCCATTTTCCTCACTAGAAAGGAACATAGAAACTCTGTAGGAAATTACCTGACACAAACAGTATCAGAGCTAATAATGAGGACAGAAAAATGAAGTTCCTAAGTCATGGTACATCTTTTCACTGCCACGAGGAAGAAGAGTTTAATTTAATTTTGCAAAATTTGCTATTTGATTTCCTTGCCCTGAACCTCTTGCAACCCAAGGAAGTGAAACACAGGCAGCATATACACATCTTAAAATCACCCTAAGTTTGTCAGTACAACTGGAGATACAGATGTTAGAATGACAGCATTGCATTTTCAGTATTAAGCCGGAACAGGAGGTATTTTTAAGTGGTTATAATTGCATATTGATTTTCAGCCTATAAGGAAAATCCAGAGGTCTAGGTGGAATAGTATCAGGCCAGTCAGCACTAAATAATGATACTCCACCCCACTAGCAAATAAGACTTTTTTCAGGTGAACTGCATTGTGCATTGTGAGATTCTCCATATTGTTTGTCTTCCTGAGGGTGGTAGATGTTGAATGACACATTCTTGGTTCTCTGAGTAATTTTCCACTGGATCCTCAGTAAGAAATACCTGAGAAGTTAGTACTTGACCCATATCTTCAAATTTTAGCTGGAGGGTGAAGAGGGAGAGATAGAAGGAGCCAAAGCATACGTATGTATTATGTGTTCATATGTGAGTGGTTGAGCTAGTGGGGAAGATAAGATAGATTTCCTATGCAAATAAGTTTATTTAAGACATGCCCAGCCGCAGAGGTGCACATCTGGGATGAGCAACTGCAGAGAGGCATTTTAAGGGATGATTTTACATTTGTTCCATTTCCTCTGTTGTTCCATGTTGCTCCCTCAGCTGCACTCTCAGCCCTTCAAATGTGTTGTAGCTCTCTTTTGGCTCTGTTCTACCCAAAGCTCCCTACCTTTAAGGTGTGCGCTCAGCCCATGGTGTCCAGCAAGCTTGACTTTTCTGTTAATTAGATGCTTTCATGCTTGAGAAATTGCGACTATATAAATGAGACAGCCAGTGCTGGTCTGGTGCAGAGTTCTCCCTTTGTACCTTTAATATCTCTGAGATTTTCTTCCTGAACCTCACTCTGATGTCAGCTTGATGCCTGCTGACACTGTAAAGTGGTATCTCACATGGATAATCTCTCTTTACCAAGCAGCTGCTGGGCACTGCCAGGCTACCGGACAGCCCGACCCTGTGCAAGGCACACTCTTCTCTATACTTATGTGGGGATAGCTTTCTTCAGTAATAGACATTTAATGTGTATTTAATGTTTCCCCTCCTCAAAACAAATTTTTTTTTTTTTTCCTAGTGGGAGGGGATTAGTTAGCAAACAGGTTCAGAATCACAGAACTGTAGGGGTTGGAAGGGACCTCCAGAGATCATCAGGTCCAATCCCCCTGCCAAAGCAGCTCCCTAGGACATACCGCACAGATAGGCGTCCAGATGAGTCTTGAATATCTCCAGAGAAGGAGACTCCACCACCTCCCTGGGCAGCCTGTGCCAGGGCTCTGTCACTCTCATTGTGGAGAAGTTCTTCTGCATGTTGGTGCGGAACTTCCTGTGCTCCAATTTGCAGCCATTGCCCCTTGTCCTGTCCCCACAGACTACTGAAAAGGGGTTGGCCATTTCCCTTTGTCTCCCACACTTCAGATATTTATAAACATTAATCAGATCCCCCCTCAGTCTTCTTTTCTCCAGGCTGAACAGCCCCAGCTCACTCAGCCTTTCCTCATATGGGAGATGTTCCAGGCCCTTAATCATCTTCGTAGCCCTTCTCTGGACTCTCTCCAGGAGATCCTTGTCCTTTTTATACCAGGGAGCCCAGAACTGGACACAATACTCCAGGTGGGGCCTGACCAGGGCAGAGTAGAGGGGGAGGATCACCTCCTTCGACCTGCTGGCCACACTCTTCCTGATGCATCCCAGGATCCCATTTGGCTCTCTTAGCCACCAGGGCACACTGCTGGCTCATAGCCAACCTGTCATCAACCAGGACCCCCAGGTCCTTCTCTGCAGAGCTCCTCTCTAACAGACCATCCCCCAGCCTGTACTGATACAGACGGTTATTCCTTCCCAGGTGCAAGACTCTACACTTGTTTTTATTAAACGTCATCTTGTTTCTTACTGCCCAGCTCTCCAGCCTGTCCTGTTTGTTGCTAATACCAACTGTCAGGATATTTTGCGGGAGTGCAGTGCTAGTTAGGTGTGGTTTTCAAATGTGGATTTAGAAAGCCTTGGGTTTATGCCAGTATCTTACTTTTTTTTTTTTTAACTTAATTAGATTGTGCAATGCATTTCAGTAACCTTTCATACAGCATCTTTTAGCCTAAAACAAGCCAGTTGACAAATAAACCATTTGCTTTACCAAATAGGTCCAAGAACATCTGCAAGTTAATTAAAACAAAAAATAAATATGTTTGCTTTGTAAAAGGCCTTCTCTAATCAAACAGGCCTCATCAGTAAATCGAAGTGTTTTCTCTACTGTGTCATGGTCAAATTATGCACCCATTCTGTTACTCCCATAAAGATGTATAAATGCCACAGATTATTTGGAAGTCATTCACCAGTGTCAAGTGCCATAGCTGCTCCTCAGCATCTCTTCACAGTGGTGTGAGATGTTCGGCCAAGTATGGGCAGTATGACACATGCACTTAAACAGGAGATTGTCCTCATTCAAAATGCCTTCCCAGACCAGGATGAGAGTGAAGGGTCAAGAAAGGTACCTTGCTGGAGACAGTTCCCTGCCTATATGTTCCCTCTTCCCCTTTCTGTCTCCACATACCTTGCTGCTGTCGCTCAGTGAGATCTTTCCTGGCTAGGATGCAAATGATATGAGCTAAGTAAGTAGATGTTTGAGACTGAGTATTTAGTAGTCAGTTATTGGAGAGAAATCCCTGTCCTTAACCTGTTTCTCAAAAGATTAGCAAACCTTCTACCACTGTAAGAAAGAACTGACTTTCCTTTTTATAACAGAAGAAAATAGGACTCCTAGATCTTCAGTGTGAGAAGTGCACACTGGAAATGCAAATGCAGATGGATATGTGTCTGGATAAGAACAGACCTTTTAAAATCACCTCCTCACACTGTGTTTATTTCACCATTTCACCCTTTTTCCTGGAGAGAGCAAACGCTGGAGACATCCTTTAGGTTCTGTGTGAGATCTTACGCCTTTTGAAGTCTTTCCCAACGTTCATCTTCTCCATTTTCTTTCTGTCTCTGTCCATAACTAAAATATTGCCATCTTTTTAAAGGAATACGTGATACTGAGGGCAAGAGTAGTGTCACATTCACTATGCCAAAGGGGTCATCTTCTGTGTGCTTGCGGTTCTAGAGCCAGACTTGTGCTATTGACTGGCATTCTGAGGTTCACACTCATTAGCTTGAATCTCCACAAATGTGCTTACACCAAAGTGCAATTTCAGGTATGTGAAAGCAGTCTGGAAGACGGGAATACTTCTTGGTTTTCCCAGAGCATGGACTACAGCAACTGTCCTTTGGGCACCATTATCTGCCTGTGCAGATCATCTAACAGCCCCACAGCAACTGCAGTTATTACAGAAGGCTAGGAAAACATTTGCAGTTAAAATGGTGTAAGTGATGAGTGAGCACACAGCAGTATTTATTTAGGAGTTCTCCTTTATGTTTCTAGGACAATCTCCCCTGACTGGACCAGATAGCTATCTTTGTTCTGGCCAGGCCAGAGTCAACCTCCCCAAGCAGCCAGCCCAGGTGAGCTGAGTCAGCCCAGGTGAACTGAGTCAGCCCGACCTGTTTCCACACCACCTGACATCACTTCTCCCTAAAAGGGGCAGGTCAGGGAGCAGTGCTCCTGGGTGCCTCCAGGGCAGTCTGAGTGTGGCTGGGGTGCTTGGTCAGTCCTCCAATCCTATGGTGCTCTGTGTTATCACTGGGTGTAAGTGTAATTTGTGATGGGCTGTTATTGTTCCCCTTTCAAGGTGCTTTTGTCAGTAACCTGTCCTTATCCCAACCCATGGAGGCTCTGTCTGTTTCTCCTCTGGGAGTGAGTGAGCTGCCTGTGGTGCTCAGCCACTGCTTGGGGCTGAACCACCACAATAGCTTTTTGGAGACTTCTAGCAAGACTAAGGTGAATGGAGAATCATCCCATTAGAGGAAGGACATGAACCAAACCTAAAGCTTTAATGAACAATAAACCACGAAGCAAGAGACAGGAAAGCTTATGAAACTATTAAAGGTCTGTCTGAGAGCCAGGAGAGCCCAGAACATAGGCAAAGTACCTTGTAAGTTAGTACATTTAAAGATTATCAGTCAAAACAAGATTGAATTCATATGTGAGCCAATTTGACCTGATATGTATGGGTTACCCTGCCTTTCCCAGGTATCCCCCAAGTGCTTCTGGTAATGCTGGCTCCACATAACACATGGCATTGCCTAGTGTCACTTGAAAATGATGGCTTTTACTGAACCACTTGCATTTCCTTGGTTGGACATGGATGAGAACTTGCCTGCTCCTCAGGAACTGCCAATCTACTCTGAAGCTGAGTGGGCTTGATTAGGTTCCCCCTCCTCTCCGAAGGTTCAAGCTGCCCAGTCTGGTATCTAGCCTCCTATTAGTGCTTTGATCCTGCTCCACCACAGCAGGAGCTAGGGTTTCACTCTGAGTCACCTCTTCTCCCTTTTCTGTTTCAGGATGACGATGGATGCTCTGCAACTAGCAAACACTGCGTTTGCAGTTGATATGTTCAAAAAACTGTGCGAGAAGGACAAAACAGCCAATGTGATTTTTGCCCCACTGTGTACCTCGACATCTCTGGCTCTGGCATACAAAGCTACGAAAGGTGATACTGCAGACCAGATGAAACAGGTAAGCTGTCAGTGGCCTGTTCTGTGGCTGCATAATTATACAGCTGTTGGAGATGGCTTTCTTATTTATTCTCGTTGATATTCTACTGGAGGTCTGGTTCCCTTGTGAGCCAGGCTGCAAATCATTCATCCAAAATTCCTGAAGGGTTCCACATGCCATAGCCTCACCCAGCAAGGGTTTGAAAATCTGGAATCAAGAAAAAGCTTGCTCAAACATGTACAAGATTGTAGGGGACAAGTCAGAGTCCTCAACAGTTGCATTAAAGCCTTGCCTCTTTTCATCATAGTGCTGATTGTGGCTGCAAGCCATAGTCAAGATCACTGACAATGTTTTTTCATTTTCAAGAATGTCTGAGCTTTATAGAATTGGAAAAATATTTTTTTGCCACTATCTGTCCAGAGCAAGCATGCTCAGTAGCTCTGGCACTGACTTTCCCCCCTTGCCTGCTGCAGCTGAGAGGAGGCTAATGCAGTAGAAGAGGGCACGATGTGAGTGTTGCTCTTTTCCAGTGGCTCACGGTGTTCAAGACATTTCCCATGCCATGATGCAGCATGGCTGTCATGATGCCATCAGTTTACTGAGCTCACTGTCTTGTGCAGGGAGGCAGCTTTGCAGCCTCTTTTGCTGCCTTTGTGTGAACAGAGATTTACACAGTCCCTTTTTATCCCAGAGAGGGTGCCTACAGTTTCTGCAGTTACCTAGAGGTGAATGAGAAGCAAATTCAGTATGCATTTGTGTGCTGATTATCACCTTGCTCTGAGAGACGTTCTGCATATTTAAATGCATTTTCCTTCCTTTGGGAATTCCTCGTTCACTGAAGACACCCTGAGCACAGCCTCCCGTGCCCACACTTATGCCACAGATTGCAATGAGTCTTGTGCTATTCAGAGCTACACAGCGATGTATCCACAAAGATTTTCTAGGCATTGCAGATCTTTCCAAACAAGTTTGTTTTTTTAAAAAAACCCCAACAAACTCTAGGTTGGGGGTTTTTTGTGGGAGGGGTTTGTTGGCTTTTTAAAATTTAAATGATATCCTGCAGCTTCCTCAGCACTGTCTTTCAAATGGGAGAGTTCAAAATATTAACCTTCACATAATTTCGTTTTCACTTGTGTCTGCAATTTGCTTTGAACCATCCCATAGAAAGGTAACATACACATCCACAAGCAGAGTTCTATTACACAAGCATGCTTATGTTTCGATTTCTCAAGTGGTGTATAAAAAGTGCTGACTGTAGATGCTAAAGAGAACGTGGTAGGTTTTTAAATGCAGTATCTCCTATTTTGCACGCCTGCTCTAGCTTCTGCCTGCCCCGGGTTCATGCTTGGGTTTTAAATACCAGAAGATAAAGGAGCCAGATTGGCAGTCTTACTCTGGAGTACCAGTTAACAACCGTGTGCAAAGAGCTGTCCCAAGTGAAGAAGCTGCTGCAGTGTAGCTTTCTCTCCATAGTTCCCAGGCCTGGAAGTGTTTTCTGCAGTTAGCATGCTAAGAAATACAAGTATTGGAGGAAAAGGAAATAGGTTGAGAAAGTTGTTTCTGAGGAAATGGCCATGGAGTTTGGCTGTGAGAGGTATGCTGGGGACTGTGTCCTTGGGAGCTCGTTTCCTGCTGCTCCCACTGAGTGGAGAGAGGGGAGGATGCTGAGGGGTGGCTAAGGCAGGGCAGCAATTGGTTGTGTCTGTGAATATATGATGTGTTCAGGGAGAAAGTGGGAGTGAAGGACAAAGGAGGCCACTGAAGCTTGCAATGCCTCATGTGGGAATTTGAGAAAAGAATTGCCTGTAATGAAACAGCCTTCATTGAAGGCCCCATAGTCTGTTTCAGTCTGGAAGTTCAGTTTGTGCTTACAGGGTTATTTTCAAACAAAACCAGCAGGAACATCTCACCTCTGGTGCCTAAAATCAGTGAGTTTTAGATCACCCCAGATCTTCTGAGAACTGGACTGGTCATTCCCAGGAGTTGGGAGGTGGCCATGTGTGGCTCAGCAGCCCTACCTCCAGCTCATGCTTTGCCTACCAAAACAGACATAGTTATCTGATCAATTTTTGCTGAAATATCATATGATGTCATGTATCAGTCACAGCAATCAGAAAACTTGTTGATCTTTTAAGCATTTTTAAAGGTGTAGATCACTTTTAGAAAGAAGAATAACCACAAGTCTCATTTATCTGGCTTAAAAGCTCCAGGTTTCTTGACAGGAATGTAAGTTTGGTGAAAACATTATGACTCCATACTACAGAGATTTAATCAACTAAGCCACATCACCAGCATGAACAGGTCTACCAATTTCTTTGGACTGTTCACAGGACAGAAATATGTTTGGTTAAAGTTCTGGTAGGATCAGTTTTTAGATTAATGTGAGGATGTCAAAGAAATAAATGATTTCTGAGAAACAAAAGTAAGAGTCTTTGTTGTTAGATTAAATATAATAAGCCACAGGTCCGGTCACAAAGTAGCATTATTTTTTGCTAATCTGTTAGGAATGTTTAGATAATAAACTAAAAATAGATGCTTAATATTTGATTATGTTTTGGTTTTTTACCAGGTACTCCATTTACAAGATGTCAAAGATGTGTCTTTTGGCTTTCAAACAGTAACTTCAGATGTTTCCAAACTCAGCTCTTTCTTTGCACTGAAAATGGTCAAGCGGCTCTTTGTAGACAAGTCTCTTAATCCTACCACAGTAAGTACTGCCAAAAAGCCCCTGTGCTATGAATCACTTGACCAGCATCTTGATGGGTTATGGTGTCAGGCTGCAATGTTATTGAAAATAAATGCTCTCACTTTCAGCTGTTACCTGACTAGATTAAGATGACAAACAGCATAATATTCTCTGTTACCATAAAACTTAGTAGGAGGATGAGAGTGCTGCTTGACCCCAAGCTATGTAACTATTGCAACACTTCTAATTCTTTCATTAATGTGCTTTGGGTCAGTAGACTCAATAGGTTTTGAATGCAGCATAACTTCTGAGCCACATCAAGGTCTTTGCATTATAAGTGTAAGTGAAAAAGAATTTTTAAAAAAGTCAGTGGTGCAGGTGTGTGTCCAGGTCATACACCCGAGTAATTACTGCATAAGCTTGCATAAACAAGGACAACACCAGCCTGAAAGCGATGTTCTGAAAACTCAACATGCTTAAATGATGTGCCTGCTGTTAGCCTCTGCTACAGTAAAGGCTAATACCTGTCCACAGCAATAAACATCTCATCTGTTGAGGGCAGACATGATGTGAGCAGCCTGTGGCCTTCTTCTCAGACTTTTACCCGGGAGAGAAGGTGGTTGTTTTATCCTTTCCAACTCTGGCAACGTGGCTGCTCCTGCAATACCAAAGTTGCTTTGCCTGCTGATGTAACACCACTGGACTGAAGACAACCACAGCAGTGGTGCACTGAGTGCAGCTGTGCATCCCGGTGTTACCCACTGTTATTTGATAGCAGCTGATCATGATAAACTCCCCAGCTACATTGTGGTGAAGCTCAGAATGCTGATGTTGCAGGCTGTGTAAAAAGCCACTGAGTGGATGGCATTGAACCAAGGATGACTGTTGTACCTTCTGTCTTTTAGGACTTTGTCAACTCCACAAAGAGGCCTTTTCCATCTGAACTGGAGTTAGTGGAGTTCAAAGAAAAAACTGAGGAAACCCGAGAGAAGATCAACAAATCTCTTTCAGAGCTGACTGATGGTGAGTACAGCTTAGCCTTGGGGATGCTGTTTGCCTCTGAAGAAAGAGATCTTTGTCCTCATGACACACCTTTACTAATGTTTTCAGAAGTAAAAGCATAGTGAAAGCAATGGGACTAGACCCATTATTTGTGTTCATGAGGATTACACATGTATGCCTGTTTGGAAATCACTAACTTTACAACCACGACATTTCTGAAGGTGGAAATCTGAGCCTGATCTTGCATTAGCCTTGGGGAAAGCTGCTGACAGCTTTGACTGCAGCAGGACAGTTTGGGAGACTGACAGCTCCTGGCTGTCGAGCTTCGCAAACATCTGACAGCGATACATCGAACCCAGGCCCTGGTTTCCTTTAAAAGCTTTATTCTAGTGGGAAATATTTGCTGGGCTCCAGATTTCAGGCAGTTAATTACTAGCATAGTTCAGCTGCTTTGCCAGGAAGGGTACTGCAAGGGGGTGTGTGGTTCTTACTGGGAGGCACCTTCCTATGGAAGTGGGGCTGCAGACACTTTTACTGTTCTGATGAGCCATCAACCAAGGGTCAAGTCACAGGAGATGCACACCAGTGACCCCTGAGTGTCTCTGAGGGGGTAGAGGTGTGGCCAGCACCACAACTGAGCTTATTTGTAGCCTGTGCACTGGTAGCTCTGGGGTTAGTTGCCCTCGTGTGGTACAAAAATGAAAACATGGGTGCTTGAGGTGGGTCTGACCCTTCCCGGGCTGGCACAAGCACCCACGGGAAGCACCTTGTGCAATTGGGGCAGTTTGGGAAGCCTGTGCAATCTGTGCAGTTGTCTCCCCAGTTCAGCTCTTGAGCAGGCCTAAAACGGAGCGAGGGGGTGAGGCAACATTCCCATGCTCTTTTTGAAGTCGTCTGCAGGTTTTGTTACGAACTGTAACCAGAACGGTGGTTTTTGTTACTCTGGTTGTTGTACTCTCACATATTGCTCCAGAAACAAGTAGCAGCTAATCTGGAATGAATCCTCAAGTCTGGCTCTCGGAATGGTGAATGCTTTTCTGCTTACACCTCTTGAATTTCACCAAAAACTCAGCACCTTCTATAGGGAACTGAAAAAAACCCAGGAGGCGTGTTTTTGATTCCATGCTATAGAAGTGGAGAAAAAAATGTCATTTGGAAGAACTGTTTTGATCCCAAATTCCATTTCAAACATTAAACTGCCATTTAAAGTAAATGGTTCTTTTTGGAATTTTCCATTAGAATTAAAATCTATCTGTGAGATGGAGGGCACAAATAATTTAATTCAGCAAAGTGTTTCTATATACAGTTGAAGCAATTGGTATTTTGACAATGTATTGTTGTATTAACAACTAACTTAAACCATTTTGTAGGCAAAATGGAGAATGTTTTGAGTGAGGACAGTGTAAGCGACCAGACTCAGATCCTTCTAGTTAATGCAGCTTATTTTGTGACAAACTGGATGAAGAAGTTCCCAGAGGCGGAGATCAAAGAATGTCCTTTTAAAGTCAACAAGGTATGTTCTCAAAAAAAAAGAGTAAGAAATACTGTTTCCATTCAAGAAAACACAAACTTTGAGCTAAGGAAATCCCAGCAAGAGAAAATGAGAAATGTGTATTATTGCCATGTCATTCTTAGAGTCCATCTAAACTTAAATGCTGTTGAGAGGCTCCCTAAAACCTTGTCATACTGTTTTTAAAACTTTGCTAGCTCTTTCACATCCATCTCTCAAAGGCTCAGTGTGAAAACAGACTGTCCTGTTAGTATATTCAGACAGCAGCTGTGTACAAGTGACCCGAAGCTGCCATTCCTTGCAACAAGGGATGCTCATTCTCATGGGTAGCTGCTTCCAAGAGACTGCAGCCTGTACAGAGGCTGTACCCCAAAACCAGCATGGATAAAACACAAAATTTTGCATTTCTCTTGGTTGCAGAGTGTGTGAGACATCTACGTGCATGAGGGGTCTTTGAATATACCCTTTAGATGCCTGGCCCAGTGCATCCCTCCCCAGGGATGGCATCCTATCCGTCTCCCTCTTTCCAGTCAGGCTGCAGCCCTCTGCTTATCAGTCCTGCTTAGCCACCAGACCCAAGGGGGTGCAGCTCCCATGGCTCTTGTCTTCAAGATTCTGTGACCAGGGAGGAATATTGTCATCAGGCAGTCAGTTTTAAACCAAGGTATAAAACTAGGCAACATCTGTGAGATGAATACATTATACTCCAAATATATATGTATATATGCACATGTATGTGTGTATATATATATGTACATGAGGAACGCTGGAGTGTCAGGTTCACTGAAAATATTCATAAATTAACACATCAGCCACCGGTTTCAACTAAGAAGTTTTAAATAGTATATGGTGGACACTAAACTTTTTGAAGTGAAATACCTCAATTTTTTCCTAATGTTAACACTTCTCCTGAATTTGAATTTTAAAACAAGTTTCCATGTACAGAACACTTTGTAAAATTCACTATGAAGTAAGGACTTCACTTTCACGCTGTTTTGCTTCATTCATGAAAAGCAAAGACACGTGGCTTTAGGTAAGCCTGGCATTTCTTCTTACTCTGTTTCAGCTCCTGAACCAAAATATCAGTTATTCATATGAACAGCGTGACCGTCACTGTTGAGGTGTGCTCAGTGCTTTACTCTTACAGGCATTAGGATGCCCTGTAGACACTATAGTTTGTAGCACTCGGTGAAACCGGCACGAGGGGCCACCAATATTAGGTAAATTTCCCTTTTTGAGACACATCCCCGATCAGTTGCTGTTGTATTAAGCAGACCTCTGTGCCGCTTTTCTTTGGAAAGCTGCCCACCAGCTTTCACTACAAGGGTCTCTTAAAGCTGGTTTCATTATCTGTGAAAGCCAACAACTTCTCTGATGGTCACTTCATGTACCACTTGCAGCACAAGTTACACACTTTCCCCTCCCACCACCAGCTTAGCTGCCAATTAACAGCAATGTGAGATTGTTTCCTCTGTGTTTTGCAGACTGAAACCAAACCAGTGCAAATGATGAACCTGGAAGCTACTTTTTGTCTGGGCTATGTCAAAGAATTAAATGTTGCCATCCTCGAGCTTCCATGCCTTAACAAACATATAAGCATGCTCATTCTGCTGCCCAAAGAGATTGAAGATGAGACCACTGGCTTAGAACAGGTGAGAGGGAAAAAAAGCAATAAAAATTAGTATGATGCTTCTCTTGAAATGCTCCTCCTACATGCTTATGGAAGCTTTTGTTAATTAGATGCTATACTGAAAGAAACAAAAAGTAATTCCTGTGAATTTACTGTCTCATTCTGCTTCTCTTTTGCTGTTGTCATATTTGTCACCACTTCCACTGTGGCCAAGTCTGGGGTCATAAACAAGACTTTATTTTAGATATGGCCTGCACAGAAGGCAATGTAAAGTGCAGAAGGGACCTATGACACATTTTAGGAATCTGTATCTATTTGCAAGTCTGGCTCCAAAAAATTAATTTAATTAAGATTTTTGTTCTTGCTATAGCAAACTGATTATATTATTGGGCATTCAGTAGTGCTGACTGGTGTCCTAATTTTTTTTCAGTTGTCATATACTTGTGATTTCTTTTGGCGAACTCTTACCCTTCTCTAGGTTTTAATTTTGATCAGAGGTATCTTAGAAGCAGACATTTTTATTACAGTTCCACGAAAGTTTGAAAAAGAGTACGGCATTTCCTAAAGAACAATTATTTCTCTACGAAAATTCTAGAACATATTTTCACCTCCCTTCAAAATTTAAGGACTAAGAGACAGATGCTCATGCAAGTCTTATTTGTAATTTGCTGCAAATGGCCATGAATTTTCAATGTGGGAGGATGCTCCCCTTGCTGCTGTAAGGTACTTTTCTTAAAAGACAAATGAGGTGATTCCTGATACCAATTTGTTTTGGCCCCAAATCCTGCCTCCTCACTTACCAGTTTTTAAAAAATGTCTCAAGCAGCTACACGTTGGATTGAGATCAGTCTCTAGATGTGGAGTCATGTTCTGTTCCAATTATTAGGAATTTCATTACTGTCTAGAGTCAGGAATCAAGATGTTTGGATCCACCAGTCGGCCAGGTGTAACCTGTGTAGGGACTGGCTTTCTCAGGGTCCTTGGTATGGCTGTTGAGGTGATTGCCTGTTAAAAGCTGGTAAGGGGCTTTTGGTCAGAGCACATGCGTTCAGTGGAGTTGCTCCAGAGGCTTGACATATGGAGTAAATCACACATACCAGTATAACCAAAAACATGTCAACCCTGAAAGCTACAGTTGTGAATTCAAAAGTAACGTTTGCCTTTTGGATGTTATTTTTTGAGCTTGATAGAAGTGGGAAGTTCAGAAATGGTCTTTTTTTCTTTTTTTCTTTTTCTTTTTTCTTTTCCCCCTCCTTTCTCCTCTCTTTCCTTGGACTGATCATTAATTTCCTCTGTTCCTTTATGTCTTCAGCTGGAAAAGGCACTCACCCCTGAGACATTATTACAGTGGACCAATCCCAGCATGATGGCCAACACCAAAGTGAACGTATTTCTTCCAAAGTTCAGTGTCGAAGGCAATTATGACCTGAAGCCGCTTCTGGAAAGCCTGGGAATGACAAATGTCTTCAATGAGAGTGCATCAGATTTCTCTGGGATGTGTGAGACAAAAGGAGTGATTTTGTCTAAGATCATCCATAAAGTCTCTTTGGAAGTAAATGAACAAGGCAGCGAATCCCGAGAGGTGCCAGGATATCGGATTCTGCAACACAAAGATGAATTTAAAGCTGACCACCCATTTATCTTTTTGTTTAGGCACAATAAAACTCGCAATGTGATTCTTTCAGGCCGATTCTGTTCCCCTTAAGCAGGGAGTATTCTTTATTCTTTATGAGAAAGCACAATTACTTTTGTGGTGGTGCGTGTTCCTGTAAAGTTTGGCATCCTGACTATCACCTTCGAAAGGAAATCCAAGAGGTTCATATATCAGCTGGGTAATACAATGTACTCTACATATGCAGCAGAACTAGTTTATCTTCCCGTGTTTCATCCCCTTAAGCTGAAGGATTCCCACTGTGAACAACACATCATATTTTACTGAGAAGCATCCCAACCTCAGCAGCAAGTGTGTTTTCTTCCTCTGTGACATCTTTTTCCCAAAGCAAAGTGATCCAAGACCCTGTTTTAGATAGACCAGGAGTCTGAGAGGAAGAGATACATTCCTGCTCTCCCTCGTGACCCATGCTCTGTGGATTCCTACTGCCAAGAAGGGGAAGATGTGAACATGTGGTGTGATAGCCCTCCCCTTGTATCTGTCCACACTCTGGTGGTCTGGGGTGCCTTGCTGGGCCCTGCAGTGCCCAGTGAAACAATGCCCAAGTTCTGTGGCGTAGCTACACAATTGTGTGGCATCTGTTGAACAACAGCTACACTGAGACCAAAGGATGCAAGAGGCAATAGTCACAGAGACAAAATGTATACCCAGGAGACTCTCCAGCAAGAGCTACATCAGTTTATAGGTTGGAAGCAGGGATTGGACTCCGCTGCATGGGATTTTTTTGACTCACTGCCCTTCAGACATGGAAGAGGGGACAACTTCGCTGCAGCTACGAGGAGCCCTCTTGTATATATCTTGAGAAAAAGAATATTATACAGTTGTAGGATAGAAAATAGTTGTGTTAATACTGGAAGTGCCACACTCTTCATGCACAGATTATCTGCCATTTCTAGTTCTGGATTCACCATTGAGGAGACTCCACACAATTACTGAGGCATGAGAAAGAAATAAGGGCTTCAACTTGAGTGAGATTAACATTATAATTACCAGTCTCCAAATTCCATATGAAATGATGGTAATTAGATTTCATTTCTGTCTAAAGACTGCCTGCTGCATATGTTCAGTACTGGTTTAGCTAATTACTCTTCAGAATAAAGCACTATAAAACCCGTGTCAAATGTCTGTGTTACCTCCAGTGTTAGCCTGTGTGTTCCTTCTTGTGTGTTCACTGACAGTGTCAGTGTTCACTTTTGACCTCAGGTGAGTGACAGGAATGCAAATGAACAGATTGACTTAGGCCAAAAAGTCAAAATAAAAACCTAAATTGATATATGGATTGCCCTTCTGGACCACATGAGGATAGTTCCCAGTATTGACTATGTTACTTGCTGCTCACAATATACAGAGAATTCAGTTATATGTCCTTAAAAAATGTGAGCATTTTACTTGAGAATTCCTCTTGGCGCTTCAGGTCTCAAAGAAATTGGAAAGAGATTTCTAAATGGGAACATGCATCCCCTAATCTGCATAATTCTGACACCAGAGAACAGCACTGTGGTTACTGGGACTTTGGAGACAGGAATTCTGTTTTGTTTCTTGACCTTGCCAACCCCAAGAAGCTTTTAGTTCACAATCATTAAGTGGTTTTAGCAGTTTTCTTCCCTGTGTGGACCTTTAATGGTCCCTAACACATTCTGATATCAGAGGTTTAACTGGAGTTGTTGACCTTCCATTGAAGGAACTGAGGGGACGAAAGTCCACCAAAAACAATGGGAGGCAAGTCCCTGCAGAGCTCAGGGAGGCTTTGCTGATGGGCATGGGTAGAAATCAGAGGAAAAATGCAAAATACAAAAATTACTTTGAGGCCAGTCTTCTCCGAGAAGGAATTGCCTGCAAAGATCTTGACCAGCACAATAACTTCAGTGATGGCTGAATGGCTGGAAAATGTTTTACACACCCCATCATTATCTGATCTATTTTGGAGGTTGGGGTCAGAGTTATCCAGAGCTGTCGTCACTGTGGTTTCTACTGGTTCTCCCATAGGAGGTGGGTCAGGGCACTGCACATGGGGTTGGTGGCTGACTAAGCAGCTGCATGGGCAGTCCGTGCACAGGCAAGATGGACTAGCTGCCCATAGCCTGTGCGCTTCGTGTTTGGGCACTGACTCTTGGTCAGGTAGTTCCAGTTCTGCAGACTGTTATCACACTTATGGCTGTATTGGTGCTGGTCTGTGAGACTGACAAAAGCCTCTGGCAGATTGCCCCATCCCTCTTTTTCTTCTTGGGTGGGACTTCCTGAAGGAGAAAAGCTCAGACCTCACTTCCTCAGTTTTTTCAGGGTCTGAAAACATTCCAGTACGGGAGCCAGTCTTCATTCAGTGCAGCTCATACTCTCTTTAAATGCTGATCAGAGCGCCTAGCACATGGACACAAATTTACTGAGTGTGTCTTCTCAGAGAGTTCCTCATTGGTGGCTTTGCTAGAAAGGGTTGTCCCATGAGAGCCGAAACACTGCCTCAGGGTGGGGCCCATCTTTCTGCACCTTCTGACTAATGCTGAGGTATCCAAGCCGATGCAAGGCAAGCAGATATCAGAGATAGAAAGCTGTCTTAGCCTACAGAAGGCAAACCCATTTATTGGTCATTTATAAACAGGGTGGCTTGCCTGTGAAAAGCTCAGGTTTATGAATGTTCCCTCAGTAAGTTTGTGGACAACACTAAGCTGAGAGGAAGTGTAGATCTGCCTGAGGGTAGGGAGGCTCTTCAAAGGGATCTGAACAGGCTGGATCGATGGACTGAGACCAGTGGGATGAGCTTCAACAAGGCCAAGTGCAGAGTCCTGCACTTGGGACAGAACAAGTCTGTGCAGCACTGCAGGCTTGGGGAAGAGTGACTAGAAAGCTGCCTGTCAGAGAAGGACCTGGGGGTGTTGGTTGACTGCTGGCTGAACATGAGCCAGGAGTGTGCCCAGGTGGCCAAGAAGGCCAATGGCATCCTGGCTTGTATCAGAAACAGCGTGGCCAGCAGGTCCAGGGAAGTGATTGTGCCCCTGTACTCTGCACTGGTGAGGCTGCACCTCGAGTACTGTGTTCAGTTCTGGGCCCCTCACTACCAGAAGGACATGGAGGTCCTGGAGCATATTCAGAGAAGGGCAACAAGGATGGAGAAGGGGCCGGAGAGCAGGTTTGTGAGGAGAGGGTGAGAGAGCTGGAGTTGTTTAGCCTGGAGAAGAGGAGGCTGAGGGGAGACCTTATCACCACCTAAAACTACCTGAAGGGAGGTTGTGGAGAGATGGGTGTTGGTCTCTTTGCCCAAGTGTCAGGTGATACAACGAGGGGAATGGACTTAAGCTGCACCAGGGCAAGTTCAGATTAGACATTAGAAAAATGTTCTTCACCAAAAGGCTTATTGGGCACTGAACAGGCTGCCCAGGGAGGTGATTGAGTCACCAACCCAGGATGTATTTAAAAGATGGGTAGATGAGGTGCTCAGGGATATGGTTTAGTAGAGGACAGGTATGATTGGACTCAGTGATCTCAAAGATCTTTTCCAACCTAGTGATTCTGTGATTTTTCACTTCTGCCTATTCTCTCTACCAGTCTAAGTACAAAACCTATCCCTCTGACAGCACGTGAGGGAGAAGTATCAGAAAGGCTTCTGCTTGTGTGAGAAATGTTCCAGCCTATTGCTCGGTTCCACCCATGCCAGTCTCTGGGCTTTGGGCAAGACATTGCATGGGAGGCCATGGGAAAACGTGTGTGGGAGCTTGTGTGTAAGAACACTTACGTGCTGAAAGGCGTTGGTTACAGTGGAGAAAGTGAATGTAGCTGATGAGGACTTGCTCAGATCGCCAAGCTGCTCCACCTCACCTTTCAACAGAGCATTGCTATCCAGTGACGGGTGACAGCCCTGGTGGAAAAAGCAAGCCATGGCTGGCCTTTGCAGGCCATTGCAAACTGCGGTGTTGTGAGTCTACTCATCGCATTGCTTGCTCAGCTGCACACTCATTGCCCACTTCCTGCTCCCAGCATTTCGTAGAGGAGAAGTGATACGTCCTGAAGTCTTGTGGTAAGAAAAGTTATTTGTGGAGAAGAGCGGTTTGGTTTTGAAGCTTGAAAAAATGGGATGTGGAGCCAATTGGCCCCGCTGGAAAAGTGGTACAATTTTGAATCCTGGGTGTACTATCCCAGGGGCCAAGAAAAGACAGCATTTGCACATACACTGACATTTCCTGAGGCAAAGCAGTTAAACTGCTGCCAAGGGAGTTCTGAGGGGATATATATAGAACAAGTCAAATAAATCAGCAGAGGAATGATGTTAACATAGGAGAGAGAAAGCACAGAGATTGAAAGAAGGAAAATCTGGGAAGATATTAACAAATACAGACTGTCACTGAAGAGAGGCTTGGACTAGGTAAAGCAATGTGCAGAGATAAATTAAAAATACTAAAAATGGACACAAAAAAGTGAAGAAAATAATAGGGGTATGTATGAGGTCTGGCTGAGATGGAGCTGATTTTCCCCACAGCAAGCCCCACAGTGCTGTGCTGTGTACTGGTGGCCAGCAAGGTGCTGGTAACACTCCCGTGTCTGGCTGTCACAGCGCGGTGCTGACACACATCAAGGCCATCTCTGCAATGTTACTTCCCCCCCTCAGCAGTAGACAGGGGGTGGGAGAGATCCTGGGAGGGGACACAACCAGGACAGCTGGCCCAGATTGGCCTAAGGGATGTTCCTTACCGTATGGCATCTGCTCAGGAGAAGCTGAGAGCTAGGGGGAGGAAGTTCAATTTTACAACGTTTGTCTTCCAGAGCAACTGGTACATGTACTGAAGCCTGGCCAGGAAGTGGCTGGACATCGCCTGCTTATGGGAAGTAGAGAATAATCTTTTTACTTTGCTTCTGCACGTGGCCTTTTGTTTTTGCTGTACTAAGCTGTCTTCATCTTAACTCATGAGTTTGGAGTTGTTTCTCTCCATCTTACTTTTCTCCCCTCTCTGTCCTGCTGGGGAGTGTGTGATAGAGTGGCCTGGTTGACACCTGGTGTCCAGCCTAGCTTCAACCACCACAGGGTAACAAGAACACTTATTTCATCGTTGTATCTTGCATTCTTTACAGGTCCATCCAGTGGAGCAATGGAGCCTGGGCAGCTGGGCCAAGACCCTGGCAGAAGAGCCAGGAAGAGCAAAGCTGGTGGGAGCTGTGCCAGAGGAAGAGGGTGGCCCAGCTTTGGTGTTAGATATAAAATGTGAGAAAGGCAAGATGGTGCTGAGAGACCTTCTTCCTCCTATTTTTTCCTTTCTCCCCTCACCATGTCTGATTCCTCAAATATCCTATGAATCCAAAGCCAGTTTTCTGCTTTGTAGGAAGAAAGAAGAGGTGAAAAAGGAAAGACACAAACTATTTCCAGGGCTGCAAAGCCACATACAACCCTAGGGGACTTCATTTTGACCCCTGAGTCCAGCTGCCATAACCCAGCGTTGCACCTGAGCTCAGTGGCACTGCAACACTCTGTTGTTGCAGCTCCGTGCTTCCCATTTCTTTACTTCCACCTCACTTTATGCTGGAGACATAACCTATGTGATCAGCCACTCCCAGACTTCTTTTATTCTTAACTCTGACAATTTAAAAGAATACCCCCTGGCTGGGGATTCCTGTTACAGTTCAAGGAAATACTCCTTCCCCTCTCTAATTAAGCTGCTTCCATGTGCTTAAAGCTGGCACCTGACCTGGGAGAGAGAAATGGCTGTAGGCAACATAATGCTCACACATTTCCCATTAGCTCTGTCTCTGCAAGCAAGCCCAGCTCCAAACAAGGCTTCCCTGAATCCTGGTGTGAGCCCTGCACACCCCTGTGTCCAGGCCAGGCTCCACCACAGTCCTAAGGGGCCACACACAGCAGCACAGCCATGAATCCACAGGGTTAATGCCCAGTTTTGCAGCTGAGGGTGGCTTGGCATTGCAACCAGGAGATGCTGCCAGCAGATATTGCCTGCTAAACTTGCTGGGCTGCTTTGGGAGAATTACTATTAGCATATTGCTAGATATAGGTTTCCCAGTCTTCATGTTGAGGGCATTTGCATTAAATTGCAACACGCTGCTATCATCAACAATTGGTTAGAGGCTGAACTTTCCCACAAAAGAGTGGGAAGCTTTTGTAACACAGTATTCACAAGAACGTGCTCCAGAGATCAGCTGTTGGGCATTTAACCTCTTCAGGCAAGAAGGTAAACAAATATTTTTTTTTCCCAAAAATAACTTGTGATTTTTTAATTTTTTTTTTTTTTTGGCAGATCCAAAGTAGTCTACAGGTTGTTCAACATCATGTTTACAGGTGGGACAGAAGGAGAATTACCTTTACAAGCTGCAGGCAGCAAAACACACTGCTAAAATTCAGGTGTGTCAAGAGCTCACACAAAAGGATCTGGGCTTCAGTGGTAGGTAGATGGGGAATTTAGGAACATGTGTCTAATGCTATGAATCTAAAGATTCTTGCCTAAATTTCACAGACCTTTGAATCCACTCTGTTCCCTGACCTGTACCCCAATCCCTGCTGTTGGGGGAATTTTTATGTTCTTCAACAATGACTATATAAAATAGGAAGGGTGAAGTGGTATTCAGATTTAGGTTTGGGGTTTTGGTTGTGGGTTGTTGGGGTTTTTTTTAGTGGGGATGCTAGTGTTTGCTATCAACATCTTAGCTCTTGGGTTTGGGGACAATGTTTAGAGGCTCACTGGGAAGCCTGTGCAGCTGCAGGCAGGCATAGCAAGTGACCTGCCACTGCGCAGCCACTGAGACAGGCCAGTGTGCATCCAGGTCTGATTATGCAGGAGTAATTGCCCTACGGAGAAGTAGAAAAGATACACCATGGAGGTGCTGATGCAAAACAGATGCAGTCAGAAAAAGCCCTTTATGGCATACAAGAAGCAGCCTAGAGACGCTAAGTTGTTTGGAAAATGAACTTGGTAATGTTTTCATTGGAAAGTTACTTTGTATTGAAATGTTTTGGGTTTTAATTTCAAGCACCTTACTTTGGAAATGTTTTATGTCACGTGGGGGTGATCAGAATTTAACATGTTGCAGGAAATTCCATTTTTCTTACGTGGTGTTTGTCCCTTTCACTCCAAATAAGCACAGAAACATTTGGAGATATCTTTTTGTATGAATTGTCATGAAAAATAAGAAAGTCACTTCTACCAATCATTGATTTTCCGTGTGAGGAGACAGGATTACCTGGCATGTGCTGCTTTTCTAGGATAGATGCATGTCACTTCTGCCAAGGCTGTCTTCCTTTGTGTATTAGAAATGAATATGCATTGAAACACCCTAATGGGAGGCAGATTGAATAACTAAAATATGCAATGGGAATTATCATGTAGCATCAGGGAAGACAGGTTCCTTCTTGCTTTACCTTGTATTAAATATAGAATTACCTTAAAAACCAGGCTACAGCTTTCTTAGCCTCCCCACCTTATTTACTGCCTCATCCTATTGGCTGCATAATCTAATACACCTATTAATTATGATAGTTTTGACCACAACTTTTTATTCTTTGAGAGTTTTTGTTTTGATTTCATTTACTCTTAGCTGCAAACAAACTGTAAGAGAGAACAGATCATGAATAGTTATAGAAAAGGAGTGTACTTCATTTTACACAACCATGGAACAAGTTTGTCATGTTTAATAGGTCTGTAGTATACAGAGGTTTCTTCTGAAGGAAAGTCTTTTTCCTGGGTGGTTCCTTGCTCACATACAACAGCACCAGCAATTTCCACCTGCTACTGAATCATCATGCAAGGCATCTCCCTAGGGCAGCTGCTTGCCGGCTCTGCACTGTTGCTAATGTTCAGTGCAGATGCTTTGGCTAGTGCAGAATGGCAGATATGATCCTCTGGAAACGTTTCTTTTGACCTTGTGTCTCCCCTCCTTGCCACTCCAAGCGCTTTTAAAAGTGACATTACCATTTGTTTCCCACCAGGTAGATGTTCTCCAAACTCCACTGTCCTCACAGTAACTCCAAAGCTCTCACTGACTGACTGATTGCAGAGGTTACACACATGGCTTTATGGTGTGGAATCTTTCATGTTGTGCCCACCCCAATTTAGATTAAGAAAGTTCACTAAATCCTTTCGTTCTTCAGTAACAAAGTTCCTCCAGCAGCCCACACCACCCCTTTCCAGGGGCAGCTCTCTAAGCAGTTCCTATTCACAAAAAATGGAGTTTGCCATAGTGTTTGCACCAGGATGTCACCCTGAAGACAACCTGCTCCTTTTTCTAAAGGAGTGGCCACCTTGGTAGGCCAGCACTCGCTTTTAAAACTTGTTCCCAGCTCCTGGGTTCTTCCTCCAAGCTTGGCAGTCGGTCCTCTCCCTGCAGGGTGGGGTGGAGGTGCCGCCTTCCTGCTAAAGTTTATTAACTCTTTTATTTCTCCTTAACTTGTTCTGAGGTTTGGGCACACCTACAATATGCCTCATGACCTACATTTGCCATGAACGACTTCACAGCTCCATTTCAGATCTTTCAAGAGGTGTGGAAGTGGAGCAATACAAACTTCAGCACTAAAGAAGCGCTGAGTTTTGTTTTCAGAAGGTTCTGGATAGTGGGTAATGAAGGTGGAAGAAAAGAGAAATGATTATTGAGTGCAATGTCTTTTTGTTGTGGTGAGGTGACTGTGTTATTAAAAGGAAAATGACAGACAAACACACGAAGACACAAACAGCAGAGCTAGAGCGGCTGCTTTCAGAATTAATGAGATACAAGTCATCTTTAATTTGTTTGTTCAGAAAGCCTGCTGGGTATTTCTCCTCTGTTTTACCCATTTGGATCAGGTCTTTATGTGAAGCACTTCTGGACTTCAGGGTAACGCAGACGTCTCAGTGTGAAACAGACATGAGCTTTCTCTTTCGGCGTGGCAGGCTCCTTCTTTCCCTGGAGCATCAATCAGAAACATGATGCAGCACTGATTACTGCTGTGCTTTGCAAGCTAGTCAGAAGGCAAGACACATCTGCATGTGCCATCTGTGGCACCTTCATATCTTCAGCAACTTGACTTTTCAGCTTTCCGAGGCACTGCAGCAATCTGTCTTTGGCTACGTCTGTTTTCCTGAGAGCTGAGTTCACTCCCATTGCCTGGCACTTGCTGTGGGATAAGGTGATTTGCACAGACAAGTGCTGCACCTCAGCTGAGCCACAGCAGTGCTCGATGTCCTGGTCACTTTTGGCGCCTGAGCCCCGGCTTCTCGCGCAAAGTTAGTGTCTGGCTCATGGCTGAGCAAGAGGCAGCATGTGCTCTGCATCCTTGAGGACAGTGCAAGATATTTTGGGTAGTCCATGGAGTAAGAGTAGGCTCTATGTATGTTTTGAGGGGCTGTGGTTGTGGTAGAAAAGCTGGGGCTTCAGTGGGTGAAGGGGGTGTCAGGGGAGCATTGGTTAGGAGGGGATGGGGGCTCCAACACCAGGCAGCTCTTTCCCAAGAGTGCTCTAGACCCCTCTCAAAGTGACTGCTGGACACCAACAGCCTAGGACAGGCCGTACAAGTGTTCTACTGGTGAAAAATCCTGCAGTTCAGCTCTGCACCAGCCTTTTCCCACCCTCAGCCCTCTGGTGATGCAGGCTGGAGCCCCCCACAAAACTTGGCCTTGCAGGCTGCAGCAGTTGGGGGCACAGGGCTGAGGAAAAGCCCCTGCTATGCCAAGCCTTGCTGTGGTATCCCTCATATTTTCAATGGAGAGGAGCTCTTGCTGCTTGCTATGGTCCCGACCCACCCTGTCCCTGTTCTATCAGGCTGAAAGCTAGAGCCAGCCAGATCTCTTCTGTGGGAGACACAAGGGCTTTCTCTCCATTCTGTGGCTGTGTATTTTCCCGTAAATAAAGTGCCTTTCTGGAACACAGCCCATGGCTACTCACCTCTATGCCTGCAAGCAGGCAGGAGCATTGCTTTCCACACATTTTCCTGGTATTCTGTCCAGAATATAATTTGCTTGACATTGAAAGTGATGTGAGGTTTTTTTGGGTATAATGATCCCAGAAAAGTTTGCATGATCCCACTTTACAGTTCTTCTCTAGGGGACAGGAAAGGAGTTTGTAGCCCCCTTTTTTCAGATGGCTTCCTGCTTGCAAGGCCCAAGCTGGAACTTGGTCCCAACTCGTTTTTAGGGGAGTGGATTTCAGGTAAATGATCCTTGGGAAAGGTATCAGACTGTTACGTTGCTAGAACAAAAGGAAAGGGTGAACACAGATGTGTATCATTGAATAGGAGCTTAGAAGCTTCTTTGCAGAGCTGTTGATTTGCTTTGCTTGCAAATTTTAATTGTGTGTCCTGCCTGAATTGGTGGCTCCTGGAAAACTCACGAGGAAGAAAAAATAATATTTCAAACTGTTCATGTTTCCATATGTGGTTCAGTCTCCATAGCTGTTAATGACCCTTTTTCATATATACATTTAATTAATAATGATTTTATTTTTATAAATCTGTTTTTGAACCCCTCGTACTACAACTGTGGTTACTAGACACGTTTACATGCAGGTGTAGTTTCCATCAGCAAGTTTCTGTCAGGAATCACTTATTGTTACAGGAGGAAAGAGCTGATATAACCAGTTTGCAGAAGGAAAATGTTAAATCCACAGTTGATTGACTTCAATACTGAAATAAGAGGAAAATCTGAAATAAGATACACCATGGGATGACACAGAAAAACAGTCCTTTCTGAGGAATTCACACATGTTGTGAGCATGGTTTCCTTTTCCAGACCTGCTGTGTCCTCCTCCTGCAGTGTGGCATGGAGCGACAGATGTGTGCTGTTTCAAACTCTCAGAATGCACAGTCTTCCGACAGATGCTTCACAGCCTGATCCAGCTAGGTAACAAGATGTGTTAAACTCCTCCTCTCTTTTGTGCTCCCAGTCAGCAGGTGCTTCACGATGGGCTCCGTTTCTAGATCAATTGCTGAGTTTTGCCTCGATCTCTACAAGAAACTCAACAGAAATGCAGAGGCCACAAACATTGCCTTCTCTCCGACGAGCATCTCTATTGCCCTGGCCATGGTCCATCTAGGTGCAAAAAACAACACTGCTGCTCAGATAGAGAAAGTAAGTATCAATGAAACATGCCAGGACAATTCCACATTGCTTGCTCTTCCCTTAATGGAAATATTGGGCATCCTAGCACTGCGTGTGTGCAAGGATCTCGTAGGAAACAAGTGTGAACACAACCATGGATGCTGCCTTTACAGTCATGTTTGGAGCGCTATGGCCCTTGCCATCTGCCTCAATGCAGACACAAGAGTATGGAGAAAGAGCTGAAAGAGCAGCGGTGATAGACCACAGCAGGGCAGTCTGCCTTTCCCCCAGCCTGCTGCCAGAATATCAGGTTTTGTTTCAAAAGGACAGGCATGTGCTTCCTCTCACGGCTGCTATGAGAATCCTGAGAGTGGGCCTGGGTGGGCAGTGGGGAGAGTTGCAGAAACCTGAAGTGATTGCACCTTGGTGGTGGAACATCAGCTCACTGATCACTTATGACCTTTGAGTCAAAATGTCTCACCTGCAGAGCTCACAGGGACCTGGGTGGGTAGCGAGGGCGTGAAGAAGGCTGGTCACTGCGGCTTTACTCCCTGCAGTGCAAGTTCTGCTTTCTACAGTCTTTCTTCACTTTTGTTGTATCCATGAGTGGTACAAGACCAGTAATCCTAAAGCAGAGGTTTTTTGTCAGTAGCTGGCTCTGTACTGGCAGATCTTCATCCACATATGCTAACACTGCCATGTGCACAGCCTGACTCCTGGGGCATCCACCGCCAAGGTAGACATGCCCTCCTCATGAGGTTCCCAGGGCGTGGTGGGCTGACCAGGTGCCCACCCAGCCACTCTCTCACTCCCCCTCTTCAGCAGGGAGAAAATAAGTGAAATAGCTTGTGGGTGGAGATGAGGACAGAGACATCACTCACCAATTACTGTGATGACAACACAGATGTGATTTATTTTGGAGCCACCCGGAACCAGCTCCGTTTGGCACGGGTGCAGCCCCCGATCCCTGCACAGAGGCCACCCCCGCGGCACCCTGACTACCACAGCCTTGCTGCATAAACCCAATACACAAGGGCTCTTGCTGGCTTTAGGAAAGCAACAGGGAACCTGTATCCAGAATAAAATACCAAGATTAAGTCTGTGTAAGCTGCAAAATTGTTACAGTGGAGAAGCTGCTGGGAAGTTTTTTGGTGAGATATTTGTGCTAATATTAGAAAGGAGGAGCGGTTTCCATTAAGAGCTCTGTGGTTTTGATGTATTTCCTAACCTGACGCAAAGATTGGGAATGATTACAAAAAGACAGTCTTGATATTTTCAAAGAAAACTATTTTTGTCTCTTTGCCCGAAGAAAGTGTTTCGAAATTCCAGGCAACTGTAGCAAGAAAAATACAAATCAAACGTAAATGTTTTGAGGCAGTGGGGGAGGGCAACGTTTTCGGGGCTGAAGTGCAAGTTCTTGGTTTGCTAACATGGAAATGTGAATTTGAAGACGAACACATCTACAGTTTCGAGTCTTTCATTTCAGCCTGACTGAAAGTGAGGAAACATCCTTCCTAAATCTGCACCATTTATCCAGGACAGCAGAGCAAACCTTTTAAACAAGGAAAATGCCTTTTTCCCGGTTACAGTTGTGATAATTTGGCATCTTCAACTGCAGGTACTCCATGTCAGGAAAACTGCAGGAAGAACGACCCTTAGGTCTGACCTTGAGACTGCAGCCCCAGAAAGGGAGCTGGAACGAAGGCAGGAAAGACGGTCATCCCTCTCAGAGGTACGTCCTTGGGTGGGGAGCGCAGGGGGGGGTTTCTCCGCTGCAGGGCCCGTCACTAGGCAGAAAGCACTAGAACCTGCCTGCCACTGGAGGGAGTCGAGATCCCAGGCACAAAGCTTGCCTGATCCAGGAGGAAATGCCTGAGGCAAGGTGCCACCTTGCTAAGTGGCTCCTCTTCCCTGAAGTCAATACCAAAGCCTCCAGTGATCTCATCTGAAGGTGGGCCAGGCAATAAAACTTAGGCCAGCTGGATTTAAAAATCACTACAAGAGGGATTTTCCCCATAGTGTAATGCATTTTGGATACAAGTTAACAACCAAAGCTGTATGGAGGAATCGTTATAATTGTTGTGTTTATAATATTCCCAGTGTAACAAGGACGGGGACCTTAACCATAAAGCATTCCAGGCACTGCTCTTACAACTACAGAGCCTTGGCGAAAGCTACGTTCTAACCCTGGCTAACAATCTCTTTGTACAACAAGAATTTGAACTCAAGCAGGTGAGTTACCAGTGTCTGCTAACTGCTGTGGCCCTGACCTCAAGGTTCCCTGCAACTGTGAGCCTCACTGTCCCCCCCTCGTGTGTGTTTTGGGGCACTTGGTGTACTTCTTGGAGCTGTATCTGCTGTGGCTGGTGGGAAAGAGAGAACAAAGCCAGTTTTTCAGTTATTTTGTTTAAAAAATATCCTACCCATGGGTGTCAGTGGCTACAGAGCAAAAATAGAGCAGGAATCTGTTCACTTTTGGCATATGTCTACACTCAGACAGAGGTGTGACTACAGCCAAAAATAGCCTATTCAAGCTGTCTGTAGACTATTCACTTCTGGGCTTGCAAGTAGCACTGCTGGGGCAGCAGGAGTCTTGGAGAGGATTTATCAATGAGGTGTTACGTAGTTTGATGCGTAGGGCTGCTGTGCTGAACTTCCCACTTCCTTCTTACTGACTGACAGAGGGGTCTTTAGATTACCTAGTACGAGTAACTTGCTATTCACACCTTTGCATTTCTGCCAGTTATTTCTGTTGATACTTAAGCATTAAAGAATAATACATTTTCCACCTTCTCTGTTTTTAAATTTTTATTTGGGCACCAAGTGTGCAGATCTCCTGGGAAGACTTTTTCTGATGGCTTTCTTTTTACTTATTTACTTTTTTTGCCTATGCAGTAGAATAACTACCACTTCTAAAAAGATTGTCTGAATAAACTTTGGATACTTGATGCTTCCAAAGCCAAATTTTGCCTTATGGCAACAACAGGATCCTCACCATTTCTAAAATAGTTTTGAACAATTGATTTCTTTCAAAAGGGAGCAAGTGCTTGAGAGGTTTGACTGATTTAGAATCTTTACTTTGCTTTACAGCAATTTCTGATGTGTGCTAAGGAACTGTATGGAGCCATTCTCCAGACAGTGGACTTCAGAGGTGCTCTTGAAGCAGCCACAGAAAAAATTAACCGTTGGGTTGAAAGTGAGACACAAGGTAAAACAAAGCAAAGCCATAGCCATCCTGTCACTGCCGATCTGTTCATGTCTCTGGGTGTTCAGTCATTAATTGTTTAAAGACAGTTTGTCTTCCCATTCTCTCTTGAAATATTCAAGTAAGTTTTCAGATTAATTATTTCTGAAATGAAGGTGGCTTTGCTGTCACATACTTTTGTATTCCCACCCTTAAGCCTGGCGTGCTAACTACAATAATGCCTGTAAGGCACGACTAGACAAATCGCTTCTGCAAACAGCCACAAATGCAGCCACAGGACAGCAGGGGATGGGAGCTGTGAGCTTCATGGTGAGACTGCAAACAGCCTAGTGGCAGGTGGGGAGGGCTACTGAGGACCTGGTTATTGGTAGAGCAATGCCTACAAAGACAAGAGATGTGACCACCAGCGAGACTCACAATCACAAGTGACAACTGACCAGCTCTTGCCCTTAACAGGCTAGCAGGGGCTATTGGCTCTTACTGATGAGACTAAACATGATCCATGCCATGTTCCTTTAGCTTTGCCAGAGCTGCAGCAGCAGTGAGGTAAGAATTTTCTAAATCTTCTGGCTGAACCAGAACTTACTGGGGAACAGGCAAATAGATTTGAAGGCTTCTATAATATATCAGTTGCCCATCTCCTGACCAAACCTATCCTTGTACTGGCAGAGCAGCCTGTGACTGGTGAGGGAGAGAGATGTTAACCCCAGTTGATGCCCAGTAAGAGGGTGAAATTTCAGGGACCACCTTGCACAGGGTTAGGATCCATCGTTGCTCTGGGTGCTCATATGAAGCCTGTGAGCCTGCTAACTCCTGCTTCAGCCTCTGTGTAGAAAGACAAAAGTTCCACAGCTTAGTGCAAAGGGAAAGATGCCCTCATGTAAACTGAAATACGTGATTAATGGTGCTGCCTCCTTCTCTGTGGTTAATGTCACCTGGCACATACATATATTAACACTGAGGCTCAGAGTTGGCTAATTTGGTGACCTCACTCCCCCCTGTCCTCCCTGGCTGGTAACAGTGCTGGTAGAGGAATCTACCATTTGTTTGCCTGTATTTTCCTTGTCCTTGAAATAAACCAAGAAATGGATTTCTATGTTTCTCCAAAGCTAAGTTCACAAACAAGTAATTGAGTCTCAGTCCAGAGTCTTAATGCCAATTAACAAGTACTTGTGTATTGCAAAATGTCCTTTAGGTAAAATCAAGGACCTTTTCGCCCCTGGTGTGATCAACGATGATGCAGTGCTGGTGCTGGTGAATGTAATCTACTTCAAAGCATCCTGGGAACACAAGTTTGATGAAAAAAAAACTGTACAGAGAGATTTTAAACTGAATCAGGTATGTCTTTGTTCTGTAAATCTTAACATTATTTACATTAGATACCTTGAGCATTGCGGCACAATGTCCAGGGCGCAGCAGCTCTTCAAGCAGGGTGTGTGTGTGCTGAAACTTAACCTGCCTCTCCTGTTGGGAAGAGGTGGCAGAGGGCTTTTCACAGGAAAGCATAATCTGTACTGAAAAAACCTGCAAGGATCAGAAGTTGCAGCTGAGTAGGGCTTTGCTCTGATGACTGGCAGAACACAAGTGTCAGAACTCATTAGCCCTTTTGAACACAGTAGCCATTGCAGACAGCTGTCATGGACTGAAGGGAGTCTGAACATCCCACTTCCTACAGGCTCCGAGGGGTCCTCTTGGCATTTATATGTTCAAAAAGTTTTAACAGTAGCTACACATTTGAGAGATTACAACAGACCAAAACCAACCTTGGCCAGACAGTAACAAACTACAAAATACATCTGCAACTTGAAAAAGGAGAAGTTTATTTATAGTATTTGAAATATTTGAAAGTTCATTTTAAATAGATGTTATTTTTTAGCCCTCTTTTCTGTCACAGGGACAGTGCCAAAAACCTTCATTGTTTAACAAAGGTATTGTCAACATGTTTGCAGAGTTAGTTCTTTAATAAGCACATTCCTCTGAGTACTGTGTGTGCCTTTTAAGAGATTTTACCAGAGACAATCAAAAACATTTACTTTCATTTAACTCAGTTTTGTCTTCTTTACATATGCCATGCCAATATTCTATTAGTTCTTGTTCATAACAAAAGAAAAAAACCCCTGACAGATTTAGCTCTGATCTTAAGCTGAAGAGCTTTGTATGGGAAAAAGTCTCTTTTGAGTGTTTCTCATAAATCAAAGGAAAAGGTCAGAAAAACATATATTTGTAGTTATCACGTTGCATTCCATGGCTAAGACACTGGTAAGAAACTGTTGTGTTGGGTACTTAAATTTGTGACTTTAAATCTCTCGTTGGATATGGATGTTGACAATGGTCTGCAGCAGAGAACATTTGGTGCACTGCTGCAGCAGGCGAAGCTGTGAGATAAGAAGCAGCAGTATAGATTTTTCTTCATACACTAAGCAGTCCTAGCGGCATTTTTTTCTCAATGTATGTCATGTATCAAAGTTCTTCCATTTCTTTGGAAGTTGGCTAACTGTAAAAGGAAACTTGAGCCTTTTTACAGCTTTCAAACCACCCCACCAATAAAAAAAAAAAAAGAAGTCAAGATAACAAGGCCTATAAAGGCTGTGATCTCGATCTCAACCTATTTATTGCTTCCTGTCCAAACAATCAGTCTGATAAAAGACAGCTTGATTTTTCCAGTGCTATTTCTTCTTCATCTCAGTCCAAGTTAGGACTTGCAAATCCAACCAGTATCAGCCTGTTTGTACGTGTAAGACTGTTAAGCAACTTCACTATCCGATCAATTGCAGGGAAACTGGTTTTTGGCTGGGTTATTTTTGTGTGTGTACCTACACGGACCTCACCCCCCCCAACCCCTGCCGTGAATTATCCCCCTTTCGTTTATGCATGACAAAGCTGATGTTTTGTGTGTCACTGTAGATGCATCAATAAAGAAAAATGTCTAGCCTAACAACAATTACCTCTGAAACTCTGACTATTGATATTACACCTATAATGTTTAAATGTTAAGAGCTGTATTCCTTAAGTGACTATATGATGTCCTTTTAAACAGAATGAGAAAAAACCCGTGCAGATGATGTATCAGAAAGGCATGTTTAAATTTGGCTACATTGAGGAGATAGGTGCTCAGGTCCTTGAGCTTCCTTATGCTCAGAAGTCACTGAGCATGATCATCCTGCTGCCAGGTGACACGGCCAATGAATCTACCCATGGGCTGGAGCAGGTAAGGCAGTATATATCATGACTTTGGCTTAAAGATGGTTATCTGAATCAAGGCTGGGTAAAGATCTAAACTTTTCAAAGCTGCCCACTTACTTTTAAGCTCTTTTTCCCACCCCATTTTCTAGATTGAAAGCACAATGACCTATGAAAATTTAATGCTGTGGACTTCTTCTGAGCGCATGTTTGAGACAAGAGTGGAGGTATACCTCCCCCGGTTCAAGCTTGAAGGCAACTTCAACCTCAATGAGGTATTACAAGAGTTGGGGATGACTGACATCTTCACTGAATCAAAAGCTGATCTTTCTGCAATGTCATTTTCAAAATCTCTGGTGATGTCAAATGTTGTCCATAAGACGTATGTGGAAGTGAATGAGGAAGGCACCACAGCATCAGCAGGTACAGGAGCTGTGATTGTGGGGAGGTCTCTTCCTCTCACAGAGGTGTTTATAGCCGACCACCCTTTCTTATTTCTTATTAGACACAATCCTACCAATGCTATTCTTTTCTTTGGCAAACTCTGCTCACCTTAAAATCACCACCATTTTCTAACATTGTGAGAAACACCTGGATGACAATCAGAAGTAGTATTTTTTCCCAATGCATTCCTAATCCTTTGACAACTAGCTTGTATTTTGGATGAATCACTGCAAGAAGTTTAGCTTAGAACCCATCAACTGGATGCTTTGCTGCTAGGCCCCTTGGTCTGAAGCCAGAAGAGTAGTAAATTTTGCCTTAACCCCCCTGGATATGAATAACATTTTGTTTTCTGGATGCCAACATATGCTCCTGTATTCCTTACAGTTCCCCAGCCCAGCCATGTAGTATAGTACGGCACCTCCCTGGCTCTGCAGAGGTGGAACTTGCATGCTCCTGTCTGAGGAGGATTGTCTGCAACAATTTTCAGTAACTGCCAGTAAAAACAGAGTAGGTCCACTCTGTAGTTTTTTGATTCCTGGCCAGCTGGTTCCTGGTCATCAGAGAGGTGCTTCAGGGACTCATTTTCCTTGTCCTGTAGCTGTGGCAAATCACTTGAACGGTGGAGACCTGGCCATGACATTCTCTTTCCTGTAACAACTGCCAAGTAGGAGAGACTTATTTACAGCAAACATACCTATTTACTGATAACTGTACCGCTTTCTCCCCCGTGATGCGTGCTGGATTTGCCTTTGTGTTGTTCTGCATTATAGAAAGAGTTTATGCTGGAAGCAGCTTTGGCTTAATTTATTTATTTAGATGTAGGCCTACATCTGAAGTGTCACCGTACCAACTGGAAGAACGGTAATGATGTGCTCTCCTCTCATAAGCCCTGAAGCCTTCTGTGTGATTCTTTATTAGCAATATTGGTTTTTATGATAATATCCTGGTTCTGGCCAGAGGAAATATCCAGTCAGGGAAAAGGACGTGATTCTGCCCTCATGGACATCTCTGTTACAGGAGATGATTGTAACAATAATTACGTATGCAGGAGGGCAGGGTTGGGCCCTATTTTTACTGGAGTTTTTCTGCAATGATTTTTGAGATAAAAGCTTATAGAATGGTTGAGTTCAGAAGTGACGTCTGAAGGCCATCTGGTCCACCTCTCCTGCTCAAGCAGGACTACCTACAGCTGGTTTCCCAGGACCATGTTCAGATGGCTTTTGGGTATCTCCAAGACCACCACTTCTCCGGAAAACCTCCCTGAAGCCCCTCATAAATTCTCAAATGACTCCAAAAAGAATTTTGTATGCATGGTTTCTACTGGAAGAGGGAATGAAAACATGCATTTGTAAAGGGGGTTAATTATTTATGTAGTCAAGAAGGCTGCCTTTTATATGGGGATAAATTAAGTGATTTTGCTCTCAAGGAGTAGGAGGAAAATGGCCTGAAGCACCCTGCTGAAGTTACTGATGTGGAAAACTGTAGCCATGAACTTCCAAGAAATGTGTTTTCTTCATTGCATGCTGCTGTCTGGTGAATTTTACTCATCTCAGATGCAGATCTGAAAGACAGGCCTCTCCCCATGCTCAAAGAAATGAAGAAAGATTTTGCAAAGGGCAGTGTAAATCATGGAAATTACGTCTGAACATGGGAAGGTTTTTAGTCTGTGGGAGAAAACTAAAACTTGCTGCTGACTGTTAGGGAGACATTATTGCTAATTTGTTGGTTTGACATAAGTAACATCTTCAGAGGGATTCTGCAAGAGGCTTAACAAATTATAGTTTGCAGTGTGCTTTATGATCCATGAAAATGAAAATATACATCAGCTGTTTGCCATATAATTGGGTGTAAAGCACTCTCATGTTCTGCATTCATGATTACCATAGCTTATGCACGTAGGAAATAAGAGTCAATGGTAACTGAGCAAAAATAGACAGGAGCAGCACAATAAAAGAGCCAAGTGGGCAAACTACTCTTGACTGTCTAATCTGAAGGCGCAGTACAACTGCAGCAGTAGTTCTCCAGGTTGTGTCCACGTGTCCTTTCTGGAGACTGGCAGCCCACTGTGCCTATTAGATGATGTTTTTGTTACCTAAAACTGTCATCATACAGTGTTTACACTCCCTGGGGAAGCTTTGAGCACTGCAACCTTAAAAATCAACAGTTTCTGAAAACGCAGGGACAGACACAGCAAATGCCACAGAGGAGGAAAAAACCTTCACTTTATTTGTCTTTTCTCAGAAGTGAGCATACAGCCCCCAACCCCCAGCACATCCTTTTTCCTCACCCTTGAGTTTAAACAGGAGTTTCCAAGAACGCTGTGGGTTAGTGAAGGGATAGATTTGCACTTCCTACCAGTGAGGAATGCAGGGGCTTAGTCCTGAAAAGTGAAAGAAATAGAGGCAGAGTTTTGCAACAGAAGTCTGCATTTTGCACCGGCTAAGCCGGGCTGTTCCTGTGCTGCCAGACCACAGGAGTCATGAAGATGTGTGGTGACCTGTGTGCAGCCTAAGAAATACATCTGGGACACTTCTGGCACAGGTTTTGCTACTGCCACAAGCTCATGAACTATGAAAAGACGACTAAAATCGTTTAGGTAAAAAGCAAATGTCTATGCAACACAGGGTTTCTTTTTGTTACACCCCCCCCCGCTTCGGTGCACACTTCCGAAGGGCTGGAGCAGGTAAGGCACCAATCCCCATCTGTGCAAACGAGGTGCAATGCCTCTTTTCTCCCTACAGAGAGCAGGCATCCCCTTTGCAAATGGCAAGGCTCAGGTGCATCTGCTGCCCTGCCCCAAGACCCCGGAGCTGGAGAAGGTGGTCTTTAAAGGACCCACACTAACCCCACTCAGCTCTGCTTGGTCACAGATTTACAGCTGGTCAAACTAGTTTATAGTAACCACATCGTATGGCAAAATACCTGGGCTGGTAGAAAACCAGAAGAGTTATTAGGTATTGTGTTTTAGACCCAAAACAACCACACACATTTAAAAACCTCACATTCTGCTGACTTTAATATCTCACATTATACTTACTGAACTGTGTAGGATCTGCCTTGTTTTTATGCTCCCATCTGGAACTGGAAGTGGGAGAAAGTAACTGTGATTGGAATAATGGTTATTGGCAAAGGTGAAGAAACGCTACTTTTCAGTGCCTGTGGCCTGAGACTAGATTTAGAAACATGATTCGTGTTGAAAGTTTCACTTTCACAGGGTCACTCTTCACGTTCGCGTTCAGTCTGAGCTGACTCTGCTGGCAGGTTCCCCTCGGTGCGAGGCAAGTGGTGACAGTAGGGATTTACACAGCAAGTCTCTGCTGCTCCTACTGAACCTTGGCACGATGTATCCAGGTTGTACAGCATTTCAGCCTTTTTCTCCAAGCTGCGGGGCCACAGCCCTTCTTAGAGTATTCATTAGCAGCTGTGGATGCTCTGTGACGGGGTGCTCATCATCTCACAACCTGGACATTAATGTCACAAACTCAGTCGATAGTGAAATGCCCAACCCATACATGATTCTTTGTATTATTCACTGATCTTCAAAGAGACTTAAACTTTACTTTAGAAACCAATTCAACATGTATTTAAAATCTAATAAAAATGTCATACTTTAATTTCCCGAGGAGTCAGATATACTGCTGTAGAACACTTAAACACTGATCTGACTCTTGGGGAAAGCTTTAACACAAAGGCTAAAAAAGGTTCAACTGCTACACTTCAAGAGAGGCTAATTTTAGGGATTTATTTGATCTATTATCTCCTAAGTTGTCCAGTGAACTTCTCAGAATTTGGCTCTCAGTCATTTTTGGTTTTGCCCTTGGTGTTACACATTGCTAGAGATTAATCTATTTTAGAAAGTCAGATAAGTATAGTAACTCCTTCTGATCTTAAGACTGAACACAGTAGTATCATTAGTAAAAAATACTAGCAGTAATCAAATGTGGTTTAGAAACAATCCTCTCACTTATTTCTTAAAAATGTTATTTCCCCAATGCTATCAAAAATTTAATAAATTTAATCCCTTATAAAACTTCTGGTTTCCAGTCTCCCTTCCAGTATTTATCAACCTTCCATTGCCTTTCTTGCAGACCATCTACCCCATACTTCCAAAACACATACAGAAATGTCAGCTCACTTTCTTGGATGGTTTCAGAAAAACATTCAGAAGTAATGCTTTGAATTGACTTGGGACTTTTTTTAACCTCCATGTTATATGGTGTTTTATTCCAATAGCCCAGTAGAGTCAGCTTAGCAGAGTAAACATATAGTAGTGTCTATCTGTGTTCAGATAATACCAGGGCTTGTTCCCCTTGAACAGAGCAACAAGGGAGGAAATGTGCAGTTGGGTGGAAAGGTAGCTGCCAGCTAGCATCTTCTGGCTAAGACCTGCACGAATATTAGATACAGATTATCAGGACTAAAATTCAAAGTACAGCCAAGGTACAAAATACATATAAATTGTGCATAATTTATTACATTGATTTATTATCAATATACATAGGTTATATTTTATTAAGTTATAATAGATTAACATTATTTATAGTAACTTAGTATTTTATACAATATAAAATCAACAAATCAAAGGCTGGCCTTGACTGATGGCAATGTAGTCTCACGCCTTCTGTACTATGCAAGGTGCTATTCTACTTCAGCTGTACAGTCAGTCACACAGTAACAGCAGCAGGATAACCTAGACTTTTAATTTCTGTATTTATTAAAAACTTGTCTTTTAGTAAATCCTTTATTTTATTTTCTTGGTAAAGTATGCTCATTTTCTAGATGGAATTTTAATCACTTCTAGCGGGTACTACATCATAGTATCCATATGCTTTATGAAAACCAGATTTAGAAGTTACACTTCCTAACTATATTTTTCTGTGCATATGCAATGGAGATTCAGAGAACAAGATGTTTAATGCAAAGAATTATAGATGGCTTCAGAAAGGAGAAGGAACACTAAAATAACGATGTGGCTCTTCTAAACAGAACACAGGCTGACTTTAAGAATGTACATCCAAAAAGCCATCTGAAAGAAAACATTCTTTTTCCTATGCATATGGAAGTATCCCAAATCTGTAAGCATTTTCTTTTCATGTTTTGTAAGTTATCTAGCAGCTAGCATTTTTCTTTGCTTGCTCTGAACTGCCTTGATGTGAACAGTGAGGTGCTCTGCCCATGCTGAAGTTCAGGAATGAGTGGGATGAGGTACAAGCCCCCAGAGAACATCTAGCGAATGCATTCAAAGCAGAGCAAGCTATTCAAACAGTGCTTCCTGAAAAAGCCATTGGAGCAACTTCATTTTTTAAATTCAAAATAGTACATAACTTCTGTAGTAGAGAAATGCACATGGCATGGGAAGTGAAGGGCTTGTCTTCAATGTATGCCATACCCTCACTGGCATCCAAACCTGCATCTCCCAGGAGAATGCACCAAGCACTGTCAGGGACTAGGCTTTAGCACAGGCTGGGTGGGAAAATTGCCCACCTCCCTTTTGAAGCCCTTACTTGAACGAATGCAGCTTACTGACAAAGAGAACTCAAGGACTGATAACTGCGGTTCAGTAACTGTTTTGCAGATGAGTTCTGGCTTCCAGTATCTGTTTCCAGGACTAATCTTACTCCAGTAACACTGAAAAAAGGTATCTATATGAAGGGTGGATATCCTAACAATAAGGATATAGAAGTACTTTTGTCTCTTTCTGACAGCACAAAATTCTTCCTCACTTTCTTAATATCTGCTGAGAAAATAGTGAAGAAAGTGTTTTGATCGTGAGCTTTCGGCTCTTCAGAGGGTGCTGCTGTGCAGCTTTTTCATATGAATCCTCAGGCATGAAATTATATATCCTTAATTATGAGGTGGTGTCACAGCTTTTGTATAAGGGCACTACCACCTACGCAGCCCCAGGACTGTTTTGCGTTACTCCCTCACTTGACTCCTACAGTATGGAAACAGGGGCCTGCTTTTCCATACACTGTCTGAAACAAGCTGGAAAAGCACTACTGAAGGGTCTCTACTGCATACCCTGATGGATGTCTTCTTTTCTTGCTCAGTGCCTCGTGAAGCAGGTAGCTTTTGGCACAGCACTCGTTGCCGCCTGCAACCTAGCAGTGCCAGCGGCTCTCTGCCTCTGCTCGCAGCCCTAGCAGCTCCTTTTCTGAGTGCCCTCCACCGCAGCACGCTGCGCTGCCAGTCACTTCTGTCCCCTGTAATCTGTCAGCATGGAGCAGCCCAAAACAAAGGCCAGCAATAACCAGTCTTGCCTTTTCCACAGTCTTCAGCCTGCTGAGGGAGAAATTTTCTTACTGAAGGGTAGAGGGGTGACGGCTGAGGGGAAAGGCTGTCTCAATCTAGAGCTTCCTAATAGGTGAAAGTCCCCTTAAATCATATTCAGATTATATTAATGCAACCATCATGTAATAGCTCTACGGGGGCTTAGCTCCATTTTGCTCAATGGAGTCAGCTGCTGGTCTTCAGTGAGAAATATGGTATTCTGCCCGGAGCAGCACGGAGCACAGTGTCTCTTGGCCTAAAATAAACACAGAGCTCAGCCCACAGCCAGCCTTGAGACACCAGGTGGAAGCACTGCGAGAAAGCTGACTCCTGCTTGTGAAGTACAACAGCCTCTGGGATCAAAAGCCGAGTGAGTGCTTTGGCAGCATGGTGCCCATTTCCTTGCTCATGAGTGACGATGACTGTGATGGATCCTGGAAGACATACCCGGGGTATTTCTTGCATCCCCAGACAGGAGCAACTCCACCTTGCTGCCTTTTTTGCCTGTTTGGTGCAAGCCATCCAGAGGTGCAGACTGACAATAACTGTGGCGCTCAAAAAAAGCCACGAGACCTACATGCATTTTAAGCCAAAACCATTGATGCCTCAAGCTTCCCACACAGTTCTGCTGACACATGTAGGCTAGACCTAGTGATTACAAAACCAGGTTGATAGCTGGAGTACAGCAGCAAATACTCAGGGCTGAGCACCTCAGGTGGAAGTCCCCCATTGCCATGTTTCACTCTCGGTGATGTCATGGGGAAAATCCATATCCAGCCTTGGAGGGGTAAGGAGCACCAGTCTGAACAAAGGAGCTGCTCCAGCTCAGTGCTCTTCCTTGAACATGACCAGCAGTGCTGGCCATACTGAACTCTCTGAAGTAGGGCTGATGGTACCTTCAGTCCACCTCCTCTTGCCCTTTTCCTGCATGATCTCAATGGAAAAACCCTGTTCCATAAAATTCTCACCACATGGGAGCATCTTGGTGCCAGAATCTGTTCCCAAAGTTGTGTAAGTGGGACACCTTCTGCCCTCTGGACCAAGTCCTGTAGCACCTTGTTAGATCTGCCACCTCCTGACCCACAGTCTGGGTGATGCTTGAAACCCAAAATGGGATGTGCAGCTGAAAGCCACTGTGTGCTCCCTCTGCTCTCTGGCTCTTGCTGACACAGTGTTGTAGTTTTGTGTGGCAGGGTTCTGGTGGAGGCAGCAGGTTACAGGGGCGGCTTCTGCAAGAAGCTGCTAGAGGGTTTCTCAGGCCGCAGAGAGCAAACACCAGCTGGCTCAAGGCCGGAGTCATTGCTGACCAAGGCCGAGCCCATCAGTGATGGTCACAGCGCCTCTGGGAATTGCATTTAGGAGAAAAAAACCACAAGCAGCCACTTTCTGCCACCAGAGAAGGGAGGGAGAATATTTAAGAAACTGTGCAGACACCAAGGCTCATGAAGAGGGAAGGAGGCACCCCAGGTGCCCCTGCAGCCCATGGAGAGGCCCCACGCTGGAGCAGGGGAAGGGTATGAGAAATGCCCTACCCCTTGGCTGGCTAAGACGGAAAACATCTTGTGAGGAATTGATGGAAAACCCCATTCTCCCATTCCCTGCCCCTCCCTGTGCCACAATGAGGGGGGGAAGAAGGAAGCGAAATCATGAAGAAATGTAAGTTTTCTAAGAAGGGAGGGGTGGGGTAGGTGCTTTAAGATCTGGTTGCACTTCTCTTTATCTGACTCTGGTGTCACTGGGTGTGCAGTGCAGTGTAATAAATTAGAGAGTTTTCTTTCCTTTATTCTGTGTTGAGTCTGTTTTTTGTCTGTGATGCTGATTGTGGGATGATCTCTCCCTGTCCTTATTTTGACTCCTAAGCCTCTCAATATCTGTTTTCTCCCCGCCCAACTGAAAAGGCAGAGTGATAGAGCAGCTTTGGGTTTCTGGCCTCCAGCCAGGGTCAAACCACCACACACAGGAAATTAAACAAATGTGCTAAGAAGTCTGAGCCTGACAAAGTGTCCATGCTGAGGCAGTCCCCATTAAGCATAGCCCTCAGGCAGAAAAGCATGATCCGGATCATTGCACCTCTCTGGGAAGTCCTGGGTTAAACAAGAAGTAACATGGTTATGGACCCAGTTCTGTCATCTGCTGGAGGACTATCAGGGCTCCCATGAGGCAGAAGTTGTCAGTTGTCAGATGCATCTAAGTGCTTCAGGGAGAGGTGCCTCTCTGAATGCTGTGTATTGGACTAATTTTCTTATTTGTTTCTGTTTCTGTCTTGCTGTTACTGAATGCTTTCTGCAGATGCTCGCCACGTCTTTGAGATGATTTCTCAGAGCAAACCAATGAATGCAGCATCACCAACAGGGTGCCTCCTCCCTGGGAGTTTCCTTATTTCACTACTCCTTTTAGAGAGTGAAAACCCGAAGAGACTTGATTGTGTCTCCCTCTTTGCTGCAGGACATGAAAAGCCATTCTCCTGGTACTCCAGCTGTCAGCCCTTGATTTCCGCAGAGGCCCTCCTTCTTCAGAAATAAACTGGGCAGGGAGCCACACTACACACAGCCCAGTTTCGATTTAAGACACAGCAGCACACCACACTCCTCAGCAAAGAAGCTGTGAGAGTCAGCTCTTCCCAGGAGAAGGTAACTTTCTCTGCTTTAGCTTCTTGCAGGGTAGGGACAGGGCTGGAAACAGAAGAGGGTGAGAGCAAAGCTGTTGCAGCCATGCACAAAGGTTGGCTGGGGTGTTTCTGCCTACAGGGCCAACTTCCACATTTCATGGGTGTGGCAGTCCCAGGATGTAGGAAGTATGTAGCCAAATTCTTTGCTCAGTGAAATAGCTTGCTTCGCAGCAGGAGGGAATTCGGTAAAAAAAGGCAAAAGGAGGTAAGTGGTACTTAAAAACATTGGGTCAGGTCATGTATGAACTTAATACCTCAAATTCAGGAGGGAGAAGAAGCTCTTTCCACATTGTTTGGCTATGACTTGGTAATCCAAGTCACTGATCTCTCTGTTGGTTGTTTTCATACAATGTGCTTCACGTTTTACATGATATAAGAGGAGAAGAAGGTCATGAGGAGTAGTCAGCATGGATTCACCAAGGGGAGATTGTGCTCGACCAATCTCATAGCCTTCTATGATCTCATCACCGGCTGGGTGGATGGAGGGAGAGCAGTGGATGTCATCTACCTTGACTTCAGCAAGGCTTTCGATACTGTCTCCCATGACATCCTGATAGAAAAGCTGAGAGATAATGGGATAGATGAGTGGACAGTGAGGTGGGTTGAGAACTGGCTGTCGGACCGGGCTCAGAGGGTCGTGATCAGTGGAGCAGAGTCTGGCTGGAGACCTGTGACTAGCGGTGTTCCCCAGGGCTCGGTGTTGGGTCCAGTCCTGTTTAATATCTTCATCGACGACCTTGATGAGGGAATAGCATCCACCCTCAGCAAGTACCCACATGATACAAAGCTGGGAGGGGTGGCTGACACGCAGGAACACTGCGCTGCCATCCAGCGAGACCTGGACAGGCTGGAGAGCTGGGCAGGGAGAAACCAGATGAGGTTTAATAAAAGCAAGTGTAGAGTCTTGCACCTGGGGAGGAATAACCGTCTGTATCAGTACAGGCTGGGGGATGGTCTGTTAGAGAGCAGCTCTGTGGAGAAGGACCTGGGGGTCCTGGTTGATGACAGGTTGGCTATGAGCCAGCAGTGTGCCCTGGTGGCTAAGAGGGCCAATGGGATCCTGGGATGCATCAGGAAGAGTGTGGCCAGCAGGTCGAAGGAGGTGATCCTCCCCCTCTACTCTGCCCTGGTCAGGCCCCACCTGGAGTATTGTGTCCAGTTCTGGGCTCCCTGGTATAAAAAGGACAGGGATCTCCTGGAGAGAGTCCAGAGAAGGGCTACGAAGATGATTAAAGGCTTGGAACATCTCCCGTATGAGGAAAGGCTGAGTGAGCTGGGGCTGTTCAGCCTGGAGAAAAGAAGACTGAGGGGGGACCTAATTAATGTTTATAAATATCTTAAGTATGGGATGCAAGGGGAATTGGCCAACCCCTTTTCAGTGGTCTGTGGAGACAGGACAAGGGGCAATGGCTGCAAGTTGGAGCATAGGAAGTTCCGCACCAACATGGGGAAGAACTTTTACACAGTGAGGGTGACAGAGCCCTGGCACAGGCTGCCCAGGTTGGTGGTGGAGTCTCCTTCTCTGGAGATATTCAAGACTCGTCTGGACGCCTATCTGTGCAATATGAGCTAGGGAGCTGCTTTGGCAGGGGGTTTGGACCCGATGATCTCTCGAGGTCCCTTCCAACCCCTACGATTCTGTGATTCTGTGATACAAACAAAAAAGTTTTTAGACAACATACTTCAGTGAGGTACTGTGTCTGAAGGTAGATCCATGCATCTAAACCTTATAGCAGCTGCAAGATAAAGAGAATGCTGACTGTGTGACCATATTTACACAGTGTACAGCCTTTAGAAAAAAATAATCTATATCGGGGGCATGGAACTGCGTGTGGAGCTAGCTGGAATAGACCAGAGAAGAGCAACAGTATGACTAAAGGGGTGATGTGCCCAGAGGTGGTTGTTTGGGTCAGGGTGTGGGGTGCACTTCGTTAGGAAGTGCTAAGAGTGATTTGAAACCTGCTCCCAGGAGCGAGGCTGTGCTTGGGGTGCTGTTTCCAGACAAAGGGTCTGTGTTTCCAACTCTGTCTGCACTGTGTGCTCAGACTTCAATGATGTTTGTGAGCTGGATTACAGAGTTGTCCTGTTACAGGGCTTGATCACACCAGGATGGACTCCCTCAGTGCATCAAACACCAAGTTCTGCCTCGACTTCTTCAAACAGCTGAGCAAAGTAAAAGGCAATGAAAATATCTTCTTCTCTCCACTGAGTATCTCAGCTGCCCTGAGCATGGTCCGGCTGGGTGCTGGAGGCAACACAGCTGAAGAGATTAAAAAGGTGGGTTACTGCAGTGGGAACTGCAGTTAGAGCCTTACATTTGGAAATTAAAAAAAGGCAGGAGCCTTCTGGCAGTCTAGGCCATGTTCTTCACAAACAGCAAAATGAAAGGTGCGTCAGCTGCAGGTCTTGAATCTCTCCTTTCCAAACCTGCTCATCTGAAATACAGTGTCTGCAAGGCTCCAGTGTGGCCTCAATCCAGTCTTCGTGTCGTTATTAATCTATTTACATAGATTTACATTGCATTTATATTGCAGGTGCTTCATACCTATGAGCTGCTGGGCACAGCAAGTTCAGGAACCAAGAGCACCGATGGAAATGTGAGATAGTATCTGAACTGTGTGATAACATTGAACTGTAGCACGAGATAAAGCATGGCAAGGCAGCACTTCATTCAAAAGCATGGTAAGAGCAGAGTTCCACCCGAAACCTCCGTGTGTGTGCAGAAGAGACCCTGTTGCTTTGCTGTGTAAAGTGTTGCCAGATTTAAACAGGGTGATTCTTTTTCAGGGTGGAAATTGCAGGAGGGAAGGGAGACATGCATGTGACTTCAGATGGTCAGGAAGACCAGATGTATGTTTGTGGGTCTTTGTGTGTCCTTTGCCCCCCACCACAGCATTTGGGGAGAGCAGCCTATTTCAGCATGAGGGGACACAGGGTGGAGCTCCAGGGGAGACCACCTTGCTAAGGAAAGGTTTCCCTTGCTGCTTGTAGTGTGAAGAACCTGGAAGAGCCCATTCTCAGTTCCAGGAGCTTCTGTCTGCCCTCTCCAAAACTGGTGCCACGTGTTCCCTCAGCATTGCCAACAGGCTCTTTGGAGAAGTGACATTTCAGTTCCTTCAGGTAAGTGGCAACTGTTTACTGGTTTTGCTGTTCTGAAAAACTTCAGTACTACACTTAGAACTCCTGCTAAAGACATGAAGTTACACACTTATGTATTGCTGACATGACAGACAAGCTCTCACAGATGATTGAAACACCAAGTGAGCAGAGTATAGAGTGATTTGAGAGATTAAACAGGTGTTTGTAAACAGTCAAGGAAAAATGCCTGCATTTCATGAGGAGAAAATAAAAGAACTTTTGAATGACCTGGATAGCAGTTTTCACCAACATGATGTTTCTTCATGCTTTGATATTGGTTGAATTTGCACCGTTCATCTAGATTTTTTAAAATGTTGCAACATATTTGCATCTTTAAGTAGTGCAGTTCTGAGCATTTCCACAGAAATCATCGCTCCAGAAAAGGGAAAAAAAATCCAGTTTTTACAGGCTGTGAACTGGGATCCCAGGAATGATTTCACCTCATTTTTCTCAGTCTCTGCACACAGATGTGTATGTTGAGACCAGACTTTCATGGCCTGGTCCCAAAGCATTCTTTCTCCATGTTTGTGCTGTCCATGACAGGGAAAATGAAATCCTTGCATGTTACTTGTCATTTGCTGGCACTTCAAAGGGAGTGAGGCTCTGCACACAGCAGATGAGAGGTGAGGCCCAGTTTGCAGCCAGGCCCACGGAGCAGCAGTGGGGAGGATGCTTTGCAAGGGAAAGGGAGAAGGGGCCATGAGGGATGACCAGGCTGGCAGCGTTACACCCTGCCCTCCCCAACAGCTGTCACTAAAATTGTTGATGTGGTGAGAAAGCAAAAGACTCTCTCACAAAGAACAGCAAAAGACAGTGGAGCTGGGGCTCTCTTACATGAAAGATGTCCAGGGAAGGAGTTGTTTGGGTCCTGCCCATGTCCAAAAAGTCTCTCCTGAAGAATCACAGTGTGTTATGGAGGACATTAATACTGAATGAGTAGCCCTACACAGAGTTCTGACCTCCAGGTTGGCATCCATTTCTTGGACTCCTATTTTTCCCTGTGGTCAGGTAGCGTCATGATTGCCATCATGAGAACCACCTCGCTTCTCTGTCTTGCAGCAATACTTAGACTCCACAAGGGTCTTGTACCATGCAGAGCTGGAAGCTGTGGACTTTATTAATGCTGCTGAAGAGTCCAGAGAGAAGATGAATTCCTGGGTGGAAAAACAAACCGGTGGTAAGGACAAAGCCTGCATTCATTGCTGGGGGAGTGAGCCTCAGGACCATGTGAGAAGTCATAGAGTCACAACTTGGCTTGGGTTGGAAGGGACTTTACAGATCATATAATTCCACCCCTCCACCTCCCCTGGACAGAAACACCATCAAGTCAATAGCTAGTGTTTGAGTTTCTTCCCTTTCCTAGGTGTAGCAAATTACTGATTTTTCTTGTGGCCATAAAACCAGCTTGGAGCATAGGATGGTCCCCAGCTCCCAAGAGCTTTGACTCTGCTAAAGCTGCAGGTCAATTCTTGCAGCAAAGTGACAGTTCTTCCAAGTGAGGAAGTAGTGGGATCATACTCAGTCAATGGTAAAAATAAAAGCATAATTCACACTTGTTTCTTGTTTTAAAGGGAAAATTAAAGACCTGTTCCCTCCTGGCTCTATTGATCACACAGCAGTGCTAGCTCTGGTCAACGCTATACACTTCAAAGGACAATGGGCTATAAAATTTGAGGAGAAAAACACCAGAGAAATGCCTTTCATGCTGAACAAGGTACAGTTGGGAAAGAGCTGTATGGAGCAGGGCAAAGTGGAAAAAATCATGGTAACCTAGGCTCTGCTGTCTGCAGGACAAGTCTCTGCTCAGCTTAGGGGACCTAATTTATTCAAGTCAAAAATCTTCACCCTGTGAAAGCTGTGGGAAACCAGCATCTTATTCCCAAATACTTCTGCAACAGACAGCATGTGTAGGCAAGCTTTGGTACCTCCTTGGAGAGGCTAAGTTATAGAGGAGACTTTGCTGAGGGCATTTCAGCCTTTCCCGAGGCTTGTAGTGCAAGTTGGCATCATTCTTTAGGAAAGAGTTAGAGGAGCAGTGCCAACTGCAGTGCAGAGAACAAGAGACCCTGAGAGTGAGTTTTCATGGAGTTTGAGCTTCTGCCAATGCCCTTAGCAATAATACATACTGGTTTAAGGAGCATTCATGGAAAAGAAGCAGGAAACATCAAGCAGGTTGATTCCATGGGGTTTATTGCCTGAATTATTTTGCCTGTTTTTTGACTGTAGATTGACGTTTTGTATTTTAGAGAGAGCACAAGAACATACTGATGATGAGTTGGAAAGGGAAATACAAATTAGCCAGGAGACAAGAAGAAGAAGTGACAGTGCTGGAGCTCCCATACGCTGGAGAAGAGCTCAGCATGTTCATTCTTCTGCCAGAAAACATCTGTGATGAGTCTACTGGCCTTGAACAGGTAACACACTTGTGTCTGCTCCTGGAAGGAGAAACTACCTGTCCATCCAGTACTTAAACAAGATGATTCCCAGTCACACAGGCCAAACTTGTATCTTTTATTGTTGCAGGTTTTATCTTGCTTGCTGCAGGCAGAATGCTGTTGCCTGTGTAAAGATGAGAGAGATTAATGGGTATACATGTTGGGTCAGAAGAGCAGAGAAAGACTGAGAAAACCTACCCAAAAGTGACACTTTGTAGTGTTTCCAAGGGAATTAATGCCTATTTCAGCCAACAAAACATAGCACTAGTGAAGGGAATTTCTTCCTTGCAAAACTACAGAGGCATGATGCCATTGTGGTGTCTGGTGAAAATCTGAACAAATGAGAGGGATCCCTCTGAGATGGTTGAATCTGAACCTGTGTGATTTCACACTCCATAGCCACAGGTTCTGTCTTGGTCATGAAAAGCAAGCCTTTTCTTAAAGGAAAATGTTGCTGTGAGCATGTTGATCTAGTTTCTCATGACTGTGATTCCATGTGTTTTCTCCTTGCAGCTGGAAAGCGCTGTCACCTATGAGAAATTAGCAGGATAGACTGACATGGAGAATGTGTCCCCGCAAGAAATCGTGGTGTACTTGCCCCGGTTCAGAATGAAGGAGACCTGTGAGCTCATACCAGTACTGCAGGCTCTAGGGATGAGGGATGCCTTCATCCTTGAACAAGCTGATTTCTCTGGGCTGTCCAGGGAGCCTGGTCTGTTCCTCTCCAAGGCCATTCACAAGTCCTTTGTGGACGTTAATGAAGAAGGCACTGAGGCAGCTGCTGCCACAGGATTGACTAAAATACCATTTTGCCTTTGCATTCCTTATGAGTTCAGAGCTGACCACCCCTTCCTTTTCTTGATCAAACACAATCCAAGCAAGAACATTCTCTTCTTTGGCCGATGTTGTTCCCCCTAAGGGTAGAGCAGGTTCTACTTCTTTCTTCCCAAAGAGAACACTCCTTTCTACCACAGTCCTGTAAGGCAAGGTATTGCTATCACATGTCTCCAGCATTTCCTGATACCCATATTCCTGACCCCAAGAAAAAACCAAGCTGCATAGGAAAGACTACTGGAAAAAATTGTAATGGTTCTTTCCTGTTTAGAGCTCTTCTCAAATGAGAGAACAATGGTAATGGACTTTGTTTCATTCCTATTTTATTCTTAGGCATGAAAACTCACTGGCATCATGTTGTCTAAACAAGTGGCTGTATAAATGAGAAGTCCAAAATAATGCCCCCTCTCTTTAGCTGTACACCAAAGCTGGTGGTGGAGCCAGTGTCTAGGTGTTGCAGACCTTCCTCCCTAGCCAAGTCCTAAGCCAGACACAGCTTAGTGCTGAACCCCCTGTTTTCCTCTCACATATCTCCAGCAATCCCAGCTCTAGCACCTTGACACCACCATGTGGAGAGGCTCTTGGCTGCTGTGACTGCAGTCAAACCCACAGATCACGTTCATATCTTGAATGCAGCTCCACACATATGTTGGACGTGAAGATATGTAGCTGCATTTGCCTCCCACTCTTCTACCCAGGTACCCCCTCCAGCCTTCCCCTTTGAGAAGGACCTTTGAAGTGACAAGATGCCTTCCCGCAGGGGTAGAGACACAAAAGCTGTCCCTGGGCAGAGGTCTTCCCATCCATCACAAGGGAGAGAAGTCCTGCTCCTCTATGGTGGGCCCTGGAGGCTTATCATCTTTGCATGGCTGTGATTTGGCAGCAAGCCTTTGCAATGTGGCCTGTCACCACCTCAGGGAGTGCAAACCCATCAGTGTTGTGCCACAAGGGATCTCTAAGGGCATCAGAGCACTCCCATTTCCCAGCTGTGCAAGTCCAATTCACAGACACTTTCACAAGGACACCAGCTGTCTGGCAGAACCCAGGCAGGTTGCAGGGGAAACACAGAAACCCTGCAGTGATGTATAGTCCGTCCACACGACATTGGTGGAACGTCCCAAATATTGCTTCCTTCCCTTTTTTCTCTCCTGTTGCAAGCATCATGTGTAGACACATTGGAGATTAATCATCTGTAGACACATTGCATGCCATGAGTGCATATGGTTTTCCAGAGCTTGATACATTTACAATGATGAACTTGAAGCCTTGAAAAGCTGGAATCAAACTCAATAGCCTTGGTGACTGTTAAGCAGGTATTCATTACTGCAGCACTGGGCACACAGGGGAACGCTCCTCCTAGTTAGGAACCCCTTTTAGCTGAACACAAGGTTCACTGTCTCTTCATTGGTTGTTGGTCTCCTTCTTTATTACTCCCCTATCTTCACTTTATCTTCAAGGCTGTTCCACTGTTATAGTTAAATTTTGTAGCTACTCTACCAAAACAGCTCAAACAGCTATAGCCATACCCCACTACTATGCAAAACACACAAATTCTTCATATATTGAAGCTGTATTGTCTCTTAAGCACATCTATATCAATCTATCTCGTATTATTACCTATCATTCAATAAAACTCTACCATAGAAGTAATTTTCACTGTAGTCCCGTTTAGTAGTTTCCTGAACCCTTGCAGTATTAATAAAAATTTTCAAAGCATTTCATTGGTCTGGCTCTTTGAATCTTGATTTGAAAGATGCCTTTGGTTCTCACCACTTTTGAATATCGTGTCTATTGCCCATAGTGTTTCATCCGTAAACTGAAAGTACTGAGAGATGTAATTTACCACCAATAGGAACTTCAATGTCCTACATATGTATGGATCTGACTTGCCATTCTGCAAATAATAATCCTTTTAGTATCACTGGGAAACGAAAGAAATCTCTTCCACAAAGCTCGAAAAACCACACTCCTTCGAGACCATAAGATGTTTTGCCTTGCAGAAAGGTCATTCAAAGTCTGTAATTGCTCATTCTGCCAGTTCTGCAGCCCTCTGCTGTAGAGCCCTCTGTGGGATTTAGTGACTATTAGTTACTCCAAAGTGTGGAAATCTTCAGTCCTAATTGTGTAGATTCACAACTGGGACAGAGAGAAATGAGCTGTAGTGCTGTACTGCTCCCCAGTGGGTCTTATGTTCTTACTTAACCAAACTCCAAATCAGAGTGGAAGGTAAAATGATCCTTCCATCCTCTAAACGTGACCATCCTTTGGAAGGCATTTGCACTCCAAGTTCCAACATTAATTCCTGATCCAATTTAGAATATTTAACATTTTCCTGATCACATAATTTCAGTTCATGGGATTTATTAGTCGGAATCAGAGTTAAAATTCGATTTCCAGATCTCCTTCCCGCAGCCTGCTGAGCCTTGTTATCAGCCAGTCTATTACCTTTTTCTGGAGCAGTGTTACTTTTCCCATGTCCCTGATGGCAACCTTGGCTGGTACCTGTACTGCTTCCAATAAGCAAAGGATTTCTTCTGCGTGCTTAATGCTTTTCCCTCAGCTCATTACAAGTCCACGCTCTTTCCAAAGTCCTCCACAGGCATGCACAACTCCAAAAGGGTACTTAGATTCTGCCCATGCATTTATCCTTTTTCCTGCTGCAAGTACTAGTGCTCTGGTTAAGGAAATAATTTCTGCCTTTTGGGCTGACGTTTCAATAGGTAAAGGATCTGATTCTATTACCTGGTTGGTAGTGGCCCCAGCATATCCATCCCTTGACGAAGCTACCACCACCTGTGAACCTGTGTCATGGTTTTGCCCCAGCTGACAGCTGAGCACCACACAGCTGCTTGTTTTTTTAAAGGCGGGGCTGAAAAACTGGACCATCCCCAAAACTGCACATCCTGGAGCTGCCTGCTCCTCCTACCACCAGCCCCCCTTTTACACTGAACATGGTGTAATTGGCATGGAATACCCCCTTTGGCCAGTTCAAAGTAGGGAAATACGAACAACTGAAAAGTCCTTGATTGCTTGGCAACAACTGGAAACATCAGGGTATTATCAGCACTGCTTTCATCCTAACTCCCAAACACTGGCATTCCACAGGCTGCTAGAAAAGAAATTAACTCCATCCTAGCTGAAACCAGGACAACCTGGAACCTTGAGTGTCTTACAAAAGCTCTTCTTTCAAATTGGGTCTGCTAGACTACTCAGCTTCCGTAGTCTCCCAGCAGTCACGTGTCAGCGGTTCTGTTGTAGCTTCGCTGAGGAAGGAAGCTGGACTTGCAACGTTAGTTACCCCAATCCCAACATCATCAGATGCTAGAAGAAGAGCTTGGTTATTTCAGAAATCTGAATGGGGAAAGTCAACAATTTCCCTTTTGTTCCGTAACGGCAGGTACAGCATGAGTGACCATCACTGTCATCTTCTGGCCTAAAGTGCATTTTCAGGCTTCTTCAATGTTAAGCATTACAGCAGCAATTGCTCATAAACACCCTGGCCATCCTCTGCTCACTTCATCCAGCTGTTTAGAGAAGCATGCCACTGTTCCTTTATAAAGTCCTAAACACCAAGCCAGGACTCTCAGGGCTACTCCTTGTTTTTCATGTGAAAAGAGCAAGAAGGTTTCTTCATGTGATTCACTTTCCCTCTCACAAAAATCCAGTGCGATGTCTCCAGCTCAGTTGCTCAGATACCTGTGCACACCAGGAAGAAAAAAGGGGCCATCATGAAGTCTCAATTTAGAAATGAACCCACATAGTTGTGTCTATGTAGCACAAAGGGAGACAGGGAAAATATATTCATGAGGACATTCTTTAGCTGGTTTCCAAATAAAGGTGGGGGAAAACCAACCACATCTTTAATTTATAATAAGCCACATCTCTGTAAACAAAGAGGTGTAGCTGCAGGTTTTCCCCACTCTGAAATGAGAAGCCTTGCTGGCAGGATCAGAGCACTGAAGTCACCCCACAAGCATTTGATGGTGTTCTAACTCCTGTTTGCCTCCTGTGGCTTCGCAATAATGTTTACTTTGTACAAGATGGAGGTTTTTGTACATGCATGATGTGGCCAATAGCATTTGTCAAAGTTGAAAGAATTCTTTAACTCTTGTGTTTTACAGTCAGGATGATTTAGCTACATGGAGTCATGAAAGAGCAACAGAGATTTGTCAGTGTATCTGTTCAAAGTTATTACAAGATCCATTGACAGGTTTTCATTCCTTTTTCATACATGTTACTCTTGGAAACTTCATTTGACGTACAGAGAATAGATTTTACTATCAGCTGCTTCTACTGAAACCATCACCCATCCATTGTATTTTCCAGGCTTTAGTACCAGAGCACCAGAGGAATGAGCCTGCACACCACAGAGATTGTGGATGATGGCTGAAAGCAGATTTTGCAGTAGGTCTTTCCCATTTCTTCAGGTACAAAAGGTTTCTGAGCAGTTCTTTGTTCTTTACAACTCAGCTCCAAGAGCAATGTGAATCACAGAATCACAGAATCACAAGGTTGGAAAAGACCTTTTAGATCATCAAGTCCAACCATTCACATCCTAAACTAAACCATATCCCTAAGTACTTCATCTACCCTTTTTTTGAACACATCCAGGGAAGGTGACTCAACCCCCTCCCTGGGCAGCCTGTTCCAGGCCCTGACAACTCTTTCAGTGAAATTTTTTTTTCCTAACATCCAATCTAAACCTGCCCTGGTGCAGCTTCATGCCATTTCCCCTTATCCTATCACCTGTCACCTGGCTGAAGAGACCATCACCTACCTCTCTATAACCTCCCTTCAGGTAGCTGTAGGTGGTGATAAGGTCTCCCCTCAGCCTCCTCTTCTCCAGGCTAAACAGCCCCAGCTCCCTCAGCCTCTCCTCATAGGATTTGCCCTCCAGCCCCTTCACCAGCCTGGTTGCCCTTCTCTGGACAAAAAGTACACTTCAATTCACTGTATTGAATGCATTGCATTTTCCAAAATGTTTGAGAACTCCTCACCTAATATAATTTAAATTAGCACTGTATAAATTCATGTGGTAATTCTCAATTCTCTGAAGATACACTTTGTTCTCTTACCTATGCCCGTACCAGTGATGATGAGTTTATTCCTCTCCAAAGTCCTCACTAACATTGAAACAAAGCTTGAGGATTCTAAGAAGAAATGCCTAGATGATAAAACCAAGGCATGGCCATTTCAGAAGGGCATAAACATTAACTCCTTTTCTGTCATTTAAAGCATCCCAAAGTCCACCAGAATTATGACAGACAAGTTTCACTTTGAATTTGTGCTCTGTGCTTTCATGATTCTCCAGGCTGCAGAATGTCTAGTTTGGAGGATTATCCAGGCCTCAGCAATGAAATAAGAACTGATATCCAGAGGGACCACTTCAATATCATCTACTCACAAAATTCAGATGTCTCATCTCTGCAGATTTTTCATTCATGCATGTATTTATTATTAGTAACCAGTTTCTACCTTTGTAACAATGAACTTCACCAATGTCTGCTGCACTTTCAAAACCCTTGAATTACAGCTCCATTGCATCAAAATATATTATTTTTTCCAGTGATAAGTCAGTACAGAAAAACGACCCCTTTGTTAAATTGCTAAGGAAATCTGTCTTCATCACTGCACCCCACAATGGAGCCTGACAAGAAAAGCTATGCACTGAGACAAATTTTAACTACTTGAGGGAGAGTTAGGAGAGGAATATTTATGGGCATTCTGTATCTCACAGCTTAAAAACTGCTGCATTTGTTATTTAGGTAAAAAGGTCTGGCTTAAAGTGGTTGAAATTGCCACAAAGGAATGATATCCAGAGATACCACAGATGAGATCAGTCACAAAGCCTGGATCAGCTGGCATCATAGAACAGGCTCATCACACAGAAATATTTATCCATCTAGCTTTTGTGGAAGTGAGTTAAGACACATGCAGATATCCACGCTTACAAATGTAATTTCTGATTAGTCACAGCTCATGGGCAGGTGAGGGTGTGAGCAGAGAAAGTACAACAGGCAGAACTGGCTGCGTTGATAGAGCTTATTTTGGATGCCAAGAAATGAATCAGGGATGATGAGCTTTTGGATGCTGTTTTGCATTGTGTCTAAATCTCCCTGGAGAGTAAGGGGGTCTGTTGCAATCATGGAAAGGCTTTTGGTGCAGAAAGAGGTTCAGGTGGAAAAAAACAGTGCTGGCTCACGTTTGCCCCCTCAAGTTGAACATCCAGTTTGAGATGGCCCAAGTCTCTGCAAAGTTGACACTCATCAATTCCTGCAATCAGTGGGGAATAAATTCAGTATTGGAGAGGTAGCAGACAGCAGTGCCATTTAAAAGATGATACTTACTTTTCACTAGGTTCCTGACTCATACAGCCTGAGTCTCAGGAATCAATATCAGACTTTGATCACATGGTGCTTCTCAAATGAGGTGAGACCATTAGCAACATATGAAGTCTTTCCCACTTCATCAACATCAAAAGGTATTTTCCTGTCATGCTTAAGCTGCTATGGATCACTAAAGTTGTTTTATCACTCTAATTGCTCTGACATGATGCATAAGTTTTGTTACTTTTTGTGTTGCTTAAGTAGCATATGTCCAGCAAATAGGGTGGGCCCTTTTGGTCCTTGGCCCAGTGGGAAAAAAAATAAATCACAAGACTCCTTGCTTTGTTCTAGTTATTCAGCAACCTGCTCACCTGATGGTACCTTTAATCACAGGCAACCTTGGACACATCAGGTACTCTGTAATTACCACCTGAGCAGTCTCAGAGTGGTAGCAGAATATGCATTTTGTCAGATGAAAGGAACAAGAGGAACTTCTGGCTCCTCAACAAGAATTTGTTTCTGACACTGACAGCAAGGGAAGCATGTGGCTGCAAACAGTAGAAAAGAGCCAAGGGAGATCTGTAGCCACCCAGGCTTGTTGCAGTGTGCCCATTTACAGCAAGGAATAATCACAAGGGACATGCTGCTGATGGTCTGTTCTGTACCAAGTGAGTCATTGCTTCTTGGTGTGAAATTGTGTTGGCATCACCAAGGGGATCTCTTGTTCCTTCTTTTGGCTTTCCTATGTTTATCACATCCATCCCATCAGAATTTGCAGTTTATAAGTCATATTGAGAAGTCTTCATCCCCTTGGTCCTGGCCCCAAGGCCATCAGAAACAGTAATAGAAGTGTCCCTGGCAAATGAAGGAAACTTTGGAGGCTTTCAGTCAAAATGACTGCAGACAGGTAAACAGTGACAAACAAAACTTGTCCCTAAGGGTGTGGCACTATTTACACTCTTTTCTGAACTTGGGGACTTATCAGGGATAGGAAAGAGCTCAGTTTGTGATTCACTCCTCTGTGCCTGCGAGAACTTGACCATGATAAACCTGATCACCAGCTAAAGGGCTGCCTTTGAAATCTGTGTTCTCTCCAGAGCAGTCCCATCTGAAACAAAATCCATCACTTCTGTATTTGCAGTGCTTTTACATCTTCATCTTCCTTTCCACACAATGCACCTCAGCAACTACTTCTCTGTAATCATTCAAAGAAATCCTCCTGTTATTTATCCTACCCTCACTCTTGGAAAGGAATAAAGGGAGTTTCCTGATTCAGAGGTTACCATGTCCATCTTCAACCCTCCTCACTTTCCTCTGGCCAGTGGTGAACCTTTGTGTTAATCCAAGAGCAAGAAGGGAGTCACAGGGCTGGCAGGAGTGCTGTGTGAGTTCTAGTCCAGCTCCCCATCCAAATGTGGGATGAACTACAGCTTTGTCTTTTGCAGTAGGCATTAGCATGCCAAGTGTCCTCAGAACCTACAGTGCAGGAGATCCTTTAATCCACTTGAACAAAACCCTTTGTGTTTCTTGGACGGTCCCATCAGAGCAGTATGGTGGTCTGAGCCACTTTTAACCTGCATTGTAGTAGCATAGAAGAGCAGAAAGTAAAGGAAAAGACAAGAGGAGCAGCAGAAAGCATTCCTTCCTGGGAACTAATGCCAGTCCAGCTACTTCATTGGCTGTAATCTGACCACAGACAGAAAGTGACCCGTGTGAAACAATCCTCCACCAAAAAGACCAATGAGAGACACCTAACCTTCAGCATAGTTTAAATACTATATGAAGTATGTAAAGAAAGAGAGAAGTAACAAACTTGTTTTTCTGAGACAGCTAAAAGCTCAAAAGCATCAGAAAAGAGCCAGGAAAGTAGTGTTTCACTCTGCTAGCCTATTTGATAACTTAAGCTTCACCCTGACAGAATCATGCAGAATAATGAATTTTAAGGGAACTTGTGGCTCTAGCACATCCCCTGTGCCTAAAGGACATGATTTACTGTGCTTCAGGATTGCAACTTCCCAGTCTCTGTATGAATTTAGATTCAAAATCGCCAGTATTCCTGTATGAGAAATAAATAGTTGTGTCTTGCTGTTTTAAAACCATCTCCCTCCTCTTCTGAGAGATGACTTAAGGGTGCTCTGCCTGAGAGTGGTGGCATCTTGCTGCTCCTACTTGCATACTTTCCACTCCTATACTCCACAACATTTTCCCTCCAACTGTTTACACCCAGTGCCAAAATAAGAATGGAGAGCAAGAAGGGAAACAGCATCTGCCTAGTTCTGCTCTGCAGTTTCATTCAGGAGACAACATAAGAACAGGCTCAGGAGCTGGGCTCTGAAGTGACTGCAGAGAACAGACAGTTTCTCAGCAGAAACCAGGAAAGCAGACCAGCCAATTCTTTGGGAAGTTTGCTTGCCCCATCTTTAAGCAAGTAAAACCAGAGTCTGCAGCTTTTTTCCCTTCTAGCAAAATTTGTCCTCAGGGATAGAATGAGCAGCATGTTTTTAGTATCTGTTTCCTCCAAGAGAAAGACATGAGAAAATTCAAACAAGAAAAGAAACAAACTCCTATGCATTTTACAATCCATTGTGGTAGTTCAGCCCCAAACAGTGGCTGAGCACCTCACACCCACCCCTCCCTGAGGAGAAGCAGACAGGGTCTGTTTTATCCCGGGTTTGGGATAAGGACAGGTTACTGACAAAAGCACCATGAAAGGGAAACAATAACAGCCTGCATCAAATTACACTCACACCCGGTGATAACACGGAGTACCTCACCGACCCAACAATTACAGGGTGCCCCATGATGCAAGGGCCAACACAATGCTCTGGCCACACTCACACTGCCCAGGAGCACCCCTTCCCAAGCAGCCCCTTTTATGGGGAGTGGTGACAGGTGGTGTGGAAAGAGCCCTGTCTAACTCAGCTCACCTGGGTTGGCTCCTTGGGGAGGTTGACTCTGGCCTGGCCAAAACCAGGACACCAGCTTCCTAAATACCAGAGAAGCTTAGTATCTGATTGGGTTGTTGTGTAAGTAAGTATATGTTAGTAACAATAGCTAAGTACTTCTTACAAACCAGTATATAAGAGTTTGTGCTTGCATATGCTTGTGCAAATACTTGCCCACCCACACAACATACCAGCCTGAATATGATGGAAGATTTTTTTGTTGGGGGGGAACACCCCCAGAAACATGACAATTTATAAGTAGGTTGCTCTATCCCTGCTGCCTATGCCTTGCTGAAGGAATGTAAGACAAGGATCAGGCTTTCTCAGAGACACTGATAAAGATGAGGAGTAATCAGAAGTCCTGGGGTAAACTTAGCTGATGGATCAGAGTCTTGTGGAAAGCCTGCCTGGACAAAACTTGTCCAGCTTTCCTGTAAACACACCTGCAGAATGCAAGGCTTCGAAAGAAGACTGTGTGGACAGGGATAACTTCTCTATGTTTTGCCCCTTGTGCCACAAATCCCTTCCCCACTTACATCTGGGGAAGAAAACAGGTAGGAAAGGTTCCCTGGAAGTGATTTTTAAGAGAGAAGACTCCAGAAGCACAGAACTGGTGTAGGCAATTGCCCTGTCTCCACTCTGAAACCACTGCCTTGTGTCACAACTGGCCAAATAGGTACTTCTATATTTTACATTTTTCTTTCCCTTGCTACCATGCCATCTGTAGAGGCTTCAATAATTAATTTCTGTTTCAATAATTTACATATTTACATTTGCTGATGCCCCTTCCAACAGCAACACACATAAATTTTGGTAGATTTTTATTGTTTTAAAGGTAAGCCCCCTGAAATCTCCTTAGTTTCTGGGAGTTTGCTTTATTTAAAAAAAAAAAAAAAAAGGAGTGGTTTTTTCTTTACACCTTAGTATGTATTTAAAATTGTGGCTTCTTTTTGAACTCTTTTTGAATGGAAAAATTCAAGATTCCACAAAAGGTCCCCTAATTATACTAACTGGTTCCACAGGCAGGTGTGTGATTCGTCATGAGCAAAAATTATGCTGCCACTGGGAGTGGCAATGGCTTTATATCCCATTGCTCCAAAAGTCCTGTCATCCAGCTCAGCAGTCGACACCATCAATCCTGAGGAGAAGGTAAATATCTCCCTGACCTTTAATTCTCACCTTTGAATGACATGACTATCAAAAATCTAAAGATCAATATGTACATTAGTGATATACATATCTGCTTAGTACATAAATACTGTATGTGATGCATTTTGAGGAGGAGAGAATATTTCCAAGATGCTATATATTAAAGTGTATGGGCTGGGTGATGAAGTTGTGCTTAATTTATACTACGACTTTACTAGGTGTGTTTCTGAAGATTAAACACAACCCTTTTCTCACTTATTCTGCGTGACCCAGAACGATAATTTATGAAAGCATAATCTTTCTACACCATTCCATCTTTTAAATATTCACCTGGATAATTTAATTCTTCTTATGTAATGGGGGAAAGGTATCTTCCACCTCTGTGGGGAAAGTTATTCAGACTTGGTAAGAACAGAAGTGACTTAGAACAGTAGAAACTAAAACACTGAACTGACTTTCTAAGGGATCAGATGCCTCAAAATCACTTTACTGGGTGAAGACACTGGGAAAAATGCCTTCATAAGAAAGGAGCTATGTCCTAGGTGTAGGATGTGAAGAATCTTCCAGAAAATCCAAGATCATCTACTAGTAATGATTGTGATTGCCACTAATGTATACCTGGGAAAAGTGTTAAAGCTGCAGATAAAATAAAAAATATGACTGTAATTTTGCACTGATACATGATGTGCCTTTGTTGAAAATCTCTCTAAGTGAGCTGATCTGTTGTGCACTTTTCTGTCAACTGTCTGTTAAGCAACAAGCCTTAGAAGGACACAGTATGAGAGGCACAGCTGATTAATACACACAAAGTTTTTAGAGACACAGAGAGTAAGATGTAATCAAGGGGTAATTCAGTAATTGAGTCTTAGAGGACTCAAGGCAGGACAGATCAGGTGAGCTGATACCATGATTAGGACAAAGTTAGGGCTAAGTGACAATAGCTATTCCTTGAGTTGGAGCAACAGCTGAATGCAGAATACCGTTTTTGAAATTGAGTTTGTCCTGCCATTTAGGGTTCCTGTTTTCAGATTCACTGTGAAATCCCAGATGTGGCAAACCAGGACCCTTCCATGAAGCTGGAGAGGGACTTTTGATCAGGGAGTGTAGTGATAGGAAAAGGGATAGTGGGTTTAAACTAAAAGAGGGTAGATTTTTATTAGATATAAGGAAGAAATTCTTCCCTGTGCAGGTGGTGAGGCCCTTGCACGGGCTGCCCAGAGAAGGTATGGATGCCCCCTCCCTGGCAGTGTCCAAGGACAGGGCTTTGCGCAACCCTGGTCTACTAGAGTGTGCCCATGGTAGGGGTTTTGGAGCTGGATGGTCTTTCAGGTCCCTTCCAACCCAAACCAGCCTGTGATTCTACGATTCTGCTAAGTGCTGAACAGCTATGCTACTGCAGAGAAACTTACCATGCTCTACCAAGGCATCTTAGCAACCGTACGGGTGAGAAGCCTAAATCTTTGTTTCACTTGTTGCAGGCAATCGCAGCACCACAATGTGCTCCCTCAGTGCAGCCAATGCCAAGTTCTGTCTTGACTTTTTCAGAGAGCTGAGCAAAAGAAAAAGAAATGAAAACATCTTCTTCTCCCCGCTAAGCCTTTCAGCTGCCTTTGGGATGGTTGTCCTTGGAGCCAAGGGCAGCACCCTCAAACAGATTGAGAAGGTGGGTTTCCTTGGCTCTAAAAAGGGGATAGTCACAGGATATGACCCAAGAGGCTGATAGTACCATCTTGTATAGTTCCTAAGCATCCAAATGATGCACACAGAGGGCCTTTAAAAATACCATCTTTTATGCTATTCCTAATACCAACCTTTTCAGACTAAATGCTATTACAGTAACTGATCATTCAATTAATACATCAGTGCTAAAGAAAGTGTTTTGGAGGTATACCTTCACACTCCAGGGCTCAGGAGTGGTGTTTTCCTTTGATACTGTCTTCTGCTTTCTCTGGATACCCAAAGTCTTCCTTCTTAAGAAGAAAGATATCAAATATTTCATGAGCTCACGCTCTACAAAAACTTCTTGTTTACTTGCAGGGATCTCACCATGAAAGAGAGACAGGAATTTCCCCACTGACTCTGGCTACGTCTTGGGCTAGGCTTGCAACACTGTTTTGACTTTGAGGTACCCTCACTCATTCACCCAACATTTACATTGCAGGTATTTCATTTCAGTGAAGTTTTGAGCAGTACAAGCCAGGGAAACATATACCCTCCTGAGAAGGTAAGACATAGTTGCAGCTCTGAGATGAAGCAACAGGTTCTGGTTTGTCAGCCCTTTTCCTCACCCAACGATCCCTTAATTGGAAAGCATGGCAGGGCTGAGCAGCCTCTCTGACTAGATTGCAGACCTGCTCATTACTGTTCTTTGGTTAGTTATTCAAGGAGCCTCGTGAGATCCCATATTTCAACAGCTAAGCCTTTCCTTTGAAAGCTTTTAACCAAAACAACAGTACCAATCCAAGATATGGTAAATGCTTAACTTGCCACCTGCAACGGTTTGTCTTTGGCACCTTGGAGCTTGTTCCTCCCAGTCTCTAACCCAGCAGAATTTTTCTCAGTGTGCACACAGCCATCGCTGCAGGATACAGTGTGAGCTGGAGGTGTGGGCCTGTAGGGGAGTTATTTTGGAATTATCTGGTACAGGGGGATTTGGAGGTGGTGTCCTGGTGCCTTTATTCCAGTGCCTGTATCAACTGGGTGGAGTCAGGCCTCTGATATGGAGAGAGGCTGCAATTCACCCACAGGTCCAGCTTTGCATAGGAAAGCTCAAGCCTACCATGGAACTTCTGTTTTCCTGTTTGAAGTGTGGAGAAGCTGGAGGAGTCCATTCCCAGTTCCAGGATCTGTTGGCTGCAGTCAGTGAACCAAGACCAGGCTGCTCTCTCACCATTGCCAATAGGCTCTTTGGAGAAATTACTTACCCGTTCTTCCAGGTAAGTGGCTGTGGTGTCCATTTGCACAGCTCCTGGGAGTTAGGAGCTCATCAGAATTTGTACATCTGGTGTCTAACAGAGCTGGAGCTTGCTGCATCGTTTCTATCCTAGGAACAAAGTGCTGTGACCAGAAGAAGACTTTTTTTTTCTCCCCCAGTGTCTTCTCTGTTTCTAATAAGATGACTGTACTCACTCTTCCCCTGTTCCTTCAGAGTCTATGCAAATACATCACTCCTTGGTTCCTGCTGCCTTTTCAAACACGGCTTAGAAGAAAGTGAGATTTTTGTCAATCCACTGATTTAAGTGGAACTGACCATCTCAGAACATGCCTGTGGAACACCAACAGCCCAGGAAATGCAAGTGCATACATATAACTTCCTCAGGAAACCAGACTTCAAGTGTTTACAAGAATATTACTAGAAACAGTGCTGGTTTATCTCTTTAACCACCTTTCTATTTTCGAGTCAACATTTCATCTTTCTTTCAAAACTTTGCACTTCAGGTAAAGAGAGATTTTTTTCAGAGCTGGAAAAAGGTGAACTAGCAGCCTGGAAATGTTTTATACTCAATAAGAGTTTATAGTGTATATATCTACACAGAGTAATACACACAGGCATACACACACATATCTCATTGTGGTATTATCACTCCCAGTTATTCGCTCAAAATAAAGCAACCTTCTTTGGTGGTTGGGGGAAGGCAGGCAGCATAACAGATATATAAGCTTAAAGAAATGTAGCAGGTTTTGATTTTTTACTGTGCTGAGACATTTCTGCTGCTCAGTACAGCTTGAAAATACAGAAAAATATATTTTAAAATATGTTTTTTATAAATAATCTCCTGCTAAAAACTGAATGCTTGAAATATTTCAATTAATTTCTTAAATATATCTTTTTATACCCACTGATTTCTTGCTAACCTACTACAAAGAATTGTCTTGAGGTCATGAGATTGTCCATCTTATAAAAATCATTATGGTGCTATAATCTTCTGTTGCTTGTACTTTACAGCAATACTTGGATTCTACAAAGAAATTCTATCGAGCAGAACTGGAACCAGTCAATTTTAAATACACTGAAGAAGAAGCCAGAGAGAAGATTAACTTCTGGGTGGAAAATGAAACACAAGGTAAAGAAGAAAAGGTGCAGGCTGTTTGGTTTCCAACCGAACCAGTTATGATTATTATGTCTGAATTTCAGTTTTTTTTTTCCCTAAAGTAACAAGGTTTTAATATATTCAACACACTGCATGGTTTTGCTCAATAGAAAATGAACATAGGAAGAGGCACAAAAATATCTTGAGTTCCTGGCTTCAAAAGATGTACATAAACTTTTTGCTATCTGTCTGACATCATTATACTACTTTTCAGACTTACAGAAATAATTATTAATAGTCAAATGCGGCTGATTGCCCAAAGTAATAAGTTTTCTTAATTCATTATTTTTAAAGGTAAAATCAAAGATCTATTTGCTGCTGGATATATTGATCCCTCTACTGTACTTGTCCTGGTCAATGCTATATATTTTAAAGGAAAGTGGGCAGTAGAATTTAAGAAAGAAGACACTAAGGAAACATATTTCCAACTTAACAAGGTATAGTATGGGCAGGAACTGAAAAGAACTGCAGGATGGAAATTGGATGTCTGTCTCCTATAACAACAGATGGGAGCTTTCCTCCTCTCTGTTATCACAAGACAAAACACTGATCTTCAGCTAGAATAACAGAAAGCTCCATCTTCTCTCCAGTTTGATAGCCAAAGATGTAGCTGTTTCTACCATTTCATATCTGAAGTGGGTCTCATGCAGCTGAGATCCTGGTTGTCACCGAGCACATACAATAACTTTCTTGGGGATTTTGTAACTAAGGATGTTGTTTCAACAGTAGTCTGCTTTGGGGACTGAATTTGAGGATTCTGTTTCCTCTGCTACTACTTACTAACATAAAATTATCTCAAGAGAATGCATAGATTATTCATAAAGAAATCAGATTCACAGTTGTATCGAATGCATCAGTTTCCTCATTTGACATGACACCAAAAAAGGGGCGTAATAAGGGGGTTGTGAATAAAGTGATACGGCACCAGTAAAGACGGAAAAGTAGGTTTTATGCTTCTAAAATGGATAACTTAGTTTGAACTACAGTTAAGAGAGAAGAACACATCAATGCTACAAGTACATGAAAGCCATGACCTGTGTAAATAATGTTTCTGGACTGAACTCTAATCTCAATACTGAAAGCAATAAAAGACATGGTAGTAATTTCTGGTTTTTCTGTTTAATATGTTTCATGGGTTCTAGAATGAGAAAAGGACAGTGCAGATGATGTATCAAGAAGGTTATTTTAACATGGCCATCATAGAGGAGCTGAAAATGAAAGTGATAGAGCTCCCATACTTTGATAATGAACTGAGCATGTTAATTCTTCTTCCTGACATTGACAGTGAAGACTTTACCAGCCTAGAACAGGTAATACTTCCTTTTCTCTCTAGTAATGTATGTAAAGGGCTGTAAACAGAGCAGTTACTTTAGCATTGCTCCAGCGTGGTCAGAAGACAAGTGGGAAAAATGGAGCCTTATTATCTTTTCCTTCTGTTCATTATGGTGTTAATCATTATTTTTATCAATACTTCCTTATAGCTTGAATGCAGCCTCACGTATGAAAATATAGCAGAATGGACCAGCTCGGATAGGATGCAACAGCTGAGAGTGAAGGTGTACCTGCCTCAATTCAAGATGGAGGAAAGTTATGTTCTCAACAAAACTCTCCAGGAGATGGGAGTGATGAACGTTTTTGACTGGGGAAAAGCTGATTTGTCAGGAATCTCAAGGAAAGATGGTCTGGTTGTATCCAAGGCGATCCAGAAATCATTTTTGGAAGTCAATGAAGAGGGCACTGAAGCAGTTAGTGCCATGGGGCTTGTTGCAGTGCCTCTGTGTCTACCCGTTTCTTATGAGTTCAGAGCTGACCATCCATTCCTCTTCCTCATCAGACACAACCCAACCGACACCATTCTCTTCTTTGGAAGATATTCCTCCCCTTAAATGAGGGTTATTTTGGAAATTAGATCTTTCTCCCCACTAACATCCCCATTGGCAAGCTCTCCGGACAAAAGGTGAACAAGTTTTTGCTAGACTTTATCCTAATGTGTTAATTTGCTGTAGAAAGACTACCTGATAAAGGCCAAATTAGAGATGAAAACCTAACAAACTTTAACTATCTCTTTTCTAACATAAACTTCAGGCATGTTTTATTTTTGGGAAACCTCACTAAAATGACACCTTAAAATACACTATGTGATATTTGCAAAAGAGCTGTAGACCTCTAGATTCATCTGCATAGAAAATCCCTTTTTGAGTCTTTCCTAATGTAATCTGTCTCTAATAAACTCATTATTTTAGTGTCCTAAAGTTGAGTTATACATTCTCCCACAGGAAGGAGACAGGAGGATAGGCATCTGCATTAGGAGGATAAACTCCAGTACTCAGTCTCTTTTAGCTTTACCTACCCAACCGCTGTGTATGTCTCAAGGAAAAAGCCACTTTGTGTGGGAATAGAAAGTATTCCTGTGGCACCCATCTTTTTAAACTTTGATTTGGGAGCATGGTTCAAGCTGGAACTCTGGGATTCTGTTCTCAGAGAGCAGAGAAAACAGAAGGCTTTTCAAGTGTAATTTTGCTTGTTCTCAAGCAGAGTAGGCCCATTGCTTTCTGTGAGAAACTGTCTGTGCTAGAAAGTTTTCCAACTTTTTCACAAACAAAAACAGGGCTTCAGAATAATGTAAGGCCTTTTCTGACAAGGTCTGCTCTGGCATGACTGTGAATTAGGCACTTACTTCCCACTTAAAGCAGTGATTGGATATTCCCATGCCTAAACACCATCTCTCTCGCCTCAGATACCATGAGTTGCTTGTTCCATCTGTTTTAGTCCTCATTAGCATAAAACAGTAATTTAAAATATGTAGTGACAATATGTAAATGGTATTTGTTCCATTTATCATAATAAACCCACTGCAAACTAAATACAGAATGTAGTAGTCTGCAGAATTAAGTGGAGAGAGGAACAGTCTAATACAGCAAGTAAAAATATTAGTAGTCCTTTCAAAAATGTGACACTGAAGTTTACCTCCCATTCTTATATATTCCTCATGCTAAGTTTAGTAAGGTATTAGGATAGGTAAATCCTGAACCTAATCTAGTGCTTCCCTCTTGCATTTGATTCTACCTGGGAATTTAGAGTGCAGTTTTCAGACTTGGCTTAGCCAGCCTAACACCTTTGAGGAGGATGATGCTTCTCCCTTTGTCTCCTTCCTTCCATCTGTTTCTGGTCCCACCCTTACCCCACCACTATTACTTGCCTGACATGATGATGATGAGCAGTTCTCTGGGATGTAAATCAAGAGAAAAATCTATGGCAAAGTTAATTTGCTTGCAGCTGACCTAGTTTTCCAAACTACCTCATGGAAGTTGTAGAGTAGGTGGTGGGAAGGCATAGTGAGAGTTTACAGAGAAGACGGCAGCCTGCCCACTTTGGCAGCAGGCAATGTCCAAAATCCACAGATACATGAAACATACTGTTGTAGTTTTGTGTGGCTGGGTTCTGGTGGAGGAACGGGGGCTGCAGGGGTGGCTTCTGCAAGAAGCAACCTGACAGAGCAAACACCAACTCACTCAAGGCCGGAGTCGTTGCTGACCAAGGCTGAGGCCACCAGCGATGGTCACACTCACTGATGGGACATGAGGAGTGACAGAGCGGCTTTGGTGGGCATCTGGCCTCCAGCCAGGGTCAAACCACCATGCATACTTGCTTTTGAATGAAAAATATTCCACCTCTTTGATGACTCACTCTCCTTTTCCTGTTGCTGCTGGTGGGAAGAAGATAAACACTGGGAGCATACTTGTGTCGTTTCAGAACCGCAGATACAAAGGACTTTTCCAAATGCTGAGATATGCAGGAGAGATTACAGGAAATTGCATTACTCAACACAAATTCAATTGCTAAATAGAACAGACTCCTGGTAATCTGTGGAGCTGTCTCACATGGCTGCAATTTCAGTATGAAATACAGCCTGAAATGGTAAAATTACCAGTAGAAGCACAGCTTTCATACAATTACCCAGAGATAAAAGAATACCAAAAACAGGCTGTAGGGGTTTTCTGATGAATGGGGTATGCAAAGAGTAGCCATGTGTGTTTAGCAATGACTGTCATTGGTATTTTGTGTATATCTGGTTTCTCTCAAACATAAATTTTAGTTGACATGGTGGTATTGGACAGATGGTTGGACTGGATGATCTTTGTGGTCCAACATTAAAGATTGTATGATTCTATAATAAATGACTTATGCTTTTTTTTAAAAAAATGAGTGAAATGAACAGTGTTAGAGTGTATTAGCTTGCATAGTCAGACATATATTTTCAGATGAAATGTAAAAGAAAAACAGTGAATGGTACATATGATAAAGCAAAGTGCTGTAAAATATCCCGAAGAGCACAAGTTTACAAGAGGAAAAGGAATTCTGTGTGTGAGCAAAGGAGAAGGTGTGGCTGGAACAAGGATTGTCACTCAGCTTACTACAGCAGAAGTAGTAATTTATGATCTTTGCATTATTTAATTTTAAACTTGCTCCAGGGATTGCTAGATAATTGTCAATCTGGGAACAAAATATAGTATAAATAAAAATATATCTATTTTCTCTATGCAGTCTTTTTTTCCTAATCAACATCTTATTTTATAAAACATATTAGAAAAAACATGAAAACAACCAGGAGCTGGAAAGTAGCCTTCTGCTGCTAGTGCAGTGGTAGCAGTTCCTAGTGTGGAGGGGAATGCTCCTGCAAAATGAGAGATATTTACTAAAAAATAACCCCTCTAGTCCAGCAGCAAGTGCTTGTCCTGTGGGGAACTGTAGACTGTAAATGTGCAATGCCAAGCAATAGACTTTGCAGTACAAAACCAGAGACTCTGAACAGTGCCTGGAACAGACATGATGCTGAAGGGGGTGACACTACCTCTTCCCAGGGACACACTTGATGCCAAGTGTTGCTGCACAGCCTGTTAAACCACTCCAGAATCCCTCACAGCCTGCAAATAGGTACGCTGCCAAAAAAGCAAAGCAAAAAACCCTCAAATACTATTTGCGTGAGCATCTATGGATAGATAATGCCCATTTGTCCCACACTGGACAGGTCTGTGTCTTTCCAGGATCTGAATACTGAGTAATTCTCAATTTGCATATTCACCTTTCCACTGGAATCTGATCTCTCTGATGCTTGCTGTACTTATCAGTTGTCTTTGATACTCTGCTTTCCTTTGAAGTATCTATGTATAACATCATTGTTATTGTGTCTTCAAAAGACTTGTGATGGATGGGCATGAAGAGCAGAGGAAGAATTCTCTGCCCTTCTGTCACTGAAAAAGCCAAAGAGAGCAATTTTGAGTAATACAGGTTTTCCCATATGAAGACTGATGTTTATTTCCTTCAAATTAATTGGTAGAAGGTTTTATACCAGGAAGTCCTAGTTCCTTATGACCCCAGTAAAACAGGCACCCAGGCTCTGTAAGGTACCATTCCACACGTCATTTATTTGAGCTAATACTATAAAGAAAAGGAAGAAAGGTCCCTTCCAAGGCCACACAGGTGAGCTACTCAGTGGCTGTGTGCACCAGGCAAAGAGCAGCACCGCTTGCCAGACAGCACCACCAGCATGATGCTGTTGCACAACATGAGCATGATCCGGCTACCTGAGGAGTGGCAACTGGACAAGCCTCTTCCTTTCTTCTGGCAAGTGTGTGTAGCAAAAGAAAAAAAAAAAAAAAAAGTCGTCACTATTTTACTGCTGCTTTATTGTAACAAATTGAGTTATTGCTAGAGCCAACCAGCAATCAAGGGCCATAGAGGACCGGCTTGGCCTCCTTGGTTTGCTGTGCTGACACAATACACATTGACATACCAGCTACTATGAGCTCTGAAGGGAAAGGACATGTTAGACATTAACTTTACCACCAGCCTGGCACAATGACTCTCTGAGAGGTTTAGTAAGAGGTGCTGGTTGTCTTAAAAGTGCTAGCACTGATACAGTCTGCCTCAGATTATGCATGCACCACACAGAACTGATCATCTCCAGCACAGCAAATACCATGACAGAATATAAAGCACCAGAAATCCTGCAAGCAGGACATCTTTGCCCACATCTCAGGACATATAAGGTCATTGAGAGATGCTGGTATAGCTTCTGCTAAGCTTTCTGCCGATGGACAGGCCGTCCAAAGCATAAGCAAACATTAGTCCCAAACAGACCCCATTAGTTGCTGAGCAACCATAAGAAATCAATTTTGAAACTCTGAACAGCAGAATGCTGGAAAGAGCTGCTTTTCCTGCTGCTTAATATCTCCTTGATTATGCCAACAGGAGCAAACACAGCGAACTGGTTTAGGCACAAAGGACAGCAGAGTCCTTGCTGACCTCTTTCTTGGGACAAACATGGATCTGGAGTAGCTTTTAACTTTATAGTACTACACTCCTGGCTTTTGAATTTCAGAAGAAGCATCTGATTTCCCCAGGTCCAATGCCCTAAATAGGCCAAGTTGCCAAAGAGCACTTGGCAGCTGATGATTGCGTATGATAGCCCATTCTGATCCAAATTTTCAGTTGCTCACAGGCTGCTTCTGCAACCACTTTTGCACTAACATCCGGTGTAGAAAAACATGCAAAACAAACCCAAGGGTGTGTAGTGACAGACTACTCTCTGGAGAAGTTCTACTGTCCCATCCACAACTACTCACAGAAGCAAACTTCCTCTCTTCCATGAGCTCGTTTGCTCTGCGTGTATTAAACTATTTTGCCTGCCTTGACAAAGTAGTTTTTTTATATTAGGGCAGCTAGAATAATTCAGAAATAGAGCACTTATCAGATGCTCAACCAGCTTACCTGTGTGAACTGTTGTGGTGATTGTGCTGCTGCAGAGGTATGACAAGTAGAGTGCATAAAGAAGGCAAATATATTGGCAGGGAGAACATACCAGAAACACCTATGTGCCTTCTTCTAGAGAAGCTGGTGCCACAAAATGCTTGTTGGTAAAGTATTGAAAGAGCTGGCCCTCTGTGTCCTTGAAGTACAGGCTCCACAGATGTCCGCAGAGGACAGAGACCTTGAACCAGAGGATACAGAGTAGCGTGGGTGCCTAAGAAACCTCTTCACAGAAGCCTCAAAGCCATATTTGGGCAAATTATGACCTGTATCTGGAACTCTAATGTGAATATATGAAAATGGGAAAATAAGAGAAGGCACACTACAGGTCTTTCCATACAAATGCTGTGCCCTCAGGCAGTAACAGTTTGATAGGATAAAGTAAAAGCTACAGCAGCCCAGCTGACAGAGTAAGGACCACTGAACAAGGTGAGAGGAGAGCTGCTTACTGTCTAGATTTTTTCCCATCCCTATTACTGCTATAACATCCTTGGATGAAAAGCTCATTCTGAGTTGGGAAACTGAAAGACACCCCAATTATCAGGCTTTGCACATACATGCCTTTATTTCAGCAAAACTAAATACACTGTTGAGGTAACAATGTTTTTCACTCTTTTTTCACAGAGGGTGCACCTACTGCTGTATGCTCTGTGACTTAACATCAACAAATCTGGGACTTCTATTATCCACCACTATGGCCTTTACAGATGCCAGGTTTGTTTCTTTACTGCTCATCAAGTCTATTATTCACTAAAGAGTAATAGCTTTTTACAATTGAATTATATTTGATATTGTGCATTATGATTGTCTAACAGACCATGAATGTTCCTGCAGACAGATTCTGTAGTTTATTCACCTGCCATAGTAAAAAGGTAGGTATGGAAGATCTATGAGAATGGCCTGTGCATGTACCATGAGCCTTGTTGTCATGACCTGAGGAGAATGAAAATTAAAGGTGACCCTCAGCCACTCTTTAAATCCTACTGGCTGGTTAAAATCCTTTTATGAATATCTGAATATGCTGGGGTCTGGCTTACAGCCTAGCAAATATGTAATTCCTGACTGTTCCTCAAATCTCTTCCTCTGCCATGCCCACCCTCAGACCTCTAATTCACCTCAGCACTACTGCTCTGAATGCGTTCAACAAAATGAAGTTTTAGCAAAACATGCTTTCTCTTCAGAGCCCTTCTCCCCTCCTTCACATGTGCTATAGACCCTATAGTTTGACCCCAGGTGAAAAACTCTGGTCTCACCTAGGTACAGAAATAGATGTGGCCATGCTTTTAACAAGTACAAGCTATAAACCACACCAGTCCTCCAGGACTCCAGGAACATACTTCTGCATTTTGAGAAACCAATGCACTTTTCAGTACTACTTTGGCCTTGAAACATAAACAGAAAGTTGTGGGTTTATTCCTACATGGAAAAAAAACCCATTTCAACACACTCTGACTAGAATGACCATCCTGCAGCTGGCTCTGCTTGGAATTACATTAATTTGGCAGCATCAAAAGGTCACTGTCTGTGAGGAACTTCCCTCTGTTACACTGCACAGATGTCGTAGGGAGTTGGGTATGTACCAGACCTTCAGCAGTTAGCCCACTATCCACTTTCCCCTTCATCCTCGGAGGGACTACTGCATTATGGTGCTTGCTGTATTTACAGTGCCTGGCTGGGGAGAAGAAGGGAAACACCAAGGCTTTCAGAGACTGATGCACTTTTTTGCACTCCCTGGTAACACAAGACTTGTTCCTCAGCTTCGTCCGTGGATGCTTGCTAATGATAGCCTGCGGTGGGAACTGTTCTGCTCACTCCCAAATCACTGCACCTTATATCAAGGTCTTTTTTTTTCCTGTAATACTTTGGGATCTTTAGCTTCACTGTGAGAAACACCTGATCTGACGTTACAGCTAGGTTTATTAAAAATGCATTATGTTTTGCTGGATACATTTGTAACACTGTTTTTTCCTCAGTGTCTTCCAGTTGTTTTTCATTTGGCTCTAGTTACCTAATATGGCCCAGTCACACTCATGTGCAAATTCAAAAGAACTGCATGAAATGTAGTTTTAGGTTTGAGTTACAATTGCTACAGCTTGGACTTTCAAGGTACAGCAAAAGCCTAAATAATACATTTTTTAAAGGAAGAATTACTTCAATAAATAAAGGTTGACCTGGGCAGATAGAGTACCAACCTAACATTGGTCTACTCAGTGCTTCAAAGTGCAATGAATCAAAAGGTCATGACAAAAGGTAAAGACTCAAAAGATTGCTCCTTGGAGGCTAACAGTGGGAGTGTCTCAAATCGTATGATATATATCACCAAGAGCTCAGAGAATCTGTTTAGGTTCAGCTGGCAAACTGGGTTATTACGTGCCTCTTTGAAGTTTGTGGGGTAAGTATTTCTCCAAGTAAAATATAATTTCTAATCTGTATTATCTACTATGGGGAAAAAAAAAAGAGTGATATTATGTTTAAGAACTGTAAGGTAAGTATAAGACAGATATGTAAGAAGACAGCATATGCAGTAATTTACCTTGCCTTATCAGTATATCTTATGCTGTTTGACTGTCAAATACTTTTAGGTGCTCAAAATCTGAGTGCTTGTACACCATAGCTTTGTGTAGAAGTAACTCTTCCATTGAAAATCTGGTGTCACATTAAAACTGTTAATTTATGATTTTAACAATTATTTTGGGGGATAAAGGCACTTGTCTTTCCTCAATCTCACTCTGGTGAGCACCAGTGAGGTACAGTGCGATGATTCACAGAGTCTGTGCTTCCAGAATCATAAGTGCCAGATGCCTCTCTGGTCACATAATCAACCACATCTGCTCCAAACTATGGATATGCTGCTGTTCCTCCAACTTTAACTCTTTTAGAGATACAAGAACAGTATGCAACATTCTTGGTCTCAGATTCGAAAGAGAGAATGACTGTAGGTTTCAATGAATATCCTTAACATGGCACATTCATTTGCACATACAGGACTTATACCCGACTGATTGGGTGCAGCTCTATATTGTTTCAAGCTGTGCTACCAAATCCTACATTTATGATATATATGCTTGTGCTTTATTCTCAAAAAACCCGAAACAAAGCAAAAAAACCCCAACAACAACATCAACAGTGACCTAAATATCTGAAATTTGACTACATGAAAGAAAACTCCTAAATTCATAGCTCAGCATCTAAGCAACTGGCTGGATTTACAGAGCAACTTACTCTCATTATTCCTAGAAACTACAGGAAAGCAACCCCCAAGTTTGTGGCTGGTTGTACTAAACAACAGTAAGAAGTACACTAAGAGTATAGTGAGTTGACTATATTTGATTTAAAGATCCAGAGCACGGTCCAGAGCAGCCACAGACGAAACAAAATACGAAGTTTGCATTGTCACAAACATCATTGAGAGTCCTCTGGATGGCTATAGGGAAACTCATCCATTCAGTATTTTATTTATCATATGGAAGGATGGATGTAATTATCTATTTCCTAAAAGGCAATTTTAGCTCACCAAAAGGCAATACCAGCTCATCATCTTGATGGTTCTAGTCTGGTTTCTGTCCAGAGGCTCTGTTTAGGTGTTCGTTTCTTCTTTTTAATGTCTTGATGATGAACAAGTCTCTTGCTGAAAGAAAACAAACAGGAATTCAGAGATAAACAGGTCAGGAGTTACAATATTTCTAATGATCACAGAATTTGTAGGCTTCACATCATTAATTGGTTCCGTATCACAAAGACAGCAACAAACTAGCAGTTTCTGGGCTACTGACAGGACTGTTTGAAACAAGTGCTACATATCACCACTATGAAATTGCATTTCTGTTTGCAGACCACATAGATTTCATAATGGGCTCCATCAGTGCAGCAAATGCAGAATTTTCTTTTGATATATTCAAAGAGCTGAAAGTTCACCATGCCAACGACAACATCTTCTATTCCCCGCTGAGCATCATTGCAGCCTTGGCCATGGTTTATCTGGGAGCAAGAGGTAACACTGAGTATCAGATGGAGAAGGTAAGTTACATGAATGGATACAAACTCCTTTTGATTCTGTTCAACACAGGAACAGATTATCCATTTACATCTTAGGGTACTTTCTCTGGTTGAGGGGAGAAAGTCACAGTCATGTTTAGCACCGGATTCAAACCTGCCTATAAAAGCATGGAATTCCAAACCGTGGGGTTTGGATCTGGTGATGAGGTTTCACTTACCATCTGTTTTCCCCATGAAGGGCAAGAACAGCCTTTGGTTTCCATAAAGAAAGAGCAGCCTTGCTTCAGCTTGTATTATCTCACAAACCTGATACCTTCCAGGTGGAAAGGTTGACTTGTAATATACAAAAGATGAAACATTCACAAAAGAGGAGTCGCAGTTGTAAATACAATACTGCAAGGTTGTAGATGGTTTACAGACTAGTACCATTAACTGGGAAAGAAGGGATCTAAGCTGAGGATCATAATCATAAACTTTCAGTGTGGCACATGCAGTTAAAAAACTGATTTAAAGCTCACATGAAATTTCTTGGTTTATCTATGTGCTAATTAGACCTGTTTAGTCCAGACCTATAGTTTCAACAGAAACATCAGTTACTCTCAGTGGACTTCATGTAATTAATTTCTTCTATTGCTACTGTCAATTGCAGGTTCTTCACTTTGACAAAATTGCAGGGCTTGGAGGAAGTATTCAGACCAAGGTACAGAAATCTAAGGTACATTTATTTCTCTTTTATGTTTTTCACCTGAGAACAGACTTGTTCTGACTGTGCTTCAAGTGGGTTCAACACTTTCCCAAACCTTTGCTAATGCTCTTAATTTAAGAGATATAAGTTTTAAAAAAGCAGAAAAAGAAGACAGGCTGCACATGTTGCACCAGAACAAATGACAGGACAGGATAGGATGCTTTGGGCACCAGGCTGCCTTCTTGTGTAGATGAGAAGCTTCATGATGCAAGTGCAGCTGGGGGACAGCACTTGAGCTCAGCATCTGAAACCAGGGTACAGCAGGCAGACTCGCAGCTGAGAGACTCCAAAGTGGGGCAGGAAGATGATTTGCCAGAAAAGAGTTCAGAAGCCTCTAAGGTTGGAAATTAACTGCACTATTCCAAAAACTATAGGGACTTTCCCAGTTCCCACTGCTACCCCAGGAGCACCATGAGGGCTCCAGTACCTGCCACCTGTGTGCTTTCCTCCATGTTAACCTGCTGCCTCTGTAAAGACAACACAAGCCATACTCCTTGGCCTGTCCCCATCCACTTGGGACCCATAAGCACAAGGTGGGACTTGCAAAGAACAAGAAAATCTTTTTCTCTTCTTTTTTCTTCTTTTTTTTAATGAAGAAAAATAAAGGTTATATCAGCTAGAGAATTTAGTGGCTGATCAAGTGTTTAGAAATAGCAGCTTAACACAATTCTCCCTTTCATAAAATAAGGATGCTTTTTTTTTTTACATGTTGTTAGGCTGTGTCACCAGGAACACTATTCTTGGGGCATTAGAGAGTTGATCCATTTTTTCACTCTATTATGAAACACTTCCTGACTCCTCTGTCCTCTAGCACTCTCCTCCCGTCTGCAGCTTTGGCAGAAAGCTGTCATGAAAGTTCAAACAGAAGCTGGAGATTAGAGGCTCTATAACTATGACAACTTGCCAATTGCAGTTATTGTCACTTGAAGTTTTCTTTTTGTCACCTCACTCCTGATCTGTCCGATTTTGGATTCCTCACTGAGGTTTTCTGTTTGTTATCACCTAAAATGAGTGTCCTCATATGCTATGAGCTAATTGCACATCGTTAGTAGCAACTAACTACATTGAACTTCCCTCCCAGGGAGCCTTTAGAATTTAAATATGTGTGTAATACCTAATAATGTAATATGTGTAATGTAATGTGCAAATGTCCAAACACCCTGTGTTTTCCCATGTTATTTGTACTATTTTACTTCCTAGTAAAGTAAGCTAACAGGTATGACTTTTTATCTTCTTATCAACAACTCAGTGTGGCAAGTCTGTGAATATCCACATACTGTTTAAAGAACTTCTCTCTGACATCACTGCACCAAAAGCCAATTACTCACTCCACATTGCCAACAGACTATATGCTGAAAAGACAAGTCAAATCCTACCGGTGAGTTGTACATCAGACTAATATCTTTCTAAACCCTATATAAACCTGTAATCCAGGAGGACTGGCTGGAGTAGGTGATCTGTCAATTGAATGGAGTCCACTGGTGTGGGCTTCCACCAATTTTCCCTTTGCCACAGCCCTGACAATAGCCTGAATGGAAAGCAATTCCAGGCAAAAAGATGGCCCTTTTAAACAATGAACGGAATAATAAACAAAAATATTTTGTAATGTAATACTGAATTGCTCTCCCAAAGTGTTTATTTTGGTAGGTGGTTTGTTAGGATTTTTTAGGAAATGATTTGACTTCAACACATTTCTTCTCTTGAAAATCATACCTTAAAAACAACTTTTGAAAGTGTCAAGATCTTTCAATTAACATTTTCAAAACAAAATATGTATATATTCTAAATTAAAGTTCTTATCTTGAAAAATAGGGGAAAATGCCTTTCTTTCCCCTTAAAAAAAACAAAAAAAGAGGGTGGACATGATGATAATAAAACACTCTGAAATGAACCCAAAGCAGGGGTTTTGGATCAGGTTTTCTTGAAAAAGATATTTTTGTATATGTATATGTATGTGTATAATTATATAATTATATGTTTCAAATATATACTCTTAACTGGTTGTCCTGGTTCTGGCCAGGCCAGAATCAGCCTCCCCAAGCAGCCAGCCCAGGTGAGCTGAGTCAGCCCAGGTGAGCTGAGCCAACCCAGGGTGTTTCCATACCATCTGACATCACTTCCCCATAAAAGTGGCTGCTCCAGGCCAGTCTGAGTATGGCTAGGGTGTTGGTTTGGTCCTTGTATTGGTGCAGTGCTCAGTATTTCCATCAGTTGGTAAGGCACTCCATGTTACCACTGGGTGTGAGTGCAGTTTGCTGTGGGCTGATATTGTTCCTCTTTTATGCTGTTTTTTTGTCAGTAACCTGTCCTTATCCCAACCTGGGGATAAAACAGACCCTGCCTGCTTCTCCTCAGGGAGTGACCCATGTGAGGTGCTCAGCCACTGTTTGGGGCTGAACCACCACACTGGTCAAGTCATAAAAACGTCAGATCTGAAAATGTCATGGATCTGAGCAACTTTTTCTGCCCAGTTTTAGCAGATTATTCCGGAAATTAAGTACCTATAAACAAAAAATTTGACCATATTTTATTTCATTTTCATACTGTTTTTAAAAAATTACTACTTGGGTGGCTACAATTGCTGTCTTTACAGGTCTACTTAAAGTGTGTGAAGAAACTGTACAGAGTAGGTCTCGAAATGGTCAACTTCAAAACAGCATCAGATCAAGCCAGACAGCAAATTAATTCCTGGGTGGAGAATCAGACAAATGGTAAGGTCAGACAAGACTTCAAAGCATACTCCCCTCTCACAACAGTATTAGAACAACTTCTGGAAAGATTAAACATTAAAGGAGAAATCTCCTCTTCCTGTCCTCATTAGTGAGTATTTCCTATGGAAAAGGATGACTTTCCTGCACCTCTGTGGCAGTAACAATATGTTTTGAGCATACCTGGCAAGGGTGTGGGTGCCATGATATGCACACATTATGTGAGTGTTTTGTGTCCAGAATGCTTAACTCATGCAAGACTAGTCCCAGCTTCTCTGGAATATTGGCATAATTTTAGAGGTGGGCTTCCAAGGGAGAAGTAATGTGGGTGTTAGGCTGATGATGGGGAAGAAATGATCCACGAACTCGTGTACAGTCCTTGCACTGAGGTGGGAGGAAAAACAAATGTGAAATGTGAGAAAGGAGCATATTGAGAAACAGATCTGTATTGCTGCTCCTCTCTCCTGTTCCTTTCCCATATAAATTTTTTTCCAAGCAGTAGTTAGAAATATTCCCAGAGATGTGTGCTACTCTTGAACCTTCTTGCAAAACTGTCTGGCCAGGTGTCAATCATTCTGTATTAAATCATCCTCATGAACTTGACTCCTACATGCAGACCTTGGAAGAAGAGGGAGTTGAGTCAGGCAATAGCATGTTGATTGACCTCTAAAATGTGCGATTACTATTAAACTTGCCACTCTCTCCCCTTATTATTCCTTAAAGGACAGATCCAAGGTATCCTTCAACCTGGCTCTGTTGATCTCAACACTGTGCTGGTCCTTGTGAATGCCATTTACTTCAAAGGGATGTGGAAGACTGCATTTAAAGAAGAACACACTCGGGAATTTCCCTTCCGTGTGACAAAGGTACAGCTTCTGGAACTCAGGCTGTTGGCTGGCAGCCAGAAGTCTGGGTGCAAAACACAAAACCTGCTCTGGTCACAGGTTGGGTGGTTTAGCTGGGTCCTTCACTGGGTCAATGCCTGTTTGCAAGAGCTGTGTCTGACCGGAGCACACCAGCAGGCAAGAGGGTTACACGGAGACACAGCTCTTTCTCAAGGGCAACAAGCTTGAAGATCAAGTCCTGTCCCTTTCCAGGGGCTTCTAGACTTGCCTGCTTGAAGGAAAAATGGCTCCCTGGTCACATTGTCTCATGTCTCTGTTTCTGCAGGAAGAAAGCAGACCCGTGCAAATGATGTGCCAGAACAGTACCTTCAAAGTGGCAGCGGTGGCTGCAGAGAAACTGAAGGTCCTGGAGCTGCCCTACGCCAGTGGAGAGCTGAGCATGTTGCTCCTGTTGCCTGATGAGCTCTCTGGCCTGGAGCAGGTATGGCCCTGTCAGGGGAAGCGGAGGAGTTAGCGCTTCAGTGGGATTTGGCTGCTGTCATACCTTTTGCTGTCCATTTACATGCCAGCTGCCCACACCACAAAATGAAGGTAAGGGAGCGTAGTGCTACTGTAGCCCTGCAGAAGAGGATGTATGAATAGGAAGTTTTTCATTGAGAGGTAATTTCAGCTGCTAAAACTATTAGGCATTCTTTGCAGGAATCACTAATGTATTTTTTTAACAAAATTCTCATTACATATCATAAATGTGCTGGTTTCAAAATATTCTCTGATTATGTCATAAAGGAATGAGAAACAAAGGGTTTTATTTTCTTGGTTTTGAAATAGTGAAACCCATCAAGCTAAACTAACTGTTTAATAACAGTTAAGACTTCAGAGAGTCTTAAATAGAGATGGAAAGGAAATCACAGAATCTCAAGGTTGGAAAAGACCTTTGAAGATCATCAAGTCCAACCATTCTCATCCTAAACTAAATCATATCTCTAAGCATGCAAAGGAAATGCATGGAAGATACTTGGAAATTACACATGAAACAAAGAAAACTCCAAGACTAGGGTCAAATGGTATGAATATCAACAGCAGAAAGAATCCATAAACATACAAGGACAGATGATGGAATGGCATAGAAAGTAACAGAAAACATTAAAACTTCAAGTCAGGTTGAGTCAGTTTTTGCAAGATGTATGAAATCTAGTAAAAAAAAAAAATGTTTTTGTCGTTTAAAGCAAAAAAGTATGAACAGTGTCCAGTGAGGCAAGAATAAAAATATTATCTACTGAGTCAGCAAAATTAGATGAGTCTTTTGTCTTGGATGAAAATGAAGCTAAAGAACTAAACCAATGAAGGATGCTAATGGCAAATGGGAGAAACAAAACTCAAAACTCGAATTTGCTTCAATCAGATGGATGGGATTATCTTTGTACAGGACTTCTGAAAGAAATACCAAAATAATCAGAATTCCAATGTCAATCATTTAAAACAAAGTTATCAAGATGATATCAAATTACTCAAGAAAGGGAAAAGTGATGCAACCTGCATTATATAATCCATTATTTAATTTTCAGCAATTTTTAAAATTATCATTGAGAGTTATTAAAAATGTAGAAGAGTTTCCATTTCTTGGGAACTCTCAACTGTCAGTTAATTTTCCTGGCCTTTTTATGCTATCTCTTTCACAAGCTCACTAATTTACTGTCTTGCGAAACAGTTGAGTTGTGCCTCATGAGACAATATTAGCTGGAAAGAAGGGGATGTGTCATAAGGAACTGCTTAATGATGGTGACACAGGCAGTACTGGAGAGGCACATAATAAACTGCAAGAAAAATGGTGATAGGGTGCACTTCAGGAACCATTCTGGTTCAGTGTTTTTATTATAGTCCTTATTAAAATAAATGGTAGGAAGAAGTTGTATTTGCATCCAAGACATTTTATTTCCTCCGTCTCTTTGCAGCTTGAGAACAAAATCAGCTTTGAAAAACTCTTGGAGTGGACAAGTCCTAATGTGATGGAAAAGAAGAGAGTGAAAGTGTACCTCCCCCGCATGAAGATAGAGGGAAAATACAACCTCACCTCTGTCTTAACAGCCTTGGGTATGACTGACCTGTTCAGCCCTTCAGCCAATCTGTCTGGCATCTCTTCAGCAGAGAGCCTGAAGGTATCTGAGGCCTTCCATGAGGCATACATGGAAGTCAATGAAAAGGGCACTGAGATGGCTGGCTCAACAGGTGTGGTGGGAAGCATCAGATACTCCTCTGAGTTTGAAGAGTTTAAGGCTGACCACCCTTTCCTTTTCTTGATCAAACACAATCCCACCAACAGCATCCTCTTCTTTGGTAGATACTGTTCCCCCTAAAGAGTGGGAGAGCTGGAAATCACGCTTGCGTTCCCCTCAGAAACAGACCCCCTTTACTGTAGTATTATAGTACGATCTCTTTTCTTCAGTATTTTCTCCAGGTGAAAAGGTTAATCTAAGAAATGCTCATTTAGGGATCTTCCATAACAGACATACCTGAAAGTGAGGAAACACCAGCAAGCATGCTTCCTCCTTTCCCTACTCATTGGGTTCAGGATTGTTTGATATGAACAAATGACTGAGCCAACAGCCCTGCCAGGAAGGGGAAAAGTGATTTTTCACTTGAACAAGTTACAGGCATGACTCCAAATTTTTGGGAGTCCATTATATAGAAAGCCATGGGCTGTGCTCATCCCATTCCCTGGTAGCATCCTGCTGACAAATCCACGTTGCGTTCCTGAAACGCAGGCTTTGAGTTCTCCAGTCTGAAGGAGAAGCTCATGGATAGGATTCTTCTATGCAGGTTATTTACTGGTGACTATGTAAGTTTTAAACTTTTTTACTTAGTTGTTGGGAAATGGTGTGCATGTCCACTATCAACAGAGTTGTCCTTTCACCATGAGCTCCTCACCTATTTCTGTATTTCTTGCAGAGATTCTCCAAAGTCATGGAGAATCTCCTTTCTACTTCAGAGAGCACAAAGAGATCTAACATTGTGTAGATGTAGTTATACCTTCTCACAAATTGTAGATTCAATGTCTGAAGCATGGATATCAGGATGATCCAGATCTCAGTGAGAACTACCATGCAAAAGAGCTGTCAGAATTCTTGTGTACAATATTGGAAGACACTTCAAATTTGAGAACATGTTGATTTTGGTGAAAAATTCTGCAAGTGGTATTAAAGCATCTGATTTCTTCATGGGAGTTTTGTTTAAAAAAACCCCAAACAAACAACAAAACCACCACACACACACACACAAAAACCCCAAAATAACCCAGATCTTTCAAAATAATACCTGTCTCTGTTGAGCTTACTTTTTAAGTAAATTTCAGTTAGGCCCTGGAAAGTCCTTCAAAACTCATGTGCATTTTTCTTCCATGAATGCAGCTGGGTTCTTTGTTCTGATGATAGTTCAAAGCTACAACTCTTTTTTTATTAACAGTGCATGAAACTCCTAATATTCTTTTTCTGCCTATGTGTCCATTGCTATCTGAAAATATGGATATATTGGCTGAATATTATTTCTTTTTTTCATTCTAATCATACATTATTGATTTTGAGGCATAGAAATTATTGTTTTGTTAATATAATAAAAGAAAATCACAAATGCTTGTCATGAGAATGTTAATTTTCTTGACCACAAACCCTTAAAAATATCATTACATTGGTAACTTGTGAGTAAAATGGGATTTAGAATAAAATTGTATTTTTAGACTAAATAAAGCATGTAGATGTGACATTTCCTAGGAATCTGAAGCGCATAAATGCACACATATGGAGTTTGATTCCTCTCTGCATTACAGATTACCAACAAATAGCCCAATGGGATACTAATTTTTTCTAATGCTTTTTCCAATACAATTCCAATGGCTATTAAAGATGCACTGACAATTATTCTGGTAAATATTTCAAATAACTATTCCAGCAGCTCTGCCATTTTAGATGGTGAAATAATCTGAAAATCATGTAATTCAAAATGTATAAGAAAAAATAAGTAGATCAGCAACTATTAGGCAAAGCATTTCCCCCCTGGGAATCTGGAGAGGAGGAACTCCATCGTTAATACTGGCTATTTCCACATTAGCATATAGTGTGGTATTATAAAAGCAGCTATATAGGGGAAAGCAGCTGGTGCTACAGATCCACATTAACTGGATATCCGGATGACGCCAAGCTGAGTGGTGTGGTTGATACAACAGAATGAAATTAAGCCGTCCAGAGGGATCTTGACAGGGTGGAAAGGTGGGCCCGGGTGAACCTAGTGAGGTTTGACACTGCAAAGTGTAAGGTCTTGCATCTGTGCCAGAGGAATCCCAGACATATATACAGACTGAGAGAAGAGCTCCTTGAGAGTAGCCCTGCTGAGAAGGACCTGGGTGTCATCATCATAGAATCATAGAATGGTATGAGTTGGAAGGGACCCCAAGGATCATAGAGCTCCAGCCCCCCTGCCACAGGCAGGGCCACCAACCTCAGGCCTGGATCTACACAAGGTTGCCCAGGGCCCCATCCAACTTGGCCTTGAACACTTCTAGGAATGGGGCATCCACCACCTCTCTGGGCAGCCTGTTCCAGCACCTCACCACTCTCTCTGTAAAAAACTTCCCCCTAATATCTAATCTAAAACTTCCTTCCTTTAGTTTTAATCCATTCCCCCTTGTCCTGCCATTGTCTATCCTTTTAAAAAGTTGAATCCCCTCCTGCTCATAAGCTCCCTTCAGGTACTGGAAGGCTGCAATGAGGTCCCCCCGCAGCCTTCTCTTCTCTAGGCTGAACAAGCCCAGCTCCCTCAGCCTCTCTTCGTAGGGCAGGTGCTCCAGCCCTCTAATCATCTTCGTGGCCCTCCTCTGAACCCTCTCCAACAGTTCCACATCTTTCTGGTATTGTAGGCCCCAGATCTGGACACAGTACTCCAGATGGGGCCTCATGAGGGCAGAGTAGAGAGGGACAATCACCTCCCTGTCCCTGCTGGCCACCCCTCTTCTAATGGAGCCCAGGACACCATTGGCCTTGCGAGCTGCAAGAGCACACTCCTGGCTCATGTTGAGTTTCTCATCCACCACGACACCCAGGTCCTTCTCAGCAGGGCTACTCTCAAGGAGCTCTTCTCCCAGTCTGTATCTATGTCTGGGATTCTTCCAGCCCAAGTGCAACACCTGACACTTGGCAGTGTTGAACCTCATTAGGTTCACCCGGGCCCATCTCTCCAGCCTGTCAAGATCCCTCTGGATGGCTTCCTTTCCTTCTAGGGTGTCGACCACACCACTCAGCTTGGTGTCATCTGCAAACTTGCTGAGGGTGCACTCAATTCCATCATCGATGTCATTGATAAAGATGTTACAGAGAACCGGTCCCAAGACAGACCCCTGGGGGACACCGCTTGTCACCGGCCTCCACCTGGACATAGACCCATTGACCACCACCCTTTGGCTACGGTCTGTTAACCAGTTTCTTATCCACTGGATGGTCCACCCATCAAATCCACATCTTTCCAATTTAGAGATAAGGATGTGATGGGGGACTGTGTCAAAGGCCTTGCACAAGTCCAGGTAGATGACATCGGTTGCCTTCCCTTTATCTACTGATGCTGTCACTCCATCATAGAAGGTCACCAGATTGGTAAGGCACGACCTTCCCTTGGTGAAGCCGTGCTGGCTGTCCCGGATCACATGCTCTTCCCTCATGTGCTCCAACATGTCATCCAGGAGGATCTGTTCCATGATCTTCCCAGGCACAGAGGTGAGGCTCACTGGCCTGTAATTCCCTGGGTCTTCCTTGCTCCCTTTCTTATAAATGGGAGTGATGTGACCTTTTTTCCAGTCCCCAGGGACCTCTCCTGACAGCCACGACTTTTCAAATATGATGGAGAGTGGCTCAGCAACCGCATCAGCCAGCTCCTTCAGGACCCTGGGATGCATGTCATCCGACCCCATAGACTTGTAGACATTCAGTCTCATGAGGCGGTCACGGACTTGCTCTGCTCTTACAGTGGGGGGGATTTGCTCCCCCAGTTCCCACCTGGAGTTCTAGGGATGCAAGGTTCTGGGATTTGAGAATTATGAGAATCCTGGCTGCCAGAGAAGACCGAGGCAAAGAACTCATTCAGTACCTCAGCCTTCTCCTCATCAGTTGCAGCCAATTCTCCTTTCTCATTTACCAAGGGGGGGTACGTTCTCTTTGGCCTGTCTCTTCTGGCCAATGTACCTGTAAAATCCCTTCTTGTTGTTTTTAACATCCCTCGCCAAGTTCAGTTCCATTTGCGCCTTGGCTTTCCTGATCCCGTCTCTGAAAGTCCGAACAGCATCCCTGTATTCTTTCCAGGCTACACACCCTTGCTTCCAGAGCTTGTATTTGCCTTTCTTTTCCCTCAGTTTGACCAGCAGGTCCTTGCTTAGCCATGCTGGCCTCCTGCCCCTCCCGCCCACTTTCTTATTCAGAGTGGATGAGAAACTTAACGTGAGCCAGCAGTGTGCTCTTGCAGCTCGCAAGGCCAATGGTGTCCTGGGCTCCATTAGAAGAGGGGTGGCCAGCAGGGACAGGGAGGTGATTGTCCCTCTCTACTCTGCCCTCGTGAGGCCCCATCTGGAGTACTGTGTCCAGATCTGGGGCCCCCAATACAAGAAGGATGTGGAACTGTTGGAGAGGGTTCAGAGGAGGGCCACGAAGATGATTAGAGGGCTGGAGCACCTGCCCTATGAAGAGAGGCTGAGGGAGCTGGGCTGTTCAGCCTAGAGAAGAGAAGGCTGCAGGGGGACCTCATTGCAGCCTTCCAGTACCTGAAGGGAGCTTATAAACAGGAAGGGAATCAACTTGTTAAAGGGCAGACAATGGCAGGACAGGGGGGAATGGATTAAAACTAAAGGAAGGAAGGTTTAGATTAGATATTAGGGGGAAGTTCTTTACAGAGAGAGTGGTGAGGTGCTGGCACAGTTTGCCCAGAGAGGTGGTGGATGCCCCATTCCTGGAGGTGTTCAAGGACAGATTGGATGGGGCCCTGGGCAACCTTGTGTAGATCCAGGCCTGAGGTTGGTGGCCCTGCCTGTGGCAGGGGAGTTGAAACTCTGATCCTTGGGGTCCCTTCCAACTCATACCATTCTATGATTCTATGACATCTGTGATATAAACTCAGGCATTTTTCAGTGGTAAAAATAGCAATTTTACCAAACATGTTTTAGTTTTTGTTCTTTAGAAATGAAAGCAGTGACACAAACAGTTTCAAGGAAAGGAAAATTTCAACATCTGAAATTTTATCGTAAGCATTTTATTCACTTTTTGCATCTCCTGTAGCCAGAGGCAGTTGATCCAGTCTGTTAAATTTAAAAGCCTGTGCACTTAAACAATAAGACTTGAAAAGGTTTACATTTGCAAACTAGCCTTCCTATGATTATTAAACTGGAAAGTGCTTGAAGTACAAAGATATGCCTCAGTGACCAGTGTAGTTTCCTGAATGACAAAAAAAAAAGGTCAAAATGAAAGAATGGGAAAAAAGCAAAAGAGCCATGAGGCTTACATGCAAGTACAAAGCTTCCCCTTTCCAAAAAGGGAAAACAGGAGGCAGCAAAATGTGCAAATTCAAATTACCAGACCAAACCTGCACAGTACCAAATCTGGGACCTCGCCACGGCCACCACAGATCAGGTAGGAGGCAAAATATTTAAAGGGCAGTAGAACATTCTTTCCCATGAAAGGGGTGGCAGGCCTGTCTGGTGAGATGATGGATGCATGCTGTGGCCTCTGTGATCTTCAGAACCAAGGGGGAACTTGGAAGAAGCAGCCATTCCTGCACCCTAGAGAGATGGGGTTTGTGGTTCAGCCTCTCTGTGCTCTCACCCATCAGGTAAACACACAGTGGAGAGATGCAGGTGCTCCAGGAGCACAGCTAGATCCCATGCTCTGCCTGAGCACCTCTGCACTTTCACATTCATGTTTTATTTCCCAGGCATGGCTCTGGCTGTCATGCCAATAGACAGCTGAGGATATTTCCTAAAAACAAAGTCCAAACTTTTAGCAGTATTAAAGTGCTCCAAAAGTTTTTATTGGAATAAAAGACAAAAATAAATAAACCTTGAAAACCTCCTTGTTGCTACTAGCATTTTTGTTGTACCCTTCCAAATGCTTCTGGCATTTTTGTTTCTGAAGAACTGTGACCCTGTTTCTCTGACAGACTCCAGTGCAGGACCAGACAGAAGGCTTGGCAGGTAACACATGGCGGGAAGGACAAAGTCTGAAACCTTCTGCACATCTTGTTGCAATTAACACACCTCCAGAAAACACAACTTGAGGTCCAGGGGCCTTTGAATAGGAAGGGATGTCATCCCTGGTACAACATTGAAACAGTACTCCTCTGTGGGACTTGCCAAACACTCTCATTCCAAGTGCCTCATTTGCACCACAGCACTTTCTTTGCACATTAATGTGTGGTAATCCTGCTGTCTCCATCTGAAGGACACATTTCTGTCTCACAGTCAACTTGACATCTGCCAAGACACCAATTCTTTTCTACAAAGCCAACATGATGGCATGGAGCTTTGTGCAGCAACATTTCTCCTTTCTCCTTTTATGCAGCAGGCTTTTCCTGCAGGAGAGGCAAGAAACACACTGGGAATATTATTAAGAATCTCAGTAGGCCACTAGTCAGAAGAAAGGAAGAATGTCTGTGTTGAAAAAGACATAAGTTTGTCCTATTTTGTGCAAAAGAAAAGTGCTGTTTCCCAGGACCATGTGCCGAGGTAACTGTCGTGCTGGGCAGCCTTCCAGTGAGCAATGTGAGGTAAAGTGACAGGCATAGTGACATGAGCAGTGCTGGTCACAGGCTGCCATGAGCAGGCTCCTCTGCAGGAAGGAACCTGCTAACAAAGCTCCCGTAGGGCACAGCCAGTAAACTAGTTGTGCCAATGCCAGTGGCCACCTGTCCTGTACCATGTGTATGCTGGGTGTAAGGGCTCGGTTGCCATGCTGCCTCCTTGGGACCCAGTGAGGCAGGACCCTCTGCAGCCACACCCTGATTATTTGGGCTTGAGGGATGAATAAGGGAATTTGTGTATGCTCTGTTTCCTGATAAAGAGACTGCTGTGCACACTGATCCAGACCTCGTATAGCAGCAGACCCTGGACATTGTGTGTACTACTAAAAAATTGCAGTAAGTGTAAGAGACTTGTGACCAAAGTCATCATAGAATCCTTCTGAAGATGCCTTCACTAGAGAACTCCACTCTGACAACACTGATGTACACACATCCTTGTTGCAGTGTGTGAATGATTAAGGCAACACTATTGGCAACAACATCTGTGTCTTCCAAATACCACAGTGCTGCTGCATAAAGGTGCCAGGTGGGCTATGAGCTCCTGTCTGCAGGAGCTTGACCAGAGACCTCATTTTCTTTGCACTGGGGAAAATACAGTCCCATGATACAACTGAGAGAGAAACCATCATTGATAGCTACAGCACCGAGGTCTGCAATGGCACCTAGCTAAACAATCACTGGCAGTCACTCTCAGCAAGACAACCACAAAACAATGAACATGTTCCTTCCTACTGGCAAAAGAGCAGCAGTGTGGATGAGAACAAAATTTTGAGTTCTGCATGAGTTCTTGTGATTGGATGAGAGGCTTTGGTCTGTGAGCTGACCTGGGCTTTGTATCCTTTTGGAAAGGCTCACATGTCCAAGAGTCTGTTGGTTTAGGGACAGCTCCACAATGAAATGCCTAACAGAGCAAAGGACAGCAGAGCTTTACTTGACCTCTTTCTTGGCACAAGCATTGTTGAAACAAGGACATGTGGCAGAACACATCCTTTTGTGTTACTGCTGCATTACACATCTGTGTTGGAGAGGACAATCCATTATATTTTATCCCAGGAAGTGTTTCAGCTACAGGAGGTTTGCTTAATTTCACTAGATTCCTTGAGAGATCTAAAGTCACTGAGTAGACTATGCAGTGCCTCTTACATTCTTGCTAATCCGCACTGATGGCTGATCGTGATCAAGATTTTTACTTGTGGAATGATTTTGTGGCTTCTGCAAGTTGCTTTATATTAATTATTCATTTGACCAATAAAAAATAGAAATGCCAACAAACCCAGTAACTTGGGTTGGGTATTAACATGCTTCTGGAGGAGCATACTGCCCTTTTTCTACTGCAAAACAAAAATTGTGTTTCATTAATGAATTTCTTCAACTCAGAAGTATTTTGAAAACTGTGCCTTTGCTAACAGCATTAATGCAGCAAATTGGCTGCTATGCAATAACTATACTGGCTCACTGGACATCTTTGTAGCTGGTAAGTTACAGCCTGTCTATGATGATCCAAACATGATTTAGGTAGATGGTGCACAAATGCCAAGGTGGTTTGTATACAGTAAGCTGGAGCGCACTGCTAGAGAATGAGTGTCAAGGAAAAAGATTCAAGGCATATTCAAAAATTAGAAGTGACAGGATAAAATATATTAGCTAATCCTTTGACTTCTGAGCTGTAAAGTATACAATGGACCACGGCTGTGAGGGCTAAATCTTGTTTGAACAGAAACAAAGCAGTCTTAAGCAGGAAAGGCAGAAGGGGCAGCAGCTGCAGGAACAGCCAGCAGTTTTGGGAGCACCCCAAGTTGTGTGATTAAAGGTATTCACCATGAACAGACACACTCACCCATTTGACTTGTCTTTCCACCAGCGTGGTGACTCCACCTCCCACCAAACAGGACTCACAACAGCGGGGACCAATTTACGTTTGGTCTAACGACTTTCCTCAAAAGCACCATCGCTGCGTAGCGATGCCTGCGGCAGGCTGCCCTGCCTACAAACCCTGCATGTAACGTACTGATCACATCTCAGTGCACCAGTCTGGGCTGAGCTCTTCACTGCTATCATTGCACTAGCATCTTCAGCAGAACCAGACAACTAAGGCCTGTATTAGGGAGAAAGGTATGGGCGATTCAGAGGCTTTCCACTTGCATAGACATCTAAAGGGGTTAAGGAGTCCACCTCTCCTCTCCAGAAGCATAGTTTGTTCTAGACAATTTCAGAGGCATTTTGTCTATTGACTTTGGATTTCTGTTGTAAAATCACATGGCACTTGGAGAGGTCAAAGTAGTTTCATTTATTGCCAGTTTGTTCTTTTATTTCAAAGAAATTATTTGACTGTTTTAAGCTTCCTATTGTATATTATGACTGTCCTGCAGACCATGAATGTCTCTTCAGCTGGTTTGTTCACCTGATGTTCCATGAAGTTACTTGTGGAGGATCTGTAAGAATGGTGTCTGTGTGTACAAAAGGCAGTTTTGAGCCTGGTGCTGTGACCTGTGGAGAAGGAAAAGAACAGTACCCCCTAAACCACCCTTCAAAATTTTAGCAGCAAGTTCAAATCCTTTTTGTGTCAGACTGATGTTGAAATATCCTTATGTCTGAATTTAAAAAGCAACAGAAACTTTGTCTTTCTTCTCTGGTCAACCTCTTTCCCCAGCACAGTTTTCTTCAGCTCTGTACATGTTCTTCTCTATACAGATTCTCCGAATATCACTTTTGAAATTGATTTGTATTCCCACAATATGTTCACTGATGGTTTTGTTCCACTGGTGTTCGAGACTATGACTATGTCTGAGCTCACTGAGCGAGACAGATTGCTCTAGGATGAAAAGCTGGGCTCTGTGAAATTCCATGTCTGTGGTCTTTTACAGTGCAGGCCCTAAGTGGCACTAGGAAATTACATACAGATTTTTACAGAATAATCTATTTCATTATTATTGCATTTGGCAACTAACATTTGAGGGACGTGCTCTTTCTCAAGTTCCTAGGAAGCAGAAGTGTCTGCATTCCTTGGCAAGAGCTAGGGATTCTGGTGGGAAGAAAGACTAGTGATACTGCTGTTCCAGGCAGCAATGAGAGAGAGAGAAGTTACAGTAAGTAATGTGTGGGCATACCATAGCTAGCACTCCTGTGGATGCTGAGCTTACCAATTTTTTTGAGTTCACAAAATGGTGACTCTGAGAGGGATCTGGCCTCTCAATACTCATCACAGGGGAATCATGAGGAAATTAACAAGTTCTTGAGAGACATTATGCAGGACTGAATTTGACATGTTTTTATTTTATTTTCATTAGCTGTGCCACACTATTTGTTGCCATAATCAAATCATAACTTCTGTTCAAGTTCCAATAAACAGTTTTTATCATTATTTTTGCTTCACCCACTTCAAAATGCTCCTTCCTTTTCTGCCAGGTTTCACATGCTATAATGAATTAATCTTCCGTTCTGGAAATTTTAGGGTAAAATCCTTTTGTTCAGATATTTTATTTTAACTTTTTATTTTATTTTATTTTATTTTTAAAATAATGGACTTATTCCAAGTAAAAGTGCATGTGTGACATTGAGCTCCATCCATCACTTAATTTGCTAAACACAAGAATAGGCAGCACGGGGCGTGTCACAAAATTACACAAGATATATTTCAAGGAGTTCTGCAAGTCTGCCCCAAGTACAGCTGAGAAGCTGTACTATTACCTTCACAGGTGAACCTGATAAGGTAAGCATGTCTTTCATTATGACTTAAGTTTGAATTTTTAATTTAAAGAAAAAATGATCTGTTACAAAACTTAAAAAAAGATTGGCATAACCTTATGTTTATGACCCTCAGTATGAGTTGAAGAAAGAAGCAATTAAAGGCTGCCTTCTTCAGAAACCTCATCTCGCCTTCACATGTTTATTTTTATTACATTATTTTAGTGCTACATTTTGCCATGCATAAAGTCAAAGTAGTTGTTTGTATGAACTCAAGCTTTGCTTACTATCTCTTCCACATTGAAAAGATGGTGATTTATATTTTTATTACGACAGCCTTTCTTCTTTCTTCCTCTATCCCTTTAATTTTACATTTAAAATTAAAAGACAAAAGTGAATTTGTTTAAATTCCAGAGGATGCAGCTAAAACTCGTGTGCAGGTTTTATGAAAGAGATTGCCTGAATGAAATTAAGGAATGCAGGATCTTCAGGTGACCCCAGCATATTGCAGCTCTGTGTTACTTTTAGGATCTTTGATAGTTACATTTTCTAAGGGGGAAAAAAAAGACATTTGCTTAAAGCCTAAAATATAATAGCTAGCAGAGATGGTAAATAATTGAAAAAATCTACCATATATCTCCTATAAAAGTGGTTCAATTTAGAGAAAGATGGAGCTTCCATTCTAGCGGGGGAACAGCTCGATGCTGTTCAAATTATCCCACATTAAGAGCCGACTGTCACATGAATGCATTGATTCCATCCATGCCTGGGTTTGTTCTCTAGCAGCCACGGAGGGGAAAAAAATAAAGTTTGCATTGCTTGAAGATCCCCAAGAACCTGGGGAAATCCCACCCTAACAAAGGCTCTCTTCTCGTGTCAACACGTTGGAAGTTGTAAGCGGTACTAAACACTATACTGCTGCATTAGTCTTTACAGTACCGTATTTTCTAAAATCTGTTGTCTTTCTTACTAAAAAATCCTTCCCTTCAGTGTCAGATGAAATACTAGGTGCTGAAACTGCAGGCAAAGTTTTACGAGAATGTCAAAAAGGGGTAGAAAACATTTAAATACTGAAGATGTGAAGATCTCTGCAAATTAAACACAAGGCAAAACAAGCACTGTCTTATTAAAACGTGTATTGTATGGAAAAGGTGATAATAAAAATTAATACCTACTTTTTAAAAACAGAGTGACATAATTGAGTCAACAATGAGTGGAACACACTAGTTATGGATGTTTCATAAACTGGATGAATTTGGTAGATCATTTGCAGCCTTCATTGGTCTGCCTTATTTATCCCACTTAATAAAATGAAGTTAATTTTGCTATCATTGGAGACCTCTGATAAAGTAGGTGGTATAAGAGCCTACCTTCTGCTTACACTAGGCTGAAATTAGAGTAAATCTAGCAAAACTTATGCAATAGCTTCAGACTTGCACATTGTATACTGGAATTAACTGTAGTGTGGATTATAGAGGGCTGCTCTGTTAACTGATCTTAAAGTCATATTAAAAGCTGTAGTGAAGAACCTGGTTTGGAGTCTCAAAAAAATGGAGGTTCCGGCACCGATCCAGCATTTCGATCGCTCGTGAATCCAAAAGCATGGCTGCCACTTAAACCCACGCCACCGGAATTTGTTTGCTGACAAACAAAAAGCCTGTGCATCAAGTTCAGGGGTTCAAGTGTACTGACTTCCCTTGCATTACAGTTAATGTCTTTCACTGTAAGTCAGAACCTTTCTGTTCACTTCAGACAGCACCGGTTCTGCAATGGGCTCCATCAGCACAGCGAACGCAGAATTTTGTTTTGATGTATTCAAAGAGCTGAAAGTCCACCATGCCAACGAGAACATCTTCTATTGTCCCCTGAGCATTGTTTCAACCCTGGCCATGGTCTATATGGGAGCAAGAGGTTACACTCAGTCTCAAATGGAGAAGGTAAGTTGCTTACGTGGGTGTAAAGTGACCTCTACTTGTTGTTCTCTCTAAGTAATGTCACTGAAATATATCATCCACTGACAAGGTTCTCACCTGTTTTAATGCACAAGAAATAAGGCAAAAGCACAAAATGGAGATCTGGATGGAGAGTTATTTAGAGAAAATTCTAAATAAGATATTTTTAGTATTTTCACTGTAAGAGGCAGTGAGTTTTGTCTTAGAAAAATAGATCTCAAGGACAGCAACAGAATGGATTACTAGTCAGCAATTTTAAATTTTTTTCTAAATTTTGACATCTTCCAGATAATGTGATCAGATTTTTTAAATATATATATAAAGAAGATAAATCCCAGGAAGTCAGGAAGACAGAACTTCGTTATCAGTACATAATATGTAACCCAGTTTATTTCTAGACATTCACTAGAAAAAAATATTTAAGTGAAGAGTGGTATTTACAGATTCTAAGAAGGCCGCAGAGGGCATAAACCAGTTGCAAGCTCACTTGTAAATTTTTAGTCCACCTATGTTCTCAGCACTATTTTTTTTTCCCTGAGCTAACAGCTTTACCACAAACATTGTGTGTAAATCTGAAATTCACATAATTTTTGGCCATGCTTGTAATTTGTACTACTGGTATTTTCTCTTGCAGGTTCTTCATTTTGATAATGTTACAGGAGTCGGAGACGCCAGTGACTCCCAGGTAGAGAAATAACTTGATCTCCCTTTGTGTCGCATTTTCTCCTCAGAATGAAACTAGAACAGTTCTGCCTTTCCTGGCAGCTACAGACCCTGTAAAAAACTATGGTAATGTTCTCAGACCAAGTAGATCTGTGGGGGCAGGAAAGGAGGGTGTAACTCACCTATTTGTTAAAGAGAAGGGGAAGGCAGCAGGTTGCACATCTTGCACCAGAACAAGTGATGGTGTGGGGCAGGATACTTTGGGCATCAGGGTGCCTTCCTAGGCAAGGACATCAGGTACAGCAGCTGAGAGACTGGGCAGGGAAAAATCCGGAAGCCTCAGTGACAGGTACACGAGTGCACTCTTGCAAAAAGCATATTTCAGGGGACTTACCTTGAGAAGGACAAAGTGGTTGATTCAGTGCACCGCCACCAAAACACCTGCTGTCCCAGAGGTGACTCCACTGCAGCCTGGCTCTTAAGTGACCGGGACAGTCCTTTAGGGTTTTATTTCCTAGATCAGAAGAAGCTAATGCCTTGTATCCTCTTATTTTCATGTCATCACCTCAGTGTGGCACTCCTGAATACATCCACAGTTCATTCAAGGATCTTCTCTCAGGCATCGCCTTGCCAAACGCTACATACTCTCTCAAGATGGCTGACAGGCTGTACATTGAAAAAACATTCCCCGTTCTTCCGGTGAGTTGTACTGCAGCCTGACTTCAGTGAGATCCCCATAAAGACCCTGTGGCCCTACCCCAGAAAAGCACCACCACCAGCAGCCCACCATCTATTAATGAAGCGGTGGCTGTGAGCCATGAGGAGAAGTAGTTTAGAATGAGTTTGTGCCTTCCTGTGGCTGTTAGGTGGAGGCCAGGCAAAAATATAACGGCATGAAATATGTCTGCGCTGCAACAGTCACAGGTAGTAATCAGGATTACTGCTCATTTGCTAGAAAATGGCTTCTAATGGAAAATGTAACTGTTAAGGGAAATGAAATACATTTTTATATCTTGAAAACATTAGACCGAAATTGTCAAATTTGGATTTCTTTCAAAACCAAATATCAAATCTTCCCAGTGAAAGGAAGCTTTGTTTTCGAATTCTAAGAATGTAAGGACACAGTGTTCAAAATAAAAAGTGGGTACAAAGAGAAAGGAACAAACCCTGCCCATCCTTAAAACTGTTTATTAAATGGAAAGTGTTTTGCTAGAACAAAGAAAATGTTGCAGAATTTTAACTTAGAAGGAAAAAAGTATCAGACCTAAATATGTGAAGTAGTCTTTCTTGTCCAGCTTTAAGATTCAGTTACAAGAAAGCAGCTGTGACTGATGTGTTTAACACAGGGGTAGAAGTTCACTGTTCTTTTCACCATTCTGCTTCACTTCACACTCATACTATATTTTCAAGTTCTCGTCAGTGTGACAACTGCAATCCTTCTGCTTACAGGAGTATTTAAAGTGTGCAAAGAAATTCTACAAAGCAGGACTGGAAGAAGTTGACTTCAAAACAGCCTCAGAGGAAGCAAGGCAGCTCATTAACTCCTGGGTTGAGAAAGAGACAAATGGTAAGGACTGAAAAATGGGTAGCAGATATTTTCCCATACCTACCACAATCTATACCTTGCTTTTCCACTCCTCATAATGTGTAGGAAAAGTCGGTCAAGAGAAAACAGGTTGCTTTGAGCTCTGAAAACAAAACTCTACAAAGTGGCACCTCCCAGACCCCCATGCTCTTCCTTGCAGGAATTTGAGTGCACCAGGAGGTGTATCTTACCACTCTCTGCCCTGATTCTTCCTTACAGGACAGATCCAAGATTTCCTTCAACCAGGCTTTGTTGATCTCGATAGCGCGCTGGTCCTTGTGAATGCCATTTACTTCAAAGGGATATGGAAGACTGCATTTCAAGAAGAACACACTCAGGAAGTGCCCTTCAATGTGACAGAGGTAGGTGAGCATGGACACAGCCTCTGACCAGGACAACTGTTGGCTTGCCCAGGCAGAAGTCTGGGTGCAAAACACAAAACCTGCTCTGGTCACAGGTTGGGTGATTTAGCTGGGTCTCTTGCTGGGTCAATGCCTGTTTGCAAGAGCTGTGTCTGACCGGAGCACACCAGCAGGCAAGAGGGTTACACAGCTCTTTCTCAAGGGCAACAAGCTTGAAGATCAAGTCCTGTCCCTTTCCAGGGGCTTCTAGACTGGCCTGCCTGAAGGAAAAATGGCTCCCTGGTCACATTGTCTCATGTCTCTGTTTCTGCAGGAAGAAAGCAGACCCGTGCAAATGATGTGCCAGAACAGTACCTTCAAAGTGGCAGCGGTGGCTGCAGAGAAACTGAAGGTCCTGGAGCTGCCCTACGCCAGTGGAGAGCTGAGCATGTTGCTGCTGTTGCCTGATGAGCTCTCTGGCCTGGAGCAGGTATGGCCCTGTCAGGGGAAGCGGAGGAGTTAGCGCTTCAGTGGGATTTGGCTGCTGTCATACCTTTTGCTGTCCATTTACATGCCAGCTGCCCACAGCATGGCTGTTGTGGGTGGGCCGGGGACCACAAAAGCCCCGCAGGTTCTCAGGCAGGGATTGGACTCTGAGGAGAGGCTTTGCCTAACAAAATGAAGGTAAGGGAGTGTAGTGCTACTGTAACCCTGCAGAAGAGGATGTTGCTATATGTACCCCATCTCCACTTATCATTTTAAAAGTGGTAGTAACACAACTGTTGCACACTTGTCTCCAGTGTTTTATTTCCTCCATCTCTTTGCAGCTTGAGAACAAAATCAGCTTTGAAAAACTCATGGAGTGGACAAGTCCTAATGTGATGGAAAAGAAGAGAGTGAAAGTGTACCTCCCCCGCATAAAGATTGTGGAAAAATACAACCTCACCTCTGTCTTAACAGCCTTGGGTATGACTGACCTTTTCAGTCCTTCAGCCAATCTGTCTGGCATCTCTTCGGCAGAGAGCCTGAAGGTATCTGAGGTCTTCCATGAGGCATACATGGAAGTCAATGAAGAGGGCACCGAGACAGCTGGCTCAGCGGATGTGGTGGGAGACGCCAAATACTCCTCTGAGTTTGAAGAGTTTAAGGCTGACCACCCTTTCCTTTTCTTGATCAAACACAATCCAACCAACATCATTCTCTTCTTTGGTAAATACTGCTCCCCCTAAAGAGCAGGAAATCACGCTTGCGTTCCCCTCAGAAACAGACCCCCTTTACTGTAGTATTATAGTATGATCTCATCTCTTCAATTTTTTCTCAAAGTGGAACCCCTTCAATATCTAGGGAGACAATCTTGAAGAAGTGTGTGACCTTTTAGATCTTTTGGTGCGGGTATTTCTGCTCACACAGTTTGTATTCAGTACTTATATCCATTACTGAATGAGAATTTCATGAGGTACTTTAGGAATATTTCCCATTGTCATTGAATATCTTGAGAGACAGGGACAATGTTTTGATTTTTGTGAGAAATCTTGCCACTGCTGCTGAGAATCTGTTTTCTCTGTCAAATAAACACAGATTTCAGAATGATCCTGTTCTTTTTTGTTGAACTTGCTGGGCAGCCATCCTTGAGTTGATGCCTGGAATACTTGCAACTGAAATTCTACACTTCAGCAAAGCATTCTTCTTTCAGGAATGCATGTGGGCTTCTTTGTGCTGCGTGTACTGTAAGGCTGTGTCTCTTGTTCATAGGCAGCATACATAAAGTCTACCACTTCTTCATAAACCACCATCTCCAAACACAACATCTTCCTGACTAATACAATTTCCCATCTTCATTCCAGTGAATAATCCTGTGAATGTCAATTGATGGTTCTTCTATTTATTCTAAAAAAAGCATTGCAAACTAAACATGTCATTCCCTGTTCTGGGTTACCGTACCACAAAACTTGAAACATATGATGTAGTGGGTAGTGATTATTGACAGAAGTGGTTTAGACTAGGGTTTAGATTCTATTTTCAAAACCAAAGTGTTCCCACATAGGAAGTCACTACACAGCTCAGTTATTTTTTTTAACTTTTGAGCTGAAGCAAGGTTAACCCTACAGGTCATATTATTATCTTGAGCTTATCTCCATATGGCATGTCAGATAACTATTTTTAAAAATTTGACATTGTATTTCCAGATAGTTTAAAAATATTCCCTCTAAGTGTTCTCAGTAGATATATCACAGTGATGCCTAAGAGATTTAACTTCAAAAACATGAGAAGAGGGTTTGTCTTAAAAGGTGTCTCAGCTCTCTAATACCCACAAGACTCATATGAAGAAATGTTTACAGCCTCTTTGAGTTATAGTCTTCTAGAGATTTCATTTCCCATTTCACAGTCTTTAGAGGGAATGCTCTTTAGGAATGCAGTTTATCCAATTAAAAAGATTATTAGTGTTAATTGTGGAGTTAAGCAATCTTCCTTCTGCTGGGATACATATGCAGAACTGTAAATTACAGTATTGCTACCTAAGTGCTTAAAAAAGGAGAGACACAGCAGTATTTGGAGCTGCCTGAACCATTCGCAAAGTCAGCATTAAATATGGCTTGAAATGATGATACTGACAGCGGGAAACACATTTTCATAGCAGTTAAGAAGTCTATGGGAGAGCTGCAAATACTGGTCTTCCCGAGACAGTCATAAAGGATTAACTATGGTTAAGACAAATATTCAAGCAAAAAAGTATTTCAGGAGATATGACCTTTCAAGGCTTACTGTGTACATTATGTTCTACTTCCCTTGTAGTCAAAAGCAGTCAATAGAGTTTTGCTACAACTAAAAAAAAAAAAAATTAAATATGCAGGATTTGTAAAATATTGTCCTAAGGATCAGAGTGTGTAAGGGTATTAAGCAATTAAAAAGTGTTATTAAACAGACATAAGCATATTTTGGGGGTTGGACTCGATGACCTCTTGATGTCCCTTCCAACCCCTACAATTCTGTGATTCTGTGCTGTCACACTGCAATTTCTAGGTAAAATGACAGTATGGCTATCAACATTTATAATGGAAGCATTTATTATATTACATGGAAAAAAAATCCTGACTATTCACTCGTATATGAGTATTTTAAAGCAAAGAGATGAAGAAAATCAAGGCTGAAATGGTAAGAGGTTTCCTAAAACGACACGAGAGAGGTTTTTAAAGGCACAGTCCACATAAAGCCCTCCCTGAAACAGAACTATTTGACTCCTTTTAAATTGGGCCATTAGGTGTCACCAAGGAGACGAAGTGATGTCTATCAGTCTTCTGAAAATCAGACATCTGTTGAAAACTAGGTGTGGGAGCTAAATGTAGGTTCCAGGTTTTTTCCCCTCATTTTAATTTTTCCGTGAGCAGATGATTCTGCTTGCTATATTGGAAACGTAGACCAGTGGCACTGTGCTTGAAACCCATAGTTTTTTAAGAAAAAGACAGAAATATTTGGTGAAACTTCAGCAACATTTTAAGATACCTGTGTCCCGAATGAAAAAAATCAAATGTCACAGTGAAACACTGAGTAAGGAACAGGGTTATTCAGTTTATGAAGGAGGAAACATCCTCAGTGGAGGCTAAAATGAGAAGTAAAAGTGCATATTCAGCAAAGTAGAATAAAATCTGTATGCCTGTATCAATGGGTGGGCCCAGAACCATGCCTGTTCATTGTTGGTCAGGGCCAGCAGGACCTGCTGTAAAGGCACTGCCATGGTGAACGTGGCTGCTGCAGCCCCCATGGGAAGCAGTTCTGCGAAGTGCAATGTGGAGGCTGTTACAAAAGGATGAGGGAAGACCAGCCACAAGCAAACACTGCCAGCTGCTTCTGAGCTCTGAAGTCCAACAAGAGTTTAAAAACATGATTCCCAGCTCCCGTGACGTCTAGGTAATGTCCAATAGTGCTTTTTGTTCCCTGGCAGCATGACTGAAGTTGGTATGTCAATAAATTGCCACCTCTATCTGCTACACACTCTTTCGACTGTGTGCTGTGTTGTTTTGGATAGACAGTACTGCTATGGGTCTCTGGAACAAAAAGACCCACAAGCAATCACAGTCTTTTTAATACTGCATAGGACAGCTTTAGAAGTGCTTTGTGGACTAAATGTGCTTTTCCTTATTGTATCATTTGGGGCTCAGTGGGAGCTGCCATACCTTATCTGCCCTGTGGAGAATATAATTGCCTGAGACCATTCCACACTTCTCTGCACGTTTGACTTGCAAGAAAGGCCCACCTTCTCCTAAGCTAAGGTTCTTCAGTCTGGGAAAGAGAGAGCAGCGAGGCGATTGTCAAGGAGCAGCAAAGGTGAGGGTGCTGGGCAAGTGAAGGGGACCCAGGGCAGCAGGTGACAGCAAGGCCAGCAGAGCAGGGGCCTCCCTGATAAGGTCATCAGCACTACAGTTCCAAATACTGCTACTACAGTCCAGCGACTCCCAAACATGTTTATAGCAACGAGGTAGGTCAAATATCAAGCCTGGAGGTTTAGTCCACATGTCAGGGTCAGTAGTGGTCCTAACCTCCTAGCCTGAGGACTGTTGTACATTGAGGAGTTAAAATTAACCTGATCAGGCACAGGCTGTGCAGTGCTGTTACACCACACATACTGCTTTGCCTCCAGGCCTTTACTGTGCTGAACATCTCATGCGGCTGTAGGGTAAACTTTGCCTGCTAATCATCATGGTGAAGATCGGAGACAGTCCCCAGCTGGCACCTGGTGATGATGCTGCTGGCACGTCTTGAAGTGAAGCAGCATGTTTCTATATAGATATGCTTCAACAGGACAAACGATAGAGTTGTTGGCTTCTGAGGACATACCTATAAAGCTGTAAAGGTCACACCACCAGTGAATGTCTGCATGCATAGGATATGCCCAGCGTGCTGTGCCCTGAATAAAGATCCATACAGTGCTGCATAGCTTGGGGTCCCCAACATTTGAACAAACATGAAATTATCTATGCTATCCCCTTTTCCCCTCTCATGTTTTATCTCCAATAAATTGCATTTTAAGCAGTGTCTTACTAGTGTCCAAAATGAACACTTGCAGTGATGCATTACAGGGTCCACCTAGATGAGGTTCCTGTCCAGACACAGGCATGCAAGGTAGCAAGGACCACAATCAAGAGACTCAGTTTCTTCTCTCCAGTGAGGGAGATGTAGACTCTATTACAAACAGCGCTCTGATTAAAGGCCGGACAGTTGCTTCAGATGTGCACACTGGGCCAGGTGCCTGTATTGGGCACTGGTATGATTTTGGTACTAGGTGTGGTGTGAGAGGAGGACATGAACTGTTCTCTGCCAGTCACAGCCAGTTACAGCTGGCCCCTGTGTGTGAATGAAAAGAGCTCCTTGTATGCCAAATCTTCAGACAGTCAGAGGAGCATATGGCACCCCTGTTCAAGCATAATTAAGAAAGGGTGGTGGGACAAATGTGAGAGCTGTGTTTGGAGAACCAAAACAGAGGAGACATGTGGAAGGAGATGTTATTTACAGCACAGCTGAAGGCACACTCTTGGGAGAAAGTGCTCCATGTCAGAGGAGGTACCTCTGAGGGACTTCAGCCACAGGCAAGCTATGCCAGGGCAGTGACACCCCAGAGGGCTTGCAGCCTTCAGGTGACTGACACTGGCGGAAGGACATCCCTGTGAACTGCAGTCCATGGAGCAGACTAGAGCACAGAAAAATGAGCAGCAACAACTGGCAGACAGAAACAATTATACACCACCCTCACCTCTGGTGTTGTAGCTGCTTCACCAAAGGGACTGGGAAGCTCTGAGTGTAACAAGAAAGCTGAAACCATGAAGTGGAGAAGGAGAGTTTCGGGATTGAAACTGAGTTTGAGGAAACAGGCTGAAAGGTCTGAGTACCAGTTTCATAGTTTGTTACATCAGCTTTAGCTAATAACGCAATCAACAACAAAATTTTTATGCTAATCAGCAAGAAATTATGTGAATTAAGCCAGGACTGTTCCCCACAACAGAAGTCCATTTCAGTGGGGCCTTGGCACTTCTGTCCACACCTGAAGCACACCGTAGGTGACTGCATCTTGATGGACCTCAGACCCAAGCCTTGTGGCCCTGTCTCCAGTGCTGTGTCTTTTGCTGATAAGTGGGTGACAGGGCTCTGAGAGCACTAATAAGCCTTTAATGGTCCTGCAAGCCACATCTGGAGCCTCTGCCCACACCTATGGGTCCAGGAGCTCTAAGCTATGACCTGGACCTTCAGTCCCTCTCTGTGCTACATCAGAGCTGTAGTTGCCTCCTATTCAAACACAGCTGTGACCATGCCTGGCCAAGGACTCCTAATGTGACCTTGGCCCTGCCTTGTGATCACTGGACCTGAGCCTAGTGCTGATGTGTGAATTGACTTTGTGGTTTGTCTTTGGGCCTGCCCCATAGCAATGGCATTGCCTTATGATCTGGATCCTTGGTTGGAAATGTCCATGATCCCTGGGCCTGCTCTGCTCAGGTCCTATGGGACTTAGCCCTGGCTGGTGAAGTTCCTACCCTGCTGGCTGTGGGATCCCCCTTGCCTCCTGGTTTGTCTTTCCCTAGGGAGAAGCTGGCTCTTACTGCTCCCTCACAAGGAGCTCAAGTCTTGAGCCCCCTGCCAAACACCAAGGAACCTAGTCTCTGGTCACACAGGGCCTTGTCCTTAGAAAATTTCCTGATCTCCCCACAGCACTCAATAATTACTCAGCTCCAGGCTTCTGAGTGTATCCTCTTTGTGCGATACCCTTTCACCCAACCAGACCCTCCTTTTCCCCTCTGGCTTGTGCTCAATCACCCTCCAGGACCCATTGTGGTAGCCTGACCCCTTCACTCAGCCCCCAACATCTCATGCCATATCCCTGTCCAATCCACTGTTCCTGCCCTGGCTCTGTGTCCCCTGACACAGCCCACTAACACCCCACAGGCACTGAGTCACTCTAAAGCAAGTCTTTCCTGAGCCCAGGTCTCTGTAAGGAGTGAGGACAGACCTTCCCTCAGAGGGGAGGCTGCTGTGTCTGAGCCCTGAGGGTGCTAACAGCCCTCAATGCCCCTAACCTCCCATGGGGTCTCCCTTACCTGCCCACAGCTAGGGACCCCATGTTCTCCCCCCAGGGATGTCACCCCCTACCCTAACAACACTGCTTCAAGGCTGATCTCCAGCTCTACACAGCCCTGACTGGCTATGGGCCCTTTTGATCCCAACTTGAAGACTGATTTCCTGGCTTGACCTTGGACCTGTCTGGGGGTCACTGGATCTGATTCCAACTCTCACTTGTGGATTGACTTCCTGGCATGGTTTTCAACCTGCCCTGTTGCTATATTGCCTTATGATCTGAAGACTTGGTTGGACCTGCCTCCATTGCAGGGTCTATCTTGCTCAGGTACCATGGGTCTCTGCCCTGGTGAATGTGTCTCCATCCCTGGGCTCTGTAGATGGATCCTGGCCCTGGTTCTTGCTGTGGCCAAGGCTGTTGATGGACCCTGTTACTGGCATTCAGTTCTGCCTACCTGTGGTCAAATCTTGTGTGGCACCAACTGTTGAGGGCACGGCTCTCCCTGGGGGTGACCCTTTGCCCTGCTCCTGCTCCTCCTACCAGCCCAGCTAATCTCCCACTCTCAATATTGTCTGCTTACTCAGTCTATAGCTCTCCAATCTGACTACAGGGATATTCTGGGAGATGATTCTGGTGGCCTTAATAAAGCCCGGGAGTACAATATCCTCTGCTTCCCCCTTGTTTATAGAACAAGCCATCCCATCCTAGGAGATATTCAAGAGAGATGTTTCCTTGGTGAATCTGTGCTGGATTTTCCCACCATGTTTATTTCTTCATGTGTCTCAATGTGCTCCCAGGAGGCTTCACTTTGAAGCCTTCTGTAATGATTCAAACTCAAATACAATTGTACATAAAAGACTTACTGATCCACATGACAGTTGACATAAGAAGGTGCAGACATCCCATCCTGTGCTGCATGTACCCCTGGACTGCAGGGTAAACCCTGCGTGCCAGTCAGAAAGAAGGTAGCTCCCCCTTGTTGTGTGTGATTGCACCACTTGAGTCCTTGTATTTATCGTAAAGTGAAGGAACATGTGTCATGTGAAAATCCTTTTGTTTCACAGTAGAAATTAAGTGAATCACAGAATCACAGAATCACAGAATCACAGACTAACAAGGTTGGAAAAGACCTTTAAGATCATCAAGTCCAACCATTCTCATCCAAATCATATCCCTAAGTACCTCATCTACCCTTTTTTTAAACACATCCAGGGAAGGTGACTCAACCCCCTCCCTGGGCAGCCTGTTCCAGGCCCTGACAACTCTTTCAGTAAAAAAATTTTTTCTAATGCCCAATCTAAACTTGCCCTGGCACAGCTTCATGCCATTCCCCCTTGTCCTATCTCCTGTCACCTGGCTGAAGAGACCATCACCTATCTCTCTATAACCTCCCTTCAGGTAGCTGTAGGTGGTGATAAGGTCTCCCCTCAGCCTCCTCTTCTCTAAGCTAAACAGCCCCAGCTCCCTCAGCCTCTCCTCATAGGATTTGCCCTCCAGCCCCTTCACCAGCCTGGTTGCCCTTCTCTGGACTCGCTCCAGGACCTCCATGTCCTTCTTATGGTGAGGAGCCCAGAACTGGACACAGTGCTCGAGGTGTGGCCTCACCAATGCCGAGTACAGGGGCACAATCACCTCCCTAGACCTGCTGGCCATGCTATTTCTGATACAAGCCAAGATGCCATTGGCCTTCTTGGCCGCCTGGGCACACTGCTGACTCATATTCAGTCTGCAGTCAACCAACACCCCCAGGTCCTTCTCTGCCTGACAGCTCTCCAGCCAGTCCCCCCCAAGCCTGTAGCGCTGCATGGGGTTATTATGTCCCATGTGCAGCACTCTACACTTGGCCTTGTTAAACTTCATCCCATTGGTCTCAGCCCATTGGTCCAGTCTGTTCAGATCCCTCTGAAGAGCCTCCCTACTCTCAGGCAGATCAACACTTCTTTACTTTAGAAAATCCCGAGGACATCTAAAGAACAAAGTGTCGGTGAATATCTGTCTCCATGGATGGGACCTGCACTGCATGCCATTCCTTGACTGGTGGTCTGTCCAATGCCAACCACCTTGGAGTTCACTGCATCTGAGGGATATGTGGCTATTCTACAAGCTTTTCTTATTGCCCTTCACATCCCTTGTCAGTTTTCCCTCCAGCAGAATTTTTACTTTTCAAACTCCATCCCTGCATGCCCAGGGAAAACTTCTCTACTCCTTCCTGGTGGATTCTCATTGCTTCCAACTGTCATACACTTTCTTTTTGCATTTGAGCTCAGTCAGAATGAAGGCACCTTCATCATCAGAGACAGCCTGTATGTTGCTTCAGCAGCAAGGTATCTGGAATATATGGGAGCAAGTGAAAGGTTCTGCATGCAGTGGAAATTAAAACTCACTCAACCACAGTGAGAATAATCTTCACATTCTGGGTCAAGTAGTCCCATCCAACCTGTTGCTGGCCTGTGGGATGTGATCATTGAAAGTTATACCACAAAGGCCACACCAACCTCTGTCAGATCCATGAGGGAGCGCATTAAGAAATCATCAGCTGTACAATGAAGGTTAAGCTCCTGTCAGGTTAAAATGAATGTGAGACCTGATAAGGGATATCTCAGTGACAATGCCCCTGCCATAGTCTGAGAGATCGAAGCAGCACTGTGGGCAACAACATCTGTGTCTTCCAAATGCCACAGTGCTACTGATGAAAGGTGCCAGGTGGGTTATGAGCTCCTGTCTGCAGGAGCTTGACCAGACACCTCATTTTCTTTGCACTGGGGAAAATACAGTCCCATGATACAACTGAGAGAGAAACCATCATTGATAGCTACAGCACCGAGGTCTGCAGTGACAATGTTAGTCAGCTGCAATCACTCTGGGTAAAATGATTTTTCTCTCTGTGAAAAATGATTTTTCTCTCTTATTGAAAGGTAGCTTCCAGATTCATAATGTGGATTGAGGACAAACACAAAACAATTAACATGCTCGTTCCTACTGGGGAAAGAGCAGGAACAATGAGGATAATAAAATATTGAGTTCTGCATAGGTTTATGTGATTGGACAAGAGCCTTTGGTCTGTGAGCTGACCTGGACTTCATACCCTTTTGGATAAAAAGTACCTTTTATGCTTTCAGGTGTCCAAGCTCAGATACTCAAGGGTCTGTTGGTTTAGGGACAGCTCCATAATGTAACACCTGGCAGAGGAAAGGGCAGCAGAGCCTTAGCTGACCTTTTTCTTGGGACAAGCATTGTGAAACAAGGATGTGTGACAGAACAGTTTGTACTGCTTTGCACAGTTGTGCTGGACAGGGTAATCCATTGCCAGTTGTCCCAGGTAGCCTTCCAACTGCAAGGTTTGCTTACTCTCTCTAGACCCCACGTAAGCAGACTATACAAGACCTTTTGTGTGCTGATGCTACGCTGACGGCCTGTTCTGATCCAGTTTTTCATTTGGTCATGGGTAGATTCTGTGGCTTACAACTGGCCTTGTGTTAACCATCAATTTGAGCACAGAAAACCAAACCAGGCCTGTAGGAAAGAATGTAGCAAGTCTTTCTTACAAGATGTCAAGACAGAGCTTCTTATCCTCCATGTCTTTGCTTATTGTGGGTGTTCTGTGAAGCTGAAATAATTCTTGTAAAGAAAATGGCTTTAGTATAACTCATGAAACACGGCTCTGCATCAAAAATACACACAACTGTTGTGCAGGTTTGGAACCAGGGCATTACACAGAAGTCTTATTGAGTACTAAAGCTCCATGGAGACATTAATTGTAGCCTTCCAGTACCTGAAGTGGTCTTACAGGAAAGATGGAGAGGGACTCCTTATCAAAGAGGTTAGAGATGAGACAAGATCTAATGGGTTTAAACTAAAAGGGTAGATTTAGACATTAGCAAAAAATTCTTCACAGTGAGGGTGGTGAGACACTGGGACAGGTTGCCCAGAGAAGCTGTGGATGCTCAGATCAGGCCTCTAGGAAGATCAACCTACCAAAACTTCCTTCTTACTGCCTCCCTCTCAAGGGAGACCATTCTGCTCAGCTATGGCAGCACTGTCTTAATGCTTTAAAGTGTCTGAAAGCATGCCTTTGAGGCTGGATATCTTCTCCAGCACCCATCTGGCTGGTGAACAGTTCCTTGCCTCAGTGAGAGGCAAAACTGTCCTCTTATACCTTGTTATTTCACCAGGATGTTTCAGGTGGCAGGGCTGCCTGGTCTACATTGATCTATACATTAAATACATTTGAAGAGCTAAGTAGAATACATCATACAACTTGTTCCTGGCATTTGATTGACCACATGGTGGAGATTTTTGATTAATGCCACATCTGGGAGACTCATTCTCCATTCCCTTTCTTCATCAACATACTAATACATAGTTTACAGACAGGGATAATGTTTTCTGAGAAGCATTGCTATCATCAGAAAAAGCATACAATCTTTTTAGGCATTCTTAAAAGTTGAAATAGAAGCAGTAGCTTAAATTTTAAGCAGACTTAAAAACAAAATGGACTCTCCAGTTCAAGAAGGACAGGGAGTTACTGGAGAGGGTACAAAAAAGGGCTACAAAGATGATTAGGGAACTAGAACATCTCTCTTATGAAGTGAGGCGGGAGAGACTTGGGATGTTTTAGCCTAGAGAAGAGAAGACTGAGGTGGGATCTTATCAATACTTATAAATGCTTGAGGTGTGGGTGTGGGTGTCAGGAGGATGGGGTCAGTCTTTTCTCAGTGGTGCCCAGTGACAGGACAAGAGACAATGAGCATAAACTTGAGTATAGGAAGTTCCACATACACATGAGGAGGAACTTCTTTACTGTGAGGGTGGCAGACCACATGCACAGGCTGCCCAGAGAGGCTGTGGAGTCTCCTTCTCCTGAGATATTAAAAACCTGCCTGGATGCTCTCCTGTGCAGCCTGATCTAGGTGATCCTGCTCTGGCAGGGGTGTTGGACCAAATGATCTCCAGAGGTTCCTTCCAACCCCTGCACCTACTATTCTGTAATTCTGTGATTTGAGATTTGTGCTTAAGTTTAACAAGGCCAAATATAGAGTGCTGCACATGGGACATAACAACCCCATGCAGTGCTACAGGCTTGGGGGAGACTGGCTGGAGAGCTGTCAGGCAGAGAAGGACCTGGGGATGTTGACTGCTGACTGAACATGAGTCAGCACTATGCCCAGGTGGCCAAGAAGGCCAATGGCATCCTGGCTTGTATCAGAAATAGCATGGCCAGCAGGTCTAGGGAGGTGATTGTGCCCCTGTACTCGGCATTGGTGAGGCCACACCTCGAGTACTGTGTCCAGTTCTGGGCTCCTCACCACAAGAAGGACATGGAGGTCCTGGAGCGAGTCCAGAGAAGGGCAACCAGGCTGGTGAAGGGGCTGGAGGGCAAATCCTATGAGAAGCGGCTGAGGGAGCTGGGGCTGTTTAGCCTGGAGAAGAGGAGGTTGAGGGGAGACCTTATCACTGCCTACAACTACCTGAAGGGAGGTTATAGAGAGGTAGGTGATGGTCTCTTCAGCCAGGTGACAGGAGATAGGACAAGGGGGAATGGCATGAAGCTGTGCCAGGGCAGGTTTAGATTGGGCATTAGAAAAAAATTTTTTACTGAAAGAGTTGTCAGGGCCTGGAACAGGCTGCCCAGGGAGGGGGTTGAGTCACCGTCCCTGGATGTGTTTAAAAGAAGGGTAGATAGAGTACTTAGGGATATGGTTTAGCACAGGACAGGAACGGTTGGACTTGATGATCTTAAAGGTCTTTTCCAACCTTGTGATTCTGTGATTCTGTAAGTACAGATATGTATCTGTCAGACTATCTGTGGGAAAACAGGAAAACACACTTGGCTGATACCTGTGGAGAAGAGATCTGACAAAAGAAGATTCCACTACAATCTTGTCTTGCTTAAGCCCTCAGGCTGCTGTGGCGACAATAACTTGGCATGGAGAATGGAGATTTCTACAATGCATTTATTTTCACAAAATGAAGCAGATTGCAGCAAAGTACCCTGATCTGTCTAACTTTTGACAGCAGTACAGGATCCTACATCCTTTCCTAAACAGACATCACAGTCATTTCTATGTACATCATACCGACTTTGGGATTCCTCCCCCCTCTTTGTCCCTCTGCTCCCCTCCCTCCCCTTTTTAAAATCACACAGTGCTTTACAGGGGTCAGAATGGTTTATTTAGTGTTTGTCCATTCTATTATTTCAACACAGAACAATAGCTTTTATAACTGAAATGCTTATATAACTGAAATATATTTGCTATTGTATATTATGATTGTCTCACAGACCATGAACACTCCTGTAGCTGGACTTCACAGCTCCTCTGTCATCTGCCAGGTCATTCATTTACCCATGGAAGACCTGTGAGACACCTGGCAAGTGAATGCCACAAACGCATTTCAAATTGACTACTTTTTACTTTGACTAGGGCTATGTTTGGATATTACTCCCTGAGAATAAAATGATTTGCTGTAAATATTTCACACTCACATAAAGATCTTTTTCAATATCTCAGCTTTTCGAAGAAAATGTGCCTGCTTTTGCCTTTCTTCTCAGCTGGTTTTCTCACATGCACCCTTCTTCATTTCCCCAGTTTCATTAGTAGAATAACAGGCTGAGTCTGGTTCTCAGGTATCTACTGTGTAGCATGGCTCAGCTGCAATCTCTGCATTCAGAAAGGAGCAGTTGAAAGAGAGTTCTGGTCTGTTGCTACAACCCTAATAACAAATTGACTAGTTTATCGACAGATTGACCTATCACTGGTAATTATGTTTTCCATCACTAAGGTTTTCACAGTTTTTGTTTTTATTAATATCCCAGTATCTAGTTGAAAATGAAGCTTAAAGGAACAGAGGCTTTATTTCCCAGTCTTTTCTTCAGTCCAACAGCCCTGATGTAACGGCGAAAACGCTTTGTAATACAGAATAAAAAAACTAATATTTGCTCTGTCTTCAATCAAAATGGACCCATTGAAACTAAAATATGACCTAATGACATTAAATTATTTTTATGGTGTCAAAGGTCAAACTTCTGAAGGGCAGCAGCGGGTGGGTCACAATTCACACCGTATAAATTCCCAAGGGCTCAGCCAGTCTCTCTACGTACAGCTGGAGAGCTGTATTGCCTTCGCTGCTGAAGCTTGCAAGGTAAGCATCTCTCTAGGAAAACTTACCTTCTCACTGTATCCTTTCTTGCTTATGCCTAACCTTCAAAAGAGGCTGATTGTTGTCTTGTGTTTGGTATCTTTGAGGACAGAATATTCTCTACAGATCGTCTCACCTGTGTGCATGTGTTCTACACTGTTTTATTTTGTGCATAACCTGAGTTGGTGTTGTTTGTTTGTTTCTAATTTTGTTTTTCAGGAGACCTTACAGAAATTATTCTTTGTGCTTAGAATATTATTTTTTGCTTAAATTATGATTTTATTTCAGCACATCTTATCCTTTAATTGTCTTTTAAGTTGGATTTTGGCACCCAAAGAGTAAGTTTGCTTGATTAACCCGTGGTTCAACAAAGTGCATTCAGTGAACTCGTTAGGTATCTTTTAGTGTGAAATTTCTCTAACAGGTCAATCCCTGGAAAACACAGCTGGTGAATACTACACAAGATGAAAACATGTGTGGGTGTATGGATGTATTTTTACAATAATCTATAAATGTGAAGCTGTGAAAAGTTAAAGAAGTGTGTGTGTGTGAGTGTATGTGGATACTCAAGAGCATGGTCACTAAAAACCCTGGTGGAGCTTAATATTCCAAGGACAAACTGGAGATGCCAGCATGAAGCACCTATATGAGGGCCCAGATTTTGAAAGCCAACAAACTTTCACCATTTCTATAAATCAGAGGATGCAAACTAGATTAATGATGACCTCAAAAGTTGTGGTTTATATATGCACTATGGTTACAGAGGACTTATACTGTCCAATACTTTATAGCAGCCTCAAACAGAAACAAATATAAAGCATTTCCTGGTCTAAGTTAAAAAAAAAAATTAACAGTGCTGTATTATGGTAGACATTGTTATTTTACCATGTCTGCATTTTTACTCTATCTGAATGCCACTAGCAAAATTTAATTTCTCAGAAAGGTTGTAGTGTTATATACATATATTTAAGCAAAACGAGCTATATCTGACAGCACGATGGTGTGGAATGTGGATTTTGTGTATTAGTCTTTCTCCTACACTAGGTGACCTTAGACAAATTATATTGCCTAACCATGCTTCCATTACTAAAACAAGGGTAAAGCTGCAAGCATTTGAAGACCTACTGACAGTAAGTACTGTGCAACAAATAAGCATTTTACGGCACTGATTTATTTTTAGAAAATAGTCAGCCAGCTCTTACTTACCTGTGTCCAAACCTAGAGCAAGGGTACTAAGATTTCCACTTCAAATTTCCAGCTTTGCAAGTATATCAAAAATGTATTTTCTTGCTCTTATCAAAGGTACTATAAAATACCAAGGAATTCTAGCCTTCACTTAATGAAAATAAGTACAGGCCATTGTTGTTTGACTGTTTTTGAAAAGGTAAACAGAAAGAATGTACAGATTTAAGGTATCTGAGGAACTTTACTGTCAGAAAAGCAACTGAATACAAATGCAGAAATAGACTTATGAATAGAGAGCTTCTAATATAGAGAGCGTGAGAGGTGAGCATAGCAACAGGCATGTTCCCACAGAACGACTTCAAAACTACTTGTTTATATTTCATTGCCTAAAAACTGTTATCAAAGTGCATTGCACTGTGTTTGTACCTATTTGTACCTGCCCCATCATTACCCTGCCATGTACTGCTGCTGTTTGCTCTAGGCAATACCTGTTCCACAATGGGCTCCATCGGCGCAGCGAGCACCGAATTCTGTTTCGATGTATTCAAGGAGTTGAAAGTCCAGCATGTCAACCAGAACATCTTCTACTCCCCCCTGAGCATCATTTCAGCTCTGTCCATGGTCTACCTAGGTGCAAGAGAAAACACCAGGGCTCAGATAGATAAGGTGAGGCTACCGTTAATGATATAAACCTTTCTACTGCTCTGCAGAGCTATAGAAATTAATTATACGATAATGTCCCTTGTATAGCTGTGAGACAAAAAAATCTGGATCCAGAGTTATCAAAAGCTGCAGCCACTCCAAACTCGCATAGTATTCAATAAATATATCAGCCTGAAGTCTTGAAACTGGATTTAAATTTAAATGTTGTCATTGTAAGCAGTAGGATTCTCAAAGAGAACGACATATTCCAGCAGTCCTTTGTTAGGAGCAGTGGAAGTAGATGAAATCTCTAGGGAAAGAGCCAAAGCATGGCTCCAGACTATATGAGTTTCCTACAGCTCTCACTTCCTTCATAGAAAGTGGCTGGCTTGTCACCTGGAAGAAAGTATTATTATCATCATACACTGGAGCTGAATTCTAGATGTTCCATAGAAAAAGAGATCATCTAAGCAGGCAACAGCAGGCACAGCTATTGACAGATGGTACAGATGGATTGCACCTTTTGAGTCATCCAGCTTCTCAGCCAATAGGTTTACTTCAAACACCGTGTGTTAATCTCAGTTGTGTAACCTTTTTCTGTCACACCTGTTATTTCAACTGCTCTTATTTTCAATTACAGGTTGTTCACTTTGATAAAATCACAGGATTTGGAGAGGCTGTTGAATCTCAGGTACAGAAATAATTTCATCTCCTTCCCTATGTTGCTTTCTCCTGGGAGAAAAGTCTAGCAGATAATGCGGTCTTTAAGCAGTTCCAAAGCTAGTGTTATGCATCCAGCAGGTGGGGGAACACTTCATTCATAAGAATTGAGAGAGAAGGGAGGTAGCAAAGGATTCAGGGCAAGCATAAGATTAAACCCAGCACCATGATATTGGGGAAAGAGGGAAAATTACAGATTTTTGTATGCTTAGGCAAAGTACCTGGATGTTCCCTGTTAAATGGGACTGGCTGGGAATGGAGAAAAGCCTACCTGATCTGCAGGAGCTAGATTACCCTAGTGGGTAATTAAGAATCCCCTTGAGAGAGGGATGGGGAAAATACAGTAGAGAACCAGCACAGAATTGTATACACTAGAAAATTTCTACATCAGTGTAGTTATACCAACAAGACATAGAGGATGAGCAGCAGTTTGGTAAGCAGAAGTGTATGAACTCCTCCTCTCATGTAGCATGAAAAAACGACTAAGTACTGAAACTAGGATAACATCACCTATCTTTTTATTTGCATCGATGGCAACGCTTCAGTGCGGCACATCTGTAAGCGTCCACGCTTCGATTAAGGACATGTTCACCCAAATCACCAAACCCAGCGAGAATTACTCATTTGGCTTTGCCAGTAGACTTTATGCTGAAGAAACATACCCAATCCTGCCGGTGAGTCACTCTAAGATCCAATCTAAGTGGATTGCCGTGTCAAAGCTGTACTGTTCTGCCATGAAAAAGCACTGTCAGAAGTCTAGGTGCTGCTAAAGAAATGTTCAGCCATATGGGAAACAGGATTCACAGTTTCTCTTTGTCACAGCCATAACCTTCTACAGTCTGGAGAAAAAAAAAATGTGCCTAGCCAAACAGATATTTGTGCAAAGTACAATCATGATCCAATCATGTCAAGGTAAAATTAGTAAAGGTATCTTTTGTTGGAAAGATTTAACTCTAGCTGTTTTCTCAACGTGTGAAAAAACTCTGAAAAAAGCCTTCTTGTTCTCAAAAATATTCCAAGTTTCCTCATTGAAAGGAATGTTTAATTTGACATTAAATACTATTGCAAAACAAAAAAATTTATAAGTGGGCAAAATGAAAAAAAACCCCACACCACTATAGTTCAACTGAAATGAATGCCATTTTGGGATAAAACTCAGTTCTGGAAAATATTTTTAAAAATATGACCATATACTCTTGCTTGAAGCAATGAATGTCAAATCTTAAGATGCTTATGGACTAGAATCATGACTTAATGATTAGCCTTAATAAGCAGATGATTAATACCTGTTAATTTCAGTCTTGCATTTCACATTTGCAAAATGCTTCGACATTCTGATCTGAAAACTGCATACACTTCCTTTGCAGGAATACGTACAATGTGTGAAGGAACTGTATCAAGACGGCCTGGAAACTATCAGCTTTCAAACAGCTGCAGAGCAAGCCAGGGAGTTAATCAATTCCTGGGTTGAAAAGCAGACAAATGGTAAGAGCTAACATCTATTGGCATGGCTATTTTCCCTTCTGCCTCCATGTTTGAACAGCATATGAGAACACTCAAGTCAGGAGACAAAGAAAACTAAATCTCTCCCTCTATTCTTTCTCCTGGAAAATAAATCAGTTGCCAGACATGGAACTATCATTTAATGATTTTTTTTTTCCCTCAGACACATCTCTCTTAGAGAACTCTTTTTATCTGTGAGGACTTTGTGGGTATGTAATACTCCCAGTCCTGATGAAAGTGGCAGCACTACAATAAGTTCTGGTTTCCTTTCCTGCTACCTTCTTTACATAGATATCTCTTTTTAACTTTGGTTTGAAGCAAGAAGTGTTCATATTTACTCTTTCTGTTGGAAACCATCCTGAGATAAAAGGTTCCAATAATTCTCCCTATTGTCACAAAATAGACAGGTTTACTAATTTTTTAACAAGTAATTCTCTGGGTCTTACAACTCTTGTTCTAATTCTTTACAAAGAAGAAATAACAGGTACTGCCAACAGCAGTGAGCAAATGAGACTTGGAAGCACAAGATTACAGCTGCAATACCAAAACAATGCCCTTGCCCTATACCTTCCTCCCCACAAATTCTATATGCTTCATTTAATGTTGTGATTGCTAAAGTAAGATGTTACACACAGATGTCTTATAAATGTGTTCCTTTTTCCTATGCATTCTTAAAGGAATGATCAAAGATATCCTTCAACCGAGCTCTGTGGATCCCCAGACTGAAATGGTCCTTGTTAATGCCATTTACTTCAAAGGGATCTGGGCAAATGCATTTAAGGATGAAGACACCCAGACAATGCCTTTCCAAATCACTAAGGTACTTGGGCATACATCTCCTTAAGGGTGTCTTCTAGAATTTCTGAAGAGAAATTACATGTATTACATGTTGTAATACAATCTTCCTAGCAGTTGTTTTAACCATAGGTAGACATTTCTACACCCTGAGAATAATCTTTGTGAAAACTGTATCGTCTTATTTGGTTTTGCAGCAAGAAAGCAAACCTGTGCAGATGATGTATCAGTTTGGTTCATTCAAAGTGGCAGCGATGGCTTCTGAGAAAATGAAGATCCTGGAGCTTCCATACGCCAGTCGGGTGCTGAGCATGTTGGTGATACTGCCTGATGAAGTCTCTGGCCTGGAGCAGGTACGTCCCTAGCAGCTGGGTTTGAGAAAACCATAAACACAGTGAAATTGAGGTGCTGCAAAGCCCTTCACAATACAGTTATCCTAAAATACCTCACTGGCACAGATCTGAAACTCGGCAACATGGAATTGTTAAATAGAAACATGCAGCTGTCTCAGTGGTCCTGCATTAATTTCTGCTGAGCGTGGATTGCTTAAGGAACTGCTTTAGCAGGTTAAATATTGGTCACTGCAGAACAGATTCTTTTCAGCTAAGCAGATGTTACTCCAGCTGCCTGAACTCCAAAGGTTTTATATCTCCATTCCCGCACATTGAGGAGCTTCCTGGGAAGTTTGTATTGGGTTTACTAGTTGTAATTATTGTTTGGTTGGCAGTGCTCAACATGCTTCCTTCATACCTTCAAAATTTAAACTAAAAACTGGGATATTGCCATTAGCAGGACTGTACTTAGTCTGAACAGGAAAAGTAATGTAATAAATGAGAGTTTGTTGAAATGTTCGTACACTAACTCAAAGAATCTAAATTATAAAAATGAAGAGGCATTTGAACACAGCAAAATTTTCTCAGCAGTAACTGATAATTCTGGTATTAGTAATTGGTTACTTAAAGCTCTTAAATGAGCTTACAGCTCAGAAGCACAGAATTTTTAGAATATATTTCCCAAGCAAAGAAGATAAATAGGGATGAGGTTTAGGTGAAATTTGCTGAGTAGCCGTCTCACTAAGAAAAATTGTCAGTGAGCTTATTAAAGAAATAGAAAGCAGGACCAGAGCAGGGAATAAAGAGTCATAGTTTACATTCCTCACCTAGATATATTAATCTCTATACACTTAGAAAAAATGCTATGCCAACAGTAGTCAGATATAAAGAGAAAGAACCCGACCACTGGTACTGCCTTGCCACAAAAAAGTGCTCTCACCCCAAAGATCTCATTCGCTTGTCTCCTTGCAGCTTGAGAGCTCAATCACTTTTGAAAAACTCTTGGAGTGGACCAGCTTTAACATGGTGGAAGAGAAGAAAATGAAAGTGTACCTCCCCCGCATGAAGATCGAGGAAAAATACAACCTCACCTCTGTCTTAACGGCCTTGGGTATGACTGACCTGTTCAGCCCTTCAGCCAATCTGTCTGGCATCTCTTCAGCAGAGAGCCTGAAGATGTCTGAGGCCTTCCATGAGGCATTTGTGGAAATCTATGAATCAGGCAGCGAGGTGGTAGGCTCAACAGGAGATGGGGTGGAATCTACAAGTAGCTACGAAGAATTTAAGGCTGACCACCCTTTCCTCTTCTTGATCAAGCACAACCCAACTAGCAGCATCCTCTTCTTTGGCAGATGCTTTTCCCCTTAAAGAGAGTACAGCTGAAAGATTTTCTGTTCCTCACAGCAAGACCCAAAGCACTGCAGTATCAAGGGTAAAAAGAAATGCATACTTTCTCCTTCATCCATATTTTCTAGAGCCAGAAGACTTTATTTAAAAAAAAATATAAAATTAAGTCAGATAAATTATGCCATGAAAACAGAGGCCTTTTGCCTTTCCTTTCCTCAGGGTAATATTATTTAATCATGAACAAAGAGTTCAGGGAATGAAAATTGGACCCAAAGAAAGGATGAGCATGAACAGAGATGTTCCAGGTCCAAGTTAACAATAATAATGCTGAAACATCACACTGAAAAAAACACACCACCATTTATCAGCAGAAATTTTATGGAAAAAATGCAACCTTCTAATTAAGCCAGGTTTCTCTATGCTCAAGTTTTCTGGTGACTTTGCTGGAATTAGTCTCTTCAAAGCTCCCAGATTCTAAACTGTCATTAACCATTCTCTGGCAAGGCAATTGCGTTTTCTTTGTGCTCCTGATACTGCAAGGCTCTTCCTCACTTTCTAAAGAAGCATTATAGAAATCCTATAATTAATATTTCTCCTTAAACCTTCCTGGCTCAATTGTCCTGACCAAATAGGGCGTATTACTATTCAAATCATTTTCCATGTGTACACATGTAATGGGTCTTGCAGATGTGCTCTTTTGCTTCTTTAATCATAATAAAAACATGTTTAAGCAAATACATTTCATTTGCAGTATTTCAAGTGCACCTGGGACAGGGTAATCCTGGTTATACACACAAACTGCTGAGAGTCTGGAAAGCATCCCCACAAAAGAGATCTGGGGTTTGGGTTGATGGCAACTTAAATATGAGGCAATAGCATGCCATGACAGCCAAAAGGGCCAACCATGTCCTGGGGTGTAGCCAGTACAGCGTAGCCAGCCAGTCCAGGGAGGTGCTTGTCCCACTCTACACTGAACCAGTGAGGCCCCACCTCCAGTAATGTGTGCAGTTTTGTGCACCTCAATATAAGGAGGACATCACACTGATAGCGTGTCCTGAGGAGGGAAAAAAGATGGTGAAAGTCCTCAAGGGCAAGACTTACCAAGGAGCAGCTGAGGTCTCTTGGCTTGTTCAGCTTTGGAGAAGAGAAGGTTGAGGGGTGACCTCACGGCAGTCTACACCTTCCTCCAGGGGGGCAGCAGAGGGGAGGTGTTGATCTCTCTCTGGTGACCAGCAACAGGACATGAGGAAATGGAATGAAGCTGCACCAGAGGAAGTTCAGACTGGACATTAGGAAAAGGTTCTTCACTGAGAGGGTGGCATGTCACTGGAACAGGCTCCCCAGGGAAGTGGTCACAGCACCAAGCCTGTCAGAGTTCAAGGAGTGTCTGGATGATGCTCTTATCATATGGTTTAGTTTTAAATAGTCCTGCGAGGAGCAGGGGGTTGGAATTGATGATTCTTATGGGTCCCTTCCAACTCAAGATATTCCATGATTCTTTTATCAGAGTTGTGGTACAATATTCAGATTGATCTTCTGCCAGGAAGGGACCTCATGACCCATACTCCCTTATTCATGCAACTCCAACTAGTCAGATATAACACTTTCATAATTCATCCAGCCTCTCTGAAATAGGAGCTGATAAGCAGTTTAGAAGGCAGCTGGATACGTGTGGAATGTACATCCCACTGAGACACAACACTGCCTTGGAGAACACATGGGAATGGGAAATCAGAGTGAGTTTTCTAGTTATCTTTGTGGTGTGTTTATAAAGCTTTATAGGCTATTATGTTGTCACTAAAGAGAATAACCATGGAAGAAGCAGCAGTGTCCATGGCAAGTAATAGTTTCTCTCTGGAACAAATTATTCTTCCCTTTGCCACTGAAGCAAGAAAGGAAACAGACCTGTGAAGAACTGTCTCAGAGAAGTACAAGAAGAATGAAAGAGAAAGGCTTTGTTGGGTGAACTTACTGCAGGAAAGCTATGCTCTTTGATGGCCCCAGTATGCACAGCGTGGCACCAGTGCTGGGTGGTCTGCAGTGGAATGTTTTCAGTCCTACCACAAGGTATTTCACTTGTCCTACTTGCTCTACCCCCTCCATTCCCCAAGATAGCACATATTTTGGCAGGACCTAAGGGCCATAGCTTGCTGGTAGCAAACATGATCTTGGAAAAGAAGGAAGATAACTTGACACCACCTTCACTGGTGTATAAATAGTTCAAATATTTTCCTTCACTTTCCTGTATCTTAGTTAATTGCTAGTCAGGAGATAACAACTGGGGAAATTTATTGCAAGGGAGATAACAAGGTGTTTCCTGTTGACTTGGAGTTTCTCTTGATCTGGTCACAGAAATAGGGCACCAAAAATCTTCAGGACACTTAATTTTCAGCATTTGTTCTAAAATTGTGCTACCTCTGGGCCATTGTAGTTCTTATCAATTAAAATATACTTCCTCTCAAGCAGAAGATACAGAGTACATCTTCTCCTCTATACAGACAGACAGATTCAGTGCTGCCTCCTAATTTTTGCTGACTTCTGTCAGCACACCATGAGCAGTCACATTCTTGTCCCCAGTAGTCGCTTCCTTAACCAGCAGTGGAGTCTGTCCATTTCCAATATGCAAATGAAAGAGAATGCAAACGTGCGTTCTCAGACCTCTGGTTTCACAAACTGAAAACGCTGAAACCATTTTGGGACTTGGCAAATCACACACCCACTAGGGAATGGGTACTGGAGTCCTCAAATTCCAGAGAGCACTAAAAGCCTAACAGCTAAAAACTTCAACAGCCTTCCACACCTGAGGCACTGTAGCTTCTGTAGTAACAAGCACCTAAAGAGCAGGCCTCTGAAGGACAGGCCTGGATGCAGCCCCAAGGTGGGTGACAGATACCAGACCTCCACTGATCAGTGTGGAAGAAGTCCCCTTCTTTGTGCCAACAGGGGAGGCTACGGATTCTTTTCTCCATCCCAATGAAGCAAAATTGTCAGCACTGCTGACAGGTTCTCTGCTGTGTCATGAAGTGCAGGTGCGTTACCCTCTCTTCTACCCCCAGTATTTCTTTCAGCACAAGGATGGGAGAAGACTCAGGCACACAGCTTTAGGACCCATCATAGAGGCTTCTACTGTCCTACCACCACACCCCAGATATAGTGCAATGAGACAAAATTTATTCAAAGGATTAGTGAGTTGCACAGGTACAAGACCGCACTTGTTTGCTTGCCTGCAGTCTTACAATGGGAAGGTAATTCACGTCATGAATTTCCAGAGGTGACAGAAGTTGATCTTGGGGGCACTACTGTTTATTCCAATCCTGATTCTTCAAATATATAAAAATGTAAGTGATATTGCCCAGTTGAGCAAAGTCAGTTATTTGCAAAAATTGGTCTCCTGAAGTTCACAGGGTTAGAGAGAGAGACTTGGTTTGGAATGGACAGCTGACAGTCATCTGGACCTAATTTCAGGGACATAGCAAGTTGCTCAGGGTCCTTCCCAGTCAAATGTTGCATATCTTTAAGGTTGAAGCATACACAATGTTCTGATTAATTTAAATTTAAACATAAATCCTAATATCATTAATGCAAAAGTAGTGTAAGCCATCCATCCACACTACACATTTTAGTCCCAGTGGCATAATTTATCCCTTGTCTCATTTTATGATATGTGGATATCAGTGGGCTGCCATTTGTACCTTACCTCTCCTTACAAACTCTTTAACATCACAAGATAGAATACCATATGGTTCGACTTGTGACCTGAGCAAACAGAATTGCACGCTACTCCTGGGAAAAACAAGATTCCAAAATAATTTTGAGCTTTTATTTTTTCAACTCTTACAGCACTTTCCTAATTTTTTTTTAAATGTTAGCAATAGCAACCCACAGTCTAAAATAAATGCAGGCAAAAGATGAACTTCTATAAGTGGAACCTAACAGATGACAGGGACAGGATCTTGTAGGTAAGCAAATCCTTACAGTGGAAGGCTGACTTCTTAAGGACACAGGTAAAATTCCTGTGTTCTGGCTCTGATAAGAGGTCAAGGTGGAAAGGGAGAATATTGGGCACAGGTAAAATTCCTGTGTTCTGGCTCTGATAAGAGGTCAAGGTGGAAAGGGAGAATAGTGAAGTGCCATATGAATTCTTGTAAGGAAGGCAGAAACGTGGGCATTAACAATGAACAAAGAGGGTGGAGGAGGAATCATTTAGCTTTATAGAGCTATGTGTAGGAGCAGTTCCTCTCTCCTCTTCCTTCTTTCCTGTTTAGTTCTGCCTCATTTCCCTTGGGCATGGTTCACCGCTAAGCAGTAACTCCCTTTCCCCGCTATGCTGCTTATCTTGACCTTCAGCATGTCCTCCTTTACCCCCATGCCCTTCAGCAATCTGTATCTCCTTGGGGCAGTGAGGGAAGAGGGCAGGGCTGGACTCAAGTCTTCCTTCTAAGAGAAGAAATGTCAGGGAGAAGAAGTTTTGAGACTAAAGAAGAAAATGGGAAGAGAGCACTGACACTATTGCCTAGAGGGATCATCTGCCATGCGATGAGGCTGCGTCAACTGCAGAGTCCACACTGCATCTCAGCGGCTTCTGCAGGAGGTGGGGTGAGGGTCCATTCTTCCAGCCACAGAGAACAAGTGCTCTGCTTCTCCTTACACCTACCCTGCTAACTTTCTTTAGTCCAATGTTGCCTCTGTACCACTGAAATCAAATTAGTCTTGGTCGATGGCTTGGTCTGCCTATGTGCCTAGACAAGGAATTATCAACCACAGAAGCAAGAGATACCAAGAAAGTCTCAGAAGATAAAGCCAAAGCCCTAGAAAATGAAGTGAGGCAGGCCAAGAAGAAAGTCTAAAGCAGCTGAAAAGGACAATTGTGCTAATTTTGAACTTCACAAAGAGAGTTCTGCTTTTAGGTTTGAAAAAAGCCACGAATACCAGTCCAAAAGACAACAGAACTGTGAAGGTCTACACACAGCTGAATCACATCTGGAAAGGGCAGCTCAAAGAGCTTTGGTAGAGACCATCAAGATATTTTAAAAGATGGTCCTCAGTGCAATACCCTGCAATACACTTTTTTCTCTCTCACAAAAGCTTGAGGAACAAAATTAAAACTTTCCATCTCATTTTGTATGAGAGCAGAGAGGAACACGAGATCATCTTGTCTTACTTGTCCTGTATCACTTCATCACTGCTACGAAAAGTTTGCTAACTTGAACCATGTAAAAGGATTCAGGTCTCAAGAGACTGAGCTCCTTTGTGCAACAGGCAGAGAACAAGACAGATGGAAAGATGGAAGAATCCTGCAACGGCATAGGCATTGTTAAGGCATGTTCAAATGATGGTAACAACACTCCAGCTCATCCAAGGTCCTTTCAGTCTGAGGAGGAAATTCCATCCCAGGCCCCTTTTTTGGGGGAAGCCCTCTTTGAGGACAAAGACTTACCAATGTTGTATGTCCACTTAACCAGGTAGATCAGATCAGCCATAAATATGGCCTAGAAAGCATGAAACTACAGAGGGCCAGAAGGTGCCAAGCCAACCAGTGAGCAGCTAAGATTTCCAGTAGACTTCTGCAAGTATCAGGGAAATAGTCCTGACGAAAATTTGAAAAATACCCACTGCCTTGTGAAACTCATGGCCATGTCTCCAGGCAAGAGTATGTGCAGCTGAGCTGTATGAAAGAACAGCAAATGTTTAAATGGATTTCTTAAAAGAGAGCCCTTCCCCTACACTCTACTCTCTTTCACATCAGCACAAGGCTCCTGTTCAGGATGCACTCTTCTTTAGAGATGTGTTTTGGGAGACACATAGACTTGATATTCTCATTTGTCATCCCACAACGTGGCACATGTTGCACTACAGCGCTGCAGCCTGGGAAACTCTCACTAACACAAAGCAGGGATAAGCTTTCTGATTCAGTAGCTGTGCAGCTGACGTACAGTTACACACACCCTCTGAGAGATTTCTTTGTAAAAATGACAAGTTTCGGGCAAAGTACATGCAAGACACACATAATGTCATGACTCATAATACAGTGCTGTGTATCATGATCGAGAAATTCAAGCTGTTCTTCATATTTTTGATGTTAACTGCTACCTGGGATAGTTTAAAAATGCTCATTGCCTGAGTCATCAAAAGGAAAACTGCACCCTTGAATACGCAAAAACAGTGCGCATATTTATTGACAGATAAAGTATCTCCAGATACAGAGATCAGACCTTTCTCAGAAGTGTAGCGCTTCTTAACGTGGCTGAATTTCTCAGGAAAAACACTATCTTTATAATTACAGAGTCCTAACCAAAGCGTGTAGCAGTAATAGTGACGTATGATGAATTATGTCAGTTCTGTCAGATTTCACCACACCTTTGCTTTCTGCAGGCGTGGAGCAAAACGTCTCCGTAATATTTATACAGGAATCTCACCGCACCCTCTGGCAGCTCACAAGGTTTTGAATACTGTTAGAGTGTGTCGGCAAGGATTGCTTGGCAAGGGAAGGCTTGCAAACTTACCTGTAGGAGGTATGCAACAGATTGCTATCTACTGCATTTCAAAATAAAGACACGTGTATTCCCAATCAAAGCTTTAGAGGGAAAAAAGATCCCCAAAGAGCCAATCCCTCTTAAACTTAAAAACTGTTTGAGATTTCAGGATAATACAAATTATCTGACGTAAAAACCTGTTATAGCACAAACCAAAACCTGTTATAACCAATATAGATAATGCATATATAAATTATTTTTAGTTGATAAGTGTTAGAAAAAGCTCATGCTGTGCTCCCAATTATGCCACGACAGAGGTATCACCCAGAAGAGAGTTTTCCTTAGCACAGAAACATTCATGTACTTAGTCCCTCAGCACCCTTATTCTTGCCTCAGTTTCTGTGCCTGTCCTCCTCACATTTTTTAAGTCACACAGACACTTTAAAAAAAAATTACATCAGACCTCCAAAGGGATTCAGATATTATCAGATTTCACAACCCTTCTCCTCCCCATGCTTCTTGTATCTCCTGAAATAATTTTTAAGGTTTGGAGACATTTAAAATCCTTTCATGTTTAGAATCTACTGGCCTGCTCTGGCTGTGCCAAAAGATAGAGAGTGCTCTGATCGATGAAGCAGAAATTCTTGACTCCCGAGTAAATAAACAGTTCTTATACCGGTAAAATAATAAGATGACAGGGAAACTGAACATTTTCCTTCAAATACCACCCCCTCCTTTTTTTTTCTTTTATAATCTACTTGAAATATAGAACATGTTAGGTTTGAATTAAACTGGATTTCCAAGAGCTATGCAGAGACAGTAGCTAAAATAAGCTACCAATGGACAGGAAAACCAGCCATGGAAAGTGGCGTACTGAAATAGTGTGAAAGCAGACACTAATGTTTTTTTCTGTGACAGAAAGACTTTCTCTCAAGACCCTCGAGAGCCTTTATAAAGCCTTTTAAAACGTTCTGTTCAGACACCAAGTATTTGACGTGCTCCCGAACCCAGGTGCTAACAAAGAGAGCGACGCGCAGTGTCGGGAAGTCACGGTGACTTGTGCTAAGTCACACTGAAACTGCGGGGAAACAAAAGGCGTTTCTATCGCTGAGATCTGCCCAGGGCAGCGATCTCCTGCCAGTGTTTGTCCTGGCCAAATGGAAACATGAACAGCTACAGTGAAAAAGCCCACAGGTTTACTGCCCGCAGGGAGGGCAGTATTCATACAAGCCTTCTAGTGTGCTGCTGTGTTGACTTTGTATGAAGTGGGAGTGAGAGTAGGGCTGCGACTGAGTCAGCAGTACCACCCACCCACTCAGCGGTGTCCTCCGGTGCTGCCAGTTCAAAAGTATATTGGAAAATCCATCCAACCCATTGATTTAGCATATGCTGTCCTTTGAGACTAGTATAATTTTAGTTCTTCAGTATGTTGGGGGTTTTTTTTGGTTGGGGTTTTTGGGGGTTTGGTTTGGGGTGGGTTTTTTTGCTGTTTACCAGCCATGCCACTCAAGAGGTGTTTTACAAAGGTAGTTTTAAACCCTTGGACAAAGGCATGAGCCGCTCATTCAGTCTAATCCAGCACTTCTCTGTGCACAGGACGACTCAGCTACTTCTTTTAAAGCAGCAAGCAGCATTATTGGCTGCAAGTCAAACTCACCTGTGCTTTAAAAACAGAAAATCCACAGTAATGGCTCTAAGGATGGAGTCTATCCAGTGTGCATCTATCACTCGTTCAACAACATGGCTAAATTTGCAAGGATTACTCAAATCATTTAGGGTTTGGAAATCACTTAAAGCCAATGTAAACAGATTACAGCTTTCCCAGGCGCAATGGAAGCAATTAATTCTGCAGTGAACACCTCTTGTACACTATGCTGCTCTCTGGAGAACATAACAGATCCGCCTAATTACAACTCACACTGAAACATGCTGTTTTCATGTACTTCAAAACACCCAAGGGGCAGGAAAACACCATTTGATTAAGCTCATGCATTCCTCACAAGAAGGAAAGCAACTTTAACACAGCTTCCAGTTCCCAAATTATGTCAATGCAGAAGGTTCACCTTTCTGGGGACTGCAGGGGACCCCACAACGCTGTGCCCTCCTAAATTTTGCAGGTACTTCCATGGTTCATTCCTCATTACAAGATCCTCTGTACCAGCCACTGACCTACAACAGAAGTCCATGTTAAACACCGGCTTGTAGACAACAGGTCAGAAGAAAGCTCTCATAAGGCACTTCATGCTAAAGGAGATAGACTTTATGAGTGAGCCTTGCTCAGTGTCAAGTAGACAAGAAGCTCCTATGCAGGTGTTCAAGGTAGCATTGTCAACAATGCAGAGAGGTAAAGAGTGAAGTACAGGGCAATGGTAGGATTACACCTGGTGTTTTGGCTAGGGGTCAGAGTGGGGATGACTGCAGTGAAAACCAGGGAAGAAGGTATTTTGATAGACAAGGCAAGAAGAACAAAAGTATCTGACAGAATTTCCATTTCTGGAATGGATAGATAAGGAATAGATCTCTGAGATCTTTGATACTGGTTAAACTGCAGCTTTCCAATGAGGCTGGGGAAACAGAAGAATAAAGTCTAATCTAAGATCCCACACCAAGTTCTAGTGATGTTGCTTCTGAAAATAAAAGCAAGGGTTTGGTGTTTCTCAGCCTTCACTATCTCGCAGTGACAACATTTCCCTGGTAGTACAGTCTGAGAATCCTCCAAGGTTAACAAAACCAATTTTTCTAAAATAGAAACCCTCCGGGAGTGACAAATACTCAGCAGGAAACAGGCAATAGAAAAACTCACACATAAGAAGTCACTTTTCTCTCTATGTCCATTCCTCAGAAGTAAATTTTACTAGACAAACCATAAAAGTAGGTCAGCAACTGTCTTTTTTTTAAATGCCACCCACTCCTACCCCTCCAACCCACAAAAGAAAGGTTGTTTAAAGTAGTAAGGTTCAGGTTGTTACTAGCTGGTTGCCACAAGTGTGTTTATAAAAATAATTCTGAAGTCAGTTTTGTAAGGTTCCTGTATGGTATCATTCTCACCATCACTTCACATCCTACTCTGAGATGATTCAGTTCTTCCACAGGGATGTGGCCTTCAGGGCATAATAAATTGCATAGTCATGAATCATAAGAACCTTTGCAGAACTGGCCAGGCACACTATAAATTCACCCTACCCCACGTGTGAACTGCAGAAACCTTGGAGACACTCAGAGCAGCAGCATTCCTCCCTGTGCAAAACAAGGTACTGTGATGATTTCTAGAGATTATTTATTTCCTATGATCTTTGATGATGTTGCTTTGTTGACAAGTGGGCTATTAAAAAAAAAAGGAAGCGGGGATCTGAATTGGAAACAAGGAATGCTTGGGAAGGTAATTTACTAAAATGGCACAAGCATGGTTGAGTAGGTGGAAGTCTTAAAAATGTATAGAAAGAGCAATTTATCATTGAGAGTTCTATAATTCCTAGAACTCACTGGCCAGGATATGCATTGTAGCAGATTAAGAACCACTGTGTTTGCTTAAGTCAGCTAATTTGTTCTTGTGGTCTTGAGTTCTTACAAGCGCTGGGTCAGCTCCTGGTCTGCAAGTTACTCAGGTCACAAACTGTCTTTATTCTACAGCCAGCCTATACCAGCCAGCGAAGCTCCTAGTGCCTGCTCTCAGCTAAGCCTGCAGTGTAAATGACGAATCGCAGTATGTGTGGTCTACTGAATATGGAAATCTCATCCTGCAGAAGACCTGGGAAGCTAGGATCTGGGCTAGTGCTGTAAAGCAGAGTTTTAGGATGTTTTTGAAAGTTAGAAAGGGAATTCAGGATGCTTAACATTTGGTTAAGCAATTAGTTGGGGTGATGCTTGCCCAGGCATTGGAAGGAGTATTTTGTCCTGTCCTAAAGGGATAGTTTGGCTGTTACTGTTACCAGAGTTTGTTCACTACAGTTAATGAACGTCGAAAAGAACTTGCACAAACTAAAGCATAAAAGTTGTCACTAGAGACAGTCCCTCAGTATCCTCTAGCCCAAGCACTGGTGAGTAACATTATCAGTTGTCACTCCCAGCTGCTGTAAGAGCCAGTGCAGTAAGTGTCCTGGTGAACAAATACAAAACAAGGTTGAAGGCTCTTTTTTCCCTAACCTAAGTGGTGGCTAGTATCATCAGTGCAACAGGACACGCCAAACCTTATATGACTTTCTAACAGTTAATCCTCCTCATTCTTCATATAGATAAATACTTCTAGAAAGCCTTCAAATTGCTAAAGAAAAAATGTCAAAAAACTGAAGAGAAACTTGCAGACACATAGCAGTCATAACCAGTGGTTTGCTAACTGGGTATTTTCTCCCTTTCTGTGCAGGTCCAGAGCAATGGAAGCTTTGCATAACGCAAACACAAAGTTTGCTCTCGACTTCTTCAAACATGAATGTCAGAATGACAGCAACAAGAATATTCTGTTCTCCCCTTTGAGCATTTCATCTGCCCTGGCTACTGTTTATTTGGGAGCCAAAGGAAACACTGCAGATCAGATGGCAAAGGTGAGTCTGGACTTCAAAATACAGCTGTCTGAAAGGGCTGATCTCTTGGAATAACATTCTCTATGCAAGAAATTTACTGGGATGGAACAGAGGAAAGCCGTGAGCAGAAATAACTACTGATCAAAACTCCACATAGATATATGCCAGCTCTTGTTTCACCCCTAATGCATGCTGCAATGAACAGACCAGTTCTCCACTTGAGCAGGTCAAAGAAATTGTTACTTTAGCCCCTGGAAATGGGTCTCCAGCAAATGAGAGAAGCGTTACTGCTGGCACTGTCTCCTTTTAAATCCCACCCACAGAAATAAGGGATCTTCATCCCAAAGCTCAGTAACTTGGGCACTCACCAGGGAGTGGGAAACCTGGAGTCTCTTTCTACTCTGCCACAGACAATTCTCACCTCACATCTCCTCTCTCTGGAAATGACCCCACACAAGAAGACTCTCCCCTGTAGTTATTACAAGTTTTGCCCTTTGCTAAACATAAAATCCACATCCACAAGATCAGGGAGGAAACACGGTGAGACCACCACCCTTTCTTTGGGGTATGTATTTTACAGGCCGATATCACTTACTGAAACCCCCAAGCCCTGTTTGTGTGAAGCTCATGGCTTCAGCAGGCGGCAGTGAGAAGAGCCCAGCTGCAGTTACCAAGCTCCTGTGGCAGGAAGAGAGGCTTGTGAGTTTGCATCTGCTAAGGCAGAAGTTGTCCCACCAGCTAACTTGTCCCACCTGTCCCACTTCTAACCCCTGATTTACAGGACAAAAAGAGGGACAGCAGGGTAACAAAGACATGAGTGATATGCTGTTAGGAAGGCAGGAAAACAAACAAAAAAATAAGGCATATAGCTCTTCTGAAAAATGTTCCAAGGTTGGACGCACCCCTGAGTAGCCTGGGTAAGGCGCACGTGCTCAGAGCAAGGGATTTAAGGCATGAAACTGCCCACACCATTTTCATGCTTTCTGGCACACAGAAGAGCTCCATTTAGACTTCGGCTTTGGTAGCGTCCATCTGGAGATAATTGTCTCTTCCCAGGTATTAACTGGTCACCCCAGTGCATGACTCAAATCTGACTCTCTTCATCACCGGTCCCATGACCTCACTGAAAGATTTTACTGCATTTATTATTGCTTTTCCCATTATAGGCACTACACTTCAATAAAGCTGAAGGAGCCAGAAATGTCACCACGACCATAAGAATGCAAGTGTATGCCAGAACAGAAGACCGTCTATCAAATCGACGTGCTTGTTTCCAGAAGGTATCTCATCAAGTCTAGTGATCAAAAGACAAACATGGGCACATCTTCTCTTGCTTCTATTTTCCTTCTGCATTTGCATTTTGCCTTCCTCAGATGTAGTGTACACACTTAATTGGTACAGCATCCTGTGATACCTTCACCTAATGCAACACTTATTACATGCTTCCCCTTTTTAGGTAGAATTGCAAAAACTAACCTCAAATTTGCAAAATTTTAAATTTAATGTTACCCTTCTCTGCCAGTAATCACTCGATCTTTTTCCTTCAGCTTTGAGGAGAGATTTCTTCCTCAAATTAATCCTGTTCAATAGCTAGCTATTTAGCAAGAACATGTTCTTTGAACAGGCATGGTTTCTACCTCAGAGAGCCAATCACAAGAACAGAGCTGCCCTTCCATGCATTGGATTGCACCACCAAGGCCACGTAAAACAGAACATCAACTTTTCCAGGCTACCTATGCTTGATATGCTTCAGAAGTTAGTCTCCATTTCAGTTGAGTAGCTAAGAAGATAAATTGATATGCTGGTATTTCCCAAGGCAGACCAGTTGCCTAAAATAAACCTCAGAGACATAGAAATCATTATATATTCCTAAGGTACTTCTTTGACATACTGGCGAGTACCAGAGTACATGTAATTTAACATAGCAGAAAAGTAAATGCAATCCCTCTGAGCCAGTAAAGGCTGTTTTTAACTCATTGACAAGTCAGCCATGGTGGTATTCAGCCCTTCTCCTTGCATCCTTTCCTGTTATCCTTATCCTTCGTGGGAGTGAGCCCTCTCCCTGCAGTCTGCCCACTAAGCCCTGGCGGCCACAAGTTCTGACGAACAGGAACTTGGATCTGCCTCGCGCAGCCACATCCCACAGCGGGAAGGTTTATTTTGGGGGCCACGTCAGCAGCCCTTTTGCACTGCAGGAACAGGAGAGAGATTGTTCCATGTGCGTAATGCTTGTCTGAACTGCCAGAATTGCGGAGCCCTGTGGGTAGGGCAGAGGGACCGTCCTGACAGTTTAGAAAGGTTAAGTGTCTCTTTATGCCTCTGATTCCGACGTAATGACAAGATGAATACAGCAGAGCTCCAGATGTTTAGCTTGCTAGCTCACAGCATAACTTCCTTGAGCTCATTTGAGAGTGAGCTCATTTAAAAAAAGAAATCACAAAATATTAAGAGCAAGATTAAGAAATTTAGGGGCAAACTTTCCATGTAGCACACTTGACTTTCATCAAGGAAAGCAGCCACGCAGCCAAATATTCATGCATTGTTTAACAGTTACAGTTTTATCTCATTCTTTGGATATAATCTTCACAGCCTCCACTTACTAATCCTTGAATGTTTTACGTAGTTCAGGCTCTTAACACTTGCATTCTGAGACACTTATATTGTTGGCTTTTAATACCTTGAGGTTAAAATTTTAAGAGCTCACACCTTTGTGTTGCAATAGAGGCAACAGATCACCTGAACAGAAATAATTTACTTGGAGCTGTATGAAGGAAAACACTAAGGGTTTTTGAACTTTTTTACATATTGGATGAATAATGGCTTTTTTTTTTTTCCTTTTCTCTTAGACAGAAATTGGCAAATTGGATAATATCCATGCTGGGTTTAAAGCACTCAACTTGGAAATCAACCAACCCACTAAAAATTACCTGCTTAAAAGTGTCAACCAGTTATATGGAGAAAAGTCACTGCCTTTCAGTAAGGTAGGTAGCCTATTAATTCAGATTATTCAGTGCCATTTAACCTTTATGATCTATCTATGACTACATACTATAAACCATATGCTTTTAAATTTTTTCATTGCATCAGCAAATCATATTGTTATCTTTCACATAAAAATACTTTGTTCCTTTGAAAAAATGCTCAGTCTGGAGTCTACAAATTTTTTACCGTGTTTTCTCTCTGCTTGGCTGTAGTTATTTATTAGCATTCATATTGGCAGGCAACAAACATAAGACAGGTGTCTCTCTTGCACTGCAGGAATACTTACAGTTCTTCAAGAAATACTACAATGCGGAGCCACAATCAGTTGACTTCGTGGGTGCAGCAGATGAAATCAGAAAAGAGATCAATTCCAGGGTTGAACACCAGACTGAAGGTAAGCTCCAGCCTCCCCTCTCCCCAATTCAAAAAGAAGCCATTTTGGCACTGAACTCTGTACCCAAGGGACCCAAGGCAGGTAAACCATTCATCTCAGAAAGGTAAATCAGATGGGTTTTCCTAAAGTAGTCACCTACTGAGAAGCCCTTGTTAAAACTAGTGTCCTCCATCTGAACATGGGAGGAATATGGCTTGCTGTTCTTTGTAAATCTAGACTACCCCTGCAACTACATATTTGTGAAAAATCTCACACCAGCCACATGCTGTATCAGCACTTACAATTTCCCTAGCTCCTATCTGCAGAAATTATGGCAACACTTACTCTGAAACAGTAAAACTGCACAAATGGGTAAATGCCCTTCTGTTTTCTCTAGGTAAAATCCAAAATCTGATGCCTCCTGGATCCGTAGATTCACTCACCAGACTTGTCCTGATAAACGCACTCTACTTCAAAGGAAACTGGGCAACGAAGTTCGAAGCCAAAGCTACCAGGCAGAGGCCTTTCAGAATAAACATGGTATGGGGGTATAGTGACCTGCATCCTAGAGCGCACGTAGAAAAAGCAGTGGAAAAGATGAGGGAGAGAAATCCCTGACAGTTGTTAAATCCACATGAAATCCAGCATGAAAGTTATTTTATTTAATGCTTACAGAGTAGTTTCTTCACCACATCTTCAGCACAAAGACTGCACACACAGAGTAGCACCTGAGCCACGAGTAAAATTGTCAGAAGCTGGCTTGAGATGAGCTTCCACTCTCTGAAGGCAGGGAAAACAGAAAGATGAGCAAAAATGTTGTGGATTAGTTCTTTACATTTTCATTTTTAAGCACTTGACAAATCAGAATGCAATGCAGCTTCCTGTAATAGGTGTCGCCTGAGAGAGCTTAGATAGCCTGCCTAGCCTCCAAATGCCTTTCCAGAAGACCAGAGGTCCCCTGTAGGTCCTGTGTCCTACCACTTAGAGCCATAAGGATGTCTCAGGCACACCAGGCAGGTTGTACAGTAAATACAATAAACTTCCACTGTGCTACTTTAACTCAGTTCTTAACTCTTCAGTCAGAGCACAAATTGAAAATATCTGATTTGATTTGTTGCAGCATATGACTAAACCAGTGCCCATGATGTACCTGAGTGATAAATTTAACTGTACCTACGTAGAATCAATCCAGACTGATGTTCTTGAGCTCCCATATGTCAATAATGACCTCAGCATGTTCATCCTGCTGCCAAGTGACATCACCGGCCTACAAAAGGTAAACAACTGAGAACTTAGGGAAACATGTGAAATCCAAGAATGTCATTATTTACTTATTTTATGCATGCCTGAGGTAAAAGACAAGGTTGTGGTCATGTTTCTAGGAAGGAGGGTACCGATCAGGCTCAAGGAAAAATGAACAACAAACTTGGTCTAGGACTGTGAACTTGAACCTGTTGGAGTTCAGATGAGATTTCTTACTCTCAGCAGCTGGTGCTTCTGCTGATCAGTCCTGGAATTAGTTACCCCAAAACCCACAAGACTGACTTTTCTTCCAGATGAATAAAAATGACGACAGAAAGCAGCCGTGCTGAGATTCACTGTCTGTACTGATTCAGACAGATATGATTTCCTTAAAAAAAATATAATAAATAAAGGGACAAATTGGACAGCCCCCATTACTTTCCAGACTCTCCAGAGCTAACATATATGGACACTGCCACCTTCTGTAAAGAGACGGATCCTGCCTTTGGATAATAAACTCTTACATACATTCTCATTTATGCTAGTGGGTGTTCCATAGAAAAAAAAAAGCTCTTTTCAGCTCATTCTAAAATGTAGGGAAGACAGAAATGTTAACAGCAAATCAACCAGACTATTGTTACTTGACACAGATGGTTTTGTTTTACATTTAATCCTACTTTATTCCCTGGCAATTACTGGGAACTGTTCAAATACGGCATTGACCTACTGTAGAGTAATATACTCCTTTCTAGTCAAAAAGATGTCCACATTGGTCTTTCAGTACTTTATTTTATTTTTTGTACTCTTACAACAGTTTGGAAAGTTTTCCATTTAAGAAGAGAGAAGATATAGTCCTTAGAGCACAGGTTCTTGAACACTCCGTAATTTTCTGTTTCTCTTTTTACTAACTGCAGCTGGAAAGAGAACTGACTTTTGAAAACTTGTCTACATGGACCAACCCAGAATTAATGGAGAAAATGAAAATGGAAGTTTATCTGCCCCGGTTCACATTAGAAGAGAAATACGACCTCAAGTCAACTTTGAGCAGGATGGGGATACAAGATGCCTTCATTAAAGGTCAAGCTGATTTCACAGGAATGTCAGAGAACAACGATCTGTTTTTGTCACAAGTTTATCACAAGTGTTACCTGGAAGTCAATGAAGAAGGCACAGAGGCAGCAGCTGCCAGTTCAGCATCACTGGCATCACGAAGCCTTGGTGCCACTATTATTTTTGTGGCAGATCACCCTTTCCTCTTCTTTATCAGACACAACAAGACCAAGAGTATCCTCTTCTTGGGAAGGTTCTCTTCCCCCTAGGAACTCGCCCATTACAAAGCAGGGTCTTGCAACAATAATGAACAAAACACACACCATGAAGAGCACCTCAATAGTCTGTGCACTTGTTAAATTTCCTGTATTGTTGACAAATCTCTCGATGTTAGTAAAGGGCACATATTAAAAATAACCTGGAATTCAAGCATCTGGCTCCTTTTCCTGACCAAAGAATCCAAAAATAGTAGCATTACACTCTAAGCACCAACCTGTGCACAGAGTAACACTGATGCATCTTTTCAGTGTTTTCTGAACAAGAACTGCCACAATGCAGAGCAGACTGAGTCCCAACACACTTGTTTTGGTACAGAAGAACAGAAACAGGGAAAACTTCTGCAGAACACTGCCACATGTCATTTGGTTTCAGCTCGTTATGCTGGTCCTCCCAGGAAAGCTACCTCACTTACCTTCCTGTCAGTTTTATACCAACTTTGCAGCCTGGCACAGCTGGTAATGAAATAAACCTGCAAAACCCTCCATGTTCCTGATGCTGGTGTTTGTTTCTTGCATGCAAATGGGGTAACACACTTATCTTGTAATCTCTGTCCCACAGCAGTTGGAAAATACTGAACCACAGAATCACAAGTTTGGAAAAGACCTTTAAGATCATCAAGTCCAACCGTTCCCGTCCTGTGCTAAACCATATCCCTAAGTACCTCATCTACCCAACTTTTAAACACACCCAGGGAAGGTGACTCAACCCACTCCCTGGGCAGCCTGTTCCAGGCCCTGACAACTCTTTTGGTGAAGAACTTTTCCCTAACATCCAATCTAAACCTGCCCTGGCACAGCTTCATGCCATTCCCCCTTGTCCTATCACCTGTCACCTGGCTGAAGAGACCATCACCCACCTCTTTACAACCTCCCTTCAGGTAGCTGTAGGTGGTGATAAGGTCTCCCCTCAGCCTCCTCTTCTCCAGGCTAAACAGCCCCAGCTCCCTCAGCCGCTCCTCATAGGATTTGCCCTCCAGCCCCTTCACCAGCCTGGCTGCCCTTCTCTGGACTCGCTCCAGGACCTCAATGTCCTTCCTATGGTGAGGAGCCCAGAACTGGACACAATACTCGAGGTGCGGCCTCACCAATGCCGAGTACAGGGGCACAATCACCACACTACAGAACTGGAGGAAAGTAAAAAACATGTGCCTTGAAACCTTCTCCTTTGTAACCTTCCATGCTCAGACACTGCTGCCAGCCCAACATTGCACTTTATTACTCTCATTCTGCTTTGTCACTTACTTCACTGGCTTGAAAATTGAGTTTCCACTTTTCTCATTGGAAAATCAAGCCTGTAATACTAACTCCCTAAGTGCCTCCTGGAAGATTACCTGAAAATCCCCCAGTACACATTTACTCCTGTCACAGCTCTTTCTCCTAAGGAGGAGAGTGTCCTTATCAGTGATGCACCTTTGCAGAAGATACTCCTAACCCTCTGAATTCAGAACAGAGAGTGAAGGACTGGCTGTCTTACAGGACTTACACAGCACCAGTGCTTTAGTAGAAATATCTCTTCTTGGGATTTGCAGGACTCCCTTACCCTGACAGAAAGGAGACGGCTGGCTGTCGCTGAGCCCTTTCTGTTTTCTTCTGCATGACCAGCTGCTTCCAGGGTTGCTTCTGGCTCTGCTCCCCACGTGGGAAAGAGCACAGGAGCAGTGTTGTGAAGCAAGTGCTTTATTGTATCCCTGGACCATGTCCACAGCACCTTCTCTCTGACTCAGCTGTGACATGTAACACGGGATCCCTGCGCATTCAGGTGCGATTCTGCCATGTCCTGCTTCACCTAATGCAAGGACTTCACGTCCCCATGGCCAAGCCCCTTAAGTGCTCCCTGATGTGCTTCAGCAAGAAAGACAGGACAGGCATGGCTGGGAGGCCAAGGAGGAACAAAACCATGACATCCGAACAAAACCACCCATCCAAACTCACTCACGGGCCTTAAAAGTCAATGGAAATGTCAGTCACCGTTTCTCTCTCCTTCAACTCTTTCAAGCATGATTGCAAAGATGACAGAGTTCATGTCTTTGTCACAGTAAAGGATCATTATCAAGTAGCAATGGCCACAAACCTTGGAGGGCGAGTTGCATAAGGGGAACAACCTTTCCCCAGGGTGAGCAGTGCAGCATTGGGGAAGGCTGCCCAGAAAGGTTAGGGCATCTCTATCCTTGGAAATGTTGTTGTTGACCTTGTCTACTGATGGCTTTTCTTCAAGCAGGATGTTGACCTCTGGATGCCCCTTTGAATTAACATGTGGGATTCTCTCTCTTGTTAACACCCATTCTGCCTTGCCACCTCCCTTCCTCATCCTCCCTGGCATCCCTGCATACTGAGTAGCAAAGGGAGCTAGCTTGCTCACTCTCAGCACTCTTCTTTGGGACCTGGAGTCTCCTGGCTTGGGCTTTCCTACCACTTAACCATTCATCTGACCTTTCCTTTATCCTGATTTCTTGATGACTTACTTGTACTGAAACCAACACTTCTGTCATTTCTTCATTGTCTTGCACAACACTGATTTCTGTCACTTTTTAGAAAACTTGACCCACACTGTTCCTGTAATCAGGCTTGCAGCAAAATGCTTAGCACACAGCAGTTTCCTTCCCTTCCTCCATTCCCCTTCCCTTGCCCCAGGGTCTTACAGTTATTGCCCCCACCTTCTTCTTCCACCACCCAACAGCACCCTGGGTCTCTTCTGGGACTGCAGAGTGACAAATACTGTGCCATTTTTGTCCCTGCTGTATTTTTTCACTCCATCCTTGCTCAAGCCCACCCAGTAGTTGTGTTACAGCCCTTGCCCTCCTTCTCTACATCCAATTGCTGTGCACTGACTCAGTGTTTTGCAGTTACTTATCTCAAATCTTTCCCAGCCATGGCTGCAGCGAGATTTCTTCACCACCACAAGCAGTGGGGTGTCTATCCCTTACCCCGAATGATCTTGCATGGCTTTGCCTCTGCCCCTGCCTCTGCCAATCTTCAGTTTGAATTTGGACTCTGGGAGTCTAATGCAATCACCAAGCTCTTGACCTTTGATGCTGATGTACCTTATTTGAAACCCAGGAGTCAGAGCTGCACAAAACCAGGAAGGAGAATCAAGCCTACAGCATCTGCTTATATCCAGAAACCAAAAAAGCATTCTAGTTGTGTTAATTTTTTACTAGGGTAATGTATTTTAAACAACAGGCTCGTTGTCTCCACAACACCAGAAGACCATTGGAATGGGTGGACTGTTCCGCTGTCCTGTCAGTAGACTATTGTGGTGTAACAGTAGAGATGATATTATAATTCCTATTGTCCTTTTCAAATGTCCAAACTTGAAAAGTGACCAGGTCAACAAGGAGGACAATATTGCCTAAGATCTTTTGGGGATTAGGTAGAAAGGAGCTTTGGGTAGGCGGAAACAGCCTGGAGGTAGGGGAGAAGGAAAAGGAGGTGCAAGCAGTACTATATTTCTAAAGTTTTTCATTGCTTAACACACAAACACAGACCCTGACTGAGGACAAGACTTAACTCTTCTCTCTCACAGGACCAAAGGTAAATATTGAAACCATCTAAGTAACTTTCCTGATGCTTTTAGAAAGTGATCTGTGGCTTGCATGACTGCATAGGTAAATTAAAATGTACCAGTGATATAGTGGGTTCATTTTGCTTCATGTTTTTCTAGATGTCATCTCTTAGACTAAAACCTGTGAGGCTAAGGAAAATTCCTAATTCAGGGCAGAACTGATCACAAAAAAAGAAATTTTTCTTGGGGCAGTAACTGTCTTATTAACTAAAATCTTCATTTTGACAAAGGATTCCTGTACCTCGGGTTAGGAACATACCATTTTCATTCTGCAAAGGCACAGCACTGCGCAGGGTCAGGGCAGGAACTCAGAGGAGAAATCATTTGCAGAGAAAAAGAGAAATTTCTATCCTGATACTGTCTTGGTTGTGTTCTCTAAGGAAAGGAAATTGCTCTGGAGTACAGATTTGGTACTGACAGCACACTGACTGCCAGAAGAACTGTAGTGCTTTGGAAACTAAGTGCTCAGTAAATACCTGTAGACTACAGAGATTGCTCCACAATTTCTGCAGCTCTGTTCCATACATATATATCTTAATAACAATAATAATAATAACAACAGCAGCGACAATCACCATCTAGTGGTCTCTTGACTGGGAAACATTATGAGATAGGTACTACTGGGCAGGTATGTTAAAGTCTGGAATATTCATAACCTTGAGGAATCTGACAGTTTCTAGAGAAAATAAAATTGCTGGAACACACAGAAGATGCAGTAGCTCAAAACTCTGAATAAATGTCCATCAATCTAAAAGCAAACAACAGCTTTGCCATACATGATACTATTCAGAATGGGTGGCTGGCCAGGAAAATCACATGAGCCTACAAATTATGCCTACATACTTTCTGAGGTATCAGCTCTCAATTCTATACAGATCCAAAATGAATTAGTGGGAAACGCAGGCGTGTTGTGAACCTATGTACTAAATGTTTCTTTAAATTCCCCTGGGAGCATTACTTCAATAAATCATTAGTTAAGGATGAAAAGGAAAAAACAGACAAACCCACAGTTTAAAAATCTGCACAGCTTTGAAAACCAAAGTCAGAAAGAAACACAAAGAAAACTGCAGCTTTATGAAAGCAGCCATATCTGCAGTTGTAGGAAAGTATTATCTGGATGACAGAAAACCTGCTCCTAACAGGTAGCAAACAGTATCTGAGTGGAAGATAAAACATAGCAGTTAGGCTGTTGGTTTTAGTAGCCAATGGGTTGTGCTGCACACGTAACACTTCTCGTTACAGGCGCTGTGTACATTGTTTTAAATGCTTAAACAGTACAATTCTGTCTGTTGCCTCTTTTCAGGTTGCAGCAATGGAACTGGTGTCGGCATCAATTGGACAGTTCACAATCGATCTTTTCAACAAGCTGAATGAAGACAACAGGGGCAGAAACATTTTCTTTTCCCCTTGGAGCGTATCATCTGCTATGGCTCTGACATACCTGGGCGCAAAAGGCAACACAGCAACAGAGATAGCAAAGGTAGGTTGCTCGATGAAGCATACACCCCATACAGTACACAGCTCCTTGACTGGCTGCAGAAGTTAGGGTTAGATAGAAAAACTTGCCACCACAACAACAAAGAACCGAGCCAGACTAGAGAATGTAACAAGTGAACAGCAAATTTTATTCATTTTATAGCAGGTCCCTGACTTCTCCACTACCATAAAATGTCCTGTGCCTATCTGTTGTGGTTTTTGCCCCAGACAACAGCTGAGTTCCATCCAGCTGCTCGCTTCCTCATCCCCCAGGGGGAAAAATGGAGGCAGGGGGAATAAAAAAATAGTAAAGACAAAAGCAAACCTCATGGGATGGGATAAGGACAGTTTACTGGGACAGCACAAGGAGAGAGAAGTAACAATAACTGGACTTTATAGTAAAATATATGAAAATATATGAAGCTGGCCCGCCCTCAAACTGTATGTCCTGGTGCTGTGCGCTCCTTCCCTACCAGCCCCCCCTTGGTATGGAATAGCTCCTTTGGCCAGTTTGGGTCATCTGTCCTGGCTGTGCCCCCTCCCAGCTTCCTGGGCACCCCTCCACCTTCTCTTTAGCAGGGCAGTGTGAGAAGCTGAAAAGCCCTTGACTGCTTGGCAACAACTAAAACATCAGTGTGTTACCAGCACTGCTCTATCCTAACTCCCAAACATGGCACTGGACCAGCTACTAGAAAGAAAATTAACCCTATTCCTGCCAAAACCAGGACAGTGTCACATGCTGAGCATGGACATTCTCCGAACCTGACTTCTCCTAAATTATTCTACACCTTCTAATTTATCCTGTGATTCTGTGATTCTTCCAGAGATAGGATATTCCCTATGTCAGCAAACAGCTGACACCTGTAGTTCTGACCTCATGGGCAGAAAGCCTGCAGATCCCAGCACCCTCCCTCTCTCCCCTGGCCAGGATGCATCTTTCTATCTTGATATATGTTTTCCTCAATAACTGCCTGACAATCCAGCAGAAAAATAGGGAAAGCTTTTGTAGCTTCATGTGCCCTGACCCAATCCATGCTCTAATGCTGTACTGGCTACACTGCTGGCTCAGGGGGTCAAAGGGAGCCGTGGTGCTCAGTGCTGCCCAGTCCCCTCTGGGTTGCTGCACTCCTGTTCAGATGCCTCTGTACCATTATCGTAGGTAGAATCATTTGAGTTTGCACAGACACATTGCTACTGCCGAGAGCAACAGCTGTGGAAGGGAGGTCTTGCAGCATGCAGACAGAAGCACTGCATCATTGCTTTGGGAGGGGGACAGTGCTACTCACTGTCACTCTGTGGGATGTACAGATACCACAGCATCCCTTTGATTAATCACCTAAGCAGCAGATAGTAAAGTGAGTTATCATGTGGAGCAAAAAAAGATGACCATTGTATGTGCACTTGTCTTTAAGTCACACCAGTTCCTTCATGTCTATTTCTTACCTATGGAAACTCTGCTTGTAGGTTCTCCATTTCATCCCAGCAGCAGGAGCGGCAGACTCTTCCTCTGTGGCCAGACCTTCTCGGGGGAGACCAAAGAGAAGACGAATGGTATCTATTAGAACTGAAATCCCAAGACAAAGAATCTCAAGAATCACAGTACCCAGACACAGCTTTAAGATTCCAATATTTCTTGTCTGCACCCCTCTTTAAAGTACAAAACCCAACATAATTCACAACATGTTCAACCTTAGTTCCTTTCACTCAGACTCTCAGAAGCATGGAAGGATAAGTCACTGGGACGGTCTGGAAGGTTTGCAATATGGTAAATCAGTCAATCCGATCATAAACAGAATCCTGAAAATTACAGTGATGGTAAACCTGGAAAAATAAAAAGAGGAACCCAAATCCCTCTCCCACATACACCAATTAGCATGTTTTGAAAACTTCATGCAAAAATGCAATTGCTGAATCTATGTCTTCTTTTTCCAAGGACCCTGAGCACAAGCAAGCTGAAAACATCCACTCTGGCTTCAAAGAGCTCCTGACTGCCATCAACAAACCCAGAAGCGCCTACTCGCTGAGAACTGCCAATCGCATCTACGTGGAACAAACCTTCCCATTACTGGCTGTAAGTTAAATCTCAGGGAGGAGCCAGAAAAGGTGCAAAAACAATTTCTAATTTTTATTACTAGTCATTAATAGAACAGGTTTGAAGCTGACCCTGAATGAAAAACCAATGAAAATACAAAATGAAAAAGTAAATGAAAAGCTCTGGATTTAGTGATAAACTTAACTGGAAAATACTCGCTGCTCACAGCACTTAAGGTTGCACTGCCCTTTGGCTGTGGTGTAGGGGTTCCTTTACATGCAGTACGGCTATATTATGGGAACCCACAGTCTTAAATGGGACATTAAAATAAGCACATCCATGGGTTGTGCACAGCCTTCTCCACTTCTCCAAATGAAAGTGGGAACAAAAGAAGGGAATTTTCTGTCCTTTGGTTATTGTTAGCTCACAGTCCAACAGAGAGTAAGAAGCATGATCCTGCAGTCCCCTATGTCCAAGAAGCTATCAGTAAGTCCAAGAGCTAACAACTTCTCTTTTGGACTGAAAAATCTAGTATAGTATAGAAATAATTTTTTTTTTTTTTTTTTTTTTTTTTTTTGCTATTTTTCAGACATACATACAGCTCAGTAAGAAGTATTACAAAGCAGAGCCACAGAAGGTTAACTTTAAGACAGCACCAGAACAATGCAGAAAGGAAATCAACACTTGGATTGAAAAACAAACCGAGGGTAAGCTGAGTTTAGAGTTTACAAAGAGCAGCACTTAGGCAGCTTCAAATCCCTGATTCAAGCCTCAGTAAGCTCCCTGGGGAGACTCCCCCCAACTCTGCTGTGCTCTGCATCAGTGGCTCCTCAAGTGCTGCACCCATGCAGCATAGGCAGAGGTGAAAAACACCTCTTCTTACCAGTGTGCTCCATGGCAGGTGGGGATGCCCACCTAGCTGTACCATCCTGTGCTGGCCAGAGGTGCTGGCCTAGTCTCACATGGTATAATGAGCTGGCAAGGCACTATATGGCCATCTATTTCCAGCTGCTTGCCATGAAGCTGTGACTTCTTCTGGGAAGGAGTCAATCCCTTTCAGCTAGCCAGGAGAAGTGGGCAGCCAATAGCTTTGGAAACCATAAACAGATGAATTGACTTATGTGAGAGAAATATTTTAGGGCGCATGTGCATGGAGTTCTTCACTGAGTTGAGCTGAGAGGAAAAAACAATCAAAACATGTCCTCGCTGCTCTCTCTACACCGGAATAATATCTGACTCCTTTGATTCCAAAAGGCAAAATCAAGAACATGCTGAATCCACGAGATGTGACAGCCGGCACCAAGCTGATCCTGGTAAATGCCGTTTACTTCAAGGCAGACTGGAAAGTGAAATTTCACCCAGAAAGCACGGATATGCAACCCTTTCGACTGAGCAAGGTAAGGTCCTCTGGTATCCTTCTTACAGCTGGGTGACGACAGCTCTGCTGAAATGGTTCCATTTTGTAAGTCTTGTAGGTATCCCTGTGGTAACCAGACTCCCTGTGAAAAGCTGGTCACAGCAAAACGTGTCAGTGCTCAGCTCCCTGCAACATTAAGATGTGGCTCAGCTAAATGTCAGTGATCAATGTAGATAACAGCTACTGTTTCCAAAAGCACTGGAGGAACTTAAAACCTCTTTGTAAAACAGTGTTAAAAGGGATAGATTGTAAAAACATGATTTTGAGAGTCCGAGTTTCACAGGCAGGAATGATGTGCCATGTTGTGGGTGAGTATGGTACCCTGGACTCTGTGGTGCAGCCCACCTGGGCACAAAACATTATACAGCTGCAACAGGGCACCCAGAATGGGCATGTGGTTGGGATAGACTAGAAGAAACATTAATGTTATGTTTTCAGCAGAGATATGTCAACAAATTCACATCAAAAGACAAGGGCTCTGTGTGATTTCCATCAACTCTAACTCCTGCCTTCTGATTAGCACTTACACACTGGCTGCTTCCCTGAATGAAGGGACGTAGATGTTAAGAGAGGTTGCATCCTCCTGCAAAGGTAACTGCTTGTCAGGAACTCCCCTCATCATGAGACTCTTTGCTCAGACATTAGTTTTAACTTCTGATAAGGGTCGTGACATAAAAAGCAATCAGCTAGTCACTTTTTGTTGCCAGAGAGAGGAGACCACAGAAAAGGTACACAATGCTCGTCCTCTCAAACCATAGCTGTTTCTCTGCTGTAGTGTTGTAAGATCATACCCCATACCTGATCCATCCCCCTAATCCTCACAGACATTTCTAACTCTCTTCCTTCCTCTTTCCCCAAGAAAATGCTCTGAGACAAACACCAAGATAAGTAATATTGTCCAGTCAAGAAAAACTTTGGAAAATGAACAACAAATCACTGTATAAAACCTGCTTACAGAAGTTGCCTCTCCCTCCACTGTACTGAGTCATTGTCATCCTTCCTTTCAAGGGATGATTTCTAACTTATAAATAAATACTTTACAGACCAAGACCAAGCCTGTGAAGATGATGCACATGAGAAATACATTTCCAGTTCTTATTGTGGAAGCAATGAATTTCAAAGTTATTGAGATGCCATATGAGAAACACGAAGTCAGTATGTTCATTCTCCTTCCCGATGACATCAAAGACAGCACTACGGGTCTCGAACAGGTAAAAAAGTACATCTCACCCATGTTGTATCATGAACAAGTTGTGGGGGACAAAAAAAAAGAAAAAAGGCCAGGCTGGCAACCATATCTCCCCCTCTGAGGAAATGTTGTTTCACGTCCTCTGTTAGCTGAATTAATTTCACTTAATACCTGTCTAATCCCAAGAAAGTTTCTCCACACTGAGTGATCGGAGTTGGTAAGAGCTGAAGACAGTCAGCACTGTGCATAATCAGATGCTTAGCTCTTCAGCAGCCCCAGCACTGACACACAATCCTGCATGTTCTCTAAGGGTTAAATCTTCCTTCACCTTCACGGCATATTCAAGAGGGAGAGTACTGTACAAGTAGTCACAACCTCTTCCTGAGATAATATACACGTCCTCTCCATGGCCTGGAAGTTTATTCAGGATCTTGTCCTCATTCTGTTTGCCCCTCATTTATTAGCTGTCTGAAAAAAACAGGATTTTGGTGAGCCTGCATTTGCTACATTTGCTGCTGTAGTTACTACAATTGCAAGACTCTTAAATTATTGGTGTCCATCATGTGAAGAACACCATTCATTCCTCTCCTCCATTTGATCTGAGCTGGACTCCAGTGACATAGTGTGCAGGACACAAATGACAGTGAAGGATTTTGCTGGAAGCAGTTTATTTTAAAATTGCCAAGGCAATATATGCAGTATTTACACTCGTACCTATGGAACTGGACCAGACCACCTGCCAGACAGCCAGCAATCTCCCAGAAATTTCCTTCACATCACAATAGAATTAAAAAAGAGGAAAGAATTACCTCAGGGAAAGGCAGCTGCAGGTGTTGAGAGCCCTGTCTCTCTTCTGCAATGAATTTGGCAGGGGGTGGTGCTCAAAACCTTGCAGCATGAAGTCTCAAATGTTTCTCGCCCACCCCACTTCTGAGCGCCAGCAAAACCAATTTATATTTCAGGCTTTTGGCTAAATGTTACATTCACCATTTAAAAACTGTTGGATTTCTTATATCACCATAAAATGGATTAATTTGTAGTTAATTGTTTTTTCCTTGCAAACATAAAATTCCTTCTCTTTCTTAAACGACAGCTGGAAAGAGAACTGACGTATGAGAAGCTGTGCGAATGGACTGATTCCAAGAGGATGACTGAAACTCTTGTGGATCTGCACCTGCCCAAGTTCAAAATGGAGGAGAGATACGACCTTGGTTACAGTCTGACCAGCATGGGGATGCACAGCGTCTTTGGCAGCAATGGTGATTTCAGCGGAATGGCTGAGAAGGGTGATGTGCTGATCTCCAAAGTTTTACACAAGGCTTTTGTTGCAGTGGATGAGAAAGGCACCGAGGCAGCTGCTGCTACTGTAGTTGTATCAGTAACAAGTATGCCTTTTGGCAATGCTCTGAATTTTAGGGTTGACCACCCTTTCTACTTCTTCATCAGACACAACATATCCAAGAGCATCCTCTTTTATGGCAGATTCTGTGCTCCTGTAGATTAAGTTATGACTTGCTCTCAGACAGCACCCCCATGGTTCACCCTTCAATGGAAAAGAGTGAACCACAGTGTTAAATGCTCAATCTTAAGCCACATAGCCATACGTATTGTAAGTGTATGTCCTTTTTCTCCACGCCACACCCCCGCCAAGTAAGGCAGCACCCGGAGACCACTCCGTGCCTCAAAGACCATCCCCACTCCTTTCCCTTGTCCTAACGAGACAGCCCTCCACGGAAATCAGTGTTGCATTAGACCTGCTTTTCTGGCTTTGTAGCTCAAAGGTAGGGTGGAGCTAGAAAAACTCTCTGCATACAGGCCATCATCTAGCCCTACACCAAGTGCTGACTGCAAGGGAAATGCAGTTCATCCTCTTGCATCTTCCAGAGAGGGGAAAAAACCCACCCCAAACCCTGTAAGGGAAAAAAAAACCCAAACCAACAGAACACTTCAGAGAAATCTATATGCTCTCTTTTCCTTACCGGGAAACCAGCATTTGCATTACAATGCATATGCCTTATGTTCATTTCAAATTTAAGCACTATTGGAAATGAACAAATTCAATACAAACCCGGAAGAGTCTCAAAATGCCCCTCACCTTCCCCCATCTCAACACATGTATACCACCACATTACATTAATTACCTCCTGCCCTTGCAGCTTCACAGAAAAATGGAGCAGCAAGGGAGGGGAAATGGTCCAACCATTAACAGTTAGTCTCTGTCTTCTAATCACCCTGCACATTTTCCTTATTTTTCTAAACTTTGTAGGTTAAGGTTGCTAAAAGTTACAATCAGCAAAAACGCTAAGAAAACTATGAGCAAATGCTTCTTGTTACCTGTTATTGATAAGCAATCTAAGACCTCCAGATTTCAAATCCGCTTCCTCTTTTTAACTGAACCTAATCATACCTGTTTTCTGGCTAATATCTATACAGTTTCCTTGCTACCTGTATCATTGATCAATGTAGGATTTATGTAATGATTTAAAGTGAATAATGTAATTTAATTTCTGACTATCCCAGCAGAGATAGTCAGAGTCACGGCATTGACAGAAACACCAGTGAGATTTTGACTGATGCTTTACTAGATAATTATACCATGATCTGCATTTAATCCAATAAATGAACTTGTGTGTTATTCCAGACACTGGCTTACCTGGTTGTCTTAGAGCACCATGCAATGTGCATGGTTGGAGCACGTTTCCATTCTCACCATTCCAAATCACCCCCCACATCACCCTCTTGACAAAGCGGACACGCTTAGTGTCTTGTTTCCTTCAAACAGCCCTGAAACCACTGCTATTCAGCACATTATCTATCCTAGGCATTTATTAAGCATACCAAATCAAATTAAGCTCTGTGATGAGCCATATTTTTGCTCACTGAGTCAAGGCATTTTAAATTTCCTTTTTAAGCATCCAGTTCCCTATTTTTATTGCTCCTCCGGGACCTGTTCAGGAGGCTTCTTTTCCAGTCACAACACGCTAGAAATCATAGAATCATAGAATCATAGAATGGTATGAGTTGGAAGGGACCCCAAGGATCACAGAGTTCCAACCCCCCTGCCACAGGCAGGGCCACCAACCTCAGAAAAAAGGTCTAACTAGAGCCCTGGCCAAGAAGAGCGGCTTCCAAACATCCCTTCTGTCCCTGTACGACCGCCAACAAGCAATGCTGCGCTGCCAGCATCAGTTCCTTCCGTTGGCTCTGGAGGGCAGCAGCTTTCCCATGAGCAAGGAGCTCAAAACCTTGTAGCCACTGCTGGTACTCGGTAGCCACGTGTCACAGGGTATCTCTAGGCAACAAGGTTTGAATGCGGGAGGGAGAAGCTGCAAAAAACATTTACTCTCAGCGAAATTCCACCTATCATTACTACACACTCCGCCTCCACAAAAGGTATTCTGGTTGGAAATACATCTCCTCCCAGCAAAGCGCGCAGGCACCTTCTTCCCCATACAAAGTGCTGCTTCTAAAATCAGTGCCCTCCCTTGCTTGTGACCCTCAGCTCAGGGCTAGGCTGCCTGTCATGCCTGTCACCCAGGGCCTATGCTAGTGCAGGCCAGTTGCGTGTTACTGGCTCAGATTTACCAGTAAGTTTGTTGTTTAGGTGTGGAAAAGCCCACAAGTCACTCAGAGTGGACCATGTGCAGAGTACAGGTATGGAAGTGTGACAAATAGGCAGAAAGACACAACCTCACATCCATGCTGAGCAAGATGGGGATGAAAGTTGTCTTCAAAAAAGGTCAAAATTACTTCTTCAGTATGCCAGAGGAAATTGACTGGTTTTATCAAAAGACTTTTTATGACCATTTGTCAGAGGTCAATCCACTTGAGGTCACCAAGTCAGCTGTGATGCTGTGAAACCTCGTTTCTACCACCCTGGTTGCAGCAATACACAATTTCCTCTCACTGTTTCTATCCAGCACAGCAAAACGAAGAGCCCTCCTTCTTTGACCAATTTTCTCCCCTTTGAAACCCCACTCTCTCTTACTAAACAGGATCTTGCAGCAGCTGGAATATACCACAAAGAGTGTCTACACAGGTTGGGTACCCTTTCTTAATTTTCCTGTATTTTTGGCCAATCTTTGCAGCTTGTAGTCCCACCAACTTTTGCTTGGGTATTTTTATACCCCTATTTGTTTACCTAAAATACAGACAACAGCAGTTTCAGATACATAGCAGAAACATTTATCAAGCATGTAACTAAACATAGTAGTGTCTAATACATTTGTGAAGCAATAAAATAAGATGGATATTCCTGGGGCAAAAACTGCACACACTTAAAAACTAAGTGTGGGGGGCGGGGGGAAAGAGGAATGTTCAGAGTGATGGCGTTTGTCTTCCCAAGTAGCTGTTACATGTGATGGAGCCCTGCCTCCCCGAGGATGGCTGAACACCTGCCCGCCCATGGGACGTGGGGAATGAATTCCTTGTCTTGCTTTGCATGCACAGCTTTTGCTTCACCTGTTAAACTGTCTTTATCTCAACACAGGAGTTTTCTCAGCTTTACTCTTCTGATTCTCTCCTCCAACCGACCGAGGGGGAGAGTGCATCAACGGATGTGTGGTACTTAGTTGCCAGCTGAAATTAAACCACAACTGCTTACGAGCAGTTTTGCAGCTTTTGGTGTGTGATCCAAACTCCCTCAAGCCATCACAGAGGAATAATAAGCCCAGAACAGTGTATGGCATGTAGGTATCTAAAGCACCTTCACCTCCTCTGCTAGGAGCATCAGTCTCTTCAAGTAACATCCACCAGTTCAAATGGATCCGGTGTTCACTCTTATTTCACCGCTTATTTTAGATGACTGTGCAAACACCTTTGGAGCTTCCTTTGTGATGTGCTTTCTCAAACAGAAGAGGAAAAATGTAAATTATCACAAAATAAGGGCTTTACATGACCTGAGGGATGCAAGTACTCAAATCCTTCTCAAGTTTAATGATAGGATGAACAAGACTCACAGCCTATTTCAATACTCCTTTTTAGCCCTATCTTTGAGATTAGTTTCTATTTGCTTTGCCAGTTTGTAGAGTGAAAAGAAAAGAAAGCTCTAAAATTATTCTAACATGTCCCTTGCCAATGCAGGGTGGCTGAATTCTCTTCAGCAATGCCTACATTTTTGCAGGCCGAACAGCAAGGTTTGGGAGAAAGGAACACTGGTGTCCACATTTCAGGACATACATCCACTAAGAGTGGTCTTGAATTGAGGAGGTTTCTCTCCAAGTTCTGACTGCATGTGATGGAGCTGTAGGAACACGCCCATTAGCAGGAGAAGAGGATGCAGAGAAGAAAAGGGAGGTGCAAAAATTTCTACATTTCCAGAAGTATTCATTGCCTCACAGACTGCAATAGATCCTGACTGAAAACAGATCTTAACTCTTCCCTCCCTCAGGATTTCAGGTAGTATAAATGCTCATATCAAAATAACTAGCTTTGCTTTGGAAATCTTGAAAATTCACGTTACGGTGTTTGGAACTGAGCAGTTAAATGATGGCACAGAAGCGATGCAGGGGAAGGGAGTGCTCATTTTTTAGTACGAAGTATAGCTCTTAGAAAAACCCTGTGCCAGGCCACCGTGGTCAGGATGCAAGCCCAGGTTGGGCAAAAGCTACACAGCCTGGGAGGGCAGAAAGTTTCCTCACAAGTAGGAAGGGTGCCCTACTCACCAGGTCCATTTAGGATGAGAGGACTGAAGACGGGCTGCAGGAGACAGTGCACTCCTGGTGAATCTGGAACTGAACACACAAGGCAGCCTGGCTCTGAGGCACAGTGCTTTGGATGCTCAGCGTGGGGTGTAATGGTGCAAGCTTTAATGGTGCAAGCTTTAATGGTGACAGAAACACACACATTGTCTCTCTCAAGCCTGGGAACATCTTAGTTGCACCATGCAGATTCTGTTCCAGTACTCTCAGGGAACAGGGGATGGAGATACCAGTTTGAAATTCTTCAGGAAGAAATGTTCAGCTCAGCTCTGTTCCCTTGGGTATGCCCTGAGGGTATCGCATCTCCAGGCACAGCAGTAAGAGACATCTGATTTGAAGGTCCTAAAAATGCTGAAGTGTGAGCTAGGCTGCAGGGCATGCACCCCTGAAGCACTCCTGAGAATGCTTCAAAGAAGTTGTGGAGCCCTGGAAAGCTCTGAAACCAAAACTCTGGGATACCAGAGCATCTCTATTAGAGATTGGGCATCTCTAACACTGCATGGCAGCTGGCTTTGAGGACTGCAGGTTTTGATTTAAGCATGTAAACTGTGGGCGAAAATAGATTTAACTGTCCAATTGCTTTTGTTGATCCTTTCACCTGATGCCATCTTACACTGACTTTAGCAGATGTTTTAGTAGTCCTTACACTGGTGAAGACAATAGACATTTCTGAATTTATCCAAATATTTATTAACAATATTAGATTTATCTAAAATACGCTAACAAGAAGCACAGGCTTGTTCTGGATCCATGTATAGAAAAATCAGTTTAATCCTGGGGCTGGTTGTGTTTGTTTGCTTTAATTTTGTCATGGAAAAACATACTTGGAAAAAGCAACAGAACAAGGATGGAAAATCTTCAGGTTCTGATAAACCAGAAAAAAATGAGGGAAAAATTCTTGCTGTTTAAAACAGGAACTGTTTGTGGTTGTATGTAAAATGCAAGATTTTACTTGAAAAAGAGTAATTAACTAATCCAGCTACAGCTTCTGATTGTGGGCTTACCTACACCAAGGACATATAAAAATCTACAGATCTCTAGTAGCCTTCAAGGTAGATGCAATGAATTGCATTAATTCACCATATTTTTTTCTTCAGCAGAATATAATAGCATAGGAAGTTTAAAGAAATAGAAAAAAATTCAAAGCATCACAGTGAGAAATGATTCTGCTTCACTCCCTCAGAATCAAAGAATAATTCTATGAAACTTAAGCAATCAGGGTTCTGAGACAAATCTGGCCTGTGAGAACATTTCTAGCTACAATTGTGCTCATCTGATGAAGAATAAATAAAAAAGCCGAGGACATTGAAGGAAGGGAGAAATAATACAGGTCTTAAACAGAGACCTTCTAGCTGACTGTGCTTGGTGGCTGTGCAGTGTTTTACCCACTGTGGGGACACCCTCATGCTGTATTTGAGAGGGTGCAGGCAATCTCCCACTAGCAGCTTTGTGGTTTTTAACAGAAGTGAAGGAGTCATCATCCATCACCTCCCTGACGCTCAGCTGACTCAAACTGTATCAATGGAGTCTCTCTCAGTGTCAACCAACAGCTTCACTCTGGACCTTTACAAAAAGCTGAATGAAACTTCCAGAGGCCAAAATATTTTCTTTTCTCCTTGGAGTATTGCAACTGCGCTCACCATGGTCCACCTGGGTGCAAAAGGCGACACTGCAACCCAGATGGCTGAGGTAAGCTCTAAAATTAGCAGCCTATCACCTTACAGGTGGCTCCCACATAAATGGTATTATTCTGCCTGTGGGGAACAGAAATGAACACCGTGGGAGGACAGTGACCTGCCCTAATCTGGGTATAGGAAATAACACTGACAGGTCCCAAAGCACTGCGGGTAGTCTGCTGGAGGGAAGTTACTGACGTTAGAGGCTACTGCTGGTCTTGCTTGGAACTCTACCTTCTGTTTAAATTGCTTTTTGAACAGAGCAATTCACTTGAAATAGTGCTCAAATCATGTCAAAGAGACAGTTTTGTTAGCAAAATTAATAAGGAGATAATATAATCTAGGAAAAGGAATGCCAGAGATGAGATCTCTGCCTCTAGACCCCAGCAGGCCAGCTGCTTTCTCATACTGCATACCAGAGTTAGCAAGCTCTCCTGAACACATGGTGGGCTGCACAGGCACGGTACAAATACCTGTGCTTGTCACTCAGTCCATAAAACAGGGAATCCTTCCACAATAATGGAGACGTGCTAGTACTGCAAATACCATTTCACTTATGCCTGCTTTAGCAGAACTTTGCAGTCTTGTACTCTTCTTGGTCATATGAATTCACTTAAACACGCTGCATGTATAATTTTACATCTCTGTCTGAAGTGCTTGGTCATACCTTAAAAATATCCAAAAATAAATTCCATGTTGTCAAGCATGAGCTGACCATCTGTCTAAATAAATTCATATTTAAGCCACAATACTGATCTGTTATTAAGCAATAAAGGTGACTAAAATGTACAAAATAATGATACAGTTGTATCAACTAAATGAAGAGTAAGGTCTTGTCCTCAGAAATTTTTTACAGACTAACTGTCATTGGGCATGACTGGTGAATTATCACAGAAAATGAACATAATTACATGGCCCTTGGGCACATTTCTCTTCAAAAAACAAGCTGTCTTCATGAACTTTAATCATCATTGCAGGTTCTTCATTTTAACCAGACTGCAGGAGAAGAAGGTTCGCCTGAGACAACAAGGCCTTCTCTGGGGAGACCAAAGAAAAGAAAGATGGTATTTATTATCATGAAAGACTGAGGGAAAAAAAATCTCTGAGAAAGGGGTAGTTCATCACAACTACTGTTTTAGCCTTTTAACATTTGCTTCTCTTAAGTCTGCATCTACAGTCTCATTTCAGTAAGAACTACATACAGAAAAGTGAACAAGCAGATAGCGTTACCATGAATCTCATGAAGCCATGCCTTCAGAGGCAGAGCTGAGACACTAGAAGCATTTCAATTGGCCCTAATACTGCATTACTTGGTTTTAGCTGGCCTATGGCAGTATCAACAAATCAGTCGTCCTAACGTGCTTAGGACAATTCTTTCTCTTACCAGCATCAGGGGTGTCTCTTTTTGTAATGAGAAACAGCTGCTGCGTTCACACCAGACACCTGCCCTGTCTGATAAACTCCTTTCCACCTTTTTCATGCACAGACACATCAGGCAGACAGAATTCCCTTTTAAGTTAACACATGCAGATTCTTCCTTGTACATCAGCCTGCCACAGGCTTGCCACCAGGAGGAACTGACTAGATCTTCATCAAATGAGCTCCCTCAGCACTGAAAGACTTGTAAACTCAAACTGGCCATGTTTCTTCACTGGGATGAATCTTCAAGATAAATCATTACATCCACATTCATTTTAGCAACTCACAGACTTGAGTTGTAGCAAAGTCTGCTTAATCTGGTCCTTCAGGCATGCCTCTCCATTACCTCTTCAGAATGTTCCCATCCTTTTGCAAAAACTAGCCTCTCCTATCCAGTGTCCTCTAGCTACCAAATTCTTTCCCAGGTGTCCTTTCTACCAGCCCATGTCTCAGGATGAGTGAGAAAAGAGCAGAGCAAGGAAAGCCACCTGCCTGGCCTTATGACAAGTCCTCATGAGTTAGTGTCACAGACTCTCAGTGAGATTAACTGCACCCAAGCAGCTGGAGGGGAACAGCTGACAGGTAGCAGTTTATTTCTCCACTAGAGAAGCAACAGCTGGCAACAGCTAGCAAGCAAGGTCATGCTCCAAAAAAACATTCACCACTGACATCCAGGACAAGTTCCCTCCAAAATCCAAATAGTGACAGCAAAATTGATGTGAAATGAGAAAATCTGAGTAGTTGATAAGTCCATGTCCTGACATTAGTGTCTGTTGCACCTCCTCAAAAGCCACAAGGCTGCCTTGATGGGTCCTTGTGACACTGAAAATTAAGCCTGACCATGACTGAAATGAGGAAATTGAACTTCCTGGGTGCACCATCAGCTGACGTCCCCAAAGGCCTACGCAGCACTGCAGGAACAGATCCTTGCCCTATAGACAGAAAACAATTTGTCCAGTTACAGGCAGTGCTGCAAACATGCAACATACTCAAAAAAGATGTTCCACCTCCTGAAATTCCCTTTTAATTAAAACAACCTGGGCAGATGCAGCACTTCAGGTAGAAAAATATACCCCATATTAATTGGTGTCTCTTTCCAAGGATCCCGAGCACAGGCAAGATGAAAGCATCCACTCTGGCTTCAAAGAGCTCCTGTCTGCCATCAACAAACCCAGACGCACCTACCTGCTGAAGAGTGCCAACCGGCTGTATGAGGAAAAGACCTACCCCTTACTGCCTGTGAGCTGAACCATTTTACTTAAGAATATTGTGACATTAAGAGGGATTGTCAACAGAGATGAAAAAATGTTCAGTGGTTTCAGTAAGAACATGAGGACAGCCATACAGGGCTGGCCTTACACAGACAGGAGGTCCATTTCTTTCAAACAGTGGTGAAGAGTTCAGAAAGTGTATGGGAACAAGGCACTCTGTGTAGTGATGCTTCTCCAGAATCTGCTCTGGTCTGCAAGCAATCTGCAGCTCAGGTGCTTCCTGAACCAGAGGCCATCTCTACTTAATAGACCTTGATGAGCTGTTCTTTCTTGAATTTGCAGAGTTGCCTTTTGAATCCACCACAACCCTCTGTACCAGGAGTTCCACAGCTGAACTATATACTCTATAGGAAACACCGATGTTTTTTGAGCCTGCTACTTGCTGGCATCATTATGGGTTTGGTTTTCCTCTAAAGGACCCTTCTCCATACCTCTGGTCATCCTCGTCTCCTTATCTTTTATGCACTTGCATTTCTGAGATGGGTGAGGCCAGAGCTGCATAGAGAACTCAGACAATGGGGACACCATAGCTTCCCACAGCGGCATATTAATATTCTCTCTTTGGTTCCCTACTCCTTTCTTTCCAACTCCTAAAATTGCATTTGCCTCTTTGGCCGCGATTTGACAGATTTTTTTCATGCAGCCATCCATTAAAACTTCAACAGCTCATTCCTGAACAGTAATAATCACCCTCTGTAGCATACCCTTCACTGGATAATTTACAAATGGTTTAATGTATTTAGACCTGCTATTTTATAGAATAAATATTTTCGCACAGATCACAGCAGGTATCCCTGGGGTAGTTCAGTAGTAACAACCCTAGTTGTTACTAGGTAGTTCAGAAGAAACAACACTGTGAACATTGTTTCCTCCCACTCTGTGTTTCCAGTTGTTTAAACAAACAGAACCTATCTCTGTCCTCCCATGGATGCTCAGCCTTGGGTGAGAAGTCTTATGGAATGCCTTTTGGAAATCCAAATAGACTGACTGTAACAGCTCAACCTTCTTACTCGTGCACTTCCTGACACCTTCAAAAAACTCTCACAGATTTTTAATTTAGGACTTCCTATTACAAAATGATGTTAACACTCCTCCAACATGTCATGGTTATCCATACGCCCACTAGACTTACTCATTTGCCCCATACAGACTCATGAATTTGTAATTACCTGTATCTTTGAAAACTTTCTAATGATTGACGTTTTAATCATCTTAAATTTTTTGGAAGGTTATTTTAGGTGAGGTTACTGTTCTTTGGTCTTGGAATTTTGTTTTGATCTCCAGAGTAATTTGTCCTGAATGCTTATTGCTCGTCTTTTCCATACTCTCATGTACACATCCTTTACAGAGAATCTAGAGAATTTCCTGCTGACAATCTCCATAAACTGCTTCACAGCAGATGGCAATGCAAACGTTAACTCTGGTTTTCTGCCATGACTTTATTATACTAGAACGTTCCCTTTATACCAGATCCTCCTCTGTCCTCACAAACTCTTGGAAGGTTCCTCGACTCTGAAGCAAACTAAAAGCCTTGTTTCAACTTTATATGAGGCTATTCCCTCTCGTACTGAGCTCTACATGGTAAAGCAGGAAAAAAGTATTTAAAATATATAAAATGTAATTTTGATAAATAGAAGAAATCTGAAGGATGTTTGTTTCATGGCATATTTCAAAGTTACAGATTTGCACTCTGGATTTCAAACACAAAAAAGCTTAAGTATCAGTTTCCTTGAGACAAATTTGATCAGTTCCTCACATTTAGCACAGAATGTATTGAGGGTTACTTCACTTCAAATGAATGTTATTTTCTTCAATTATATATTAACAGATTATATAATCTGTTGATGTGCTTATTTTTAACATCATTATAGCTCAAATTTAACCAGGCATAAATATCCCAATTCTATCTTTCAGAAATTCTTACAGGGTGTTACGAGCTATTACAATGCAAAGCCACAAGCTGTAAACTTTAAGAAAGCTGCAGAACAAGCCAGAGCGCTGATCAATTCATGGGTTGAAAATGAAACCGAGCGTAAGTATTGCTCTGATGGCTTTTTTCTTGTCTCCCTCTCAAATAACGTGTATTCCCAGGCGTATTGCTATTGCAGCCAGGGATCCATAGAAGATGGAAACTTAAGGGAGGCGCTGATCAAAGTGCTGTTAAATGGCATGAAGAATGCTTCTCTCTAAACCCACTGCTGCTCCTTACCAGCTCCTGCCCTTGATTCTTCATGCCATAGCCTGTTGTGAATTATTTCTGTTCAGAGAGAGACACAGGCAGGTACTGAGCAGCTCCACTCTGGTTAGTGAGCGTTTTCCTTTTCATTCTTCGGCTGCTTGCAACCAACTCCACAGAACACCCAAGCTATTTGACTTTACCCACTTTACAATAGTGTTTGGTACCTATATTGCAATAAATATATAATTTTTAAAAAAAGATATATAGAAATACTTTGAAAGCTGTTTTTACCTTACGTATAAGATGAAGAATGTACTGGGAAAAAAATCTCCCAAATTAAACATTTTTGTGACATAGGCAGGCACAAAGAAGGCACAATTAAAACTGGGGAGTTACAGAGTCCCACTGGAGTAACAGTCCTGCTTGTCTGATTTTGAAGGGAAAATCCAGAATCTGCTGCCTGTGGGATCTCTCACTTCTCGCACTGTATTGGTTTTGGTGAATGCCATTTACTTCAAAGGAAACTGGGAAAAGAGATTTCCGGAGAAGACTACTTCTGAGACACCCTTCAGGTTGAGCAAGGTAAATTCCTTGTCTGTATGCCTATATGTCATGTGTCAATATGCCTATTACATGTCTACTTAGAGCAAGAAACCTCTAAATATTTCACCCGCATTTCATATGCTGCTGCAACACTACTCATAGAGGCACATGGTATAAACTCCACAAGAACAGCAACAGAACCCAAGTTGACATCATCTTCTTTACTTATCGCCACGAGAAAATTAGTTTCACTTTAATTAATAGCTCTTCAGTATCAAAGCACTTAACCATGGTTAAGTAGATGAAGAGGAAACTTCCCTAAGTATAGAGGTACTGTTTCCAAAAGGTACTGGGTTGCTTCTGAGAGCAATGCTCACACACCTACCTCTCCTTTCGGCTTCTGAGCCGCAGTCAACACGCCGAGTTCAAGGAAACCGAGCCAACCCTTCTTTCCTCACACACCCTGGGTGTTGCATCAAACCTCAGGGGGAATTTTCATGGGATTTCAACCTTTTAGCTGAGTGAGCAAGGGTGATGTGTTCAGTGTACACCGAGGGCATGTTATCCACCTAAAATACTCAAATACTCACGCACTGACAGTTCACAGGAGCTGACGACATCCGGGTTTTTTTGGACCGTGCCAAAGGCAAGCAAAGCTGTTTGCCAATGGAAGCACGGATCTTGTTTGTCAGAGATTATGAGTGCAAACACCTTTTGTACACCAGGCAGTGTGAAGCAGTGTCAATGATGTGACTGTGTACACGAAACCTACTACACTATGTGCGTGGTTTTAGGATCCATCATAGTACCTGGTTGTGGTGGGATGACCCTGGCTGGAGGCCAGGTGCCACCACCTCCTTCTCAACAGGACAGGAGAAAAAGAGAACAAAAAGCTCATGGGTTGAGATAAAAACAAGGAAGATCACTTGCCAATTACCATGAGAGGAAAAACAGACTTTACCTAGAGAAATTAATTTAATTTATTGCCAATTAATCAGAGTAGCTTAATAAAATCAAATACAAATCACCTTCCTCCACAACCCTCCCTTCTTCCCAGGCTCAACTTCAATGACATCTCTTTTACCTCCTCCCTCACAGGCAGCACAGGGGGGTGGGGAATGGGGGTTGCGGTGAATTCATCACGTCTCCACTGCTCCTTCCTCCTCACACTCTTCCCCTGCTCCAGTGTGGGGTCCCTCTCATGGGAAACAGTCTTTCATGTCCAAAGTGGGTCCTTCCCAGGGGCTGCAGATCCTCACTAACTGCCCCGGTGTGGGTCCCTTCCATGGGGTACAGTCCTTCAGGAACAGACTGCTCCAGCACTGGTCCCCCATGGGGTGACAGGTCACGCCAGAAAACCTGCTCCTGTGTGGGTGCCTCTCCAAGAGGCCACAGGTCCTGCCAGGAGCCTGCTCTAGCATGGGGCTCTCCATGGGTTGCAGGAGAGGACATATCCACCCCACAGACCTGCACAGGCTCCAAGTAAAATCTTTGCTACAGCGTCAACCTCCATAGGCTGCAGGGGGACAGCCTGCTTCACCATTGTTTTCTCCAGGGACTGCAGGGGGATCTCTGCTCCAGTACCTGGAGCACCACCTCCCTCTCTTTCTTCACTTGCCTGGATGTCTGCAGAGTTGTTCCTCTTTATTATTCTCACTCTTCTCCCCAGCTGCTGACGTGCAGCCGTTTTTTTCCTCCTAAACATGTTAGCATAGATGTGCAACCAATATCGCTGACTGGATCAGCTTTGGCCAGCAGCAGTCCTGGAGCTGGCTGGAACTTGTTCTGCCTGACAGGGAGGCGGGTTCTAATGTCTTCTCAAAGAAGTTACCCCTGCAGTCTCCCTGCTACCAGAATCTTGCCATGTAAACCCAACACATTTGTGCACAGAGAGGGTTTAATTCACAGGATACCTGATACAAAACCTGTGAACAGATAAACTTTTGCACTCAAATGAACTCAAGTGCAAAAGATAGAGGATTTATTTCTAAAAGCTCTGGAAACAGTACAGCATAGGAGTTCAGAAGACTATTGGGTAATCCAATACAATTTGGCAATCTGTGGTATGGGGGAAGAGGAAAAGCCACCACAGAAAGTATAGTTCAGAGGCAAAGTGACACAATCAGCATTGCCTGGAAGAGTTAGTTTATGGCATCCAAGGGAAGAAAGTCAATCTGTTTTTCCCCTAACTAGGTCCTCCATCCGAAAGTGTAGTATGTGGGAGAAAATATGAAACACTTGTAGCAGTTACTTGCTTATTGAAGCTAACTCCTTTATTTTAAAATGAGAAATATATTACCCGTGATTCAGTTAGCATAGAGATACCGTATGTGTCTATGCAATTCTTTCAAATATCCCCATGACTTTGAAAAAGGGGTATATGTGACAGCCATCTGAAGGAAAGGGTACCGAGCATTCAGCTGCTGCTGAGTCTTGTACTTGTTTGTGAATTTCTGCTTTCAGTTCAATGAAGCAAGTAATCTTTACCATGCATTTTAAGGAATGATGTAATACAATTTTTATGTCTGCTTTTTTTCACAGACCAAGACTAAACCAGTACAGATGATGTTTCTGAGAGATAAATATTGGATATTCCATGAAACAGCCATGAAATTCAAAATAATTGAGCTGCCATACGTGGAAAATGAACTCAGCATGTTTGTTCTCCTACCAGATGACATTGATGATAACACTACTGGCCTGGAGATGGTAAAACTGACCTACCGTTGCATCACATACACCATGAGACAGTAATAGAAACAGATTAAAAGAATGAGCTTCAAAATCATGGTAGAACAGGTTCTGATGTGGGCATACTTTGTCTCATGAACTCTAACACCATGATTTCTCAGCTTAGGATGCAGGGCATCTGATAGCATCACAAACATAGTATTTTTCTTAGGGATACACTAAAAAGTATGTCCACACAACTGTCTTAGCCTGTTTTGTGTAGCCTTTCTCTATTGCTAGAATAGCACAAGGAAAGCGATGAGCATCTCTGACTCCCCATGCCCTAGAGCTACCTCCTTCTGAGGGTTGCATTAATTCATTTTTATGTAATTTTCAGTCCAGATTTGCATCTGATATTTTGTAGTGAGTTTTCTCAAACTAAGGGTTGACTACCCTGAGCTAGAAGGTATCAGCAGCCACTCATGACCACACCAGGATCAGTTTCAGCTTCTAAACAGATCGGGGCAAGCATCTTTTTATTTTTACCTAAGGTCCCATGTGTTACACTTATTTACCACTAAGAGAAAAGTCATGGCTGTACACACATAGCAAATGCCTATTAATATCATTATGAGTCACACATTGCAAAACTCTTTACACTAGAGATAAAAAAAAAGGAACTAATTTCACATTTCAGGCCTATACTTCACCATCTTTACAAAAACAAGAGTGGAAGTCACTGACAGTCTGATCTTGCTCACTGTAGGTTGAAAGGGAGCTGACCTATAAGAAGCTGGCTGAATGGACCAAATCATCCAGCATGATAAAAGCTGAAGTGGATCTGTACCTGCCCAAGTTCAAGCTAGAAGAGAATTATGACCTTAAATCCACTTTGAGCAGTATGGGAATGCAAAATGCTTTTGACCCCACTCAGGCTGATTTCACAGGGATGTCAGCCAAGAAGGATCTTTTCATTTCAGAAGTTATTCACAAAGCTTTCATGGAGGTCAATGAAGAAGGTACCGAAGCAGCAGCTGCCACAGGTGTCCTCGTGCTGAGATCAAAAACACCAACAATCACTTTTAAAGCTGACCACCCTTTCATCTTCTTCATCAAACACAACAAATCCCAAACCATCCTCTTTTTTGGCAGACTCTGCTCACCCTAGTCAAAGTTATTCCTTGTGCTACATAGCAGGAGACACTCGCCAGCCTGGAGGCAAATACCAAAAACCTGAAACTCCTGCGTATAGCCAGGGGAGTAGGACCTGAACCCTTTCACCAACAAACTCCTCATTTCAGGTCCTGAGGCACAGTTCCTACCGTGCTTCACTCCCACCCCAAAGGGACAACTACAGCAGTGGGGAGCACATGATGCCATGCATCCACAGAACAATCCTAGTTGTCATTCAGACCAGGCCATGAAGGGTAGCTCTATGCCTTACCCACTATTAGCTATGGCATTTCTAATCCTTCCCCTCACAGCAGTGTGTACACTAACACAGGCTCTCTCCTCACCGTTGTGACTTGAGCTCTTGATTCAGGCACAGTCTTAGCACTCACTACCACCCCACAGCAATAAGACCCAGCACCTGTTTAGCCTTTCAGTAGGTCCTTACATTGTAAATAGAGACAGACCCTCCCTGCCCAAGGCCTGTGACCATTCCCTTGCCTTCCTTCCATATTCCAGCTGTAAGTCTTCATCAGCTCCCAATTTCACCTCAATTAGCTTCACATCACTCTACCGAGTCCTTAAAAAAATAAAATAAAATACAACTCTGTGAGAGATATTTGCCTCAGACATTCAGGTACACGAGAAGGGGCCAAGCACGTACAGTCTCTGGCTACAGCAACACCTCACTTTAATTAAAAACAACCCCCCTTCAAAAATAATAAATAATAATAACCCCTCGTGGATGATCGGCGTTTTCTACCAGCTCTGCCACGAGAGGGAGGCAGAGGTGGAAAGTCCCCGGCAGCGGTGGGCTGAGGAGAGGGCGGCAGAGATAAAAAGGGAGTGACAGAAAACGTGAGCGTTTTTCGCTGTGGTGGGCCGCAGTGGTGGCCATTTTGTCCGGAGGTGGCGGCGGGGGGCGGGGGGGTGTGCGTTGTGGCGTATCCTCGCCGAGGCGGCCAAATGGCCGTTACCCTCTGTGGCGGTGAAGCACCGCAGGGTGCGGCTGAGGAAGGGCTGGGTTCACGGCCTTCCCCGCAGCTCGGCAGTGCTTCCGGTGAACGGGAGAGGCACCGGGAAGCAGGGATCGCGGCGCCTGGTGAGGTAAGTGCGGCGGTTCTCTGTCCTGCAGAAGTCCTTTTCTATGGGAAGTTTGCGCTTCTCTTTTTTTTTTTTTTTTAAAGAAGCGGCGGCTGCGTGGCGTTGCTCTTAATGTTTTGGGTGTTACGTTCCCCCCCGTTTGTGACGCGTTTTCAGCTGCCTGTCAGCTGGAGTCGCGGCGCTGTGAGGAGACTGCTTTTGGTGTCTAGTGACGGAGGGACCGCGGAAACGTTGAGCTTTAAGGTGTTTTACGGGTGGGGACGGAGAAGGATCTTCTGTCTCCTTTACTGTTGCCCAGCCTACACCTTGGCGACTGCCAAAGCCCGGTCCCCTTGTGCCTTAATGGGGCAGGGTAAGATCTTAGGGGCTCCTCCCTACCCCTCTCCGCTCCTGCGGCGGCGCAGGGAGCCGAGAGCCGGCGCTGGTGGTCAGTTGCAGGGCTCCATCGTCCACCAGTCCTGCCGCCTGCCCGTGGGGAGCCGTTCCCTGGACCCGTCTGAGATCTTGCCCTGCAAGCGTTTTAACATCGTCCCCAGCGTTCCAAATCCTAAATGACGCCTTTTACCCCTCAAGAAGGCATGCTCTAGTTCAGGGTGGTGGGTAAAGGGATGTCTGTGCTGCCCATGCAGCATCTCTGTGGAGATGGACACGGCCTGATGTCCTTCTCCCGAGTTCTTTGTCTGTGTTGGAAACATTTAGCTTGTGATTCCTCAGAGGTGAGGCGGGGAGCCATCAGCATGTACCAGGTGCTAATCCATCTGTAGTCTTGGGATGTGTCTCTTGGGCAGAACAGGATGGAGCTGTCCTCCGGCCTGTAGCCCATGTTCCCCCATGGCAAAATAGGTGATTGGGAGAGAGACACTGCAGTGTCTGTCTGCTGTTTAAGCTAGACACGGCTTTTCTGCCCAGAAAGACTATCCTAAAGGATAGGTGACTACTGCTGAGAAGATATGTTTCATGGTGATAGTGGTAGGAATATATGGTGTTAAGGCATCCAGAAACATCTGTATGAGTGCCTCACCACTGACCTGCTGAGTCTGCAGGGAGACCAGAATAAGGAATGACTTGCTGTGGGCACACCCTCTGATCACTGAGTGGTTTTCAGCAAACAGTTTACAATTGACTTACAAATATGTGCTTGTCTGGTTTTTTTTTGTTCCTTAAAGTTGTGGTCATACTGTAATGTCTCAGAAGCTGCTCTGATTAGAAGAGTATCAGTAGTTAACATTGTTATTCATGACCTGTGGAGGAGTTATTGATAACTATAGTCATACAACTACTAGCTTTGTGTTCTGGCTGTTGAAATAATTGCTTATGTTTTGATTAAGTGCAGTGATTCTCTGGTAGGCAAATAGCGTGAGTTGTACTGTACTTCTGTCTATGTTCTTGTCTGACATGGAAGCCCTACGAAAACTTTACAGATAGTACTGCTTGCTGCTGTCACTGCTGCTGTACATTCTGATCTCTGGGTCAAAAAATAAGAACTCCCCACCATCATATTGCTAACAGTCTGGTAAAAGGACAGTGGGAAAATTCTGACCTTTATTGTAACCAGCATGAACTGAAAATATTCAGTGCCTCATACTGTAAAGTAGGCGTATTTAAATTACTCATTTCATACAGAATTGGAGGATTGTTTCCATCTAAGCTTGCTTTTTCCTTCTTTTTTTTTTTTTTTTTTTCTCTGTTATGGGAGAAGAGCAACAGGAGAAAAATGACTGCAGCTCCATTGCAAAGCTACCACCAAGACACTTTCTTAGGTGGAAAAAAAATCATGCATGCAGAAACTTGTTCTTTCCAGCTGTTTGTCTGAGATAATGAATTAGTAATATGAATTAGGTGTTGGTTTTGTATTTTGTAGCAACGTATCAACAGTAGGCACAGCCTTAAGGGAAAAAGAGCACAGAAACCTTTACTACCAGCTGATACTTTACTATGTCTAATGATTCTTATCTGTAGTTAATTCAGCCTTCTAGTATCTATTGTTTCTCCATGGGTGTGTGGCTTAATCTCAGGCTACTTAACTGCCATTAAGACATTAAGTTACACATGTTGAAGGGTACGTGTACAACAAAGTTACCTTAAGCAGGGTGGTTTATTTTTATTGTGCATTTATCACTATACTACAGCACATAATTGGTAATCTTGTGCTGGCCAAATAACTCTCTTTAAATCTTGTAGATCAAGTCATTCTGCAACTTCTACTGGACTGGCTGTTAGGCTGAAAACACAAGGTGCACACATACAAGTAAGCTGAAGATAGGTAGACGTAGAAAAGGTAAGAGTTTATAACTATGATGTCTAAGTCTTTACTCTGGTTTTCCTCTAAAGGCAGATAATTGTCTTTGTAAAGTCAGAGAGACTTGTTTTAATAAATCTTAAACAAAATACTTTTTTACATGATAGTCTAAGAAGAGGTAATGAAGAATCTAATGACACCAGTGGGAATTGCTGTCTGTTACATGTATGGGATTGAAATAGAAATGCAAACAACAGATCCCTGAAATAACTCAAGTGCCAAGTATGGGATCTAAGATCTTTGTTTGGCCAAATCAGTATTTCAGTGACTTTATAATTTTCTAGCCCAATTAAGACACTTGCTGTATAGGTCATACTAGGAGATCTAAAATATAGAAATAACTTATCAGCTTGTATGCAGATAAATTTGAGCCATTCTTGTTTTGTTTTACCTGCCAGGCTCTGAACCATGGATAGCCTCTGTGCAGCAAACACAACTTTTGCACTTGACCTCTTAAGAAAGCTGTGTGACAACAAAACCGGGCAGAACCTATTCCTTTCTCCGTTTAGTATTTCTTCAGCTTTGTCTATGGTTTTGCTGGGTTCCAAAGGTAACACCAAAGCTCAAATAGCAAAGGTATGTCTAAATATACTTAGTGTATTGAATTTGGGACCATAAAAACAACAAATCTACCTTATGTCTACAACTTGCACTTATGCTGAACTATTACTGTAATTGGGGTCTCCAAGAGCAGATGTTTTCCTCTGGTAGATACATAAGCAAGCAGTACCTGCTTTTATAGGGGGACCTTTGTTTGCTATGAAATCAAGAGGTTCCAGGTTTTTTGTTATATTTGGGTCATCTTGTGTGTTCAGTTTTTTGAGATGGAAAGTGATTCAATATAGCACTAAGAGGTAACTAGGATGTTTTTGCAAGTTTGATGAATCTAGCTACATAAAATACTTTATAATTTTTGGGGGCTTAATATCACACTGTACATGTTTCGAAAATTTAGCCAGACACATTAAAAAAAAAATTAATCTCCCCTATATCCAGTGAAAATAGTAGCTGCAGCTTGGTTGTTTGTCTTTTTAGACTTGCTCAGGTGGAAAATACCACTCAGCATATTTTTGGCATAGACAACTGACAGTGTTAAATGGATAATCTGTCACTTTGGTCACTGTACTTGCATCTCTTGCAAAGTGGAAGAGGAGTACAAGCACATACTCTGTTTTCATTTAGATCTAGAAAAGTTTCTCAAATTATATTCTGTTATTGCCATGCTTGGAGATATTCAGAAGCTGCCTAAAAGTGGTTCTGAGCTGTAGATGGCCCTGCTTGAACAGGGAGGTTGTACCATGTGACCTCCAGAGGTCCCTTTCAACCTCAACCACTCTGTCATCCTTTATTGGTTGGCATGAGTGAAGGAAGCTAAATACTGCTGACTCTTCTGCACCCTGATTTATGACTTGTACAACATCTGTCTGGGTGCATCATCGGTGAGTTGCATGATAAGATCCAGACAGCAGTATAGTGAACACTCTGTTGGCTTCAAGTCAGACTGTAAACCCAAAAGTAATTAAAAAAAAAAAAAAAACCAAAAAATAAACCCTAAACAAAACCCAAAATCATACCCCCCAGTTCCACCCCCCATAGCCCCCCTCCCCCCCCCCCCCCCCAAAAAAAAAACCAACCCACAAAAACCACACAAAACCCAAAACCAACAAGAGAACTCTGCTGAAGCAGGTGTGTTTAGGAGGAGGCCTGGAGCCCACTGAGCATGTTTGTCTTTCTACAGGTGCTTTCACTGAACAAACCTGAGGATGCTCACAATGGGTATCAGTCCCTTCTCTCTGAAATTAATGATCCAAACAGCAAATACATACTGAGAACTGCTAACCGCCTTTATGGAGAGAAGAGGTTTGAGTTTCTCTCTGTAAGTAACCATTGAATTTGTGGTGTTTTCTAGTATAATGTACTTGTTGCCTGCTTCCTTTGGAGGCCAAAGGCAAGCTTTGGGTTTTACTTTCCAAGTTTTCAAGACAGACCTACTAATGTCTGACCATGCCAAAGCCCAGTATCTGAACTCTGTGGAGAAGCTTCTTTCAGGTACCCTGTGATCTGAATATACAACTGGTGCAAAGCACTGTAAGATCAGTCAGACTCTAAATCTTCAGGGCCCCATGATGCATTCTTCTCTTTGGCTGTGGGACAAATGGTTGGCTATTTCTCTTCCCTCGATCATGTGTAAATGATAAGAGTTGTTACTGCTCTTCAACATGGGAAGTGTTTTTAGTTTTTCTGTAACTCATCCAGAGAACACGCTGAGAGGACTAAATGATGCTTAAAATTTTACCTATCAGAAGTGTATTGTGTTATACATGTCCTTTTAGATGCTTCCCTAGAAGCAAAAAGATGTAAGGCTATTTATTTTTGGTGTGGGGGAGAGTATGGGGGGATGTGATTTACAGTGTTTCTTTTTATGAAGGATGCTAGTGTTTCATTTGTCCAATAGATAAAAAACTGTATGGACTATACTCTGAAAGTTTGCATCTGTGTAATAAAGATCTAGCCATATTAAATCAGAGAGAAGGTTCTCCTTTGAACTAAGTTTTCTATTGGTCTGGGAGGCTTAATGAAATTTATGTAGAGAGAAGCTTACAAAATTGGTATCTTCTCCCACTGAATCAAAAACCACTGAAAACCAGCCACGTCACTTCTCCATGTAGTTATGCAGAACTTGGTAGCAGGGTAAAGAAGCCCTTTGACTTGCATACAGCAACAATGCCTAGTTCAAATGGGTGGTATAACACCAAGTGGGAACGAACATACCAGATGAGACTTTAATGGCTTTATATGAAGCTGGGGGAGGAAAGTGGGCAGATTTTTCTTGGTGTGTTTAAGAATCACCTGTGGCTGAATGAGACTGAAGTGTATATATTGCTGAAAAGCTGTTCTGAATGTCCATGTTAGTCGTTTATAGAGTCGAGTCAGAAATCGTACCATGCTGCACTAGAGCAGACTGACTTCGCCAATGCTTCTGAGGATTCCAGGAAGCAAATAAATGCCTGGGTAGAGGAGAGGACTGAAGGTGAGTGTTCTGCAGAATGCCCTGTTGTGTTTAATGGCAGCCAAGGCTTGGGTGGGCAGGTGTTGTGGATTAAAAACAAACATTGAGCTCTTGCTCTGTTTGGCATGCAATTCTTCTATCTATTGTGTATTAATTAGATGCTACTTTAGATGATGATAAGGTACATGTCTAACTGTTAAAAATGGGCTTTTTTCCCTTTGTATCATAAAGGTAAAATTCAGAATATGTTGGCGGAGGGGATCATCAATTCCCTGACCAGACTTGTGCTGGTGAATGCCATCTATTTCAAAGGCAACTGGGAAAAGCAGTTCAACAAAGAGAACACATCAGAAAAGCCATTTCATGTTAACAAGGTATGATGTACTAAAATGCTGACAGTAGTTATATGTTTAACTCTAAAGGAAAAAAAAATCATTTGAACAGGGCTACTTTAGGCTGTATGAAATTTCTTATACCTCCCTCCCTTTCATCTGAGCACTCCTTAGTTTCTCTGAAGTTTCACATAATTATATTTCACTTTACATATAACAATTACTTGTTTCGTTCTGTCTCTTTTTTTTTTTTTTTTTTATTTTGCCCTTGTTTGTTGGAGTAGCCCTCCACATAGTTATGGAACTTAAAACAGGACTGAGCAGAAGACAACAGTTGAGTGAAGCTGTCAGGCTATTTGAGAGTAGTGACCAGTTTCCCAGAAGTCAGTGAACTTTTTTGCACCAGTTCTATAATAAAATAAATCAAGAAATGCAATGTTCCTTTGGGTTGTAGGCCGGATAGAGCCCTTCTGCACGTGCAGAAGCTTTACAATGTAGTTCTTTCATCAATTACTGTTACTTTAAGGTCGGAGTGTTATGGATCCTGGCATCGTACAACTTTCCCCAGCAGTTGTAAGGCTGGGGAGATGCTGCCTTGGCTCACCCAAGGACCTCGTGTTTAGGTGTGCAAGGAGCTGTGCATCTCTTTCCTGGGAAAGTTAAATGGCTTCAGCTTGCAGTGTCATCTTGCTCATGGCTAGCCACTGAGGAGTTGTAGAAGTCTCAGTAGGCTCAAATGAGCAATTGGAAGTCTCAGGTGTAACCTGAAATTTTAAGCCAGCTAGTTTACAATCTGCCTCATGGCAAAGATTTCCTTTAACATGCAGGAGTCTTTCCAACATCCTGTGATGTTATTTCTGTGGATCTTGCCCTTCCTGTGACTCACTGGATGATTTTTCACATACTGTGTGGCCTTTGCTTATCCATCCTTTTCCTGTATCATTGCTGCTCCAATGTTCTCAGTGGGCATTGTTTCAGTGAGCTTTTTTTTAAAAAAACCCAAACCTACTACTTGTATGGCTGTCTCATGAAGGTAAAGGAGAAAGCAAGGAAGCTCTTAACTGAGGAGGTAATGATGATGTGAACAGAAGTATCTGATGCTCTGTGAAAATGGAAGGAGGTAACAGAACATGAAACTAAGAAAAATATCTCCCTGCCTTACTGTCCATGTGGCTTTTAAGAATTCAAAATAATATGCTCTCTTTCTTGGTATTTTTCTTATAAATTTAAAATACTTTAATTCCTCTTTGTTATACCACTTGGAGCCACGTGGACTAAAAATGAAAATAACCTACATTGGATAACTTTGCATTTGTGCAAAGCAAGGAACATGGGTGCTGCTTCCTACCAGCTCTGAGTGCTTGTCACTAGTTCTGAAGTGAGCAGATTTATGTCTCCTTCCCTACTTGTCTTAAAGGAAACTTCAGATGCTTTCATATTAGTAATTAAAAATTAAATCTCTTGCTCTGCAAAGGACAGTGGTGGAGTTGCACACTGGGGTGTGTTTTGATTCTCTCCAGTCAAATCTAAAGTTCCCTGAGTTAACTGGATGCTACTTCGTGTTTTGGGACCCTCATGCTAGCTCAGAACTAATGGTTGACGTCTCTTTACTTTTAGAATGAGACCAAACCTGTGCAGATGATGTTCAAGAAGGATCGCTTTAACATGACCTACATTGGGGACTACCAGACTAAAATCCTGGAGCTCCCCTATGTTGGTAACGAACTCAGCATGATCATCCTGCTCCCTGATGCAATCCAGGATGAATCCACTGGCTTGGAAAGAGTAAGTTAAGCTAAATGTAAAGAGAGGCTGTATCCTTCCAGGGAAGAGAGCTTGGTATTGCATATAGACCTGCAGTTCAATTGCAGAGCTATTATATCATTGGTGTTAAACTTTAGCTGAAGTGTCCCACATCTGCCCCCAAAGTGAATGGCCTTGTATTGCTGATGGTCAAGCTGTGTGCTGCCCCCTTAGCCAGAGGCTCTCAGAGAAGACCTGAGCCTCCACAGGAGCAGAGGTTAGCTGTGGCTTTCGTAAAGGTATAGTATGGTGAGCAGCATGTATGGTGAGAGAGGATTTGGGGAGCTACAGGTATCCTGTAGCTTGTTCCATGGAGCTTCAGTTCTGAACAGCTGGCAGACTGTCTCTGTCCCACTGCCTGGAAAGAGGCTCACAGGGAAGTCTAGGATCTCTTCTGTTGTGGAGATACTGTAGAAGTTTTGGCTATTTCATGCTCTGGACAAGAACTTTTTACTAATAAAGGCTTCCTAATGCTGATTGCGGAGGGCATCGTGGGCAGACACTTCCACCAGCCTGCCAACCTGAAAGAGGATCCTGTGGTTGAGACAGAAGAACTGGGTTTGGTTCCTTTAGGACCTTGGAAGCAAAGGCATAAAGAACTCATTACAATGTATAAAAATACGTGTTTTTAAAAAAACCCTCCAACCCAGTCTTGTATGTTTTAAAGTAAATTTTAAGTGGAAGGGACTGATCCTTGCTGTATTTACCAAAAGGCATATGGGATTGGTCTCAGCGGGGGCTGTAGCCTTTAGCAAGAAGTGCAGCTTGCACTTTTGGCTTGAGACCCTCTACACCCTGGAAGAGACACCTGTTATGTACTCTAAAGAACCCATGGTAATCGCCACTGACTCTTGTGTAACTTTGGGGTTGTTTTTTTAGCTGGAAAGAGAACTTACGTATGAGAAGCTGATAGATTGGATCAATCCTGAAATGATGGACCATACAGAGGTGAGGGTGTCTTTACCCAAATTTAAACTGGAAGAAGCTTACGATCTGAAACAGCTTCTGTGCAGCATGGGAATGCCTGATGCATTCGACTTGGTGAAGGCAGACTTCTCTGGAATCTCAGCTGGCAATGAGCTGGTACTCTCTCAAGTAGTTCACAAGGCCTTTGTGGAAGTCAATGAAGAAGGCACCGAAGCGGCGGCTGCCACAGCAGCCATCATGATGCTGCGCTGTGCACCCATTGTTCCAGATTTCACTGCTGATCATCCCTTCCTCTTCTTCATCCGGCACAACAAAACTTCCAGCATTTTGTTCTGTGGCAAATTCTGCTCTCCCTAAAATAAAAGGTGGTGTGGGCAGAAGAGCCACCAACACAAGATAAGTTCTGTTTCTTTAGAGGGCTACTCTTCCTGCACTAATCCTCTTCCAACTGTGCTTGGATCCGCATCTGTGGTCTTCATCTCAGGTGTGACTGAGTAACATAGCTGCTTAGCCGTGGCCATTGTGTGTGCCTGACTATTCTTGCCCCATGCACCTGAGCGTTGAGGTCTCCAACTTCTTGCTGGCACAACAAACACCTTGCTCAGTGAAGGCCTCAGTAGTCCCCTTTGCACTTCCCTTCTTGTGGCTGTCATGCAGTGACATCTTGTAGGAAAGGAAGAAGTTAACTTTGGTTCTGAAGAGGTGGCAGCAGCAGCACATCTTTAGCTCCCTTCCCTCTTCTTCCTCCCAGCCCCCCACTTTTTTCCTTCCAGACTCTTGGATGTAATGCCTTGACCCATTGCCTAGAGCCAGGAGGAGTCTGACAGCCTGCTCCCAGTGTTGCTGAGCATCCTGACTAGACAGATTTCTGTGGATAACTGGACAAGCACTTAGGCAAGAGTGGGAATGAAAGTACATCTTTGTACCAAATGTCCTGACAGGGTATTGGGAGGATTACTGTTTTGTCACTGTGGGCCTCTTGGGTTTATTGCCTACAACAACTAGTTTGTTAGCCTTTTAACAAAGAATGTAATGAAGAAGCCAGTGGTGCCTACATAATGCTTTACTGCTTTTTCTCTTGCTTTCACGGCTTCCCTCCAGCAAGCACAACGGTGTCTGCTTTCCAGGGCTGCTCCTCCATTTCCCACATCTCCCCCTGCTGTATTTACATTAAAAAAAAAAAAAAACCAACTTCTTTCAAAGCCCTATCAATTAAACCTTGTCTACATCTTAACAAACATGGCACACAAATTGGAATGAACACAAAAACAAACATTCTAACCCTATCTCCCAACAGTTCATGCACCCCCCCCCCATCCCTGCAAAAAACCCACAACTGTGACATCGTTGCAGTCATCATCATCATGCAGGTGATAATGGTGGTTGTGACACAGAGGGCTTGATATATTACCCATCTTGGGCTGGACCCTCTGCCCTGTGGCATTCTCTCTTGTGGGGACAGCTCTTAACTGCCCCTTGTTTTTGGAACATTGTTTTAAGAGTACTATGCATATATTCAGTAATTACCTGCCCTGTGGGAGAGCAAGGAATGCCTGTGACATGTTTTACTTGCCATTGTTGTAAGAAACATTGGTGTTTTGTGTCTACAACCTGGACAATAATCTGGTTTTGATGGGTTTTGGAACTCCCTGTTAATAATGCTGCCAATAATTTGGTGACCCAAAGGTCTGCTCTTTCTGCTGAGGTGGCCTAGTCCACCCTGGCAGTGCTGGCACGGAGATGGTGGCAGCTCCTTAAGGAGGCCCCTCTGAGAAGTGACTTATTGTCACAATGTGGCCCCTCCCCATGCTCTGCTTGGGGTTTCCTGCCAAAGTCAGCAGCTGGCTGTTTTTGTCAAATTTGGATCGACACCAATTTGCACAATGCCATCCTTTGTGGCAACACAGGCAAATACCTGGTGCTCCACCTGTATCTACATTTGTCTTGGGGCAGTTTTCTTGGAAATGCCCATACTGACCGCAGGATGAACACTGCTGCAATCTGACTGACACCTTGGCACACAAAGACAACTCGTGCTGCCTACAACCACACGTGTGGTGATCACATCATCAACACTGGGACTTTTCAAGGGTCGTAAAACCTTCTGACAGTCCGAATTAGCATTTTCAATTGCAAGTTGCTTCAAAGTATAATCCCAAGCAGCTTCATTCTCAACTTGTTTCTGTAAAGCATCATTAAGTCTGTCCTAAAGCTTCACACGCGCTCCCCTGCTTCTTGCTTTATATGAACAGAAGATTGTCTTTGCCCTGTGGCTTCTGGAACACTTTTAAGGGCATGGAGCACAAGGTGCTTAACCTGCTGCAAGCCTTCAAGAGGGATTCTGGCTTGAGCTGCAGCTGTGCTACGCTCACCTCCCATCAGTGAATTCACATCAACAACTTCTAGAGGGTGATGCTGACCCAGCGCCTGATTTTCTGCAGCCTGAGACCTAGCAAGCTGTCTCATTTTTGATTCCCATATTGTGTATTGCAGATCAGTCATAGTAAGCCAAAACATGGTTTTAAAATCTTGAGGGGTAAAACCAGAACTATCACACAGAGACTGTATCAAATGGGTAGTATATGGAGTACTGAATCCATGATCGGTTACCATGCGCCTGAGGTGTTTTACAAGGTTGTAAGAAAGACCTGCCCATTGTGGTTCTCGTTTGGGAGCATATATTACTGGGAAGGCACCCAGAATGTCCACATACCCTGCCTGCTTTGGTTTCTTTCTTACAGCACCCATTTTTGTGTAAGTCTGGGGGATACAAGTCAGGCTCCTTTTCAAGGTCCATCTGCCCCAGATCAAATGGATCAAAATCAGAATTATTAGGAGGTTTTACAGTATAGTCTGTGGAAGAGGGCGTCAACATTGGGGGGGGCAGGGGGGCAGATGGTGGTGTAGACTTCTTTTGCGCTTCACCTGCCTGAGAGCCAACATGTGCCTTTTAAGGTCTTGAAAATGACCTGCCAAGAGGTTAACAAACCAGCTGCCATTTTAGCAGCACAGTCCTAAAGTCTGACTCCAACTTCATCCCAGATTTCTGGATGATAAATATTATGACTGTTTGTAGAAGGATCACTTTTGAAAGTTCAAAGAAAAATTCATTGTAACTCTTCACTATCCATCTTGTTCCCTCAAAGTCTTGTTGATGAGACTGACCCCATAGCTCTCCGCTGCTTACCTTCGCCCTGCGAAAGGCAGTGGAGCGCGCCAGTAACGCTTCCTTGCAGCTCGTCCCCAAGTTCGGCTGGGCTGTGCCTCTGGATCGACAGGGACTCGTTTCACTGTCCCGCATTGGGCGCCATTTGTGGCGTAGTGAAAGTGACAGACTCCGATCATGGTGGATGGAAGACAACTTAAATAACAACTGAGCAACTTCTGTACCCTCCCGATGGCTGAGGCAGCAGCCTGCAGTCAGGTTCCAGCACTTTTCATTAACCCAAGAACCACAACTTTGCTATAGGAAAGGTTGTCCCACCCTGGCGAACTTTCTGCCTGCACCTTCTGTAACATTACAGAGCTCTCTGTGCCACCTCCCTGCTGAGCAGCACACACATCTACATCTCTAGGAGACCCTCCATCTCCTGCTTTACTGCTTTGCTTTCTTGCTTTCATGGCTTCCCTCCAAGGAGCACAACTGTGTCTCTTTTTCAGGGCTGCTTTTCCATTTCCCACAACATAGTATTTGAATGACAAAGCTTAACTTGTTACAAATTTTTCCTGTTTGTAATTTCTGAAACAGTTTAACTGTATAATACCAAAGATGAAGCTGAAATTATTTATTTTGCTGTTTTCCTGAAATAATAAATGAACTGTAAGTGCTGTAGGACTGTTTAATTATAAATTAGGATTTTATCTGTAGTATGGAGAAAATGACTTCTTGACAGAAGTTGTTTGTGCCCCCTGCAGCTTATTTGGGATCCACTGTTGAAGATGGGATTGACCTGCATGACTGCCCTGGGGGGCTGTGCAGTCTGCAGCTGGCTGTGCAGTCTGCAGCTGGCTGTGCAAGGATTCCCACCACAAAGCCGTTCTTGTGGAGGGGTACCAAACCAAGGCTGTGTTTTGGGGTGGGACTGCCGTGCTGGGTACCCATCGAGGTGGTGCTGAGTGCCTGATGCTTAATTCATCGGGCAGTAAGTTGTCAACCTCAGGTGAGGAAAGTAAAGGCGTTATTTGAAGGGAGGGGGCAGCAGGTTAGTCCCTGGGAGCAATGTTTCCCCCAGTCCTCTTGGAGGGCTGGTGCTACCCACACCCCAATTCAGTTGGGGGTGGGGGCGGGGGCGTGGGCTGCGTTCCTGGGAGGCAGACCGCAGAGACATGGGGTTAAACCAAAGGGTAGAGAGGGAACTCTGACCTCCACGGTGAGATCAAACGGAGCAGCACGGCGGGAAGCAGGAGAGAGCGTGCGGCCCGGGCTGGTCCCAGGTGTTTGTCCCGCCGGCGCAGCCCCCCGCCCCAATCCTGACTCGCTCCTGGTAGGGAGCTAGAGCTGTCTGTGTTGAATTTTTACTTACACTCCCGCGGCCGCGGCCCCCACCCCATCTCCGCCGGGAAATCCGACCTCCCTCGGGAGCCCTGGTGCGTACGCGGCTGCGGGCTTCCCCCCCCCGGCGGGCGGCCCGCCTCTCGGCCCGGCCCGGCCCGGCCCGCCCCGCTCTGCTCCACCGCGGCGGGAGCTCCGGGCTTCCTTCTCCGCCGCCCCGCGCAGGTAGGCAGGCGGGCTAGCGGCGCTTGGCTGCGCTGGGAGGGGGAGCAGGGGTCCCCTGCCCCCGGGGGTGCTTTATACGGGAATGGGACAACAACGGGACGAGGAGCGGGAGTTTATCCTTCCCCGCCCGCCGCGGCGTCGGGGTGCGAGCGGGGCGGCCGGGGCTGCCTTCCTTGGGCGGGGGCGGCAGAGCGGGTGGTGCCGGCGAGAGGCCTCCGCGCTGCGGGGGTGTGAGCAAGCCAAAGTGAAGATGCGCGTTTGGGTTTGGGGTTTTTTTGTTGCGCGGGCTTGGTTTTGTTTTCCTTTTAGCCTAGAGCTATATGAAGCAGCGCCGCGGAGGTGCGAGGTGTTCATGGGCCGGGCGGTGGAAGCAGGAGCTGTCGTTCTGCGGTTCCCGTGGGCAGGCTGTGCTGGCAGGACTCGCGTTGTCTGCAAGCTCCTCCGCGTAGCTGGGTGTGGGGGGCAGAACTTGCAGCGGTGTTAACCGCTCTGCTGCTCTGGGTGCTGGGCGCAGATGCGTGAATACCTGTTGTCTGAAGTGAAGCTCCCGCAGCGAGCAAGCTGGAGACTGAAAATGCCAAAGTCCCCACTGCGAGCCAGCAAAGGGAAGCAGGAATCTGAGCTGGGTGGGCAGGAAGGTTTTGTTCTACAGTATCAACCAGTCCCCGCTGCTAATTTTTGCGTAGGGTTTTACACCTGATCCAGCCCTCACACCTTGCACCCCACCCTGCTCCAAGGGCCTCTTAGGGAGCATCTCACCGAGATGAATCACTGCTCTGGCTGCGCAGTGGCAGCCTGAAGCTCTGTCTGTTCTGCCCTCAGCTTCTGCCTTTGCTTAACCAGTACGTCGCCTGCACCCAACAACTCCCTTCCCTGGCTCTGAGCCCGTGCGTTCTGGGCTGCTCAGCCCTCTTGGGACTCAGGTGCATTTGTACCTGGACACAGCGTGCAGGCAGCTCACTTGTTCTTGGCAGAGCAGGCTGGTGAAGATAGCGGTGCTTTACACCGCCCAAGGTAAGTGCATACTTAAGCCTTCGGCAGGATTGGCACCTCTTTGTGGTGTGGTTTGCGACCATGAAGATGGGCAGCTTCCTGAAAGGTGTCCAGAATCTCCCTGCGGGGCTATGGGGAGTGCGCTCTGTGCAGGATGCAGGGAGGAGGCTTGGGGGACAGTGCGTGAGTGAGCTCTCCACACTGGGCTGCATCTGTCAGACTGGCAGACTTCTAACTTGCAGTCCTGCCAGCACACATACTTCCTATCTCAAGGCAGAAGTCAAAGATTTTATTATTTTTTTAATAATTTTTGTTTAAAATTAGTGTCATAGGGAATATTGGGATCTACAACTTACTTGGAAAAAAAAATATGCATTTTCAATGTAACTGGTTTTTTTTTTTGGGTTTTTTTTTGAGAGGATGTGCTGGCAATTAAATTCTTGCTGTTTCTGTGCCTAACCACAACCAGATGAATCCAGCCTTCCTGAGTCACATCAAGGTTAGGTTAGGTTTTGAGGAGTGTTTCCTAGAGCCCTTACCAACTGTTTTATTTTTCAGCTATAACCATGGAGAACCTGCATAATGCCAACAGCAGATTTGCACTTGATCTGTTCAGGAGGTTAAACGAGACCAACCCAACAGGAAACGTTTTCTTCTCTCCTGTCAGTGTCTCTGCTGCCCTGGCCCTAGTCCTTTTGGGGACCAGCGGTAACACAGAGGCCCAGATACTGAAGGTAATGTTTTATTTACATTAAAAATCGTCGTGTTTTAGAGGAGGGAAAAGGAAAGGAGGGTGTTGTTTTGATGCACTCAGCACAGGATTTCCATCATGCTCATTGAGCCACCCAGGGGCTCTCTGCTGCGGTTGCCCTCTGCCTGCCCCGCTCCACAGCCCTCTTTCTGTAATTGCTGCATACGGCCCTTGTTGCTCACTTAACTTCTCGTGTTAATTCTTGAAGTGTGAAATCGATTTCATTAATTAGTCAGTCTCCATTTACGCTGCCAGGAGTTCCCAGCCGCAAGGCCTTACTGGTTTTCATGAGACGTTTCAGCAGCTATTGCTTTGGTACTACAAGGTTATGAATGGTATGCTTATTACTAATAATGCTAATTACTAATAACGTGTTTTGTAAGCAATGTAATGATAATAAATAGCTGTGTATTTAAAGCACAGCTAAGCACTGGGATGCTTCAGAGGAGCCGAAACCACATGCTTACTCTTACCATAGCCTTAGGTTAGGTAGGATACCTTAAAAAAAGGCTCATTATAAATTGCAGAAATGGTGTGTGTAGGAGTGTGCCGGTTCCCCCTGAGGCTTCCTGCACAGAAGGGACTCAGTCACTACTAATTTTTCCTCTTTGTTAGGCTGCTAACGCCTGCTACTGCAGCAGGGCGTATGCAGCTTCTCCTTGCTGTCATCACCAGGTACTTGCCCATGAATAATCTCACCTTTGTATCCTGAACTTTAGGAGGAAACGTTTTGTGCTTCTGCCCGGCGCCGTGCTTACTGAATGGGACAATAAAGTTAATTTCTGGCTGCTTGTACAAACAGACTTCGAACGAATGTGCCATATAATCAGAGTGGCGGCCCCGCCTAGGACGAACCCACTGACAGCAGAAATGGTGCAAAAGGAACTCGAGGGGAAAAAAATGTGCCACCAGTCACCTCGATAGTGCTGCATGTCCCCATGCCACAGAGCTTTACTTATGAAAGCATAGCCAGTCAGGGAGGCAGTGATAGATAACCATGGTGGGCTCTCTGCAGTCATATAGGAATTAGTTTCTGTGATCAGGATCCTACTGTAAGCTGCCTCTGGGATGTTGTTGCTCGGCTGTTCATATGTACATCAGTGATTGCATTAGCGTGGGCAGTGGGACAAAATGAGGGATTTTCTTTGAACCCAGTGGGTCTTTCACAGCATTCTTCCCTAACAGAGAAATAAACAATTAGAGTCTGAATGTCGTTATCCCTGGTTTGGTTTGGTCTGGTCTTCCCTGTCAATGAGGCCTGGCAGCTCCTGCTGTCATGTCTGTAAGCCAGCTTGCCTCTGGGGAAGGAGCTGCTGGTAAGGAGAAACCAGAGTCATGCATTTGATTTTTAAGATGATACAGGTTTGGTTTATACATATATATAATTATAGATGGAGGTAGTTATGTTTTCATAAAACCATCAAAGATAATTGTTCTGTTTTCTTAAGACCTCACCTGGTAGCTAGTTTTGATTGTAAGTTCTGAAAAGCAAAACCCTGGGTTCCCTTGGGCCAAAGAGTGAAGCATCTCCATGGTGGCATCATCTTTCTTCTCAATTCCCCACCTGGGAATGAGTCCTCTTGCCTGGCGGTCCATAGAGGGGAGGCATGCAGGTGTCACACAGGCAGGACTCGGGGTTATAAGTGACAGCTTCAGCCATGACCACGTATAAGCCAGGAGCTTAATAAGAAGTGTCTGACACAGGTAGCGTAGCACCACAAAACAGTTTCATTCATTCTTTGAGGTTTACAGAAATCTCTTAAGCAGCTTCCAGCCTCTTCTTTCCTTTTTCTTCAACCTACCTACCTACCTACCTGCTGGCTCAGACCCACCCTCCGGACAAAGTGTGCCTTCTTTTCAGAGCGTTAACAGTGGCTAATCCTCTTCTGTTATTTCAGACGTTTCATTTTGATGAAGTTGAGGATGTTCATTTGAGATTCCAGTCCCTGACTATGGACATAAACAGGAGCAATGCTCCCTATCTCTTACGGCTCGCCAGTCGGCTCTTTGGAGAGAAGTCCTACAGCTTTTTGCCGGTACGCTGGTGCCCACTGTGAGGGTGTGGTGGAACCTGGTGGGAAAAGGCAGCTTTTGGAGTATTTATGGAGTACATCTGGGGATGTTGCTGAATGTTACTGGGCAGTTAACAAAAGTGTTGCATATATGTGTGGGTAGATGCCTGTCTATTTCACCTGAAGGGTGCTACGCAGCGGATCCTTTTCATTGCTTGTTCAGTTCTGCTGCTCTTGGGCTCAGGAGAAAAAAAATCTCACTTGTCTAGGTCCTCAGTTTACAGGAACTATCATAACATCCGACTCTGGTGCAACCAGCTTTATTTAGGATGCAACCAGCTGCGTGTTTGTTGCAATCAGATTTTTAGGATGCAACCAGCTCTATGTCTGTTGCAATCAGATTTTTAGGATTTTTCTTTGGTCTAGTACCACTTTACTTAAAATATTTTTGAAAACACTGTTCGTTTGGGAGGGGATGCCCAACAAGCCTAAACAACATACTTCTTCACCCATGAGTTACGCCTTTGTGTGGGCCTGGGCTGCTATTTTAATTCCTCTGCAGCCCTTCCAGAGAGTTTTGTTTTATCCCAGCTGTGCTTGAACCTGTTTCAGGAGAATGGCAGGTAAATATTGCAACACCTGCAGTAAGCACCCTGTCAGCTGCATACGTGGCAGGTGTACTGTGAGGCTTACACTGAGGGGAGGGGTGGGGAGAACCCAACAGCCCAACCCTAGAAACCCCCCAGGCAGTGCACTGTTAAAGCCTCACCTCTGGGCAGGTGATAATCTGTTTGACATGCACCTTATCTACATCATAAAGAGATGTTTTCTTATCAGCCTGCAATGAAAGTTGCTCTTATCTTTCCAAAATGTAGGATTTCCTGACTAATACTCAGAAATTATATGGCGCTGATTTGGCTGCAGTTGATTTTCTTCAGGCTTGTGAAGAAGCCAGGAAAGAAATAAACCAGTGGGTAGAGGAGAAGACTGAAGGTAAACTATTAAGCAAAGTAGCATGAAGCGTTCTATACTTGGCAGTAGGGATAGGCTTTATTTTCTGCTGCCTTTGGAATGGCTTAATTTTACCCTGGGTTATTCAGTGGGTGCATTGGCAGAACCAGAAAACGCTCAAGGAGACATTTCACATAATCACAAAGTTGGAAAAGACCTTTAAGAGCATCAAGTCCAATTGTTCCCATCCTGTGCTAAACCATATCCCTAAGTACCTGATCTACCCTTTTTTTAAATACACCCAGGGATGGTGACTCAACCCCCTCCCTGGGCAGCCTGTTCCAGGCCCTGACAACTCTTTCAGTGAAAAATTTTTTCCTAACATCTGATCTGAACCTGCCCTGGTGCAGCTTCGTGCCATTTCCCCTTGTCCTATCACCTGTCACCTGGCTGAAGAGACCATCTCCCACCTCTCTACAGCCTCCCTTCAGGTAGTTGTAGGTAGTGATAAGGTCTCCCCTCAGCCTCCTCTTCTCCAGGCTAAACAGCCCCAGCTCCCTCAGCCTCTCCCCATATGATTTGCCCTCCAGCCCCTTCACAGTTCGTTAACTTCAGAGACGTTTAAATTTTTTTCTGTGCAGGCAGATGAGTGCAGGAGAGATGCTGGGACACAGATTTATACTCATGAGTTGGACAATTTGTTTTAGACCTTCCTGGTCTAAAATAGTGTGTATATATTTCTAAATCAAATAATCCCAAACATGGTGGTGGTGGTGGGGTGGTTTCTAGTTCTTGTATGGCGACTCATATGTGACAGTTCAAGCTAAAAATACTGTATTTTCATCAAATTACTGTATGTCAAAAGTTATAGTAGTATATATATATAGTAGTATATATATATATAGTATGTGGTAGCTATTAAGAAGCATGGTGAAGTGAACAGGCACTGAAAAAGCACCTAATTACAGGAAAGAACTAGAGTTTTATATTTGTGGTGTTTCTGCCACCAGTTTCTTCGTCAACATCCTACAAGATTTTGTTGTGACTTTATTATTCTTTTTCTTCCTTCTTCTTTCTCTCCCCTCCCAAGGTAAAATCCCTGACCTGCTCTCTGAAGGCTCAGTTGATAACATGACCAGGCTCGTACTGGTGAATGCTATTTATTTCAAGGGGGACTGGGCAGAGAAATTTGAAGAAGCCGACACCACTGACGTGCCCTTTCGGGTAAATAAGGTAATGCAGACGCGCCCTGGTACGATGCACCTAACAAAAAGGCCAGACAGTATGGGTGCTGAAGTGAAGCTTTGCTTACTGATAATACAGAAATAGGAAGTCTTTCCTGAATGTTTTCAGTTCACCCAAAAGAGCTTTGTTAGGGGATTTAGTACTTTTCTGTATTCACCCAGCTCTTTGTTCTGTCCCTTGCTGAAACAGCACCAGAGGCAGCACTCATGTGTGGGTGAGGACACTGTGCTCAGCAGTGTCAGCTGCCGCCAGCGCTGCCTGCTTGTGACACCACGTGAGCGGCATTGAAAGGGCTGCAGGTTTAGTTTAAGCCCCATTTTATTGTTCTGTATCCTGCTTATGTTAACAGCTTTACAAGGTATGGCATACGGGCATCTGGACAGAGGTGATCATTTTTGGGGGCTAGAGCAATGTAAGGGTGCAGCAATGCCAGGAAAGTGTTCCAGTTTCTGCAGGGACTGTGCTGTAGAGACCCAAGTGTAATACAAGCTCATTATGTCTGCAGAAGAAACTGTTTATTAAACAGGCATCCAGGAGGCTGAGAAAGGCAACTTTATAATGACCTGAAGTAATCACAGAATGACAAGGTTGGAAAAGACCTTTAAGATCATCAAGTCCAACCATTCCTGTCCTATGCTAAACCATCTCCCTAAGCACCTCATCTCCCCTTTTTTAAACACACCCAGGCATGGTGACTCAACCCCCTCCCTGGGCAGCCTGTTCCAGACCCTGACAACTCTTGCAATGAAGAATTTTTCCCTAACATCTAATCTGACCCTGCCCTGGTGCAGCTTCATGCCATTCCCCCTTGTCCTATCACCTGTCACCTGGCTGAAGAGACCATCACCTATCTCTCTACAACCTCCCTTCAGGTAGTTGTAGGCAGTGATAAGGTCTCCTCTCAGCCTCCTCTTCTCCAGGCTAAACATCCCCAGCTCCCTCAGCCGTTCCCCATATGATTTGCTCTCCAATGGGGAAGAGATTTTGCAGGAAAGCCATTTTAACTAACTTACTTGTTTTCTAGCATATCATTAAATCAGTGTTTTCATAACTGTTGCTTTTGGTACCTTTTATCCATCCAGAATGAAAGGAAGACAGTGAAAATGATGTATCAGAAAAAGAAATTCCGTTTTGGGTATATCCCTGAAGTGAAGATCCGTGTTCTAGAGCTGCCTTATGATGGAAGAGAACTCAGCATGATCATCCTGTTACCTGATGACATTGAAGATGACACCACTGGACTGCAGAAGGTGAGCCATCTGAGCTAACACATTTATTTAATGGATAAGGCCTGCCATTCAAAACCAAAGCCTCAATGAACCCATGTTCTCAATACCTGTATCTGTCAGGGATATTTTCAGACAGTGCCCTACCCACACTGCAATAAAGAATACATCCACGTGCTGCAGCAGGAAGGGAAGTTGTGTTCTGGCTTTGTAGCTTGTGTTCACATGTCCTTTGGCTTCATGAACTGAACCACGGAGGAGGCTGTGAAAAGTGAACTATGAGAATTAACTTGCCCTACTAAGCTGCTTTTTTTTTTTTCTTTTTAATGACAGATCCTCTTTTGTTACCTTTGAAAACCTTTATTTTCTTAGCCTTAGTGAGACTGTTTTCTTCTACATGACGAACAACACAGCAACTTCCAAGTTCTCTGATTATTTATTTTATTTGTTTTTAAATAATTTAAAAATTCCATTTAGTTGGATTAATGACTGGGTTTAGTGGCTACCAGTGCATGCTTTCCTCTTCTCCACGTTGCAGCATTGTCTGCATTAGTGTAAAGTGAAAAATGCACTGAGTCCACTTAATTTTAACAGCCTTGGTTTGAACTGTGTGGAGGTACGGTCAGTTTTGTATAGTTTCTTTGTAGAGGTATAGTGCTCTATAAAGCCTTGTAAACACTGCTGAAAGCGAAGACACGTAATGATCTCTGTGTTTTTCATTCTAGCTGGAAGAGCAGCTTACCTTAGAGAAGCTCCAGGAGTGGACGTGTCCAGAGCATCTGTACTCCACTGATGTTCACGTGCGCCTGCCGAAGTTTAAGCTAGAAGAAAGCTATGACCTTCAATCAGATTTAGTTGCTCTGGGCATGCCAGATGTGTTTGACTGTGGCAAGGCTGACCTGTCGGGGATGTCAGGGGCGTGTGACCTCTTTCTCTCAAAAGTTGTCCACAAGGCTTTTGTAGAAGTGAATGAGGAAGGCACGGAGGCGGCGGCCGCCACGGCCGGCATCGCTATGCTCTGCATGGTTATGGAAGAGGATTTCAACGCCGACCACCCTTTCCTCTTCTTCATTCGCCACAACCCAACGCGCAGCGTCCTGTTCTTCGGCAGGTACGCCTCTCCCTAGGAGAGAACTTCGCAGCCGCGGGGCAGTTCCTGCTCTGGTCAGCAAAAGCTTTGCTCCCAAGTGAGCTGGGGTTTGATATATAAGTTAATGCTCCTGTCTTGAGATCCTAGTGACTTCGACTGAGATTCTGCCTTTCCTATTAAGACAATCCCAGAAATACCACAAGGACTAATTTACTCTTCTTTTCTTGAGATTGACATCCTCTGGAATAAGTAGGAAAATTGTAACTGCAGGCAGAAGAAATCTTTTGCAATCGAGCTAGAACTACCCTTGGAAGAAACTTGTGTCTTTTAAAGCCTGAGATCACCCAGTATGCATCCCTGCACAGACTTCTCTGTGTCAGCAGCCCCCTGTTGTAATAACTTACATAAGGAACGACTGGATAATTTTATTTGTGGATGTTCTTGCAAAGCTGTTTCCCCCCTAAAGTCTTGCTTTTCAAAGATGTCTAAATAAAATACTTCTAGGCACCAAAAGGCATGTTACTGAACAGTTGAGTTTACCCAGTTCTGTCATGAAATAGAAGGTCAGATAACATTTGTTTAGAGACATCTATTAATAGAAAAAGTATTGAGTTATTTAAACAAAAGTAACCCCTTCCAGTCATTACCCAGGAAAACTTGTAATACAGCTTTCTGAATAAGGAGGGGAAGAAATGAGTAACGACTTCAGGTCACGTGTTTAAAGAATATTTTAAAAGTCTATATTCTGGTGCCATTTTAGTTACTGAAAACATGAAAATCTGTCAGGGCTTAATGGTTTTAGGTACTTGAAGCTAGTGGGTGACTTTCTGCAAGTTCAGAAGCTTTCAGTAGGACATTAGATTCTGGCTAGAACCTACGTGGTCCTCAAAAACTACTCCGTATAATCTGCAATAAATATCTGATGTGTCTCTTTATGTAAAAGGATTCAGCATTTACTGAGCTGACTTCCACTGCCTCTTTGTATACAAACCTCTTGTACTGTACTCAGGCCTTATGCCTGGGAACCACTGTAATTGCATACTTTTAGTCATCTCTGTTTATTTCTGGGGGTTATTTGCTTGTAGCATGCATGTCTTGGGTTCTGTGGCACTTGCCCGTACAACCTCAGTTCTGGAGGTGGGGGGGCGGCACAACAGTTTCTGTATAACTGCAGACTTCATATTAATTGTGTCTTTAAGCAAAAAAATAAAATATTTTTCTTAAACTTGTGTTGGAAAGGGAAGCTTCCCCACGTGATTTAGTGCTCCAGAGTACACGAGTAAGGCCAGCTCCCGAGAAATCCCCTCGTGCAGCAGCTGCCATCAGCTCCCCAAAGTCCTTGGCCTGTTCAGAGTAGGTGAAAATACTGAGAAAGAAATGACTCGGTGTAAGAGATGATGTTGTGAACCATCAGCTTCCCCCGTAAGTGTAACACCTCCAGCTGCGAGCACCTACGGGGGAGGGGAAGGGTGAACCTGGAATGACGCAAGCACTTGGGGCTGCGCTTTAGTAAACATGTTTCTGAGCTTGGCAATACCTGGGTTGCAAAGGCCCTGGTGAATTTGTGAGGGGAGAGCGTGTATTGCAGAGCGGAGACGGGAACGTAACCCTTTCTGTGCTGAATGGTTTGAGAACCCAACGTAAATTAGAAAGCAATTGGCACAAAACCCAGGTAAAAATTCAGAGAGGTTTGAGGTGGCGTTGGCTCTGGGTTTCCAGGCCTTCGCCTCCAGCCTTTTAGCAAATAAATCCCCTGCTGCCTGTAGCTGGGTTTTGACTAAGCAGGGCTCAGGAACTCCATTGTAATTACATCCTTATCTTTATATGCTTAAATTCAGTACATGCGAGATAGATGACGTCTGAAGGCTTTCAGCACTGTACTTACAAGGAGATATAGAAGAAAGATAAAACCTTGCGTAATAGTACCAATCAGGATGTAGTAGTATGGGGAGACTCATGTTTCTTTATTACTGTGGCACCCAGTAACTGAGCTATTGAGAGAAATTTTACTTCCTCCAGACAGCATGCAGAAAATAAATCAATCTCAGCAATAAGAATCAAGTCAGCCTCCCATTCAACAGTTTGTTTAAAAAGCAGCAACCTGACTGGCAAATGTTCCCTGCTCACAATTCATGTCCCACAATAAGAAGATGGGTGTGAGTGTTTTTCTTTAATACCCCTTAATTGCTCTGCTCCCCTCAGAGCAACTGACTGACAAGGGAAATGACAGAGCAACTGACTGGAATGCCAACTGTATTCGTATTTCTGTAAAATAAAACGCTGCTACAACGACCTCATGTGAAGGACTTCAGAAAGAATGTCTGAATTAACGCAGGTCTCGGTTCAAAGCATGGTAATTTTCAGTATGAGGCGTTTTAACTGAGGAAAAATGGAGAAAATGTGATTTAAATGAGTTAAAAGCTATACCATGCAAGAGGAAAGAATGTCACATCAGAAGGCTAAGTATCTGGAGCCCAGCCTTAGCAAAGTAGCAGCCATCAATATACACAATATACAAAATACAATATACACACAATATACATAAAATACATTCAATATATAGAATCTTTTTTTTTATATTAACCCAGGGGATGGTAACATTAAGAAGTCAGAGTGACTACTCTATTTTGGCCTCTCCTAAGCAGTCCAGGCTTTATAACCTTCCAGACCTCAAAGTAATACTTGCTCATGATGCAATTGGTAAGCCAGACTTTGTACTACTGCTCACAGACTCTTCACAATAGCCCTTTGATTTCAGTAATTTAATCCACCCCCACCCACCACCACCACTTAGCTGCTTTCTCTCTGATTCATCCAGTTTGTTGCTCTTCCTAGAAAGTAGATATTTTATGTCACCCTGACCTAGAGATACATTTACACGGACGAGTTAACTCCGAGCATGTTTAGTAATAGTTTCACTGTTAAACGTTTTCATATATCTATATATGATTAGAATCGTGGTAAAGTACTTAAACCCAATCAAGTCCCCAGATGTCTCACAGAGGTATTTGTCTTGATTTTTTAGTATGGCTTCATTAGGAGTAAGACCAGCACAATTCGCTTGACCGTATTGAGATAAAAAGGTGCACTTGAAATCAGACATTGGCTTTTGGGGTTTTTTGGGGTTTTGTTTTGTTGGTTTTGTTGGACTTTTTTATTGTAGCAAACCTGTCCAGCTCTGTCATGTCCTCATATGGTACCAACTAATTACATATTTTTATCCATCTTCATTAGGAACCGATGTAATTACTCGCTACTTCACAAAAGACAAAACCCATAGCCAAAATCCTGGAGGGCAGAACCTGTTTGGAAACACGCTGAATGTGCGCAGCGGCTGTTGGCAGTTCAGATGATGAATTCATTGCATCAGCCAGAAAATGTTGTATCTTCAGGTTAAATAGAACTTCAAACAACCAGTTTGCATAATTACTTTTATTTTTAAACCCTATTGTGGAAATCGCTAGACAGTCTTTTGGCTAAGAACTTTTCTTTCAATGCATGGGAGAAAACGCTATGGAAAAGGGGGGGGGAAAAGCAGCCCAGGGTTTCACTGAGGATTGAAACTCTTTGACCATGGAAAAGAGAACAAGAAAATGAAAACAAAAGTCATGATTTCATATAAATATTTAGCATAGGAGTAATGATTTCATATAAATATTTAGTATAAAAGCCTGGACAACTCCTTACCAGCTACATGACCCAGTTTTTAACCTGCAAGAGTCAAGTGAGATAAATAATAGAAAAAATATTAGATAATTTCCTAAAAACGGCACCAGACTTTATTCAGGGCATTATTTAATTCATGTTTTTGGTCTTGCCATCTGTATCTTTGACACTGGTGTGTTACTGTGGGGAGGCTGTTCAATACACGTGGTATTAAATCCCCCAGCACAGGCTGTGGTGTGGCCTTCTTGTGGTCTGCGGTAACTACTCACCGGAACAGCTTCCATCAGAGGCGGCTGTGGCACGGTGAATTTTGATGGTGCTCCTTACAGTGGAAGCAACTGTCACTGGATGGGATCACCAATCTCACCGCCAGTTTTTTGGTGACACTGCAGTTGTTGGTATTTCCCTGAAGCTCTATGCTGTGAAGATAAGGAATTACAACAGTATATTGGCGTGCAATTTTTAAGAGACCATTCTTGCCCTTAAGTGAGCTTCAAAAGGCAAGCCCCAGGCACTCAAAGGCCAGAACACAAAGAAATACACTTCACTGTTTTTTAAATTCAGTCTTTCATATGGTGCTTTTTAATCTATTTCACTAGGAGTTGTCTCCTCTGAAAGAGGGACAGGCAACAGCATGGGGTGACATGTCCATTTGTGAGTGTATCTGGTCCTGATGGACTTTGTAACAGAGCATGGAGTTCTTTAAACAGTAGAGAGGACCCTCTTTAGAGGCAACATAAGAGAGATGGGCATCAGTGGAAGGGAGAGAGCAGGGTGACGCCAATGTTTCCAGCGTAGCGTCTCGCTGACCACCACGGGGAGGAAGTGAAAAGGCAAAGGACACTTTGCTTGGGAAGAGGCCATGAGGCACGATGGCTTTGAACCTTTAACCTGTGTTGCCAACGTTTTAGTAGCCTGTTAGCCTGCAGTGTCTGACAGAGCTGTCCTGAGGGGCACAGTCTCTCTTCATGCAGGACTGACAGAAAAACCCACCGGGGCCTGTGCAGTGAAAAACACCCTCTGAACGTTTTGGCAAGCTGTGCTGCTCTCTGAAGGTCCTTGCATTCACTCCAGCACTGGCAAAGCTATCATAAGGCTGCTCGGTAATTAGGGCATGGGAGGAGACAACTGAGAGTTTCCAAGGAGAGAGAGGAGTAGGGGAAGGAGATGAGTACAAGGTATGGTACACAGTATACTCAGATACAAGGAAAAACATTGGTGTGCATCCACCTCCTGTAACAGGTGGATGGTGCTTAACTCCTGAGCTGTTGGCTTAACTGTCAGCAGCATCTCCTGGCCTAGGACACTTGCAGGCTTCTACATCCTGTGTATTTGCCACCCCCCATTCCCAGTACTTAGTGAAATCCCCTTAGCACTTTGGCTCTTGTCCTGTAACGTGGCAGAAAACCCGCAGAGCCCCAGCCACCCTGTGTGACCTTCTGGTGATGGGAGAGACCAGGGACCACTGGAGAGTTCATCTGCACAATGAATAAAACTCACTGAGGTTCCTAGCCAGACTGTTTTTGCCTCTGGGAAATTACTAATGAAGTTTCCATAGTGAGGTCATCAGGTTCAACTTAACTGTTTTTAATTTTCTTTTGGTGTGGAAAAATGGGAAACAGTATGAAGAACCATGGGAAACTCACCATAAACATGGAAAAAGCTTTTGTGACCAACACAGGAGCAGCTTGATCGAACCTCCTGACCGTCTTCCACATCAGCTAGGCAGTGGTTGGTTTATGGAAACCATTCCCCCTCATCCTTGTAATAATCATCATCGCCATCATCAAGTTTGCCCAGCTCAACTTGCTGTAGCATCTATAGACACAGATTTTTTTGGCTGACAGAAACTCCATCAGCTAAACTCCACCAAGTCTTTGCTGAGTGCAGATTACCACGGAGGATTTTCATCTGGTCCACCTTGAATACACCAAGCTGCTCCAGAACGGGCACTAGAGAGGGGTATAGGGTGAATCTCACTATCAGCATTCTGCAAAACTCCTGTGTAACTTTTGCTGTAACATCTGGGACACAATTTGTTGTAACAAGGGAAGTTTGATGAAGTCTTAACTAAAAGAAGAGCAGTAAAGAGAGAGTTAAGGCTTTGAGAAAAGATTTCTGTCAACTGCAGGCAAGAAACTACAGTCTGGGGTTTCCTTTAGGCAAAATTTTACAGTGGGTTAGATTCAAGCTTTAGTAGGTACTAGCAAAAGTTTAGAAAAATCGGGTGAGGTTATCCCACTCTTTTTGCTAACAGATGGGAGTAAGAATGGAAAAATACCTCAGACTGTGTTAGCCCAACACTTCTAACTGCCAGGTGCATCAAAGGGAAGTACAGCTACCCCGGGTACACCTGCAAGACAAAAAAAACATCTTCAGACTTACCAATCCATTGATTTGTTTTGCAAAGCTGGGGGCAGTTTGCAAATCATGGGCCATTTAAAGAAATATTTACATCAACACCCTGTGTCTTAAGAATTAAACTGAACCTTGGTTGACAGCACAAGACATTTTGCCAAAACTACTTTGGATTAGCATAATCCACATTTTCACCTCTGCTCCCACCTTTCTGTTTATCTTGAAAGGGCAGACACAAACTCAGAGTTATCTCCTACCCTGCTAAACCATCCTGCTGTGAAGAACAGGGGACCTTTTTTGAGGAAGACGAACACAGGAACATTTAAAGAATCTGATTGAAACTCTCTAACAGTAGACAGTCATGCAATCAGTTACAACTAAGTTACACCGTGATCCTTGGCTCAAGCCCTGTTTTTGCCATGCAGAAAGAAGTTAATATGAAGACAACCAAGCTGGGCCCCTCACAGCAAAATTATTCCATACAAACACCCTTTGGTCAAGAGAAGGTAGCCATCAAAAAGTTTCTGCAGAGACTTTGCAGGTTGGGTATTGAAAACCTCCAGTCAGACCACAGACCTCCTCATGTGCAGACGTTGCTCTGGATGAACTCTGGGGGTGGAGCTGTGGCACCCCCTCTGATCCAGGCTCCACACAGCACCCAGTCCCTCTGCTCTCAAGGAACACCTGCACACAGCCTCTGTATGCCAGGCCAGGGGCAGCAGGTTGCTGGGCTGTGTCAGGTACAGCTCCCCAGAGGTGCAAAGAGCTCCCTACAGCCCCAGTGCAAAACGCTGCTTTTGCCCAGAAGTGAAGTGTCTACTTACAAATTGAATTGAGTAGCTGAAAGCAAGTTTTAAAAAAAATTGTTAAATGCAATACTGTAAACATGAAGTGGAGCACTTTTGGTTTACAACCAACACATCAGAACCCCCCCAAATGATTCAATATTATTAAAAAAATATATACATATATCTGTATGTTTTGGAGGAGAGTTCTTTTGGAGGAGAGCTAGTAGCCTTCTGACACCACACAGGAAAGTCAGCAGACCCACCTCCTCCTTTTAACAGGGACGTGGCATTCTCAGTTGAACACTGAAAGAAGGTCAGAAGCTGTATGTAAAGCCTCGTAAGCGCTGACCTCACCACAGTTCATAAACTGAGGAGCATCATGCCAGGAATTGACATCCACCAGGTGACCAGTATAGCCCCAGTAACAGAGGTAAATAGCACAGGTAGCCAACAAATCCCATGTAGTTACAAGCAAACCCAGCAGTAACTGCTCTGCACTCCTGCATCGTGGTGGTTTTCAGCCAAGGCACACACCCTCATCACTGGTGGCCAGTCTACTCCACGGCACTTGGACAAGTGTGCACAGTTGCCCCTGTGGCTCCTCAGCACTTCAGTAATGAAAATCTTTGCTAATTATCTGCTGTAATTCTAGCCAAACATGGTCCTCATCTGCTACCCAGCTGCTAGTTAGCAGTTGCTGGCTTTTCAGCACACCAGACACTGACTGCACACTTGAAGAGGATCGAGGAAAAAAATAATCAGCACTTAAGTGAAGGAATGTTGTCAACATGGGGGACGCTGCCACGACGTTCTACTTACTGAAATGTCCAGTCAACAGCAACCCTGGTTATGGATATGTTTTCAGTAGGAAGAGGGAGCCAAACTCTCCACAGTAACAGCAGTAAGTCAACTTATGTCTCTCAGCTTTCCAGTTCAAAGCTGATGGAATTCCTGAAATGCAACTGGAAACATGTCTGAGCTGTGCTTTGCCACCAGGAATGTCCTTTTCAAAATGCACTTCCCTGAATGCCATAATACAATAAAAATTTAAGGTGATGCCATTTAAAAACCAAACGTAACTCAGCTATTTTCATGACTATTCTACTTCCAAAAGGATTTAGACTTGCTCTGGAAAGTGGGGATGACAGAGGAACTTCAAACTTCCACACTGGTGTCATAAGAACATTTAAACAAATGCGCAGACACTATTTTTAAGAACTTTATTGGTTCAGTAAATGTTGCTGTGAAAAATTAGGTCTCTGGAACATCACAAGAGCAAGAATTACACTGTAATTATATTTTGTTTACTGTATTTTAGCAGGGTGAATACAATTTACTATTTTTCTGGAAAACAAACATTCTCAAAATCTGGCACACCGATCTGAAAATGCGTCACAGTGATACTCCTTGTCTCACAGCACGGGCCTGACACACAGGTCTCATTTCTTCTCCACGTGAACCAGAGGGTGACAGCACTACACTGATCAAACTTGTTTTTTTCCATTTCTATACTGCCCAGCTCTAATTCCTTACAAAACACCTTCAGAATAACAGTAGTAAAAACAGAAGGATAAGAAGGTATCTGAAAGGCTCTGTGGCTTAATACTTTCAGAGACAGTAACAGATGGCTGGAACTGTAAGAATTTCCACCCCAGTAAAAGTGTACGAGTCATAAAATCAAATCCCACTCCGAGCAAGGCCATCACGTCTCTCGTTCCTTGAAGAAGTCTGTTCCTTTCAACTCTTCTGGCAGATAGTCCTGCTCCACAGGTTCCTTGTACATGGGGTTGTACTTATAGCCTTTACCGTAGCCCAAGTTCTTCATAAGCCTCGTTGGGGCGTTCCTCAGGTGCAGCGGCACAGGCGGCAGAGGCCCCGTGTGCATCCTCAGACACTCTTTGACGTTGTTATACGCCCTGTAGACCTCTATAGACTTCGGTGCTCTGGCAAAATACACTACACATTGTGCCAGAATGACCTGGAAAAGAAGAAAAGGGAGAATGTTTACTGACTACTTTTAAGCTCTGTGAGAAAAGGTCTGTTAAATCAGGTTGTTTGCGTAGTATGACAGGGATTATGTTTTTAAACTGACTTCTGCCTGCTACTGATATGAATATTACTATTTAATAACACCACCATTCTTCATAAGTTTTGCTATTAGAAAGAGTGGCTAATTTAGAACATCAGAATATAGTAGTTATTTATAACAGCAAAGAAAAATGGACAGAGCAAAATGATGTTAGTCAGTATACTACATTTTAACAAAAAATATGCAGGGAATTTTATTTCAAACTGCAGAATCCATTTTAAGAGCTATGATGGCCTCTTACTTGTCAAGGAAGGGTGTGCTGAATGAGCAAGTAACTAATTTTGTTTTGTCCTTGCAATCTCTGTTTCTTTTTATAATTATAACTAGGTTTTACAATTTGCAGTACTTTCAATTCAGAGAATAAATTAAGCCTTTACCTCACATTCTGGCATTCCAATAAAGTGACAACCTTGGTAAGCTGCAACTGCTTGTGTTAAAGCGAGAGGATCTGCCAACCCTACAAAAAGAGATCACGTAAAACCAGGTTAAAGTCAGTTTACCTATCCTTTCTCCCTCTTGTGCATGGATAACCTTCCCCCTAATATTTTAAAGTTTTTTTCCCAAATGCTGGAACTTCTGGTACAATACTTTGCTGTGCCTAATAAGAAGTACTCCCTCTATCCACAGCCTTCCTCCTTCTGTCCCCCCCAAACAAGAAAGGTCCAAATCACAGGTATGATTTACAGTCTGAATCTGCTGCCACACGGTGGCAGCCTGAGCAGTAGCTGCCAGCGTCTGATCGCTTACTTTATGGAAGGGAGAACGAAATGGGGAAACTTTGCTCCATAAGACATGCCTGCCTCAGATCTCACAACTCTTCACCCACCACATGTATGCTACAAGTGTTGCCTTGGTTGGGGGGTATGTCAATCAAGATGTCTTAACAAGCAGGGAGCCAGCTATCAAACCTGAAATTTGCAAGTCAGGGTAGGCGTTCACCTTCCACAGTCATTTAAAACAACCCCACACCACAGACATCCCTGAAACACACACTCCTGGCGACTGAAGCTTATGGGTGCCCTGCAGTCACCAGACTTTAAAGGAATCTGTGTTAATACACTGGCAAAACACGACCTCAAAGAACTTCTGCAATAGGTAATCATCATGATGGCACCACATGTAGGTGAAGTTCTTGGATGTGGAGGGTTTGAAGTGTTTTGGACCTAGTCCACATATGGCAGTTTCAGGGTTGGTTTAGTTTTGCTTTTTTCTTCTGACGCCAATTTTTGGAAAGCAGAAGCCTGGCAGCTTTGCATTCAGCACGATATTCCCACATGAAACTGCAAACACTGACCTATATCTTCACTTGCAAACCTCACCAGCCGCCTCGCCACATAGAGCGGGTCCTCGCCGCCTTCAAGCATTCGAGCCAGCCAGTAGAGGGAGGCGTTCTCATCCGAGCCTCTCATAGACTTATGCAGGGCAGAGATGCAGTTGTAGTGTTCTTCTCCTGTGGAGAACAGGGGTAGAAGAGATACACAACGCTGTCAGGAGGAAATTAAGTGAAATGCATTTAAAGGAACAGAATACATTTTACTAGGTAACAGCAGGTAAATGTGATGCCTTTTCCCAAGTTCTTTGTACTCGTGATTACAGTGTTTATTCATGTTTTCAAGCACCTTAAGGCTTTGCCACATGGATCCCTCCACTGATTACATAAGCATAACAAAGCAACAGCAGATGAGATGTAGGATTTTTTTAAACATTAAAGGCTAACAATTTGGGTTTGCTAATCTAATGACCTGTATATAAATAGCTCCTGACAAAGAATAAACTACGAGCATGTCTATAAACCCCTGACCATTGCTTTTGGAGATGCACAGAGCTCTGAGAAGGCAACAGGAGAATCACAGAAATCCAGTTCCATACACTAGTGATATTTAAAAAAAAAAAGAAATTTCCTATCAACTAAAGCTTGAAAAAAGCATGCAGCAAATTAGTCACGTGTTTGATGTATTATATGAGGAAACAAAGGAAATATTGCTGTAGATATATGATGATGGCACATTACACAATCTGGAGGAAACAGACCACAGTACACAACCCTGGCAAACCACTATGAAATGTTGGGGCCTGGAAGGGTCCTCCTGAAAACTAAGCAGCTCAAACAAAAAGCCATGAACAAAATGAAACAAAAAAGCCAGCTACCTGAAAATGCCAGACTGCTAAAGCAAGGGGTGGGAAGATTGAAGCATTTACAAGGAATTTTTTTTAACATTAAAGTTTAATGTAAGATCACATACAGACTGCACAGAGAAACAAAGCCATTTGACAGATCTTTTGGGGCTACAGTTAAAAATATTACGAACTCTGACTAAGACCCTTCTGCTTGCAATTTCTCTCTGTGCAGCTGGTTTTGATTCTTACGCATTTCTTTTAATCAAACTTGTAAGAGTATTTTGCTGTGATATTGTTGTTAAACTTTCCACATAATCTGCCTTTCTTATTTTTTAAAGTGCCTGGCATTCCTTGGCTCACAGCTAGCTGTATATTTTAAAGGCAACTGGCTGCATTCACAGCCATCTGTTAAAATTTCTCTTCTTCTCTATGGCTAAAAGGATTTACAGCCTGAGGGCTGTGTCAGAACACATCACTGTGGCTTGTCAGCCCTGGAGTTTGAAAACCAAAGCCCCCTTATTGCTGCAACTGCTCCTTTTGTTGCCAGCAAGACCACCACCTCCCAGGTGAGAAACTGGGTCCATCTTCCTGCATCACTGTTCATGCTGCAGCATGGCTCTGGGCAGGACTCAGCACACACGGCTGGTGTACGCAGGGCGGCAGGCAGCTATTTTTGATAGAGCTCCACACAAAAAGCCCCGTGGTATGCAGCCCCTGCTCCTGCCAACACAAACAGCATGCTCCTGCTCCATCATAACCCTTGAGTTAGTAGCAATAAACCCAAGCAGCTGAACTCGCATTGTCCCCTTGAAGAGGCGTCTCTTGGTCTCTTTAAGGCAAGGAAGATTGCCTTTGAATACCTCCAGAAGTTGCGCTTGCTCAGATACTATTTTTTTTCTGGAGGGGCAGCAGGAATCCAGAGGCTACCTTGGGACTAGAGATACAGACCTCTGGGGCATTTCAGAGTACGTCACTGAGAAAGGGGACTGGGTTCTTCCTTTAACTCTTTCCTCACAAAGTTAATGTTGGTGACTGAGTCATCAACATAACCACAATACTTACACACCAGACTCGGACTTCTTCAGAAAAACTGTGCAGTTTTACTTTAAATGTGGTTTCAATTAAAGACAAAGAGGTTTTATCTTTCTTATTTAAAAATACAGTTTATAGATTTTTCTATGTGAGACAGCAGAAGCAGTTAAAAAAAAAGACAGAACATTTCCTAACCTTTATTTATTTGCTCTGTCTCTCAGACTGGTTAGCTAATATATAGATTTTGTCCTTATGAATTCAGTTCGAGGGACAGACACATACAAACTGACCTATCACTGTTGTTCTGCATCCTGGATACTTTTGGATTCAAAACTATAAAGAGTTTTTGAAATTAAAATACATCTGCTCTGTGCAGTTTCTACAAAGGCAAATACCTTTCCAAGAGAAGCAACAGACTGCACAAAGGCTGCATGGAGGACAGGACTTTACAGTGTCTAAAGTATGTATGTAAATAAATTCTGTTGATTCCCTGTTTTGTGCACGTTGGACTTGATGATCCTAAGGGTCTTTTCCAACCTAAACAATTCTATACTATTAGGCTTCTAAATCACTTTATGGGTTTACAAAGAGTTTTCAGCTTATTTAAGATGTTAATTTACCCAAAGTCTTACTGGTAAAAAAACCCAGAAAAGGCCTTATGCACCAATCATAATTAATATCTGGACTTCTTGAGCAATCCCTATTTGCTAGGTAGAGGGCAAAAGTAAAATAAAAGTCCCTCTCTTGTATTATTTGCTGTCTGTCTTAGCCAAAGGTAAGCAGTGTCTGCTCACTGATAAAGGACAGAAAAAAGCACTGGAGCAAAGACTAGAAAGACACTATGGGCAAAAAGACTTCTTGTTCTGGTCCAGCAGAAAACAATAAAGCTGGCAGGCAAACACTGTGATGTGAGACACCTTCTCCATAGGAAAGGAAGGAACAACCTGTTCCAGATTACAGAATAAATTGTCTTAAGCCTAACACATTCCCAGTCTTGACCATACGCAAAGACACAATACTTAAGAGGAAGAAGAGACAATACAACTTTATCTTAAATATCTAGTCTTTGTCCATCTGCAGTTTAATTAATTTGGTTACTGCATAATTATCTAAAAAAAAAATTAAAATTGCAACTGAAAGCTAAAATATGACTAAATAAGTTTGTTACTGCTCACACTACAAAGGCCTGCTGGTGGTGAAATTGGACTAGAGCTGTTTCTTTGTCCTTCCAGCTAAAATACACAGACTATCTGCACAAAGATACTATCTTTACAGGTCTGCACACAGATCAGAGCAACAGCCTAATGACTGGACTGAGAAGAATTTCCTTCCTTGACTACCTGATGAAAGTACATAGAAGTGTGCCCAGCTACACACATTTGCCAAATTCTGCTGGAAGTGAGCAAAAATAATTACATCAAGTCAAAATTCCAGATTTACAGAACTCTGAACACTATTCAATTATTTGACAGTTACTACATGAACACTCTAAAATCAAATGTATGCTGCTACTAACACGATTAGACAGCATTGTGTCCCTTCAGTTTATAAAGGCTAAACCACATTATTAGAAGACTGTAGATTCTACCACAAGAGCTGCGATTCAAAAGGCTAAAACATGCTACAAAAATGCCTGTCTTTATACAGTAGCCTCTATCCAGAACCCCCTGCATATAAAGCAACCACCAGGTATCTCTTCTACGGACAAAAAAGGGTCACGTGAGAGACAGACTACTCTGCCAAAGAGAGAAATGTTCTAGAGGCATGTAACTCAGGTAACCTCTTGCTGTGACAATATCCATCACAGGCTCTTTGGCACTCAGATAAGCAAGAAAAACAAAATTTTCACTGCTCCCACCCCTCTTTGAAAACCTTTGACAAAAAAAGCCCCCAACCCCCTGCTCAAACCTGGAAGGATTTCTGCCACGGAGAAGGGGGTGACACACGCTAGTAGCAAGCCTCGGGAAGAGGCACTGCACGCCGTCTCTAAGGGGACGTGTAGGCGTAGGAGGGCTGGGAGTGACGGCCACAGCCAGAGTTCTGCGCGGCAGCGGCCACAAGGCGACAGCAAACGCACAAGGGACCTGCATGACTCAAGAGACTCGCAGCAGCAAATCTGACCAGTTTACTACAGTCAGCATCTGGTCAGATTTTCCTCTCCCACTTGACCATGACATCTTCCTGCCACGGACCCCGTAACATTTTTCTTCTCTCTCCTTCTGCCCACCCTCCACTCCTCAGCTGCCCATCACATCAGTGCATGCCCCACTGATGCTTTCCTGACAGTGAGCCATCGCTTCCTCTGTGCAGCAAGGCAGCTGCAAGCAGGTGTGTATGTCACAAACCACCTCCAGAAATCTCTCATAGCAGAATTTGAGTAGTGACAGTTAACTGAGTGCATCAGGTACAGTGGCAAATCAAAAATCCAATTGGTTCTCCAAATACCGCTTGGCATAACTGCTGGGTACTACTCTGCACGGTGACTCAAGTGTTGCTGAAGGACTAGCATATGTGTTCAAGAGCATTCACCTAATCTCAAATATCTACCCTCTGATTTTTAACCCTCTCACATAAAATGGTGTAGTGGCCAACTACTGTGACACCCAACCTTGCCAAGTCATAACTTCAGCAAGAGTGACACATCACATTAGGTAACCTTAAATGCAGTTAGATTTATGTGACCTGCCCTAAGCAAGCTACTAAATTCATGACCTTAAAAACTGACTTTAAAAATAAAGCAAACTGCTCAGGTTTTCACATAAGATGCTACCGTGAATGTGAGCACTTACAATACTTTCAAAGGAGTAGTAGTGCAATGGACCCTCCAAGAACAAATCTCTTCATGGAATTACTTCTCCCTCTTACACTGCAAGCCCCTTAGAGGACAATGTTCCAATAACCTTAAAGAACAAGTAATTGTTTGCAGGGCAGCAAATATGTGTCTCAGTTAATCTACACTTTCTAAGTGGTAAGAGGAAACCCTATTTAGAAAGAATTTCTGTGTGGGCCTGCTACACTGTAAAGGAAAAGTAAGTTTTAAGCCAAATCTCAGTACAACCACAATTTTGCTGGAGCAGCTGGTACGACAGAGGGAGAAGAAACAGAAATGATAGAGACTATCAGTTCTTGAGAACGCTGCATCTCAGGTACTGTATCAGGTACTCACCTGCTCGGTCATAGAGGATGTGAGATCGCTGTAGCCCTTCCTTTATGTGCTCTTCTGTTATCAGAATGCCACCTGCAGAATCACTTTTGGTAATATTCCAAGGAGTGGTCTTCCCTGCTGCTAATCTGGCCTGAACTGCTAACTGGAGCCCATTCAGTCCAGTCCTGGCATCACCATCGCAAAGGTAGGCTAGGGTCTTTAGAGCTTTGTCTTCTATGTACACCGGGAGTCTGCAACAGAATAACCATAGGCTGTTACCCCATCACACTCCTCTCCTTGCAGACTATGCTAGGTGTGGCATTTTTTTACAGAGTTTATCACCAGGCAGGTGGGTTTAACTTTTGTTCTTAACTCATTCTATCATGATTAAGCATTGCAGAGCCTGGGAGAACACTGTGGGACCTGACCCCTCTTTCTCCTGCCACAATGCATGTTAAATACAACTGTGCATGAAAAAGGTAGGGTGGGAACTCTCATCTATTTAGCTCCCTTATTTTTCCTCATCTCACTAAATGGAAACCATGGTTAGGGTTTTGCCTTACCAAAGTTCTGGCACAGCCAGTTGAACTTTGCAAAGCTTTACTCTGGTAGCACTTCATAGCTAGCACTTCCAATGTCTTGTTGGAAGGATGATTAGAAGGTAGGAAGCTATCCAAAGGCATGTGAGAATACAGTTTTGAACCTCTACCAACAGGAAGAGCTGCTATCAGATGTTCTTTAAAAGGAACAACTGGAAGTACTGTTGGCATTCTAAAGCATATATGCATCCTACATTATTTTTTCAAAATGGTAACAAGCAGAACAACTTTGTCACTAAGGTACAAAATAAATATCTGACCAGAAAGAAAAGGCATCCCAGTGCATCCAAGCCACTGTTCCTGCCACGTACTATTCTGAGTGTGGCAGGACTATACAAACACGTGAAGAAGGCCAAATTCCAGCTGACATACCACCTAAGTGAATGTGATGGGAAGATTTAAGAACTGCAGCAAGAGGTGAAGGATCTGCTGAGATGTCATAGCAGGTCTATGAAAAATCTGGCAAAGTAACAAAGTCCTCCAGCTCTTTCTCAAGGGTTTCATCTACTGGGTTGGACTCCCCACTCTCAGGGCACATGCAAACCAACTCAACCCCACACATTTCATATGCACAGCGTCCAGGGTTTGACCCTCAAACTTTACTTACGCAGACAAAGTAACGGGTCTCGCGGAAGGTACAACTGATCTGATTTGGAAACAGCAGCTAGGGGAGTTAAAGCATAGCATTAAGAAATGGCCCTAACTTTGCCACTTCTAGTAGGTGGACTGAAAATGAAGTGTGACACGTCTCAGCGAGGATTAATGCACAGAGCTCGGGGTGAGAGGCTATTTCTTATGAAGCCTCTGTAAGTTAATTAAGGATTCACAGCAGCCCCGCACTTCCTTCACCAGAGGGTTTATAACTGTTATTACCAAGGGTGTACAAAGAGGCAACACCAGGTTTCTCAGACACACAAATCCACTGTTCTTCATTACTTGCCTCCTCTTTCTCCTTGCAAACCCAGGTTGCATGCATCACACAAAAGAGAAAGACAGTAGGTACTGGAAAAACTTCAACAGTGTTTCAACTCAGTATCTGAGTCCTCTCCTGCCCACACGTGAGAGGGAAAAGCTTGCAGGGCTGCAATCTTAATCCACACCACTACAAGTGAATGTTGACAAATGTCTTCTACGGTCATAACCCCTGCTGCAACGAGTAGCCAGCAGGAGCCACATCCTGTGAGAAAAACAATTCTATCTATATACACATATGCAACTTGCTACATTTTTATTTCCACCTCCTTATTTCTCATGCATTTGATAAAGCTATGAAAAAATTCAACACGCACAAACAGCGGCACTCCAAAATAGCCCCCCTTTGTCCAAGGTATTTCAAACACCTTCCTTGTGTTTGAGTGGGGAAGCAACAGAACAGAACAGCACAGCACCTAATTCAGTCAGTTATCTCATACATCAAATTCCTTGAAAATCAGGGAGCGGCGCTCACCCTTCAGCACTACAGATGGACATCAGATTTTCTATATGCACCGAGAAGAGACAGCAAATAAAGCAACAGCTAGTTTAAAAAACAGCAGCAGGCACAGACATCCTGCTGCTAATACCTCCATCAACAGGGAACAAACCCAAACATACTTCACACTGGCAGACACCTTGGATGCACCAACCGGGTGGACTGAAAAGGAGGTTTCACCTGTGAGGACTGAGCTCTTTGCCTGCTGTTTGCAGACATAAGGTGCTTGAGGCCTCCTCACACCAGTGCCCACAGTTCTACTCACTGAGTGGAAGGGAAGCACTGAGAGCACTAAAAGGGAGGTACTAGTTCCCAAGAGGCTAAGAACAGCCTATCCCAAACACAGTTGAGGCCTCAGAGCCCTATTGCCATTCAATTGCTAATTACAAGCTGGGCAAGAAAGCCCAATGGAATTTCTGCCCCTCCAGATCGGCTATAGGATTGTTGTTCCCTGTTGACTCAACACAAGGAATTAGTATTACGGGAATTGAAACATATTTGCATAAGGATGTTCAGAAAAATCTGGTTACAAGCAAAGGTCTTGTCCACTTTCATGGTGAAATCCAAGTTAAAGCACAGTGGTAACAAAAATTCCATTCCAAGTAATGTAATAGGCTGATCCAGCCCATGTCTACAGCAATAGCACACTGTACAGGATGTGACAGAGAGTAAGAATAAAGGGAGAAAATTTCCATACACAAGCAAGCTGTTTGCACAGTGTATTGATGGCAGTCCCTATCCTGCAATCTCAGGGAATTCCGAGTTCCACATTAAACATCTGAAAACACTAACATCTTATGCTCAGAATAACAGAATTCTGTAAATATTTCTGAGGAATTAAACCTTTAAATTAATTTTTTTAGATGATTTAACTTCACTAGGCAAGAGCCTAATTTCGAAACCAGAATGATAATTGTTTTAATACATGGCTTCCAAAAGACACCTGCGGCATTTTATGTTTTAAAGTCCATCCTGTCTTCAGAAGCAAAAGTGCCCTACACCCTTCCACTTACCTAACTTCTGCTTACCCTAGAACTGTGAGGCAGAACAACCCCACTGCTTTCTAACATCTTCCCAAGTTCCTGAGCCTCTTGCAGAAGGGTAATCTTGTATTTTTTTTTCACTCTCCAAAATTAACACTGAACACCCACTTGGATGCCCACACTCAATGTTGGTACCTTGTATCCAATGATACTTGGAGATAAAAACATAAACAAGCCAAAAGGGACACCCTGGGATCCATCACTCACTGAGCTGAAGGTGATATACTAGCTTAAGGAATGGAAAACTACCACTACCAGATAATAAATCCTTCTTTCAGTTCCTCCCTATCTCCACACCCTCAAGCCAGTTTGTGCCAGGAACCAACGTGAAACACATAATGAACTACTAATAAACCCGGTACATCACCACAGTGTTTGATCAGAAGACAAGGGGGCGTAAGCAGTATCAGAGAGTAAATAAAAAGAGAACCTGTACGATGAGAGATTCCAAATTAATTAAGCAGAAAATGAAATAAAGTATCCTTGCCTTCATTCATATATGAAACAGTACTTTCTTATTTTCTCAGTAAAATTATTCTCATGATGCTCATTCCTTGAAAGATTACAACACTTCTATGGGCAAGCATGATTCTTCACCCGAAATACAGATTGCTCACTGCTTTGGAGCACTGACTTAGAATGTGGCCTCATCCCAGCAACAATATTACCAACAAGGAAACTGGATGGCTGTTCCATAAAGGGAACAATTTTCAAAAGGTATTCAACACCCAATACCCAAAAGTAGCCCATCTTCTACACTGCAATTTACAAACCAGCAAATTCAAAACTTGTCAGTACTTGTAACACACCCACTGACAAGCTGAACTAACTGCATGATGTCTGGGCTTGCCAACAGGAAACAGGGGATCCTTTAATTTCTCTCAGCTGTGCGCCTTCTATACTATTTAACTTCAAATACATTACCCCACCATCTAGTTTGCCATCTGACTTCAACTGGAGATATCACTCTGATGGCAGCATTTGAATGATAAACATAAAAAATCAAGAATAAAAAAATAATAATTCTTTTTCCTCCATCACTGAGGCAGTATAAATCTAGTGGGCACTCAGAACTGCTTGTGCTACTACTGAGACAGCATAAACTACAGAAAGCACAAGGAAAATGTCAGCAATACAAAGTATCTTTCTTTACCACTGATTTCTCCTTCCGTATTCACCCCTCTTTTAGCTTAACTTACTGCAGGCTTCAAGAGGCACAATTCAACAGAAGTAAAGCTGATGAATGTGTAACACAAAGAAATCTAGTAACTAATATAAAAACTGTTAAAGAAGCTTTATAAGCGTGATGACATAACAAAGAGAAAGATACCAAAGTAGGTAACACCTCCTGCTAGTTCTTCATGTTTCAGCTTTACAGCAAGAAAAGGCCACAGTGGGATGAAAGAGAAGCCAGGTGACCTAACTTCACCAGAAACCTGCAACAAATGTGGAAGAAGGGTATGGAAAAGCCACCAAGAAAAATTAAGGAAACCTGGTAGAGCGTGCTTTCCTTTTGATAACTGCTGCTGTGCATGGAGTGCAGAAACAATGAAACCGACTGACTCATTCTGTGATGGCTGTGTTCTTGTTGGGAACAGAAGATATCCATAGAGACTAAGGAAGATTCATCCTTGCCTTATTTCTCAAGGTAAGAGAGGAAACCACAAAGAATCATCCTCTTCAAAATCTGATGTAGGTCAGACAGGGTGTCAGGCAAGGGATGCACTGCCAAGATCAGCTGATAAGTTGAGGCCAGGCAGCACATGCAGGATTTCATACAGCACTTCCGTGGCTTGGGATGGGAAACTTACTCCTTAAGGAAATGAAATCCAAAAGTCAACATACACACCTCTCCAGCATCTCCAAATTGGGCATGCCCTATACCTGGAGACATGCTGCCTTACAGCTCCCTTCTCAGTCCTGGAACAAAGGTGAGCACAGTGAACAACTGATTCAACTCGAATCGATGACTCTCATTTATTCCTCAGGAGAGCACGAACACTGTTACCTGCCTGCATTTAATGGCAGCCCGGCTTCACAGAGGCAGGGAGGTGAAGAGGTAAAAGGTAAGACACAGTTGCTCCTGCAGAGCAGCAGGTGGAAAGGAAATGGTACAGACAATGAAGCAGTAAGGAGGAATTAACAAGACCACAAAACCAGAACCACAGTAAGGGGTAGGATTGCTTATAAAAACCCAAACTCATCAGAAGCAGCACGTACCAACTGCAGACGAGAACTGGGGGAAAGGCAAGAAAGACAACACTCCGAAATTCTGAACCCCATTTTTATTTTTAAATACTTGGCTCCCATGTTAGCTATTGGAGTGAGGCCTTCTCCCTTCAGAGAGACTTCTGAAACTGTGCTGGCCTCACAGTCTCACTGCCAGACTCCTTTCAGTTTGATGAAGCACCACACTGTGGTTTAAATCATCCGTAGCTAACAGAAGGTTATAGATACGGAGAGTCTAGCGAAACCCAAACCCAAACAACTGCAGCTGAAACTATGCCTTGTACTTTAATCCTGCACAGAAAGGAAAGTCTCCCAACCCCAGCCGGGGTGTAGCTGCAGCCACAGCTGTGCTGTTACGTTAGGGCTGACATGCAATACTGCCCTCTCTTCTAAAATTCACATTACTACAGTATGTAAAAGCTACAAATGAGTCAACAATGAGGCAGGGCACCCTAAAAATAAAAAGAAAATAGCTTTCCTGCCCTCAGCGCTCAGGTTAGTGACTCTTTGCATTTATATTCTGTGATAAAGCTAAAGGACAAAGTGGATTCTCATTTATTTCATACAGAGCACCTGCCCCATTGCCACCATGCCAATGCACTACACGTTACCAGCACGCATAAGCATCAACATGAAGGAACTGTAATAACTTGCCTGAAAATAGCACAGTACCAAGCATTATTCTTACTTCCCAGCTATCCATTGCAAAAGGCAGATAACATCCCTTATGGACAAATCCGGACCTCATTTTCCCCCCAAAACTCTCTCAAACATTTAATGTGACTATCTGGCTTGAAGAACAAGAAGAGTAGAAAAAACAATCTATTAGCGCCTCACAGCAACAGCCCCCCCTCCCCGCAGCATACCATAAAACATACTACAGCACTTATCCTGCAACTAAGGAACAGTAGTATCCTCCCTGCTCTTATTAAAAAGAGATTTCTCAGAAAACAACAAACTTTTGTTGGGCACTTCCAAATGAATTTAAGAGGGGATGCCTCCTCCATCACTTAATGGTAACACGATGCTTTTACAACCAGCAGCAAGAAGTGACACACGTGAAGACACGAGAAAGTCCGAGTTACAGGCCTGCACAACAAGTCCTCAGAAGCAGAGTGGATTTAAATATCCTGGGAGGGTGAGTCAGGAGCTACAGATCCAAGTTTAAAACACTCTTAATCCAGACGGTGAGATTATGTTTTGGATGGAGAGAGCCAGTGCTTTGAATTCTCTCTCTCCTGTCACCCCTGTCTTTGCCATATGCTGCCACTTCTTTTCTTTACTATCACAAGTGGCTAGGGTTTCTCTTCCCACCCCCAACTGCTTCATTCTCTCCCTGGCAGGCAGTCAATTCCTCAGGCTGTGTGCATTAACACCCTGCAGCCCATAAAGTACTCACTCTGAGCTCTCACTGCTGCTGCCAGTTGCAGAGCTGCCGCGCTGGTCGCCCTGGCCCAAAACCTGGAGCCCTAAGGACCTGACGGCCCGCATCAGAATCGCCTCCATCGCCTCAACAGAGAGCTTCTCCAGGACGATCACCCGGCATCGGCTCAGCAGAGCGGCATTGACTTGGAAGGAGGGGTTTTCTGTGGTCGCTCCTATCAGGGTCACTGTCCCACACTCGACGTGAGGAAGGAAAGTGTCCTGAGGATGGGAGGGAAGCAGAAAAAACTCATCTCGATCAACGACAACCTGAAGCACCCCAGGTGAGTAGGCTACATTTTTAACGTCTTTGGGTTCCCTGTTGATACGACAAATAACCTGACTGACAAGGCAGCTCATCTGCTCAGCTATCTGAGCTAAATGATTTGATTTCATGCGTGCAGCACCGCACGGGCTGTTCACCTTAACTCATGCTTGCACTGAAAATGACCCTACCAGGTGAAAAAGAGCATGAAAAATCTGCAATTTTTTTAGTTCGTTTATGTGACTTTGGTTTATTGCTTTGCAAACGTAAGATATCATGAAATTGCATTATCAAATATAACAAATAGTGAAGCTACTTCTAAGTAGTCTTTGATTCAACCTTTAAGGCTACAAGTCCCCACACTATTCTGTAAGATGGCTCAGAAAACTACAGGAGGACTGCAGTGTAGGTCAATATGAAAACTGTAACCTGTAGTACAGAATTCAAGCTTTCCATGGTATGACTAAAAAAAACTTACACCTAGGAAAGGAAAAAGAAAAAAATCCCACCCAAGTGATGGCTGCAGCAATGTATTATTCCAAAGTGCCATGCCATGCTATGCCTTACTTGTCCCCTCTTTATGAGGGGAAAAACATTAAAGCACCCACCCAGTCTACTAGGCACATTCACATTCCAGACCTTCTTAAAGGTAATGCTGAATGCTACCCAGAGAGTGGAGGTTGAAATGAAGATATATGCAGCAAACATTACTGACGTGACTTTGCAGAAATAAAATTTCAGAAAAATGTCATATAAAGCCCAGCATATAAGTCAACTATCAGTATAGCTCAGCTTTTTATTTTAAACTTTGAATGACAATAGTTAAACAGTGATTGGAAGTTAGTAATGGAATTTATATTTTATGTTTCTCCCTAATTCATCTACTAAAAACATTTACTTTAAATCAAAAGCCCAGAGTAAGCAGCCATCTTAAGGCAAAGCGAGAAATCTGACAGAAGTACTGATGAAGGCTTTTTTCCAAAAGTGGCGTAGTACAGAGTACAGTACCTGCTGAGATTTATTGAAACGATGGATCTCATCAATAAAGAGGATAGTTTTTCTCTTGAAGAGTCTTTTTTCATTCTGGGCTTGGCTGATGACATCTCGAACATCATTTGTCTTGGCACTTGTGGCTGACAGTGTCACAAACCTCGTGCCATTCTTTTTGCTGCTGTTGGCTATGATGTGTGCCAGTGTAGTCTGAAAAAGCAACAGGAGAAAGCTTTGTAAAAATTATTTTGGACACAGAAAGTATTCATTTGAAGGAAATATGTAAAGAATAAAACCATATATTCCAGACACAGGAGCAGTGTTGACAGTTTATAGAGTGAGGTATTTTAGTTCATGCTATTCTAGCACACAGAAGACTTAAAAACTTCCTGCTAGAGGTAGCTGCCAATTCCACCACTGCATTTCTAATGCCTGCGCTTTTACGCACCGGACCTCTTCAGTCTCACCGCTGAAAAGGCCAGCAGTGACAGCTGCCTCCTCCACCACGGAAGAACAACTCCTCGCCAAATACATTCCTGTCAAATAAGGCAGGCTGGCTGCAGTTTGCCATGCAGTTATTTAGCAGAGTATGTCAATGGATAAAGAGCTGGACTACCCCAAGACACCTGCAGAAGGGTTTACAGTGCAGCCACATTTAAGAAATGAAAGCCTACAATGTTGTTAATTAAAGCCTTTTCTGTTTCCACTGCACATAAAAATGTGCATCAGTGCATCAGAAAGCTGCTCTCTGCAAAAGCACAGGAAAGTTAGTACTGAAGAACTGTAAGTATGCTTAATAAAATTTAATTCTTGAGATCTACACAGTCAACAGTAATCAAATGCAGCTGACTGAACAAACTGTTGGCTGCTTTTAGTGAGCAGCTAGGCTGGTTTTCTTTCCTTGTAGACAACTCCTCCAAATCAGAAGTTATTTGTAGGGAATTCCACTGAGCCTACCAAAGCACAGAAACAACCTTTGGCATGGTACTACCTCCCAGGCAGATTCCCTACACCTCAACACATCACAGGCAGAGTTCTCAGACCTTCCTTCACTGCCCTTAGTAAAGGCAGGTGTATCTGCACGTCCCAAGCAGAGCAGATCTCTGAAAGTATCGCTAGAGAAAAATGAGTGATTCTTCCATTGAGCTCACTCTTCTATAAAGTAGCAGCACAAGGAGACTGAAAACAGGAGAGCCTCAGCAGCTGAGGAGTGGGAAGGGTGCCGACAAAATAGCTTCAGTAGATATTCCAAGTACTGAGGTTAAAGCAGCAGGTGGTCACCCTGATGCTCCCGCAGGGAGGCTGCAGAAGCAGCCACCTACCACATGACTACCAGTGGTGTTGGCAGGACCTCATTCACTTTTTGTCTCTTTAATTGATATCCTCATCCCTGAGATGGCAACCAGCCCAAGATGGGAAAGGGGAGGCTATGGGGGAGGATGTACTCCTGCTTTAGTTTTGGTAAGGGCTTCCTGATTGCCTTCAGAAGAGGTGTCATTTCACATCCCGATACAAGTCTCACATCCTGTATCTGATCCTCTCTCACACCCCTTGGAGCTCAAAGCACCAGCCCCTCCCCTCCCTGGATCACTGCAGAACACAAGACTGGAGAGACACACTGGAAAATGCCCACAGCAAAGCCCACGGAAATCAGAAAGATCTGAGAAACCAAAAAACAAAAGTGTAACCATCTTTGAAACTAAGCTTGCAAAAAGGCTTTGATTCAGAATGCACTTTCAGAGGATGTGCTTATGCCTTAAAAATCACTGAAGGCGTGGAAACCCCCAATATATCAAATCTGACAATGAAAAAGGATGTATCTACCTCCTCTCTAAAAGTAGCTACAGTGAGAGGGAAAAGGTGAGGGGAGGGGCAAGCGTGCATGGGGAAATTGAGTGTCTATTCATTCTTGTAGTTCCACTTAACCTGGTAGCTCACACTGCATCCTGGCCCTCATTCACCTGAAGAGAGATGAAAAGAATTGGTCAGCACAGTCTAAGAACATGGCTAAATCAATGTGATAGAAGACCGCAGAGATCAATGCTTTTCTACACCCAGGGTGAACCTTTTTTTTTAATCAATCAGCACAGCATGTAGTAAAAAACTGAGAGTTAAAGCTGCCACGATTTTGCAAGACATTTAAATACTAGTAAAGAAAATTACATTTGTTAGCCAAAAAGAGAGGGAATTCCTGCATTTTTCTGACATACAATCTTCAGATAGACAGTTAGGAAATGTCTTTGAACACACATTTCTACCCCTAATTTAAGGAAAAATTACAAAGAGATTTGTTTGAAAGTTACTATAAGGCCAAGAATCTGTTTGAAAACTGCTGCATGGCTCTCAGGCAGCACGTACCTCTCCCCTCTGGCAACTTCTGGGTCAACAAAGGCTGCAGTAAGAACATACATTGCATTTCAAAAGCAGCACTAGATGCAGACAGGTATGTGCATGGCCTCTTCCATCTGTTCTGCACAATCAATCATTTAGCAAGTCAAACTGCCCATCATATACAACAGGTCAAACTTCCTGCATTCTTCTCGAAGCCCATGAGCTCGTTTACATCCCGTGAGCTCATTTTTTTATGCTGCTTTTTCTCATGCCACCTCAAGCAAAAGTCAGTAATGTGATATGCTGTTTTCTCCCTCTTTGTTACTATCAGGTTACAAGCAAGGGAACATATATCCCAGCTGAGACATAACTTACATGGGGTTGTCTAAGAATGAAGGCACTAGCACAGAACTGGAACTAGTATGCTAAACCCCTAGTTTCTCTCAGTAAATTCAGGGCCAATGTATTTGAAGTATAAGAAGAAAATTAAAAATCCAACAGGGATTAAGGCAGAAGAAAGCACACTGAATAGGCTTCAGTATCTGAAATAAATTTTGAATTGAGTTTGATTGTTACATTAGAAAAAAAGTCCTTTAAAATAGTGACAATTTGGTATGAATTAATATGTCCATATCAGAAGTAGCATTACCAATCAGAAAGAATAAATATAAAGAAGTTGATATTCTGCTCCTTTTATTTTACTGATGTATCTTCTTTAGATCATTTTTTTTTCCCTTATGGGTAGGAACAGAAGTACTGTTTCCTGTAAACTAAGGGGAAGGCAGCTGGGAGGGCCAACCGTACCCTGGGGTGCATCAAGCCCGGCACTGCCAGCCAGTCCAGGGAGGGGGTTGTCCTGCTCTACACTGCGCTGGTGCGGCCTCACCTTGAGTCCTGTGTGCAGTTTTGGGTGCCACAGTACAGGAGGGACACATAACTATCAGAGAGTGTCCACAGGAAGGCAACAAGGATGGTGAAGGGTCTGAAGGGGAAGTCTTATGAGGAGAGGCTGAAGTCCCTTGGTTTGTTCAGCCTGGAGAAGAGGAAACTGTGGGGAGACCTTATCACGGTCTATGGCTTCCTGATGAGGGGGAGCAGGTGCCAATCTCCTCTCTGGTCAACACTTTTGTATCTTTGTTTACACGGTTTTACCATCCACAACCTCTCCTCAACCTCAGCCCTCCCTTTGAGGGCAGTAGGCAGCAGGGTCATACTGCAGTTGACAAGCAGCCTGGAAAGGCCACGCTCTGTTTCATAGCCCTGAGCAAGACACCAACAGTGCCAGCATCGTTGGATGCCAGCCATGGAAGCAGTTCCCTGGGATGCAGCTTAAAAATCAGGGGTCTGTCCTACCCAGCACTGCTGAGCTGACCCACTGCGTCACAGGAGACGAGCCAGGCCATGGCTAAAGGACAACTGGCAGGACAGCAGATGAACATGGCCCAGGGACACTGCCTATAGAGATAATCATAATCAAAGGTGGCAGCAGTTGTCACTTATGTAAGGGCAGAAGCTATTATTACCCATCTTGTTTGCTTCCTCACACCCCAAATAGCCTCCCCTGTGAGACTACTGGAGGAGTAAGGTGTCACTGAACAACAGCCACAGCATGTGGTTCACAGCACTTCCAGAACCCGAGGCAGACCAAGCACAGAGGCAAGGTCATGGCATAATGTTTACTGAAACGGAGCCTTGCCTCCATTTGCTGCATCCAGGTTTGTCTCCTTACATTCCTTCTGCTTCACAAATACAAATTCTCTTCCAGTTTTCTCTTCTTAGAGAGCTACTCTAAATTAATTCCTGATTTAGACTGGCATAAGCAACATCAAACCCACTGCATTCAAATACTTCTCCCAGGCCACTGCAAAGACAAACCCATTTTTTCGAGCTGTTCTCAACTTTCACCCTACACTACAGTAAAAGACACCACGCTTTTTCAGTTCAAAATCTCACGGCAATCAATCACACGAACTCACTACTTCAAACAGCTCAAATCAGGCCCCAAGCAGTATGAATAAGAGAAGATGAAACACACTCAAGTAATCAAACAGCCACTTCAATTACAAAATAGAAAACGCTAGAGGGAGAGGACAATAAATATGTGGGGAAGCAACATATGTAAGCTGGACTTGCTGTCTGTGTTCCAATGGATCAACAAAGAAGAGAAACTCTTGGATGTTGCAGAAATAAAATCTCAGTGGAGATTCGACAGAAATGTCAAAGACCACTTACTGGGGTTTTCAGTGTTTTGCAGTAATATGAACACAGCACACTTTACTTTAGTACTAGATTGCAGATAAGGACCCCCAAAAATCACACACAAATGTTCTTTGTCTTAGCTTCTGTAGGGAGCAGATTTCAGACACTTGCTGCCTATGTTTTTTCTTGTTAAACAGCAAACGTAAGACAGAATGTTTACTGTTTATAAATACAGAACGTTCAGGTTTGTACAGCGTAAACTGTATTTGTGGCAGCAAAATTATTCCGTGCTCAAGTTACGCTGTGTCCCCCGCTAACTCTTTACTAAAATTGGTGCCCCATGGCAGACAAGCAAAAATCTAAATCCCTGCATTAAGGTGTCATAAATCATAGTACAGCTTACTTGGATTACACTAGGATTCATACAGGCTTCTAAAAATCTGCGTAGTCAGGATGAACAAGCTAACTGTTCCTAAGTTAATAACCACGGCATCTCTTTGAGGCAGTGTTTCTTCTCTTGGCCTGCTCAGCTGCTTAAAAGCAGGAAATATGTTCTTGTGTTCAACACTTAATAGTGACAAAAATAAAAACAAAACCAAAGAGTAAAAGCTTTTTTCATCTAGAGTACCTTGGATGACAAATTAAACGAACAAAAGATCGTGCTCCTTAAAATAAGATGACTCAATACAGATGTGAACTCAAAAGAAAATAAACTCACAACATTAGTACCCTCATTTTGCCTTTGACTTGGGTAGAGCTGTACAGAGTCACTGTATTTTTACTCAGGTGTCTAGCTTTCTTACTTTTCATGATAAAAATTCTCCAAAAGTACTCCTGACCTACAACATGAAACAATGCATTTATATACATACAGTTTAATAGCCAAGAATATTCTTTTCTCACTTAGAAAAGATTAGTTGAACTACTACTTCTCATAAAGGTCCAGACTGATAAATACCACATAAACTAATTTGAAATTCAGTCCCAAGGATTAGTTTTATCTCCAGTTACATTTTAATTAGTCTTACCCTACCCTTTTCAAAAGAAGTATCAGTTAGCATGACATTTGTCTGTAAGCAATGGTAGAAAGCCTTATCTGCAATAACCAGATTCCATGGGCAGCAGGAGTGTGAAGAGGTTTAAGAAGTCTATGACCATCTTACACAGCACTTTTCAATTTAGACCAACATATCTAATTATACTCCTATTTTAGCACCTACCCTCTAACATAAGGCTGTTTTATATGATGGTCAGAGCTCAGCCCATGGGCTTATTTCATTTGAAGCTATGTAATGCACAATTATTTCTTAGTATTTTTCCCACTAAAAAGACTGTACTTAACAGAGAAAGTCTTTGTCTAACAGTCCAACCAGGTCCCGAGGCAGTGAGAATACTTATTTCTCCTTTAAAAGATCTTTCAATTTTCAAGCAATGTGATTCTTCACAGAAAAAGAGAAATGGGCTTCCTTTTCATATGTCCATCCTCCCTCCACCCGTTTCGGGTTACTCTCATTAAATGTTTTCTTAGCCACATAACATACATACATCCCAAACAGTAAGTGAACGAGGCAGGCAGACAATCACAAACTTCTTTTTCCATCTTTAGGGGGACTATATTGCCTTGCACATTAAATCTGTAAGGACAGGAATTTAATTGAAAACATCCAAATAAAGGGTGGAACTTTCAGCCATTTACCCAAGACAGACAATACGACTTATGGGAAGAAGGGCTGAGATAGAACTATACTCTAGTACCATCCTAGAAATATTGGGTGCACAGGTGAAAGGAGAAGCTCAACTTTTTGCAGTAGGAATTTCTGGTTCAGTCAAGAATGGGTGGTCCACCAAGAGCTAGCTAAAAGCAGTAGCCTCAAAACTATTTGTTGAGAAGGAGTAACCTACAAAGGAGATGATCCACCCAACAGCGTTAAGTACTTGGAGAGAAAGAAAACACAACAGATAAATTGTGTAGAACTGTTCCCAGATAGGGCAAAAAGGCTGTCTTGAGGCAGGTCAGATGACTGATGAGCAGCAGAATTTAAACCCTAGGAGAAGCAAGCTGACCAAATACAGCTCCAAATAAAGCATATGCATGAGGAAGACAGGTCATAAGAAAGCAGAGTGAAAGCTGTGTTCTTACAGGCATGAAACAGATCACCTGTTACTCAAACACAGCCTTCCTACCATAGTTTTCCTAAAGAGGACCTGAAACATAAGCATAAGCTATCAACAAGCTCATGAAAAACACTTCCATAGCCAAAAAAGGTGGGTTCATTAGATTACAAACCAAAGGCTACTGAATTCAGTTCTCATTTCCAGAGACTGTATGTATCCTTTGCTGTTACCACTGCATTTGTAAACACATTTTTTTCTAAGGAAAAAGAACTTCAAGAATTAGCAAGCAGACATTACTGATGGAGATAACCAGAATTCAAAGGCAGAAAAATATTAATAAATACAGAAGCAAGTCCCTAAACAGGTTATTCAATAAGACAGATTCCTATTTATTACAGAATTTAATTCTACTTTCTCTCTCTGGCCATCTTGCTTCAGTTAACCCACCTGCCCTTTAAGGATCTTTCAGAAAAAATGCCTTCTTTACTACTTCTTTTCCCACCTCATCTGCCTGTACCTTCCTCTCTAATATTACCTCATTATTTTATAGAAATCTGCAACTATGTAAGCTCACCAGGTGAGCTTTCAGGTGTATGCTATCTAGCCTAAACAACCTGTTCCATCATTGCTAACACTATTCAGCTACCAATTATTCTTATAACTATACCTTATTAACTGTGATTAAGTGGCATTATTATTCTAATTTTATGTATCAAATATCTTATCTTCAAGTATGCCGAGAAGAGCAAGCTGCTGCTCTTCCCTTAACTCCTTTGCTAGCATCAATTAATCAGTCATTATATTCCCTACTGCAGACTTCCCACACATGGTCACAAAAAACCAAGACATCTCTCTCTCTCTATATATATATATGCAAAAAATGCTGCACACACATTAGACGGACAAAGACAAACATGTATTTTGCTTGCTTAGCTTCACCTTCCCCTACAAATCTGGAATAGAGAGGAAAAGGACAAAATGAAGGCGAGATCCTTGAGTGCTCCCTCCTGACCGCATCTGAGGCATTCATTTGGTCCTTCCCTGGCTACAGCTATGGCTCCCTGCACCGCTATGCTCCAATTCCAGTGCCTTTTGGGATTCAGCACGGTTAGCCATGGATATCTTAGAAGAGAAAGAGCATTTAGATGTTGCAAAGACTGATGGGTCTCAGAGGGTTTGTTTATAGGTAGTTGAGCACCTGGCCACAACATTTGCTCCCTTCTGCATGTGAGCTGCCTTCTGCCAGGGGCTGGAATTTGTGACCTGAAGCAAAGCTTATGCCAGCACTTGGCCTGTATTTCACCCCATTTCCTAGACACCTTCTTGCTATTTTTGTTTTATTTTCTGTTTTGTTGCTGTTTTTAAGCTCCTTGGTTTCTGTGTTTTAGTTAATGGCTTTGGAGTTTACCAAATCTAAGTTACAAGAAACCAACAAGGGCATGCATAACCTAAGTGCAAGTTGCTGGGAATGGGACTGGTGGGGGTGAGGTACTTTTGTTTCGTTCAGCACCGGCTGCGTTACTGCAATCCAGGTGGAAACTTGCAGGCACCAGCTGCCATAAAGACATCACGGCAGAAGCCAGGAAAACAGGAGAAAATGACTGAGTTCAGACAAATAAATACGTCCCAGCCTTTAAGTTCATCAGCCTCGAAAGCCACATTAAACCCAGAAGGGCCCGAGCATCCATCCCGAGCTGCAGGGTGCGAACCTGGGCCTCATCATTAACCATCACCCCCCGGGCCCGGTGGCAAGGCGGGAGCAGCGGCGCCGGGGCCCGGTGGCGGCACTCACCTTGCCGCAGCCCGGTGGCCCCCAGAGGATGAGGGAGGGGATTTCGTGGGACTCCAGCAGGGACCGCAGCAGCGTCTGGGATCCCAGCACCCGCTCCTGCCCCACGTAATCCCCCAGCGTGTCCGGCCGCAGCCGCTCGGCAAGGGGCTTCCCTTCCAACTTCTGCGCCAGGCTTGCCCCGCTGGCCGCCGCCGCTGAGCCTCCGTTCTCTGGCTTCATGGCAGCCTCCTCCCGCCCCGCCCCACTCCTCCTGCCGGGAGCTTCCAGGCTCTGTCCGCCGCCGTGGCTCTTGTGGAAGAGGGACGCGAGTGATGGGGCAGCGGCCGGCCGGGCCTCCGGCGGCTCCCCCTCCGGCGGGGCGGCGACGAGGCGCGGCCGCTTGCAAGGGGGCGAAGAGCCCGGTTTCGCCTCGCTCTCCCCGGCCTGCAAGCACTGGTCCAGGTGCGAGTTAATGTGCGCACCCGGCAGCTCCCGCAGGCACACGGGGCACTGCACCAGCTCTTCCTCCTTAATGCCCTCCATCGGCTCCCGCCGCGGCCCGTCCGTGAGACGACACAACGCGAGGCCGGGGCAGGAAGCGAGGCCCCCGGCTCTCCTCTCCCGCAGACCTTCGGGAGCTGTAGTCCGCCCGGCCCCGCTCCCCCCGCCCCTAGCAGCGCGGGGGCGGACGCTGTTTTCCCGTCCGGCACGGAGCCTCACTGGCTTCGAGGGCAGGAAGGGGACAAAGTCCCCACCGAGCCCTCAGCGGCCGCCGCGCTGCGGAAGGTTCGGGGTGGAAGGGCCCCCGGGGGTTCTGCCAACACGGCGTCCTGAGGGAAGCCGGTCCTCTACCTCTTCGCTCCCAGGACGTTCCTCAGAGGCCCCTCCGCCCTTAGGTGTGCCCTGTAACCCATGCTACGTGTTACTACCTTGAGGTAAAATGTTTCTGAGATGCGCAGTATCTCTGTGGTCTCTTAGGCCAGGGTTCCAGGTCAGCATAGGGTTGTCACTGCTGGCTTTGTGGCCTGCAGGTTTCCAGCCAGCACGCTGCCTCGGTGAGGTTGTGTGACCAAACCTGAGGAAGGGGTAGGAGAAGAGCGAGGTCACACCAGCCACTTTCAAATGGCCTGAAAACACTCTAGAGGTACTTAAGAGTCATGCTGCTTGATGGTGTCTAAGCCTGCTGTGTGTTTTGGGATCCACCTGGTTGTTCATTGAAATATGTGAAAAATTAATTCTCGGTTGAAGACCTACCAATTAACTGGGAGTTTTTGTTGGGTTTTGTTTAAATAATTACACAGAATGCAGGGCATGTTGTATTTGAAAGAAAAGCATAGTAAGCAGTACCCATTCGCATCCTAATTTACCACTAGAACTTGACCCACTGGTAATTCTTTCCACATTACATCTTGTTTTCTTTCTTAAATTATATTTTTAGGTTTAATTATATATGGTTACATAATCGTTCCCAGCTTGTAAAATTCAGGTCAGTCTAATGTCAAGATGTGTTAGGAGGTAAACAAGTCTGGCTGGTGGCTAATGGTACCTGTCCCCAGGCTTAAATTTTGAAAATGTCTGGTTTAGGAAATGACCAACAGGTCAGAAATAAAGTTTTTATTTGAACTGAAGATGGAGACCAAAGGACTGAGTTTTGAGCTAAATGCTTTACAGCCCATCATGTAAAACTCGTTCTGGCTGAAGGGGTTCTGAGCTAAAAACAGATGGTGAAAGAAAAAGGGGTTGTTTGGGACTACTTCTTTCTGACTGATTCCTATTTGCCTGCCATTTTTAGAAAAATTTCCCATATTGTTTATGTTTTTATTGTGCTAATATATTTGTTCTCTGCTATTGGGCAGAAAAAGCAGTAGGACTGTAGATAACATACCCCTGTGCATATAGCTAGGCAAGTTTCTGTGTCTTTATGATGCGTGTGTGGCTTCTGAGTGTGTAAGTGAAGCTGTGGTTTGTGAAGCAAGCTGCTCAGAGTGAGTGGCTTGCTAAAGACAACCCAGAAGAAAGCATCTCCCAGGGCAAAATTGGGGAATGTAAATTGGGGGTGGGGGGGAAGGTTTTTACCCTCCTTTGGGGGGAATGGAGGTCAACATAGCCGTCCATTGCTCAGTGGCACATGGCCGTGTGGGACTGCTTCTCTGGGGCTGTGGAGGAGGCACCTCAGAAACTTTCCATTCTTCAGCGTATTGTTTCAGGGATATATTAAGGTAATAATGGAGGAGAGGGCAATCATATTTGAACTCAATTGTAGCCTCTGCTTCATAACAGAGCCCAGTAATACCTTCAGGCTTGCCATCCCAATTATGTTTTCCCAGATAACTGACCCATCAGTCAGTTTGAAGGAACAACATGTCCTTTCAGTAGGACATGTCATTCTCATTAGATGGATGGCCACATTTGGTGATCATAACCTAGAAGATGATGTGCTCTTTGAAGAGCTGTAGAGAGCCTGAATCAACTTTCCTTCCTTGCCATCATGTCAGGCCAGAAGTAGTCTTCACAGCCAGGTCACTCTACAAGACTGTGGGATTTGAGTAGCTGCAGACATAGTGGCAACAGGAGGGCGTCTGGAAGTATCAGTTGTTATTTGTGACAGCTTTCAACTACCTTGCATCACTCCCTGGTGTGAGGTATAGAAACATGGCTGATAGGTTAGAGTGAGCCCTTGTGGTATGTCACCTGCAATTGTCAGTGCATTTAGGAAAAGTCAAAAACCTGCTCTTGAGAAACGGGGGAGAAAATCTCTTAAAGTCTTCACAGAATCACAAAATCACAGAATCATAGGGGTTGAAAGGGACCACGAGAGATCATCGGGTCCAACCCCCCTCCCAAAACAGGCTCCCTAGCTCATATTGCACAGATAGGTGTCCAGACGAGTCTTGAATATCTCCAGAGAAGGAGACTCCACCACCCCCCTGGGCAGCCTGTGCCAGGGCTCTGTCACCCTCACTGTGTAAAAGTTCTTCCCCATGTTGGTGCGGAACTTCCTGTGCTCCAATTTGCAGCCATTGCCCCTTGTCCTGTGCCCACAGACTTCTTTCACCTCAAGATGTGGAAAGGGGTGTCAGAGCCCCAAAAGGTGGTGATGGAGGCTAGAAGCAGCAGACCTGGCATTTTTTCATGCTGGGTGAACAACTTGTGCAGATGAATATCTCACAGTGTCCCTGCTTCTCTCATATTAACAGCTTGCTCCAGGGCTGCAATAGCGTGATAGGAATCTCTCTGGAAGGCTCATTTGCAGGCTGCAGGCTTGCACTGTCCTTTGCTGTCTGTTGTCTATAAAAGTAATCACTAGCAAGCCACCTCCTGTCTCATGCATGATGGCACATAGCATCTTCTGCATCTGGGAAGAGTTTGGAGAGCTAACTATGGGCCATGCAGTTAGCTGATGTAGGTATGCATCTTGGATGTTGCATGTGAACAGATGTGGGGTCAAAAAGCACGAGGAACGTTTATCTACTGAAAAGTGTTCAGGTAAAAATAACACTTAATTTGGTTTCTGGTTGTACACGGAAAGCTGTTTCTCTGTGCTGTTAGTGGCTGTAGGGTTGTGTATACATTCTTAATTACGCCGTGTAGTTTATAGTATTTAGGCAAGTTAAAGTGAAAACCATGAGCTGTGTAATGAGACTGACCAGATTCAGCTTCCTAGAACTAAATCATTAGCACCATGGTTTGTTGCTGGGTTTCCAGTGCAGTGAAGGAAAGGCTGCAATAATAACAAAATGGTTTTGTCCTCTATTTCCTGAGTCTACACTGAGTTGCTAAGGGAAATTTTAGAGTACTTTCTCATACTCTTTTAAACGTTGTGCAAAAGGACCTATTTTCTAAGTTTAACCAAGTGATTGCTGGTGGGTGGGACAACCCACCACCTTGTTGTGGAATAAAAGCCCTTCTACAGAGAATTAATCCATAACTTTTTACAGTCATAACCATTAGAAAAGCCTCACTGTTCCTGCTATGAACTAGGCATGTAGTGAGGGCCTACAGCCCACCTGAGAATTGTGTTCTTATGCAGCCTTCAGCAGAGGATCCCAAGTTACCATCGTTTTGGCAGTTACTTATTTCTGTGGTATATGATAGCAGGAAGAGAGAGAACTGTGGTCAGGCCTAAACCACTTTGTTTAATATCTAAAATCTTAATGAGCTTAATAACAGGATCCTTGTACGTCAGCTTGCTGGAACTGCCAGAGAGAGAAGGAGAACACACTGAGTAGCAGGAAACCACTGAGGCGGTTAAAAAAGTGGGGACTGACCATAAGCAAGGTCTGCAAGCAACGTGTATTGATTTGATAGAGCTAAATTGTTTCTGTGAACAAATTAAATTACATTAGTCTTGAAGCCTTCTTAAATTAGCTGGTGTTGAAAGTAGATGAGTGGGCAGCCAGTGCTGTTAACTCTTCATTTGTGTATTGGTTCCGAAAGTATAAGGAGACCTGAAATACAAAAATACTGCAACAATGACAGTTTTCTAAGCTAAAATACATGAATAACACTGATGCTTCTTATTTGTCTTTCTTTTGTACAGCCAAGAAAGAGGAGAAATCAGAAGTTATGAGTGTTCACTGGTTTACGAATCCAAGGTGGAGAGGAAAACAGACAGTAGATTAACTGGGCATAGTATGAAGCTATTTAAGATTAACAGGCTGGAAGAAATCAATACACGATATAACAGCACCAGACTGGAAAAAACAGCCTTTTTTCAGAATGTGGAAAAAGTTGAGAGGACTACAAGCTTTCACGAAGAAAAAATCAGTGAATCACATCCTGGAACAGAAGATGAAAAGGTAACTTAGTAACTAACTAACTAACTAACTGTATAATTAATTTTGTCTTCCCCAAAGCACTGTCCCTTTCTTCTTTCAGCTAGTTAAAGAGTTTACTAAGTGTCTTTCCCAGTAGAGTGGAATATTCCATTATCATCTGTGAAAATGTATTGCAGATGTGAGAGAATGGTCATCATCTTTTTATCTTTTGGATACACAGAAGCAAGTAGGTGTGTTTGTTCTGGGGTTTCTTTCTAGCTGGACTTACATTCGGAAGTTGTAAAGAAGTTGTGTGGTTCTGCAGCTCTCCAAAATCAGAAGGTGAACGTGAATTTTGTTTGATTCATGTCTTGAAAACATTTGTCCTAACAGCTCTGGAGTTAGTGGGGGCTGAATAAATCCCATGGAAAGAGCAGATTTCCCAGTGGAACTAAGTCAGCTTTGTCCTTTGCTCCCTATCAACACTGGGGGAGCAGGGCATGGCTATGTGCTGCGTGCCATGGTTGCAGGGCTGAGTGTTGTCCAGTGTATCTCTGTGCTGCACCTGCCTCTGTTAAGGATGGTGCTGGGCATCATAGTATGGGTTCTCTGGCAGGAAAGTGACTCTGATCAGCCAAAATGTGTTTAGAAGTAGCAATGTGTTTCCTTGTATTATGCTTTTTTGTGGGAGAGTCTAGAGGAACCAGTATTTTTATTGACACTTCATTTAGACAAGAAGAAAATGTGCTTGCAGTGGGGCAATGAGAAATTAGTGCTACACACCAGTTTATGAAAACACCTGAACAATTTGTGCTGTGGCTGTGTGCAGATTGTGCTGGTATGGGAGGGTATTTTTTTAAGTATTCTGAATACTGTTTCATTCAGATGATACGCTGGAGTATTGGTGTAAAGGAAATTTCATGATGTTTTCATTTGTATTCACAACTCAGGAAGTTGAATTTTTGATGTTTCTGCATCTGCTGGGTCAGTTGCATACAAAATTATTGCAGTATTCTGTAAGCTACTACAATTTTTACTTCGTAGAGGAGAAAATTATTTGTGAATTAAACAAAGCATGCATGTCTCACAAGTAGGATGTGTTTATGTTAGAGAGTTTAATTTAGTGTAATAGTGAAAATGAGAATTAAAAAAAAATATAAATCTGTATGGTTGGGGTTTGGAGGATGTTATTAGCTCTTTTAAGGAAGTTTTCTCCCTGTATGAAAATGACAACTTGCAAAGGTGAGAAAGTAAAACCTGCTGTTTCAGCCATGTAACTCTTCCTTTGAGTTTTTCCCTTTAGGATCAAGAAGGCGGCTATGTGAGCTGCTCTGACTGTGTTGGTGTATCTTAGTTTGATGATGAATTGTAGATAGTAGCTGAGGTAGCAGGATTCTCCATCACTTTTTGCTGCAAAATCTCTTCACGTTTGCTTCTTAAACCCAATGGTTGGAACTGGCTCTTTGTTAAGAATGCTGTAAGAAATGGCAGGGAGAGTTTGGAGGTGCAGCAGAGGAGAAAGGAATAGGTTTAGAAGGTGAACAGCTGGTGGTTACTTGCAAGCCGGAGAAATAGCTTTGTATTCCCATTTTAGCTCATCAGTCTCCTGGGAACAAGACTTCAAAGGTGAAAGGCAGACCAGCTGAACTCTGGTAATATACTTCACTGGAGTGAGGTTTCCAGATACATAAACATTAGGTATATTTCTCCTAAGCTTTTACAAGCTTAGAAGTTAATTGCAAAACTTAACTTCCACACATTTAATTAATTTCTTTAAATTTCTTAATGGGAAACAAAATTGGGCCCTAGCTATGTTGTTAATGTTGATGAAAGGAAAAACAAGACCTTCCTTTGAAAGGTCTTCGCTCGGTCTGCTTGCCTGATGAACAGTTTTATTTTACTGATCAGGAAAGGAAGGAAAGAAGATTGTGCTGGCAGGAGTGCAGTAAATTTTGCTGAGATGTCTGTGTTCACATGTGTATGCTTGTGGATAAAGCTCTGCTCGCCTTGAAAGCAGTGACAAAACATCTAGTCACTTCAGTGGGAGTGGGTTAATGCTCAGGAGACCATCTAGAAGAGTGGTCAAACTGTATGCTTGCTGGAAGAAATAATTATTCTGAGGCTAATTGATTATAACTATAGAAAAAAATGATCCCCTTCCTTAATGCAACTGTTTTTCTAGATACATTTTTTATAAAATAAGCAAATATTTTTCATCATTCAGTACAGTATACTCGTAAAAAAGCCCCCCAAAAACTAATAAAAATAAAAAAAAAGGAAAACCAAAATGGGTTTCCAGAGCCACTAAAATTACAACTGTGGCAGCGATCACGGGAATTGTTGACCGAGTAATGGATGCAGAGTGCGAAGTACGTCTTGGTGCTGTGAACACGCTGCGGTGTTGCTGTCCTCTAGATGGCACTCTTGGCCACGCCAGGTCTCCACGGGGACCATGTGCTCTTGCAGGGGGTTACTCAAAATAACTCATGGCAAAACTGCCCTTTACCTGTTCTGCGTGTGCTTTGCTCGCAATGCCCTCTTCTCCCCACTTGCACACTTGGCAGCACGTGGCTGTCTCAGCTGAGTTTTGTCTTCAGGAGTGAGTACAGTTTTCTTCAGGTGATGCATTATCAAGCGACAGAATGTAACCCGTTGCATTGAACAGCCGCACCAAGGGCTTGTGCTGATCCAGGGGAGGGGATGGCACAAGGTAGGAACAAGCAGCTGTGAGAAGGTAAAACAACCTTTTTTTTTGACAGTACCACCAATGTATGCAAGGGTAGATTGATTGTGAGACTACCACACAATTTACCCAACTGCATCAGCTCCTAGTGAGCTCCCCGCTCCTCACCTAGGCTGAGTCTGATAGCCCAGCCCAACTGCACGCTGTTGGGTAGCAAACCTGCAGTCTCTTCCTTCTTACTCTTACTTGATAAATGATGGGTGTGAGAATGCAATTCAGATTGTTTAATTTTGAAGCTCTTTCTGAATTTAGGGCAGTAACTCCCTCTCCCCAATGACTGTTGAGTTTAAAGACTGTAAAATTGCCTTCTTCAGGGTCAGTGACTTGCTTTTAATCCCTGACTCCATGATTCAGATGTGTGCAGCTTGATTCTTTTCTATTAGTAACATTCAGAACTACAGAAGCTCCCAGACTCATATTTACCAAGTTAATAAAAAAGTACCCCCACCCACACTGGATAATAACTACATGACCACTTTTTCAGGAGAGCAATATTAAATAAACATTCCACAAAACTTAAATCTAGTCCTAAGTAAAGCTTCAAAGCTTTCTGAGCTCTGGCAGACCACCCAGGCTAAGAGGTTTAAAATTCAGGGGTCTCCCTGCAAGAGTAATGCCGCTGCTCTTAAAGTTCTTGCAACCAAGACAGCTGCAGCTGCAGTTCCTGTGGCTGAAGCTGTTACTAGCTGACAGGGTAGCTGTAGGGTTTCTGGTTCTTAGCAGTTTGCATCTGGAAGGCTCAGCCATTACCTTGGCTTACCATCCATCTCTTCTATGTATTTGCTATGTGGTGCCAATACAATTCATTTTTTTTACCATCCTTCTTTTGAGCTGGCTTGAAGTGCTGTCCTCAAGCCTGGTACCACCAACCTGGGCCTGGAGCAGCTTTGCAAAGTACCTGTTCTGTGACATACTCTTCAGGTCCCGAGTTCACAGCGCTCTGTTGTTGCGTGGCAACGTGTGTGATTATGTGATTTCAGCAGCTTTGTTTTACTTCATGCTTTCAGTTCCCCTGCTTATGAGAATATATGTCTGTCTCAGAACCAGAGAGACAAGGTTTTCAATCAAGGCTTCCTGATTGAAAAAAAAACCTCACAGCTGACCCCACCCTCCCAAACAATACAGCTACATAACCCAAAATGTGACCTGAGAGTGCTCTGGAGTCTCAGAAGCCTGAAGTTGACTGACGAAAGGGCAGCAGTTGTAATTTTTTAATCTCTTGACTTTTTTCAAATGATGTCATTATTTTGTAGTTTAGTTTGTGAGTTTTTAGCAGTTGGGATTTCTGATACTCAGATTTCTCCACAGCCAGAGGGAGTGTTTTAAATTCTTTGCATACTCACCTCTGGTCAGATAAATACACAAGCAGAGAAGAAATGGCATTATTTGTTCTTACTGCTTCATTTTCCACAATGACTTAGTGTTCTGTAATTACGGGGACCTGTTGCATGGAAGATGCGTAATCTTTATATATAAGGATTCCTTCCTTATATATAGACCTAAGACATTATGTAATTGTCCTTCACAGCCCTTACATAATTTTATATCCTTATATGTAAGATGATAAACCATGGTATGCTTTCTTCCTCAGAATTTTAGTTTTTATCTCTAGAAGTAAAACAGCTTCCCTGGGCTTATATTGGAGCTGGTAATATGATTTTTTAAATAAAGTTGCTTTCCATTTCCAATTTTAAGGTCCTGTTTTCAGTTGTTTAAAAATTTCCCAAGTTTTGTGTGCTTACCAAAATTTTCCATGCAGAATTTGCATCACATTGAATTGCTTGGGAAAATTCAGCAGAAGCAGTCTATCTGTTTCTGGACATTCTAGGGGAAAGAAGTTACACTGATGACATTGAAAGTCTCACATCCATGTCGTGGAAAAGATCTGGCTCCTCCATCCTTTGGACTGAGGACTTGATGGTTGGTAGGTGAGTGGGTGCAGGATATGAAATGTGGAGACAGCTAGGACCCACTTTCTGCGTGGTGGTGGTTTGGGTATGGGAGCAGTGTTCTTGGTGTTCTGCAAGCACAGAAACAAAATGGACAGGAGACAATAAAATCATGGTATTTCAAACTGACCTTCTTTTACATGTGCATCATGACGCATTTTAAATTCTCTTGAATTTTACTTGTTGGGTATTTTTTTTCCCATTTGTTGCCTATTAAAAGGGAAAAAAAAAGATGACCAGTGGCCTGAACTCCTAACTGCAGAGTGATTGGGCTGACAGTTTGCGTTAATCTGAGAAGTTCTGGGATGTCAGAGTTATTGCCTTTCAAGTCCATGCAACACATATCTCATGAGTAGATCCCTGCACCTGTTTCCTGCTCATCAGTAGGCCATCACTTCTTTTCCTTATAGGTTCAGGGAATGTGTTGAAGGGACCCTGCTACGAGCCCGAGCCTTGTCTAGCTAGGTGGCACTTACAGAACTGGGGAGGGTTTTGAGGGTGCCTGCCAAATTGTATCTGCTAGGGCAGGAGAACCAAGTTAATCAGTTGATTAAAAATTAAGGGATGGATCTACCCCTGCAGAGAAATGGTGCCTGGATTGCAGGTAGTTTCTGTCTTTTGGCTTTGTATCTTGGGCAAACCTTGTGGACTGTGTTAAGCTGTGGAAGAAAGAAAGAGATCCCTGCATCTGGAAATGCACAGGTAGTAGATATACTTTTAATAAGTTAGATAAATGTCACTGATTGTGTCGATATTGTTTAACCCGATGAATGCTGCTTGGATTCAGATGTAGCCAGTTAAACCTGTCTGCTCTTTCATGGAGCGGCGTGTATTCTGCTCTTTGATCAGAGCCTCCCCAGCAGCACATCCTCGGCAGTCGGTGTGCTTTTCAGGAAGGTCCATCTCCTGCCCTGCTGCCCGAGTGCTCTGTCTTGCCATTAAAACATGATGCACCCGCTAGTGACCTCTACTGGGTACAGTACTTGAGGTTTCCCTCATTCGCCACGGTGGGGGCAGGGTTGCCAGCCATTCTTGTTGTGGGACGTGGAGATGCCTAATAAGGCTCATCACCGTTATTTTCGGTTGCTGTCAAGTGGACGTAGCATTATCTCCCCAAAAAAGTAGCATCACTAGTCATTACATCACTAGATGCTGCAGTTAAAGACAGTACATTTGCTGTGATTTCCCAGAAAGTAATACAGTGCTGCAATGACCCATCACGTTTTAACTCAAGAGCTTTTAGAAGAATTCTCTACAGGAAGCACTGCTTAAACAGAAGTATATGAGTTTAGAAAGACAGAAAGGAAGACATTTGTTCTACAGTTCCTCCTAGGATGTGATTGCCAGAATGCTAGGTTTTTAAATGTTCGTTGCAAATTATTTTTTTCATTCTTCTGTGAAGAGACCCACCTGCAGAATCTCAAAAGTGATTTAATATCAAAGGTTTGAGATCTGAAAAGCCTGCAACTTCACACTTGTATATTCTTCTAGTACTATTAGCCCAAAAAGACATGACCTAATGTCAATACATAACAGAATTTTTCACACATTGTGTGAGGAACTTGCAGAACAGTGATAAGGAGAATAATGAAATTATTACTGCACATATCAGCACTCAAGATTAATAAGATTCATAAAGTAATAAAAAAAATTTAAAAAGGTGTATAATTCTTTGTGTATATACTCTTCCATGATGACCAAAGAAGCTCATTCTATGACTGTCCTTTAATCCATCAGAAAATTGTTTTTTCAGAAATCTGTGCTGATATTTTGCTCAGCAAAAGCAAACAAGCCATATTTTGTTAAGGGTTTTGATGCTTTTCCCATTTACACTGATTGTGCTTCTATGACATATATGCATGGATAAATACCATGAAAGGAAAACCTAAGGGGACATTCGGAGGATAAAAACAAGTTAGAGATGTCTTTATCCATGGTGTTAACTGATTTGGTAGTGTCAGTTACTGAATGATGTTTTTTGAAACATTTACTTTAAGTAATGATCTCTAAGTCATGAAGTACAAGTTTCCCAGAGTGTCTCATAAGAAAGGTGGCATGGACTCAGAAGTATTTTGAAAGCAGGACTGGTGTCCTTGCCAGGGACTGGCAGTAGAGCTGTGCTCGTGAGGGACTCCTGGATAATCTGAATTCTTAACTTTGGGAGGAAAGGAGCCAACAGCAGTCTGAGATGAAGATTGCTGTTTCATCTCAGGACCCCACATCATGCCCATTTCAGACTCATCCTTCCCCCTCTCTTTCTAGAGAAGTATTGTTATCAACTGCAAGTAAACTGTTTCTAGAGCTCCCTTGTTCCTCTGATATGTATCCTGTGACTCACAGACCTGTGAAGGTTTGGATGTATGGCTGGTGTGATCAGAAAGGCTGGTGATGTCTACCAGAGTTCATATTTGAGAACAGTACTTTCCTTGAATTCCCAAAGTGAGGAGAGAAGGGGAATTGGATCTAAAGATCTCTATGGGTCTTGCTCAGAAACACTTTTCTCTGGTTCTGGAGAAAATGTGAGTTTGGCTTCCTAAGAGATTGTGAGGGAACAGTGCTACCTTTTGGTCGTGATGCTCCTTCCTCAAAGCAGCATTATTCAAAAAAGAAAATGTAGAGCTGTAACAAATAATTTTCAGTACATCAGTTTTCTTTCTCTATGTGGTACTATAGCATAGTAAACTGTTTCTAGAGCTGACAGTGGCAGGTAACTGTACTTTTGATAAGCCTGTGTCTGTTCAGTGGGTTGTATAGGGCCTTTGGTAATAATTATATGTGTTATTATAAGCAGGCAGTACAGGTTGGATCCTCTCCACAGAATTCATTGGCTGAGAAGCTGGGTAAGGGAGAAGTAAAATGAGAAACAGGTACAGAGATGGATGAAGAGTCTCCTCAGGTCATGCTTTTAGCCAGTGACATCTGTACAGAGATGTCTCTGGATCCCAGCCATTTCACGAAGGCTGATTACTTCACGAAGGTCTTGCATGCAAATCAGTCCAGCATCTAAAATTTCAAAAATCTGTAGCAGCTTGTAGATGTTTTCTTTTCTTTTTTCTGTATTAATTTACATGCAGTTCACTCATTCTTCCCTCAGTTCATTGTCCTTAAATTTTATTTAGATCCTATAAATACCATGGTGAGAGGTTTGTCATAACCTTTGGAATGTGTGACTGTGACTGTTAGGTGAAAATCAGACCAGTTTTGAGAGGGCAAAGGCATAGATATTTATTTCAGTGTAAAAAATGTTGAATCTTGTCTGTTTAGAAAAATACCTTTCTCTTAAAAACTCCTTTTTGACCTTAGATGCACATCTTAGCAAAGAATTCTTTTAGCCATGATCGTTCAAAGGTGTCTCGTTACAGGTTACCTACCCAGCCAATTTGTAATATACATGGAGGTGCAGGGAGATACATGCAGACCATCCCTGTGACCTTTCTTTTCTGGCACCCTTGTGAAATGTCTAGTGGACACGTTTAGCAGAAGTCACGATGCAGTAAAAGTGACTTTCCACTGCTGAGTGCAGTGTGAGGATTCCAAACATGGGCCCGTGCGTAGGAGTGGTCACATTTCTGTCACCTTGAATGGAAACCTCACATGTAATGAGAGTTCTGAGGTGTTGAGGTTCTTAATTTTTCCCCTTATATGGTCAATTCAACATAATTCCTGGAGTTTGGTCCTTCTGTGTTGGCTGAAAATGGTTTATTTTTCATTCCTGAGTTAAACCCCTTAATTGCTTATACTGAAAATATAACTGTTAGACATGCATTGCATAGTATATAAGGGAAGACTTTTTTTAGGTACTGCACAGTCAAGTACTTTAAAGTGCTTGATTGACATTTCCAAATGAAATTCCTGAGAGAAACAAAAATGGGGCTCTATAATATGATCTCATGCTGAAGAAAACACACCGAATGGTGTTATAATACAGGTAGAGTTTGTTATTGATAACAAAAAGAGAAGAGAGAGTAATTTTCCACAGTTCCCCATCTTCGAGGCTAACTACGCAGATGTACTGGTACACAAGATCTCTTTAACTCCATGCCTGCACTAAACAGTGAAGGAGCAAATACACAGGCAGATAGGTTTAATTTCAGCTATGACCCTATCTAGTTAAGAGACTGTCCAGTTGACCTCGTATCTTAAATAGTGACTGTAGTTGAAGATGATAGAAAATGACAGCCTTTTATCTTAAATATTGGCAGTGACAGTGCAGGATGATTTTCTGTTGACCTTTGAGGATGCCACAGCCCTTAATACCATCGTTATATTTTAAAGGACATGTTTACCAAGAGAATTGTTGCTTTTGTCAGACCACACACTTTCTGCTGTCTTTCTGAAATTCACGGCAGACCCATCTTTGGTAGTTCTAAATGTGGAGAAGTTGCCTCTTGGTCCTGCATGTTTTAGACCATTCCAGAGGCATCTTAGATCTCCTACCCAATGCATTTCTTCCAACTCATATTTTAACAGGGCTTTATTATGGTTGCATAAGAAAGCTGTTCTATTCTGTAAGAATAGAAATGTACAGTGTGGAAATGTGGCTTGGTGGTGAGGGCATCCAAAGGTCTAAACAGAAGTCTATGTAGAGTGAACAAAATTCAGAAGATCAGGACAAATGAATCAGTCAAATTGACTAAAATTATTAACTTGTGTTTCACTGCAGAGATATTTTTAGTCCTTTATAATCCTCTAAACTGTCTTTCTTTCAAAACAATATTCTGTGTGCTAAAAGGTTGATCTGTCTCCCTGTTGCAGCTTTCCAGCACTGCATCCTAGGTCTGTCTCTTTAAACTCCGTTGTGTATGCACTTCATTTTTAGTTGTAGAGTAACTCGGTGCTAAAGTAGAGACACATGCAAAGGTATGGATTTATTGAAATACTTAAATCACCCAGGTTTTTGAAGGCATTTTCTCTTCACTGTCCTGATTCCACATACAACTACGGTCTCTCCTGTCATGTTAGTTACTGTGTTCATTAAACACAGTATTTACAGCGCTTTCTTGCAGGAGAATACCTTGTATGCATAATTCTACATAATAAAATATATATTACAAATATTTATACTATAGTTGTACAACAAATATAAGTTGTAAATTCAGCTGTAAGTCACTTATTGAAAATTGTTTATGTTTATCAGACAGCTTCTCCAGAGAACAAGCATGAACATCTTTAGCTGGGAATTCATGTTTGGAATTCCTCACAAGTAAAACAGATACTATTTAATGATCATCTTAGAGAATTCCTATGAAATATTTTCTGGCTGCCACCAGGTGCCAACAGATTGATTCAGAATGTTTGTGAGGGCTACGATGGGACTTGTAAATAATGTTTGTGTGGTGCCTGTTTGCACTATTGCTGGCTCGTGCCAGTGCTGTACGTGATCCCCCTGCTTCGTTGGCAGCGATTTCATGCCTGGTTAGGTAGTTCAGGAAGCCATCTCAAAATGAGCATTAGCTCCTTGCTCAGGCAATACAAAGTTTCACTGCATTAGAGATTATTTATGGACACTGTAAGTGAGTGACAGTTGTCACATCAGAGGCTTGACAGTCTAAGTAGGCAGTCTGTTAACAGAACTGTATGTGGAATCAGAAGCCCAGAGGGATGGAAAGAAGCACCCAAGGTCACCCCACAGATCTGTGACAGAAGCAGGGCTGTAAGCCAGCCTTTCTGAGGCTTTCTGCTACCACAGTGTGATCCCCTTCTAATGAAAGAAATGTCTTCCTTATCACACCTCTTTCTTAGATTTTAAGTTATACTCTCTGACACATGTTGTATAAAAGCCTTGATGTTATTAGCTATCATTTGCCAAGTGTGTGGGAGATTTTAATTTCTCTCCCTCCCCTAAATTCTTCAGTCATCTTTGTTTCAGCATCATGTGACTGTGGTAGAGAAAATTGGCTTCTTAGCTATCTCTGGTTTCCAAAATCAGAGGAATGCTTAATTGAAAGAATATGGGTGGGCAAAATGATTTAAGCTCTATTTCTAGACCTACCAAGTCTCCTTTAGTTCCCAGGATCTCCTGCCTCTGGAAATCTGGAATCATAATTTTAATGTATAGTGTCTGGAACTATGAATAATTTTCCAAAATCTTCAGCAGACACCAAAGAAAAAAATAGACTCTTAAAAATGCCCCTCCCCTTTATCTTTCAATAATATTTTATTTTAGAAACTGCTTTTTGTATTTTAACTTGGAAATCATAATTATTTATAGGGATTCATCAATGCAAGGAAGGTGCAGAATAAAAGTACATGTCTGTAGTCTTACGTGAAAAGTTTTATCAATGTGAATTTGGAATGAGAAAGAATGTGAGTGTTACATGAAACATGGAGGTTTATGCCAAATAAATTTTTATAGGAAAAAACCTCACAACATGGCTTTGAAGCATCTGTCAATTCTTTGATAACTGTCCTGGTTTCTTTTTTCTTCTCAGCTTATAAAGGCGTGCTTCCTTTTGTCTTTGTGGTACTTCACTGTACCAAATGAGTCATTCAGTATTAGACCTAGATGAAACTAAAGGGTAGCTTTCTTAACTACATGAGACATTTTAAGTACTGCTATCTGTTGGTCAGTTAAAATTGCAAACAGGCAAGTACTATTTGTTCCTGTGGAAAGCTGAGATTTTCTACCTTCCAGTGAACTAAAATGACATTCTAAAGGATATGGCCAGAGATACTTCACCATGTGGGTGGGCTTGAATTACACATTATTTACAGTGAGTCTGTTCACATGCTTGAAGTTAAGCATGTGCTGAAGTGCTTTGTTAAATTAAGGTCATTATGCATTATGTATTTATTTACACTGAGATTGTCTGAGCATACATCCAGTAAAAAGGCAATTACTCTTTCAAAGAACTCATACTCTATATGTAAATAAAAACAAAAGGAGAATGACACAACAAATCCATGAAGTTATTGTTCAGTGAGCTTGTCTTTGTAGCTAGCCTTTGCTTCACCAATGTAATGCTTTAATCACATCAGAGGAATTTTTCAAGCTTCATTCTGCAGGGTTTGGTTTTTGTTAGGATTTTGCTGTACCGTGGATTGCATGATAAGCCTTCTGTGGCTAATCCCTTGAACTAGGTTAAAGTGAAAAAGAATAAGTGAAAGCTGAAAGATAAATTAGAGGAGTGAAAAAAAGCTGGCTCCTTTTAAATTATTTTTTAAATTGTCAGAGACCCAGATTGCTTCTCTTTTACAGAAGTTCTTCATTTAGATCAAACCAGGCTAAACTCCTTTAGAGTTATTCTGACAGACACAAGCCAAGAATTGGTCTGCTGATTTTCACTGAGCAGAAAATGTAGAAACCTCTCCCCACCAAAAAGTTGAATTTCAGTAAATAAAATGTGCATTTCAGATAAAACTTGCCCAGATGCCTCTGATTCTTTGTCAGAATTGTGGTCAAATGGGAATTTCAGTTGTAGATTCTTTTGGTTTATAAAGCTGGGTTTTTTGTTGGGTTTTTTTTAAGCCATTGGGAAATAGACTGGCTCATTTTTAATTTGCTCTTTCCCAGTGCTTTGGTACTTCCTTTCCCTGAACATGACCCAGCAGCTCTGTTTGGGGAATACGTATCCTTTTGATACTCATCGGTAGGACTCATATAGTATGGGAGACAGGAACTTGGACTAACATCCCATTACTGTTTCAGCATCAGTTTAAAATCTGTAATGTATATAGTATATATGCACTGCTATCTGCTTGAATGGGACGAGCTAGGAGTTGTTTGAAAGATTGTTTCAAATAATGGTCATCTGAATGCAATGAGAAGAGAGAAGACTGTGTTCAGATGAACTGTGATTTATGGATTACATCGGATGTAAACCTTCAAAACTAGCAGGCTTATGCTTTCATTAGGAACTGTTTCCAAAAGATTGTCTTTTTTTAGACATCCTAATGCAGAAAAACCTACATTAACTTTCTTAAAAAAACCCGCAAACAAACCCATGTGATTTTTATGAGCTGCTATAGTAGGTCTGTTGTGTTCCCATCACCTTACCTGCTGTTAGCTCCCTGGTGTTCAGGAAGAGTGAACTGGTCTTCATCAAGACCAGTAAGAAAGGTAAGCTGACAGATGTAAAACTGGTCCCTGTATATACATAGGCACATGTTTAAACTCCCAGCAGTTTGCCAATTGCTCTGCTTGGAATAAGTTGGAACAGGAATAAGTCTGTCCTCAGCAAAAATAAGTCCTCTCTAATTAGCTACAGGTATTTTTCAAATAAGATGCAAGTGATGTTTCAGTTCTGTAACCCCAACATGTGAATCCTACATACCTTGCATACAGTGTATTTTTTTTTATTATTTTGAAGGACTGATAAGAGCAGCTACAGTTTGCAGTGACCTCCAGTGGTGAAAAAACATTTTGGGAGAATGACAGCTAATATCCCAGTTCTGTCTGAAAGTCATTCCACACAGGGTTTGGACGATGCAGGTTTCAGTCCTCTAAAGCATATTACATTCAGATTTATTTAACGTGTATTGACCCTTGTTTGTGTTCTTGCTTTTTTAAAAAATATTGGCTTTTTCTTCTTTATGTCCCTTCTGCTCTCAGGATCATCTTGATTTTTGACTTGACAGTAGCTGACAATAGTCATACTGGAGCTGTATGGTATATGAGCCGTATGAGGCTTTGCAGATTTTGTGTTTCATGGTATAATAGTGTGAGCTCAGTTCTGGTCTTCTTCCCCTCAGAACTCTTTATTTTCTGTAGACTCCTCAATGCTCACAATTTCTTTCAGCTCCTTCCACGTCTGTGTTTCTTGCTTTCCCATGTACTTACAGAGTCTCTCTCATATGTTGCTCATTGAGGACTTTTTCCATTTCACTTGTGCTGGCCTCCTCGCTGCTCTTTGTTAAGGGTTGATTCTGGAACGGTTTAGCCATCTGGCTAGCCTAGACCCCACAAGTAGTATGAAAGTAGATTTTTGGAATAGGTGATGCTGGAGTATGGCATTGGGGGATGGAGGGAAGATATTTCCATGTTCTATAAGGCAGAATATACCTTTATGCTTTAGAGCCCTTTGTAGTGATTTTTATTAGAACAGTCCTCTTCTGCCTGTGGTGAGTTCGCTACTGCGGGCAGCACAGATCGGCCTGGTTGCTGTCAAGTGATTGGCATTCTTTACTTCCATTTCTTCACATTACTGATCTTTCCCTGTAGAAAATAGAGAGCTATCTTCAGTAATGAAAGTGGAGCTGGATTCTACAAAGAGCAGTCAAGATGTCAGGTCATTTGTAGTTTTATAGGGATGGGGAGGAATTTTTTTAGGTTAATATGATACAGGAATCACTTGCCTTTCCCAGATGATTTTCATTCTTTGACACATCATATACCAAGTAAATGTGCTCCCTGGTAGACATGCAAGGGATCAGAAATCATCAGGCATCAGTCAGCTGCTGTGAATGTAAATTCACTTGTTGCGTGACTTGAGTGGACATACTCCGAGTTGCCAACAACCTTATAATGGGAGCTGTCTTTTCCTGGGAATATTTAGATAGAGAAACAGAAAAAAACAGGTACAAAGATTAGGTTTCAGAATGTGCAAAGGGAGTCTTGTTTGCTGAATTTCTGAAACAGGTTTTGCTGATTAGAATGGGTCTTTACTTCTCGTGGACTTTCTTTGGGATGGTATTTGAGAGATTGTTGGAATGGAGTACCTTGTTTTGCTTGAGACAGGGTGAAATTTGGAAAGCAATCTAAGCAATTAAACAACACAGAAGAGCAGCCACTCAAAGCATGGAATGTTCTGCAAACTGTGCTTGGGCTGGCTCTGTCATCAGTCCTTCCCAAAGAGATGAGTTGGGTGCTGTTGAATTTCCTTTAGAGCGGCTTTCTGTACCTTTGCTGTGACCACAGTGCCTGGAAGTTAAAGATCCTATTGATCTTATAAAAATAAAATGAGTGTTGTCCTTCTTGACCACATTTCTACTTTCCTTACTCTGTGCTGAAAGGGGGCAACTATGTTTGTAAACGGGAACATTCAAGTCCTAAGTGACAAGGAGCTTGGGCGTCATGCTGGCAAGGAGCCAGTTAACTTCCTGGGAATCTCTCGGTTCCCTGTGCCTTGTGAACTCTGCAAGTGCCTGGAAATTGAGTGCATATTTCTAATTGCTGTGGATTAAACATGTATAATAATAGCCCATTTGTTTGATTTTCCAGGCTGACAAAAAAACAGGGCTCACATTGGGGTAGAGGTGAAGAACTGGTGATGTAGCCAGGGCTGGTTCTGCAGTGACAGGCATGTGCTGTTTACTCTGTAAGGTTTCACCAGTAATCTCTGGGCAGTGAAGCACACACATCAGGTTTCATGCCCCTCTGAGAGGCTGTGGACCTCTGAAGAGATGCTGATGGTGTCAGGGCAACTTGAAAAGTTAGAAGACTGTAGTTGTCAGCAGCACAGCAGGTGTTGGAGTGACAACAGTTCAGACCTATGACACGAAATGTAATGGTGCAGTAGCTGTAGCTGGCTTCTCTGTCCTGGCTTATAAATCATGTATGGAAAAGCTGACTGGGAACTGAAGTACCTACAGATGGTGATGAGTCTTGTGGGCTTAGGAGACTTTCTAAACATGGTGTTCAGTGATATGAACGTTAACTGTAACAAAGCACATTACTCTGCAATTGTTTCTGCTCCTTAAATGGCTCCAGGCATATTCCTTTATCCCTGCTAATAATAGATGGGATTTACAAATGGCTTGTATACCACAGACTTTAAACCATGCATTATCAAAATGTGTCAAGCCATAGTTTTGGATGTTCTACATGAACCTACTTGTGTCAGTACTTTCCAGGAGAGCCTCCTGAGGACAATGGTGTTTCCTTTTTTGGTTTAGCAGGGGTAGGCCTCTTGACAACAAGCTGCTTTCTGAGGGATTCTTGAAAATCCCAAGATAATCTTTAGGAACTAATGCAAGCTAATTAGAATATGTGATAAACTTCTCATCCTATCCCAAAATCTACATATAGAATCATAGAATCATAGGGGTTGGAAGGGACCTCAAGAGATCATCGGGTCCAACCCCCCTGCTAAAGCAGGCTCCCTAACTCATATTGCACAGATAGGCATCCAGACGGCTCTTGAATATCTCCAGACTCTGTATAAACACACACACACACACACACACACACAATTTAAAGTGCTTCCATCCACCAGTCTTATTTCCCAGATCGAGATGAAGCGGAGCAGGAACCAGATTTGTGCCTCCAGGTGATCAGCGTCTAGATAAGGAGCAAACAATAGCACTGTACAAGGCACTTCCTTAGAGACTTTTATCTATCCCTCCTTGGATGAAGGAAAACTGGGATGCAAGACACTGAAACACCTTCTAGTTTAAAGACTTGCAGGGTTTAATGTTTTGAGTGATTATTATACTTACCTGTAGATTGGGGAGGTAAGGTGGGAAGAGGGGGGAGAGTGGAAGAGCTATAAATATTTATTGATATATTTTCCCTTCAATCTACCTGCCTCTTTTTCCTTTGCATTTTGTTGCCTCAGATTCTTCTTCTAAGTAGTTGAAAAGAAAGTAAGTTTTCAAATAGCCTGTCCTGAGCTTCTACAGACTAACTTGTAGTGCTGTGAGGGGGACTGCAGCACTAACGAAGCAGGCTGAAACCTTTTACTTTGCGATTCATTTTAACTCTGTCTCTGTGATTTCTAATGAGCCCTGAAAGCCCAAGAAACCTCAACAAGCCAAATTGCATTGTTTATTCGTGTTCAGACACACCTCTAAATCTCTGTTTGTACACAATGGAATAAGGTATTTGAGGTTCATGTAAATTGCTGTCTGTAATGCTCCTTAGCTGTTGCCTGCCCAGTGGAATTTTGCCGTGATCGGGATTAGTTTGTTGGAAGCAGGTGAATGCATGTTAGTGTGCTGAAATGGTGTGAATTTAAAGCCTATCAGCAACTCCCTCTTTAATCATCACATGTACAGCATTAGCACATGGATAAGTCAATAATTCTTCTTTGAAAGTTTCTTCATATTTTGAGGGCCGAAGAGGTGCTGTGCATGGAATTAGTGTGAGGCAGGGAGCATGCTGCCAGTCTGCATTCTGTAATGTCTAAACACCCAGATTGTAAGAATCAACTGGTTTGCACACAGTGCTTCTGAGCAGTGACGTGAGCACAGTGATAACGTGTTCAAGAGGAACAGATATTCAAGTTGGAAAATTTCAAGAAATCATATCCCTTCAGCTGTTATTCATGGGTTTGTGTCTATAGGTTATTTTCCCATTGCAGTAAGCAATCATCTGAGCACTCCTGCAGAAAGTGGAAAGGTGTAAATAGCTGCTAACTTTAACTATCATTACTCAAAAGAGGCATAATTGTTCTTTCTGTTCGTGTGACGCATAGCCACTCCACTCCAGTTCTGATTACATCTGTGGCAGTTACAGATGCTCCCGTGGATTGCTTTCAACATGAGTGTGCTTTGCACCTTCATGTCTTAATGCCTTCCAATCTCAAAGCTCTCAAAACTTTTTATGACTCATCTGAATGATACTGCTGTATTATTTTCTCCATTTGAAAAATGGAGAAACTGAGTTAGAAAAGTATTACACAACTTGCTTAAGAGGACAGCAAGCAAATAGGTACTGAGCAGAGATTTGACCTTGGTTCCCTGATATTTTCCCTTGATGTCAAAACCTGAAACATGAACCAAATGAGAAGAAATATGTTAAATTTTCAAGTATTAAAATTTTTTTCCTAGATTTTTTTCTTTCAATTATTTTTCCTTTCTTCCCGTTCCACTACAGTTCCCAGTTTCTGCTAAGTCTGAAAGCACTGGGTGTAGTGATAATGCATCTAAGAGGGCTGACAGGTCCTGGAGATTCAAATTGGACCATTTCAAGAAATTATGTCCCTTCAGCTCCCTTTGGGAGCAATGCAATGCAAGGTTGGGATGTTTCCTTGTCACCACACATGTTCAGGGCGTGATCCTTATAAAACATGTAAGTATTTATAGATTGAGCTGCAAGTAACATGAATGACTAGCAATATCCAAAAAGATGAACTGCACATGCAATATTGCAGGTACTGCTTGCCCAGACACACACCTACATGACCAAATCAATGCTTGGCAAAGAGACATTGGGCTCACCTAAGAGAACAATCATTTAGCCACCTTTGCCTTTGCTGTGGTCATCCTGGCTGCCTAGTGGTGAAGCTCTGGAGACACGCTCTCCCCAGTGAGGTCCAGTGCAGTATCTGCTCCCCGCTGCGCCACACGTGACGCTTCATTCCTTGCAGTTACAGTCCTGATCCATGACACTTGATTCTGGACAGTGGCAATGCAGACATCTGTTCCTTCGTGCTTGATCTCTGACACTGGATCTCCATTAGGAAAATTACTGGTAACTGATCTGCCTGATTGCAGCTACTTGATATATGGTGATGTTCCCCATTGTGGCATGTTGACCACTGAAAGTAAATTTGAAACAGCTAGTACAGCAAAATTGAAGAATTGAAGGATTTGGCTACTCTGTGGATACCGTGGCTGAAATATGGTATTAAGAAGCCTTATCTTTTAAGGAAAATGGCAAGAAGTAGTAGGGCAGAGGTAAAAGGAGAAAGAAGAAATATTAAAGAAACAAAAATCTATGCAGATCCAAACAGCTTTATCTGTTAGAGCTTCATGCTCTGCCTTAACTCTCTGCTGTGTGCAGTACAGGCTAGCATTTAAAACAAAACTAAAAATAGCTACACTAGCTTCATGTAAAATTATATTTTTATGTCAAATTTAGTTGATTCTGTTTCACAGATAATTTTACAGTTCGGTCAGTTGGTTTCCAGAAACTAATAAAGCCTTTGACTAAGCAAGCTGGTTGAAATTAATTTGCAAAGAAATTTATAATCTGGCTCATTTCATAAGGTTTTCAGTTTCATTGTCATCATTTTGTGCCCCTGAAGAGAAGGCTGCAGTAAGCAAAACTGCACTGAAATGAAAAATAGAGATGCTTCGTTCCAGTGGGGTTGCAAACATTGCTGCCTTCTTCCCCAGTTAATTTTATTTGGAAGTAGCACATCCTCATGTGTCCATCGAAGTCTTCTGTTTTCATGAGCCATCATTTTCCAACACATTCCAGTGTTTTGTTTCAAAACTCTAGGAAACTCTAGTGACAACTATTTTTAATCCTTGCACTGGATCATATGAATTTGTCAGGGAATAGAAACTGGTGCTCCTGGTAATCACAATTCATTTTCCATAGTGTCAGATGAAAAATCTAGGGTAAAAAAAAAAAAAAAAAGAAGCAACAGTCAATGAAATTGAATCCCAAAGGCAGGAAGGTGTGTGAGGTCACAGCAAGACTCCCAAATGTCTCCAGGTGCAAGCATGATGGGGGAGAAGTCAAAGACCCCCAAATTTTCCATGCTGTTAAGTAAGATAGACCTAGAAGTAATGAATATCTCCCTATCTTCTGGTGGCAGAAAGAAAGGATTACAAGTGATAAAGCAAGGCTTTTCATATGAAAATTCTGGATTTAGAGATTGGCCAGCATCCCGTCTGCAGGTGACTAATAGCAGTATCTAAAATTGGGGACCAGTTCTTTCCAGGTGAAACACTCTTAGCTTCAGACTGTGAGACACCAGCTGATGGCCAGAATTCACATCTTCACTACTGCTGCTAATGAAGCTATCCTTTGTAATTTTAACCAACCCCTTTTTACCTGTCTGTTTACCCCATTGCCCCCACAATGGCAGTAAGCTCCACAACAAGTAATTAGAGTTTGTTGTTTCTCATTTGAAACAGATGTGTGATGCTTCTGTTGGGTGTCTCCATCCTCTTTCACTGGGAGACCTGGCAGTCAGTCATTCCCCATTCACTTGTCACAGCAATCACGGTTTTCTAGAGCCATGATACTACTTACAGGTGTGTGTATGACTTTTCAGGGAGTACTAAGATTAAGGTAGAAGCATTAGTTAGAAACAGCATATTTCTTTTAAAAATACAAAAAGAAAAAAAAAAGAGAGCAAGTGAGAGTGAGAGGAATGAACTGTTTTATGAGACCATAAAACCAGCTGAGCAGACTAACAAGAAACTGAACAGCATGGCCTAATTGCAAAGTGAAATTGCTGTGTGAAATTGCCCTACTTTTCCAAAGAGCATGGAATTTTTCCAGCTTGTGAAAATTGCCTTTCCAAAGAGCGAAAGTCAGATATTTTGAGAGAAATATTTTTTTTGCAATGGTCATCTGCGTTGTGTAGGCAGAGTTAAGAAATAATTTGTGATTTCTGATCAGTCCTCACACATTTGATTCCCTTAGGACAATCCGTGACTCCTGCTGATGCCATTTCTCCAAGCAAGATTCATGAGAGATATATTGATAAGAGTTATGATGAAAATACCACCCACCATGTCTTCTCACAAAAACAAAGACCCACTACTCTGATGTTTTGAGATGAGAATAAGCTGGTTTATTGTTCTCTCTCATTAGAGTCTGTCCTGGCGATGAAGAAGCAACAGGGTTACGGGACGGGCTCTTGCCCAGGACAAGGGCAGATTTAATTTAAACAATGCTGAAATCTGTAACTCAAGTTTCTGTGATGATGACAAACACTTTTCTATGTGCAGTAGCAACCATTTTTGAAGTAGTGGGGGCAAAAGTTGAGGTTAGTCGTCTCTGCCCACAGCCTTTGAAAAGAAGCTGGTCCCCTCTAGTCAGGAGGGAGAGCAGTCCCACCAGGGACATTTCTTCCTATCTGTCCTACGTTGTCACATGGAGTTGAAGTGTCCTGTAGACACCACTCACTTTTTCTCTGCCTTGACTACAGAGGATGCCTGCCTTAGGCTAAAAATCTTTCAGATTACTAGTGTTAGCTTTATAGCTCTTAAAGGCTCTGTAGCTTCATTTTTTTCCTTGCATTTATATCCAGCTTTAACCAGTGTAATAGTACTAATTCCTGGCTGTCCTGCTGATGGCTTTACCTACCTATGCTTTCCCTTCAAACAGAAGAGAGGAAGAAGAGTGTGACTTGCATCTGTGATCCCAAAGATATTACAGAGTTTAAAATAAAAAAAAAAAAAATAGAAAAGCCTATAACATAAGCTTCCACCAGCTGTGTGAAGTGAGAAGGGACCATTTTGATCCTCCGCTCTGCCCTTCCACAGGTCAGAGGCCATGGAAATGGGCCAGGCGGCTTCTGTATGGAGCCCAAAAACTTGTGATCAAATTAGAGTGAGTAACATTAATGGAGTGCTGTAAATAGAAGAAGTGAGCAGATGAGGATAGGTCAGGGGAAGAGAGGAGAGGGCCTTTGAGGTAAGAGGGGAGTTCGTTTCATAACAAGACTGATCTTCTCATGTTTCCTTGTCCCAGAAGCAGAGTCACTAGACACTCTGGAATTCAGATCTGATCTTTCATTAACATAAATGCAACAAACTTATTCTAAGCAATGTTATGTTTACTTTTAAAAAGTACAAAAAAGAGGTAACAATTTAGCCTGAAAACACATGAAGAAGCACAAAGATCTGACTCCTAGGGAATGTTACATTTTGTACATTGCATAGCTATAATGTTTCTTAATCCTGCGGTTTTTCAAGTCAGTGTTTCCTATTTATGAGGATTTATTAAATGTTATGCTCCTGGGTGTTCACTGTTGTCAGCTGTACAATGCAGCAAGAGCCCTAACATTTCTGGTCCCTGTTTCTTTGCATTTTAACAATGCAGAGTTGAGAGAGCCTGTAGTCCCCCTTTTGCAGAAGCACAGGGAAAGTACAGGTGCAGGCAGACCACACTGGCTAAACTTTGTCACCCCCTTTTCTCCTCTCAGGTAGGATGAGAAATCCAGTTGCTGATTGGGCCAACTCCATGAGGCAAGCAGGAAAGGTTAGGGTACAAACTCTGCACCTGTCTTCCTTTTTGCTGGGCAAGTTTTTAGGAGATCACTGAGGCTCTCCTGAGGGCAGTGCTTGCTCTGATCACCTGCTTAACTAAGAAACTAGGCCTGTTTACCAGTGCATGCAGCTGGTGTCCTGCACGAGTTATTTAGAGGATGACCACCCTTCTCTTCAGCCTCTGAAGGTTTCCCACTCCTGTAACAAAACAATGCATTTATTTTCACCTGAATGTTCACACAGGCACTTCAGCAGTTCACAAGTAAGTGCGAACAGGAGGCAAAACTTGTCCCTGAAGACCTTTCAAAAGTGGTCAAAAATGCTTCTGGGTGCACATAAACATAGAGTTGTCTTGCTTGGAAGGGACCCTTTAGATCATCAAGTCCAATCATCACCCTAACTTGCCATCTACCACTAAATCGTGTCCTTCAGCACCACATCTAACTGTCTTTTAAACACCTCCAGGGATGGAGGCTCCACCACCTCCCTGGACAGCCCGTTCCAATGGCTAACAACCCTCTCTGTGAAGAAGGTTTTCCTAATATCCAGTCTAAACCTCTCCTGGCGTGAGGCCATTTCCTCTTGTCCTGTCACCTGTCACTAGGGAGAACAGGTCAGCCCCTGCCTCTCCACAACCTCCTTTCAAGTAGTTGTAGAGAGCAGTTAGGTCTCCCCTCAATCTCCACTTCTCCAGACTAAACAACCCCAGTTCCCTCAGCTGCTCCTCATGACATATATTCTCCAGTCCCCTCACCAGCCTTGTCACCCTTCTCTGGACACGCTCCAGCACCTCAAAGTCTTTTCTGTAGTGGGGAGCCCAAAACTGAATGCAGTACTCAAGGTGGGGCCTCATCAGTGCTGAGTACAGGGGGGCAAGTACTTCCCTAGTCCTACGCACCACAGTGTTCTTAATGAAATAAGGTGGTGAAGCACAATGAGACATGACTACTCTCTGCAAAGGCTTCCTTCCACTTGTTCTGGCCACCTCTGTGAAAGTTCATTCCCAAATGGATCACACTTCAGTTCTGGTGTCTTTTAGCTTAAAAACCTCCTCATAAAACTGATGCTGAATCCTGCAGCACAGACTTAGCAAAGGCTTAAAGCCTCCACTTCAGTAGCCTGCAGGTGTGCAGAGTAACTGGATTTTAATTTGGAGCAGGTGACAACAGGAAAGCACAACGTGTGCGTTTTGGCAGAGAAGAGGTACAACTGCTGAGCTCAAATAGGTGGATGGGGTCCATTGGCTTGGTTCTTCTGTACTCACTGGGAAAAAATATCTGCCTTTAGACACTTGTGAGCTAGTTTATTCTGAAACCATTCTGTTAACACAAGGCTTTCATTCTCAACTGTAGTTTAGTAATGCTGACTACTGGAGTTCTTCAAGGCCAAATGAAAGACTGCCTCACACTTTCTGGAAGGAAAAAGAAGAGAAAACTCTGGTAGTTGCATGAAAACAGGGGTTTAAGAGGTAGGACTGCAATTGTGTAACTGATAAAATGTGGCAGGGAGGTGAGGCTTCTCGGCAGGCAGTGTAGTGCTATTCAAATATTTTTTCCTAAAAAGAAAAAAAAAGTAATTCCTCAGCATTTACAGGCTGAAACACCCTGCTTCAGCAGTGGAATATTAATAAATCAGCAATGCCAGACTCTTCTTTATTTAGCCAACTTCTCTAACACTGGTGTACTTTTATTGTTTATTCAAACTGCAGACTGATCCAGCGTTACATGTTGATAAAATTTCTATGAAAAGAACCTTCTGTCTGGGAAGAGCTACTGCTGGCCAAAGGAAGTGCTCTTCTTGCGTAGCCAGTTGGCCCAAAGGCCAAGCACTTTAAATCTTACATGATTTTACTTTGCCTGCACATTAAGGTGGGGAAATAGTGTTTCAGTTATAGGCACAATAATCCAGCTGGGTGTGTTTTGGGTCATTGTGCTCATCAGATTCCCAAACTGACCTCTGCAGCATTTCTATGAAATAAAAACTTAGCTCATCTTCTTTACTGAACGATGCAGCTGTTATTTTACTCCTGGCATGCCTTAAGGAACACTGCTTCCCAAGAAAAGCACAGAGAAGTTGAAAACTGGCAAATGCACAACCTTTGAGTTTCTCCTCCTTTTCTTACGGACTGTGCTAACATCTGGTCACATACTACTTTTTTTGGGACCTTCCCAGATGGTAAACAGGAGCCTGTTCACAACAATTTGATTCTCGGGGCTTCTGTTTCTTCCCATTGAGTGCATCCTTCCTTGTGTTACTCTGGTCCATTCATACAGATGTCCTTAAGGGTGTCATAGAGGGAAGTGAAGGCATTGGAGAGAAGATGTTAGTGTGCAGAGGTGGTCTGCCAGTGCCACTGCTGAGGACTAGAGAAGCATCTGCAACTTAAATTCTGCCCAGACTCCCTGCATCTGCAAGGAAGGTTCTCCCTTGACTCGATACCTCCAGGAAATCAAGCTCCATGCAGCTTGCATGTAGCTTTGAAAAGACTCTGAACTCTCTGGGTTAAGAGCCTTAGAAGTTGGTGAGGTCTGACTGGTTTTCTTAGTTCAGTCAGTAAAAGGCAGGTAATTGTCAGTGAGAGTCTTCTCCCCGGCTTTCATGTAAAATGGTAATAAAGCATATTTGTTAGAATTTGGTGAATGTCAGCTTGCTTTATATATGAATCTCCTGCCAGCTACCACAGCACCTTTAAGATCTCATCAGGTAGCTGGAAATTGAAGTGCCACACGGGATCTTTGCAATGGCTGTTGGTAGTGTTTGTTTCCTGAACGTCTTTGGCTGGGCACTGAATATGGCTAATCTTCACAGCCAGGTGGCTGGGCATCTGGAATGATCATTGAGTTGAAATATGTGGGGGTTGAGACAAAAATAGGTGGTGATTCTGATGGCTTTTAAAGTTCAGCTATAAGGCTGAGAACTTGGCATGTTTAGTTTTGGAATGAATGCTCTAGGGAGAAGAGAATAGCTATAAAAGAAGACATGTAGCCTGAAGACACGTCTGTTGCTGAGAATATCCACTAGCACAAAATGGTATTAGGATGTGCACCCTGAGCAGGACAGGAAGACAGGGAGGAATATTTCTGTGACCCTTACTTACCTCATGTCCATTCATTCTGTCAGAAAAAATGGAGCAGAATGGGGTATTTGTATTAATATAAGCCAAACAGATCAAAGGGAAGAAAAATTCTAATACTTCCTGCATTTTAGGGCTTTTTAATATAGCTCAGAAGTTAAATTTTATGTAACACCCTTCCTTTGAATTCTTCATCCCTAAAGCATAATGGTATGTTATGGAAACTTGCCAGGTGCAAGTTACAATCTATTAAAACATCAACAAATATTCACCAACCCTACAAATAAAATCAGCTGAAATTACCCTTCCCTAAGAACACTGGTCTCCAGTGTATGCATCTCATGGTGCTTTGCTTTCTTCTTCTACACGGTCCTGGATTCTGACATTGGTGCTGAATATGAATGTGCCATTTATTTGGGGTTCTTTTTTGACACTAGACTTGCAAGAAGAAGAAGAGATGGGTGAAGGTATTTTCTTCATGCAGCTTTTCACGCTGATTTCCTTAGGTAAAGTCTGTTTAATTCCAACTCTGGTTTCAGTTATACTGGTAAAAAAAAATGTTTGCTTCAGCATAGCATGCCTGGATAAATAACCAATGCCCTGGCTCACTTACAGAATGAGTGGGTTCCTGGTTATGGTGCAGTGCTTTAGCAGCGGGGCAGGAAAAAATAATTTCTTAGTGAGTATATGATGCAGAAATAGGCTAGTAGTAGTTGTGGAGAGTGTTTACTGGCATTTTAAAAAAACCCAAAAAACAAACAAGCAAAAATCCCCAAACCCTCCTTCCCACTTCTGCACTCCCACAGTCAGTCTCATAGTAGAAGGCAGCAGGGAACAAACCACCACCACAAGTGAAAATGAATCAGTAGCAGTTCAGCAGAAGAGCACTACATTCCCCTCTATGCAATGCTGGGACCTTCCTTAGCCTGGGTGGTTTTTTTCTTTGCACTGTTCTTACAGCTGAGAAAATAGGTTTACTCAACGTGAATCTGAAGATAATTGCTTTTAAAGTTTAATTTAATAAAGCTGGCTGATCACAGAGTGACAGCCTGAGACACACGTTGGTCTCTGCTCTTTCTGTTGATACTGACTGTTGGGTGGGCATCCACCACAGAAGATGTCTGCTGTTTCTGACCATGGCTCTGATACCGTGGGCTGGACAGCAGGTCAGTTTTGCAGCTTGAAGGAAGCTGAGCTATCAGTATGTTTCTTCTGGAGAAGATAATACTTCCTTTGTAAAACTTTTACCTCCCAACAGGCCAGGCAGCTTTGGGACTCTTCTCCACAGCTCTTTTAAAGATCTTTTAATCAATACAGTTTCCCTTTCTCACTGAAATTACATTTACTGTATTTTTAGTATGTTCTGATGGAGCAAAAGGTGTTACTTACATCCAATTTTCCATATAACCACTTCTGATGACTGTCCCTTTCAAGTCTTTTCAGCCTATCCATCCTGAATTAACTTTTTTGTAAGAAAAGGCCTTTCGTGGTTTATAAATTTTAATACAGGATGCTAGCTGCCAGAAAGTTTTGGATTGCAACCAAAGATTTTAACCAGTCTACCCAGCAGATGAAATGAGGTACAGCTCCTGCTGCACCTGGAGACAGTACTTCTTTCATTGCTCTGTTTCAGAGTTATGACACCTCTGCTTTAGCCTCAGAAAGTTAGGAATTTTCCTTTAAACAGGCTTCCTGGAAATAGAGTTTTAGGCCATTAATGGGTAATTTATCACACAGTATTTTTCAGCCTTAAGAAACTCTGGGGTTTGAGGTTTGTTTTGTTTTTAGTATAGTAAATTGGGGACAGCTAAGCAGAGGTGAGACTCTCGATGTGGTATCTTGACAGCAGGAGATGAGGATAGTGGAGACCCACCCTCAGATGAAGAACATTGTGCACTTTGACAGTGAAGTTCTTTGAACTTCAGCTGTTAGACAGATGCTGATTATGGTGGCTTTTTTGTGTGCTGTGCAGTTCTTACTCACCCAAAGAAACCCATTAACAGTGGGATACCCTCTGTGAGTGAGTTGTGCTTGACCTGGATAAATGCTTGCTGTGCAACTTGCAGTGGATTACCTCTCCTGTGCAAATGCTTTTCCACAACAGAGAAATCTGCAGGGCTCCAGAGTATGATGAGTATCATCCCCAGAACATGGATAGTGTCTTCCATTATAATTTTCATCTTCACAGATCTATGTATTTTCTAGAGAGATACAGTTCAATTAACATTTTTTTTTCCTGTAAAAAGTGGCCATATGGACGCTTGCAGAGAGGCTCAAAATTTGAAGGTGGTGGTATATCTAAAGGCCAATATATGGCATCTGCAGATTGGTCACTGAACTGTAACTGGGATCTCTCTGTGGCTTGTTTCAGGGACTCACTCTCATCATTTATCACTAGTGTATCTCCAGGATACTTAGTTACCAGAGTCATTATAGAGAAAGGAAGTCAGAATTCATAATTAATTAACAGATAGTTGAGTAGTTGTATGCAGAGAACCCCATGGAGCAGTAAATTCCCTAGTCCTACCTCATGAAGTTCAGTGCCAAACTTCTCTTCTCTATGCTCCTGCCCCATATGAAGCTGTTTCCTCTTCTGACCTTAAGCAGGGTTCCAGGCTAGTGTTTTGGACAGATCCCAGGGGACCCATAAAGGTATATCACTTATGACACAGTATGTCTCTTAATTTTAGGCATGTAGTTATTTCAGCCCCCATAGTGAAAATGTCCAACACAACTGCTGATTGTATAAATGTGTTGTTTTAATAAATTCCCTGATCTCTGTTATATGTTTTCTGGTTGGGAAGGGCAGGAAGGATGGGAGGAGGAAGAGAATGTTTTTTCTGTTCCACTATCACGGACATCTGTGAACTTTCAGTAAGCAGCCTGATTTTCTGAACCTGGTTCATAGCTTTCATGCTTTCTGGTCTGTTTCAGAGCTAGGCAGCTGTAAGCTTATATTGTTTCTTAGGGAGCTGTTGTGTACTGGAGAAAGAGCAGACAGGCTTTAGCTCTCTGTTGTGCACCACAGTGTACAGTACATTGTCTGCATCTTTACAAGCATTTAGCAGTCCTTTAATATTTTAGATAGTGGCTCTCCTGTTCCCTGAAGTCTAAAGTTGTTTCATCTCTGAAACTTATTGAGACATGAATCCTAGTGAGATTTCTCCAGAAGAATTCTGTAGGTAAATGATATAAAGGTCTTCTTCAAAACATCTTATTTGCAAAAAATTGAAGGAGGCAGTCTGCTTTCACAGAATCACAGAATCACAGAATTGTAGGGGTTGGAAGGGACCTCGAGAGATCGTCGGGTCCAACCCCCCTGCCAAAGCAGCTCCCTAGCTCATATTGCACAGATAGGCGTCCAGACGAGTCTTGAATATCTGCAGAGAAGGAGACTCCACCACCTCCCTGGGCAGCCTGTGCCAGGGCTCTGTCACCCTCACTGTGTAAAAGTTCTTCCGCATGTTGGTGCAGAACTTCCTGTGCTCCAGTTTACAGCCATTGCCCCTTGTCCTGTCTCCACAGACCACTGAAAAGGGGTTGGCCAATTCCCCCTGCATTCCATACTTAAGATATTTATAAATATTAATTAGGTCCCCCCTCAGTCTTCTTTTCTCCAGGCTGAACAGCCCCAGCTCACTCAGCCTTTCCTCATTCCCCTTTGCTAGAGGTGTCTTTGGTTTGTGACCACTATCACAGTGAGGGATTTGAATTTTTTGCTGGCTTTTTTTTTTTTTTAATTAAAGAGGAAATCAGTATGTTCAGAGAAGAGCCAAATCTTGCATTGCTTTCTGGGAGATAGAGCATAACATGTTGACTTGTACCATTTTCATAAAGGAATTTATTATGTGTCCACAGACACACACAGAGTGTCTTCAATTAATTTTCATATAGGAAGGTAACTTCTTCAAAAATATTCAAGAAAAAAATTCCCTTTTTTTCTCAATACTGATGGCTTCTAGAAAATTCTAATATATTTTTTGTGTGCGATATAACTATATACTTAAAAGACTACTGAGAAGGAGATGCAATAATAAACTTCAAATACATAAAAGGTATCTGCAAAGGAGAAGAGAATATACTGTTCTTGTTGTCCATGGATAGAACAAGAAGAAACCAATAGCACCAAGGCATAGTTAGATTATGCTTTAGGAACACTATTTTACAGAGAAAATTGTCAGCACTGCACCAGGTTGCTTAGAGAAGTTATGGAAGCTCCAGCATTGGGAATTTTTAAGAATAAGCTCTATGTATGAGACAAACTTTCATATGAGTTCAAGAACTGCCTTTGCTCCACATTGTCTGTTTAGCTGCCTAAATGTGGCTGACTTTCCTCCAGATATTCCTGCTGCTGCAGTAATAAACATGTAGGAAGAAATGTATGGGTAGAACTAGAAATACATCGTATCCTGTCCACTCTTACCTAGGTTGCATAGAAATTCATTTAATGCATCCCTGAGTGATTGTGGGATGTTGGTTTATAATTTACATTTCTTTTTTCTGACGGTGTAGGTCACAGTGGCCCAGTCTAAATTACAACTTTTAAGCCAGAGCTAATTGTTCACACTTCCCCCTCTGCCCTTAACACATACCCTTTGCAAACCTGATCCTTGCCAGGACACAGGTACAGAAATGTCAGGAGAATGTATGCTGCTTACACACGAGCAATGGCTGGAATGCGGACCTTACATCATACATGTGCTGCCACCTCGTGCGTGGCAGGTGTCTCCATGATATTTCTGGGGGAAAACCACCCCAGGCCTCCACAGCAGAAAATATCAAACTGGATTTGGGAGTTTTGGAAGTAACTAGCTTGGAACAGCTCAAGGTTGATGAGCATGGTGCCACGTTCCCCAGATGAGGGTCAGTGATAGCAGTCTTACACAAAGTGCGGCATACCCCAGTACATGGCTTACAGCTCAAGGAAGTTGGAATAAGGCTCTACAACTCAAACATTTCCACTTGTGCTCTTGTTTATAACGTTTGGTGCCAGCAGCCATAAATTTACAAGGTGCTCTGTCTGTGCCTTTAATGGTTAGGAAATATGAAGAACTGAACTGAACCAAATTGAGAAGCTCACGCTGAAGAAGTGGGGAGGGAAAGGAAAACTCCTTTAAACTTGGGTCCAGAGAATAAATAAGGCAGGGTACGTAATCTCAGCAGTACAATCAGAGGACCAAGAGCTGACAAAAATTAAGTGAACATCTTTTTGAAACAGAAAGCGGGTTTTGTTTGCACTGGGAAGTTGCCATGTGAAATCAAGGAAAGGAAGTATTACCTCTTTTTAATGATTAGAGACTGTTTTGATGTTCCAGGCTGTATATATAATTCTTTAAAAGATGGATGTTCTGGGCTATATTTTTCTTTAAAAATTATCTTTAAAAGATAATACTTTTCAATATGATATTTTTCTCTTACGAGACTGACATCCAAATGCTGTGGAACCTGAAGTCCCCCTGTCCTTCACCGGCTTTGGGTCAGAACGTGCTAAAAGCTTGGTCCAGGCACCGCTGGAGCAGAGTCTGGTTGTTCAGAAGCAGACAGCTAACAGGGCTGCAGTAGCCAGCAGACTTGTCTGTGATAGTTTCCTAACGCTCGCCAGCTTTCCATATTTGTGTGTGCAGAGGAAATCACGCTGACTGCGATTTGAGTTCCAGACAGAAAGCGGAGAGAGGGAAGATTTTACTTCTCCAGTCTGTCCAGTCTTCACCTTTTGCCCCTTTATTTATGTTTATACAAAGCGTGGAGTTTTATCACATCTCTGGCAGATTCATTGTGTCAGGTCTGCAGACACGTTAACAACTCAAAGGTCACAGTAGCAGCAACTTATCCCTTGCTACTGCACTGCTCTTTCTTCCAAATTTTACAGGCCGCTGTGCTTTGAGAGTCACACATGCTGCTTTAAGGCCTTTTTCAACCGAATGTTAAATAAGAAAGAAATATGGGTTAATTTCTTATATAGAAGCCACTTTAAATAATTCAACATCAGTAGAGGAGCAATTGTATGGAAGAAATAAAACTCCTTTGGCAGATTATAAATGCCATCCATTTTCACAGTGGATTAGCGCTGTATTATATAGTGCAGGTGTTTGTTACACCTGTGTGCAAAAATACCTAGGGTTCAGTGTCAGCCTTTGCGCTGCAGTGCAGGGGCCTAATGTTCAGAATCACAGAATCACAAGGTTGGAAAGGACCTTTAAGATCATCAAGTCCAACCATTCACATCCTAAACTAAATCATATCCCTAAGTACCTGATCTACCCTTTTTTTGAACACATCCAGGGAAGGTGACTCAACCCCCTCCCTGGGCAGCCTGTTCCAGGCCCTGACAACTCTTTCAGTAAAAAATTTTTTTCTAATGTCCAATCTAAACCTGCCCTGGCACAGCTTCATGCCATTCCCCCTTGTCCTATCACCTGTCACCTGGCTGAAGAGACCATCACCTACCTCTCTATAACCTCCCTTCAGGTAGCTGTAGGTGGTGATAAGGTCTCCCCTCAGCCTCCTCTTCTCTAGGCTAAACAGCCCCAGCTCCCTCAGCTGCTCCTCATAGGATTTGCCCTCCAGCCTGGTTGCCCTTCTCTGGACTCGCTCCAGGACCTCCATGTCCTTCTTATGGTGAGGAGCCCAGAACTGGACACAGTACTTGAGGTGTGGCCTCAGCAATGCCGAGTTCATGCTCTGAAACACCACATTAGGCACTGTTAGGCATATGGAGAATCGTGTCGTCATCAAAACTAGTGGAATTGTTTTCTTTCTACAGAGTTTCAGTCAGTTGTGTTTGTTTATTCTCAGTTGCTGCAGCTCATACCCTTCATCTCTGACAGGCTTCTTAGCAGTTTTGGGGCTGGGCAAATCTAATGACCAGTCATCACCAAAATTTGTGAGATGAAAATAAGTAAGCAGTTATATGGGCTTATTTTGTGCATTAATGATAGGTACAGTTTCTGAGAGATTCTTTCAGTGACTAGGAAAAGAGCATTCAATATTTGGCTATTAAAAATACTGCCAATTATTTACATATTATTGAATTTCATAAAGTAGCTGTGGTAATGATCCACCCTGCAAAAAAAGCTGTTAAAATATATATTTTTTTTTTTAACAAAGGACTTTCCCTTAAGTAATTCATTCTCACTGAACTCTCATAAGTTACCTGAATATGTAAGATTATCTTCAGTTTACAGAGCATGAGACAGGGATCACAGATTCCCAGCTGCAAAGAAGTTACTGGTAAGAGCTTTCTGAGCCCAGAAAGCAAACTGATGTTAGCTTTCTCTCATTTACTCCTCTTTTCTAGCCACTACACAGCAGTTCTCTCTTCCAGTTCATTTCAGCTTCAGACAAAGCTACTAACACACACTGATGAGGTTTTAATGAAGCATTTTTATAGTTTGCTTTCTACATTTTAAAAATGTCTGGCATTTTTGTATGTCAAGGCGTGATACTAAATCAATGGGACTTTACAGATGACACTCGATAATAGGATTGAGTTCACAGAGCTTAAAATTTTTATTAGTGTTTATAGTATTGGTTTGAGGTATTTCACATAACATTTCCCTGGGCAACTGTTAGAAGTGATTTAAATGTTTAACATATGTGACTGTGTGCATTAATATAACACATGATTTTACCATTACTATCTCTATGTCCTTTTTTTCTTTTTTGTTTAAAATTATTTTCTTGCTTTTAGAAAATAATGTTCCTTTTGGAGGGGATCCTTGTGACTGACAGGCTTTGCCTATGAAATGCTCCAGAGCAGGAGTCCTAGCTGGATATGTGGCAAGGTCTAATAAACCTTTAACCTGGTTTTTGTGTAGGGGGTATGGGTGACATGGGGGAAGCTCACTGTGAACTCCTACAGGGATGTTTAATCCAAGATAAATGGCTCTTCAAACCTGGATTTCTTTAGAGACATGCAAACACCTCTCCTGGAAGTTTGTGTCTAACAGGAACTTCTGCAGATGTGAAACTGTCAGGAGGGTTTAGTTTATGTTTCTAACAGAGATGAACGAAAGAAGGAAAAGGGGTTAAAACATAGCTACTCTCTGCTGGAACTGATGTGATGTTCTTCGCTTTGGTGTTCTTTTCTTTTTTTAACTGCTGTCCTGTATATTATTCTTTCCATGAAATAGGGATCCCTAAACTCCCTGTCTTTTTTTTTTTTTCCTATCCTGTTTCCTATTTTAAAATCATTTAACCTTCTCAATCCACTCAGTAAATACTCTATGCACAGAAACACACGGCGGTCACCTCTTGGTAATGTCTGTTATGTAAAGAAGAGATTTCAGTCCATGGTTTAGGGCCATGCATAGACACAGTTCACCTTTCACTCACAGTAACATGCTGCTTTCAGAAGGTGACAAATGTACCTAAGAACTTTTTTCCTTTATTAATGAGTGGTAACCTGAGAACAAGTTCCTGAATTAGCTTATCAACACTGACTACATCTTGATTCATAAAGGACTGTGGGAGAATGCCTTTGGAAACTTTTGAAAATTTCAGCTATGATCAACTGTTAAAAGACACCTTTGGCACCTAAGAATAAAGACCTTTCATGTTCTTCACTGAGTGAACTGATGTGATTTTGAAAGGCTATTCATTATGTCAGATATTCAGAACTTACTATATGTGCTTTATCTAATTATCCCTTATGCTCCCCATTTAAAGGATGGAGAAACTGAGGTTGGCAAAAGAAATAATTCACCAAAATTCAACAAAATAAGCTCTTGATCCTCTAAGTAGAGCAACGATCTGGCTGTTTTATAACCAGCTGGCTGACTTTACCTGTTGATTGCTACAAGAGGTGTAACGCAAGTGCAGACTGACTTATGTGTTGTCAATCTGTGACAGTCATTTGTCCAAGGTAGCCTTTTATTTGCATTTCAGAGGCAGCCTTTCTCCATCAAGGTGATCCATACTGGTTTGCTTCTTGCTCAGGTGGAATTTAGTTGACTTGAGATGAGAAGTTCTGGTTTTATTCTTTCTTTTTAATTCTGTTCCTATTTTCTTACTAGTATGAAAAATGTTCAACAATTCGTACCTATGTCAAGGGGAATCCTGTTCCTATTCATAATATTTCTTCTTTGACCAATGTTTTTTTTCTGAGAGAGTTGAAGGCCTCTGCAAAAGCAAAATATAAACAAACTCTTGGAGTTACCAACACTGATCACTGGTTTTGAGACATTTACTGGCAGGCAAACAAAGCAAAGAACCAAGTCTCTCTATCGAACCTTGTATTTTGTAAAATGTGTGACCAGATCAGAGTAAAACACAAAAGCCTCTTAATTTGTGGAAAACTAGTGCAATCTTGATAAATACAGAAGTAAATTAAGGCATTAGCTATGAAAAGAATTGCTTGTGTACAAAGAGTTAGCTGTGTGTTAGCTGAAATGCAGGGTAGAGAAAAGGGCTCTGATTTTTTTCAAATATCTGCATTCCAGTGTCTCCTTCTTCTTCTACCTTCTTTAATGTGTTTGGTTTTTAACAACTCTATTGACTTCCTGCCTGGCATAACAGGCTTTTCAATCAATAGAGGGTTTCATCTGAAAAGCTCACCCTAAGACTTAGTAATTTCAAGCAGCCACATTTAAGGTCCCTGTGAGGACCCTTATTCTCTTCAGAGCAGGGATCGTGTTACATACTAGACTTTTGAAAGGCAACAACACCCCTGCCAGAGTGTCCCTACACGTAGAGGCTTCTCACGTATTGTGTAGCCTTTTTGCTGTCAAATTCCACTGGAGTGCAAATAGTTCAGTCCCTGCTGGGGCTGATGTCACTGAACTGAGAGCATTCAGGACGTGCATCTCTAAATTCACTTTGATTGTAAACAGATATATGTATACACACACTTATATATAAAGATTAAAAAAGAATGGATCCTATGTGGTTTTCTTCCTAAATATTTTGTGTGTCTCTTTCATCTGTTTTAGTCAAATACATGAGAGTAGTTTATAAATTAGTTCAGCTGGAGTTGCCAAACTTGGCTGCATGTCTGAGCAGTCTGTATGGGAAGTCTTTGCAACTGATATTGTCCTCAAGCAGCTGACCATCTGAGCATTTCCTTCCCCTACCCAAATCAGCAAAATGACCACATCCAGCAGGCAGAGCTCTTCTATGTCTATGGTCAACAACTTGGCCAAAATATTTGATCCAAACGCTTTTCAAAACCAGGGGCCTGATAATGGAATGGACCCCTGCCGTGGTCTTCATGCTGCAAGCAGTGATGTCAGTACGTCTGAAGGTTTTAACACCATGGATATGAAGTTTGCCTCCCTTGAGCAGAAAATAGATAAGCTGTTGACTCTGCAAGACAGTGTCCTTAAGAAGCTTAACAGCGTTTCCCAAGAAATCTGTTGCATTGAAAAAGACATTGAGATTGTAAAGGCAGAAACATCTGAACCCGTATCAAGGATGGAAAGAAACAAAAACCTGAGAAGTAACGAAATGAAGAGACTTTGCCTTAAAATGGAAAAATCTCTTTTTGATATAAACAGGAATGCAGAGAGGCAGGTTAAAAGACTAGATGGACTGGAACAAAGTGTTTCTGGACTACAGAAGCTTGTAGGGCCTCTGATTGAGAATGTTAAAACATTAGTAATTCGTAATTCAAGTGTAAAACACCATGTTCAAAAACGTAAACTTTGCAAGGGAGGTGATTATACAAAAGAAGCTGGGCATCTTTTTAGGATGCATATTTTCTCGGAGGCAACAGCTGAAGCCCTGCTCAAGAAGAAGAGTGAAAAGGTGAGCATAGGTTTGTGTTTCATCTTGTCAGGAGTCATTGCAAGCTAGGGATATGTTCTGCTATATGCTTTGTTTTTTCCTTTCAGCAACATTTAAAAGAGAACAACCAATATGCTCTAAAACTGAAAAGTGTAAGAACAAACCAAAAAAGTTACAGTGCAAAAGATATAGAAAATCTACTGAGGGATAAATACCTTCATTTTTTTCTAATGATTTCTGTAGAGTTGTAAAACATAACTAGGGGTCACTGACATAAGTGACAAAGATTGACATGGACTTCAGGAGGCTTGGGTCCCAGCCTTACCTTTTACTGGGATCTTCTCTGGATTTATAATTATCTGGGGGAATCAAGTTGCAGCACTCATGTTATATGCAGTTGGATGTAAAGCTTAGCAAAACTGGTAAAAATCCTTCTTGGGTCAGGGCATGTACATATGTATATCCTTTATTTCAAAGAACAACTTAACTGTGCTGTTCCAATCTGGTATTTCTGCTGACATTGGGCAGGGGATTTCTAAACTGGGATCTGAGGTAGGGTTACTGTAACTGGAGCTGTGGCTTGTGTAAACTTCCTCGGGGGTGGTGGGGGGGTAAAAAATGCCTGTGTCCCTGTAATGGGAGTTTTGTTGTGTTCTTTACAGGTCAGATTAAAAGACCACAAAAATCTCTTGAAAGGCTCCATTGATAGTAACAGGCTTTTGTAAGGTACTTTAACTATTTTCTGTTTGGTAAAGTAGCTCAGTAGTGTTAGAAAATTAAGGAATTTCTTCTGATAAAGTGTGTTGATATTTAATTAACCTACAGTCAATTGAAAAGGTTGCTTTCTTTAGCCTTTTTTCATTTTTGTCCAAAAAAGTCACATACAGGCTTTACTTTTTGATACATTTAAAGATTAATTCTTGAGTTTGGTTTTCTAAAAGTTTTGAGCAGGAAAAATATGGTGTGAAGGTATTCCTTGAAAAAAGAAGCACCCACTATTACTCAGGCTGGTCTGGTCTGCGAAGTGGATGCTTTTCAGCTTGATTACTCTTATGCAGCCCCACTTTTCAGGTAGACAGAGAAACGTTTAAGCCATCATAGGAAACAAGAGAGAAGCATCTTGTAAAGCTCTGTCAGCTGAACAAGCTGATCTGCCACCACGTAAGGATATCAAATGTGCAGCTCTGTTTCCAGAGCATCATTAACAAAAGTGTATTTTATGGACCCTTCTTGAACACCAGGTTGGACTGGTTTCACTAAAGGAGGTTTTTTAAAAAAGGAATTGTCTTCCTTCACACCATTACTTTAATGAGAAAAGATTTCTTATTTTGACCCATATGAGTTTCAGGCTTCTTTTACTTTTCAAAACATCAGTGAAAACATCTTTTGTAAAAGCCCCATCATAGTGAGACACACAGGTCATCTCTGTAATGCTGTGAGGAGGCCGAGGGAAGACCTGATCACTCTCTACAGCTACCTGAGAGGAGGTTGTAGCCAGATGGGTGTGGGTCTCTTCTCCAAAGTAGCAAGTAATAGGACAAGAGTAAATGGCCTCAAGTTGCATCAGATGAGGTTTAGATTGGATATTAGGAAAAAATTCTTCACTCAAAGGTTGTCAAGCTGGAACAGGCTCCCAGGGAAGTGGTTGAGTTGCCACCCCTGGATGTGTTTAAATGACATCATTTGTGGTACTTAGGGACATGTTTTAGCGGTGTACTTGGCAGTACTAGGTTAACAGTTGGATTTGTTGATCTTATAGGTCTTTTCCAACCTAAACGATTCTATCATCACTGCAGTTTGTGGTAGAGCTCTATCTGTCTCAGTGAAATGACAAATTAATCTAAACTCTTTCTAAATATTATCTGAATCAGGCATGGGATGTTAACGAACTGTATATGTCATGGAGGCTCAAGTAAGTGTGGGGCTCTCTGTGCTAGAAATTCAGGTTAGGAGAAAGGAGGGGACCAGGTAGGCTTTGCTGGTGAGTTTGTGGGAGCTGATGAGTGTAGTGGAAGAGGGTGGTGAGAGGAAGAGTGTGTACTTCTAGCTGGACAAAGGGGAGCTGGGATGGCAGAGATGCAGAGGCCAAGCAGAGAGTTCAGAGTTACAAAGGGCCTGGAAGTGGAGAGTAAGGGGCTAAAACATGATGGAAACAGAGGCAGCCTACTGACAAAGACTCGAAGAGGAGAGGGGTGAGCAGAGTATCTGTCTTTTTCCAACAGCAGCTCCATTTGTAATCCCCTCACAGATTCATTTTTGCTTAAGCAGACTCAGGGATGTTGAGTGCACTTGGTAGGAGCTTGTCTAGAATGAGAGCTTAGGAAAGGCAGCACGAGCATGTCTGGAATCATGCTGGTGATATTATTATGTTGTTAATATTTTGTTTGTTTTATGAGATAGCATACATATGTTAGCTTGTCATTACCTTCCTCTCTATGCATTTGATTTATTAGTAAAGAACCATCATAAAATTATCAAGCTATCCCGTGAATAACAGATGGTTTTAGTAAACATTTAGTCATCTTGGGTTTAAGTAAAACCAGACTTGAATTCAGTCCTGCATTAAAAGCAATAGAATGTGGTATGATATCCTTCAGCAGAGGCTGCCGAGCTTGCCGGTCAGTTTAGTGGGAGCCAGTATTTACAGGCACTCAGGGCAGACTCCCCTCTGCCTGAGGGGGTAGGAACAGCATCCCTGAGCAAGTCAGGGAAAAGATGGGTCCATGAGACAGTGTGAGGTTGGTTGCTTGTGCCTCAGCCTACCTTGTATCCAAACTGTATTCACAAGTGAGGTTTTAAATTGCTGTGACCAAAGCAAGAACAGAAAAACAGGGGATCTCACGCTTGCAGAATTTTATGCCTGAAATCTACCTCTGATACCCGCAGGCTTAGCAATGAACAAGCCAACCTGGTGATGCACAAATCAGTCCTTGCTTCTGCAAACACAATCCTGATCACTGGCTCTAGCCCCCACCTGAAGGCTATTTTGTACAACGCTGACCCTGATGCAGCAGAAGTGCTGGCTGCCAGGCAGTAAGACCAACATCTTCTTTATCCTGGGTGGGCTCTGTATGGCAACGTTGAGCAACCCTGAAATCACTACAGATACACAGTCCTCTTCCCTTATGGCTGTGAGCAAGGTGGTCCATTCACTACAACTAATTTGGAAGGACAGTACCCGCTGTTGTGTACTGCTGGAGATTGTCAGATGTTTTGGATGATGTGCCAATTCACCATCCACTCTGCCCCAGTTACAAGAAAATGCCACCTCTTAGTTCTGATGGCTGAGCTGTCTGACAAAACCCTGGCTGTCCCCAGCTTGGTTCTGCAAAATAATCTGATCATTCTTAATTACTAGTAGGTGATGCAGTAGGTGGCCATGGATACATCTAGGTAAGGAGTGGATTGTGTTTACAGACTGCTCAATCACCCACCTTCCCATCCCTCTCTCCTTACAGAGGTGCTGCTCTTTGTCTTATTAATTGTAAGATTGTTTTTTAGTTTTTCGTAACTGGCTTGTTTTACAGAATGGGATTAAGTAGAGAGCGGTAGAAAAGGCAGAGCAATGAGGAGGGGAGAGGCAGAATGGGAGAGAGGAAAAGAGGGAGTGATAAGCAGCTGGGATGTGTAATCTCTCTTCTGGCTTCAGCAGGAGCTGGAACAGTTTCCAGTTCACTGACTCCACAGGGACTTTTTGTGCTCTGCGAAATATAGAGATCACTCTCCTCTGTAGCAAAATTTCTGCTTTCCTGCTTTTTACTGCCATCCTGAAATACCTCCACTGCCTCATACAGGAGTTTAGTTTATTTCTGGTTTGGGTTGGAGTTAGAATATTGTGTAGCCTGCAGACACTTCATGCTTTGTCAGTGCTGCCAAATGTCTCCAAGCCATTTTCCATGGGGTGCAGCATGACCCTATCACCACATGGCTGAGAGGAGTAGTGTGTATCACAGAATCACAGAATCACAGAATTGTAGGGGTTGGAAGGGACCTCGAGAGATCATCGGGTCCAACCCCCCCGCCAAAGCAGCTCCCTAGCTCATATTGCTCAGATAGGCGTCCAGGCGGGTCTTGAATATCTCCAGTGAAGGAGACTCCACCACCTCCCTGGGCAGCCTATTCCAGTGCTCAGTCACCCTCACTGTGAAAAAGTTCTTCCGCATGTTGGTGCGGAACTTCCTATGCTCCAACTTGCAGCCATTGCCCCTTGTCCTATCCCCACAGACCACTGAAAAGGGGCTGGCTGATTCCCCCTGCATCCCCTGCTTCAGATAATTATAAACTTTGATTAGGTCCCCCCTTAGTCTTCTCTTCTCAAGGCTGAACAGTCCCAGCTTACTCAGCCTTTCCTCATAGGGGAGATGCTCTAGGCCCTTAATCATCCTCGTAGCCCTTCTTTGGACTCTTTCCAGGAGATCCCTGTCCTTTTTATACCAAGGAGCCCAGAACTGGACACAATACTCCAGGTGGGGCCTGACCAGGGCAGAGTAGAGAGGGAGGATCACCTCCTTTGACCTGCTGGCTACACTCCTCCTGATGCATCCCAGGATCCCATTGGCTCTCTTGGCCACCGAGGCACACTGCTGGCTCATGGCCAACCTGTCATCTACCAGGACCCCCAGGTCCTTCTCCACTGAGCTCTTCTCCAGCAGGTCATCCCCCAGCCTGTACTGATACAAACAGTTGTTCCTTCCCAGGTGCAAGACTTTACACTTGCTTTTGTTGAACTTCATCTGGTTTCTCACTGCCCAGCTCTCCAGCCTGTCCAGGTCTCTCTGGATGGCAGCGCAGTGCTCCTGCGTGTCAGCCACCCCTCCCAGCTTTGTATCATCGGCGTACTTGCTGAGGGTGGATGTTATTCCCTCATCAAGATCGTCAATGAAGATATTAAACAGGACTGGACCCAACACTGAACCCTGGGGAACACCGCTGGTAACAGGCCTCCAGTCAGATTCTACTCCACGAATCACAACCCTCTGGGTTCGGTCCGACAGCCAATTCTCAACCCACCTCACTGTCCACTCATCTATCCCATGCTTTCTCAGCTTTGCTATCAGGATGTCATGGGAGACAGTATCAAAGGCCTTGCTGAAGTCAAGGTAGATGACATCCACTGCTCTCCCTCCATCTACCCAGCCTGTCATGAGATCGTAGAAGGCTATGAGGTTGGTCGAGCACGATTTCCCCTTAGTGAATCCATGCTGACTACTCCTCATGACCTTCTTCTCTTCCAATTGCTTGGAGATGGCATCCAGAACAAGCTGTTCCATTACCTTTCCAGGGGCAGAGGTGAGGTTGACTGGCCTATAGTTACTAGGTTCCTCCTTCTTGCCCTTTTTAAAGACTGGAGTGACATTGGCTATCCTCCAGTCTTCAGGCACCTCTCCTGTCCTCCAAGACCTGTCGAAGATGATAGAGAGCGGCTCAGCAATCACCTCCGCCAGCTCCCTCAGCACACGTGGATGTAACCCATCTGGGCCCATGGATTTGTGTGCATTAATCCCTTTGAGCCGCTCCTGGACCTCCCCTACTTGAACCAGAGGGAAATTCTTCATTTCCCAATCAGTCCTACTCTCATCCAGTGTCTGTGGGTCCCGGGGGGCCTTTGAAGTGAAGACCGAAGCAAAGGCGGCATTCAATATCTCCACTTTCTCAGCATCCCCCGTAACCAGGACACCCTCCTTATTCAGCAAGGGACCTACATTATCCCTGGACATCCTCTTACTGTTCACGTGTCTAAAAAACCCCTTTTTATTATCCTTTATGTCCCTTGCCAGCTTAATTTCCATGAGGGCTTTAGCCTTCCTAGTTGCATCCCTACAGGCCCTGACCACATTCCTGTATTCTTCCCAGGTTCTCAGACCCTTTTTCCACGATTCATAGATCTTCTGCTTCTCTTTGAGTTTGCTCAATAGCTCCCTGTTCATCCATGCAGGTCTTCTGCCTCTCTTTCCCCATTTCCTCCTCAAAGGGATGCATCGTTCCTGTGCTTGGAAGAAGTGCTGTTTGAATGCTAGCCAGCTCTCGCAGGCTCCCATTCCTTCAAACAGCGTAGCCCACGGGATAGCCCCCATTAAGTGGTGGAGGAGATCAAAGTTAGCTCTACCAAAACTTGTCATTTTAAGTTATTTTCTCGCTACTACCACCCAGGGAAATCAGCAGTTCTACAGTAACAGTCTTTAAAAGTCTTGAGGTTTCCTCAAATTCACCTTTTTAAGTAGTCTGTGATAATCCTGTTGCAAAATGACTCTGTAACTCGATTTGTCAGTGCTATTCCTTCCACTTGCAAAGAAAGAGAGTAAAATAATCCCTCATTTATTTCCTCCAAATTGAACAGTTTAGAGATTCTGTAGTATTAACCTGGTATTACACACTTGGAGAGACAGAAAGTCCCCTTTGTTGCCACCATAAAACAGTGTTGGAACTTTCTGCAGTTGCCTGCAGGTTGCTCTAACTTCAGTCTCCTGCCATTTCTACAGACTTTGCCATAGGACTAAGAACTCTTAGCAGTTTGATGCTGTTTCCCACACTAAACCCACCCCAGCAGTGGGAGCTGTGCTTTCTGTTTGGACCCCCGTCCCTCCCTTGCAGGTATCACACTGCATTTGGAACTCTCGGGCTGCTTTAGTTGGGGTCTGCAATGAAGCTGCTGTTTGCCACGTACAGTTTAAAGATCGATTCAGCCTCAGTCTGTACCTGTTCTGATTCCCTCCTTTTGCCTACAAATTATGTGTCCTTTATGCATTATTTGAATTCTCTCCAGATTGGACGTGTTCTGCAAATTTTTCTTATTCCAGCCAAATAGGAAGGAATCGTTTCATTTTCTGTTTTTCACCTGTCTGCAAGAGGTTTCTGCTGTCCTTGGTGGTTTTGAAGGCAGAGGCTTTCTGCCTAACCTCAGCAGATGGGTTGTCTGCTGCTTGGGCAATGCAACCGGTCAGCTCCTGTCCAGAGTCAGATTCATCTGCCAGTAAGTAAGGGTACTGTGATTGAAAGCCTCCTGGGCTAGGAAGAGTGCCATCACAACTACATGCAGAGTCTCTACCATGTTGGCTTTTGATGACAGGGGTACCTGCTCTAGAATGCATTAAATTTGGTGCCAACCTGGCAGCACCTTTCTTTCTGTGCACATGTGCACCAGTGAGGAGGAGCAGTGATGGCTGGTGGGGCAGCAGCCCCAGCAGAGCCTGGGAGGAGTCCCACCACATTTCATTTGCTGGGTGATGCCTGCGTGGTGAGGTGTCACAGGAGAAGGTCTGCCTACCAAGGGGAAATACATCCCAGGTCTTTCCCTTCCACTCAACCCCCCCTCTTGTTAAATAAAATGCATTATTAGGACTGCATTTCTGAAGTCCAGCTCAAAGTGAGTCATCAAAGCTGTAGGGAGTGATTTCTGAAGTTTGTAACCTTTTGGAAATCTCCCAACAGTGTGATTTCCCCAAAGCAGCTTTAGAAAAGGTGGTTCAAAAAGTCTGAAGATACTTGCCATTCATATAGTTGCATACTTAGCTCAGATAAATTAGTAAAGCTAAGAGTAAAGCTCTCTTAACATTGAGGCTACTTAACTGATACTGTAGCAAATTATTGCCTGAGCAACTTCAGGGATGGGGGGTTTATACCTGCAGTTAAAAACATCTGCCACTGATCGAGTTCTCAAGCTGTACTTTTTTTCCTCCATTCTCATACTGTGACAGTAGTGGAAGCCACTTTAGAGGATGAGCCATGTAATGATAATGGAGAAAATATGGAGAATATCACCTAGAAAGTTTTGGGGCTCTGTCACAGGTATATTTGAGGCACACATGAACCTGTGATGCAGCTGGGACCCTGTCAGTCATCACATATGTGGGGGCATTGAGCAATGAGAAGGAGTAGATGTGATGCTTGGTAAGACAGTTAGCCAGAGTGTCCAGTGCTTATGCTTTCCTGGCATTGCCCCTGATTTGTTCCAGTGAGAAACCCAAAAGCGATAGTTGGTTGTGAAATTTTGTTTGGTTTCTCAGATACAGTGGAAGGATCTGTGTCAAAGCCAGGTAATGCTGAATGCTCTGGTCTTAGGAGGTGGATTGGTAACCTCAGATTTTTTGGTCATTATTACAGGCCTCTGTGTATTCCAGGGACATTAAAATTATACCAATAAATTTGAGTTAAAAAAAATCTACCTCCAGAGCTTTTATGCCTCATGCTGACTCTGTTGACTGTGACTAGATCTCAAGGCAGAAGTAAAGATGTTTAAAAGCAACCTGCTACTGTTAGGGCCATATGCTGTGTCTTCACTGTAGCAGATGGCATGCTAGGAGGCCATTGGCTCCGTCAGGAACCTGCTTGCATGAAAACTGCTTCTACTCTTCACTGTAAGTCTCCCTCTTCTGAGAAGAGCAACCATTTGAACATCACAGCCACTGCTTCTCCAGTGCAGCAGGTGGGAGGTCAGAAAGCTGAAGCGGTGGAATGGACAAGGCTTTGGCTTCACTGATCTTCCTCTTTTCACCTAGGATGGTGTCATTCCAAGGGACTTTCCCAGTATTTAGCATGTGTCCTCATGCAGAGTTTGTACCTCATGAGCAATGTATTTTCAAGGCAGCAGGTCACATACATAGAAAAGCTATTGTATTTCCTAGCAGGGGAATCACGATTCTCATGGCTCAGAGCTTATTCTTTGTGTATGATTAAAAAGCATTTGTGGCTTGAATTTGGTTTATACAGAAGAATCATTTCTTCATCTAGTACAAGGAGCTCTATAAAGATCATGGAGAAGTCAAAATCTTTGCCTGAAGTTGTTGGCAGTTTGTGTAGTGTAGCAAACACTAACAGCGTGGGAGAAGATCTACTGCCTGCCAGTAAAAGCAGAATTCCCATGTGTAAGTTTTGTCCTTTAGAAGTTTGTATCAGAAATATGTTCACTGAATATTTTACATTGCTGAGGGGGTGGGGGGGTGGGGAAAGGTGTATATTGAAGAGGAAGACAAAAGCGAAGGAGGGATGGATTCCAGCTTTGGGGGATAGCACAGGAGGCATCACCATGCGTGCTGTTACCCCAGGGTCTCTACTGTATGCAATGAGTTCTCCTGCACACCCCATTGCAGTCTTCCAGTACCTAAAGGGAGCATATAAACAGGAGGGGATTCAGCTTTTTAAAAGGGTAGACAATGGCCCAGGACAAGGGGAATGGATTAAAACTAAAGGAAGGAAGGTTTAGATTAGATATTAGGGGGAGGTTTTTTACAGAGAGAGTGGTGAGGTGCTGGAACAGGCTGCCCAGAGAGGTGGTGGATGCCCCGTCCCTGGAAGTGTTCAAGGCCAGGTTGGATGGGGCCCTGGGCAACCTTATGTAGATCCAGGCCTGAGGTTGGTGGCCCTGCCTGTGGCAGGGGGGTTGGAGCTCTATGATCCTTGGGGTCCCTTCCAACCCATGCCATTCTATGATTCTATGATTCTGTGTGTAGATACTGGGAGCATCCCCTCTATGGTGCTCAGGTGACAAAGCCCGTGGCTGATGTCTCTCTGGTAGTGCAATGAATTCATCAAGGACCTCAACTAACTTAATGATACTGATAACTGGATGGTGATCAAGTCTTACACAAACCCAGGATATCTTGCTGTAATAAAGCTATGCAAAGTATCTAAAGAACATGAGACACATACACCAAGAAAGAAATGAGGTTTTGGCATATACAAAGTTTTGTGTCTCAATGTTGGCCAATTGAGAATAATGTCTTGACATCAAATGAAAAGTGATGGGGTGATAAGGGACTTCTAATGAAAAGGTTGGGGCTGCTTCATGAGGCCATTCATTACAAAAATTTTTGCAGTAGGAAAATCAAAGAGTTTTATTAGGTGAATAAAATAAAAAAAAAGTAAGTTAGCTAGGAAAACATTCCAAGGGGAGGACTGCTACAGTATAAAGAAGGGATTTAACTAAGTACAGCTCATTAAAAAGGAGTCAGATGTCTATAAAAACATTAATTTCTCTCTACATTTGAAATTTCTGTTAAAATATATTATATTTATATGTATAACTGTTTGTTGCTTGGTTTCTACAGGTTTCTAAAGTCAAGTTAAATAATTTCTGAAAGTGGTGGTTTCTTACCCATTGGCCCATACTGAAGTTTTAGCCTCTGAAGTATCTCATGTTATTCTGTTATCATCATGTGGGCTTTTATTCTGACTCTGTGGCTTAGGGTCTAGCAATACTCTGTATGAAAGAATAAGCTTAAATCTGGAAAATGTGTTGTTGAAGACACAGTAGGAACTTGTATAGGCACAGATACCTTTTTTCCTTTGGTATATTTTTCAGGGTGACAATACAGCCTTTCATAGATAACCTTTTGAGGAATTAAAATGAAAACTTTATTGGAGCAGGTTGGAACAGGCTGCCCAGAGAGGTTGTGGAGTCTCCTTCTCTGGAGACATTCAAGACATGCCTGGATCCTGTCCTGTGCAACTGCTGTAGGTGATCCTGCTTTAGCAGGGGTGGGGTTGGACTAGATGATCTCCAGAGGTCCCTTCCAACCCCCACCCTTCTGTGATGCTGTGATTCTGTGAAAGCCTTTGGCTTGTATGACTAGGCAAAACGTCTGTAGTGCCATTAACCTCATTGTGCATATTCAAGGCATTAAAGAAAGTGGAAAAAATAAGGTGGATGCGTAATTTCCACTAAGAAATATTGATACTTACAATTTTAGAAAATACGGACTGGAAAAAGTCACATGTCATCAAAGTAGGAAAGGAAAAATAAGTCACATGTCATCAAAGGAAAAATAACACATAAATAAATAAAATCATATTAGGTATTAAGTGGGATGGATATCACTGACAAACCACCACACCTTTTGGATGGGATTTTTGGAAGAGCAGTGTGGCCCAGCATGCTGATGGCCTGTGGGCTCTCTGAACAGCTGTCTCAACTGCCTGGGCTCGGGCGTCACAGGGGCATGTGCCTCTGCCAGACCACAGGGAGGTCTTTGTGCCTCCCGTGGGGCGCAGCTACCCGAGAGGGACCCTTCTTCTGTCAGCTTCAGAGAGCCTGGCACAATCCCTCCCTTTGCAGGGAAGAAATGCTGAGCAGAAGTTTGTGTTTTTATTGCTGGGTCACGATTCAGCATGTTGAAGTTGCACATTGCTACAGACTGCAGGACACGCAGAAAATATAGAACGCATGTAAAGACTACTCGTGTCTACAAATTGTCAAGTATCTAGTCCTTGTATTTGTATTTCTTATTCTAGTGCACTACTGACCCTATATTTATTGCAAATGGCTGCATTTATTGATTCTGAAGGTTATCAGTAAATGTTTCATTTATGTTCTTTTTTCCCCCCCTCTTTTAAATTGGTATGGGCTACTCATCTGCTGTTAAAATGTAAGGGTTCAGAAGTGATGCTTGAATAAACACTGTAGTAATTTATGTAACATCCTGACAGCTTCAGGTATTCAGCGTCGTCTAGTGTTCCACCAGACAGATTTTCAAAAGCTGGCTTCTGTATTTCACACCTGCAAGCTGCAGCAATATTTAGTAGGAAGCGTTGTGTGCCTGCAATTAATTCTGAATGCAGAAGTGAAATCTGGCCCCGTGCATCAAAGAGCTTGGAGGCCATTTCTCTGGCTATTTGTTCAGCTGACTGTATTTGATCAAAGCAGATGTCTTCAGTGGTATGGTGAGGTTGACATACAGAAATCTGATTGCATTACTAATTGCGGTCATGCTGCAGAATGAATAAGTCTGAGGCTGTTCCCTACTGCTTTTAGTGCTTTTCGCTATTAAAAATACCCCAAACAACAGAGCATCAGTTGATTCTTTGCAATCCATATGGAATCATGACATTTATCTTTAAGTTCTGTGTGAACAAGGCTCCAAATTATATTTCGAGGGTACTTACCTCGTAGTGCTTAGGCGTTTTTCACTTCGTAGCTTGCAACTTCTTGGGACCAACTGCATCCCACATAGTTGTTAGTCTGAGTTCTTAAGCTGATCTTACAATTTCTTTGCCCCTTGCAGATCAAGATTTTCTAGACAAGTCCTCTGAAATCCTTTCCTGCAGTATCATCCAGTTTTTCTCAACTCTTTTTGCTTCTCGTGGAGTTTCCTTTCCCTTGAACTCAGAGCCTATGGAGGCTACACATTGTTTCAATTTCATGCCTATTTTCTGTATAGCCTGGTGAAATTAAAACCACAAAAAATAAAGCATAAAAAACGCAGAGGTCTTACCAGAACAAATGTTTAGTAATGAGACTGATTCATGCCTGGAGTACAATGAGAGTAAGCAGCGGGACCACTTGCATGATTAAGACACACAAAATTATGTGCCTGGCCCTGTGTATTTTGTTGAAATATGTATTACTCTGCTTCATCTGGTAGCTTGAAGGTTGAAATTAGGCCTTCTGGAATATATGTGGAGGTGTCTGCATTTTTCATACTGTGTGGATGTATTATTACTAATGACAGTGCCAGTTTTGTAGTACTGTCAGGAGAAGGCAGCAGGCAGAGAAGGAGCACTGAGCAACAACAGACACACTGTGGTTTGGTCACTGTCCTACTACAAGCCTAGGAGTGGCCGATGAAAAAACACACAGCAAGTGGCACAGGAATATGAGTAAATACCTGTAAAGGTAACAGGAATAGCAGTTTTTATGAGGCCCTGGCCCGGTATAAAGCACCTCTAGATGTCACTGTAGCATTATAAAATGTAGATAAGAGAACACTATGGAGCTGACATTACACTTTATATATTCCAATTCCTGGTAACTGTTTTGGTCAGCCTGTAATAAATTATTGGATCATTAAAAATGCTGTTACCAGATGTTGGTTAACAGCAAAAAAACCTTTTTGAAATCTGTCAGTAAGACTATTATTGAACATTTTACTAGAATATTACTAGCTTTAACTAACCTAGTTTTTAACAGCAAAAGCTAGTGCACAGCAACAGCTAGTTTCTGGATGGTTTTTTTCTCTCAGTCCCCGAGGCTCCATCCTGAGCTTTTCTGGGGTGTATTCATGCCAACACTGATATTGATTACAACTGAGATAATTTCTTTTGCTTTATACTGGTACCAGTCTGATCACCTTGGTAATAATTAAAAAAAGGACCAACATTTATGGCAGAAACGTGAATTAGAACATAGAGTATTTTGATTTGACCAAAAGAATCAGGCTACGATTTCATGAGGAACAATACAGCATGACCACTGTAGACATGGACTGATGCATCAATTGCCTTCTCCACAGGTCGTCAAAGAGAAGTCACATTTGAATGAGATGGGGACAAAAGAGAAGAAGCCACCAGATTCAACAGGTTAGAGTATATATTTTTTTCTAATCAGTTTCTAGTTCCCAAGGATACAACTGCACAGATACTCTCCTGGGCAGCTCCAGTGAAATTGGTTGGGTTGTGCTCACCAGCACGAATGAGAATGGTCAGGTGACATCAACCTACTTTTCACATGCCTGTGTACCTGGTGGCAAACTGCTCAAAAAAGGGCTTTGCATGAAGAGTTTATTAGCTTTGTCTTGGCTGACAATAAATTTGAATGAGAAAAGGGTTTTCCAGTGCTGTGTCTGAAAGAAGAGTTTGTGGCACATGATATCCCCTTTTTAAAAGAAGTAGTCTGCTCTTGCCTAAGAGACATTTACACTGACCTTCCAGGCAGGAGAGGAAAGCCAGTGCCTAGATCAAAATACAAGAGAAGTTATGCTAAGTGTGCAACCCTACTTTAATATTGTTGCCATCAGAGAATTACTGACAGATTCCTTGGTAATCTACTTACAGAGAGGGCCATCCAGAAGAGCCAGTCCTGTTCTCAGGAAGAAGAAGTTGATAAGCTCAACAAGGAAAATGCCGAGAGGGAGAGTTCTGTTCTGCTTCAAATGGATCCTCCCAAATTTCATACTGAAGTGCCAGAACAAAAAGGGGAAAATTTGGCTTTTGAAAGCTATTACAAATACAGGAGAAGCTCTGTTCAGAAATCCTATGCTACAGAAAGGCAGCAGGAAGAAGATGCTGTTGATGATGCGTGTCAAAAGATAATTGGGCAGGAGGTAAAGAGTGAGTCCCCAGCAGATGGGGAGAAGAAGGAGGAACATGAAGTGTCCAGAGATGAAAGGCAAGAGGAGAGGGAGAGTGAAGGCGAGGGAAATGCTGATAAGAGTGCAAAAGAAGTTGAGGAACCAACTTCTCAAAAGAAGGCTCCTTCTCAAAAGGAAGATGAGGCAGGACAAAGCCATGATCAAGAGGTACCGGAGGCAAGGTAAGGTCTGAAGCTCAAGCTGCACATCTTAGAAGACCTGTGCTCTAGAAAAATGTGTAGTTCAAGTTTCTAGACAAAGTGGCTGATTTATACAAATATTGGTAAAAATCCAGCCCAATACAAAAGTGTAATATCTCTGATCCGAGCTCTACAGTGAAATTACACCCTTAAAGACAGGCAGACAATACCATCCATGGTACTAGCAATGTGCTTTTGTTGTTTGCTTAGGACATAGGTTAGGAACATGGGAGTTGTGTTAGCCTATTCTTTGTCTCTGAGAATTCTCCCACTGTTACATTTATATACTGCAGCATCTTAACCTATGAGCAAGGTAAGGTTAGATTTGGCCATGCATTGGGTATTAAGTTGCTGCAAAATGTAGTAACTTAAGTGATAATGTAAAACTGTGAAACTTTGCCTGGGCAATTAAACCGATACATTTGTTTACTGTAATTCTTTTTTTGCTACATTGATATGTAGCCCCTCAGGTATAAACTAGGTTAAACTCTCAGGAATTTACATGAACAGAGTGAAATCCCAGTGCTCTCCCATTTCTTTAGAGGTGAGATTGATAGACCAATGTTAAATTTAGAAGAACTCAGTAACAGAGAAATATTTTGCGGTCATGATTAACTTAGGGGTCGTTTTTATTTCTGGAAGTGAATATTAAACCAGTTTCTTTTACACCATGAAGCAAAATGATGTGTTATACTGTGCAATATCTGTGTAGGCTCTTTTCACCTGTGTTTTTAAATTTGCTCTGCTTTAAGTGTACCCTGCTCTAATGCCATTTTTTGTCCTTGCAGGTGTAAAGGCTGCGAAAAAGGTACAGGAAATTATAGTTCAGTCACTGAGCAGACCTGCCAATCCGGGCATAGTGGTAGCAGTAAGCATCAAGTGAATGATGGAAGGTCTAATCAAACATGACAACAAAAAGAGCAGGCTAGATGCAGAAAGTGCTGATGGCATATGTAAGAAACTCTTACAGGAGGTATTCCTAAAGGCAAAGCACTGGATTCCGCTGGTATTATGGTGACGATCAGAGGGAGGCATCTGTAGGACAGGATGATTTCATGATTGCAGTTAGTACAGGTGTGCAGGGTAGCTCTGATGGGGAGCAGCTGTTCATGGGCCGCATGGGGAAATGACAGAGTTCTGTTTGCTCCCTCTTAGAGGCTTCCTTTCTGGCAAAAATTAGTTGCTACTAATGTGCTTCTGCCACAACAACATCACTGATGGTATCTTCTTTCCCTCTTGTTTCAACAACAGAGCTAAAACTCCCAAGTATAAGATTGGTGGGAGAAATTACATCATGGGTAGCAAAACTGATTGATCTGTAGAAGTGCTGAGAACATGTGCTAACGCAGAATGTGCAGTGCTCTGGGTGTATACTGCAGCACCAGCTTGCTCATAGTCATACCATCGCAACCTGAAGCAAGAACAACTGCAGCCTATAAAATAAAGACAGATGTATGTGTGGAAGCCTGACTGATGCAGTTGAACAGTCAGATGAACAGGTGCTCAGTTGAACAGTCAGATGAACAGTCAGATGAACAGGTGCTCAAGTGACTCTTACTGGGGTGAAGCAGAGATTTCTAATATTACAATTCCAGCTTGAGAGTTTCAATACCTATCCCAGTATGTGAAATGATGGCACATGAGAGGATGGCCTGAAGGATTTGAAGATACATGTGTGTGCATGTGCATGCATAGGACTCAGAATGAATTTATTTGCTTTGGGAATGGGGGGCGAGTGGGAAAGGGAAACATTTATTTAACGTGCTAGGCTCTTGTAGCAGAAAACAGGAGATAGTGTACTAAAACTTCAAACTCCATAGCCTGTCCTAAACTCTGGCATATTGTTAGGGATGACATTAAGGTTAGAGTGTCTCTCTTGGAGCATCTTTGATGTGTAATGGGAGGTCATTCTTGAACAAGGAGATATCCCCTCTGGTGTGCAGGAAACGAAAAATAGAAGGTCTATCACTGGGAAAATTTCAAAGACTAAAACTTGGGCATAGTTTTAAACAGGTAATCTGACATCCTTAAAAGAACACTTCCTTGCCCAAAGTTTTGTAAGGTTTGGGAGCTGAGCTTTCAGAAAGACATTTTCTTCTTTCGCTTACATGCTGGAACCCTTGGAGTTCGTGTTGTTAGAGTCAAATCCTGCCTTTAGGGTAGAGGTTTTCGTGGCATTTTGTGTGTCATGATAACATGCAAAGGCCCACAGTTAAAGACATGCAATTCAAACTTAGCAGAATCCCAAGTAGGTGGCAAACTTCCAGAAGCCCCAGCTTTTCACAATTCCTTGACCATGAACTAACTTCCTGCTCATGTAAGTTATTAACACTGTCAAAAAAGTACACAGCTGGTGTCCTGGAAAAATGGACATTCACCATGAATAAGGACAATCTACTGCTACATTAATGACTAAAGTGTTCCTGCCAGCTACATGCTGTCATGGGGCTTTTTGTTTGTGTTTTTAATCATTTTCACTGAAGTAATGAACGGTTTTAAAATTGCTCAACAAGCCTCACACAAAAGGGAGCCGGCATTCCAAACCAGAGAGCTCATGTTGAAATGCTGGGGCTCTAGCCCTCCCAACCAGTTGAAGAAGTATTTGTCACCTTGGTCAGCCAAAGGTCACTCTTGGGAATATCAGTCAAGTGAAAAACAACATAGGTATGAAACTGAAGTCACAAAATACAAAAAATCCAAACAAATTAGGCATGCAGGGCTGGTCTCCAGCAGTGATTTTGACATCAGGATGGCAGAATTGTCTAGTGTGTGGAGGTCCAGCCCATAATACCAGAGACCTGCATGGCTGCTGCAGTGTGATACTGGGAGCCCGTGCCTTCTCTGTGCCCCTCTTTACCTTTTATCTGCCCTCTTCTTTTAAGGACAGAAATTCTTCAGAGCAGCACGTGAGAGTTCCCATGTCTCCTACCTGACTGGGTCCTGAGCCATACTGGAAATCCCAGGTGCTGCCTGCCAGGGTGAAACTCCCTCATGTACACAAGCTCTATATGTGATCTTTAAAGGTGATGACCACATTGTGGAGAATGACCACATTGTAGAGAATGACAAGTTGTGTCAATCAGTAGAGAAGAGGGTTCTTCACTATGAACAGCAAAAGCTGTGAAATAGCCTCTTTTAGTTGGGCCTAAAGGAGAGCTCAGTCTCTCTTCCTACCCCACTGGAGAGTTGCAGTAGATAGTCACCAATGCCCCTGGGCTGTGAGGGGAAAATGTGTGGAAATCAGAGAAAAAGTTGAATTCCTTCCAAACAAATTTCTGAGGCCCTTTGTGGACATGAAACAACATTGGTTTAATCTAGCAATCTTCACTTTGCCTCTTGCTACTGTTGTGTATAAGATGCTAACGTACTAAAGGAGCCCTTGTCTTTGTAGTGTAGCTCCCCAACAAAACCCTCTTTTCTGAGCCAGAGCTCCTGGAATAAAACCCTTCTTAAGGAACAGAGAAAGGCCTGTCTATAAAGCTGAGTAGGTGTATTCTGTTCTTAAATGAGTTTATCTGGGGAAAAGAGGGACTAATATATGAGATAGGCAAGCACTGCATGGGACCACTCATATGTCATCTGTTTTGTCTTTTGTAGATGATAGCCCTACTCCACCAGCACCATTTGATCACCGGATTGTCTCAGCCAAAAGAGTGGGGATCAGCAGTTATTATAACGTCAGCAAGAATGAAATCCTGGGAGGGTAAGTCAGGTCAACATGGAAAGCAAGGCACACATTTACAGCCAAGCATCCCATGAGGTGAATGGAGGCAACATGCCTCACTAGACCTGAACTCAGTAAGATCTAATAGTGCTTTAGAGAGAGATAAAAAGAGGAGGCTGATTTTACTGTGTGAGTGAATTTTGGTTAAAGGTTTGGCACCAGCAGACTTGGCTTGTATTGCTCTATATCAGCCAGCTGCCCTCAGTCTTTATGACAGGGCTTCTAGGATGCTGTAATATTGTACCTCACATTGCAGCCCGCAGGACATACAGACATGCTGTAGCTGCCTTTCTCTCAGTGGGTCCCATCCCTGAACACACACTCACACTTTCAGGTAGATCAGCAAGCTAATCTGAGAGGCTATGTGGGTACTTGAGCTCTCATGGTGACATTAGGAGAGAGCGATGCTGTCGTTTTTCATGGCAGCATGCTCTTGAGTAAGGCTTTGTTTCATCGTGAAATTACAACCTTCCCTTGGAGGAGAATGATGAGATGGAGAGAGGATGATTGTGCATACAAGTAAGTTGTTATCGTTACAGAATGTTGACTTCCCTGGGATTAGTCATTGCATGTTACAAAGTGATTATAGTGAATCATACAAGTGGGATATTATCAGCAGGAACAGCGTGTGATTTTGGTGTGCCTAAATGAGTAGTAGCAAGTCTAATCTACATAACAAAACAGCAGCAATAGAGTCATTTAAATGGAACCCAGTAGCAGGAGGAGAGGATAATTTCTGTTGTTTCTAACCTAGTTTACATTCAGGGCCAAAACCTGTACCACTGCATGAGGTTTTTTTCTCCCTTTCTTTTCCTAGAGGGCGTTTTGGTCAAGTGCACAAATGTGAAGAGAAAGCAACAGGTCTCAAGCTAGCAGCCAAAATTATAAAAGCGAGAGGACCTAAAGAGAAGGTTGGTAGAGTGTGGTATCAGTCTCCTGTTCCCCAGTGGATCCCACATTATTCTTTGGCAGACCACACCAAGTGGCTCACAAGCCTTCTTACTCATAGGAACTGCTGGATTACCACTGGCTCTAGTTCTATTTCCCTTCTCCAGAACTTCTAATAACTCATCAAAGTCCTCTTTTTGTGTTTTCTTTGTTTTATATCTTAATTTTTCCAACTTTCTTTCCACCAATTTGTGTTTCTTTGGCTTTCCTTTTTTTTTTTTTTGCTTCCTGCTGTTAATTCTATTAGTATTTTCTTTAATAAAAACATTTTTCAGGCCTGTGATATGGTGTATTCCCTCCCAAACACACTGAGGGCTTTGCTGCAATGACTTGATGTCACTGTGATGTCTGTTGCTAACAGGCGTGATCTGGGCTCCTGACATCAACACAAATACAGAGAAAAATTAGTCTGACACTTTTCACAAACCTCATGGCTGCCAGGGGCTTGCTTTCACAGTAAAGGGATGCATAGCATCCTTCATGTCACAGTGGTGTCATTAAGGGCATTCAAGGGTGGGATTTGTCTCAGCTAACTGGGGTTACTAAGGTGTAGCTCTGTCCAAGCTGATCACCAAGAGTCCCCTTACAGTCAATGGGAAAAGACTGGCACCACCAGAGAATGCCTCGGCCTGTCTTAAACTAAGCACATCTTCAATAGGTGGGCTGCATGGAGGTACCAGTCTTTCTCCACTGGCTGCACAGGGAGGTTTTGATGACTTTCCTGGACTTACACAACTTGATGTTGTTGAACCAAATTCTGCTTCTCTCTTTTCTTTACATCCCCCTGAACCCATCTTTTGGCTATGTGGTCTCACCCCCCATCCCTTTCCCCAAATAGCTTATTATTGAGGGAGCCCCCAACTTGGACTCTGAGTTCAGTCTAGTACCTCCTATAGCCTAGACGGCTACTACTTCAGGAGTGGGAAGAAAACTCTGTCTTTGGTTGCCATGAGTGACACCATGAAGATAATGTAGATACCTGGTTCACACTGTCCTGTTTCGTGTAGCTTTCTTAGAGGAAAGGCTTCTGTAACAATACTCATGACTCTTTACAGGATGAAGTAAAGAATGAAATCAATGTCATGAACCAGCTGAATCATGTGAACCTCATCCAGCTGTATGATGCCTTTGAATCAAAAAATGACATTGTACTAGTCATGGAATAGTAAGTATGTTCTTTTCTTTCCCTTTTTGTCTTTACCACTTCTTGCTAGAATTGTCCCTTTCCCTCTTACTTTCTCCTGAAATTAGAAATAGAGCTTCTTATAGGTGGAAAGAACATACAAAAAATGTTCTCAGGATCAAAAAAAATGATTGAATTTAAGAGAAAAAATTTCCCATGCATCCATTTGTGCACTTTTATCCATGATGTGGATGTGCCACGTTCCTGGTGCTGTAAGACCACTGATCCATTTGAAGATAGAGCTGTTTTATATATCTTCTTTTTAATTTCAAATTTTGATTTGTGTCAACTAAGAGACAGACCTCTCAGAATATCTCCAGTTCTGTGGGGCAAACGAGACGTTGTTTTACACAGAGGAGCCAGCTCTAAGTGTTGTGCCTCGTGATTATCCTGGGTGCCTGAATGGATAAATCATTTTTATCCTGGGTTTTCAGGTTAGTTGGGCACAAATAGCTACCTCAAAGTCAAGTTAAGCAATTGTTGTCTTAAGGCAGACAGAAAACACTGAAATGCATGGAAAAATGTTCAAAATTACATAAGTTTGGCAATTTTGGACTTTCTCAGATAGACCTTTAAATTTGGTCTACATGATTAGTGTATCACAAAAGGTAAATGTTGGTGTAGCTATGCATGGGTAAGCTGGAGGTGTTCTGTAATTTCGTGAGAAATTAAGAAGTAATTTTTCAATTTAGATAGTTTCAAACTGAAAGTTTGGGTCATGTCCCTCTTAAACTCTGAGGGAGGAGACCGTGGATTTAAATGCAGATTCTCCAGCATGTTGTCTTGGTTTTCCATGTTGCTTCATTAATTTCACTGGTACAAAATGGTGACTTGAGACAGCCTAAGATTCAAGTTTCAAGACTTAACACTTTGCAATGTATGGGCGACTGGACTCAGAAGTTCAGGGCAGTATACATCAGAACCCCTTTCCTGGAAAGTTCAGATCAGAGCACAAGCTTGTATTGTAGATCCACCTTACTGAACCTGACTGTGACTATTAAAATAGTCAGCAGTATGAATTCTGTATTACTCTAACTGCATGGGGTTTGATTTGGACCTGGTAACCAATTTATTGTCTTTTTCTCCTCAGTGTGGAAGGAGGAGAGTTATTTGACCGCATTATTGATGAAAACTGCAACCTGACAGAGATGGATACCATCTTGTTCATAAAACACATCTGCGAGGGAATTCAGTACATGCACCAGATGTACATTCTTCATTTGGATCTCAAGGTAGAGGAGTGAGATGTGTGTTTTGTGCAATGTCAGCTGTGGGAATTCTTATTCTTCACGGTAGGCCATATAGCTTAGCAGATTCCCATGGCAGAAACAACAAAGGGCCTTGTGCTACTTTCCTACACCGACATGTATTTACTGTGACCACATTGAGATCAGTTAAAGTGCTACAGGAATAAGTAAATTAAATGAGAATTGTGGTCATATGTCATCAAACCTCATCGTGCTTGAATTTTCCACAGACTGATTTTACAGAAAGCCAGCAGCTGACTACAAATATCTTGATATTTTCAATTTTGATATTTGGATCTTGAGATACTGTGTAAATATTTTTTTAATTCAAATGGACATGGCTTATGTTTTATACATAAGCCATGGGGTAGCAATTATCCCCATTTTTTGCCAGGCAGAAACCAAGTCATGAGTGACTAGAACTAAATTCCAGGGTCATTCAGGATCAGTGGAAACCGTGTACATCTTTCTGAGGACCACACAGCACTGTCATGATCATGTAAAAGCATCAGTAGCCAGCTTCAGAGACAGTACATTAAAATGTACTTGCTAAAATGAAAGAAATTAAAATAATGGCTGATGTAACAAATACAGTACCTCTACGTTGCATTAGGCAACAGCTGCTAGTGCAGCTTAAAGCCCAAAGAAGGGTGGCAGATTCTTTACCACGTGCTTGTTTAATTCTCTAAACTATTGAACTATATACACAAAAAGTCCCCTCACTTCTTTAAAAAAAAATAAAATCCACCAATTGCCCATTCTTAATCTGGTTTACTGTTAATGGTTAACTGTCACCCCTTAGAGAACATCTGCTGCAAAGATATTTTTCATTAGACTCTACATTTGAGCTGGCTTTTTTTCCCTTAACCCAAGTTTTTATCGAGTAATAGACTTGTTTCTTACTTCTGTTTAGTGCAGAAATAAATCAGGATGATGTTTTTAGTTTTATGACTGGCTATAAAGCTTTGTAGTGATCCCTGAGCTTTGTGGCAAAGCAAAAAGAAACAAAAAGTGCACGAGACGGTTTTCTCTTTGGTGAGATTTTTATTATGGCTCCTGGTTTTGGCCCATAATAACTGAGTTAATATAGCACATCTTTAATGTTGTTCACATATATATTATTGCAGCAGTTAAGCAAACGAGCAGATGCTTGTTGGGACCTGCTTCAGTTGCTAATCAGTGATTCAGTCTCACTTTTCTCTTATAAACATCCAGTTAAGCAGAAACTTGTCAAGCAGAATTTTGCACAGTTCTTTGGGATACATCAATTATGTTTTTGGAGATGGCACAATTTTAATATGAGGTCAAACTGCTGAGAAAAAGATACATATACAATCCAAGAAATTCTTCCCAGAGACCTCTTTTCATGTTCTTGCCAGCTATGGCTTCTCCCTTTTGTTTTGCTTGTTCATATATTGCTGTCAGTAACAAATGAGTTTGGGGAAGAAAGCTTGAAACTGAAAGAAAATCATCGTGACCCTAATCATCTAGGACCTCAGAAACTATGGACATACAGTGTTTAAAAGTCCTATGGTGTTTAAAAGTCCTACATGTAAAATGAATTAGTAATGGTGACAAAGGTTAACTAATGTTTTAAGTGTTGAGGTCTGCTTTGTTTCAAAGAGGACTCAGTGAGCTACTCAGTGATGGAGGAGCTATAAAACTGCTGGCAGCGAATACGAGACTGTATTTTAGGTATTTACATTTCAAAGACAATTGGCCAAATTCTGGTCTCGGTCCCTTCTGTATCAATTCTAGGAAGTTAATGGATTCCTGCCAGGGAAGTGAAGAACAGCATTTGGCCCTATGAAAATCCAGAGGGATTTAACCTGTGAATCCTACCTTTTGCTGAAATATCTGAGAAAAGCATAAAGTTGATGTGACTAGCTTAATATATCAGTGTTGAACCGGACAGTTACTGCCAGAACATTTGAACTCAGAAACTTAAAGCTGTAAGATAAACTTCAAAGCCCAAAAAATTCGGGATTTTTTCTTCCCCCCGCCCCCCTTGTTTTTGTTCCCCCAGTCAGTGTCAGTTTATAAAGGTCTGTAAAATCCCAGTGCCAACATCCTGAAACCCCTTTTTGGAAGTCTGCATACTCAGTCCCTCTCCCCCTAATGAGTTCTTTATCTCAACTGCTGCCTTATGTCAAACTGAAAAGCCAAGAAGAAAAAGCAGTTGCAAAGCACAAAACACATGACCCAAACTGCGGTCTGATAGCAGGGTGGGAGGTACCCAAGCAGAGAAATATGAATAAGGAGGAAAGCAAAAGGTGCTTATGATTTCTGTATATTTAGTGGTTTTCTCCCTAAAGTTTGTTAAAAGCTTATTTTTTAAAATTTGTTTCTCATTAAAGTGTTTTTGGGTTTCTCTTGGCAGCCTGAGAATATTCTGTGTGTGAACAGAGCAGCAAATCAAATCAAAATTATTGATTTTGGATTGGCAAGAAGGTACGTGCATGTGTTCTTGCTGATAATCATAAATGAATTAGGAAACAATGAAAAAAGTGTTACATCTATACAGTGACATATTAGCTACATAATGGTCTCCTACTGTTCTTGAGACAAATTTAATGTGGGTCTTTTAACCAGGGATATCTTTTCACATGGATTGTTCGAAGCTGAGTAAAAAAAGGTTTATTCTGAAGCCCTTTTTCAGGTAAAAACTTGAAAGAGGGCTGATTCTGACTGACCGTGCACGTACGTACATCAGAACAGCTAAACCAGACAAAACCAATGGTCCATCGTGTCTGGTCTCTTGTCTCTGGTGTTACGAGATTCTTCAGACAAGACTGTAAGAGACCATCAAGGACTGTTACACTATATCCCATGCTGTATCACTTTCTAGTTTAATTAGGTACCATAACCTCAGTGAAGGATTTACTGGTTAAAAATTCCATGCTTATGATACGGAGTAGTCCCAAAAAGATGATAACAGCTGCTCTGGGGAGTCCTTGAAATCTGACTGTACTCCTTTATACAGCAGTTGGGTTTTGCCCTGAAGTATGGTATAAAGCTTGCAAACTTTTTTTCATTCTATATATGGGTATATTTATTTTTACTTTGTACCTCTGCCTGTCCTTGTTTTCCTACTGAATTTCCTGTGTGCTTCTAAAATCCCTGTGTGTGCTAAACAACTTATGATGCAGCTTTAATTAGAGCTATAATTTATGTTCTCTCTTAATGTTTCCATTTCCTAGATATAAACCCAGGGAAAAACTTCGAGTTAACTTTGGGACTCCAGAATTTCTTGCTCCTGAAGTTGTGAATTACGAGTTTGTCTCCTTTCCTACAGACATGTGGAGTGTAGGAGTAATCGCTTATATGCTGTGAGTAGGATTCAGTCTCTGCTTTGTAAGCGGTTTCCAAGTTGAACTGCGTCAGTCATCCAAATTTGTTGTTATACTGGAAGGTTGAAAAAATCTGTACCCAAAATAGAAAACATAAACTTCTTTCCAAATTCCATATTCTGTATCACCTTTTCCAGTCACCATGAAATTTTCTTCTTTCTTTCATTGCACTTTTCTCATGAGGGTTTGGGTGTCACACTTCCAAAATAACGTAGACTGCTTAGTAGCTTCCCAGTAGGCATGTGCAAGAGTGGTCATAGGTCTAGAAAATGTGACCTACCATGAAAGACAGTCATGCTTGCTTTGTTAGGCTAGAAGGGTAGTTATTTAAACATGTAAATAGAAGAGAGAATGGGAATGGGCTGGAGAATTTCTTAGACAATAACACATTGCAAATTCAAGCAGGAGTAACAGGAGAGTTGTAGGTGGCACATTGGAGATCATGTACAGGAAAGGGAAAAGATAGGAGGATTGAATGTTTTGTTGTTGGTTTTTTTTTTTCACTTCAGCCTCAGTGGATTGTCTCCTTTTTTGGGTGATGATGACAATGAGACTCTCAACAATATCCTGTCCTGTAGCTGGGATTTTGAAGATAAGGAATTTCGAGGTGTTTCAGATCAGGCCAAAGATTTCATCTCAAAGCTTCTCATCAAGGAAAAATGGTATGTAATCCCTGTATCTTTGAAACGTTTGTGTCCAGTATCATTATGCCACTGTTGTATCACTTGTACTGCTCCACTGCAGAACTATAATGACATGTATCACAGAATATTACAATGCTACTTCATTGATATTGTTAATTATGTCCATAAAAGGATCTGAAGTTACCCAAATGGAATTCTGCTGTGAAACCAAACTTAACTTTATGGATTAGATGCCACCTGGGATACTGTCCTGAAATGTCAGCGTGGCATGATGGCAGATCACGTGAACTGTGGGAGATTAATTGTTGAATTTTAAGATTGTAGGAAAAAAGACTTAATAGCATTCTGGTTTTCCTTTAGCTGGAGAATAAGTGCAACTGCTGCCTTAAAACATCCATGGTTATCAGACCACAAGCTCCACTGCAGACTCCAGGTCCCTAAATTTAAATATCCTTGTGCATTGTAGATCTGCTGTTGCCTTCTTGTGTTGCCACATCGCTGTTTGCTTTGACATTGTTCTTAGCTGTTTTCGAGTACTTCTTGCTGCTGTATTTCTTGCTGCTGTGAGATACATGTGTCCCTTTGCTACTATTTAGTTTTTATAACTTGCATGCTCACACTTGCTCATCAGTTCTTGCATGTCTGGGAAGAAATTCATGGTCATGCGGTTGCTGTGTGTTGCAGAGTGGATCCGTCTCCTAGCAAAATGAGCATTGAATTACCGTATCAAAAGAGGTGGTTCTACTTCCTGCTTTGAAATCCCCTTCAGGTTCTCCAGAAGTCCACTATGAGTGCTGTTCTGTTTTATCCACCGTTTTGCAAGGGACACTTTTCCCAACAATCCTGGAACCTCAGCGAGTGCTCATTGTACACAAGCACCTTCTTGCCCTTTAGGGGTTGTCAGCTTAGTGGCCAACACAAAAGCAGCAGGTCTTTGTTCACATGAACAACTCCACCGGGCTGAGTTGGGGCATCAACAGGATTTAAAATCGTTTTGAATATTCCTCTTTTAAGTAGGCAGTGAGTGTGGGAGATTCACAGTGTTGATGAGCTTGCTGTTGGTTGCATCTAAGTGAGTCCACTCTGTGGTTCAGTGGTTCATGAGGGGGTAATTTTAAGCGAGTTTCAGAATTTTTAAGACATTTGAAGTGCAATATTCACTTCCTCCTTTGCAGACAAAGCACATATGCGTTAAACAGAATGCTGTGTTGCCTAGGATGTAGATGTCAAGGTGCCTTTTGAACTACAGCCATCCTTCAGAATTAAGAGGCCATGCTCTTAATTAATAAAATAATCTTATTAAAATAAGAGCAAATATTATGATGATAAGAAGGCAGTAGTATCTCATCTGATGAAATGATGTGACTTCTGGGCACGGTGGACTGAGTAGTATCCAAACAGCTCTTTCCTTGCAAGATGTTCCTGTTATACAGAGTAAGGGTATAAAGAAGTATAAAATGGGAAATAATAGCAATTATTATAATTTCCATAGAAATTTAATTTTTGTGATAATCTCCCTGAGCAGCAATGTCCATGAGATTATTAGATTTATAAGTTTGCATACACAGTAAAAGTAAGAGAATTTGTCAGAGGTAAGTACCTCTCTAGAGGGTTTCATAGAATATAATTTGACACCTTTAGTTGGGCTCCAGTGAAGCTTTGATTCTGCAAACTGGGGAACAGGCTGCCTTTTCCAAATGCTACGAGAACACAGGCTGCTTACCTGCTGTGCTGCTTCCTATCACCAATTTTCTTCTGATGAAACCCAACACTAATAGAAACCTTACAACTCATGTTGCTCTTTGTAGCTCCTCCCTCGGTATTTTTTGCTCACAGTCCTTTTGATTTAAAAAAAATAGCTGCACTAAACATGCTGATGTGGTGTTCCCCCTTAGCTAGAGGTAAGATGTGATTGATCTTCAATTAATGCTTCAATAATGTCATCTTTCTTTTTTTTTTTTTTTTCTTTTCTTTTCCCCTAGAAGAAGGCTACAGGTGTGTCCCAAGCACTCCCAGCTCAATAACCTCTCTGAAAGAGCTGCCAAACAGAAGGTTTGTTTCAGGTCCCAAGTGTTTCTTCAGACATAAATACTTCAGCCCCTGCAGAAGGGCTCAGTTTGCGGCCAGAAACCTTGCGATGTCCAAAGCGCACCGTCCAAGCTGCATTCACCACCACCATCCCTGCTGTTGTTTGGGAAGCATTCAATACCTAAACTGGCCCCGTTACTTATACTAAGTCACAGCAATGTGAAAAAAAAAATCATATATATGAAGCCATATGTGCTGCTAACCCTGGCCATTTTAGAGGGAATAGTTATGCTCCCACTGGCTCTCATGGGGCAGGATTTCACCCAATAATTTTTCAGTGTTGAAAGCTTTCAGGTTTTCATGCTGTGGTTAGGAGTATGCTTTAAAAAGGGTAGAAGTATGAAAAGTAATTACTTTTTAGCAAAGGCACGGGCCAGACCCTCAGGGCAGCTCCAGTAACTGTAGTGAAATATGTGAGGTGTCCCCTGAAAGAAGCTGCTCGACACTTTTGAGAGCCCGTTTCTGACAGGGCACTTCTCTGCCCTTTCAGCCTGTAGCAACCTGAAGAATTTTGACAGAGCATCTTGGTCTTTTTTTTTCTGGCTCCCTGTCTTCGCCCTTTCATTAACAAACACTTCATTAGTGGTTCTCAGGCTGGCTTGGTTGCTTCCCTGGGGATTGGGGTGACTCAAGTCTGCTCCCATGTCCTTTCTCTGGTCTTTGACCAAAGCATACTCACTCAGCCACTCTGAAATCAGGCTACCTCAGGCGGTACCATATCGCCACAGACCAGTACGCCAGTTCCCACAGCCCCTTCTCCTGACTACCGCAGGAGTTGATGCCTCTGTCGAAGGACCATGGGAACCACTCAAAGGTTCTGGGGTCATCTCTGGGCAAAACTCAGTGGAGGGTAAAGATGTGAATGAGGCAGAGAACACACACACGCTGTAAAACCACTTCCTCTTAGTCGTGCGTCAGGGGTAACAACCAGGATGCCAAAATAAAAGTAGGCCGCTTCTCACCACGAGTAAGTTTGTGGTGCTGCCATCATGCATCATATGCTTGGTAGGGCAAGTGACATAGGGGGTTCTGTTTGCAGCAGGTTTTGCCCTGTAAAAAGCTGAGTATTGTGAAAGGTTGACATTTTTGTTCTGGTTTGACTCGGTAAAATCAGAACCAGTTTTATACAGTGCAGTGTAATATAGCAGCACAGAAGTTAATGATCTTTAAAGGAGCCATCTTGGGGGCTTGAAGCTGCCTTTCCATGGTACACTGGAGGTCACTGAGGGCTAAGGTACCACTATTATATCCTACTTGTTCCCTGATGCTGCATAACTGCCCGATATGGTAATGTCTGAGCATCGACCTCTGTAGTGGGAATCCAGTGGGAAGGAACACCTCTGTGATCCTCAGCTGGGGGAAACTGGGACAGGGTACAGGAGGAAGCTTTGGTCCTCTTACCTGTGTGCCTTCATGTAGTGGTTTTCTAAACAGCTTTCCCTGACCTGTTAGAGGGCTGGTGTTTTTATCTGTATTTCCCAGCTCAAGCCACTGCCTGCACAGCAGCCCAATGATGAACACTCTCCCCCCCCTAACGCAAGGAGCACTGCATTACACAATTCGCTATTACAACCAAAATCAACTTTGAGATAAATTGACTGTCCAACAGCAGTCAAAATTATTTTTAAATAAACTTTTTATAGCTTTGTAACATAGTAACCTACCCATGATCTAACCTGCAGGAAAACCTGGTTTTGGCTTTTGCAGTGCTATTTCCTCTGCGTGTGTTTTTCTTTTTGGAGTTTATTTGAGTTTACTTAATGAGTGGATCTAAAGTCATAGCACCGCTTTGTTTTTAAAGAATCCCTTTAGCTATTTTTATCAGGCAAGTAGTATGGTTACCACATTTAACCCAAAATAATACACTCAAGTGCCAGCTGATTTAGACCTGGCATTATAAATGCTTGCACTGGCAACACAAATAAATGGAGAGGTTTGCAGCATGCCTTTTCATGCTGTGATCTGTATGACAAGAGAGGCAAAAAAGCAGAGTGGCTGCATTTCAGGAGAGACCGCTGGGACTATTTCTCCACTTAACAAAGTGGCCTTGTCTTTTTGATATTGTGTAAAACATCTCACAACTAAGGTGGCTGCAAGAACCCTTTGTAAGCAAGAAGCTTCGGCGTTGCTTGCTTTCCCCCTTATGCACAAAGAAACCACCATGTGGTTGTCCTAGAACACTTAAGCAAATAAAAAAAGTATACTGCTGAATTAACTGGATTCTTGTTTTGTTTGTTTTGCAGAAAAGCTGCTGTGTGGTTACTGCTGCTAAGAGATTTGAAAATATCAGCAGTCTTGGTGCTTTACCCCCGTGCCCTGACCGAGACTTCTACTAAAAGGACCAACAGCACTTCAGCTGCAGGACAAGTCCCAGCATTGCCGAGCTGCTGCTTCTCTGTTCAGCTGTTGAAAGAAGGAAAGTATTTCTCCAGGTTGCAGGAAGGTGTTTCTTCTGGAGCACCGTGTTCTCCCTGTCTGGGAGCACTACATTAGCTTGGATTCACAACCAATTTTTCTCTATCTTGTCTTACATCCTCATTTATTTCTCAAAGGCTCCTTAAGGTTCAAATTATCAGATTAAACTGACTGTTTCTCATCTGTCTCAGCCCAGAAGGCAGACTGTCACTGTGTTATATCTGTATCCAAGGTTGGTTTGACACTGGAGTCAAATAATTTAAAAAAATTTAAATCTGCCTGACGTAGAAGGTTTGAAGTTTGTTTTTCCTGTCGCACTGAAACAAACTGAGCATTAGCTCAACCCAGGTTACAGCCATGGTGATGTCACACCAGTGGAAGTGAGAAATTAGGCTTTCCTTGCACGTAGGTGAATTTGCTGTGACCATGATAGGATACATTGTAGGATTTTTTAGCCTGATGAATTACTGTTCACTGTAATTACACTTGGGTTAATTAAACAAGAAAGAAAACAAAGCACTATTCACTTGTACCCATACAGACTCTGTTGTCAAATATGCAACTATAAGTCGGAGTTATTTTAAAAGCTGTTGATTTTACACCAGCTAATTTGTTTAATGCTAATAAGGACTGATTAAGATGATTGGCAAAGAGAATATTCAGTCATTATAACCTCTGGGTACAGGTCCAAGTGATAATCCTCTGGTTTTCTAAGGTTTTTTTTTTCTTATCTTGCTCTCAAACCTTTCTGATTCTTAAGTAGATAAAAAAACCTGGGAGTTAGAGCAGCTGAATTCTTTACCTGAGATTGTTTGAGGATGGTTCACCATCAGGTGAATCTGAGTCTTAGCTCCCTAGGCTGTGAGGTTAAAATAATGAGACTTACTCCCTGCTGTATATGGCTTTCTGACTGCTTGGTTTCAGAACTACCTAAGTGCAAAGTATAGTGAGAATTTTATTCAAAGATGCTGACATATTGCAGTGCCTTTAGATTTTCTTCGATTAATTCAGTTCTGATCAAACTACTTCTTAACATAGCTATCTCTAAATATTTATCTATACATTTCATATGTATTTATATTTAAACTATGTCTTTTTTTTAAGGGGATCAACATAAAGATAAGACAGTACTATTCATTACTACCCAATGAATTTTTTTCCATACCTTTGCTTTTTCTGGATAGTGTTCATCTTGAAATAAAAGGGGCCCATTAATGGGACATCACGGCCATGACGTTCTCCACAGCCAGTTTGACCCAGTGCCTAAAAGCCATTGTAGTAGATCTCTTAAGACTGCTCCTGTAAATTAATAGAGCTTCTTACAGCTCTGAAATGTAAGAAGTACTGATGTGTTGTACTACTTGTTGCAAATGCATGAGACCTACCAACAACGATGACTCACCATGTAACCAGAATGCCATGAAGAGCACCGCCACCTTTAAATCCTTATCTGTAGTCTTAACTAAAGCAAACTTTGACTAGGAGAAATCAAAGTTTCTTTGGGAAAAGACTAAGCAGTCGCAAAGCAAGAAAATGAGCGTATGACTCTTAGATAGAAACTCGGCTGCTTATTTTTAGTCACCATTTATGTTTGCCTGTGCAAAATGGATAGAAGAGCTACCTTTCTGTCAGGGCTGGAGTTCCCACTCCTGTTCTGACTGCCTTCAGAATATTGTGGCTTTTGGTACAGCAAACAACCCAACGATCAGACTAAAATGCAGCAGACCACTTCGGAATGACAAGATCTCCTTATGCACTTTAGTGCTGCTGTTGTAGGATTGGGTTGGGGGTTTTGCTTTTCCTGTGGTAGATTTTACATGGATATGAATAATTTGCATGTCATTTTGAATCTTATTAACTCTACTAAAATATCAGTGTGAGTACAGTCTTATCTGCCTTGTCGCTCGGTTGAATTAAGAGGATTTATCGTTTATGGATACATACATCTGAGTAGTAATTAAGAGCTTAGTGCCATAAAGATCATCCTCATGTTCGTGCGTGTTGTGCTGAGTCAGGAGCCATAGGGGAGCGTGGCCTCTGTTACACACACCCAGGGGGTTCATCCGAACAGTGCCCTGTCAGGAATACACACATGTGAATTCCTAGGGAGGATGGAAGAGCATGACATAGTTCACACGCTTTAGGAGCCTAGGCCCTTTCAGAAGGCATGAGTTGAGGAGGGGGGACCTCACCAGCCCCTTGCTTGTGCAACAGGGCAGTGTGATAATACATTAAAGGCATTTAGCTTTCACTCTTACTAACGTGGGTAATGATGGTCACACTCTTGAGTCTTATCTGCAAACTGCTCTGCTGCTTCATCCTTGGGACAGCTCCTGTAGTGGGGGATGAAGTTGAGGTGGGAACAGTTGGACAAGGTTGGACTGGAGGTGGCATTTGGTGCTCGGGGCCTACAGGCAACCAGAGGAGGAGGAAAAATCCCAAGTGTACTTCTTGTTAGTGCCCCATGGGCTCTAGCTCTGGAGCACCAAGTCAAAAAGGAGGCACGTCACTGAGATTGTTAGCAAGGGTAAAAAGATTATATTGCTGTGTAATTCTCACATGTATAGAGATGTGCCTTGGAAACATGGCAGATGTTTCCAGGATGTTTGGTTGTACCTTTTCTGGCTCTCATAACTTTGCTTAAGTAATAACTTTACACAGCTTCTTTTTTAGTGGCTTTCTAATTCTGTCTCCTTGTGCTTTGAACAGCATGCTGGTTTGTGTGCATGTGTGTGTGTGTGTGTGTGTGTGTGTGTGCAAGTTTGGGTTTGGTTCTGTTTTCCTTAAACACATTCTGTAATGACTACTAGCTAGAGACTGCTGCATTAAATTATTGTTTTGACACATCATCATTAATTTTCTACTAGATAATAATAATAATAACAATAATGTCAACTAGGTTCTAATAAGTCAGCTGCATCTCTGTGAGTTTGCTTATTGTGATTTTTTGTTGTGTATTGGTTTAAGGGGTTGCATTTGGAAACTGTGAATTCCTGTGCTTGAGAGCAGGTTTGCTGTACTAGCTGGTGTTGTACCAGCTGGTGTTGTACTAGCTGGTGTTGCCCTGCTTAGCTGTGAACTCACGAGCGGACGGAGGTGGCTGTGGGTACTACGAGTGATACTAGAAGCACCGGTTGTGGTGGAAGGGGTGAAGTGACAAGATGCTGTATTTGGTCTGTGTACATCATTGTGTCCTTCCTGATGTGTAACCTTCACAGCATGAGCAGTTGTCAATCTGTGACAATCTATGCTGGAGATTACAGCCAAAGGTACTTCTGAATTTCTTTTTTGGGTTCCTCCTAATGTCAGAAGCTGAGCAAAGTTAAAGCCTAAGCTCAGTTCTGCTATAACTTGATTCCAACTGGGAATAACAGTGCAGCTCTGCAGAATTAAATAAGGGAAGTGTTTGGTCCACCTTTTGTGATGTGAGTAGCACGAGACCTGAGTTTAACCCCCACTCCCTGCCAGAAAAATCTACTTTTCACCTATCTCGACCAGTAAAAATAAAAAGAGCCTTACTATTTTAACAGTTTGAAAATGTCAACCAAGATACAATTTTTCCTGTGGCGGTTCAACTGCTGCAGTAAGAACTGAGGTATTTTCACTGCTCCGATTTAATGCTGACGTTGTGAATCACTGAGAGCTTCTTTCTGCAAAACGGCCCCCACCAACCAGAGTGGTGAGAAAAGCAGGTGTTTGTCAGCTCTCCTCCGCAGATGGGGCCCTGAAAATGTCCCATCCTCTTCCCTGGCCCCACCAGTGAGCAGGGCACTTCCTACCTTGCGGACTCCTAAATCGTGCTAACAGTGGAAGTTTTGCTTGGTGTCAAACCCACAGCAGTTCTGAATGAGTGAGCACCGATGCTCCAGACTCCCTCCAGGAGGATGATGCATCTTCACCTACTACTTTTACCTTCCCCCATAGATACTTGTCCTTTTGTCTTGTGTGAATAAAACTAAACACTGCATGAATCTGTTTAGGGATGCTAGACGGTTTCACCTTCCATGAAGGCTTGGTAGCTGAACAACCTGTTATGAATCTTAGATGAAGACTAGTAGAGATAACACTTTGTAAATATGCTGTGCCCCTAGAGTTAGTGACCCGTTTTTGTGCGGCAGAACTAATGTTTGTGTGCCCCATGGAAACTTCTCTTAAATTTAGACCCCATAGCAACTTCTCTTAAATTCAGATGGCAGGCATGTGAGAACTAAATTATGAAGCACGTGGTTTTTCATGTACCATATCACTTTGGCTTGCATATCTGGTTTTGTAAATGAACTCCTCTATCTCTGGTACATGTTCTTTTGTGAAAAACGTGAAGCAACCTTGTAAAAAGATGACTGAGGAATAAATGCTGAATTTTGTTTACGCTGGGTTTGTGTTCGCTGTGTTTGTTGTGCCTGTCATTTATACTAGTGAGTCATAGAAGCAAACGTGGCCTTTTTCCTAACTGCTGTCTCTAGATCCATGAGGATACAAGACACGGAGTTTCATTTGCACTGAAACAAACACGCCTAAGTGGAAGGTTGCCTCAGGCCCAGTGCTGGTCCTCACCCCTTGTAAGAAAGCCTCAGCTTTCTCTGAAAATAACTAGGACTGGAGTTGCTCTGGGCTGCAATCTTGCTGCAAGCCCTCAGACCAGGTCACTAGGGAGGAAAGGCGAGATGAAATTTCTGCTGAAATTTCTGCGGCTCGGCCACTCACAGGACCCGGCGTTGCTCTTTACTCTCTGAATTGTCACACTTGGACTGTTGGCTTGTTATTCAGAATTGCTCTCTGGGGAACGTGCTTTAACCTTACCCCATCTCAGAGTTCACTGGCTAATAAAACAGCCTGCAATCAGAGGGAATGTTTCCTGCAGAGTTAAATCAACCTTACACTGGGCTGGCCAGTGAAAAAAATGGAGAGTGAGAGCAAAAATTGAGAAAAAAGTTACAGGGTGAGAAAGCAGGAAGCAACCTCTGACTGCCACGGGGCCTGTGCTCCGCAAGGAGCACTTCTGCGTGGTTTGTCAGCTCTGGTTGCAACACTTGAGATGTTCACCATGCTGGAGGAGCAGCTTTGGCTTCTTATGCTGAAAGGCTCCCGTTTACCACCGGCCTGATGAGCCTGAGCTTTGCATGTGTGAAGTTCTAAGCATACAAGCCACCCTCCTGATTAAGCTGTAAGTTAAATCAACCAAAGGGTTGCCCTCGTGCCCCTGGGGAGCCAAGTGCTCCTGGCCCACAAAGCCATTGCAATCTGCCCAGCTGAGCTTGGGGGCTGGAGGAAGCGAAGAGGCCAGAGAACATTTTTACCACAGCTGAGCTCCGGGACGTGTGGCTGCTGCCCCCTCACACCCGCTCCAGGCAGCCCTGGGACCATCAGCCACTCCACCAGTGCTGTGGTGGTTAAGCCCAGTCAAAGCCTCTTCTTTGGTGTCCTTCCTATGTGAGTAGGCCAGAGATTTACCGTCCAGATTAGCAGGCGCAGAGCCTTGGCACAAAGGCTTCGTTTCCCCTTCCTTCCGAAAAATGTCTTGCAGGGCCCCTAACAGGATCAGTTCCAGCAGTGTCACCATGATGCTGGGGACAAGGCCATGCTGTACCATACCCACACCTCGAGGCCCTGCTTAGGCTCCAGTGTGTGTCTGCATGGGGGCCCTGACGAATTGAGTAGCATCCAAAAACCTTTTGGGGTGGAACCCCACGAGTTCCTGTGCTTGACGAGGCCTTGTACGTTTGCTCTTCATTTGCCTTTCTTGAGGCCAGTCACTGTGTTTTGGTTTTCAGTGCCTTTGACCCTTATAAGGAAGACTTTGCCATAGTACCTTGGTCCTCTCAACAGCCCTTGCTAAAGGCATGCTACGGGTGAAAATAAAATAAATGGGGATAAAATAACACTCAGCTCCCTCTGTGTGTGTGTGTGTGTGTGTAAAGCAACCCCACACTTTTAAAATGTGCTCGCTAAGTTCATGTGGCTAAAAATATGTTGATTACAGGAAAAAAAAATCCAACAAGGGACATTCATAATTCTTCATTAATTAATAACCAACCCTTTTTCTCCCCCAATTATTTCAAACACCTGCTCACAGTAAATTTCCTTTGCAATTTTTAAATGCTACTTTAATATTACCCAGAACTTGGAAACATACACTAAACTTCTCTTATTTTTAATTATTTTCAAATTAATTTTAATTTTCTGAATATTTTCAGTGCTGCCCATTTGTTCAATAAAACTGAATTTTAATTTATTTTTTTTTTCTTAAAGGCCTCCTAAAGTTTCCAGAGACTGCTTTTATGGGCTGTTTTAATGAAAACTTTTGGAAAGGGACTGGAGATTTCCAAATTCCTCTCTTGAAGCCTCCTCATCCAAAAAAAAAAAAGGGAGAGGCAAAAAAAATTTTAAAAAATCACTTTGTCAGGGGTGATTCCCATCTCTTGCATACAGTGGGTATTCATCTGGCAGCCAAGACACCTCAGAGTGCAGGCTGGAGATGTGTATGGGGGCGAGGGGCCAGACCCCGTCCTCGACTCTGGGTGACTTTGGCGAGGGTGCCTGTCCATAGGCAGGACCAAGCTCTCGCAGCTCCAGGCTGTGCCAACTGAGGGCCTTCTATAAAGCTTGCAGAAAGCAAGGAGCACCTTTACCCTCTTTGGACCAGGTCCTAAAACAATAAAAGCCTTGGCAGGGAGTGCAGCGCATGGGGGTCTGCCCCCACGGACGGTGACAAGACCAACTGCACAGGGAAGCAGCGCTGGAGGGTTTGCTCTGTGAGTCACAGTTTTCAGACTCTTCTGGGTGCAGCAACCAGGCCACTGCCCCCAGCAGTGATGCTCCTGTGCTGAGCTGGCCACATCTGCCCTCAGGCTCCCAGCTTGCACCCATCACCGGTGGGTGCACAGCACACTTCTGCGCTGTCACCAGGGCACAGCATACTGTTGGCTACTGTGGACACAGGGATGTGACTGTGGTGGTCTTGGGGAAGAGGAGGTGAAAGTCGTCTTTTTCCAGAGCTGCTCAGTCCTCACCCTCTCATTTGAATGCATGGCCCTGCTTTCCTTTAGGTGTCCAATCACTGTTTCATAAGATCTTAATTTTTGCTATCTTCCTAGCTCAGTCTGACCACTGAAAAGAGGTCATGGCAAGTGACCCTTGAGGTGACCTTGGTCTGACAGAAACAAGAGCATTTTCACAGAGATGGTACCAAGACTCCCAGTTCTGGCCCTCAAATATATCAACCCCGTTTCAGTCTGTTGTTTCAGGGGTTGGGGATGATTTACAGACAGGTGACAGGAGTTTGCCTCATTAAAAGGTGATGGATTGGATGTGCCAACTGAGCGTTCCTGCAGTGTCGCCTGCTGCCTGGTACCCCTCTGCTTCGTCAGGTGGTTCATAATGGGTTCCTGATCCCTCACCGACAAAGCTCATGCCATGGATAACGCTTGGGTAAGCCAAACCACCAGGCTGCTGAAAGGAGCTATTGAACTGGCACTGGCATTTGCAAAGTTTCTTCATTTTGCTTTTAGCTTTATTTTTTTGTTATGGTTCACTTGTACAGGCTTAAGAAATATCCATAGCCAGTAGCTTTCATCTACTCTGTTCTTAATCTCCGCAAACACCCGTATTTCAGGGACTGGGAGAAGCTATCTAATGGTAGGAAGTCTTTTAGGGGTTTTCTTCTCCTTTTTTTTTTTTAGTTTCCAGTGAAAGTGCTGTCTAAGAGCTATTCAGAGGGCCTGAAATGTTAGATTTGGTCCCTCAGGCATTAGTATGCAGAGAAAAAGCAAAGTTCAGAAGTGAATTAAAAATGCTATATGTCAAAAAATGCTGCAGCTTGTTGCTTTGGTGGCACTGCCACATATAAATGACAGTGACCATTCCCTCATCATTTCTCTCCCTTTATCCCCCCAGCGGCACAGGGAGATGGGGAATGATGGTTTCTGTCAGTTCATCATATGTTGTCTCCTTTCTCCTCACACCCTTCCCCTGGCTCCGGCGTGGGGTCGCTCCCACAGGACACAGTCCTCCACCAACTTCTCTGCCATGAGTCTTTCCCATGGGCTGCAGTTCTTCAAGAACTGTCCTACTGTGTGTCCCTTCCATGGGGTGCTTCAGGAACAGACTGCTCTAGCATGGGTTCCCCACGGGGTCACATGTCCTGCCAGCAAATCTGCTCCAGCGTGTCTTCCTACAGGGTCACAACCTCCTTCAGGTGCCTCTGCCTTCTCCAGCATGGGGCTGCAGGTGGATAACTGCTCCACCATCAACCTCCATGGGCTGCAGGGTAACAGCCTGCCTCACCATGATCTTCTCCATGGGCTGCAGGGGAATCTCTGCTCTGGTGCCTGGAGCACCTCCTTCCCCACCTTCTTTGCTGACCTGGGTGTCTGCAGTGTTTTGTCTCATATATTCTCTGCTTCTGTTTCTCCAGAGTATTTTTTCCCCCTTCTTAACTATGTTATCCCAGAGGTGCTACCACTGTCACTGATGGGCTTGACTTTGGCCAGCAGCAGGTCTGTCTTGAAGCCGGCTGGTATTGGCTCTGTCAGGCATGGGGGAAGCTTCTGACAGTGTCTCACAGAAACCAACTTTGTAGCTCCCCCCCCCCCAAATCCAGTGCAATGACCAAGAAAATTTTCTGAATTTTCTGTAATGTATTTTACACCAACTCACAGTAGAATTATATCTTCTTATAACCTGCTGTCCCAATGCTTTTTTTATAAATGCTGTTCCATTGTAATTGTACTTTGAGCTTCAACAGCACTTGGCCATGCTCTGTGATTCCTAGTTGCTCTCCTTTTGTGCCTGAGGACATGGTCTTGTGCTTGAGGACATGGTCTAGAGGTAGACTAGGCAGGGTTAGGCTGTGGTTGGACTCGATGGTCTCTCCCATCCTAAGTGTTTCTGTGATTCTATGATTCCTCCAGGTAGGTCACTGTTCAGCAGGCAAGCAAATGTGGGCAGCCACATTCTGTGCAGCAACAGCCAGTTGAGTTCCGGCCATGGATGCCTTCCCGAGCGGTAGCCAAAATTATCACTCCCACTGGGGTGGAGCTAGCAGCAATGGGAAGGTGATTCCCGCATTATGATGAGCATCCGAAGAGATCTTGTGTGGTTCAGGTGCCAGTTCCCCTGGTGCCTCCTCCCCAGGGCCTGAGAGCCTCATCCCAGCCGGTGCCCAGTGGAGCCTGGTAGCGGGATGCAGCTGGGGATGTTTAGTCTGGAGAAGAGGAGGCTGAGGGGAGACCTTATCAACACCTACAACTACCTGAAGGGAGGTTGTAGAGAGGCTGGTGATGGTCTCTTCAGCCAGGTGACAGGTGATAGGACAAGGGGGAATGGCATGAAGCTGTGCCAGGGCAGGGTCAGGTTAGATGTTAGGGAAAAAATGTTTCACTGAAAGAGTTGTGGGGCCTGGAACAGGCTGCCCAGGGAGGGGGTTGAGTCACCAACTCTGGATGTGTTTAAAAAAAGGGTAGATCCGGTACTTAGGGGTATGGTTTAGTGAATGGTTGGACTTGATGATCTTAAAGGTCTTTTCCAACCTTGTGATTCTGTGGCGGGACAGGTGCCCGGTGCGGCGGGGCCTCGCTGCAGGCGGCGACGTGGCCACGAGAGGGCAGCGCTGCTGCTGCTGCTGCGGCTGCTGCGCACCGAACACGGCGGCCGCCGCCATCGCCTCGCTGGGCGGCTGGTGTGAGAAGGGGGGTCACGTACGGAACGGCCAGCGACGGCCGGGAGGAGTGGTGCTGCGGCACCCCCAAACCCCAGTCAGGGACCGCCTCGCCAGCCCACGCTCCTGGAGAGGGGTGACCTTGAAAATATCGCTGATTCATGTAACACTGTTTGTTTTCAGGCAAGAGCCGTGCTACAGCCCCTAACCTCTCCCTGCCCCAAGCACTTCCTACCGCAAGTAGAAGGGCCCAGGGAAGTGCCCGGGGTATGAGATCAGCAGCAAAGGATGAGAGAACTTGTGCCATCTGAAGCCTGGCCAAGGTGAATGTGGGGAAGAAGGATGGTGGAGCTGGGAGTGCTTCTTACAGCTAATTCACACCCTGTAGGAACAGCACTACTTCAGGTCCTCTGGAATAGATACAATTTAGGATTTACACGTAAATCTACATGAGTAGAAAATCAAGGAGGAACTTGTATGTTCCTGTTAGAAATGTCCACACCATATGGTTTGTATGTTGAGACAGAAATTGTGTAGGGAGTTGATCTGAAAGGCCCCTTCCAACCAAGACAGTTGGATGATGATGGATGATGGATGAAACAGATCAAGTGAGACAAGGAGTACTTTTATTGGCTAGAATGGGATGTGAGGGCATTAGGCAACTACTGGGGTTGGTCCCTTGTGTGCTCAAACACCGTTATTCTGTCTTTGCTCTGAGCATAGGATTCATGTTGGTGTCCTGAGAGAAAGGACAAGAATGGAGGTCTCAAATTCCATATATTGTCTCTGTCTCTATTTGTATGAAAACTGAATGATTATTCACAAAACAGAACTAGAAATTATACAGTCAGAGAAGACTTCTGTAATAGATATGTCTGATATTCAGTACATTAGGTGACATAACTCCTCCAATTAATTTCTTTTTTGAAAAAAAAAATCTTGTCTGATCTTGTTCACTCTCTAGCCATTGTCTCTTGCTTTACATTTAGCAGCCTGAACAAACCTCTAGTATCAAATGTCTCCTCTGCATCGATATACTTCTAGACTTACTGTCTGAGCCCCTCCTTGACCTTCTTTTTAAGATAAGCACGGTTGCTCTTCCTCAATTGTCACCAGAAAATGTTTGGATCATTCTCATGTGTTTCTTTTGTATGTATAAGTTGGTTTTCTGAGGCCATTTTATACTGCAGGTACTGGAGTACAACACCAATATCTGTCACCTCAGTGTCAGGTATAACAGCAGCATGGAGTCATAGAATCACTAAAATGTTTGGGATGGAAAAGACCTTTAAGAACATCAAGCCCAACTGTTAACCTAGCACTGCCAAGTCCAACCACTAAACCATGTCCCAAGGCTCCACATCTACAGGTCTTAAATACTCCAGGGATGGTGACTCAACCACTTCTCTGGGCAGCCTGTTCCAATGATTGACAACCATTCTGGTGAAGAAATTTTTCCTAATATCTAATCTAAACCTCCCCTGGTGCATCCTGAGGCCATTTACTCTTGTCCTGTCACTTGGTATTTGCGAGAAGAGACCAACACCCACCTGGCTACAACCTGGATACAGCCTCCTTTCAGGTAGAGGTAGAGAGTGATAAGGTCTCCCCTCAGCCTCCTTTTCCCAGGCTCAACCCCAGTTCACTCAGCTACTCCTCATAGGATTTGATCTTTAGTTCCTTCACCAGCTTCATTGCCCTTCCCTGGACATGCTCCAGCACTTCAGTGTCCTTCTTGTAATGAGGCACCCAAAACTGAACACAGTATCCTAGGTGCGACCTCACCAGTGCTGCGTACAGGAAGACAATCGCTTCCCTGGTCCTGCTGACCACACCATTTCTAACACAAGCCAGGATGCTGTTGGCCTTCTTGGCCACGTGGGCATGCTGCCAGGTCGTATTCAGCTGGCTATTGACCAATATTCCCAAGTCCTTCTCCACCAGGCAGATTTCCATCTCCTCTTCCCCAAGCCTGAAGCATACCTGGACTTTGGTAAAGCCTTTGACAAAGTTTCTCACAGCATTCTGACTGAGAAACTGGATGCCACTGGCCTGGACAGGTGGACCCTCTGCTGGGTTAAAAACTGGCTGGAGGGCCGAGCCCAGAGGGTGGTGGTGAATGGAACAAAATCCAGTTGGAGGCCAGTCACGAGTGGCGTCCCCCAGGGCTCAGTCCTGGGTCCAGTCTTGTTCAACATCTTTATCAATGATCTCGACGAAGGGATTGAATGCTCCCTCACTAAATTTGCAGATGACACTAAACTAGGAGGAAGTGTTGCTCTGCCTGAGAGTAGGGAGGCTCTTCAGAGGGATCTGAACAGACTGGACCAATGGGCTGAGACCAATGGGATGAAGTTTAACAAGGCCAAGTGTAGAGTGCTGCACATGGGACATAATAACCCCATGCAGCGCTACAGGCTTGGGGGAGACTGGCTGAAGAGCTGTCAGGCAGAGAAGGACCTGGGGGTGTTGGTTGACTGCAGACTGAATATGAGTCAGCACTGTGCTCAGGCGGCCAAGAAGGCCAATGGCATCTTGGCTTGTATCAAAAACAGTGTGGCCAGTAGGTCTAGGGAGGTGATTGTGCCCCTGTACTCGGCATTGGTGAGGCCGCACCTCGAGTACTGTGTCCAGTTCTGGGCTCCTCACCACAAGAAGGACATGGAGGTCCTGGAGCGAGTCCAGAGAAGGGCAACCAGGCTGGTGAAGGGGCTGGAGGGCAAATCCTATGAGGAGCGCCTGAGGGAGCTGGGGCTGTTTAGCCTGGAGAAGAGGAGGCTGAGGGGAGACCTTATCACCGCCTACAATTACCTGAAGGGAGGTTATAGAGAGGTAGGTGATGGTCTCTTCAGCCAGGTGACAGGTGATAGGACAAGGGGGAATGGCATGAAGCTGTGCCAGGGCAGGTTTAGATTGGATGTTAGGAAAAAATTTTTTACTGAAAGAGTTGTCAGGGCCTGGAACAGGCTGCCCAGGGAGGGGGTTGAGTCACCTTCCCTGGATGTGTTCCAAAAAAGGGTAGATGAAGTAATTAGGGATATGGTTTAGTTTAGGATGTGAATGGTTGGACTTGATGATCTTAAAGCTCTTTTCCAACCTTATTATTCTGTGATTCTGTGATTGCATGGGGGTGTTGTGAAGCAAGTGCAGGACCTGGCAGTCAGCCTTGTTGAATCTCATACAGTTGGCTTTGGCCCATTGACCCAGCCTGTCCAGATCCCTCTGTGGAGTCTTCTGACCCTCAAACCCATCAACACTCCTGCTCAACTTGGTGTTGTCTGAGGGTGCACCCAATCTCCTTGTCCAGATCATTGATAAATGTATTAAACAGAACTGGTCCCAGTACCGAGCCCTGGGGAACACCACTTGTGACTGGGCAACAACTGGATTAAATGCCATTCACCAAAACTCTTTGGGCCTGGCCACCCAGCCAGTTTTTAACCCGGAAAAATGTGCACCCATCTAAGCCAGAATGGGTTTCTCCAGGAGAATGCTGAGTGAAATGGTGTCAAAGTTTTTAATAAAGTCCAGGTAGACAACATCCACAGCCTTTCCCTCATCCACTAAGCAGGTCATTTGTTATAGGAGAGGCCTTCCTATTCAATCCCATGTTGCCTGTTTCCACACTAGATCATCATTAGCCTCACTGGTCATTAGGTCACTCACTTTAGGATATGACCTGAAAATTCTCATTGCCCGGCTTTCCCTGTTGCCAGGACAGAAGTTCCCCATCTACAAGCAGGACCTGCCTTCCTTTGGCATGTAGTTAGCAACACTGATACATAAGTATTAGTTGTTGGGCTCCAGAAATAATGCCAGTGTGCTGTGAGTAGCCTTGACCTCTCTCTGTGTACCAGCTTATTCTGGTTTCATCTACAATAGAGTTAATTTTCTTTCTACTAGCTGGTGTAGTGCTGTGGTTTGGATTTAGGATGAGAATAATGTTGACAGCACAATGATGTTGTTGCTAGGTAGTTGTAGTGTCGTGGGTCAAGGACCTCAACTTCCTGTGTCCTGCCAAGGTCCACAAGAATCTGGGAGAGCACAGCCAGGACAGCTCACCCAGACTAGGCAAAGAGATATTTCATATCGTATGGCATCATGCTCTCAATACAGCTGGGACAACAGGGGAAGGTAGCCAGGAGGAAGGATTGATGCTTGGAAACTGACTGAGTGTTGGGTTGCTTTTTTTTCTTTTCTTTTGCAGGTGGTGAGCATTGTCATTGTCGCCGTCGTCATCATCGTCGTTGTCATCGTCATCATCATCGTCGTAGTCATCTTCTTCTTCTTCTTCTTCTTTTTCTTCTTCTCCTTCTTCTCCTTCTTCTTCTCCTTCTTCTCCTTCTTCTTCTTCCTTTCTTATATTATAAAACTGTTTTTATCTCAACCCACAAGTTTGTCTTTCCATTCTCTTCACTATTCCACTGCAGGTCGAGGGGTGAGTGAGTGGCTGCCTGGTGCTTAGTTACCAGTGGGGTTTAAACCATGGAACAACTGAAGAACCCGTCTGACAACAGTGTCTTGGGTCCCTCCAAAGGTTTTAATCCCAGCCACTGATGGCTGGAGCTATACATTCCTTCAATCAAAACTGAAATTCCAAAGAAACCAGTAGGGTCAACAGAGGAGACTTGTTATGGAAACATGGCAGAAATCAAGAAAGGTTGTGTTTGTGAGAGTCAAGGGAAAGAAGACATCTGCAGCGAGTAAGGGAGCAAAGTAGAAATAATCCACCCTTAGGAAAAATGATGGTGATGAGGACAGGAGTGGAGAACTCCAGCAGTAACAGATTTGCCAGTGAGGAAAAAATGCTCTTGAGGGTTTAGCAGAATATTTTAAAGTAAGGCCTAAACGATCTTAAAAAGTCTTTTCCAACCCAAATGATTCTATGATTGTAAAAGAACTGAGACAAAATTAATCTGCCTTCATTCAGTTTTTGTCTCCCAACCCTTAGCTAAGACGGAGTCCTTTGCCTGCACAGTTTACAATCCAAGCAGATGAGCAAACCAAAGGCAGCAAGGAGACCAGAGGTGCAAAATGGCTTGACTGGAGTCCACTCCTGTTCCAGGCTTGATCACATATCTCCACTTGAGTCCTGTTTCAACCAAACGGATCCTCAGCTGCTGGCCACCACCCATCTGTATTGCCACAAACCTCTACCACCTAGCTGTGCTGCTTCATCGCTAGTGTGAGCATTCCCCAGCCTTTCCCAAGCAAAAAACTGAGCTCAGGTGGTAGATCATTGCTAACCTGGGTCATGCTGACAGAAAGCAGCTAATAATCATTCAGAAAGCAGATCTGGCAGAGGGAAGATAGTGGACAGCCAGAGGTGGGGTGAAGCTCCTCATGTCTGCAGCCAGCTCAGCTGCAGCCTGGTGGACCAGTCAGCATGTTCTGTGGAAGAGCTTCAACTCGAGTCTCTGGTGCTTATCCCATCTGCAGCTCGTGCTGCGTGTGTGAATCCCTGGCACAGAGAGAGAATGGGGCTATCTCCCTTGACAGAAGAGAACATGAGCCCCAGCAACCCAGCTAGTCAGCAGTGGGACTATTAGAGGATAAAAGGGGTGAAGCAGTGAAAAAAGCTGTGGAAAGCAGTTTGTTACAAATATGCAAAAACAGATTGTAGAAGGTGGAGGACACAGATCATCCCTCTCTCTACTCCTTGCCGTGGCAGTCACCACTGAGGTTATGGCAGTGTTGCTGGTGATTTTGCTGGACAGGGTGAGGGCCCATGGTTGTGCTGGTTTTCAGAGAAGGACCTTACCCCAGGACAGTGAGAGATCATCCATTGGCCTCATTCTCCTGTGAACCCAAATGTTCATGTGTCCCCTTTTAAATGACAAAACCCCTCCACACTGTACAGCGTATGTGAACACCAGCTTCCTTGCCAGTGGTGAGATGTCTCAAGTGTCTAACTAGCAAGGGTGTGAGGGATGGGCAATTTCAAAAGGCAGTGAAGGTGAAGGGCAGTGTCTTCTCTCTTTGCTACCACTTGAACCAAGAGAATAAGAAACAAGCTGAAAGAGCTGACGAAGCAGATGGAAGGAATCCTTACTCTTAGTTTTTTGAGCAAACTCATGAGTGGTGACACACTCGATATAAAGGCAGCATTGTCAATTTTTGAGCATCAAAGCATCACTCCTTCCGAAATCCTGAGAGTGACTTAAAGATCCTGAGACTTCTTAAAGCCAACAAATGTCAATTTCCTTTTATTTTCCTTTGGGTTTTGGAGCCTTTTGGGGAGAATTTGCTTCCTCTTTGTTGCAAAAGTAAAGGTTCAGCTTTTTCTCTGAATGAATGAATGCAAAGGGCCTTATGGACTCCCTTGATTCCAGCTTCTGGGTCTTTAAGGGAAACACCAAAAGTCATTAAGATGTGCAATTAAATCACGACCGTGGCTAACACAGCAAATATAAATGCAAACACTGCCCCAGAGAACAAAGACCCATTCATTCTGCCTAAATTGGTCTTGAGACTTTATTGCTGCTTCTTTCTTCCCTCGCCCCCCGTGCCCCGTCCTTATTTCTTCAGAAGGAGGGGGAACTTTCTTGGCTTATGCCAGATCCCAGACAGTCAGAAAAGCCCATGCTCAGCTGCCTGAGTCCATCTTGCCTCCTGTCTGCCAACCCTTTAGCAAAGTGAGGATGCAGGCAAACATCAGCAGTGAGTGAGCAGAAATAAAGAGCCTTGATAACTGAGGTAAAGTGGCCATTATGCAACTACGAATGATAGAGAGAGGAAAAATAGGAGCTGGAAATGTCAAAAGGCAGCTGAGGTTGCATTCCTGCATTGGAAATAAGAGGTGAAGGAAGATCAGTCAGCGGCGAGCGCTCTTGCTCCATACATCGAGAGGGATTTGCCAGCAAAGGGTATTAATGATCTGAGAGTGAATTGCAAGTCCACAAGGGAAATCTGAACTGAAAATGGAAAAGACAGAAAGCTAGTCAGGAGGATTTGTATTGGGTTAAAAGTGTCAGCATTTGGAGATGGATGGATCACTGGAACTCAGACTAGGAGGAACAAAAAACCCTCACCCTTTCAACGAAGAAACCAAAGAAAACATCAAAACATAACACCAGTGTCTCCCTTCATCCCAATGTCGAGTATCTGCCAGCCTGACCTTTATTGGTTGGTCATATTTGTACAACAGGGTTGGCTTGGATGTCAGAAGTGGTAGTCTACAGAAAGGGGCAGGTTGCCTCTGCCAGCTTTCAAAAACTGGTTTTGTCTCTTGTCCTCCAAACCTTCTTTTTTAGCTATCAAAAGACACCTCTGTCTTTGTGGTATTTGTTAAGATTTACCTGAATCTCTGTTACCAGATGAAGGGTATCCAGAAGCTAATCCATCTAAAGAGAATGTTGGCCCAGAAAGGCCTGTGGTGCAGGATTTGGGGATTCAGGGGTTTTTTTTGAGACCACAGTTTGCATTGAACTGCTCTATTTTATAATCCTATCTCTGTTCCTGTCAAGAATATATTACAAGATGTAATCTGTGAAAAACGTCTCCTACATTTTTCACTCAGCCAAAGACATCCTCTTTAAACGTGAGGACCACACATTGGAAATTTTAAGTGAGTTCTATGCTCGTGCTGCAATTTACAGGATGGATTAGGGCTTTGTTGTTTTGGGTTGGTTTTTTTTCCTTCTTAGGAGGCAATTGGGTTCCAGGCATTTCCAGGACTATTTATGCCCATCAATCCCTAGAAACTGGCTCAGAGCCTTGGATTTGTCTTCCCCTTTCTGAGATGAGGCATGATCTGCTCAGGCCCCATAGCTTACTAATGAAAAAAGTGGCAGAGCATGAGCCAGGAGAGGGGTGGTCTGGGTCGGGGGGAGGTCTATGCTCCATCCTACACTCTGCTGAAGCCCAGGGCGGGTCACATAAGACACTCTCCTGAAGAGACCATTAAGCGCTATTCCATGGAGCAACATAAAACTGCCCCAAAATCACTGTATCCTACAAACCACAGGATTTTCCAATCATATGCAGATTTTAGCAGCAAGATGTGAAGTTTGGCTGCTCCTTAGGCTTGATTTGTTAACAGTTTCCTCCAAACTTTCAGGCAATTAGCCAAATCTGGTACTTTGCATGGCCAAACTCGAAGCTGGTCCTCATTTCATTGGAGAAAGAGATCCCTTACAAGCTCCCCAGGATGTCTTGGTTTTGGATATCTGAGAAGCACGGATCCACCAAAACCTATTTTCTCTTCCCACTTTCACTCTCTCTTCAAAATATAAGATATGCTGAAGTGTGTGAAAAACATTTACACGCATTTCCCACACTTTCCCAAAGCCCAGCCTGTGTTCCAGGGGAACATGTGGGCTAACTTTTTCCCAAAGCCATCCAGCCTCCGCTAAATGACATAAAAGAAGGAATCTACTTCAGGATCTCACAACGTGACGTTGTGATTGTTGATTGTCATACTAGCTGGGAAATGGTCAAAACTTCCTTCACATTACCTTTCTGGTGACACTTTCCCTCAAATACTTAGTTGCCTCCCAGAAGTGTTGCCCATGATTTTTGTCCTGACAGCTTTTGTAAGCTTGCTAATTGCTTTATGGAGCTAGTAAAAGAAAATGCTCTGGAACATCAGGATTTGTGGACTGTTTAAAATAAAACTAAAAGTCAAGACAAGTAGCAAAAGTGTTCTGAAATCCTCCTATATATTTTTGTTGAGTTTAGGCAAAAACGTCGATTAGATAAAGCACTTAAGCCTGCTAGAAATTGAACATGCCCTTTCCCTGGTTCTAACAAGAAAGGCTTAAGACATGAAGCAGCCAAATCTATGATGAAGGCTCCCAACTTTCATCACTAAGCTCAGCCAATTGTCAATTGAATCTCCATGGACTAAAACGACTGCCCTGCTTGCTTTTATTTTATGGCAGAAAGTGAGCAGCCATGTGCTTTCCAGGACGCCCAGAGAGACAAGACTGGCTCATTTCTGTAGCATTTCTTCCATCAAGACATGAGAAAGAACAGAGTATTTGCAAAGGGCAGGATTCAAGAAAAGGGGAATATATTTATTAGCTGGCAACCATAGCAAAAGACTGGAGGAGTGAGGAGGGAAAGGAGGTGGGTGTATTCTCTGAATAAATTCCCCTCTCCAATATCGTGGCAGATGTCTCTGCCCCTGCTCTTCTTTCTTTCCTTTTTACTTTTTCTTTTTTTTTTGTTTGTTTAATCTGACTGGTAGAGAAGAATTGGATTTTCACTAGCACAGAAACTGACAGCCACTAGTTAAAATACACCCTGGGCTGACAGAGAGCAAAGCCCAGATGCATACAGGCTTTCAGTCACCTCATTTGAAGTTGTACCCGTGTATGCCTGCAGACCCAGCTTCCAGGTGGTGCAAACTGGGCACCAGAGCTGGGTGGGGGCTGCTGCTTCTCACCCCAGGGGCCAGAAATCCCCTCCCAGAAAGGGGAGCCACACAGCTGGACTTCACGGTGAGCTAGGAGCCACAGGGCACAGCCAGAGGAAAGCCAGGTGGGGGGACCCTGGAAAACCCTGGTCCTGCACTTGGAGTGAGAGAGAGAAGGGCAGGAGCTCTCCCAGGGCACCTGGCATGGAAGGGCCAGGAGGGCTGTCACATCCAGCCGGGACTGGCTCTTGACTGTTGTTGATACTGGCTGAGTCACTGCTGGCAAGTGGTGTCCCAAGGAAGTCACCGAGACTGCCTCGTGTGAGTAATTGCTCGCTGGCGCAGACCTCCCAGCCCGTCTCTCCTGTGCTCTTGGCAATGGTGCTTAGAGTGAAAACAAATAAATAAAACCAAAAAACCCTCCCTCAACCCCCAGCTAGTGTTTTTCAATGTGTTCGTAGCCTTTAACAAAATATTTGGAACTTATTTTCAGAAAAAGTTCCAAAAGTTTCCCAAAGCCCAGATTTGTCTAGACTCTCCCATCCTCAGCACGGGGAAACAGGGTGAATGGATAGGGTGTGATACGGATTTTTTTGAAAGTTTGTTTGGATTGCAGGAAGTGAACAAGATAAGCCAAATGGCCCTTTCCTGCTTTTGCTCTTTTAATTTTTAATATTTTTTTTTCCCCCCTCAGTGAGTCCTGACAAGAAACAAACTAAAGAAAACTCAGATGAGTTTGTTGAGTTCCCGCTGCCTCACCTCTCTGCTAAAAAGCCACCCACACCTGAGGCTGGGAGATAGCACCAAATCAATCTTTACAACCCAAGTCTCCCAGGCACATACAAAAGCCATTTCCTTTGGCATTTCTGCAACAGAGAGTGCTCATTTCCTTCTCTTTCCATTGCATTCAAAACTTGCAGGGAGACGGTGTGAAATAACCCACTGGGAAGTTCAGGATGCGCCAGAGGCATGGAGGGTGTGATCCAGAGAGGAGGAAAGGAAATAATCCTCCTTGCATTAAGATTCCCAGGTGCTGATGTGTGAAGGAGCCATTTGACGTCACATCGGCCTTGCTGACAGCAACATCTGCACAGAGACAAGTGGGAGAGGCGGGTTTCCAGCCCAGTCATCCCATGTCAAATGAAGGGGTCAAAAATAATGGTCAGGAATCACTTCCCCTCCTTACCAGTTTGTGCCTAGGGAGTTCCATTTGCTTGGAATAAGGTCTGATGAAGGAAGCTTCATGACCCCCTCCATTTTACATAGTTTAAGGTATCCATGGGTTTTCGGCTTGCCCATAGGTGCCTGACCTGAACGCGGCCCTTCACGCCCTAAGATTCCAACAGACCTCTGAATTTTAGATGGAAGAATTCTGGATTTCATGCTGCTGCATCTAAATCCACAACTGTTTTTTGGGAGCATCCCCTTCTAGAAGAGCACATATGTAAGAAAGAGAAAATCAGGTGTCCCAAGATAAAATAATTTTCTTTCACCACTACCCAACTCCAGCACTGACATGTCATTCTCCTCTCTCCCAGCTCTCTGGCCTTGCTCCTGTACAAAATACAAGATTTGCCAACCCTGCTTTGTGGAAAGCAGAAGTTTAATATTTGATCAGAAAAATCTCTGGAACCCTGAATATTATTGTAACTGTGAGGCTGGGGAAAAAAATTCTGCTTCTCTGCTGGAACATGTTGACCTTCCTCTCCTCTTGTTTATTTGTATGATCTGAACTAATTTCTTATTTGAAATCTACACCACATAAAAGCATTTCCTAGAACTATTATTTTAAAGCAGCTTGATAAACTGACTCTAGAAGTTGCTTAGTGGTTGGTGGGTATTTGAGGGTCATTTGCACTAGGAGAGACTTTTCCACCAGCAGATGTTACCATAGCCTAACAGGAGGATGGAGAAGGACCAAATAGGCAGGATGTTAACACAGCTTGCAGGATGTAAAGGGTTAATGAACAAGCTAGCCTTTGAAAAGATGCACAACAAATGCTGAGAGCTGTTTGAAATCTGTAGCAGCTAAGTGAGCTGTGTGTCATATAGAACTGTAATGGAAAGACATTGTCCCAAAGCAGCATTTCTCTCTGTAATATTAGAAAAATTGTATCATTCCTGTAAGTCTTTCTGAATTTTTAAAGATTTTTTTTCAAAGGCCACTAAGTAATTTACAGATAGTTAGTGTCGTTTCTTTGCAGATACATCCCTGTTGTGAAAAATGTAAGTACTAAAAATCTTAATAAAGCACACACAGCAGTATAAACATCTGCCATTCCAAGGGGATTCATCTCATCTTTGGAGATCCCTAAAATGAGAGAACAATTTATTTTCCATGTTTCTTAAGTCTTTAGCCTTTTTGTTGAGGCTGTCAACAGCGAACTATGACAGCTAGATGTTACCTAGGTTCCAAAAAAGACTCAGCTTCTCTGTAGTTGCCTGAATACCTTTCCATGTGTGTCCTTATCAACCTAGCCCTTCTCTTCTAACCCATCCCTAACTCATGAAGGCCACTGGCTCTGAATCTCTTAATCTCTGAAGTAGAACTAATTCTATGGCATAAGGGTACCATAAATTCAAGAAACCATGTTATGAGATCATTGCAAGACTTCCAGCTAAAATGCACACCAGCCATGGTGTTCCCATAAGAGCCAGGTAATGCCAGCCGTGTTGCAGCATGCGTGTGTGTGCGCCTGTGCCTCTGTATAGCGCTGGTACCTCTTCGCTAGGAGGTCTCCTGTGACCCAACTGCTGTCAGAGCACAAAGCTGTGACCTCCCTGGCAGTCTGGCCCTTTGCAGACTGGAGCTGTGTTGCTGCTATGAAGCCCCTTCCGACAAAGCGCTTTTAAGAAGGGGTATGTGTGTTCCATCACTCGCTCTGCAGCAGCTGCTATTTTTGCCTCTTCCCTCGCTCTGTTTCTTTCAACTGTTCGTTTGTCTCCCTGGTGGGAAGGGGGATGAGACACTAATGTACAGAAACTGTAAACGACCTCACTTTTAGGACATCTGGAACAAAGACAGAGACGATGTCGTTTGGATAGACTGGGGAGGTCTAAAGAAAGAGTCCCAAAGATGTTTTCACCTAAGAGTCAAACAAATGGAGATGTTATTACTCCAGCTATATTATTATCATGTATTTTGGGCTTCCCAATGGATAGTAACATAGGCTTGTGTCAAAATTCTGAAAAACAAGTGCTTAAATTGTGCACACAGGCCACCACAAAAACATCTACCTAATGCATGTACATATCTCATTGAAAGAGCCCAGATTTGACTAGTACCTCTTGCAGCTAAACACTTTCTTTAAAGGTTTGACTGCTCCATCTGTACCTAAAACATCCGAGGAGCCAAGGACGCTCTTTTCAGTGTGAGTGGCTACACAAAACTCAAACCCGTCTGGCAGGCAGTTAGATTGCAAGTCTCAATCTGTCATGCCTAATTTCACCATTTATGGCTGTAATACATTATGTTTGGAGAGGGAGTATCAGTGGCATGCCATGCACCAATCCAAAGGCTGAATTCCTTAATAGATTAAATAGCCTTCATCTCTGATAAGTGATTGCATTTCTGGGGTATGAATGGTGCTGTGAAGCACAGAACGCTGTTAATAGCTGGGAAAGAGTACAGCATGAGAAAGTCCCTTTCCAGACTCACTTCCTCAGGATGTCGTTTGGATTTAGAAATATCTGTGGGCTGCAAAGCTTCCACCCATGTTTCTAACTTCAATCTTTCCTGGATGTTTAAGTTCCCTTAGGACCAACACATCATGGTATACCAAAACATATTATACATAGCTTTGCCCTCTGGATCAGCGGTGCCCTCTGGAAGAACCCTTTGCTTTACTGGCAGCAGCAAACACACACATTATCCAAAGTTGCAAGATCAGCAGAAATGGGGAGCTTTTCTCTTTGACAGTGGCTGTAGTTGTCTGGTCTAAAATACCTCAGGTTAGAATGACAGTTTACCACAAAATATCCCCATCCTGCCAAAGGAGCTTGCCCAAAACATGCCCTTTCTCTCCTCACCTTCCAAACTTGGCAGCACACAAATGCTTATTTTCCCAGTCTATCACATAAGAAGCTCTGGAGAAATGTTCCTTCCTCAGCCATTTCAGCTAACCCTGTAACAAAAGGTTAAAATGCAAGGGGAAAAAACTACAGAGAACTATTCATCAAGGGAACAGAGCAAATTATGCTTCTGCAACACAGAAGCAAGAAAGAGTGGTCTATGACCAAAGGCCAAAGCCAATGCTGCTTTTAGGTTTGAGATAATCACCTAAGTATTCATAGGAACAGAATACTTTGCTTTATGGCATGCTCTGCCTGAAAACTGTTACTTAATGGGCTGGGGTGACAGTAAAAGAAAAGATGCGTTTCTAAGAATTTGGACAGCATGATTACACTCTGAAAAGTAAGATGTGCCTCTGTACTCTGAAAACGGAAATAAATATGGAATTAAATTTCTCTCTTAACAAATAGAAAGATAATTTCCTCTAGCTTAACCATTGGATCTAAAAAAATAATTAAAAGAACCCCTCTTGCTGGCTTCCAAGACACTATTAATTATAAAGATCCTGAAAATAAGATTCTGTACTCTGTTTTCCATCACATCCTCCAGTTCCTGATACAGCTGAAGTAATAGTTGGGTCTTTTCACCTGAACTCAGAAATCCTTTTGGTCATGTAAGATTCAGAAGAGATCATAGCTTATTTTTCTGAAGTTGCATGGTGTCTTAGAAATATTATCAGGAATAGAAATTAGTCAAAAATTATTGCTGAGTCATTAGATAATCTCTCCATGTCCAAGCGATTTAACAAATTGCTTACTGCTACCACAGTCTAACTTCTCAGGGCCTCTGATTGCATTGCCTTGGCAATACCATATACTAGAGTGCTTTTTTACATATATATTTTATATAAGCACCCTCTTCAAGAATCATATGTATGTATGAAGGTAGGGGCAAATATTCAGTTCCTGTGCTGCCTCCCACATCTGGCTGCAAAGGAGTATGCTTCCATCTGCAGAGCGCAAGTATAGTTGCTGATACATCTATGTCTTGTGACTCAAGGGATCAGTCCTGAGGGTCACTCTCAATATTTTCTTGATCACTTTTTTCATTTGCTGTAGTATCTGGAGCCATGTTGTGGGGATTCCTGCCCAAAAGGTAAGTAGACATGGGGTGAAAAATGAAATCTCAGTTCTTCGCTTATTGACGTAGTCTTCTTGCTCTGAAATACCATGGTTAACCTGGAAGAAAATAAAGGGTTCTAAGGTTAAAACTCACAGATAGTAGTTAGTCCAGAGAAGCCACAAACATTTCCAGCTTGCTGTAAGCTACCTAACTTATCAGAGACAGTGAACACAGAAAAGACAAAAGGTGTTTAACAGCAATATGACATGTAAAAAAACCCCAAAGTTATGGATTTTCCAAAGCTTGGCTAGCTTTTTTGATTGTCATTTTGCATTAATCTATGGAACAATGTCATACTAAAAAACTAAACTCTGAATTTTAAAGCATTAAGGATGTTAAAATCTATTGCTCACCATGGTCCAAAAATAAAAATGAGATTGTCCCCTTTTAGTATTACTTAAGTGTTGCCTGTCATAACACACTTACTGGTCAGTAGGAAAATATCCATTTTCAAAAGGATTATACTTTTAAAAATATGCACACATAAATACTCTTCTTTACTGCATAAAACCCCTTGAACAACAGGGTTTTCCTCATAGCCAAGACTCCAGTTGTATTTATATCTGACCCTCACCAGGAGATGCTGGGTGCTCACACAAATTAGATACAGCTCGAGATGTCTACACAGAACACAAATAGCCTGCATGAGGACCTGTGCATAGGCACACCCAGGAGACTCAGGCTGTGGTAATGGTGGCATCACACAAAAGAGGAAAGTTTTAAGAGGATCATAAATGTGCATGGCTCCACCATTCTGTTTCATCATTCCTCTCCTATAAGAGAACATGGCAGAAGCTGGTTTTGCCTCTCTTATCCCAGCAAAGCCTCAAAGAGATCCCTAGAAGATTTCCTTGCCCATAGCATTCAGGACAGCGATGTTCCTGTTTCACACACTTGTCAAAATTTGCAGCTCTGGCCATAACCATCTAAGCCAGGCCTGACAGCTGCTAGGGGTGGTAGTCTCTATATGCTCACAGGGCAGTCAGTGTCTGGTGAGCACGCTTGCCTGTGGGGTGTTAGGGCATTTGCTACAGGGTTTTACAGGCATCTTTAATGCTTAATGCTGTGATGAATCTCTCAGCCATGGCCTTGAGGCACAGATGGGATCACTGAAAAAAACTCTGGGGAGTGTCAGACCTTAATTCTTGATTCTGTTTGAGGGGATCTGAATGCACATCATCTACTTCCAGGTACATGTGAGCCAGGCCCAGGCTGTATATGGTATTCCAAGCAGGGTCTTTCCCATCACTGAAGCTGTTTCACTTTGTCAGTAATAACTCTTCACCAGACTGGAGAAGGTGAGGTCTAGAGGTCAGGGCATTTATGTGGGAATAGAGAGATCTGCGTCATTCTTCCCAAGGGGAGGCTTTGTGTGTGGCCTGTGACATTATCACTCACTTTCTCTCTGGCACACTGGCTATTTGTGCAGGTTCAAATTACTGCAGAGGGAGGAAAGATCTGAATCAGGGTCTCCCAGACCCTCACCGAGTGCTTTAACCTTTCAGCCCTTGGGGGAAGACGATGAGGGGAGACCACCTTCCCTGGCTGTGTTTTCTGTAGGCACCAATCCAGTTGGAGTGTCCAAGATCAATTTCACAAGTAAAACGGGCAAGGGACAAGGTTTTTTTGTGGATCATGGCAAAACCCAGGTGTGGAGAACTTGCATTGCAACCCAGGCTGGTAAATGAGAGAGGTAAATGATGCTGAGACTATCTGAAAGCTCGAGTTTTAGGTGGCTGGAATATGACTGTGTGGTAGACACATGTGACATGGCACTTCATGCAATTCTAGAATCAGGAGGGAGCTGAGCAAAGGCTTTAGGCACTCTCAGGTTATTTAAAGCTCTGTGGCCTTTTAAAATTGAGATCAGTGTGTTTTCTTTGGGCAGAGCCTTTGGAGATTGAGTCCCAGGACTTCACCAGGGGCCTTATCACAAAAAGCTAAATCCTCAGTGCCAGCTACATTTCCAGTAGTATCCAAAATGAGCCCATCCTCGTCTTCCAGCCCCACACAGGCTCCCTTGGTGCTTGGTGTGCAATTAGAGAAAGGGTATTACTGGTTACAATGAGTGCCTTTACGGGACTGAGGGAGTTTTCTGGCCATTTCTACTGCAAGGGGAAGGAGAGGCTCCAGGTGATCCCATACCATAACGAACCTAAATCCCTGGATTAGCCTCCTCTGGCCCTGGCTTCAGTAGAGTCATTACATAAGTATGATAGCTATATAATATATAGGTCAGACACAGAGCTCATAAGACAGCATAGCAGGGAGCAGAGCTAGAAATGGGAAAGTATGTTTTTCCCTCTTGCTGGAAAAAGAGAGGCACACTGGCTGAGGTCTGTCAGAAACAAATGTAGGTATTGAGACCCGTGGTCTCCTGCAGAGTTCGGTGCTGGCTAAGTCACCTCTACTGGGGTCTGGCAAGGAGTGGTGCAAATGAAGAGACTGAAAGGGAGTGATTATTTAGTGCCAGCAGGTTTGTGAGCCTCTGCAGCAGAGGGTTAACATGCGATACGCCAGCAAATCATGGCATAATGCTGACTCTGCCACTTTGGATTCAGTGAATCTCAGCTGCAGGAGTTATGCAAGCACAGCTATAATCAGAGCTTGACTGTTGCTATCTATAGAAGACTGAATTTGACAGGGAAGCCCTGAGTGTCCCAAGCAGGGACATGTTATTCCTTCTGAGTCAGTTTTTCGTGGGTTTTACTCAGAAGTGGACTGTGCAGACTACAGCAAGAGAGGTGAGCAGTTACAGTGTCCATCCCAATGTGACTAAGCATCTGTGTAAGTGCTCACAAGCTTGTACAAAGGTTATGAAAACTAGCTTATAGCATTTGCTCCGTTCTCATGTACGGAAATTCTCATTGAAAGCAATGGGAGATTTTTGCCAAAGTAAAGACTATATTAATACCCAAACTTTTGCTCATTACAGCCTGTTTCTTATTTACATTAATTTTATTTTGCATAGTTGTGATATCTCAAAAGAGCCTGGGATCCAAATTACTCAGCACATGGTCCATCTAAACTGGCAGCATAAGGCAAAATGTCATAGCGAAAATGGGGCTCTGTCCTGGCTTTGGAGTTTTCATTAACTAGTTTATAATTGATTTAGTTAAGACAACTGGAAAAAGCATACTCCTTCAGGAATAATAATAAAAAAAAAAAGAAATTATTTTAAGGGCTCTGAAGCTTTCTCAAAACATCCAAAAATCAGTCAACTCAAAATTAGGATTATTCTTGAGAGAATAATTCAAGGCAGGAATGCACAAGGCATCATGTACAAGGGGCAGACCCTGCAGAGACATAAATGTGTCCTGCATGGAAGTCTGTGGTGGTGCAAAAGCAGAAGTCCCCCCTTCAGTCATCAGCCATCAGAGTGGTTTGATTAAAGGCTCCCTGGGGTCTCTGGGAGAGGATGTAGGAGCAGGATTTAGACAGAGTTACCGAATCCCCAACCTAGCTGCTGTCAGGGGATGACACCAGCAGCTGGAAACTCCTGCAGAACCAGCCCACCCATTTGGCTTTCTCTGCCCCTGTGCCACCCCTGAAGCAATCCCTGAGACAGCAGCTGAGGGGGGCAGAGGAGAGAGTTTTTGGTTTATTTCATAGGGTAGCATGGACAGAGGGGCAAAGCCCTGGAGGGCGCAGCCTCCTGGCCAGTTGGGAAAGGCAAAGGAGAAGCCCAGGTAGGAAGGAGGTTGCCGGGACATGAGGCAGCAAGTCCAGCAAGGGCTAAAGAGAGGGTGGGCTATGAAAGGCAAAGGCTGAAGCTCACAGGTAGGGAGGTAGAGATGTGGATAAGAAACGGCAGACAAAAAGGGTTTGGTTCACAGAGACTACCTCCAGCCCGTGCTCCAGGGCCCATCTGGATATTGTTAGGCCCCCTGCCCACCCACCCACCATGCCTGGAACGTGCAAGTACCTTATCTTGCATTTCTTGTAATGCAGAACACCAACTTCTTTTTATGCTTCTTGGCACAGTCTATGACCTTTTTACAACTCCTTCCCTGTCAGGATATAGGCCATAAAGATATTTTAAATGGCTTCTCTTGGTGGTGATCTATTAGTTGGAATAATGGCTCCATATGCAAAATATGAACCCATAACCACTGTAAGCTAGCCCTATACCTTCACGTTGTTCAAATCCTGCTTTGAGAGCCACTTATGCTTTGAAGCTACAAGAAAATAGCCAGCAAATAATTAAGTAGAAGGACTGTTGAGCATAATTTATGTAACCTTTCCCATTTGCAAACTGCAATTACCTATGTAGGGACTGGATGAATAGTGGGGTTTCAGTTCAGTTGCTGAGCAGAAGTTTCAGAGGAAAAAACATTTGGTTTAAACCAAAGCAGAATTTTTTAGAATTTCTTGAAATGCAAAAAGACAGGAATTATTTATTTTCTGTTTCAAATTACTTAATCCTTTTAAAATGCTTTAGAAGCTGTAGATTGCCTGTGAAGTGAAAAATGCCTTTTCGGAGTAAAAAGTGAGGGTGTCACTTCAGCCTTCAGAGAGGTTTGGCTTCCCAAAACTTATTGCTTTAAAATACTATCAGGACAGACTCCTTCAGCAATTTAAAATCTTCTCATAAGCATGGTATTTTTTGTTCCAAATTTGCAAAAATTTGCTCCAAAGAGGGCTTATAGCAGCCTTCCAGTACCTAAAGGGGGGTACAGAAAAGCTGGAGAGGGGCTTTTTACAAGGGCAAGTAGCGACAGGGCAAGAGGTAATGGCTTTAAACTAAAAGAAGGTAGACTTAGATTAGATATTAGGAAGAAATTCTTCCCTGTGAGGGTGGCATGGTCCTGTCCCAGACTGCTCAGAGAAGCTGCAGCTTCCCCCTCCCTGGCAGTGTCCAAGGCCAGGTTGGATGGGGTTTTGGATAGCCTAGGCTAGTGGATGGTGTCTATGCCTGTGGCAGGGGGCCTGGAACTGGATGGTCTTTAAGATCCCTTGCAACCTAAACCAGTCTGCTATTCTGTGATTCTGTGGTTCTCTGACAACTTAATTAAGGTGTAGTGAACAAAAACATGGTTGTTTCCCAAATTCCTACAGGTCTCTCAACTGTCAGAGGAAAAGTACCCAAACTTGCACCACCCCTTCACAGAGCCCAGCATATCAGTGGTATCCCTTAGCTCTTTGGTTCATCACACATCTTTGCTGCTGCTCACATGCTTGATGTGTTGCACAACACACTGGCTAGACAGAAAAAGAAAATATGAGTTGCAATATGAGTTAGGGAGCCTGCTTTGGCAGGGGGGTTGGACCCAGTGATCTCTTGAGGTCCCTTCCAACCCCTACGATTCTGTGATTCTATGAATCCAGCAACATGAGAGACAAAAGCTTTCAGTGGCCAGTGCAGCAGCCAGGGCAGACAAAGGCTGTTTCTTCAGCTTCTTGTGGGCCTCCTGGCAATTCATAGCACTGTCATGTTTTGTGATGGAGGGATTTCAGCTCCTAACTGCTTGTGTCGTTCAGTAACTGCTATTCAAAACACACTGCTATGTGTTCAGGAACGGATGACTGCAAACTGGTATACATCATTTTTTAATATATAAATTTGTACATGTATATTTTATGTGCATGTTAAAAATCAATACAGAAGAAACACTTGTCAAAAGCCCTTATGTTCAGTGGCGCTATTGAGAAAATAAACATCTATATTGTGGGATGAAGTGGTTGCTGGTGTGAGAAGGTGTTTCAGGTGTATCAGATGTGGGCTGGCTTCACAACAGATATAAACTCATACCCAATACATGCATTTAAGCAAACTTGCACCAGCTTTCACCCTGTTGCCTCTAAAATGCATGTGTCTATAAGCATATGTCCAAAGCTGTCATTATCGTGATTTCTTCAAGTGTTCAGAAACACAGAGATGATGAGATGCCTTGTTATTGTTGGCTGTCCCTAAAGGAGTGCTCCATGTGCCCCTTGAGCAGCAGAGGAGTCCCAGGACATGGACATGCAGCGTGGACACAGCCTGAGGATGCAGGTGGGTGTGCACGTGAGAGTGACGGCAACACACACCCCCCCACGCGGCACACACAGCAACGCGCGGCACCTACAGCAACACGCAGTGCACACAGCAACGCACCACAGCACGCAGCAGCGGCAAAGGGCCCCGTGTCCCGTCACCAAGGCGATGTGGTCATGCAGCAGATTGGAGCAGGTCAGGGTGATGGATGTCATGGCCACGTGTGGCATAGCTGTTACAGATGTAAACTAGCACAGTAGCTATGACTGTCTCCTGTAAGCTGGTGAAACGCCTTTTATCACTTTGTTTTCAAACCTGCAAAGGTAATTCCCATCGCAGGAGTCCAGCCAATGCTAAGGGCAGTCACACACCTTGAACGTCCCTGCATAGCACCTTGAAAGTTTAGCTGGCGATTTGTTGGACTTCCCTAGGCTTTCTTCACCTGCTTTCCTGGGAGATAAGGAGGACCTGGCCAGAAGAGCAGGAGTTTAAATGCAAAGTCTATTATATACCATGAGGTCTCCATCACCTGCTCAACCTTTCCATACTGCATGTGGGACCCTGTGGGGGTCTCCTGTGACTGCAGCGGGTTTTTCCCATGAGCCACCTCCCTGCCCTCAGGGAAGTGGCTGTGAGGTTAAAATTCAAAAAGTCGTTCTCTGCAGCTAAAAAACGTGCGGTTTTACCCTAACCGTAAAACATCTCAAATCGTTGGGATTAGCCCTTTTCTGCTTTCCCGTGTGCCTTCAATTAGCCGCATGAAAGAAAACCCACGGCTTTAGGACCGAAAATAGCTGGAGCGAAGTGACGCAGGCTTCGCCCGAGATGAAAGAGCGGCTTCCAGAAGCCTAATTAAAAGCAACTGAGAAACCAGTACTTGATACAGCCTCTACTCACCTGAAAAAATAAACGGAGAGCTGCAGCCAGGCTTCGGCGCGGCGTTGTGGGAAAGCGGCTGGAGGGTTTCGCCTGGGTCACGGGAAGGCCCAGCTCTGTCAGAGCACAAAATCTTTCTGTTTCTGCCTGCCCCGAGTCAGGGGGAGGTCAGCCAGCCAGCCGAGGCCACCGCCGCACCGGCGGTCCCTTCGCCTTACCTTGGGTGAAAGGACGATGGCATCCGCCACCGCGACAGCCCCCCCCTTGCCCCTCTCCCTCCGCTGTGTTCTGGACGCTGGTTAAGGGAGAAAAGGAGCTTCAGGCTTTCCGAATTTCCCTGCAGGCTCATGCTTGTAAGCAACCCTATCCCTGCTTTAACATGGCATATGGATAGAGCCATCATTTAGAAAAGAGCCAGGCAAGCTGACAAGTTACTGAAAAGCCCCATTTCTCTTTTAAACTTCACTGTCATTGGGGTCACCCCTGCAAAGCCTCGCTGTGTCCCAGGGAGATGCCACTCGTCCATTTTGTTCTTCACCAACACTTTTTTTTTTCCCTGTCAAATATTCCTCTTTTAGCTCACCTGCATTCAGAATTTCAGGGATGGGGTAAGTCTGAAAAATCCCTCAGGAAAGTTTGACCGCAGCTATGGCCATGGTCCAGATCCTTGGTGTTTGGTTTGTTTCCTGATTTTGGTGAAGGAACTAGACTGGGGAAACAAAAGCCCCTCCAAAGAATGTGAGAGAGCTTCACAATACTGATTTGACACTCTCAAACTGAAACAGCAGGTTTTCTTCTGAAAATAAAAATACTTCAAGATATAATTTACTGAAATGAAATTTTAATTGTCAAGGCAATCCAAAGCAATCCAAGAAATTAAGTGCCTTGAACAAAATATTTGGTTCACAATGAAATTTTTGTCTCAATTAGGTGAGAAAATATTTTTTGCGTGATAATGTAAAAATTATTACAGAATTATTGTGGTTTTACCAATGGCCTGAAAAATCAAATAGCTTTATGGTACTGTATCTGCACTACTATAAGGATGACCAAGTGATTTTAACCTTCATGTAAAGAAGTGAGCAGCTGCTTGCAACATGCAGTTATCGTCCTACGACGTGGGAAACAACACAGTTTGAATAGAGTTTAAATTTGGGGAGGTAAAACTAGAAAGCAGCAGAGAAGGGAGCAGGACAAAACAACATGCTGTCACATTTCTTTTCCATGGACTGCTCTCATTCTTAGATGAAACATTTGGTTTTAGTCAGAAATATTCATGGGTTTAGTTAATTTTCATCTTTGGGGAAAAGAGCAGCCAGTTGATCCCTACAGCACACTTGTGTGCGTTTCACAGGTAGCCTGAATTAGGAGCTGAGAAGCTGTCAAGAAACCCCACTAGAAGCAGCAGTACGTAGCAAAGAAAAACAGAGTGCTCATAATTTAAGCCTGATTTAAATTCTGATAAAGTTGATAGAAGTCGCTCAGAAGCCGTAGCTCAGACCCCTGAGCAGAGACCCACAGTACACTGAAAGGGATTGTCACGTGCAGCGCGGAGGCTTCTTAAATTATATATAGTAAGGTGAGACACAAACCCTTTTTCTCTTGTAACAGGAGAGATGAAATACCTCGGACAAAATTAAAACCTAAGCAGGCAATCGACAGTTTTTGCAGCAGGGATTTTTTGGTAGCTTTCCCTGTGGACTATTGCTTAAACTGCAAGCTACTGAGAAAGGACCTTTTTGATCCGTGTGTTCTTGTTCCTGCCCAGTGGGAACAGATGTCTGTGTGATCTGTGACTACAGTGCATATTCTGCTGTTCCGATGGAGCTCTGAATTCAGTATTGAGAGAAACAGGAAATGTTTAAAAAACACAACCCCCCAAAACCAACAGAAACCTCAAATGAAGCAAAAACCAGAAAAGAGGTTTTGAGGGTTTTGAGTAACACTTTGGGATGTGGGGGTGAGGGTGGAACCAGCAAACACTGGAAACTCAGTAATAAAATCATAGGTACCTGTGACTAGAGCGACTTCAGAGACCAAAGAATACAGGTAATGAATTTACACTGAAGGAACCACGGTCGTATGGAGGCACAGCTCAACAGAAAACACTTCTCTATTTTACAAGGCTCGGTGAGGAACGGTTTTCTTTAGAAACTGCTGGAGCAACATATTCTCCTTTCTTGAGTTAGCCGAAGTGTGAAACATTACCCCGAAAGCTGTTTATTTATGAGCCCTTCGCAAGGCACGTAGCTTTCCCAAGGACGAATCTCTCTGTTTCTTGTACAAATATTTGAAAAGCGTTTCAGCGGCCTCGCTGCCCCTCTGAATCCACCACCACCGGCTCCACGGCCGCCCTTAATGCCGCGGAATACATCGCGGGGCCCCTTTGAAGAGTCACATCAGAGACGCGGGGGTTTTGCCTGCTCTTTTCCTGTGCAGCACTCAACGTGAAATGGGCTCAGCCTAGGCAGTGAAGTCTGCAATCAGCATGGAGCGTCAGGCTTTCAATTTTAAGGTCTAACTTTTACATTTACGGGTATCATCTGTAGAAGCACACCTAGGAATAAAGTACAACTGGCCCACAGTAGGATCAGGCAAGGCTGACAAATAGAATTATGAAGAAATGGTCTTACATATTTTTCTTGATGCAATTACATTTTTTTTCTCCTAAGTAAAAGAAAATAAAATTGATTAACTACTGAAAGGTTCCACTGAATTATCCAAATTTTCAGGAAAAGCTCTCTAGAAAACATTAATAATTTCAGTTAGCATTCAAATGTGAAATAAGGTTTGTGTTTAACTGTGAGTAATTTAAATGCCTTTATTTCTAAAATATTAGGACATTTAAATGATAAAATTTATTAGATTCCTTAGTGAGAGTTTTAAAAATGCTCCTTCTCTTGACATCAGGAAAAAACCCTGCTTTGTTCTTTCTCCATTGTCCTTTACATCGATGTGTGAGGTATGAGTTAGTAGTTGAGCATGGGAGGGGTGAGGTGTGAAAAAGAACTTTTGAATATGATGGGGAGAGAGAAATAAATGTAGATGTGATGAGGCACATGTTTAAAAGGTAAAGTTTCTTGGGAAAACAAAATTGCTAATAATTCTGTGAGACGGATGTTGTTAGTTGTCTTAATGCTTTAAAAATACATTTTAAATGTAGACATTCAGGTAAGGAAAAAAAAAGAACATCATCCACATTTTCTGAATTGCATGACAAAGGAAAATATCATTGCTCAGCAAGCTTACATCTTCTAGTTTACATATTTGGAGGTCATTAGACATGCTTTATAATATAGCTGCTGCTTGAGTGTTTTCCAGTCTGATAGCAGTACTAGTAGAACCACATCACTGAGTTTCAATTCTCAGGTGCTAGGGTTTTTTATGTAACTGCCATTGTTTAACAGATTTTTATCAGACTTTTTTGGCACATTAAATCCTTCACAAGATTTTTCTAAAGCCATGTTTCCATTTGCTTATGAAGTGTCACTGTATGTTTTGGAAAATAAAAATGAACATGGGAACAAGAGGTCCAATTCAGTGCTCCTAACATCCTTATGAGACAAAGTTCACATTAATCTAAATTGCAGTCAACAGATTTGTCTGTGCAAAGTATAAGAAAGGGGATCTGAATAGGATCCAGAAAAGTAACTTACTATTATAAGTAACTATTATAAGTTACTATTATAAATCCCCCTAGAACGCCAGTCCTTCTATGAAGAAGTGGTAGATGGATGGCTCTGCTGCTCTCTTTGCTTCTCCAGAAACTATGGCCCCTGATGAACAGACCCTGATTTTTAGAAACATTAAAACCCATCCATCACAGCTGAGATTAGCACAATATTTGGGTGCTTAACATCATCTCCAGACTGGAAACTTCCAGGACATTGTGCAAATCCTGGAGAAATTATTAACATTGAGCTACTACAGACCAGATCTGTCTGGAGGAGCAGAATTTATGCAAGCATAACCAGTTACCCATGGGATTTCTCTGTACTGGTGGGGACGGTGGAGTCAGGATCTTGCTGTTGGCTGCTGCATGGGGGCTTTTCTGGGGAGCTGGCAGTGCTGAGAACAGTGGAAATGGATGGAGGAAGGGTTTGGTGGGGGGTGGGTACAAGAGACAGGAGCTAAAGAGGAGAGAGGTAAACCTAAAAACCCGGGGTCAGCTAACCAATGTTACTTTGCATTTGGAGGCCATCGGTGTGGCAGGGGACAAGCAGATCTGCCTCTTCACCTGTCTCTTCACAGCCACACCACCTTCACAGGCGAAGCCAGAGAAGAGGGGACTGTGCTATCACCCATGACTTGGTCTACCCAATTTAACACTAAGGGGGGCACAGGGTGCTGTGTTTCCAAAGCTGATAAAAGATCCCTTCTCCATTTGTTTTATTCCTCACAGCTTGATCTGTGTAGAAGCAGCCTGGTGGCAGCAGGAAGGTCTTACTTTTGGTTACATGCCTGTTTGATAAGTTTAACCTAAATTTTTCTTAGCCTAGTTTTAATTCTCTGAATTAGGATCCAAACATGAAAACTTTTTTTTTTTTTTTCTAATTCACCTCTTAATTCCTTCTTCCGTAGTGTCTTCTCCACTAAGGGAAAAACAGGAGAGAAATTTACCCCTCCCAGGAGGCAAGTGATTCATTACACACCTCCACATTTTGGGGGGGGTGGGTGGGAAACTGAAGTTAAAATTTAATTTTAATGTCACTAAATTAAGACACTAAATTATATACTTAAAATGAGCCTAGTAATCCAAGAGGGAAAAATATCACTCTCTAGGCTTAATTGAGAAAACAATTAGATCTAGATAAAGCCAGCTCTTGCCAGATGACACAGTCCAGAGCACACCGAAAGAAACCAAATCCTCAAAGGCAGGGACGAGAAAAGGTTGTTATAAAAGGTGTCTTTTTCATGTCTCCCTGGCATTTCTCTGGTAGCTTTTGCAACTGCCATGTAGAGCTTCTTGAAGGATGGAGCAAACCAACAGGGCTTGGAAGTCCTGAGCAAACCCCTGACTTGCTCAGAACAGAGCCCTGGGACAGAGGTATGGTGGGGTGGTCCCTTGTGGGTGCTGCTCTTGCCCCATCATGGTGCTGAGGGAGGAGCTGGACAGAGAAGGGCAATGTTCCTGTGTGGTAGGGATGCCTAAAAATCAATCTGAGGTCCCTATTCTTCTGCTGGTTAGGATTGGGCTTTGGGCCCTTTCAGGGCTACCCAAGAGCTGAATGTATCAAGTACGTTCTGGGGTGCAAAATTAGTTGTGAGGCTTTTTTCCTTTTTCTTTCTTAAAGCCCTTCAATTATTCACACTTCCTGTAGGTTTGCCCGGTGCTACCCTGCAGAGGAGCTCCCCAGGCCTGTCTGGGAGCCGGGAGTGTTGTTCCAGCTGGGCCTGGTGGCCCCTGGCAGCCGGTCCCTGCAACAAACTAGTGATTGTTCAGTGGCCTGGGGGCCCCGGGGAGCCTCTGTGCCCCCCAGGCAGGGGGTAGGTTTAGCAGGGCAGGGAGCTCCTGCAGCCTGGTCCAACGCAGTGCCTTCAGTCACACCATGTAACTGCCCTGCCTGCGCTAGTCATCCACTTTTTTTTCCCTGTCCTGAAGCCTCAAAAAGCCGGAATCAAAACCTGACAAGCTTTTTTTGGACTTTGCTTTTGAAAACAGTTTGGCTTTTGCTTTTGATACAATGTAATAAAATAGCTGCCTCCTTATCTGTTCACTTGGAACAGCTCTGCAGACATCAGCCGTGAGTGGTACTCTACTGGGAATTTACTTCCCATCTCTCTTCCAGTGACAGACAAGCACTTCCATGTACCTTTTCATTCGGCTTTTGTCCTATAAGCTGGGGTCACAAAATACTTTGGTCGTTGTCCTTACTTACGATACATCTTGAATGTCATTTTGTATGTCAGCATGATGATGTTTTCCAGGGAACTGTCACTCCCCTCCAACCCCCCAAAAGAGAACTACAGCCAAGCAACTGCATGGCAATCGACGATGTATTAATGGGTATGTTTATGCACGTGTGTATTTGGGAGAAAGGCAGAGTCCAGAGGGGACGAGGAAAGAATTAAATACCATACATGCCCATAGCAACAAGAGACTTCTACCTGAATGCATGGTCAAGGTCTCTGGAGAATACAAGTCACTTAAATTTCAACAAAACAGCAAAAGCTTGTCTACTTGCAAAGCAGATCACAAGTAGCACATGCAAGCCTTCCTATGTTTATCCTTTATGCCCACTGGTTAGGAAATTCTTCTTTCTTCTGGAGCAGAAGGAAGTGGTCTGCAGGGAATAAAAGGCATCCCTTTCAAGCTAGGCAAAGTCTAGTGCGTTTTGCAAAGAAAGGTAGCTCTTCCAAAAACCACTTCATACTTTCTCATTGCTGTCTGCTGGAATGACTATATTGCACAGGCCAACTGGCAACCATTCATGTGCATTCTTAATTCAGTGGGGAGCGAAACAAGGAAAACATTTTTATAAGACTGTTTAAAAATTATAAGCGAGGGAAACAATTAAAAAAATGTGCAGCCATTTTCTTGATGGTGCAGAAATGCCATATCCAATGTCCAATTCAAATGGGCCAATTTTCTCCAACTGGATTTATGTAGCATAACCTGCCAGGCAGACAGAAAGCTGAATAGTGAAGTGTTTCATTTTAATATAACTTTAATTTAACAATAATGCCAGAAATACCCAGACAGGTTTATAGTGCACAAGTTATACTATTCCACTACTTCTCTTCCGGCTGCCCCAGAATGATAGTCAGGTTCTTGTACACCTCTTGAAGGAAACCCGTTAGTGGGTATCTGGCTGGAATTGGTTGGGATTTAAAACCTCTCAAACCTTCCTAGGATCCCATTTTTCATCTTTAACCCCTCAAATGCCATGACTTTGGGCATAGTGACACAAGTCACACTTAGTGGCCACAACTGCCACTAAGTTTAAGGAGCTTTTTAAGGCCCCTCATTATGTACCTCACAAACTATTTTCACCACAGGTCTATCTACATGTGAATTTTGTAGCATTTTGTCAATGCAAAAATGACAGGAGAGAGAGCTCAGTGCCACAAAAAAGCATTGACAAATAATTTCTGTTTGAATTCAGGACTGGTAAGAAACTCCCGCACCTATAACCTGCTCCAGCCTGTGCTATTCCTCACTCTGATCTCAGTGTAAGTGCTTGTGGGAACAGAAGCTTTTCCAACATGCCTAACTTTCTTGTATGGGGTAAAAGTGTTCAAAATGTAATGAAAAAGTCAATCACTGAATTGCAATAAGGCTGCCAAGTCAGGTTGCCTTACAAAGCATATAGGAGGTCAGGCTAAAATGGCAACAGTGTTCGCTCCTGGCTTTAAAAATCTGTGATCTATAAATGTGCCTGTGCTCTGATTCATGATGTGGAGATGGGATCTGTTGGGCTGGGAGAGGCTGCAGCTTCCGCTCGCCCTTTACCGTGCAGATGGCTGAACTGCTTATGGAGGAGCTGCTGAACAGCTGTGCTTTACTACGTGGCATTTTAAGGCAAACCATCACTATTTGCCTTTCAGTACCTCTCTAAGAACTGCAGCGAGTCAGGGGTTTGCTCACGTGAAGATGAACCATCCCCACACATCGGGCAGGGAAACCAGTTTTCTTCTCAGCTGCAGCAGCCGTGCCAGCCCTTCTTGAATCAGAGCCCCAAGGCTAACTAATGAAACTCTCAGGTGTAGCTTACGGGGTAAATATATCGGGGCTCCCTGACAGCTTCCCCGGGTCATACATATCCCCTAGTGTGGAAAAAAAATCTCTTACCCAATACCCTGCAGTAGGTAACTCCAGGCAAGCTGGGGGTACTCAAAGAGAAAGCCTATTGTTTTGGCTGGTGCTTTCATGTAAAACTTCCAGCACAGGTAGAAGAGAGGGGGATGCAAAGAAACCGGTAAGGAAAAAAAACCCACACATGTATTTTTTAAGTCAAAGAAACAAGAAGAATGGACTAAAGCATGACTAAAGGTTAGGAACTGAATAAAATTCATGCATCCATTGCGCATCTTTTCCATGCCTGTCACAAAGAACATAGGTGATGCTGGGATGCTCTGGTTCCTCATGAGCGTCTCAGGTGGTTGCAGGTGGGGTTCTTTCCCATCCTGAAGAATGGAGGTAAGTAGCTCAGTATCTCAGCCCAGCACAGTCTGATTTAGTTTATTCATATAGGTAATGCAGTTAAACTCTTGGATACTCTGCAGGATTGTTTTGCAGGGCTCCACAGCAAATAATTGCATCTAAGCGTGTTCTCACATAAGCAGGAGACCAAGGTTGCTGTTTGGTTGTGCAGCATAAGCAAGTCAGTAGAGAAAATCAGTTGTGAAGATGAACTGTGTTTGAGGAAAGAGGCACCTATGCCATAGCAAATGTCTATAGAAGCAACAGGTTGGTATTTTCTACTGTGATCGGTAAACAAAATACATGCTGAATCACAACCCGTGTCATGTATGGATTATTAAGAAAAGGAAAAAGAAAATGAAACAAACTGAAAGATAGGTCCTGAAATTCCTAAGACCACAAGTTTGCACCAAGAATATCCATCCTTGAAGAAACAAAATACATCTTGAAATCCATTTCTTTCTACCTTCTCTTTTATAACTTAAAATCTGTAGACTTTGCAATAGAGTAAGATTGTTTTCTAACATAGAAATATTAAATTTTCCATTGCCCTTTTGATACAAAAAATGTATGGCAAACAAAGGTTAATTTAATTCTGGTTTTCTGGATATCTAGTATTGTACAAATGGATCATTTCTTCCCAAAACTCACTTCTTATTTACTTCACACCTTTTAAATATTGTAAATCACCTGAACACTAAGCCTATTTCAAAAAGTAATTATGCTTGTGGTCAACTGTAAAGATCTATTTTAAAAATGGATAAAAGTAAAACCTCTGTGTATTTCTGGGGAAGAAAATAAAGTACATTTTCAAAGCACTTCCTGGAATTAAAACTGTTAAATAAAATCAGTATAATCTGACTGACTGCACGTGTCCCTCCATAAGATAAGTAAATATGTTTGTGGGGTTTTCTACTCTTATCCTCTATCCTGCCATTTCCAGCATCTTTATGACCTAGTATATTAAAACAGATTTTTTTCTTTACCTATTTTTAATATTATAAAGCAAAAAATTATACACAATACAAAACATATATTTATAGTTCTGAATTTGCAGAATTGCAAATTCAGACATACAAAAATCCAGATTTACAAAAAGCAAAGGACAAGCAGCACAAGATTTTGTAGAGAGAAAACCTAGAAAACAGAACCTCTGAAAATGACTTTACTTATTCCCACCTATTTTGTTAATCTCCTTCCTTTTTAAAGTATGTTTCTTCTGCAGTTTTCACATTCTTGCTACTTCTATGTGCTTTCTATGGCTGTGATCTATTTCAACCTGTTTAAATCTGGCTATATTTTTTTTTCTTGGTGCTTTAAATATTTTGCTTTTATTGTTAGACTGTGGCTGTTGGAAAATATTTGGTGGAAAGAAAGATGAGAAAGGTAAAGCGGAAACACATACATCATTGTAAAATACTTACTGAAAAAACAATGAAGTACTGAGCAGATTTTGGGCTTTAAATGAATTCTGCCTTCATATATTTTAACTGAGAGAAATTTAGCTAGGAAAAATTGTTCTGAACTGATCTGAGCATTAGGGCAGGTTTTGAGAGGGGCCAGGTGACAAATTGTGGCTGGTGGACTTGGTCAGCTGTAGCACAAAGACACAATGAGCCACTCCGTGTTACTCTGCTGCCGTGATCCCCAGCTCCCACAGAGGAAGGGACATCGACTTGTTTCCAAGGCTTTACCCTTTCCTTGTCTCCTCAGCCTGCCCACCATGAACGATGCTGCAATGTTCCCGCTGCTGTTCTTCAGCCAGAAACATTTCGTCCCAGTGACTTAGAGGGCAAAAATCCCTCAGTGGCCTTTCTTTTGATTTGTCTCTTTGCTACATATCACATGGGGGGAGGGTCTGGGGGGGGATGGCAGGCAAGAAATGCTACAGATGTTAATTTGATGGTGACCTTGAGGTGAGCTGGCTTTGCTGCCTCTGCATGAACTTTGTCAGCTTAGAAAGGGCCATGCTCTGTGCACGGCCACCTAAACAAGGCTGGTGTGGGTGGAAGGAAGCATCCCACCGGTAGATATTAAGCATGTTTTCTTTTTTGATTGTTCCCATTCTTCTTTGTAATTTGCAGCCTAGAGAAACACTGAAAGAATGAAGAGAATTTCGGTAGGTCGGGTGCAAAGGCAAGCCAGGATGTCAGAAGTGGGTGAAAGATAAGAAGTGGCATTCACTTAGATTTTGGGAAAGTTGGGCTGGCAGATTTAGGAACAACTGGATAGAGGTATTCAGGGCAGCAAGTGTGGAAATCAGCTCTCAGTTTCATCCACCATGTCTTGCCATTATGGTGACCAATGACTTTAGTCCCATCTGTAATAAATGTGAGAAATGAGGTGCTGAAGGGGCAAATTGGTGTGAACAGGGATACCAGAACCACATCCTGAGGGAGTATCTTGTGGGCATGCCTTCATCCACATCCTGCCTCTGTGTCCCAGATCTGGCTGACCCCATGCCAAGTAAATGAAGCTAAGTGGAAGAGAACCATAACCTGTGTAATGCCATGAGTTCAGTCAGCTTCATGACAGGCTCAAAGCGCCATCCTCCAAAACATAAGGAGATATATGGCTATGAGTATGTTGGACTTTGGGTGGTTGTTTGCTGTGGGGTTTTGGGGGGAGAGGGGGAGTGAGTTGTTGTTTTATTTGCTTGTTTTGTGGTTTGTTTGATTTTTGGGGAGTTTGCTTTTTAATAGTTAAGCTACCCCCAGAAGAGATGGGGCAGACATTCCACAGTGCTCCCCAAATGCCAACAGAGAGATCTCATGGTATTGCATCACACAAAGACGGCAAAGTCTCCATCGGGCAGAAAACTGCTGTGGGAAACCCCATACAATTTTAAAGACAATCAGAATAGATCCTTCAGATGTTCTCAAGCACCTGAGGAGCCTAGAACTGGCTGAAAGAGATATGCAAATACTCACTGGCTTATCTACCAGTCTGCCTAAGAACATGACACTCCCAAAAGTTGTCACCAAACAAGATGGGTCTTGATGGACACAAATACTTTGGTTCTAGCATCCAGTTCCTCCTTTGGTTTACGGCCAGTGGTCACCTCAGCCTCTTTCATGCCTCTTCATTTGTTCAGTCACGCGATGGGGAACGGCGCCATTTGTATGCTGTGCAGAAATGCACACTCGGTGGGAGCACCCTCAATAGTGAAGTACAACGATTTCATTACGTGGCACTTTAAATAAAAGGGACTGTGGTAAATTACAAGGATGCTTTCAAAGGTTAATTCCTCTCAGAACTCGAGTACACAGATGGAGCATGGCAATGGGGTACCTTTCTTGAGAACCCTAAAGAATACCTGAATTAGCATGTTAAATTTTGGCTATTAAATATTGCATTAAATGGTTATCATGGGTTTTTTTTCCCTTTCTTGACTTTTCATATCAGAAAGCAGTCGGTTTTCTTGCTCTATAAGAGAGGGAACTCTTACAGCTGGTCAACTTTTTTAAAAGAGATGTTAACATATAAAACATTCTAAAGGAAATTCAGTAATTTTTTCCTCAAGAATGACACCCTTCTCTGTGAGAAGCTGTACAGATGGTTTATATTTTTATAGCATTTTAGTTTTGGAAAATATGGAGAAATACTTATGAAAAAGGCCAACAGAATAATTCTTTTTATTCCTTCATACGGATCTAGGTTAGGGAGTTGCTTTGACACAATTTTAAAATATCTCTGTGAGGATTATTATTTTATACAAAGGGTTTTTTAAATTCATTTTGTTAAGGTAGGACTACCTACAGTTAGATGGCATGACAAAAATAATTTCTTAATCTCCATGGCAGGTGAAGCTTCTTATAAAATGAGACATGAGAGAAACCACCGCAAGGAAAAATGCACAACAAAACAAAGCAAACAAAATGGAAAAAAATGAGATGTGCAGAATAGATAATTGATAAAGAAATAATGCTCCATGTATTCTCTTGAATGTTCCACAAATGGAGCATGGATGAATGACAGGGTGAAGTGTTCCACAGAGTACATTTTTATGATGTCGTCTGTCCAGCAGGTTCACAGAGTGTTTTACAGAGCACCTGGCATGAGCAGGAGACACCAGTGGAACACCACAAATTTATGGGTAATAAAATTTGTTGCCAGAGTGTACTCAATTAGGGATGCCACTGGTCTTTGCTTGGAGCTAGAAGCCTCCTAAATTCTTTCATTTCTAAAGCTGTGAAAGACACCAGCTGTGAGGATGTGATGATACACTATGCTGGGAAATGGTGTCAGAATCATGGTGCTTCAAACTTTATAGTGTCCCAGGAGCTAAACACCCAGGCCCTGTCCTGCCACTGGAAGGGACTGTATCTGAGGGCAGGAGGATTTGGGGTCTTCAGGCACTGAAACGGTCCTTGCTGGAAGGCCAGACGGGGAAAGTCTGGTGTTGGTACAAAGAGAGCTGGAAAGTATGAGATGGCGAATGACAAAAATAGTGCCTTCCCCTCTTCACCTCAGACAGTGACTTAAATTGCTTTTCTAAGAAGGGCGATGGAGTCAAACTGCTCTTTGCAGCCAGGTCTCCTTGCCAGCGTACAATGCCCAGGCAGAAAGGCATGGAAAACTGGCAGCAGCTTCTCTGCAACTAATTTACAGAGACACAGGAAGATATGTGACAAGCAGGGTTGGGAAGAGTTCACCTCCCTGCTTTCTTTCTCTTTTTTCTTCTTTTTTTTCCCCCCTTCTTTTTACATCAGAACACATGCAGAGAAATATCTGATTGCACTAATAGCTTTATTACTTTTAGCATGTACTCACTTAGCCAAACAGGTGAAACTGATTTGTGCCAGGTTTTTACGAGCCCAAGGGCCTAGCAAGCAAAACGGGAGTTTTGTGTGACAGGGCCCAACTTCTTCTGGTTCTCATCCCAGTTTGAAATTTGTGAGAAAATTCAATTTGAGCAAAGCACCCTTTTCAACTCTGAGACAAGCTCGCGGCCACCTGAATCAAAACCAGATGTACTTATCAGGCCTAAAGATAACAAATAGCGGCTTGAGATCCTGTCAGCAGAGGACCACCAGAGCAAGGGCTACAAAACTCGCTTGCCTCATGAAATTCTAGCACGATGCATATTAATGCTCACCAGATCTGGAGTCAAGTCTCGGCTCCTTCCCCTGCCCCGCCCCCTCCCTCCCCCTTTAATAAATTCTGAAGAACATCGCTGCATTGTAAACTGGTTATTTGAGACTGTTTAAGTAAAACCAAAAGCCCCCACATCCCTCTAATTCCTCCCCTCTCTCCCCCTCCCTTTCGCTCTTCCCCCAGGCTGACAAAAGCAGGTCTTTTCAAGTATGCCCATAGCAGGAGATGGTTTGTTTTGGCAAGGGAGCAGGTGCCTTCCCCAGCTCAGAGATCTGGAGTGTCAGCAGTGACCCTGAGGTCTTGGGTGGCCAGCTTCACGCTTACACTTCCCCGTGTCAGCCGATACACCTACCACCCACATGCTGAAAGCTTCCAGCAAGCTCAGAAATGCTTAAAAAGGGAGCTGACCTTTCTCTCCTCTCTTCCCTCCTCCTCCTCCCTCCCCATCCCTCTCCTCCTGTCCCCTCGGAGCAGCCCGGGAAAGTTATGAATGTCAGGCCCCACTTCTTATAAACAGCAAGGTAGGGGATCATTTGAATGCTGGGGCTGTGTAACCCTAGCTTCTTGCAGATGATTAAAATATGACCATGTAAACAAATGATACCTTAAATCCCTGGAATATTCTGCCCTGCTCTTATCTAAAGAGAAAGAGAAGATGGGAGGATTACATGGATATTTTTCAGGGTAATTTTATTTGGTTCTCCTAAGCCCAGGGTGTCTGTTTCAGCACTAAGCAGACCAGTCTTCTGTTACCTTTTAATTATTTTCTATTTGCATCTTCCAAACAAAATCATTTTCCCACATGGTGTCCTAATAAGCTTCAAGAGTCTCCAATGTGCAAAACAGGGCTTGAAAAATTACACCACGAAATTTCTTCTTTTCCTTTAACCTGGTCTGATCACTGACAGTCGCCAAATTGCTAGCTTTTTTTCCTTTGAGGGAAACCGAAAAAAGAAACCTAGTGCTATGCTGCAGGATGTGAGCCATGCTCTGTTACGAAGGGGAAATCCACTCTTTCTCCTGGATTTTGCTTCCATTTTAAGCATTTCAGATCTAGTGGGCCCAATTTTCAGCTACACTAACAACCTGAAAAGCAACGAGATCTCAGAAAACATGGGAATGCCCACACCAGGCGTGTGTGCCTGTCATCTCCCTGTCCCTGGGCCCACAGAGACCCAGCCTCAGGGGTCTCACAAAATGTGTGCTACCTTGGGGGACATGTAGCATTGTATAGGCAGAGAGGCAGCATAGCTAAAATGCACCACCAAAATGAAATGTAAAGTATGACCTAAAACAGTCCTTGGGCTGCTCTACACCGACATGTAAGTAGGCCCTGGAAAAGCTCTAGCTGCCTGTATTGAAGGATTTCCAGCCCGTGTTGAGATGAATGCTTATTAATCGATAAGTACACTGACTTAAGCTGTTAATTTAACAGACCTAAGGAAAATCTCACTTTGGCTTTCCAGCATTTAATAAAGCAACCATAAAATATGTCAATTATGAAAATACCATTTCATTATTGCCTCTGGCCTGTGTGACCCTGAACTGAAATTAATGTCTATTGCACTGTAAATTTTTGTTTTAAACACATGCATGAAACCCCTTGCCTAGAAAAGGTTCTCAAGACAAAATTCACAAGTTCAGCATATCTAATGATGATAGAGTGATAGCTACAGTTCCTCCTGGGCCTGGATTTTGCTCTCAGACACCCCTGTTGAAACCTTATCACTGTCCAAGCAGCCACCCAAGGGGAAGAGAGGCAAATTTTGAACCCATAAGGTGCTGTGAAATGGCTTTTTTTGGAGAAAGCCGCTAAGGACCCAATGTATGAACAAAGTTAAGGTTCCTTGTATGTCCGTTCAAGGAAAATTACGCAAGCAGGATGAAACTAAGCTCGATTCAGCAGTTTCTTTAACAGTTACTTGACTTTCCAGTTAACACTACCAATGTGGTCACTGGAGCAGAGGAAACAAAGTTCCCATGATTATAATCAGGCCAAATAAGCCACTTCCTCTCCTAAGTGCTAATCAACATTTTATTTTTGCCTTCCTAAGCAGTTGCAAGGGGAATATTGCCTCCTCCAAGGAGGCCAAAGGAATTCGGCAACCAAAGTACAGCCTTACTAGAATCACACGTCCCCCTCGCCCTAGCCATTGAGGGCTGGATACAGCACCCTGAGCAACTTTCTGAAACAGGCCAGCAACCCACCCAGCTTCTGCTTTCTTTCTCCTATCACTCACCCTAATTGAGTCGTGCCCTCCTTCCGACTGCCTCTTGGAAGTGTGTGTGTGGGGTCAAGTTTCCAAAGGCTTTTGGGTCATCTGTCATGTGGAGGGTTTTCCTTTTTGTTTACACTTCCCTGGTCAGTTTTTGTTCCCCGATGTTCCACGTAGGGCTCAAGTCAATGGTGGCCACTTTTGCTGAAGATTTCAAAGCCTGATGTTCCCTTCCCCTCTTGATCAAGCTCCTTTTCTCTTTACCTACCTCCCAATATTATTCACTTATTTTTCAGCAGTCCACTGATTCATAAATCCAGCTGCACCTTGAATTGCAAAGGTTAAAAAATATGGTTGGATTTGCATTTTTTTAGCTCAAACCCGTGTCTACTATAAAGCCTTATTTTGCTGGTGCCATGCTGGTACCTTACTCCTCTAGAAATAGCAGCACTCGGTTCACAGGAGGTATTTTTACAACAGCCTCCTTCTGGTAGTCACTTGTGCTGGCAGAATCTGGCCACAGGATGGCAATGTATGTATGGAACCAGACAGATGTGCTACTGTCCTGCTCGGAGGTGCAGGGGGAGGACTCAAATTGAAAGCTACACACAGGAAGAAGAGGGGAGAGGCCACAATTTTTCTGTGCTCTACTATGTTTCATAGTTGTTTAGGTCAAACGTACTGGTTGCTGGAAAGTACCTCTCTCCAAGAAGAGACTGGTATTTAGCTCATTATCCCAAACCAAGCTATATGTAATTATAGCTTCTGTTTTCAAAGGCATTTGCCAATTCGGGCCAGTTGCCATTTTGTGAATAATTCTTTGTCACAAGCTTGCTGGCAGCTGATGTAAGTGGCTGCTCTGCGTTAAATTCAAGCTATATGATTGGTCATGTGTTTTGTAATAGGATATAGCTCTCCTCTCTTTTGGTGACTGTAACTCTTAAAAAGAACCTGTTGGGGAGGAAGAATGACAGAGTGATTAACACTTCAATATAGACTACAGGAGACCAGAGGTTCAACACCTTGGACTGTTGCAACTTTCCTATGCAATCTTTGGCAACCCTTGTAAAGATAGATCCAAAAAACTACCTAAGTGTCTGCAAGTCAGGTGCTGAAAAGTTTAGCTTTTGGCAGAAGTGAAGTCCAGAATGGAATATTAAGGACCAGTGGTCCCAGTCTACTGTGTGGGAAAAGTATGGCCCTTCCAAATGGAGTTTATTTCCCCTTCCTTCTGCCCTTTGATGAGCAGGGAAATGCTTGCATCTGGCTGGTAAGATTTGGGATGGAGTTGGGTCAAGCCTTATGTCCCACTTCTTTCTCCTGGGTGCTGGAGGTGCCTTAATCTGCTTTGGAACCACAACTTGGAGTCTTCCCCTGAGGTAGGCACTGTCAGCCTTTCTTTCCAAGCAAGGCTGTGGTTTTATGTTCTTACATGGTGAAATTTCCCTCCACTCCCTCATCTCTGGATTTTGTCCTTAATCTCCCTGTGTTTCTCCTTGCCACTCAGCAAGAGCATGTGGGGGCATTATACGAACATTTCTTTTTGTAAGGATAATTAGGTGCTGAGGTACTTCAGTAAGGAGGGATTGCATGAGAGCTTTGGGTGTTGACTGCTTTTGGAAATGCAGTTCATACAAGTGCATAAGACAGGGCAGCCCTCTCAAAATGTCTGTTGTGCTTTTACTTACAGTGAGCTTTACAGTAGTCACAGGATCAGAGCTTTGGACTCTTCAGGTGTGGGAGCAGTATTTGTGGCTTTCAAAGGGAACTGAGCTCCAAGAACTGAATAAAAGTACACCAAAGTGTTATGTCTCAGCAGCCCCCCTGATAGAGGCGCTCACTTTACAAGGAATGCTTTCCATTCCTCCTGCAGTGCTCAGCTGGCAATCAGAGTCTGTTTTATTTTGGCTTTTTTGCTCACCTAGCATAAGGGGTCTTTAGGCCTCTTGGGGAACTAATGCCCTTCCAACAGCAGCTGGGGGACAAGGGCAGACAAGCTGTGTTTGGCACAAGTAGTTTGAGGAGCTTGTGGTTCCCCTGCCCCACTCTGTGTCCTTGGGTAGGGAGCATCCCAGGCTTTGGGAAACAGGCATTAGCAGTTTTCTTATGGCCATTGCAACAGGGCATTGCACAGAAGCAGCTGCTGTTGAGCTCCTTGTGCCTCTGCTCTAGGTGAGCAAAGGTTAATTTAACTTAAAATATTTGACACCCTGACATTAAGTGTCTAGTGTGAGTGTGCGATTGTTGCTTTAATATATGACCGGTTCAGATGAAAGGCTCAGTGTTTGGGGGTTTTCCCACCTTGGCTGCTTTTTAAGACTTTCTATTTTCATCAGTCATCTTGCACTGTTGGAATAATTCCCTTTTTTCTAAAGCAACCCTTCAGTTGACATAGGTCAATACACTGAGGACAAATTTCACCTCTGTCACTTGCTACATGATAGTGTGGTGAGCCTCTAGTGAAGACCAAGATCCCTGAATACCCTACTGGGGATAGCATGTAACCCACCATTGGGTTGGGAAACCTCAGGGGAAAGAAGAGCAGAGGCTGTTGATAAGAAGTCAAAGACTCCACTGGCTTCAGTTTGCTTTGGAAATGAAGTATTAATGTAATTTATTTTGCTGTTTATATGTCCTTCAGGGTAAATAAAACTTACATTTGAATTCATTCAGAACCTGGAGTCCTTCTCAAAAGGGAAGGATTTGTGAGTATCTAGGTGGACTGAAAACTATTTTGCAGCTACCGAGAAAGCATAGCAACTCCATGAGAACATCAGTACAACAAATGCGATGTGACTACACTTCTGGTACTGTATTTTCAGCCATAAAATCTAAATGGGAGCTCTTCTCTCTGTTCCCCAATGAATGAGATTTCCTATGCATTTTTTTTGGTGGTCTTTCTATGCATCAGGATCAACTGATTGTATGCTTATGTAAATCACATGACTCTTGTCTTCTATGCCATCTGGTACACCCTGTAAGATTACACTGGGGTGTACACCCCCCACACACCCACTATGTTTGTTATGATGTTACCATACCAAAAAGTTTAGCAAAATAGTTCTGTCTCTTGGATGAGCCCATAATTGCCAAATTCTGGGGCCTGGTTTTATATGTTGAGGAAAGAGAGAGCTGGGTGAGAAAAAACCATCTCGAAATCACATTACGAGGTTAACATGTTGTGAGGCCTCTTCCTAACAGCCAACTTGTCTGACTCAGCGCTGAATAATGTTGATGTTAAAAGGTCTGATAGGTCTGTTCCTCCAAATGAGATCTGGGTAGTCAAGCAGACAACAGTTCATTCTGAGTGTATAGCACAGTGACACAAAGACAAATAACTTGGTGAAAGAGCTCTGAGAGTGATTGTGGAATTACCTAATTGTGGATAAATAAGAGTGGAGGTCATCAGCATCACAGCTTTTACTAAATTTAGATTGACTGCTGAAGAAAGGAAATAGCTTTCAAGAAAATGTGGAATGCTTGCCAAGATGTTAGGTGGTGGAAAAAATCAAGGATCATAAAGGGACTTTATATTCTACAGTGTAAGACCAAAGGATAATTGGAAACCTTTCTGATTGTGCAACAACAAACTACAAGAGACAGTCCTTAACATGCCATCAGAATATAGAGAGTTTAGAGACTGAACAAAGACATTTCTTGAAAATCTGACTGTGTTCTTATATGTACATGCCCTAACCAGATCAGGCCATGTAAAATGGACATAATTTGACTGGTTACAGTTAGGTTAAACTCAGTTTGTTTGATCAGATTACATGGATCTGTAAAAAAAAAAAAAAAATCATAGATTAATTTTACAGAGAGTGTTACTCTTTAGGATTACATTTAGACATTCACATCTATTTTTCTTCCTCCCTACCAGCATCTCTTCTCCCTTGTGTCAACCTTCCCTTGACACTTTTTTCTCCTGTAGCATGCAATCATTCAAATATTTGGCTTAATATTTGCTGCAACTGAGAGGATGGGAACTTCAGGGAAGATGGAGAAAAGAAGCTGAAATAAGCTGAAATAAATGGTGGGAATTTATCAGCAGCTCGTTGAAAGCATTCTTTTTTATTAAGTCTGTTTTAGGAGGCTATGGTCTCTTCTGAGAATCTCAGTTTCCTTAGGATCTTCTTGTGTGAAACATGTTGAAAGAGGTTGGACTGATGAATATATGAAGAGCATTTAATTTGTAGTGAAAACCAAATAAAAACTAATTTCTCTCCTCTCATCTTGTGACACAAAATGAAGAAAAAACACTACCTTGACAGTAAGGTCAGCTAGATTGAAACCAATGTATATTATATAGAGTGCCATTCAGAGTAAATTTCTCTGTCATGATGGTTCAGTGTTATACCCAGATTTTTTTAATTGCTAAATCCTTTTATGACCAATTTTGACTTCTGCAATGAGTAAATTGGTAAGTACCATCCCATCTTTTGCATCATAATTATAGGATAGTCATTTGTGACAGACAGGGGGGCTTCTTACACCAATAAACATGTCAGGATATCACTTCTAGCTTATTGCAGGGACTTCTGGACTGATGCAGTGTGTAACCTGAGTGGTATGAGGAGGTCTCCCTAATTATCTGTTTCTCCTGAATAGGTGATCCAGGGAACAATGTGGGGGCTTACAGCAAGTTGGCAGTTTGGAGATGCATCAGTCACACCAAATAATGAGCCCAGATCAGGATTTCAAGATGTGAAACAGATTTGTTTTGGTGGAGTCTGTTCCCCCAGTAGCTTCTACTGGACTGAAGAGGATTGACTAATCTGTACAGGTTTGGCAAGATTTGTGCAAGATCAGTTGAGAAGCTCAGCAAAGCTTTGATTCAAATCCTGGTGAGAGTGGCAGTGGGAATGAACCCATGAATATTAAACACCTTTGGATCAGACTTTGGGTATTGATGTGGTGTTACCCCAGAGAGTAGCTGAGGATCATACAGCTGCTCACTCACTTCCCCTGGCAGAATGGGGTAGAGAGTAAATATGAGGAAACTCATCGGTTGAGATAAAACAGTTTAATAGTTAAAGCAAATAAAAGGATAATAATAACAATAACATTAATATATACAAAACAAGTGATGAACAGCACAGTTTCTCACCACCCAAAGTTGATGATGCACAAGCTCCCCAGCTGTCCAGCCTTTCAGCCCACCCCCAAGTTATGGAACATGACATCATGTGGTACAGAATATCTCTTTGGTCAGTTAGGGTCACCTGTCCTGGCCATGTCCCCTCCCTGCTTCCTGGGGGCCCCACACCTTCTCATTGGCAGGGCAGTATGAAAAGACGAAAAGTCCTTGACTGCTTGGCAACAACTAAAACATCAGTGTGTTATCAGCACTGCTCTCATACTAAATCCAAAACACATCACTACACCAGCTGCCAGAAAGAAAATTAACTCTATCCCTGATGAAACCAGGACAGGTATGCACTGTAAATTAAGTTTAGTCCTAACTAGAGAATGACATGCCAGACAATAAGCATGACTCACATGTCTGCTTAAGAATGGAAGGGTTTGGATTTTGAGACCTAAGTTTTCTTGGGTTTCTTGGTGGGGTTTTTTTTTCTCTGCTGTTGTGTGGATTATGTTTTTTTTTTCTTCCCAAATATTACATTTCTGCATAAGTCAGGTGGGTAGACTCTTAAGCAGATGTGGGAGAAAAAGAAAGACCATGCCTCTTGCTGCAGTCAAGATACAGAGCTGATATTTTGACCTTCAGTCAGGACCATTATTTGAAGTAGTGGAAGTGTGTGTATGTGTGTTTGGGGAACCTGAGTCAGGAGAAAGTAAAGAGAACAGTAAAGAAAGAAAAAGAGAATTAAACTTCCAGTCAGACTTGTCTTTAGCCTAGAGCTTGTTGTTGATTAAATAGCAATTTAGTAACATACAAGTATTTCACAGACTGCTTTTCAACAAATGTTTTTTTAACAGTGAGACAGTGCTGATGTGATTATGGCAATAAATTATGCTGGGCTAAAAAAAAAAGAGAGAAGAATTACATTGCATTTTGAATGCTGTAAAACTTACAGTAAGCCTGTGGTTTCAATACTGGTAAATAGCTCTTATTATATTACAGAATAACTATTCTTTGTTTGGAGACTGAAAGCAGAAATTAAAAAATATGGTTCATATGTCTCATAGGGTCATGTTATTGCAGGGGAACAGCTGAAGCAAAAAAAAGCTCAACAAGAACCCTATTTCAGGGCATGATGAGTGGTGTGACAGAGCAAGTCAGATGACTGTATATTGCACCAAAAGCAATGAAATATGAACCAGGTGATTTCAGATCCATTGCCCCATGCAGGGTGCATTGCTGCTGTGACAACAGACCTTTGCTTATTGTGAGGCTTGTGATATACAGAATGATCAGTCCCTTAAGCTGTTATACATTGGTGCCTAGGTCTACAAATACTTAATATAGCCTTTCCCCCCCCCCCCCCCCCCATCCCCCTGGCATCATGACACAGTTTATCACGTAGTCCAAACTCTTCTCTCCAGGCTGTACTGACTTGTGTCTCACTTAAAGAGCCCTCTTATGTGAAAAGGTAGTACAAGTGCCCAAAGGGATTGTCATCTCAAAAGTTCTCCTGAAATATCTTGTGCTTGGGTACAGCTCTGGGAGGATCTGGCTCAAGTGTTGCAGAAGAAGTGGCTTTTCACAGTGGTCATGTTTTGAGATCATTGTGAAGAAGATGCCAACATGTTTACTGAGCACTAGATCATTTCCATGGGCTACTGAAATGCTGTTCAGTGCTTTAGAGATTGCTAAATTGTTTGCAGAAGGGATGTACACCTGGCTTGCAACCAGCGTGCCTGCATGTATTTATCCTTACCCTTGTACAATGCTTCTGCAACTGTAAATAACTGTTGCGGTACTCCTTGAGAGCCTTAGGTTTGGATGTGACACTTTCTCAAGGAGAGCTTGGGTATGATAAACACTCAGGCTAGGTGCCAGTCATTTCCTGGAAAGGTGTAGGAGGGATATGTTGAGGACCTGGCCTGTGTGAGGAGGCAAGAGAGGGATTTGGTCACTGCACAACTGAAGTAGTGCTCAGCTATCTCAGAATGGAAACTGCATGGGATTCAGCTCCATGTTAAAAAACTGAAGGTTTCTGCATATAGATATGTAAATGTGCTCTAATATCTAAGCTCCTGTGATAGTGGAGACCTCATCTATACAGTCAGTGGAGTATAGCAAAAGAACCAGCTTACTCTGAGACAGACATTTACTTTTAATCTGAAGAGCTCTCTTGGCTCTGTCAATTGCATTCTTCATGTTGAAAAGCTTTAATATGGGTGCTAATGCACTGTGCCCATCAATGCTACCTTACTTAATTTTTTAAGTGCCTTGAAATTAAAAGGAGTATATCACATCCTTAAAAAGTAGCAAAGAGAATTACCTGTGCATAGTTATGCTGAAGAGGTATCAAGATCATTGCCATTGGAAAGACCTGTGTAAATTTATAGGTCTGTGGTGGGGTTTGCTGTAGGATAAAATCTTACTTGCAGTGAACTGCATGACTTGTGCTTGAGCTGAGTACTGGCAGGAGCTGGATTTCTGTCCTTAAAAAAGATGAGAATTTGATCTTGATAGAATGATGAGGCAGATATGATTGTATATATCTGATAATGTTTCACGCTTGTGGAAAGTAAGTAGAGACTGATGCTTTCCCTTCTAAAATGCCCATTTCTCCCTCCACCATTGTTCTTTAGTTGATTACAGATAGATTTTTATAAAGTCATCTCTTTTTAATTTGAGTCCTCTGAAAATGTTGCAAATTTCTAAATAATGTTTTGCGCCTGGCAAAGTATCAGTCACTGAAGGAGGAGAGACTGATTGGTCCTTTTAATTGCCATTGAGGACAGTACAGTGTGAAAATTGACCTTTCTGTTTTTTAAGATTTAGCAAAGGCTACATCCTTCCACAAGCTTTCTCATGCTAGTTTGAATCAGAAGTATTATTTTTATGTTCGTGAGGGCTGGGCAGAATTGGGTCCAGAGCACACTACTAATTCTGAAAGTGAAATCCCAATTAGAGTGCTTGTTATGCTAATTTCAAAATCCTTTTAGAAACACTCTGAGAAATTGCATTGGGATTTTCCCTAGTTAAGGAAATAAGTAAACTTGCATCTGCTAAAGATCGTTTCCCATAGACTCCAGAGAACTTCACAGAGAGGAAAAAAAGAATATTACCTTTCCAATGATTTTAATCTTCAAATATTCAGGAAGGAAAACCACAGAAGCATAGTATAGATTGGGAGCAAATGACAAGAGAGTTGAATGAGTTGTGAAAAAAATAAGGAAATATGATTCAGTAAGATCACTATGAATTTTTTTCTGTATTGGGTATGATTTGCAACTGTAAGAATGAGCCCAATGTTAAGAAAAATGGAGAAGCCAAAGAATAACCCAGACTGAAATAAACAGCATATTGAATCCTTTCCTCAATGAATAAAACAGAATAACTCAATGGAATTTAATGTTCTTTTTGGTTTTCTTCTTCTTTAAGTGAATTTTGCACTTATTTTCCTATAGTGGTCCATAATTTGACTAGTAATGTGAAGTACTATTCATGTAATTGTCTCTTTCTTTACTTAATGTGTTATCTTGGTACACGGCAAACTGAGACTCCATTAGCCTATATTCCTGGCTGTCTTTCAGTCTAACAATTACAAGTTTAATCCTCCTTTACTTTTCTTTCCTGACCCTTTAGGTTTGAAAAAGTGGCTCTACCAAGTCAATACCAAAGCTCATGTTGACTAAAGTGGGACTTTAATTCTTTAAAGATAAAGGGGTGGGATAAAGGGGCAGTGGAAGAGAGACATATTTAAATAAGCACTTCCATAAAAAAAAAAATCTCCTACATATACAAGGGCAGTCCAGATGTATAAACCAAGAATTTTTACTTAAACAGCTCTGAATAGTTTGGAGAGTTGTAAGATGCTAATCACCTAAAAATGGCTAAGCTAATGGCTAATCATCCAAAAGCCAGCCAGCCACTTAAAAGTAAGAAAAAAAATTAAGCTCTTCACTGAATTAAGGCAATGATGTCTTATGCATTGCCCTACACATTTGGTTTTAACCAGATCATTCTCTGGCAAATGCTTAAAAATTGTGTTGACAGTGCTTTAAGAACAATTTTACTGTTTGGTCTTCATTTCTAGTATGCACCTTTGAGAGGTGGACACTGAAAGATGGGGGAAGGAAAGTGTTTTCCATTGAAAAAGTAGCAGAATTGATAAATCAACAATCTGAAAGACATACACATGAATAGTACTGTTTACCCATGATGGCTCTCATATGTCACGTTATTCTTTCACAGCATTGCAATGAAGAGACAAATAGAAAAAGTTTTGCTTGAACCTGACGGCTGGGAGCAAGTTCTGTGAAGAATTATTATTACCTGCTCTTTTGTAACAACAAAGTATCTGAATCAGTTTGTCACTTCTATTTTTTTAATCACTTTTCCCAAAGGAACATAAATCATATATTTGGCAACAACAAACAACTGCTTAGCTTGATGGGCCTAGAAAAAGAAGAAATCTTTTGACAGCTCTTATCACCGAGCATTATTAGACTGAACAGGCATGAACAAGAAGGAATATGGTTGGCTAAATTTTTTTTAAAAGTGTAATGTAAAATAACAAGAAGTAAGATCAACCATCATGTAAACTGCATGGGAGATTGGCATTATGGTACTGTTAAGCAAAATCAACATCTGCCAAGGTTTGTAAGGAGATGGAAAGTGACTTATTGTCAACGAAATAATTAAGAGATGCAGAAGAGTGCGGGAAAAACCAAAGTCCCTTATTTAAAATATATGGTGCTAGTTTAGACCAGATGAATATGAAAAAAAATAACTTTTATAGCACATCTACATTGAAATTACTGGATATTACATGTGTTTGGGGCTTTTCCTTCTTCTAACGTCTTTTAAAATGTAAGTATTTCATATGAATTATTTATTTAAAAATGCTCTGGTTCTTAAGGCGCTGTAGATTCTTACATGGAGTTTCTGTGATTGCTTTTTTTCCCATTTAAAACACAAAAAAGGAACCTCTGTCTTTTCCTTTGCGGTCATAACTAATAAATGCAGAGCGAAGATGAAACTTCCTACTGAGTTAAAAACAGCTCAGCTGCTGAATAAGAATTTCCAGAAAGGATAAAATATTGTAAAGGTTTTTTCTGTTATTGTTAATTTGTACTTGTCTCCCTTAGAGAATCTTTAAAGCTATCCTCCGTTCCTTAATTGTTTCTAAAGAATAGAGTCTTTCAACCTTCGGTAAGTGTATTTTCCTGGTTTTCTTCTGTGTTTTGCAATCTAGGGCCCAAACTTTTGGTATCCCCAGAGTATAGCACATAGTAGCTTTTTATGCTGTGAGTCTAGTCCAGTTGATTTGAAGGGAGCCAGGGCTTTGTCTTTTCTCTTTTTCTTTTTTTTATTTTTCTTTTAAAACTTTCCATAGCAGCTGAGATTCTTCCTAATAGAGCCCAAAGGACCTTTTATGTTTATATAGAGCTTTCATCAACCTATGTGATTATTTCCCACGCTAATCAATGTTATCTCTCCAAAATCTGCTTATGAGGAAAAGGAGCTCTTGGTTGTGGATTTTTTTGAGGGTTTTTTGTTGTTTTTTTGAAGATGCAGAAATAAGTCTTTATTAATATTCTTGGGTTTAGTGACTGTCCTGCTGTGCTGCTCTGAATGGGTCTTATTTCTGACTATCTTTTTACTAGTCATATGATGGAGGGGGGAGAAAGCTTTACAATCTTCTCTATTAATGTTCCATCAAAAGGAGAATGCTTAATAAATGCAGACAGAATGAGGTCCAAATGTACTGATTACACTATTTTTCTTTCTGATTCTTAGTTTTTAATACTGCCATGGCAAAACTGCTGCAGTGTCTATCCAAAGCGTGCTGTTGTTTAATCTAGGGTTATACTGAACATGATATATGATTAAAGACAATGATGCTTCCCAGAGTGTTGAGGAACAGTGCAAAAGCTTTTAGGCATTGTTGTTGTATAAATGCGAAGTAACAGACCTTGTGTCCCATTGTATTATATAGATATATTATATGCAATGAGACATCCCAAAGATGTGATTTGAACATTCCCATGAATGGAGTAAGTTTAATAAAATCCATAGGTGTTTACTCTGATTTGACTGGGACAAGATAAGCATCAAATATTAAAACAGATGAAAAGCAGATGTTTTCATTTCCAAACTGTTTGATGTATTACCATCACATGGCATATGTTTCTCTCTTCAGGAAAGTCTCATACTTGAGTTGTATATTACAGTAAGAATTAAAATTAATCTTTTATTTGAGCCAAATAGTTGGCTTCAGCATAGATGCCGGCAAATATGTAGTGACAAAACTCATCTGTAGGTGAATGAAGGAGATGTGTGATTTAGAATCTTTTTATAGAGTTGTGAGTTTTATAGTGCAAAAATATATGATTGCCCCTGATCTACACTAGATCAGTCCTGCTACAGTGGTTCAGGTTGGAATTAGGTTTTTCCAAGCTCCTGACAGCTCTGACACAGATTCTAAAACAGTGGCTTTCTTACTCTATCGGTTACCAGCAGTACTGAAGGTTCCCATGTTTTTCCAGAGCTTGCATGTGGGATCTTCTTGGCCACAAGGGTTTGTGCTGAAGGACTGGGGAGCTAAGAGCTGCTCTGAGTGTTTGTGTGCAGCTGAATGACTATAAGCCCTGCACAAACAAATGTACGTCTAACTTGAGTCTGGCTAACTGAAGTTCATCCTGTCATCGAAGAGAGGAAGAGGCCTTAATAAAATCTCAGCTGCTCCACCAGTCAGAAATGCCTGTGTTCAAAGGTGAAGAAAACAAAACTCCTGATTACCCTCTGTACCTTCTATAAATCATATTTGAGAAGTCTTCATCCTTCAAGTTGCCACTGCAAATCTGTCCTGTGGTTAGAGACGTTGGCTAGTGTGTGGTGAGGCACTGCCGTAGTCCTTTTGCATTGTTCCCCAGTTGCAGAGAAAGCCCTTCTACTGTATACAGAAGCTTTGGCAAATGCATGAGTTAAGATCAGTATTCTAGACCACGAAGAATTCAAACATTGATGTGTTTCCAAGAGCACCGACCCCTAATTCAGTTTATTAACTGTTCAGTTGTCACGAGAGAGAGAGAAATGTACTTTAAGTAATACTTTTGTTTTTCAGTATTCTAGTTCAACATTTTCTGTGTCTTCAAAAAATGTCAGGGGCTAAAATGATGGGCATTTGGTATTAAAATCTATGTCCTGTTAAAAAGTTTGCCATGAATCAACTGTGTAAAACACACAATATTTTTGTTCTATTATAAACTGCTATTCAGGCAGCCAGTCTGTGCACTTTTAATCCTGCTGTCAATAGAGATTGGATTTCACTCTGGCAGCTTTTTGGACAGGAACCAAAAACTTCTGACAAGCTCCATAAAGACATGATTTTGGCAAAGGGACTTTTTTGGCAATTAAAACATTTCACTCTGCAGTTGCCATCAGGGGCCAACTAGGAGAGACCTAGTTAATTTTTCTGTCTGACTGGGGCTTTTTTAGCATTTAAAGAAAAAGATCAATTATTCTGGTAAATGTGTTTAAAAAGGCATATATTTCATTGGAAGAAGAATGCTTTCTTGGAAATAAAAATGGCTCCAGGGGCAAATAAATTCATAACTGGTGTAAACTCTAGTTGCTCCAGTGGGTGCCCTGTGGTGATTTAGCTACCTGCACCATAGCAGCGGTTCCCAAATTATATTCCTGGTGGCTCAGAGCGAGCTCATGAGCTTGACAGAGAAAAATCAACTTAATCCAGTGTTTAAATATTTGTTTAAAACAGGTAAGGTGCCAGTCTATAATATGGTTGCAATGGCAAAACTCCCTGCTTCCCAGAAGGTAGATGCTGTTCTTTGATGGACGAATATTTCAGATTTGACCCCTTTCCTCCCCACCCTCTTTCTCTTGTGTTCTGAGAGCCTGAGGAGCTGCTTATATTGTGTTTTGCACAGTGCCTGCTGCTGTGAGATCAACATCTCTGACAGGCTTGTTTGGGTTATTCCAGGACTTGGTCATTCTAATAAGAAATGCAAAACATGGGGCAGTGTTGCCTCAGCTGTGCTGCAGGCTCAGTTCACTCTGCTCTGCGAAAGTCCTTCTTGGCCAACATTTAACTCTTTGGCTGGCACAGCCAAAATTGCTCTGAAGCCTGGTTCACACACGTTTGCTCCATAGGAACAGCTGGACTCCTCTTTTGTGCTACTAATAAAAGTTCTGCATGCTTAAATTGATCTTGCTCTCAAAAATTATTTAAATGCTCCACAATAAAGTGCCATTTGAGACTCATGGGGTTTTTAAAGCCGCATTTATAGAGAGAGCGTGTGTAATAATGCACAGAATACCCAAAAGGAAATTTAGAGTGACACAGTTACAAGTACTTCTAGGGTCTTTCATGATTTATAGTGTCAGTAAGATTCAGCTGTAATTATCCACATCTTCATAGCTTTCAATTTTTTTTTTATTTACTTTGTCATATATGAATTTTATTACAAATAAAAATTAACAAGAATTGGCTACAGTCTAGAGGGTTGAACTTTAAAATAATAATAAATAATAAATGCTTCACATAAAGATTAACATTCTATCTCAATATTTAAGATTATTTCTCACCCCTTGAAATGGAGGGAGGGGGAAGAATTGAGGTTTTGAAGTGGGACCATATCCTTTAGCTACAGCATTACTTCCTTCTGGCTCCACCCCTACCTATTCTTCATGTCATGTTTGTACATGCAGTACATATTCTGCTGTGAACTCTTCCATGTGTCATTCAGTAAAAGTATTTGAGGACAACCATCTGCTGGAAAAAGTGCTGCTATGATGGTCCATGAGTCCTGAGAGTAGTGCAGTGTGAGTGCACTTTAGAAAGGAATCCCTATGGGACGGGAGGATGCGCACGTACTGATGGAGAGCTTCAGAGATACAGCATTGATGTGCAAAGCTATCTTCTGTAGTGCCATTATAAATGCAGCCTTCTGCCCTTAAGTAGTTATTTTGAATTAAGCACAGCTGCTTCTTTTCTTTATTTATAATGCTCCTTTTTTCAACCTTTCTTGTTTTTTCCTCAGCCATGCATGAGGCAGGGTTCTGTTAATGGTACATGCCCTTAAGTAGCTAAATGACTTTAAACGGTTTTCTTTGATCTCAGCCGTACTGAAGTATGTGCTGCTGTGATTTGTTATGATCAGACCCGAAACAGGCACTAAGCTGAAGATTTTGGAGCAAGAGCAAAACCAAAGCCATACAAGGTCAAATCAGAATTCTAAACCATGTTCTGGGTTTCAAAGCAAGATAGACAAAACTTGAGACAAAGGGTAAAGGTGTAGAATATCTCCAAGGATCCTGCTCTGGCAGGGTGGTTGAACTACATTATCTCCAGAGGTCCCTTCCAATCCCTACCCTTCTGTGATGCTGTGGTATAAATCTACTTGTTCAACCATAACTGTTATCCCTAGTACAAGTGCATATTTCTTAGAGCTCCAGAGCCATCTTATATTACCTGAGAATTCTGTGGCCAAGAATGAGAAGAAAAACTTGGCAAAAGAGTTTTTCTATCTGCAGCTGTATGTTCTGGTCATCTGCCTCACTCCTCTTCCTCAGCATGTCTTCCTTCTACTTAAAAACCTTCTTTGTAGGCAGCTCAAACACAGATATCAGGATTAGTGAAAAGCTTCCTTACCCCACACAGTGCTGACTGATTATTCCTTTTGTTCTTTTGACGACCCAGTTTAAAGCAAAAATGCAATAAATAGCCATATTAAAAGTGGTTGTGGTTACTTTGGAGCTTTTTGGGCATGATAAATATTTTAATTTTGCATTCAGATTTTCTTTTAAAATAATCTGGTAGAACCTGAAGTTAATTTCTGCTAGAAGTTGTTCCCCTGAACTGTTAGATGAAGCATGGATGAAGGTCAGGTCACTGCAACAGTATAATCCCAAGAGATGTATTGCTCACTCTGGTGGGATGTAGTGTTGGAGACAGGGAAAATATAAATAATTTGAGGTTTGGAGGGTTCGATGTGCTGGACAACGGGAGAAAAGCAAATAAATGATCTTGGGCTGACCTAAAAACAAACGTGCATTTCTGGAATTGTTGGCAAAACAAAGTAGAAACTTGAGTTGTAATCAATGTCCTAAGAAGTGGGCCATAGTTACTCATCAGGGAATTGAGAAGGAGCAAAGTTCATATCACATCTTTACCTGATTCAGAGCAGACATTCTTCCTTGTGAAATGTTATATTGAACTCTAGCCTGCCTTTCCTCGCCCTGTCCTCTTGAAGCTACTCCACATAAAATGAAGATTTAAATGACAGAATCAAAAGACTGTTCTGGCTGTGTCTGCCATGATGGAGCAAGGAGGAGATACTGTTTTCATCCAAATTCTCCTGTGTACAGTAGTAGGATCTATTTATTCGTCTCTACCTAGAAATTGTGTGTAGCCTATTCTGGTTTTGTGGCCTGTGCTGGAGTGCTCGTGGAATCCAGTTATGTTAGTTAAAATATTTGAAAACTAGTAAAATAACATGTTAGCACTTCCAAAACCAGTTATTTTCTTCCTTATTTTTATCCATCTTCCAAGTACAACTAAGATTAAGTGGTTTTGAGTAGAGAGATTTTGAACATAAGCTTTTTCTTTTTTTTTTTTTTTTTCTGGTACTCTTTATCCCTCCTTCTGTCCAAAAGAAGAAACCTGCTTAGCCATCCTGGAAACACCAGAAGTCTGCTGCCTTATATAAAAACGGCACTAAAAACAATTTAAACAATGCACAGTGAGGAAAGCTTCCCAGTGCTTCCTACTGGCTTCATTGTGGCGAGAGCTGCGAGATGATGGAAATACTGCCAGGACTTCATCCATGTGACAAATTCTGCCCTCACTTTCAACTTGCTGGAGTTGAATGCTACAGTACTTGGCTCCTTGAACCTGTCTGCTTCCCCTTGTCTTTCTTTCCTTCTGTCTAGAAAGAAAGAACTAAAGGCTGGAAAATTTGGCTCTCCTTGAGTTGACAAGATTTTATCCCCAGAAACTTTCATCTATATGTTATTTCCATTGATTCAAAGAAAGCAGCATGTGCCCACACATGCAGAGCACTGGATGCTTCTGTAATCTTTCTGCAAAAGCACAACAGAAGCACTCAATAAAGCTACACAGCACTTCCATCAGTAGATACAGCATAATTTTTTCTCCTCAGCAAAAGACTATGGGGGGCAAGTCTGCAGGCTGTGTAAACTGTGGATCTATCCTGATTTACATAATCAAAAAAGCGGGGTTCAAATCTTCTCACACTGTTCCGTCTGGTCACAACACCAGCCACTGGTTTGTGAAGCATCTGCTGAAGATGGAATACTATGAAGAAAATTGCTTTCTTTCAAAATGACCCCAGGACTCCTACTGTAGTGTAGCTTTGCAGCTTCTACATCTCTTCTCTTATGTAGTAACTTGGGTAGTATTACTGTGAATAGTAGCTGAGAGCACAATGGTAGGGCCATAGTGGGTGAGTTGTTCCTATGTATGTCAGAGGAATCCATTTAGACAAGAACAAGGAGGTAATTAATAGATGCTTTAAACATGGTGGTGGAAGACAGAGTCTCTCAGGTGCTTTGAATGCTGTACGTCATCCAGACTTCTCCTGAGACCGTTTAAAGTTATTATTTGCTGCCCCAAAATCCTCTAGAAGCTATTACCTTATATGAAATGCAAAGCCACTAAATTCTTTCCTAATGACAGTCATTCAAAACGGATAGTTTAGAAGAGTTATAGTGAGCCTTATGCCAGGGACTTTTTATAGTGAAACAAGACCTAAGCAGTACCTTTCTTAAGCGTACCTTTCAATCAACATAACAAAAAAACTGCCTTGCTCTAATGGGAGAGAGAATTACACAGGAGAAAGGTAATGATTTTCTTCTCCCTCTTTGCCTAAAGATATCTGTACTGACTGTCCTGTGCTGAAGTAGAATAGGCTTGACACCAGGGTGTGTTGATTTTACTAAGAGTGGAATTTGTAACCAAATTCTTTGTGTTTTTGTCTAGCTCTGCCGAACTTGTGATTAACTGATGATGTTGATGTCAGTGATTGCACAAAGGCTTTATCTGCATTAAATACATGGGACACGACTGTTTTAATTTGGAATGTTAGAGAGTTTGCGAAGTGCTTTTTTTCTGTTTGCCATTTTTTCACTTGTTTCTTCCTTATGCTCCCATGTAAATGTGTCCATAGGACTAAAGGTGTTTAGCTACTCAGTCAGGAATCAGAAACATGATTATGGGGGCTAAGTGGTGAATTGCACAGAAGAAATGGTGCATGGAGAAAGTATTTCCCTTGTGAACAACTTACAAGCAAGAAATTCTTGACTCACACCACCTGAACACTTACAAGTAATTAATCCAGTAACAAACATTTGGATTAAGGTTTTTTTATGTTGATGTAAATTTTACAACTATTTAAGACACCGTCCCTTTATAGATTGCTTCAGATTTACAAGGCTTTCCTCAATATCATGCAGTTGATGGAAAATACAGATGTTAAACTTGCAGTAGGCTGGCAGTGAGGTGGCTTCTCTTCAACATGAAATGTTCTTAACCTGGGACCCGGGCAGGTGTCAGCGAGTCTCCTTTCTATGAGCCTACATGAAGGAACCTTCCATTTCCATGAAGCTCATGTCAGCAGAGAAACCAACCTCTGATGAGTTTAATTTGGGTATATATGCTCTCTCTGAAGTGCAATGGAGCCCAGAAAGCCGTACTGCAGGCCAGCCAGGATTTTGTCAGATGTCTCTGACTGGTTCATTTGCATAAAATGAAAGCTCAGGTACTTCTACAGCCAAACATAACACACTCTGGTTAACAGAATACCTATAACACACAGTTCAAAGTTTACTAGCAAACTTTTCTCAGCAGCCTCTGGCAGTTAGATTTGTTTTCCATTGGTGAAACTTTCACAAACCTGCACATTCTGGCCAGGTCCTTCTTGAGCTGCTTTGAAGCCTGAGCCTGAAAAAGGGGCAAGAATGGAGAGGTGACAGCTACAAAAGTAGAGTACACCTGCTGCAAGCCTCAGAAGTTGTGAAGCTCAGCTATTCCTCTCTAAAACGAAAATAAGGTGCTTCCTGTGTGTAAGGTTTGACACGGTCTCTGTCATTGCATTTCACGTACTTTAAACATACAGAAACAGTTTATGACAGAGCTAAATTTAGTTTCTCTCACTGATAAAAAGTGCATGGTCATAAGATACCAGATCGCCCAAATCACCTGCAGCCTCCTACAGTCACATATATTTGCATGAAATCTGGTCATAGCAGCTGTACAGGTTTCAGAAGGTCCTGAAATGCTTATGAATTATTGTAGGATGAGGATATGAGCTAAAATGAAAGGGTATCTGGACAGCACCTTAGACTAGATGTCTCCAGAGGTCCCTTCCAAACCCTATCATTCTGTGATTATGTGATTCTGTTTAATCTGTTTCTGTCTAGAATTGGAGGACAATGTTTCACAAGACCTCTAAGTCCACAGATGGGTGATGAAGAAGAGACCTCATTCTCATGGGTGGTACTGACATAGTTTTCGGTGTGGGCTGATGAAATGTGTTGAAATATGTGTATAGGATGTCACGCACCCTATTCTAAGAATATCCACTTAGCCACAGCACTGCCTTTCTAAAGTGCTAGAGGATAGCAATAGGAGCCACAGGGGAAGGACTGACTTAGGCTAGGAAGGTAATTAACCCTTTCTTATAGTCTGAATTGCTTCTGAAATTGACTTTTTTTCTTTATTAGTTGTGTTATGGTCTGTTGGGTTGTGTGGAGCAGCTTGGCAGGATGACTATACCCAGGCTTAGTCAACAATGTCTTGCTGGAATTGGGACAAGGGGCCCTCGTAGCACCATCAGTTGCATCTGCCTCACCTCGTTTATCCCGCAGTTGTGGAAAAACTTGAAGGGGCGTGGCCCGGGTGAGGGGACATCACTGTTTTCCCATCACAACCCCTTCAGAAGAGTGCAGATAACCTGGTTGCTTGTCCTCTGGAAAGGAAGATCACCCATATTAAAACCCACTATGGCTCCCCTTCATAATAATGAATAACTGCGTTCCCTCCTTCCTTCCTTCCTTCCTTCCTTCCTTCCTTCCTTCCTTCCTTCCTTCCTTCCTTCCTTCCTTCCTTCCTTCCTTCCCTCCTTCCTTCCTTCCTTCCTTCCTTCCCATCTCCTCTTATATCTAGTACTTTCGAATAATGGAGCAATTTCTAAATGGTTATTCCTGTTCCTTCCTATGAACAGCTATTCCCAAATCTCCACCATTTATAATGCCAAAGTAAGATGCATGACTTGTTTGTTCTGTATCCTCCATTCACAGCACATTGATTCACTCTAACATTTCAGACATCTTACGCAGGAAGGCTCAGTATTTTCTGTTAAGAGTCGAAGAAAACAGTAAGCTATTTATTTCCTTCTCTGAGCTCTTCAAGGGCCAGTGTTGTGCAGAACCAGTGCGTGCATGACTTCAACACCAGCTAGTACAGGCTACTTACCACACCAGAACAGCACCCTGTTATTGACCCCCAAGTAGACTACAGGGCAGAGGTAGTATCTTATATTAAGCCAGATTTTTTGATTTTATGTGCTTCAAATAAGGCTTTACCAGCCCTGTCTCACCTCACATTTGATCCTTAGACTGCCATCTTAAAAAAACCCCAAAACTAAAACATCTTTCCTTTCTTCCCCCCATCACGATCTTTAAAAGCACAAGAGATGATAAGAAACATGAGGAAGCATTGTCAGATAGACATGTTGGCAGCATGTCTGAGCTTCCTCTAGCCAGCTGTGTCATTCAGCCACATCTGCAGCAGCCTTTCCTTTTCTAGTCAGAGGTTGATTCAAAATGTATTGCAGATGGTGATAAATTGTGGAGGGATTTTGCAATATGGGCCATTAGTCACTGGACAATAGATTTAGAGACCACCGAGCTCATTTATAGGTCTAACAAAACAGTAAGACATATTATCCCCACCAAATTATGTACTGGTCTTCCAATAAATGTAGCCCAGTGATCCCTGGTAAGTTAATTGCAAGCAGCAAATAATATGCCAGCACAAAGCACTGATTCTGCATGTCATGGTAATATAATTTATTGGCCCATGGGATTCAGAATTACTCTATTTCTCTTCCCCAAGACAGACAGCTATGAAAAGGAGGATGGCCTTGCGGTTAAGGATTGGATGCTGAAGATACAGTCTCTGTTTCCAGCCCTCTCTCAGGCTTCCTGTGTGGCCTCAAACAAACCATTAATGCCTTTGTGTTTTTCTTCTCTGTCAGTAAGATGATGATTATACTAGCAGGAAAGATCTGAACTGGACTGAACCCAATTCTTTTTTCTTTTTTCTTTTTTTTCCCCTCTGAAATCTGTAGTTTCCTTACAACTTGATATTCTTTGACTTTTACACCAACTGCTGGCCGACAGAGATGCCTAATGTATTCAGTATTTACAGAAGAATTATGGCATCTTGTTTGGGGTACCTTTACTGAGTTCCTAAGGAATGCAGATAAGCCAAACACCCTCTGAATTTGATGGTGAGTACCACGTGCGGAACCACTCTCTGACAGAACCTAACATCCATCTTGCCTTCTGGAAGCATGTACCTCCGCCTCCAGTGACTGCAGAGGGAGATCAGGATGACAGCTCTCCAAATCTTGATGGGAGGAAGGCAGACAACCGGCTTGTGGCTGCAGTGGACCTGCCAGGGCTGGAGGCATGCAGGCTCTTCTCTCTGAGTGCTGCTGTCAAGTTCGAGATGCTTCGAGGAAACGCTTTGTGCTCAGCAGATTTTTCTATGACATTTTGCAACCAGCTGTCTATAGAGAAGCACTCCAAGTGAAAAGAAAAACAGCATAAAAAGCCTGTTAAATAAACCACTGAAAGACTCCTGTCTTGCTCTGTTTTTCTACTCACCACAGTCTGTGGGATTTCAGAGGTTTTTCTAATGGATCATAGACCCAGCTTCCTAATAATAATTATCCTTTTTTTTTCATTATGACATAAACAATAGTTTATTCTCTCTGTGGTATGTGAACTCAGTCCAAAGCCCTAATTTTTCATACTCTACATGAGGAAAATTGCAAACCAGATCAGCATCTGAACTTTTTTTAGCCCCGAATATGATGAGTTGAACCAAACTCTCCATCTGAAGACCCATGAACTCTGACAAACTCTGGGTCTGAGTCCAAACTTCATATTATCTCTCTAATATCAATCAAGTCAGCTACAGGAGCAGCTTCAAACATAATCCCTTTCTTCCCATGCCCCTTCTTCATTCCTGCAATGTCAAGCCAATGTTGAGGATATTTTGGAATGCTGCCAGCTGTAAGAGTCTAAAGAATGGTTAACCCAGCCTGGCTCATGACCTCCTAATAGCGCTAGTGGCAGAAGTGATGTGTAAGTCGTAGAGATGGTGGGTATGTGCTACGGTCCCCCCTACCTCCTTCAAGCCTTTCCAGAAGCTTCTCAGAGAGTAACTGCTTTAAGAAGCTTTCCTGCAGATAGGAGAAGACCATGAAGAGGGCCAGAATTTCGTAAGCACAGCTGCCCTCTCCTTGCTCCTATACATGCACACACTGATGCATAAATACCTGTTCACTGCACTAAGATGCTGAATCCCAAGTTATTCCATGGAATGAGTTGAAAGCCTTTCCTGAAGATCAGAGAGAAGATGGATCTTTTTTCTAATCCTTTTTCTTTGCCTCCTTTTTTTTTTTTTTCCACATAGCAGGGTGCCATCAACTGGGTCTCCCCATTGGCAACAATATGGTAGATGGTGGCACATCTTGTGTTTGCAGTGAGGGCTGCTTTAGCTTACGTCTGTCCGGCTAGCAAAACAGAGGGAGCTGCCAAAACAAACAGTCCGAGGTATGAAAGTTAACAGTTAGCAATAACTGCGGTGTGAAACATTCCCATGAAATCCAGACATCAAGGATGCTGCTTGGAATAGCTTGAATGTCCTGCATTCTTTTCCAGTGAAAACAGAGTAATACACCAGCAGCGTGGGAGACAGCAGCCAAGGAGGAACACACGAGCCCCAGAGAACAGGCCATCAATTTTCTTGCTGTGGCTGGCTGAAGGAAACTGAAATGTATATTGCAGTGGCTTCTGACGCCAGCCACTGCTATGCATGCTGCACTTCAAACTCAGCATACGTTACCCTAAAAACTGGACAAAAAAATTCCCTCAGCTATTAATAGATTTGTATAAAGAAATCCCTTGTAGATTTTAATCATTTACGTATGGGACTGAGAAACCAAGCATAAAATGTCAGTGTGGCTATTACACGGGTCACTGGAACAGGTTTATGTTAGCTAATATGCTGAAATAGTAGATTAGGAAGAAGATAGTTTATGGCCTTTAGTTCATTTGTTGACAGGAAGAATCAGGAGCAGATTTGTTTTACGCCTGATCCCATCACAGAACAACTAGTAATGGAGCCGTGATTAAAACCCAGGCCACTGGAATGGGGTAATGACTAGACTGCACATGCATTTTTGGTGGGTGAAGGGGAAGAGCTAATGAGATCGCAGAAATTAGCAGAGCAGAGTGCTCCTGTGTGACCCTCTGAAATGACTCAGCGAAGAACTATTACTTGACACCTGTTGCAGAGCTGGCAAATGCCCCAGCCCCACACATGATGCAGCGCTAAGGAGGGAAAGATCTACCTGAGACCTGTAGGATACAATTTTATTCTCAGAAGAAAGAAGGCTTCTAGCTTATGTGGCCATTCTGATATTCTAGCAGGTCACTAAAAATAGCAAGGGCTTTCCAAAGCGCAGCCACTCCAAAACATCTGAAAACCTCGTTAGATCATCCCATGCTGTGCTTGATTGCCATGTATTCTAATTCCTAGCTCAAGGATGACTCTTTTTTTCTTGCCTGCTATTCCTTCTGTGTTTATTCTAGCTTTATGGGCAATTCTTCTGTGAGAAACAGAGCATCTTTGAAAAATCAAATCATATATATCCACTAGGCTTTCTTATGGGTTAATCAGAACATCATGAAAATCAAATCAATTAAGAAGACCTAGGTGACTTGTGACAAAAATGTGTATTCCAATCCTAAAAAGCATTGCAAAAATCTGTCAATAATTACAGTCTCATTCATCTTGCCTGGAACAAGGCCAAAACACCAGCTGAAATCCTCTATGGAGTCATAATGGAGCAGACTGTAGCCTTCAAAGTCTGGCTTGATCCAAGGAAGAATAGAAGGGCAGTGCTCTGACTTTTACCTGCTTACGGCACTGCAGCACCTTCCCTCCACCCTCACATATATTTCAGTTTTGTGATAAATTCTGCTGCTATTTTGTCTGTGCTGGTATCCCGTGAGCTGCATGGAGCGCTTTTTCAGAGGAGCACCTGCAACAGGGCTTTCCTGGTCATGTCAGGGAGGCAGCATGGAGCCACCTTTCCATCTGGCTTCAGAACAGCAGCAGATTTTTCCTCTTGTTGTAGGAGATCTGACCAAGACTGAGACAGCTCTGAGCTGTCAGTATTCCCCTGCCATGTAGTCAAAGTTCTCTACTCAGATTGTCAACAAGCAAAAAGGAAGGGAAATCCTGTAGAGCATGAACGCTGCTGGTGCAACAAACACTGCAGTGGGGCAGGTATGGTGCCTGCTTCAGATCTGCATCTAGTGGCAAGCTAATCTTTATTTCTTCTGTCTACCACAAGCTTTACATCTACTATTTTGATTTATCTTCAAGCAATAGACAGCTTTTCAGCTCCAGCTGTCAGGCTGCGGCAGCGGCATCCCATAGCACACGATCTGCCAGCACCAATAAAAGTAGGACAGGGATTTATAAAAAATGAGCCTACATTTGAATGCAAATAATGTTACAAATGGATGTTAAGACGTGGCATCTTGATCCCCATCTTTTATGAAGAATGACGTCTACTGGGTAATTTTCCTTTTTCCCCTTTATTTTTCCCCTTGGAAACCAAACTTTCTCAGAACTGGGAAGAGGAAATTTTACATCTTGTTCTCATAGTTTAATTTGAAAAAGGAAGCAAATGAACTAGTTCCAAATATTTTATTTGTTTTATTTCTTTTACGATGTGATTACTTTTCACATTTAACTGCAAGAAAACTTTATTTCACCATGTCTCTATTTTGCATTTGGAGTCAGACAGTTTCTTCCCATGTTGCATCCTAATGGACCGTTTGGCTCAGTACATGACTTCCCGTATCTTCACAGTCATTAGTGCAACAGAGTGTCAGATCAGCTTATCCAGGCTTCCAGCTTTAGTAGGGAGATGATCAGTCTGTTCTTCCATCCCTCATCTCCTTAACAAAGAGACTGTTGCAATTCTGCCTCCAGCTTTACCCCTTATACCGCTCATGTCTCGGTACTTTTCCTCTGCAGAACAGCAACGTTTTTAATGACAGGCTGAGGATGGTGTCATGTTGATGGGAAACTTTGAGATCAGGAATTTTGTTAAAGACAAAGTGGAGAGGAAAGGGGAAAAGATGTTTTGATTTTATTTATATAGCATTCTTCTCCCTGCTCCTATTTTGGGTGTTTCAAACCATAATCAAAATGAGCCAGACATAAGGGGAAAATTATTTTTGATGCATCCACATTTCAGAATTCAAGTTCTCTTCTCTGGATGGTGTTGAGCTGGTTCTCCAGATGATTACTTTAATGATTCTTGATGCAAATCTGCAGCAAATCTGCAGTATACACCTTAAAACAGATCTCTTTTCTTGTTCCATAATGTCATGTATATTGAACAAAGACCCAAAGGGTAACCCAGTTGTAGCCCTCTTGCCATTACTAAATCCAGAGATGAAGGATACAAGCATTTAGGCCATTTTGTCTGCAAAGCCTGAGAGTTCTTCAACCGTGTCAAGGCTGTCCTTTCTTGAATGTTGTTGTGTGACTCTGGAGCTATTGGTAGCCTGATGGACAGGATCTATTTTCAGGAGTTCAGGACTGGTGACTTTACCCAAGTGTTTTTGACCTCACTGAGTGGATTAGAGAGTTTATGCACTTATACAGGTCCAAAGTGTGGCTGAGACCTCCAGAATCAGAAAGCCAAGGGGGATGCTCAATGGTATCTTACACAGCATACATTTGGGCAGCTGAGCTGAGCCCAAGGTATTTCACTGAACCAAAACCGATAAAAATAGGAAAATGCACACCAGCTTTGAGTGAAGAAAGGTAACTTTACCTTCCCCTGCTTTTTCCAGATAGAAAAACTTACTCAGATCAACTGAAAGAATAAATCTACTGAAGAAATTATAAAAATTAGGAGGTGTCATTTCAGCATTTCTGACTGGGTAACGGAAGGACAACAGTCAAGATCATGTACGCTTACTGATTCTAAATTGAGGTGATACTACATCCTAATGCCTTGTTGGAAGCATTTTTGCAGTGATTACAAAAATTTCTCCAAGAGAGATTGTTTTCTTTTCTTTCTTTCTTGCAGGATTCTCTTCTCTTAATCCAGCATAATTAAAATCATAGTATTAATTCAAGATCTTTGTTACTTAGAGGTGATACTTTTGTCCTACTGGAAAGAATTAGGGAGGTTGGGTTTTTTTAAAGTTACATGTGGAAGAACAGAAAACCACAGGGATTAGTAGAGGTCTTGTTGCTGGTTGGGGCTCATTCCTCTTCTTTGAACCTTTAATAGAGTACAGTTTGCCAGCTGAGATATTTCTAACAGATAAGTGAGCCGTGTTGTTAAGTGTCCTCACTCTGGGTGTGGGATCAGCCCATGGAGCGAGGAAAAGCTCTCCTTTAATAGTATACTTGTCTCACAAAAATGTAAGTATAAATACTTTCTGTGACGCTATAATTCAAGCCTGAAGCAGGACCACCATGTCTCAGTCCAAGAGAAAACAGGGACAGTTTCACCACAGGAGGATGAAAAGAACGCAGATTTTGTGTCTCCAGCAATCATTTCTCAAGGTATGCTTATGCATCTGCTATGTATTTGGCCTGTTTTACTAGCAGCTTTCTATTTAACCAGGTGAGCAACTTCACCTATGAAAGAAGAAAAGATAACAAAAGCCTATGAGGGGCATTTCTTATGATGACAAAACTTGAGAGTAAAAATATAATTAGATTAAGAAACACTGTGGGTATTGTTAGAGCCATCTCTCTTTGTTCCCCTTTTTATTGCAGAGCCCCACAGCTTGGAGGTACTTGGCATTCTTTTAACTGGTTCTACTTCCCTCTGCTTCTTTCCTCCTACAAATTTCCCTCTAGGATTAGACAGCAGTACAAATATTATTGCACTCTGCAGGCTTTGCCTTCTGACCTACTCTACAGAGACATATGTGATGGAGTCAGAATTGCTGAATAGAAAATGTCTTTCTTAACTCCGTAGTGCTGGAGGGATGCCAAGGTCCAGTAGTTCATAAAGGAGATGGGGCTGGTAGTGCTCCTGAGGGAGGCCAGACCAAAGAAGGAGCCACATATATTTAAGGAAAAAGGTCAACAAAAAACCCAACCCTACAATGGGATGGAGGGGGAGGAGGAAGGGGTGGGAAAGAAGGGGCTGAGGGGGAGTCAAAGATATGAGCTGGAATGTCTGATTTCCTCTGTAGTGGGACATGTGCTTCTGCAGGAACTATGTGACCACAGCTCTCAGTCTACCTCTGTCGGCCTCGTGGACCAGCCATGTTTATTTATAATCTGTGATTTTACTGTTGGCAGACTGGGATTCGTGAAGCACCAGTGTGTGCATGTACCAGCATGTTAAGTGTGTTTTCCAGGGAAAGACTCCTTGGGAATGAGTTGGACCAGTCAGAAGCTTTAATAGATGGGAAGGCTTTCACTGTCCAGTGTTCCCTGTTAGTGGCTATCTTCCCACACTGCACATCTCAGCTCCAGGTGTTTTAGTAGCAACCTTCTTCACACAATCTCCCTGTCATCGCTAAAGGACTGGGGGACCTGTCTGGAGGAGTCTGCCAAAATGTTTTGTTATGGTGAAATCTTCCATGGCAGTGTAAAGCTAGTGAAGAGGAGGGAGTCACTGACTTCCTTGAAACCACATGGAGCATCAGCAGGGACCGTGCCAGACTCCCACACAGCTTTGCTAACACAACGCTGTCCTGGCCAGCAGCTCTGCTGCTCCAGTGCTGTGGGGAGCGGTGGGGGACTCTCCTCTGAAGCCCTGACTTATACATGTGGTGGGGGCTGTATTTGTATTATTTGCATGTGTGTGAATGACGTGGATAAAGTTCCTCTGGGGAATAGGTCTAGACCACCACTGTCACTCCTCCTTTTGACCTTGGCTAGGGTTTGAGCTCCCACTGCCAGCAGTGGAAATCTCTGCCAAACTGGACTGTCCTGCCATGTGCACCATGCCGTGCTGAAGACTGGAGACGCTGGGGAGGGGGTTTAACCAAGATAAAAGCAACAAGAATCCCTCCCCTAGAAAGCAACTGGGTCCGCACTCAGATGCTCATGAGCTCTGCAAAAGGCTTGTTGATCTTGCTTGGGTTTTGTTTAGCTTTCCTCGGTAACTGCTGTTACTCACTACTGCACGATTTCATCAAGGGTCTGATGTAAAAGTACCAACATAACACAAGAGCAACTCATCTTCTGTTTATTGAAAGTCAAAACATAGTAAAAGTCAGTCGATCCAGGAGCTGGTCTGGTCCTTAACATTTTGTTAAAATTAGAAATTATGTCTTCAGAAATGGCCAGAAAAAATTATTTCACGTGTCATTGAAATCAGGAAGCACAAGAAATTTTCTCAGGGGCTTGTTTGATGTGTAGCCTAATTTGTACATCAAAAGGAGCTAGCTCACTGGACAAACTGAAATATACACTTTAGTCTTTCCATGATTTTTTTTTTTCCAGTTCTGCATTAATGAAATTTTGCTGCTCCTCTTTGGTGGGTATCATATTTTTGGAGAGAAGTACTGTGTTTTATAGAGGGTTCTTTCTGGTTTTCTCTAAGGAGAGCGGTTGTAGCTGTCTTAACAGTCAAATCAGGCACTGGGTGATGGAAAGGAGGGAAGAATTTCTTGAATTTGAACCAAAACGTTAATTGCCATCTTCCCCATGTGAAATACTGGGTGGTAAATGCTAGGTATGTGTTGCTCATTCACATTGTAAGTGCAAAGTATGCAAAAACCACAAAAAAGAATATACTTTGGGTAAACAGAAGCGGATGATCACATATAGCTAATTTGTATCCATATTATTTGTGAGTTACACGGTCAGTTTCAATTTGAAGGACATCTTGCAGACTGTAGTACCCTTTGCCATAGGGACTAACCTTTGGTTTTAATTAGTGGACTTTTAAGAGCTTGTGCTATAATTTTGGTGCTAGCCTTTATCTGTTGAAAGAAGGAAAAAAAAAGGCACAGCCTATAAATCCTGCTTTTTCTAACACGTCCAACAATAGTCTTTTGTGGTCTGAACTACCATAGTTCACCGCACATAAAGAAAACAAGAATGCAAAGCTTGCAGCAAGCTTGGTATCGAGCAGGAGCAGCCTGAGTGGAGATCGCCCAGGGAGGTCCCTGCACTGCACAAAGTATATGTAAAGGACATAATACAGTCTAGTGGGCACTGAATGAAAAACTGCATCTCCACAAAGCCGGCCTTCTGCTCCCTGCATCAGCACATTTCACAGAGCCAGTGATGGGAAGGACATCCAGAAGTTTTACTTTCAATTGTTGGATTTTTGATTTATTTTTTTTTTCTTAGCTTGCCTGCTGGTTGAAAAGCTGCATTTTATTTACCATTAATATTATTTGAGAGGCAAGGTTCCAATTTTATCAGTTTATAATTCTGACAACTGGGGTTCCTCATTTTCCTTCTGAGATTTCACATGACCAGTTAACTTTCCTGGCACGCTACGTTTCGTATGGAAGGCTCTCCTCTGTGGAGTCGGCTGGACGGGTTTTCTCTGAAACTAAACAGGGACAACTCTGGTCTGCCGGAGAAGCATACCAAACCCCTGAGCTGAGTGTGTCTGTATCTAGCGTTGCGTCTGCGCCTTCAGAAGCAGTCGGTGCCTGCAGGATACCACAGCGGCGGCTTTTCCTCTTTAGAGGGCGTCCAGCCTCACAGCACGGCTTTCATTGCACCCGATTTACCTCTCACCATGACAGTTCGATAGCCTTGTTAAAGCCTTGGTTGAGAAACCTTTTCATGGGTTCACCCTTGATAATCTCAGCAATGACCCTGCACGCTCTAACATCTCTGCTTTTCTTCTGCAGAGTGGAAAGAGGGTGGAGAAGGTGGCAGTGGAGCTGCTCTGGCAGATTCCTCGGGTCACGCCTTCTCCTAGCACGAAAAACACAGGGGGATTGTCAGCAAAAGCTCTCTCCTCCTGAACACGGATGAAAAGGCAGTGCCTGAGAGGATATTTTTAGGACTTTGCAGCTGCTTTTTTATTTTCCGAAGACTCTAGCAGCCCTGTAATTTGCAACTCCAATGTGAATGCACACATAATGGCAGGAGAAAAAAAGATAATAACTAAAGATACAAGAGGATGAGCAAATTGTGACACTAAAGCAGAAGTGCTACATTGCCATGCATCTTGAAAGATTGCATCCACTGCTTTCTCACTGTCTTATTACAGAAGCTGTGAGAAATCTCAAAGTCTTAAGGTAAAGTCTAAGTTTTAACCACTATGGCAACATGTAGATTGCCTCCCAGCTCAGTAACTCACAGTTTGCTTTTTCTTGAAATGTTATCCTTTGGAGCTGTGAAAGAAAAGGGTTTTACAGGATCTAAGGGCTTTTAGAGCAAAGAAAGGTCTGGATAAATTTGCTGACAGAACAGTCGCATGTAATTCCCTTTCCCAGCACTTGTCTGAAAGGTAGTAGTAGGTGACCTGCACTTTTGATTGCAGTCTTTAAATGGTTCTGTCTGGCCTGGGACTTCTAAATTTAAATGTTTCCACTTTTTAGGGGGTGTCGTCTTGAGAACCCTGTAGGTAGGGAAGTGACTGGTGTTGCTTCAGCCCCCTTGGTATAAATGAATGATATTTTTTGTCGGGGGGTGAAATGCTGTAACTCACACTGTTGAAGGACCAATCAGATTAACTCCATCTGCACCCTTACTACTGGCTCTTACTGACTTTCAGGTTTCACTTTTTGGATGCTTGGCTCCTGCCTCCATGTCTGCCTTGTCCCAGTGGCTGTTTTTCAGCAAGACAGGAGGGTTTTTTTCTCCTCCAGTGGGAGTCCTCTCTAGCTGCATGTTTCCTTTACTTGTTATATGGCCAAAAATAGGCAGCGACATGCCTAGATATAGACCCACAAGCTTCCCTAAGGCATGAGGTCCTTGGAGATGACTTCTGCATCCTGTCCTAGACTAGAAAACGCCACCCTTGGAGCAGCACCAAGCAGCACCTTGGAGCAGCACTGAGTCATTTGGACAGCAAGCTTTAAGAAGAGCATCCCATATGCATTTACCTCTCCATTCACATTTGTTTCTGGCTGCTCTTGTATTCCTGTGACAAAATGAGCTCTATCTAGCCAGGATTTAGTATTTTTAATTTTTTCTCCTCTGGTCATACTTGAGACACAAATCTTTGCAGGGTGTAGGGAGAAGCGGCATGGGGCTTTGTGCAGGACACAGGAAGCCGTGTCTCATGCTAGGAAGGTTGGGATATGCCTGTCCATGGGCGCAGGAGAAGCATGGAGGAAGAATGGCACTTTCTTAGGACATACACATGAGAATATTGTTTCCAGGCTTGCCTGTAATTTCTTTTAGCCTGATCAAATTTGCAGCCTCTCCAACTGGGACTCAATATCCAATGCTAAGGAGGGGGTCTGTCTTTGAAGAATTGACATCAGATGCAGAGAACTTTTCACTTTATGGCCCTGGGCAGCAAACACCAACTTAAACTGACAGGACCCCAGGACTGCTAATTAGAAACTGGCAAAACCAGGACATCTGGACACCTTATCAGAGGTTTATCAAGATTACTGGTATGATCCATACAAACCCTTAATAGGAATCAGCTGTCGAACAAGTGAAGTAATTTAGGCAAAGATTGCAATATTTTAAATTTTTTTTTTTGTTACAACTATAATATGTTACAAGCTGAGTTCTTAGAGGCTGTAATAACTGAGCAGTTTCATAACCACCGTTTTTTTGCTCATTGTTTGACTTTTCAGCCAAAGAGACTCTGGGCCAAATTGAGAAAGAGACCATGGCTCTAAAGCAGTCAGTGTAAACCCCTGTGCCAATACTGGCTCTGGGCTTGGCCTTCAGCTGCAAGGCCATGCTCCTCTTCATCACTGAGGCAGCCTTAAATCTGTTCCACAGCACTTTCAATTGCGAGAAGGCTGCCACATCAGTCTGTCTTTATGTGGTCCGTTGAAAAGGTTATAAAAGACTTGGGGGGAGGAAAGACACAACCTAGCTAAAAAAAGGGAAAAACTGAGAGCATAGTCCCATGTTTTCCACAAGGGAGACTGGAAAGAGAATAAGCTTCCTCAGATTGCACAAACTGAACATTATGATCATTCTTTAGTCAGTATCTTTTTTTTTTTTTTAAGAGAAGGAACAAGGCCATCATCATAAAGGAAAGATGCCTTTGAGTCTTTTGCTCTGGGAAGCTCCAAGTGCTTTGATTCCACATACTCATGTCTGGGTGAGACCTGGAATCAAAATGTCTCTTTTTTTATATACTTTGTAAGTATTTTTAAAATAAATATTATTGAAACCCTAACCAACGAAGCAAAAAAGGCAATGTGAAGAAATGGAGATGATGCCTGTTGTTAGGTCTGCAGGCTGCAGGGAAAAGGATCCCACTGCCTGTTCATATTAACTCTGAGGTGTGCTAAGAGGCTAAAGAAGAGACATGTTCACGGTCAGGCAAAACAGCCAAGAGAAATTGTATCTGGAGCATAGACTTGGTTGGTGAGTGCCTTGTTTTGTGCTTTGATCTGGTTTGAGCAACCATGCTGAGGAAACTAGCATAATATATGTAAAATAACGTCTGTTCTATTAAAAACTTGCCAATTTTTAAAATTTTTTTTTTTTTACAAGGAAATGGAATTTCACTGTCTTAAATAAGTCCAGCATGAGCCTGAGCCAGTCCAACCCCTCTATTCATAGAACTTCAGGCATAGTTTAGATTTTGCAGTGATCTGATTTTTGTTTCTGGATGCAAACTTTTCTTTGGTTACATTTTTTCCAAGTGAATGATGGAGTGATGGACTTATGGAATATTTCTCAAGAATTAAAAGTGTGAATTTATTGTGCTTCTGAATGCTTGCATACTCTGACAGGTGAGGAGGGACCTGGTAAATGAGGAGTTGGAAAGGACAGTGTTAATACAAACATGAACTCTTTGGCCATTGGCTGTGCATAGGGCTTCTCAGCTAAGACCATTTCATCAGTCCTCCTGTGGGCATAAATAATGACTTGACAGCAAGTCAAATCTTTTAGAAATATGGGACATTTTGTCTTGAGTTGAAAATGTAATGAACAGGCATGCCACAGGGCCCAGAAGAGTTGCATTTGAGTAGCTCACCTGATTCAGCAATCTTCACCTAAGTAGGGCTGATACTTTAAATATAGACAATGGAGGAAGACAGTCAAAATGGCCAGTTGAAGCTATGGCTCATTTACACATATTGCATACACTTGGGGGATTATGTTCTTCTTATTCTGCATGAAATTTACTTTGGTATTGTCTTTCTCCTACATGGGAAAAAAACCACCACAACTCTTCCACTTGGATCCAGTTTTTAAAGTGACAGCATGATAACAACAGAGCAGATAACATAGAACCTACACAAGGGAGAAGCACAATAACCTGGTGGTTACTGTGCCTTAAGTCAGAAGGCAGAAGCTCTGTGGAATAATGCAGCTATCACTTGAGAGGTATCTGTTTGCTTTTCTGGAAGTTATAAAGACCAGCTTTGTTAGGAATATCACCTGCCCAAAATGTTTTCAGGCTGGTACAAATATTTTTGTTTAATTATTATATCCTTGTTGATTTTAGGCTGGATCCTAATTCAATATCGAAAGCAGTGTTATAAAAGGAAAATAAAGTCCCCAATTATTTACCTGTTCCAGTGGGAAATACTTTCTGACTTTGCTTTGACCCAGACAAAGCTGCTAAGTGATAACTGAAAATTAATGTTATTTTCACATCTGTGCTTTTTAGTAAGCAAATTAACTGCACAGTACTGGCTAAAAACACACCTATACTTTAACAGTTGACTGCAGGGCCTTATGACCTAGCCTTATAACCTACCAGAAGACTCTAGTGCCTTGTAACTACCAGACTGCCTGTATATAACAGGCAACCTTCACCAGTTGCTTTCCTGTCTGAATGTGGGCTGCAACCAGTTAAAAGATGAATGTTCACAGAAGGGGGCAACTTCTTTCTTGAATGTAAAGGTTTCTCCAATATAGGTGACTGACTAGTATTGTTCAGATTGATACAGTTCTTGCAAGCAGCTGGGATATTAGTTGATTCATCCTCAGATTCCTCACACTGTAAACTGTATTCCATTGCTGCTGCTTTTGGGAGAAAATTCTAACAATATTTGTTGTGTTCAGGATGCTATGTCAATCTTCTTGTCTTCAGCAAGAAAATAAAGTATCTCCTACCAATGGATGACCCTGATTACCATGCTCCCTTTCAAGTTCCATCAATTCAGTGTGTAGAGGAATGCCAGATTTGGAGCTTTGTGTCTAGTTGAGGCATTTCAGTAAATAGTGTTCACTGCAAGTCCACTCTAGCTTGACCTCAGCGTAGTCATAAAACAAGCTGGAGCTGCAGTACCTGAAAAGCTGTCAGAAAGAAATTAACTTCCTTTGTGTGCTTTTCACTGTTGTTTGGTTAGCCTGACTTGAGCAGAAAACGGGAAGACTGTCACACTGCAGTGTCTCCAACAGCATGCATGTGCTGGTAGGAGGCTGAGAATCACATTCAGATGATGTTTAGTTGACATTTCTTCAGCAACTATGGACGGCCTCAGTTTTACAGCATAACTGAATCTCTAAATGGTGATCTTTCTTCAATGTCAACCTAAACTTCTAGAAATGTGCTGCTTTTCTCTGGCTTTCACACGGGATTCTACACAGATTGTCAAGGACATGAGTGATGGTATTTTTTTTCTCATATTGATCTGTCCAGATAGTGCATATGCCACGTGGTTTTGCTTAAATGCGGCCTTCATCACCATAATGTCTAGATGCCAGGAATAATTAAATACATTCTACTGTCTGATTACATGCGTTACTACAAATAGTAGTCTCATGATACAGGCACTATATACAAGTGTTTTCCAAACTGGGACTCGCAGCTGTAGCTTTCTTCGACCTTGCCCAGGTACTGATCCCATCATTTAGTAACTCAAAATACTGATGGAAGCTGTGTAATGAACCTCAGAAAAGCCAGAAGAATGAGGTGGTTTGGAGGCAAGTATGTATGTATGCAGTTTTGTAGTGAAACTGTTGTAAAAATGGAAAATAATTCAGTATTATAGGGCAGCAGTTGCTGGTGGAACACTAACGGCACTTCTGTGGCCTGTCTTGGTTTTTGTACTTACCTGTGTAGCAACCACAGTGTGCGACGTGTGCACACACTCAAGGGTCTGTAAATATTTAGGCAACTTACTTTCTTCTCTTAGGTTTTTGGGCACTGTAGACCAGAGGAAATGTGGATTTGGGTGATCTACCTATATACCTCTCTAATGTGTCCTCTTGCTTCACCTAGCTAAATGACTCCTCTCGGATTCCCCGAGACAATGGAATCTTTCATTGCTACCCTTTCATCAGGGAATACCAGGTAGATGTAGGTGTTAATAAACAGTACTGGACCATTCAATTAGCCTTAAGGCATGAGCACCAGAACATGTTGCTGTTAAGTACTCCTCTTTCAAGTGAAAGTGTATCTAAGAATGTTCTTAGTCTGTGATCAAATAATAGCTTTCAAGAAAATATTTTTTTAGGGGTGTGTGTAAAAAGTGAGGTATTTTAAAGTCATGGTGTTGATGGGTTTTGGTGTGTCTTTAAGGCTGACCCAGGCAAAATACTCAGAAAGGCTCCACGCTTTCTGGAAACTATGTCCTTCCCGCAGATCTGAGTATGGGAACCCAACAGGGAAGGTGTCCAAATCACCAGCCAGCTGAGGAGCCTGGGTCAGGAAGGACCTCCTGAGTAGTCATCTTTGACTCAGTCCCCTGTTAATACAGGCAATTATGTCACATAATCCCCCTCATAAACCAATTGAGCTTCACATTTCAACTGTTACTAATGTTTTACCAGAATTTTTCTTCCCTTTCTGCTAGAAAACTTGTCATAATTTCCAGTGGGAATGTATTCAAGGCCTGTCTATTGCTATTTGTTCTTCTGAAAACATCATTCTTTAGCTGAAATAGCTCATCAGCCCTCCTGGTGTCTACTGCCTTGATGTATTTTGAAAAAGTTCACACATTTCAACTTTCTTTTTGCTAGAGTAAACAAGAAAGGTCGCATCCAGAAAGGCAGGCTTTTCTTACCCTGAAGTCTTCCACAACTGTCCCAGCCTGCATAAATTCATTCCTGAATGTGAGTGACCTGAGCTCGATGAAGTCTTGCCAAAGACTTGCACAAGGTCATTTTGAAAATTCAGGCTGAGCCTGGGACTTTGTTGGTTCTGTATTTTGCTTTTTGGGTAGCAGAAAGTAAGTTTTGAATGCAGCATGAATGTTTTTGTTAACAGCTTCTGGAATATGAAATGGGATACTTTATTTTTTTTTTTTGCCTAACAGTTTTGAGCTTAGAAGAACTGTATCCCAACTTGCTCTAGCTTCCCATGGGAATTGCACTGCCCAGTTCTAATTACAAATAGGGTCTATGATGAACATTTAAGCAGCAGTTCTGAAATCTAAATAAAGAGCAAATAGTGTGGTATGGTGCCGGGACGCCCTGTTTCTGTTTGGTATCCTAGCTGTGTCACCACAGAGGCATGAACCGAGAGTCCCTTTCTCTTCTGACCACACTGACACAAAGCTGTAGGTTGCTACAGCTGAAGAGCTGTCAGCCTCAGTGTCCGTGCAGTGTGCTCTAGTATACTGATCGCTGCAGCATGAGTCAAGCATGACTTCACGAAGGCAAGGAGTGGGAACCACTGTGCCTTCAGTTCTTTAGCTCTTCCTCCACAGCCACACACTCCTGAATCCTTAGAGACTATCACAGTTGCGCTGCTCCGGCCCTGGACCCAGACCTCTTTCACCAGCCTTGTGGACTAAGATGAGTGATCACTGAGCTGTGGCAGCAGACTTTCCTTCATGTGCTTGCTACACCTGCAGCAGGGCTTTTCCTGTAAAGCTACCAAAGAGCCTTTACTCTCCCATACATCCTAGTGATACCTTGCCTCCTTTTGCTTTGCAAAGAGCTGAAATCCTGTGTGATTTAGTCTAGGTGATCCTGCTCTGGCAGACTAGAAGATCTTTCGAGGTCCCTTCCAACTCCTAACGTTCCATGATTCTGTGATGATTCTGTGAAATTGTTCCCAGAGTTCTCGTCATCTGCCACCTCCACCTAAATCCCTGCTTTTACCACCTAAATCTCTGCTTCTACTTCTTCATTGCCTTGACAGCAGCTCCAATAGTGCCAGTAAGGAAAAAAGAAAAAGCTAGTAAGTCAGGAAGCTCTTCTTTAATTTGGGCTCTGCATTAATTGTCGAGATGTGGCAGTGCTGAAACTTTTCCCTGGTACTGGGAAACCTCCAGTGAGGTGAGATGTGTCTGTCTTGCTGGGATCTAAAGCTCTGAGCTGGAAATTGGGAAACTTCTGACAGCATTCAGGTGGATCTCTAGTATCTGTGTTATGCTCCCACTCCTTGGCCACACAGACTGAGAAGCTGCTGAGGTTCTATGCATTTGCATCATGATGGTACAAGAATTTTTATTCTTCACTCTGAGGGTGGTGAGACACTGGAACAGGTTGGCCAGATGGGTGGTGGAGGCCCCATCCCTGGGGACATTCAAGGTCAGGCTTGAGGAAACTCTGAGCAACCAGATCTAGTTAAAGGTGTCCCTATGTACTGCAGGGGGGTTGGACTAGATGACCTTTAAAAGTCCCTTCCAACTTCACAAATTCTATTATTCTATGAACTGGGGTGTGTGGTTGCCGTACAGCAGAAATCACAACCAAAAGGAGAGCTTCCAGGGCTGGCAGGAGGAGACAGAGACTGTCCATAGAGCCAGAAGAGGAACCGGCTTTTTCCTTGCTGTAGCCTTTGTCTCCATCATTTCCCTCTTCTTCCAGCTATGGTGGTTGCCTGTCATTGTCCTGCCCCCTCCTCCTCTCTACAAACTTTTTTGGTACGTGCACCCTGCTTACCAGGTGGCTCTCCCAGTGGGAATTGTATTCCATTCATTTACTCCAGTGAGAGCTAATGGCAAAGTTAGCTCAGTCATGAGTATTTTAAGGAGAAGAAACTTATGTAAACCAAAAAGAAGAAGGGAAAACAAAAAGTATGAAAAGAAAGAAATAAATTGAGCAAACCGGTCTATTTCTATAGAGCCTTCTCATCAAATATTCCTGCCCCTGTTGTTCCAGCAAGGCCTCCTAACCCAGAAATAGTAGCCCGTGGTCATGTTTAGTGTCCCGCGCTTGTGACTGAAAGGAGCTGTGACTCATAAATGTGTACAGGTCCCTGGCTATCAGCCACTCTCACTTAAAATGGCTGAGGTTTGCTGTGAGAAAGCACATCTGACTTGTATTTCCTCGAGACTGAAAAAGTATCTTCAAATAACAGCACAAGGGGAAAATACTAACCATAAAGAATTTTACATTCTTTGGAATGATATCATAGTAGAATATACACAGTAGACTAATTACGATTTCATCTTTAATTTGACTCTGAAGTGGGCTGCATTTTTGAAGTGTCGTTCCCTTTTACAATTATTTCAAACGAATGGCCGTGTTCCAATCGCTTACTTACCATCATCTGTATTAATTTGTGTTCCTCAAACAGCTGGATAATCTGTCGTAATTAGAGTGATCTCCGCTGGCTGGGTTTTATCATCTTGTCAAAGGGAATTACCCGGGCGGGCTTCTCTCTACCCCGAGCAGACAGTGGAGGGTGCTGTTGTATTTGATGTGGCCACACCAAAGGGACCCAGGACCAGCTCCTTAGAGCTGGCAGATACAGACTTCCAGTTTTGGCTTTACTGGGGTGGCAGGGCACACACACACACACCCCTACCCCACCTCCCAGGACAAAGGAGGTGTCAGATCAGTTAATTGTCTGGGTGGTGAATGAAGAATGATACGTAATAACACAGAGGTTTGGATTTATTTCTGCAGCTCTGTGTTCCCCAACAGCTTTACTGCCTCTTCTCCACAGATGATATTTTGTATTGAATGCCTGCAGGAGAGAAGGGGCGACGGGGCAGGGGACGAGGGAGAGGAGGAATCAGGGGAATCTGTTTTTTGGCCAGAGGAGCTCTGAGTCTGTCCATTCAGCTCTCTCTGCTTTTCCAAAGTGTGTTTTGAATGAGGCAGAGTGTGGCACATCTTCTTCAGTGTGCTGGCTGGAAGTCACGAGGCCATGATAAACGCATGGATGGCAAGCCTTGCTCTCAAATTTGGGAGATTCTATCAGGACACCCAAAGTCAGCACTAATGCTTGTCTGCTGAGCCTGAGTTAGCCAAACACGATCTAAGAGCGGGAGCTCAGCAAGCCAGCCAGCCTGTGTCTGCTCCCAGTCCTTGAACAGGATGTAGGATAGAGTTACAGAATGTCAAATGCTGTATTTCACTGTCGTCAGGACACAGTGACTTTATTAGTGAATATATCATTAATAATAGGGCATGTGGTCAAGGCATATGTTATTCTAAACCCCAGGTAAATAGCATAGAATTAACAAATGCATTTCAAAGCACCCCTCTGTGACTTGCCAGTATGGCTTGCTGCTACTGCTGTTCAAGCAATTGTTTTCCTTTTATACTACTTTTCCTGTAAAAATTTCAAGTAGAAATTCTACTTGAGCTTCCCAGCTCAAATAAAACTATCTGTTTTATGGATGAGTAACTGGAGAAGTCAAAGAAGTTAAATGATTTTTCCAGGATCACAGATGGAGAAGCAAAATAACTTGTGAATTAAACTCAGAACCCGAACTTCCCAGATCAGCTGGAAGGGGCCGAGGCTGAAGCTTATGACCCCTTTCTTCCCACTATCAGTTTTGCCTCAGACTCACAACCACAGAGAAATTTTAGTTTAGCATCCTGAAGTGAAAGTGCTATGTGGGAGCTCTGATGGGTGCAAACTGCTCTGTGGGCTGCATGGGACTGCCAGCTCCTCTAGCTGGCCAATATATCCTGATCATAATGTTTCCACATTGCTTTAAAGAGGAGAAGCACCATGTATATCAATGATAGAAATTATTGTACAATACAATTTTCATCCCACAGGATGTAAACCATCCCACCGAGCCATTCAGATGTACTCTGTTATTTGCTCTGCTCCAGCCCTGCAAAAAAGAAGGTAAAAGTTCTCCTTAAAAAGCAATAAAGGTGAAAAAGCAATAACCCCCCCTGCCAATATAATTCTGAATGAACCAAGAACTTTTCAAAAATGTATTTTTGGCCCTTTTCTGAGCAACCAGGGTCAGATCACGGATGAGCGGTAAAAAGGTATGAAAGCACCTTTGGGCCACTCATACAGTCTTGCGGCCAAAGTTGCCTTCTGGGCTGGTTCACTGAGGACTGATTTGCTTACAGGGAGTGTTCCAACCTATTTTGCCTTTGGTTTACCTGGATTTAATCTTCTTAATTTGAATTAGTAGAGGACAGTGTGTTTATGTCTGTATCCATAGATGAAAATAGAGATAGACTCCTTACTTGAGTACATAATGTTTATTTTATCCTAAAAGTTTGTTTTCCTTTCCCCCCCTCCCCACCCCCTCATTGCAGTGTCACTGCTGCTGTATTTTATTAGACCTCTGGTTTTCATTACACAAAAAAGTCCAAACTGGAACATTGTAAATCTCTCCTCTCCTCCCTGCTCGCTGCTCTGAAGCCCGGCCGCCATTCGATGCGGAACAGCTTCTCGTACCGAAGCGAGCTCTTTCCAGGGGCTTTGGGGAATAGGAGGTGAGAACAGGGAAAGTGGAGGGGACTCGCTTGCCCAAGGCTTGTTAACCTGAGCGCACACTCTCTTTCTCAAATTTGTTTTCTCAGCTGGTGGCACAGTCGCTGCCCCAGCGCCATCAGTCCAGCAGAGAGCAGTTTCATTTGAGATCTGAAGGCAGATTTTAAAGAAGTGGTTGGGGCAGGAGGGGAGGGGAGCTTAATAACAGCTTAGAGCCTGACTCCCCATGTTTTCTTAGTATATTGAAATATGAACTGTGTAAACACTCTGCATTCCACCTGCTCCAGCATCTGCCAAAAAGCTCACAAAAGTCCTTTGCTCCTTTTTACATCCTCCCGTCCTGCCTGCCCTTCTCCCCACGAGGTCTCCCGCACCACCTCGCTGTCCTGCCCCCCACCCAGTCTCTGCAAACAAACACATGCTCTTTTTTCTTTTTTTTCCCCTCTTTTTTTCCATGCATTTCCAAAGTCACTTTGCACATAACGCGCCTTGCCTTTACAGCCTTCTCTTTCACAGAGCTGTCAACTTGCTTTGATTTTCGGAGCGCCGCTCAGCAGTGGCGCTCATCAGGTTATTGTTGTTCTTTTAATGTTATTTACTGTTATTACACATAAATATGGCAGCAACCACCGGAGAGGCTGAATGTTTTCCACATCAAAAATTAGAGCGAAGAAGGCTGAACCCACATGCTCTGCTTTTTACCTGTCCTCCCCTGAACGGGGAGCAGTTTCCATCCAGATGGCAAACCATCAAGGGTTTTACACTTTTACACTTAGTAAAAACGCTGAACAAAGAAGTGCATTTTCCATCATGTTCTGAAAGAGAGCAGGCTGTGCCGGCCTTGACGTGAGAGCAGATTTCCCCTTGGCATGACTAGCTGCTGCCAGCCTCCAGGAGCGGGACAGAGACAGGGACCATGTTTCTGATGCATGGCAGCATTCCCAAAAGGCTTCCAAAGGGGGTACTGGTGCCATGTGAGCAATGCAGAATTACATGAATCGCCTCTGGTTGTCAGTCCTTGTTTCTCACGTAAGATGCAATCGTGTTGTCCCCCATGGTCTGCAGAACTTGGTGAGGTTCCTGGAAGTGGACAGGTAGTGTGTGTTCAAAAGCATGGCATTTTTGATCCAGGAAATTCAAAACAGCCTGCTTTTGACTGAAGCAGCCAGTAAGTTTTGCCATGATTGCATCAGACTGCAAGAGGCCAACCTGAAGATGAGTGGAGAACTGTGAATTAGGCCTAAGACAAAACGATTTCTATTTGACAGTGCAGGGAAGTCACCACACCAGCTACCCAGGAACAGAGAAGGTGAGGTTCAGCAGGCTTCTCTACTGCAACACAGCATTCAAACCACCAGCAAAGCAGTTGGCTGGGTCCCCTCAGCTTCATTTGTATTTGCTGAAAAAAATGAGAGTGCTCCTCTGCCATCTCCTTATGATGGTGTTCTTACCACCCTTTACCCTTAAAATACTTCAGACTGCCCATTGTGGACCACAGTGCTTGCATCTCGGCTCTGACCACTTTTTTTTGGACTGTGGATAATGAGGGAAACAGTTCTGAGTGGTTTGAAACATGGTGAGGACAGCCTGGCAAGCAAGGCTGGAAAGGATTTGGCAGCCCTCTAACAGGGACATGGGCCCTAGACTTCATGTCAAGGAAGCTGATGGGAGGGAGGAGCCCTGCTGCTGTTTAGGCTTTTTGCAAGTACCTGGATATCTCTGCTGCTTGCTGGACTTGTGTGTGGCTTTGGTATCTCACTGGGGCTTGGGGAATTTGCATTTTCCTCTTCCCTGCCTTGCGCTTTGCTTCTACGTGTATTGCTGCCTGAAACAGGAATCATGCAAAATATCTTCACAATCCTTTTCAAGCTCTTGGCAGTAGAAACACCCTTCCCCTCTGCCTCTCCCAGCCAAGTGATCTGTGCAGCAGAGCTGGGAGTGGGGAAGGGACGGGAAGGGAGGAGGAAGAGGAAGCCATTCACCCCGCCCTTCCAACAAGAAGCAGGAGCCCGAAGCCGAGCCTGAAGCCGTCACTCCAATGGAGGAAGGTCACTTTTAAAAGAGGGAAGAGGAAAAAAATAATAGACAAAAGGGGTTCCTTCCCCCACCCTGTTAGGAACATCATGGCTGGGTGTAACCCAGAGTCAAACACCAGCGACACTTGCCAGAAACGTGTAGGTTGGTCATGATAAACTGGTATCAGTGGGAAAAGAGCTATAGCCCCTGATGGGCTTGTGGCTTCTTGTGGGACGGTGGTGTGACATCTCCCCCACCTAATTCAGTTTACTTGAAGCTGTGCCCCAGTTAATAAAATTCCTCTCATCAGAAAATAAAGCTAGAACCAAGTATTTCTGATTTGGTTAAGACAAAAGCTGTCCTGTCTCCAGCTATTTTTTTGGAAGGTCAGTATGAAGGACTGAGCTACAGGAACGTGTATATTTGTTCCCTGAAAAGAGGAAGGGTCATTAAACTGGAACATCTAGTATGCTTTTGAAAGAATTACATTACATCAGAAGGAGCCAGAAGTAAGATACCATTTGTTAACTTTGCTAATCCATTAAAAATACATTGGGCAACTGAACTATTATTTGTAACTCTCTGCAATCTCTCTTATGGCGAGGAAACAATGTCCTACTGCGTTTAGGTGTGGTGTGTTCTCAGAGCACATAAAGCTTTCAGCGGCTTTGTATGAGGCTGATTTTGATTTTAGCTAACAGCACATGGTGAATTGGCTGGGGAAAGAAAGTCCCCAACCAGAGGTCTACGAGTAGTAAATTATCTGGAATTTCAAATGATCAGTGGATATATTCATCATATTATCCCTATATTTATCAATTTGTGTGTGGGAGGGGAGGAGGTGTCCAAAAACTGGGAATTGTCAATTCACCTTCACTTCTTCAAACTGAGCCAAGTCATTCTCACCTTTTCTTTTAAACTGGACATAGCTAGAAAATAATTCAGTTGTTGAAATGAAAGCTTTTACCTTGGGTAATACTTAAGTGTCCTGAGTACTCCTACATTGGTAAGAACAAATTAACTGCCTTGTCCTCCATCATTACAGAAAACTAAAGAGGAGATGTAAATGAGCTGAGAAAATTATTCTTCTAGTTTAATCTTATTAACCTTTTATCCTCTGTTCCAGTTAAAACAAAAGCAAAAGCTTTGGAGACAGATTGAGTCTATAAGAGGAAAAGCACGGTTTGGAGAAACATTTTGTCTAAGACTGTGCTGTAGCTCTAAAACTAAACTGTTTTTCCTGGATTTCAGCAGAATGAGGTTACACTCTGAAGATGAAAACTTGCTTCTGAAATGAAAAAATACAGTTTCAATTAGGACACAGCAGGTTGTCTGACAGCAGAAATGGTGGCTAACAACAGAACTTGTATTAGAGGCATCTGGTGTTATTAACAACACACATCCTGAAAGGATTAAATTTGTCTGAAAGGACAAAAAAAGGACAAACCACCTAAAGGCAAATGGAGACAGGGCTGTACACTTTCACTGTGCATGTAGCAGTTAACAGCCCATGGCTAGTATTTCCCATCTTGATGGGAATTCAGGTCCCAAATTTAGGGCTCTAAATAAGTGGCCTGACATGTGAAGAGCCCTACACTACCATCTTCTATCAATGGGACGAGCTGGTGCCTCGTGCCTTTCCAAATCAGGGCACCTCAGTTTAAAGTGCACCCAGAATGTCCAGCCTTTCCTTCTTGGCTTCAGTTTCCCCAACAGAGAGATGGGCCCGATGGAGGGCATTTGCTTACACTGGGGCTGGCAAGGGGTGAGCTCTGTCTATCAAATCTGGGTCCCAGTCCTTCACTGAGATCTGCTTGTGAGGGTCCCCATGCCTCTGCCAAGGCTGATAGGGATCTACACAGACCCACCAAGCTCTCTGCCAAGACCAGGCATAGGCACCAGGCCCAGGGAATCACAGTTTTAGGCGTGTACATGAAAAATGATCATTTACTGTTAGGGAAAAGCCTTCCTGATTTCAGCTGAATTACCTCTGTCTAGCGAGATGCCACTTTCATGGCTGACACATCTCCAGGCAAGAAGAATTTGCTCAGAGGCCAGAAGCAGGTTTTGCAGCAGGATTTTGGAGCATGCAGTGCTTGTGACAGCATCAAGAAATCAGTAAGAGCAGCTAAACATGGCACATAGGTAAAGGCATGCAGATGCTGTAGCAAACCTGGGGCTGTTGTCACTGCTCCGCCTCTGGCTGAGGCTGAGAAATACTGGAGGGCAGGGCAGAAAGGAGGAGAACATGGAGACAGGATGAACCTCCACATCCACGGTTGCCCCACCATGAACCCTAAGCACTAGCATGCCGTGGCAGCTGTACATTAATATGCTGTGAAGGGAAATTAAGCCTGCTCTTTAAAAATGGGTTGGCAACCTCTGCCCTGAATGAGACAAGCAAGATGCAGGAGGCAGCATGTGTGTCAGGGTGTGCAGGACCAAGGTCTTCAAGGAAGAACTGTGTCCAGTCATGGACTTCATGGAATGTATCCTCTCTGCTCATATAATTAGCAATGTACCAGCAAGGGGACACAGCACCTGCTATGCCACCCAGAAAGAGACACCCTCCACAGCAAGAGTTCCTCCCTTGAACAGCTGCCCCATAGCACCCAGAGGAAGCACCTCCAACCATCCTTCGTATTTAAAATGCAGAGTAATAATACAGCATTGTGGTGGTTTGGCCCTGGCTGGAGGCCGGATGCCCATCAAAGCTGCTCTATTGCTCAACTTTTCAGCTGGAGAGGGGAGAAAATAGATATTGAGAGGCTGAGGAGTGGAGATAGGGACAGGGAGTGATCATTCTGCAATCAGCGTCACGGACAAAACAGACTCAACACAGAATAAAGGAAAGAAAACTCTCTAATTTATTACCCTGCCCTGCACACCCAGTGACACCAGAGTCGGGTAATGAGAAGTGCGACCAGATCTTAAAACACCTCCTCCCACCCCTCCCTTCTTAGCAGACTTCACTTTTAACTTTCCTCCAGATCTGATCTGGGCAGGTTCCATCCATTAGAACATCCTTCTGTGACACAGGCTTCCTAGCCACCTGGCTCTGGAATGAGTGTTTTCAACAGCACATTTGCCTCAGGCTCTTGCTCTTCCCTCACAAGAGCTTCTGAAAGTGCCCAGCCCAGCACAATACACCCTGACTTCCAAGGTAGCCTTTCAAAACCCTTCTTTGAGAGAAGAGATTCTGAGCTTTCTTTATGATAAAAGGCAGCTAGGGATCTTTCTTTTGTGGTACACATGAGCAGGGGACAGAGAAATGGATCCCTGTTTTTGTGTTGCCTTGCTTTTCCTGGTGCTCTGTTCTGCGCTGCAAGCCAGGCACTATGTGGGATGACTGCCACGCTGCCACTTTGCGTTTTAAACATCAGCATGTTGCCACTTGTCTCAAACAAGCTCATAACCAGAAGAAGCCCTGGACACCATGGGATGAGCAGTTTTGGAAGCAGTTAGCAGCAGCACCTCCTCTCCACCTCAGAGGTGAGACTTCAGCAGGAACGAGAAGTCTCTGCCTCTGTTGGGAACAAGATAGCACTGACTGTCTGCAGGGGCTGTCTGTGAGGATTTTGTAATCACACTATTTACCAGTTTTTCCCAATCCAAACAGTTTTCAAATCCGTTGCAGATTTCCTAGGCAGTGTAGAAGGAGGGTAAAAATCTCACCAACATCAACAAAACTGGAAGTTGGATGGAAAAGTCCCCTCTCTGCTCCCACCCCTGATACCACAAGGGAAAAGCACTTGCTATTTAGCTGTTAAACACGTTTTTTGGACTCAGTCAGCTGGTCAGTCAGCCCATGCATTAATATGAACTAGCCACAGTAAATGCTGTTTATTTCTGATATGGCTGTCAGAGGGTATATGAGCAAATCTTTGGGGTGATAGGAAGAGAACAATGACAGTCCTGTAGGAGACAAGTCTTTGTTAATTCTGCCCCTCATGGGACAACTTGGTAGTTTCTTAATTTTGGGCATCACCATTGTTCTGGTTTTCTCTTTTCCTTCGTAGCTGAGTCTCATGGAAAAGTGATTCCAAAATGGGAATGGAAACCTTGGTCCATCTGGTATGTGTTTGAGCACTGTCAGGCAGGTGAGATAATCAAGAGCTGTAACGTCAAGGGAAAACAGAAGACCTTAGAACACTATCATTCCAAGAAAGAAAGAAAGAAAGAAAGAAAGAAAGAATTTTTTTTCTGTGATTTTCTTCCCTGTTTCTCACTCTTTTCAGTCACCTGCTCTAAAGACCTGGCTCTTTCTCAGTGGCTGGAAATTGCCTAAGCAGTTCAAAGAGCAAAGGAGATACTAGGGACTTGGGGATAAGACTCTTGCAAGTAACTTTCAAAGAAAATATCACAGCTTTAGCAGGTAACAAGGGGCAGACAACCACTGTATCTAGGAGATGCCCTGGGGTGTTGCCAGGAGCAAGTTGCTGATAATGGCTGCAAATATATCTGCTGATGAAATGTTAAGTCCTTCTTGGTTTTCAAAGTGACATTTACCCATTAAAATTTACATCATAAAAATTTGAGGTGGGACAAAATTGGAACCATGTGTTGACCTAATCTGGCAAATGGTTAAAAAAGAGTGTAGGACTGGTGAGTCCATGCCTACAAATTCCAGCACTGATATCTAACTTACTGTCATCTAATCCAACTTCACCAGAAGAAAGTGCCTTGCCATCAGGGTCTCCTTACAGGCTCAGGATCAAGGTTTGCTAAACAATAGCTTTAGCTCCTTATCCCTGTATGTCTCTGAGGAAAAAATACAGCACAGAGTATTTTGAATTAACTAAAATTCCTGGCAAAAAAACAGTTGACACCAAAAGGAACAGAAATTAGATCCAATAAAATCTTTGCTCTCCTTCCCAAGTCATGGGAATTTCTCCTCTATTATTTGTTGTGCCTACTGCCTTCCCTGCCAAATCATCTGCACAGGGAAGAGAGAAGGGGAAATGAATGATGTAGCCTACAGAAAATGATTAAATGATTTTTAATTTTTTTTTTTTAATGTCCAGATTGCATTCATAAACAGAGTAACCCAAAGCAGCCATGCACACTCCCTGGGGAGGGATTCTGGACACACAAACCCTGTTGGCAAAGCTCCTGTAGATTTCAGTGAGTGTGGACTTTGTACTCTGCTTTAGAAACTCTCTGAAGACTGTAGCAAGTCTGCTTCCAGGCTTGGAAGGTGTTAAGTAAGGTGTGTGAACTAATGGCAATAATAACAGCTCTGGGAGTTTTCCTGACCATCGCTTTCCTCACTCCCACCAAATAGCTTCTTCAGTCCTAAACCTGTGAGACGCTACACACAAGGTTAATTTTAGGTGTATATGTAGTCCCATATCCATGAAGTCGCTGTGAATATTCATTTATTTGAAGCTAAAGATGTGTAGATATTGGAATGGTTGGGACTTTGGACAGTTTCAGTATTTGTTCGTTGCAACTATCTGTCTAGCAGAAGACTCCTTGGGTTCACAGTTTAGAGAAAAGATTTTAAATCTTAGTCAAAAAAGATATTTAATTCATACTTCAGAGAACAAGGCGAACAAGAGCCTGATCTCCTAAACTCTTCTTTGCCTAGGTTTACATACTGCACACTATTAAATGCTTCCATAGTAAACATGACTTCATCTTTAACACCATCTAAACATTATGATCTTAAATGACAACTTCTAGATCTGACTTCAGAAAGAAACATGCTACCAATTACACTAAATTAAACTTCTTTACTGTGAGAGATTCATGTACAAAAGCACAAATTCAAGAAAAAGAAAGCACTCAGGCTTATCTCTAAGTATCTGTAACTTAAACTCACATGTAAAATAAAGGAAATGTTGAAATGCTTTCCCAAATTAGGTTCTGAACGAGTTGGTTTTGCTGAATAAGCATATAAGTACCACAGGTCTCCAAACAAATTCATTTTAACTATTGCCAGTAAATATTTTCATCTTACCTTGTGTATCACTGCCAACTATGATGTGTTGAAGCCAGATTCATACAGGGGGGAGAAATGAACGTACAACAGTACTGAAAAGTGATCTCTGCTCTGTTGCCTTTTAGCCTGTAGAAACAAAATCAACCAAACAAGTATTTTGGCATTTTTATATACAAAGCCATGAACAGCGTGTTGAAAGATTACATTCTAAAGTTGTATACAAATTAACAATTTAAAAGTTGCACCTCAGCAGTCATTTATATCATGTGACCAGACTATCAATCATAATAATAATAAAGCAGGAGATTTTTAAGCTAGCACACTTCTGAGTATTCAACTGAAATGGAGAAAAATGGGGAAAACACATAATATATCTTAGGAGTAGTAATGTCCTGTTATTGTTAAAAAACTGCTGGGACCTCATTAGTGACTATGAAAACATCATCTGTGAATGCTGTGAGGCAATAAATCTACAGTGTCCAAGGAAGAGAGCGAGGGGGGGAAGAGAGGGGAGGGGGAAGAGAGCAAGCACAACGTGTGTATTTGCCATTTTTTCTTACCCAGCTGTGAGTTAATAATTTCCATATCTGCTTGCCAAACAGCTTCCAGAAACTATTCCAGATTATGTGAATTCAATAGTCTGCTAACGAACGATAAGATAATGCGTCTATGTTCAGGAGTGCAGGAGACAAATAGTTGTTTACATGTCAAAAATTCCTTTTCCACTTGGGTCATTACACACACACACACACACGCACAAACACACACACACACACACACACACGAGTTTTGAGGCCACACTTCATGGCAGTGTAGCTCCAAGCCAGGGCTGCTGATGCTGCAGGTATGGCTCTTTCATCTCCCAGCCATTCCGCTGAGGACCAATTTTCCATAGCTTCTAATAAATCAAACAAGTGTTTTAAAAATAACCAACTAGCAGCACTATGGAGGGAAGAACAGAATGAATAAATGCTGAATGGCAAATAACTTATTGATGAATTTATTTGTGTAAATACCTGCTATTTCACAAGATTTAGCATGAGACCCTTAAACAGATTTGTGATAGAACTTACCTACCGTAGCTAAGCCAGTGATACTTTACAACGCTTTTCACCCCAGACGTTTTTATCATCTCCCTACCTCATACAACCATAGTGCAACCAGGCACAAACCCATTGCTGTCATAAATACACACTCTTGTGTTGCCATGGAATTTCAGTCTGTATTTGCAGAGCTCACGTCACCCCTCATTGAAATGTGGCTACTTCTACAGAGGAAAAGCAGCACTGCCAGCAAGCTTGTTTTTAGCAGAGGAAACAAAGGGCAATACAGCCAGCTAAAATGGCTTGAGAGTCTTTGGAGGAAGAATCAAGGTAATGATTTGTGTTGGACATCATTTAAGGCACTGGGTCTACCTATTAGGATAATTCTGAGAAATCTTACCTGGTCCCTAATGGGCACAAGTATGGCACAAATTCAACAAGTGGAAAATATTTGCTGTGATGAAAATTATAGAGTTTTACACAGCACCAAGGCCAACTGCATCCTGGGCTGTATCAAAAGAAGTGTGGTCAGCAGATCAGGAGAGCTGATTCTGCCCCTCAACACTGCTCTGGTGAGACCTCACCTGGAGTACTGTATCCATCTTTGGAGCCCTCCACACAAGAAGGACATGGACCTGTTGGACCACATCCAGAGGAGGGCCACCAAAATGATCAGAAGGCTGGAGCATCTCTCCCATGAAGACAGGATGAGAGTTGGGCTTGTTCATCTTGGAGAAGAGAAGGCTCCAGGTGGACCTTATAATGGTCTTCCAGTACCTGAAAGGTGCCTCTAAGAAAGCCAGGGAAGAACTGTTCATGAGAGCATGTAGCAATAGGATGAGGGGTAATGGTTTTGAACTAGAAAAAGGGAGATTTAGGTTGGATGTTAGGACAAAATTCTTCAATATGAGGGTGGCAGATCACTGGAACATGTTTCCCAGAGAAGGAATGGAGGCCCCATCCCTGGAGATATTCAAGGTCAGGCTTGACAGGGCTTGAGCAACCTGATCTAGTGAAGATGTCCCTGCCAACCTAACACATTCTACGATTTTCTTTTTTTTTTTGGTTTCACAGCACTGGATATGTGCATGGCGATGGTCTGCAACTGGGTGACTTTTTTGTTCGTTGCAACTTCAGCACACTGAGAAAGGAAATAGAAGGTGGTTTACCTCCTGGGATGCTGGATATCTTGTCTCTGTATGTGAAAAATGAAGCCATGGGAAGCAGATGTCACTGAAGAGATCTAACGTTCCAAATACCAGTTTCAGGAATCAGTAAAATTGGCAGCATTTGTTGTTATTGTTTTATTTGGGGTTTTTTATGCTAGAGTTTTGGACAGTAATGTGGAGGAGGTAGGATTTAGGTGGTGCTGGGTTACTCCAATCTTTCTCAGGCGGCAGGAGGAGAGGCAAGCCCAGTCCTCCACAACTGTGCCCCGGGACTCCCCTTTCCAGCCCTGCTTTTCTCCTTTTCCCATGGGAGGAGCTGCGTGGTCCCAGGTGAGTCCCGAGGACTTGTCCTTGGCAGATGAATTTTGCTTACTTTCAGAAGAGCCTTGAGCCAGATCTGTGCAATCCTGGGCCATAAGGTCAGAGATGGCTTGAAATGTGCAAATAGCTCTGTTGGATTCAGAAAGCCCTTGCTTATTTGACGTATTACATGAAATAACCTGGAAATCACTCGTTACTAAACAGAGCCTCCACAGACTGTCAGCTTGTTAGAAAAAAATTAAGTAACTTTCTGAAATCTGATTTCATTAGGTTATGTTGAGACACAAATTTAATATAATTTTAAAAATAAACCAACAATAACTGAACAAACTCTCCAGGCGAGAAGAAGGTCAGTGTTGCATGTGATGTAGCTGTCGTGAGCTGCACTTTAGGGGTAAACATGGACCTTACACTCACAGGCAATCACTCTGTTTAATCCATTCATTAATAAAAATGCCTTCTGTGTTCTTATCATTATCACAACCCATATTAGAGTTCAGAGTTCATACACACTCAATCTCTTTTCCATGCTGTCACAACATTCACAAATACAAAACAACCCTTAGAGGCCTTAACACAAGGTGAACGTGAAGACTTGTCTACTCAGTCTTAGGGTACTTCTTGGACTCCAAGGATTAGCTAAGACCTCTGACTACAGACTCTGGCTTTAAGGAGTTATTTTGAACTTGCCCCATTCTTCAGCAATTAAAATATGACCCTACAGAAGAAAACTGATATTTTGTGGTTATTTCCAGAGATCTTGAGCACTAGATGATGCCAATAAAATAGCCTTACTTGCCCTTCTCCAAGAGCTACTTCTTGCATTTTCACCATTTGAGATCGTGCCCTTTTGCATGGTCTCACCTCTGCAGTAGGAGCAGCAGCCTCTAAGTGCCCTGGAAGCACCAGCAAGGAGAGCTAGCAGCAGTGTTGGTTCTTGCTGCAAAGATTGTCAACAGCACCAAAAGTCAAAATAGAGATCTGATCATGTCCAATCAAAGATCATCTCTTGTATCACATCTCATTGGTCAAAAGGCAAAATAAGACAGGCATGATTTACAGTAATCTGAAATAAAGCACTATTGCTTGGCTTAGAAGGAAATCCATGTTTTGTAATGGATCTAGCAGAACCGTGTGTTAATGTGGCCTGTGTTAATTTATGTTTTGCAAATGCAGAAAAGCTAACGGGAAAGCAATCGACCCCTGCTGAGCTGTATCGCTTGGAAGAAAAATACATGGGGTGGGATTCGGCCTTATAAAGGCAGCTGGGAAAAGAGTGTGGTGTTATTTATTTGCAAGAGTTGGTAGTGTCTTCCTTCTCCTGGGCAGTGGGTGCACAACCACAAATGGTCAACTCAGGCACATGCATGCATGTCAATGCAGTGATGGGCATCTGATGTACTATGTGCACAGTGCACATGCAAAGGACTTTCACAGACAAATGTAGAAAAGGCTGTTACTCTGGGCAAAAGCTGGAATCACTAGGTCAGACGTCCATGTGGAGAGTTGTACTAGCATAACAGGGGTGCAGCTTTGTGGCAGAAGCTTCTGTGCCCTGCACTGTGTGCAATTGCACAGAGAAAGCTTGCAACATGACTTCTCAGAACTTTCGACACAGAGATATCTTGCTTTTTTTATTCTGCCCAGTAGCTTGCTGTGCTTTAAGATTAGACCAGCAGTGATGATGTTATTGACATTTTTGTCTACCAAGCAGGAAAGAAATTGTAAATGGTAAGAAAATATATGAAAATTTCTGATTGCCCAAATTTCTACTAAGTCGAGACTGGCCAGTATAGTATTCAAGGTGAAAGAATTTTTATTTCTATGAAATTCATAAAGACACTCCTGGAAAACAAACAAACAAGCAAACAAACAAACCCACCAAAAAAACCCCAAACAACACCCAACCCAATCCAACCAAAAAAACCCCCAAAAAACCAACAAAAACGATGCCCACCAAAACCTTTTCTGCTACTTCTCTTTCTTACTGACTGTATCTATGTAGAATTACACTAGCACATGAGCTGCTTTGACTGTCAGGGTAGCAGAATACTCTGAGCAGGATTTTCAGTTCCATTGGGGAAAATTCAAACATTCAAGTCCAAATAAAAGTCAGAGGAATGTGCACGCACATCACTTAAGAAGCTTCAAAAAAAAAGTTTTCATGTGCAATGTTCTGCAGCATAAGCGTTAGATGAATGCATGCCAGTACTGGACTTGGATTCAAATTTTTCCCTCTCCTGGCCTCACTAACTCAGTTTACTAGATTGAAGTTTCCTAATTTTACTCTCTTATTTCTCTTTATTCTTTTTCTTTTCTCTTTCACTCTCAGGGGAGTTTATTCTCTTCCCAAAGCCATACTACCATTCCTGCTGTCATGTTTCCCTTCTGTTGTTTTGATCCATCTCCTTCATGTTGAAGAGGGATGAGTGACCTGAATGCTTCATATTTGTATTTCTCAAGTTATGAACTGCACTCTCACCTAAGTCGCCAACAATTTAGTAACTAACAGAAACAGTTATCTCTGCTTCAGAGGAAATGTATCTTAAGTGTTGAAAAATGTTGCCAGTAATCTGTTAAGAAAACCCAGAGCCCTCAGAGTGGAGTTAGAAAAATAGGTCCAGTGATGGAGTATATTAATCGGACCCCTGTGCCAGTTGTTAACTCATCAGTCACTTATGGCTCTTGGAGCCTGGGAGCGCTCCTGATGTCTGCCAGAGCTTTCAGTCTGTCCCCTGGTTATGCATGCGGTTATACATCCCACCAGACTTCCAGCTCTGGCATTTTGGCCCCAGGTTCAAAGGCCTTCAGATGTTTTTGGCAAGTTATTATTAGTTTAGACCCGTGACAATGCTAATGGTAAGAGCAGATTTTGATCTCATGTTTTGCAAGTCAGATTGGTTTTTGCTGAAGTCCGCGCAAAAGGAGCAGAGGGAAGATCAGGGTCCAGGTTGATGGCAGGCAAGGGAAGCCTGGAGTTCCACTCATTGCCAAAGGTGACGAGAATGATTCACAAAAAGTGTTAATTTCTGTGGAGATTACCACTATGGAAACCAAAGAGGTGATTCATGAGAAATAAATGGTTTCTATACAGACAGGTGATAATTGTTTCCAAATCCCGTGAAAGAACAAGCTGAGCTAATAACAATACTTCACAGTCCTAGCTGTGTGCCCTGAATGGAAAGACAGGTAACTGACACATTGCATACCTCTGTTGTGTCACTGGAGACAAGGCAGCAACTGAGGTTTCATCTTATAATCTGCTTTGCCCTGGCAGCTCCCAAGCTTTTGTGGTGTGCCAGGCAGACTTCTCCTCTCCTCTCCAAAAAGCCATGTGCAATCCTTCAGGTTTTGGCCATGTGTTGCTCATTTCAAGATTCTAATATAGATACAGAAGAACCCAGAGCTCAGCCATCCCTGTCCCGTATTAACCTCAAAGTCTTTCCTTCTGGAAAGATTATTCATGCTTAACTGTGGAACATGAAACACCATTGCCAGCGTCAAGGCAAATACTGCAAATAATATGCATAGGCATTCACACAAATAAAACTCCAGAAAATAGGATAAATATTTACTTTCCAATAAATGTTTGTGAACATATTTTTCAGTAGACAAATAAGTTCTATTTCTGAGCCATAGAAAATATTTATATATATTTTTATATATGCATATTCATATATATATATATACACACACACACACACATCAGACACATTTGGATGGCCACTTTGAAAACTCTGGGTTTGTTAGTTTTAAGAGTTCCTTAACTGAGGGCCTGAGTATTTCTGTGAAAATGAAGAAACCAACAAAGTCATACAAGCAGGTATTTCCAAGAAGCATTCATCACAAGTAAGCATAAACTTGCTTTACAGTAGCAGCCTATCAAAAGATATCTCAAAAAAAAAAATTATGAGCTCTAATTTTATCTCTTACTCCCCCTGCTTGTCTCCAAATTTTACTGATGCCTCTGTTGCCACTATTGTCAGTCTACAACCCACAGAAAATTAAAATACTTACATACTTACGTGATGTTATTCTTTCTTTTCACCTCCCCCATGGTAGAAGAGCAGAATGTACCAGATTGTGGGCTTATTCTGTGCTGATGAACTGAAGTATGATGTTAAATGCCATTGCCTTCAGTGGGACATAATCTTATTTGAACCTGATTTATCTGTTGACTTTGGAGCCTTGGGTTTTTTGCAACACTTGGTATGAATTGTACAAAACTTTTCCACTTTACATTGTAATTCACTTTACCCAAGAAAGATGAGTCACTGGAAGCATAAGGATGTGCTATTGGTTTAAGCCAACTCTATCAGTGTCACATACTGTACATGACATTTTCTTCTATTTTCTTGTCTTCATTAAAAAATATAACAGAAGGGAAAGAAAACCCTGAACAACCAACAAAAAATCCAAACCCAAACAACCCACAGTGATCTTCTCCCACTCATTTCCTGCCTTTTATATTTTTGACTCAAAAATTCAGTGAAGCACCTATGCGTTGAAGCACTAATATTAAGTTCATCTAAACATTTCCATTCTAAAGGCCCAGTTTCAGTTATTTATTATTTTCATAAACTTTAGCCTTTTTGGCTGAACTTTCTCCCGGGTTGTTCTCTTTCCAAGAGTGGCTATTTTGGGAAAGTTTGAGCATGAATCAAGCAAAACCCAAACTTAACAAACTTTCCCACCATTTCCCCCAAATCTTCCAGCTTTCTTTGGAATAGGCATAGTAGCCAAATCTTTTCAGACAAGAAAAACTGATATTTGGCAGAAGACAGTCTGTAAAAGAGAAAGGTACCTTCCAACATCCCTCTGAAAACAGATTCAGATTTACCAAATCATATCAACTCAGCTATAGCGGTGTTTTCCCACAGGTACTCAAAGGTGATTGGAGTCATCACTCCTGTTTTTTTCAAGTGAAGAAACTGAGACATGGGACCAGTGACTGGACCTAGTTTCCTATGTTTTTCCTTGGTGTTCTTTCCATTTGTTTCTACTTTGACAGTGACTTGCATTCCTTGTGCAGATAACATTGCACACAGACAAGGAGACGAGGTGGAGGTAAAACCTCCATGTGTAGTATGGGCGTAAACAGAGAAACTGTGTGACAAGCAGAGATTTATGCTTCATGAACAGCCACTTTTCAACTCAGCAAATGCTGAAAACGCTTGCATGCAGGGTTCTTCCTTCTCTTCTTGTAAGTCACGGCAAATAAATATGTCACGGTTGCCTCATTCACTTAATATCATCGGATCTGACCACTGAATGATAGTGTACTGGCATGGAATTGAAAATTCTCTCTTGGGCCTCAACCCAGGATTTGAGGGGGTGGGGGAGTGGTGGTCAAAGAGTTTAGAAGAAAGTTTGGGGAATCAGATGCCTAGCTCCCACTGGATTTATCTAGTGGAGCTCTCAGCCCTTCTTCATTGGGGTCCTTTGACAATTTCACCCACGTAATGTACCATTAATCCATGAGTAGTTCCACTGAAGCCTGAAGTTATGTACATGCTTAGGCGATGTGTTGGGTGCATTCTGCTCATGCTCCATAACAAAAAAAAAGTCCACAAGTGGGGTTTATATCAGGAGAGGAAAGGGGGTAAAGGAGGAGGACTGCCTTGCTAAAACTAAGTAGCCCTTGTGTGGTGATTTTCCAATGCAACTATATTGCTTCTAGTTGTGGATAGAATCATAGAATCATAAAATTGTCTTGCTTGGAAGGGACCCTTTGGATTATCAAGTCCAACCATCACCCTAATCTGCCATCCACCACTAAAACCATGTCCCTCAGCACCACATCTAACCGTCTTTTAAATACCTCCAGGGATGGAGAATACTCCACCTCCCTGGGCAGCCTGTTCCAATGCCCAACAACCCTCTCTGTGAAGAAGTTTTTGCTAACATCCAATCTAAATCTCCCCTACCATAACTTGACACCATTTCCTCTTGTCCTGTCACCTGTCACTAGGGAAAACAGGTCAGGCCCTGCCTCTCCACAACCTCCTTTCATGTAGCTGTAGAGAGCAATTAGGTGTCCCCTCAACCTCATCTTCTCCAGACTAAACAACCCCAGTTCCCTCAGCCACTCCTCATGACATTTATTCTCCAGTCCCCTCACCAGCCTCGTCGTCCTTCTCTGGACATGCTCCAGCACCTCAATGTCTTTCCTGTAGTGAGAGGCTCAAAACTGAATGCAGTACTCAAAGTGGGGCCTCACCAGTGCTGAGTACAGGGGGAAAATGACTTCCCTAGTCCTACTCACCACAGTGCTCTTAATACAGGCCAGGATATCTCTGCACAGTGCTACCTTACTTACTGCTGACCCATTTTGTGTGTTTCTGTTCCCCTCTCTAAATTGGGTGCGACTGCTTTTACCTGCAGGACTGGATTAAGTAAGTGCACTAGCAGATGCTAGAGCTGTCTCAACTTTCAGATGTGCAGAGCTAGAATCCAGCATTAGGGATTTCTCCACTGAACGCCATTGCCCTCAAACCACAGTCTGCCTGTGGGTAAAGCTGACAGAGAAATATTTATCATTATGAATCTGAATCTTCTGCAAATAAGCAAGACCTAGAGATATGTATTGTACAGTGAGGGGAACTAAAAATCAAATAGCTTCTTGCCAAGTAAGCTTGTTGATCCTCACTATTGCTACTAAGTAACCCTGAGCATTAGACTTCTGCCTCAAGAAGGAAAAGGTAGCTTGCAATGATGCAATTAGAGGCCCTATCGCAATCCATCCATGTGAGGAAGGGCGTGAGTGTAGTCTGCACAGCAATTTCCTTGCTTTTGAGCATTTGACTTCAAAACTCAAGAACATTCTTTTAGTCGATGTGGTGTTTTTGTGTGCAGTTTCCTTACACATAACAGTAAGCTGTGGTAGAGGTAAACAGTAACACTATGATGTGGATGTGAGTTAGTGTGAGGAATGGCAGGGACAGTAACTCAGATCTGCACCCAAGGGGATTCAAACACAGATTTTTCCTCTGAGTTTCACAAGCATTTGCTAATAAGCAGGGGAATGCCCAGGAATTTTGGGTGCCAGCACAGACTTTGGAGAAGATGCTTAAGCGGGCACAGACCATTTCTGCACCTCCTTTCCCCTTTGTTTCCCCTATCCTCCTTTTCTCAGCCCCATCTGCTTGTGCCTTGATCATTCCAGGCTTTTTTGTTTTCCAGGACTTGGTTAAATAAAGGCAGGACTCTCGAGAGCATTTAAACTTTCAAGCTTCCAAAGACCAGTCTTTCTGGCTGGCTGCTTTGTCCCTTGATGAATGCCCTGCACTGACCCAAGCCATGCTCTGTTTGGTAAAGATGTCTCACAGGCCCCTCCTAAAACTGCAAAGCTCTTAGCAACAGCTCCACTGACATGGGTCAAACCATGACTCACTTGGTACTGGACGACACCAGAAGCTGCAGCCCCTAGATAAGTTTGCTCTGGTACGTGTCTAAAACTGAGTTTGCTCTTTTCCAATTCACACTCTTCTTGCTCCTTGGCTCTTCCTCTCCACCACACTCTCCTTGTCAAGTTTAATCAGAATACTTTCTCTTCAAAGAAGAGGGAAGGGTCACTTCTTAAACAGATAGTGTTTTGGTACTTGGCATTGACCACAGTTGGTGTTCTACTATTCTTTACTAGAAAAAAAGTCTGTGTGTGAGACAAAAAGACTTCCTGGTCCAACCCACTGCTGACATACCACAAAGGTCAGATCACTACCCCAGTGATAGTCTACTTATTACCATCACAGTTGCCTTGTAAAGTTCCCAGGAGAAGACAGATGTGTGAACAGGAATTGGGCTAGAATGAGGTTATCATCACTTATAAACCCTATCAGACCACTTACCCAAGCCTGATCTGGATACACCGATCCCATGTCCATTCTTCCCTACTTGGTGTGATTTCTTCTACTTCAGGCTCTCTCCAGCAGGCTTGGCTTAAAATATATTCCCTTAGCGCTGGGCTTAAAGACAGAATGGAGAGAATGGGCACTTCCCATGCCACACCTGTTCGGCAGAGAGAGCTTTGATCTCTGTGGCTACCCACCTCACAGCCCTGGACAGCAATAAATTCATACACTTTTTTTTTTTTTTTTTTAAACTTTTTAAAATATATCTGCCAAGAAAGGGAAGGGGGGGATGGGGCGCAGAGTCAAAGGAAAAATGCAGCAATTCCAGGAAGAGGCTGAAGTCTATAAAGTGATCTTTCACTCTCTTTTGCAAAGCTATTGCCAGTCAGCACCACCACAGATCTATCAAGAGTATTTTTGGTAACAAGCTTTTGAAAAGCTGAATTTAAAACAAGTGGGAAGTGGGAAGGGAGGCAGGGGGAGTGTCTTCAAACAAATGCCACAGCTGCTCACAAGGCACTCTATAATTCAAAAACTGGGTACCCTCAGGCATGCTACACATAGATTTATATTTTCAAGAGAACGATCTCACAAAGCAAACACTGTGAGTGGTTTTGCCTGAAGGATCCTGTAGGTTTTCTGCACACGAGGGCTCTTGTCACTTGTAAGTAGAGGTCAGGAACCTGCCTGGGTGGAGAAGGCAGAGTTACTGCTTTCCTGAAAACCCTCCTTGTGCCAGGAAATAATCACCACACCCACAGCTACTACATTTGAGCCAAGGTGTTCCAGGGACACAGTCTGTCATATAGGGCACGCCCGTGGAAAAAACTTTTATAAACCATATCCCGTTTCTTTAATCTTCCATTCCTTCTTGCTGAAAAGAAGAAAAAAAAAAAATCAAGGTGGTTGCTTCTGAGAGAAAAAAAGGGTTTCTGTTCAGTATCCTAAAGTAAAAGATCAAAAAGCAAACTTTGATTTTTCACATATTCCAGATTGCTCGAGACAGGGTTTATTTCCACTGGGTTAAATAGCAGTTAATGAAATTTTGACCATGGTAGAATAAATCAACTCTTTTGATGGAATGAAGGGCTACGGGGCAGAACAAAGTACAGGCAGAGAGGCTACAATATCAAGTGTTAGTTGTAAAAATACAGAATTGCTATTTGTCTCTGGTAGGCATCTTAGTCTGTGATTTATTGTCAATTCAAGAACTCCACATTTTTTTATTAAAGCTGAACAGATTTGAAACTACCATTGCTACATAAAATGGCTAATTGTGTTTTATTGCTTCAAGTACAAATCTATGTTGGTGCCAAAGATCAGGCTGAGAAAAAATTACATACTTCTTTTAAAATAATTGCAATGGAAAAATGTGTCAGTTTCTTTTGGCTGTCATTATATTACCAAATATTTTATTATGAATGAAAATCCTAAATAGTTGGTTCTTGTCAATAGCATCTGCCTTGTATGTCCTTGGCTCTGAAAATGCCCAGATTTGTTTGACTTTATAGCCTATAAATTTGTGTGAATTCTTGGACATCTTATCTGCATTTTGAAACTGTAAGTCTGACGGTTTTCTCATACATACTTAAACATCACATCTCTCATTTCATGGGGAGGCCAGTGACATCTGAGAATGAGTAGGCAAAACAGATGCATGGAGATGTCCTCAGAGCCAATGTGAAGCAGTGGGTATAGAGGCCACCAGCAGTTCCCTAACTGCAAATGGCCAGCAAATCAACATGCTGAAATAAAAATTATTCTGTAAAAATGCCCACAGGCATTCGATGACCTAAATATATAGTTATGAATAGACCTTAGCTTTAAAATCACACGGACTTGCTACTTGATGGCATGGGAACATGTGCAACAGGACGTCTCTCATAGCAGTACAAGAGGGACACAAAACTACTGAAGAGTGTCCAAAGGAAGGCAATGAGGATGGTGAAGGGTCTGGAGGGGAGGTCTTACAAGGAGAGTCTGAAGTCCCTTGGTCTGTTCAGCCTGGAGAAGAGGAGGCTGAGGGGAGACCTCATTGTGGTCCATGGCTTCCTGATGAATGGGAGCGAAGGGGCAGGCACCAATCTCCTCTCTGGTGACCAGGGATAGAACCCGAGGGAACAGCATGAAGCTGAGTCAGGGGAGGTTTAGGTTGGATATTAGGAAGAGGTTCTTTATTGAGAGGGTGGTCAGGATCTTCAACAGGCTCCCCAGGGAAGTGGTCACAGCACTGAGCTTGGCAGAGTTCCAGAAGTGTCTGGATGCTGCAGTCAGTCACACGCTCTGACTTGGCTGGCCCTGTGTGGAGCCAGGAGTTGGACTTGATGATCATTATGGGTCCTTGCCAACTCAGCATACTCTATGATTTTATGATTGTCTCTACTATGTAGCTAGCCATCAAGGAACACTACTGTTAATCCCAGGAGCCGGTAAACTGCGTCTTGTCAAGGCTAAGAAACAGTTCAGCTGGTAGGTCCTAGCTTCTGAGGACTAAAAGTCCCAGAGAAGCTGTGAAAAGAAACAACTTGCTGTAGCCCATGGACTCATTGTGGATTGGCTTCTTGATGCTGGATTTGCACTTGTGGGAATGAAAGCAAAACCAGCAGGCAAACAGCAGGATGTCTGCATGTGTGGGCGTGAGTGTGCATGTGTGCATGTTGGTTTGAGGGGCACCAGATGGGTGGGCAATGAGGAACAAATGGTTTGCCAAAGGCAGAAGTCAGGAGACTCAGTGGCTGCTATATGGACACACAACAGACCCCACAACTATCTGAATGTCAGCGCAGGGATGCTCAACTTTCACACCTATGGGCACATGTGTTACAGACCTAACTTATGCCAACCCCTTCCTCAGGTGCCAAGACTTGCAGCTTGAAATCTAACCCTGGCTTCATCACTTCACCCCACAGTTGTCTGCGATACCGCTCTCCAGTGCCTTGCCTACAGGATATAGGACCCGACAGTTACAAGGCATTTCCTAAGCCTGGGCACTGAAGGCTTTTGTTCCAGGCCTGTCAGTCTCACTGACTTTTCTGATCATTTTAAGTTTAAGGTGTTGTGCACCAGCAGCTGTTTCCAACTACAGTAGATATGATCCATAGTAGGGAACATTGCCTGCTGGCCTTGCTCCGAGCGGCAACCGATTCGGCTGAAAGCGACAGGCAGCACCGCGGCGGCAGAAAAGGGCAGTAAGACAACACCATTACAGAGCCCGCTCCTGGCACTGCTTGTCAGACGTGGCAAGTCGCTTTAACAGAGTAAACACCCCCCTGTCACTCTGTGGAGTGGAGGTAGCAAAGGAGGCTACTTCAGGGTCATTCTCACTTGTAAAATATTTCAAGATCCCTGAATGACATGGGATTACATAAATCATCAGACTTTATTTTTGAATCTACTAGCTGGGATAGCAGGTTTTCTAGGTAATTTCTATTTTCCCCATTGCCTGGAAAAGTCGAGCTGTGCTAAATAACAGTAGTTTTGTAAAATGCTGCTGTAGCCAGAATTCATATATTTCTGCTGCCATTATTCTCATAAAAGTATGCAACTATAACTAAACAATGTCTTTCTTTCAAACAGATGGAAGCAATTGTCTTCTGGATAGATGTTACCTCAACTGTGCAGCCATTCCTAAAATGAGGTAGCACCATTTCTAAGTTTTGTGAGCAATACGCAGTGTCGGCAGTGTTTGAATGTGTAGCTGTAACGTTAGGTGTGAAGCACAGAGACAGCTCCAGAACTCACTGAACTTAATCTGAGTCCTTTCATTTACTTCACTGTCTATTGAACGAGACCTATAAAATTTAGTTTATTGTACACATTACAATTTGAACATTTTCTGAGTTATCGCCGATGGCAGTAATGGCAAACAGCTGAGGTAACTTCTGTTCTGGGGGAACCGTTTTCCAGCCATTCCTTGAAAATAGCTATCACCATTTTTCATTGGACTTTATATGTGTATGAATAAAAGTGTTAGGGACACTTTATATTGCCAGAATCTAGAGAACTAATTTTTCAGGCACTGATACAGAAATATCATATGGTTTTATTTTAGTCAGTAATAAAATTATGTGGGTGAGTTAGTGTTTATGTCTTTGGCTTGCAAGATACCGTCCACTTGACGTGACATATGAAGGAAAATAATTTGATGCTGTTCACTTCTCAGATGATCAGTTAGATGGGGGGGGGGGGGGGTGTTTATGGTTTAAAAGAAACTACCCAACAAAAACAATGAGATGAAACTTTTGATTAGCTACCGATTGATAAAAATCCAGTACCCTAAAATAAAGGATTTGAAAACAGAGCTCTTGACAGCACACTGAACACTGGACTTCTAGAAGAGATCTTCCAATTCAGAAACCTCACTGTCAAACTTTCCATGAGATTGACAATGAGCACTTTGTAAAACTCTGGCACCTGAGCCGAATACTAAGCGCTTACAAAGTTGCCCCTGAAGGGTTTTTTTTGGTCAGCCTTAGGGCCTGGGAGCACCCAGTTGCAACGTGCAGTTGCCATGCTGCACCCAGCTCCATGCAGAGGGGCTGAACTCTAGCAGAACTGCAGTCCCTCGGCATCTTGCAAAATGGGGCTGCAAAAGGAAAACACGTGATAAAATAAAGCCTTAGATTTGAAATGCTGGTGTAAGGCTGGTTTTCAATTCTTCTCTGACTTACACCTGCTCAGCTGTCTTGCCTCAGTAGAGTTATGTGGGTACATCTCAGACCAGAATTTGGCCCTGGCCGGCTTGCTCCACAACTTGAGCTAAACCCCCCCATCACTTCAATAGGGTGGGCCCCAGCAAAGTGGCAGAAACGAAGGCTTATCTTGGCTACTCTGCAAAAATGCTGGATGTTTCCATATTTCAAATAGCGATTTGCATCTGCCACACACTACGCCTGTGCTGTGGCAAACCCATCTCCGGAAGGGCAGTGTCCCTGGCTGCGACAGGGATGTTTCCAGCCAATTTCCCCACTACAATGCTGGAGATTCTACTGACACTGCCTGAAATTAAATCCAGATGAGATGCAAAATTTATTCTGCCCTTTAGGTGAAGAGAATACGGGTGCTGAAACCTTTTGAGCTCCAGAGGCACTTGGGAGAAGGATGAAGGTTTAGTGCGCACGGTTTATCCACACACGTCCTCGTTCTGCCAGTGTCAAGTTCTGAATGAAAACAACTGTGCACCAGTTCACAGCATGGATTTAGGATGAACCCTGACAAATTAAATGTATTTGGCAGTCATTGGTTTCTTTCAGCATGTTTCCTAAAATTTAAAGGAATTATGCTTGGCATCGTTTTGAAGCCAGCAGCCTTCAAAGTGATCAAAAGCTTAGAGGAATAGAATCAGAATTACAGATAGATGAATAATGGTCAGGCTTCTTTTCCCTGCTTTCAGACATCATCTGAGCGAGAACACAACAGTGCAGCAGGTCTGCTTCGCTCGCATCAGACCTAAGAGGCGCCTGGCACTGCAGTGCTCCATGCCGTCAGTACCACGTGGCAGCTCAGCACCAGCTTGCCGCAGCCACACAACACGTGTGACATGCAGCTTGGCTGGGTACATGCAGAGAGCTTCAAACTGAAGAGCCTGATGTTCTACTTCACCATGAAACTAACCTCCCAAACCATTATCCCAGGATCCAGGCAAAGTAGTTATAGAAGGTCCCCTGGGAGCAGAATCAACACAACCTTTCCTTACAATAGGTCTGAATTAACATGCTTAAAAGCATACTTAATTTCTCTCTAACCAGGGAGGCACTCAAACTTCTCCAATTAATTTCCATGGGTGGTGGGCACATGCACAAAATGTTTCAGTCTCCTGATTTTGGCATCTGTCTCCTCTGGCAGAGAGAAGAAAAAAAAAGGAAAGAAAACTCACTGCACACACTCGAGCACACTTCTCTATGGAGTGATCTAGAGCATCAGCCTCTCTGAAGTTTATGTGGCCACCAGTGTCAGAGCTGCAAGATTATTTTTTTTTTGGACATCATAGGTGCAAATAAATAATGGATGTCTACATGACAGGGCAAAACTTACTGTACTGTCTGTGATGTTTCTCTTTCCACATTCAGGGAAGGAAAAGAAATCACACTTTCAGGAGACAGAAAAAGCAGTAGGGCTAGGCAAGCATCAGTCTGGCAGAGGTTTAAGAGCTGAACCTCTATTTGCATTTTTAAAAATTGCCTGAAAATGTGCTGCCCTGTAGTAAGCATCCATTTTTAGTAGAGACTGTTTTGCATCCTTTTAGATAAGATAATGCTTTGCCTAACTAGGGGAAAATTGTGTGAAATAACATGGCCATGATGACATGGAGTGCTATAATGCTGCTATTGATGGAGTCTGGAACTCATAATCTAATGACTCATAACGATCTTCCCAAAGACACGGTATGTAATAGGGAGCAATGACTTAGGCAAGCACACAGGTTAGTTTGGGGTATTCTGGAGCAAGACGTCTCGTTTAATGCACAGCCTCACCCTGAACCTCATGTTTCATGCTGTGCATGTGAAATGCTTCAGTTGTGATGCCTCGGAGAGGCAGGATGTCTCCTAGCATTCCCTTGGGCATTCTCCTTGGAAAAGACTCAAGCAGCTCAGCTGGACAGTGTGCCTGGAAGGAAGCAACGCTATACTCCTCCTTCCTCTCTGTTGCACAGCTCAAAGGGCGTAGCCCAGGCATTCTTACCGACATCAGAAATGCAGTGCTGCCCCACTCTGACATCAGCTATCCTAAAGGTTGTCTCCCTATACCTCACTCCTACGGGCCAAGGGCCAGGAAGATTTTAGGCCCATATGACAAGGCTCAGTGTTTCACCTCAGACACTTCTATTTTAAAACTTCTTCTTAAAATAGCACACATTTGTTAGGGCTTTGGCATTCTGCATGCTAGGCTGTGCTAATTCTCTTCAGATGGAGAACAGTTCAGACCTACTGCATCGCGTTAATTTGGATTAGTTCTAGACATAAACACCAAAGGTTATATTTAACTGTTCTTATTAGTGTCATTAGTTATCTCTTGTAACAGGGGCCCTTGTTAAGTACTCAGGCACTTTCATGCTTGGTGCTGTCCAATATCTCTGTTCCAACCTCTGAGTAGCAGCAACTCCAGCAGAAGAAATAACTCTTTCAATCACTTTTTTCCTTTTTGGCAAAGTAGAAGCTAAACATTGAGAATGGGTTTTGGGTCACTCTCAGAGGTTTAAGAATATATAAGTATTAAGTATTCTTAAAGTATGGCCTTTTTCTCAAGTGTAGCTATGTAAAAATGGTACTTTGTTACCCAGTCGTCTGCTCAAGGTACATTTTTCAGTCCCACCCAGTCAATTTAGCAATGGTAAGAAAAATGTGTATGGGGGTTTTTGTGACCAGTTTTCATGGCTTGCTAAGATCCATGACCATACTTTGATACTGTTAATGTCATTTAAATAATTAAGCTTGATAGATCACTTTTAGTCTTTCATTCACATGCTCTCTCTCTCTTAATATATTTATATATTTCTGTGTGTGATTATGTGTATCTTGACCAAAAAAATATTTTTTTATAAGATTATTATTCTGATTTTTGCTAGCTGTGGTAATGTTCCCCACCTCTGGAATCTCCCACTCTGTACAGGCACAGTACAGAGTGTGGTCTGGATCAAAGACATTTCAAGCTTTTCACTGATCAGGAAAAGTCTGGAATAAAATAAGACTGGGAGTGATGATGATAGATTCATGGAAGATAGAAAGATGAATTACCTCAGGAAGGAGTGGTTCACTTCTTGGTATAGGATGAAAAGTAACAGCTACTTAAAATTGAGATCTCTTGGAGTCAGAGGTCCAAAAAAATATCTGGAACCTGTCTCCTAAGTAAGGGTAAAAGTAGGAGGGGACTCTGCATGAAGGAACTGAATAAAAATCCACCTTAAAAATCACACGGATAACCACAGAGAGCCTAAAAGGAATGAGAAGAAAGGCTAATCAGCTGAAAAAGCAGCATCTTAAGAGGTCAAAGTGCAGAAATAAAGTATGAATTGCCAAAAGTCAAGCTGTGTTAGACCTTACAGAGGAAATAAAACAAATACAAAAAAAAATTCAGCCATGTAACTAGGAATTGAGCACAAAAGAAGCAAAGGAACAGCCATGAACTAGACAAGGGTGGAGATTAATAAAGATTTTTCCTAAAACTGACACACCATGCCTTTTGTTTTCCTTTATACACAATGACTATGACAATGGAAAGAGACACAGTATGGCCAGAGGAAATTAGTCTTATGGTGATAGAAACAGAACTCAGAGTGTCATATCAAACTTGTTCTGTAGGTGACAGGTTAAGCTCCACTCCAGAAATTTTGGGGAAGCACGTGAAATCACCAAGTTATTAGAAATTCATCATCCTGGATACTTGAGACAGAGAAGATAACTAGAGAACCAAAAACACCATACCCATCTTTCAAAAGGGAGTAAGAAAAGGCGAATGTGATCTGACTATCTTGGGGTCGTTTAGTTTGCAACAACATGTGAATCTGTAGAGCAGGTTTTGTAGGAAATAATAAAGATAAGAAAGAAAATGGAAAATGCCATTTTTAGTCTGGTTTGGTCATAGTCTGGTCATGCCAGACTAACGTAATAGCTTTCTCTAAGATGACTGTTTTCTCTAGACAAAGGAAATACAGTGTTCTGGATTTCAGTAAAACAGTTGTTTTGGTGCCATGTGAGAAAGTGTCTGCTTAGGTAAGGAAAAGGGGTATTAGTAGAGAAACTGTAAGGTGGCTAGAAAACTGGTTAAAGCAGAGATGACAGCAGAGTGTGTCAAGAGAGGAAGTATTGAGTTGGAGACAGACTATTAATGGAGTTCCTCAAGGTCTGGTTTTGGCTCAAAAAGCCAGAGTGGGCTTATGAAATGTGTTGATGACACAAAGTTGGAAGGCACTGTCAATTCAGAGGAGGACTAGAATACCATGCAGAGAGAACTGGATGACCTTGAGGACAGAAGTAATGGAAATGCAATGAAAGTGAATAGCACAAAGTGCAAAATCCAGCCCTTCAGGATGAATAACAATAATTTCTGTTTGAAAAACACAGCTGGGAACAACAGAGAAGGGGGAGACATACCTGGATACACCAGTTAAACATGGAATGGCTCTGATGCCCAAGTTGGATGTGATTGTGATCTTAGAACCATTCTATGATTCTGTGATGAGCAGGTGGAATATTTCCATGCCAGGTATAAGACAATTTTGAGGCTTCATCTGAAATGCAATATATAATTCTGATTTCTTGTGTTCAAGAAAAAGGTTATTTAGACTGAAATGGGGCTGCAAAATGGGCAAGGAGGTAGAGAACCTATTTCAAAAGGGGGATTGTGGACATAAAAATAATAATTGTGGCATGAATACTCGGAGTGACCTAGTTTGAGAATTGAAAGCTATGCAGTCAGATCAACAGCATGTTCGGGCTGCTGGACTAAATTGCCAGAGCCACATGCAGCTTTATGTCACCCAGGGTTTCAGCAAGTGGTGGCACACTGTGGCTCTGCTGCCTAGAGGTCATGTGACCTAAATGAAGTTGATGTATTGAATCTGGTAACTCAAGTACTAAAAGCAGTTGTAGGCACCAGTCAGTAGGAAATAAATTAGGGTAAAGAGAGGTGCCACAAGAGACTTGTGGAGATAACATGGATATAATATCCACCAGCTTAGGCTGGAAATAAGATTTCTAATAATCAAGACAGTCAGACACTGGAGTAACAGAAGAAACAAAACCTACCCAGGACAGAACATCGTTCATCACAACACTTTTGAAGATGGTGGATCCACTCCTCTCTACAGTACCTGAGAATATGCTTCTTTACTTTCATGATTTATTAGGATTTCTTATCAGGTCTAAATAATGGACACTAAATATTCAAATAAGTGGATAGAATGGCACTAGCAGCTGAACAAACTCAAGTGTGGAATAAAGCCTCTCAAACAGAAGAGGGCAAGAATTATGGGGAGCCAGGTTCAGCCCTTACTCAAACTAGTATACTAGGTCAAACAACAACTGATAAATCCAAAGCTGACATAGCATAATCCATTAGAAACTCTCCTTCTGGAAGGTGCCTCAAAGACAGTCAAGGAATGGGTCACACTACAGAGGAAACAGTTCGTTGACCCTCAGGGACCAGACTCTTTCCCCAGGCGTCTCAGGGGCCTCTCTCACCACACGACCAAAATTCATCCCAAAGCCCCGTAATGCAAAGAGAATGTCTACACCCTCCCACTGCAGATGTCCCTCTCCTGGGTGCTGCTTCTGCCAGGAGATTGTGCTGTCGTTATTCTTCTTGGTCACCCACCTCCTAGGATACTCAACTCATCCTCCCAATCCCTTAACACTGAGAGGATGTGTGGAGTACAGTGAAGAGAAAGTAACTTCTGCCACTGCTCCTGCCAGACTGGTTCAGCTCCTGTCACCAGGGAAGCTGGTGAAGAGGACAGCCAGCAGCTCCCACAACAGCACTGAGTTCATGTCGATGCACTTTGCTGTTGACTTTGACTTGCTGTAATCTGCTCAGCAGGGACACTGACCACTCCTCCATAAGGCCATCCTCCACCCAAGAATTATAACAAGGTCAAAATCACACTCAATAAATAGCTTAAACATGAGACAACCCCTTCTGATCTGCCTTTCATTCATTCATGACCAGCACTTCTGGAGGCAGAAGGAAGGAGCTGAAAGTGTTATTTTCACGTGACCTTGTGTCTCTGTCTAACGGTTTCATAGGAGCACTATCTAGTGACCCTGCTGAACGGAAAGATGAGATAGCCCTGAAGCACAGTGTCCCCTGCAATTCTGGAAACGGCATCAGAGGACCTCAAAGTCTTCAAGGTTCTTACCCACATGCCAGTGAGAGATGAAAAATACCCTTTAATAAAGAAAAAACCAGATATTTTACTGATAAGTGTCAAGAATAATTAAAACTTTGGGTCTGTGTCTTTACACAGAGTGTCTGAAGAGAAGGAAGTTAAACCCCTGTCCCGGCTGACAGCTCCCACAGGACTATCCTACACCCACTAAGGCAAAGCTTTTCAATAGTGTGTGTGTATGGATTTCATTGCTCTGTATGGCAAGATGCCTTCTTCACACTACATCTGCAGCAAAACCACGTGGAGCTACTAACTGAATGCAGACCTTTTCATGCCCACTTATTCTCTCATGCTGCGACTTTATAGCTTAGTTTCCAAAGGGCAACACATGCTAGGAAAAATGGCACAACCCCCCCCTGACTTCAGACAATAGCTGGATGTCAGAGTTTACAGTTAATTATACAGACTCTGTTCCCTATCTATCTAACAGTTCCTAAAAATTAAATCACAGTGGACAACATATTACTGACCAGTGATTTCACTTTGTCTTTAGTTGTGAGCATCTGAGGTAACTCAACCAATGGAAAAGGGAAAAAAAAACCCATAGTCTGAACACAATCCTTGCTAGAGGCTTTGATATCTCTCTGGAAGTGTAATTATTGTTGTCCAGGATTTGTTCTAGCAACACTTATCCATGAGCGAGATGGTGAAGATTGTCTTGCTGTTCCACATAAACAGAAATGGCAGTTGTGGAAGCTCAGTTCTGCAAAAAAATGGCAGTCACCAGGCCAGTAACAATCCGTGCCTGGCTTTCATGCCCTCCCTCAGTCTGATATAGACCTAGGTCTCACTGCATCTGTTTGGAAAATAACACTTCAGTCAGCCCAATAGTAGCACGACTGCGGTGCTGTGTGTCAAGAAATGGGAAAAAAAAGATTAAGAACTAATCGGAGCCTGCAAGCCTCTAGCTGACACCTTGTTCTCATTATACAGTATTTATGTGTAGCTTTTATGATGGGAGACAGCATTCTGGCTTTGGGAAAAAGTTAGAATTTGTGCCACAGAATAAATGCTTGGACCTGATTTTCAGCTTGCCTTTTAACATGGTGCAGATTTTATGTATTATGAGCCTGTGGAGTCGTGCAGTGAGTAATGGTATCAGAGTATCGTATCGATTGTAAATCAACGTGAGGTACATCCAAATGGCAAATGAGGTCCATTCAAAACCCTCAGACCTTGACCAGCCAGAAATTATCAGTCCAAGCAAATACCGTACCACACCACAACCTCAATTTTACTTTTGTTCAGGCTGTGAATGCATGTTCTGCTTCTTGTAACATTGCACTGACAGATCTTTTTTCACCTGTATGGTTTTTCACAGAGCCTTGAGACATAGCAGGGAAAGCCATGTGCTCAACCTCCTTGCTGCCCAGGGTAAATTCCTTCAGACACATGCCCCTTTCCTTTCAGGAGAACCTGGACTCTAACAGCAAAAGAAAGAGAAAATAAATGGGCAGGAAAAACTTAGTATTTAGTTTAGTAATTCATTGTGGATTGGTTGCATATGTAGTAAACTGAGCACACACACAGTTTTAGCTTTAAAATATTTGCATATGCACAAAGCCTCTGCAGGAAAGGGTTTGAGTATCCTCACTGGGGTGTTCCACTCCATTTCTTCCTTGGCAGGGGCAGAAGCCTCTGGCCATGGGGCAGGATGGACAGCCAGACCTTGCAGGTTCTTTAATTGCCTCAGGTGCATTAACGAGAGATCTTGTCTGATCCATAGTGCAGCACTGCTGTACAAGGAGATGTCTCCCACTGAAAGAAATAACTGTGAGCTGTATCTTCTTAACTTGTGCCAAGTCTATATCAGTATACATAAAATCAACTGTGCAAGGAGTAAGATGGTTGCAAATCACTTTTGCTCCAATGACAGAACGCTCCCTAGGCTCACTGTGTATCCTAACAAGATTTAGAGGAGACTTAGGGCAGCCTCGTGGCTGTTCTAAGATACCCACCTGCACCCTGTTTACAGACCCAGGAGCTAAAAGTCTACAAGAAACACCACCTTACTCCATGCTCCTGGCATAAGTATACCAGCTCCCCAGAACTGTCTTGCTTCCAAATATCCCATTCATACAGTTCAAGGAGTTGTGGCACTGGCTCTGCCACATCTACCACCTCTGAGGAACTACTAACTTCAACAATCTGCCATCCTGCTGTTTGGATAGTTAGCAGGAGGGAAAAGGTGGATTAGAGAAAAGGGATGGTTTTGGTGTAGCAGCCAGTGAGTATAACTGATATAATATAAACTAGCAAATTTTACTGTGGACCTAGATTCTGAGCATCCCAAAGCCTGAAGAATTTTAACCAAGGACTTTATTTCTTCAAGCTACTGTGAAGACTTGCTTCCAGAATATCTGAATATAGATCATATATGTAACCATTTTTGGATGGTAGAAAATACACTGAGGTGACTCTAGTCATTGTTGAATTTGATGGCAATCACTGATTTCAGGATACTTGGGTCAGAGTGAGCTTGGATAGAGGCTCAGATAGAACTGGGTCTTGCAAGGACTCAGGAGTGCTCCCTGGTGCATGGCGCACTGCAGGTGAGAAGGTCTGTTTGGATCTGGAGTCTCAGTTTTTACTACTAGAGTAATTTAATTGGTTCACAAGAACTAAGTTGAATTATTTTTCACACCACTAGCTCCAAGGTACATCTCCCAGTGGACTTTTCTTTTCCTCTTCATAGTTTCACGCACACTGTGAAAAGTCCTTCTTAAACTGATAAGGAGGCTCTTAAAATGTTCATGATTTTGTTGTAACCTATCACTGCTTGGTTTAGTGAGTACTTATTGTAGTCCTGCCCTATAATGCATTGTCATGGCCCTCCTGTGAAAATGACAGAGGAACTAATGAAGACCATTAGTTGGTAATATATTCTGAATAAATAAACATACAAATAGGTAGTCCTGCAGTTCCTCACCCTCAAAGTTGGCTATTTTAGCCTTCTTTTTCTGAAATGACTCCTCTTAGCTGTTACATGGGTGGGTGGACAGATGTTTGCAATTATGTCCATATATGTGGTCCACAGGTATGCCAGAGCTGAGGAATCTGGCGCTTTGTTAAATATTTTCAAGTAACCAGCTGCCGCATTTCTCCATGCAGCCAAACCACACCAAATGGAAATGTACTAAAAGAGATGGGTAAAGTGAAGTACTCTTTTAAAAACAGAAAAATGACTCATGCCCATAAAATATAATTACTGTAGTAATTCTTTAAATATACTGACCAAGGATTGGGTGAAATTTCAATTGACCATTCATTAGAGTAATTTCCCCCTCCCATCCCCTTGCAGATTTCTACATCTGTAATTGCTTCAGCCTACCAGCAGGCTGCAGCTAGGGAGAAAAGATGAAAAGGACCCATACTTCCCCGAAAGAGGGGAGTACAGCCTGCAGCAGAGCGCTTTGGGTACACTCTACAGGTTGCCACGTCACGCACCACGTTCGCAATCACCTTTGAGCAGCAGTAGATCGGGATTGAGCTTTCCTTCACTAAATCCACTTCAGCAAGTTGTTGTGTTTACTGTTCAGTCAAGAGATGCTCAGGGAGACGAAATGTGTTATGAAATAAGGAAAGTGGAAATCCCCAGATTTTGTAAGTATCTACCAAGTATACTCTGATGGCATGCTTTTAGTCTTGCTGGCATCACAAGCAGCTATGTAATTTTTCCCAGTATCTTGTAATGGCACATAATTCCCAGAGCAATTTTTGGGAAAATACCTAAGAAGACATGGGACATCGGTCCCAAATGGTGAAATGTAACTTTGATATTTTTCACCACTCTAGGCATCTAGTTGCCACTTTGTCTACCCCATTTCCTCAAGCACGGAGCAGGTACAAAGCAAGCATAGACAATGCAGCTAGACAGAAATGCAAGGGTATGGAATGAAGCAAGTGCAAGTGATCGACACAAGCTGGGGTATTTCTCACATCCTACACGTGTGCATGCATATATGAGCACACACACAGGCTGCCTGCGTTATGCCAGGCTTTCAAAAGAACCCAGGGTCCAATAGCTGTTCCGGAGCCTCCAGAGAGCAGTATGTATGCATTTGTGGTTGTGTTTGAGAAGATGTGCAGACAGAGTAGAGTGTGTATGTGTTACATTTCTTACTATGAAAAAAGTTATATTTTTAGAGCATTGTCTGCTCAATAAATAGTTCCAGAACCAAACTGCAGCTTGGCAAGCACTGGGTGGCAGATCTGTTTTCTTACTTTTCAAAATAAGTGCAGAGAAAGCTGTTAGGAAACTGTCTTGTTCCTGTGCTTTTTAAGCAATGTAAAGAATTTAATATCAAGAGAAGACAACTGAGAAAATAGAAGTGCACAAAGCTGATAGAAGCAGAAGAGAAAGACTAGTGTTCTGTATTTGGCTCCCTGTGCTGTAAACTTAAAGGCCAAAAACATAGGTATACAGAAGGCACAGCCCCCAGATTTGTACAGTCTGTACACCTAACTGAACAAATTCCATTGATTATTTTTCCTTTAATTTTTTTCCATGACTGCCTTTATTGGATGCCCAAGTCCCTACTCCCGAGAGAAACCTCCCTAGTTGAGCTCAATTTAGTCAATTCTCATTCCTAAGCCATGACATTCTGTGTAGGAGGTTTTGGACTATTTCTATAAATGGTGTCATTCTCAAAAGCACAAGTGAGCTTTCAGGTGGCTCTGAAGAGGGTTTGGGGAGTCTGGTTTGACACTGCTATCACCAGAATGCGGTTTTAAAAGTGACTAACAGCAAGGGGATCCATCCCACGCTGGCAATGGGGGTTTATTTTATTATGAGGGATAGGGCTTTGTAATTAGAGAGGCCATACAATGATGGTCGTATTTAAACCTGGTAAAATAGGTTATTATTACTTATCACTAAAGGAGTTATATATATTAATAAACTTTTTATTTAGATCCTGTGTTACAAATGAGCCATGAAGGGAAATGACTGGTGAATCTGTGTGTCCTCCAACCATTTTGATCTTTAGAGTATGGAGGCAGAGTACTCTGTTAGAATTGAGCCTTGTTACATTGTCTGGCCAGTTAGCTGAAAGTTTCTAGCTTTAAAAGCTGAGCCAAACATGCTTTAATTACAAAAAAAACCCCAAAACCCGTCTGAATGACATAACTTCAGAAGGACTTCTAAATTTCTGGGAAGCAACCTGTATTGCCTTTAAGTGATTTATACAATTACATGAAGCATTTGTAAGTGTTTGGGTTCTAACAACGCAAACCAAATAGTTACTTACTCTCATTTTGATCTTGCAAAAATACGAACTCTTTCACTGGATGGTCCAGAATGAGCAGAAACCACAGGCGGTGCAAACAGGACTTGAGGGAAAAGGCTTTGCAATGAAACAATGACAACAGAACAAACAACACACCCACGCTGCAGACCTATAATAAAATGATTTGACAGTGTGCGCTGATGAAGCTGACATTTTGTGGCAAAGATGAACAACTTAATTCCACCCTTTCTGGCACCCTTTTTTTACTGTTGTTTTTTTGCTGTGTGGGAAGAAGGTCCCTTTGGTTCCAATTTTTAAAGCCATGTCACTTTCATAAACACAGCAGAACCAAGTAAACACAAGAGCTTTTCAAAAATTGCCCCAGGAGACCAGCATTGAGGTGTTATGTATACCTAGTAGACACACCGTGTTGCAGGAATGGCCATGTCTTCCAAGAACTTGCAAAATTACACACACTTCACTGCCTATGGTAAGGGTAGCCTTGCAGCCTAACATAAAACTCTCAGCAGTTTAGTTCCATTTGGAGTTCTCTAATGAGCCTAAGCATTGACGACATTTCAACTGAAACATGAGATGTGAGGCCAAACAACAAGTAACTGCATTTTATTTTTCCTAATTTCTCCATATTTTTATTTTCATAAGCCCTTAAAACAAACAAAACCTGAGTAACGGAAGCTGTATCAATGAGTTATCCTCTGAAAGATTTCCCTTTGGCAGGTCTTCTGAAAGCAAAATAATTTTTACTTGTGGTAGTTTGGGCCTGGTTTTTCCACACATACCATAAATGGTGCTTGAGGTTGCCTTACTACACTCATTTTACACCAGAGGGGAAGGTCTGACCCATATGCAGCTTCACTAGGACCAAGAGGCCTGTGTTTCCCTCTGTGCAACCGCAGGCACGGCAGCGGTGGGACACATACACACGTGGCTTTACCCAGCACCTCGGTGTCCTGCCTGTAAAACGGGAACCTCCTGATGTGAGGGAGGTGTTGTGAGGACAGGAATCCACTGGTGTTCCTCAGATGTGGTAACCACAGATGATGTTTGGGCAATGATGGATGAACACTGCTGCTAAAGTCGCTGAGCATTTCAGAAGTTTCCATGTAAGCTGGTGCTGAGACTGAATTTTCTGCAGCAGGTGACATCGCTCTTTGACGTGTCAAAGGCATGGGTGAATTTTGTAGGGACGAATTAATGACTCCCCTCCACAGAGACTCACTTGGGTGGAAGATCCTGCTTCAATTTTATGGATCTTGGTCATCTCATAAAGGATCTTTCTTCTCTGAGCAGTTGGGTTGTGGGGTTGCAGTAGGTGCGGGGCTTTTAAAGAACATCGCCTGCATGTTAGGCTTTCACTTGCTTATTTTCTCAAACGCTTGAGAAATGTCTGTAAAGCTGCCATCTTAGGAGAAGCTATTTTGCCTTGCCATTACCACAGTGAAGTGGTAAATTCAGCTGCTGCAGTAACACAGAAACAAAGGAGAATTTTAAGGCAGGGGTGGGGGATGGGTCGGGGGATAAGTAGCCCAGAAGAATGAGATGAGTAAAACCCCAACTATTCCAAATTGCCTCAGCGAGCTCTGCACTCTAGTCACTGCCCTTGGGGCTGCCTGCCCTCTTGGCCAGGGTCAACCGGGTGAGGAAAGAAACCCCACATGCTGAGATAGTTGAGACCCCTTGCAAAAAAAGGATGGGGACACACACACACACACACGACCAAAACCCAACCAACCTCCTTTTTGGACAGCTTTTTGGAAAGCCATAAAATCAAATGCAGTTCATAACACCGGCTATGTGATCAAGCAGAGCTTCCCCTCGCCTGCCAGAACTCTGCCCAGGGACAAAGAGGTCTGTTAAGAACTGCCTGTGGTATTCTAATGTTTGCTTTCCTATACATTGGAACAAATTATTCTGAGGAAATTAACCCAAAACATGTATGTGCTTTAATGTATTAATATGTGTATCATATTCCTGATTATTGCTAACAACACTAGATTTCTAAGAAGATTTCCTCCTTTTATTTATCAGTCACTTTAAATTCTGTATTTTTTCAATGACCTGTTTCCTCAACAAAATGTTAAAACTCTTGGATGATTACAGCATCCCAGCCCTCTCAAACAAAGCTGCCTGCCAACACAGCAATTAATTAACCTTGATGACCAGCCATGCCCTTTTAAATGTTTCTTCCATTCCATTTTATATATAAAATAGATAGCTGGCAATATATTGTCAAAATGGAAATTTGACCTATTGCCCAGTTTAGTCAGCAAATTTTAAGCCTTAGTGCCTTACTCACGAGGCAAAGCAGTAAAACAAATCTAAGCTCATATCTAAATAAATAAATCAACCTTGTGCCTGCCAGGTAGCTTGTAGCAATGAGGGTCAGTTGGACAACTAATTGACGCCTTTTCCACAAGGAGCACTTCCTCTGGTAGAACATCCTGTCCAGACAGCAAATACAATGGGAAAACATGACCACTGCAAAAGATGCAGGAGTTCAGGAAAACCAGAGTCTAATATGTCCATGAACAAACACAGCTGACCTGTGCTGCCCTGACAAGAAATTGTCTTGATACATATATATAGCTCACTCTGCTCCGGGGTCCACTGGCGATTATCATTCAGTCTGATCTATGATTGTTTACAATACAAGTGAACCTGCTTATTTGGGTGACTGACCTTGGAAGGCATCCCGCCACGACAGCTAGAGACAGAGATTTAGGAGGTCATTAAAACCTTTTACACCTTTGCTGATTTGACGAATGAGCCCTCCCAGACGCCCGCACGCATAAAACTTGACATATCCTGTCTAGAAATAATACCCACCATGCTTGTTTACTGAAAACTGATGGACATCCTTGTCAGATTCAAGACTAAACAATTTCATATGTGTCAGTTCCAGCAATTAACTTCACCGTCTCTAGTCTTTTTTTATTTAATTTAACATTTCTAAAGGAATACAGATAAATTTGCTAGTTTTAGAAAAGGGCAGATTTAAAATAAATAATAGCATTTTCAAATGGGCGGGGGTGTGTTTCCCTCTAGGCTGCTTTAGCATTTCAATGGCAACTGACATCCGACCTCAAGATAGCCCTGGTAGTTATACCTAAAATATTTAATAAAAATGTAGTGATTTAGATTCACTGAAACCAAGGGGGATATGAAAAAATGCACGTCTTTAAAAGTCACTATATTTCATCTAGGACCACAAGTATGGTAGGGCATCAATTATTTCAAAAAGTCAATGAAAGACCAAGTCAGAGTTGTTTGTGACCCATATCTGTGCATGCTTGTACTGTAAAGTCTGGATTTCCTTGAATCAGGAAACTTTTTCCTGGGTTTTGGCAGTTCAATGGAAAAAAACCTTGTGGTTTCACAAAGAAAGGTTTGCAGTGGAATATGCACATCTCAATATATATTTCTTTTGCAAAGTATGAACTAAAAGCTTGTTCTACAGCAGAAGATTAGGGAGGTCAACTGCACAGAAACAGTCCATGCTTACGACTTTTAATGTGTTTCTTTGAACAAGAGAAAATAGCCAGGCAAGCTTCTTTCTTCTGAAAAAGGGGCAGGGATTGCCTTTCAATTGAATTACCGCAAAAGTGGTCGTGGGCCAGAAATACTGGCTCTTTGCACAGCATCAAAAAAACCCAGTCAATGAAGCTGAGTCTCAACTTGGCATCAAGGCTAAGTTTGAAGGACATTTCTGGTTAAGAAATGTGCATTTCCAGGGGGCTGTCTGGTTCAGAAGAAAAAGTGCTAGGAAATTAATTTGGATTGACAGCGTGACTGATTTCTCTTCATTATTTTGCACAATAAATCTAAGTTTGGAATCAATCTTACCATGATAAATCTTATATGTATAAACATTGCTAACCAATATTTTATTAATACAGCTGGAGGACTATCCAATAAAACAAAATATTTTGCCTTTAAGATACCTTTCATCCTGGAGCACTTTACAACCCGTATGCTATTTCTACAGCCTCTTGCTCTTGGGCATGCTCAGCAGCGTCAACCCACAGCACCCAGTCAGGATGCAGAGTTACACACACTTCACACGTACCAGCAGACTCACTGACACCAACAGAGGTAAGGAGTGTCTCACTTGTTGAGAAGGTCAAATGCTTTTACTTTACCAGCATTTTTAATGTTCATTCAGGTTAGAGGTTTTTTTTTGTGGGACCATTGGATCACTCGTCTTGGGCCACTGAAAGACTGACGCCGAATTCCCATCACCTCTGCATCAGAACAAAACCAGTATTTCAGCAAGTAGGAGGTGTGCTATTGCAGCAAAGACATCTCTTTCCTCATAAAAGTGGGGACAAGTCCATGTGACTCTGACATCATACCTGCATGAACACTGTCACCAGCGGCACCTGCATTTAGACATGTGGCACTGGAGCCTGTGCATCCCTGAGCACTCCCTGCAGGGCGTGCGCATCTTCTAATCCTACAGCTGTCAGCGTGAAGGATGCCACATCCCACTGGCAGTCTTTATTCAGGCCATTAAATATCAAACCAGGACTTTGGAGGAGATGGGAGCAGAGCAGCCCACCTCTTGCATCCAACAAGTCACTGCTGTTCAACAGGGAAACAGCAGGGTTGGAAAACAGGCACTGTGAATTTCGAAGCACATCAGAAAAGCCCACACATACTGAACTGCAAACAGCACAACCTGGTCAAAATAGGGATCTTCACAATCCTAGCAGAGGGCATCCACAAGGTAAAGGAGATGGGGAGGTATGCAGGAACCCCACCAGGCCTTGGCAGAGGGTGTGAACCATATGTGTGATTCAGAGGCCTCCTTTTCACTCCTTTGCCTGTAAAAACTCCAGTCCCTGTTTAGGGACAGGCTATGAAAAGCACTGAGCTGCCCAAACCTGCTGAATGAACATCCCAGAGGAGCGGAACAGGGACGTACTTCTGAGAATCCCGTTCAATGGTCTTTTGTGCACTTAGATGCTTAAATGACTTTGGAAATCTGGCTCTCAGGTGATTAAGCCACCTTCTACAGGCAGTTAAGTGTTCAAAATGAAACAGTTTATTAGGCATCAGCACTCTGCCCTGAACCTGTTCATTAACCAAAGCGTGGCTGGTTACACGCAACCGGCTATTAAGGCCTACGGAAATGTGCTTCTTGGCTTGGAGGGCAGCGGCACAGTCTAAAGGTTCGGCCATAAGTCTGGGACTGAGCTGTGGGTTCGGTCTCTGGTTTGGCTCTGGCTGCAGTGCAAATCTGGGCAAGTCATTTCATCCCCATGTGCTTCCTTGTTGGAGCCCATGGGCCCTGATGTAACACAAATAATAAGAGAGAGCCATTTATAGGAGTTGCTAGTAAATTACAAACAAGTAATCAGGAGTGTTTTTTTTCAACTGTGTTGGTGTTTCTCCTCTCACATTTCTAAAAATAGCTTGAAATCGTGTAAGAGTTTCAAAAATGAGGAAATAAAAGAATGAAAATAGTTGAAGTGCTTTGAGGTAAAATACTGTTTCCCTCATGTGAAGAGTATCTCAGTATTTTTATTGGCTTTCAGGCCAGGAGTGAAGAAAATCAAAACATAGAATACTTACTGTATGCAAAAAATAAGAACAGTCCATCGGAAGGTGTGTGGGAGATATCCTGCCTATGTAAGGATTACTTGGAAAAATGTATTTCTGCTGAGCTGAGCTTCTTAGTAAGAATTACTCATTGTCTTGCAGCTGGGACAACTAGCGCTGTTATTCAACATGCACAACAGATGATTCTTAGGTAACTGGAGCAAATAATTTCCGTGGGGCCTTATGGTCTTCAGAGCCCATATTTACATGAGATGTCTCTGCTTGCAAGAGAAAACAAAGTCACTGGGGTCAATTAAGCGGTCAGTTAAGGAAAAATAAGATTGCTTGGAGTCAGTGTTCTGCCACCCTTCCTCAGGCAGGTTGTGTTACTCAGAGTTGTAAACGATCCTTAGGAACAAGTAAGAGCCACCGTGGAATCATGAACTAGGAAACATGTCAGATTCTGATTGTCATTGAATAATAATAAATAAATTCCCCAAAATACAAATTTTACCTTCGTTACATCAAGCGTCAAGCAGAATTTTCTGTACAGTGAAGTTATTTTGGAATAATAACCCAAGGAGTAATTTGTGTTATTTTGAAGACCCTGTCAGTTCTGTGCTATTACCTGTTCTATCAAAATGCAATGATTAGATGAAAGTTGCTCCACTCACAACAGCAAGGCACCTGAAAGTTATTTCACAGTCAGAAAAGAATAAATATGTCATTCTGTGGATGTGCATTTACCAGTACTATGCCTTTGCTGGGGCAGTTACTTCAACCTGTGTGGATCTGTAGAACTTCTGATGGAAAACAGGAACTTCAATCTGAAAAGGGAAAAAAGAAAGGAAAAAAAAACCCATAAAGGAAAAGAGGAAAAAAAAAAAGAGGAAGAAATAGGAAAAGAAACACAAAAATAAAAACAAGGAGAAAAACAGTTTTTTAAAAAGAGGAAAAGTAAAAGATAAAACCTTCTTAGATGAAACCAGTAGGTGGGAGTGTTGACTTTATCCCAGAGAACTCACAAACCTTAACATGAACTTTTCTTTTCTGTGAAAGGGTAATTCCCAAGAAATGAGCAAATTAACCTTATCTGTGTTTTGCTGCTTTTAAAGATATTGTTCTCCGTGTCACATACCAAAGGAAGCCCTCTTGCAGAAGTACCACATTGTCTGTATATTGCTTTTGGCACTATGTCTTGTTTAAGAGATAAAAGAAAATTCTCTGATTTGTCAGGGTTTCATTCAGCCAATTTAGATACTCACCATTCCCCCAGGTGATGGGGAAACTACTGTTCACCCTAGCCAATGCCCCTTCTTTACAAGAAATCAGAATGGCAGCAGAAAGGGGAAAAACAGGAAAATACCCGTATTTACACAGATGAATGGGAGCTCTGGAAGTAAATATGTTTGTATTGGTTTTGAGACTTAAGAATATTTTTGGAATCACAGAATCACAGAATTGTAGGGGTTGGAAGGGACCTCGAGAGATCATCGAGTCCAACTTGGGGCGTTTCAAATGAGGTAACTGAATGAATGTGGGGAGAGCTATTTCTATGCCAGAACGGAAGAGTGGAGCTGAGAAGTCTTTAATGCCAGCGTTTCTAGTTTGCTCTTCCTTTGTCAAGAAGACATCTAGCACCAAGGCTTGCCACTGTGGCTATTATTTTGTCATACCTATGTTTTGGGGGTGCCCATGTTTAGGTAGCTGTGAGGTGTGGTGGGATTATGTGGAGGTTGGATCCTGCCCGCTGTGATGGGCAGGCTGGGATTTAGCCCTTACCCCACTGCTGCTAAACACAGCGTTACTGAGCATATCCTAGCTCCGTACCACTGCCAGGGCACCAACAAGCCCCAACCAAGCCCCTGTCCACACAAAAGCAAGCCATGCTGCAAGACCAAACTGTTTTCTGGGAAGGCAAGGGGCACAAATACATCTAGCTCCCCAGGCAGGGATGCAAACAAGGTACGTGGGAAAGTATGTAGGGTGTGACTTGTATTCGGATGGCACGAGATGAAAGGATATAGGCAATGAGACCAAATCCTTACAGAGTATACAAAACATTGAAAGGAAATACAAACTAAAACTTGACATATCACTTCAAATAATGTCACTTCACTAGAGGTTTGACTGGCTCTGGTTTTAGCTTAAATATATTTTTGAGCTTACTCAACAGTACAGGAGTTCACAGTAGTGCCACAAACAACAAGAACCAGAATAAAACATAAGATGGTAATTTAGACTGCTGAGAGAGCAATGAACACAATTCTGTCATTACAGGTCCTCTCTTCCATGGTAGCTAAATTGCCATTATATCCAGCTCTGCAAAGAGAAGTCTGTGCAAATCTGTCACATGTTGTGACATCCCTTGAAGATAGACAACAAAAGGAAGATGGGAAGACTTATGTGAATACCTGTAAACAATATGTCCCACCAACCCAGCATCTCTGGGCCAACACGGATACAGGTGTCACACAGAAGTATGAGGAGAGAGAACATTTTTTCCTGCCAGAAAAGCAGTTTGGGTATTACCTCTGTGATGGGTCTACTTCTGAAAGCAAAGGATCTACAGTTTGGCACGATGGCAGTAATGAACCTGTAAACCTCTTTGTCTTCCATGTGCTGAATGGGACAGGTTGTTCCTTGGTAATTGTACTTTGCAGTCTTGTCTTTCTCTGGGGTGGCTGATGGGTGCAGTACCTGCAAGGAGCAGAGGGAGATCAGAGCTCCTGACAAGCAGGAAGACGCATATCCTAGTTACTCGACAATTTCAGTCTCATCTCTAATGTTACTCTACTGGAAAACTTGAAATAACAAGATTTAGAGCATAATGTTCCCATCTGCACTAAAGGCATAAAAAGAAATAAATACTAAGATTTTCAGGGCAGGAAGAGGAGGAGAGCAGCAAGCTGAAGTGAGAAGTTCTGTGAGCAATGAACCATGGTGGCAGTTTCGTACAATAAACAACAGCAGCCTTCAAAGGACTACCTTTTTCCTCTGGAAGCCTCCCACTAGTAAGGACAGTCAGGCTTCTTTTTGAAATCTAATCCCTCTACCCCTTCAAAGAAGTGGACTTCAGCATGTCCACTCACACTCGCTGGTGGCAGGATTCCTGAAAAGCCTGTGTGCTTTCCAGGCCTATCTCCTGCTGCAATTCCAAGGAAGCTGGGGGACGGTAACACCTCTGTGCACCATTAAAGAGGTAAGCTTTATTCCCCTAAATCCTTGGGAAAGGAGTGACAGGAGCAGAAATCAACCCATATCCTCTGTATGAAACAGTTCAAACCTTTGCTGCAAATCACTCCAGAGAAAACATCACGCATTCCACAGCCAGCCCTTCAGATCAAACATAATGCAACAACACTTCAGTATGTAGGGAAGACTTGCTGTTTTGAAATGGTGCTGGAATTTCTTGTCTATCTTTCCTTAAGCCTTTGCTTGGGCCCAAGTCTGTCTACGTTTTAAATGTGTGCATTACTTTTTAAATGAAAAATATCTGAGTGATTTCCATTTCCCAAAGTCATTTAGGACTCTAAGACCGCTGAACTTAGAGCCATTGGCCTCACAAGAGGCTACTAAAGAAGGTTGAGCATATATGCTCCTAATTCATTTACACCATTCAGAAGATGCTTATACAAAGTCTGTGTGTTTAGGATAAGAATTTATGCTACACTGGTCACAGCAGCATCTCAGTATTTCCCAGATAACCTGTTTCACAAAAAAGGACTAGTGGAGTCTTCAGATGAAGCTCCCCTAACCAATCCAGCTGGATCATCTTTTTTTTCCCAATCATCTTTCCAATGCAGTTTACTTTCATTACTAAAAAAATTATTAATCCCAAATTTCATGCCTGGATCCATAATATTATTATTTCTCTTTGTTAAACCTTTCACCTTAATGTTTTCCAAACTGCCTGTATATGAAAAATTGGAAAATCATAAGGGCTGGTATTGCTGGAAAATGTTTCTTGACAGGCAGTGTGTGTGTGTGGAAGGGGGAAATCTACTTATTAAAGTTTTAAGTTTGATGCATTGTTTTGTAATGAAATTCTGATTCAAACAGAATATATTGTCCAGTAATATTTGCAGGCGTGAATAGAAAGAGTTATGCACAGCAATGTGTGGTTTTTAAATTAAGGATACAATATCTTCCTGCACATATATCAGGAGTTATTTTGTAATGTACATACAAGCTGCTCCATATTTCTTCCAAATGTTATTGGTACTAGTCTATTAATGGCTAACTACACCATGAGTTTGATTTTTAACAGAATATGTCTTTTCTTTTTTCTTTTTTTTTTTCAGTCTCAGTTAGTTGTAATCTTGAAAATCAGGTCTCCATCTTATCCTCTGAGCACTTTTAAAAGCAAAATCATTAGTCACACATTATTTATCCATATTGCAAATTACAAGCAAGTAATTTCTTGCACATCAGTAACATCCCACTAACCTCAGCGATCCTCTGTGGCTCCACAACACCTTCACCAAATACCCACTGAAGTTAAACAGATATTTATTTCAATATTTGATGTATTATCAGTTAGCTTTGAAGACTGGGGATTCTTGGCCGTTTCTTGAAATGAAAGACGTGTCTTGCTTTTGGAGTAAATGTGCAATTATAGTTGTCTGAAATATCTGTCAGAATGACTTGCAAAGATCAGTAGCTTAGCACAGAAGACTCATTAACAGAAAACTACACTCAAAGAGCAGTCTTTAGTGGTTGAATACCAAAACTCAAAAGATGTCCTGAGGGAGCTTTGACAGGGATCGGATAGATAGTCCTACAGCAGTCTGCAAGACTAAAAAGTATCTATTCAAGTGATAGCAGGACAGCAGTGGGGACAGAGGATACATGCTACTGGGGAGGCTAATAATTTAAAATTGAATTTAAAATAATTCCAACAAATTGTAGAAATTTCCTGGTAAAAAATAAAAAAAAAGGGGGTGGGAATTATATTCTGTGGAGCAATGGCAAAATGGGATTTTTATGCAGGATTCGTCAGACATAAATGCAGGATAAAGAGCAACTAACACGTGCCATTTCTCTAGAAAAAGGACAGAGAGCGCCTGTGGATGGTAAAACAAATAAGAATCTATATTTCATGCTGTTACAAAGCAGGAAAACGTGGTGTGGGCTTGCAGAAATACAGAAACAATTCGCAATATACAGCAGCAATTTTACAGAGAAATTTTTTTAATGCTCAGCATTAAGAAATCCCGGTGCAAGTTTAGCTTTGGATATGTTACTAGAGTGTGGTTTGCACTAACTGGTCTTCCCTGTATATTGTGAATATTCCCAAGAGTCTAGAAAACATGACCCACAAGCAAAGCCTGAAAGAACCAACGCTGTCCAGCCTGAGAGAGAAAACTGGGAGAGAACGTGATTAAGGCTCTGAGGACATAACAGGCTGCTGCCACGAGGAAAGGAATCGTCTGTTCCCTCCGTTCTATGGCAATTACAATGGGAAACACTGAGCTTAAGCAGTAGCAAGGAGCATTCTGGTTGGACATTAGGAAAAACTGCCCCTCCCGACAGTGCTAGAGGAGCACTGGAGTCAGCACGGAATGGGACACAGACCCTCTATCTACAAGCAAGCAAGGTGGTGATAGCAGGGATGATTTATCTGCTCTGGGTGAGGAAGGCAGATTTAATGAACAGTAAGAGCAGTACTGTCAGATGGATTTTCTCACAAGGAATATTTGTAGTCAATTGAAAGGGGACTTGAAAATATGGGTATCCAAACTCAGTAGCGGGCAGGATGCAGGACAAGGTAGGTACCTCATTCATGACACAGGAGGAAGAGGGTGAGCATGGGGACATGCCAGTCACTTGCATAGCAGATTTCAGTGCAGGAAGGAAGGGAAGATAGTCTGGAGATGAAAATCGGGGAATGGGAGAATATTGCCTACTTGCTGCTAATGTTAGCAGGGAAGGAGATAATGAACTGGCTTGCACACAGTTTTTACACACTGCTACTTCACCAACTGGTCTGCTGCAGCCAGGATGCAAACACATACCCGCTCTATGAATTTTCACAACTGATAGAAATTCCTGTGCTTCCAAAACCTTAGCTTTGCTATGCCATGGCTTCCAGCTCTTTTCCTCTATGATTTTGTAATATTACTCAGAACATTGAAAGCTTTAGCATTCTCTCAATACTTAAATTTGCAGCTGCCTTATCTCTCTGGCATGTCTTGTATAATGTCCAATTGCTCTTTGTTTCCACCTGGAAGAAAAACCAAAGAGAAAATGTAAGATATTCTGTTTGAATTACAGGGCTCAGTCCTGAAGGAAGCTCTGATGATTCAAAAGGGTTTATGGGGTTTATGTAAAACATGACCTGACACTGATTTTAGAATGAAGTCCACACTTATGGAAGCATTAGGTGCTGCTTATGGCATCCTCAATATGCCACAGTAGTAGTGTTAACACAGAAGTTTTCAGAGAAGTGGAGAACATGAGTCAACACAAGCAGTGGATAACAAGTCTTCAAATATTTTCTTCACTTGCTTAATGCTAAGTAGATGAAACTGTCAGGGATAAACTGCTCCATGAATTAAGTATCCCTTTAATTTCAGAGCAGGCTTTGCATCGGGCAAATTCTGCCCTACTGCCAAGTTAGATGCCTAAAAATTGTCCTGCAGTAAGTCCCTCTAAGTCTTTGAGCAAAGTAATTGGAAATACAATTTCAAGAGCTGACTGGACCCTGGTAAGAGGCTGAATTCTGATGGCTACTTAAAAAGCCAAGTTCATTATTGCCAGTGTTTTTAATGAGTCAGTTTCTACTGTGTCAGTTTCCAGTTTGACCTGGAAGCTACATTTGGAATTAGTACAGTGTGTATTTCAATATCTGCTTTGATCTATTTTCATGTTCTCGGTGGGGATCTTGTCTGTAATGCCACTCAGGTCTCACTCCTGAGTCAGCATATAAGCAATTAAGCAACTGCAGAGCTCTCTGGCAAAAGTTACTTGGAAATAATAACTGACTTTCTTGACTGGAGGTATTTAGTCAAGCTAATACCCCAAAGAATTTCTGGATACATCTTTCACACTCCTTATGTACTGTGCTCTTTCAGTTAGTGAATCCCTGTGCAGACCCTGCCCGCAAAGCCCGGAGTTCTGCAGGCCGAATCCTAGTTTTTAATTGTTTCAGCAAAAGAAAGGACAGGAAGTGGAAACTAATTCTGGGCAAATTTATATTTGGACTGGATAACCAGCCACCTCAAAAATGAAGCCAAATACAATGCAGAAGGGCATTCTTTTACCCAAAGAAAATACCGCCAACCAGCCGCCCACACCTACGCACGGCTGAAGCTAGATAGGCCCCTCCAGTCTCACCAACGTTCTAATTAAAAAAACCAAACACGCAGGGCTTAAATTCCATTTAGGTTTGTAGAATTGGAGGCCAAAAGGGACTAGATCATATGGTGTAACCTGTAAGTCATAGGCCATTAAATTTTACTCAGTTGCCCTGTTGAGCTCAATAACTTTTATTTGACTAAAGCACATTTTGTGTTTTGGCTTCCAGTAAGGCAAGCAATCCTTATTTGAATGATAAACAGGCAGAAAACTATTATTTTTGTTTATGTGATTGAACACATATGTTGGTACATGCATGTTCTTTTTTAACATCTGAGAAGTAGCTTTTAGTGTGGAGGATATGATCTGACAAGCGAGTGAGAAGGTAACCTGTCACCTAGCAGACACAATGCACAACGTGACCTGTATCTTGCTGAGGAGAATGGTAGGGGGAAGAGGAGGCAGAGGAATGCACACAAACAGACATTGCTCCTGGCTCAGCTCTGTCTCATGTGCACATTCTCCTTTCAAGGTTTCCATTTTTAAAAAAACCCAAAAAACCCCCCACAAAAACAAACCAAAAAAAAAAACCAAACCCAGGCCTTGTTATTAATCCCCTAATTTGCACAAATACCTCAGATGTGTAATGTTTTCCAAACCACAGTTTAAAGGCTCACATAGTTAACACAGCAATATAAACCACTGCTATTCTAGCTGGGGAAAAAAAAAAAAAGAAAAAGAAAAAGATGTGGCTGGTGTTAAAATGCGACTCACAATCAATGGGCTGGAAGAGTGAATCACTTACATACTGTGTAATATTACTTGAATGCTTTGTGTTTTATTAACACAACGAATTAATAATGTTATTTAATATATGACATAAAAATAAATGATAGGTGCTGATATCCAGATTCAAAAGTACAAACAACATCTTTCTAGCAGACCAATGGACTGCTCTTAACAAAGAAAAAAATCACAACTCTCCTTTTAACAGAAGTTGGATGTCTTACCTTACTCATACTTTAAGCTTTAAATCTTTTTAGAATTCCAGCTATAACTTTCTGGTTTACCAACACCCCACCAAGGATTCATTCCACATTTCTTTCAGAAAACACCATGAAGCACACAGAACTCCCATGGACAGGGTTATGAATCAGTACAGCTGAACTGCCACTGGAGAGCAGTCTTCAAGCTACAGCGAAGCATGTGGGTCATACTTCAGCCATATACCAATGAGATGTTAACTCCCCTCGTATTTCAATATGCATCTTCTGCTGGTCTGGCCAACTATTGTTTTCTAGTTTCCTTCCCTACAGCTTGGATAGACTAAAATAGTCTCCAGAACTTCTGGAGGAAATATTTCAGAGCTCTATCCAGTAAAAGCTGGATACAAAGGCATTTACCTTAATGAATGTCTTTCCATTGACTGGAATAGTTTGCTTCCAAACTCATGGTTCACAGGCTCACCACTTAAATGACTACAGTAGAGTTTGGGTTGATGAAATGAAGTGACTGTGTTATTTATTCCTTTTTATACAGCTTGCCAAGCAGTGTTTTGGTTACCACAGTTCTCATTGATCGCTTAGTGAATGAACTTGAAAGAGAATCTGATTCAAAGCCCATGAAGCTCAGGAAGAGATACATCTGGACTGTTGTTTTTGCTACACCAGATGTGATATGGAGTCCAAGCATGCAGTTCTTCCCTAAGCACATACAGCCACCACAACCCAAAGAACAAGCCTGAATATGCCAGCTGTGTTGAGGGCCGAGACACCTGGGAGAATGAACTAAAGGAATGTACCTTGGTCTTATGTAATGAAAAAGATGACACACATAACCTCACTATTTCTAGCAAATAATTTAATTCCTAATTTTAAAATTAATCTCTGTTTCCACAGGTGGAGCTTGTACCCTCCAGAAATTTACCAAATGAAAAAACATGGTAAAAACCTGGGTGTAAAATCCTCTTTGGAAAAATGGAGACACCCCAAAAATCTAAGTGTCCTTTTCTGTAGAGATCCTATCCTTTACATTGTGCATTTCTGGCCATCCCATCCTAGTCAATGTGAAGTTTGGTCTGGTATCAAGGTAAGGCCTTGACTAGAAGATTAATTCAGGCTAACGGTAGAAGTCCAACAGCATAGAGATATAATAACAATTTGGTTAAAAGTTCCAGGAGTCTCCTACGGGCTTTGTCAGACCTCTGTGGTTTCTGTTTAAAATTACAGGAGATTTTTTCCAATGGAGCGTAGCAGCTGAATGTGCTAGCCTTGCGTGCAGAGTGGGAGGTTTCTCACATTTCCACCTTGCAGTCAAAAAGTTTTCTGGCGGCAAGAAGTGCTAATTTAACAAATTTCTTTCCAGTGCCGTTTTGCCAGCAGGCAACCAGAAACATCCCCAGGTATTCAAAGCAGAGGTGATGTCGAGAATAGAAAAAAAGCAAATTTTACCTCGAAGTAGCTTGAGGCCACTCCAAGACTCTGTCCTGGGAGCCCCTGCTTGATTCTGCACAAGTCCAGTATCTGACCCAATACAGGTTTGCATTTAAATTAATGTCGGTTCGGTTGCCATCAGGGAGAATAAAGCCTATGCACCATTTTGGGTGAGGTCCCCACACATGTGACACAGAAAACCCACACTGGTTAATAAATTTTCTCCTGTATATCTGGTTCCCTTCCCTTCTTTCTGTCCCTCAGTTCTTGTTCTCCCAATGGCTGAAAGAGTGCTCATCCCAAAGTGGTGACAGGAACTTTCTGTGAGTCTGATGAGTTTAACATCCTGGTGTGAAAGGCAGACCGTGATTTCAAAAGCACGCCCTTCTGCCCAAAACGTAGGGATCTCTGTGCAACTGCTGTTTGCTCTCTGAAGAGAGACAGCTCTTCAGAAACATCCTTGAAGGGAAGGAAAACAGGCTGGACGGTGAGCATGGTGGGATTCAAAGAGATTAACCACCAGGATTAAGCAGATGCTTCTGCTAACCATCTGGCTCAGCCGCCTCAATGGCAAATTTGATCCAGAAAGCAGAGACACTACCCCATAGTCTATAACCCTTGAGTCAGTGAAAGCATCTGAAAAAGATGATCAAGTAATTATAGTCTCCAAAAATTGCCAGACTTGTTGGTAGGGTCAGTGGTGGGACAGGCTTAGCTGCAGCTGTCACTTCCTCGCACACATGGGCCAACTGTGTCGCCAAGACTACAGTCAAACACTTCAGCATGATGGTTCAAGTGCTTCCAAGCAACTCTTTAGTCACCATTAACCAAGAAAAAATGCTGGTTTCAGCAGTAATGGAGAGACTGTAAAACACAAATAAAAAGTCCTAAATGTTTCGGGCCAGATTCTCTGGTGGTCCTTTGCTTTTGGAGAGCCTAATGTGGGCAAGGGGCTGTAGTAATGAAAAGTGGTAACAACCTCAGTGACACTCTGGGAGGTTATGGGTGCAGTGCTGGAACTTGCAATGCAGAAAATGTGTCAGAAAGAGAGCTGTGGTTAGCAGATCTGGTCTCTTGAGCCTACAGAAGCCAGAAATATGGGTATCAGAAATGTCACTGTTAGTCTGCCCTTTAAAACAAAAAAAAACCCACCCCAATGCATCCTTATTTCTTATGGCAACAGCCTTGAGAGTATGAGCTGGTTTAAACCAGCCACTGAGGTTGAAAATATGTATTTGGGATTTTTCTTTTCCCCGAGGCTGTGGTTTATTTTTGAGCTTTCTCACATCAGCTCATGGCTGGCCTTTAAAATGCAATATGGGTCTGTCATTCTGGGAGAGTGCTGGGGAATTTGTTCTTCTGGCCCTGTGGCAAATGAGCAACAGATACTTTTATCTGGATTGTAAAGTCACTGTCTTCCCCAAGACAGCTGGTGCTTTAGACCAACTCAGACCTGGCCCTGTCAGGATCTTGGATCAGTGCTGGGGAAAAAGACAGGTGAGAAAAAGCTGTGGGAAGGGCGGTCCTGGCCCCCTTTGCTTGGGAGCTGTGCTCCAGCCAAGGCACTCACCCTTGGTCCCTGTGCCTGACCATGTGCCTCGTGGATCTGGACACTGGCTCTGGCTTGCAGGCTTGATCTCAGCTCTGCCTCACCCCTACAGATTTGTCTGGTGAACTAGACTTGGCTAAGCCTGGTTACTGTCACAGGACCTGCCCTGCTCTTCTTTTTTGGGTGCCATAGTACTGCACCCCTTGTCAGTGAGGCTATCCTGTATTTTTGTAATCAGTATTTTGCATTTGTCCTTGTTGAATTCATATGTTTATCCCTGCAGACAATTTATATTATCAAGACCATCTTTTGAGATAGTTTTGATTTCTAACTTATTTGCATTCCCCTTCAGCTTTTGAGAGTTATTGCTATTCTAGCTCCTAGGCTGTAGAAGATACCACCACCGTGTACAGACCATACATACCAGAGAGCCTGGGCATGTGACAATATTTGTCCTTCCATTTTGATAGCAAATTACTGCTATCTGTAGCAGTATAGTGTTTCATTCAATTTCACACCCATTTGGTATTAGACTAATTCAGACCTGTTTTCTTTGGTTTGCTCATTTCAAAGAGTCCATGTCAACAGCCTCAAAAACGTACAGTCATAGTACTTGAAAGCAAACAAGAACTTATACCTACTCTAAGAATGTAACACATAACAGGTATTGGTTTCCCTTCAATTCACAGGGAATAATAAAGAAGCTAAATAAAGAAATTAAATCAGATCTTGATGAAACCATAGGTTTATTCAAAAATCCATGTGTGCTCTTTTTCTCCCCTTGTGATCCTTACAAACTGTCACAGATTGTAATTTCTGACTATGTGGTCCTGAGCTCCATGTAACTGAGTTAAACTACCTAGTCAATAATTCTTTTGTTTTTTCTCCCCCTTCTGCATATGCTGTGTTTGCTTTCATGTGTTCTGGAGCACCAAACCCATACGCCATGTGCTCCCTTAGACCACCATTAATGGTTGTGAGAGTAAATCCTGAGTCACTTCTTGAAGTGCTCTAGGATGAAATTCAGTTCTTCAGATTCAACTAATTAGAAAACACAAAGCAAATCAAAGTACCCTCTAACCTGGTTTTTGCCTGTCTGAGCATCAGAATTTTTTCCTTTGCTGTTGGTCTCAGTTGTGTCAGACACTTTTTAGCAAATACTGCTATGTTCTCTTTCAACATCATCTGTTAATAGACCTAGCCTTCCACTGACTAGCTCACTAATAAAGTGCTTTTCCTGTTATTAATGCACTGATAGGACGATTTCACTAGCAAGGGTTGCTAGGAATAGCATTTCATTTTCTGCCTTGGTCTTGCTGAGGTTGTGGCTGTGTGCTGTCGAAAATCTGTCTTGAGTGCTCTGACACAGTTTCTACTTCCTGTATAATTTCCTCCTATGTTTGGGATCAAAAGGACCTAACCAAGCTGTTCGTAACCCTACTTCCTGACCATCTTCTGCACCTGGAAAGTTTTCGGTTGCACCTTTAATACCATTTCTTTTATGTTACATTATTTCTTTTTTAATTGCCCCTTTTCCTTGGAGCAGCCTTCCACAAATCTTACCTACTGATCCTCTGCACAACACAGATCTGTCCTGAAATCCCATTGCTTTTACTGCAGTGTTGCCTCCCTCTAGTCCCAAGGAAATGTGAATTCCTTGTGAATGTCACTTCCCCATCACTGGCACCCAAGTTCCTCTTTGACTAGCTCCAGTCTTCCTCTCTTGCTTGGTGTGAAGCCAATGCTCCCTTGCGACGACAAAACAAAAGAAGGGCTGCGGAGGTCTGACTTTGTCAGCACCTAGCAAACAGTAAACGCCTTGTAATAGGGGTAATAAAGAAGTAACTTTGTGTATCATTCTGGGCTTGGGCACAACTAATCACAGAATAATTTAGCCCAGGCACACAAGACCGTGAGACAGCTTTTACTCACTTGAAATATGCACGTTAAAAATAACAGCATTAATTCTTACCTTACCACTTAGCCACAAATAAAATGCAAAAGAATATATAAAGAGTGTGAATAGCATGTATCTAGCCAAATACACGTGTTGTTGCAAAAAAAAAAAAAAATAGTTCTGGCAATGTTAATAGTCCCCTCTGGTCCATATCTTGGGTCTCCCTTATGTTCTGCTACTGATTCATTCTATGACTGGAGAGACAACTTAGAAAAGCAACCACTGATATTCTGACCCGACTTTGAAGAGAATAATCCAAACTAGGAGACAGTGATTTTTTTTTTTTTATTTCCCTAATAATTTCTTTTATAACTGACTTCTTTCCTGGCTCCTGCTGTAGCCCTGAATTCAGTATCAAAGGAACAGACCTTCACTTTCTGCCCCATTGCAGTTAATTCTTTGAACAGCTAACGCTTGCCTAATGGACCTCTCATAACAGACACCATTCCACTCTGTTCCTGCATTGCTCTTTTCCCAAGATGGTCTTTTTTACAGTGTGAGAAAGACAGGCTTGTTATTTTCTTTTCTAAGTCTTTTGGACAAGATTTACACAAGGATTTGGATGTGTATTACACTATGTTTGTGTATGGCCAGAAGAAAGAAGAGATCCCCTGTACAACATTCTGATGGCTTTCCAGAGGAGTAGTCTTTGATGTCCTCATTCATGTTAGCGAACAGATTAAATAGCTTCTACACGGGTACAAACTCTGCTTTGGTCAAGAAAATATCAATAATAAAAACATGAGTCTTGGCACATGTGTCATGGACACAGATGGAAATAGACAAGTATGACAAGTGTGTACGTGTAATGTGACTAGTGGCGTTTGTGGAAAACCCAGCCTTCCAATAGTTACTCTTCTCTCTTCTTTTAGGTAGACTTTCAAGGCTCATCATGTAACTTTTAGTTCACTATCTGATACCTTCTTCAAGCTGAAAGAAACCAAGTCAAACAAGTAAGATTTTAACCAGCCACATTTTTATATTGAGGTTTCTCATTCCAGTCAGGCCCAGTGATTTCTTGATGTTGTTTTTCAAACCTATTAAATAAATTTTGACAGCATTTTTTCTGTAAAGTATGCTTTTGTACCACTGCTTCCAGTCTGGAAGCACTGGATGCTTGGGATCCAACTTCCCTCTTTGTGATCTTCTCTAGAGTATGCAAGGATGCTTGTCAGCTCTAGCAAAAATATGCTTTATAGTTTTATAAACTTTGACTGCTAAATTTCTCAAAGAGCTGCCAACATCTCTGTTAAAAAGACTTGTGACTCCTTGTACGTACTGAAATAATCATGTTGGGTAAAAATGTTTCTCATCAGTCATGCCCAGAGAATTCTCCTTCCAGTTAGGAACCTGTTTCTTCTCTCAGGTGTTTTAACTCCATTGGCTCCAGTCCTGTCAACACTGGCTTACAAAGCTGTGAGGGAAAATTGCATACACGAAAACATCGCTGGGCCTGGTGCTTTTTGTACTCATGGCTCCTTACCCCTTTCTGGGAATTAAAAGGGACATTTATTTGGTGTTTCTTAAACAAACAATGACTATAATTAGGTACCTCCAGTTCTGGACGAGATACAAAGGAACAATTGTTAATTATTTCCGTGCGCTTGAGGAACACGTTGCACTGAGGGCTGGCTGGCTTGCTTGCAGACCACAAGCAGTGAGGTACTGGACTGTTACTGCCATGGGTCTTTTTTAACAAAAGAGTATTTCTTCTTCAGTCAGGGTTTGGCTTGGATCCCTGGCTGCTCTGCCTGAGCCCCAAGGGCACCCACAGGCCTGGCTGTCCCTGCCCACCCTTGGACGCCCCCATGATGCTGACAGCCCAGGACCCCATGTCAGCCCCTGGGACCGTCAGCCCCCACCCCAGCACCACAGAAGAAGGGCCAGTCTCCTGGTCCTCACAGCCCTGATGTATTCCTGAGGCCATCACCTGTAGCCCACGGATGCTGCAAGGCTCCTCCTGACCACACAGAAAATGTTGTCACATTGAGAACAGGAGGCCTGCCCCAGCCCTCCTTCTCAACATGGTGAATGTGGGCAGACTCCTTCCCTTCTGACAGGTGGCAGAGCAGCCTTTTTAGCAGTGCAAAGCCCGCACAAGCCTCTGCCAACACCCCTGCACATTCGTGGGAGTGCTGCTCCTGCAGCGAGCACGGGAGGAATTGAGATCTGCACACCTGATTATGGTCCTGTTCCAGTCCGGAGTAAAATTTCTGGGCGTAAACCCCTAGGATGGAATCAAATGGTGGCACAAGCTAGCCTGGATGCTGATGTCTCCTAACAGTTCTACTGTAGGGTAGCATTGCTTCACTGTAGTGTGGGAGAGAAATGTGGCATGGGCACATGCCTTTGCCTTTTAAACACCATGATGCAAAGGGTGCTGTAGAAATCACATTGTGACAGCACCAACAGGAACTGGGGCTCTGCCTTTCAAAGGATGCATTTGTGCCAAGAGGTTAGCAAATCTAGCCAATCTTATCCACCCCTTCAAAGTAAGCAGGCAAGTGAAGAGGAAAAAGGATGCTGCAAGTACTTTGTAGGCTGGGCACAAGCCACAGTTGCTGAACACAAAGAGCTCCAGCTGGGAGCCAGTACTGCCTGGAATTTTTCCCACCCCTTTGTAATGCTGAGTAGATGTCTCAACTTCTCATGACTCTGCCCTTTGCCAGTGAGAAGGTCTTACTGGGACAAAATATAACAGCTTGTGGGGAGGGGTCTGAAATGCAAGATTTGTTAGATGCTAAGAACCACCTGAGAGGCAAGGGATGCCAATGTGCTGCTTATCTACAGGCATGGGCTTCGGCTCACTGTCCATCCCCTCAATCATCCCGTTTCTGCTCTGCCTGCCCATCTTCACATGGCATTGAGGCAGTGGGTCATTCTGTATGCCCTCAAATGTTCAAGCCAACAGTTAGAAAAACAATTACAAGACAAACCCAATTCCTATCCTCTCATCTATGCCTACTCTTCATTTCTCTTTCTTTCCCCGTAAGATCTGACACTCTTCACCATGAGACCACCTACTCTCCAACACCTGCGCCTTTCAAACTGTGACAGATCTCCCCTAGACCCCCATTCCCTCCTCTTCCACATCCCTTTCCACAGCAACCTACCTCTGTGAAGTCAATGAACATTATCATTTTCTATCATTACTTTATAACAGCTAAGTAGAAAAAGAGAAAGAAACTCTTTCTGTAGCATCTTCTAGAAATACCCCAGTCCCCGCGCTTGCCGGCCTGTATAAAATAAAGCCTCCTCATGAAGGAAAGTGTGCTCACATGCACTATCTGTCCCTTTCTGCAGCCTACCAACCAGCCCTGGTGGAGCTTTGAACAATGCCACCATGGACTTCACAGACAGGGACAGGATCAAAAGTATTTGGCAGCTGAAGGTAAGAAAAGTGCAACATATTCCAGCCACAGTTCCTCTTTGATTGCTGGACACTGCTTTGATGGAGTTTACAGCAGCACGATGCAGAATTTGCTTAAACTATTGGATATGGATTATTCAGAGGAGCCTCAAAAAGAGACAAATAGCCGGGTTTTTCCTTTGCTGCACTGAGTGAGAGAGCTTGACTTGGTCCAGTGGCAACTTCTAGCTCCTGCACAGGACAGGATATACTGGCATCAAATCAACTTTTGCCACAGCAAAATGCATCAAAGTAACACAGAAAAAGCATTTCTAGTATGTGTGACACTATTAATGAAATACTAGGGATACTTTTGTCCCACAGTGACTAACATCACATTTAAATCTAACATTTTAAATCAGCAATTTCTACTTCTGAAGTTACCGTAAGGTCACTTCTTTCCTACAAACACTAATAATGGATTCACATAGGATTCTTAAACCTCACATAGCTACCCCCAAATGTCAATCAGCAATGTGGCCACATCCTCATTCAAACACTGAGGTCATCAAGATTGCAATGTATGTGGTATTCAAGAGTAACAAAATTTCAGTGTGTGGATATTCTTCCTCCTTTTCCTTTTTCCTTAATGTTTAATATAATATTTTTCGTAATCTAATACACTTCAGTCTTTTCCTCCTATTATTCCTTTCTTCCTTACTCTCAGCAACACTTATTTTCTCTTTAATTTCCCCTCTCCGCTTCCTCCTTACATCATTTTCCAGTACTTTCTAGTTTAGCCAGTCTGACTTCAGTCAGCTGTGCTCTCCATCTTTCTTTCCCTGAATAAAAATTTCAAACATTTTTATCCACCACCACCAATTTCTTCCTATCTGCTCTATCTCTTTCCCCCTAGTTCTTGGGGTGGCAGCTTTGAAGTTAAAGCCACACACGCCACTCTTTTTGTCTCCTCAGAGCTTGTTGGTCTGTTTACTCACTGGGCATAAAACCTTTCCTGGACACCCATGCTCACACAAGCATCTCCTCTTAGAGGGATTCCAGGGGGCGGAGGTGCAGATGTGTGTCAGGCAGCCTGCTGTCTCCTCTTCACACGAGCGCCTCGCCAGTTTGAGAGGACCAATGCCTGGAAAAGTGATTACAGTGTGGGCAGACACAGCTTTGAGTTAGGCAGCACATGCAGCGGTACAGGTGTTGGAAGCAGCAAGAAGACATCAGTGCAGGCTAGTGTGCAGAGTATTAATCCTGGGGTCCCTGGGGGGCTGCTGGTCTAGTTTTCAGCCGCAGTCTGTCATAAATTGCTGTTGACACCAGAGCAACTTAGGTAAAATCTAGTACCTGTGCCACAATTGAGCCTTCAGTCTCTTCTGTAAAACATATCTTGGAAGACTTTGGTGACAGAACGGTCTTTGTGCATTGAGACTGGAATGCGCCCCAGTGCATGCCAGGGGCAGACCTAGCAGGATTATGGTAGCTGGCTAACCGTGTCTGCAACTACCTCTGCCAGACTTCTAAGTGGAACAGAAATTTAAACAAGTTAAAGGCTTTTCTTTAAGTTTTTTGCTTCCAGTCAGCTGGAACCTGCGCTGGGCTGCATCCTGTCTGGCTTCATCTGTCCGTTTCTAGTATTAGTATTGACCCAAAATACAAGTATGAACCCTAGTGAAGCGTTCTCAGCAGAGTCTGGCTGAGATGCTCCCCTTGCAAAAGTGACACAGTTTGCAGAAGCTTTTATCCTGAATCACCCGGGAGCTCACACACCAAGTCATCAGGAAAGCTATTGATCTGATCATGGGAAGAACCCTAGGTGCTGATCAGCTGAGAGTGCAATCATAGAAGGTGATCATTCCACTGATGTTCTTGATTAAACAGGAGAGTTATGAAAAGTGTGAACTGGTTTCCACCCTTGGGTGGAGTGCTTTTGGGAGTAACAGCCAAGGCAAATGATACATCTGAAAAATAGTTCTTGTAGGGTATCTGACAACTGCGGTAGGAGTTGTTTAGAAAAAGTGTACAGAAAAAGCCCCACAGCTGCACATGGCGACCCCAGCAATGGGGATGGGCCTTCTCACCCAGCTTCAGGACTTGCACTGCCACCCCTACTCACCCCTTTCTTGAGCAGGCAAGCTTTACTTTCGCCTATCCGACTGCCAGTAAAAGCTTGAAACGACAAGTGTACTTGGCCACTGTAAAGGGCAATTTTAAATGTTGTGGCTCACGCTCTAACAGGAGACGGAGTGATCTATATATAAGTATGCAAAGAAAGAAAATCTGCTCCCAACTCCCTCTACTCTCAAATCCTATTTTTTAAAGCAAGTTTTGGGCCTTTTCTACTGTCCAGAAACTCTCAGAACTGCATGTGGTTTTATGTCTCCAGTGCCATTTTAATACAGAGAGGATGGCATTCATATAATCTCATAGGTTCACAGAATAGCCCGAGTTAGAAAGGACCCGTCAGGATCACCAAGTCCAACTCCTGTGGTGTCCCCCCCACCCTTTCAAACCCGCGGCTGCGCACCCATAAAGCGATCGCTAGCAGAACAAAGTCAGTTTGCAGAAACGGCGGCAGCACACGACGGAGGAAAGGCTCATGGAAACAAGATGCAGACAGAGTACAGTTGGGATGACACCTCACACCAGCGCAACCGCGACAGGGTTTCTCCATTCCATCAGGCTGCGAGGCAGCAGCGAGAGGATTGGAACGGGGAGCGTGGGGAGCATGGCACAACCGAACACGCGGGATTTCGGCGCTCGGGCCCGCTGAAAGGCGGCACAGCTCGCCCCCCGACTCCCCATCTCAAGGTTTTTTCCCCTCCCTGTAGGCACGACGAGAGCCTGCCTCAGCAAGAGAGGCCGCTGATTCGGCGTGTCCTCACAAGATCAAGTATTTACTATGCAGCCCCCTTCCCGAAGCCTCCGGGCGGTCTCCAAGCGAGCACGCCCCTCAGCAGCACGCCGAGGAGCTCCGGCTCTGCCCCGCTTTGCCTCCCCGACGGCCGCAGGACCCTGCGTCTCGCAGGCCGTCAGCACGAAAGCGTTGAGACGCTCCCGCGGCTGCTCCCCGACTTCTGACCCGAGCGGTGTGCCCTGGGGGCGGGCAGCAGGGCGGCGTTCGGCTCAGGGGCGGCGGTGACCTGCGGGGCCGGGCCCGGCCGGCCTCCGGGGCGCTCAGCCGCGCTCCTCGGTGGCTCAGGCGCCGCCGCCCGCTCCTCCGCGCCGCAGTGGGCGCTGTGCGCTCCTGGCCGCCGGGGAACGAGGGGGCGGGCGCGCACCCCGCGCCGCTCTTTTCACGTGGTGCCTCCGCCGCGTTCTCCTTCCCGACACGCGGTCAGGAAGCCGGAGGCTCCGCTCCTCCGCGCCGGGAGCCGCATAGGCCAGGCCAGGCCACGCCTTCCCCGCTGCCTGCTCTCGGCCAATCACCACTCCCGACCTAGGCCTGGGCGCGTCGCGTCTCCCGTCCCTTTAAGGAAGTGTCGAAGCTCCTGGTTGGCTGAGGGGCTGAGCGGAGCAGAGCGGGGCGGGGGGCAAAACCTGGAGCGCGCGTCCCAGCCGCCCGGCGTGTGCGCGCCTGCGCGGGGGCTGGGCTGGGCTGGGCTGGCGGCTGCGGGGCTGCACCTGCGGCCGCCGCGGGGCGGAGTGGGGCGGGAGCGCCGGCGGGCTGCGAGCGCGGAAATGCAGCGGAGGCCGGAGCAGCAGAGGTAGCGCCTGGGTGGCGGCAGCCCATGCGTGAGCCGCGCTTGGGGCGGCAGGCGTCCTCCTCTCCGTGCCCGCCCCTCAGAGCTGTAAGCCAGCCTCCGGCGGCCGCGCCCCCACTCCGGGCTGTCTCCGCACCTGGGCCGCTCCTGCCGCCGCCGCCGGGAGGATGGCACGGCTGGTCGCAGAGGCGTGTGCCTGCGCCCCGGTCCCGGTCGACGATAGCGAAGACGTTGACGGGAGGAAGGTGGCTCTCATCACCGGCATCACTGGGCAGGTAGCGGCGGGGGCTCCCCCCCTCGTTCGCGGGCTTTCCCGGCGCGGGGGGGCGGGTTGCGGCGGGGCTCCCGGCGGCGGCAGGCGGGGAGACCCGCCGTGAGGCGCCCGAGGCCGTGCCTGGGAGGGGTGGCAGCGGAGGGCTTGGTGTGGGGCAGCCGGGCGCGTTCTCAGGCAGCGACCATCCTTTGCCCGCCTCGGGGAAGGGGAGGGGAGCACATCCCCGCGGGTGCATACCCGGCACCTAAAGCATCTTGGGGCGGTATCACCCGGGGCGGGGGGGGGCTGTCCCTGTGCCCGGTGCCCGCTTCTCGTTACGGTCCGTGCGGCCGTCTCTGCGGCGTGCAGCTCCCTGTGACAGTCCCCAGCACTGACCCGAGGTAAAAGGCTTCCCTGGCCTCGGCCACGCGTGGCCGGGGCTTGTTTGCCTGGGTGGGTGCGAGTAGCTGCATCATCTGTAGCAGCCTTTGCTGGGAATTCCTAGGGAATTGTCTACACCCGTGCCAGGGGGAGTATCAGCGGGAGAGGAACCCTACCTAGAAGGGTCAGTGGAAGGAGCTCACCTTGGGACTCTCTATCCTCGTGGCCTGGAGTGGTGAAGGTGGTGGTGTAGTGGCACCAGTGTGGGTGTGAGGCAGCCTGCAGTTGGGTTTGATCTGAGCTGGCTTGTTATTCGGAGGGGTCTTCGACATGCTGGGCAAGCCGTGTGTTTTCATCATTACCCGCTTTCTACCCAGACCTGCATGGATGTCAGAAGCATCTCTCCCCAGGCCCCTTGTTTTGTATTCGTTCACTGCAGTCTCCCAATTTTTTTGGCTGTATTACTCATAGGGATAATGATGCTCTCAGAGTCCTCATGCTTTGAGCAGAAGGTGCAGGAGAAAGGTGACATGGAAAGAAAAATCATAGTTTCCATCGGAGCAACTTCTGCACTGTGAAAAAAGATGTGCCGGTGGTAAGTTTTAACCTGGTGAGACCTGCAGGAGTTATGTATGGAGTTGTACATACATCTCCATGTGTAACTCCTGCAGGAGTTAAGTATGGAGATATATGGAGTTAGTAGCTTTTGCTGCTGCACTTCCAACAGGCAGCTTGGATATTTGGCTGGATTGTTTATCCATACTGAGGTCTATGTTCTTGTGTGTTTGCTGGAAAGTGGGTATTAAATTAAAGCTGTCCTGGACATGGTTAGTAATATTTGAGGAATACCTTACTGGCAAAGTAGATGTTGCTCTGCTTGCGCATTATCTCTTGGAACATGCTAAAGAACTTCAGCTCAGAAGGTGTATCTTCTGTGATTAGTATAGCCTGCTAAGTAGGTAATGTTATATAGTAAGCATTAATGTTCATCTTAAAATCCCAGCTTTTTTTTTCTTTATGGCTTATGTTTAATCAGCAGTGCCTTCATACATGGAAGAACTTTTCCCCCTTCAACTGTGACCTGTGACTTGTCCTTGTATGCTTACAGGTCCTCTTGGGAGGTGCTGGTGTGTATTGTTTAGGCGGCCATGAGCACTGTGGAAAAGTACATGTCAAAGCAGACATGCTGCTCTTTCATTCTGAGACAATGCTAGTCAATGCTTTCTCTCTTTTATGGTAGAGCACCCACCTGACCTTTTGTGAGGGAGAAAATCCAGAGCAACTTTCATTTGTTATCCCAGAGAACCTGCACTATGTTTTGCATGTTCACCTGCTGTTTGTGTTTTATCTCATTATACTTGATCTCCTATGTTCTTACAACACCTTTTAGTTTGTGCCCTTCCCATGGGTTGGTGGCTGTCTGCCACTAGTAGGCTGAGGAAACCCCCTCCAAGTGCCTGCCTGACAAGGAAATGTATATCTGAGAAGAAAAACTAGTAAGTTGTGTATACTAACATTTTTGCTTGATGTTTATTTTTAGCAAGAGCACAGTCAGAGCTTTCCCAAGGACTACTTTGGTGCTGTGTGAACAGTCTTCCAGTTTGTTGACAGGAGTGCATTTCTCATCATCAAAGATAGTAAGTTAGAGGCCTGTAGCTACAACACCCTGATTGTTGGACTTGATCTCTGGAGGTCCTTTCCAACCTCTACAATGCTGTGATTCTTTCAGTACTGAGTTTTCTATATTCTTTTTCTCTATTTTTAAAGCAGCTTTTTGATCTATAACACTATGTCTGACAAAGGTTAAATGAAGTGCTGGAGAACCAGAGCCAGTAAAGGCCTAGGACACCTGAAAACTAGCCTGTGAGGTTGGGTGCCTTATTCTTGGCTTAGGATAGAAGTTTTATGTTGAGGGTGACCTCTTTTGGGGTCCCATAGTCCTCCATCATTTTGAGATCTGCTGCTGGGAATGCTTGTCCCTCTTTTCTTAGATGAACTTTAAGTCACTGTTGTACTTGCTTCCTTGCCCCTCTTTCATTCCTTTAAGTAATAGCTTTTGTTTTATTTGGAGAGGCCTCACCCAGAAGCGGGAGACCTGGATTCTGTTTCTTATCTGAGAGCAGGCAAACTTGCATGTCCCACCTCTGGGGAGAAAGTCCTAGTGCCATCTGTTTTTCAAGTTAATTACCAGGTGTAAAATGCACAAATATGATGAAGTGGAAGCTCAGGCTTTGTCTTTCCCAGCAGTTACTTTGATTACTGGGCTGAAGAGAGTTGATCTATTTCACATTCTTCCTGGGGACCAGTGTTCTTTGGAGGTGGGAGGTAAAGGCTTGGATCCCTTCAGACTGGACTGGATGGTAAACTCCCCGTATTAAAACTGGGCCCCTTCTGCTACAGCAGGTTTATTTTGGAAGCGCATTGGCAGGGTTGTGTTGTGTAAGGAACCCGCTTCTGTTTGCCTGTGGTCAGTGTATTCTGAGAGTATTTGGTGAGCTAAGGCCCCGCAGTGCCTGGTTCCTGGAACAAGGGTAGGTGGGAAATAAGTGTTGAGCTAACTGGGCTGTGACAATTTTAGGCAAATGTAGAGCTTTGCTTTTGTCTTTGGAGTACTCTCAGGCCAAACAAGGTGCTGAACTGTAGAACGCCTTCCTGAGTTGAGATGATGCCACAGCAAGCGTGCTTAATCATAGTGTTGAAATAAGATAACTCATTTTATTTTTCAGAACTTCTGTATAGCCGTGAACGTCTTGATTGTCCATCTTTTCCCCTGACAAAAGATGGGATTTTCTTTCTGCTATGATGGAGAGAAAGAGTTGAGCTCAGGTAGGGCTGTATTTTGACAATGGGAAAATTGACCAATGATGCAGTTTTTAAGTATACCATGGAGATATGGCACAGCTGTGACTCCTGATTTATGGACTTCTGATGGGTTTCTTAAGACTTTACAGGACGCTAGAAGAGGATGGGCTGTCTGCACAAGCTCTTCTGTATAGTGAGCAAGTGGAGGCTTGTGCCATGTGCCAGCTTACTGCAACCAGTTCACATGGCTTGCTTCTCTTCTAGAAGCAAGATGTTAAAAGCACAGGTCTCTGAGGTTGAATGTGTTCTGACAAGAACGTGATTTTGTGACCTTTGGCCCAGTAAAAGGAGTTTGTGATATGGATGGTGAAACCGCAAAAGGAAACAAATTCAATAGTTGTTGTAGTCAGGACTACAATGTCATTCTGGCTGCAAGGGCTGGAACTTGGTCTCTATGAAATCAGAGTAGATAAAGGAACCTCTACAAATTTTGCACTTACCAGTTGGGTTAGAGAGAGAACGTTATCATTCCACCACTTGCATTACTGATAAGAGACCCTGAGCAAGTAGCCAGTGGCACTGTGTGCTCCTCTTGCAGAATTGAGATTTCCCTTGTCACATCACAGCAGTGGGACAAACCACGCTTTGCTGTTTTGATAAAATGACTTCCAGAGCAAGGCAGTTGCTGTGGTTGGAAGGGTAAAACACTTCTGAAGCATCACATAGGTGTTAGTCTGCTGGTAGGATACTTGTGAGTAATGCATAGTGCTTTTTCCTTCATCTAAGAAAAAAGTGTTCTGAATTAATACACACAACAGGTCTGATTCAAGTGAAAAAAATAATTATGGAACTAGAAAGTGCCTCATGTGCTGGATTTATCAAACTTTACCTTGAAGATTTACTGTGCAAAAAGGGGAGGTTTCCAGTATAAATAATAAATTTAATTCTAAATATGCACGTATTTCCCTTATGCATTGGTCTGGGAAAGATCCTAAAGCCTTGCTTTTTTACCAGACATTTAGTCTCAGAGCCTAGAAAACAGTGCTGTGAAGGTTGTATTTAACTAACTCTCCAGAAAGTCTGATTGCACTGTAATCAGTACAGTTGTCTTCCCATACACTGATGCTTGTAAATGTTTGGATGCTTGTCCTCTCGTGGAGAAATACCAAGAAATTATCTGCCTGAGTCTAACTACAAGGTGATATATTGATGTTTCTACTCTCTTCCCCCAGTCACTGGATTATGAGCAGTGAATAATGTCTGTCTTGTGTCTGGTGCTGTGCTGCTTTGCTTGGAGAGGCAGCAAGGTAAGAGTTTGTAGGCCGAGGTCATTTAAAAACAAAGCTCAGTTTTGAACAAAGCAATGCTCTAGAACTTGAGTGTCAATACACACCCCAAGGCTATTGCAGATTGTAGCTGAAGAAAACAGTCCTGCTTCTGCCTTGTGGGTGAGAGCTCTTACAGCAGCAGTACCAGCACCAGCTTCTGCTTCCTTGCCTGCAGTTCTGTCCAATTCAGCTGCTGTTTGGCAAAACTGAAGGTATAGCAGCCTCAGAAGGTTCAGCCAAACCCTAAGCTAGTGTAAATACATTTGAAAAGTGAGTGTACGTGCAGAAATGCCAACAACATTCTCTTTAATTGAGTGATGTAGGTAGAACATGTGATCTGCCTCTGTCTTTCTGGTACCACAAGTTCAGTCCATGTTGCTTATGGCCTTTGCCGTTTCTGTAACGCACCAAACCCCTGCACCTGTGTACTGCCAGTTTTATGCAGGTGTTACCCTTCCTAGGTTGAGAAAGGCTAACTGTCTCAGGAAGGGAAAAGATTACTGAGAATGGAGGGTTTGATGTTTAGAATTGAGGTTAAATTTGTATTTTTTAAATTTGGCTGTTGAGAACGAAACCAAAGACAACAGACTCTGTGGGGCAAACTACCAGTAATAGGGGAACATGACTCATTCCTTAGTAGTCAAAGTAACAGATAGCTGGTATGGCCTGTGACCATAAAAGTCTTTGGTACTCTGTGGCTGAAAACTTTGTTTCTTGGAGAAGGATTGTAAATCAGACAGCTGATTTTTAAAGTATTGTCATGAAGTGGTGAGGTGGGAATCTGTCACTGGGGAGCCAGTAGATGCCTGTAAGACAGATGCAGACCTATACTACAGCATGTTGTGCCAGAGAAAGGACATGGGTTTGCTAGGTGAGAGAGAAAATCCGAAGGATTGCTTTTCAGCGTGCAGATAAGAGAGCTCTTGGTGAAACTGGCTAAAGCTAAATGTTAGTATTGCTCCTCTTTCATTAAAACAAATATTATCTTGGTTGAAACCAGCTTTCAACTGAGTAGTCTAAGTTGTGTTGAGTGAGAATTTCAGAGGTGTTAAACATCCTTAATATAGTTTAAGGGTGCAGAAATGTAGGAACACTGATTTGGGCACAAATTGAAATATAAAAAACTTCATTTAAACCTTGAAAGTGTGTGCATTTTTTGTGGGTTTTGTTTGTTTTAAGTGACGAGTGGTCAAGCACCAGAACAGACATCCCAGGAGAGTTACTGAGTGTCTGTCCTTGGAGGCATTCAAAACCAAATGGGACATGGCCCTGAGCAGCCTGCTCTAATTGACCCTGGCTTGAACCAGGGATCTTGGATTGGATGATCTACAGATGTCCCTTCCAACATAAACTTGTATGATCCTGTCCATCCTCCACAGTACTGGAAGTTGAACGCCTGCACATTGTGACAAGAGGGTGGTGTAGGCAGCTTGTTGAGAGCTTTACAGCAGATGAATAGTGACTGTGACGTGAAACACAAGCTTGTCTGGTTTCAGGTCTTTCTCTTTACAGGATATAAATAAGATGCATTGCTATCAAGTTTCATCCAAAACTCTTGGGGAAATTGTATTTTAATGAAAAGTAGTATAACAAATACTGAAACAGGAGGCTGGAATATTATCTGAAAGCCCAGGTCCTAACTTTAGAAAAATGCCAACAGTTTTATTGTCTGGCTCCCCCTTGGAATATTTCCCTTACAGTCTAATTCATCTGATACATAGACCACTTAACAAACAAGTGTGTAAGTACATGATGCAATGCTTTACTTGAATCTGTTTCATACTCTACAACAGTATGTACAGACTGGTGGAGCTTTTGTTGTCTTCAAGAACTGTGAGTCCAGCCCTCTGTCCCTGCACAGAGGATCCCAGCTGGAATCCCGTTGCCTTTCAGAATAGTATGGTTAGGGGTAGTGAGGTAGAATGTGTGTGTGGTAAGAAGTATGGCTGATAGATGATTTCTTCATGCCTGCCTTGATGTATTAACTTCCCCTTTTTTCCATCCTTCCACAGCTTTGCTCAGTGTTTGTGACTGCCAGTGGAGTCAATTCTCTATTTCTTACTGGAGAGGAAAGTTCTGGTGCTCTGGCTCAGCTAGCAGGTATTAACTCAAGGACCAGTGCAGGCAGTGTGATTCCTTGTATTTGAACAGGGTATGTACAGGATGTGGACTAGGAAGCATCGTGTACAGCAAGTGAATGACAAAATACTGTATACTGTGATGTGTAACTGCTGTGAAAGTAGATAAAATACAAAATACATTCCAGGAAAACTTAAAAGTAATAAGTTCACGCTAACAGTGCTAAGATATGAAGCACATAGAAACATGATACCTAATTTGGGAGGCTGACTTGCTTCAAGAAACGCTTCTTGGCAATCTTTGCGGTGCTGCGGATGGCCACGGGAATGTTGCCATTGTTGCCCAGACTGATGAGGAGAGCAGAGGTGTCCCATTGCCAGAGCATGAGGCTTGCTTAGTTTGATTGTTTTCTCTTGGTTTGTTGATTATTTTTAAAATTTATTTAAATGAAGGCTAGTGACTATCAGTGTAGACAGAACCTGTTTTTCTCCATTTACGAAGATTTTAAAAAGTTGAAGCATCCTCTTTACCTACAGCAAATCCAAACTAAAGAGAGAACTCTTACCTTTTCTCCTGTGGTTTCATCCTCTCCCACTAAGTTTTGGTATTTTTTTCTCCTCTGTCTCTTTCAGATCCTTTTGGCTGTTGAGCTTTCTGCACAAGAGTGTCAGTTTCTTAGAAAATAGATAGCTATGCAGAAGGACAAGGAAAATGGAGTACTTAAACCTGCTGATGGCCTGTATGAAGAATGCATCAAAGGTTACCACTCTGATTGTTGTAATCCAAGGAAGCTGAATAAAAGGTCTTTCAGTGCAGTTGTGATACTGGTATTCATCCTAGTGTGCTTTCAGTTGCCCACACCTTATTTCTCTGAGAATGAGTTTCACCTACCTATGCTTTCATTCAGTCTGGAAGGCAGAAAGTGCTTTCTCTGTCCCTTGGCAATTTCTAGCAACGTTATCCCAGATTCTTCAGACTTTTGAGTCTGGAGTAGAGTCCTGATTAAGTACCTGTTCTTGCAAACTTGTCAGCTCTGCTTCTACTCTGTTGAAGCACAACTTGGGCTTATTTTGGAAAACATGGTTTCCTTCAAGCAATAGGAGGTAAACAACGACACAAGAGCAAGTCAGCAGTGTGTTAGGTGTCTAACTTCCTCTCACAGGTCTGTGTTCTCTCTTGTGCTAAGTTTGGGTTTTTTTCCTTGCTATTTTGATTGTTTTTCAGCCAAATGAGCAAAATAAAAGATTTTGTTCATAATATTTGTCACCTGCTTCTTTCATGTGAATTCTCTGATTGGGTTTTCTTTGAGATGTCAGCTCAGGAGTTCCTTTGGGTCATACGTATATGAGCTGGGAGATCCAAAATTTTCCATTAAGAAAAGCTATAGGAAGTGGCAGAGGAGAATTCTCTCTGGTTGCCTAATTACTATTGGAAAGTCCCTATAGTTTGTTCCATTTCTGGGGTGTGCACAGACATAATTTAAATCCATAATGAAGTTTTTGTAAAGCCTGCCAAACAAGTTGATGTAAACTAGCTTATCTGTTGTCACCTGGGCTTTTTATATGGGTCATTAAGCAGCTGAACTTCCTGATAGGCAATATAAATGTTGCAACAACTTTTGTTGTCGTTTATTTAAATACATGTAGAGTAGTATACCTAGGGCAGGCTTCCTTCTTCAGGACTTTTTCTTGTTAAAGCTTCCCAAAGAGAATGGGGAACATGAATTTTGTTACTAAAAAAAAAAAATCATCTGATATTAAGCAAATCAGGCTGAAGGACTAGTTGTAAGTTGACTTTATTGTCTGTTTGTAGTTAGTTCAGTGATAACTACTATCGAAAAACATTTGGTACTTTACCCTGAGGCAACTCTGTTGTGGTGAATAATGACACAGCTTGCGCCATGCAATCAAATTGGTCAGAGATTGACAATACCACAATACCTTTCTATTGATGGTCAGATAAGTACAGTGATCCAGCAGGTATGTCAGCCACAAAAATGTACTTGCTTTGGGTGTGGGATGCCACAGATACTGGCTTTTTGAAGAGAGTTTCCAAGTAGGTAAATTAGCTTGGGCTGCATTTGCTGCGCTTGAACGCCTTTAAAGTACCAGGAAGAAAATATGCTCACTCTGGAAAAGTCTGACTAGCTATCAAGTATATTAAGGTACAGTCAAATTTTATGGAAAGCTGCTGCAGGGCTTTGCTTTAGCTGGCATTTGACCCATTTATTGCTGCTTGGAAATTCTTAAAGGAGAATTTCTACAGCCTGTGGAAGCAAAAAAATTATGTTCAAAATGTCTAGCTAAATGCTGCTGTAATGAGAAGATACCTTGTCTCTACTATGTTTGATACCTGCATAGCTATTAAATATGTGCCTCAGCGTTTTTTTTCACCTCTTCCAAGTTCCTGAGGAGACAATGTTTTTTGTGTTACCTATATTGCATACAAATCTTGAGAGCTCCACCTTTGAGGATGGTGCTGAAGCATGCAGTTAAAATACACTGTCAGATCTAGTGTAACAGTGTTCATGTGTTCATAGGCACTGAGGTAGCATGTTGTCATGCATGGCACCTTAAACCACCCAGCACTCCCTCCACACCCTCCCCCTTCCCCCATCAGAAAACTAGCAACTTGAAAACAATATACCAGTGTCTTATTTGTATCCTGTAATGTCTGAACCCATGCCAGAAGCAGCCTGAAAACACTTACATTTTATGAATGGCAATAAACCACTCATAAAAACCCAAGGTGTGTAGAAGGAATTAAAACCCAAAGCCAGGGAGGGAATACTCCTGACTGCTTCTATACATAGCCTGTTTGTGATTTTTATGCCTCTAGCTTGATATGCTGCAGACCCTTCTGACTGCTACTGCCATCCCTACCTGTACACTCTGCTGGTGCTGGTCTGGAACTGGTAATGACATCTGACAACTTATCAAAATGCAGATATGCTGCCACGGGGTGTGGTTATTTAGTGTTGGGTTTCTTTTCCCTAACACATGTTTCATGCATGCAGGATCTATTTAGATGGATTAGCAATGACTGGCTTCATCAGAGATACTGATGGTGACCTGTAGCTTCCTCTGGATTGCGATATCTCTTTCAGAAAGATAAAGAACAGCCACTCTGTATCTGGCTGCTGGTTGGTGTCCTTGCCTGCTCTAGCACTGATACTGCTCTCAAAGCATAAACATTACTATGGAGCAGGTTTTGGTTTGAAATGCTGAAAGTTCTGGCTACGCTTTCTGGATTTCATACACCTAAATAATTGTGGTTTTCACGTCAGTGTAACTTTTCCCTTGAGTACACAGTAGTAGTCTGTCAGTGTTTTCCTGCAAAATCTAGCATGCTGTTTGTCTCTGAAATTAAAATGCCATTAAAATCCTACAAGATCTATAGTATAAAAGGGCTACAGAGGTCTTTCAGACCTGCATACAAAAATACTGTATTTTTCTATCTTCTTAGGCAGGCTACCCATGCCAGTGGCTTTGTGAGGCATCTCTCTTTCATGGGAATGCTTAACTCAGCCAAGCACGTACTTTGTTGGTGCTAAACTGGCTGGTACTGGTCAGGTGTCACTCTCCTGAAGCCCAGGGCTGGTATGTACCAGCAGAACTTCACAGAATTTTTCTTTTTTTTTTTTTTTGTTTTCCCTCCCCAACATTTGTGGTGGTGCTGGGCAGGGTAAAAGCCATTTCAGAATTTGGCTGGCCTTTGAACAGCAGTGAGGGCTCTGTGGTTGTTGGTCTGCTGCAGGCTCAGTAGCATACATCCTTTTATTTCTGAAGGTGAAATAAAGTTGGAGTGTTCTTGAAGATGTGAAGGCAAGGAAGTCATAAAGACTAGAAGTTAAGTATAGGTGTATGCCCTTGTCAGCCAGTTTTAGGGAAACAGCCATGGTCACAGCTAATCTGAGACTGAAAACACATGAGGTTTTGCTTCATGGGTTTGATTTCTTAAAACTCTGAGGGTCACCTGATAATGCATTTGGCCTGAGTTGGGCTACAGGTGAGGTTAATTTTCACTGGAAGTTGGGATGGGACACAGCCAGGACAGGTGACCCAAACTAGCCAGAGGGGGTGTTGCACACCATATGATGTCATGCTCAGTATACAAGGAGGTTAGTCACAGAGAGGTGGTACAGCTTGGGGACAGTCTGGCTTTGTGACAGGCGTGAACAGATGGTCTGAGTTGTGTGGTTCTGTGTATCTATATGTACACAATTCTGTGTATTTGGTTATAAGTTCTGTTGCAGTTGTTTCCCTCTCCCTGGGCTGTCCCAGCAAACCTTCAGCCAGACCCACAAGCTTTGTCTTTGTCTCCCCATCCCACAGTAGTTGATGGGGTGAGTGATCACTTCAGTGGTGCTCAGCTGCTGGCTGGGCCTAAACTATGACAACACTAAATGCTCCTGTGTTCTTACTGCAGCCCTTTGGGTTAGAAGGGTCCTTAAGGATCACCTAGCTCCAACCCCCCTGTCATGGGCAGGGACATCTTCCACTAGGCCAGGTTGCCCAAAGCCCCATCCAGCCTGGCCTTTGACACTGTCAGGGAGGAGGGGAGCCACAACTACTCTTTTCCATATTTTTCCAGAATAATAGGGGTTGGAAAGGACTTCTGGAGATTTAGTCCAACCTCCTATTAAAGCAGGATCATCTACAGCAGGTTACCAGGTTTCATCTCTCCTTACAGAGAGGGCCAATGTTTTCCCAGTCTTTATTACTGACATATTTGTAGAAACTTATTCTTGTTGCCCTTGACATCCTTGGGCAGACTTAATTCTATCAGGGCTTTAGCTTTCCTAACCTGATCCCTGGCTGCTGGGACGCTTTCTCTGTATTCCTCCCAGGCTACCTGCCTTTTCTTCTACCCTCAGCAGGCTTCCTTTCTGTGTCTGAGTTTGCCCAGGAGCAACTTCATCCATGCTGGCCTCCAGATGTTTTTGCCTGACTTATTCTTTGCTGGGGTCCATTGCTCCTGAGCTTGGAGGAGGCAATCCTTTAAAACTAACCATCTCTTTTGAGGCCCCTCTTCCCTGCAGGGTTTGGTCCCATGCTATTCTACCAGACAGGTTCCTGATAGAGGCCAGCTTGCTCTCCTCAAGTCCAGAGTAGTGAGCTTGTTGTGCACCCTTCTCTCTGCCCTGAGGATCTTGAACTCCACCATTTCACGGTCATTGCGAGAACAATGTTCAGCCTGGCACCTCTCCTTTGGCTCCCCTATCATGTGGAAGAGGAAGTTATCTTCAATGCATTCCAGTAACCTTTTGGATTGTTTATGCTCTGCTGTGTTGTCCCTCCCACAGATAGCAGGATGGTTGATGTCCCCCATGGGGACCAGGGTTTATGAACATGAGGCTGCTCCTATCTGTCTACAGAGGGCCTCATCCTCTTGGTGTTCCTAGTTGGGTGGCCTGTAGTAGTCCCCTGCTATAGTGCCTCCTGTTCCTTCAATCCTGACCCATAAACTCTCAGTCATCTCCTCATCTATCCCCAGGTGGAGCTCCATGCACTCACTGACACAGAGGCACACACCTGCTCCTCATTCCCCTTGCCTGTCCCCCTTAAAGAGCCTGTAGCCTTCCATCCTGATACTCCAGTCCAAGGAGCCATCCCACCCTGTCTCCCTAATGCCGGTGAGATCATAGCTCTGCAGATGCACATGTCTCCAACTGCTCTTGTTTGTTCCCCATGCTGTGTGTGCTTGCATGGAGGTATTTCAGTTGGGCTGTCGATAAAGATGATTTACTGGCTGGAGTGGCTGGAATTTCTTTGTGCTGCATTTCAGGTGCTCTCCTGCCCTGTGATCAGTCTCCTGGTTCTGGGCATCTATTACTGGCATCAAACTGGCAGGAGTGGGATGGATTGAGGTTCCCCCCACCCAGAAATATGCTGCATTTCTGTTGGTAATATTCTTGAATTTTAATACTCTCACAGGTATGCTGGATCATAATTTCATCATGTTATAAAAAATGCCTTTGTAGGAATGTGTTCTTATGCTGTGATTTTTTTTTTTTTTTGATTTGTGAAGTGTAGATAGGACTTCAAATAACTGAATTCTCTGTCGCTTTTCTTGTTTAACCATTATGAGAGACTGGACTTGCTTCAAATTAGAATGTAACTTAGAGAAATACTGACTGCTAATTCCTTTTACAGAGCAATTCAGCTGTCACACACAAACTGTCCATTTTAATCATATCCCAGGATCGTGCATCTATCTGTCATCTTGATCAGTTAGAGGGAGGCGTAGCAAAGACTTGCCTTATGATTCTGGCTCTCAATTTGCCTACTAAAAATTCCCTAAGCAATAATGTTGTGTTGGTTTTGATAAATTGAATTAACTGTAAAATGATGGTTTAAGTTATTGTTGATTCATAAATATTTTTAGTGAACACAAAGGTAGTTGTGGTTCAGCCTCAGCTGGCACCCGAGCACCACATGCCTCTCACTCCCCACTCCCCTGGCAGGATGGGGAGGAGAATGGGGAGACAAAGTGGTGGGTTGGGATTAGGGCAGTTTGCTGTGACAGCCCAGGGAGAGAGGAACAGCAACAACAGGACTTAGAATGTACAAAACTGGTTATCCACAATGCAGTTTCTGACCAAAACGGTACAACTCCTGTGCTTGGACCTGTCACAAAGCCAGACCATCCTGCAGCTGTACTGCCCCCACTCCCTGTCTAACCCTCATTTATACTGAGCATGATATCATATAGTATGGAATACCCCCTTTGGCTATTTTGGATCACCTGTCCTGGCTGTGTCCCATCCCAACCTATGGTGAAAATGAACCTCATCCTAGCTGAACCCAGGACAAGGTGTGCAAAGCAGAAATATGAGAAAGTGCCCATGCATTTGAAATACACAATTTCTCCATAATTAAATGTTGCAATTACTACTTGCAGTGGTGGACACAGCTGACTATTGACACTTGTTCAGTAGGTTGAGTTTCCCTTGCAAGTACTTGCTGTGACTTTAAAAGGTGATGGTGAACTTTCACTAATAAATTGCAGTACTTCGTTGTGTTATGGGCCATGGATTCTGTCCTGTCATGTGAGAAACTTCTTCCATAACTTTCTACCCATGAGCAAGTTTTCTGGGCAGCTGCTACAGAGAGTGAGAGCCCTCTACCTGATGAAGAGATCTCAAGGCTTATTTGAGGAAATGCAGGCACCTCCCTTAGGATAAGAAGTCTGGCACTGTGGTTTGTGGTTGTGTGGATGTCTGCTATGCTGACTGTGAAAGGTGTGTGCTTGCGGTGGCTGCCTGATGGGGCTTTATGCTTGTGTTATGATAATTAGCACTTTATCCTGCAGTTAGGAAGCGTTTATTTTATCTGGAGCACTCTGTAGGATAAGCAAAGATGACAGGATGTGATTACTTGCACTGTTTCTTCTTGCTAGTAAGGAGAACTTACACAGTAAAAGTGTGTACCTGCAATCAAAATGATTGAGTGGTTTTACAGGTATTGCTCCTGTGAGACTGCTGCTTTGGGGTCGATCTGAAGAGGAACACTGCTCCCAAATCTCTACCTGCCTCCTGAGCACCCTCCACACACCATCGCAGCTACGTTGTCACTGCTGTCATCTTCATCACCAACCTTCTAGCATTTCAGTTTGAGGGACCGACCTGTGTGTTAGATTTTCACCTTCCTTGGCCTCAGTGACATGTCTTACATTGCTGTCTATCTCATGCATGCTGTGACTTAGTTAAACCATGCTTGCAGCCAAAAATGTAATGGTTTTACTTCTAAAACTCACTGGAGAGTTCAGGTATTTTTGTCTATTGGTTCACTGAAACTGTGGCATTTCAGTGTAAGCTAATGACTGTCCATGTTCTCCTCATAAAACCTCCCTATAATTACTCACAAATGTTGGCACCTACTGTATGGCCCATGTTGAAGGACAAGATGAGGCCAGTTTGCAGCCCTGCATGGTAGGAAAAGGGAGAGGGTGGCCAAAAACCAATTAAAGAGAGATTCTTTTGAAGGAAATACAAGTCCGCATTCCTAATGAAGGGCTGGAATCTTGTAAACAATTCAGTACTCACCAGTTTGATCCTGGCCAGTTCTTGAGTTTCAGTAGGGGTGGCTTTTTATGTGCTTTTGCTGAGAAAGGTTTTCAATGTATGAGAATGGCATGGGCTAGTTATCAACTCAAAACTCTCTTTCTAGAAAACACAACCCACTTTTCAATAAGGCTTAGCAGATTGGTCTCAACAGTGAATATTGGGGTGCTTTTTTCCCTTTAGTTTAACAGTTTGTGTGTTTGGATTTCCCTTTGGCATGTTTGGGACTGAGGGGAAGATTTTAAATCTGCAGAACTTGTCAGGTGCGTGGCCTTTATGTCTTTAGTTCCAGGTGTTCCTCTGATTTGTCTTAAAAAGGTTTCATGTTAATGTGGGATAAGCAGAAAAGATGTAGGAATGTCCAGGAGGAAAATGCCTTCTTGAGTCTATCTTTACGGTAGGCCTGTACTGCCTTTGGAATTATGTGTGGAAGAAACACAGCTCTGTTTATATGTTAGCATGTGTTTGGGATCAGGTTATTAAAATGTAGTGTTCACTTAAAATGCCTTACCAAATATTACAACTAAGAGACATTACAGATTTTCCACACCGAGGCACTCAAAGGGGCTAGCCTTCTGAGCTAGTCCGTAAAGTTTGTTGTAATTAACAGCTAAACGGAATAAATCCCAGAACCCCTAATCTATCACCAGTGCATTAAAACATACTGGGAAGATGTTCATTTGGGTTCCAGCTGTTTGAGGCAGATATGGGTCCCGTGTCAGCATAAGTGGGGCTTTTAATTTTGTCCTTGCACAGGGGAAATCACTTGCTGCTTTATTACGGGGTTACAGATTTCCTTGGTTGAGGAATCTCAACTAGTGCCTTTTCGAACATAAATCTGTTAATGCCGTTCTGTGTTTAAGCAAATGGTGGCCAAGTTAAAGATCTATAGCTACGAACTGTGTATTAGCATGCAGTTGCTCTGGTATACCTCTAATTCTCAAGGAACGTATGCCAAAACAGAAAACCACATGCTCTTGATTTCTCGGTTTCCTCTGCTCTACCAAGTTTCTGTCTTGCTGCATTTACCAAACTGTCTTCTGAGGTGTAGCCCCGTTTGGCAATGACTATTCAAAAGAACCGACTTGCAAATTCTGGATCTGACTGCTCAGAGATTATGAGTTAAAATATATAGTTGAGTCTTGCGTTTTGCCCAGTGAAAACAGAAACCCTGCTCCCCACGGATGGATACAGGCGCAATGTGCTTTGCTCTACCAAAGGGCGTTTTTACAGCTGGGTGTTAAAGTCATGAAAATCAAACTGCTGACACAGCCTTAATCATACTGCCACAAGTAGCACTTCTTTGTTTTTGTACGACAGTTTCATTGGTACTATTAATAGCTGGCTCCTTACAGGTGTTCGTGTATAATAACTCTTATAAGACGACGCTTGGTAAGTTTTCAAATGCATCACGTTAATTCCAGGATTAATTTTTGCAGAGAGACCTTTTGAGTCTCTTTCCTTTTGAGGTTTTTGCTCATAAAAATCCATATGTTGAAAATGTGCATTACTTTAATTCTTCAAGTGTGGCTTTGTGTTCGGGGGCTGGTGGGTGGAGGGGGCAGAAAGAGAATCTGGCTTGCGATAGCGAGCAGTCTCACTTGATCTGATGTTTCTGCAGTCAGTCTCCTCAGGGTGAGGAACCCCGGATCTTTCTCTGTTCTCCTCGTCTGCCATTGCTGCTTGGCATAGGAGGTGTAGCTGCAGCATCGCCTTCTTTGAGGGAACATCAGGTGTAGGAGAAATGTGAAGAAAAGTTTGTTTCAGGCACCAGCAAGGAAAAGTGAACATAGAAATAGAGAATTTCCTCAGCTTTTGCTGTGTATATGTATAGATGCCTCATGTTTTTAACAGAGGGGATGACAGAAGGCAAAGTTACCCTTGCAGGGCTTTCTGTTGCTCCCCCTTTGGTTTGGTGGGGTTAGGGAGGACAAAGGAGTGCCTGTGTGCAGAAGGTGAATCTGGAACAGTTTAGGTGGCTATAGTCACTTCTCAGACAGCTTGGGAAACACCCTCTATAGACCCAACTGTAAAACCCGTTGTTCTCTCATACAGTTGTCTTTGAGCCCTGTCTTAAAGCAGCTGAGCATTGGCACCCTGCCTCTACCAGGGAGTGCTTTAATGCAGCAATACTCCGGGACGTTAATTACATTGACCTCTGGAGAAGCTGAACTGAGAGCAACTTGTTTCAGAAATGAGCAATTTTCTGTGTGTGGCTCCTGGCATCTATGAAGCAAACAAGGCTTTGTTCAGCTCCGGGTATGACTGTTTTGGGGCTGCTGTTGAAACGTGGCTAGCAGATGTGCTGTGGTGCCCATACACTTATCTTTCTCCCCGATCTGTACCTGAACTAGGTGACATCTGAAAAATGCACGTGAGGCTTATTTGCAAATGATAGTGCTTTAAGAGGGATTTTAAAGGTGCACCAGACACTGTAGCATGCATGTGTGCATAGTTGCACCTTTAAGCAGTTTAGGTAATGAAGTATTTGATCTACATTTAGCCAAAAGTTGTGATTAGTCTTCTAAGACATTTTGTAGGAGGAATGGCTTAATTAGCATGGAAGCCAGCCTGGCAGAATTAACGTTCCTAGCATACTGCTATCTTTGTTAATACGTTTGGCCACACTTAGTTCATTAATTATGTGGAAAAAGGCTGAGTAATCCAGTGGAAAATTATGTTGGGGAGGCAGAGGGGGGACTAGAGAGTGAGGAGAATCATAATGGTAAAGTTTCTGTTTCTGCCTTCTGTCTTAGGCTGTTCCAATGGCTATCAGCACTGCTGCTGTCGAGCCCAACAAAATCAAAATGCTCTGCTGATGAGAGAGAGGATGCAAGAGTGTGTCTAGGGGCAGAGAAGACAAGATTATTTGTGTTTGATGTTGGAGGTTGCTATTAAACTAAGAGCTAGGAAAAGATGAGAACTCCTAAAACCTGTTCCACCCGGAAACCTTCTTTCAGAGTTTTTTGGTTGGCTGTACATGACACTCTTAGGCTTCCACTTCTTAACTCTCTTCCTGTGAATTCCTTGTGACAAGGTATGAACACTGGTGGTTGAATTTTATAGTAAGTAGTATATAGAGAGATGGTGCTTTGGGTCTCTTCCTGAAGCGCTTTCAAGTTCTGCTGCTGTTCTGGACCTTGGTGCTCAGGCCTTTGGGGAGCCGAGTTTGTAGCCTAAGTTGGCTCTGTAGTTTTCCCTGTTATTTGAAACCGGTGTCAAACATGCATCTTGAGGTAGGCATAGAGACTTTAGTCATGTTTCTGTTGCATCTTTGTGATGGGAAAAGAAACTTTGGGTGTGGTGATATGAGCAAGAGGAGAAACTGTTGCTGAGGAGGGGGAGGGCAAAATGGTTTAGGGAGAAGAAGAAACTACCAGTCCAAAACCTGAAAGCAGAGTACTGTTCACAACTGGGGCACTGTTACCCTTTTTTTTCTTGCTGGAGTCAAGAGGATCATGACCCCAAAGTCCCATAGTGGCCATTCTGGTTTTGTAGAACTTTATTTCATGTTGGTGTGAGGGTGAGCAGAGAGTACTCTCCGCTTCACTATCTTGATTTTTCTCCTCAGCATGGACCAGCACAAGTCCTCCATGGAAACTCTGGCTCTCCAACAGACTGATGGTTGCAGCAGCAGAGCTCTCCTGCTTCCCCAGCTGAGTGCGGGGCTGCAGCCCTGGCACAGCAAAGCTCTCCACCTCATGGGAGGAGAAGAAAAGGCTGCTTGCAGCCACCAGAGCAAGGCTGGGAGGCTGCTGTGGCTTTGGAAGATCAGCAATGTGCTTGAAGATGGTGCTGATTGTGAGGGTTTATTTAATGAGGGGGTTGGGTGGAGGTGGAATCAAGTAACTGATAACTTTCTTGCTTAGTAATTTATTTTCAATAAAAGAACTAGAGGATACAATATATACAGACTTGACCATTCCTGTTTTTCACATCTCTGCACACTTTGAGAGAGGTCAGTTGCTTAGAGTGACTGTCTTTGCTTTGTCCACTCTCTGATTTGAAAGCAAGTTTTCCAAGAGCAGCTGCACACCTTACTCCAGCTAAAGGCAGCACTTGGATGGATGTGTTTCCCAACAGGATCCGAATGCAGGGCTGTGCTTGCAGGATGTCGGACCTGGTTGTGACTAAACCTGAACTTTTTGTCACAAGCGAAAGGATATATTTGTGAGCAGCAAGAAATTGCATCCCTCCGGTATATTAGCTTTCTTCATCTTTTCTGGGATCTCCTCTCCCGTTGGGGGGTTTCATATTTTATATGACAGTTAGCTGCCCACCTCCTGTGCTGTTGGGTTTCGGTCGTTAGGAAAACTGCTGCCAGAATCACTGTCACTGAGCAGCTGTAGCTGCCACCATTCCCTCTACACCCCCCCGCCTTTCCCAGCTCTCAGAGAAACTGATGGCTAGCTTTAGAGCTGATGTCAGCCCCTCAGCTTCCCAACTTGAGTGGGAAGAGAGAGAAACTCCTCAATGAGCAATCATGTCTCCAGATACGGTGTTATGAAGTATGCGTCTCTCTAAACAGCCTCGCTGTGTCACAGCTGGCGCGCTGTGCGGTGATGTAGCGCCGGGTAACGAGCACGGTAATCTGGCCTACTCTGGGATTTGAGAAGTTGCCAGTTTATTCCCAGACTCGAGTTTTTCAAATGCTTGAAAAAAAAAAAAAGCCACAAAGTTGGCCAGCAACAATTTTCTTCATTTCTATTAACGATTCGGTGTTGTCCGGCTGGCAGAGATTTGCATGCTGCTTCCACGCAGGAGGAACTGTGCAACTGTTGCATCAAAGGGTAGTTTCAGGAGGAGATAAGGTTTCTGTTCCAGCAGAAAGTTGTTCTTATCTTCTTGAAAGAATATTTCAAGTAATTTGCTGAATGTTACCTTTGGAAAATTTTATATATAAATCCTGTTCATCTGGATACAAAATAGGTTGCTGCAGAAGGAATGTATTGCTTTGGCATAGCGGCTGCCTCTTTAACAAATCTTGGACCCTGGTGAAGAATAGAAGTATGTGTTTCTGGGTTTTGGCAAAAAGTATGTTCACTTTGGTTCTTGTGGAAAATACATGTTATATAGATTCTAGCGATGTTGTCGTGACAAAGAGAGAAAACTTTGTTTCTTTTTTTTTTTTTTTTTTAAAGAAGGAAATTTACTTTAATGCAAGTCGGATGAAATCCCTGTGCTCTTACATATGCATGGAGTGTTTTCAGTTTTCTTAAGTATTTGATTTATTCAAGATTTGCAATACTGGCATGTGGGCTTCCAAATCCCTCATATAAACTGAGCTCTTTTTTTCTGTTTCAGCCTCAGTGAGAAGAATTTGCTTATAGATAACTGGTGTGACAGTTGAGGATAGGGGAAAACAAAATGTAGTAGTTCTCTATAACATGGCAGATCCAGTGGGAACTGCTGGGGTATACGTGGTATTTGTTAACAGGAATTACTACTTAAAGTTGGCTATTGCTATCATGTATCGTATTTGGTTCTTACAGTTTTTGACTAAATCAGCTTGAGGTGTTGTTGTCTGAATTGATCCTTCAGGGAAGAAAGATGCAAGTGAGTTAACACTGGTCATGTCTGAGGACACGGTGTAGTGCAGAGCATCAGGTAATCTTCAGTAGGGCTCGGCTACCACCCTGATGTGGGTGAGTTTGGTAGCGCTATTTCGTAGGCTCATGGACTCTCATGTTTTGTCTTTGTCTTTTGCCAGGCTCTTACAGTTGATCCTAAAATTTCCTGTGTTGGAAATCACTTCCATGATGTTTCAGTCCAGATGAGGCAAATATGAGAAAAAACAAAGTGTGAGGAGGGGAGATGTTTTACAGTGTTGCATAATCTTTATACCACTTTGGGGTGGGGTAAGTGGTTTGGAGCATGATCTCAAGATCTTTTTTTGAACAAAGGATTTTGTCTCCGGGCTACATTCATAAACTCTTGAAAATGTCTGTTCTTGGAGTCAGATAGAGACTTCGTGGTGTTGCCTGTCTGACTTCTGAGAAGGTTTTCTGTGTGCTGGCAGTGTTCCAGACCTTACAACTTTTTCTTTTGCCAGACTCGGCATCCCTGTGGGCCTGTGAAGTATTTTCCAGGCTATCATAGCTGAGACTTGATAGGACTTCTCTTCCTCAGTGAGCTAGGATGAGACTGGGAAATGGGAATGAAATCTGAGAGGATCTCTCTTCTGGTTTTGGTGTTCTTGGTAGTTTGGAACAGAAGACGGAAAAACGGGGCTGCAATCTATGTGAGGGCTGTTAGAAGTGGATTGGCATCGTGTAGGAAGAGAGAAGTGAGGACTGAAAGTTTTGAAATAAAATTGAGGCAGAAGTCATCTGCTGAAGTGGATGATTAAAACCCTACTGAGTATCTAGCTGACAGGTGGATGGGCAAGAAGGTTGATGTGGGCAAGTGGTGGAGGAGGCAGCTGGGGAGAGAGGGCAGAGGATACCTGTGGTGAGTTTGAGCAGTGAAACTGGAGATAGAATTCAGGACCCTTTTTTGTGATGCTAGTGAAATTGGAGAGAAAGGCAGCCCTTGCCCAGACATTTGTCTTCTGCTGCAGGCATGATGTGAGAGAAGAGACTTTCTGTAGCAAAGTCAGATCAACAAACAGACCTGAGGCAAAGGCAGAAAAAGTGTTCATCACTGGGTTGTGGACCTGATCTGACTTGCCTTGTAGCCACGTCCCATTTTGTATGGGATTGAAGGGGAGAGCAGTGTGGCTCCACACTGAGGTTTTTCGAACCTCCCTCCCCAGAAGGTAGGTTTTCCTCATGGGCTTTTCAAAGATGCTTGGTATGCAAGGAGAAAGGTTCCTTTGGCTGTTTGTTCGGCATGTTCAGAACTGAAGATCTCTCGTTCTGTCCTTGGAAAATGAGGGTTGCATCATCAATGGCCATATTGGAATCTAACATGTTGTTTACTCAGTATAGGAATTTGGTGGCAGAAATGAGGACTATTTGTTGGAAAGAGCACCTTTCTGCATGTCACACCCAGGTTTTCAGCAGCTACCACTTTCTTTCTGAGCATACACTTTTCTACAAGGAAAAACATAGTTAAGCAAAATTTTGGCTATTTCTTATTCCAACACTAATTAATTTGAAAGCAACCTGTCCTTAAACACAAGCTTTCTTTCTAAAAACTTACATAGAAGTAGTTATAGAATAGTTTGAGTTGGAAGGGATGTCAAAGACCATCTAGTTGAACACCCTGCCCTGGGCAGGGATACCCTCTGCTAGACCAGACTGCCCAAAGCCCCATCCAGCCTGGCCTTGGACACTGCCAGGGAGGGGGCAGCCACAGCTGCTCTGGGCAGCCTTTGCCAGGGCCTCACTGCCTGCACAGGGAAGAGTTTCTGCCTTAGATCTAATCTAAATCTATCTTCTTTCAGTTTCAATTGAAAACTGTCACTACACTACAGCTCCTCATCCTGTCACTACACTCTCTCTCCATCTTTCCTCTAGCCCCCTTTAGGTACTGGAAGGCTGCAAGAAGGTTTCCCTGGAGCCTTCTCTTCTCCAGGCTGAACAAGCCCATCTATCACAGCCTGTCTTCACAGGAGAGGTGCTCCAGCCCTCTGATCATTTTCATGGCAGTCCTCTGGACCCATTTGAGCTTGTCCATGGGTTTTTGTTCATCATTTTGAGTGTTTTTGCAGCATGCCTGATAAATTTGTTGCCCCTGCAGAATAGTGCTAGAGGTGATCCTTTTGTTCAATTCAAAAGTCTGTTTTGCTGCTGGCTTGTGACCTGAGGTGTCGTAGCACGAGGTGTCATTACAGCTGTGGCTGTTGGTGATGCAAGTGGGGGCAGCACCTTGTTCTTCAGAACTGAGGGAATGTTTCACTTAAATAGTAACTTGAAGTACTTTGTTGTATGGAATATAAGAAATATAGAGTACATGTTTTCCCACTCTGCCAAGGATTCCTAGGTTTTACTTAGTGTGTCCTATAGTCTAGAATCCTCATGGACATTCAGTTCTAAGAACTGCTGTTGCTACTGATGTGCAACAATGCTCAAGAGGTGATTGTGTTCTTGCCAGTTTTTAAAATAACCTTAGCTTCACTGCAGGCAACTTTCTTCATGGAATTAGAGTCACATTCTTGACTATAGAGAAGTGCTGGCACCCTTTCTGTTCTGGAAACCGGAGGAGGTACAAATATAATTGTTTTCTTCCTGTTTCTTCATGTGAAAAAGCTGAACTTTTGGTCTTTTAGAGATCAGCCTGTGGAATGCCAATTCTGATATTTAATGAGTGGAGTTTTATACCTGGAGTTAGTGTTATGTTGCATTGGAATCTGACAATATGACATCTTGTTAGTTCTTATCACTGTGGAGACATATATGTCTCTGAAGTGAATAGTCTATACGTTAGAATTCATCTTTTAAAAGCTGTTTTGATTTACCACAACTGAAACTATCTAATGCTTTGTTCTGGCTGAAGTTCAAAACAGAGGAGCAGTCTTTCCATGGGAAAGCTGCCTGGGATAGGCTGTTGATATTGCTTGTTGATTTCTGAGTAACAGCTTGTGACAATTTTTTTTATTGCTACAAAACAATGACTGCTATTTCTGAGCTAGTTAAAAAATGAAACAGGTGGTTGTCACAGCTCAAGTATTGAGGCTCTCTCTGTAAGTACCATGTGTGCTACAGTGATAACCTTCCTTCTGGTCTGTGTTGGTGTATTAAGCCACATACAATCTTTGTACAGTAGTACAATGGCTGTCATCTTACGAGTTGCTGTTCTCAGCAGTGAACTTTTTGATTTTGATCATAAATGTGTTAGAAATGTTGGATTTCTCCCAAGTGTAATAAATGTGTGCTACTGTTCCTGAGTATCTTCCCGTGCTAACTTTGAGAATGCAAAATCACTTTCTCATGTATCCTAAACACAGAGCATAGCAAAGGTCTTCAGTTTTGATGTAAATAAATCTGGAAGTGACTCTTGAAGTTTTATAATAATATTTTAAAGCCACTTGTACACAATAATAGAAAGAAAAATATTTTGTGCAAAATAAGATAGTTACATATTATGTTATGCTTAATAGGCTGCTGCTCCTTATGTGGTATCTTGACCAGATGCAGTCCTCTAACCACTGTCCACTGTATTCATTAATGACAGAGAAGAAAAAGTGTGGAAGAACCAGTTGAGAAGCAGGGCCTGAAGCAGCAGGAGCGTTTTGGCTTTGAAAGGTGCTGGAGCCACTCTAATTGGTAGTGGTGGATGAGGCGCTGAGCAGGGGCTCCTTGGGAAGGAATGAGAAGACTAGAAAGACAGTGCAATTCTCTTTATTTGTCTCCAGAAGTCTAGGACTGTCTTTTCTGGCAGCCTGCTGCTAAGGTGGAAAGGAAAGAAAGAGAGGCAGGACACTTCTTCCTCAACAAGGTAGATCCTCCCTTAGCTTGCCTGTTCCTTTATTCTCATTTTCTCAGCAATGAGGGAAGGACTAAATGTGTCTTGGTACATGTGATTTCTTCTTTCATTCTTTCTGGGAAAAGAAGTCATACCCTGTGTCAAACTTTCTCTTAAGATGCCTGGAGAACCTTGGTCAAGGAGACAGTCCTGGTTTGGGAGAGTGATTTGCAGGGTCTTTCTCCCTTTCATGTCATCATCTGTTACCTGTTTCCCATGATGTTATTTGGGCTGTGAATGCAATACTTCACTCCAGAGCACTGTTGCGGGACAAATGCCTGCTGCAAGTTTATCTGAAATGTTTCCTGCCGACAGTGGATGGAGCTGTGTTGCTCTATTTTGGCTACTGGTCCAATGCAAAGGGGGAGGCTGGAGGGACCCCACAGGGATCAGCCTCAACGAAGCGTGAGGTGTGGACTTAGGCAGTTGCAGGTGATGCCAACTTCCAGTTGAAACATTGATCTGTGTAGTTTAGGGACAAAATAAAATCTTTCCTAGGTTAAATTTGGCACATGTGGTGGCCATCGGTTATTTCAGTGTAACTGTGTGCAGGTGGCAGCTGGGATTTGAACCCCTCTGCAATCCCTGCATACTGACAAATGTGAGCTAGACAATTCATCAGCTAAATCAAAAGGTATCAGTTAAAGCTGTCTTGTTTTAAAAGAGTGAAGGTTTTAGCCACACAAATGTTCGAGGGCTCTGAACTGCTAGAGACATTTCTGCCCTAAATGAAATGAGGTGGGTCTACAATTTTCACAGTTTTTAAACTGTTTGGAAACCTTGTGTAGGTTTATAATATTGAATCAAGTTCAGTTTGTTGAGTGTGAGTAAGACATTGTTTAAGAACAGAAAATGCCTTTGCTCTAAATCTCAATTCTCAGTTTAAGATCGAGGTTGAAATCTCCCTACTAAATTAATAAAGTAAACCAGCTTTTCATAGGAAATCATCTCAGTGCTTTAATTGTAATTAGGATGACATCTTTAATACAAGAACATGCAAACATATTAAAATTACTAATTGTTTTTCAGATTTAGCAAGAATCAGAATTCTAGATGTTTAGATTTATAGCAGGTCTTTTTTTTTTGTGGGGAGGGATCTTCACGTTCAGGCTTCCTTCATTCAGGTCTTAAGTGACTCTTAGCACTCCTTGTACACCCTATGTGTATGTCTTCATGCTCCCTCAGCAGTGTGTTTTTTCCCCATGAGTATTATAGGATTCCTCTCAAAAGCCAATAAACTGATGAGTTTGGTCTATGAGCAGTTTAAAAAAAAACACTTAAGAGTTGAAAAGGAATAAGAAAAATATTAGAGATAACATGTTAAGAAGAAGTTACCATTATTTGTGGTAGTAATGTCCTTAGGCTAATGGAAAATTAGCTGGATTTGGCTTTCCTAATTTGAAAGGCTAGTAATTTTCAAAACCAGTTAAATATGTTCATATAAGTGTGGTAACTTGCACCAGATATGTGGTGCTCTAAGTAGAGGGACCCCTAGCAGAAGAGCTGCATCTCCAATAAGTTAGTATCAAGAGAAAGGGGAGATTTGTGGGTTTTTCTGGTTTTGGGGGTTGTTTTGTTTTGTTTTGATTTTTTTTTAAACAAAGAAATAATGCTGTCTTTATTAAAAACAAACAAACAAAAGTTTTAACCTTCTTGGGCAGACTTCTCTGAAGCTCATGTGCCCCAGGCTCATTAGGCTGCATAGCTGAGGCTGCTGCGCTTGCCGGAAAGCCGGGCATTTATGATCGAGTTCCTGTTATTGACTGGCTCTAGAGAAAAATCCCAATTTCCACCAGACATAATACAGTAAGGCCACTGTGGGAGACTTGTGTGAGCACTCTTCTGGCATTTTTAGACTGGGATTTTAATTTTTCTATTTCTGGGGTTATTTTCTTGACTCTCAAGCAAGTTTTTCAAGTAATTTAGAAAATGAGCAACTTTAACACAGTGGCTTAACAAGCCTGGGTAATATGGAACAAAGAAAGCATTTGCAAACCTTTTTGCAATTGTATTATGAGATAGTCAGCACTAGTTTGGGGGTTTTTATATACACTAAAGATACGTGTGTTAGGCGAGTGGCTTATTAGTTGTCTGGGTTTGGTAATAGTGGTGAAGTTTTAACAAAGTGATCTGCAGTATGATCAAAACGCAGTAGAAAAGCAAAGTATATTTGCTGCAGCTTTGAAATTTATTTACCACAGTATATAAGAATCATTTAAATATTAATTCACGAATAGGGAAAACCACATGTTTTTTAACATTTAAAGATACAATCTGTGGCTTTTCAGAAAGTGTTGAAGACTTCCTTCGTTTGAATACTTCCCCACAATGTAGCATTAACATGAATTTACTGTAGCTTTCTCCTTTATTGGGTGCTATGTAGCTCATTGTGCACAAAGCGTTTAATTTTTGAGTACTGCTTTGAAATCCCTTAGAGCTGGGATTATTCCTGAGTGATCTAAATATGTGTTTCATTCAAAGCTTCTCTATGTGAGGGCAATTTATAGTTGCAGTGAACTAGGGGTCCTGTTACAGGCAAAAGTGGCTCTGTTTACGGGCACGCTTTCTTCAAATATAAATGCCAACAGGTCCCCCTGTGCTGTCTGTACTTTGCTTTTCTCCTTATCCACGCGGGAGTATTTGGGAGGTAAATTGGAGTGTCAGTTCTTTAAACTCAGTTGTGTATTGATCGGAGTCACAGTTGCAGCCATATGGTTGATTTTTTTAACTTGGATGCTTAATCTCGTTGGCTTTTGTTGGCATTTCTGTATTCTTCAGCCCTTTAGAAAGTGAGTTAATTTTCAGTGTTTCATGCACACCATGAAACACGCTGGCTACTACTAAAATATGGGTTGGGGTCTACCTTTGGTACTAATGCAGGAGAACACGTTATTCTTTTTGATCAGCAATGTTAATATACTAGGTTTTATTCTTTTTAGTATAATGAATGAATAGTCTTTTGCTTGTTTACTGCACAATAACATTTTCCCGTGGCTGGGGCCAGCCTGGGCACACTCGGTTACAATGAATGAAGAACTAACAGTTGGAAACCCTTCTCCTTACTGTGGTTTTTACTCTCCTTGGGGGGAGAGGAGTGAAGATAAAATTTCCAGCTCAGGAACTGGGCTACAATCAAAAACAACATAAAGGAAAGGTGTATCAGGCCAATCGCCAGTGGTTTTAAGTGTGACGGGCAGGCGCTTCTTCCATGGCTTGCTGCCTTCTCTGTTCCTTTTAAAGATGTTCAAGAGTGGAAACCTTCCTGCAGTAAAGTGCAAGAAGATCTCTAGCCGTGTTTTATAGATTGGAAAGCTCACTTTTCTTCCAGCTTTTCTCTATTTAAAGTTGCTCTCGGCTTTGAAATAACTTGTTGTTCAATTTAACAAGTTGAATAAATTCAAGTGAAGAAAATATTCTCTGTGTGCATGCTGAAGAAGCTGCCGTCATGGGGGATTTCAATAAAGTCATCTTAGGTGTCTAGCCAGGGTTTTCTTCCAGTCTGACGATTTCTTAGTTTTTCAAATACGTAGCAATTGTGTACTGCTTTAGTTTTGCAAATTTCAGTTTGTGGTGCAAGTAATTTTTAAGGGCTTTAATTGTATAGAAACACTTTTATATAAAATGTTTAAATTGTATTAAAAAACATTAAAGAAAAAAAGGCAAAACAAAAATCCCCCCAAAACTAGAAATGTGTCTGCCTTGGAAAAAATGTGAAATCTAGCACATGACGTTTTTATTCTTCAGAAAAATTGATTTTATTAGATATAAGGTATGTGCATTTGGGGGGGGGGGGGGGGGAAGAGGGGTGTGGAATTAAGGCAGTAAATGGTTGTTTTTACCCTCTGCTATATAAATCAGTTAATCTACCTTACCAGACTCTGCATTTTGTTTTCCTGCTGTCCAGGGCTTGCACTCATTAATGAGAGGTGGAGGGTTCCCCGCAGCCTGCAGGAATTCATGCAAACTAGTTGTTCAAGCAGATTCATCTTTGAAGCTGGATCCTCACACCAGGGCTGTTAAGAATTTCTCTACAGATACTAAACATCTCCCCCCTCCCTTTTTTAAAAATAGAAATAATTGATTCCTACCCCTTCCCTCAACAAAGGCAGAGAATGATTAGTTTAGAAAATGTCTCTGTGAGCTCTTCAAGTTTAGCTAGCTTATGTAACCAAGATAAGGTGGGTTTGTTTTATTTTTTAATGGCAGGTATCCTGCAATCTTAATGATAATCTTGTTCATAGCTTCCAAACATACAGCAAAGGGAAACAAAAGTAGAGGTTTGATCACCTCTTCAGCCCTACAGAGGAAAGGCTGTAGGTCCAGGGAGTTGGGGTAATGCTTTCCTCAAAAAAGAGGACAGGGTTAAGTCATTGTAATTAAGTAGTTATAATAATAGCAGATATTTTGGGGTTAAAATGTGCACACCTTTTAAAAAAGTATATGTAGCTTCTTTTAGCTTTTTAAAAAGACTTATTGAATAAAAATACTTTGATTTAAGGAAATATCTCAGCTAAGACGCTGACTAAACTGTTGAAGTTAAATTACTAAGTGTGAGGATATACAACACCCAAAGCTCACACGTCAGTTTACTGGAGCTATAAAATAATCAGAAATATAATAGCAGGGATACAGAAATATTAATAAATTTATTCCCCTGAGTGAATCTGAATTCCTGATTGTCATTTAATCAAATGACCTGAAAAGCAGAGAATCTTGCAAGGGAAAACTTGTGAAATGACTGAGAAAATGTCATGAGTTTAGAAAGCGTTTTTTAAAAGTAAAAAAAAAAAAGTAATTTCAATTCTGTGATTCTGTGAAGTTTGACTCTTACAGTTTCAATAAGAAGCTGGAGTTTTAAGACTTGCAAAGCTGTAATTTGTTTGTAAATAGTTTAGAAATACAGTACTTCTGAAAACTATTCTGTTGTCTGCAAGGCATACTGGACACATTTTAAAAGAATGAGACCTTCTTGTTTTGCTCGAATGTATTACTCTTATAATAAAAGATTACTGTAACAGAACAAGTGGGTACTGATAAATACAGAGAAAAATATTGTTGTGTAAAACTTGACAGGAAAGGAATAGTCAATTTCTTTCCTGTAGTGAATTTTTTTTGCTTTGGATGAAAGGGAACCTCTTCCAACATTTGATTTGGATCACAATCAGTCATCAAACCAACTCGCAGCCTTTAATCTCGGGATTGGAAGGGGGACTTGAGGACTTTGTCTTTCTCTCCTGTCATTACTTACTTTAGCAGTAAGACTTTGGAAGAATTTTAGTAAGATAAAATATCAAATGGTAATAAAATAGGGGAACACAGGTGATTTGTTTGGCATATTATAAAGACTTGTAAATCATAGCTAGATGGCTTCAACTTTAGAAAAAGATTTAGCCTTGTATTCCCCAGAAGTGCTAGCTAGCTGTATGGACTCGGTTTTTCTTTCTGTTATGAGGTGTCTAGCAGAACATGAACTACTTAAGTAGATGCCAGTATGGCACAAGGAATAAAATTTCAGTCAAAACTCTGTTCAGCAACAGAAAAGACAGGAAGATATAGGCAGGTGTTCACAGAGGAACCTTTGAGCTGCTGACAGCATTTTATAAAATACAATATTGGAGGATAAAGAGTTTGGAAAAGCAGATGGTAGTTTCATGGTAAGGCTCACTTGTGCATGTTAGAAGGAAAGCAAGCTTGCAGAATGAAATACAAGCTAGGCTTCTACAGTCTTACATTTTCTTACCATATTTTGTAAGCACAATTTCTTTTGTGTTTGTCCCTTAAGGGTTTTAACAAGTTGTGTATGTTTGTGGGATGAGAAATTGAGTGACGTGGCATTATTCGGATTCGCACATCTTTTTTTCATTTCACTTTATCCCAGAGGTCTATTTTCAACTTGGAAACACTTCATTCTGAATTGAGGACATAGTGAAGGTACTATTTTCAGTTTCGCAGATGTTGAAAGATTCCAGTTAGAGAGAAAAATTGATGGGGAGTGGAGGCTGCTTTCAGAAATCCTAGAGCATCAGAAGTCTGATCTTTTTCTTCTGTGTTTTTGTCTCCTTGCCTGTGTGTATGCAGGTAAATCACAGAAAGAGAATTCCATCCCTTACTAGTGGGTGTGAGTTCTCTGATCATCAGAATTGATAAGAGACTGCTCTTATCAATTAGTGATCTGCATGAGCAGCTTTGTAGATTTATCTACACTTCTTTGCTTTGGGCATAATACCACGATGCATCATCACTTTGGTTCATGCATGTATATGTAATATACTGGTGCCTGGACTTTTGTCACAGTTAAATGACAGATTTTGTGAAGCTATTATTAGTAAAGACCTAACATAGAACAGTTTCACCTTTCTGTTATACTCCCTCAATCCAGGAAAAATTAGGTATCCTGACCCATCTTCAAGTTCATCCTGCTGAACTCATTAATTTATTGCCCTCCTCTGTGTTGGAACGTCTCTTTGCCTCTAAACAGTTACTGACTTTTCAGAGCTATTTTCCCTGGTAACTGGGCATTTAGTAGGTTCTGAGGTAGCAGGTAGTCTGAAGTTAAAGCAGCAAAAGTGGCGTTTTTCAAGTGTTTGGAGAGATTTGTGGCACTTAAAATAAATTCATCATAGTCAAATATTCTCTGTGCTGAGAAGGCAAACCTGGTGTGATTGGGGAAAAAAAGGTTTTTTTCTTGTATGGAACAATTTTTTATAGACCTTTATCTTCAGCAGTGTTGCAGTCACTGTCGATCTGCTTACTTTTACAGGCCTTTAAATAAGAACTTGAGCTTCTGAATTTGGGCTCGAGGGTAAATATGGAGACCTTTAAGATCACTGTCCATGCTGTTCCTGGTATGTTTTAAATATATACCCAGAACCTGTTACTTGACTTGGCATCATATCCATTTTGGTATGCCTCTTCCTATATGCCTGAGAAATTGCTGTGAACTGTGGGAGAGCAGGACCTGCTACAGCAGGGAATGTTAAGGTTTCAAGTAGATTGAGTTGGAGGAGTGTCATCAGGAAGGATGTGACTTTTGCAACCTGCACAGCCCATAAGATCAGGTAATCGACTTGGGAACAATTAATTCTGTGATTAGTTCGTTATTGACTTCTTGTCTTCTCAGTGAAACTTGCACTTTGAACCTCATCTCTCTGACCAAAGCATCTCTGAAATAAACTTTCACATAATCATCCAAGTTATTTTTCTTCTACCAGTTGCTCTGGGTAAACAAGTAATTACAGTGTCTAGTGGTTGTCTGGTGGTAAAGGCCATATGGAAATATGTTGATATAACCACAATGGGTTGTACAGTTTTGAAACTTAGTCCTTCAAGGGAAAATTTCTTGGAGAGAGTTTTTCCATTATTAAACTTCCTTAGCAGTAAACTGAACTTCGGTTATTTATATTTTCTGAGATGGGGCGGGGGAGGAGGAAATCTTGCTGCCCACTGATTAGAGTACTCACCTGAGCTGTTATAGATGATGGTTTGTAATCTTGGTTCAGATCAGCTGTGTACATTTCAGTAATTCCACCTCTTGTATAGAAGCTCTGATGTTGCTCCAGAATAGCAGATAACCTGTGGCTTTGGTTGTCACCTGGTAAAGGTCAGATCTAGATTAGACTGCTGTGATTTGGTAGACACTAGGGATGTTGCTCTGTGAAATGCTACCCTAAAAGATGTGTGGTGTGGTGTGGACTCCCAAAACAAAAACCCATGTGCACAACAAAACCATGAGATTTTTCCTAGTGAAAGTTCCTTCTCATATGTTCCCATGAAAAGTGTGATTTAGCTTGAGCTTTTCTTGCAAACCCCCTCTGCTTTGTCAAAAAACTCCTAACTAGCTCAAGAGCAGAGCTGTTTCTTTGCCAAGTAATAATCCCAGTAGTAGTAGAGAGAAGCCACGATAAATGGTACTTTTTCACAGAAGCAGGCCATTTTAACCATTCTTAAAATATTGAGAGATTTTTTTCTGCCTGAATATAATAACCACACTAAATTTCTATCTCAATGCTGGAAGCTATGGACAGCTTCAGTTAAGTGAGAACAAAATTTCTGTTCTGTGCTGTTCTCTCTGCCAGTAAATGTAGCTGCTTAGTATTCTTACCTTATATGGCTTCTATTGAATATAGGAAGAGGGTGAACAGCCGTTTTAACTTAATTTTCTAAACCTTTTGTTTCGGGGGGTTTTGGTTTCTTGACGGTTTTTTGTCTTGTTTGGTTGGGGCTTTTTTTTTTGTACAGTTAAACACTTCTGAAGTTGGACTCCAAAAAGGGTCACATTATAAGCACTTTTAAGTAATATTTGATACATGAGCGAGAATAGAATAGAATATAACTCTAACAAGTATGAGGACAAAGCAGAATAATTCTAATATGCATTCTGTATTGGGAGGGGTGATGTTGTGCGGGTTTTTGGGGTTTTTTTCTCTCTTCTCATTTTAACTGATTTATTGCCTGTTTTTCTAGCAGCAAAAAATACCTTAGACCTTATGCAATTCTGCCAATAAGATCCATATCTGTGGCCAGGATTACATTATTCTTTGAGCGGTGTTTTTCATTCTTGCCGCAAAGACTCTCCTAAATTGCCATTTTAAATAGTCCGTGAGCTGTTAGCGTGTTAGTCGTGCTGTGTCTTCAAGATACTGATCTGCTAAACAGGCTGTTTCAGTACTCCAGCAGCATAACCGATACTGCATAACGTTGAACCCGAGCATGATTGTAATAAAACGGGTAGTTTAAATGCCATATATAGTTTCAGAAGCAGTTAAGGATCTTTTAAAGTAATTACATGTTTGGCAGGTCCCTTGCAGGGAGATTTCATTTTGCTAAGGTACATCCTATTGTTCGTATTTCATAAAACAACTTGCCACTAGTTTGTTGGCAAAATGTTTGTATGAAGACAAAACTGTTGTAGTAAATGTTCTCAATGAGTGGCTTTTAAATGCACTGACTTGGGACTATACCACAGCTCTCCTGCATACATCAGCTGCGTTTGGATGATCTGCTAAAGGGAAAACTTCTGTCTAGATTCCTGTATTCCATACCATAGAATAAACTACTCTTCAGTGTTAATACACTTCACTTGAAAGGAAATACGTATGCCAGCCTAGCTAGCGTCTCTCAAATTACACTTGGAGAGTAGAAATTAAAAAATATTCCCTTTTTTTCCTTGAACTTTGTTTCAATTTGGTACATATGTTAAAATGAAAAATAACAGTGTGAAGTTAAATACTGAAAACATGCTGCTCAAAGCCACAATAATAAAGAAAATTGAAAACTGGTCTAAGCTCCTGTACGATCTAGCACTGTTGTATTATCTTCTGGTTGATGGAGAAATCAGAATATTACTTTGTTCCAGTTATCAATGCTACTTTTCTGAAGCATGCATGTGAGGAAACCATGCTGGTATGTCACATTCTTCTGTGCATTAAAAAAACCCACAAACAACACTAAGTGCACAAACACATGTGTAGTTTCCCCCCCGCCGCCCTGAGTTACTGATTTAATTGATCACTTAATTTGGTGAATTGCATTATCAACTAGATTTTCATCGCCACAGGTCTGCACAGTTCAGGATAGCTTCAGACTATGGCTTTCCTGTTTTGTTCCTCTCTGTAAAAACAAAATAGAAAAATCTAAATTCTTTTGATAAGGTTAATAGTTTGTTAACCCCATGTTGCCTGTGCCCCTCTGCAGCTACAGCGATGTCACGGTTAAAAGCGCAGTGTACGAATCGCCGCCTCTCAGGTAGTCTCTTCACAATGCCTACTTTTTCCTGTATTTAACCCTTCAGAGCTGAGTATTTCTCAACGCAAGTGCAAACGCACACTGGTATTAACACCTCAGCCCTGTGGAAACAGATTCCTCTGCTGGCAGAGGGTTAAGGTCCAGAAGCGCTGCTGTACACGAGTAACTTTGTGCAGAGCATTTCAGTTCTCGGCAATATCATGTCTTCCCTTCAAACGGGTAGTAGGGAAATCTTGGTTCTGGAACAAAAACAGTAATTTTACGTAACGTGTACAAAAAGTAAATTAATCAGGGTAAATATTTGTGTAACCATGAACAGCAAAAGCTGACAATATAGTATTATGTGGCACTTTTACATTAAACATACTATACTGATGCAGTTGAGGGGGAAATAAGTATTTGGTTTGTATTTACGGGTTTGGTTTAATGAATAAAGCTACTATATGAGTTTCAAAAATAGATTAAAACTTTCTGGCACATACGTTCTTCAATTGAAATTGAAAAAGCCTTGTTCTCTTTTAAAATTGGATGTCTAGACAGGGGAGATAAGTTTTGTTTTACTGAAGGGAGCTGAATAATCTCTAAATCTAGATTAGAGACTTTACGGGCAGATGAGAAGTGAATCAGCTGTTTTAGAAAAATTAACAGGCTATTTCATGTTGTGTAACTACTTGTGTGCAGGGGCCCTGTGGGTATGAGCCCTTTCCTTCCTGAGCAACAGTACCACCTGAGTTACAGATTTAAAAACAAATTTCTTGCTTTGCCTGAAAGCAGCCTTCATGATGCCTGCCTGTGGCTCGCTCTATGGGAAGCATGGATGTGTTCTGCAAGAACCTGGTTAAACCTAATCCTAATTTTTGGTGATGGCTATGTAGATGGATGAGTATATTTTATGTTGATTAAATCCTGCTCTTTGATTCAAAATCTGGCTCCTGCGAGGTTTTAACTTGGGGATAATCTACCAACATTTCGAGATATTCTTCTTCTGTAACATTATTGAATATTCCTTACTCCTTTTGACATCATTCAATGCATTTCATACTATTACTTCAATAGCTAGCTGAAGGACAGAAGAGTAGTTTAAAAATAGTGAGTGAGAGTCTAATGTTCTAACACTGTAGTGCTATTATTTTTTCTAAAAATATCTTCTATTAGTATTCATCAATTCTTATTATTTTAGGAGCAAGACCAGTGCAGAATCCCATGCCGATATTTTATACAGTGTTTACTTAAATTAACATGCATTGCCGTTGTTGAAATATTCTTGGGTTATTTAGATTTAGTCTTAAATATCAGCATAAAGCTCTTAGAGTTTGGCTCACATGAGGGAAATTAGCAGATTCAGGTTTAACTTAAGCATTAAAAGCCAAAGTTGTCTAATTGTAATGCCATTTGCAGCTTTGCAAAACTTGGACCTTTAGAAACATCTCAACTTGTTCACTGCTTAAACTGCATGCGATCCTGTTTCTACAAATCTTGGGGTTTAGCACCAACTTTTATTAAATGTGAAACGACTGCATTAGTGTTGACTGTAGTCTTTACTCGAGATCCTTATAAGCAGGTAGAAATGTTTCATGAAATGTAGCAGACAGCTAACCTCCCTTAAGATTTATTGTTATTGTTGTGATTAATTCTTCCTTGCATCTTTAGCTTAGTTGGTGTCTCATTGCTACTCAAATTCTTTTTGCTTTATTACTTTGCCTATCATGTTATGTAAATCAAAGAAGCCAAAGAAAGGTGAGCTGCTATTTTTCTTGCTCTTTAGTTCTCATTATGCCAAGTTCCCACAGGGCATCCTGTCTTCTAAGCCAAGTAATTGTGGAGATGTAAAATGTCTGTGACTTCTACACAACCCCCACTCCCCGCTCCAGAACTCTTGAGGGAAGATAAAGTGGAAAGTTGATCTCAAAAACCCGTTGCATTGGTGTGGATATTGCTGTGGAAATGATGCGTCAGTCAGTGAAGGTGTGAATGGCGACGCTTGCGGCGCATATCCCGAAAACCGCAGTAATTCAGGATGTTGATGATAATTGGCCTGGTGCAGATTGAAAATGTAGAAGCACGTGTTTTCTAGCCTTAGGAAAAAGTGATTCTTTGATAATGTTGTTAAAGCCTTAATCCGCAGGCACGCTACAGATGCTTTCCTTCTAGTGAAACATGGCATAACGTGATTAAATAGCTTGATGGGTTTTGTCCTGGGAGGTTTTGTCCCAGATTTAGAAATATGTGTCATGGGATGATACGACCTTTTCCAAACTGGTTTCCTTAAGTGAGGTTATGATACAAATAGAGACATTTTGAAGAATTCTACTGTTGTAAATTGAGTTGATGTGTAAAAGTTCTTGGAAGCTACAGGAATGGGACTGGATGAAATTTTGAGGCAGAGGTGTATGGAACTGACTTATCCCTATTTTTTTCTTTTTCACTGTTGGTCATTTAACAGCTTTCAAGTCATCACTCGAGAGCTTTTTTTAGACTGAGCTGGTTTTGTTCTCTTCAATTGTGTGCTTTAAGCCAAAGTGTATTGCAGCTTCCAATCATACATCCTCTTGCCAGTACCAACCCTATTTCCCTTTTCTACAAAAGTGGGGAAGCCTAAAACTTTACAGTTTGTAGGAAGCTTTCGTAAGGGAGGGAAGGAAGTGAACAAAAGGAAGGTCGTGGTAGGAAATAAGTGAGAGCCTGTGATAAATCGTCTTTACATTTGTCCTGTGGTTATCTGTGCTCATACTTTCTCAAGATTATTAATGAACTGGAGACAACATTAGGACTTGTGGTTTAATAACTTCAGTACAGGATAGAGCGGGAAACCAGGCAGTAATTAAAGCAGTTTATGTTCTGTCAACCCTAGTATGGGTGTCCCAATGAGGTATCTGTTGTGCCTTACCCTAACAATGATGCTTATTAGTACTTTCTTAATGTCTATAAAAAGACTGTAAACCAGTTAAGGCCTTGTAAGTCTTCATTACTTTGAAATTTTTGGGGCTGGGTGAAAGAACATGACTTGGTTTTGCTGTATTGAGATTGCCTATATCATTTGTTTGTCCATCGGTGGTCTGTGTGGTGTATCCTGCCAGGATCTTGTCAGATGGGTTTTCCTGCACTTTGAGGCTTGGAACTCATTTAAAAATGTTTGTAATGAGTATGTTGGCATTTCTTGATACTTCGTATGTAATATATGTGCAGAGGAAATTTATGCAAAGTATGGGTAAACTCTGGTAAACAGGGATCTAAAATGTTTTTACGTGGGTTGGCTTTGTTGTGGGTTTTTTTAACTCTTAAAAGCTCCTGGCTTTCTCTGGTGTCAGAAGGGGCAGCAATGGAAAACTATGATTACTCCAAAAACGATCTCTTGAAGTAATGGTTATCGTGGAGTGGTGAGAAGATTACTTTGCCACTGGTCACACAATGCTCACTTTGTATAGAAAGCAGCTTCATATTTTGTTACTGTCTTAGGGTTTAGGAGTGGAAATAAATTATTCTGGAATAAACCAGGTTGCTACCTGAGAGGTGACCTGCGGTGACCAGTGCTGTGCCTGCCCTGGCAGTAACCCAGTTAGTTATCCCATGCATGCAGAGAGTTCGGAGAGTTCATATGTATGTATGCACAGATTCGCTAATGCCTAGGGATTCCCTGGCAGCAGCGATGCTTTCCTTTTTATGAGGCCTCAAAAGACCCATGTTTTATAATTTTCTGGCTTTGTTTAACTTTTTGTTAAATTACATTACCTCGCCAATTTAACAGTTTCACAGCAAACCTTGGACTGCAGGCCTTTGTTTCGAAGGTAGCGCATCGAAGCGTATGAAAGGTATTGTATCAGAAACGTCGTGAAAAGTACTTTAGTCTGTCTTCAGAAAATCTAAGAACGCCTCTTCTGTAAGAAGAGAATTCTTAAGTGTAAGAATGAGCTGCCTCTGGGGAGGAATTTATTAATCTTGCTGCATATTTTTCCAGCTGATACCGTAGACCACAATTGTTTTATCCATGAAGAGTTCTATATGCACAGCCTGAATGTGGCTTATAAAAACCTGCGTAGTGGGCTGCTTTGTAAGGAGCTAGTGGTTGGAATAACCAGGTTACAATTGACCCTAGCACCTGGCTGGTCTCACGCAGCTTAACTTCCAGAATTCCTGTTTTCCTTACCGAGGGGATGCTGCTTCAGGAGCGCGGTATGGTTTAACTTGTGTGCTTTCTTGTTTTCTTGCCGGAATTTGGGCAGCCCCGGCAAATCGCAGCCCCGTTGCCCTTTGGCCCGTAACGCTGTAATGCGTGAGATGTACCACGAGGTGGCCCAGCGATATAGCGCCGCGGGCATCCCTCCGCAGCGCCGGGCCCTCTCCGCAGCGCGCTCCTTTCCCTACGGTTCAGCACGAAGGCGGAAGCGCCTGTTCTGCGCGGCGCTGCAGCCCGCTGCCAAGTTGGAGGAGTACGTGGTTACTCATAGTTACCCCAGCACATCCAAGCGCGGCCTGTATTGCGGAGGTGTAGAGGCGGCGAGGTGTCCCCCGCTCAGGTGTAGAGGCGGCGAGGTGTCCCCCGCTCAGGTGTAGAGGCGGCGAGGTGTCCCCCGCTCAGGTGTAGAGGCGGCGAGGTGTCCCCCGCTCAGGTGTAGAGGCGGCGAGGTGTCGCCCACGCACAGTGTAGAGGCGGCGAGGTGTCGCCCACGCACGGTGTAATGATGTAGAGGCGGCGAGGTGTCCCCCACGCACGGTATAGAGGCGGCGAGGTGTCCCCCGCTCAGGTGTAGAGGCGGCGAGGTGTCCCCCGCTCAGGTGTAGAGGCGGCGAGGTGTCCCCCGCTCAGGTGTAGAGGCGGCGAGGTGTCCCCCGCTCAGGTGTAGAGGCGGCGAGGTGTCCCCCGCTCAGGTGTAGAGGCGGCGAGGTGTCCCCCGCTCAGGTGTAGAGGCGGCGAGGTGTCCCCCGCTCAGGTGTAGAGGCGGCGAGGTGTCCCCCACACAAGGTGTAGAGGCGGCGAGGTGTCCCCCACACAAGGTGTAGAGGCGGCGAGGTGTCCCCCGCTCAGGTGTAGAGGCGGCGAGGTGTCCCCCGCTCAGGTGTAGAGGCGGCGAGGTGTCCCCCGCTCAGGTGTAGAGGCGGCGAGGTGTCCCCCGCTCAGGTGTAGAGGCGGCGAGGTGTCCCCCGCTCAGGTGTAGAGGCGGCGAGGTGTCCCCCGCTCAGGTGTAGAGGCGGCGAGGTGTCCCCCGCTCAGGTGTAGAGGCGGCGAGGTGTCCCCCGCTCAGGTGTAGAGGCGGCGAGGTGTCGCCCACGCACAGTGTAGAGGCGGTGAGGTGTCGCCCACGCACGGTGTAGAGGCGGCGAGGTGTCCCCCGCTCAGGTGTAGAGGCGGCGAGGTGTCCCCCGCTCAGGTGTAGAGGCGGCGAGGTGTCCCCCGCTCAGGTGTAGAGGCGGCGAGGTGTCCCCCGCTCAGGTGTAGAGGCGGCGAGGTGTCCCCCGCTCAGGTGTAGAGGCGGCGAGGTGTCGCCCACGCACAGTGTAGAGGCGGCGAGGTGTCGCCCACGCACGGTGTAGAGGCGGCGAGGTGTCCCCCGCTCAGGTGTAGAGGCGGCGAGGTGTCCCCCACGCGTGCTCTCACAGCGTGGCATCACAGCAGATTTGTTCTCCAGCCAGGCTCTTTGGAATGGATTCATCTCAAGGCAATTTGTTATTTGCTTTTGAAGCTTTAACAGCAACTTTGTTCTTGAGCCCGTCAGAACAGGGGTGGTTGGCTTAGCTGTTTGTCGAGAGAGGAAAAATTGTAGCATTGGTGTTTTTATGATACTGAAATGTGAGCTCTTTCCAAAAGAGTTGAAATACTAATTGCTGTGTAGCTACAGAAAGAAACACGATACTCAGGATCCTAATCTTTTTAATATGCCTGGGACTGAAAAGTAACTGTAAAAGTGTCACTTTGTTTTGAAATAAAAATGGGAAGTTCTTGGAGAACCAGGCGATCTCTCAGCCCGCAAAATTTCCAGTTTGACCTAGTAAAACTTACTTTTAATTCTGCCTTGAGTACCAATAGGAATGCTAAAACAGAACTGGCAGTGGTGCCTGAGCTGGAATGGATACAGGTTCATCTCCTGTAGATAGCAGATAATGCTCCCTAATGCTGCTGGCATGGGGCAGGGGGAGATAGGTTTGCTTCTGAAGTAGGGTAGAGAAGATGCTGAAGATTCAGGAAAAACTGAGCATTTCCAGTATTAAGATTCAGATCTTATGGATCTTGTGAAAATACAGGCTTATGCTGGGGAGTCCTGGGTTCCATCAGCTCTCTTGCTTCTCCCTGTTGTGACCACAGCTTGTCAGCTCATAAGTATATGAAGATCTGACTGTCACTAATTGCTGATCTTGCTTGGACTGGGAACGCAGGCCAGAACAAGTCTGTCTAAAAGAGAAGGGTATCGTACAATCACCTCCCAAATCTTGAAGTATTCTGATCTGAGGTTGGTTGTTTGGTCTTCTCAGCTGGGAGAAAATGAAACAAAATGTTTTTCCTGAAGCTGTGGAAAATAACCAGTATGATGAAGTCATTATGTCTTACATTGACTACTATATTAGGGGTTAAGCCCCATGTGGTTAAAATCAAGAAGAGAAAAGGAACAACAAAGGCATTTTGAATACTGGAAATGCTGTGCTGTTATTCTAATATACTATGTTGGTGGACGTGTTTCACTAGTCATGCTGACGTGGTATGCTTAGAAGTAGAGTCAGAAACTATTGCTTGGAAATCTGTTTTAACTTCTGGTATTGAATGCACATGTAGCTTCTGTCTGGAGTTCGTGCAGCAGTAGTATCTTTAAGGACAAGTCTTCCTGCTTTGGTCAGAACGTAAGATGAAGTTTACTCAATTATTCTGGTTCAGTTTTGCACCTGGGAATAAATATTTTTTTTCAATTATGAAAACATTAAAGAACTACCAGGAAGACTGCACAGAAAGTGGCAGGTACCTGCAGTACGTGTAGCCTGGCAGCTCAGGATGGTTCAGGACAGCAGTCTCTCGCAGAGCGTGTATGGTAGTCTGCCTTCCTGTCAGTAAGGTTTTGTCCAGGATAGTGCCTGCGTTTAAAGAATGGCTGTGGCACCTCAGCCCAATGTGGGCTGTATGAATTGCTCTGGCCCAGAAACAGGGGTGGGTCTTAAAGGAACTGGAAACTGAGAGCAGCATTGTAGAAGTGGATTGAGTCCTTGAGGTGGAACTTGTTTGGTTAAATGTGCATGCTTGTCTTCCCTTTGTGATGGACTAATTAACATTCATCTCCAATAACAGATCTTCATAAGGGGAGGATATCCAGGATGCTTAGTACTACCTTGCTAAGCATGGACGATACTTCAAGAAGGGAAATTTAGAATCACAGAATCTCCTGAGTTGGAAGGGACCCATAAGGATCATCAAGTCCAACTCCTGGCTCCACACAGGGCCAGCCAAGAGCATGTGACTGAGCGCAGCGTCCAGATGCTTCTTGAACTCAGCCAAGCTCGGTGCTGAGACCACTTCCCTGGGAAGCTGGTTCCAGGGCCCGACCACCCTCTCAGTAAAGAACCTCTTCCTAATATCCAGCCTAAACCTCCTGTCTCAGCTTCATACTGTTCCTTTGGGTTCTATCACTGGTAAATTTGGTGAATACCAAGCTGTACCATAGCTGCTTTGCTCATACCTTTTTTCTGTGATCTTCCTTTTTTAACTGGAAGGTTGGTGGTTGTGTTTTTTCATAGCCTGTTCTTTTGAATCTCCTCTGCACAGCATATGGACCGAAGGATCTTTGCTGGAAGCAGGACCATAGTAAAGAAAAGGGGAAATACTGTGTCTAGACTAAACCACAGCTCTTCCTTCTCTGACGTGGCCAGTTCTGCCCAACCCAAGTCTGTAATGGAGTGACTGATGAGACAGTTAAAGTCTTAAGCTATTTTAGATGCTCACTCAGGACGCAGCCAATGAAAGTCAAGTCTTGTACTTGCCTCCTTGTAACCACATTTATCCCACAAATGAGTGGGTCTTGTGTTACTTGCCCAGGCAAGAACAAAATACAGACTCTAATGGAGGTAAAGGGAAGTGGTATCTCAACAGAAGTTTACAAATTTGGCAAGAAGCTTTAGCTGAAACATATGAAAGGTAAATGGTTGTTTATTTGAGTCTGATATGGTAGAAAGCATTTCCTTCCCCACCCATCCAATGTGAAGTCTCTTTAGCTGCAAGTTGCTTGGCGATACTAATGGCTGCACATCCGACAAAGCCACAAATCGCTGTTTCTTCCTATTCCAGTACATAACAGCAAATTCTAATATAGCTTTATTCCATGTAATTTAAACTAAGGACTCATCTTTCTCTTCTAATCCATCCCCTCCATTACTTTTTTTTTCCTTTTGGCTAGTAGCCACTGTGGCCTCTGTGTACAGTCCTTAAACAGATTCCTGCAAGCTGAGCTACTTAAAATTCATCACAGGGTTGGGTGAAAACATTAATGATGCTAATCTTTCACTTTGAGTCACAGTGTATCAATATACTCGCTAATTGTTGCTTGGAGGCTTTAGATTCATAACAGATTTGGGGCCAATAAGGATCCAATAAGGATACTTACTTGCTTTAAACGAACCATATTTTTTTCCAAGAAAAAGCAGCAGAATCAAAACCTAAAACTTCGAACAGCAAACTGTTTCAAGATCCGTAACTTGTAAACACTCCAGAATATTCTGCTGAAGGCCATTGGTATCTCCAGTCAAAGGTATTAATGCTGTGGTGGCATTTCATATTGTTCCCGTACCCCTCTTCTTACTGGGTAATAAGCAAACATTTCCAGTGTTGTAGACGGAATGACCCAGAACTGGAGCCAGATACAACCTGTTATTAACTCTGGCACTTCAGTGCCTTCATTCATTCTGCTTTAACTGCAAGAGAAAACATGCTTTTATTATCACATTTAACCAACGTATACATCTATTTTTTTAGTAGTACCATCAGGCTGTTTGGTGATATGTATGCCTGTAGGTGTTTGGGCGGGTGTGTGTGTGTGTATTTATATGTACACATATACTCACATGCACTGTCTAGCTGGTTTTCTTTCGTGAAGCAAAATGTTGAATGTATTAGGGCCAGGATGATGGTGGGTTTATAAGGTGTGCCTAGTTTGTATGCCAGCTGTTGGACCGAGAAAGGAAATGCCTGAAGTCTTCTGGCAAAGTTATTTTTAAAATGACTTCAGCTTTTTTCTTAACCGCAGAGCAACATACTTGTGTATTGCCTTTTTCTTTATTTTTTAAAGGAAAATACAAAATGCACCTCATGCACAGGCAACTGCTTAATCATGCCTTCTTCCCTTGTTCTGGAAACCTGAAATCTTTTACTTCTGGTGAAATCACTTTTTTCTTTTTTTCTTAGAGTGAAGACTGAGGAAAGTGGTAGGAATTGTTGGAATCTGCTTTGTTCTAAAACTGAAATTGTCCTGTTTGGGTTTTAGTTTATTCTGTGTTAATTTGACTGTTTTGTAGGTCCTAAACAGTTATGCTAAGTTCCACGCTCATGTAAGTGTGGTAAGTATATTCCGTTGAAAGTATGTAGGAAGGAATGCTTTCTTTCCAGCCTCTACTCTGCTGAAGGAGAACAAGTCTTTTGGCAGGAATAGAAAGGAAAAACTGGCATTGGAAAGAACTGGTATTAAAGTGATGAGACTTGAAAGGATGCTGTAGGAAGAGCTGGAGTGAGGGAGGGAATGGGGATTCCCCTTCTCCTACAAGGAAGTGCTCACTGTTTAGTAGTAGAGGTGTTTCTCATTTTGGGTAAGCAGGTTTACAGTAGTGTCCTGGTAGGAAAGCCTAGCTGGCTCGCGTGTTGCTGTTGCTTTGTACCGTGTTGACTTGTATCACTACTATGAGGTGTGTGTGGTCAAGTAGCAGATGTCTGTAGTCATTCGCTTTCCTGAGCTAGTGGGGGAGAGGAGGAGAAACTAAAAGATTACCTGGAGTACAAGGTCTCCTTAGAAACTAGCATGTTTCCATGTTCCCTGAGAAGTATTTATGGATAAATATTTGAGGTGTGATCTGATACAGCAGAGAGTTACATTGGGTTATATCATCTTCTTCTGGCCTAAGGGGCAGTCCTCTGAAAACAGTGCTTTCCTACTGGCCTGCATTTAAAAATAAAATATGGAAGAGTATTTGTGTCTTTGGGATGAGGTAGTTTTGTCTCTAAAGATAAACTAAACATACTTTACGGTTTCAAGATAATGATGATGATACACATGTGAAGCAGTTAACGTTACAAGCAGAAATGGTTTAGTTTGTAAGGTACCCCAAAAAATTAATATATACTTATGTGAAGTATAGATTTCCATGCCAAGAACTAGAAGGAAACAAACTTCAGTTTTGATGAGGGTGGTTTCATTGCTTTTGGGTTTTGGTTTGGGTTTTTTGGTTTGTTTTGGTTTTTTTAAATGTTTGAAATAAAATAAACTTTAACCATTTTCTCCCATGGAAAGCTCATACCCTTTAGTCATCAGTTTCATTAAACTGCGCCAGGCTCTAGACATTTAGCTGGGACCCCGACAGACCTTGCATTTGACACTTCATTCACAAGTACTATGGGTCTTGGGGATTCTTTGTATTTCTTCTATTTTGTTCTGGGAAAAGAGAGTAATCAGTTTAACCTAGTTTGGGAATAAATTATAGGATTTTTTTTTTTTTACAGATTTAAACCCGTAATCCTACTTGACTGAGTTTGGATTAAAAAGATAATTAAATCCTATTGATATTAGGGGATTGGCATTTGACAATTTCTTCTTCTTGTCAGTGTGTGGGCTTTTTTGTGTGCTTGAGGAATGAAATGATATCAGATGGATGTTAATTTTGATGTTTCTACCTGAATTGTTCCACTACAAGGAATTCTCATATGTATCTTGAAAAGAGGTGCCATCAAAAGGGTGTTTTAACAGGTATTGCAGCTGGTTCTCTAGTTCTCAAGTTGATTTTGGTTGGTTTTTTTTTTCCAAAAGTATAGTTAATATACCAGAATAGAAAATCTATAGTTTATGCTGGAATTTAAATCTTACTGTCTAAGTTAGAAAAAGCTGTTCTGTTTGGTCTGGCTTCTTGGAGGGTAGAGGAAGAGAATGATCCTTGATACACCTATGGAGGTAATTATATATAAATGCCTTAAGATGCTATTGAAAGAAAATCAACTATTGTGCCTACAGTTTATGGCTCTTAATCTCTTTTAAATCTATGTTAGGAAAACTGAAGTGCTGAAGGCTTCTACAGAAGATTCTGTAATAAACTGAAGGATTTGTTTTGTTTGCTTTGTTTCCTCTAATGCTATGACTAGTGAAGATGATGAAACATGCAAATTAAGTTGACAACAATACTGAGGATTATAGGAAAGAAAAAAGAAGAAAATATTCTGATTTTGGTCTATTTAAAGCACAAGTCTTCACATATACTAGATAAAAGTTATGAAAAGGTAAACTTAATAGATGGATTTACATCTCTAACATTGATGCCTGCGAACTTCTCTAACAGTGATTTATTTTTTTGGTAAAAGCTTGATACTTTGCCTCTTTTTTTAAAGCAATATTAATCTCAAATTTCTGTCAAAAATTGAGTAATGGTGCTAAATAATGGTTGTGGCTTATGCTTGATCCCTGTAACACTGTAGTTAAGCAGGGTAGTGATTTATTTGTAATGTTTGTAAGTCCAAAATATACTGTTCTGCTTATCAAGAGAATGATTCAAGTACAAGGAAGAAAAAAAAAGTAAAAAAAAAAAAGATGAATGTGATTCTGTGATTCCATGAACTGCAATAATGTATTTTCTGTCTGGTATCACTTTGGCTTCAGTGGTCGTACTGTGGATCTGTACTGATACATGAAGGAAATCAAGGAAGGTCTGTCCTCAGATGTGGCTGGTAAGGAGGGGACTTGGCTGCCACCATCTGTCTCTGAGAGTAGAAACTGGGCTTGGGTCTTACTGCCTCTGGTGCCTGTGCATGGTTTAGAACTGCGTAGGAAGCTGCTGCACACAGCATGTAGTTCCAGAGCTGCAATAACAGTACCTGAGGAAGCCAACATGAGGAACACCTGGGCTGCTGAGCAGAGGGACCTGTCAGTGGGCATTTGCAGGAAACACTCTGATTTCAGGTTCAAGAGAGCAAGGAAAAGGTGGCAACTGTGGCAGCAATGAAAGAAATGGAGCTGAGTCTGCAAATGGGTGGATGTGCTTTCTGCTAGGACAGCTTCCTGATGTAGCTTTATGTTCTAGGAGAGGTCCAAGAAAATTAAGACCCCAAGGTTGGAAGTGTTGCTGAAATGGTGATGTTTAGACAGGATTTGGGCTGTGATGGTAGTGGAATTGGTGGAAGAGAGCAGGGGGGCAGCATTGTAAAACTAGCAGTTGCATGTATGTGTTAAGTGTGAAGATTTAGAGGACAAGTCTTGACCCTGGTAGCAGGTTGCAGTCTTGGGCACACTAAAGATTCTTTGGAAGTGGTCAGTATAAAAGGGTCAGCCAGCCTCAGTGGAAGAATGAGTGACTGTTGATTGATTGACCATAATTCAAGAGAGGTAGCGATGGAGAGAAAAGAACACATTCAATTTATACCCAAAGGAACTATGAAAGAGAAGTCTGTAGACTGGAAGTAGGAGTCCTGGAAAAGATTGATCTGGAATACTAAAGAGCTGTTAAAAAACTTTGTCTGACTAGGAACAAAGCTGAAAATGAATTGATGTAGACTTTAGAGTAATTAGAATCCTGCTTTCCATAAGTGCAGGGGTGTTCAGGCTAGAATCAAAGGGTCAAGGCTGGTGTGCCTAGTAGAAAAGCTTTAAACTTGGCAACTAGAGAACAGTTTGGGGATGATCCTGATATAAGCTGCATATTGGGTTACTCAGGTGTAGCTGTCATGAGTAATCTTTCTCAAGGAAAGCCCTCAGTCCTGGATTGCCTTCTGGTGGTCACATGCTGCAAAATCTATTAACACCAATTTCTGAGCCATGATCTTGTCTTCAGAAAGTTGAATAATCTTCACCTCCCTGTAATTCATGCCTTAGTGTGGTATTAAATGATTGCATAAACTCAGATTCCACAGAATGTAAAAGTTTCAATTCTTTGGTTGAAGAAAGTTTTCAAAACCAGCACAAAATTATAGAGATAGTTCTAGGTTCTGTTATTGATCTCATATAATTTTATATCTCCCATATTCTTGAAAAACATTCTGACTGGGGAAGGATTGGAATTATAGGTTTGAGTGACTATAAAGTGGTAACAGGAGTGTTTGTGGGGAGAAAGGAGGACACTCATAACAATTAGTTCTGTAACAAAGTTCCTCCTGTATGAACTAGAAATAGTCATCTACTTTTCTTTAGCTGAAGGTATGGAGAAAGGATTTCTTTTTTACTGCAGCATGAGACAATGGTGGAAGGTTGGGTGAGGTTAGCCAACACTATTGATAAATCTTGTAGTGACCTGACTGAAGCTGTGAGCAAGGGATAAGAGCAGCATAGATTCTTTGGAAATCAGGATGGTGTTTTCCTGGCAGTTGGGTTGGCAGACACAATAGCAGATTCTTTTTTTCCAAAGTATATGTGTTCTGTGATCTGTATTCTCCAAAACAGGCTGGGAAATGATTCATATAACATTTCCTGACATAGGGCCGTGTCAGTGCTCTATCGTCGTATCACAGGGAGAATTTAGGGAATTACACTTGTGTTAAGAACATGAGAAGAAGGGAAGGAAGTGTGCAAGGTAGCTGGTTTGGTTTGCCCTTCCAGAGTTGGTGTGCATGCAGTGACCTGCAATTTCAGAAAAATTGAATCTGGGAGCCATTGAATGTGGCTTCTTCCATACTTTTTGTGCAGCAACGCGGTTTTGGCTTTTGCGTTCTCTAATTTAGAATCAGAAATTCAAGGTGACTTTCACTACCATTCAAGATTTCTAAGGATAGTCTTGTCCTAGAAATTCTCTGCAATTGCAATCCATCTTTTGCTTTTTCCAATGAAGCCTCCTCTTCCTGTTTTTTTTTTGTGTGTGTGTGCCTCCCTCTCCCTTAACATTTTGAGAGGTGGGTCAGTTCCCTGGTGCTCCTCTGGTTGTCTTTTGACTGCCTCCATTAATAGGTAGCACTGACTTGAGTCTTCTGCTGCTGGACCTCAGCCCATTCAGTTTTGAAGAGTCAACTCTTGGGCTGTGTGTGTGTTGTAATGCTTCCTCCAGCATGGAAGAGAAGAACCTCCACTTGCATTATGACTTGCTGAAAAGGATCAACAGCATAGGATAATGTTATCTGCTTCCACCCCTCCTGAGCACCCATTCAGACTTTAAGGTGACATTGCTTGCATTGACAGCTGTCTTTGCCTGTTGGTGCTGGATGAGAATTAGCAACTTCTTTCATAATACCTTAAGCAGACCTGTTGCTGGGGGAAGTTCCTTGTTTCCTAATTTGAGTTTGCAAACATGTCTTATTACTGAATGAGTTAGGCTGGTAAGGAAGGAAATGCAAAATCTTTGTGGTCACAAGCCCAGCCAACCCTGCTTTGGTTCCCACTTCTCTGGTGGGTTTGGGCAGTGGTTGTCTCCTCCCTTCCTCCTAAACTGACTTATTCCTAAGCTTCATCATCTTGCAGTGTGCCACACTGTAAACTGCCCCCTGAAAAGATGAGATGGAAAGCATAAGCTACAGTAGGAATTAAATACTGTCAAGTAGCAGGGCTAGTCATGTTTTATTCTACAGCGATTACTGTAAAGCTAGTAATTAAGGTTGAGAATAGTACAGATTCTTTCATGAAGTCTCTTTTCCTGGCAGTTTTTGTTAGGAGTTGCTATCTCATTTTTTTGTCTATACTGAGTTACAAAGTCTGTACTGAGCTACAAAATCTGATACTAATGACTGTGAGTCACCGAAGAGTCAGTTGCTTCTGGTTTGGAGAATATGTGTAGGTTCTTGGTATTGCAATGTACCTTAAATTCTGGTCACTTAAAAAAAAAAAATTGTTTAATCTTTCATATGGAGTACAATAGAGTTCTACAAATAAATGCTTTTAAAGAAAGTTATTAATCTGCTGATGTGTTTGAAAATACAAGATCAGACAGTACTGTTCTGTGAAAACTGTAATATTGTTGAATATAACAATTATTTTCCTTGATTTACTAACATCTCTGACATCTCCACCTTGGTGAAAGTTTAACTGATATTTATATGAATCTTTTATCAAGATGTGGTATCAGTAGCTTCAAAAACAGTCCCCTCTCTTTGCAAAACATGCTCTTTCATGCAGAGATTTAAAAACCAATTTGCTATACGTTTCTTTAGTAAGATTTAAATTTCCATATTAAATGTAGGGTTTTGTCCTTACAAGGTGTAGCTGCAATTGAATTTCCATCTAAATTTATGTCTACAATCTGCATTTATTCCTCTGGAAGCTGCTGATGATTTTTTTTTTTTTTAATAACCTTAGCATTCACTTTCAAAGTAGTCTGGTAGTTTAGTTAAACTTCATCAAGATAAGCTAGTAGTTCAGCAGATGAAGAGTTATGGCAGTGCTGATTTCTCCTTCTGATATTTAAACAATGGCTACTGAGTGAGCTGTGGGGTTTTTTTTCCTCCTCTCCCTTTATTCCAATTCCAGTGGTGAGAGATGCTTTATACCACTCATGGAATAGTTAAATACCCGCTTATGATTAGCAACATAGAAGTAATTTGCAAGCTTATGTTCTCAAGTGGTTCAATAGTAAACTCATTGGAAGAAAATTGTTCTTGTTTCACCTTCTTCACAGGATAGCCCAGCTTATCTCAGCTATTGAATTTTTTAATATTTAATGTGCCTTCGTTAACTGAAAAGTTTTGCTCAGATAATTGAGTTTCAAAGCTGGCTGTGAAGCAAGCCTAAAAGAAAAAAAATCCATTGTGTGAAACCTTTTGCATGGGAGGAAAAGTAAAATTATACAGAGCCCCTTTCCTAGAGGTAAACAGGTACTTTTAATTGCTAATAAATTGATTATAATTATGCTAATTAACAAATTAGTTAGCCTTTCAAGACACAGCAAGCTTTGAAGGGAAGAACAATATGGGGGAAGAAAGTTGTATGGTGTGAACACTGTATGTGAACCTGGGTGTTTTAGGGAGTCCTGGGAGGAATCAACTTCCTCCGTGGTTAAAGCATCATAACATCACTTGGTGTATGCATGTTAGATAAATTAATGCAACAGTCTGATATTCAGCTTCTGAAATAATTTATGGCTAGTCCTGCACAGTGGCAAAATCAAACCAAAAAGTGTAAGTCCCTTACCCCCAAACCTCCAGAAGTTCAAATTGAAGAATAAAATGTGTTGCATCTTTAATGTAGCAACTACAGCTCTTTAATTAATTCAGCCTATTCAATCTTTAGACTATTAGCAAGTATCTTTTATTCTCAGTTTTCTTCTCAAGAGATTTGTTTCTGTGCTTCACTGTAAAAGCATTCCTTCTAGAATTTGTTTCTGCTGCATGGCTTTACATTTCATTGTAATTGTGTCCTTCCCATCTAGTCTGGTATAAAAAGCTGTATGTATGGTGTTTTGACTTATTCCCAAGACTCCATCTGCATTTGAAGGAAATAAACCTGGGATATTAGGAAATGTTTACCCTCTTCACAGCTGTATCTAGCTCTTTCTTACTTTTACCCTCTACTTCTCTTGTTCGCTTCCTAAGAATCATACCTGGCATTGCCTTCCCCTTTTTGCAACGTTCAAGCAGAGAGAAGGATCAGAGGAGTCCCAGTATATTCATGTTTGGCCTCACAGAGGACACAGTAGGAGGAAGCTGGCCTTAATGTGACATGAAAAAAATGTATACATCTTTATTTTTTCTGGTCTGTTGGCTTATTTTTGATGGTTTCTCTGCATACATACACGTTCTCAGATCCTCTTTTGGTGTCTTCATTAAATTCTTTGGGAAAAGATTAACATGCTTTATTTAGGAGACCCAAACTCCAAATTGTGCAGTAACATTCGGTTCTCAGCACTGAGTTCTTGTTACTCTTCTTTGAATCTTACTCATTTTTTAGGGGAATTCTTAGAAGATTCTTCTTGACCTCAGAGGCTATCAAGCACACACAGTTATATGACCCAATATCATGGTAGTTAATAAGCAGAAAAAGTAAAGAGTATGTTATAGTAGGGGATATTTAGTGCTTTGAACAATGTTTTTTGTCGATATATTTGAAGATGCTTTAAGAAGATAGTTACTACTTCAATGATTACTTGCAACATACAAAAACAAAACCCCTGTTTGCCATAAAATGCGGGTTCTGAATAAAATATGTAATGGCCAAGTACAGTCATATGCCATCAGGTTTCTCTAGCATAGAACTATTGAGTTCAGTATTTATGAAATGGGACCAATCCGGCATAGGATTTTGGTATCAAAATAAACTTTTATTTCTGCAAAGTCAGTCAAGTAAAATAAACACCTTCCAGTGATGGGCTTGGATCAGGTGAATCTTGACACTGTGTTTTGACTTGCCTTACACCTACATTTGGAGGGGTATTTGAAAACCCTGTTTTGAGAGGGGGTAGGAAGACGTGATGACTTAATTTTGAGTAGAACCAATCCCAAGTCAGTTGATCAGATATTGAGTATTTTGCTATCAGTGTTTTTACTTATATTTTAATAATTTCCAGGCTGACCAATCAGACTTGCAATTTCTATAATGCTCCTTAAGTCTTCCAACTCTCAGTTCTGAAATTAGTTCAGAACAGTCGTCTTCTTCAGATCTTAACCAAATCTTGTGCTCTAGATTACTGCTCATGATTTCCAAGGGCAGCGTGGCAAATGATATTAACGTACCTTCAGAAGGACTTGTTTAATACTATAGGAATAATTGCTGCATATAATCAGAATATTATGCATACTGCACTGGTGTGTGGCTAAGTGGTAGAGTAAGTCATTTTTTTTTTTTTTAAAGCGTGGCATAAGGAAAGCAACTCCTGCCTAACAGATAAACCTTTTAGCATTTGTTTCTAATAAAACCATCAGCTTATTTGCTTACAGCAAACCAGTTGCTTTTGTAGGCCCTTCTTACAAGAATCTTTTGTTTCCTCATAATAAAATATCAAATGCTAAATAGGATTAGTTTGGTATGTTTGCTGGAATGCTTCCATTAGTCTTTGCTTGGACTGTATTTTCCTGCTATCTTCCTGTCTTTCCATTTGTCTCTGCCTTTTAATAAAGGGTTCAAGTGCATTCTGAGAACACTAGATGGTCTGTGAGATTTCTGTGAAAATACTGATGCCTATACTATATGTACTAAATAACATGAATGTGGACCGTATACTAAAGATGCTAGTGCAGATGGTTGAAAGGACTATAAATTTTCTTCAAGTAACTGTAAGAGGATAGTATACTCAGATAATCCTAATCGGTAATCTAAAATTAATACTAAAAAAAATATGACCTGGCATCTCTAGCTTGCAGATTTCCAATAATTTCGGCCAAGAGGTGGTATGTTTGGCAGCTTCTATGTGTTACAGTGAGATTAAGTGAAATTATAATTTTTACTTTTTCTTGGAAATGAAATCCCCAAAAGCGGAAGGTTACAACGATGCCATCTGAAATCTATAGATGAAGACCTTTCTTATCCTGCTTCTGTGGGTTTGGTTTATTTTGCTTGTTTTTCTGATGCATGAAAGCTTTGTGGGACTGCTATGGCTGCTAGTTTTGTGAGTAAGGTCCAGGGTGCCCAGGATGGGCTCATCAGGACAGCACGAAACCTGATTAAACTTCTCCCCTTGCTGCCTGTGAATATGGAGGCAAATAAGTGTTTCATTTTGGGGGACAGGGTTGAAAGTAAAAGGTGGAATTACAGAAATCCCCTGCTTCATTGTTGTGACCCTCTTCTAGCGAAAACTAGTAATTTTCAAATAATTCTTCTTCCTTTGTTATTAAAAAGGATTAGCTAGAAATGGGTTTTATGTCTGCTTGATACTTTTTCCTCATTTGGTTGATGATTTTTGAATTAATGATTTCCAACTACCATGTTGGAATACCATGTTCTTCTGCTACACCGTGCAAACTTCCTTTGAACCATTCGTAGGAGAGTGGAAATTGAAAATGTCAGTTTGCTTGTGGTTTAGTCCTTAGCTTAAGGGGTGTCAGTGTTTGGAGCCAGAAAACAGTAACATGCGAAATGGTACGAGGGCTTGGAAAGAAAAGGAAGATACGAGTGTTTTAAAGCCTGTGAACTTCTATCACTTAAATTACTTGTTTCCTTTGGAATTTGTGTCCCTTAAGTCCTAGATTTAAAGATTTTAGGATTTCACAGAATTACAGAAGTGTAGGGCTTGGAAGGGGACCTCTGGAGATCATCTAGTCCCACCTCCCTGCCTAAAGCAGGTCAGAGGAATGTGTCTGGGTGGGTTTTGAACATGTCCAGAGAAGGAGACTCCACAACAACCTCTCAGGGCAGCCTGTGACAGTGCTCTGTCACCCTTACAGTGAAAATTTTTCTTATTTCTATGATTTAAGAACATTATAGAAATTTTGGAGAAGCTTTTGCAAACACATTCTTCTAGCAAATGCCAGTGACAGTAAGCTGAGCAATTTTTGGTCCCACCTTTCCTTTTGTGGAAAGGGAATGGTTATTTTAAGTCCTACTGGAAGCTCATTGACTTTAAGTGGAAGAGGTGAAAAAAAAATTCCTTGGTGCAGTGTACATCTGATTACAGTAACCAGGATGGTGGGTTTTTTTTTATTTTTCTTATTTTTTCCATTGTAATATTGATAGCAGTGTCAAACTGAAAATAATTTTGCTCTATTAAGGTTAAAGGGAGCATTTGGTATGACATGTACTCCATTAACAGCTCATTTTTCTTAAGGATGGATTGTCCATGAGGTTGTATGTTAATTGAAAAAACAGTGGTGTTGCACAGGAATTTCTTCATTTAGAGAATCAAAAAGCAAACAGAACTCTGTATAACAAAATCTCCAAACCCTTTTGCTGTGAAAGACCAGTCTCTACTCTCAGTCTGGGTTCAGGTAGGTTGAAATGTCAGTCAGTCTTCAGTAGGAATTGAGGAAACAGGAGGCTTCCTTTTAAATGCTAAAGAGTTGTTTACCAGGAACATCCAGGAGCTGTAGGCATTTTCTTGCTGATTTCTAGCATAAGCCAACCACCTAACTTTTAATTACTGTCAGCTACAAACTGTGGAAGTTCAGCTCTCTTTGGAACTGATCTAGCATTTTGATTTCCTTGATCAATTGCCGAATTAGTGGAAAGGTTTTGCACCAGGTTGGGGCTCCTTTGCTCCTCCAGTTTTCCTGTCTCATCGTACTGTAATCGTAGCAGATTGTATCAACAACTGTGGTGGTGTGCAAGTTGGTAGTTTTTTATATACATACCAGCATAACCAATCATTTAGGAAAGCGACAAGTATAATAATTTTGCAGCAGAGTGAGTGACAGTGTGCAAGTTTTCCTGTAGAAACTCAATATTTCAGTTGGGATGGGGGAGGGTAGACTTAATTCTCTTTCTCTAACATCTGTTGTATATTTTATATTTGCAGGTGTGAGAAGATGTCTACAAAAGAGTAGCTTAGCTGATGTCATTATTTTAAAATTATTTTTTTAATATAGTGAGTGTTAATTTATAGCTAAACTTTGACTTGAGCGTTGGGCTTTTTGTAATTTCAAACAGTGATTGAAAGATTGTGTTATAATGTGCCAAACCCAAAGGTATCGCATCAAGTTGTAGCCAAACATTTTCTGCTCTGGGGACCCATGAGTGAAGAATTACTCTTTTTCATGGTCTAGTGATACCTTTTCCAGCCCAGGCTCTACCACTAGTGAAGGAAAGAAGCTTAAAATTACAAAGAAACAAACAATCAAACCCCAAACAACAAAACAAATGTTCTTCATGTGAAATGAAGGAAAATATAACTGGTTGATTACCTGCAGGTGAATCATCATGTTGATGTGTTTATTCCATTAGTCATGAGTATAAAGACAGGAACTAACTGTAGAACAGTATGAAGGTGACTAGGCAAATTGAGAACTTGAAGAAAGTTACTCTGCTTTCACAATTGAGTGTTTTGGCCTTCATATGCATCTTTTAAATGAGAACACCTTTTTTTTTTTTTTAATGCAATAGAAGTGTTTTAAAGATTTGTGACCTGACATTAGTTCTGAAGTCTGTCTTGCTCTCCATGGTATGAGAGAGAATCGTTTTTTGAATCTCTTTAAGTTTTAATGTAGACTAATGACGTCAGATGTCTTGATGAAAGCCTTGCAGGAAGGTACTTGCATCCTGTGCTACAGACCTCTTACGATGTGTTTTCATCCCTGGATCTTGGTGATGTCTGTGATGCCCAAGGCTGTGACCTCTGCTGTTCAGCTGCAAGTTGCAAGAAGTGATGTTGGTATTTTAATTCTAGATCATTTCATTGGTGGAACCCTATGTCTGTATAAATAATTCTGCCTACGATGGTACTGACGGATCTAGCGTTACGCTAATAGTGCATTATTCTTTGAAATGGAAAGATCTGATTACTTTATCTGAAAGTATTTTCTCTGCTTAGAGTATTAACCTGCTGTGACTAAGTTCTGATCTTAGTTTTTGGTCTGCCTGCTTAAGACTGCCTCTAAATTGAGGAATGTAGAAGTGGATAGAATCATTTCAATTATCCTGGACAGAAATGCTTCTGGGGAAGTATGGAATAATGTCCTCGTGTTAACTAATATTGCTGGTGAGCATTAAAAATTACTGGTCTTCAGTCTGAAGGGTGGTTTTCGTGTTACATTGTGTGGTTAGCAATTCCTTCATGGGGTTTGGGGATAAAAGTGTTTGTGTGCTATTAAAAAGCAAAGTGAAGGTCCCCTTCCCTCCAGTAGTCTCTTCGCAGGTTGTACTTTCCATGAGTAGGAAGGCTAGCATCTGTTCAGAGACTCCACTGAGTTGTACCATTTTGGAATACTGTTCTCATTTAACAGCTATTGGGAAGGTTAACATACTTTCCTTGTACTTCAGTAACATCCAAACCCCCTGCTTCAACCAACGGGGAGTGTTTTTGATTGAGAGTTGCAGTAAGCATTGAAAATGTGTTTAATGTAGTTATGTCACGTGCAGATTTTCCTGTCATAGAGATCATGGTTGTGCTCTGGATCAGTAAAAACTCAGTTGTGGTTCTAGAATTTGGGAATCCCAAAGAACTTTTGGGCTGTTTTCTACCCTTCAGCAGATCCCATCTTTGGGAGGCATAACTGAATTAAAAAGCCTTGGGTCGTGTTTTTTCCCCAAACAGGAAATGTGTGGCTGGGCCACATAGCCATTCTCTCTGCAAAGGTTTTCTGTGGGTCTGAAATTTTAAGAACAGTTCAGGATAGATATATAAGTGATAAATGTTAATTTGAGAAACATTCTGAACTTTCTTCTTACTTCTGTGTTGGCTTTATCTTGTAAATTATGCAATATATGAAAAGTAAAACGAAACCGAATCATTAATACCGTAACATTTTTTCCCCCCCATAATTTAGTGTTCTTTCTGTAAACTGAAAATATGACAATCTGAAGCTTAGAGAGTTAAAATGATTCTAAAAGTTAAACATTCCTGTTCAGCATGTGGTGTACTTAAACTTCTCTCTCTTCTCCTCCCCTTTTGGTAATAACTTACAACATTTTTGTGCGTGATAAGCTAACTTTTTTTTTACTGGCATAGAAATTTAGTGTACAGTAGCATATATAGCAATAGAACTATATAGATTCTAGCTGGTGTATTTTAACAAAGTATTCAATTAGTATTGACAATATGCTCATAATAGACTTAAAAAGAAACTCTTCACTTAGGAAACGATGAAAATCGTCCAGAAATGTTGCAATATTCCTGTATAGGCTTGAACTCCAAATGGAGAAAAGAGGTGGGAGGATTGTTTTAGACAGCAAGCTTAATTTTTTTAGCCCAGTTATTGTGTATCTGTTGATATCAAGAGGAAAAACTTTATAAAGAATGCCAGGGAAAGAAGCGATGAGATGCAATGGAAGGTTTTGCCAGCTGTTGTACAATATGACTTGATGATTGCTGACAGGGAAGCTGAAGGCTTCTTTCTGAGCCTTTCTGTTGATTTGGTACAGCTCCCTGACTCAGTTACCCAGTAAGTCTGTGTTTCCATGCTCTAACTACAAAATATTATTAGTGTCAGGAAAGTCACCTATTAAAATTATGAATTAATTAAAAATGGTCTCACAAAACTTTGTCAAGGGGTATTTGGCTGAATAATCCTTTAATGAACCATCGACTGTGGATCCAGTAGAGGTTGGCGAGGTTTATATTACTTTAATAGTCTCTTCATTTTTCAGTCAAGTTTTTCTTCTGGTTTTCAGCAGATCTGCTCAATTCAGTATGTTGGTGCAGCCACCATACTGTTTCCAGCAATCATGACATGAGTTTGTTCATTCCTGTTCTGTAAAACCACGTTTGAATGTGCCACTTAATAATATCTCTGCAATTAAAAAATACACCAAACTTCCCTTCTTTTCCTCTTCTAACAAGAGGGTGAGTTTGCCTAAACATTTCTGCTGAGACATGTGCTTGTACACATGCTTTATTCAGTTTTCATTCCTGATACCTGTTTCAGGACTGCTGGCATACGTTGCTGTAGCATTTGAGGGGTGTTTTATAAGCAACATTGTACATAATCATTCATCTTATGCTTATGACAAAAAAAAAAAAAAAAAGGTTTAAAACCAAATTTAAGTTGCATGGGTGAGATCAAACACAAATCATGCCAGAGGCAAAAGTCAAGGCCCCATAGGACTGTTCTTTGCATGTGTTAAAATATGGGTGACTGCAATTAATTTTTTTTCTTTTGTTACAACATCATCTTCAGAGGTTTAGTTCTTTTCAGGAGAATGACACAAAAAATGTGGAAATAACTTTCCAATTTGCACTTTAACTGCATGGCATCAGCAAGAGTAATTTTACGCAGCCATGTTGTGCACTGAAAAGGGAAGAAAGGATTCACAGAATCACAAGGTTGGAAAAGATCTTTAAGATCATCGAGTCCAACCGTTCCTGTCCTATGCTAAACCATATCCCTAAATTCCTCACCTACCTGTCTTTTAAACACAGCCAGGGATGGTGACTCAACCTCCTCCCTGGGCAGCCTGTTCCAGGCCCTGACAACTCTTTCAGTAAAAAATTTTTTTCTAATGTCTAATCTGACCCTGCCCTGGCACAGCTTTGTGTCATTTCCCCTTGTCCTATCTCCTGTCACCTGGCTGAAGAGACCATTGCCCACCTTGCTACAACCTCCCTTCAGGTAGTTGTAGGTGGTGATAAGGTCTTCCCTCAGCCTCCCCCAGGCTAAACATCCCTCAGCTGCTTCTCATAGGATTTGCCCTCCAGCCCCTTCACCAGCCTGGTTGCCCTTCTCTGGACACACTCGAGGACCTCAATGTCCTTCTTATGGTGAGGACCCCAGAACTGGACACAGTACTTGAGGTGCAGCCTCACCAATGCCGAGTACAGGGGCACAATCACCTCCCTAGGCCTACTGGCCACACTATTTTTATGCAAAATTTTGTATCAAACAAATTTGATTCAGTTTACCTTGTACTACTAGTCTAGCCAGTGGCAGATGCATTTTTGTCAGGTTTTTTCTCAAGGTGGAAATAAACCTAGGCAAAGTGATATTATTAACCTTCTTATTAACTTCTAAGGCCTTTAGGAGAACACATGCTCGGAGATGGAGGAAATTGTAAAACAGTGCATAAGATAGTGGTGTTCTGTTGTTTTTTCTTGTGGACATCTGGGAATGACAGTCCCTGTGCTGCTTCTTGGTTCCTGACCAGCTCCCACAAAACATTATTAGGACCGTGTTTCAACATGGTGGATTTCTTCCCTGTTGATGTGAAAGGTTAAATATAAATGAAGTAATTGTTTACAAATCGCTAGTTTTCATGAAAGGGGCAGGAAGCAGCATGGTGCTTATCATTGAGATCCTGCATCAATGAAGCATAAAACCATGAAGTTGTCAGGGGTATGGGGTGATCAAGTGGGGAATATATCCACTTGTTTCTGTGTGCCCTTGAATGAAAACTGAATTGCCATAGATCAGAAATGCCTTTGACCCCCTACATGAAATCATGTTTGTGCACAAATGTTTCCTGATGCTTTTGAAGAGCCAGAGTTGCGCCAAGCTACTGCTTTTATGTAAATGAACCCTTAAGAAAGTTGCTCTTATGCAAGATAACTTGAAATACTTCTTACTGAGTAGATATGAGCTTCTTTCATGTACCGTATGTATGTATGTAAGCATGGGTATGTGGAGAGAAAATGTAGCTTGGCATCCTCATAGCATGAAATGCATTAAGAATAGGTAAATAGATATTTGGCACAATCCTATTTGGGGAAATGCTTTCATTTAAAGGAAAGCAGCAGAACAGAATTAAAATGTGACAAGACTTGTGGGAAAACATAGCAATCGCTGACTAGATCTGTACAGCTTTCACTGCAACTGGCAATTTTACCTTTCTTCCATGTCAGCAGGAGAGTGATGAGCTCAAATTATGCTGGTCCCATCCCAGTAATTTTGTAGAAATTAAGTTGCAGTTCAGCAGGATGAACACCCTTCCTTGCTTGTCTGTCCTTACACCATTTGCCCCTTCACTGGGACCCTTGCTGTTTGCCTTATGAAGCAAGCTTCAGTCACTTGATGGCTAAATTAGCTTGCCAAGTTGAGGTTGCCCTACAGAAGTACATGAGAAAACTTTGTTACAGTTTCTTTGAAGTTTGAACATCAGATAAACTAGTCTTGAGTAAAATAGAAATATCTGGGAAAAAATGGATATTCTCCATTAGAAACAAGCAAACCTTCTAAAGTTTATAGATCTAGAAAAGTTTATAGATCTAGAAAAAAAGATCTGGAAAAGTTTTCTCATGGGTCATCCATATACACACAGAATGCTTGAAACATATGGCTGACTGTTGCACCCTTCTTGCCTCTCAGTTTGCCAAAATTGTTCTTGGAGAAGCAAAGCAATATTAACAAACAAGAGGTGCAAACATGAAGCCCCGGTTTTCATTTGGAATTCTGCCATGGGAGCAGCATGTGTGTGGAAGGAGGACTGCCCGTGTCTGTGGATGATCTATGCACAGCAGATGGCATAGATGACTGCACTACTAACCACAACTCTGAATGAATGAATGAATGAATGAATGAATGAATGAATGAATGAATGAATGAATGAGGTCTAGTGCTGTGAGTCAAGTGGTGTTACCGGCCACTGAGAGGGAGGGAAGGGGCATAGCTGTGATGCCTCAGATACCGAAGATGGAGTTGTGCCCTCATCTCAAAGCAGTTTGTTGTAGTCTTCTTTCTGGGTTGCAATAAATCAAGTAACTTCCTCCAAAATGCCTGCTGGTGCAATATCATTTAAGCAGAGTTTTCTGTGAGGATAGAGTAGTTAAGTTAGTTGTTAGGCTGTATGCACCCACTGGTTGTCAGCATGTTCACTGGTACAAAAACATTCCCTAATGCTCTAGAGACATTGTTCAGCGTGTTTCCAGATGCCCTAAATACAATCAGCCCCTGAAGAGTAACAGTGCTCATCTAAAGGGTACCATGTAGTATGGTTTGATCAGGGCAAAGGTCATAGTCAAGTGCCTGAATAACAGTCCTGTTACGATGCTTCTTCAAGCTTTCTAAATAATGGATAACCATCAAGGGAGAAGATGGGAGGAAAATGAATGTTGCCGCCCCTCTTGGAATGAAGCACTGGGAGAAGACAGATGGTTTGATGCCGAGTAGCTTAGTTGATGCAGTGATGAAGAACTCCTTAAGGGCTGCTCAAATTAGTTTTCCATGTGTGATGTAGTTCAGGATGGAAACTTGCTTTTTCTGTCTACTTGGAGTGTGTTGTGTTGATCCAATGCATAAGCGTTTTAGAAGATTCATAAGGCATAAGGTGCAATTTCTTGATTTCTGTCCATTGTCCTTATTTGTTGGAGGTGTTGGCTCAGCCTAGGCAAAAGCCTGGTGGCAGGTGAACCTGCAGATATGAAGCATGAAGACTCTTCCAAACACTCAGTTGTGTGGCAGTATTAATCTCTAATTCTTAATAGTATTCAAAGAAGGACCTGTACACTTTTAGGATCTGCTCATGTATATGCAGATCTGATAATTTTTGCCAAGGGCAGTTAATGTATTCTTCATAGTAAAAGGGCTGTTTTGAGACCCCATGTTTCTGAAAATGAGTGCCCCCCCCCGCCTTGGCTGTTATGTTTACATGTGTTGTTCAACAAAACCAAGAGTTGTCTTCCTGTGCCTGCCTGGAAATTTTAAGTGTTTCTTAAAAAAGATAGGATGTTGCCATTTTTAAGTGGCAGTGACCTTTGCAATGAAAAGAAAATATTTTTTCTTCACATATACCTTTTTGCAAAAAAAAAAAAAATGTTGTGTTTGTTCAGTTCAAACATACTGTCATGTCCCTTGGCAATTAAATGAAAGAATTTATGAATTTTAAACAAGTAACATCGTGATACTGTGTTGTTTGGCTTGGGTAGGCTGTTATTATCGTAACCAGGAATAAATGTAACAGAACAGTTTGCAAACTGAGACAGACAGGGAGGTTTCCACAGTAATTCCTGTAGTTCCTAAGGCGAAAAGCGATTCAACCAACTGCAAAGAAACCTTAAGATTAGAGGAAGCTACTACGAATACAGACAAAAATGACTAAAATGTGTCCAGTGTACTCAGTCTCTCCACAGCTTGTAAAGTCAGTTAAATTTAACTAGTTTCGGGTTTTGTGGAACAGCAAATGAAAGAAGTTAAAGTACAAAATGTTTGTGACGAACTCTTTAACTTGTTTTGATGCTTCTTAAAGGCTTCCTTGTGAAAGTTTTAAATAGTTCTTCTGTTTTCTGAGATCTATGCAAAACTGCATCATTAATTGGAACAAAACTGCTGTGGAATATATTTAAACTGTACGGTTGCTTTGCCTTGATACAGCTCTTTGCTAATCTTAATTAGGAAGCTGTTCATGAAAGGTAGCAACCTGAAAGAATTCTTTGATAACTGCCCTTGAAGATACGTGGGGTCACTGCTAACTCAAGCTGCAGGTGATTTTTAATACTGTATGAATTGAAGGAATTTTGCTGACAGTTTTGTAGTAGTTGTCTATTCCAAGTCCTGTTCCTGACAGATAGGATAAGCAAATGTGACTGCTGGCATCCCCTTTCTAGTTCCCTTGGACAGGAACCTTGGCAATTAATGAAACTGAGGGTTGGGGGATTTTTTCCCCCTTTTAAAGCTGACAAGTGAAAGCTGTGAAGTTGGGTACACAAGGCATTGTACACTATCTGTAAATATAAGGATGACCTTCTGCAGCCTTCACTGAAAAAACACTGCATCCTCTTGATATCACCTAGATAATCCTTATCCTGCTTGGCTGCTCGCCACCAGGAAGCTCAGTCCATGTGGCATCCCAGTGCTTGATTAAAAAGAGCAGCCACGTGGAACAGAGGTATCGGGTCTAATGTTAAATTACAGTCAATCTATGCTTAAATGTTTGGAACATTAGTGCATTTTATGTAGCTAAGCATTTTCACTAATGGTCTTGCTTACAGAAGAAGGTAGGCACTGTCATCCAATCAAGTTTTACCACAGAGTCCATGTACTTGTTTTATTTACAATTATACTATAAAACATGTATTGTGTATTTAAAAATATTCCTAGACTGTAAAAGAAAAACCCCAAACCCCCAAAAATCCCAAACGAAACAAAAAACCCCACAACAAAAACCAAACCAAAAAAACCCAGACAAAACCCCCAACTTTTGAAGTTTTTCACTTACTCTTGCTTAAAAATACCAAAAAAAAAAAAGTGAAGCTACTTCTGGTAAAAATAAAAACATGTTGCAGAGCATAGAATTGTTGCGACTCCAATCTTAGGAAAAACTGTTTAAAACCTTTATAGACTCTGTGCTTTTGTCTTCACTAATTGTTTCTCTATTTTTTGGGGGGCGGGGGGTGTATTTTATTTTTGAGAACAATGTTGTGCAAGGCAAAGGAATAACTTCTTGTCTTAAGTTTCCTATTTATTTATTTGTTTGTTTGTTTATTTATTTTAATGAATTGAAGTGTAGATTTATGTACTTAGTCCTCAAAATATATAACATAGTTCTGTTAGGGGGAAGAAGACCGTGTGTGCAGAGTACACATAAGGGAACAACTCTTAAGAGCTCTCCTGTTACATTACTGTTTCTTCAGTTTCTCCTGAAGAAAAGATGATACAAATAGAGAGTCATGTAAAATGTAACATTTTGGTCCAAATATTGATGCTCATTCACAAGAGTTTAGCTTTGGGATTTCTGTGGGGGTTTTGTTGGTTTCGAAATGTCAGTTGTTTATTTCCTTTTTCGATGCCATTGCAAAAATATCAGGAAGCTTATTGCTGTGCCAGGGTTGTGGGTTTTTTTAAATTATTCTTCTAGTACCCCTTTCTGGTGTAAAGGGACATCTGACCTGCCTGGAGCTCTGGGATGATGATGACACTTAGGCTTGCTGGTCTCTTGACCACTCTGAACATTCATGACTATTTGGAAAGTATTGGGGGCTGCCTTTTAAAGACCTCTGTTACCAAAAAATTGGTAACTATGAGAACCTTGAAATGAGAAGGTGGGAACTGCATAAACAGGCAGAGTTCATGAAACATCTATTCCTGCCTTGGGATATGCCAGACCAGTAAAAACTGGGCTCCCAGCTTGTCCTGGGACTTCAAATGTCTGGGAAACAGGGTGGTTGCTCCCATGACTTGCAGGGCCATATCATTGCAGGATCGGTGCTTATCTTCCACCCAAGCCAGTGTTGCAGGACTGAGAGCTGGTAATGCTCTGACATGCCAATCAAGCATTTCTGAGTGTGTTTTCAAATTTCTAACTGCGTGGACATTTAAGCAAACACAAACTGTGCATTGCTTCTCTACTCCAGTTGGGACACGCTTTCCTTCTGAGAAACAAATCGTATTTAAGACTAAGTTGCTACATCCTTACGTAAGGCTGAGTGCAGGGGAATGAATTAAAAACCTTTTTCCCTTGTCTACACTCATTTACCTCTCCTTCACTGGGCTTTGGCCTCATGCAAACAAGAGAGCAAGTGCAGTGTTTATTTTGGTTTCTGTCAAATAACTGACCTTGCACCCTGTTAGGAAACAATGTCTTGGCCTAAACTTAAAGTAACGTAAACTCGGGCGGTGAGCAGCAGTGGTAGAAAGCGTGCTGAGCATCTGTGTGAGAGGCTGGAGCTACAATGGTGAAAGCAGCTTTAATCTCAGCAGTTGCTGCAGGGAGAAAAAAATATCACATGTAGCTTTGGGAGCGAGGCACGTCCGTTCTTTCTGGTAGGGCATGCCTTCAGCTATGGTCATAAGCTTAGGTGGCCTCCCCGGTTACAGTAATAGCCACCTTACTGCTTGTCTTTCAGTTTCTCCCCGTAGGATGTTGAAGGTAAAGATGGCATGTTAAGTTTTCATATTTTCCTCCTGGTCTCGCTTCACAAAATTACTCATCTGGTTTAAACATAACAGGCACTGTATTTCTTCCAAAACTATTTCTGGGCTTTATGGTTTGTTACCGTGACAACTCTGAACTTTCAAATTTTGATGTCTAAATTACTCTTTTTGAAAGTGTGTCCTACGGCTTAGTCCTGGGTTTCCTGGTTTCTTTGCTCTGTTCTAGGAGGTTCTGTGTCTTTGGGTTTCCACTGGATAGTGTTCGGGGTTAGTTTGCATTTGTTACAGGTCGAGGGGTTTTCCTCCTGAGTCACCTGCAGCAGAGTCTGTCATGGGGCTGATGGGTAAATCCAAGTACTGAGGGTGGTGGGCACGTCCAAAATGCTCGGAGCTGCTGCTGGTTGGAGCTGCTGTTACTGTTTGGGAAAGGTGAAAGACCGTCTGATAGTGGTAGCTTTTTTGAAAGCAGGAGGAAATAGGGATGGGCAAAACAATCATCTTGTGGCTGTTAAAACTGCTATGGGTTTCCCATTGCAAACACTGTAAGCAGAGGCTTTAATTTGCTTGTGGACTGTTGTCCATGTGATTTGCATTTCAGTGTTTATAGATGCATTCTTTCGATCCCTCTGGTTTCACTAGTGAGAAAAAAATAGATGGGCTTCTCTCAAATTCAGAGTTTGTAACTGCTTTGTTTTAATATTGGTATACTGCAGACATTCACATTAGAAGAAAAAAAAGTAATGTGTTGTGGCTCATAAACATTCATTCAGGGAAAGCTTGTTCTTTAAAATCTTCAAAAGGCTCCCCACTGATACTTTTCCTTTTGTAAAAATAGTTCTTGGAACACATCTAAAAATTAGGAGTTATTTTGAATATCTGAATGTTTGAGTACACAGCTTTAGAGTTTAGGGGCATGATTTTTAATTTCTTCTAAAAACCTTTCAAGCACCTGACTGTTGTCACTGGGTAATTTGTGGTAAGTGTATTTGGAAATAACATATTAAGTGTCACAGGTCCCTGCAATCAGGAAAAAAACTTAGTATACTCAGGGTTTTTTTCCCCCCAAGCTGAGATGTTGTAGTTTTTTGTCTGGTAGATGCAAGCTGTTTGGTGGTTATAGAATATCATAGGTGCTTTAGACTGAAGATTTTATATTTTTAAATTTTTAAAAATCCTTCAAAAATTATTAACAAACCACGAAACAAAAACAACAACAATAAAAAAAACCCAAACCTAGCAGTATTGCACTGAAATATCTTACTGTTGTTTGCTTAAGTTTAGCCACAGCTCATAGCTGGTTGCCTCTCCTAATGGTAAGGAGCAAGTTTGAATTATACAAGTTTATTCCTTTGTGTTGGCTTTAGAGTGGTGCAGTGGTTTGTTCTTTAGACTAAGTGTCCCATGCTGAGGTTCATGGTAGAATAGCTATAAATATTGATGATGTGAATAATGTTGTTTTGGATAAAGATAACTGGAGGAAGGAAGAAAAACTTGCTGCTGTCCGTAACTGCGGTCGCAGCTCTTAATATAATTTAATAGTTTACCAGTGGAATACTGTGTGAGGTCAGATAGAGCTCAGACTAGGAAATAGCAGGGTGATTCACTTTTCCAAAGCAACTTTACTTTTCTTTTGCTTTTAAACAGCTCTCCATTGAAAAAAGGACTGACTAATGTAATTATAACATTTTTGTTCTTATCACTAGTGATGACTTTCCTTCTGCTTAATTTTTTGTTACACTGCAGTTATTTGAAGGGGGTTTGTAATGTATTAAGTGGGGAATGTCTTAAACCAAAGAAAATCTTTTTTTAACATTTGTGGGTTTTTTTACTTTTTCTTTTGACCACAGGAACAAAAGGACACTTGTTTTCCTATTCTCACTTGGCCAGAATACAAATCAGAATAGCAAAATAACTACTACATTTGGAGGGTGGCAGCTTTAATAAATCAGTTAAATACCTCAGAGTTCATAATTCTTCCTCTTTTCAGCATGGAGAATTTTTTTTATGAACTCTTTAATGCTTTACCTCGAGTATTGCCTTGAAGACTTGAGACAAAGTGCAGCACTGTTCTGTTTATAGTAGCTGCAAAGAATTACCAATTTCCTCTGTAAATCATTGGAAATTATTAGAAGTATGCATTTTTCAGCAAAAATAACATTACACTGTATTACTCTCCAGGATTATTATTTTTTTTTCAATGAAGGCTGTTTTGGAGTTCTACAAAGAAATGAATGGTTGTTATTATGGATTGTTATTCATATCATTTAGATATTGCTTTAGAGTCGTGTGTGTTCCCTGCTCTAAAGTACCTGTCACCATACCGCAGCTTAAGTCACCAAAATAGTATTAGCTTATAGCTATGCAAAAGCTTAAAATTCGATGAAATAACAGTTTGTTGTTCAATGCTACTGGTGGCACCAGTTCGGCATAATTTAGTGGAAGCACAGATTATTATTAGCTTCTTGAGAGTAGCCCTGCTGAGAAGGACCTGGGTGTCATGGTGGATGAGAAACTTAACATGAGCCAGCAGTGTGCTCTTGCAGCTTTGAAGGCTAATGGTATCCTGGACTCCATCAGAAGAGGGGTGGCCAGCAGGGACAGGGAGGTGTTTGTCCCTCTCTACTCTGCCCTCATGAGGCCCCATCTGGAGTACTGTGTCCAGCCTGCAATACAAGAAAGATGTAGAACTGTTGGAGAGGGTTCAGAGGAGAGGTGAGGCCACGAAGATGATTAGAGGGCTGGAGCACCTCCCCTTTGAAGAGAAGCTGAGGGAGCTGGGCTTGTTGAGCCTAGAGAAGAGAAGGCTGCAGGGGGATCTCATTGCAGCCTTAAGAGAGCATGTAAACAGGAGGGAAATCAACTTGTTAAAAGGGTAGACAATGGCAGGACAAGGGGGAATGGATTGAAACTAAAGGAGGGAAGGTTTAGATCAGATGTTAGGGGGAAGTTTTTTACAGAGAGAGTGGTAAGGTGGTGGAACGGGCTGTCCAGAGAGGTGGTGGATGCCCCATCCCTGGAGGTGTTCACGGCCAGGATGGATGGGGCCCTGGGCAACCTAGTGTAGATCCAGGCCTGGAGGTTGGTGGCCCTGCCTGTGGCAGGGGGGTTGGAACTCTATGATCCTTGGGGTCCTTTCCAACCCAGACCATTCTATGATTATTCATTCAAACAAGGCTAAATGAAAATGGCGGCTGCACTGTTGGTGGTGTTACTGTAGAAAGATCCCTTTAAGAAATACACCCCATGTCCTGCGGTTGAATGTGTAATTCTTCTCTCCACGCACCATATCCCAAGCAGAATTACTGAACCTATCAAAACTTCAGCAGAGCACAGCTGTGGTGTGCAGTTCAAAAGGAATTTAGGACAACTATGAATGACCGTGGTTACTGACAGTTCTAACTCCTGCGAACTCAACTCTGTAGTGTTATTCCTAATGGCATGGCACCAGCTTTCATTGATTTTGAGTTTTGTAAGTATAACCAACTTTGATCTTTCATGTGATATGGGGAAAATTATGGCACTTCTTTCCAAAGGACTAATGAGGCCTGAAAACCTGGTATTTGTCACACACAGAAGTACGGAGCAGAACTTTAGGTATGTAGCAAACAGATATTTCGCTGTACACAACTATTGTAGAAACATCAAAAAACCAACATCTTCCTCAAGCTGCGCATCAGACAGCGGGTGCGTTGCGTTGTTATGTTCTCAGGCTTTACAGCTAATCTACTGGCAAACAGGTGGGCATGAGGTGTAAGGGACACTGCACAGTAGCAGTGTCTTCCCTGTGCATTATTCAATCAAGTACCCGTGTCTCTGGCATCTGGGAGTCAGGTTTGGGAGTGCTGGTTGGTATTAGCAGCTCGGTTGTTTCAGGAAGGAATAGAGAGCTGGGCTGTCAGTGGACAGTTTCTTTAATGGTGTTGTAGTAGGATTTCTTACAGTCCTTGGAGTGGCTTTGGGATTTCCTAACCAAGCGGGTTTGTAGGGAACGTAACTTTTACCACCATACTCCAGGGATTTTTCTTCTCAAATGCAATGTGAGGTCTTTCTCCTCTGAGCTGTGGTATCAATACACTTGCATCAGGTTTTTAATTCCTTTCCCCTCCTTCTTAAAATGTGCTTCATATACTTCTCCTGGACTTCTAGGAATAGTAATAAAAATAACCCTATTCCTTCTTGCCATGACCCTATTCCTTCTTCTCTTGGTCTCTTTAGCATTGTTCCTTCATTTGTCTAATACTTTCTTCCACTTCTCTTTATGAGCAGAGAGGAGCTGTGGGGAAGGAGGAGTCTCCTTCTCTAGATTATGAATGCTTAGGTAGGACATAATCTAGTTGATTCCAGATGCTCTGCAGAAGGATGCTGGAACTGGCCATATCAAAGGAAGAGGGTGAAAAAGCAATTGGGATTGATTTTTACAGCCTGCTTGGGATTGCTTTTACAGCCTGCTCTAAATCAAGACAAATCCAAAAGGAGTGCATTGTAAATTGAATTTCCCTGTGTAGAACAGTGCAAAAAAAAAAAAAAAAAGGAAATTTGGATTGTTAAACAGGCTATTTATTTCTATCTATTTTCAGTTTTCTATGTAAATGATCTTATTCTTTGCTCGTGGATCAAGTCAAACTTGATACTTTTTTATTCTAAATGTTTGTGGCAAAGCAGTGTTATAACTCTTGCTTATGTCTCAATTTTTTCTCTCCTTTGGAAAAGGTTTTCTTTGATAGCTTATCAAAGCTTATTGAAGTTTTTGACATTAACTACTATATTAAATATAAAATACTGCATCCTAAAGTTGTCTCACTCAGGATTATATGGCTCTATTCTTTTGTCTGAGAGTTTTACAGACATGTCGTAAGGCAGCTGCAGTTGGAAACCTGCTGCTGTGCCTTGGAAGACAGCTGAAATATCGTTCGTTGCCTGTACTTTCCAACTACTATTTGGCTGAAGACAGCGTAGTGATTCCTGAAGTCCAATACATCAGTGTGTGCTGATGAGGAGCTGTTCTGACTGAGGTGGTTTATGTAATCAGTCTTGTTAAATTGTTTTGACCATTCAAGCTGGTCTGACAGAGCTGTGCAGAGCCAGGTCTCCTTGCAATCCTGCTGAACTGCAGTTTGGAGACTATTTTCTTTTAAGACAGATGTTTTGGCCACAGGCAAAGGGACCTACTTCTGTCTTCTGAGGCTTTGTTGATTTATTTTAAACTGAATAGCTGGATACTTTACAGAAGCAAAATTAAGGTCTCAAATGTGCTAGTGCATAAAGTAGAATAGCATAATGCCCCATGGAGGGAACACAGTAACCCAGACTCTAACCTGCATAAACCATGCTTTTTCACCTTTCTTTTCTGGTTGACTTTGGGGAGTAGGGTACCTATAGCTGCCTCGTTGGTTGGATTGGGCTCTGGGTATGCTGATGGTTGCATATGCTTACCACCACCTAAGTTAGTATTGTTGGGGTTTTGTTCCAGTATTAATAATTTTGACTGATAGTCTTGGGGTAGAACACATGGGGAAATAGGATCAAGGTGACAAGCATTTCTTACAAAAGGGAAGATCCTGTGCCTCAGTCCCCAGATTCATGGGTCAGAGCAAGCCATGTACTTCACGCTGGTCCATTCCCACAAGGAATGGGTATGGTTGGCAGCTTGTGGGTCAAACATAGCAAAATCCGCTAATGCTAACAAAAATTTTGATTTGCTGCTAAACACCTAGTTCCTCTAATGCTCCTTTCCTGGTTTGATGACTCCTGAATCTTGAAAGCTCTGTTTGTAGTAGAAATGGAAAACAACAGCTTTGGCAGTAGAGTTTATATGCGTAATGTACTCTCCAATGGATAAAGGTTTAAATCACTTAATAAAACTTCTTAATATTATTGAGGCAATTGGGGAAAGACGGAAACTGTACTACCCTTACAAGCTGCAAGCCCTTAGACACTTTGATTGCTCTTCTGATTGCCATTCACAATGACAGCTGCTGTACTGAGAAGAAAAGGAAGGGAAATGTGACACAAACCTGGGGCCGTGTGTGATACGGTATCGCAGTGCAGGACAGCATGAATCTGCATTGTGTGTGATTACCAGGCGGTGAATCAGCTGGGCTGTGCTAGAGCCAGAAACCAGTAGCTTTCACGCTTGCTGCCTGTTTCCCACTCATTGTGAAGCCCTGCCCTATCACTTGATAGACCTGGAAAGGAAGCGCAGAGGAAGCGAGTGCCACTGCTGGTTCAAAATGTTCCAGGGCGACTGGAAACATTGAGCAATGACCTGGGTGAGAAGAACAAGACCTTATTGACAGGGTTCAATCCTAGTCAAGTCTGTTTCCCATCAGCTTCCGAAGTAATCACAGCTTTTCTTTTTTTCATCTCCTTTGCACTCTCAGTTCACCTCCTTTTTATTTTATGTATTTAGATACTTTTAGTGGACTGAGCAGCCAAAGGCAATTAAGAAGTTCTATTCACTGTAATCCACCTCTGCCAAATCATGGGGGAATTACCAATGAAAAAGACAGCTGCATTAAAGGCACTTGTCATGCCCACCCTTGCCCCCATGTTTCTCTGGAGTTGCCATTACATATTCTTTTAAAAATTCTCCCTCCGATGGGGTCTTGTTTTTTTCATTTGATGTACACGTACTGTTCCAGGGATGTTATGGCTCACATGATTTGCCATGTTTGAGATGATCCAGTGTCGCAGACGGATGGCTGTTGGGTTACAGGCACTGAAAATTCACGAGCGCACACACATATGTGTAGTGGGAGAAAGTATGTATAAACCAAGACTCTTTGGTTTAAAGCTCTCTGGACTCTGAGTGACTTCATGAAACACTTATACCATAAAGTCATTCAATTTTATTATTTTTTAATGCTGTAGTTTTAAACGTACAGCAGCATGGCACTTGTACGCTGTGCCATGCCACTTTGCATGGACTCATACATGATACCATCATCAGTGCAATAATCAGTCTCTGCTGGCAGTCCTTCTGTGTTCAGGCCTCCTAGTTGCATCTCAAGTTTCTTACTTCAGCATGTTCTTCTCCTTAGGCTGTTTATGAGATGAGAAATCCATTTCATCTGAGGTGAGAGAGATTATTTTCGTGGACAAATATGCTTTTAAAAAGAGGACCAGAGAGATGTCTGTTTAGTGTTACACTTGAATGTGGTACCAAATATCATTTATAACATTTTTAGGTTGGTGTATAAATCTGGAGAAATCAAAGTATATGCTTCTTACCAACTCAACTCTCTGCAATTGTTTTTTTTCTTCCCTTTTTTGAGACCTTAATCAGGCTAAATCTCCCAGGCTCATTCAGTGTGTTTCTAACATTTTCCTATATCTTACTCTTCCCAGGATGGATCGTACTTGGCTGAGTTCCTGCTGGAAAAAGGCTACGAGGTGAGTGACTCGGTGACCGGCAGCAGGCTGATGGAGTCGATTGGATGCTGCAGCTCCAACTTCCTCTGCTTCTGTCCTTCCCTGTGTATGTTTTCCACTCCAGCCCTAGATAACAAATCAAAACTCCGGAGAGGAATGTGCAAGATGGCCTGTAATCATGCCAGCTTATTGTCCTATTTATCATCTAATGTCCACTGGTGGATTCCCTCTTCTCCTCAGGGCATAGCTGCTTTGCATGTTTCCCGCCAACTCAGATAAGCAGCAACCTGTGGAAGCCAAAACTGTAAGGAATTAGGGAATAATTTATGATGCAATGTACCTCATAAGGGACTTAGAATCTCTCATTTGTTCTCTTTTTTTTTTTTAATTGTTTCATCTCCACACTGAAGGCTCTTATTTTTGCAGTTGTATTTCAGCAATTGAAATCTTGCAGTTTGCTTGCTTTGTTTTAAAAAATAACTTACGAAATACTTTGGTAGTCTTACTTTCCACCCCTTCTCTTGGATTAATAGTATTCTTCCTTAGCACATGATTTTGACTTACCTTTTCCCGAGATTAAAGGGAGTGTGATTCCTTCTTGCTGCAGAATTTTTCCCTGTCAAAATAAATCTTTCTTGTGGCCCAGTAAAGAAACAATCAGATTATTATGTTTTGGTTTGATGATCATGAACTGTTGTGGGCAGATATGTGAGAATGCTTGTCTTCTCGGTCATGAAAGATGCTTCCAAAATGTATTATAATAGAAGGAAAGGGGTGGTGAAATTAATCTCTCCACAGTGTAATATTTTCTGGGTTTTTTAATAAAAACTAATGCTTGTTTCAATATTGGGTTGTATTACTTCTGTTGCCATTCTGCTTCATAGCTTCTCTTCTTAGCCAGTCTGTGCTTTCCATGCTTTTGGACGTGTTTCATCTTGCCTTGCTTATTCTATCCTTTCTTCTGCTTTATTGGTGTTGGGGGTTTGGTGTTGTAAATTGTTTATTTTTTTACTAATCCTCCATTCCCTCTGGGAAAGTGATATCATTGTGGCTGCTTCTGCTACTTTAAAGGTGAAAACATATGCTGTCTCCCAGTGCACAATGAAATTTGGAACTGTTAACTGCAACTAAAATGAAATTTCCCTTTCCACAATAGAAAGGTTACAGTAATTGGGTAGAGGGTTTTTTCTTCTGTTCCTCAGCTCTCCGTCTATTTGTTGGAATTCTTTCCTGAGTTCCAAAGTTAGGTCACTGTCCTGAATAACTGAACGCAAGAGTACACACAGTAACAGATTGCCTCCCTTACTAAGGTGGCTTGCTTGGCTTCTTTTTAAATTTCAATCTATTTAAAGATTAAGGTCTGTTGAGAAAAATCCACTGATCTTACATTCTCAACTAGATTAACCAGTTTGCACACATTTTGGCTTGTCAAAAGGTTTGCATTTCACCTGTCCTATCCAGACAAAGGTACCTTTCATCAGGTTTTTTTACGGCAATATTGCTGTCATGGATTAAACATTTGGCAGATTTTCTTTCTTCTTGTGTGCACATACCAGAAAAAGGAGTGGGAGAGAGGAGGAAAAACAATAAAAAGGAAAAGAAAAGCTGGGTTTGCATGTTTTCTTGTTATCACTGGATGCAACAGGCTCCTTGAACTTGTTTGTTTGCTGAAACTTTTTGAAGTTCTGGGGTGATTGCATTTAGCACATCTCATTGGGCAATTGCTGGTATCACAGTCATTCAGCTGACATAAAGCTCTTGCAAGCACAGTCTTTCATCAGGCTTTGAGCTGGTGAGATTTGTCTTATTGGTCAATCGTTTGTGTGAAGTTGAATTTCGGCATGACTTCATTCAGAGATAGATAATTGAGAGCTTAAGAAGTCTCTCATCAAGACTTTAAGCCAAAATGTTCAATTTTGCTAGAAGAGTTATAGAGAACGTCGGTTAGCTTCCTATAGAGTAATTTAGTGCTCTAAAATGACATCTGATTTTTACTCAGAAAGACATATGCTCATTTCAGTACTCAAAATACTTTTGCAAAAATGAATATGGAAGTGTTTATTTTTGAAAGTTTCTTCGAAACCTTCTGTCCCTGTAAATTATGCACACGTTCTCTAAATAATTATTTTATAGGGCTTTTAACTACATAACTTTGAAAATTCACCTTCATAAATTCATTCTTTGATGGAAATTTGGGGAGGAGTCTGTATTTCTCTGTTCCCCATTGATCCTCAAAATGCAACTATTTTGCTGAGTTCTGGAAAGTTTAGGGTTTAAATTGTAGAATGAGGTGTCTTGTGAGCCTGTTGTGTGGCTGGACACACAAGAAATTTTATGCAAGGAAGTTGACATCATAAATTTGACTTGCCAGTTGTAAAGATGAAAACGTTATTCTGCTATTCTTAGAGATCTTGCCACCAAACTGTCATTCTAAAGCAGAAAACTGGTCTTGCTCTGTGGTTTTGCATACCTCTCTACTCTTCATTTTCAGGCTTAAGATGGAATAAAAAGTGCTTTATGTGTTAAGAACCATAGCTTGTGTTAAGCTTAAAACAAAAATCCCTAACCAAAACCCCAAACGCTGCCAGTTCCTGCAGGTTTATTCTCACAGGTGCAAGTTTACGTGAACAGAAAGAGTAAAGCGATGGCCCAACCCAACTAAGTGCAGGATGCATCAGTGTGTTGAGAGACCACTTTCAGAAATATGGACAGGGAGAAGCAGAGAACAGATACTAAAGCTTGATTTCACTTGGGGCAAGCACAGCTTCTGCAGCTAGTAACTTAAGCTAACATGAATATTGGCAGCATCCGTGGGGCTGCCTTACATAAGGAGGAAACAGGATCAGTGTTTGAACAATTTCTCTGACGTATTAGATACAAACTGGCTTTTCTTTAAGGGTAATCTCAACCAGTGGGGTTTTTCACCAACTTATTTATTGTGGCTGGTTAAAGGAAACTCCACACTTGTGTTTCAGCCTTAGGCTTGCCTGTGTCTTGTAACCCACCAGAGAACACTGACTCATGATGTTCATGAAACAGCATAGACTGTTCTTCCAGTACCCTGGAAAGTGAACAACAGCCATTTTGTAAAATATGTTTCGGGCTTGTAGCTGCAGCCCCTTCTCTCCCATGGTCTTTTTCTTCCCTTCTCTCCCCTCTGTACACTCTCTCCTTTTCCTAGCCCTGCCTCCCGCTGCTGCTTTTTCCATCTCCATCATCTCTGGCTCCAGAATTTCTCTGCAACCAGGGAGAAGTGATTAGCGTGGGATTCACATATTGGTTCTCCAATTCCAAGTCTCAATCACTAGGAGATGATGCTGTAGGGAAATTCAGTGTGCTTTATGCTGTGTGTGATGTTGACACCATTAGCAACCCAAGCAAGGGAGAAGGTGGAACCAGTCAAGGGTGCTAAAATAAATACTGCCACATCAGAGCTCATCTCCAAGTATTTTTTTACCATTTAGGTAACTGTTTTCCTTTAGGAATAGAGACAAATTCTGATTACCTGATGTAAGGGTTAGGCCCACATATATGAAAAGAGCAATGATGAAGATGATGATGTACACTTTCCTCTTAATGCTCACCACTTTCTTTTTCCATTGTCCCTTGTTCAATCTCCAGGTGCATGGCATCGTTCGTCGGTCTAGTTCTTTTAATACGGGCCGGATTGAACATCTCTATAAGAACCCACAGGCTCACATTGAAGGAAGTAAGACTTTGTTTTTGTATTTAAGGCTTGGGATTTTTTAGTCTATCCTGTGTGTTTGGCAGAGAAAGGTCCCTGGGAGCAGGAAGGGAACCCTAGTTTCCTCTACCTAAATGTTATTAACAAGTATTTTTAAGTTGTGCTTGGCTTAGGATTGGTTATTTAAAGCAACAAACAAAAAATTCAAATAAACACCCTTGATAGCTAAACTTCCCTTTTCTCTGCTCGTGTTACCTAGTTGTTCTATCTCAAAGAAAAGCGACAACTTTTCTCTGATGCAAAGTTGACACAAACTATAGATACTCCTGTGTGTGAGTTACCAAGAGATCAAAACTCGAGAGGGGCCCAGGAAGGTACTTTCTGCTGCACAGCAATTTTTAAATAGCTGGGTCTGCAAAAAGCTATGTGAGGTTGAAAATGCTGGGATATCAGAATAGTAAAACATTGGGGGTTTTTGAGCCAGTTATCTTAGGCACATCACTTCCATTTCATCATGAGCTTCTTAATGCCTGATGAAGGTGGAGATTTGGGGACAGTCTGTGTGACAGCATGAATAAGACATCATCAGTTCTTACTAATGACAGGAAGAAGGAAACTTTGGACCTTCTGAATTTCTATACCCACGTAAACAATTACCTGCTTTTCCTGAAGGAAAGGCATTGCTCTTGGAAACTTGTTCACAATTTAATGGATTCTGATTCTGACGATAAATTGGAAAGCTGAAATGTAGTGTACACCTTGCAAAAAACCCTATTTCATTTCTGACATGACTTCAGTGGTATTTGCTGTGAATAGTTGCTTACTTACTGCCCCTTAAAATATCTGATTGAGAGGGGTAAAATTGAATGAAGCATCTTCATGAAGAATACTTAAACATGTGTTTCCATCAAGGACAATATAAGAACTGTGTTTCCTGTGACTTACATTTGTGGCTCTCAGGGTAAAATGAAGCAAAAGAAATCAAACAGGAACCCATGCATTGTGAGGACCATCTTGCAAATATGAAAAGCGTCTTGAGAAGACAATGTAGATCATGAAAAATATGTATAGGAACATTAAAGGAAAGGCATGGAAGAAAAGAAAAAGAAAGCAGACCTTAAATGTTTTTCCCCACTTCTTATCTCATTTTCCTTTAACTGAGGAATGTAGCCATATGAATGGGAGGAGGAGGAGGAATTGGACTTGGAAACTCAGGAAAGGCTTCTCCATGGAGACTGTTTGGAAACAACGGGTTTCCAGGCAGTACTGGAGGAAGCAAAGAAGTACTAGTGGTTGATGTGAGCAATCCCTCATTTTTTCTTTGCCCAGTGTGTTCTTCCCATGAGGAATTGATTATATATTGCAAGATGATGATCTTCATAGACAGTTGTGAAACAAACCTCTAAATCCTACCCCACCCTGCACCCCCACCCCCACACAAAATGGAACAAGAAGGAAAACAAGGTGTTTCCTGAAAAGGCCTCCAGCTATTGCTTGCTAAGGATGTTTTGGAGGTTTTTAGATTGGATAGTATTACTAAAACCTGAAAGTTTTTATATTTGATCTGTGTTTATATAAATCTTTCCACTAAATAAACCCCATTTATAATCTTTTTGCTTAGCTTATTGATCTTGAAAAGACCCTTTTTTTCATGGGTCAGAAAATTACCAGAGCCTCATGCCCTGCTCCTCTTCCAAAAAGTCAGTTGGATAAGAATCTTTGAAGATTTGATGGCAGACCAAAATGGGTATTCCCCTTTGAGAGCTTGAAATTTAAGGTAATTGTGGGAAGGTATCTCTGATGCTTTGCTCAGCCCAGCCAGCAATCCACCTTCCACAGAAAGCTTTGAGACTTTTCTCTGGCCTGGGGATGGTGGCAGAACTGGATGTCTTTGGTGTAGGAAGAGAGAGCCTGGCTGTGGCACCTCCGGCTTAGGCTGGAGAGGAAACCGGTTGCTCTTTCAGGCCATCAGGCTCCTACAGAGCTGCTGCTCCCTGGGCCTCCTCTTGTAATGCTGCTCTCTGCTCCATCCTCTCTGAAAGGCTGGCTCAGCTAGAAAGGAGATTTCTTGTAACTCCCAGCCAAGCTAAGCAGCAGCAGCAAACATCCTCCCCTTGCCTAGGGGAAGCTTCCTTTTCTCATGCAGAAAAGTGTATTTGGGTTCTTCCCTGCTCCCATCAACCCAGAGAGTTCTGGAAAAGGTGGTAACTGCTGTCAGAGAAATTTAGATGGTGTTTGCTCTTGTTCTCTAATTAATGTTGCAAGAAAAATGCAGCAACAGAGGGTCTGGACACCACCAGTTTTGAGGATTGCATGTTAATACCAATATCCAAATAGTTTTATCCTATGACCATTTGGGATCTTTTGCATCCTGTGGCCTACAGATAGAGCTGGTTTCATAAAAGTTTAAATGTGGTGGTGTTACAGCACAGCCTTTATGGAACTGGTGGCAGGACTGAAGGCAGCCCGTACCACGGATTATTGATGTGTATGCACAAAAAGGGTCATAACCCACTTGCTGTCATTCATACTTGATCACAGCTATCTCTTTCTTCTTTTAAAAAAAATTTCATTACCAATCATGTTAGCTACAGCATCATCTGGGTCTTGAAGTCTCTTCAGAACTGCCCTTTTCAAGCAGCATGGATGTAAAAGCAGATTTCAAGAATATACTCTGACCTGTGGGGCTGTATCAACCTGCAGAGCCTCAAGTGCCTGTTAAATAGGAATGTTTAAAGCTGAGCACCTGGGCATCATGTGATCTGTTACTTCCTTGCTGCCTTAAACTGTTTTAAAAAAAATCACCGAACAGAAAACCCTTAAACAGCTTAAATAAAAACAGTGTTTACATATCATTGTGGCCTTTAAAAGAAACCAACCAAAAACATACTGTGGATTCACATGGTAGTCACTTGTAAAAAACCTTGTAATTTTTGGTTTCAGGACTTAAAATCAAGTTGAATATATCTGTAGGTAATACAGCCCCAAAGAAGTGGTAACTATTATCAAATGGGAAGACCACTAAACTACTGAAATTGGAATTTCTTTTCTGGAGACAGGACAGTGTAAACAAATTCTTTAAGGTAAAAAACATGAAACGAAAATCTATATAGATATGGCAAGTAAATGTAAACAGGTTATTCATTGATGGTTGTAACAAAATTTTCCTTTTTGATGAATAGATATGTGAAAAGTAGTGTGGTGGTGTGATTTTTTTTTTATTTTTAATATTTTTTTTTAAAGAGGAAAATTTAGACCTGTTCTATCAGAGTCAGTTTCACTTGTGGAATAATTTCTTGACAATTAAGGGTCTGAAACCAAGGACAAGTTGATAAGCCTGCTCATTGAGTTTTGACAGGAGCTGGTCTCATGCTCTTACCTACTTTTTCACACACAGATTAGAAAGTAAATCAGTTGGGAAAGGATAAACAACAGCTGTGTGACTGACATTTCTAGCCATATTTGAGATTTTGATGTGTAATATCATGAAGTTTGTTTCATTGATAGTTACAGTGTTCTCTGAAGTTCCTTTCCAATGTATATCTATATTTTTTAATGGCTAAACAATAGTAATACATGCAGTGGATTGTCCTGTAATGTGACCTAAATGTTCATGTGATAGGTAGCTTAGGCATATTTGTTGTGTTGTGAACAAATAGAGGGACCTTAAACATGTGTAATTTTGGGAAAGAAGAGAAAGCTATCGATGTATTATAAACCTTTGTGGATCAAAGATTGGAAGCCAAACCTAAAACCATGCCCTTTTTTTTTTTGTGGCTGAAATTCTATATAAGAGATTGAAAAGGTACTCTGAAATTCATTATTCCTGCAGAGAACTATATTTTGTGCTTAGAGCAAGGAAGAAAACCCCAAGCAAATTCTTATTCAGCTAGTGATCTCTTAACTTTTTCCAATAAATGCTTACTTGGATTTTAAACTCTGTATTCTTAAACTCTGAAGACATGAAGCTGCACTATGGTGATCTCACGGACAGCACCTGCCTGGTGAAGATCATTAATGAAGTCAAACCCACTGAAATATACAACTTGGGAGCTCAGAGCCATGTCAAGGTGAGTAGCTTCTAGCACTGAGAATTGTAAATTTGCATTGATGGTGGTACACTGCTTTGATTATTTTAGATGGCAGCATTTATTGCTGTTTTAATAACTGCTGACTTTGACAGGTGAGGACTGCCTTAAATCAAGATAGTTGTGTTTCCGTGGTGCTGAATTACTGCATGATTCTTGTTACTGAATGTGTGTTAAAATGTCAGAACACATGCAGTTTACATTGTCATTACCAGCAAAATCCATGGGTTTAGAAATTTGATTTCTCTATCATGTAACACAACTTTTTCTGTAGTGCTTCCTGCTGATCAGCTGTAGTGGAGGAGTTTTACAGTGCAGCTAGGGCAAACAGCACTTAGAACCACATTATTCAGTTTGTGTTATAACCAATACATGTATCTGAGCCTGTCCTTGTCAGAAAGACTTTGCCTATACCAGTTTTTATGCAGGGGGTATTTTTTCTGAAAGATCAACCTAGAAACACCTTTACCTACAATGTTACAATGTTTCTGCCTCTTTTTTTTTAATCAAGTTACAGAAACTGAAACAAAAAGAACCTGTTGAAGGTAACTAACTTGACCCTAGGAAGTGCTACTGTATGAGAAGGGAATCACAGTATGGTTTGTGTTGGAAGGGATCCTCAAGATCATATAGTTCCATCATCCCTGCCATGGGCAGGGATACCCTTCAGTAGACCAGGTTGCCCAAAGCCTCATCCAACCTGGCCTTGATGAAGAATTTCTTCCTAATATCCAAAATAAATCTACCCTCTTTCAGTTTAAAGCCATTGCCCCTTCTCCTATTGCTACACACCCTTATAGAGTCCCTCTCCAGCTTTCCTGTAGGCCCACATCAGGTATTGAAAGGCTGCTATAACTTCTCTTCTCCAGGCTGAAAAAGTGCAACCATCTCAGCCTGTCTTCATAGGAGACAGCCCTCTGATCATATTTGTGGCCCTCCTTTGGACTTGTTTCAACAGTTTAATATCTTTGTTGCACTGGGGACCCCAGAACTGGATGGTAGTACTCCAGATGAGAGGTGGAGAATCACCTTCCTTGACCTGCTGGTTGTGCTGTTTTTGATGCAGCCCAGGACACAGTTGGCTTTCTGGGCTGCAAGCATGTGTTGCCGGCTCATGGTGATCATCAGTCAACACTCCCAAGTCATCCTCCTCAGCGCTGCTCATAATCCATTCTCTGCCCAGCCTGTAGCTGGTTTTGGGATTGCCCTAATCCATGTGCAGGATCCTGCACTTGGCCTTGTTGAACTTCACATAGTTCACACAGGTCCACCTCTCAAGCCTGTCAGGATCCCTCTGGATGGCATCCCTTCCCTCCAGTGTGTTGAAAGCATCACACAGCTGGTGTTGTCTGCAAACTTGGTGAGGGTGCACATGATTCCACTGTCTGTGTCACTGACAAAGATGTTAAGCACTGGTACCAATGCTTATCCTGGAGGCATGCTTTTTGTCACTGAACTCCACTTGGACATTGAGCTGTTGGACACAACTCTTTGAGTGTGACCATCCAGCCAATTCCTTATCCATCAAGCGGTCCATCTGTCAAATCCCTGTCTCCAGTTTAGAGACAAGGATGCCATGCAGGACAGTGTCAAATGCTTTGCACAAGCCCAGTAGATATGTCCGTCACTGTTCCCCTTGTTCACAAATGCTGTAACCACATCATGGAAAGTCAACAGATTTTTTTAGGCATGATTTGTCCTAAGTGGATCCCTGTTTGCTTTCACCAATCACCTCCTTGTTTTTCATGTCTGAGCATAAGTTCCTAGGAGGATCTGTTCCATGATCTTGACAGGCACACAGGTGAGACTGACTAGCCTGTAGTTCCCAGAGTCTTCCTTTTTTCCCTTTTTAAAAATGGGGATTACTTTTCCTTTTCCTCTTTTCCAGTCAGTGGGAGCTCAACTGGACTCCTGACTTCTCAAATATGGTGGAGACTGGGATAGCCACTTCATCTGCCAGTTCCCTCAGAGCCCACAGATGCATCTCATCAGGTCCCATGGACTTGTGCACCTTAAGGTTTCTTAGAAATTGTCAAGCCCGATATTGTCCTACAGTGGGCAGTTCTTCATTCTCCCCATCCCTGCCTTTGCCTTCTGTGTCCTGGGCAGTGTAGCTAGTGCCCTTGCTGGTGAAGGCTGAAGTAAAAAGTTTTGTAGAGTACCTCAGCCTTTTCTATATACTGGGTAACCAGGTCTCCTGTTTTGTTCAGGAAGAGAGCCCACATTTTCTCTCATCTTTCTTTTATTACTTGTTGCAACTTGCTGCTGGCGAGCCTGATGTTACCCTTCTCTTTCTTTGTGTCTAGTTTAAAGCTCTGTCAATGAGCCTGCTAGTTCCTGGGCAAAGACTCTTTTTCCCATTTGAGAAAGGTGAATCCCATCTGATCTGACTTCTGCAAGCCTGGTTCTGTGCAAACCCTATTGTCAAAAACCCCAGACTGTGGTTGTTAAACCAGCCACAGAGCCATGTATTGATGGACTGTGCCTGTCTGTTCCTCCCAACATTGCTGCCCACAACTGAAAGGAGGGAGGAAAAAATAACCTGCAGGCACCCATCAGTAACCATCCCAAGACCTTGAAGTCTCTCTTAAATGCTTTTGTACAATATGTTGCAGTGTATCACCAGCCACTACAGCTGGAAGAGCAGTAGTGGATTGTAGTCAGAGAGCCGTGCCAAGCTAGGGAGTTTCCTAGTAATGCCCTTAACGTAGACCCCAGGGAGGCAACAGACTTCCCTATGACCCTAAGGAGGGTCTTTCTGGCATATTGGACCCTCTGCACCACTCTGAAGGGAGTCACCTACAACGATAAAACACCTTTTCTTCTGCTTGGAGATGGTCACGATACAAGGCATGGGCCTTTCTGGCCTTGGTGATAGATCTTGTGTAACTTGACTATTATCCATGCCATCTATGCTGAATATGAATACTAGAGCAGATAACGCATGCAAACCATAAACTAAAGTTATGCTACATTGCTGTATCATGGAAAAAAGCTCTGTTTTTTGTCAACTCCGTTTACTTGCTAACCTCATTCAGACTTCACTTTATGATTACAGTCTGAAACTGATGGCTAAATTGAAAATTAACCTTAAAATAAATTTTGTCAGTCATATTCTCTGTCTTTTATGCAATGTGAAAGTATTCATTAGTGCGAACTGATGGAGCATTCATGCCTCATGAAAGTCAGCATTCCTACAAAAGGCAACACATTGCTCCTATCAATCCTTAAACCTTGAAACATAGCAAGAGGAAATCATGTTGAAAGACTGCAGTTACAGTGACAAGTCAAACAGCAGCATATAGATGTGAAAGGAGAATAATCTTGCTTTTGAATTGCCTTTGTGGTGGAATTATGTGGAATTGTGCTAACCATGGATCTGGTTAGGTTTATTAGCACAGGTACAGCAATATAAGAGCAAGGCTACATGAGTCCATGGGTAGCTTTGGTCCAGAGACAATTTAACTGCTACTCTTCAGAGTGAAACCAGAGCCAGCAAATCCTGATCGGTATTTTCAGTCCATGGCTAGATGTTCCAGCATTTAATTTCTTGAACTAGTGTATTCAGAAACAATCTCCATAGAAATTTCTTGTGTCCAAAGATGGTATTAGCTTGGTACTAACATCCTATTCCCAAACTCTCTCCATGTGGCTACTTGCAGCTGGCATGTGCTCAAGTCACAGTACTGGAAGATCATGAAGAGGTAGTGGTGATGCCACTATATGTTCTTGTGTGATGCTGTCATAGGCTCAGGGAAAGTTTATTCTCAAAGTATCTCACTGTGTGAACATTTTGAGTCAATGCAGATCTGACACTGAGTCTTGCCTTTTGGAGATCTAATGTGCCTTGGAGCACAATGAGAAGGCATTGAAATGTCTCTCTTAAAAGGTAGCCTGAATGCAGCAGGCCAATACTAAGACAGTATTAAAAGGCCTATTGGAACTCTAGATGGACCAGGGTGTGCTTGTTATGCTTCTTAGTATCTCCAGTAATCCTTCTGTTGTCGCAGCTGAGGAGAGAACCTAAGCACCCCAAGTCTGTTGACTAGAGGTGACTGAGGGACTTGACTGTGGTATCAACAGGATTTAGAAGCAGTCCAACAGTGCTTACCATTTTAAAACACATACCAATGTTAGAAGAGTAAGTAGAACTTGGCCACCTGTTAGGGGTGAATATCTTCATCAGAGACCTGAACAGCTCTTACCATTAAACTTTAGCTATGTAAACTTACTGGCTTTGCTTATGTGCATCATGTTTGGGGAAGGAGAGAGAAAAACTTCTAATCTTAGCTTGCTTCACTTTCTGGTGACTTTGTACAAGTGACGTCTTCAGTACTTTTTGGTAATGTTTATGTTGGCTTGTGTTTATGCAGAATAAAGTTTTCTATCACTCTCACTTCCAGTCAGTTTATGTGAGCCATGCTGAAATGAAGGAAAATAAAATAATAGGAAGTTGGTCTGGTTTCCTGTAGGAAACCAATGAAGATGAAATTGGTTCTTGGAATGAACCCACAGTAGTCTGGGAAATACTGTCAGAGAAGATGTTTTTTCTGAATCATAAATAGAGAGGACTATGACTCATAAAGTAGGTCACTGAGAGGCTGATCTGATTTGTACATAGGAGAAAGTGAGAGAAGAGTGAAACTTGCTCCTTATTAAAAACAGTAAACTTAACAGAGTGATATCATCAGTAGGAACAAATTATCCAGTGTGCATTCCTGTTTTGGTGAGAAATGGGGATTAGCTCTCAGCACTGTAGCTTCTCCATTGGATGTTCAGAAAACAGTAGCACATTCACTTCACAGTTACTAAGCAAACAATTTGCCCTCATGTTCTCTGTCCAGTCTTTATGTGTCCTGGTGCTTTGGGAATCTGTGTGCTGACCCTGAGTTGTTTTCATTTAATTAGGTTTCACAGGAGTGATTGCTTACAGCATATTGATTCTAAAAAATAATCTATTCTTGCATAGCATGCAGATGGCTTAATCTGAATTGTTATCCATAGCTCCATACTCATATCCCTCTACCCGTTGAATGTCTTGAAAATCAATTATCCAAGTGCTAGGTTGGCTAAAATTATAGAAATGTCTCTTCTTGTACGGCGTTTCAGTAGGTGTATAAACACAGATATATATGAACTTGTAACTATTTTTTCCTGAAGGAGACATGATCTCATCAGTATTTCATGAATGTGCTGTAACATTTTTTGGTTTGAGTGGTCTTGAACTGGTAAAGCTGGGAAATTATTAATTTTATTTTTTTTTACAAATTTCTGAAGCAAAAAGGCAGTATAACCTTAGTAAAAGATCTGTTGCTTTCAGCATTTCAAACGTGCTGCATTGAGCAATTAAATGTACGACTGAGTGAATGGCTCCGGTTTTACGGCTATTACTGTCCCAGTAGTCGTGTATTAAATAGCCTAGTTCAATGTGACTGTAGTGCAGATATCCACAAGTGCTCAGTTTATTTCTTTAAATTGTATTTGGTGGTAGAATGTAATTTTGCCTGCTCACTGTTGGCATTTGTTGCTAGAAATTTTATAGTGAATTTGTTTTGTGAGATGCAGAAATAGTGGGTTGGTTTTTTTGTGTTAGGTGTTCCTTACATGCACAACACACACGTGTTACTGAAGAGCAAAACCTTACCTGTGTGCAATTACAATTGAAAAAAAACAGTAAATGCTCAGTTTGTTTTTTATCACCTTTCAAGATGCACATGTTTTTGTTCCTTAGTTTAGGGGATATTAGGGTTCTATTTAGTTTTAAGTCCTTGCAGACACATATGAGTGCTTGGAGCTATGTGGGAATTAATGTTAAGAAGCAAACCCTACCACTGTTAGCTGAAAGGTGAAATGTAAAAATCCAAGGGACTTTTAACACATAATCCCTCACTTGAGTAAGGATGTCTTTGTTTTACCACTGATCATCTTTTTGCTGCTGATAGACCTGTAGAAGCCGTTCTTGCTGCCCTTCATGTCCCTTACCACATTCTAATCCAGATGGGCTTTGGTTTTCCTACCTCTATATTTGCCTCCTTGAACAACCTCTTTGTATTCCTCATGAGTTGCCTGTCAGTGCTTCCACCTGTTGTATGTTCCCTTTTTATGCTTGGGTCAGGAGCTAATTATTCATCATATGGGACTCCTGTCACCTTTGCTTGATTTCATACTTGTCAAGATGAACGATTCTTAAGCTTGGAAGAGGAGATATTTGAAAATCAGCTATCTCTTCTGGACTCCTCTTCCCACCAGGGCTGTATCCCATGGTACTCTACCAAGTAGATCCCAGAACAGGAAAAGTCTCTACTCCCTTGAAGTCCAGGGTTGTGATCTTACTTTTATGTCTTGCCCCCTTCTCTCAGGATCCTGAACTCCACCATCTCATGATCACTGCAGCTAAGGCTGCCCTGACCAGTTCTTTCTTGACTGTGAGAAACAGATGATCATATAATTTTCTCTTGTGACCTGTTCAGCTATTCATGTCAGCAGGTTACTGAAGCACTCCAGAAACCTCCTGGATTGCTTGTACCCTGCTGTGTTGTCCCTACAGCAGATATCAGGATGGTGAAAGTCCCTCATGAGAACCAAGGATCTATGAACAGGCTTCTGCCTGTTATATGAAGAAAGCCTTAACTACTGCTACTACTTCATTTTGTGAAGCATGTTTGTGTCCCTGGGATCCTCCTGGTCTGAGGAGCATGAACCCGATGGGAAATAGGTCATCTTCTTTATTTCCCACCCTAGCTTTTCATGGGATGATTCTTCCTGCAGTTGTAACTGTGGTTATGATCAATTGCTGGGGGGCAAATGGTGCCATACAACATTATGGTGAGGAAGGCAGTGTTTGGGACATGACATGGAAGGCATCCTTCTGTTTAGGACACAAATGAATCAAATAATTAAAAATATCTATTGTTGACTTACTCCTGCAGGATTTCTCAGTGATGCTGTAAGGACAGTCTCAATCCCTCATCCCCTTTCTATCCATGCGATTACTACAGTTGAAAACCATCTGTGATAACATTTGTCTATGAGACGATGGTGTCACTCTGAGGCAGTCTCATATGAAGAAGGTATTTCCACTGCATGTGTAGAGTGAGTATTAGCTAGGAGAAAAGTCAAGGTACAAGCTTAAATAACTTAGCCTGGAAGTAATTCAGAACTGATAATTGAAGTTTACTGACTGTGGAGTTCTGGGGAATCCTTTCAGGTTCTGTCTTCATGCTGATCAATAGCCAGGTTGGGGAATGTGCCCTTCTTACAGAACAGGTCTCTATTAGGTTCCTTGTTTTGAAAATGCTTCCATGTGGTTTGGCTTAGCTTTAACCATCTCGGTAAATGATAGCTGTCATTGGTAGATTAATTCCTAAAATAGTTCTTCTGCACTGGAGATGTGTTTTGGTCTTGTAGTCCATGTGTTAAACAGGGATGTTTCCAGTGAGTTTGTAGAGTGGGGTATTTTTGTAATTATTATTACACATAAATACCAATCAGTAATCTTAATGATGCTACTTATGTGCTTAGATGTTAACTGTGTACTTGCTCAGTCTGGGTCCGATCCTGCAGTGCTTCCTCCTGGAGAGAGTTGTTGTTTTTTTTTAATTTGATACAATCTTGCTTCTATGAAACTGCAGGCTAAATAATTCAAGGAATTAATTGTAAAGATTTTCAACTATTGCATTAGTAACAAAGCTTAGAATTGTGCATTACAGCTCATGTAATAAATGTTTTATGTACTGTACCTTGTGGTTCTTATATTCTTCCGTGCTCAGTATGCGTTGTGCTGTTATATTACTGCACAGACTTTAAGCTTGTTGTGAATGTCACAAAGGCTCATGGCTTCTGAGAGAATTAATGTAGGGGTTTTTGTATTTTATAAAACAAGCAGTTTGGCTGTTCAATGTAATGAGATCTAGTACAGTTAATTGTAAAGAATATTAGCAGCACTGTGTTGTAGAGATGTAGTAAGACTTATTCTTTGGGAAAATAAGTCTAACCAGACCTTAATTTTATGGAGTTGGAGAACTTTATAGTTATGCTTTATAGAATATTTTGTCTCAAGATGATATCAAATTACTTCCAATTTAGCATGTATGGCAGTTCATTTTACTAGCCAAAAAGTGAGTTTCCAAACCTGATTTGTGCTATAGTAAGACTATAAATACTGACCCTGGTGCCCCAGGGTACTTCTGTTTAGCGCAGGATCCCTGCTTGGGCCCATGGTACCTGTCCGTCTCCTGTCATCTGCTTACTGGTGGTGGCAGCTCTCAAGACCAGCCTTGTGAACACAGCCTCATTAGAAAATTGTTGTGCCAACCAACAGAATTTGTATTTGCACCGTGCTTTACGTGATGGGGTCTTGGTCCTTAGCTGGGGCAATTAGTCTCTCTGCTGTACGTACAAAGGAATAAAAATTAGCCTGGCCTTCTGTCCTGCAGAATGCTTTACTGGTTTGCTTGTGCTAGTATCGTCCAGGGTGTGATCCTGCAAGGTGCTGAACAGTTTTAACATAGCTCGGCGCACCCTTTAGCTGCTCTGACTTGAGGCTGTAGGAGCTGCTCAGATGCTGTGTCCGTGTGGGACAGAGTGCACCAGAGGGCAGAATAAGCCTCTCCAGTGTTTCTTTCAAATGCTTAGATGCGTTGTTCTGCTGTGCATAGCTTAAGCTCTTTAAGTAATCTAATTCCTTTTAAACAATCAGGTTTTAAGTGGTTCTATGCTTTTTTTTTTTTAAATATAATACTCACAGTACCTGTTGAAACAGATTTTGTGTGTGGCCTAGAAAGAAAGGTAATTCCAGTAATAGCTAGCAATTGTAACTTTGTCTGTCTCTTCACTTGGTCCACTAAATATTTATGGCAACCTTACATAATCTTTGTAATTGTGGCTTGTATTGTCAGACTAAATAGATTTAAAACCAAGGGTTTTGTTACTAAGGAACTTAATGTAACTATTAATTTTATTAAACAGCTTAACTTTAATAGTTAAATATATATATTGTGGCTGCAAATGTTATGAATGCATAAAGAGAACAATGGAATAACACACTCAGTGCTGCTACTATATATTATCAAATACAAGCATTAACAAATTGCTCCCCAAACCAAGTACTAGTTATGTCAACGCCAATGAGAAAATTAAGTTATTAAGTTTATGGGCATATTTTAATACCACAAAAGATTTCTCATGACTTCTGCTGCAGGCTGGTATTGCCTCTGTGCCCTCCTATTCTACCCCTTTCATTTTCTCATTACCTGCATCCTCCTTTTCTCCCTATCCTTGCTGTCATATAGGGTATTTATCTCCCCTCTCTGGAAAATTGCACAAGACTCCTTATGCTTTTTGGATCACAATGAACCTTATTTATACTTTGTGTGAATAACATTTTTTGCCTTTTTTTAAATCTTTTGTTTTGTTGTTTTCTCTTATGGATCATTTCCAGGGTAAGCACTAGTGCATGTTTCTATCAATAAGTTATTTAAATGTATCAGGAAAGCAACTGTGTAAAAAGGAACAAAGTATTTGAGCACTTAATCAGGGACGTGAACAGGATGTTTCCATATGGCTTGGTAATTAAAGAGCAGAATAGACACTGTCATGAATCTGTAGCTGAAGATTATTGATTCCTTTTGAGTTTTTTGCCATTTCAGCAGGTGAGTGGGTGTCCGTAGTGTGATGTTCTACAAATGCAAGCAAGGGACTTTTTTGTTGGGTTTTTTTTTCAAGCCACTGTTCCTGTGTTGTGCAGTCGCATACGAAGCAGGCTGATCGCTGTGATGAATGAAGTGGTGTTTATCTTTGTGACCCCGATGATGGATAAAGTACCACCTCCTTCATCCCATGCTTTGTGTGTGGTTTCTGCTTTAAGGCTCCGTAACTTGACTTCCTAACTGACTTCTGAATTTTAAGTCTGGTGTAGTGGAGGAGTACGACCAGTGAATCTCTGTCTGTTTGATGCCATGGCCCTGGTTAGGTCTGGATAGCTGTTGAAATCAAGCTCTTGATGAGTGATGTTGCTACACATTTAAATTACAAATTTAAAAATAATTGCTTTAAAACAAAGTTTAGCACTGGCCTTTTGTTTGAGGTTATGGCTGGAAGAAGGTTGTTAAACTGGATTGTCTTTTTAGGGATGAGTTGTTTGTTATATAATTCTGTTTTTCTTTTCAATGTCCACATCTCTGCTTTAACCATGTCTCTTTTTAAGTGCAAGACTGATTGCTGAAGAGATTTTTGTGTCTGGGGGTGAGCTGAGGAGAAGTGACCAAAACCTTCCCCGTTAGTTTCCTTTTAACAGCTGCTGGTGGGGATGAGAAAGCTTGGGGAAAGGGAAGGCAAAGCCAGTTTCCACGTTCACAGCGTTGTATTTCTTGTGTCAAATAGATGGCAGCAGAGCGTTGTACACAATGGAGCAGCTCCATCCTGTAATGGGAATGACACTTCAAGCTGATTTGTATCAACTGCAGCCTTGAACAACTTGTCGTTAGGCATAAAATAGGAAAGAAAGCTGCTATTGATAATGTGGGTGAATAGAGGAAGAAGAAGGGTATGAGATGCTATAAAGTACTGAATTTCTGGAATAGTCCCAGGTGGCAAAACTTAATCTTTTAAGGTATGTCATCCACTCATGCAACATGATTGAAATCAGCTAACATAATATGCATGTCAAAATAAAGAGACAGAAAGAAAAAGAAAGTATTCATAATTTGCAACTGAAAGTGATATACAGCTGCCTTGGGGTACTGTACGAGTTGGTCAGAATGCCTATTTTTTAGTTAAATGAGTTAGAGAAAGGAAATGTCAGTCGTCAATCAGGCAAGCATTCTTTGGTAAGGTTTGCTCAAATGTCAGCATTTTTAGGAAAAGAGTTGCAGTTTGTTCTGCTCGGATCCCCAGAATTAGATTTGCTATTAAAATGAGTTAAGCTGCAGATCTGCCTCTAGAAGTGTTTGATTAATAATAGGAGTGCAGTGTTTGACTTAGTATTTATTAAGTACAAAATTAGTGGCTGCGAAATAGCTACAGTCATCCAGGCATTAGCATATTTTGTTGCATGCCAGTCTGCATCTAATTTTTTTTTTTACAGGGCAATCCCAAAATAAAAGGTGGAATGGAAGGCTTTTTGACTATGGTGTCAGTGACTGATTGCACAAGCCCTGGAATTTTAAGATATCACAGTAGGAGAACAGAAAAGAAGTTGAGAAATTGTTATTAGAGTGTGCTGGAGTAGTCTAAAAATTACGTGAAGGCTGGAAAAGTCAGTAAGGGGTGCTATCTTAAAATTAAAAAACATTTTATTTCTGTTACAGATCTGAGCGCAGCCATCCTGGCTAAGCACAAGCTTTGCTGTCTATATTTCTGATGGACCAAAACTAGGGTTTTACCTTCTGTAAGCAGACGGTTTTTAACCAAAGTGCCTGCAAAAACGTTAGAACAACATGGCGATACCTGACAGGGTTCCGTTGTGATAACTTGTCTCTCATATAATGTTTCTTTTTCTCAAACTTGATATTTTAGTGATCCATCCACCCCCTTTAGCATGCTAGTAAGAAAACCAAACCACTGTGTAAATTATTTCTTACAGGTTTAACAAAAAGCGTATTTGGTTCTCTTTGAAGTATTGCAACTCATGCTAGCTGCTACAGTTTACTGAGATCAGAAGGTAAGACAGGTCTACAGGAGAGTAGGTGATTTTTCAGTATCATTCACCATACACTATAGAAAGTGCTAATATAGCAGCTCTGACTTCTGGAGCTTTTTCATTACAGTTAAAATACTGTTTGTGCAGCTAGATGACTGGGTCTGCATGTGTTTTGTTTTGCTAGGTTGGTTTTTTTTTTAAATTTTTATTCAATATCTTAAAATGAAACTCACAATTTTAAGAAAAATGTTGATGTAACAATTCTATGTGCTATCTGCTGTTTTAACACTGGTAAAGCACAGCTATTAAATGAAGGAAATGCATGTGATTTGTTGGGTGAATAATAATACGAAGCTAGCTTAATCAATTTTTTCCTCTTGCTAAGTATTACATTAATTTGGCATATCATGTATTAAAATTTTTATTGTGCCTCTGAACGTGCTTCCATGGAGGCATATCAAAGTCATGGAAGAAATAACGTGGTTGAGTTTTTTGTTTTGGTTTTTTTTAAACTGTTTACTAAGTTGCTGTTCTAAACACTACAAATGGAATCTATGAAATGCCTGTGAATAAGCAGTAATACATGCATTGCATCGATTATTGAGATAAATCAGGTTGGCAGAATAATTGGGGACTTGTTAAAATAAGCAGTTCAAAACAACTGTCTGTAATTCTTGGGGCTAAGTGCTGCAGACTCCTATTTAAGCCAAACCTCACTGAAATAAGTGTTTGTGAGGGGGGTGGTGAGGAGGGAGGGTGGTTGTTGTCTCTTGCCTCTTTTTCCATTGAGGTAAGGATATTAGCTTGAATGACATCATTTAATTTTCTCAATTTTGAAATGGCATATTTGCATAATAAAGCAGTATTTCTTTTTTTTTTTTTCTCCCTTTCCCCTTTATGATTATTAGGACTGCTGGGGTGTATGTGTGCGTGCATGTTTCTAGTCGTCCTGCTGAGTAACGCTAGGTTTGTTCTTTGTTCTGTGTAAGTCTGGCTTTGCGGCTTATGCAGCTTTAAAAACGTTTGCGTATCCTCTCGGCTTCCTTCATCTGTGAAGAAACGCACCGTGTGTCTTAAAGCTACTCAGTGTGTTTCACAGGCATGCAAAGCAAGAGAAATAAAATGTGTTTTTTCTGTGGTAAAATTGGTTTTGCTTATTTTTTGTTTGAGTGTAAGACGGAGTAGTGATAAAGCACATAAAACACTTCAGTCAGAGATCTGGTACAGCGAGACGCGCACATTTGAGCTCGCAGAACCAGTGGGTTCGAATGGCTGTGTGGTCAGGAGTGGCAGGGCGCATTTGCACCAGCAAGGATTAATTCCACTGTTGCAACAGTCGTCGAGCACAAGTTTCTGGTTTTCCTTGAACATTTTAGAAACTGAAGATGAAACATAATTTGTTTGAGTTCCTGAACTGTAATGAGATATTTTTTTTTAATATCTTTTTTAACTACTTCACTAGTGTCGATACATTTTCTGGATGTTGGGAAAAGACATAGTTGTTCAACTTAGCCACGTTGAAAAATACACTGGTTAGGGGTAAAAAAATATAAGCTGTCATTTTGGGATATTTAGGGTCACTTGATGTTGTATTCATTTTCCTATTTATAGCAATGACCTTGAGGGAATCTGTATGCAATATCGCATCTTGACTGAGCGTCTCCTATAGATGAGATGATAGTTTGCCTTGGAAACAGTGTACATCTTGTACTTATTGATAATTCTTTTGAATTAAGAATCAGATTGGTTTAAATGGCCTGGCTGTAGTTTAATCTTACTGCGTTGCTGCTGTGTTACATTTTAGCAGGCAGAATACAGTTATTCAGGAAATTTACATCTCTTTAGAGATGAAGAAGAGCTATAACTTAGGAAAAACTGAGAGTTCCCTGCTTGTAGAGAAGAGTTGGGTCTGGAGGGAGGGAACACCTTTATCAGCATTTGTGCCTTAACATGTAGCTTGTTTTGCAGAGAAGTTACGTGTGTTTTGCATAACAGCAGATTGTTTGGCAAAACAATCTTCTTTTTTTTTTATTTCAATACTCTCTGCCATTGCATGAAGAACTCCTCTGCTTCCATTAATTTTTATCACCCTGACTTTTTTTTGAAACTGAGCTGTATTGAGCATCTTTGGCAATAGGCTCGGACTCCGAAAGTGCAGTAAGAGCAATAGGAGGAGCAGTCTCATGGTTTATCTTCCTACACAGCTATCCATACTAGTTTTCCATTAACTTATTTTTTTCATAAAGTAGTTTCCTTGAGTATATTGGCTTGCATAAGTGCACTGTGAATGCCTCAGCTGCATTTTTTCCTGTAACTGTGATGCAGAGAAATAGCATTTTAATTTTAGCTAGACATTCTTGCATAATGTTGCTTGATGGTGATGCAATTTCGCTGGCATAGCATCAGAACAAAGGATACAGCATCAAACAAGGACGTAAAAACAAATTAAAGGATGCTAGAAGTTTGAAGCATCGCTTTAAAGATTTTAATGTGCTTAATATTCTTGATTTTTTTTTAATGTCTGTGTGTGTGTGTGACAAGTTCTGAGCTCTGTGGAGCTTTTCTAATTTTATTTAGGTATAATACTTTTGGCTTGTCTCTAAAACTCCACTGTGGCAAAGAACATCCTCCAGAAATGATGGATTTTAATTACAAGGCATATGCAACCTGTGTATTTAGTTAGCTGGGCAGTAAAATTTAATTGCAAAGCTCTGAAAAATGCTCCTGAAAACATTGCGTACATTCAGCACACCTGAGCCGATGGAGCTAGTAAAAGATTCGGTTAGTTTACTAAAACTGTATGATCTAAGATGCCAATTCTACTAAAAAAAAAAAAAGAGACTAAAAACTACATTTGGTAGAGGATAATGTAAGATGCTAATTATTCCTGATACTGATCTTTTCTATACTGTAATCTCTTTCATGTATATACTTTAATTATAGTAGCAGCCCTTGTGTAAGTTTCATCTGAAATAGTGGTGTATAATTCTTCCTGCAGAATTCAAAATGTACAACTTAATTGAAACAATATGGTATGTAAATAGCTGATAAATGAGAATTCTTTTCAAACATACTACACAAGAAATTCTGTAAAACTTCTCAGGTTAGGGTTTTGGGTTTGAATTTGGATTTTTTTTTTTCATATACTGATTATTGTCCTGAAGCTGGTTGCAATAATTTTAATGACAGAAAATGGGACTGACTGACTTGTAATGAGGTCTGATCCAGAGGCCACTTGAGTCACTGCAAGGGATGCTCTACAGTGCTTGGGAGTATTTCTTGCAGGTTTTTGTTACTGTCCTGTGTCTAATACTTCGGTTTTGTTCAGATATCAGTATTTCTTGGTGGTGTGCATTTTTTGTCTTGCCACATTTAGATGGATGAGAGCAGCCTTACTGGATGCTGTAAATCCAGGGAGTAATCACATTTGATAGTGTTACTATATTTGCTGCTGCGTTATTTTTATTAAATAACTTAGTAACGAGAAATACGCATTGGAAAGTTGAATTGTAAATGCAGGGTGCTAATTAAGGTTTGAAAGAATGCCATACAACTCAGTTGAGGACTGAAATTTTGGGTAGTTGACCTTGTTTAAATTGTGTTAGTAGTTTATTATTTATTTATTATATAAATATTATTGTAGGATATTCTTTATTTATACTAAAATAAAAGCTAATTACTTGAACTTTCTCTCCAGTGCCTCTACTCAAAATAAATAATTAGAAATCTGATGATTAGTATGAAGTCGTATTGAAGTCAAAATCTCACAGTAATGATATGTAACTGATCAATAGAAGTAATTTATGATAGCGTCAGTGTAGATTTAGTAATCTAAGAACAGTAATATTGTTGCAATTTAATGGTTGAAAAATGCATGTAACACTATCTAGCATGAAAACCTGTCCTCATTCACAGGGCAATTTTCCCACTGATTCTGTGGTTTCCTTAATAAAGCTGAAATATTTTTAATCCGCGGATGGTTTGGTTTAAAACAAAAGAGTAGGGGGGAGGAGAGGCAAAAGAAAGTTTCATATAGTGAGACCCACGGATAAAACAGAATTGTCTGCTATATATTATCCTCTCTGTCAGCAAGTATAGATTAAAGTTGACTTTGCTTCTGTAAGCAAACGTTAATATTTTTATAGGAGGGATATCTTTCTTAATGACATGTTACATATGCATATTTACTGTTAGATGTTAACATGTTCACAAACTGCACTGTTAACAAAGTGAAACATGTGGCTTTCTAATGCCATGGAGTGCAAATAATTCAAAGATTTAAAAGTCGCAAGAACAATATATTGAAAATGTAATTATATTTCAAGGCAAGGAAGCAATTGAACCTTAATTAAACGTAGCTGAGATTTTAATGTATGGTTGGATTTATTTCTTTTTAAGTAGGCAGGCACTTTTGGTTTTATGTGGGCTGTGGAAAGATGAACATTTTGTCTTTATTTGAAGAGGAACTTTTTCCATCATGTAATTAAATGTTGCTATGAGTAAAAATTTCACAAATAGTTTTTAAACTTTCTGAAGTGGCTTTCCTCCACTGTGCCTATGAGTTTGAGAAGAGCATCCCAAGTTACACATGGGTGTGTGGACACCTGTCTGTCACTAGACATGTGCTTAGGTGCTATTTGCTCATTTGCATATTCATCTCTACCTGCTTTACCAAATATAATGCAAGACCTCCAGCACAGAGGCTGCTTCTTCACACACCATCTAAACCCTAAGTGGTCTCTGTGGCAGTTATAACATGTCTTCTGGACAACAGTATTGTGCTGTAATGTTAGAATATAAGTTGAATGAAGCAGTATCTTTGATTGATCTCCATTAATATGCTATTGGATGCCTTACCTCAGACTAAGTTGTCTAACATGTTTTTTCTTGGCTTCAGCTGGACTGGTGTTTGCATGGCATTGGTGGTGCTTGTTCTAGATTATTGATCTTCATGAATTAGTTGTTATTTTTTGCTTTCTTTAGCTTTGTCTACATGAAGCAATCTGTACTGCCTGATTAGACTCGCATAAGTTCAGAATATATATATATACTTGCTAAATTACATCTCCTTGTTTAAGATACAGTTTCTTGTCAGGATGCTTTAAAACTGTAGTCAGAAATTTTTGCTATAAATCCAAGTAGTTGCATTTCAAAAATGAAGCACAGATGTGATTATTTGTAAACATAACCTATAAATAAGAGGAAATTTAAATGTATAGTTTTGGGTTGGTTTTTTTTTTTTTTTTCTGACAGTCTGTAGTGGCATGCCGATGCCTTGTTTCCCTTACAGAAACTGTTATTAGTACTTGTATTAGTGTATTTGTCCATTCTGTCATGTAACATTAGTTTTAAAAACCTCTGCTTTAGAAAACCTGATTGAAAATGAGGGGGCAATAGGGAGATAGTTATTTTGTCAATGGCTGTGATTTAAAGGATCTTCATAAAATGATAGTTCTCCTGCAGGGTTCTAATTACTGTATTTCTCTTAACATAGAAGCATCTTGTAATTATTTTTAAAATGCTGTGTTTAGAGTGAAAAGTTGCTTGTCTGACAGGCAATGAAATCTGGAGGCTACACTGTCTACACTGTTGCTCTTGACTATTAATGTGGTTTATCATCTCCTAAGTTTTATGTTTTCCTGTTGGTTTTTTTTTTTTAGCATTATGTGGGAAACAAAAGATGCATGAAATTATTGAGAGATAGGTTAACAGAAAAGAGTGCTCTGGTAACTGTTTATTAAATTGTTGTTCTTAGAAACTGCATTTTATGTGTGTCAAACTGCATTGTTATAACATTTAGTTGCATTGTGTGGCACAGATTAATTGCTTGGAATGCCATCAAAGCTATATTCCATATATTAGTAAAATTTGTCATGTCATGCGATAAATGTAATGATAATAGTATAAATCTAGTAGATAGGGTGTTTCGTTACTTATTAGAAGTTATCACGTTAAAGTACAAAATCCAGACCAAATAAATTAGTCTGTTTCATCTTTTTTCTCCTTTTCTGTCACTTTTTGATTTAAGGTGGTGGAATTTTTTTTCTCTTTTCCTTCTTCTTTTTTTTTTTTTTTTGATGGGTGGTAAGCATGGGGAGTATGTGGAAATATTACACGTTGGAACGGATTTAAAAGGCTTTGACTAGAACCAGCTGTTCCCACCTCCTAATCTTCAAGTTGCTCTTGAAAAATGGGCCAAACCTTATCCCAGGGGGGCTAGTGGATACAACTATCTACAACAATAATAAGATGTAAAAAGACAAAATATACAGATCCTGAAAGCTTGGTGATCTGTAGCAGCCTACTCATGCTTCTGGATAGTTTTGCAGCTTGGATGTCCTTAGTGGGAAGGGGAATATAGGATACATGTGGGAGGGAAGCCACCTATTTGCACGTTAGACAGTGTGACACTAGTATACAGTGAAATTTGGAGAATATCATCATCTTCTGCCATGCACACTTATTTCCACTTTGACAGAGAAGCTGATTTCCACACACTCTGTCTCCTCAGACCAAGTTAGAAAATTGTCCCATTATGTCACTTTTAGGATTAAAAGTGGGTGCCTGGTCCTCAACTTTTAAAAAATAATAAATAGAACAAATGCCCTGCAAGCATCCAAAGGCTTGGTGTAGGGGTGATGCTTTTTCAATGGTGGTTTCATGAACAAAACCCCCATCAGCCTCCTGCTATACCTTTTCCTTGATATGGTGGATCCCTGAATAATTCTGTTGCCAGCAAGGTGGTTTGAAAGGTAAATGGAGACTCATCAGGGGCAATGCTTCATGTCAGTCTTTACATTAATCTAAAACTTTATTTTAACTCCTATATATTTGGAGTCCTCCACAACTTAGGGTTTTGTCTTTGCTATTTGCATCCATCTGAGCTGGTTGCAGGGACCTGTGAAATAATACAGGTAGGAAAAACCCAACACAAACAACAAAACAAGAAAACAAAAAAAACCCACACCAAAACAACTAACTGGCAAATGTAAACAGCACCATTGTTAAGCTTTATCTATCTAGCCAAAATCAACTTTCAGATAAAAAAACGGGCAGAAGTAGGATGGTTAAAAGATGACAGAGAATACTTTTTTCCAGGGCATCTGTCCTCTGTCAGATTTTTTTTTTTTTAAAAAAGTCTCCTTTTGTTGCAGCAGTAAATTGTGCAGCATTTCACAAGAACAAACTTGTTTATAGTGAATTGTGATCACAGCTTAGAACTACACAACCATATAGTGTACAAAAGCTGAAGGAGGTATAATTCTAATCAATAAAGGTAGTTATCCTATGAGGACCTAAGCCAGATCTCCTGTTTTATACCAAGTCAGCTCTGAGATTATATGTCTTGTTTACTAATGGCATGTCTGGGCTTCACCCCAGGTGCTAGAGACATGAACCTCACCTTTAACAAGATGAACTCCATGCCAGCTGTATGCCTGTAGACCATCAGTGCAGAGGTACAGTACTTGGCAAAGCTCAGGTCCTAGGCTATGGTATTTGTTCCTGGAAGAGAAGTGTTCTCCAGGCAACTTAAAGAACCACATTTTTGAATTAAATTCAATTTTAAAACTGCATAGATTTCTACATCTCCGTCAACCCTAAATAAAAGCTAGTTGTTGGCTACTGTAGTCCCCTGGTCAGGAAAGTCCAATTGCATGTATGTATGTATATAGGTGTGTGCCTGGAGGGAGGAAAGCAGGAAAGAGGATGTGAGTTGTGTATTAAATAAAATCATAGAAGCACAGAATGGTTTGGGTTAGAAGGGACCTTTTAAATGCCATCTATTCCACACACCCCCCCCCAATAAGCAGGGACATCTTCCGTGTTTGTTGGAGTACATCAGGTGGATTTTTTTTCTTTTTTTAGGATGAATTGTTTGTGTGTTAAAAGATCATGGAATTATTTTTCTGTATGTTTATCAGGTGTTGCTCAGAAGAGGAAGATCCCAACATGCAGAAACTTGTGTGCTATGCAGCTGGTGTTGGTACCTGAGTAGACTGTTGCTTCAGTCCCTTCTATGGCTTGTAGCACAGCCTGTGTGCGGTGATACTGCTTCTCTTGTGTTTGGCTTTAGATATAAAGAAAACTAAACAAAACCAAGAACCTCATGTGGACTGGTACAGGAAGAGTATTACTCTGTGTTTTGGTGGGGTTTCTTTAGCGAGAAGCTACGAGTAAATGTGTATGTTCATAACGTTTTGTCTTTACATGACTTGATTTTGAAGTTTGCAAGTGGGAGGAGCTACTGCATAATTCCTGGTTAAATACTACTGGATTTAGAGTAGCTTTGCCCCGTAGCTCAGATTTTTAATTGTAAAATCTTTAATTTTAAAAAAAAGTAATTGTAAAACTACGTCTGAGCTGAAAGCAAAGTCAGGTGTAGATGGTTTGGTTGCCCTCAGGCTGTTTCACCATCCTGCTTCACCTGTGATGACTTAAGATATTTGCTAAGCAGCTGACAGTGGATACAAGTTACCTTTCCTACCCTTTTACCCCCAAACCAGGTGTGCCTTCATACAGTCTTTCAAGCCAGAATCTTTCTATTCTAATTGTAGAATGTGTTAGGTTGGAAGGGATCTATATCTCTAACTTTTTTCAAATCCTTCCTCTGGAGACCTGCACTACTTCTGCATGTTCCAGCACATCTGTAGCTAAGATGCTGCTGTTCCCTGAGCTAGCTCATTTAAAACAAACACTATGGAGAGAATCCATCTGTCTTTTAAGAAAAAGCAGCGGAGTTTAACTGCATCAAGAAGGTAGGATGGTGTGTCTTGGTTTTCCCTTTGGCCTCTGTTGTTAATACTGATGTGAATTTCCATGCAGCACAGACGCAGCTCCTCTGTGTCACCGTGTTTCTTGTATGGTCAGTTGTTGTGGTATCCAGTGTACATTTTGTAAGGACCTTTCATCTTTTTACATGAAGTGAAGAAAGCAACAACCCCCATTTATGGTTTCCTACTTCAAAGCATGAACTGCAGCATAGAGGTTCAAAGATGGGCTGGTCTCAGAAGTGCATATGCTTCCACACCAGCATGTATGTGTTACAGCCATTTAGTCTTAATAAGTATTGCATAGTTCACTTTCTAAAGTATACTTGCATATTCTAATGACTAAGTTATGTTTATAAAACTGCTCTGGAAAAATAAATGCTTCAGGATTTTTCAAGTGTTGTGTTCTGTGGGAATTACTCTAACTTTGCAATGTGATAACTGTTTTTACTGTGTCGGGCACTATTATTAGTACACTCCAGTCATCATGTACCCCAAGCTCATGGAGATGGCTGTTCTTTTGGTTGGTTCTTTTTTTATTGGTACAACTTTTATGTTAATTTTTTTTTTTTCCTGGGACGGTAATGTATTTCTCAATCGGTGTTACAGGTACATGCAGCACTTGATGTATCTGGTTAGATCAGCACTCGGTGTGTTTCTGATCAGAGACAGAGCCTGATCCTTTTATGGGGGGTGGGAGGATGGTAGGATGGTTTCTCCCCCTCCTCTCACCGCTATATCCATAGGGAAACTGATATACATCTTTGGAATAGAAAACAATACATCAGCTGTTTTATCAAGCAGTGATGTTTTCATGTTTAGTGTGCCAATAGTAATTACTAATTCAAGCAGTTGAGATGATAGTGACTCTTGTCAGAAGCATTGGCACAAAAGTAACACTTTCAGCTGTAAACATCTCTAATGCAGAGTTGGCGTGAGCTTGTTTAAGGCCTCAGTGCACTGAGGCCTGTTATTTCCATTGCACCTTTGTGTAATGGGCTAATGTGATAGATATCCAATTAGAGAAACTTTCCATTTTCAGAAGGGGAAGGTTATGCCAGTGTTCATAATTATACATTAATAATAATTATATGTTGTTGTATTTAAGGATGAAATGTTGTTCTTGAAATACAAAATTACCCTCTGAATTAACACTCCCCCTTTTTGAGCAAAGCATTTGATGTCCATAAAAATAGAAGCGCAGAGTTTTTTGCTATGGAAGTGAAACAAGTCTACTTCATGTTAAAGTATTTTTAAATATCAGGTATAAAAATTAGGTGAAAAAATACAGTATTTTGGATCTTCTGTGACCTTGTTGACTTCCTACCGTTAAACAGCAGCAGATACATTAGGTGCCCTGGGTAATTTCATCAGTATGCATTAAAAGTAGATAGTGACTACTAAACTTTTTTCTTGGTCTTCTGTACAATAAAACAGGAAACAATTTAGTTGGCGACATAGAGGTGGAATGCAGTATGAAAATGAAATGAGATAAAAACTCCCCGTGGAGAAACAGTCTGCATGTTACACCCTGAAGGGATGAATGCTGATACTGTGCACGAAAGGCTTCTTTGGAGAGTCTTGGAATTTCCAAATATTTATTATGGCAGTATATAATGGTTGAATTACATAATGTGTTGCTGTTTCCTGCTTTCTATATCCTGAAAATACTTGATAATTCAACCTTCAACTCAAATGCTTCTTGTAGTTTCATTAGGGTTTTGCAGATAGGAGCCTTGGAGCAATCAACGCTGTTGGAAAAAATATTTAGAAGCAAAAGGGAGATTAGTAGGGAACATATTCTAATGGCTAAAGTACTAGGCTAAAGCAGCAGGTCTGGGTTTTAACTCTTTCCTCACCAGTGACTGTTAAGAAGTGAGAGCAAACTCTGATTCTCATGCTCAGGGTGGTGCAATGCTCATTTGTTGAAATATTTGCAGTTCACAGAATAATGTGTCTTCTTTCTAATATTGTTTATTTAACTGATTTATAGTGTATAAAATTATGGCAATTATTTTAATCAGTTCTTTTGTTTGTAATGTGCAAGCAATTGCTTTTCATCTGCAAAAGCTTCTTCACACTTTGGAACAAAAAAAGGCTCTGTTCTTTTACTTTACTCTTAAATTGTCTTGGCAATTCTTCTTACTGTTATTTATCAGTAGCAATGAATGGTAAAGTGCAGATGTTGGGCTGTTAACAAAATTCCAGCTTGCTCACTGGAACAGCGTGTAGGCAGCTCTCTGGTTAGGAGAACCTGATGTGTTGTGCTGCACTTACCTTAAAAACATTAAAAAGGTTACCTGAACCTTAAAAAGTATTTGAGATAGCTGGATCAGCAGGAAAGAAAGAATCAAATAAATGTGAATTACAGGGGATCTTGGTACCCTAAGTAACTGAGAGAGGGAAAACAAACCCTGAGAATTGTTCCTAGAGTTGGAAAAAATGATGTTTACTGAAAATATGGACTTGCAGATAAATACTTCTGTGTATGTCAATGAGCAGCTATTTCGTGCTTCAAAATTCAAATTTAAAAAAGCTGGTTTATTTTATCTCATGATTTCAGACTGTGCAGTACTGAGGTGCAAGGAGTGGTTCTGAAATTCCTGGAGATTCTCTCCAGCTTGTTCCAGTTTGTTGTGGGAAGATGTGGCAGAGGCAGAAGCTGTACCAGCGCTTCCCTACCTCTGTGCTCACTACTGATCTGGCAAAGAACAAATGGATCTTGAATATGACCTGGCTTTGGTTTCCTGGTGTACCACTGCCAACAAACCTCCCTTTGTCCCTCCTGCTGGAAGCTCTAAAACCTATAGAGCAAAAATATGTTGGAAACATCTCTCTGCTCCTCTGGGACTTAGCCCTAATATTTTCCTGAGAAGGTACTGCCTGCTGTTACTGCTAATGAAATTATTGCTGCGGGATGAGAGCGTAGGGAGCAGTGTGACTGCAGCCAGAGGTTTGGAATAGGTAGCTGCCTAATGCTGTGGTTGGATTCAACAGATCAATACAAGAATAGATGCATAAATCCTGCAAGAGGACTGCCCAAGCAGGGTAAGGGCCTCAGGTTTCCATTCTCCTAACCTGCAGAAGACCTGGTGGTGCAATGCCAAGCTTCCACAGATGAATTCACACATTTTTATTCTTTGAGAAAAGCAGTAGCAAATTGGAAAGTCTGGGACAAGAAATACTCTTCAGTACACTTCTAGTGGTAGGATTTGTCCTTGTTTTGTTTAGTAACAAGACTCTCACTGCTCAAAAGATCACTAGAACAGTTTGGCACTTGGTAGCTCATTGCCTGGAGCTATAAAGAAGAAATCTCAAGCTCTTTTTAAATCTAAAGACAGACTTTAATTGAGCAGCAGGGAGATAAATTGCAGGGCTTCAGAGTAACAGTGTTGTTTGGAGGGTACTTTTGGGTTTGTTGGTGGGTTTTTTTGAGGAACTGGGGGATTTCTTTTAAGTAGCAAAACAGAGCTTAGAAACTACTGCAAAAAGTCACAGCTCCTGATTTTCTCAATTTACCTTTATTCTAGCCATTCTTAAGAAAATAAACCGCCTCTTCTCTGTCCCTTCTGGTGACAATTTTGACCTTTTGTGGACTTCTAGTGAAAAGAATTGTTACATACCGCCGTGAATGAGGAGTTTATTACAGAATATAGGTCTTCCCTGGTTGTGACACCAAAGTAAAGGTCTATGAACACAGCAGGCAAAATGTTCCTTAAGTCAGCTGAGATGGATAAGCAAGCGTTTTTCTGTTTTATACCAGCGTGAGTGAACTAAAATTGTATTTTAATAGTAATGCCCTGGAATCTTTTTGGTATAATCTGATTACTTACAAAATTTTATGATTAACTGATAGCTGTGACTTGCTGGATATTCATGGTTCTCTGACTGAAAGCTAAAGCACTTGTTTCAGTTGCTGCAGAGGTAATTGTATAAGTGGGGGCTTGTTGTGACTGGGCATCCTTAGTCTTGTGGCAGTTTTTGTGGTGGCCAATATTGAGCAGCAGCAAAACTTCTCACACCTACCTGGCTTGTTACTCTGAGTCATGTGTTTGAGTGGACTTCAGGAGCCTTTGGCAGTATCCAACAGTTAGGCTGGTGTACAAGACATGGTTGTGTATTACTGTTAATAAGATAGTTTGGAAAAGCTAGTCCTGGGTGCCTGATATAAAGCCCAGTCCTTTCTTAAAATTGAAGTGACTAAGATCCTCATGTGAGTCTACCAGCTGAAATTTGTACTGGTATTTATTTTCTCACGGTGCCCTTTGACATCATGCTGGGACAGTAGTTCCCATGGTTTCTGTACCAACGGGCCACTGTTTACACTTTACTTTTTTCATAGAGGACTGCATGTATTTCTGCTGAATTTTTAATTAAAAACACTTAAATGAGATCTGGTCCTGTAAGACCATTAGCTTTAAGCTTGTGGATCATCAGAGACCTATAAACCAGGGTGTGGAAAGAAGTGTGCTAAGGAATTAATTTAATATAGCTGAGCAGCTATATTTAATATAAGCAGCAGCAACTGCTTTGTCTCTCGGCTTCATTTCTTGAAGATGTAATTAAGAGCCCTTTCCACACCACTGGTGCTCCCTCCCTTAAATGTAATGCACAGATGTTAGACAGTTATCCTAAACTGTAAAGTTTTAAAACTTACATTTTTCACCAGCAAATGTGAAACCTTAATTAAAAATTTTGTAAATGTTTTCCTTTGGTTTTAATCAAATATAATGACCAGTTAATTATGATATTAATTAAGACTACAGTTCCTCCCCTGAGCTTTCTATATTGGCAGAAGCCAACAGTATAGTTCACTCTGATGCAAAAATCCAAACAAAACACTGCTTACTGTTCAAGAAACAAGCTGGTATGAAGAAAACACTTCTCTGGGAGTGAGTGCATTCACTTGAGAAAAAAAAACCAACATTTTTAGATCTTCTGATATTACTCAGATTATGTCAGGTTACGGTTTTTTTTCCTCTGCAAGTAAGCACTAAGCTTGTAATACTACTAATGATCTGCTCCACAGTTTACTTAAATGTTTGGCACTTTGAGTAAAACCACAAAGATGCATGGGAAAAGTAAAAACCAACCAGCCAATCAACCCCCCCCAACAAACACTCCCCTCCTTCTCCTGCCAAATGATATATATGGGGAGAGGGAGTAAAGAGAACCTCTGTGTACGTAAAGGGAGATGTAGGAAATTTAAAAGACTTTTATACTTGTGATTTAAAAACAAAACATCACCTTGAAATGTACTGGCAAATTCGTTCATGAAAAAATACAGCCAAGACAACTAGGAGAGCGTATGGCAGGTATTTTGTATCATGGCAGTAGAACAAGAACATATAAGCTTCTTAACAAGACAAAATGATACTAAGGCATCAGCCAAAACTGTTGTGTTTAGACAAGTATGATTTTACTATTAATGCACCAGATGGAATGTTGCATTAAAGCTGCTTTTATTTAATGTGCAAAGTAAAAGTTATAGATGTTCAAAGATAGTGCAAAGAGGTTTTCAATTTAACATCTGTAAAAGAGTAAATCTGCCATGTGACCAAGCCTGTTTCTTGATGCTGCTTGGAAGCAACTGTTATTCTTTGTCAGTCATACAAATGCAATTCATGCTGATCTGATTAGTCAAATACAGTCTTCTACCTGATATTATCTGTTCACTGTTTGGATGAGTAAGTTTTGCATTCCCTTGCCTTTCTTTGCTATTCCTTTAAATGGGAGCTTATGTTAGCAGAAGTTTTCTTCCTCTTCCATTCCTTTTGTTTTGGGGGAGGTGGTGCAGAAAAGGAAAAAAGGCCTGATGTGGAGAAAAGCAATATATTTTAATGGCTTTTATGTGGTTCTAGCCCATCACTGAAATTCATGCCTCACTGAGAAAATAGAAACGTTGGAGTGCATGTTTATCTGGCAGTAAAATGTGTGGGACAAGATGTGTTTCATGCTGTGGTATCCATAGGTTGTTCCCTCAAGGACGGGTGAAGGATGGCAGAGCCACACTTGTGGAGCAAATGCAGCGAGGAGCAACCTGGTGTGCCTCTCAGGGTGGTTTGGACAGTGCTACAGTGAGGATTCAGAAGTGCTTTGCAGGAGATCTGTCCACTGAGGCATAAAGCTTTCTGATTGAGAAAATTGGTCATAATTTCAATGCTATGTAGAACGTTTCTGTGTTTTGGAGGTACTTTTCATGTATGGATACACATGCACGCTCTCCTTGGGCATAGCCACCACCTTTCTGCTATACTGTGCTAGTACGCTTATCCCCTTGTACACATTTTCTTGTTGCTGTGTTTCAAACAGGAAGTTTGACCATGAGTGCTCTGGTAAGACAGTGCTCCCATGGGGAAGTGCTGCTCTCCTGGTTTTTCTTACCATTCCTGCTGGGGTTGCTGGGATTTAGCCTTGAAGTAGTTTTTCTGGCATTACCAATCCAGCTATTCAAAATCATGTGGCTGGAGCCATAGTTGTGTCTTGTCGATTTGTATTTAAGACCCTAGTGTATAGTGTTCTCTCTTAGAAAGCTTCTGTGCAGTTTTAACAAACAGACACTATATATTTCTGACTTCTTAAAATGAAGGAATCCCATCTTTGTTACCACGGGGCTCCAGGAAACGGGTGCTTAAATTACAATAATCTCTGCCTCCCCATCTTCTAGCATTTACACTCTCATTTACTCAAAATAGACCACACTAGAGAGTTTAGTGAACTTGGGTAAGGATGACAAATAATCTGGTTTTGAGGCGTTTCAATAATGCTGCTCTGCAGGCTAATGTAGATAAAATTTTATTTTTTTTTTCAGAATGTGGTGATGTTTAACTCACTGTAAAGTGAGGAGGAATTAATGTTTTATAAAGACCTACTAGATTATTAATAGATACTCTATGTATAGTCAAATTCAGTTCTCTACTTCTGGAACACCTTTATTCCATACACTGTAGCTTCTTTAAAAAGGACTGTACATGTTCACAGATACATGATGAATATGCTTTATTTGTTGCCAAAAATATAAAGTATTAAAATTTAATCTGAAGTATCTGTTCTTCCTTGCTCTTTGTAAAAACACCTGCTGAGTTTTCCCTGATTCTCAAAACCAACTGACTGACAGCAGTCATGAAAAGCTGTGTCCATGACAGAAAACTCTTGAGAGCTTTTATTGTGAGATGAAAAAATTAATTGGTTTCAGCTGTGGTCCTAATTAAACTTTATTTAGCAATTTGTATTACAAGCAAAATATTTCGTATTCAATGAATGTTTGTTTGACTGCTTTAGCATATCATACCTTTGTGATGGTTTGACCATGGCCGGAGGCCAGATGTTCACCAAAGTCACTCTATCCACTCCCCTTTTCATCTGGACAGGGGAGAAAATACATATTTAGAGGCTCAGGAGTTGAGATAAGGACAGGGAGAGATCATTCCACTTCGTGTCACAGGCAAAACAGACTCAACACAGAATAAAGGAAAGAAAACTCTAATTTATTATACTACACTGCACTGCACACCCAGTGACACCAGAGTCGAATAATGAGAAGTGTGACCAGATCTTAAAGTACCTCCCCCCCACCTATCCTTTCTTAGCAGACTTCACTTTAGTCATGATTTTGCTCCCTTCTTCCCCCGCCATTGTTGCACAGGGAGGGTCAGTCTCTCTACAGGCTGCATGTTTCGCTGCCTGGAGCTTGCTCCAACGCAGACTTCCCACCACGTCACAGCATCCTTCAGGTGTCTCTTCCCACTCCAGTGTGGAGTCCTCCATGGGCTGTAGATGGGATCTCTGCTCCCCGTCATCATCCATAGCCTGCTCCACCATGGTCTTCTCCACAGGCTTCAGGGGAATCTCTCTCTCTAGCACCTGAAGCACCTCATCACCCCCTCCCCTCCTCCTTCCCTGGTCTTGGTGTCTGCACAGTTTCTTACATCTTCTCACTCACTTCTCTGGTGGCAAAAAGCAGCTGCTTGTGGGGGTTTTTTCCTTCCTAATTGTGATTCCCAGAGGTGCTCTGACCATTGCTGATGGGCTCAGCCTTGGTCAACAACAACTCTGGCCTTGATCTGGCTGGTGTTTGCTCTGTCGGGCCTGCAGAGAGCTTCTCAATGCTCCTTGCAGAAGTGACCCCTGTAGCCTCCCCCACCTTCACCAGAACCCAGCCACTCAAAACTACAACAACCTTTCAGCTGACTTCCATTAGCTTGTTGAGGTGGTTATTTGCATTTTCTGGTTATAAATTTAATCCTACAAGGATTCCATAAGATCATGTATGGTCTAGGAATACTGACAAAGGAATAAGATAGGATTAACCTATCTAGACCAAGAAATGGGGAAGACAGACATGTACTTGTTTTGACAGTTACAGCTTGTAAGTCATGAAATTCATTCTTTATTGAAAGATTTCTTGACATCTTCAATGTTAGGTCTGAAAAAATATGCTTTCTTTTATCTAGCTCACTTTCAAGGAGGAAAGCAATAGAATTGAATAAAAAACCCTACATTAAAACTTGTGACATAGACTGGTTTGCTGCTTCCATTTTCTCATCACTTTGTGATAGCCTTTAGCAATGGTTGAAGTACTGACTGTCTCATGCAGTTGAGCATAATGAATCTGATAAAAAAGTCAAAGTTTGAAAAATCCTCTCCCTTTGGGGCCGTAGCAGCCTACGTGTCTCTCCAGCTCTCTGAAATAACACAGTGTATGGGCATGGAGTATTCAATGTTGGGGGTTTTTGTTTTGTTTTGGGGTGTGTTTTTTTGCCGCTCCTCAGCAATATGCAACTCTAGACTACCTCTGCCTTTCCCTAAAGCCAGCCCTGGTACTGTCTGACTGGAATACTACATAGACCAACAGGAGATGTTTGGAGAGAGACCTCCTATGGAATCCCAGGGGTGCAGCAGAGGTGGTGGTGTGAGTCCTGCATGCACCTGCCGTGTGCGTGAATTAACACTCATTGTCTTTTAGAAGGTCTTGGTGGGGTGGGGGACCAAGATTCAACTTGGTGGTGAGAGAGAAGAAAAGTGAATTTTTTTTTCTCTTCAGCAACTTTTTTTTTAATATCTCATTCTGTTTTCATTTGCAAAATCATGATGGAATGATCTTGAAAGAATTATGCCTGTTGTTCTTGGCGTTTCATGATCTTACTCCTTGCGGTGTGAAGGACCTGCTGCTTGTCCCAAAAATTATGAAATCGAACAGAGATTGATCTTGGATGTATTCCAGTGTCATTCCTTAAACCTTACATTTTATGAGCTCTCCCCTTTTTCCTCTGATTTCCCTCCCCTCCCTCCCACCATGCTCCTTTGTGATGACCTTGTAGGGCCAGGGATTTAACTTTCTCACTTTCTTTCACATGTGGTGAATATATGACTCAATATAGACATAGAAAGACTAACACGTTTAATAAAACAGTGTAAAAATGCTATGAAACTGCTATGTTACTAACTACTCTGCCTTCTGATTTAGCCAGGGCATCAGTGTGGTCTCTTGACCACAACGCTGTTTGATTTATGATGCTGCTAATTAAAGATCATGTATTTATATAAGAGAGTATGTAAATAAACATATGACAGGGTTTTTTTAACGCAATTTAATTGTGTCTTACCATAGGAGTTTCTTCTGAAGTCTGAATTCCAGAATGGCTGAACTTTCCTTCTGGCTGAGACCCACCATGAGATGAGATTAATTCCACAAAGGCTACTCTGCCCTGGACATTAATAATTTTCATATCACTCTGTCCAGATCTTCAGAATTTTTGCAGTTTTCTTTTTGAATGTAGAAAATGTTTTGTCTTCCTTTATAATTGCTGATCTCATGAAGTCCTAACACCTTTCATCTGATTCAGTGATAAGAGTTAGTTGCTACTACTGATCTTACATAACAATAACAACAATAATTAAATAATCACAGATTAGGTCATATGCAGCATTATAGGATCAAGAGCTTTGCTTTCAAATCTGACTTCTATGTTAACTAACATGGAAGAGAATTTTTTAGCTTTTTTTATAAGTAGGTGAAAGCATCTTGAATAATAGCCATTTTGTGGCTGCCACTGGATGCATCTATTGTCTTTGCCTTCCCCACGCTGCCTTTTCACAGGAGCTGAAGTTATGAGATCAGGTATTTGTCATTGAGTCGTTTCCAGAAGGGTTCCTTTGGCTGCCCGTGTTCTGAAAATATTCTAGGCAAAACATCAAGCTCAAAAGGTCCAAGAATTTACTCTGTTACTTAGCAGTATTATTGAACCCATGCTTTCTTGTGTAATACTGCATAGTATACTATGACTCATTACATTCTCCAGTGTCCAGGTGTGTAGCTATGCCAAAGTTGTGCCCAGTTACTTTGCAAGGTATAAGGATTTCTTCTTCTGTTAAATGGATGTTTTTCTGTGGGTGGCTGTCATCTTATGTACAGGATTTAGGATTTTCTCTCTTTTTGGGTTATTCTAATTGCATTTTTATCTTCACTCTAACTCACCTCAATGTGTAATGTTGAGCACTATGGGAGGTTTGTTTAGTACCCAGTTTTCTGTTGAATGTAGTCGGTATTCCAAAGGTCATTTGATTTTTTTTTTTTTTTTTAATTTCCATAAATAGATTGTCTCTTTCTCTGAATCTTGATCCCACTGTTGAAAACCACCCAGAAGTGATTCGAACAGGAATCGAATAGGAAATATTACCTAAAATTCTTAGTGTAGCCTTTTAGAGAAGTAAATCAATCTATGAATTAAAGTAGGCAACTGGAAAGGTTCATACCAGTTACTGTGTATATAAAGCTTCTTAAAGAGTTTGTATCTTGTAGAGTGCAAATCTAGATTACATTTCTCTGGTAAATTACAGAACTACCAAACAGATTAAGGGCCATTAAGAGAGGTTCCTCGTATAACTTAAGCGGCTCTGGTAACGTGCTTACATTGCCCATTTTTGCAGCTGTATGTGCAGCAGGACCTTTGTAGCTGTGTCAGTGGCCTCTGGTCTTGCTGTTGGTCCTTCTCCCTGCTCCTTTGATGGGGGGGTCCAGGCTCAGCTGAAGCTGGAAACCCCCTGAGGCTGATTGGGAATTTATAGCTGAGATAAAGGTGTCAGAGCAACTGCAAGATTCTTTGTTATTCTGTGATAGTCAATTTTAACTTGAAATGCTTTTTATTAAATATTATTTTATATTCTCCTGCGGTTAATTTCTTTTTTTTCTTTACTTATTGAATTTAGGACAAAGACTACTTTTATTTTCTTATTAGAAATTACTTCCATCATTCAATTTTTCTGGACTTTCATGATAAGGGTTTTGATTCACAGCTGTAAAATTGACATCTAGGGAGAGAACGCTAAAGTATTGCCATTTATCCTTCCACTTGTATTTTCCAACTCTGAATTTTTTTTTTTTTTTTTCCCTCAAACCAAGTAGTCTGACAGCCTATGCTCTGGTATAAAGTAATTTTTTGTGATTACTTTCAAGTGTACTAAACCAAAGGGTTCAAAACCAGTGACAGATTGCTTGCTTCCTTAGTAAAGCACCTCATCTTGTGCTGAGACAAAAGTGATCTGTTATGTCACTGTTTGTCCAAGTTCAAAGTTTCTGTTTAAAATAAATGGAACATATAATTGAAACTGTTTTAATAATTTTTTATTTGGCTAAATTATATTAGGCAATCAAAAGGCGACACTAAACCATGTCAACTCTCTTCCTGCCCTTCCCCATTTCCCTGGTCATAGGAAAAATATAAATCAGCACACAAAAAATTCCTAGCGAAATGGAAAACATGAGTTATGAACATGCCAACATTTGTCTCATTTGTCTTTGGATCTCATTTGTAAATTGCAGATAATTTTTTTTAACTTGTGGGGTATGTTCCACCCTGTTTTATCTTCCACGCATCAGTGATGTCTAAATTTGTTCAGTACGTGTGTTTGTAGCTATATTTGTAACATCTGGCTAACCAAAATGCTATTTTGGAAAGCAAACACAAAGGTGGCAGGCATGGTTGTTATTTATCAGGGGTATTTTTTAACCTCTCAGAACTGTCTCTTACTCTCCAAAAGCTTTTCTCTCTCTCCTTTTTTTTTTTTTTCTTTTTTTTCCCCCCCTTCTGCTCAGAGCACATTTGACACACAAACAAAAGTGACTTTTGTCTTGTAATGGAAACACGCCAAGCTGTTTGACATGCTGACAGGTGGGATATTATTTAGTGCTGCTGAAATTTGGGTTGTATAGGGTGCTTTGTTCCTCCTAGATTGTGTTTTGACTTGTATGTTTCTCACTGCCATTGTAGCATTAACCTCCTTTATTGGACTTGGAACATGCCTGCAAGAGTTAGCCTTATAAATGGCATTGAGAGGTTTTTTTCCTACATTGTTAACGTGTTTCTGAAACAAACTGTACAATAGGAGTTAAAAAGTTTTCCTTTTGTATGTTTTTTTTCCACATTAAACTGCCCGTTATATTTAGGTGTGCATGCTTTTTTCCCTTTCACCCTTGATTTGGACTATACAGTCATAAATAAAGTATTTAAATTCTGTTTATTAAAACGGTGTCTCTAAAACTGACAGTGGGGAGGGGAGTTTAAATTATACAACTTCAACATCTGTTTAGTAAGTATTTGAAATTTTCTTCTCTTTTTGTTGGGGTCAGGCAGTTGATTTTGGCTCTAGTACTGGCAGAGGGCACATTTGTTATCTCTGTGCCAGGAGTATCCCAGCAGGAAACAAGGTATGATGTCACGTTTATAACAGTATAAATAGGAAATAATTGTTGGCCACATGGAAATTAAGCAAATCCTGCCATTATTTTTACTCGCTGTGTGGTTCTTTAGACTGTCGACGTTGCTACACTGAGTTCTCTATTGCACATTGTTATTGAAAAGTTATGTCAAAGGGGAGGTGCCCTATAAGCGAGGAATGCTAAAGGTAAGGGACCGGGTTCCTTAAGTTTTCCCTGAGCAGTGAGGCAGCTGCTTCTCCCTTGGATCCCTGTACAGCCAAAAATCCTGTTTCGTGAGCCCCCTCCCACGGAGATACCTTGAGGCTTGCTCAGGTCCCCAGTGTACGATAGGGTCTCTAGCTTCTGGTGAGATGACTTGTCATGGGGGAAAAAAAAGTGTGTCCTTGTGCTAGGGCTGTGCTCTTGTGTTCCTTCTTTTAGCATTGCATTAAGAACTGCCCCCATCCATTTTTTTTTTTTTATTTGGGTTTTTTTTTTAATAGCCTCAAGTTTTCAGAGGTGTAAAACACACAGCATAAAGTGAAGGATTACCTGGATAATTCTGGCTTGTTTGAAACCTGAAAAATAATTTGTGATTTAAAGAAAAAAAAAAAACCTGATAGAAATAGAAAAGTGGTAAAAAGTAGATTCTACTCTCTGTTAAAATGAATAAACCATGAAGTTTTAATTCGGAGATGTTAGTGACCTGCTCAGGATGCCTCTGTTGAGGTCATATTAAGGCATGTTGTGATATTATAAATATGAAAAGCAGATTTAAAGAAAAAGAAGTGCTGAAATGCTGGAGCAGGATGGGCAGTGAGGGGCAGTCTGAGGAGTTGGATGGATACTGAACTAGACTGTGGAAGACTTCTGTGTCAAGTTAGCTCCTTCAGCTTCTCAACGTGCAAACAGAAAGAAGGTAAGCTTAACACTTGATAGTGAGAACCCAGGTTTCCACGAGTTAAGTGAAAGTTCTGGGTAGGTAAGGCAAACCAGAAATTTCTTGATTTGCAGTACGGGAAGCAGACACTAATATAGAAACAGGAAACCCGGTCTCTCCTGGATCTGTGAATGTCAGGACCAAAATACTGTGTGATGTTGATACTGTGGACTTAATCCAGGGTTTGTAATGAATTGATGTATCTGCAGCCTGAAATAAATTAATACATTATTGAATTAGCAAGGAAGCAGAAAGGGGACACAAACCAGGCAGGTTGAAATTGGCAGTGAATGAGTTGGTGATTTCTCAAACCTAATGTCATGTTTGAATGGTCATTGGCAAATCATCCAATCCCTCTATAATCCATTTTTACTGTTCTCTCGCATATCGGTTGTGTAGTTTGTTTTCAGCAGTTGCAGCCTTGGACATGCCTTGCACTGGCTTTCTGATTTTTAGGATGGTCACTCTCTGAACCATTTAATAAATCATGTTTGGGTAAGATTTCAGATTTAATGTAGATGAGTATTTTAATTATGGAAATTGTATTGCTAGGTTCCTGAATTCCTTCAAGTATCTGGACCTTGATGGGGTGCATGTGTTGGTGTTCTCCATTTGAGATTAAAAGGTGTTCTCAAAGATTAGTGTTCAGAAGTTGACTACAGGGTTTCTCAAAGCTGCATAGCTCCGTGACTTGTTCAAAGTAACTTCTGTAATCTGTTAGCAGTAATTACAGCTTTTAAATTTAATGATGTTAGTGATGTTATAAGGCCTGAAAAGTGCTTCACCTAGATTTAGAACCAAAGTTAATGTTTAAAACATGGGATTTGTTTCACTGCTTCTCCCCTGAACGCTGATGTGTTGTAACACTCTGCTGTTAGCATTTACTGTAATTAAAATCCACAGAATAGGAATACACTGTAAATGCTTTTCAGGATGAATACCACAAATAACTGCATCTGGTAGTCCTCTCTCTTGATTACCTTCATCTTTAAATATCTCCTTTTGTAAGCCTTACAAAGATGCAGGCAGAAGAATTAAGTACAAGAAGTAAGGCCATGCTTGACTTTAAGAAGCATTTCTTAACTGCTGTGCAACGCCCTTATGATTTTTAGGTTGCTTGAACTGGTGTGGTGTAGAATGAGTTGGAAATAAGCAATTGGTGAAAAGACCTGTGAAAAGACCTGATGTAGCAGAAGTTTGTGCTTGGTTTCTGCCATTGTAATTTGCTTTTTTTATATATACACGTGCTGCGTAAGCTGGGCGAAGATATCAGCATAGTGCTGCTCTATCAGCTGGTAGAGAAATCTTTCCTGGGTTTTACTGAAATAAATTCAAGAACAGAAAGAGCTAATTCAGTGAAAAATGGAATCAAGTGGGGAAAAACTGGCCACCAAAGCTGAATTCAAAACCAAGTTGTTACAAGAAAAGTAGTGGAACGAAGCAGCTGGGATATCTGTTTGCTCTTCTGTGTGATCTGTGTTAAGGGCATAGTACATATGCTATGTTAGTGATATATAGGTGGCATATGTGCTAGTAATCAAAAGAATTTTTGAAGTCACTATGCTAATATGGAAATCACGAGGTGGAAAGAGAAACATGTAAGATGATTATATAAATCTGAAAAAAAAAATTTCCCCTTGTCAACAAATGTGTCTAAATGATTTCACACAGTGTCTGCAATGCCAATAAATAATAAGCTGAAATTAAAAATTACACTACAAATGAGCAATTGAAATTTAGGTTTCATATTTGGGAAAATACAGAATTTCACAATTCTCTTGAGGGCAGGAAAGGTCAGATACCAACTTAAATCTGGAATACTTGTGAAAACCAGATCAGAAGGCTTTCCAAAGGACCAACTGGGATATGTCTTCTGACATTTGTTTTACAAATTATTTCAGTGAGGTCTGCATATTTAATTTATGGCAGCATATTTTGGGCAGGAAAGTTGACTTGGAAAGGCAATCATAACAGAGTTGGTGGGCATATCTGTAGAAATGATTTCTTGTATATTATTTTAAAAGTTCATGCTGAAATCAAGAAAATGACATGTAATTAAATTATCAGTACTTCTTTTATATCATCTCAAAATGAGTGGAACAGAAATTTGTGAAATGGCATCATAGATTGCAAATACCAGGACGTATGACTGAGGAAGGTGAGCAAAGAAAATTATATTTCTTAGTCTATAATACCCAGTGGCATGTTTCCAGTTCATTTTAAATTGGTGAATTCCTCCAAGGGGAGACCGTAGACATTGTCTAACATAAACTTACCACGTTTTAACCTGCTTCTTTTCTCTGGAGGTCTTTCTAAAGAAACTCATGCTGCATCTATACTTCCTGAGAATATCAATATGAGGGTGAGAGCAACATGGTTATTTTAGTGATGTTTTCATGAGACAGCTATGAAAATAATTCAGCTTCCAGATTAAAGCACAACGTTAAAATCAGTAGTATCAGAAGTCTGAAATTTCAAAACTTTCTGGCCATGGTGTAGACAGAACCATATAGACCTTTAACATTGAGTAGGATCACTATCCAATTCGAAATGCTAGACAACAGAGTAGCTGGAATTGAAACAAAATCTGTATTATATACGGCCTTTCTGATTTAAGTAGCTGGAGATGAACTTCAGTAGTAAACACTGAATTATGTCCTGTTGAAAAATCAAACCTGAAATCTCTTTGGGCATATAGAGTTAAGTAAAAAAAATGGAAAATCCCTCTCAATTACTTAAGCAGAACAGCTCTAGTTGGGGTATGATTATTTACAAAATTAGCCTTAAATCTTTCAGATGCTTAATTTTTAGAAAACCTGTCCATCCCATTTGAGTTTTTGGGGGTTTGGTTTGTTGGTTCCTTCTTTGGGGTTTATGTTTTGTTGGGTTTTTGTTCGGGTTGGGGATTTTTTTTGTAGTCATTGCTTGAGATCTAGTTATGGAGTGGGGTGTAGCAATGTTGTTTTGTTCTGGTCATCTAACTTGGGACCAAATCAAAGGATGAACATCAGGTACCCAAGCTCAAGCTATATTTGGTGAAGTGGGGAAAATACCTGCTGGGGAGCTAGAAGGAATGTGGGGTATCAAACTTAGAAGGAACCACTGGAAATACATGCCATTGCTGATATCCCTTCCTCTAATTTTTGTCTGAGGGAAAGCATGAGCCATTTCTTGGTATATAGCAGGGTTTGACTACTGTTGGCTGTGGATGGTACTTTCTTTGGAGCTTAGCTGTTGATTTATCTCCACTTAGCTAGTGAAATTTTCAAAAGAAGATGTAAGTGTATTTGGAAGTCTTTAACTACAAATAAACTTGTTAAATAAGCAAACTTATTCAAACTATACAGCTTTTTCTGTCTACCTGATGTTGTCTTGTCTTTCTTGCCACTTGCCTAAAAAGGCAGTTGTCACATTTTATTGCCTGATTTTTTTTTTCTCCTTGTTTGTGAAAAACAGATGATGATAGTGTGCAATAAAGTACAGTAATCTGCATGATAAATCCCCTAACTTCATCTGTTAAAGGAAAAGTCAGAGAGACGTAAGTTTTCAAGACATTGGAATTTTGGACTGGATTTATTTTTTATGTTAGAAATCAATATTTCAAGTTAATTTTTTGTTTGTTTTGGTTGCTTTCTTCTTCTGATTAGGCTTTTTCTCTCTGCAACAACCCAATTAATAGAGAGAAGCAGCTTCTTACTACTGTCCATGTTTTGCAGTCCATAGGACTTAGAACAAACCAAATTTGGAGCGGGACTGGTAACAAGGGCATGGAGAGATAGGACAAATTGTAATGGTTTTAAACTAAAAGAGGGTCAATTTAGATTAGATATAAGGAATCTTTACTGTGAAGATGGTGAGACACTGGCACAGGTTTCCCAGAGAAGCTGTGGCTGCCCCCTCCCTCCCTGGCAGTGTCCAAGGCCAAGCTGGATGGAGCTTTGGGCAACCTGGGCTAGTGAGGGTGTCCAGGCCCACTAGATGATCTTTGACGTTCCTTCCAACTCCAACCACTCTGTGATGGTTATTTGGTGAAAGATCCTACTTTCTATTGCATTAAAAAAAACCCCACAACAACCTCTGGTAATAGTAATGTTAAAAGGAATTTTGTTTCATACTAAACTCCTGAAATGTTAACACTTTTTCTCTATATTTTTCTCAGAAATATAGTTTATATCTCCTTGGCTTGTTTGCCTTGCCCATTAAACTGCAGAGCTTGAACCATTGGAGAAACAAAATCTGAATAGAAAACAAACCAATCAGGAAAAGTTAAAAATCACCTGGTGGCCTGTTGCTTCTGAGGATAAAAAATAGCTTTCAGATGATTCCCAAAAGAATTTGAGAAAAATTATTTACAAATTATGATGAGAGGCACATTTTAATGTGATATTTTAAGTGGCCAGCTTTTCACCATGTCTGGCCCTGTAAATGTGATAGATCAGTTCTGAAACACCTGGGCTGAAGTGAACCAATGATCCCTTTCAACACCTTAAACCACCGGTCAGGTCCTGCATCTCAGGCAGCGAATTTAAGTAAAGGTCATGATGTCATCACTCTACTGCGAGGGTGCCTGGATTAAAATGTCCTGCTATCCAGCCAGGGAGTGGGACAGAGGAAAGTGGGGTTGGGGGTGGGGGGAGGATGTGGAGTCTGTCATCCCTGAGGTAGGATTTTGAACAGTGCAAATACCACAGTCATTATACCCAGACGTGACAGCATGCAGCAGGATTGTTACATGAAATCAGACTTACAATGCACAGTGGACCGAGTGACAATAAGGTAATTGTTGTACACTCAGAGACTAAGAAATAGACTTCTTATGTATAATACCTACAAAAGTTCCCTGTGAGAGAGGCACGCATAAAGGTAACATTATGTACGGGATTATAGGCTATTACATGGTAAATGGTGTGAAATTTTTGTTTGCCAACATGCCAGAAAGGAGGTTTGTTGCATTCCCCGCATCCTTTCTGGCACCACAGATCAACTTAATTTCCCTGCTAGCCCTTTGGTAACCTTCTTCCCAAATTCTGACTTGGTCAGATTTTTAGTTTTATAGCTTCTTGCCTACGAATTGGATCTCCTTCTCAGGTACTGCGTGCAGCATGGATTTGCTGTTGGCCTGTATGTATCTATAGATGGAGCTTCGTATAGACTCAGGTGACAAAAAAACCTTGACCTTTCAAGTAGGCAAACTGGGAAGGGCAAGAAGTTGTCAGGTAGTTACTGAATTTTAAATTGTTCATGATATGAGGAGGAAACAAAAAACAACGGGTTTCATTGAGCTGGTTTTTTTCTCCAAGTTATATATGCCACTTGGAATTATGTCTTTGTAATTTAGATAATATACTATAAAATAATAATGATGATGATAAAAATAATAACAAAATTCTGTTGGTTTTCCTAAAAGAGTATTTGTTCTACCTGGTTAAATTCTAAACCATCTGAGTCATGCTTATGAACTGTGTAACAAACTTTGATGTTTGGTAATTTGGAGGTATGTATGTGTATGTTTCTAACCAATCACGTATGCATATCTTCTCAAACTCAAAATATATTTTGCCTGAAATTTGTTTAATATTTTAATTTGGTTAATTATTACTTTAATTCGGACTGGTTCTAGTTTATAGTACTATTGAAGCCATAACCTCAAAAATTATTTTCCATTCCTCCTCATGCAAACTGATTAAGCCTTTGGCACCCCATATTGAAAATGCAGAATGCAATTATTTAATAGTGGAGTAAGTATTGAAGGATTAGATAGGAAATAAAATATAATACTTGTTTAATAATTGCATTAATGCATTTTATGACCAAAATGAGTCTTTGCCTGCTTGTTGTGGTGTTCCTATCATTATGCAATACCACTTGGATTTGGTAGCGAAAGTAATGAATTATTTGAGAAAGCATACTTTGCTGGTTTTGATGAGCCTGTGCATCATTCTTTTTGTGCTTAAAGTCACCTTCTGATGTCAGCTACTTCAGCATAATTCCAGAGTGACCAAATGAAACAAATTTTTCCATGAAATTGCACTTATCTATCAGTATTGCAGATTCTGCATTATTTTTCCTTTAGCATTTGTCTGAGGAAGTATCAGTACCAATCTGTCAAAAATGTATTCATCAGAGAAGCATTAGTGTGCTATGAATCATTAATGCTAAAAATCTACTACTAACTTTAACCTGTGTAAGGCTTATATAGTTCTTTGTATTGACAGTGTTTGAAAAGTCATGCTGTGATTCCTGAGCTGTAGAGATGTGCAAGAAAAAACACGTTAGCTGAAATGAAGCCTTCTCATACTTAAATTCATCAGAACCCCAAGCAATAACACTTTAATATTTATTTTTTTCCTTTTTTCTTCCTGCCCTTTCTAAAAAGTGCACTGAGTGCAGAGTGGAGTCTCTTCACATTACTAGGGCGTTTTCTTCCAAAGGTTTACTTTTAAATGCTTTGTGGCTTGAACCAAAACTTTCAAATAATATTCTTTTGTGTATTTTGTGCATAGAATTCACTCTGCTCTGTAGCTGGGAAATTGGATAGTTGTTTGACATTACAAGTTGGGATTTATTTGCTTGCTTGTTGTGTTAAAAAGTATATATACAGGTGGCCCTGGGCCAAGAGGAAGATCCCCATCATCTGATAACCTCCAGTCTTTGATTTCCTTGTTTGTTTTGATCTGCTCTTGGCATGTGCCTTTGAAAACATATAATCAAAAATATGGATTTACCATAAAAATGCCAAGTTACATGTTTACAGAAATAATGTTTCCCCGGTCTCTTCCATGCTGGAGGATCAGAAAGAGAAGTGGTGGGAATGACCCTGATGTCTTTCAAGCCTAACATTGGGCATTCACACATTTAAGACTCTGAGCCTTTAAATATGTTCACATTTCCTGAGGAACATTACAAAAACCTGTTAATTTCTCCAAGGAAAGCCACATGAAGTGTTTTGGGGAAGACTAAATATGTTGTTGGATGATGCCTTTAATGTGGAGTATGCTTGTCAAGTTATGTTGCTTTCTCCTGTGGAAATACATCATGTTTTCAGCATAAACACACAGAGTAATTTTGAAAACAGTAGCCAGATATGCAGGATACTCTGAATTAATGGTTGCTATCTATGCGCACTACTGTTTGCAGCAGAGAAATTTTATATTCTGTAAAAAGATTCAGAAATCACAATGTGAAATGCAACAGATGAATTCTTATGATGGATTGAATATGTTGGTGGTGTTCATTTTTTTTCTTCTCACGTTACAGGGATGTATTTTAAGTGATAGGGCTGATAACTTGCAAATCCCTTCTTTGTCGGTCAAAAAAAGAAGTGTGTATGACAGTAGAAAAATCCCATGCATTAATATCAGCATAAATTTAATATTTCGGTCAAAATAAGCAAGCAAATGTGCAGAATGCATCTTTTGTTTACTTCTCTGTGGGGTTGGGGTTTTTTAGAAGGATTTGGTAGTTTACACTTGTAAAAAAAAAAAATGTTAAAGTCTATATTTTAAATCATAAACATAGCTGCCAGACAACTGGTACTGCTTTTTGCAAGTGTTCCATTACAGAAAAAAACACAACAGTCTGCTACTTGTATTCTTCTCCCTACCTCTTAAATTTGTATGTATAACCATTTCACTAGCCCTACAGTATATGTATAATTTAATAATATCTTTTTGGGTGTGAAAAAGGGATGGAGTTGAAAATACACTATATTGAGTTTCTGCAGAGGTATTCTCACTATGGTACGATGATATTGCTTTGGCTACAAGAGTAAACCCATAGATTACAAATTGAACAGAGCAAATTTTAGAGCAGGGAGCCAGTAGATGTGTGTTTTTATATGGATTCTGGCCAATGTCAATTGCATAAAGGGCAGTAATCTGGGGCGTGGCTTGGATATCAGTTTTGTTACACATTTAAACTACTTCTGAAATTATTATTTTTTTTTAATCCTTGGAAATTTTCCAAATGTAACAAAAACAAGCAATTCATACTCTCTGCAGCATGCCTTGCCAGTAACTGAGGGATGTATCGGAATTAAAAGACTGATTTCCACCCCCTCTTCCCCCCCTCAGTAAAAAAGGATTCTATCTGGGATTTTCCTCAGAAAGGGAGGGGAATTGGTTTGGATGCAGTACTGGAAATCCATGTTAGTGTTTGCTGGAAAAGCATCTCCCTGCAGCGAGGTAGAGTTAGTTTTAAATTACACAGGCATTAGGGGTCACTGTAATGTATCAGCATAATACTGTTGTATCCAGAAAATGTTTTCCTTTCATGACTGACTGAAAATGATAATTTCAGGGCTGTGACTCATTTATTTCCATGTATTTTTGAATGGGAAATTCTGTTGTCTTAACTGAGATAATTACTCATCCCTTTTTTTGAAATTACAGGATTCCAGTTTTTACAGATACTCAATAGAAATCACAGTTTTTTTAATTACTGAAGATGATTAAGGGTAGTAGAATGTAAGCAGGGAAATTATTGTCTTTCCGCTAATTTTAAGTTTTGTGAAAATGTTCCATTCTCCACACTACTGCTTTCTATGTAAAAGTAGCTGTTCAGGGAAATGTAAATCAACTACTCCATGTATGGTAAAAGGAAAAAGCGAAAGAACCCTTTTGTGATGGCATGTAACACAAATGTGGGAAAAGCAGACCCAAGTCCCTTTCTGGCAGTCCCAAGCCTGACCTGTGCAGCATTTGTGGGAACACCTACTGTGTTCCCGACTGTGAGTCCAGGGCAATAGTGTTCTCTGTGTTTCTCTGCCTTCTCTCTGTGTCCTGCATTGCCTTCTGGTGAACTGAGGGAAGTTGTGTTTGAGATGGGGGTTGGGCTAAAATTCCTGCAGAACGGTGGCAACCAGCTTTTGGGAAGCTGAAGGTTGAATGGAAATGCAGGAAGAAAATGCCTGCTTCATGACATGGGGGACAGTAAAAATTGTGTGCAGGCGTGCTATGCTCTAAAGACCACTCCTGTGTAGTCAGATGATGAGCAGTAGGAGTGAGGGGAAAAGAAAAATAATGTGTGAAGAGGTGGTGGCATTGTGCATGGTGGTCTGGTTATCTCCAGCTCATCTGTTGATCTCTCCTAGTCACATTAAGGTGTGATGAGATGGTGTGGTGCTACGGCCTGCTAAGAGACATCACTTCTGCTGATAAAATTTGTTTTCCCTTTTATCCTAAGGAAAAGTTACCATCTCTTTAAGATTCAAATGCTTCAAGGACAGTGGTTTAAATAGTTTGAATTAGGAACAGGAAGAGTGGGGTGGCAGTCTTCTGAGTGAGGAGAGGTACACGGAAGCTCATATGGTTCTGATAAATTAGACTATCACCTTTAATCTGATCACTCTGCAGGATTCAAGGAGCACTTTGGTTGGGGTATATCATCACCTGCTACTTAGGCCTGACACTTGAGTTTGATAACTCAATTTGATATCTGGTTTTATGGGCAAGTGAAACACCTGCTAATTGTAAGCACGTGCTAGTTCTTGGGAAGTTTTAAAACTTGATAAGATCTGAATAGATTTCCATAGGGTCAACAAATCTGTGTTTCTAATCTGTAATCCACCTAGTCACATCTTGTATTCCTACTTGAAGTTCTCTAGGCAGTGTAGCCCTTCTAAAATGGATGTGGTTTGGGATTTTAAAAGCACTTCCAAACCCCTTTGTTTTCCTAGCTTTAATTTTGAAAAAAAACCCTGAATGGGACAGGTTGAGAAAAAGAAAACCAAAAACTCCACAGCCTTAGGCAGAATGTAAATGTGGACAATTATGTATACTAATATTTTGACAGAAAATGTTATATATGCAGTTCACTAGATGATAGAACTAGTAAGTTTAATATATTCAGTTTATTTTGTATCTCTTGTGAATTGAATGAGCTTTCTATTGCTCCTTGTTCATAGCATGCTCTCTTTTGCATAAGATCAGGAAGAGACAAGAAGAGATGATGACTTTTCAAAGTGAGATTTACAGGTATTCTATTTACTGAGATTTTAATTATATGTAGTTGTATCTTTGAGACTACATTTTTCACATAACCTGACAGGGCCTGAAGCATCTTCCCTGTGAGGAAAGGCTGAGTCAACTGGGGCTGTTCAGCCTTGAGAAAAGAAGACTGAGAGGGGATCTTATCAATGTTTATAAATATCTGAGGTATGGGAGACAGAGGGAAATGGCCAGCCGCTTTTCAGTGGTCTGTGGAGACAGGACGAGGGGCAATGGCCTCAAGTTGGAGCACTTGGAAGTTCCACACCAATATGCACAAGAACTTTTTCGTGGTGAAGGTGACAGAGCCCTGGCACAGGCTGCCCAGGGGGTTTGTGGAATCTCCTTCTCTGGAGATATTAAAAACCTGTCTGCCTATCTGTGCGACCTGTCCTAGGGAGCTGCTTTGGCAAGGGGGTTGGACGCGATGATCTCTGGAGGTCCCTTCCAACCCCTACGATTCTGTGATTCTGTGATTTTATGTGCTTATAAGAATACATATTTGGTTTATTGGGGTTTTATTTTTGCCAAGCCTTAATTCCAGAAATCCCTGAAGTCATCCCAACATTATGTCAGGATCCTGGCATATAATTTGTTAAAAGTGGCTCTTTCTCTGGGCATGTGTTGACAGCTTTTACACAATCTCTGCACACTATTCTTAATTTGAATGGTTTCTAATTCCATCTGAGTATGTGTAAAACTACAACATAATTTCTTCTCATAAAGGTGCTGTGGTAAGATGAACTGAAATCTTACTCTGTCATGTTTGGACTTTGTTTACTAGGTGTTTCTTCTGTAAATATTACATCACTAAAACCTATTCTTGTCAGAATAAGCAGGCAAGTAGCTTTTCTTTGTCAGACAAGAAAGGTACAATCAGCGGTAGGGAGGCTTGTTTTGCAGGATGATGTGTAGAAGGCAGGTTTCACACTCAAGCATAATACTGTCATCAATGAAAACTTGTCTTGTAACTTCAGAACTAGCAGCTGAAAGATGTGCGCTCCACTAGTGTAATGGAAAACCTTCTTTGTAGTATGCCTTTTTTGGGTAATACAATATATGCTGAGATAGCAATCGGAATATATTTTTATAGAAATATGCTGCCTCTGAGAGCTGATTTTTTTTTTTTTTGCTTGGTTGGTTTACCCCTCTAAATTTATTAAATGTTCAGATGGCAAAATACTGAGAGATCCAACTTCCCCCTAGCGTTTTCCCATGCAATTTTCTTTTGTGTTAATAGGAGTTAACATTGAGAAGAGGGTATGTATTGCAATTGTTTGGGGGGGTTGTTGGTTTTATTTCTGTTTTTAAATCTCCTCTACTGGCACAGTAATTAGAGAATTATCTGTAGTCCTCTAGTTCTGAGTCATTCCCTATTTTTTTAAATAACAAAGTAAGCATTTACATTTTATTTTTAAGGAAGAATAGGCCTGTGTCAGGTAACTTCCCTCCCCCAGCCCCCTGCATTACACTCATCTCCCAGTTCTGTGGAAGGAGCTAAATCAGTTTGATAGTAAAATGACCATCTGCCCAAGAAAAAAAGCAAACCGTATGGGAAAGATGTTCAATATATAAAAGCACATAACATTGGTCATGTGTTGCTGGACTAGCTTTTAAATCTGTGAATGTCCTCTACTTTGTGCCAGTGTTAATGTGTCCTTGGGGCCATGTTTTCCACAGAATCTAATCCCTGATGATGCAAGTACATGCCTAGTGTGCTTCCCTTAAAGTGTCTGGAGAACTCACTGCCATTGGTTTGCAAGTTAGATACCGTAATGTGCTCTGACTCATTAGTAAATTTAAGTGCAGACCAATGTCTTGGTGAAAACAAGCCTTTAAACTGTGGCCTATTGAAGGAAGACCTAATTTGGGTCTTCTAGCACTGTTCAAAGTATTTAACATGTTTGCATTCATAAGATGGAATGGAAATTGCCTTTAGGTTTTGGTTCTGCAATAACTATTGTAGCTTTTAACATGATCTGTAATTTTCACCATCAAAAGCAGTTTGATGTGAGTACTTCAGGAGGCTACATGTATAACCAGCTCACAAGGCCAGAGAACAAGGTTCTTAAGGAAATGTTTGGTTTTGACTCTGAAAGGTATCTCTGCTTTTCCTTTGAGTTTCCACAAGTGAACATAGGGCTGGAGCAGGACCTTAATGCTCACTCTTTTGCTCAGACTTCTCTATTTCAACTCCATGATACAAGTGCATACTGCAGTACAGCATCAATTTTATTTCCTGAGTAACAAGAGTTTGGATTTGTCCCTTCGATCTGTGCATCCCACTTCAGCGTTTCAAAACCAACACAGTATCTTGCCTGCTAATATGGCCTGTCCTTTAAGTGGTTGATGAGACCATTATTTGTTTTATAGGATAGGGTGTCTTGCTAGGCCTCGTTCACAGCTTGTGAAATACATTTACCCAGACCTAGAATTTAAAATCTAATTTAAAGCAAATAACAGGTGGCAGTTGATGAGAAGCCAGAAAAGCACAGCTTAGGGGCTGGAGGCATAAGTATCACACTGCTTGTAGCCTGGACCTGGACTTTCTGTTCAAGCTTATGGAAGTACTACCTCATAAAGTACCTCAGGTACTACTTCATAAAGTACCTACAGAAAAAAATATTTTTATGTGGTTAAATTGTGTCACCACAAGGGAAAATAACCATGATTGGTATCTTAACGCAAGCACAGGTAGCATTAGAGAGGTGATGTCATGGACTTCTGCTTTGGGCTAGCAAGCTTTCGGCCTATCAAAGTTGTTTGTTTAAGGGTTTTTGTTACAAATGTTAGTTTGTAACTTCGCTTGAGTTTTTGTATTTGTCCATACCATCTCAATTTAATTTGAACCTGTGTATCCATGCTACAGCAATACTTCAAGCTTGCTGTGGGGACATGCTTTCAAAGCCTGTCTAAACTTCTTTTGAAATGGGATGTTCCTTTGGATTCTCAAGCATTCAGGAACCAGAAGTACCCGTGTCTTAGATTTGTAATGGAAATGTCTCAGACCTGTGCTGTAACCCTACATACCACTTTTTCAGTGTTTATCTTAGGAACAGATCACATTCTCCCAAAACAAGATAATGTTCTGGAAAAATAGGGTTATTTGACTTCACTGTGTGTTGTAAATGCTGTAGCTCTTGCAAATGTACTCCAGTAGGTAGATTCTGTAAAACACAGCTTCTAAAACGCTAAATCAATGAAAAGGACACCAATCCTGTTTTTTCAGCAGCTATGTGGGCTGTATCAACATGTGGGTAACACAAAAGAAGGTTCAGCAGAAGTTCCTTCAGCCTTTGATTCTCTCTTGTCTGTTCCCTCTTCCTATAGGAGCCTTCCTGCCTCTGCTGGCTAAAGGCGAAGCTTCAAGTCCTACTCTGTTTTCAAGCCCTTCATTTAAACCATGGGTGTTTACAGTGAATTATTTAGTGGACGGGTGAATAACACTTTTGAATAAGATTGTGAAAAGTGGTGGTGTTTATTTCTTGTTTTGGTTTGGTTTGAGGTTTTGGATGATTCTGCTTTAAAATTCTTCTGATCCTTTGCGTGGGACTGTAGATTTTTCTTCTTGATGTCTTTAGCCAAATCCTCCTTTCCCCCTCCATATATGATTAGAGTATTCAGAACCTTGAGGTACTGCAGGCTGTACAGTGAGACCTCTGTGTAGTATAAAATCAATTCAATTAATTGGCCTGAATAATAATCAGGATTTTTATTTTGCCTAAATAAACAAAGTGGTTTCAGATTAGGTCTGCACACAGTCCAGTCTCTTCAGATTTCTATTCTGTTACAAAAGAGAACATTTTCTGGTTTTGCTGCACCCTGTTTTTTGTGAAGGTAGTTAAGAAAGTTTAGAAAGTAAAAAGATTGATCACTCCCTTTGTTTTATCCTGTTCCTATCAGGAAAAAAAAATGCAAATGCTCTGAATACAATACACTGGTAATTAAAGTATACAGGGGACTGGTTATTTACACTTCTACTTAGCTTTCCTAAAAAAAATTAACATACTTTCTACCAACAAACAGTTCTGGTTAATTACTTATTGTGAAGAGGGTACTCAGAAGAATTTTTCTTTAAACAATTCCCAATTATTTTTTTGGAGTTGTTATCTAGTAATTTTTTACCCCTTTGCAAATGTTCCAAGTGTAAATATTATGAAATTTATTTGTTCAACTAAATACAGAAAAATTATTTCTGATCAGTTTGACAAGGCAGTGGTATGTCAAAATGCTAAGAAAAAAATACTTTGAAAAAGTATTTCTTGTAAACTTATACCTACAAAACTATTACAATTTTCTGAAATGCTTCCCAGTGATATTGCCTTAGTGCTGTCTCTGTAGACTAGTCAGCATTAGCAGAAGAAAATCTAACATTTAACAAAAAGGTTTTGTAGGAGCAGACGTCTGGAGCTTTTATTTTTTTACCTAGGAATACGACTTAGGCCACATGTAGGCTAACGTGCGTGTCAATGTACAGCCCGCTGAGTAACTGTATGTTAAGGTGCAGGAACGGTTCTTTTGAGGTCAAGCAGCAACTGCTAAATAATTCATTTCTCCAACTTTCAAAGGTTTCAGTACCAGAGCTATAAGGACACCAAGACCAGAAAATTAGTAGTCATGGTGTGCCAGTGTATGTGCAGTACGGCCAACTTTCAGCCTTATTATGTAGGTAATGATTTATTTGAGAGAGAAGAAGTTTTGAATAGATCTACTTCTGACTGAACTGGAAAGTTATGCTATTGTATTGGAAGGACAGAAACCCTTAGGTAAATTTGTGTGCATGTAAGACCTGTTTAAACAACTTAGGTGGCATGCGAAGAGAAAAATACCTTTTTATTAGTAGGATTTTTTTAGTAAGTGCAGCTTGTGGACACATTTCTAAAATGTAAGATTTGTGAAAAGAGGAATAGGGTGTTTTGTATGCCTGCATGACATCTGTACTTAATTAACAAGTTTATTTCCAAAAGTGCTTAGCTAAAGCTCAGAAATTAATCCCAAGAAATCTTTTCTCTTTGAATTACTTTTTGTTAATAAAATAGCAAAAAAAAAAAAAAAAGAAAAAAATTAAAATAACCCATGTGCTTCTTGCTTGTGGTTAGCCCAGACATGCTTTTTCCAATACAGACCTTTTTTTAATGCTACTCCACTAGTAACATTTTGAGTTGCGGAAAACACTTTTATAAAACATCGCAGTAAGGGAGGCTTTTTAGCAGAGTTTTCTGTTTTTATTACCCATATGTACAGGATATTGCTTTGACATATCAAAGAATTGGTTCTGCTGCAAACAGAAAAGAAGGAGCGTGTACTAAAAGTAACTTGGGGACGGGTGCACAAAAAAACAACTGGAGAAGGCTGCGCGAGAGATTTAAGTTGCTTCCACCTAACAAGTCTTACATTCATTCCCAAAAGCCTCAGCCCTGGCTCTTTTGCTAGCTTTCACCAGGACGGCCTGCTTATCAAAGCACTTTATCAATGGGGAAGGGACGTGGGTTAACCACTTCACTCAACTCCAATTCCCGGCTAGCAGTCTGTCACCCAACAGCTGTTTTTCAATATGTACACTATGTGCTGCGGAGCTGATTCAGAGCCCGTGACAAGAACAGCATTGTATTATGGGGCTTGTGCAAGTTTGGGGTTAGTTTCCTTTAAGCTTAAAGGCAAAAGAATCCAAGCACAGCTCCAAGGTTCTGATTTTTTTTTTTTCCCCTTAAAAAAAAAAAAAGGGCATTTTCCCCCATCACTGTTAAGTGTTTGTGTAGATATTTAAAATATGCAATCCCTTAGTCTTTGCCATCTCCCCGTTCTGGAAAGTGTCAGCATATCTGTTTCAAGTGCTAATATAACAGACCAGATCAATCAGAAATTCTGTGAGTGGTATAACCTTAATGTATATACAAAGTGTGAATGTGTGTGCCTGTGTTTCTGTTTATTTCCATTCTGGTTTTTTTTCCCTGCATATATAGAAAATAAAATTAGATTCAAAGGTAGACTAAGTCTGAACAATTTTTGAGGGGCAGGTTCAGAGCACATTTAGAGTGGGGGAAATGAAATCACTGTTTCCTGCAGTGTTTGCTTTCTTACTTAAACGCCAGTTAAATGCATAGCCTTCATGGGGGTGAACTTAACCCTCTGAAAATACATAGATTTAGTGAGGTTTCAGCAGAGTGGTGGTGAGAAGTTTAATACCACACCTACTCTTCAAAACCCGGGCGTGATGGTGAAGCTGCTGAGCTTCCCACAAGTTGCTCCTTAGCCTGTAGATCCTAGAAAACAGAGGTCCAGTGTGGGGGAGGCAGGGACTCAGATGAGCAAAACCAAGCAGCTGGGAAGCTGTGGAGTGGCAGGGTAGACTAACAGGCCACCCAGTAGTTAAGAGGATCTAGGGGTGGATTTAAAAACAGAGGGATAGTGAGGGGGTTTTATAGCTCTGTGCTAGAGGGAAGTGTGTGGGATTGAATTGGGTATTTTTTAATCACCTCCTGTATCAGCCAGAGGTTAATGCAGAAGGATTATTTCCAAGCAAAATTCATGTAACTTGCTGAAAATACCTTCTTCCTTCTCATCAGGTGCCCACAGCCACCTGGGTTCCTCCCTAGAGTCAAGCCTAGGGTGTTTCCCTGGCCCCTGCTGCTTCCTATTCCTCCCCATTACCTTGTACACTGACCTCTAGCTCATAGATACATTGTAAAGTTTTCAAGCTGCACCAGTTTTCTGGAGATTAATAATTGCAGGAGCAAAGTGGTGGGAGTGGAATGCTGTTCTGCCGGGACAAATCCCGCTGGGGCAGTGATGAAGCGAAGTTTGGCTCCGGTGTCTCCCTAAAGCTTTTCAGGCTTTTATGTGTCTCAGCCAGGTGAAGTACACTGACAGACTGCTGGGTTTTGGCAGGCTACAGCGTCATGCTTCACCATGCAGACCACAGGCATCTCAAGAGAAGATTATCCCTGCACCACCACGAGCGTTTTGAATCTCATGATGCCTTCTGAACACCTTCTGTCCCATCTTCTCGATGGCAAAGCTTGTCTCAGGCTGTGGTTCATAGTTCCTTCAGGAACAGTTTTGTGATGACTTTCCAAAACTGCTTTCTGCTTGCCTTTTCCTAGGGATAGAGTAGGAGGAGGGGAGTGCTAAATATTCAGTATTTGCATGGGATACAAGTGAAGTCTAGAAACAATTTAATTTGCTTCCTTTGACAGAACTATGACAAATCCTGTTAATGAGTGATGGATCAGTCTTTGAACTTGTGCAAATGAGTTCTGTTGCCAGACTCTTCTCATTCCTTTCCTTAAACATAGCAAGTAAGTGTGGAAGAGGGGAGAGCTTTAATTGTAGCGCTCATTATTTAATCCATGTACTTATAATAATATTCTTTTCACACCTTGAACCCAGGAGATTATTAAAAAACCCTTCTAAAATAATAATTTATATTCATTTTATAGTAAATGAATAATTCATATTTATATTCATTGATCTGGTTATTTATAAACCTCGTACATTTCAGAATGCGGAAAGGGTGCAAATATGGTTACAACAGCTTGAAACGGTGTTTGTGGTTATCAGTGACAAATTAAATGTGGACAGGATTGATTTACACAACTGCAATAGAAATAGTCTGCTAGATTTTCACCTAGGATACATCCCTACACAACCTGCACCCAAAAAAGGGCCCGGACATCTTTACCTACTGTAATAGCTCTTACCTGAAAGATCTCATTTCTGCTGAGAAATTGCTACCTAGAGACTTCCCAAGACCTTCCTTCAGCACAGATTATTTTGCTGAGTTGTAATTTCTCACAGTGTTTATAGACAATTTCGTCCCAGCATCCCCCATACAACTACTGGCTTGGCATAAGTACTGCAGTAGACGTGCTTAGATAGTCTTTGCAAGGAAGTGATTGGAGAAGTACTAGAAAGCAGCCATACTACAGAAATGCTTTCTCTCTCTTGCTGATTTAAATGACTTCACATGGTTATCAACCACATTCATTTATTTAATATGCTGTTATATTTCTGATGGAGATTTAATTCTTATAGACTGCATGGGTCTTCTTTCATGACCAAGAGAAATAGTTGCCCAGGGTGAGTTGTTAGTAGGCCTCATGCTGAAGGGATGTCACTTTCTGTGGATCGCTCTACCATCTTTATTTCAGATTCTCAAATGTGTTTTACAGGTGTGAATCATACCTTGAAGGCAGGAGGAGGTAAATATGAGGCAGGGGAGTACTATCAGCTCTAAGGAACAAAGTGTTAGTGATTTTTCAGGGTTAGCAAAAGCAGGTAGAACAAAGTTATTTTGAATTTTTAATTCATACAGTTCAGTGTTCAAGGCCGGTGTTTGAATGTGGAGGTTTCCTTTCGCCTTTGCACTCTCAAAAATTTACATCGGTTTTGGTGGTTGATGTATTTGATGAGTTTGATGCATATGTGCCAAACTCTGGCTACTGATTTTAGTAAAAAATTAGTTTATGCTATATACATATAATACAGTTTAAAAAGACAGAAATCATAAACTTTCAAATAGAACTATAATAGAAAATATCCCAGCTGGTCACCAAAGGGGGAGTCTAGGTGGGCCAGATAAAGGGGATTAAGACAGGACCATCTTCATGTGAGTCACAAGAGTCCTCATTATGGTGAGTGCTGAACAGGAATTCAGAAGCAAGAGGAGAAAGTAAAAGGGATCATAGACCAGGAGTCACCTCAGGAGTGCAGACTTATTTTTATGTTAGTTGTTTCTCCAACAACTGATATCGTTATATCATTTAATAAAGTGAGCAAACACTGTGTGGCTAATGGAGATTGAGCAGGATATTTCTTCTGAGGGGCAGACTGGCATAGCCCCATCAAAAATTTCAGAGGAATAAAGACTTTGTTGGGAAGGCAAATATACTTTTAAATAGCTGCACCTTAAAGAATGAGGGCAAGTCCCAGTGATCAGAGGTCATGAGTATTTGGATGGCCAGAGGCCAACCTTGGGAAGTAAGTGGTATGACAGCAGGCTGGTATACCTTGGCCACTGCAAAAGAATACAGCAGTGTGACTTGGTGAACCCTGAACTTTAAGTGACCTTTGGATCCAGGAAATAATCTCTTCTACCTCCCTGCCTAGCAGATTTTAGAGGATTTACTTGCGTACCAATTATAGGATATAGGTGCGACTTGTTTATGTCTGATAGCGCGTGCATATTATAAATAAAATTATAGCCTGCTGTTTTTAAGTCCCATGCTTTCTGGTGAGGTAATAATTGGGAAGGATTAAACCTGAGAGTAACTTACCCCTCCCCAGTAGGTTTATTCCTCTATTTTGAAACTACTGCTAAATTCCTACATCTTTGAGTGTTATTTTTGAACTATCTAAAGCATGCAGGAGGTTGTTCACAAGAATAATTATAGCACAATATTAATCTTCAGGAGGGTTGGTTGTCCACGATTCTCCATGCTGTGTAAAGATGACTGTGGGTGGTGGTAGATTCCTTTGGAGAGGTATGCTTGGACATTGCATCAATGCATCTAGATTTCTGTTAACACCTTTTTAACTAAGAGCTGTCCAGTAAAGATTAATGAAGTTTTCAGGAAGGAAACTACTGTATCATTTAATTTTGTTCTGCTGATTTGTATTATTGGCTAGTGGTGGGAAATGGGAGGTTGAACTGAGTTTTTAAACCCCAGAGCACATCCCTTATATTTCTTCTTTAAAAGCTTTTTTAAGCACAACGGTCTCATCTTTCTTTTTGCAGGAGAAATACATTAATAAAACCAGTATATTCCCCAGTGCATCACTAGTTGCAATATATTATAAAATATTAATTATTCCAGCTGCTAAATTATTGCCCTCCAGTGTAAAGAAACTGTTAACAAAATTTGAAATTAAAAATAGAGACAAAATTATTTTTCGTATTCTGTTGAATGTCAAAGGTGAGGTTTTAATGTTGCTGAAGGAAGTTGAGATTGAATATGGAATTTCCTTTGTATCTGGAGCAATGAACAAGCGATGATTTGTCCAGACCTATTGTTTCAAGAATTATTGTTAACTTAAGAAACAAAGGGTTTGTTTCACTTTGGAGAATCTTGTTCATTTTGTCATTCCTGCAGATATGATGGAAAAATCTCTATTCAGCGGGATCCTTTTTGAACAGGGTAATGATACAGGCTTTGCCACCTCCCCTTTAGGAAGTACTCTTCAAACAGTTGGGGGGAAACAGAAGATTGTTTTTGCTGCAATGACTAAATGTAGGTCTTGTTCAAGTAGTTGGCTTGCTTCGATATCTGTCCCCTCTTCACCCAGCTGTAAAGGTTTACCTGGGCTGCAGGACAAAAATAACACTCGATTCCTTGCCAACTTCTTCAGTCTTTCTTTTAGCTGCCTGTTGCTGGTTGAAGTTAGAAGTCTTCTGGAAGTGGAGGCTCGGAGGCTCAATCACCCGTGCTCCTTCCACATGGGCTTCAAGCACGACACCTTTCTCTGCTACAGTCTGTCTTTTGGTTGTCACTGCTATTTTGGTTCTTATTAAATTTTGTTCTTGATTGATTCTTCCCATCAGTCCTAGAGCCACTCTTTTGCTATTTGGTTAATTAAGGCTTGCAAGTAATGTTGTGACTAGACTGTGTTGTCCCTATGCACGATAAAGGAGCATTGCATGTTCGTTCATCCCTGTCACCAGATACTAATGAACGCATACTGTAAAATAAGCCCTTAGGATACAAGCGTCTCTGATGTGTTTAAAACGCCCCCCAGAAAATGCATGTGCGAAGTAGAAGCAGGACATTAGAGTACTTCCCAAGCTTGGTTTTGGTGTTATACCTGAACTCACCATTTTTCTTGCTGTTCAACTCCATCTCACAATTTCCAAGGCTTCTGGGAGAGACAGAAGTTCTGAAATGCGGGACAACTTGTCCTGCTTCTATCTTTGTGTGTGTGTCTGTGGTCCTTTCATCTTTCCTTTCCTCCTTTGCCTTTTGTCTTTGCTATCAGCTTCTTCCCTTTCAGGTTTTGTTGTGGTTCCTTCCTCCTTGGTGCTCTCTGCACCATCTCTGCGTGTTATCTCCCCTTCCCAAGCACAGGCATCACTGTTCAGCATTTCCCAACATCATCAGGTTAATTCTCACGCTTTTGGTCAGTGTTTCCCTCCTCGCTTTGCTCACACGCTTCTGCTGAAGCAGGGAGGAAAGTGTGAGGAGATCAGACAGTGCAGAGACAACAAGCGTGATGTGAGAGCAGCGTCTTGGGACATGGTCAGGAAAATGGCTTAATAACAGGATGTCCCACGAAATGCAGACCACTTGAGAAATGTGACAGCCTTTAGAGCCCCAAAAGGTTGTAACATCTGTAGTTGCTTCTTCACGCGCACGCTTCCAGTAGCTTTTACTTCGTCTCAGTATGGGTTTGGTTTTTGACAGATATTTCAGAAAACTTTCTCCAAATATGTTCAGAAAGGGGGGAAATCCCCCTCATCCCTACAAGCTTACTTTGGTTTTAGCTACTATAAGTCTCTCTTTTTTTTTTTTTTTTTTCTTCTCTTCTCCTTGCTCATTGGCTTCCAAGAAGCTTCTAAATATGTACAGTATTTAGGGGCATTTCTGTTCATCTCTTGGTCAGCTTTTAAGTGTATTATTTATTTAGTTAAACATGTATTTTGCTTCTGCAAATGTATTTATCTGATAAATCCTATTGGTTTATTTGGAACTTCTACAGCCTGGAGGGCAAACACATATTTTGGCATGGCGATAGTTTAGAAAACATGTATTATTTACCCATCAGAAAGTAATGGGTCCTAAGGAGCCATTATGGTCCAGCTTGTAAATCCTTCTCAGTTTGCATATTATTGACCCAATAGACAGTAACAACTCCTGGGACCTGTTGTGGTCTATCCATATTCGTTTGGTTGCCATACATGTGTGTAAAGTTTGCCTACTGAAAATCCTTACAAATGCTTGATTGAAAAAATATATGCAGAAAGTTATATTTATAAATGAAATTGCTTGGTCAGTTTTAATTTCCCTCTTTCCTTCTCTCTCATAAATACCTAGAGACGCTTTCAAGGAAAATCATTTGGTTTGGAATTACACAAGCACCCAGAAGAGCTTTATGCTAGTAATTATTCCTTTAAAAAAAAAAACCAAAACCAAAAACTTATGTAATACAATATGCAGTCTGATTTTCAATGAATTCTTGAAAAATGGGTTTTTATGCCGTTTCAGGTTTTCAGCAATTTTTTTACAGCTGAAAAATAAACATCAAATGTATGAGCATATAATGGAAATGTTGACACGACCAAGGAGGCTAGTTGAACAAATAATTTTTATGTAATGAGACTTTTGCTTTTTAGACCTAGGTGCCTTGAAGTTTTATTCAAACCATTTTCTTAAAACCAAAACCTCTTCAGATAGCATGGGAGTATTGTGTGGAAGCCAAAAAAGGCATTGCCATCACCAGAAACGCCAGGCTCTGGCACCCATGAAAAAGCTAGCAGTATTCCAGGGCAACTCGATGTGGGTCTGTGCCTATGTGCCTGAGCTGGTTACACTTGTTTCTGCAACATGGTGGAAAAGGATAAGTAAAGAGTATGGCTGCCTTGCAGGTCCTAACTCCATGCCACAACAGTTTCAGCCCTTGTGCCGCTTACCGCTATTTGGAGGGCTGGCTGCAGAATTTGTCTTAGACGTGTGACAAAGGCAACCAAAAAGAGAAGAATGATGGGGATTTTTTGTCTGTTGATGTCCAGCTTGAACACAGTGTGTAGCATTTGTTAAGAAGCTACTTGGCTTTGGGCTTGGATGTGCCTAGCACCTTGCAGAAAGGAGAGCGAGCAGCACCAGGAACACGGCCCAGCTGAATCAGATGGTCCAAGCTGTGGAGAATGAGCATGCCTGGTTCTCTCGATCAGCTATAAGCCAACACTGTGCGATGTCAGCTCCATGCCTTAAGCCAGCCAGAATTTCTGGTCATCTTAAAGACTTAGGACAGGGGGAGGAAATCATCCTTTGAAACCCAAAATGTTTTATGAAGTAATAATAATATATGGGAACACTGAATCCTGGAATTGTTGAAGGGCAATAGGAAACTTGATTGTATGAATTAACTGTTTGGCTTGGTTTTTTAAGGCAATGAGCTCTTTTTGAATACCTGAATCTGAATGTGCATAGAAATAGATTTACATATTTATTTAAGAAATTGTGTGCGTGTGTGTGTATGCTTTAAACTAATCATGTAATTGTTAAGGATTTCTGTACGTTGTTGCTTATGCGCTCTTTCCAGCCTTAAAGCAATTTGTCTGGGGCTATATGCATGATATGCATTCTCTTGAGCTTCAGTGGTCAAATAATATGTACTCACAGAGAGGTGAAATCAGAGTAGAGCAAAACAGTCTTTACCTTCTATTTTTATTTAAAATTTGTGGTCAGGTATTCAGTCCTTGCTGCAAAGCAGAATCTGGCTTTTATTACATGTTTTAACAAATGGCAGATTTTTAATGGAAAATAATAATAACTCTGTGACTGTTTATTAAGCTTAAAGAGAGAAATTTGCAAATCCTTAGAAGACCTTAAGTCTGGCTAGTCTCTCTAGCTGTGCAGTTTAGCTCGAAGAAGAAAATGTCGAGTATTATAACCAGTCATTCTTGCTGCCCCAAACCACTGCAGTTGTGTCTGGCCTACATGTAAAATCATCAGTCAGTAATTATATCTCTTGCTGCAAAGTACAGTAATCAGTGTTCGTTAATCCCCATTATACCTACATAAATCAGTTTTTAAAAAAGAGTAGAAGACATTTATTTGCAGTCTGTTTATTTTAAATTTCTTTACAGGTAATCCACAAGATGACGACTTCTGCCAAAGCTGAAGTAGTCTATCGCTTTTTCTGTAGACTTTGCTTATCATTAATAGAAAGCAGCATGTGTACATCCTGCAAACTCATTTCCTTATTTAAAGTGGGCATCCTTCCTTTACTGAGATATGCTTCCTCTTTTAATGCAGGAGTGAGGATGAAGCCTTTGTAAGTCCTTAAAGGCACATCCCTTCCAAATGACCTTTTGTCCAGTGCTAGTAAGTTGCATTGTTTAATCGACACCCTGTTCAGTGCAGAGATGTCTTTGGAAAAGAAGAAAAAAAAAATTCTGTACTAATTAAATTTGGAAGCATGTCATATTTTCCGATTATAAAGTGTAAATGAGAGCTCAGTTGAGTGTGTTGTGCCTTTTGGTAGCCTGTTGGGGAACTGAAATCCAGGGAATAACTGAGCAAGGTTGATTTACACAGTTCTCAAAAGGATACTCACTGCTTTTGTGCAGAGCTTTGTCCCATAGATTTAAAAATCCTTCATACATATAAAATACTGTATTTATTTTCCTTTGATTCATATGACAAAAAATTGTCCAAATATATTTACGCACAAAATTAAGTCTATAACTTTGCAATATGCTTACATGTATATGTAAGCAGCAACCTATAGTGAAGTATCAGTGGTACAACATCTCTCTTGAAAGTTCAATTGCGTCTTCCAGTACATGTGTTTATTTGCCTAGGTTTACTGTTTGGGGGTAGTTTTGGGGTTTTTTTTGCTTTTTACTAGATTTAAGTTTAACAGAAACTTGTTCCTCTGAACTACCTGTGCTTGATTTTCTTGAGAGTGCCACACATCAGTGGCTGTGGAAGAGATACTAATCTCACAGGCACTGGGTTTATAGCATTATTAAATTAATTGACTAGAAGTTACGTTGTAGGTAGTTTCTCTTTTTTAATAGCAGATACAGTATTTTACTAATCAGAGAGACAAAAATTAAATAGGAAAAAAGTTTGTGGGTCATTGCCAAAGTCTTAAAGCCAAATTTTGCCCTTAAATACTTTGTAAATTGTAGCAAGAGGCAATGTTAATTGATTGCTCCTGGTTTTATACTAACAGCGGGCAACTTAAAAGGGAATGATGTTTTCTGTACTGGCTACTTAATTTTACTCTATGGGTTTCAAAAGCTTTTCTTTGTTGTCTCCTCCCTCTCTATCTTCCATTTCCTCTCCCAGTGAAAACCCAGAATTACCCTGATGTCATCTGTGGTCCTTCCTTGTCCCCTTCCCCTTTGAGTAATAGTTAGAAAGCCTTGTGCTTGAGCTAGAGAATCCCGTGCTCTCCCAGTTGCACAGCAGCTAACTTGTCATTTTTCATACTCCAGTCATTTTTCCATATATTTCCCAGACTACAGGTATTGAGGACTGTTGATTCAATGTAGGTTTTTCTTAAGGTTTTTCATCCTATGGAACATATCTGTAGGCAGTTGGTAAATGTTTTCTTTTAAAAGCATCTCTTCTGAACTGAGCCAGCCAACATTGGTGTCCGTGCTCAAGCCCTGTGGAGCTGACTGGAAGTCCCAGAGCTTTCCCTTGTCAGATAGTGATCCTTTCTGTCCTGGATTTGTTGGGACATATACATATGCTTATCATGAATGATACCATCAATTTGCAGCAGACTGTTCACACCTGTGAAGCATCAAAGTGTGGTAACAGGAATTGGTAAATAGCTTGCCCCTCCTGACTTGGCCACAGAGAGGGTGTCTTCATAGGTACCTTGTTAGTTACTGAAGAGATTTTGCTCTAGAAAATGAATCAGAGGAAGAGCTTAATCCCCTCCGTCCACAGCTTGCTTTATTGAATATGTAGTCATAATCATTTTCGTTCAAAAGTCTGGCTGAAATAGTCTCCTACTTTTCAGTTTAAAGCCTTGTGCTTAAGTTACTTGCCCTAGAAGTGGGAAACCTGCATGGTAAAGTTTCCTCATCCCAGAGGACTTCAAATCCCAGCGTTGCCCATCCTTCCCAGGAAATGCTCTACCTGTGAGGGTACACCAAGAAGGGATCTGCTCTCGAGTGTCAACCAATCAGGATGTTTGTCATGGGGACAAAGACACTATGGGTGAGGTAGGTGAGGTACAAAGGAAAAGGAGATACAAAATGGTTTCACCCCAGTGTGATTGAGGTTGGAATCTTAAACCCCCTGCAATCAACTGGAATGTTGCCAACAATTGCAAACACTTAGCCTGTGGCTTTTAGTGACATCCCCAAAATTGCAGTAGAAATCCACGACAGAGCTGAGCCCTGGTTGCTGCCTTCCCAGGACTATGTTTAAAAAAGTGAAAAATGAGAATGAAAAACACATGCATCCTCTATGAAATTTGTGCAAGTTTTTCTGTGTCCTAGTGAAACAGGATGGAGTTTTGAAATTTGATGTGCTATGGTCTCAATACAGGAAAGTGTTTGCTGGTTGTTCTGTGAGCAACCTGTGTGTGGCAAAATATATGTCAGCCTTCTTGGATGAGCGTGATGGACCTTTTAGAACAGCCACCTTCTGCATTTGTGTTTTGGAGGGGCCCTTTCTGGCCAGGTGGTTGGTGTGATTAAGTTTTGAGTGAGATCCTTACTCAGTTGTAGGTAGCACAGATTCACTGATCACAGAAGCAGGGCTGTTTCTGTAACAAATTCGAGTCAATGTTTGTTCTGCAGTTAATTAAGATGCTAGCAGCAAAGGAAATTCATGTGCCCTTCTGTCCTTTCTTCACCCCTAAGAAAGATGTTGAGACAGCTATCTTATTAGATCCTGTTTGACTAATGAGTATATGTGTGCAAGGCAAAAACCAACTGGCTAATGACCTTAACACTTCTGACGTCCATTGCTCTAGTGGAAAAGAAGAGAAAAAAATGGGCGAGGAAGATTTCTCACCCCCCCACACCTTCCCCTTTATAATTAAGACTGTGATACAGGATCCTTAAAGAGAAAGTTCTTTAGACTTAGAGGAATTCAGATCTTCCAACATATGTTTAAGGGAAAATTTAAAAAATTATTTTAATAAAGCAATTTGCTGAAATTTCTGAAAATGTACTGCAATCAGTTTTTCTTTCAGATTTAATGCATGAAATATTTTTATTTTTACTTTCTGTCACAGAAGGAAAGAGCCAACTTAGACCAGCTGCTGGCGTGCATGAGTAAAAACTGTTTGACTTTGTGCTTTACTTACTGTAGGCAGTTTATTCAGTGCGGAGGGGAATAGGGCAGGCAGTGGTGCTGTATTTGGACCTGGTGCTGTGTGTGTGTTGAAAGCAACATTGATTTGAGCAATAATGCAACATTAACATATGCGTTTAGCTGCAAGCGGATGAATGTTTTGGAGGGTTTACCTGCAGATTGAAAGATAAAAGCATTCCTAAGTGTTTTCAAATTAGGTTTTCTTAAAAAGTAAAAATAAAAAAATTGAGCTTGTGTGACTAAGATGGCCAGTACTTGCAGCGTAAGGTTCAGTTTTTAGAGGCTTAGTGTGTTTTACTTCTGTGAATCAGAAAACATGAAAGCTTTGCCATTCAGCTCAGGATAACAGTGAGAAGCTGTTCTTGCTGCTGCTTAAAGAATAGGACTCCTGCTGTAGAATGTACAGGGAGTTGTATCCACGCTCTGGACTTGAACTGGACCTAGACATGTAAAAATCAGTGCTTCTAGTTTTAAATTCGTTCAGAGTTCTTGTGAGCAATTAGCCAAATGCTCTGGGGTGTAAAAGTGCAGCCAAGTGACTGTCTTGGCTCGCAGAGGCCATACAGACTGTTGGCAAAACAGATTTATAAAAATGGTAAGTTTATGGTATTTATTTACCAAGTAAATTGTGCTGGCTCTGGAGAATACATTCCCTTTGATATGTGTTAGTAAATACTTTAATGGTTCATTTAATCATGTACAGACTTGGAGAGACTTTTTGTGAAGAAATATATACCTGCTCTGATGGCTAAATTATCCATTCATTTGAAAAATGCAAGCTAAAAAAGCTCACCAAACCTCTTCTAATGCATCTTTACAGGCAGGAAAGAAACCTTTGCTAAAAACTCAGTTTGAAATATGAAGACCGATAATACATTTTAATAGCAATTTTAATAGCCATTTGTATTATCATGTTAAAAAGAATGTAACGTGACAACAGCTTCCTAAATCTCTTACTCTGTTTCACCCTCCTTGGAAAAGTCATGGTTGTGTTGGGTTTTGTTTTTTTGGTTTTTTTTTTCTATTTTTACTGGGAGCTTCAGAATGCTAAAACCTCCCAAAACAAACAAACAAACAAACCCCAATGCAAAACGATCCTGTGAAGTACACCAAGCACATTTTGAAAGTTAACAGGGATATAATTTGTTATTAGGTCTGATTTTGATATGTACAACAGGGCAAGAGTAATTCCTGGGACTAAGAGCTTTTAAATATAGCTAGGATATTGTTTATCTATTAGTTGACTGAACTCAGTTGTAGGCTTTGAAATGAGGAAATGTTACTCTTGGAAAAAGAGAAAAATACCAAATTAAAATATCTACTCTATGTAATGAAAATGTAGCATAAACAAACCAGTTTAAATCTGAATAAAATTAATCTCATATTCTACTGCTGACCAGCCCTATATTTGAGATGAATATATTGGGGGTTTTTAAATGGCAGTGAATGGCTGTTTGGCTTTCATTGAAATAGAGGGGGTGGGTTACTCTCCATTTCTTTGAAGTTGACTTTTTAAAGTTTACACGCGCATAGTCTGCCTAAACTGGGGTTTGATAGAATAGCTTTTATAATTTCATTCTTGATTGAAGCCTGTCTGGCAGGCAGCACTAGACAACCAGCCTTTCTTCTCATAGATTTCCTTAAATGAAAGAAAGGAAGGGTTGGAAGCATCACCTGCCTGTTATCATTGTCTTTTTCATATAGTAATTTGTGTTAAATTCCTCATTGCTCCTAGAGACTTTGTTCTCTAATCCTGAATTATCAGTAAATTGTGGATGAAGCACTTGAAGAAGATTTTTCTGTACCTTGTTTGTCCCTGCAGGAGAAATGGTGAAGACAAACATGATCCAGGTATTGAAAGTTATTTGAGCTTCTCTTTGAGAGACTGTGCCACACTGCCTTCTTCACCCGGTGAAGCCTTTGTAAACTCAGGGCCTTTGTAAACATGAATGACCCAGCTGAAAGAACTAGTCAGAAGCTAGAAAGCTTTTTTCCCTGGTCATCGTTGTCTCTGTGTTGCAGCTGCTTTTCAGCAGCAGCAGGCTGCAGCTAAGAGGTCTTAATCTCAGTTTTCCTCGAAGGGTTTCTAGCAGGTATTGGCCACTCAGTAACACTGAGCAAATTTGCTTCCTGGGAGCTGGATTCTTGTGAGTTGTTGTTGGTTTGTTGAAGGACAGATGTAGTCCTTTTGTCTAGTTTTTATTGTACAGAATTGCATTTCATGGTTGAGGCATTGTTAGCAGACACAGAAGCTAGACTTCCATGTGGCAGATGATGATCTGAATAATAAATCATAAAAGATATGATTTATTATAAAGTTGGGCATCAGCTTGTAACTAGCAGATAAAAGCTGAAAACAAATTGCAATATAGTTAACTTTCAATGCTTTGATGAATTTGAGTAACATATAAAGTAGATCTTTCCAGCAATTTCTTGCTTTGTAGTGAACTAGAACTGATTAGTATCCAACTCAACCTTGGTGATATGTGGTTTCTAAATTTTCCCTAATGAATATGAGTCCTCCTTGAAAAGAAAGATACTTTTATAAGCAAGAAAGTTAATTTCAAAAGTTTATTCCTGAAACTATTATATTTCTGGTCTGCTCAGCATCTATATCTATGTTTTTTAAAGTCAGAAAATGTAAAGCAGAAAGAAGAGGAAATCCTGTGCATGGATAGGTTGAAGTGTCATCCCCTCTTTGGCTGGCTTCTCTCAAGCTAAACCAAAAAGGAAAAAGTGAAAACAAGTAGTAGTACAACATTTATTCCTTTGTCATTCTTGTTATTTTCAGCATTGAAAGAGGGAAAATATTTTAGGTGTTCATTTTTTTTTTTTCTTTTGTACACCTTTTCTAATTTTTGACTGTACTTTCAGTTAGAGAAGCAATTATCTTGCCTTGGACAAAAAGACACTTTTTTAATAGTTCTTATGCTGCCTTTATATCAACTGATTTATTAGCTGTCCTCAAAAATTAAATGTTTAGAGTTAGGATTGCTACTCCTAACACTGTGGGAAAGCAGGCTGTGTTCAGCTGGTTAAATTACGACTGCAAAACCTTTACGAGAAAGGAGTAAAATGAAAGGAGTTCAGGATTTGAAGTGAGGTTTGCAAGGCTGATAGCAGGAACAGCTTAAATCACTGAAACATTCAAGCTGAGATTATTTAGAATAGACATTTAAAAAGGACGTCATGAACCTCAAAGGACCAGCTTCTAAATTACTTTTCTGTATGTTTTTATTAGCATGTTGCCGATCATAGATTCCTCGGGCCTTTTGTCACTGCTCTTTTGTGCCACTGCTTTAACAGGATGGTTCTTTCCAGTGTGCTAGAGAAGAAACAGCATTCTGCTGTTAGAGCAGCAGTTATAAATAGACTTGGAAATAGCAACAAGCTGGGTCCACTGCCTCTGTAATGGCCCTTTCCAAATACTTTAAAACAAATGATTCATCACATAAGGAACACTAAAAGAAGAAATCTGCCAATTTGTAGAATTTGACTCCTCCTAATCAGAGCAAGGCAACAGGATGTTGAGTTCCTGCCCTGCACCTGATTAAAGCCAAATGCACTAGGAACAGCTGGGAATAAGAGGAAGCGCCAAGCTCTTCTCAGTTGGGGGTAGGACAGCAAAAGAATTTTTTTAAATCCCTTCCACCTTTGTTGTTCTGTTTTCCTGACTCTTTGACAGATAAGCACTTATTTCCTCTGGTATTTGTAGCCCTTAGAAACCACGTACAATGTACAGAACATAGGAAAAAGCTACACATGTATGCGCCTGGCCTGGGCAGAGTCAGTTTTGGTCGCGACGTTATTCAGCATTCCTCATCACCATCGTGCAGCCAAATTGCTAACTTTACAGACTCTGATCATCCAGGTGCCAAATTCTCCGAGTTCTGCCCACCCACCTTCAGCAAAGTCAAAAGCTATAGGAGCAGCGTGGAGACCGAGATGCATTTTCCATCTGGATCACTGTGGTAGTTTTCACTGCCGTGCGCTCATGCAGAGCCCCTCAATGAACGTGCTTCCCTTCCTTTTTCTTTTTTTTTTTTTCATTTTATGGAAACACAGAAGAAGAAAAGAAAAAAACCCTGAAACTTTTGTCAATGCTTTCTTCCTGTGTTCTAGAAACCGTTAAAAAACACAGCTTTTTGAAGCTTTGGAGTACATACATGACCTCAAATAACTGTTAAGCAGTTATTTTTCCCCATGCAGTTGTAGAATGTGTTGTAGATTACAGCCAAGCACAAAAAGTAAGTATCTTGTAGCATATGCTCCAGATACAGTAACACTTTTACAGTGTTTTACTACTTAAAATACAGGAGTTAGTTTCGATGTCAGAAGCCTTCCAAGAACGTTAAGACAAAGCTCCTTTAACAATTCTTGAAGTAACTTAACGTGATTATTCCCGTGATACTGGCTTCTTGCGTTCATATCACAAAGCTACTTCATGCATACGCAGCTTCCTTTCTGTGCCTCCTGTCAATAGCACGGGCCGTTTGCTCGAGCAGTCCCTGGGTCTGATCCAACAAGCGATGAGGTCAGGGGCAAGGCTCCTCTTGGCTTCCCTAAACTTTGGATAAGGCCTCCTGCCGCTAGCACTCAGTCCTGTGGCATCCGCCGCTCAGCTCTTTTCTCTCAGCATCAGGGCTGCCCCGGGATCAGAGTAACAGCCGTTGCTTTAAATGTTTTGGACAAGCAGGCAATTCAGAAAAAAAATTTCATTTTCTTATTAAAGATGTTCCTGAAACACTTCTCTCGCATCTTGAAATAAAGGAAAATGTGCCCGAAGGAGTTTCAGTCTGCATCCACTTTTCGTCTCTTCTCTCTTTCCTGAAGCTTGCCAGACTCTTGATTTCTTCGCCTCTGCTTTTTCTTCAAATTTCCAGGTTAAATTTGGTACTATGATGTTTGTTTTTTTTAAATTGGTGTTAATGATGTGCCTGACATAGGAGCATTGGGACTGTTGCTGGCTTACAATGGCACTGTGAGAATAGCAGCAGCCACATTTTGAGACATTCAGGGCTGTGTATTTAAGACCCAGGTATACGTCAACCAAAGCAGTGTGTCTTTACATCAAGCAGTGTGTCTTTACATCAAGCAAAGAAAAGTGATAGTTCTGTAAACAGTTGGAAAGCCAAGAGTCTCTGTGGCTGTTGAGCGAACAGAAAGACACTTCCATAAACTTGTGCTATAAAATAGAAACCTCAGATACTTTATGTTCCTCTCTTGACTTTTCTGGGAGCTGCAGGATGTTGGCTGAGGATAGGGTGACCTTCACGTGGCATCTCAGGAGAACAGTGATCAGGCATCTGTCTGTGCCTCTGTGTCGTCTTCTTGTCTGTGCAACTGGGAGGGGCTTGGCCCCTCAGGAGCGGTGAGGTGGGCTCTTGGATCAAACAGCCGTTACTTTAGGAAATCAGGCATGTTTTGCAGGTATCATTCTGTTGTTTATGGCACCTGCTAAAAAGCAACAAATTACTTTCTCTTTCCTTTGACAGTATATAGCCTAGCTTGCCTATTAATTCGTAATGTGCTTTCCTAATATAGCTTAGGAAACTCTTTATAAATTATTGTTCACTCTATTGACAATAATGCAACAAGTTGCATTTATATCGGCAAAGTTAAAACACTGGAGCAATTAAACTCCTACTCATCACATAATGTGTTTTTCCTGTCTTGTAGTGCCAAAAAAAGGTGCTTGAAAGTATCGAGAGATGTGCTCATTTTCTCTGAGCTAATGGAACTTGCCTGCTGCTATTTTGGAACACACAGTCATTATGTATTCTTAGATGTATCTATATTTAAAGCCCAAAAGCAGATGTTGGATGTTGAGACAACTTGTGGAAACTTGTATGTCAAGTCTGATTATTTTAATTCCCCCCCACACTTCAGTACATTTGTGGAAAGAGTGCTGTTAGAAGAAAATGCTCTAATAGAGGTTAATTGCCCTTCCATTGAAACTGTTTTTTTGAAGAAGGATGTGCAAAATCGGTGAATAAGTGTATTAAAGGTTTCCATTAGGTGATGCAGTTTACATAGGTCAGTAGATACTCTGTTTTTCAATGTATATTCTGGTTTGAAAACAGTACCATTAACAATTTTTTCCTGTTTAAATTGGGAAAAGCTTTTGACAAAATGATGGGTGATACTATTTCAAAATTCTCAAAATAATTTTTAGAGATTCACATATAAATTATTTTACTTCTGCAGCTGCCAGAGTATAGCAATTGGACGTGTTTGACCGGTGCTAGTGTGTTACATGTGCCACAGGTGGTGTGCTGGTGCTTTCAGTAAACTAGAATCGAGGCATTCTATGTATAATCATCTATATAAAACAATAACTTTAAGGCTTTTTGGTCACATTACAGCCATTCCAAAGTTTACTTCATTTGTATTCTTCAGCTCCCTTCATGCCAGAGAGATAAAGCCAAGCAGAAAACTCTTTTTTTTTTATGATTTCACTCCTGCAATGCCTGGTCTCAAAATGAGCCAAAGGAGTGTTATTTGTGACTCATTTTCTTTTTCCCAATAAAACCAGATGGGTGTCTCTGATTTTGGGGGCTTTTCTCTCCCATAAAATGCACTGATTTTCTGAGGTAATGATACTTTCAAGCACCTTTCTATTATTGTGTTGGGGTTTTCTTTAATTGGGGGGAGGGGTAGTTCACTAAACCTTTATAATGAAGTTTGGCAAAAGCGTATCCTGTGATGTTGGCAGAAACTAATACAAATGAATGGAGGAGCTTATTCAGTGCAAGTGAAAGGTGTCTTGTACTAGTGAAAACTCCTAATTTGCTTTCAAATTGCAGTTAACTCTAAGGTTTCACAGAGTGAAAAAGGGTATTTCTGGTGTGTTCATCACTGCAGATGAAATCAGAACAGGTACAGCAGAATTGACCTGAAGTAAAGCGTTACTTGCTTAAACAAGTTTTGGGGTAGATATACTGAACATTTTGGTCTTATAAGGCATTGTGACAAAGGTATTAAATCTCAGGAGCTCCAGTCCTGTTCATCTACTTTTTCTTTCTGCCTCTAGATGGAGGACTTCTGTGATGTGACTCGGGAGATAAATGCACGAGCGTAATTTTGAGACACAAGACTGAGAGGGAGGGTCATCTTTTTTGCTTGATCTAGGAGATGGGGTTCCCCCCTACTTTCATTTTGGATCAGTCCAAGTGGGGTCCCTAATTCAATAAAGATGCTGATGAAGGTAAACTGTCTTCATCATTGCAGCCTAATCTGGCAAATCAGCTCCAGAGGTTTGAAAATCCATCAGCTTGTGAATGAGTGGGTAGTTGATGCCAGCTGAGCCAGAAAGGGAGGTTAGTTTGATGCAGCTGTCTTTGCTGGAGTCTTTTTCCTGCCCTTTTTGGGAGGCACAGCAAGGGCTTTACTGTGTCTCGCAGCTTTTGTGTGGCATGACAGCAAGGAAAGCTCCAGTGTCTACAGTAACGTGCACTTGACTTCTGCTCGAGGTCTATGTCATGAGTGGGGTTGTGACCACCTGGAAATTGGACTTCCCGTCTTCAGCTTTGGAAGTCACTGCTGCCACGTTACACATGCCTGGGATCCTGGGCTCAAGACCCCTTTGCTGAGTAGCAGTGTAAAACCCTGTCTTTAATGCAGAGTTGTGGTGTAGAAGCTGTTTTTTAAGGTATCAATTCTGTATATAAATTTAAAAGACAAATAAGTTTCTGAACATACCATTTAATTTAAAAACCACAAGAAAACTACTTCCAGTTAGCTATTTTCCATTGTGAAAACCTCAGAGAGACAATACTAGTAGATTCTTTAACCACACCTTCCCACTTCCCACACCCACAACCAGAAATCTTTATGGTTTGGGGTTTTTTTTTTCTTTTAAAGGCAAGTGTTGAGGAATCATTATGTCTCTGTCTGATGGTTTCTTGTTGTCATCAAAACTACTGCTTTTTAGAAATAAGGCAGGATTGTAATACTGAGACATTTAAAATTTCTTCCTTCTTGCATACTCTCTTTTTATCTCTTTATGACCATGTTATCAGGCTCCCAAATAGGTTCATCATTCACAAATCTAGTGTTTTGTCCCTGAGTAATTTGCTCTAATCTTTAAGCAGCTTTACAGTTTGAAAAAAGGATTGATTGCTGTTTCTAAACAGCATAAGTAAAAAAGCTTTAACCAAACTAGTTTGTTTACACCGTTTAACTGTGTTTCACCTTGGGTAGGTAAAGGTAAGCATGCTGATGCAGTTTTTAGTCTAGGAAAAGGCAGTGGGGCTCTCTGCAAGGCACAGAGGGGAGCACAAATAAAGAAACCTCTAAGACAGGGGACCTGATAAGCATCTGCACTGGGTGCTTGAGAAATTCAGCAGCAGCTTGATCATCCTGTGGGATATGGTCTGTGCCGCCTCTGTGGCACGGTGCTCACTCCTGCAGCCTCCTGATGTGCTGTGGAGTGTGGTGCAGTGAGTCCTGCCACCTCCTCTTCTCCTCCTTCCAGCAGTACACCCAAAACCACTGCCAACCTCACAGCTGTCTGAACAGCTGTACTTGGCCTGGCAGCACTGGTAGGTACAGGGCCACTGTGACCAAGACATCGAGTACAGCTGGAGACAGGCTAACTTGGGGGCTTGGCCATGCCCAGTGCTTATGGTTTGGGGAATGTGGAGTAGGGATATTTATGGGGGCTCTCTGAGATGTGCTAGACAGGCCCCCATCCTCTGCAGATGTGTGCACTTCTGTCTTTGAAAGCAGTACAGGGATGCAAAAGGGGGAAAACATTGTATGTTAGACAGTAGAAACAGCAAAGGATTTTACAGGTTGCAGTAGGTGCTGAACCACGCACAGGGCAGCAATGTGACAGAGAAATGGTGAAGGTGATACTCTGACAGGAGTCAGAGTAGAAACAAGAGTGTCGATGTTGCTTGTACAAACTAGTAGTGGAACACTGCAGGTCTTCCTCTTTTCGGAATATGTTGAGTATAGGGAAATGACTCGGAGGAAAGACAAAACTGATTTTTAGGGCTGGAAAAGAGCCTGCCCAGCAAATGACATTAGGAGACCGCAGGCGTTACCTCATTGAAGTGAATGTGAAGGAGTTATTTGATCCTGTTCACACAGGGAGTAAGATGTTTGGTATTACAAGGTGCTTATCCTCACTGGCAATTACGTGGAGATCCAGTGCTGAAAACTAAAGATAAACAAATTCAAACTAGGGAAGAGGTGCAAATTTTTAAAAGTGAGGACAATTAGCATTTGAGCGGCTTACCAAAGGATGTGGAAGATTCTCCGTTACTTGCAATCCTTAAATCAGGATTGGATGCCTGCCTAAGAGATATAAATAACTACTAGCTATTTATACAGCTTGATATAAGAATCACTGACTGAAGTCATATGGCCTGTGTTATGCACGACTTCTTTTATACATGAAAAATGAAAACTCTAAGTAGTATTAGTACTATGTATGTAATTGTTACTTACGTAGTTAGTAACCGCAACAAAAAACTGTGTTCCTTCTCCTTTAGTAATAATAATCATGTTTTCCTTGGATTTAGGTACGTGTCAGTCAGAATAGCTGATGATTCTTTTGGGTTTTTCCCCTGTAGACTTAAATAATACCAGCTATGGGTTTTTTATATTTTACTCCATATGAAATTAAACAGCTATTGATGTTTCAGGTTTTGCTTCCAGGTTCTTACACTAGCATGCTACATGCTAAAGCATTTGAATTTTATACACTGAAGTGTAGTGTTAGGAAAAAAAAATAAACCAACACAAAAAAACCCACGCAACCAACCAAACAACCCCTACCCCCAGAAAAACCCATCTCCTTTGGAAATTAAAAGAAAACTGCAAATATCTCCAAGTTTTATATGGAAAATCAAATTATTGCTATATATTCTTAGATTATTTAAGGCTAGGTTGGATGGGGCTTTGAGCAACCTGGTCTAGTGGAGGGTGTTCCTGCCCTTGGCAGAGGAGTTGGAACTAAATGATCATTAAGATCCCTTCCAACCCAATCTTTTCTATGATTCTATGTTTTAGAAAGCTTAAATTAACTGTGGTGTGTATATGTAACATCTTAGCCTACATTTTTCACATGACTTATCTACCTGAAGAGAAAAACAGATCTTAAGATGCTTCATCTGAAAAGACAAGTTGGAGATCACCTTGTAGTAGAGTAGGGATTGCAGGAGACCTCTGAAGATCACCTAGTCATACCCCCCTGCTAAAGCAAGATCACCTAGAGCATGTTGCACAGGTTTGTGTTCCAGTTTGTGCCCATTGCCCTTTATCCTGTCACTGGGCACCAGTAAGAAGGATCTGTCCTATTCCTCGATGAACCCACCCTTTAGATATTCAGAAGCATTAATAGATCCTCTCTCAGTCTTCCCTTCTCCAGGCTAAAGAGACACATCTCTCTCAGCCTTTCCTCATACAAGATATGCTCCAGGCCCCTCATCATCTTTGTAGCCCTACACTGGACTCTCTCCAGTAGTTTCCTGTCTTTCTTCAACTGGGGAGCCCAGAACTGGACAGAGTACTCCAGACGTGGCCTTGCCTGGGGAGAGAAGATAGGAGGATAACCTAGTTTATTTCCAAGAAATGGTGATAGCAATCAAATTCTTCCGAGCCTGTAAAAATAGAACATCTACAGAGGTCTCACTATTTTTAAAAAACTATTCTAATAATCCCAGAGTTACAAACACAACTTTAAAAGAAAAGAGCTAGCCTTGCATTTAGTTATAGGAAAAATAATTCCATTTGAAATTTATAAAAACTCACTTCCCTAAAGACAAGCTTTCCAAAAGTACTTTGCCAAGCCTTAGGTGTCTTTAGCTATCTGTAGTGGATTACTTCCTCTTACTGTATTTCAGCAGCAGAGCGGTGGGAGGAAAGCCTCGGTGACAATGGTGCTAATGTGTGATTCTTTTTTCCCTTTCAATTTATTTTGGCAATCTTGCAAGAGGACGGTAGCCGATCTAGATCAGCTACTGTAACAATGAGTGTACTGAATGTACTTTGATGTGCTCTCTGTGTTATGTCTTCTGTAAGGTAATAATCAGGCAGGAAATAATAAGATTATTAGCATTATGCCCAGTTTATGTGCTTTGTTTTCCAAAATTACTCCATAAAGGGTGGAGTACTGTCCTGATTTTGGCTACGGTAGAGTTAATTTTCACAAGAAGCTGGAATAGAACACACCATAAGTGACCCACACTAGCTAAAGAGGGTCTTCTATACTGTATGACATCATGCTGAGCATAAAAGAGGGCTAATCAGGGATGGGCAACACAGCTCCAGGGATATGGTTGGCTTTCTGGGCTGCAAGCGTGCATTGCCAGCTAATGTTGAGCTTTACATCAGTCAACACCCCCAGACCCTCCTAGGTCATCCTCCTCAGTCCATTCTCTACTCAGCCTGTAGTTGTGCTTGGGATTGCCCAGGACCTTGCACTTGAATGTGAACTTCATGTACTTTACATGTGCCACCTCTCCAGCCTGTCAAGGTACCTCTCAGTGACATCCCTTCCCTCCAGTGTGTTGGCCACACTACACGGCTTGGTGTTGTCAGCTGAGGGTGCACATAATCCCATTGTCCATGTCACTGATAAAGACGTTAAGCAGCACCGGTCCCAGTACAGACCCCCGAGGAACACCATTCTTCACTGACCTTCACTTGGGCATTGAGCCATTGACCACAACATTTTGAGTGTTACTGTCCAGCCAATTCCTTATCCATCAAGTGGTCCATCTGTCAAATCCATGTCTCTCCAGCGTACAGACAAGGATGCCATGCAGGACAGTGTCAAAGGCTTTGCACAAGTCTGGGTAGATGATGTCTGTCACTCTTCTCTTATCCACCAGTGCTGTAACTCAACTGTAGAAGGCCACCAAATTTGTTAGGCATGCTTTACCCTTACTGAAGCAGTTTGCTGTCACCAATCACCTCCTTGATTTTCATGTGTCTGAGCATAATTTCCCAGGAGGATCTGTTCTGTGATCTTCATGGGCACAAAGATGAGACTGAATAGCCTGTAGTTCCCCAAGTCTTCCTTTTTTTCCTTTTTAAAAACTGGGGTTATGTTTCCCCTTTTCCAGTCAGCAGGAGCTTAACTGGACTCCTGACTTCTCAAATATGGTGGAGACTGGGTTAGCCACTTCATCTGCCAGTTCCCTCATGGATGCATCTCATCAGGTCCCATGGACTTGTGCACCTTCAGTTTCTTAGATATTGTCAAACCCGATATTTTCCTACAGTGGGCTGTTCATTCTCCCCATCCCTGCCTTTGCTTTCTGTGTCCTAGGCAGTGTGGCTAGAGCCCTTGCTGGTGAAGGCTGAGGCAAAAAAGTCATGGGGTCCTGAGCGTCCTCAATATCCTGGGTAGCAGGTCTCCTGTTTCATTCTAGAGGTGGGGGCCAAAATTTTTACTGGCTTCCTTTTACCACCAACACACCTATAGAAGCTTTTCTTGTTGCCCTTGATGTCCCTGGCCAGATTTAATTCTACCAAGACTTTTGCTTGCCTGGCCTGATCCGTGGCTGCTTGAACAGTTTCTCTGTATTCCTCCCATGCTACCTGCCCTTGCTTCCAGCCTCTGTAGGCTTCCTTTTTGCATCTAAGTTTGCCCATGAGCTCCTACTTCATCCATGCAGGCCTCCAGGCATTTTTGCCTGACTTCCTCTTTCTTTGGATGCATTGCTCCTGAGATTGGAGGAGGTGATCTTTGAATACTAACTGATTTTCTTGGGCACCTCTTCCTTCCAGTGCTTTGTCCCACAGTACCCTACCAAGTAGGTTCCTGAAGAGGCCAAAGTCTACTTTGGTAGTCCATAGCAGTGAGGTTGCTGTGCACCCTCATCGCTGCCCTGAGGGTCTTGAACTCCCCCATTTCATGGTCACTGCAGCCAAGGCTGCCCTTGAGCTTCACATTCCCCTACCACCCTCTCCTTGTTGGTGAGAACAAAGTCCAGCATGGTACCTCTCCTCATCGGCTCCTCTGCCACTTGGAGGAGGAATCAATACATTGTGTATTACCATTTTTGTTGTTATTTTCCTCTCTCTGTGCTGTCCCAGCAAACTGTCCTTATCCCAACCCATGAAGTTTGCCTTTGTCTTCCCATTCTCCTCCCCATCGCACCAGAGGAGGCTGAGTAGTGCTCAGCTGCCAGCTGGGGCTGAACCATGACACGGACATATTGTAAAGCTTGGTAGAAAATACAGCTGGGCAATAGAACTGCAGAAAGGATGGACACTTGCTTTGGTACCCAGCTGTCGTTTGCCAGGACTGGAAGGCAGGCGGTGTTGCTGGACAGATGATTTGAACCAGCACCTTCTCAACTTGCAACCAAACACTTCAGCTAATTTATCACAGGGCCCTTGAGCGCTTCAGTTGTGCAAACTTAAAAGGTTAAGGCAGTAAACAGTTTATTGCCTCTGAGGCCCACTGAACATTGATCACTGTTGAATTCCCTCTGTTTAGATGTAGCTTCTTTTGAAATAAACTCTGTAGGTTTAGTCTGAGAGCAGGATAATTGCCGTGAGGGCTTACAATTTGAAAACAGACACTTATACAGCCAGAATGCAACAGACTGCCAGGATGGACTAGTGTGAAACAATACAGCGTGGTGTTTTTTTTTAATTCTTGGGACTTCAGTGAAGCAATAGGAAAGATTGTTTTGTGAGGCATGTGGAGCTTGACCCTTTCGTGCCTGTTAATAAAACCCTTGTAGAGTCCTATCTCCAACCTTTCTGGGGTTTATGCCTCAATTTTGAGCAGCAGCAGCTCTCCTTAGTCTAGTGCTGAGAAGTTACTTAATAAGCATGCCATTACAGGTTTTTTTCAGTGCGTGCATTCATATGGTGAGGTTACACACATTCCAGAAAGTATTCCTGCTGCTCATGTAGCTGTGTGCATTTTCCATAGTGTGCTTATTTATGTACAGGATTCTTACCCTCACCACTGTGAACCTCTGCATTTCTGAAACGTGGTTGGCAGTATCCCATCAATGCATAGTGCTGGTTGTGTGCCCAACCACCTCTGTGAACGTCCAGGTCTGCCAAAACATGATCTAATGGCTCCAGGCTTTGGATCCAGATTTACTAATTTCTCTAACTCGGGGGAGGGCAAATTACAGTGGTAGTTTGAAAGTGTAGAACCACCCTAAAAGTGCCTTTTGGATCATGTGTTATATCACCATAGTCTATATCAACATGCCACGGTTTTGGTGCATGTTCTTCCTCCTTAGAAGGGTGAAGTCTTATAAACTTAGACTCTGACCAAACCAGCAACTCCACCAGTATGACACCCCATTTTCCCTGGGAGCTTCTCAATTTTTCTGAATCTGTGCGCACACTTGAGGTTCAAAATTAGCTCTGGTGAAGCTGAGGTTATTTATAATTACATCATTTAGTTGTTTTTCATTAAAAGCATGTTGATACAGACACATAGAGAATAAGACATTTAAGAAATTTTAGAGGAATTTGAACCTGTTGATCTATTTTTCTGTAGTATGTTACATATGCATACAAATCCCTAAAGAGAACTTACAGTCTGGACAAGATGCTGAACAGAGCTGGAGCTAGTTATCAAAGATAATATCTGCAGTCTTTTGTTCCAAAAATAAAATTGTTATTTCAGTTTGCAAAGAAAGGGAACTGAAATCTACTTTTATACATGATAAATGGAATGTTTTGATAAGTTCAGATAACTACTTTTGTCAAAATATGCTGGAATATCATAAGTAAATTCAAAACCCCAGTTTTAAATTTATGAATATTTTGATACAGTTTTGCAGGGGGGAAAAAAAAAAAGACATTAAAAAAATCAAATTCCTATACTTACAGGTTTTTATAAAGTTCAAGACCAAAGCAGTAAAGTGAAAGGAATAAAAACCTGGTGAGCAGTCAATCAGTTTCTCTGTATGTGGCCTTACTTTTCACCGAGAAAACAGTACTTTAGACTCGCCAGCTGTGAATATTTTAGTCCATCTTTATCATGGAGCACACCACTTTTTTTCCCCCCTCTTTTAGACAGAGCTGTGAGCAGATGATGGATGAACTGTAGACTCATTGTGTTAGAAATGCCTATTTCATTTTAAAAGCTCAGCCCCTCCTTGACAAGGCAGTCATCCCCCCATGTAACAATAGAAGAAACGTCGCAAGGTTGTCATAGTTCAGTTCCAGCGAAAGACTTCATTCAAGGATTTGATGAATAGTAAAGAGAAATGAGAGAAATATAGTATGACAGCTAAAACCTTTTTGTTATCCCCTCTTTTATTATCTTGAACTGTATATTTCCCTATATACTTAAGGGTAGGTGAGACTTCCCAATGCAGGCAGTGTAATTTTCAGCCGAGAGAGATTTAAAGGATTACTTTCAGATTTTAGAGGGATGAGGAATTTATCTGTATTAAAGCTTGTACTGCATGAGACGTGCATTTTAGAGCAATAGTTGCATCTATTCTGTTCTTAAAATAGCTTCAGTTTTGCCATTTTTAGGATCTGAAGAAAATAGTAGAAGTTTGTAACAGGCTTCTGAGATGCTGTGTGTAGGTGCTCTCCTGTGTGTTGGAATGTCTCTACATACAATTTTATGAGCACCGCATCAGTTTTTCAGAATATCATACAAATATATTAATGGGGTTTGCATTTAGAACTTTTTGGGATGCTGTAATTTGAAAAGTGTTAGTGATTATTAAATGTCTATAAGGAAAATCTTGGGGTAGTGTTTTGGATATACAAGAATCCTAGGATCAGATTGCTGTGTAATTTTGGCTTGGTATATAATTAGATGCCATACCTGCATATGATAAGTTCCTGTGATAAGATGTTGCACAGTGTTAACTATCTGCTGGCAGAGAGTGAATATTATGAGCTCAGTAATGTGAACCAAACATCTATCCTTTCTCTCACCTGAGGAAGAAAATGCATTCTTTATTTGTCTCGTTCTACAGAGTACAAGTTCCCTGTAAATATGTTATTAGGCTAATACATCACTATGCTTTACAAGCATAATAGCTGTTTTCTCCATACATTTGGCAAGATTATAGCATGAAAATATGTGTCTGTATCTGCATTTCCATGCACCAAAGATGTAAGTAGATATCAAGTAGTTTAAATTAGATATATATTAGCTAAGTCTCTTTACCTGAAACCAAGGTTCATCTGTTTAGACAGTATAGCTCAGAAGTTTGAAATGGTTTGATTCTTACTTTAATAAAAACCTTCCTAGCATTATCCACTTAATTTCAGTTCAGATTTTTACAAGAGAATACAGAAAGTATAAAACCTCAGTGCTTTCTAATTAAATCTGTTAGTACTACAAGGGGAGTGGGGGGAGAAAAAGTATAGTTTCTGTATGCAAGTGAGATTGGGAAACAATCTTACCAGGTCTAAGGGTAGCACAGGTCATCTTAATTTTCTGAATAATAGCCTTTGCAGAATGAAGTTTAATCACATTTTTTTGGTTGCATTTATTAATCCTATGACTATATTAACTGAGAGCTACTGACAAGTTTGATTTATGTACATACGTGGCTTTTTTTGACTTTTATCTTAATGGCTTTTCTTTATCTCTGTTTTTTCCTTTATCATACTGACAGGAGACATGACTTCTTTTTACTCATGCTGTTAATTAGGAGAAATTAAGAACTCCTAACAGTTTGAGCTTAAAGAGATCACTAATGTAAACTATCAATCTTCTGTTTTTCATAATCAGAAATACACCTCTCTCCTTTTCCTCCCACCTAACAGAGGAGCAAAAGAGACAGCTCTCAAGGGTGTGGTTATCATGAGATAATTGCAGCCCTCAGGGATTTGAGACGCTCGGTGCATTTCATACCTTGTAGCTGTCCAAGGATGAGATTTTCACACAAAGGCTCCACCCCATCGTATTTTATTTTTTATTGCATAAATCAGTCTGTGTGCTTAGGGATCATTTATCATTTCCCTAATATCCACCAGGGTACAAACAGTACTGTTCTAGTTCCATTCAGCCTCCTTATGTCTTACTCCTCCTCCTGCTTAAAAAAAAAAAAAAAAAAAAAATTTGGCAAGATGCTAAAATTATATAATGGCAGTTCTATATTTAATGCAGAAATCGTACGTTATCCTAAAAACCCTTCACCCTTGAGTACTCTTTGTACTTCTGAGAACATGATATATGGCTGAATAGTGCACTTAGCAACCATGACTTCATTTAAATCTTTCAGTTTCTGAGAAAGGGATTACTGCCTAGAACCTAACTGGTATTAAAAATACATATTTTTCAGATGCAACTGCAGTTAACATCAGCTTAAATTTGTGTGTGAAGAGAGCACTCTTTTGCAACATGGGAGGTGTTAAAATCTATAGGAGTGGAAAATGAAACACTTGCCAAGGTTTTGTTTTCATGCCAAAACTGTCTAATTTTTTACCAGTTACAGACTTCATCAACATTGACTATTTCCATTTCTCAGCCTTGCAGCACAGCTTCTTTGGTATATACTAGCGGTGCAGGATCAAACATCAACTAATGCTTCCAAGCTTTTGCAATTTTTCAATTTCATCTACTTCTCTGGCTAACAGGCAGCACCGGTATGCTTCTTCCCATATTCTTGTGGTTCCTTGACCAAACTTCTTGTACCCCAGGTGAGAATGCTCAGAGCCCCAAGGTAGCTTGGGCTCATCACTCTGGAAATTAACTAAAACTCCTTCTGCAGGCACGAGATGTAGCGTTCTTAGCTTATGTCGGTGTTGTGGATCTTAACTTGTGGTACTTTTTTATCCAGCCATATTTCACAGCTATTCAGCTTGTCTCCCTCGTGGACAATCACTGCTCATGAATGACCTGTGCAGCGGGGACTCTCTCAGTGGCGTGTAGCAGTTCTAAAGATTCCCCCTTTCCGTATGTGGATTTGTGAGCAAGTTAGTATTATAACCTCTTCTTTGGCTTAATATGATGCGATAAAATTTGTAGGCTGAACTTTCTCTTTTTTTTTTCTTTTCTTTTTTCCTGCATGATTGACAAGCTCTAAAACTGAGATTCCTTTAGTTTAAGTAAACTTTTTGTGAATAATGCTTGCTTGGAAGGACATGGGAACTGAGTATTCTGTACTATAGAGGCTTGCGGGCATGTAAATAAAACATGTTTGGAAGGGAAGACAGGTTGAAAAACTCCTGAGATACATTTACATGTTTCCTTCCGCATTTCTCTCTCTGTGAGATGAATGCACCCTGTTGGCATGTGCTTATGATCCTGCCATTTCTTGACTGAGATATCCATGAGTCATTCAGAAAAGAAAAAGCATGATTGAGAAGTGCTAATTGAAATAAAATATTTGCATACAATAGAGACTTGTCATCTGCTTGAGCTATACTTTTTTTTTAACTAAAATGCAGCCATACACAGTTTTACAGACTTCGCCTATTTGAGAAATGTTCCCACTGATCGCGCCCAATGATTTTTTCTCTACATTCTGGCAACTTGGTCTTGTCTTCCACGTTGCTTTTTCAACATGCCTCGTCCTGAGGCTGCAAAATTCACTTTGGATGGAATTTATGGAGCTTTTATATGCCAGTGAAGTCCTACTCAAAGGTTGCTCTGAGGTGGGGGATACTGGCACAGCGAATGCCTCACTGTAGTGTAGATGAAGAGGGGCACTGTTTTGTAGGTGTCAATGTGATCTCTTGCCACTTCTAGAACTTCAAGAGACAAAAACTTCAATGCAGTTTTAGGGAACAGTCAGGGGGACTAAATATAGTACTTGTTCGTGGGGGTGAGAGAGGAAACTCCCAAACTTGTTGATTTTATGTAATTAGTTGACTACCAGGTCCCTATTTCCTGCATGATTTACCCTAATGTTCTGATGAAAAGCATCTATTATTCCTAGTCCTTTTCTATGTATCAGAATCCAAGAGATAGGTGAAACACAAGGCTATGGTTAGTATTGTGGGTTACAGTACACAAATTAGTTACAATGTTCTGCTCTGATTTATGACCCCCATGCCTTGTAAGTGACCAAGATGCCTTTTAAAATTAATGCCTATGCATTATTTTCAAAGAACTGTAGTGGAGAGGCTTTTAAGAGCCAATAATAAATATAAGAATAAAGTGAAGGCAAAGGGGATGCCAGCAGAAAATCTTTCAGACTGATTTATTTTCTAAGAGTATCATCCTGCTTGTTCAGAAAAGGGAAAAATAATAAAAAAGTTTAACCAGTGGGTCTCATCCCTTAAAGTTCTCTGCCCCTTGGCCTTCTTCCCCTTACCCCCACATACCTGTCGAGCCACATGTTTTTTCCCAATCCATCCCACAGGTTTCTTTCTAGCTAGCCACCCACATGCTTTTGATGATGAGTTAAGTAGAACATTTTATGAGGAAGATCGCCTTTGAGTTCAGAGCACTTACTGCCACACAGAAAACATCAGTGTTCCCCCTGAAAGGACAAGATGTAAGGCTCAGGGTTTCTTGAGTGTTATAGTAACATTAAAACCTGAGAGCTGGTGGTGGTGGTGGCAATAGTGTATTCCACTCCTGTAGCTTCCTACGCAGGATGAAGAACTGTCACAGTCCACTGTGAGGTATGTAATTATCGTTATCCCCATCTTCCCTGAAATGGAAAGTTAAAATTAGGTGTTACCGCCATGAATTTACGGAAAGCTGTTTCTACGGGTCTATTACATCATTCCCAACAAAGCCATTAGCAGCTACTGTATTTGCAGATGCCGTTAATACTCTGATTTTAAAATTAATCATAAGTAGCACCTGTACACGCACTACAGGTAAAGGTATGAGCGCTTATCTACTAGGGTTCACCCACTTTAGCATTTCAAGTTGGGGTGGGATTTTTGGCTTGTTAGTTGCAATTTTAATAAATTTAAAGAATCCAGTGGCTTGCTTTCAGAGCAAGTACAAACCACAAGCTATTGTATTTATTTCAAGAATGTTTTAAAATGTCAGCTGTTCTCAAGAACAAGTAAAAGGGAAAGAACGCTGCTGGGGTTTCTGGAGAAAAAAGACAGGTTTTTGACTTGGCCTTTCTTACTATCTTGGAGTGAAATTTCACTGAAGATAACCTTCTGCATTGGAAGAAAAGGCAATTAATCTCCCTGTTGAAAAAAGAAAAACGGGGGATAGAAGAACCAAAACCCCAGTGACTTATTTCTTGACATGCTGTTGCATGTTCATTCATTTTCCCAGTCTTTCCTGATGGAGCACTAAAACAGGGACCGGGAAGGTGGCAGCTGTGGGAGGATGTCTTTTGTCAGTACATACATATCCATCCTAACTTGTCTCATGCAATTAGCCATCGCAATTTAATTCTTAATGCACATGCAATAAAAATGAACAAAAGCCTCAGAAGTAATTACATAGAAGCCTGAGGTATGCTGAAAACATTCGAGCTTAAGAGGAGTTGGTGTAGATTTTGGTTGCTTTATGGACAACCAGAAAGTAGAGCTAGGTCTGTGGAGCTGTAACATTGTACTAATCACTTTTAGCACCCATGGCAAATGAGGGGAAAAATTGGACTTACAGAGAAGACTGAACCAGGAATAGTTCTGAAGTGATGGCATTTGTTTAGACGATATGCTTTTTATAGTACTTTTCTCTCAAGGGTGGTGTCTTTGTGAAGGACATGACTTTAGTATTTTAAGAATAAACTGAGTGCATGAATGGGGCAGGCATTCTTTGCCTGCTGAGATGGAGTACTTTGCCACGCTGATGCTGATGTTGGACTCTGCTCCAAACCCTCCTGGGGACTTCAGGGCAGAGGATGTTCTCTTGATACTTGTGCTCAAGACAAGAACTCATGATTTTTTTTTTTTTGTGTGTGTGTATGCACATTTTTGTTTACTTCTTCAAAACTTCACATCCTCATTTGTCTTGCTGAAGTCCTGCTTGTTTGGAAACCTCAGCCACAACCAACACACCACAATGTAACACACTGCAATGTGTGGTCAGAGCTGAGGTTCCTGTCCGCTCCTAGGCTGTGATGAATGAACTGACAGTAAAAGAGAGCTGAGATAAATTGCTTTAACTTACATTCGCTGTGGTTTAAGATCGCTTTCAGGTAGCATTAGCTCAGCTCCATAGAGAAACAGCAACTTGTTTTCTTGCTGTGACCTGGCTGTGTCTGCACCCCAAGCTTTCAGACTGAATGGATGTCAGGCATATTTATGGGCAGTCTGTCTAATTGGGTTTATGGTCCTGTTAATAAATAATATACACACATTCATCTAATTCATTCTTCTTCTGGCAAAATCCCTGTGAAGTAGGAAAGCTTTTTCAACCACAAGTGAGCTGTAAAGAAGGAGATAGCAATTCGTGTTGTTAGGAGGAGCAGAAGATGGTTTTAGCTTTCAAAAATGAAAAATTACAAAGATTTCCACAGCGTTAGAGGTAAAAACATTTTTAAGCATCATTGGAAGTTTTGGGGTTTTTTTAATGAAGCATGTGTCATATCTCTTAACATGCTTCAATCAAAGGGTGTGCAGCTTGGTCAGAATGACTTACAGGACTTAATGAACAGCCAGTGTTTTTTCTTATGTTTTTATCATGAGAGCTGTGCTACATCAGTTACTAGGTGGATATAGCACAGAAAGCCAAACCTAAAGTAATGACAAATATAACTTGAAGAACCGGTCAGGCAATTTTTGGTAGATAATGTGTGGGGAGGGGGAAAAAAGTAACAAAGTCAGTGTTTGGGGCTTTTTAAGTTTACAATTTTGTAACAGATTTTAAATTTGTACTTACTTGAATTTGAAAAATGTGAGAAATTATTCTACAAAGGTTCTGCATTTGTTCAGTACATTTTATTTCCAGATTAAATACCCTTAAGGAAAAAAGACCCTAGCCCATATTAAAATCTGTCAAAAATCCATATATGAAGTATTATTTCCTCATGGAGGGAGGTGCATTTTTTGGCATTTCTGGGGTACCTGAGAAACAGTTGTTTGAACTGCTTCTAAGCTTTCTAAAACAATGCCACTTGGCATTAGGAATTGCAGTCTGGGAAGTAATCTTCTTAGGTGATAAACAACAAATACTGAAAAGATTTTATTTTTTTTTTTCCTCTGGTTGACAAAGCAAGACTTCTGGCAGGGCACGTGAACCTAGGGAGATTATACCTTATGTATCATTGGGAGTTACATGAGAGTCAGACAAGGTAGTCATTTGCAATACATTGGACTAATTCTAGCTTCTAGGCAACACAGGAGTTGTATCAACATTTGGGAGGGTCCATTGTGTTCAGTCATGTTTTGCAGTCTTGCTGGCTAGGAAAGTGAAGCGAGGAAGAGGCTGTTGTCAAAAAAACTGTGCCACCGTAGATTATTGCTTTAATTTAACATCTGTCTTGCCATCCATTGAAAGTCTACCAAAATAACAGCAGATAGGTGGTGAAGGTTTCCTGGGTTTTGTAGGGTTTGCTTTTTTTTTTTTTCTCACCTTTTTGCTTGTGATGATGTTTTTACCACTTCTGCACAGAGCATTTTTCTATTTGTTCTGAAAGCATCAAGGAAGTAAGGGTGAAAGTTTTAAAAAAGCATCATAAGTAAATATATATATATACAAATACTATAACCTACTTGTCATGTTAGAATTTTAAATAACCTATATGTTTTAAATTAATTTCTTTATATGTGAAAGTGAGTAAAAACCGTGTGATTTCTTTCAATTTGACTGCATTCCCTGCATGCATTTTATTCATAGTTCTCTATTCTCCTGGTACATATAAAGCAAAATGAATTGGCTATCTTTTTACATCTCCCTTTTAATGTTCTCTAGTGACTCTGCAAGCTGCCCCTTTTTGTCTTTCTACTAAATAGCATTTAAAGCTTCTGGCACAGCTGGACTTCAGTATGTAAGAAAGCTTTTAGGGTATTACAGTGTCACTAACCATTGAAGCTACAGAATTGGAAACGTCAAAACCCATCCCGACTTGGCTGCCTGTGCCTTGTGCTTAAAAACTCGGGTAAACATGTATATTGTTGAACCTATCTGTGAATAAAATCATGCTGAAAAGGAATAAAGAATCAATGCTTCTTTTTTTAAAAGCTTCTTTTCTAATCTCTGTAATTTGAAACTAAAGAGTTAGAACAGTGGGCTGGAGATGGTTCTGCAAGATAAATCCCTTGCATCACATAACCCTGACAACTCCCCAGCTCCATCAAATTAATAACAAATGGATGAGAAGATAAGCAAAACTGATGGGGAGGTTACATTTTTGTGACAAAGGTTTATGGCCATACTGAATCTCATGTTCTGTGATATTCCTCCTCCTCCACTTTGGTATTTTTTTACTATCAGATCTGAGCATTCCTCTATCTGAAGCTCTTCTGTGGAGGAGATATGATGAATAGCAAGTTGGACTATGGGTCTCTAAAAAGTCTCTGTGAACAACTCTCTACTCCTCAGCAGAAATCGCTGGTTTTCTGAAAGAGCAGGCCTCATCCTTGCACACTGTACATCCACTTTCTACTCATTGGATGGTGCTACGTGTCTGAACATTGAAACACAGTGCTGTGATCCCACCTCCCTGTCGTCTTAAAGTTGTGTAACATAACTTGGGAACAATCTGTGAATGTCATCTGGACCAGCTTTCCACAAAGCAGAGCCAGTTTACAGCCAGTGGCTCAGGGCTATGTCTGATGGAGTTTTGAGTGTCTCCAAGGGTGCAGATGTCACAGCCTCCCTGTACGACATGCTTCAGGGTTAGACTACCCATGTTGTGAACTTTTTGTTCCCCTAATATCTAATTGTAATTTTTGATGTTTCATTTTGCATAATGCTGCCTTTTGACCTGTCTCTGGGCAACTCTTTTTTAGTCCAGGCTGTTAAATTAACTTAATCCACTAAATTAGCTACTCAATAAGCAGAAGAATAAACAATTTACAAATTACCTCAATCTGGAGATCTGTTCTAAACTACACCTTTCACTTAGTAGTCAACAGCAAAGACAACTGTACAAGATTGTAGGAGATCTTGTTTTATTAAAGTGCAGAATGGATATTAAAAATGTAAGGATTGCAGCATCAAAATTTTGAAAACAATAAGCAACTGGTGGTTCTTATATACCTCTTAACTGGTCAGGCATATACCAACGGGCTGCTTTAGAGACAAAGGTGAACGTGATGATCTCATGAGCTGGATTTACAACTACACCTGCAGTTTGCCAGGGAGAAGTCACTTTTTAAAGAAACTGAATAACGAATCCAACTACCAACCCCTATTGGTCCAATAAATATAAAACTTTAACTACTCAGGAAGTATTTCTCCATACATATTCTCTGCTTTGGGGTCATTTTTCCTCTCTTTTTTTTCCCAACAAAAAGCAAGTATTAATTTTTACTCATTAGAGGGAAAAATAAAACCTTTTTAATAATGCCAAGCTGTTTCTCTTTAAAGATCATTTCAGAGAGTTTGCATCAAGAACTTGAAATTAACCAGGAGGATAGTTATAAGGATAACTAAACTATGAGAAGTTGCCATATGAATGTACACTGTGGAGTATATTGGGGTGAGGGGGAGGCTTTTGCCCTTAATCCTTGAGTATTTCAGCTCCACAAAGAAAGCTGCTGCCCATTGGGAAGACTGCTGCAGGGTAGTTCAACTGCAGGATAGTGGGGTAATTCAGGCAGCCTAGCAGCACTCCTGTATCTCGTGTGGGCAATAGCAGTGTAACTTACCTGTTCATGAAATTTTTAGTGCTCATGGGGCTGAAAGGTAAGAGCTGGTTTTGGGTTTTGTAGTGCCTGGCCCTTGGGGATGCAGTGAAAATTGATGTGTGGTTTTGTTGCTGTTGTTACCCTAAGCAATTTTTTCAGACTTGGAAGTTCACATTAGTTGTGAAGCTTCTGCTTCATCCCACCCTGTTTTTTCCCCATAGGCACTTCCCAGATCTCTTGGAGGAATGAATGGTGGGGAGCCATGAATGAACTCAGCTCTGTTTCATCTCACGTTGGTGCTCCTTTTGAGGGTGCAAAGATGTGTGTGTGTCTTTGGGGCAATGAAGAGGTTTACATTCAAGCTCCTCTCTCTTATGTGTAATGAAAACCACTTTGGGGTTACCTGTGTAACACTGAGCTGGTCCTTGAAGCAGAGTCTGTTGTGGTTCACAGCAGATCATAGGACATGAGGATCATTTAAGAGCCTTGAACAGCAAATAGCTTATTTTTGCCCTTTGGTTTGGGTCTTGGCGCTCAGAGGTGAAGGTGAAATGCTGACCCACTACTGTCAATACCAAGCTTCTAACAGCTTCAAGAAATCTCTCCAGTCACTTAGCCTGCAGTCCATAAGGGGACAGAGGTGCAGTGGAGCTCAGCCACTGCCTGAGCGCTGACAGGGAAGCACATCTTTTATCAGCTGCACTGCTTATTCCTTTGCATCACGAGCAAGTTAGAAACCCAAGTTATCCAAGCTCTCTTGCTGCAGCAAAAGCATGAATGGCATGGATTAACATGAATTTTAGGGAAAAAAAGTCTTCTGCTTCCACTTATAAAAATTTTTCCTTGCTGATTTCCTGCTTAGAATCATGTTGTCGAATTACTCTAATTTTATACAGATCACTTTTTAAATTCTTTTTTATTAATGACAGAACAGGGAAAAAAATAGCAATATAAATCTACAAAAGGCATATTCCATTTATCCAGAATTTCAGTCATTATTTTTTCAGTCAATTTCTATTTATCTGAAAAGTTGAATAGGGCTCTAAGATATCAAGAATGCTGTTTAATAATAAGCATTTCAGAGCTATTTGATTATTTTTCTATATAACCAAAATTATATAGTTGTTTGGGGGATTTTAATGTCTTTCAACTACTCTTTTATTGGGTGAGAGGGCAATGAGTTAAGCATTCATTATGAATTAAGGGACTGGGGGAAGAGGAATTGTTATATTCTCCTAAAAGGTTACCTGACATTTTTGTAGATACGTAGGTTCTTCCCCACCCCCATGACACCACACAGCTCACCTCAAATTCCTTAGATTTCCTAAAATCCCCAGGATTTTTTTTTTTCCACAGTATGTAAGGACTTTACAGGAATGCTTGGCCCATAGTCTGTATTAGATTTAGCAACTGGAATGTTGTGCTTTACATGCCTGTTCCTAGGGGTTGAGCAGTTTGTTTACTGAGATGATCTAAGTGATCCCAGTGGTTATTATTGGCAGTGGAAGGCACACTGAATATTCAAAGCAAACAGAATTGATTTTAAAGAATACAAAAATGTAACCTCTGTGAAACTTGTGAGACTTGAAACATTTCTGAGCACTTTTTCTGCTTTGTGTTTTGCTTCTCAGGTATAAACCTTTCTCAGTGCTTAAAGAGACCTGATATATATTTTCTACTCTGATAAATCTGAACATTCTACTGTAACATTTTTCAACAGAGCAAAGGTGCTTATTTTAATGTTATAGTTACGTTAGCCGCCTTTGCCTTCACAGTGAAAGAATAATACTTTACGTTTATATTATCCTATTTCCTCCTGGGGCTTCACATAACCTTTCCTTTTATAACACCAGCCTTCCATAAATCCCATGCTCTGTAACTGAGAAGGCCGTAAGAAGGAGATGAAATTTCAAATCGTTATTTATATTCCTCAGGTAGAACACTGAAGCATACTCTACTAGCACATGCTGGTTTTGGTTGAAAGCTAATAGTTAATACAATTACAGCCCACCTGTTGGATTGTTCCAAATGACAAAACAGAGATGAAGTATCTCACAAAGCCAAACCTGTGTATGTGCTAAATTGATCCCTATTTTCAGCATATCACTGCTGTTGACAACATGCTGGTCAGAGGCAAGTATTATTAAGTCTGCAGGCTTGTATATGGTACTCATAGACATGATAGGAATGTGTTCTTGTGGAGGCTAAGACCCATATGTTTTCATTTAGATAGTTTTCAGTAAGCTTTTAAATCTTGTTAAAGACCTTGCTAAGCTTGGGTTTGAATGATCAGTTGGGAAACATCACATTTAAAACATTGCTCTATTAAATTCAAATCTCTTGTAGAGATTGAATCTGGTGATTATGAAGAAAGAAAGAAAGAAATGGGTGGGGAAACAAGAGTTCAAATTCAAAAGGTAGAAACCAGTTCACAAAACTCTGTAATTCTTGGACCCAGGTGAAAGAAGAGATACAATGTGGTTCAATGAATTCATATTGTGTCCTGTGATTCCAGGAAACTTATAACTAATGAAACTATGCTTTTCTCAAGAATTTTTATTTCATCCTATGGGTAAGTCTTACTGGGGAAATTTTTACTTGCCCAAGAATGTTGCCCCCTCCCTGGAAGTGCCCAAGGTGAGGTTGGATAGGGGTTTAGGCACCTGGTCTACTGGAGGGTGTCCCTGCCCATGGCACGGGGGTTGAAACTACATGATCTTTAAGGTCCCTTACAATCCAAACCATTCTTTGATTATATGCATATGAAATTTACTACGTTAGCGATGAATCCCGCAGTGAAGGTACCCAGTACGTAGAAGTCCCATGTACATAAGGACTCTGATTCCTTTTTAGTATTCTTTAAGGAAATTCTTCTAGGTGTTCAAGACCTGAAAACATGGACCTGAAGTACTTCTGACCACTATTGAATGGAATAAAAATACACACCTTGAGCATAGACATTCACAGTGTCTCAAGAGTTCAACAATGACAACTGCAAAAGCACAGTGTTCCCATTGTACATGGGAAGGGATTGCCAGGGTCGCTCAGACTACAATGTTCCAATTAGACAATTTCTGGTTTGTTGGTATGTCATGCTTTCCCTTTGTGACAAAGTCCGTCCAAAGAGGACAAAGCAGTATTAGATCCATGTCTTCAATACTCTTTGAGTAAGCCTTCAGGTTTAAACTTTCTGCCAAGCAAAGAAGCTTCTTTTCCCTATTCCAGTCGTTATAAAAACTGGTGTTGTCTTCAAAAAGTTGTTAGTTGCATGGCTTGCTTTATGCAGTTGCCAGTAACATAGTTTTGGATTTTTGAGGTTAGAATGCAGTATCTATCTTAGTTAGTGAAACTGAAAACGCTCATGTGTGTGTACTTTCTCAAAAGCATAATTAAAAACACCTCCTCTGATTCACCACTGTCTTTATTGGTGTACAAGATGAGCTTCCTAATTCAGGCATGCAAGATAGTTGTCACAAATTAGGCTGTTTGAAAACATTCATCTGTAAGTATTACCTAAGCTCTTTTTCCCACTGGATGAATGTTTAATCTTTCAGAAAGTGTGGCTCGCTTTTAGCCTTCATACACCTGCCTTTACAATAATTTCCAGGAAGTTTTTTCTCAGGTAGTTCAACAGAGCTCAGTGCACCAGTGAAGATTATTTCTATGAGTAACATCTATTGAATCTATTTCTGTGTTTGGTTTCTCTAATTTAGACCCTGGTCTTTTTTTTTTTTGTGTGTGTGTGTTGTTCATGCATGCCAGTTCCCTCTTGCACATCCCCCTTAATGAAGTCCCTGCATTACTTTTTTAATTTTACTTCAGTCTTCCTGCTGGTCTCGCACAAAATAACGTGTATAAGGAAAGGAAAATAATGTAGTAATAGATAACTCGGCACCTTTTCCTGCTCTGCCCTGCTTCATTTATGACTACTTAATCCAGCATTTTATAAAACTCTTTATAAACTGAATTAGAGTAAAATTAAAATCCAGTGGGCATTTAATCTGTATTTTCCATGTTACTGCCCGTGCATCACATTTTTTTATTGTCATGAATGCCAATCTAGTCTAACCTGCACTCCAACATGAAATGAGTTTAATGGTCTAAGTCCTGTCCCTGGTGAACAATAGTCCACAGTTTCTGCTTGGGGACACTCAGACCCACCAGAGTGGAGACACAATTAACTCACACCCCAGGGAGTGATTTACTCTAGGTGAAGATTGAGGTCATTCATAAGGCAATAGGGAAAAGCATCTCTTGTGAAACTGGTCCTTGCCAGGGAGAGCAGTTCCCAGTGCTGCTGCCACAGGCTCACTGCTCACTCTGGTTAAGAGGTTTTATAATCTGGGATCTCTGATTTAAGACACAGTTACACGTGCCTTTTACTTTGTAGTAAAATATGTAATTTGGGGTAATGTTTTTAGCAGGTTATTTGTTGGAAAAAATATGTTAATATAGGTAAATTCCTGGTTCTGCTACATTTAGTAAGTGTTTTCCCTTAGTTAGGGAGCTGGGATGTTACTGTGAATATGTGAAGGCGCTAGTCATCTGTTAAATATACTAATTTATGTTCATTAGTACATTGTCATCTATATCACCTATTCATTAAGATGTTTTCCCAAGAGTTACTCTGACAGTGAAGCTGAGAGACCTTAAGTAGCTGTCATCTTTTTGCCAAATGGATTAAAACAAAAAATACTCAGCACTTCTCAGTAGATCAGTGCTCAGTTTCAATTGGGTCATGGCAGGTTAACACGCCAAAGTATCAGGTTTCTTTTTTTTTTCCTTTTGGTTAAAAAAATAAAATAAAATGTAAAGTTTGTTTTCATTCATACCGTTTGCTATTTCAGATCAAAACTGTGTGAGAACATTTTCATTTGGTAGCACAGTAACACCATTTAGATTATTCCATACCTGTATTAAATTAACCATAAGTGCAAATTCAGATTTATCTAATTATTTTTATTTTATCTGCTGTGTAAATAAGCTCTAAACCTCCAGTGAATACTGAATAGGGAAAGTATCTTAAAAGGAGAAATGTATGCAGGGCTGGCTGTCTGAATATGCAGAGAGCCTGAAAAAATACCTCATAAGCGACATGTTTCCTGATTTCATCAGGATAGCTCTGTTTGTCCAGCTATGGTCATTTGCCCTCTATCCATTAGTAGTTATCTAATGTCACTGAAGACTAGCAAAGGAAGGATCATGGAATGGCACTATCTGACTTTGGTAGTGTCTCACTAACTTCTAGGGTAGATCACATAAAGAGACTTCAACGTTGCCATCACACTAGGGCTCGTTCCTGAAAGTCAATTATCAGACAGAGGTTACATAGGCAGCATCTTCCTTGTTCCAGGGCAGTGGAGGAGATTGCTCTAAAGTTCCATTCCCCAAGTTCCATTCCCCCTCCTTTTTTATAACATTGGCAGTATAAACAGGGAACGTTTTCAGAAAAACTGGCATACAGAAGCAAAATCCCTGCATTGGAGAGAGGAAGGAGGAATATACCTATGGGATAGACACCAGTGGGAAAAAATTCTTCACAGTCCAAGAGCTCTGCCAGCACTTCCAACCAACCAGCCTGTACCTACCAGACAGAGACTGAGCTTCCTTACAGGCATTTTTTTCTCCTGCCTGCAGTTTGGAGTGATCACAACACATCTCTTACCTTCAGCTTATTTTTCCCAGTTTTTAGTTTTCTTCTGTAATGGTAAATAATAGAATTAATATATTTTTGAAACACTCTGAAAGCTTAGACTCAAGTGTTGTCTCATGGCCTGTGCCACAATCAATCTCATCATAAAGATAACTGAGAACTACTGGAGTGGAGAGAGAAAGAGGAGTCTTGATCCAGCAGTGTGTAAAAGTTTATTATCATATTTTAAATGATAGGTCAGATAGAGGATATCTCTACCCTTTGCTCTCCCACTTAATCGTCCTTCTACCTCTCTGCAAATTCCTCTGGTACACCTTGGCATGCTGGTTTCGACTGAGATAGAGTTAATTTTCTTCTTAGTAGTTGGTATGGGGCTCTGGCTTGGATTTGTGCAGAAAGCAGTGTTGATATCACAGAGATTTTGTTACTGCTGAACAGCACTTACATAGAGCCAAGGCCTTTGCTGCTTCTCACCCCACCCCAGCAGCAAGAAGGCTGGGAGTGCATGAAGAGTTGGGAGGGGACACAGCCAGGACAGCTGATCTCAATTTAGCAAAGGGATAATCCATACCATATGCCATCATGCTCAGCATATAAAGCTGGGGGAAGGAGGAAGAAGAGTGTGATGTTCAGAGTGATAGTATTTGTATTTCCAAGTCAGTGTTGTGCGTAATGGAGCCCAGCTTTCCTGGAGATGGCTGAACACCTGCCTGCCCATGGGAAGTGGCGAATGAATTCCTTGTCTTGCTTTGCTTGCACATGTGGCTTTTGCTTTACCTGTTAAACTGTCTTTATCTCAACCCAGTTTTCTCACATTTACCCTCCCACTTTTCTCCCCCGTCCTGCTGTGGGAGGAGTTAGTGAGTGGCTGCATGGGGTTTAGCTGCCAGCTGGGGCAAAACCATGACTCTTAGTCAGGTAGGGTTGGAATTCTGTGGTGGTTTGACCATGGCTGGAGGCCAAATGCCCACGGAAGTTGCTCTATCTCTCCCATTTTCAGCTGGACAGGGATGAAAATATATATTGAGAGGCTTAGGAGTCAAGAGAAGGACAGGGAGAGATCACTCTGCAATTAGCATCATGGGCAAAACAGATTCAACACAGAAGAAAGGAAAGAAACTCTCTAATTTATTACACTACACTACATTACACCAAGTGACACCAGAGTCAGATATCCCACCCCTCCCTTCTTAGCAGACTTTATTCATGATTTTGCTCCGTTGTTCCCACTCCCCCCGCTATTGTGGCATGGGGGGAGGGGCAGGGAATGGGGGAATAGGGCTGTCATTCAGTTCCTCATGAGTTGTTTCCCTTCTTATCTTTGGGTGGGGGGGCATTGGGGCATTCCTCACACCCTTCCCCTGCTCCAGCATTCGGTCCTACCCATGGGAGACAGTCCTTCACAAATGTCTCCAATGTCCTTTCCTACAGGACTTCGGCTCTTCACCAGCTGCCTCAGTGTGGGTCACTTCTGTGGTGCGTAGTCATAAATCATAGAATGTCTCTCGGTCTCTCAGGCCCAGACTGCTCCAGCCTGGTCCTCTGCAGAGTCACGAGCCTCCCCCCCCAGCAAACCTGCTCCAGCATGGGTCTGTGTCTCATCTCTGTGTCTGTCTGTCTCTTTCCACGGGTTGCAAGTGCTGGCAGAGGCTCGCTCCGACGTGGGTCACAGTATCTCCTGTATGTCTCTACCTGCTCCACCATGGGTTTCTTTACGGACTGCAGGGGCGTCTTTCTCTCTGGCACCTGGGGCGCCTCCCCCGCCTTCACTGACCTTGGTGTCTGCAGGTTCTTACATCTCACTCCCTTCTCTGGTGGCAAAAAGCCGCTGTTTGCAGGTGGTTTTCTCCTAAATCTGATTCCCAAGGTGCTGTGACAATTGCTGATGGGCTCAGCCTTGGTCAGCAATGATTCCAGCCTTGAACTCGCTACTGTTTGCTCTGTGGGGCCTGCAGAGAGCTTCTGGCTGCTTCTTGCAGAATCCACCCCTGCAGCCTCTCCCCTCCCCCCACCATAACCTTGTCACATAAACCCACAACAGATTCTTATGTGGTAGCAAATATTTGTAGTCTTCTCTCCATTTTGATGATTAAATTGCAAAACTTTGGACCTTGTTTAAAGTTTGAGGGTTTTTTTAAAAATACATGCTTATGCTGTCCTGCTGTCTAACCTAATTTTTTAAAAAAATACATTTTGGACAATTTTAACTAAATTGAAGTGTGTCAAAGATGTTAAGCCCAAGTGAATATTGTGAAAATTGGCAGCTGTGGAAATGAGAGACAACCTGATAATGCTTCTATCGTGGGGAGGCTTACTCCTTACTTCACATGGGAAAATAATCCTGAAAGAGAGATCCGTGAACACCAGTCTTTTAGTTCTGCTATTTATGGAACTGCTTGTTTATTCTTAGAAATCCTTTGAGGGCACTTTTGTAAACTGAACATACATACTTTTATACATACTCTGTATAAAAGTGTCTAGATGGTCTGTGACAAGTGATATATTGCTTTGTTTGGTTATACATGACCACGGCATGTTCTGGTTCTCCTAGTAAAATTGGTGGGTTTTTATTTCTTTCTCTCCCCAAGATTTCTTTTGACCTAGCAGAATATACTGCTGACGTTGATGGGGTTGGCACTTTGCGGCTCTTAGATGCTATTAAGACCTGTGGCCTTATCAACTCTGTGAAGTTCTACCAAGCCTCCACCAGTGAACTTTTTGGAAAAGTGCAAGAAATTCCACAAAAGGAGACCACCCCTTTTTACCCAAGATCGCCTTACGGTAAGGATCATTGATGGAGTGCGTGTAGTGTCTGTCTTTCTCCCTGCTCATGTCTCAGAGCTGAAGTCATTTGGGTGTGAGATTAGAATGACGATAGAACTAAAGTGACTAGACATGTCGAGAGGCATACCTTTATGAATTACTATATAAAAAGTATTTGCTGCCATTGCCCGGGGGTTGGAAATTAGCATCTCACTTCACAAGTCCATGTTCATTCAGCTTAGAGGTAGAGAGCTCTTGAGGAAGGGAGCGGGCGGGGGGAAAGGGTGTCTCTTCCCTCACAAAGGGTTGTGAGATACCTCTGAAGTGATAAGGTCTCATATTTTTTGTTGCCTAGATGAAAAACTCCCAAGAGCTCACTTCTTCCTTCATGAACTCACATGAAATTTGAACCACTTATTAAAGCAGTGTGCATGGAGGACTTTGGTGATAAAGTTTCAAATCAATTTGAGTGTTAAGGCACCAGATTTTTGCTTTTATTCCTCCAAAGTAATTTTTTTTTATTAGCAGAGGTCACCACAGTGGCGTATTTCACACGCTCTGGCTTTGTTAATTATATTGTAAAAGAAAAAGTGCTATGCTTGAGCGTGCATGAGAAGACAAGTGAGAAAGTGCCCTAACACTTCCTGGCTAGTTCAGAGGCTGCACTGAAAGGGAGTGTTTTCCTCCTCAGCTGCTGTTTATTGCTCTGGATATTTTTTTTCATATGAAATGTGACACATAAAGGCAATAAATCAAATTCTAATGCACTCCGCTGTTGAAATGTGGAGTTCAACCTGCATGTGCAAGATATGTATGTGTATCTGTCTGTCTGAGTTGTGTACAAGCAGCGCAGATATATGTGATTCTTTAAAATTATTTTTGTAGGGGCAGCAAAACTGTATGCCTACTGGATCGTGGTGAACTTCAGAGAGGCCTACAATCTCTTTGCTGTGAACGGCATCCTCTTCAATCACGAAAGCCCCAGGAGAGGTTAGAAAATCCACGTGAAACTGTTCCCAGCTTTGCGTACATCTGACCGGAAAAAATGAAACGATGAACCCACAGGTTTAATTTAAACATGCCAAAATTCTGTAGGGAGGGTGTCATGACTCGTAGCCCACTCACAGCATTTAATGCAGCGCTCCTTGGTAGTCTCATGGCCTGCAGAATGGCAGCTTTCCTTTCCAAACATCATATTCCATTTTATAGCCCTCTGATGCTGAAGGGAGGCTTGCATATCTGATTTTGCATCTCCTTTCTCTCAAGAGATTGTAACAACGCAGTAACATCCATGAGTTTTCTTTGCCTCTTGATTTGGCACATCAAAAAGCGGGATTTCTAAACACTGAGGTGTGCAACTGCATAGCATGCAACTCAGGGGTGACTTGTACTCAAGATTTTTATTTGCGAATGTCAAATTAAGAGGTAGAAATAACATACCCTCTAAAATCATAAGACTAATGAGTACAGCCTGGTATATTTTGAAAAAATGTAGATTATGGCTCATACTTTCTGACAAGATGGCTTTTAACGCATGGCTTTAAAAAGCCTTTCTGTTTAGTCCTTAAGAGCAAGGCAGCTTCAATTCCACTTACTCATCCCTTTTCCTCTTGCGGTATTTTATGAACAATTAATACTGGTATTCAGTTTGAGGAAGAGTCCACAGTTGACTAGAAGTCTCTTGTATGATGACAGTTTTCCTCTGCCCTTAAAGTATTGCGACTGTAGAAAACACTCTAAAATTAAACTTTAAATTAACACAGAAAACTGGATTCTCAGTGCAGAAGCCTTTTACTGTGGTCTGTTTCTAAATGAAAAATAAATTCAAGTTTTATGGGAATGTAATTATATAAATTATAGCCTGACAGAAAATATAATAATTTTAATCATACTTAAAATATAAAATAGACCATAATTGCAACTCTGCTTTAAAGAAAAAGAGAGAGAGAGAGAGAGAGAAAAGGAGTTGTGTTAATAGAATTTAAATATTGATTTCAATCTTTGGGAGTCACAGCTGTGAAACCTCACAGTACACTGAGTAGGCAGCATATACACTGAGTAGTGCATCACTTCACTGGAGCAGATGACAGTACAAGTTCACAATTAGAAGAGAAGCAAACGCACTGTTAAAAAAGAAAGAAAAAAAGAGGAAAGAGGCCTCCTAAATGAAACCTAATACTTTGCTTTTTTTTTTTTTTAATGGTTCACTGTCTCGTATTCTTGATGTGCTCTAAATTGATGTCCAAATTGTTCTGAGTTAGCATTATGCAATTAAAATCTTCTGACCAACATAAAGAATGAAGGAATATGCAGTGACGAATATTAGCTCAGCATGATTTCTAATACCACTAATGAGCTACAAGATGGAAAGTATAGGAACACATTTAACATTTGTGCTGCTTCTCTATAGGCTTGTGCCATGGTGAAGGAGGAAAATTTCAGAGCTCATTGCTATTTTGATCCTTCTGACATTTGTTCCAGCTTTGACACTGGTGCAATGGAGCTTCCAGTCCAAAGTGTCTCTGCAACACGTTTAATGGCCCTGTAGAGAACCCAAGTCTGTGCTTTGAAGTGTCTTGTGTGTGTGTGCTGGGTATGGTTTTAAGGTCTTCACGCCACAAACAGGAATCTTGCCTTAGAAATGGTTTTGGTTGGCTCCATTTGCCATAACAGGAGCACATGCTGCAAAAGCAACTGTGAGCACAGCCAAGTGCCATTGGCTTAGCGTTTGGATGGAGAGAGTCTGAAAATTTACGCAAAGAAGAAAACAGAAGAGAAGTAGTTTTGAGATTTTCTTAATAACCATTTGTCACTTTCCTGATGTTTTTGAAGGCTGCAAAGGTGTTTTGGGAGAAAAAGATGATTTAACTGGGATTTCCAATTCCTTTGCAGCGATGGTAATATACATTGAAGTTTTAAAATTCTTTATGGCTTTTGGGGTTTTTTTGGGTTTTTTGGGTTGGGTATATTTTTGTGGAGAGGGTGTTTATTCTACTGATGTCAGAGATTGGGATATATATTTTAGAGATAATATTTCGTTCCAGTATTACATACCATTACTCCAGTTGGTTTAGTGTTGCACTGAATCAATCAAAACCAACATCCCATCGATGGTAATACTATGCACATCTCCAGGAAAACATAACAGCGAGGAGTCGGTGGAGAGCAGAAGGCTGCAGCAGTGCCACATGCTGTGGTGCAGATCTTATCTGTCCCAGCAGACAATGCCTATTTTTCCCCCATTTCTAAAGTATCAATCATATTTCTGAAAATTTTTGTAAGCTTTCTACAGCGAATGTATTTATAGGGAAAGACTGAGAAGGAAAATATACTGGTATTTCTTGTAGGCAGGTATCCATGGGGCAAGTCACTCTGTAAGGCAATGGTAAGGATGAATGGAATGCATTTTTGGTACCTGGCAGCCTGTGAGGTGGACTGTGGTCAAATGCAGAAGTATTTGTATTTGAAGTACCAGCACTCAAGGTGAAAGATGATGAAGTGCAGTTGTCTGCCTAGTGTCTGGTAGCAGCTGGTCACTGAGGCTGAATTGAACAGAGACTTGTAAAGAGTTTGGATTGTGATGTTTCTTCGTACAGTATTCAGTTATATGGCAGCAATGCACGAGCCTAGTGAAAACGAGAACTGACCAATATCAAGAGCCAATTCTTTGAGAATGGAATTTTGGAATATACACCTCTTATTTCAGAATACCAGTACTTCTACCTGGCCTTCCCTGTTCAAGCTCAGAAAGGAGCACCAGTTGTTAATCTCATGTAGCCTGTATAACAACAGGGAGGTCTGCACAGAGTTCACAAGGGTAAAGAGTGCTTAAGTCTAACATGAAAGGTCTCCAGTTTCTTGAAATCACCGGGGCTTGAGAGAAGTGCTGCCTTTGAGAAGCTTATTTGATTTTCTACTTTTATCTTGCTCTATAAAGACTGTAGCAGGAGTAGCTCTTAAGATGTGACACCATACTGCAAATCTGAACACAAGTTTGCTGTGTGGGTTTGCTATTAAGTCTGACGTTTAATGATCTGATAGCCACAGTGACTTAACAAAAAACACCCATGATAAATTCCAGGTTGCTTGAACCTACTGTCTGAGCCTTACATCTTCATTTGGGAACAGTGCAGCATTATTAAATTGCTTGGGTCCATACTCAAGAGAAACGCGTATGTAGCAAAAGAGAATATTATTTAAAATATCATATGGAGTAAAATGAGTGGCTATGCTAGACTAATCTTAATAAAATATGCATCTACTTTGAGGCTCTCTGCAGTACTTTCCTTTCTACTTTTTTTCTATATATTTTATGTACGGCCTTTCGTTTCTTAGTCACTTTTACAGTTTTATAGGATGAAATAGCCACTCTTTTGACCCGTACATGCTTTTCAGCTCACATAAATCAACACAGCTGCACCGAAGTGAATAGGGTCGTGTTGATTTATGCCAGCTGAGGATCTGGCATAGTACTTCCAGTAATGGTCTGGTAATGTAAGAGAAGCAAAGTTTGCTTGCTTTGGGGAAAGGACCTGTATTAGCAGTATACCATCCTAAAGCTGATTTCTTCAGTTACTGTCATCAATTGTATCCAGGTGTAGCTGAAGTGTTTCCTGATTTACAGTGATGCCAAAGGAGAAAGGGGTCTTCTATTTCTGAATTTTATTTTTTGTCTGACACTAGCTGAAAAGCAGAATGCTCTCTACAGTATAGTAAGCTACAAGGTGGCCTGTTTTCTAAAACAAACAAAAGAAAACCTAGAAAGCTTTCCCAGAGTGCTGCTTTTTTTCTTTTTTCTTTTTTTTTTTAAAGTCAGCATTACAGGCTGAGTGGGGGAGGTTGCCAGCAGGTTACTGATGGTGGTTGAACATGGCTCCCAGTATTACCAGTGTGGAAATATCTGCTTTATGGCAATATTGGAAAGTTATTTCTGTACAGTGAGATGAGTGTTTTGAAATTAGAAGAGGGAGGCAATTAACAAGTCTAGTTTTCAGGACAGCTGGGGCTCGATCCAAGCCTTTTTTACACCATTGGAAAGATTCCTGTTCTTTTGTTGGGCTCTGGATCTCACTAATACCTTCATTTCTGAGTGAGAAAGCAAACTACTGGTTGACAGTAACAATTTTTTTCTTCCCAGACAAGACCTTACCTTTTTTTTCCTTCCTCAGTTCAGTGTAAGAAGTTTTCTCAGGTTTACAAGATAACTTTCTGATTTGGTTAACCACTTCATTGCTTGCCTCATCTGATCTTTATCTGCCAAGATGTAGAAACATGTACAGCATGGTTCCTGACACAATGCAACAGAAGTTTTGTTTGGTTTTTGTTGTTTGGCGTGGTTGGGGTTTTTTTTACCTGAGTAATAAATACTTTGCTTCCACACATGACATCACTGTGTAGATCATTCAGTAGGGAATTTTTGTTTGTCTGATACCAGCCCTGGTAAAGCAGTTGTCATCAGGCCATTGGTGTATAGCCAGAGGGAAAGGATACAAGTGCTCATTTCTGTGATCTCTTTCAGCCGGGGAGGAAATGGCTAGGTGTTAGATTGCAGGCTGAATGTTGTCAAAGTACATGTAGTAAGATTAAAACGAAAAGAAATCATGATTTAAAGAGAATGGAGAGTGATTTGTGCTTTTATTGTGCATCTGGATCACAGGTTTGCTGGGGGAAGGGGGTAAAGAAGTTCCCCTATTGCTGTAAGTAAGTGTGGGTGTCTTTTGAATTTATGTATCTTTTTAACAAGCTTTCAGTCTCCCTTTTGCCTCTGTTTCATAGAGAAGGCAGAAGCAGATGGTGACATCTGCTACCAACTTTCACAAGAAATCCCTACAATCCCTACTGTAACAGCTGCTCTTCTGCGTCTCCTATGAAGAGATGCAGTCAACATCTGCCAGATTTCCCATTCTCATTTCTTTGGTCAAGGAGACTAATTGCCAGTCTCCTTACACACTTGCTATGCAAGAGGATCTTGGTCAAGCTAGTGCCATTGGAAATAGTAAGGGGTTTTGCTGGTGCTCTTATTGTAAGTTTAGGTTTGTGAAAGGCATAAATGTGTAAAGTTTTCAGTGAGAAGCTGTGCCTCTTTCATTTAATACAAAATTTCCCAACCCACGAGTAAATCTCAATAGCAAAAGTCAGCAGTGTGTTGCTTGTGTCTTGCTGACTCCTTGCTGGATGAGAAAATGTAGCCTGGCTGGTATCGACAGGGATCATCTGCCTAGTGTATGGCCAATGTAAAAAGAGTTACTCAGACATTTGTGTGCTACAGAGCAGCCAAGATCATTTCATGCTTTTTAGTTTGCATGTTTCGACAGAGAAAGCATGCAGTGTCCTGAAGACATGCATTCTTACTGGCTTTTTCTCCCTGCTGTGAGACGGATGCTGCTAAGTGATCCATGCAGGTGTTTTCTTATCTACACATGCAGTCAAACGTCAGTGGGGATAAATGTGGGCATTGGGGTCTCCTTGTGCAGATGGATTTGCAATAATATTGATTAATAATAGAGAATTGCCAGGCAATACCTGTCCGCTATTTTACTTAAGTATGTGTGTTTTCCCCTTTAGAAAGAACTGACATTATGAAATAAGTGAATTCAGGTAATTTTGCCAATGTCAAACTTGATGCTGACTAATTAGTACTGATCAGACCACATCACAATATGTGGAGATTTTTTGTCTAGTTTTTATGTTGCTAATAAGGCATCTTTAACTCTTCACTTCCCTAGTACTAGCCAGTACTGAAATACAAAGGCAGTGCAATCACACCAAAATAGGAGTGGGATTCCCTCTGTGAGCTTGTGTTTTAAAAGCAGTTCCAGACTTCTGGAATAAAAACTGAAGGCTGAGAACATTTCTGCATGCCCTTTAGCTCTGGGCAACCAAGCAGTCTGGGGTCAGTGTCACAGAAATTGTCACGTAAGGGTACAGAACAGTCACGTACGTGAACTGAATCAGGATGTAAAAAGATATTTTTCTGAAGTGAGTCATTGAGGAAGGAAGATCCTGTGTTGAAGAGTCTAATTACTGAAATCTTTTTGATTCAGTCTTCATAAGAATAGTTTGTGTGAATCCAGACCACCTTTTTTTTTTCTGTCCAGTCTCGAAGTAGCCCTGATTCTGTACTCCTCTATTTGATGCACTTCTCTGGGTCTATCTAAGTAGTTATAGATACAGCTCATACAAAAACTAAGTAATTTCTTGCCTGTGGGTTTGGATTTTTGGAACAGCTGCATTTGCAACCTAGATCTCTCCTTGAGCAAGTTATTATCTTATCAGATGCATCTTTTTGTCATTAAATCATGTGCTCCCTTGTAGCTTATGCTGTGTTGAGAAGAAAGTAGATTACAGTTTTTTGCTCTTTTCCATGATTGATTTCATTTTTTTTTAAATCTATAAAGAGGAAAAATAAAATTAAAAAAAAAGCAGAGCATCCATACAAGTTACAAAATGTCAAACCTACTTAATTTAGCAAACTTTACTATGCAATTCTTAACTTTTCTCAAATTATATTAGGGTATATCAGTGTTACTTTCTTAAACTAAGAATTTGCAGACTTTTTGTCTCTAATGAAGTATCAGCCCAAAACTTTGAAATAAAACGTTATGGAAGTCAGCAATGGGAAATAAAGTGGTCAGAATAGGTATCTCACCTGTAATATTCTTACGGCTTCATTAACGCACAAACTTGTAGCAAGTTCTTTAGAAAGAATGTGTGCCAAGTGCCTATTGCCCTATTTCTTCCCCTTTGTTGCATTTATTTTTCCCCAGGCAAAAGAAAATGGAAAATGTGACCATTCTGCTTTTTTTGCATATGTATAAATGAGAAGAAGTGAAATACAGACAAGAATTGGGAGGTTTATATCCTGCAGATTGCAAACTAGCTTAAAGGGCATGTGGAGTTTACGGAAGGTCAGAAGAACAGAACTGCCACAGTTGTTTCAGCCAAAAGTCCATTTATTCCAAATATCCCATTTCCCTTGGGAGAGTGTAGGAAACAGTATAGATACTGAGTGGTCACCTCAGAACCCAGTTGCTGATAGGTACGAGGTCATGAATGAAAGTTTCACCTCAGTCCACTGCTCTGCCAGACCAGGGTTCCCTTGGAATTCAGTCCAAGCTGCTGCATGTGAGATCCTTCCTGAAGTAACAAAGGCATCCTTCGAACGCACAGTTAAATCACAGCTCGGGTGTAACCAGAGTCCAGGACAAGAGAGCATACTGCACGATACAGTTTCCCCAGATGTGGAGACTCAGTCAGTCAAACACTTCTGCATTTTTTGGTTCCATCCCTTGAGCCATTTTTTCCTTGCACTTGCATCCATGTGATTATTTCGTGCCATTGTGATTCAACAAGATTTCCTGCTGTATTTTCCCATCAAATTTAAATAATGTCATTGTCTTTCTGAAATAGTCAGAAGCAAGAAAGGAAAAAAAAAAATCACACAAAGAGCAAAGTCACATCATTACTGCAAGAGGTATGTTACATAAATTAATCTCTCATATTGTTGATATAAGTAAAGAATGTTTAGTATTTTATTAGTTCTTATCATACTAATTATATCCTAAACTTCTAAAGACTTGTGTCTTAATATGATTTTTTGCATAAATTCTCTTGAATATATAATTTTTTGTGCAATACACTAGTGTCATTCTGCTTTGTCAAGTATGTAATGCAACGTAAGTGTTGTAATGCAACATGATGCCAGTGTTCTCCTGAGAGTATGAGGTGATGACCTATAGCAATTGATTACAGTTCATCTTCAGAGTGTGGGGTATCACTGCAGAGCTACTGAGTGCATGAGACTCTGTAGGCCTTATTCAGCAACCTTCAAATTTTGGGCATCATCTACGAGGTGCAGAAGCTTAAAAGCAGGTTCATACACACAGCTTGTATGTATACAGTGACTGCCACACTTACCAGGCCGTATCTGAGTATCTGCAATGTTTTCTCAGCAGTGTGCACAATGTTTTCCTTAAAATAAGTCTTCCAGAAGTTGACAGTTCCCTCTCATTAGAACTCTACTTACTTTGTCTTGCAAAATGTTAAAAAAAGAGATAATTAAAAGTAGATGCCTTAAAAGTGCATGTTGTTCTGAGCAAGTTATTTGAAATTAACCCCCTCAGTCATCTAAGATATGGGAAGCTGAGCAGTAGAGACTCTAACTCACAGTAAAACTGTTACAACATTAGTGGTTCAAAAGCACTGCAGAAGGAAATGTCAACTCATTATTCCTCAATAAAGTCTTCGGAATTCATTAAAAACAAATAAATGAGAAATGCAATGTAATCAGATGTCACCTCTGATAAGATTCATCATAGAGTGGGATTTTATAGCAGTGTCACAGGAAGGTAAGCTACTTTATCTGAGGTCAGAGAGAAGGTTAGTGCATTTGCTCAGAGCTTGGTTCAATTTTTTTTTCCACTTTGATTGCAGTAAATCTTTACTGAAAGTTCCCCCAGAAAAGTGTGTTTAAAAATACAAAACAAAACCACAAAACGCACAGACAAACATTGCATGTATAAGTAGTTTGATTTCAAACCATTAACATACATTATGTACTTTTTAGGGGTGCATGAAGGCTTTATGTTTATAAATATAACCCATGAAACTTTGAAATAACTGAAAATCTCAACAGCAAGTCAGACTCCTGATTTATGTCAGTATTCATTTAACTGCAAGTATGTTTTAGAGCAGACTCTAACCTCTGTTACAAGGACTTAGGGCAGCATATACTATCACTAATATGTGTTTCCCACACTGTTGATAGTGCACACCTTGCCAACCATGCTAAAATATTTTCCAAGGATTTGCCTTTCATAGTTAAAATTTAATCTTATGTTCTACTTAAGTGTAAGGCACCAGTTGGCAAATGAAAGCTATTTCCAAAAGCACTAGTGGTCTCAAAGAATTTACAAGTATGTATTGTAATTAAACCTGATACCACACGCTATTTAGATGTTACAATATCAGTTACATATTTTGATCTCCATTGTATCTCACCTCTGTAGAATGATAGCTGTTAAAACAAGAAGTTGTGGGTCGCAGTCAGCAAGTTTCCCATGAAACCCTTCAGGGTTGCTCTTTGGTATGGGAAAACCAAGCCAACAGAGAGAATACAGTATCATGTTTTCTATACTTTCTCTTAATTTTTGCCCTAGGACATGAGTTTCAGAACTGCTGCTACAGAAATGTGGCAGGAATGTGGCAGGAATGGATTTTTATTTTTGATGGCAAAAGTTTGATTTCATGACAGTAAATGGGAATGGTTTTACAAGTAGTAAAATAATTGTCCACCAAAGCAACTCAGACCTCCAATTTGCATCCTTTTTTCTTCATTTATATTAAAAAGCTTAATTTAAGAGAGATTTAAGATGTTTCTTCATTGCATCAGTATCCATCAATAGGTGGACTGAGAATACTTGCCGGAGACTTTAAAATAAATTCCTATAGTAATCCCAAGTCTAGGCAGTGTGAATCTGGAAAATTCAGGGCTCATTTTGGATTTAAAACAAATCCAGATGATATGAGAAAAACATCAGTAGCACATAGAAACATTTTATTTTGCATTTCTTTTTTTAAATTTATGAAAAGGTTGCTTTTAAGTTATAAATCTTCTTTGTGCTTTCTTGCTGGCACCTTTCTCAGCCCCACCTCATGCCCACATTCTGAGTCATTGGTGGGCATGTGTTAGGGATACTTGCATTGCCTGGTATGCTATGTACTCTCACTTACACTGAGTTTCTATTTGCTGCAGACTGTAAAAGAAAAAAAAAACAACTGAAACCAAAATCTTTTCTTACTATTATTCCACTTCTTGAAGATAAAGGGAGACATCGTGCACCTTTGAAGATCGGGAACAGTCCTTTAACTTCCCAAAATTTGCGTAATTATTGAAAATTGAGTAAAACAAAAATTATCCCTGGTCTTAAGCACTCTGTTGATTAGGGATGGTACCAGCGATATGCTTCATTCTAAGCGTTTATGCTGCAGTACCATTGAATCTTGATCAAAGCCAATCCAGTGACTGTGCTGGGTATTTGAGTTTGCAAATGCTCCTTTTTTCTTTGATGTTTGCTCAGAGAAATATTACATGCATCTGTCATTGAAAATCCATTGGGCCAATAATTACTAATTTTAACATGTTTTTCAGCAGGAATGTGACTTTCCTTTCTCATATCCTTGCAATGACTTTTGATATCCTGTAGGTATTTTGTAGGGAAAGTAGGAGGCAGCAGAAGTGTTCTGTCCCATCTGTAACAGGTAAATAGGATAGACTGGTGCTAGTGGTGAGATTTGCTGTCATGATCTATTGTGGTAGTCATTCAGATGTCATGGACAAAATTCTGCCCTCAGTAAGATCTAAAGCTAGGCAGTGTAGGTGCTTCTCCTTTTCTGAGTAGCAGAATGGTGTGCTGCTGTGTGTCCTGGGACATAACCTGTACAGATACACTGCTATTTGCTGGTAGTAATTTGAATCATCTGACTTTTGGTGGAAAAGTATATGTGCTTGGGCTAGAAAGTGGCTGCATGGATCTGCTTTATATTTAACGTGTCCTCATACCAATGCCGGTGTTCCTACATTGTAGGAGAGTGTCTGCGTCTTCAGTTTAGCACAATGCAGCATCAAAGTCTTTGCTGTCCTCTAGTTCATGGTTTCTATGTGCATTGCTCCTCAAGCTTCAGATACTCTGCTTTATAACATAGTTCTAATGTTCTCATTGATGTGTGTTGTCATATGCAATGGACACCAGCTAGCTTGTGTTCTGTTTGCATCGTCAGGTGAGGATGCTGCTACTTCTCTGAATAAATCCGTTTACTACTAAATAGAGCATGTGGTACAAAGGCATTTTTCTTTAAAACTGAGTTTCACACAAAAATAAGTGCAGCACATACACAATTTTTTTTTATTTTTAACATATTTAATGGTCCACACAGACCATGTAATATTTTAGGGAAACAGAACAAGATTGGCATAACAGTAACTCAGGCTGGGAACTTGAAAGTCTGATTTCATGTAACATCAGTAGCAAATGCTACCTTTGCTGTCTGTTTCTGAAAGTGCTGCTGTTACTAAAGAACTGGCAACAGGTTTTGTTGGGCCGGTGAATCCAAGCTCTACTGCCAAAATAGACAAGAAAAGTAACTGATAAACAACAGGTCACTATTACATTTTTATGTGTGTCTCATAGTGATGCTTGTCTTAAGAAAAATATTGTAACCTTAAACTGCACTTAAGGGAAAAATCAGCTCTTTGTTTTGAAATCATGGGATGAAGCAATTCTGGGTTTGAGTTCATTAGTGTGTTGCAGTTATTGCACAACTTCGGTCTACTTAGCAAGTTAGTTAAGTGCCTCCTGTCACTTCAGTTCTACAGGTTCCTTGTGGGTTTGATGGTGTGGTGATATCATCTGGTTTGCTGTCACACTTATAGACAGCGATAACCAGGCATCAACACCCATGAAGAAACCCACAGAGTCATGAAGGAATGTTCATTCATTTTTTCCAAAATTATGCATGTGTGGGGGTATGTGGATGATCCTTGAAGAGTAGCTGCCTGTACATGAAAGTCTGATGAAAGAATTAGCGTGCTCAGTAAAATTAGCTGTAAAAGTAGAATAAATCCAAATGAGGGCTCATTCAAACCGAAAGTTGTTTCTCCTGGTTTAAACCAGGTAATTTACTATTTAACATAAAAGACTTGGTATTGAATTTTTTAAAAAAACTGAAGGATTTAAGAGTTTTTAAAACACACTTTTCCTCTAGAGTACTGAGAGACACAAAATTAGAACGTTAAGAGAAATGCCTTTGCTTATTCTGCTGCCTATCTGGAAAGAAATCCTTACCCAGCCACACAATGCAGCAAATTCTTTTTTATTTTTGCCTTTTATTGCAGAGCCTGTTATAGCCATGGTCTTAAAACTGCTTTCAGAGGCATCTTCATGCTTACAGGCTCTGACTCTAAGTCTGGTTCTATTGAGTTTTAAAAGAAAGTTATTACTGGTAAGTGAATAATAGCTTAGTTACCTTGATCAGATTTTCAAACCTTCTGTTTAATGACAAGATAATTCATATTTGTCAAAGCACTGTAAGGCTACTGTGTTGAAAAGGTGAGCACTTTAAAGAAGGCTTTCAAGCCAGAGGTAAAATGTTAATAATTTTAAGAGGACCTGATAATTCCCTACTTCTAAAAGCAGAACTAAGTCATTTATTTATGTAATAATGTAGGTTGCAGCTACCTGGAAAGACTCATTTCCTTCATACTCTAAAGTACTGTTTCTGGGGAAAACTGCTAAGTTTAATATAATTAATTTTTTAAATGAAAGAAAAAGTATGTTTCCTGTAGTACAAGAACATCAGCTTGTGATGCTTGAAAAATACCAATAATTAAAAAAAAAAAAGTCAAACAGTATGAAGAACCAGTAAATGGTTTGGTTCAGATCTGATTTTAATTTGACTCTGGCTTAGGACAGCTCAGGTTAGTCAGATCAATAATTATTTACTTGCCTTGGTATTTCTGAATCAGTTCGAGCTGAAAAATACACAATTTTGTGTATGTAAAGTTATGTGGCATGGGAACTTCCTCTAGGAAATGCTCTGTTAAGCAGTTATTCTGATCCAATAATCAGGTATTTTCTTTTTAGCTCATTTATGGATTAAGTTCAACAAAGACTTTGGTTTAGGGAACGGTTGTGGTTCAGTCCCCATTAAAAAAACCCCCAAAATTAAAAAATTCAGTTCACTCCGGAGAGAAAAAAAGCAACCAAACAACAGCTTTTTTATAATTTGGTGCTGCTTAGGTACATTGTGCACTTCACTTTGCTTGGGAAGCTGCTTTATTTGGTTGTAGTGTATCACTGGCTGATGAGTGCACTGTGCAGTGCTGCAGCGTTTGACTAACATGTAGTGCCAAGGAATATGTGGGTTCAAGGAGAAAGGCCTTACTGGGGTTAAAATAAATTGTGAGAATAATCTGTATTGATTGGGTATTAATGCTGAAGTAGTTATGGAGAGAGCTTGTGTTTGTGTCTAGATCCACATGACATTGAGCCCCGAGAAGATCAAGAAAACATGGATATTAAATAAAAGGGGGGCGGAGGGGGTGTAAAGAAACTATACACAATCTGAATCTTGAACCTGTATTTTTATAACCTTATCATCTAAAACAGGTAAAGAGTGTACTTTGTCCTGAATAAAATAGTTTATACTGAATTCCATTTAAACTCTTGAGAATAACTTAAGAATTTAACTTCATTTTAGTAAGATGATATGCCTATAGTACTGGCTACTTTTAAATCCCTCAGCAAATATTTTTGTCAGGTTTAAGTTTGTTATTTCTGTATAATTACTCAGAACTTGACTGGGTTTTCTTTTTTGGTAACTTGGTTTGGGTTTTCTTTTCAATTGGCAGGTGAGATGTTAGAGGGCATGACTGGTTTCTTTAGCAACCTCTTCTGGGCTATACAGAAATATGTGACGAAGAGCTACATTTTGACTATTTTAAAAGAGGCTGCTGGGTTGAGAGCTTAAAGATTTAATGGAATTTTATCCTTATGTACCTCCAAAGTGTGGATGATGTTGGCTGGGCTTGATGTGTTGTAGTTTGACTTCATTAAGCATCTGTACAGCTGTGACACTCATCAGCTCAAGAGATGATGTTGCAGTTTATACAGTTCCCTCTTCCAGAGCAGTGCTGTGACCGCTGCTACCGCTGTGTACGGACATCAGATGAACAAAAAACAGAGTAGGCAGAACCATGCCACAGGGAGTGCAAAAGGACACGATCACCCCTTTGGTTTGGAAGTTTTTTCTGAAACCCCACCCAAAGGCACCAGTCCTGCATGCAAATTCACATATCTGTCCTTCAGGCTCAGTTCTGCCCGTTCCTGACCCTTTGGGCTTTAACATGTCTGTCTCTGAGAAAAGTCCCTGCTTCATCAGGATACTTGGAGAAAACTTCACAAGAAGATCAGTTACCCTCAGCTCATTGTTCCTTCGGGTTTCTTCCTTAGGTGACCAGGTTAAAACTATTGTTATTTGCCCATCACATGACATTGGGCATCTCTGCGCTGCTTAAATATGAATTGAAATAGCTGTGGAAAAGATGAGGACTCTCTCAAATGAAATAACATGTATGTTCAAGAAAATCATAAGTAAGCTGATTTTTTTTTTTTGGTAGATCTATTTCGTATCATAACAATTGCCAAAGTGTTTACTCACAGGCGCAAAATACTTAGAGAATCTCCTTAATCTCCAATTATTGTTGCCCTCTCGTCTTGACCTCTCTTGAAGTGTTTTATAAACAATTTAAAGAATAAACGAAGTATTAGAAACAGTTATTATAGAGCTGGCAAAGTTATTTGCTTTCCTTGAGTGAAGGGATATAATTTATAAAGGACTGATTACACTCATCTGTTTTCTGGGTAGCCTGTAAGTTTACTTTACCATGGCAAGGCAGAATAACAGAGAAATTGTGTCATGGGAGCCAAGTAAGATATTGTAGCAGTAGGAAATCCAATTGCCTTGTTTTACATCCATTTGTCTTGTCCATTCTTTCTGTCAAATTATCATTTGACTCAAAAGCATTTAAAGAGATTTTCTTCCTTTGCAGTAATGAGAACAACAGAGACTTTTATGCTGCAGGACATTCCTACTAGGTCTTTCCTCCTCTAACATGGCTACCTGCCAGTCTTTGTTGTTATTAAAAGTTGCTTCATTTAGTACATTTTATGAAGTGGCTCTGCCTGGCTTCGTGGCTGTCACTGAGGTTATGAGTCAAGGACGCCAGGAGTGGGGAGCTCTGATTCAGTGCAGCTTAGCAGCAGAGAACCAGTTTAAACTGAGAATGTTAATAGGCAGCTTTTTACTTCAAACATACTCTTTCCAAGCTATGCATTCATACCAAAAGAAAAATACTGTGGAAAGCATGTTTGATCTCTTTGCCTTTTAATATGTTGGTTCTGCGTTGCCTTTTGTTTACAAATCTCAGTACTAGCAAAATTCCCTTGCAAACCTCAAGGGTTACCTGGGTGCAGAACCTATGAAAGAGAGGTTAGGGTCAAGGTCATTTGACTTTGGCTCTGAGAGAGAAGGGCCGTTTCTAGGACGGGACGGCTTAAGGACTTCAGAAGCTCCCTCTCTAAGTCTGCAGGCCATTCCCACCTCTGCCGTGCACTACTGTCAAACAAGGATGAAATGAGATGCAAGGGTCCTGGAATCATCAAAACAACAGAGCATGTTGGCTCCTACACAGCTGGAGCTGGGAAAAAGATGCCTATTCCTCATCTCTTAACATGGCTTTTTCTGTCTCTTTTCCAGTCTCCCTGTGAGGCAGACAGAGTGGAGGCAGTAGAGCAGCAGGGAAGAAGAAAGGGTGACAGCGACTGTCTATTCCATGTCCGAGGACAATTTCGTAGTGCCCCTTTGCAATTAGAAGAACATTTGTCAGCCCTGACATGTGCCAGCCACAGTTCTGCAGCCCTGGAGAAGCTTATCTTACTGAAGTGCCTTTGTTTTCCCAAGCAGCTATGAGAGAAGGCACCGTCGTTTCCAAGATCAGTATTTGAATGAAGAAATAGGGCAGGATGTTGTTGTAGTCACATACACAACTGCATCTTAATTTCTAGGACTTCTGGCAGAAGTGGTGAGGATGAGGGAGATACATTAATGACAGGGAGTTTGTGTCAGCGTGATTTGATTCCAAATCCTACAGTAACTCTGTGTCCTACAGTCATTTTCTTGCAGTTCTAACACCCTTAGAAAACATCCCCCAGCAGCACTAAGACGCTTCTGAAATATTCCCTAGCTCTCACGGTCATCTATTTGAAATAGTGGATTCCACAGGTAAACCTTTAGCTCTTGATCACCGAAGGGGCTGGTTGGGGCCTTTGTCCAAAAGAGTGCAGTCAGAGGAAGCCAGAGTTTGAGAGCCGATTCTTCTCCTGCTGCAGGCAGAGCCCGTGGGGGTGCTCTGGAGAACAAATGTAGATTTGGCTCCAGCTCAAGGGAGGTCCCTTGTCATGAGATGACATATGAGGGTTATGCATATAAGTACCAAACCCTCACACTCCCATACTGTGCAGCATTTCACAGGCAGGAGAAAACAGAGTGTAGCTGCTTTAAAATAACACCTAGGGTGGGTGGGGGGTTTTTTCTCTGTTTATCTCTGCTGGGCTATTAGGTCCCTTTTGGTTATTCCTGCCTTGAGTCATCTTCCAGGTCTGTACGTCCTGTAAATCAGGTATGGTACTTTCTGGCAGATATCGCTTGTACCTGCAACGCTGGGCACTGTAAACTTTCTTTTTAAAACTCTCATGAATAATTGCCAAAAGGTGGTAGCTACAGTATCCCCAACAAATGCACATTATGAATGGCCCTCTTTTTAAGCCTAGAATTCCTTTAAACATGCGGGTTGGGTTTTGAGTACCTGCAGTTAAATGGTGTTGCTTTTGGCAGGGCTTGGTGAGCAAATGAGGCATAATCTCTCTGATCTCAGCAGTCTGGTCAGCCAGCCATGACATTCTCAGTGTCTTTTCTTTCTACACCCTGTCTGAACAGAGCCATAGCCCAGGCAGCTCTCAGTGGGGTTGCCAAAGATTACCATGTTCAGTGAAGCAGCAGATGGCAGGACGGTGGAAAATATGCAGTCCCAATCCCTGGGTTCACATGGGGTTCAGGGTTAAATTTCAGTGATTTTCCTGCCTGCTCCTCAAGCCCCTTGATAAAAACCGCCCTTTGAGAGACGAGCTGCTCAGTGCGCATTGGGAAAGTATTTAAAGCTAGGTTTCAGTCAGGTTTGGAAGCGGGTTCTAGACTGCAGCAGGCAATTTAATGTGGGTGCACTCTCCCACCAGAGAAATTACAGTCAACCTCACCATCCAAAGACATTAGAGGGGGCATAAGAGATGAGATAAAAACTCGATAGATATGTCCTAAAAACTCGGGGGGTGGGCGGGAAGGAGGGGAAGAAGGAACATTGCAAGCCTGATTAGCTCAAAAGTTGTGTAAGGACTGAGCAAAAGGTGCCTCTACAAACTTAACCCAAACTCATGCCTATGTCTTCTGATAAAGCCCTTCTTTGCCCTTTGTTTGGGTCCCCCCCACCCGCTCCCTCAGGCTCTCTCTTCCTTATTCCTTCCACAGGGTGGGGACTCTTTACCTGAAGGACTGGATGTGCAGTCTCTGGGGTTAGAGGGCAAGAAAGGGGTTTTTTGACAGCAGATGAATTTTGTGCTCTTTTCAAGGCCACTCTTCAAGTCTTGCCCTGAGAATGATTTCATCCCTTTTTGACTCTTCCAGAGTACATCTTTCTCATTGTTTCACAAATATAAAGGTACTTCATGTTCTCAAATTCCTGTAAAAAGTTGACATTTCATCCCCATTTTTTCGGTGAGAAACTAAAGCATGAAGAAAAATATGTCTGCATTAATTGATTGATTGGTTGATGTTCAGAATAAAACTCCCCATCTGTTTGCATCTGAGTGCTTGGTAGTCAAGCATACAGAGGAATATGCAGCAGGGACTGAATGAGTTGATTTCAGTCACTTTCTAAGCACGTTTTCAGAAGTTGCACAAGTAGCCAGGGTATTACTCATTTTTCCATAGCACCATCAGTCAGGCTGAACTGTGTGGGTCCATCATTTCTATTTCTGCAGTTCTTTATCTTTCCTTAGCTTCAGGACCCCTGCCCACCTAATTTCTCACAAGACAATAATCTCAGCGCTTAGAGCAAGTCTATCTTCAGCACAGGGAGCAATCCTATTGCACTAGTACACATAATCCAAACTTTTCATGCTAGAATTCACAGCTTTCTTACTGACCATGTAGAGAGAGTGTGTATGTGTGTGTGTGTGTGTTTCTGAGAGCATGCATGGCTACCTGTGGGGATACCAAAATTATGTGAAAGGTTTCACTGAAAATACAAAGCCAGGAAATTCAGAATTGGGCTAGCTTTCTGTCCTGGTTTCACCCCATTGTGCTCAAGTATTGTAGGCACCTCAGAACAGCAGGTGATCTGACTGCCTCTTCTGTTCCTAGAGGAAGTATATACTAACTTAAATGGGAAATATCGCAAAAACAGGATAAGAATGAATTTCAGGAGTCTACAAAGGAAGAAGTGTTCTTAAAAATACTGATATTAAAACAGTAGTGAGCATGACAAGTTAAAGGTGGTAAATGGACATTTTATCTAGACACTCTAGGTTTTGGACATTTCATCACTTTCCAAATGTGGGGTGTTTTTTACACTTTGTTAAGCAAAATTTTTGTGACAATTGGACAGCTTAATGGTTGAATATTTAAGTTGGATTCTTCTTTGTAAACTCAAGTAATCTGACTTCAGGGAAACTATCAATTAATCTTTCCAGAAAACTGAGTTTTCTGAGTTTATATCTGCGTATTTATTTTAAGTATTAATTACATTAGAGAAACATTATTTCCGCATCAAAACAATGCAAGAAAGGGATTTTATTTCAGTGTCAACCTTAGAAAAATGGGGAATATTCATTGAAATGTATGTGCATTTCAAAAAGCAGCTATAATTATACTGTTTTCCTGTGTTCAAGTGATTTTCTCAATAAATATGATGTCTGTTTCTTTGCCTCTGTGCCTTTTTCATTTTAAAGTGAAAATTAGCAACATGCACAGGCTTTGTCCCAGAGGGATGGGGGTTCACTCTCAGCAACAGCATTTATGCAATCTCCTTACATATCGTTTCTGCCTGTGGGAGAGCTGCCGATCCGCCTGATGGCATTTCCAGTTCGAGGTTTGGGTGTGGAAGCCATAGCACCCTTGCTTAACTTCAGGGTCCCCCAAGAGTGATCACTCTGAAATAAGGACATAACTTTTTATGGGAAGTTTAGGCAACCAGCAGTAACTACAGCTAGGTGAAATAATGCTTTTATTGGCTCAGTGAACACAGGAGGTCAACGCAGCTAGGCCAACATGTCCAAGCCTTTCAGGAGCAGAAGGGACATGCTGTCTTCGTTGGCTTGCACTCCTCCTGGTGTATTGTCAGGTTGTCTCTGCTTTTCCCTCCTATTCTTTTCTTAAACTCTTAGAGTTGGTAAATTTTCCTCTCCGTGTAATTACTCTGAAGCTTGTTTCAAGGGGGTACGTTGGTAAAATACTGTCTTTGAGGGGTCTTGCTTTGGTTTTGTCCAAGCTAATGACTTCCAGTGTTGTCCTGTTCTGTGCTCTACAGCCCCACTTGTCACTGTGCAGCAGCAAAGCTGGGGAACTGGGGACAGACAGTGTGGGATGAAAGTGCCATGAACTGATCTCATACCTATGGTCACACACCAACCTCTGCACACATTGTGAAGATTTTATTATTTTTTTCCCCACTTTTTGGTCAAAGCCATGCATTTGTTTGATTAGTCTGTTACAAGTCTGAAGGGGTATCTGAAGCTAGAAGAATTTGTCCTGGTACAGGCCATGGCAACTGATTTGTTGCTTTGAATTGTTGGGATCATCACTGGTGTCAGAGACATGGTTCTCACCACATCCTGAGAGCTTAATTATTCATAGCGCAGAAGATGGAAGGAAATGTAGTGCCTCATGGTTTATGGGCCTTGTTCAAGTGCTAGAAAATATTGCACTTCCTGTATTTGCAGAAGCTAAGATTTCTTTTTCTCCTTCTCTCCAGCTCTCACTATTCCCAACCTTGTCACTTCTGAATGAGGTATTTGCCCATGGCTCTTTCTGTCTGTCTGAAAATACAGTTCAACATTGTTTTGGGACCCCCTCTTGGTGGCTCCAAGACTCCTGTAGCAAAGGTTGGTTTATAAAAACTGAAACACGTTTGGCAAATGCTGTATTGAGTGCTTCCTAAAGGGTGTCTTGAGGACTGCCACTGTCTCAAAGCTAGACAGAAGGAAGTCCTAAGGGAAAAACAGTTGAGCAACAAAGCTCAAAGGCGGGGGGGGTGGGGGTGGTGTATATGGAATTAGGAACATCTTGAGTTAATACTGTCTAACTGTCAAACCCGTCTAGGACCGCTCATTAGTTTGTGTGGGAGGTGAAGTTTCAAATAAGTCATTTGGCTGTAGCCAGGCCATTTTTCTTTCTCCAAGAAAATACATCAACGCTGACTCAGCAACGTTGTATACCACTGTGATTGGCTTCAGGGCTAGCTCTTATTACAGTCTCTTTTCCCTTTGGTAGAAGTAAATGAAAGCTCTTTTTACCCCTGACTTGAAGTGAAATGACACATTTTATACCCAAAACTGCACAAGCAAAGTTAGCACTAGTGCGGGTGCACTGAAAGACATAGAGACCCATGCAAGACTTTGCTTATAGAGTGACCCACCACAAGCTGATGTCCCAGCCACCTGGAGAGGCTGAGAGACCAACCAGACTTAGTCTCTCAGAGGTCAGAAGGTCCAAGAAACTGTATTAGTCAGTCATGTGTCACCAGGTAAGATTAAAAGCCTTGCCTGCTTCATCTCAAGGGAGTGCTAGGGTAAAGGCTGAATGTCTCAGCTTGAACCATCAAACAGCACCTTTTTTGATGTGCTACTGGTTGCTGAGAGGATGGAGGAGGGGAAAGACAGAAAAGGAGAGCATGGTGTTAAATTTTAGGACACAGATGTATGAACTTTGATAGTTATTTAACAAGTTAAAATCATTTTTTTGTGCAAGTTCCCTTAGACTGCATGATATTTCCATTTTGTGCAATGCTGGATTTTCCTATCGATGCATATATTTCTAGCTATTGTAGGACCAATTCAGCGCAGCATGTACTTAACCCCAATTGTTTACACATGCTTAAATAGTGTAAAGAGTCTGCGCTGATGGGCAAGCACACTCATGCTTACCCACAGCTCATACATGCAAGGGCTTGTCTAATTCTGTGACAGCTTAAATGAGAGGATTAATTCAATAACATTAGTTGTACAATTTAAAAAACACAGGTTAAATGAGTGTTAACAAATCAGGGTGGCTAAAGGCATTTACCTTTGTTTTAAAATTTAGTGTATATGAACTGTGATTAAGAAATCAAAGTGAATAGTTTGGAGCAAAAGGTTAAGTTTTCTGTAAGCAAAACATTGCTCTGTTTATGTAAGTGTCATTAACAGCATAAACTTGGGCACAGGAATAACACTTTTACATATTGTTTTCAGTATTAATGTTTGGTTTTTCCTTTATAAGAAACTTTGATGCCTCACCTTTTCCTGTTCAGTGTACAGTTCCTGAGGGGAAAATATTTTAATTTAAGAAAAATTATATGGAGGAAATATACCAAAATAGCACTTTTTGCCCAGCAGTTATTGCTGATATGTCAGCCTGTCCTTCTAACAAAACCATGTAATAGATCTGGGGCTTAATTAGTCCCGAATAAGGGGATTTCAAAAGTGAAAACTAATAGCTTTTTGTTACACAATGCACATGCAGGTTTGCCTGCTAATTAGGTCTCATTTTTTCCCAGTCACTTTAGAGAAATTCTGCTGTGTAGTCATAGAAATCACCCTGTCATTGTTCATTGGGAACCCATATCTGTTTGTATGCAAAACAGTCGGGAAGAGTTTAAAGCCCAGATGACAGATCCCCAGTGGAGAGGTAGCTCTGCTGAATCACAGGGGAGCATGGCCTGTGGCCCTGTGGCAAATGTCACCTTGGATTCTCATCTGCTGGTGGTGGTTGATAGGTTTCTCACCCTACTTCCATGCGCCTCTTTTACAGGACGCAGTAGTTGTCCCTTCAGGTAAGCTTTGTGCTGTCTTTCCACCCACTGGGAAAAAGAAAAGTCTCCCTACCTTCTGTGTTCCCTCCCAATTTCTGTACCCTGTTGTTTTTAACAAGATTGTCTCTTGCTCTTATTTTCCCCTCAGATTATAAAAATCTCTGTGCCTAGGTCATATGACCTCCTGTTGCCCTCAGCTGTCTAAATGTTCTCATCCTGCACGTGGGTATCGAGGGCAGAAGTGCTCTTGGGTTGAAAAGCATCAACCCCTCCAGTGTGCCGCCCTCCTGGTGCCGATGCTTCCTACCTCTGCACACCTTTACCTTTTGGCCTCAACCTCCTCATTTTTAAAATACATGTAGTAGTACATTTTCCATTGCCCAAGGAATTCCATTGAAAATAGATGTATATGTGGTGCAGATGGAATATGGGGCCAAGCAGACTTAGCTCATTTTACTTTTGGCATTGGAAAGTTTAGAATGTGTGTCAATATATTATAAAAGGAAATAATTGATATGCCAAGTCATGTCTTTGTTAGCTATATTTAAATGAATTGGTACCACTTAATTTTATTGAAATCACCTTGAAGTAAAGCCAATTGAGGAGTACTTGATAAGGAGACACTATTTCATCCTCATGTTATTGGACCATTGCTTTCAGTCTGTGATCTGTGGGTTTTATTGTTACATGATTATTTCCCAGGGGGTTGATGAAGTATAACCTTTAGAAACAAGCCCATTATCAGTAGCTTTATCTTTCTTGTTTAGAGATCTCACATGTCCATTGGAAAATAGTTGGGAGTATATAAACTGAAAATGTTTGGAAAACATTGCAAATGTACTACAAATCTGGGAAAACCACTTAAAATTTTAGAGGACAAAGATTTGAAATATTATAATGAAGGGAAGTATTTCCAGCTATGCTATAAAAGATTAAAATGTAAGGATTAAAGCACTGTATCTCAAGTTTCAGGAAATAAAATGATTTATTGCTCAGATCAGGAAGATGTTTCCAATGCAGTGCATGACTTTACAGTGAGTTGCTTATGAATCATATCACCTTCATTTCACATATATTTCATTTTGCAAAAATCTGATTGTGAACTTTCTGGCAAGCACATCCAAATGTAGCTGTACTTGCTGTGCAAAATTTGCATGATATTAGGAAGATCACTGTTTCCACACAGTGATGTTTCTATGTTGTATAATCACTGTTGTGAGAAGAACAAGTTGTGATTTTAAATTCAGAGCGGATTTACAGTTAAAATGCATGACTGTTTAACTTCTGCTATGAAGCTACTTTACTAGTCTTACCAAAATGCAGTACTGTATCAGTTGTTTTGATCAAGATATAGCTGAAAATTCCATTTAAACCCAAAATATGGGAGGTTAATTTAAAGATCTGTAACTTGATTTTTCATCTGGTTTACACTGACATAACTCCATTGACTTCAGAGTAATTGTTCTTGATTGAGCTAAAGGAGACTATGGACTTCTTTTCTTAGAAAAACTGGATGTTGCTTTGTTTTTTAATTTCAGCTTGTTACAAAAATGGAAAAGCTTCTCAAAGAATGGAAATGATGAGCAGTGTGGATTTTCAGGCAATCAAAACATTTTCATGATCTCATTAAATATATCATTGACAACATATATATGTTAAAAGAAGTATATTCCTTTGGGTTAGTAGAAGCACTGGGTACACGATGTGTTTGAACAGGTTAGGCTTCCACTAGGATCTATGCCAGAATTGAAGAAAATTGGAGAAAGAAAAAAACCAACCCCAAAACAAAAGCAACCATCCTTTTTCTTGTGCCAGCATCTTTAGAGACAGAAACCTTTCCATCATATTTTAGGCAAAATTAAGGAAAGGATGTTAGGAAAACTTGAAAGACAGTTGTAGGACTGCATCTCAGCTGATATGTAAGTATTGCTATTAAATGCTATCAGATTGACTGCTATCCTAGAAGATTACCAAGATTATATGATTCTATGAAATCTGTATGTATCGTGTGATTAATGATAGGGTTTCTTATGCATGAAACTACTGGTGTTATATAGAGATAGCAGGCTTCCTAAGACCACAATTCTGCAACAAAATTTTGTGACAAATTTGAGAGCTTGGAAAATGAGAGTTCTTTAAAATATGTGCTATAACAATGGCTTTTAAAGCCCCTTTATCTATTGGACTGCCTCTTATACACCACAGATTCTAGAGAAAAGCAGCTACTTCAAACAGACTGTTCCTGATGGTATACCAACAGTGAAACCCCAGTGGTGGGTTTCTGATGGGGTACTGATGCAGAGACCCAGATTTATTTTTTTTTTCTTGCATCCAGCTTTGGAACCATAAATGCTCCGAGACCGTGTTTCCTAATGCAATATTTTAAAATATGTGTTAATGACAGATGTTTCCAGCTTTCAAAACTATCTTTGCCAGATGTAGGCAGCATCCTTCTCAGATGGATGAGCTGTGTGAGCTGTTTTCCACACCAAGCCAGGAGGCACAGCGTGTGACAAGCCTGGGCTGGAAAGCCGAAGCTATCACATTATACCTCTGCTATTTCTTTTTTATTGTAGTGTTGTTCCTGTAGTGGTTTGCTAACAAGCTGTATGTTTTACAGATCAGGTCTGCTTGATGAGGAATCCTTGCTTAAAATTGTATCTAGGATAAATCGGGTTTGTAAATCAGACCTTATGTTTCCTCTTGGAATGCTAATGATCTCAGAGGGAGGGCTTGGGTTTTGAAAACAAATCTAAGCTAATGCCCAGGGTTCCTGAATCAGCTGTTAATATCATGAAAACTCATGTTTAAGGCCCCTTTTGAAATGTAAAATCTTGTCAGGCACTTCTCAACCAAGGCTTTTTGAAAATGCTGAAATGTGCAGACTCACCAAAGCATCCTTTGCAACATCGGGCCAAATCTCTGCTGCTGTGGTACAGCACCTCCAGTGCTGTCAGTAGTGATGCAAACCAGAGCATAATCTGGCCCATGGTGGTTCGGATGTACTTGCTGCATGGTTAACCATAGGAGGCAGCCAGCACAGTGTGCTTGGTCCTACTGGGAGAAAAAAAATGACTCTTGGCTTGGTTACTATAGGGTTGCAACCTCCCAGAACAGTGCCACCCTCACACTGAATGACTGTTCAGATAAGTCAAAGTATTTCACGCAATTGTAGAGTTTTGAACACTCCATATTTCTACTGGGTGTGAGAAGAAAGGTGTGTTTTATAAAAGCTCTCTGAACCGAGGAAGCAGTACAAAGCCAGAAGACAAATGCAGAGCTCTGATCTCTCCCTTCCCTGCCAATTTAAGCTAGCTGCTGTTATTACCACCAACACATTTCCATGTGGGTTAGTCATGTTAGTAAGCGTAGTAATGTGTGCCATATTCAGCTGTGATAGCTGGTGGCATTTTAACTGCTGCATCATCTTGATCCAATACAAATCAACATAAAGGGTGAAGTGATTAACAGGCTGGCAGCTCTGTTGCTGCTTTTACTGGTACCAGTTGGCCAGTCTGCGGAGGAAAATAGTCTTGTAGGTTCAACATTAGCATGTCCTCCTGAGGAAGAAGGAAGCTAATCATTTCTGAGTCTCAAAAGGTACTTTGTATTCAGTTATGTAAAGATATCTGTAGCACTCCACATAGACCTGTAGATAGAATCGTTCCTGAGGAAAGAGACATTAAGTCTGCCAAGTTTCAGGCCAAAGCAAGATTTTATAGCCTGATTGCAAACCCCTAGGACACGGCTTTATAATGGAAATGCTGACATAGCCTTAACTATTTTGTACGGCTCCAGTGGGCATCAGCTTAAATTCTAGTTAATGATGTGCATTTAATGGTATGGGATCAAACATATAGTGTAATGGGATATTTCAAGATACTGTGTTTGAAGAGAATCGGTATTTAAACATTATTTATGAACCATATCATTTAAATGCTTCTGAAATGTGCCATTCAGTCCTTGGTTGCACAAAAAAAAAATTCTAATCACTTTTCTCAGAATGAAGTAGCAGAGTTTTCTTCCATTGCTTTAATGCTGAGGCACTTCCAAGAAGAGGGTTGATACTATTTTGTTGAATGGAAATAAAGGTTTTCATTTTTCACTCTGCTGCTTTTTAATTCTTCATTTCAGCCTTTTGAGTTACATGCTGATTTCACTTAAGATACTGGAAGATCATTTCTCTCCAGTTATGAGTGACTGCAAGAAAAGAGCAGTTACTAGTGTTTTCTGTGTTGTGTTAGACAAATCTGTTTTTTCTTGTGCCATATCTTTCATATATTTCAAGTTATATTGATAGCATTAATGTTCTCTCTCTCACACACAACCTAATATGCTGCTTTTATTCATGCTGAGGAAGTGATTACTCCAGAATGGAAACTGATGTTCATTAGTTGTGTAGGTTGACAGTAAAACTTATTTTAATGCAGATGATGACTAGAACTCTCACTGCTTTTGCTGTAAATGGGAATGTAGTGTTGAAAGCGGCCAGCTTTGCTTATTAGTCAGTTGCAGTCTGGAAGATGAAGCCATATACTTTAGCCTAGAAAAAAGCTTCTCCTTCAACTGTTACTTGCTGAATAATACAGCTACCTGAAATTATTTCAGTGCAGAAGGTGAGGCAGTTTCAGAGCAAATCCTTGTAAGTTTGTATAATAGTTTGCATCTATTATTAATTAATTAGTAATAATCTGTATGAAGATCTCAAAGTACTCTGATAACATAAAAAATGGAAACAATGTTTGGAGAAGTGCCAGTCTGATTAAGCCAGAAGGACTCTGTCGCTGTTTTTTGTTAAGCCAGAACTCCGCTCCTGATGCAAGCCTGGCCAGCCAGGAACAGGGGAACCACAGTACTTTGCTTTCAGAAACTGTAAGAGCAGAGTCATGGTGTCGGTCCTGTGGTTTGCGCTGCTTTATCTTTGGGATAATCATATTTCTGCTGTTGAGTTTGCAGAATACAATCTGGGAGAAAGGCTCAGACTTTCCTCTGGCAGTTGACTCATCCAATTTTTGAGGAACACGGCTATAAAAAAGACTTCCTTGTGTATTTTGTTCTGAAATTTTGCAAATCGTGCTATTTTGTAAACTTCCTTTTCAGGCAATGTGGAAAGTATACAATTTTCATCCTTTAAAAACAAGTGCAAACTGATGATGTGTTCTAAGTGGCTAATAACCGGAATTCCAATTAGTTCAGCAGTTGACAGAATATTAAAATTCTGTCTTAATCTCATGGCAAGGTCTGAATTATTTCACTTCATTCCACATGGTTCATATTGATGCACTTTATTTTTTAATTTTTTTTTTACTTTTGGCAGAGTCAAGTGACACAAAAAGTTACTGAATTCTCTTAATTTTACAGGAAAAATTAGTAGGCAGAAAAAGACACTTCACATTCTTTAATAATTTTGCAGCAGCCTATCACTTGTTTGACAGGAAACAAAATATTGAGATGCATATCTCAAAAGCAGAGTTCCATTATGAAAAACCTTCATATATGCCCTAAATGGACAAGCTGCACTGCTTAGGACTTTCCTGCTCTCCATTTGGATGAGGTATCATCTGTCACCACTCAATCATATTTTTTTTAGCTATTAAAAAGGCATGTAATTTTAATTTTTGTGGCCCATTACTGTGCAAATGCCATTGGGCTTGTTTAGCCTGAATTCATGGTCTAAATTAAAATCCCTCTGCTTTTGAGGAGGCTGTGGACCATGTATTAGAAACACAGCCATCTTAATCTAAAAATCAAGACATGAAAATAACTAGAAACAAATATTATTTAAAGCAACTCTACAGGGAGCAGAAATGGGAACACACATTTTCCAAAGCAATACACTGAAAAAATATGGGAATGTGATAAAATAATGTACAGCTTTCAACTGGTAAATCTGAAATCATAATTTCATGAGCTCACTGAACATGGGGGACAAAGAATCCCAAATAGCTAGAAAGGCAGAATGCATTTAACTATAAAAATCCTTTGGAGAAGATGGAGTGTTTGGATAGTCTCTCTCTCTCTCTTTTTTTTTTTTAATAATAAACTTATTTGGGTGCATGCATTCCTTACCAAAAAAAAACTTAAAAAGCAAAAAGAAACGGTAACTACAAACTTGAGGGTGGTCTAAGATGTCGGTCTTCTTTATGTAACCTTTTGCATTTTGTGTTTAAGAACTGACATTCCAAATTATTTTCTTTGGCTTTTTGCCTGCACTGAATACTGAAGCGGCAAATTAGGAATGCTTAAGAAGTCCCACAAAGAAAGATGTTTGCTGTGAAAGTGCAGCTAATGTGACACTTGTACTGGAAGCTTCTTAGCCTACTCAAACGATCAAAGATGCCATGGGTCTAGGTGGTGTGAGGGCAGTGAATGAGGACTGCATGGACCTTGAGTTTCTTTTGGCCAGTTATCTGCCACTATCACTATGCTGATATCCTTTGATTTCTATTCCAGGGGCTAACTTTGTTACTCGAAAAATTAGCCGATCGGTAGCAAAGATTCACCTCGGACAGCTGGATTGTTTCAGCCTGGGCAATCTGGATGCTAAGAGAGACTGGGGCCATGCCAAGGACTACGTTGAGGTAAGCTATGGGTCACATGCCTTTTTCTGAATCATCTTCATGGTGGGGATAATGCTTATTGCTGTAACTTCAGGTCATGGTCCACGGAGGGCTATCTCAGGATGTTTTTTCCTATTGAGGCCTGTTAATTTTGTCTTGCTCTTGATTTCAGACCAGGGAATTTAGTAACACAGCAGTCTACCCCAGGCATGACCTGACCAGAAAAATAAATCTTTGGGTTTACATTCTTTGACTGAATTCCTTGGGGGAGGGGGCTGACTATAAAGTAGATCTATTATGAAGTATTTCTCCAATTGTTTTGAGAAATTTTATGACCAATATTAAGATTGCAGCAAGATGCAGTATGACCTGAAGTCAAAGATACTGCTGGAGATTGTTGGCCTTTATTATAATGAGGCAAGAATGATGTATATATTAATGATTGAAGGTCTAGCTGGTTTTACATTAGAAAGAAGCATCACAACATAGTTGCAGTGGCATGTGACTGCATCTAATGTTTTAAATGTTTTCGTAGTCAGGATTTTTTTCTAATTTTATTTCATGTATCTACTTAATCAGACAAACAAACAATACCCCGGTATTGTATTACAAGGAGACATGAATGACTATGTAGGAAATATTGTCTTTTCCCCAGGAGAGTTTTATCCCCATTTTGGTGCTTAAAGATTTCCTGTGGTCATTGGACTATTTGTGTCTTTTAATAATTCCTTGCTGGGAAACCGGATTTGGCTCCACCATTCATTGATGTAGTTTAAAAAGATGATGACTGTTTGTTTTGTTTTTCTATATTACAAAGTAAGAATTATTTACATAGGAAAGAGTCTGATTTGGGATTTTTGTTGTAAGTTGTGATTTAAAAGGTAAAAAAATCTGAGGTCTCAGTTCTTGTTTACGGTCAAAAAGAATCAGGAAGAAAACAAAATCATAATACTATGATATAAACCTTTGTTCTGGATGATATTTAAAAAAACTAAACAGCCATATCACCTAGGCATCAAAAGGGTTACATCAAGTAAGCAAAGAAGGTAATTTTTAACAGCTGTCTATGAATAAATTTGCCTTTTGGTTCTGCGTTGCATTTGCATGTAAGGTGGTAAGGGCACCATGAATGTCATGACTATGTCTCCATGAGTATTGTTTTGTTTTTTATATACAACATTAGCTGGAGCAGTTAATCCAGTAAACCATCCCAATCATATTTTAATGGATAAAACTATATTCAAGAATGTTCATATAGTCAGTTACCAAGTCTTAGCTGAAAGGAAGTAAAAGATAAGCCAAACAAAATGATCGGTTGCATGACCATAATGAACATCATTTGCTAACAGGCCTTGGGTATTCCATAAATACTTCAGCTATCTCATTTCAAAGCAACTTGCATCAATCATAAATTGTAGGATGAATCCTGATGTCTTTGTCCACCAGGGAAATCCAGAATAACCCTCTTGTGCCTTGTGGGTCAGACCCTTGTCCTGTGTTCAAACCTTTAAAAACAAAAAGGAAATGAGAACAAGTCTATCCAGAAGAATGACTAGCTTTCAAGGCCTTTGGCCTCTAGAAGGAATGTAGTTGTCCAAGGTCTACAGCACGAACACATGTTTGTTGTGTAAGTAGCATTCCAGACCTTTCAGCTAAATGTTTTGGGCCTGTCCCAACATCTTCTGGAAAGAATTCTTCACTAAAATATAGTTCATCTTGAGTATTTCTCTTCCTGGAGAGGTACCCGTTGGATAGTGGGAGAGTTATTATCAATTCTCTAATTCCCTGAATATCGTGGAAATGTGGTTACAAGCAGCCTTCTGATGGCTAAAAAAGAGAGTAACTTTAAACTGGAAATAAACAATTATTTGAAGCTTTAATGGACTGGAAAGTAGGGCTTAGAGATTTAAAGTTGTTCAAATAAATGCATAGTATGTTAGAAAGCATGATCGTATTTACAAGCATTTGGGGAGCTTCCTTAAGCATATGGCTGAACACAGGGATATATCTTATCCTCTCCATATGCACTTTTAAATCCCATCAATATTAATACAAGTAACACATGTGCATATAGACTAGACCATGTACTGTGTTTTCTTTCTCCTTATTTCCTTATTCGGGATAATAATAAAGCCATAAATACATTCCTTTTTGTTGTTTTATAAAACATCGTGGGTCAATTCCTGATCTCATGAAAGCTGATGATCAAACTCCGATTGACTTTGTGGAGAGATTGCATCCTGTATGTATTGGAGTGGAGAACGTCTAGTAGTAACAAAGCACCAGCAGAAGTCAGGACTCTTGAGCTTTGATCACACTGGTTCATCTGACTGCCACTGTGATTTTGGATAAATGCTTCTGTGTACAGTAAAGCAAAGGATGGGTTGCCAGCATACTCAGTGTTATCTGGGAGTTGAGGGGTCAGCTTAGTGGCAGATGATTCACAAGTTTAAACATAGGTTCATATCAGGGAATAGTATATAGTTGGAATATGTGTTTGGTTAGGTTTTTGAGCTGGGATGTGAACTGCCACCTGCGGGAACTGAAAATCAGGTACAGTGACATTGTGCTGATGAATGAAAACCTGGAAGTCTAACTCACTAGGAAGAAGGACTTCCATTCAGTGTTTGAAGATAACAAAATGGTAATAAGTAGGCAGCGAAAATTTGGGGGGGGGGGAGAATTATTAGCTTTATGCTAGAGTTAGGTTAGCAACTCTTAACATTTTTGCAGAAGTTGCTGCTGCCTTTTACTCCCTCTTTCTTCATTTTTACTCTACTGTGATCCAGCACAAGTCTCATGGGATAGTATTAGAGGGGACAATTGATGCCACCGAGTTGGAAGAGGAAAAACATATCAGTGCTATTGATATATTAATCTTCTGTGCAATATATTTGTTTGCAAAAGTAATTCATACCTTTTATTTGTTGCAGAAAGTTCTAGTAAACCATCTGCTAGGTATTTTCAAATATTAGTACAATAGCAAGCCTTAACAGTCTGACTCATTTATATGCCATTTATAAAACACAAAGCATCATACAAATTCCCTCAGATGCTCACCCAAGAGTCTTATTTCAAATAAATAGAGATTCTGAGAAACATTTAACTTGGACTGTTAAAAGATGTTCATCCGTCCATCACTAGTTGGTTGGGATTTTAATATCCTAAATGCTAAATACTGTGTTGTGAGGGTATAACTGCAACTGAAACCTTAACTATTTTTTCTTGGGGATGTAATAGACACATTTAATTACAAAGAAAAAAAGAGAAAACCAACAAATAGAACATAGTCAGGTTTGAAAGTGGCTCTGAGAATAGAGCAAGTTTGAGTTAGAGTTCCGCATCTGAGGCTTTTTTTTTTTGTTTCCTACAGTTTCCACTTTATCACCCACTGATGTTCAGGCTGCCTTCTGCTGTTGCACTGCCCACACCTTGGTGTTGTGCAGACAGCACAAATACTGCGATGATGAGCACTGTGGAAAAGCCTATCAATTTATATCTTACAAAAGTAAATTAAAAAACCCCAAAAGTAACAGTTTTAATAGTCTTTAAATATTTGTACAGATCAGAAATATTTTCTTTTGCCTGCAATAGAAACCCAGCAATAATTACAGAGAACTCATAATTGGTTCATAATTGGCTTCAATTCAATGAATTACAGGTCTAGTCAAAAGCTTAAAATTGATCATACACTTAAGTTAATGGTGAAATCAGGGACCATTTGATATTCTAAATATATGACAATCAACTTCCATTAATTTATATTTAAATAATGTTTTAAAAAGGCAAAAATAACAGTTCATAAATAAGTAATATCATAAGTTATTGTACAGACCAACCAAGCACATTAAGAAACTGTTTAAAGACCTTACTTTTTTTTTTTTTTATTGGTATTGGTACTGATTCATGCTTTACTTTGTGATTCAAAGACATAAGAAAATGTGGAGTTATTTTTATTGTTTTAAACCATTTTGTGCATGTTGAAGTTGAGATTGTAAAATATAATCTACAGGGATGTCTTCTGTGTTTAAATGGCCAGTCAGCATCACCTGGTCTTTTATTCATGATTCTTCTATTCACCCTTGGAGAGAACTACTACCATTTCTGTTGTGGGAAATCCTTTCTTGTGTATTAGTGTGTATGTTTAAGTATAAAAACTCTCGGCAGAGAAAATCATTTAAAATTTTACTTTACTCTTGTGCATAAGAAAAGGATTTGGCCAGCCAGGCTGTTGGCCAAGGCATTTCTAGTTCTGTTTTGTTTTCTTGGACCGTTAAGGTTGTGTCACCTTTCAAGATGCATTTGACTTAGTCTGAGACTCAAAGTTTTTTCTGACACATCCATGAGATTGGCTCATGAATTTGAAGGCATGCTTTTAAATGAGGATTATCCTTTTGTTATGTACTGAAGTGAAAATTCTTTTTCCTTTTTACTCCTTAGTTTCTATGCTCAAAGTAAATCACGTCTAACAAAAGTTAAGAAATAATTTTAAACCCTCAGTGCTGGACTTCTTTGAGTATGAGGGCAAAGATTTTTGATCTATCCAGGTACTAAAGAATATTTTTATTTCCATATGAGAACTTTTCTTTCCAACAGCTTGCTTGAGTTGGGATAATTATTGGCCCTGTTAAGCCAAATTGATTTTAAAATTATAAAATTACATCCAGTCTGCTCTGATGTGATGATCAACTGAACTGATTATCTTATTGCTGCCATCTAGGTGAAGTAACTGTGAGAGCAGCAGGGCTTGTATGAACCTTTAGAAGAATAGTTTGGTAGACTGTGCTCCTTTGTCTGGAACAGTTGCTGAAGATTCATAAAACTCTTGGCAGGTACTTGCTGAAGCAGTGTCTTTTCTAGAAGCATGTGTATCAGAGACAATGACTATTGCACCTTAGTTTCTTTCTAGTAGTTTAAAAATCTGTTGTGTAGAACAAAGCCTCATGCTGAAATGTTTTCTGAGAAAGCAACATCTTCCCAAAGGAAGTTTGCGCTTATCAATGGCAGAATATTCTTTGATTTCCCCATGTGAATATTTCGGACATGTTGAGATGTGATGTGTCCAGGATAAAGGAACTCACATTTGACCACGGTAGTATGGTGAGTCATCCATGCAAATACTGATGCAGTTCTCAGGATACAGCCAAAGTAAGTGGCCACATAATGGGGCTTAAATGAAGGATGCCAAATTGCTTTGTAAAATTCACCTAGCGCTGACCCACAGGCAACTGGTAGTTGCAATAGAGACACTTCTTCATGAAACATGAGAGTGCTGGAACAGCAGATCCAAGAAGCAGTAAAGAGGATCATCTTCCCTCTGGTTAAGTCTATACAGAAAAGCCATAGATAAGTAGATTACCAGAGTAAATTCATGATGCCATTGTTTTAGTAAATTAACTGCAAACATTGCACCTCACCTGAAGTGTTCCAACCCTACAAAAGTCTTGACATGAGGTGGTAGACTGTGTCACTGGCCACAAACCAGTGGCCCTGCTGCTAAACTAGGTGGGTGCCTTGGTGATGAAAAATACAGAGAAGGCAGAGTTACTGAATGCTTTCTTTGCTTCAGTCTTTACTGCTAAGGCCAGGAATCCCAGACCCTGGAGGTAGGAGAGAAAGTCTTGAAGGAAGACCTTCCCTTGGTTGAGAAGGGCCATGCTAGAGAACATCTAGGCAAGCTCAACATCCACAAATCTATGAGCCCTGATGGAATGCAGCCACAGGTGTTCAGGGACCTTGCAGATGTCATTACTAGGCCTCTCTGTCATTGTCGCCCCTCTCAACAGGGTGAGGGGCAATGGAAATAAACTGAAACATAGGAAGTTCCACCTCAACAAGAGGAAGAATTTCTTTACTGTGAGGTGATGGAGCACTGGAACTGGCTGCCCAGAGAAGTTGTGGAATCTCCCTCTCTGGACACTCAAAACCTGCCTGGATGTGTTCCTGTGTGACATGCCCTAGGTAAACCTGCTTGACAGGGGGTTGGGACTAGATGATGTCTAGAGGACCCTTCGAACCCAGACGATTCTGTGATTCTGTGAGCTTTCATAGGTCATGGAGGGTGTCTGAGGACTGAAGGAAATGCAGTGTCACTCTGGTCTTCAGAAAGGGCAAGAAGGAAGCTACAAGCCAGTCAGCTTCACCTCCATCCCTGGAAAGGTGATAGAACAGCTTATTCAGGGGCGTCATCAATAAGCGTGTGGAGAAGAAGGTTATTGGGAGTGGTCAACATAGATTGACCACTGTCAAGGGGAAGTCATGCGACCAATCTGATAGACATCTATGATGGCATGACTGGCTGGGTGGATGAAACAAGAACACTGAATGTTGCATACCTTGACTTCAGCAAGGCTTCTGACACCATCTCTCATAGCATCCTCATAAGCAAGCTTTGGAAGTGTGGGTTGGATGAGTGGACAGTGAGGTGGGTTAAGAACTGTCTGAATGGCAGAGCCCAGTGGGTTGTGATAAGCGTCACAGTCTAGTTGGAGGCCTGTAGCTAGTGGTGTGCCCAAGGGGTTAGTCCTTCTTCTGGTCTCACTCAACACATTCATCAATGACCTGGACAAGGGGACAGAGTGTACCCTCAGCAAGTTTGCTGATGATACAGAACTGGGAGGAGTGACTGGCACACCAGAAGGCTGTGCTGCCATTCAGTGATATCAGGACAGACTAGAGAGTTGGGTGAAGAGGAACCAAATAAAATTCAACAAGGGCAAGTGTAGGGTCCTGCACCTAGGGAGGAATAACCCCAAGCACCACTACAGTTCAGGGGTTGACCTGCTGGGAAGCAGCACTGTGGAGAAGAACCTGGGGGGCCTGGTGGACTCATACTTGAGTATGAGTTGGGAGTGTGCCCTAATGGCCAAGAAAGCCAACAATATCCTGGGGTACACTACGAAGACTGTGGTCAGCAGGTCAAGGGAGGTTATCCTCCCCCTCTACTTTGCCCTGATGAGGCCACATCTGGACTCCCGTGTCCAGCTCTGGCTCCCCAGTTCAAAAAAGACAGGGAACTACTGGAGAGAGTCCAGCAGATGGCTACAAAGATGATAAGGGGACTGGGGCATCTCTTGTATGAGGAAAAGCTGAGAGAGTCTGTTTAGTCTGGAGAAGATTGAGAGGAGATCTAATCAATATTTATAAATATCTAAAGGGTGGGTGCCTAGAGGAATGGGCCAGTGACGGGACAAGGGGCAATGGGCACAAAGTAGAACACAGGAAGTTCCACCTCAATGTGAGGAAAAACTTCTTTACTGTGAGGGTGACAGAGCACTGGCACAGGCTGCCCGGGGGTTTTGTGGAGTCTCCTTCTCTGGAGACATTCAAAACCTGCTTGTATGCAGTCCTGTGCAGCCTGCTCTAGGTGATCCTGTTTTAGCAGTGGCATTGGACTAGATCATCTCCAGAGGTCCCTTCCAACCCCCACCCTTCAGTAAAAAAACCAAACCAAACAAAACAAACCCTGCTATTTCTGTGCAGTACCAAGATGATAGTAAACATTTTCCTATTGTAAGGCCAAATAAAAGCTTAGATTTTCTTAAATAAGGCTGCACAATAGAAGACCTTATAATACATTTCTTTCGGCGCATGCATTTTAGATTAGACAACTTCACTCTTAGAAATAGTTGCAATTCCCAGCACAGTAATGTACTATCATCTTAATTTCACGCATGCAGATGATGTCTGCATTAAAGAAAAATAAAATCAAGTCCTTCATGGATTTTTTGTTACAAACTTCCTGAAAGGCTGAAGTTTGTCAATCATGTGATTCTAAACAACTGCAGCGTAAGTGGGAAAATCAAACATGCTTTAAACACATACACATTCCCACCCCCCACCTGTGAATGTATGTGAATGCTTGTGATCGTATCCATGCTTCTGTTTGTGCATGGATGATTTAATGGAAATTATTTTCAATATCATTTTTTTAAAGAGGTGCAGGTCTGTGCTACTGTAAGTTTTGTATGATTGCAAATAAGAGACTGAACAAGAAAGAAGGTGGTTACAAAAGACATTAATGATCTCCATATTTAAAACATAAAAATGAGAAAAGGGTTTTAATTACGATATGTAGGTGTTCTGTCTAATGCACATCATATGGTATTGATTTCCAGCAGCAGTGCCTACTGTAAGTGTTGCTGTTAGAACTTTTCCTTTCGGAAAACGACTCCGATCTATTTCAGAACTACAGCACTATTTCCCCCTTTTTATTTTCTTGCAGCTATTTTTTATGTGAGTGGAATATAATTGTAAAAAAGATTTTTGTTCTTATTTATGTAGATTTTCCTTTAGCTTTCTTTTTCGCCACTTTTGTGTTTGACCTATTAGTGTTTTTAGGCTTTACAAAGCCAAAAAAGAGCTTTCCTCAGCAAAACCATCTGGTTTAGTTTCCTGTGCCTCAACAATGATATGTGTATTATTATCAAGGCCACCCCGGTGGTTTTCTAAGTGGTCTTGTTACAGCGGTGGTCTTACAATTCAACTGGAGTGATGGAAAGGTTAGACTAAGGCTTCTTTCAAGTATAAGGTTTCCAGATTGATAAATTATGTATTGTTGTCATATTTTTGAGACTGACCTATTATGCCATTGTAGCGTGAATGCAGTATCTCTTCAAATAACAGAACTACAGGAGTCCTCCTGGCAAATTCCACTTTTGCAGCATGTTCTTCTTGTAGAACCACCAAATCAGAGCACTTTTCAGAAATAACTTTAAATGCGTGCTGTGTACCTATGATTTTAGTTTCCTATTCTGTCTGGCAATGTGTGGAAAGCCAAGTGAAATTATGACAGGGTCCATATTTAGGAGCTTTACTTATACTTGTGCTAGGTTCAGAAGAAAACATGAAGATGCCAGCAGAGTGTATAAAGAGGTGCATACACCATCATTGCAGTACCACGTCAGTGCATGCTGCAGGACAATGTTTACTCATTAGCAAGTGGCAATGTATCACCAGGGTGAAACACAAAACAGATGTTAAAAAAAAAAAAAAAAGGTCTGTCCCACCTTCCAGTCAGTCCTGTGGTGGTTTTTACTTGGGGCAACTGCAGATGAGACTGTGGGAAAGAGATGGATCTCATGAGGGAAATGGAATTTTTTGGACCGGGGGAGCGAGCCCACCAGGCAGCCTGCTCGAGGCTGCAGCTCTGCCTGGAGGGAGGCCACTGCACCATCGCGGGATGGAGCGTGTTCACCTTAAAGGGAATCTTCACAAACTTTACTAGCAAAGGTCTCACAAGTCTTTCTTGAGTGTATGTAAGCCATGATTTTTAATATTTTTTTTTCACATTTTAGTCCACACAAAGTTTAGGTATTGGGCAAATTCAGGGAAAATGGTGGCAATGTTCTCCTAAACATTCCCCAGCCCTCTACATGCAAAATTTCACTTACTGTGCAACAGGAAAATCATGATTTCATTAAAAAGATATTGATGTTTAGGGGGGAATTGTTAATATAGATGAAATTTATTCTTTATACTTCAGTTCGCATTTTTGCCTTTTTCCTATCATTGGGGAGAAAAAAAATCACCAACCAGATGTGTCTACCTTTGAACTCAGAATTTTTTTATTCAGTCAGACAGAATTTGGCAACATTTTAAAGAACAGGAAACAGCATCTTTTATTGGTAAATTTTAGGCAACATTAATAACAGGTACTGCTACCAGCCCCACCTGTAATAACCCAGATAGTTTCTCTTTATTAACTAATCTATGATTTACAGATTTATTTGAATCTTAGAGTAATGCAGAACGTTCTGAGAAAACTGTATAGCATAGTTGGTTATAATTTTAATAAGGGAAAAAATCCCTTAAAACAGATCATTAAAATTTTATGGGGACATTTAAAAAACCCCATAATGGTTCAATTTACACTGGAAGTCAAAAATAGTTAATGGTGGTGTTATGTCTGTGTGGTAACATCCTCACTATATGGTAATTGTTTTCATTTGAAATCAAGCCAGTAAAACATCATGGGCAGTGCATTCCCAGAACTAAAGTTTCTAGCTTTCCAACAATTTCAGGTCATTCCACTGAAAGAAGAAATATTTCAGAGGATAAATTAAAATGTCAAGGTTCACTTTTATTGTACTCTAGCTGTTAATATTCTGTGTATTATTAAGAAGACTGGTTATCAGCAGAGTGACTGTGCTTTCCTGATCTGGGTATGGAAAAAAAATACGATTTTCTTATTTGTTTGAGTGGGAAACATTCCCCAAACCCACAGGGTGCACTTAATATGCCACTTTTAGTTTCAGCAGAAATACTTGAATTTTAGCTGTAGGTGTTTTGGGATGAAGCCTTGACCTAATAACCAACATTAATGGTCCAGAGATAGAGCAGCTGAACTTTCCAGTTGGCCTTCTTTGGCCGACATTAAGCTTCCCCTGGGGACGGTTGACTTGGTTACCAGGTTAAGTATGTGAAGAAAGCTTATTGCTGTCATGTGCTTGACTTCTCTCTCTTCCTCTCAAAATCCATGCGAATTCTGCAACAAGAGCAATCATTTGTTTCCTCAGGAGTGTGAGGAGCGTTACATTTGGAAGGTAGGTGAGCAGCATTGGTGTTTTCTGATCCCCCATCCCCAGTCAGCTCAGCAGTGTGGCCAGGATGGATTTGCCTGCAGCCATGGAAGAGCAGAATAAAGTAAATGGTGGATCCCTGACAATGTCCTTGTGCCTGCAGCTTACATGAGGGCTGTGCAAAATAGCTGGGGGTTCCTGCAACCCCTTCCAGTGCTTCCTCCTTTGCGTGGGTTGAGGCCAGGAGCTGCCCTTCCCTGCATACCCTGCGGATGCCCAAAGCAACTCCTGGTGCTAGCAACCTTGGTGGCCGTTTCATTGCTTCTAGTGAAATAAGAGTTTTGGTGGTGCTTCTTAAGTGAGTAGGCCCATGTATCTGCTTTCTACATTTTCTGTTGTGCAGTGGGATTAAAGGACTTCTGGTATTGTATTTGAGGAAGCAAAATTAGGGGATTCCTGACTATTCATATGAAATGTTGCCTGTCTGCAAGGACAGATTATTAGAGGTTTTTTGGTAAAGTTGAATGCAGCCTAGGCACATTTTGCCTAGCCTAGTCTCTCTTGGTCAATAGCATGAGAAAAACAAAGCAGGGCAAACTCAGCCATCTGAAACCGCAGAGAACTGTGACCTCCAGCTGGGAGTCCAGCTGGGAGCTGTGGCCTGAAATGCTGTGTCCGTTGCAGTGTTGGGTGTTGAGCCGACTTCTTCTTGCACCGATGGTGCTTATCCTCATGTTGTTTTCCTATTAAAAGAACAGGCACTGTTACAAAAATATGCTTATTCTTTTAGCTTCACTCTTAATAACAAGTTTTGTACATTTTAGAAACTGGTATTTCTAGTGCAGGTTGTGCCTTATTGTTTCTTGATCCCCTAATGGGTTTGATTATTTTTTTTAAATATTAAAAGAGGTTTTAATTTCTTTCAGATTTTTTTTAAGGAGCAGTAAATTGCATTAGTAGAGCATTAACTCCTACCTCTGCTTTAACCTCTATCAAGTGAGATCTTATTCTACACAGTAACAGTTTATCAAGGCAACCCTAATGCACCAGGCACATATGTTGCTTTTGACGTAATGAAAGGTTGGTACAAATCATACAGTCTTGCTGCACTGTGCCTTATTTTACAAGAAAAAGTAATGCTTTGTGTTGCTAATGCAGTATTTTTTTCCTTATGCAATACAGGCATATTTTCCCCCCTCACCATTAATTTATTATGCTGCATTTATTTCCAGACAAGCCCTACTTTTCCATATCTGGTGGGAATTTCTCTCTTCCTCTGAGGTGTTTTAAATTCAACAAGCATTGAGTTTTTAATATATCATATTCATTTTAAAGGGGAAATAATTGACAAGGGGAAAATATTATAAGTATACTGTTTTCATTTTAGTGCAAGTACGATTACCGATATCCAAGGTAGATATATATTAAAAATACTGCCAGTTTAAAACTGTTCATCTCTCAGATTACAAGCAGATCTTAAGTTATTGGAAAGATGTCAGGAAGCATGAGATTGGATGGTTTTTCAGCCATGTATCAAGACACGATAGGACTGTCTCACGACAAGAGAAAGCCCACGAGGCACATGGTGTGGTTGGGCATTGTGCCTCTTACCACCATCATCTCCCTGTTGCTGGCAGCCTTGCTCTCAAAGCCCTGTGCCAAGAGGAGGTTGTATTTTAAGTGCCATATTCAGGCTGCAGCAGGCAAATCACCACTGCTCCTACTTGTGCATGTTCCATGTATATGTTTACCTGATGTTTCATTTCAGCCCATAATACCTCATAAACCTTTTCCAGTGACTCCCATGCCATAGCCATGGCATGGATCACTGGAACATGGCTATCTGAACCAGTAGTACTGGTAGCAGAAATGATACTGGTGTGCAAGGAGGAGCCTGCTGTGGAGCCGAAGCCCGGCCATGCTCACTTTCTGGGGATGCCAAGGTGGAGCAGGAAGAAGCTTGCCTTCCAAGGAGCTTTTCTGGTCTCTATGTACTATTTGGTTCCTCATCTCTAGGAGAACCATTTTTCTTTCTTTCTTTTTATATTCAGTAGGAGGTAACATTTTAGAATGGACGTTTGCTGGAGGTGTATGTAATTTCTTATGGTCCAAGCACACTTAATGTAACACTTCATATAATGTACAGCATTTTAATGGAGTCTTACAAATATGGGTGCTAAGAAAACATTTTAGAAAATATTGTATTTGATCCAGACAGGAATAAAGAGTGAGAGCACATGTGTAAAAGTGCACAAGCCCCAGGAGAAGCGTAGGGCTGTGTGTTCCCTCCCTGCCCTCCTGGCAAGCCTGAGGACCAGAGCATGCTGCAGACCAACTGCAGGGATTGGTTGGAGTGAAAGTTTGTTCTAATAATACAATTATTGATTTCAGTGGGACTTGACTTCACCCATTGCATCTTACATTTATGCATGGGGAGGTGGAGGCTGGCAGAAGAGAAAGAGGCTCTGTGCCCGCACAGAGTTACTCAGTACACCTGTGATAGGGACAGCCACAATTTGGCTCTAAAAGTGACCTCGGGAGACATTAAAATTCCATCTAGCACGTTACCAATATAAACAGGAAGAGTAATAAAGAGTTTTCACCTGGCCCACACTATGCCAGTTTTCAGCCTCGAGTATGACAGAATGATGAAATTGGTGTACAACTCCCCACTCCTCGTAATTAAGTAAATTAGACTTTCCTCAAAGAAGGCTTTTTTTGTCGCTGATTTTCATAAGGTCACATCTAAAGAAGGGCAGTGTAAATCCAGCAAGGCAAACATGTAAAAGTGTAGCTGGCAAAAGAACAAGTTTGAGTGAAAAGTCCCCCTAAACCAAAAGTAAATTAATCATTGTTACCACATTCATTTTGGAGCGATTACAGAAAAGTGTTAAATAATAGCAGAATCATGCAGATTTGACATTTACTTTTAAAATACACTATGAGGTAAAGAAAAAATAAACCTTGGTTCCCTCAGTTTAATTCATTCATATGAGGTTTTTAAACCAATTATATAATGAAATTGCATGCTAATGATAGGCATTCAGTTGCACTGATTTGTAGCAGTGTGATCATTTAAATACAATGTGTCATAAATATTTCAAGTTAGGGGAAAAAAATCCAAATTCTGAAAACACTATTTTAGCAATGACTTGAATAGTTGTTTATGTTCTGGAGCTGCTTGTAAAGCATTTGACTTCTAACTAAGCTGATAGTTTTATTAGAAGTGTCTTAAAGTGATCCTTTTTGCCTAGATATGGGGTTTCACTGGGATGCTGTTTCCTATAAAATCTCTTTCACTGAAACAGCATACTAGCATGTCAGTGCAAATTCCTGCTGTGTTGGTATTAGAAAGTACTGCGGGAGCTTACAGGGTTATTAAGCTTTCTTGGAAGGGAAGAAAAAGAAAAAAATCACACAAACTTTTATATTTCATGAAGGCAGATAAAAGCTAGAAAGTAAAACTGCCTGTAAACAAGAATAAAATGGTGGTGCTCAGCATGAAAGCTAGCATCTGGAATCCCACCCAGAACCAGCTCTGCAACAGCAAGGAAGAGCACTGTCTGGCAGATAAAAGCAAATCTATACTCAGAAGGAGCACAGCTGATGGTGACAAGCTGCATCCTCCTGCGGGGAGATGTGGGGGCAATGCAAGATGAGGATTAAGACCCTAGCTGATAGGAGAATGCTGTGTTCTCATCACCTGCTCCTGACCCAAAGTGAGCTGCCACTGTGCTTGAGCCTGAAATTCCCCAACCCGAGTGGAGCACAAACCGAAACCTCACATAGAAAATAGTTTACATGAGATGATGACTTGTTTTCTTACAGATTGAAGAGAGAAGAGGGAAGGACGTGTTGAGTAGAACAGTTTGACTTGGGAATTGTCTTTAATACTAATTTGACTACTGAAACTGAAAGGGACTGGCTTTGTAGGATCCCATTTACTGGCATATAAATATTCTGCATTTCTGCAGAATTAGTAAATTTGTACAGGGCATAGAGAGACAGATCAGTCTGGCCACCGATTTAGCAGACAAGACAACAAACATAGGTTCCCTGTGTAGCCTACCAGTACAAATAGGCCTACCGGCCTGCCACAGCTAAAATAAATGCATCTTTTTTTACAGATGATAAAACTTAATGAACATGACACAGATTAGACTGAGAACACCCATGCAGTTGCATCTCAGTTAGCAGAAGTTCCAAGTCGTCTTAAGCTAGATGGTCATTTGAATCCTACTGCTTCCCTGCTTGGTGGCAAAGTGCAGATCTGGACTGTGGCCTTAACTTACAAAGGCACCTGATCAACCAGGTATGGTAGACCTTTCCTCCAGGTTTCAACCTGAAACTTAAAAATTAACACATAGATATCTTCTTTACTAATGTCTTAAATCATTCAGTTTTAATGTTTTTAAAGATGACCCATGTAATATTTTTGTACCCGTTTTGTGTCCTCTTTTCCCTTGTAACACTTACCAGATGCCTTGGAACAAGCCTATGGGCACATGTATGGGTTACTGGTCCTTCTGTCATGTGTTACAGGGAATAACAGGAGTGCAAAGATCTGTCCTCCCAAGGCTTTGTGTGGGGACTGGTGAGGTAGCATCTGAGGTGTTTCTGAAATCTTAATAGCAGCAGGTGTCAAGTCCTTAACAAAAACATTCTTTCTGCTGTCGGTTCTCTAGGATCCCGATAGGTGTCAACAAATAAAAAGTGCAGTGTTTGTTTAGACTAAAATTTTTTGCTTTTCAGTGGCTGGAACTTCATTCTTTCTTCTCTTTTGATAGAGCCACAAATCCTCTAATTCCCATAGTAAGAGGGGAGGAAAAAGCCAACAACAAAGCACAGAATTTCAGTTGGTGAAAAGGAGGTACAAGGGAGTGAGAAAGCAGGGTATTTGAATTTTTAACCACAACACTTAAAGGAAAACAATAAAAATACTTGCTTTCTTTAGAATTTTCAAAATAGTGAGTTTCTTTGCATGTACACACAACAGGAACTAATTGGGAGTAGCTACGGTAGTACTCAGGATAAACTTACTAAGACATCTGTCCAACAGAATTTGAATTAAAACAGAACAAGAAAAGGGCCTAAGAGAGTATGCCTGCCCATAGAAACAATAAAGCTTTATACCTCCAGCAGATTGGATTTGTTATTCAGTGGCTCCTGTTATTGTGATGTTTGTCGCTTTATTTAGATGAACAGTTTGGCTCTGGTTGCCATCGCTCAGGCAGTCCAGAAGACCTGACACATTGCATACCCTGCGTGGTCTGGTTAGAGAGGGAGACCTGCAAAAGAACATCCACCCACGCGAGTTGGCAGACAATAGCAGAACATCCTTTTCTTTGAAAGCGACTCATCAGGAAAGCATTGGTCCTGCCTCTCTGTATTTAGCTGAGTGCAGATGAGAGGCATGATTAACACTAATGAGTGACCAGGGATTTATTGTTTACGCAGAGATAAGGCATAGGCTTCCTTCGTTGGCACTTACTGCCAAATAGTGTGATCCTATTTCGCTAAGCCTTTTATTATTCGTTGTTGCTTTTTTTAGTAGTGGCGGTTGTTGTTGCTTTAAGTGATTTCTTTCACCAAAATCTTTTCACCACTTGGACTTTTTTAGAATTTTACTTTTAGTGCAGATTGTCTGAGCTGTTTGTCATTTGGGCCACAGTACTATAGAGGTCCTTTACGTGCATCACATGTTCTACATCCAACAGTGCTTTTTCTGTTCAGTGCTTGCCCTCCTCCCCAAAGCTGAAATAAATCAAAGTAGGTTGAGACTCAGTCGCAATAAATCAAGACCTGTCCAAAACTGGAGCCTGCCCAGTCAAAATGTCATAGCTTGGCTTTCACTGAGGATTAATTAAAGGCCTGATATAAAGCCCAGATGTGCTCCAGGAGAGTAGCAAACTGCCTGGTGGTGGCTATACTAAAAACCAAGTCTCCCCATGAATCTGCCCACCCAAGAACATGGAGGAGGATAAGGCTGAGGAAAAGGGAAGAAGGGAGGGGAGGAAAGAAGTAATCTGAATCAAGCATGATTTTATAGCATCTATGTTGGTGGAAAACAAGACGAGCTCTATGCTAGAGCACCTCTGAAAAAACACAAAGCATGCGCGTGTGTATTTCTAATAGCGACAGAGAACATAATTGTTAAAAAGTTCAACATTAATCAGGAATGGGACAAAACTAGCACAGTGAGTGAACTTTTGCACTTTTTATGGTCTCTCTCTCTATATATATATATATGGCATGCCTAGTGATTGAGTTTGCTCAGTGCCTGTTTTACATTAAATTCCTGAAAGTCATCTTGACTAAAATAGTTTAGCTGAAGATTCCTGAGGCTCTGATAGGGACAGCTATGGAAATGTGTATGTATCTAAATTCAGCATATTTGAATATAAATATGTGAAATACATTTAAATTGTATGTTACTTGCCTTATGGCCTTTCTAAATCTGCAACTTCAGCTCCAGAGATACGATGATTCAGTTGAACACTGTGCATGGAATGAGCCCTTCTAAAAAAATGGCAGGTGCTGGAAGAGTGTGGCAGTTCGGTTGTAGGACACAGTGTATTTTGAAGGCATAGAAATAAAATTTCTTGGGGAAAAAAATTAAAATAGTATCTGATTGTTTATAATAGAATTAAATAATTCCCTGAATAAGATTAATCCAACATTTATTGTCATAATTGGTTTCAGTTTCTTTGAATTTGTTGCATGTAGTAATGAGTATGCATATGTGCTCTGATGAGATGCAGCTTTAAAATTTCGTAGACCTGGACAAGTGATTCTGGGATGGCAGGAGAGATCCATTGAGCAGCACAGGGCTGCCCGATGCTCTTCACTCTGGTGTAGCGACAGATGTGTAGTGAGACATTACCTACAGAGCAGTCAGTTGTGATGCTCTGAATATTTATAGGCATGGGATGTTTTATACGTATAGACAAACATATCCTAGAGATGTGAGATCCTTTCTAGTCTCTCCTCTGCCTTGAATAAATGAGTGCCACCTTTTAAAGCAGAAAAGGGGGAGATAAGAAGCTGGATAGATAAAGGTCAGATTTCTGTAAAATGTAAGCCAAGAGTGTAACAGTTCTTTGTTAAGGCCCCAAGAAGGTTTTATGAAATCCGGGGTTTGGGGGAAGTTCAGCTCCAGGGTTCACAGTCCTGCTGCCTCTGTGTCTTGTCCTTGTTGCACATGGTAGGTGCATGTTTCTGCCACCTTGGTAAAGCAGAACCATGATGATCCCTGGCTGTAGCACGTGTCAGATGGCTAGTGATTAACAGGTTTTGCTCTTCAGCAGTCCTTCCTCCTGCACAGTGAGGAGAAACCTAGCGACCCCAATACCTTTTATCTGGGTCATTATGCCTCAGAGAACATTGCAATGCTGCTTGTGTACACACTCTTCCATGGGTCACCAAAGGACAGGTTATGTTAGGCTGCCTCATGCATGGTCCTGTTGCTAAAGGACCCCCAGTGTTATTCTAGCCACCTTCAAGATCTATGCTCATATCTAGAGCCTTTTACTACAGCCCATTTGTGTTTTCTGCACAGTTTTCATCAGACTTCACCTACACTGTCCTACTCATACTGCACTTCCAATAGCAGTTCCTTCTTAATTCCAGTATCTTCCATGCCTGCAGATGAATGTTGCTTTACTTGGATGAGTTCACCATGCCTGGTTTAGATGGCTGATCCTGCATGGATCTCACTGCTGTTGCTACTACTATTGCCACTAGATACAGGTGCTAAGAGAGTAAACATGCCAGGACTCCCTGGCAGCTTCCCTGATGTCAGGCAGTACTGAGGAGAAGTTCCCTGTCAAGCTGCAGAGGTTTAGTGTCAGGGAGCAGCAGGACCTTATGGCCGCACCATAAAGCGGACAGGCTGTGCACTAATGGTGACCTCAGCACAGGCAGTGAGTGTCCTCACCAACCAAGGCACAGTCCTGCAGCATCTGAGCTGGATGGGCAAAGCTGCATATGGGTAACAAGGTCTCTTCAACAACTCTAGTCAAGGTAAGGTGATGGTTCAGGTCCAGAGTCCATCCAGGGTGTCCAGTCAGAAGCCACAGAAGAGGCTGGAGACTGTACAGGAGAACTGGTGAGTAAGCCAGGACAGCAGGGGACAGGATGGGGCCAATGTATGCCTGCAGCACAGCACAGGCAAGACTTGGCTACGTGGGCCTGGATTGAAATGAAGCCCCTGAACCCATGAGTAGAGTGAGCCATGACAGTGTGCCTGCAGTGCTAGAAGGGAGGAGACTTCTTGTGGAGCACTTCTGCAATGACGGGAAAGAACTGCCACCAAAATACATTTGTTTTAGCTAAACAACAATAAAATGTAACTGGAGGTAGAACTGGGCAAGTCTGGAGTTTCATTTTAATTAAAGTAAGGGCTTGACCCAGTTAACACCAAATTACAGCGTTTCTGTGCCCCAGGATATTGATTGATGGAGAGAAGCCCCAAGCAAGTGTTCCCTCTGGAGACAGCGAGCCAGTGTGCCTTGCAGGGTGGCCTGCTGTGGGAACAATAGGTGGCTTTCAGGTGGCCAACCTGGCCCCAGTGCTCCAACTCCGCTCCTCTCCAGGGCTGCTGTAGAGTCATGTTTGGGAATGCATCTCTGTGCTGGGAAAGCCTGGACCAGAGTGTGCCAGAGGAGAGAAACTGCTTGCACAAGAGCTAGGTGTTGTGACACCAATACTGCAGAGCTTTACAACAGAGAAACACATACAAGCAGCTCCACTGCGGTCTTTCTTCATGGCTGTATCATTTTCAGTCTGTAGCTTCCTGTAAAAATTTCACCATGGGTTTAAATTTAGCAAAGCCCATCAAAGTCTGGGAACTTCTTAACATTTTTGTTTGTAACAAATTTTAACAAAGTTCGGCCTTTGAGCCAGGATTAGAAAACACTGAGAAGGCTGTGCTAAATTTAAAATTCTTCTTTACTTTTAAATGCCTTTGCAAGCTGTTACTCCTGAATATGAACTATGCATTTGCTTTCTGTATGTGTAAAGGAAAGGAGAAAAAAAAAAAAAAGATTTCAAAAGCAAAGTGGTTAAATTTTGACAATTAGCTACTGTACGTGCTCAGGAACTTCCCCAGCTTTCCCATTTTCTTCATCTCCTGGGTGGTCCCTACCATCCCTGTCCGTTATTCTAAGACCCCTCCTCCCTTTCCTCCATCTCTGCTGTCCCTGTAAAGGGGGCCCTCTCATCCCAGTCGCCGTCATTCTTGCTGGGAAGGCTGAGATCCATTTGGGAGCCAGCCAGTGATGTTCTTTATTTCATATTAGCAGAACCAAAGAGAGACAAGTGGTACAGAAAATGACAGCTTTCTACTGTGGGAAATAATGCTGAATCTTAAACCTCCCAAAGCTGGGCCCAAATGAACAGCACAAGGACGTGCTGTCGGGGGTGCTGGGTGATCTGTCCTTAGTACTTTAGGAAAGAAACCTTTCCTTCCTTCCTTCCTTCAAGAACTGGCTACTCAGGTGATGCGAGTCAGTGGATCCCATTCGAAACCACAGTATTATGCTAATTTATGACGACTGCATATCTCTCTAGGGTAAGATGGATGTAGAACCGTTAACCTATAGGTGGACTTAATTTGATATCCTTTTGATAGTAGAAAGCTTATTAGCCTGGGCAGTGTGGCTCTGTGAGAAAAGCAGACAAGGAAGTTGTCCATATTTTGCAAAGGGTTTGTCGTCATGGTGGATCTCTGAAAGCAACTGGAGCTTTAGGTCAAGCTGTATCTACTCTAGAGTTCTGCATCACTGAAAGCAGCATAATTATAGTACTAAAGTACTAATTCCGCTCTTCTCCAAGGCCTGGAGGCAGCTTGGTCTGTGTAAAGGTCTATGTAGCAGATCTTGTCCTGTCACAGGCCAAACTTCTTGGGAAATGCATTATCTGCTTTGGTCTTCTGTCATAGTCACTGAGAAAGTATTTTGTAGTTCTGGAAGCAGAAACAGATTCTCCTCAATCGCTTTTCAGGGTCTCTATGACATTGTGCCCAGCAGTTCCTATTGACTTGAAAACCCACAGAAATGCATGGCTTGAGTTTTCTTGTCAGTAAGGAGAGTAATAATGTGATTTTTGGAAGGGGTGAATAATGCCAACAGTGTGGAAGTTGCACAGTGTAGTAACTTATGTTCATCTTGAAACAACAGTGTCTCCACTATATCAGTTCAGTAGCAGTTTTTAAAGACTATTCTTTATCTTTCCTTCAGAACTTTATTGTCTACAACTCATCAACTCGCGAGCATCCTCAACATAGCATTATGGGACCTTAAACTGAAAATGAATGTATAAAGAAATTGTACTTAAAATTGAAATGTCTCAGAATACTATTTCCTCATATACTTGCTATAGAGCACAATACTGGTTTAAAAAGCTTATAACTGTAGTAATTAAGGAATTATTTGCTTACAGGACCTCAGTGTTTTGTGATCAGCCAGTCACTTAGCCTATGATGTCTCTCAATTTTTCAGTGAGATATTATAGTGTATTTGCTTAATGCAATTATGGAATAATCCTTGATCCAGTTTCCTGGAATAATACAAACAGCCTTTTCTTCTCTCCATGTGTTCCTGGTTTACAGCCTAACTTGGAAAGGAGCTTTGTTTGTGAACTTTTGTTTCCCTTCACACTGGGGTCCAATTCCAACATACTTTTTATTTGATTTTTATTTTGAAAATGTTTGTGCTCCACTGTCAGCCCAGTGTAAGTTTTGTTGAAATCTCATCCCAGAGTTTTATCTAACTGGATAAAGATTGGAAGAAATACTAATTTCATTATATAAAAGTGTTAATAGTGTTGTGTTTGTCTTCCCCATTTTGCTTTAAATCTCTTCATGCAGGTAGAAGATATCGTGTTATCTCCAGTCTCAAATTACTTGTTGGAGTTTGGACAAAACCAAACCCCTACATCTAATCAGCCTTATCTTCAAGGCAGATCAAGTTAGATCACTTCTTTGTATTTAGTTCCTATCACCTATTGAAGAAGATTGGGTAAATTTCTGGTTAACATGTTAGGATAAAACTCTGGATGTACTACCTCATAAGTTTCTCTTCTTTTGTAACCTATTAAACTATGGAAGAGAGAGAGCAGGGGGTTATCTTATTTTTAACTTAAATATATTTAAAGTTTTTATATTTGAAAAGTATTCCTTCTATGAAAGTACCAGGATTTTGCTAATATTTTTATGGGCAGGATATATTTTCAAAAGACAAAGTAATTGGAAAATGTTGGATGTGCTGTAACCACCATCTGCCCCTGCCTTAAATAATGTGCAGGGTTCCATACACACGTTTTAAATGATCCATCATATATCATCACTTACTACAGTACTTCATTCATGTAGGTGTTAGTTTTTGTGTGCAAAATGTCAAATCTTTTCAAACTTAATTCTGAATGCCTGTGTTTTATAACAACCTAGCTTTTCTTTGAAGCTGGAATATATATTTTTAATATCATAATTCATCATTAGCTAGAGGGAAGAAAGAAAGGAAAAAAAACACCCACGTTCGTGCTTCAAATCAAGTTGACTGAGGTCTTTTGGTTGATTATTCATATTTCTAGCATGAAAATTCCATAGTATGGATGATACGTGGTAAAAGCTGTAGAAATGGGGTTATTCCACAGCCCTTGAACATTTCTGTCCTAAAGAAAAGTCAGAGCATTTTAAATGGGAAAGTTGGGGAGGGAGGGAAAAAGTAGTCAGAGAATTATTTGTCCTATATGCCATGTTTTAAAAAATTAATATAAGCTTGAAGTTAGCTCTTGGCATTGCTCAAGCTAATTCTTTATAAATCCCTTTAAAATGCACACTAGACCTGGAACATTTTTTTAGGGCCAAAGAGTATCAGTGTAAAATTAGAAAAACAGTATCTTTGAGTTTGTTCTCTTGGCTTCTGGGAGCTGAGTGGGTGGTGAGGAATCCCTTCCTTGTAATAATGTTTTTACAAATAGAAATTTTGCAACAGTTTAAAGAAGGTAACTCAGATGGAAAAGAGGAACATGTCAGTGCATTTCATTCGATTGTAATGCATTTTCTTTTTAAAAAAAAATCCCTTTCAGAACAGAGAATAAGTGATGAAAATTATCATGGGTGAAATAATGAAGCATGTAGGGATTATAAAAATATACAATTAGATCTGTTAACTTTGTTTAGATTTAGTAACTTGGCTTTTTAAATGTGTTTCAGAAATTTTACACAGTGCTGCCTGTTCATGTCATTATAATTAGGGGTCTCTTGGTATTTCCATTACCAGAGAATGTTTTCTTGCATTTTTAACCTAACATTGAAAACAGAAAAAAAGAAAAAGAAAATACTCAGCTCATTTTCTGACAAGCAATGTCAGAGCCCAGGTGTGAAGTTTGATACTGAATTTAGCCTGAATTCATTTTCTGTTTGTAGTGTGTAATGCAATTTTTCAGCATGTAATTTGCTATTATGAATAGTTAGTGCACAATATACAGTCAAGATCCTTGGCTGTGCCCAGAATTTGCTTAGTTGTGTGATAAGGAAGGGGCAGTGGCATCTTTCTATTTGCAGCAGTACTTCCAGGCTGGCTACAGACTGCATCACTCCCAAGTTGTTTGGGACACTTGGGTTTGTTCCAGTAGCTGGGTGATACGGCCTATCAAGTATGGCCTGCTTCTCCCTCCTGCTCTCCCTCCGGGCACCATGCCTTTTCCAGAAGCTGGGGAAGACCCTGGTGCTGCTCAGAGGACTCTGTGATGCCAAGAGATACCCCTTTTTCTGTTCTCAGGTCCCCTCAGCATTTTTTCCTGTCTGGTTGACCCCCTATATGCTTGTTCTGTAGTGATTTATTATTTTTTTTTTATAAACTGATAGAAAGCAGTTTGCATTAAATACCAGTTTACTGTTGGCACCGAGGATCTGGCAGTGAGCTCACCAGGCCGGGGCTCGATAAAAATCTACTGGCTCAACTATTCTGTCTTGTAAAGTAGTGCAGCCCTTTCCAAAGACCAGAAAGGCAGGCCAGACTGAACATTTTCACACCACTGTTTGGCCCATGGCACACATGTGCATGGCACACACAGAGGGTCCTGTATATGGTGGTTCCAGTTTTGGACAGTCACATTTGGCTCAGGTTATTATGAATTTCATTTCTTTCAACTGAAATTTACTCAGAGGAAGGAAATTCGAAATTCACAACACAAAAACATGGAGAAACTACAGCAGTGGTTATTCCAGGATCCCAATGTGAATTTATAGTCCTGCAACAGAGTTTGACTGACTTCAGTCCCACAGCCCCCACAGCATGTGATCTGCACTGAAAGCCTGTTTGAAAGGAATGGGCAATGGATCCCTTTGGGCTTTCTGCGTTGTGGTGCCCTTAAACAGACTAGGGTTTCACTTGCAATGCCAGCCACAAATTCTGGAGCATCACACTGAGCTGAACTGGGGACATGCTTTGTTCTCTGTCCTTCCTTCTCATCTCAGAACGGGGATCTGTATCCTTCAGGACCAAATGTAAATCGCTTTGATATTCTTAGCCTCTTCCTTGACATTTTGGATTGTGTACCAGATAGGGAAGAGGGATCCTCAAATACAGGAAAGCCTGCCTGGAACGCTCTGTTGTTGTAAGAAATTTGTATGCAAACTTCAAAAATCAATTTGAAGCAAGGAAAAGGGGTATGGTTTAGAAGGATTTGTTTCCATATAACAGTGATCATAGTAGCCAAATATTACAAGAAATATAAGTGAAGCCCCTTAGAAACCATATTCTTTTTCCTTCCTGCCCACTATTAAAACCCAAGCAATAACTTAATGCACAAAGGATGCATTTCCTTTGAGAAAGAAAATAAAATGAAGACATTTTAAGTTTTATCCACTGTCACTTGCAATGTGTTTTGCATGTGTAGCAGGACCCAATTTATTTGATTAAATTATTACAGATTTCAACCTGCAGCGATACCTAATTAATTCCATGCTTTGAAGCATTTAAAGCAATTCCTTACTTTAAGCATTTTAAGATCTGATGTGACCACAACTTGCTGATGTGGCTTATGATGCCTGAATTCACTCAGTCCCTGTGCCCCCAGCAACTCTTCAACTAGTATGGCAGGAAAGGTCTCACTGTGCAGACATATTAATTAGACTTTTAATTTCCAGATATACTGCAGGTATGTCTATTTTGACTGACTTTAGAGGAACTGACTCTCTTGTGGCTAGGTTGGGGCTGGGAGGATGATGAATAATACCAAGGTCAAGATTACAGTGGAGTGATGGAAAATCTGATTTCTCCCATCATCGAGTTCATAATATTATGACTCATAGTTGGGGGTGGGGGGAAGGTGGCACTTCTTGGCATGAAGAGAGGAGAAACAGACAAACCATCACTCCACCCTAAAAAGCTCTCAGACTTGGGAAAGAAAAATGGCACAAAATACTGGTGTCTCTGGAAGTTTGACTCAACACATGTGACTGAGAACATCTGATCCCTGAACATATTCTTCAGGAGAGCTTTTTCTCTTTTTAAGATGTAATGGCCACCAAAGGGAGCACCGCTGATAAGGTGTCAGAAATGTCCATGCACGATTTCCTTCAGTCTTTGTTCTCATTTTACATCTGTGAAATGAATCCAGTCTGGGTGCCTCACAGAGACCATTACAAAGCCAAGCTCACTAAGAGTGGTAGGTGAGCTGTAAATCATCGCATCAGTAAGTATTATTATAGCTAATTAAAAATACTGTTATTCTGGAGGCACATGTACGAATTTCCAGGATTTCAGAAAAAGTAATAAATATAAAAATTAGATGTGGTATCAGTTACACAATGTTCAAAGGGAAACATTGTGACAGCCAAGTGGCTTTTATGGTAGATTGAACTATACTGGTGAAGTGGCTCCAGCTTTTCAGGAATATGCAGCTGGACTGTTTCATTCTGCTGGGGAGGAAGGGAGGAAGAAAAAGAAGAAAAAACCCTCCCCACTAAAAAACTGGTAAATTCTTCCAGCTCTTTTTCAGCTTCCAGTTTTGAAATCAGCCACTTCATGTAGTCATGTAGCATTTATTTCATTGCAAGAGGTCCTAGATTAGATTAGAGAGTGTGAGTAAAATGTTATTCTAGTTAATTATGGCATTAATATTTGTGAGGTTAATTGATAATGTCTCCAAAGGAGGGTAGTCCTCTATTTCTTTTTATTTCAGTGAAGAGAATTTTAGCAACAAGGATGAAAGGGCGTGTTTATTTTTTCTTTAGGTATCTGCTGATTAGTTAATTAAATAATTTCATCGGCTACAATGACCTCTGTATGTGGCCTGCATATTGGTTTACACTGGGTTTCCCATAGCGGTGGCTTTGTGCTGCGCTGATTTCGGGTTACAGAAATATCCACTGTAATCCCGGTTTCTTATCGGGCCGAGTAGTAGCGTACATCCTCTGAAACCTGTACCTTTGGCGGGGAAACAAAACTGAGCTGAGCTGGTCCTGCTAGCCCAAAGTTCCTGCTTTGTTAAAAGGTTCATAGCAGGTCAGGTATTTTTTCAGTATATTTTTAAAAGCTTGGTTGAGCTAATTTAATTTCTCTTCATTAATTCCTCCCCCCACGCCCCCCTTCAGAATAAACGGCCCTTCACACGAATCCAATTTAGCTTCAATATACCTTATTCACACTGCCTTTTATTGCAAGCCACAGTTCAGCCAGCTGTAAGATTGCCCAGCTGCCTCAGGTTTCCCAATTTAGCCCTGGAAATGATTTCAGCATGGCTAAAACTTTTCACTGGCCAATTTGGAAATGGGATTCAACTTGTGAAAAATGTCCCAAAAATGGCCACCGAAAGCAAAAAGAAAACCAAAGAAACACATGCACACAGAGAAAGGTGGGGCCTGAGGAGATCCGGCTGGGGATTTTTTTTTTTTTTCCTTGGGGGAAAGGATGTGTATGGGCTACATCACAGAAGTTGAAAATCAATTCTTAGCCTTGCACTTCTGCTACCCTCTGAGGGACTTCTCTTCTTGGCCTGGGCTTAATTGCAGCACTGATATAAACAAGGGGCTTAGTGTGAAACTCTGTACAGGCAGCTGGAGGTGAACTGGCAGTGAAGACCAGGATTGAGTTTAGTATTGAGGCAAAATAGCTTGGTTTTATCTGGGAGCAATAGTAGGAAGGAAAAAAAGGGTTTGCAGCTGTGTGGTGAGAATGCATGTCTAATCAAAGAAGTCCAAGGCATCAAATGTTCATATTTACACATGAGGGTAAAAAATAGTAACACTTCCATGTCTTAAACACCACCAAACTCGAAGCCATGAACAGAGGTCCTGCCATTAGATCTGAGTTGTATTTTACAGTGTCCATGTGTGTGCAGCTCAACAAAGGGTTGATTAAGCATGGGTTTATTGTTGCATTTTTATAGAAAACCTTAGCATGTCTTGCAGTTTATAGAGACAGACAGAGGAAGAAAATGAAAGCCCTTTGGCAAACCTAGAAATCCAAAATAGGCAACGCTCAGAAAGCCTGGTCTTGCAGCTAAGAAGAAAAGTAGGCGTACACACTGTTTTTATATAAAGACGTTTTGATCCTGTACATAGATCACAAGAGTTAAGGAGCAGAGCACAAGACTTACTTGCCCAGATAATACTTTGTCCAACAAACCACATTTGTATTTAAGAAAAAAGGATTATTTTCTATTGTTTGTAGTAGGATCCTTTTTAAAAAAAAAAAAGTCTATTAAAATGTGTTATTAGTTGTAAATAACTAATTTTCAACTTAATGAAGGTAAGGACAGGCATATATCTTTTGAGGCTAATGAAAGCCACAAGTGTTACCATCAGGATGGAGAGGAAGAAAAGAACAGGTTTTTTTGTATGAGCGTCCTCAGCTACATTCATACTGGTTTTTGGAGGGAGCAGGGAGCGGGAATTTTTTTCCCCCAACACTCTGCAAATTTTGGTAGGATTAGAATACAACTCTGAAAGGAAATCTGGTCCATTGGATATTTTTAGTTAGGAAGTGTTCTTTGAATTCCAAAGGAAGGGAAAGAGAATTCTTGATGCCTGCTACTGACAATTTAAATAATAGCTTCAAATGTATGCCTGTATGCATCATTACCTTCACCACATGCACATTTTTGTCCTTCTTTGCCTTCTAAACTTACATTCCCTGTAAAATCTTGGTCACCATCATTTCAGAAGGTCTTGGCTATGAAAACTGAAGTTCAGGGTCATGACAATTACATGTCAGTCTGTATATAGGTAAAAAAGAATTTTTAAAAAATGACCATCTGGTCGTATTAAGTCAATTAGTGTTTCTAATGGAATGAATTTGTGCCTTTGCCTAATGGTAAGCACTCACTTAAGTTTTTTTTCTCAATCAAAGAAAAAAACCCACTTTGTCTTACGTGTACAACCATATTAAAAGCTGATGTTCACATAAATTATTATATCTAAACCAAAGCAGTATTAAAAATCAAATTCCCTGTCTCCTGTGTTTAGTTTTAAACAAATTAGCCTGGGAATGTGTGATGTACTAAAAGAAGACAACCTTCAACGTTTCTGTAGGTTTATTTCTTTAGAATTTTACATGGAATGGTTGTGTGGGTAAGCAGCGTTTATTCTGGGTATAGGCAGAAGTGACTCTGGCTATTGTGCTGCACACATGCTTACTTTTATTATAGTTCAAAGATTTTGGTAACTCCCCCCCATCAGTGAAGAAATGTAATTTTAAAAAAATGTCTAGTATGATGATCTCTGAGTTTTTTCCATGTAATCTCAATTATATGGACATCCAGTGCATTGCTGCAAAAGTGCTGGGGCAATTGACACTTTGGAACAGCTGACTCATACTAGTTGTTAACATCAGTGTCGTCTTTGAGAAGCTGACCTGTACAACTACACTGTGGGAATCAACATCTTTAAAATTATTTGCAGATAGTCTGCGCGTTTTCAGGGAGGGAAAAGCACTAAGGACAGGTTTTCAAAAGTGCTCATCATCCAATTATGTCCCCAGATGTTTTAAAGATCTCCTCGTCACTCAACAAGCTCTCAGAGCAAGCTACCTACTACTGAGCTGTTTCTGAAGTACGACTCTGCGTGGGAAGCAATTACCGATTGTGCAAACATTTTAGATCATGAAATAGATTGTTTATTTTATTCGTTGCCCATTCTCTTGGGACCTGGACCAAGATCAGAGCCCCAGTTCTGCAGAAACTCCTCAAGGAGATCATGGCAATCCCTCTCTGGAAGGAATTTACGCTTTTATACAGCCAGACTGAGTCGCATGAACATCATGAGACATTTAAATAGACATGGGAAATGGAAGGGAGTGCGAGGAGAATAGGGTAAGAAAATACTACATGAAAAAGCGGAATATAGCACACACGTGGAATAGGGCTGCTGTGTACAGACTGAGGGAGGAGTGGGAGGGGACCTTTGGAAACAGCTATTCGTCATGGGGAAAAAATGTGAGAGCTGGTTTTAAAAAAAAAAAAAAGGTACTTGGACACTGATGACGACATTGTTGTCCCAAGGTCCCTCTTTCAGCTGCTTGTCATGGATCTTGCCAGCTCGGTTTTTGGCTTCTTCCTCTCAGCAGCTTTTCTTCCTCATGTTCACATGGCCAAAGGAAACGAGGAGGCTGCTTCACCTCTGCAGCTTCTGAAATGCGATCGCCAATGAACTTTCCTCAGTAGAACATCGTATAATGTTCCGTTACATACTAATGATATTTCGATCCAGTAGCAGCAAAGCAGCAATAAAAAATAGTTGGGTATTGTTTGCTTTTTTTATTAAACACAGGTAGCTGCACACCACCAAGCATTACTCGGAAAGAAGCAGTGTGAGAACAGGATAAAATAGCATTGAATTGCAATCTCACTTGTTTTTAAAATCTAAATGCAAGAAAAGAAGATTCTTAACTGTTTTTCTGAAAACTTTGTTTAGAGCAAAGGTGTAGCTACATATTTTATTTAAGAATTATGAGTTCTTGACTTTATGTACTTTACCACAGTCTTGGTTGCCTTTGAATGCCCTTTTAATTTTGTTAGTTAGTCATTATTCACACTGGTTTTGCCATAGAATAGCTTGTAGTTTCTATTACATATCCCTTAAATTGCCTCTGACAAAAGGTGCTGGCCATGAAAGTTTTTCAGAAATTCTGTGCAGCATATTGCTTAGGTGTTAGGGGGTTCTTTTTTCCTTTTCCTTTTCCTGTCCTACTCCTCTCCTCCTCTTCTTAGAACTGCATAAAACTGTGAACTTTGCTTCTATAAGCACACCAAAATCAAATAGAATTTGGATTTCCTGTGGGGTTCATGTCTGTTTTCCCATTTGCCCTCTTTCTTGGAAGTTAATATTTTGTTCCAGCTGTGAAAGGAAAAAGGGGGAAGTGGAAATGCAAGTGTCATTGAATTGTGTGGGCAAATACCCTTTCCTGTCTTCCTTAGAAGATGTCAAAATATTGGCATTAAAACACTGCTATATTTTTTTTCTCTCTCTCTACTGAGACACGCATACCCTTTTTTCTTATCTATGAAATACGGTTATGTTATTCTCGAAATGTTTTGAATAGTATCTTGGAGCCAAAAAGAAATGAGAAAAGCAATTTACAAGTCTGTATACAAAATAAATGTGATCATTTGATTTAATTTTTTTATACGTTAAGTGAAGTTTCTTATAACTAATTGCTAACATAGATTAGGAAGATAACTGTGACAAAGCCAATTGGCATATTTGATGGGAAAACAACTCATATACTTGGTTTTATGCCAAAGGAAAAGGGGGGTGTTATGCAAATAATCATTTATTAAAATTAAACCCTTGTTTGGACTGTCACAACCAAGTTTATACAGACTATTGAGGCATTCAAATCTAATCTCTTGGTTAAGATAACAGGCAGTTACCTTTTCCATGGGAATGTTATTTTCTGCTTTTTAGTGAATATGTTGATATCATATTAAAATAATTTCTACAAATTGGGGGAGGCAAAGAGAGGAAGAAGGGAAAGGAAGTAGTACATTCTTGAGCAAATTGAGTAAAACTGTAAGTGTATAACAAAATGGAAGCATTTTTCTCCCATTAGGTCCATAAATTATTGATGTAATCTGAGAATGCTTAGATTATTTTCTAGAATTCTAATTTTACAACAATCTCACATATTATTAAGTGTGAAGCTTTTTTAACACAGAATCACAGAAGGGCAGGGGTTGAAAGGGATGTCTGGCGATCATCTAGTCCAGCTCCCCTACTAAAGCAGGATCACCTAGAGCAGGTAAATCTTTTTTGAAGCTTCTTGAAGTATCTAGAATTCATGTTAGCAAAAAAATTTCTACAAAATGAGTTGCTGATTCATGGTGCTATTTAGTGGAACTGTTCGATACAGATGAATCCAGGTCTTTGCTGGCATTCCCAGCGTTTTTGGAAATGCCATTGAAGTTAGTTGGAATGTTACTTGCAGGAAAAGTATCAGTCATTTCAGGGCACAGGTGACCTTTTCTATTGAGCATCTTGTTCACAGAGATTTAGTTCTTTTTAGAGAGTCACAAATGAATGATACACTTCCAGAGAGAGCAGGAAAGCACATGACTTTCTGTTATACAGGAACAAAATAGTTCAGCCATGAAGAGTTCTGTTGTCATTACAGACATCCAGATACAACTGCATTATTTTTTTTTCAGTACAAGGATGTTAATAGAAGTTGTGAAAATCACTTTCCTGAGCTTGGAATGGGATGCAGCTTGCAAATATGGATGCTGACTTTCAGCAGTCTTCTGAAGGGGCAGATGGAATACACTTAGTTACCTTCATTCAGAAAATAAATGTAACAATCCCCTGCACTGCATTTTGATTTTTAAACGAGATAAGTGCTCTAGATCTTGAATGCTTTCATTTTGGTGTGCAGACTCAGTCTGCCTGTTGAAAAGGTGAGGACCATTCAATTCAGGAAATTAAATCCCATTTCATATCTCAAGTTGAGAATTCAGGACCCAAGGTGCCTAGAAAAACAGACTGCTTTTGAAAACGCAGAGATAGTTGAAAATGCAGAAATGCTATTTTCTTTACCTTACTGCTTTTAAATAATATTTAAAATAACTTTAAAAAAAACAAAAAAAACCCCACACTTGAAAAGGCTGATATGTCTGATGACTTAATTGTTGGCTTCAGGATTTTCAGTTTTCTTTGGTTCTGATGCTGTAGGGAATGGAGGAATAAATAATTGGGTCTAGCAATTTGGCACATAGCTAAAAGAAAAAAAATAGTTTTTCCTGTTTCTGAGGGCATTTTGCATCTGGCCTAGAAAGCATGAGCTTATACATCTTTCAAGTAAAGAGGCCTGTCTGACATGTTAGGCTCTGGAAAGAGCACTGGCCCAGGAAATAAATTAAGCTATGAAGATATTTGTAACTTTGGGCTCTTCAAGCATAGTTTAGCCAAGGTGCTCAGCCACAGGCTCAGCTGTATTGCCCTCTCTCTGGTTAATTCTCAATTTGGCCAGATTATGGGAGGGTTAGCTCAGGCTGGTATTGAGGTTCTTTCTTCAGAATTTAGTATCTTTCATTTTACTTGTGTTTTACCCTTGCCTTCATCACTGATCAGCCTCGATAAGAAAGGAACAAAGTCAGCTGCAAAGAGTATTAGGGGAATAATTTGATGGTCTCTGGCACAGCTTCAGGAACCAGTCGAGCAAAATTCTGGAGTAGTCCTGCAGCTGCTCACTCTCCATAAAAATACAGTGTTTAAAAAAACACGGTTTTCTGTAAGGTCACTGTCATTTTTAGCATTCCTTCATTGTCTTCTTTTTTTCTTTTCCTTTTTTTCTTTTTTTCCAATAAAGACTACCCTTATAACAACTGCAGAGTTCGTTGAAATCCAGGTTTTGGGTTTTGTTTATGGGTGGGGGTTTTTACTGCAGGTTTAAATTTAAAGTCACAGATCTTTGCTGGGATGTGTGGACACATTAAACTGATATATGTGCTAGATAAAGGTGTAGTTAAAAGTGTGGGAGGACTTTATTTTTCCCAGGGTAACTTTTCCTATTTCTCTTTAAAATGAGAAGTAATTGTGCTTATCTCTCTAACACTGCTTATCTGCAACATAATTTAATTTTTGTCTAGTATATTCTAATAAATTACAGGCCCTTATTATTTTTCTAACACAGATGCCCATTATAGCATTTCAAGGTTGTATGACTTCCTTAAAAATTATTATGCTGCTCTATTTTACCCACTAAGTATTCAGAGCATCCTTTTAACTTCTCAGAGGACAAGTGCCAAATTATTTAAGTATTTAATATTTTATCATGCATTTACATTAATTTTTCATTGACTTCAGCGAAGCTTCCCCACACTTCACTGTTAAACCAGTATTTTGAAAGTTAACATTTGTCGGGGAGTTTATGGACAAATGATAAAACTTTGTAGCCTGTAAAGATAAATCTTGAGTAGCTGCCAGTAGGTAAATGATTAACTTCAATTCAAGCAATTTAAGAGCAATCAGTTTGAGGTCAAGTAACTCTGGACAGTGTAGTTTAATGTATCGTCTTTTTTCCTTTCCTTGCAAGTAAACCACTGCTGACTTCTGCTCTCGTCATTTAACTTTTTTTAGTACATTTCCTGTAGATTGTTCCCTTCAGAAGTCAAGTAAGGTACTGCCAGGACTTGAAGGGGACTGGGAATATCAACAAATGGAAATGACACTAATGTGAACCAATGGATTATTTGCATTCCAGTGCTTAAGTTATCACTTAATAGTTATAGGCTCTGGTGGCAAGACTGGACTGTGTTATGTTAGTCTCAGGAACAAATGCTAATATCTTCAATGTTTTCAAATTCCCAACCATATTTGGTCAATTGTGCTAGCTTCGACCCTTGAAGGCTGCCAAGAGTCTTGTTGGCAAAAATGCCACTTTGGTGAAGAAATAACTTCTACCACAACTTTACTTGAAGACTGTCCTCATTTAAAGGGGTATCGTCTCACTGCTTCATGACTCAGGTTTTGTCCTGCCTTTTTTTTTTTCATTAAATGTGTTCATCTCCTTAATAATGGGTTTAGTGTAAATTATCCTCAAGTATTACATGCTTTTCTCTACTTTGAATGTTTTAATCTTTATATAATCCTTTCAGCAGGGAAGAATCTAGTTAATCTGCTCCACAAACTGCTGCAAATTGTTGTACAAATCCTTCTGACCTGCATGCGGGTGCTCACGTTCTTCAAAAATAGAGAAAAATTAGGAGTTTCTTTGCATTGCTGAGTACAGCAGATCTGACCCAGGCTGTTGAAGCAGCAAATTCTCATACATTTAAACACAGGATTCGCTGTAGCAGCACAGCCATCATTCAGTCCAGTGTCTCTGACGGCCACCAGCCAGCTCATTATGCCTGCTGAGAAAGGATGAGAAACTTGGAGTGGGCAGTTGTGAAATAAATGCATCCTGGGGGAAATTTCTTCCTCTTTTCCCTTTTTTAGAATCTCATTTGTGTCCTGAAGTGCAAGGACTCAAACACAAATTTTTTTGGAGGGTTGTTATTTTTTCAGTTGTGAGTTTTTTAAAAAACTAACACTGGTCAGGCATTATAAGGGAAGTTTGTTGTTCCGTGTTGACACATTTACCATACATAAAAAATTCAGTGCAGGAAGTCTAGGATCAAATAGCATTGATATGATAGAGCTAAAAAAACCCTCTCTCTAAATAACATCTCTCTCTTTTTAGAAAGTATAAGGAATTGGGGGTTTTATGTACAAGCAGAATTGGAAATCCAGTATTGAACAAGACCTGAGAATCCAGTCCCATATCACTTGCACTTCAGCTGGAATTGAATCTGCACGCAAATGGTGCCTCAGAGACCTTGCTGCTACTGCAAAGATCTTGCACAAACGTCACAAGTCTTATCACCTAAGAGATAACATGTGCCCTTGTTGGACCCATTTCTTGGATCGCTATGCAGGGAGTACCTTAATGTTCATAACGAGACCAAAATGGCTATCATATGGCAAATGCCATGTCAGCGTAAATTTGTTAGAAAAGGGATGTTGTCTTATATAACTGCCTTAATTAAAAAAAAACCCAAGTAAAAGCATGAACATCTCTGTGAAAGAAAACTGAATAATTCTGAAACTAGCGCCGTAGCTGTGTAATTGAGTGACTAGATGTACCTGTACCAATATGCTCTCACACCATACAGTCCCTGTCTGAGTAATGTTTTTGTAAAGCAATTCTTCCATACAATTAGGCTGCTAAAAATCCTGCAGCGCTTTAGGACTCACATTATCTATGACATGCTTTTTACAATACTATAAATTGACACTGATTTGACTTTTTTACTCCACTTTCTTCCATGTATCAAGCCGGAATATGCTTCACGTGATTTTGTACGCACACGGTTACACATGCACACGTAAACACTGCAGATTCTTTTAATAAAAAGGCAAGAAGGAAAGCAAACAAGAAAACCCAAAATTTGCCGATCCTGTTCTGTCTCCATTCCCACCAGAGTGCTCGCTACGCCACACTTGCTGCTGATTCATTTTTCAGTGCTTGAATGATGACTCTTGCCTCATCCCCGCTGTGCCTGAGATGAGAGCAGATGCTCTTGATCATGTGGTGTAATCCGAATCCTCAGATTTCAGTTTGACCTAGCAGGATTTCTTATGAAGGCAGTCTCTCTTCTACCCAGAGCTGTTGAAGAAGAAAAAAAATAATAGCACAGAAGTGTTGCATATGGGGTTGGGTTAGGTTTTTAAGCATTGTTCTAGCTAGGGCGCTTCACTTTCCTAATACCCTAAAGCCCAGCAGTGTGCTGAAGCATTGAGCACTGAGCTGCACCCAAAACCCATATGTCCTGGGTTCAGCAGGGACTGAGTTAACTTTCCTTTGAGTAGCTGGTGCAGTGACGTGTTTGGGAGTTAGGATGAGAGCAGTGCTGGTAACACACTGATGTTTTTAGTTGTTGCCAAGTAGTCAAGGACTTTTCAGCTTCTGATACTGCCCTGCCAAGGTGAAGGCAGGGGGCACCCAAAATGCTGGGAGGGAACATGGCCAGGGCAGCTGACCCAAACTGACCAAAGAGATATCCCATACCATGCGATGTCATGTTCTGTTTATAACTGGGTGTGGGCTGCGGGGCAGCTGGGGGCCCAGTGCAGCAGCTGGGGTTCTTGCACAGCATTGACTTTGGGGTGATGGCTCAATATCTGCCTGCCTGTGAGAAGTGGTGAATGGATTCCTTGTTTGGCTTTGCTTGCATATGTGGGCTGAGAGGCTGAGTAGTTTCGGGGGTCTTGTACAGCAGCTGGGGGTCTCAAGTAGCATTGACTTTGGGTGGAAAGAAACTGTGCTGTTCAGCACTTGTGTATATATTATTAATATTATTAGTATTAACTTCCTTCTTTGTGTGTCCTATTAAACTGATTTTATCTCAACCCACAAGTTCTCTCACTTTCCCTCTTCAGATTCCCTCCCCCATCCTACCACGGGGGAGTGAGTGAGCGGCTGTGTGGGGCTTAATTGCTGGCAGAGGCCAAACCATGACACCGTGGAGGTTTCTTCAGCAACCTTTTGCAATGTCCTCTGCAAGCTTGTCTGCAACACCCATTTGATCACCATATTACTGTGTGCTGTGTTTCATTTCAGCAATGACTTCTTGTGTGCAGGGTGTCCTTCTGATGACTGACAGCTGCATACAGCAGGACTTCTCACAAATGAGATGCAGACTCTGCCCTACCTGGGCCAATAAAGGCAGGAAATAAACTCCTGTGCAGCCACTCCACATTTTACTACTGTAGTTTAGTAGCCTGACTGGTTTCTGAACAGCACTGAGGTAGCAAAGCTAATGTTTTTTGTGGCTGACTGTCCTGAAATATTTGGAAGAAGGTAGCAGAGCAGCCATATCTGATGGGAGAGAGAAAGGAACAGGGCTCTCTGATTTATCTAACTAGAAGCTAGCTGACCAATTCAAACATAGACAAGATGGCTCAGTGCTGCCTGTGTTGAGCAGTGGGACAAATATTTTCCCTTTCAAAATTGTCTATCACAGCAACACAGGAGAATCGCTTCTCACACTGCACTGAGTATTTTCAGGTATTTAGGATTCATTCATAGTGCTATGAATTTGACCAGATACTGTCCACGCACTTTTTGTGTCTCCTTACCCTGATCTTCAAGATATGGATATTCTAAATACACATAACATCTTGCTATGACAAATATCCAGTGGAGATACAGGTCCGGTAAATTGAGACAAGCAGGCTAAGCAACATAGCAGTCTGGAAGGGAGAACAGTAGGTTTTGGATAAAGGCAGTGTACTTCAAGAACGTGCAGAGTGAAAAATATCCAAAATGTTGCTGAAAGATGAACGCTCAGTTTGATCAGAATAGTGGAGCTGGGAGGGGATGAACAGATTCGGATGTGTGAGATGCTGTTAACAGTTGGGACTGGCCATTTTATAAATATTTGAGGGAAAATGGGATAACAGAGACAGTGGGATTGGGGGAGTGAAGAAATTTACTTTTAAAAAAAGGTCAGAGGAAAAGAACTAGTATGATATAAGTAATGCAAATCAAATGGTATTCAAAAGAGTATGACTAGTTTCAATACAATGGAGAAAGGCTACAGACGTGTCTGATTTGTGAAGAGCTTGTTCTTTACTCCACTATAAAGGCAGAAGATATAAAGGCACTGGGGCCATGAGGACTACAGCAAGTGTAGTCTCCTTAGAGAATATGGACAAGATGAGACACCTTAATTGCAGGGAGGAGACATTAATCTGTTCTTGTTCATGTATTGGGAAATGTGACCTTATAATGTCCTGTCCAAAGCTCATTTCAGAAGATTACGACTCCATCAAACTTCAGGCACAATTTTGTGTATGTCCAATTGTTTTCTATTGCCAGCTTTAAATCCAGCTGCCAGAACTGTCATCACTAAAACCTGCACCTTGGCTAAAAGGCTTCAGCCACAGTCTTATTTTGTGACAGGTTTTTTTCTATGCAACAAATCTTATTTCAGAGGATAAGGCTGGGTTACTGACTCCTACAATCGCTTATAAATTGCCATGGACACAATCACATACCTGTAAAATAGAAGTGGCAAAATATGAACTGCAGAATAAAAACGCAGTGATTATCCATGTACAATATCATCCCTTTCACCCGGACATGGCCATCTACTATTCCACTCAAATCCTGGAGTTTTCAGCTCACTTTCCTATACAAGCCTACTACATTCTGCTTTTAAAGTATAAGCATCTCAAAAGAAAAGTTCAGAGGTTAGCTCTTCTCACCTCAGAAATGCACTTTATATGCATTTGCCAAAATCGTGGCTCTTTGTCAGAGCACGAAGGATTTCTGCCCTAGTGCTTAATGTTTGAATAATATTTTGACAGTTAGTGAATAGGCACCATTGTACTATTAGTCCTGTTCTTCACAGATTAAAAAAGGATTGCAAAAGAAGGCTGCTTGTTTTCCTTGATTATTAGGAGGTCAGATGTTGGGAAAAAGCAGTCATGATGATTCAAGGGAAGGTATGTAAAAATATGACTAAATTTTGTGAGTCGCGCTGGAAATTGTTATCCTGATGAAAAGTACCTGTGAGAAGCATGAGGTTACATTCACCATGGATTCTTCCACTGTGATTAAATAAATAAATAAATTGAAAGTGAAGTGGATCTTAAAAATGAGGAGATTAAAAAAAAACCTCACAATTTGTTTAACCTGAAAAGAGTAAGTGTTGATTTATTTGCCTTCTTGGTTTTCTGAGCTTTCAGGGAATACTCAAGTTTTGTTTTTAAATTTTCCCTTGAAACTAAAGAAGCTTTAACATTTTTTGTTTGTTTGTTTTATTTCTTTTAAAAGAAAGCTGAGAGGCCTCTGCAATCTCATGACTCTGTGAGGAAGAGCTCTAAGGAAAGCACCAATGACCCTGAGGCTGGCAACAAAAATCACAACTGTGTTCATTTGCAGCAGCACACGAAATCTGCATTCTGCAGCTTGTGGCTTTTGGTCAAACACTTGAACTGATAAACCATCAGTTTTAAAAGCACCACTTCAAGAAACACTCTCTTACCTCTTCTCCACTTAGCTCTTCTGCTGAACGCAAGCTGGAGCTTTACCCCCATACCCAAAGCTGGCTTGTCTAGAAATAGACAAACTCTTTCCCTCAGAGTAAAACAGTCTTTATATGTTAGAACAGCAGAATAAGTAATACCTGGATATCAAAAATTTGATTGAGGAGTTATTACTTTAATACAGTAAAATTATCTTCGGCACAGAGTTCAGATAGTTCTACTTCATAACTTCTGAAAAGCTGAGCAGTGTGGCGTAAATGCATGGGAAGAAAAGCAAACCTTGACAAAGATGAAGTGATACCAGTTGTGGGGGGGGAAACCCAAAACCCATAGAAGGAAAAGGTGCTGGAAGATTGATGAAATGTCAGGTAGTTGAGGACTGCAGGGAACACTGGGAAGTGTTTGAAAATTGTTATATTATTTGTATGAAGGTTTGTATGTGTTGGGTTTTTTTCTTGCCCAGGTAACTGGGAAGAACTGATAAAGTACTTTTGGAAAATGGATTCTTGTGCTACAGCTACTCATAAAGGCATTCCTGTCATTCAAGCTCCCCAACTTAAAATAATTTCTAACTGTCACTGCGCCTATTTTAAAGTAATCTCAATATGAAAATTCGGTCTTGAAAATGGAAACATTTTCTGAGAGAAAACATATTTCATTGCATTTTTAGACTTGCATTGTCCCTAGTAAAAAACTTCATTGATTTCTACACTGAAGTGGATTTCAACACTTGTGCATGGTGTACTAAATTAGGCTTTTGCATTGAAAGTCTGATGTTGTGTCAAAAGCACAAGTTAAATCTCGTGGATGATGTCACTGCGCAATTAAAGGCAGAGGTTAACACTCCTCTGTGCAGGTACTTTCCCCCCAAGCTATCTGGAATAACAGAGTTGCTGTAATACAGCTGCAGCGTGGAATGCTAAAGCACAGTCAGTGACTCCTTGCATTTTAGGAAAAAAAAGGACGTGTGTGTGGCAGAGAGAGCTTTAATTGCTCCTGCTCCATGCCTGGGAGTGCGGGGGAGCCTTTGCTTGGAGGGACTACTTTTGAATGAGGGTCCGATAGCTGCTTCTTTCACCCTCTCCTGCCCTCCTGAAATAGAGCAGTCATGTCCAGTTGTGGCAGCACATTGTGTTTTCTCAGTGTCACCTGTTCATCCCCATTGATTAATTTTTGTCTTTCACTGGGCATAGCTATGTCGTGCTCTCATAGCTGCAGGTACAACCCTTGGTGTAAAGGCAGCTTCAGGCTGTATCTTTCTCTTCTCTTTGACCTTTGTTTCATCTAAAGCCTGGAGTTTCTGAAAATTAATCATTTAACTGCCCCACTCCTCGAGTTCCCCCCTACCAGATACACAGAGTATCTGGTAATCATCACCAGGGTTTTTTTACCTGATGCTGCTAGATTTTTTTTAGTTCCTACACTCGCGGTACAATGTCTCTGCATTCATATGGACGCGAACACCCAGGCTAGATTTATCTCACAGTCTTTGCTCTCAGCATCTGTCCATAATTCGCTGAGGTGCCTAGGTTTGATAGAGTTTTCAACTGGGTACCTCTCAAAATAAAAGAGGCAACTCAGGAGAAAGAGATGCATTTACTTTTGCAATGGGATGCAAAGAAGAAAATGCAAAGTAGTCACCAGTTGCTGCAAGCTGTTACAGGAAGCCAGGGACTGAGCTGCAGAAGCTGGTCTGAACTCTAAAGTTGGGATCTTTCCTGGACTCTGAGTTAATTCAAAGTGAAAATCTGGTTTCACAGATTGGTTGAGGTTGGAAGGTCTGGATGTCATCTTATCCAAATGTCCTACAAATGCCCATGTTTTGTTTACTATAAAGAATAATTATTATGAAGAGTAACCCCAGCTAACTGGAAAAGGACCCCCAGTTTCCATGATGTTCAGCCTATTCCAGTTGTGAGCTGGGAATAGCAGTTGTGCATGTGACCAGGCGATTATACCTGCAGCACCTCCCCTAGTTAGCGGTCACACAGCTCTCTGGGCTTCTCATAGTCCCAAGGACTTATGCGCAGGGCAGCTTTGAACAACACGTGCTCTGTTGCACAGGAACACAGTGCGTCCCTCTCCGCATTTCCAGTGATGAGCAGCTTTGCAAGAGAGAAATGCAAACTGCAAACATGTAAACAGCTGTTGGGGGAAGGGGAGGAAGCTTCAAGTAACAGAATCGGCTGCCAAATTCATCGCTGCCATGTGTGCTGTGTAATGCTTGTCATCTCAAGTGAGTCATTAAGAGGTTTCCCCCCCTAATGGTACTTTGAAGTGCTGTGACAGCTTGAGAGCATCTATAAATTGCCACAAACAGCCCTCATACTGCGTTAGCTAATTGCTTGCTCTTTGACTTATTAGGAGTCACTGAGCTAAATAATTTGTCACATGTGTGGCTCATAATAAATAATGTGACTAGCCAGTTTGTGAGCTGTTTTGGTGATATATAGTGCCCCTTTTGAATGTTGTCACAAGCAGCTAACAAACATGACCCCACAATTGTCAGATCTTTGTGAAAATAATAAGCCCTGACAGGGCAGCAGGTTAAAAAAAAATAAAATAAGCAACTTATCTCTTTAGGTATAATGAAAATTGCATTAATTTATTCTTCAGGTCTTTAATAAAGCATAAATATATTTTTATTTTTCAGTAGATAATTCAAAGTGAGTACAATTGTGTAGTAGCATATCTTTGCTTCGATTTACATAGGAAAAGTTGTGAAAGAAAAACCAAAGAGGTAACTGTTTTATTGCTACTGAAAATAACCTGCATCCTCTGATGACGTCTGAAGTGAATGTCCTCTTGGCAAACTATGAGTAGTTTCTGAAACGTGGTTATGGGTGTTTTTTTAATAAATCTGATCACTTTGTCTACAGCTTATCCAGATATGCAGGATGTATTCTTTCTGAGCCTCAGTCTTGGTTCTGGTTGGGTATTTCAGGTGATGTGCCTGTCAGAAACTGGGCTGTGAAATTTAAAAGCACACATGCGGTACTGTTGAATGAAGTTCTGCACATGTAATGTTAGAGATGCCTTTAGAAAGAATGTGGTAGAAGAGTGATGTGTGTGTGTGTGTGTATGTGAATATGTTCTTGGCATCCTCGGTTAAATAGGAGTCTTGTCTGATTCCTACGTGGGAGGAGAGTCCCCAACGTTTTGCCAGAGAAGCAAATGTGGTTTTTCTCACAGCTAAAGGGTGATTTCTTCCCAAGAGACAGGACTTGTCTTGCACATTTGACTCCTGCTGTAGACTGGATCACTGGGCTGTAAAATCTTATTTTCCCACAATTGTGCTAAACAAAGAGTGATGAGTGGTGTTTAATAAACCTTACCAGTCCCTTACAAGCCTGTTCCTGCAATGACCCTTGCTATTGCATTCCTTTTATTTGAACTTTGAGGTGCTCGTGCTGTTAAACTGGTTCCCAGCTAGGGAATCACTTTGGTTTCTGTCATGTAGATTCAGCAGAGCCCACTGCAGTTGCTTCACGTGAGAGAAGGCTCCCCTTTGCCTGACCCCACTGAACATCCTAGTGGTCCCGATGGCTCCTTCTAAATGTGTTGCGCTCTTCCCCAGGGACAACCAGCAAAAGACGTCCAAGCCAGGGGCTTGCCAACAGTTCTTTATCCTCTTGCATCTCTCAGCACGTGGGTGTTTTCTGTCTGGTTGGGTGAAAAGTCACTCTGATACGTTGTTTTATCAAAAGGGAGAGCTATTGATGGATTGTGCATATCAGTTTTAACAGAATTATGGTCAATATGCAAAAGAGGCCAATGCTCACCAGCCTCAGGCTTAATTAACGAGCTGGTGTTTGTGCCACTTGCAGTGGATCACAGAGAAGGAGGTTCCAGCCTCCAGCCTTAGTGAAATGTCCCAGAGCCTTGTGCCTCTGCCACTGGCATTCAGGGGGAGGCCAGTGAGCCCATGGAGCTGCTGGCTCTCTCACTGCATCTTTTATCTATTTCCCATGGAAAACTGGGAAAGGTGTGTTGATGCAGAAGTGCTTGGGGAATTAATCTGAAAATCTTTCGTGGGATCCTTTCAGCTAGCAGAGGAGTTTATCTAATTTTCAAGGGCTTTGGGATCTTAGTGTTATTCTGAGATAAGACTCTGGGCAGCCCTGATGACAACTAATGGCTACTTACTTTCCAGTGGCTGCCTTGCTCCTGTTTTTACCTTGGTTCTGGCCATGTTAGAGTGAGATACATGGCTGCTTTGCATTAAAGACACATCCTATCAATGAAGAAACTGAGGCTGGGTTTCTGGTTTGGAATTAAAGAGAGTAATGAAAATGGCTTTATCATCATTGTTAAAGGACTCATTGTATAGGAGCGAAATCCTGGGACCCATGAAGTCAGGGAGAACTTCTTCCCATGTGGCCTGGGTTTATTTAAGGCTTTGCTTTTATTTTATCTTCTTTTTTAGTTTGGCAAAAAGCCTACTTTCAGGCATTCCAAACTTACTTATGTTTATGAAAGAATTTTCCATAATTTCATTAGCTGAGCAAGTAAACAAATATAACCATGCTGAATATTCTAGCTGGCTCACCTTTGCAAAGCAGTATGTCCAGCTCCTGTAATTTGGTCCATCCTTCTTTTACAGACTTTTGTAAGAAGTACAGTAACAGCTGGTTCTAAATGAGAGAGATGTCTTTAACCAAACCCTAGTGGTTCCAGCTTTTTTTCATTTTTCTCATTAGTTAGGAGTGTGCTTTTTTGTTTTTATTTTTTCTCTTAAAACCTCAGCACTGAAGTGAAATGATTTCATGAAAATCCCAGTTGTCATTTGGAAGAAAAGAAGAGAGAAAAAGATTATGACATTTAGGGTTACAGAGTGAAACCTGAAAGCACAGAAACAAGAATAACAGGAAAAAAAACTCCAACCAACCATAATATATATCCTTTTTTTTCCAAATGACCAAGGATAGGGAAGCTTAAAGTGCTGATTTTTTAACGCTTACTCTTACAAATACTGGACTTGTCTTTAGGCTTTCCATCAGAATAATATCTTAACAGTTTATTTGCTAATTTATAAGCTTCTAGAGACTTTTAGCTTATTAGAAAATGACTGACGTTTATCAGTTACTGCATGTCTGCTGCTTTCTATGTGGCCCCTATTTCTGCGCCTGCCCCCCCCCTCCCCAATTTAATATATCTGCATACTTACTTATTATCACTGGGATAACAGGCAATAAAAATGCCAGAAAGTCTAAAGGAGTGAAACAGAGAAGTCACAAACGGCTCCCAGCTGCTATCAGCTTGACTTGTTCCCATATTTGGAGGGGTTTTTTTGTTTGCTTGGGTTTTTTTACCCCCTTAAGACTGCACTTTTACCTCACTATATTTTGGATGGCTGCTGTAGTTAAATACCTGTTCAATTATCTCTCTTGTGTGAAGTGTGATTTCTCTGTTTAAACCTGAGGACTCTGCTTAAGCCAGTGTAGCTGACTGCAGATGAAGCAAGATAGGAGGCATTTGCACAAGGGTGGAGGAGAGGAGTATACCTATTAATCTGGAGATCTCCATTTGCTTTACTGTTCTCTGTCATATTCGTTAGCTTGACATGACAAGGTTGGTCCCTTCCTGCCCTCTCTGACCTGGAAAAGAGTACCCAGTGTGTGCGAGGGCAATATAGCAAGGGGCAGCTTTTGTGTGCTGTGCCTCGTTGTGTTCCCTTTATAGTTAAATCTTTGCAGTTTGACAGGTAGAGACATTTCCATGGTATTTAGTTAAGAGACATTTTCATGGTATTTAGTTAATATAAATAGTATGTTCTGGTTCTGAGCTCCGTTTTCTACAACTGAATGTTTGCATTTGTACAAGGCTTATGAATTTGATGGTGACTGGTTGTCAATCACACATCCTACCTTAGCATATGTATTTGTATAGATTTTATCTGTATTCCCTTAAAAAAATACTTAAAACTTTAATCTGTTGGGCTGCAAAAAATAAAATTTTAGGCCAAAGAATCAAAATTAGAGATATTCTTCAGTAAGAAAGCTTGGATTTGGCATCAAAGTTTATCCATGAATCAAGACAATAAGAGACCTTTTAATGTGCTTTTCCTATTTATATCTGCCTCTAATGTACAGACCTACTACTATGATATGCTGTAGTGACAATCTTGCTACAATTCATTCTTAATTTAGGTTTTATATTTTCACAGTTCTATTATTATGATAGACACAGACATGCAAAAAAAAAAACCCCAAAACACCCAATTTCACTAATTTCATGCAAATTAATTGTGTTAAACACAATTTTTGTGGCAGGGATAATACAAGCTGATGGTATACATCAGTGAAGGATAACAATAATACTTCCATTTTGCCCTTTAATAAAAAAAAAATTAGAATATTTTAATATCTGGGTTTTTCTAGATTGCTTGCTTTAAGCAAGACATTGGATTAACTTTTAAGTTTAACGCTGAATCAGACCTCAAGAGGTCCCTTCACACCCAGCCTATGGCTCTATGCACTAAAATCTAGATTTGAGCCTTGGATCTGTGGAATCTTTTCTTTGTGTCTGGTTACTGATGTTCTGTACAGTTCTGGTGGCATTGTGAAAGCAAAGAGCAGGTCAGGACTTGCATGATAGGCATCTCCTTTCTGTTTGCCTCCTTTTCTGCCCACTGCATTGTGGAAGGGATGGAAGGAAGCTTGTCATTGCCAAAATTTGGAAAATGAAGTAATTCTGTTGTTTGGATTTGAATTTGTGTTTTTCTGTCTCTGATTTAATGATTTTTATTCTTGCATTTATTTTTATGGCACTGAGAAGGGACCCTGTACTCAGTTGTGTGCACACTACTGCAGACGCCTATCTACATGCATGCAAGGAGCGTTTTGGGGAGCACTATCTTAAAACTGAGAGCAGTTCCTCTATTTCTGGGGGAAAGGTGGCAGGTTGGCCAGTTGGAAATCTGTGCCATTGTACACAGGAGTCAGTCTGGGAATTTAATCCTTTAGCAAACTTGTTCTTTTTGAACTTGTGCTCACATACATGCTGTCCTCTGAGTTGTTTAACACGCCATCTGGAAAAATCTAGACAAAACAAGATGTACACAGCTTCTTTGCGAGGCACTGCAGTGTGTTCACCGTCAGCAGGTCTATCCAAAAAAATAATTAAAAAACAAACCTGGAAGACCTTTGCTACTTGTGAGTTGTCCTGACCCTTTCCTGTTTTGCTAGCTGGTGAATGGGCTGAGAGCACTTTGCTGGAGATTGCTCTTCATCTCATGCAGGGTTTGCCCTGTCCCCACTCAGGTCTACAGAGCTTTCTGCCCTTGGGAAGCAAGGTCAAGTCACACGGTGGGTGGAGGCTTCAAAAAAAATCAGTACTGGCTGAACCCTCTTTCTTAGAAGAGGCTGGGTGTGTTACCAATGCAAAATGGAGTCCAGCACAGAGCATGGGTTAAACAGGCTGGTAATTAAATCCACTGAAAATTATTCTTTCAGTCTTGGATAAATACTGGTGATTTACACTTACGTACATCATTAGCTGCTGTTCTGATTTGAGGCTACAAATAATAAAACCACATAAAATGAATTTCAAGGATGTGTTCCTTAGCAGCGGTTTAGTTCCAGCATTCACTGATCTGGTCGAACATGACATTTTTAAACTGGACCTCTGTAAGGGAAAAGGCAGCCTGTCTCAGTCGTTGTGGAAATACTCTTTGGCACCACACCTTGCTAAGGTCTCATACCATCCTCTTCATTTTGTGTCTATTTTTGCATATGGAAAACTTACTAAAGAGTTCTTTATTTGTGTCAGTGTGTGTGTGTATTTATATATATAATTTTATAGATATATATAATTTAGCTGTGTGTACATATTAATATTTTTCGCGTGTAGCTATGTATATAAAAGTATATATATATTATCTATCTATATATAAGTACCTATATATAAATAAAACGTTTGGGACCACTTCAGCTTAATACAGTTTATTACAGGCTCAGCAAGCCTAAATCATGGAAACATCATCATACACACCTTCTATAGATCTTGCTGCAGAACAGCAATGAACCATAGCCATCTCTGCAAAAAGCCATAATTATGAGCCATGCAAATAAATAGTGACCATTTCTAAATTGTCTACAGTAATTCTTCCGACTGACCTACTGTTAGCATCCTTTACCAACGTAGGTAATGTAATTTATAGCATGGCCTAAATACGACACGGCTTAGGCCATTTAAAATCGTACGTTTCAGTACCCTCAAGTAGCCCAGCACAGTAAAATCTTTGTTCCTTACAAAATGCATGCGTGTGTACAGTATATATTTATCTGGTCTGGTATACGCATTAATCTTTAATTACTGAATAAACATATTAAACAGGTGTGGAATAACCAAACTTTCAACTGTGCAATGTTTATCTACTAGCGCAGTGGATACCTTGGCTCTGCAGTTTGAAAAGCTTCACCTTGCCATGCCCAGGGCTGAGTGAAGAAGGAAAGGTTGGGAGGGTGGGCACACAAATGCCCCCAAATCCCACATAAATCAGAAATTTCCAGTTATAAATTATGCACCATCATAACATCCCGTTTAGCACGGTTGGCGAGCCAGGGCTGGAGCGTGGGGTAGTTTATAGCGGAAAAATGGCTTTTCAATGGACAGCACACCCTCGGACTCCTTCTCCTCCTAGGCTCTGTGTGCTGGGCTTGTGGTGTGAGGAGATATAAAGCAGCATTTTTCTAGCTGCCTGGTGGAACAATGAGAGCTCTGTTAGCAGGAGCCCAAACTTCTGTAGCCCCTGCCTCACAAGGTTGGAATGACTGCTTAAACCCAGGTTCAAAGCCCTTGGCCTCCAAGTGCTTTAATTTAGCACTATTTTTGCTGTGCTAACCTCTGTTTTTTCTGCTTAAACCATCTAAGGTCTCCTTGTTTTGCAGGGAACCAAGCAGCTCCTTTTTATAATTAGATTAAAGATAATCAAATGAAGACTTGGATATTTTTTAATGTCATTTAATCTTTTTTTTCTTTTTTTTTTTTTAACTCGTGCAAAATTGCTTTTTATCACCATTGCCTAGCTTCTTGTAAATTTACACCTTTTTTTTTTTTTTTTTTTTCCCCCCTCACTGTATTTCAAGCTTCTGGTTTTCTGGTCTTTAAAAAATACCCTTTGACAGGTATTTTTCAGCATTTTTATTTGATGCCATAAAATAAACCTTTACCAGGTGTTTTTAGGTACGATTCACAACACTTTCATTCTTTCACTGTCAGATTTCCCAAAGCTGGCTGGTGTGAAAATAAAAGAGAAGGCAAAAAGAAGCACACAGAAAGTTTAGCAGGGATACAAATGAAGTGGAAAAACTCCATATATATGGAGTAAGGGGGTAAGGAGCAGCACAGAACTGCAGCTGAAAGAGGGCTGCGCATTAATAAAAGTAACAAGTAAGTGCTGGCACAATTTGCTTCTAGTTTTAAAACATAAAAACACGATCCCAAACACAGGCATTATTCAGATAACAATCGCTCGATAGTTTGTTAAAAACCTCTGCTAAGCATTCAGGCTGTGAAAAAGTGCGTAACAGCTGATCTCAAGTTTCTAAAAGAAAAATCATTTTCAACTTATTTTTTCCATTCCTCTATAATGCACAATTAATATAAACATATTTAAAATAGGAGGGGAAAAAAAAAATCTCATGCAATACCAAAGAGTCAATTCACAATTACGTTGCAAACCAAAGAAACTGTATTGTGAACAGCCACTTCGAAAAAAGGGGGAGGGAGGGTGAAAGAAAGATCATCTGAATTTACAGTGTATAGAATATCACTGTGCTCTTTGTCTAGTCAAAAAAAAAAAAAAAAAAAGAAATCGTGTTGGAAAAGACAAGAGGGGATTCACTACCTGGGTCTTGACAGGAATCTATTTTACAGACATAAGCATGGAGAACAAGGTGGAGATCAAGTTTCCAATTTGTTAAATTAGTGGATATCTCAGGGGTCTTGGCTGATAAGGCTTTTTCTCATTTTGAAGGTGGTGCTAAAAGTCCTAATGTTTGCTCTTTTTTTTTCCTGGTAAGACCATCACCACGTTATTTTTGTCGTGTTCCCTGACTTTCAGTCATCTGGGTAACTTTCGTGTGATTGTGATTGTGTAATGCGTTGATGTTTAGTTGTTAATTTTTTCTTCCTCCCTCTCTTTAAACTGGTCTTGTGTGTTGTAAAAAGATCAAAATCATACAATATCTCAAGTTGGAAGGGACCCATAAGGATTATTGAGTCAAAGTTCCATGAATTTTTAGAAGCAGACACCTTTAGATGTGAGATGTACTGAATGATGTAAAAATAGGATACTGATGAGGGTTTTTTTAATCATTATTATTGTTCTAAAAGCTCTGAAAGGTATCTTCTTTTCCTTTTGAAGACTCATCAAAATATTGGACTCCTCCAAAAGTGACTCAGTTCAGTTGGTTTCATTATTGACTGGCATATTCTCATAACCAAAGTAAATTGGAAGAAACATGGCAACATTTGATCTGTGTTTTCCAGTGTAAATATATTGCCTTAAAAACAAAAAGCCTGCAATGATCATTTGAAATACCTAATTGCAAAAATCAGTTATCACAGTCTGCTTCATTAAGATTTAGAAAGGGTGAACTGTACTTTGGCCAGTAATATCATAAAGGAAGTATAATATTAAAAACATGAACAGATGTTGAAGGTGTTTACCTGTCACAGTCGTCACTCGTGCGACTAGAGGTTGCAGTTCTTACTGCAAAGGAGCCCGTGAAACTGTAACAGTGGTTGTGTGCACTAAAGATACTGTGTTTTATACTCATAAATATACCCAGAAAATGGGAGTGGGAAAAGAGCAATTATAGAATTAGGAAAGAAGAAAAAAACAACCAAACAAAAAAAATTATTTCCCTGAATTACTCTTGGAGATAACACAGTAGAAATGGCTGGATGCTGGAAACAGGGGTAGGAATACAGTTTTCTAGTCCATAAAGCTACTACTTAATGCTGCAAATCAAAATAACAGCAATTCAGACATTCCTTAACATATTCTAAAATTCATAAAAACTCATACAACTGTGACTTGAGGGGAAAAATAAAGTGAATGTTATCTTAAAAGATGGGTTAAGTATTCCTGATTTCTGAGATCACAAGGAATCTTTAGCCAGCTGGAGCCTTCAGGTTATTGAACGATTCTAAGTAGAAATATAGATGACTCATGAAATAAATAGTTATCTTCCTCTTAATTTTTCATTTATAAGGCCAACAGTTCTTACATTTCCTGAGGCAATCTGCATATATTATAGAGGTAGTATGTTAAAATGATCTCGCCTCATTTATCCTCCCCCACCAAATAGTTGAGATGTAACTTTCCAAAGAAAACATCTGAAACATTTAATTTTACCTGTCACTTTTTTTTTTCCCCCTGTTAAGAGTAAAACATTGGGCTGTACATTTCTAACGGAGGGTTTTCATATGAAGGTTAGAATAAACAAAAGTATGATTTAACATTCAGAGACCAGAAGATGACTAATGGCCAATTTTAATTCATTTTCCAGGTTTCTAGGTACACGTAGTTGAAAGCTATAAAGGTAACAAAGGTTATCAAGACCTGGAGATAAGCTTTAGAAGTTTTTAAGTTTAGTGTCTAAAATCAGAGTTTCCTCATTTTTCTTTCTACTATGCGAAGTAGTAATTCCTTGAATTTATACTATTCACACTGTCAAGTTAATACCACGTTCTGCTTTATCTTATTCAAGGAATAGGTATTTCTTTTCATTAACTTGGTTCATCTAGGAGTATTTTGTATTGTTATCCATCTAGATACTGTACGCACATGCTTGCATTATTTTGCAGAACCATGTTTGAATATCTTCTCTACCATCTTGATGAACTTTAGAATTTAGGTAAAGCCTTTTTTGTAGGTTGTATTGGTTTAAGTGTTTTGTACTTGTCTCTTTAGTAAAGTCATTTCCACTCAGCAGCATTCAAAGTGTGGGTAAGGGTGGTCTATCAGCTAATATTATTTTCTATTACAGCCACCGTGTTTCTGCTACAGGCAGATGCCGCTCTACCAAAATCCATCAGACTTCCCCTGTTTGAAATATCCACGTTAACATGAACCCTCAACAGATTAACTTTTCTAATGTCACGCAAGCAGGAGTGATTGAGCTCTGCTAATCATACAGTAAATTACTTTTACCGAGTCCCAAGAGAAACTGGACTAGCTATTTTAAAATAAAAGCTTTTATAACCAACTAGCTGTAGAAAAATGCTCTCAGATCAAGTTTTTGGAACAGATAATTCCTAAATACGTGCAATCACACATAGGATACTTCTTCTGTACAAATATTTTAAAAGACTGATTCTGAGACATTTTGGTTGTTATTCCTCTTGTAACTCAGTTCAACCTGAATGAATTAGATTCAGCATTTGTCAAGCTATTTTCACAGATAAAATGGACTAAACTTTAAAAAGCACTATGTAAGTCTGAAGTCTATACTGAAACTGATTGGTATATCTTGTCCCGCTACTTTTTGCTCATGCTTATTTTATATAGTGAAGGAGCCACTGAGCTAATGTTTTTATTCTGTTGCTAATTTTTTTCACTAATATATATATATAGTCATTGCAATATTGTTCCATAAGCTGGAGGTTAGTTAAGGAATCGATGTACTTGATGGAACACTGTTTTCTCTGCTGTCACATATATCAAATGAGTATTCTGTAGGATTGCCACTCTTTCATATCATCATCACTGTGTTCCTCCTCATCAGTTATTCTGTGTTTTTTAAACATTTTTATCCTCTGTAGAGAAATCCTTCCTCTAGGAACAGGTAGGCAGAGGAAGATGGTTTGGAAAAAAACACACTGTGCTTCACTGCAAATATGTGGTGAAAGGAGCCTGTTCTGATGCCTGGAGGAGCATCGGGAATATCTTCAGCAAAATAGGCCTCTTGTACTAGAGACTTGGTACCTTCTTGCCCTCTGCCCCCATTTGTTTATCTTCTTTAGGCTGGATTTGGGTGTTACTTTTGTTGTGGAGATGGTGGCATCCCTCCCCAACGGAACTGCAGGCTCCTTGCTAAGATCTTCCTTTCTTGTTCTGTCTTAGCAGAGACACACAAGGGTGGCATAACACCAGGGAGACAGGCAGGAGCAATAGAAGTCAAATCTAAAACAGCCTGGGCTGTTCATTACTGCTCATTACATTCAGCACTAACAAAGTGAGACTATTTTCTTGTTAGGCATTGGAAAATGGAAAAAATGCACATTACTTTCTAACAGACCTTGTAACTTTCTCTGGCACACTGACCTACACACTCTGCCTCAATAAGATGGGGGATAGCCAGTGAAATCCTCAAATTATAACAAGTTGCAACATGCAAGAGCTATTTACAGCATGTAAGAAATTTCCATAAATGACTTTTTTATTATTATTGCTTACTGCTTGAGCACATTACACAGTTCTCATGCATCTGTGTGCCTGCACAGTAGCTCTCATCTGAGATTTCACTGGCTAGGGAGCATTGACCTTCATGCTTAAACTTTGTCCTCTGTCTTCTAATCCCAATTTGATTTCTAATAATTGTAAAGTTCCAACAGCTGCAAAAGTAATGATGGGTTTTGGGGTTTTTTTGAGTAAGAATTTGCCTGATAAAAATGAACTAATTATTTTTGGCTTTGCAAAATTTATATACTAGGTTAATTTTCTGTTTGGCCTTATTACATAGTTGTTTATGCTCCAGATCAATCTCCTTCCCCCACACATCATATAGATACTTTCCCATACAGTAATGGTGTAATGTTAGAAGCAGTGCCTATAATATTATCCTTAGAGGGAACTATGAATCCTCAACTTTGTCTTTAGCCTGCACTTGGGCTCGATGCGCTCCCACTCCGCTGACCTGAATGTCTGCTTGTGGATTCAGATTTTCTGTGATAGACTCAGATATAGTTCATTTATAGATAGGTCTGAGTATGAGCCCACTCTCATCTTTTTATTAGTCATTTCTAGTTTGAGACAATAAGTATTTGCATCATTTTTTGTGTGTTGTAGTGTTGTATGAAGGTTTTGGTTCATGGAAATGGTGACTAGAGTTTGGGATGGCCATATCTTTTCTTCTGAGAGATGCTTAAAATTTAATTTAATGGATTGGTTTCTTTGGTTTTAGCTTTCCAAATGTGCAATTATCCCATTAGAACTCCACCAGTCAAAGCTAGTCAGAGAGCAACAATTTCATTTTAAGGGAAGGAAGAGGAGCTTTGGAACTTCATTTTGATGCTGAACTCTTCTCACACCCACCAGAAATTCCATCCTGAATATTTTCACTGAAACAGATGCATTTCTACAGAATGCTGCTTTAGAATACCTTTTCTTTTAAAGAATGGATAAGTTTTCTGTATGTGTAGACTTTTATTAAGCGAAGACTACAGGCTAAAAATTGTTTCTGCACCATAGGAATACATTTTTGTATGACTGCAGCACTGAGCAGTGTGAGTGGGCATGAGGGGGTCTGTTTCCAGGGATGCTGATTCAGTGGAAACCCGGGGCAATGGAAGATGATCAGTATTCCCAAAAGCCATTCTCAGAAACACCTGAGATCTGTGGTATGCTTGTTGCTATGTAGTTTTTGCTAACTGTAGAAATAAAGAAGTAAATACTAAGTATTTCACAGAGCCTGTCAAGGAATAATTACAATGTAAAGAATCCACACACTGAACTTTGCGCCTTGCGTTACTAGCAGCCCTGAGCTAAACTATTTATTCACTGTTAATGCTAATGCAAATGTTGACCTCCTTATTTACCTGTCTACTGCTCATCAACATCTGAGAAGTATCCCTTTTGCACTAGTGCCCCTTGCCTCATTTGGTTGACAGCCTCAACTCCAGCCACTGAACATTATGGTAGCTGTTCCTACCACTTGTTTTCACATAGGCAAACCCAGAATTGTTTTTTTTTGCCACCTTTTACTTTATCATCCCTTCATTTCCCCTGATGTGATCATGCAACACTGTTTACTTAGTGACAGGATGCCTTGCTGTGACTAAATGTTGCCCGGATCCTTCACTTTGGCAACAGCATGCTGTGGAGCAGATTTGGTCACCAACCAGACAGAGCAGGTGATTGACCTTGTACATGAAATCCAGGGAATTACTTTTAAAACAATATGTATATTTTACAGCAATAATTTATAGGCTTCTAACCAACTAAGTTAAAGCACTAATAGTTTATTAAACTTGTTGACAAAACAAGAAAATCTGGTTTTAGTCAGGATTCTTGAATAAGACAGTTATCTCTTTACAATGAAAAATGGCTATACTATAATGTAGCAAAATTAATTTTCTTCTGTGTTTTAATTGAAGTACAGCAGATGATCAGTGATCTAGAAAGCATCTCTTTCGAACCTAGCTAGAGGCTAGTTGGCTGTCTTTGTGCATTAGAAGTGTCTTGAGAACTTCGGAAGTATGGGTTTTGTGAAAAAATAAATAGCAAAAATAGTGATATTTTGTTAGTGGCCAGAAGGAATACAGGTTTTCAAACTATACCAGGGAGAGCATTTTCTGTTTGCTGCACCATTGATAGCAGTTATCTTGTTAATTTGTAGTGAGTCTGCTGTTTTACTGAAGAGCTTGTTTTTCTTAAAGACATTTCAGCAGCCTGGCACAGTTTCTCCTTATTGCCTTGGCTTGATGGATTTATTATTTATTATCCACCTTGAAATCCATTTTTAAGTAATTATTTCATTGATGGCCATTTATCCTAGCTGAGACTTTGTTTGGAGAAGAAGTTTCTTCCAGCAAAGCCCAAAATAGCCTTAGAGAGTTTGTGATGCTAAGTTTGGTGATGCAGTATCAATATCCACTTGTGATTTCCTAGGTGAGGTCTGTGTGTAGATGTCAGAATGGATCATGTGAAACTATGTCGGTCAATTAATCACTGCCAATGAGCCATGGCATGCCAAAGCTCCATTTCATAACGGCCTCCTTGTTAAGTTCACAACATTGAAATCCTCAAGCCAGACCTCCTCTTTTAAGACCTCCAATACAGGCTACAGAAACATTTGCAGGAAAATACATTTACTGCAAGAAACAAATGTGTCAGGCTTGTAGGGTTGATCTATGGAAGGAAGAGGTGGGGGGGAAGAAAAATGTGGGGTTTAGCTTGATAACTTGTTCATTGGAATTGATTGTACTGGGTAGTTCCAGAGAAAAGCTTCTTATTTTAATATAAAATAAATCCATATTAAGTAGTGCACAGTAACAAACCTTAAAATGAGTTGGAATCTAACATTTATGTTATTTAGCAATGATGCTATGAGGGAGAAAGTGTCATTTGTGTTTTTTACTTCTCCTGCCTTATCTGTTCCTTTGTCCTGATCTTACCAGATGCAAAAACAGGGTAAGAGAGGTAGGGAAAGTGAAAACTGAATAGTAGCCTGACATACTACCAAAATAAATTAAATTCCTGTGACAAGTAAGTCATTGTTGGGGGGGGAGCGGGGGGTGTGAAGGGGGAAGGGAGGGCGTCTTTTACTTCACTGGCCCATTTAGGAAGTTTGGTCACTGGTATGAAGCCATACAGCTGCACACAATATAAAGTAAGTTTAACAGCATATTTGGTGAGTTTATAACTTCCCCGGGGCATTTTAACATTAAAAATAGTGATTGTTAACCTGGTCCATCTGAACTTAAATATGAGCTTACTTTGCAAGAAATGAGGGGTAACGTCTCAAGTACTTTTCTTTGTGTTTTATTATTGCTTAAGGGCTTACATGGCTTTATAGCTGCATTTTGTCTGTTTTTGCATTTTGTACTCAACAGGGATATTCAAGTCCGTGGCCTGAGTAAGGATGGCAATCCCAGCCCTCAATTAGAAATATGTTCTTTTATAGTCATGCACAGATACTAAACAATAAACAGTATAGGATAAAATGGCAGTTGTATATGACGTTAGTAGTAAGTCCATTACATGTGAGTTATCTCTCTGGTGACTAAAGATTTTCACAAGCAGTAAAAGCTCTTTTTAAACACCAGTGTCTCAGGCTGGCAGCCAGAAACACACCAATAAATATTGAAAGGCAAATGAGAAATCATGCTGAAAAAAATTACAATAGCCTTATAGGATGAAGTAGATTACGGAATGTTAAAATGAAGTCCCATTTAGAAAAGCATGTTTCTCTATGTATTTTGGACAGTCATTAGAGGAAAAAATCTGTTTTCAGATGGGTATGCAACTGGAAACACACAAGTTTTCAAAGTCATGAGTCAGAATCAAAAAAGCCATGACTACACTTGCTTAAAGATGAGGAGATTTTAAAAATAATGTCGCTCAGGGACTTACTTCTCACTCGTTCATAAGCCTTTAGGATTTCTAGCATCAAGAATGTTTCTGCAAATGTAGAGCCTCAAAGATTATGTCTTTTTCTTTGAAGACTGAGATTCTTTCGTACTTGCTCCTGGAATAGGGCTTTAGATGAAAATGTTAGCATCCCCAAATATTGCAATTACAGCTAGAAATTGGCAGCATTGTGGAGGTGCAGGAACCAGCGGGACTCTTGTGTCACATTGCACGCTTCCATGTAGCACGGGCAGAAATGATGCTTCTCCATCAATGCTCCTCTCCTGAGATGGTCCCCTTCAATACTGAACAGCAATGGTGTGCCATATGGCTGGGGCCTGGTGCTCACTGTTGGCAGGTACTCCTCCCATAGTGCAGTTACTGTTCCAATTTCTGTTTCGGTGCATGTAACTGACTGCTAAGCACTTAAGTGATGCAATAATGGCAGAATTAAGCCACCCACGCCCCTGTCTTGGAACTTGGTTGCAGTCTATGTTCAGTCTATCAAAACCCAGTATTGGTTATTTCACTCCTGTTGCATGAAAATCCCAGTCCCCAGAATTTAAAAAGGTCTCAGAATAGCAATTTTGAATGTTAGGGATTATATCTATATGTATGTGTATGTGTATATATGCACAGTTCCATGTCTGTGTGTAATTTATATTTACAGATCAGAGCTGGTTTGAATGGATAGTATGTGATTTGTGAAAGTAACAGTCCCTGGCTTTGTTTTTGACTTGCTGTTACCACAAGAGTTGAGGACTGCAATATCACTTCTCAAAGCTGCCAGTTTAAAAAGAATATTCTATTCTGTGTTATATTCCATGTGGATGGTAAGAAAAGAAAATATTATTGTGTATGCACACCAGCATCTGAAGCCTGTAATGGTAAAGACAACCATAGGCCTAGACTTAAGTTTAGGTAGGATCAAGGTTTGAATGAGACTGTGGCTTATAGCTTCTTTTCAGGGAAAGCTCTCGCAGTGTTGCAAGTATGACAAATAATAATTCATCTTTAAAAATGTTGCAAAGTTGCTGATGCGTGATAAGAATTATCACCTACCTAATTCCCTTTGATATAAACACATCACTTATTGATTTAACTGTCTTTGAATCGTTCTAGTTATATGGAATACCCAAGCGGTTTGAACTTAAATGTGAATTTCAAGCCTGTGTCGTACCTAACTACTTGGGCCTGCCAAAGAAGTTTTTGAAGCAATGATGCTCTTAAGAGTTGTGTGAAGAAGACAGACCAGGCTACAGTCCTCTCCCAGGCAGTGTGGAAAAAGACAACCAGGCTTTGAATGAGCTCATAATAAGCTGCCCGGACAAAGAGAGGATGCACCAAGTGAGGGCTACATTTTGCTGAGTGTGCATCACGTGTTTGAGATGCTCATTTCTGCCCATCTACTTAGCACATTCAAGCCATCATCATTTCATGTCCTAAGTGGGATGACATCCTTTTTTGTGGGCTTGGTAAATGTGATGTGCAACATGATGTACATCCACTCAGAATGTTTCTGGGAAGATCATTTCCCTGGGTTGCTGATTTCAGCTTGTCACACATATCTTTGCTGGCTCCTTTTCCTCTATCGCATCTGACCAGTGTTGTCTTCACTTCACAGGCCTTTCATATCTTGTATTCACCCTATCTGTCATCTCTCCTTCATTACTGAGTGGCCGACTCCTGCCTGCAGCCAATTTCCAACACCCACATTCAGCACCCACTCCTTAAGGTTTTGGGCGAGCACTTCTCTTCTATGCTACTGGACGGGCTTGGGAGGAGCCCCCTGTAAACACTCTCAAAGCTATTTCATCACTGCTGTGCATCAAATCTGAGGCTGTGATGCCAACAGGAATCTTCACAATGGTTAGACAGCTAATTATCTGTCATGACAGTCAAGCATGTTTTCCTGCATCCTTCTTCCAGCACTGCCACTGGAAGAAAGCTCTGTATTGGTTTCATCTCTCTGAGACCTTTGGTTTCATGTGTGTACTACTACTATGACAAGGGTTGTAGCCTGGTCATGCCACGGGAATACAGATTCTGTGGTTGCATCAGGGGGTTCAGTCTCAATCTCAAGAAGTGCTACACCAAATATTCATACCAGCCAGGTGCTCTGTTGGCAAATGCACCTGTTGCCTCATTGTCCATTGCCTCATGCCAGCCCAAAGGTTTCTTGTGAAAGAATCTGCATGTCAACGCTGCCTACAGGGCTCTTGGAGTTAAAGAGCCTCACAAATTTGTCTGTAGTTGGATAGAGTAGATATGAGGAAAGACACATACTCAAGTATGAAACTGCTACCTGTGTAACCACTGGTTTGTGGGACAACAAGAATAAAAACTTGCACATTATTCAAAACACCAAGCCTAACTGGCAAGGTTCATCAGCTGATGGCCCTATTTTCCTTCCCTGGTTGATGGAAAGACAGAGATAATAATCCACAAATTGATTTAAAAACACTAAATCAAGCATCTGATGTGATTCACTCAGAATTTCCCAGAGAGTTGGAGACATGAAACTGAGGTATTTGAATTGGGAGATATGAAGAACCATTCCTCCTCATTACTGTGTGTGGTATTTCCATGTCAAGAGCATATGTTAACAAAGGGATAGACATGCCACCATGGCTCTAGTTCTTGTGGACTAGTTCATCTGCCACCTTGCAGCACATTAGAGAGCGTGATTAGAAAGCCTAATGAGAAAGGCAAAAGGAGAATGAGAAAGATGTGCTCATAAACCAAAGATTCCCAACCTGAGTTTGGTATGACTGCCCATTGTGTGAGTCAGGATGGTAAAGTCCCAGTCTCCCCAGTGTCTACCAGAGTGGAGTTATCAAGTCTTAGTTTGAAAGGGATCTCAGGAGGTCTGAATCCAATCTCTAGCTTAGGTCAGGGTCAACACTGACCAGCTCTAGTTGCTCAGGGCTTTGTGCACTGGGGCCTTGAAAACCTCTAAGGACAGAGGTCATGAAACCTCCCTGTGTAACCTGTTCTTGCTGCTCATCTTGCCTCATCACAAAAATTTTTCCCAGCTCCAGCTGACCATCTTGGCAGCCCTCCATTGGACTCACTCCAGTTTTTCAACATCTTCCTTGTGCTGTTGGACCCAAAACTGGACATAGCATTCCAGATGCAGTGTAAAAAGTGCTGAGTAACAGGGAATTATCACTATCTCTGTTCTACTGGCTATAGGACTTACAACATAGTCCTGGATGCTGTTAAACTTCAACACTGCAGGGCACAGTGCTGACTCATGTTCAGCCTATCGGCCACCAGGTCCTGGGCTTTTTTTCAGCAGAACTGCTAGATAGCCATGCCATATTTTAACAGCTTTTTAAACTGTCCCATTTGTATCTCACCTTGCTGACTTTTACAAGGTAGCTATAAAAGTCCAGCCTGTCCTCCAACCTGTCCAGATCACTCTGAATTATCAACCATTTCCCCCAGATTGCTATCATCTGCAGATTTGATGAGGGAGCACTCCATCTCCTCCTCCAGGTCATTGATAAAGATAATATCCCAGGGTTTCAATTTCAAAAGTTTCATGCAGTGTTTCATGCATGCTCATTTCCATGGCCTATAAACATTCCATAAAAGTTGCATTTTTATCACGGGAGGTGAAGAGTGAAGGTGTATAGTAGGAACTCTTTGATGAAGTAACGTCAGGTTGCCATGAACAGTTCCAGTCCTGGACCTGACCTAACAATTTTCAAATCATACCATGTTTCTGAATGTTAGAGAGGAAGCAGAATTCCACTTTAAGCTCAGATTATCCTGCCCCCTTAATTATGGTCTCATTGTAGCTAGCCATAATATACACATATACATACAGACATATATGCACATAGTTATGTTTTCCTGGAAGAATGTGTCTTATGGCAGGAACCATCTGTGCCAAGCTTCTAAACTGAGCGAGGTTTTCCAGAAGAGTTACTGACCTCTGAAACAGGGTTTCTATCATGAAAATGCTGACATAACCTTTAGCTGTAGAGCCACAAACAGCTTTGTTATATTACTTGTTTCTAGCTCATGTCCTTGCTTTGGAAACAGTGGTGGCATTGTCTGCTGCTAATCGTGTTAAGAGGTCAGGGAGAGTTGGCATTGATATCAGAAGGGAAAAATAATTTTAAATTAAAAATTCACCTTACATGAGTCATAAAAACTCAAGGGATTTTTAAATGAATGGCTTTAGTTTGGGTCTATGTACGTGATACTCTAATTTTATTATTTTTTTTTACATAACACATATATCAGATGTAGTAAATATTCTTTATCAATCTAATATACTTTGAGTATTTTAAGCCCCCTTACATTTATAAATCTGACTGGTGGATCTAATCACCTTTCTTACGTGCTGTTTTTCCTCAGTACTTTATGTAAAGAGAAACCAAAGCCTCACACAGAGTTTCCACCTCTCATGATTTTAGTGGGAGTCTTGCAATATATAATGTTTTCTTAAAGCCCCAGCTCCTGGAGCTAGATGATTACCTCAAGATCTCAGCTTTTTTGCTTTGCAGCCCTTGAGATGTCCAAGAAAAGACTGAAAATCTGAATGCTAAAAGATCAAAAGTAACAACCAACCCAAAAAAAAAAATCCAGGAACTGCAATTCTGAATGTTTTTATATGGCTTTTGCCATAAAGGCCTCTTTAAAAGAGGCCTTTTAAAGGCTTGCAGTGGTAATACTTTGAATATAATAAATCTGAATAGAACTGCTTGGAATGCAAATTGCCACCAGCGCTCCAGTTATTAATGCTGTCACCTAGAGGTGTGCAAAGCAAGGTCCTAGGGCTCATTGGTTCTGATTTTTATATTCAGAGACAGATGTGACTCCTGCTTTGGGAATTATCTTTGCTAGATACAATCTCAAAAGTTCACTGCTTCATTTTTTGTTAACTTCTTTTAACAAAAACTTCGGGTTTTGTTAACTTGTTATAAAAGCATTTGAAGGTAATCGATAACATTTTATAGTAGTGAAAAAGTTTGGTGGTTTTTGGGTATGTCCTTCTAAACATTGTGAAGAGCCCTTGGTCTTCTGCTTAAGTGGCATGATGGCTGACACTGTCATTAGCCTTGCAGTAGATTCTGCCAATGGACACTGAATCTGAAAGATACATAACACTCTCAGGCTAAAGGCTTCTGTTGAGTGCGCCCTTACTCTTGTTTTTCTTTCCAGAGGTGCTAATTTCCAGAGATAAAGAACTGATTGCTCCCAGTGAGAAATGCAAAGGACCTTGCAAAAGCTATTAAGTGTGGGAAATTAAGAAACATGGGAGGCAAATGGCTGAATATATGAGTTTCAGTCAATTAACTTTTTAACAAACAAAACCTTCAGTGGTTCCCCACTATTCCAGCTGTTCTGCGTTTGGTGGCAAGGTAAGTGTTACTTAATTTTGGCCCGAGGAGGACAGGAGGGACTTTGTACGTTTTGCAGCAGTTATCTTTTTCATGGCTGATTAGCTTTTCCTTTTCTATCAGCCTAAGAACATTATTGCCCCAGCTGTGTAGAAAATGTGGGTTAAAACAGGCATCTAACAGAGAAATCTCACGGGAGGTGCCATCTGAGCTGTACAGCTCAGAAACAAGTGCAGGCAAACCTGCAGTGTAACGTGTAAGCACAGCCCAATATGCACCACAGTCTCCCTCCATGGCACAGCGGTGGGTTATCTTCCCTTCGTTGGGTACCATCCATCTTCAGAGACTGCCCAAGTGCAGACCGAGTGCTGCAGGGGCTTGTGCTTCATTTCATCTTGGGGCCCCTCACGGGAATAACCAGAAGGGTTCATTCTCTTTTTGGGATGGGAAGACAGGTAGCTAGATGCAGTCTTTAACATGTAACGTTACCAGGTTCCCAAGGACTGAGGAAAGTCCCAATAAACAAATGTTTATACCTTCCATGTGTTTTTCAGTCTCTGTACTTTCTGTCCATCCCGTGCAGTTTTAATGGATTCTGAAATCTTGCGTAACCCCATCGTTGAATGAGATTATATTCCTAAAGACATCAACAGCCAGCTACTGAAAAAGTTGGCCATCATAAAACTGCTTCTTTTTGTTCTTGGTTAATAAATGCATTAATCATCATTCAGCAGGGGAAAAAAAAAAAGAAGGAAAAAAAAAAGCGCCAATCTGTTACAGTAAAACCATCTGCCCTTTATTTCTTTTGTTCAAAGAAAAAGACATCAAATTGAAGTTCCTTTAAAATTTTCCATGATAACTGTTCCTCTACGTTCTTTTTCAGGTTTTTCTAATTTGTACAAAAGAGACTTTGATTGATTGAAACCCCCTAGTAAATCTCTAAGTCCTTAACCACTTACTGCTTGCCTGATACAGCATTTGCTGTTGTTTATAGTCTGCTATCCATGGGATTGGTTTTCGGTGTAATAAAGTACTAAAAATCTCATAGAGTTGGATCAACTTGGGTGTTCTGCGGTTAGCATGGTGGTTGTTATGCCTAATTCCCACAGCAGAGAGGGGGAATTAGGGGGAGCATCATAAAGAACAAAAGTTAGTGGATTGCCAGCTGAGTAAAGCCCTCACTGTGAACAGGTTTGGGTAATAGCAATATTTCTAAAGGGGAGGGTAATGACACTTAAGTGAGGTTGGTCTTAGTAAGCAGTTGCAGGTCTGGATCCAATAATGTATCATTTACTGCGTCTGGAATAGATCGCTTGAATAAATTAAGTGAACTCTTACCCTGCTGTGAGCTTTCTTGCTGTGTGCTCTGTGCTTATTAGCCTCCTAGCCCCTAGTTTGACCCTGTTCCTTTCTTAAATTAATGCATCTCCAATTCCCTAATCTAGCCCCCCCCTTTTTTTTTTTAATCTCATGTTTCTTTGTTTCCACCCAACTCAAGGAAATAGCTGAGGAGTTTTCAACTGTTTACCCAGAGGCAAAATTAACAGGTGCATTCGGGGTTATTGTGAGGCTCATCAGATGCGCTGAGAGCTTGGCTCAGCTCCCACTCTGATAAACAAAACCGTATTGTAAATTAATTGAAAGCCTGACCGAGATGAAAGTATCACTTAACACATAGGTATAGTTTTGAAATTTTTTTATTATTATTATTATTTTTATCATGGCAGAGGGGCGTTTCAAAAGGGGCATTTCACCATGTCAGGATCTCACTGGCTTTGAGAAGAGAGAACACACTAGTGACCCAGATTCAATGAAGGGGCAGTCCTTAAAAAAAAAAAAAAAAAAAAAGCATAGTTTTTTAGTGAGTCATAGCATTTTGAGCCTTTATCAATCTAGCTGACAATATGACACTCAGAGAGCACTTTTCAGCTTTCAAGTGGTTCCTCCTTTCTTTAAAATGGAGCACACTTAGCACAGAGATATCCTTACCTCTGTACAGTCTGATTTTTGACAGGCATTCTTCATTTATGATACAGTCAAAAGTGCATGAAGGGGCATTTGGTGTCATTTGCCTGATTTGATTTGGAAGAATTTAGCAAGCGAGGTGGGGAGGTTAAGAAATGCATTGTGATACGTGGTATGTCTTCATCCAGGGATCACTTACAGGAGATTCTAGCCAGTTCCACTTCATATTCAAAAGCTTTTCAGTATGGACAAAAGCTCTTTAAGATTCAGCTTCCTCATTGTGAAAAACTAAACCTCATATTTGTCAGAGAACACTGTCTCCCTCCAAGCACTTCTAGTACTAAAGAAGAAAGGCCTTGAAAAGTTCTTTGTTGAAAGGAGTTTTGCAATCATTCATGTGTCACAATATATGAAGGCAGCCTAGTTTATAAAATATCAGGAAGTTCATGACGAGCTGTTTAGTGACCTTGTAATAATCTGTCATTTCAGTCAGATTCTGTGGCATCGGAGACTTTTAATGGTCATTTAGAAAACTGAATTCAATAAGACCGGAAAATAATTACTGCTCTGTTTGGCAGATAAGGATATTCTGGAAAATGCAAGAATTCTTGAGCTATTTCCTTATGATGTCTTGGAGACAACAGATTTTGCAAGGTATTATAAAATGATCAGTTCGTACCAGCAGCATCAATTCCAAAAGCTACTTATCTGTGCTCTACCTGTGTTTGTTGACTGGATTACTGTCCTCTGCTGTCTAAAACTCCAGAGTCATTTGCAGGGTGGAGAATGGAATAGGACTGATACATCAAGATGGCAGTAATGCCTTTGTGGTGAGAAGCTGAGTGGCATTGTAATACATTGCAGCCTTGGTCTCCACACCCATACTCTGCCTGATAACCTCTTCCAAAATGTGGTTGGGTGTTCCAGCTGCCAGTGTGAGTTTGTAAAACTATTTATTAGAAGATGTGATTGTAGATGGTGTCCCCTGACCTTCTGTAGTTTTGACATATCGAGTGACTTTGGAGGCTAAACATGGAGAACACGTTTCAGTTTTGTTGGCTAATATACGGTGCCGGTAACAGTGACCATCACACGACAAACTCTAGAGCAGCTGAGAACACTCTCTCCTCATCCTTCTTTCTCTGTCAGCACTGATCAGTGCAGGTCTGAAATGATTTGATACCTGCTCTTCCCCACAGGATCCTGTGGCAGCGGCAGGTTCCCCGGAAAGCTGTGGGAGAACAAACTGGCTTGGGTTGATTGAAGAGAAATGGGATGTTCCCTCACTTTTGATTTCTCCATTCATTATTCTGACTTTGACAGGTTTCTCACATAATGCTATCTTTTCTGTTGCTTCATTTCTTTTAAGTTTTGAAACTGACACTGGTTTAACTGCTGTTGAGACTATTCCAGAGATGACCTGAGCATCCTACAGTATTCCTACTAAAAGAAGGAGAAAAGAGAAAGGACCCAGGAGGAGAGATTGCCTCTGTTCTGATTTTGTAGCTTAGTTGATAAGCATGATCAGAAAAGAGATGGTTGCTTGGACTTGATGAGTAAGACTTAACTTGTGGACTTAATTGTAGTAAGATACACAAGCAACACCTGAGGGATTCAGGTGTACCTATGAAAGCTGGGACAGTAGTTTTTTCCTTATAGATCAGGTCAGAGTGGAGGTGGGGAAGGATTAGCTGTGTTTCTAGCTGCATTAGTTTTTGTAATGCCAGAGTGAGAGGTTGTTTCTGCCTCTGAGTTCTGTAGTTTTTGCAATATCACTGCGTATTTCCACTAGGTTCATGGATCCTGTTTTGTCTTTAATGCTGTTGCTCTTAATGAAGTTCAAGTAGATCTTTGTGTTTTTCTTGGCATCCCTGTGTCACTCAAGATGCTGTATGGGACTGTGATTGCTGCTGAGTTAGCTTCATCTTTGAGATGAGTAAAAGGAGGTAAGAGCCTCTAAATTGCCAATCTCCTTAATGTTAGAATGAAATGCTATTCAAAGTGCATCTCTGTTGGAGACCCTATTCTTTCTTTCATGATTATGATCACTGTGAAGTAATTCTTTCAGCTGTCAGGAAGGCTAATTAATATATCACACCAGTCAGTGGCAGAACTATTGCTCTGTGTACTATCCAGATTTGAGACTTACTATAATGTTTACTTTTTGTTCTAGTCAAGAATTTCTTCCAGCCGTAAAGAACAAAACAAGGTGTAGTTTACATTTTTATAGTTGAGGTTTGAACACACAGCTATAGATGCAGGGATTTAGGAACACCATTTACAGGAATTTATGGACAAGCTGATAGGTATTTGAGTATTATTATTTTAACTCATCAAAACACTTCTCATCCTGGAGAATTACATCCATTACAGTTATTTATGAACTCTCTAATTATAGAAATGCAAAATACTTTGCAGAACTGGTGACTTTTACTTGTGTTTTGAACAAGGATAAGATGAACCAAAGGAAATCAAAGTTGATAGCAGTTTCTACTGTCTTTGACAAGAGACCTGTATTTGTGTCACCCAGCAGTGGGTGACTTAGGCATTGCAAATAGTCTGCAGGTCATCAGGGTTTTTTTTTTTCCTCAAATTGGTGCTTAAGTAATGCAGAACAATACTGGGATGGGGACTACTTACTGGACAGCTAAGTTTATCCCAGGAAAGTCTGTGCTGTAACATGTTGAGAGCTACTATAACACTGGGAAGTGAAAGTCATATATTCTGGGAGCTATTCTTGTGCAAGGTGATTGCAAATAATTAATTCTTCTGCAGTAATAAATTAGACTGTGTACACAGTGGGCAGGGTGGAGGGGGAGAAAGAGTGGAATGTGTATTTGAATATGAATAGTTCCATAAATATATTTATATATAAAATTAAGAAATTGTGGAAAAAACAGTACATACATTGTCAGAAGCTGTGTTTCTGGGTCTGAAGCATTTCTTAGACTTCCAGAAGGACATCAACATGTTGTAAATTATCCTGCTAAGTGTGAAATGCAAGCCAGAAGATTATGTAGCGTAGATGGTTTCAAAAGAACCAATAAAAACTAGAAGCGAGAAGAATGTAGGAGGAAATGTCTGAATAGCAGATATAACCAGATCAGTTGGGCTTAAATGAGCTCCAGAGGAATCCATTGCAATCTGAATAATTTTATAATTCTCCGATCATTATGGAAGTTGGATGTTACTGCTTTCTTAAAAATAAGTGTCATATGTATCACATATTTGAAGATTCTGCTTCTCATAGAGCTGTATCTTCAAAAGACACCTCTATACCAGTACTACAAAAAAAAAAGTTGTTTAACTACCATTTTTTCTTGTTTTTCAATTTAAGTCTCTAAGTGTGTTATGTATTCACTTTGGGTATAGTTCTTACTATAGATTATTGCTGCACAGGCAATAATATCAGAGATATCATTGCACCCAATAACTATAGAAAATGGTGAAGGATTAAGTTCCTTTTGTCTTTTTTTTTTTTTAAAGCCTTATACCTCATGATCATAAACATGCGTTGGATTGATGTAAACTGTATGAATTGGGTTTGTTTGGGTTATTTCTTTTTATCTCGAGAGAAGGCTGTGTTTCCAGTTAAAATGAGAAGTCTAAAAGAAATAAATTAATTAATTTTATTTTTACCTTACTTTTTTGTGGAGGTATGAAGAGTGTCATTAACATGGCAAATGCTTGTGTAATGATAATAGTGTGAAGCGCAACCAAAGATTTTTTTTAAATTTGTTTGTTTGTTTGTTTAAGTTCTAAAGTGCACAGTAGTTGTAGTTACAATGCATGTTGCCTTATAGTGAAGTGAGTCTGTAGATAACAGAAAGTGGAGAGATTCACTTGAGCCTTGCTGCGCTGCTCCAGCAGGATGCCATCTTTGCTGTGTGTTTTTTCTGATGATCTCGTTAGCCCAACTACTGTTGAGATGAATGAAAGGAATGGCTTGGACAAATAAAATACAGCAATTTTTTCAGACATCTTTGTGGGCTTGCAAGGGTCTTCATCCTATGACTACTTGCTCTCGGAGGTGAGGCTTACATTCACATTTGCAAGAAGACTGAACTGGAGGACTTGAGCCTACAAATGCTTGCAGTTTCTTAACTAGATGCATGAAACCTCTGTCTTTTCCTACTTTCTAAAGTATTGAAAGCAGAATCAAACCCCAGAACAATACCTTAAAATACCTCTGAAAAGGTGTATAAACATAGTATGTTTTATCAGAGTCCTAATATTTTTGTTCTGCATGTTAAAAGCACGTTATCAAATGCATTGGAGTTCCTTGAAGCCATATATTAAGAAAGTATATTAATTCAGTAGGGTAAGAGTCATCTTGTTCTGCAGTGGTATTTTTTTAAACTCAACTGTGGGTTTTGGAAATAGCTGAAGGGAGAAATGAATAGTCACTCTCAACAGAGGATATCTGAGTTTGATTTCTCTGGTACATTCCAGTGATGTTGAATAATCATTTTTGTCTTCCTTTGTGTGGCGTGTGTGTGTGCTTGAGGGCCATGAGGAATTTCATCTACCTGTTAGAAGAGAGTTTTACATGTTTGTTTATGAGGGAGAAGGAAAAAATATATTCAAACACTTTTGATTTAGAGGCAACACGTATAAATAATATGCAATTTTAAAGGCCGTTATCTAGAGTACTGTAATTTTTCTTAAAATGCATCATATGGAGTGCAAATTATTTGCAAATTAAACCCTTTTGGAAGTAACATAACTAAATGTAAATAAATATTTAACTTGAGAGCTTCTTTAAAAGTGCTTTGTGCAGTGGTTTGGATTTTGGAGGGGAAGCAATGAGCTTAGGTTGCATGGGCATGAGCCAGGTTGCCAATTAACTGTGTTAAAGGGATATTCTGAAGCTAACACGTCTGCTGAACGCTACTTATAAATCACCTTGTGTGTGTCACTGGCTCTGCTCCTTCAAAGGCTTCATGCGTGCTTAATGCTGCGCCATTTGAGCATTCCTCTCGAGGTGACAACTCATGCTGAGTAAAATCAAGGGTAACTGTAAATCTCTTCAGGCTCGGATCCTGTTTGTGGAGCTCTGTATGTGCACGAACTTATGCAAACACTGTAAACTGCCGTGTGTTGCACTTTAAAAATGCCTGCTTACAGCTGAGCGCTGCTTTCCTGTGCTGTTCGATGGGTTGTCTGCACTAAGATTGGACTATAGCCATGCTGGCAGCAGAGAGTGAAGTTTGGGCTCTTAAACTAGGCTGGCTGCTTTTATGAAGGAAGTTTTTTAGGCTATCTAGTAACCTGCTGTCCCTGTCAGGTAAAGATCATGACATGCTAACTCTCAGAAGCCTTTTGGGAGAAGCACAGACTACCTGGTCCATTGCATGGGATTTTACTCCTCTGAATTCCCTCTCCAGCTCCGTGAAGAAGTGGGAAGCTTTGGTGGTTGCTGAGAGGCCTAGATGTCTGCTTCAATACCTGTTCTGAAACCTGGAGTCCTTGCAGGCAGGCTTTGCCTGTGGGAGGATGCATGTTGCCCTTTCCCCCTGCATGGGTGGCTTTTTTTCTATAGGACCATCAGCTGCCTACAGAGAAGCATCTGGAGGAGTTTTTTCAACTTGGAGAAGTTATTTGTGTTGTTTGAAGTATGGCTACTCCCTGGTACTGTCACCTTCTCACCCATGGGAACTTGACCTCATGGAAAAGCTTGTGTGGGCTCGGTGTCATCATTTAAGCATGTCAGAGAATTGTTGTTCTTCACCCTGCACTCCACTCTTGTTACCAGAGACGAACACTGAGCCCATAATCGGTAACAGAAATCTTGTTTGATGCTCCTGTTAATAAACATTGCACACAACTGAGTTTATTGTCCCTCTGATGCAAGTCATCCTCTAACACAGTAAAAGTACAGTTAGCAGATGCTGACCACACCGCAAAATTCAGTATGACTGTATTTTTTATTATTATTTTTTAGAGTGGATATTAAACATTCCCCTCTCATTTGGAGGGAGAAGATGTAACTGATTTAGAATGACTGGAGTAGTAAGTCATGGGTGGAATGATGGATCTGAGATATACTTGAAGGGATAATTGTACACAACCAGTAAAGCTGGTAAATATTTAAGGGTCATGGGTTAAATGTCAGAGCCACAGTACTTGAGCTCAACTCCATAAAGTATCAAGAATGACTGGTAATTAAATCCAGGGTATATTTCACCAAAGGGAAATAAATTTGACAGCTAACAACCAATACTGGATTACCACCTCTCAGAGGTTAGGGATCATGCTAGTAATTGTAGGTGGTTTACAGTTGTTAACATAATAGTAATAGGTAGAATGATTGCTTACGCATAGACATCACAATACCAAGGAAAACTAAATCTTCTGTGTCTTAGACAGAAAAAGAAGCCAGCTAATCATTACAGTGACTTCATTTTACTTCACTCAGCATTTTACTGTTTAAAATAAACATCCTTAGGCTGTTCCTGCTTAAATCTTGAAAGTGAGCATAATCACGATACAATGTCCTCAACTCTCCTCTGAAGTTGAATGTAAGGAAAATTTAAACTTGTAATAAAAAGTGGGACAGTAATACAGTCATAACTTTTTCTGAGGTGTTTTCCATTGCTTTCTAAATGTGGAGATATGGCTGAACTTAATAATTGTCAGAAATTCCTTTCTTTCCCTGCCCCCCCTCCCTAGTGGATTTTTACTGCTGGATAATCCTCACTTAAAAAAACTCTCCTTGGTAATCTGCTAAAACCTTGCACTTATGGAACATTTTAACCAAGATTTTCAAGATATGCTTAAAAATATAATAAATGTGGCTTCACATACTGGAAGCTTATGCACAGTATATCTGATGCAAGTTTTATTAATTGCAAAGTCTCCACTGCCGTATTTTAGGTATTCATCTAAACTAGACACCAGTTTCTTCTCAGCAGAACTCACCACTCAATAGTTCATATATTTGTCTGCAGAAGGAGGTGCTTAGAGCAGGATCTGGCTGGGGAAAAGATTAGTTAGCAAGACTTGAAGGCTGAGATGGGAACATTATTTAATATTGGAACAGACTAAAGAGTCTTTGAGTGGTGTGGTAGCCCCCCCAAACTTTCTTACATCCCATCTTCAAAGCAAATCATTTCTGTTTGTAAGGGGCCCATTATTTTGTGAAGCTTGAAAGAGGAACTTCTTCACTCCTGCTTGCTGTGCCCTTGTCTCTAGTTCATTTGGTGTTTGGCATCTCCAGAAGTTTGTTGAAGTCATGTCCAACTTACAGAAGATGATCTATTTGGGTGTAAAGGCAAATCTTTTTCGCATGTATGCCAAATAGGATTTACTAATCTTTGGGTTTGAGAGGGGAAATGAAAACTAAACCAAATTTATGTAGTTGTATGAAACTGTCCTGAATAAAAAGCTAACAGAACGCATATCTGTCTAGAGCTGAAAAAAATTCCTGTCTCTTTTCAAAACCTCTGAAGTACAGTTCTTTCTATGCAGGTTTACCAGCAATGGCAGAGATAAGGGATTGACTTGAAAGCTTGACCTCTGCTTCTAATGGAGTAGGATGTGTTGGTCTTTGATAATTCATTTCCCTCTGGCAGCTTGTGCTGCGTTGCAAGCTGACAGCTTTAACTTGGGCTGAGTTAACTGGAGTGGTAGTTATGTCAGCAGCAGTGATGGCAAAGGTATTTACTGACAGCATGATGAAATTTAAGTAAATCCCTGTACATTTGCAGGTGTGTCTACAGTTTTTGTCCAAATCTTTCTACTTATGGTAATAAAGAGGACACAGTTTGTATTTTCTTGCCTTCCAGGTGTAAAACTCTTTGAGAACACTAGCCTTGAATCTGCAAAATTAGGTGATTCCTAACAAACTTGAACAATTTTATTTATTGGGGGGGGGGGGGGGGGAAAGAGGGGATTGTTTTGAGGGTTCTTCAATTTTTTTAATCCTTTTCTGTACAAGCAAGCTTCCTGCTGAGATAGAAAGCTTCTCCAGGTTCCTCAGTGCATTTGTGGGTTTGTATGAGTGGCCTCCAAGTGACAGCAACCTGTTGACGACATCAGCTCTGTTGTAGCTTGCTTGCTGTTGCCTTCTTTGCCTCCTTCTCGCGGTTCTTCTCTCTCCCTCCCCTTCCCCCCCTTTTCCTTCTCTGTGGCCATTTGGCTGTGGGCAGTCATAATGCATGGCACAGCCCTTGGTTTGTCTTTCAGGTCCTCCTGTTTCCTCCTTGTGAGGCCCAGAGTTTTCCAACGTCTGCAGTCATTTCAGGTCTTCCTTTCAGAAAGGCAAAAGCCAATGTGGAGATCCTGTCCAGACCTGTGGGAAAGTGCAGCCCAGCAATAGCTATTAATACTGTTCCTTTCCCAGTCCTTCTGAAAGGAACTCCCAACAGGAAGGTTTCAGCAGTCTGCACAATTTTGTGGCTTCGCTTTAACTCTTTGGCTCCTACATCATTAAGCTGCCTCAACAAAGCCGCCTCCGCGGTTTTTTTCCCAAATGTTCATTGTCTCTTGAAATAATTGCTAGCAGAGGTTTACCATTAAGAGTCTTTACAGCAGTGTTTTCCCACTCTTCCCTGGGGACATGTTAGGAGTGCTTGATTTCGGAGATTATTGATGTCGACTTCAGTATTTGGAAATATCTCAGACTGTCATCAAGGTTAATCAAAATGCTTGAAAGGACAGTATCAGCAGGTTAGTTTGGCTTAACCAGTAATCGGTCGCACTGTTTGAAGGGAGTTTTGGAGTGGAGTTTGCTCTGTTCCTCGTGGGTCTGCTCTCCCTCACCCTACATATTTTAACTCTAAGGAGATGCCGCACGTGCACTGCAAGGGAAAAATGGAGCTTCACCTTCCTCTAGGGTAACTGCTGTCAGTTTGTTTTAGTTTTGGCATGTAGGATGGATATCTGCCTCTTCTGGCCTCTCTTATAGGAGCTCTAAATAAAAAAAAAAAAAAAAAAAAAAAAGGGGAGAAGGGATATATTATCCCTGCTACTTAGGGCAAGCAACTTGAAATGTGTCTAAAATTAACCTCTTCAAAGTGCCAAATATTAATGATACAGTCACTGAAATAATAACACTGCAAGTTCTCTCTAGGGGCATTTTCGACAGTTTTTTCTATTTGGTCCTTTCTTAGAAACAAGAATTGTTTAGTTGGTTTCACTTTTGTTTCTGATCTGATTCTAATCATGATCATTTTAGTTTTTGTGGCTGGGCATTAGGTTAACACATTTGCACCTTAAACATGAAAAGAAAGTATTCATTTGTAAAACTGGAAGGCCAGGTTTATCCTTATCCTCCTTTAACATCTGTCCTTTTTTTTTTTTCCTGACATATCTTTTAGGCTTATTTCTATAGTTCTGTGGAAAAAAAAAAATGGTTTATGAATACAACTGTCAACAGTTATTGGTAAAAAGTTTTTAAACAGCATGTCCCAGTGGTTGTTGTACAAACAGTGAAAAGTAGTAAGCACAATACTAGCACTTTATTTGCACATTCCTGGGTTGTTGGTTTTTTTCATTTAGAATTAACTAGCACCTTTTTTTTAAAATGTAATGGAAGATATAGGATGTCACAGTGTTATGAGTAACGTCCCAAAAACATAACCCTGAATCGTGGTAGGCTTTCTGTAATTCTGATGGAGTTCTTGTGTTACTCCATTCTTCCGCAACCCTTTACTTTAAACCTCCCAAGAAAAATAGGAATGCTGCCTAAAAACATGTACCTAAAAAGCACAACTTAAAATGCTGCTTCTCTCTTTATTAAAAAAGAACAAAAGGCACGCATACGTGTTCTTTGTGGAAAACTAAATTATGTAAGAAAATAAATGCCACTTAAGAGGAAATGTAACAGATGAAGTAGAAAGAGTTTTTGCTTCCTGTATTTTGATTTTTAACCTTTCCCAAACTTTCTCTATTGTAAAGTTAAAACAAAGTCTTATCAGCAAGTGCCATATAGCAGCAGCTGGATAGCATTAGAGCCCTCTGTACGAGCTATTCTTCTTCATTACCTTTTTCATGACAGGTCTTAGTTTGCACAGAAAATGTTACTGTGTTTTGGAGATTTATGTAATTCAGGTGTCTTCCATTCTGAATGGAAGCATAGCTGCAGTGGAAATGAGGGGTTTACAAGTAGAGTTGGTAGAAATTTATGGGAGAAAAAAGATGAAATTTACAAAGTTCAGTGAAAAAACATGAGTTTATACAAGGACTTTAATGATTTCCCTTTCCTTGGCCCCACCTTGAATCATCCCTCCTGCCGTCATTTCATGACAGTGAAAGAAGAGCATTATTTTGGTTGGTTCAGAGCCGGTGTTTGAAGGTTTCTGGTTTCTCTGTGTGTGTTAAAACTAAAATATCTGATGGGGGCATTCCCATTAGAGCAAAAATGGCACATGCTCTTGTTCGTTCCCTGATAAACTCACGTGGTTAATCTCTAACTTCTGATGTTTATTTAAAATTTCTCTGATTTATTTAAATAGTAACTTAAATTTGGAGCCACTACTAGTAGGGCACTCAGCCCTGGAGGAATCAAATTGCATCTTAGACTTCTTCCTCCAGCACTACCCTAAGGAGCATGGGAGTTCTGGATAAGCATTACCCTTATCCTCCAGAGTGAGAAGGCATTGGTTTGTGTTACAATTTCCAATGACTAGATTGGTTTGGGATTTTTCTGATAAAATATTCTATCACACAGCGAAATTGTTATTTTGCTTAAATGAAATATTTGCAGAAGCATTACCGATTTCAGTGATAGTCAGACAAAAACAGGCTCAAGTCATCATTACCTCTACCAGCAGAGCCAATTTTAGACCAATGACCCTGCACTACAGCAGTATGTTTTACCATATTGCTGGGCATTCTAAAATGGATATTTACAGCTCTATTCCATGGGAATAATTTTGCAAACAATGGCTTAACCCTGGTCTTCCACATGCCACCTGAAACTTCTGGTATGTGATCTGTACACGCTCTTTAGTCCAAAAATAAGAAAATACTTATACAAAGCTATCACAACTCCAACAAAAAAGATGCGTAGAGATGACTCTGAGAATAACAACAGAGATGTTTAAAGGACCTATCTGAAGTTTGAATGTCTTTTCAGTTCTGATGTCTTTCCAGTAGACTAGGGATTTCAGAGGTGGGTAAGGGCCACCTGCACATTGAGCAACAGGTTGTTCTGGGATGAGTCTCTCCTGGGGCCGCTCTTTTATTTTGCCTTCCCTCTCTCAACTGTAAAAAGCTTGGGTTCATACTGGTGTAAAGGAACAAGATAGCGATTTCTCACCCAGATCTGCCAGTTACCCTACCAGCTGTTTTAAGAGTGTGTTATCTTATTGTAAGTATCCTCTAAACAAGACCTTTCTGCAGCATGTAGCAGTGCTGGCGTTAGTCAGAGAGGCTGAGAACAGTAGTGATATCTTAAGGGGATAACATTCCCTGGAAATTAACTTCTTTATACTCCTCTCTGTTTCCACGCAAGTATTAATGCTTGCTGATTAAGGGACCAGACCAGAGGAAGCCTACAGTCGGTGTTTCTCATTTAAATGTGTGTTTAGGCTGGTTTCCTAAGGAAACAAGGCTTAGGCAATCACGCTGTTTTTCTATGCCTTCCTCTTCCCTGGGGGCATTTGAGCCTCCTAGACAATTTCAAGTGAGAGTCTCGCAGGTAATTAATTTTCTTTAAGTCTGAAAATCAGTGGCTGTGGAAGGGAGAGGAACTGAATTTAATGCCCCGCTGAGGGAATGGTAAGTATAATTTTGCTGTTGTCCATTCTGTTTAACAGGAGTTGGCTGGTCAGACAGCTCACACGTATGCTCTGGCCTGGCTCTAGCAGAGGGCGTCCCTTGGCTGGGGAGGTGCTATACAGAATGTAAGAACAGCAGGAGCTGTTGAAGGTGTGAGGGAGCCACTGAGATGGGGAAGAACGTTAAGAACTATACGTCTGTGAGAAGACAGATATCATTAATTCTGATGCTCTCAGGGCAAATTGTTGCAAGCGTGGACCTCACAGGGAGAACCCCTGGTCTTCATACCTCATGGAAGTTCTTCTATAAGCTGTGGAACAATCACACCTCTCTAGACCATGACTGTACAGCCTGTACATGCCTCTTGCCTGCTAATTTCTGAGTGTAATCTGATAGGAATCTATCAATCTGTAGGAATCTGGACAACACCAGACAGAGAACTTGCATTTCCTGTGGCTAAATCCTTTTGAGGATGGCAAAAAGAAAAAAAAAAAAGAAGTTTCCTATAACTTTGGATTCTTCTGCATCTAAGTCTCCGGTCTACACCTGTGTTTTTCGGTTGTAGTTGTTGCATCATGTTTGTTGTGTCATGTCTGGGGCACTTACCTAGTTTAGGCAAGATGACTGATAGCTGTCTGTATCTGTCAGTGCTGTCACTTGTTAATCCAGAGAGCTAGACCCTCCAGTGCTGTGCACCTGCAAACAATAAACTGTCACCATCATAGTGTAATTACTTTTATTTTTTAGCATGCTTTAAAATATGTAATAGTATTTGTATGGCTCGTAAACTTAAAATACATAATACTGTCATCATGCAGGGGCCAGATGATCAGTGTTGCGTTAGGTTTGCTTTTTTTCCACACTACCATTTTTACATCTATTCATTTGAAAACTTTACTCAACAGATGTAGTATATGTTATGGTCTGATGGCTGCCAAACTCCAGCTGCAAATTTCTTGAGACCAAGGCCCTCTTCTGAAACACTTTGTTATTTCAAGCTCAGACCTATATTTGAGGACAGTACTCCAGCCTTTAAAGGTTTTCAGGGACAAAATCCAGAAAATCACAATCACACCCAAAGAGAGACTCTGAAGTCTGAAAATGTTTCAGTATGTCTATGTCTTCATCCTCCTCTTAAAAAAAAAAATTAAGTCATTTTAGAATTGCTTGTTCCCTTCTGTCAGGATATCAATCCAGAAATCTCTCTGTCTGGATAGTCTCCATTTTGTTGAAATTTCAATTTGTTTCAGACTCTTTCTTGCTCTCTGTCCCTCTTTGTTGTTGCAGGGTGCTTAATTTCTGTTTAGAAGTGGGATGAAGACTCTGTCAGCTGAGTCTGAATCCTTACAATCACTGGGAAAAGGTTTTGGATTTGAGGACAGCAGATGTCCTGAATCACCCAGAGCAGCATTCTCTTTCTAGGGAACTTCAGCTGGGACACTTAAATCTTTGCTCCTCAACCAGGCTTCTCTGCTTTGCCCTGCTCTTTTCTTGGTCTTGGCACCACAAGAAGTGACAGCTTGAAAAGGCTGGAATGTTCTTGCTAAAAACATTAAGTGGAAACAGGAAGGAAACGTGAAGAGTCAGAGAGAGTGAGTCTGTTTTATATTGAGAGGTAGGAACAAGACTCGCTGCAGTCTAAGTCATTTGGCTTCCAGAGCATTCTCCTGGAAACCTGCTTGAACAAAGACCAGAAGAGTGACAGACGTGAAGTGCCAATGCTTTCCTACCCAGAGGGAAAATACAGAGAGGTGAACTGAAGCAAAAGTTTTGTGTGAGAGTCAGTTTATATATATGCTAAAGAAACATCAGACCAGAGGATGTATCAGGTTAAGACTCCAGCTGGTCTACAGATGGAGTGAGAAGGATTAGAGAAACATGCCATCACAGAGGATTACAAGGAAATCTTGAGAGTAACTAGTATGAAAATACTGAACTTTCAACAGTGTATTAACTATTCCTAGTAACTGCCATGCTGGCTCAAACCAGAACTTTGTCTTACTAAACATGCTGTTTCTGTCAATGGCCAATAACGAAAGCTTGTGAAAAGTGCATAGGAACAAGGCAAGCCTATAAGTGATCTTTCCCAAATTCTACTGTGAGGTGTTCAACGCCTTTGAATTTTTCAGGGCTTGACTTTGTTTTACCTCTTTACATATGGAGTTTTATTTTTCTAAACCTCTGTGAGATTGCTGGGAAAAAACTGACGTTGTTTGTAACCAAGACCTTGGAAGAATATCTGAGCAGGGAACACAGGTGTAGGAGCATCTTGTGTCAAAGAAGACAGTATTTCTTTGAGTGACATGGCCCTGAAGCCAAAAGTAGCTACAGTGCCTATCTTGGAGATGATGACATGCATGCAACAAATGCTGAATTTGAGGGTTTTTTCTTTTTTTAAATATAATGAGCACAGTAGAGCACTCTAAGCTATTCTGCAGCTTGGTGAAGTATAGAATGATATGAGTCCTCTCACCAGTCCTATGTGACCTTAAAAGCAGCATTCTCTCATCAATAAACCTTTTCTGCTTATACTAGAGGATTCAAAGTGGAATTTAGGCACACTTAAGCTTTTTTTTTTTTAAGTGGGTGTCAAGGAGTTAAATCTGTATTCTTGTTAGATTTCTATTAGATTTGGGCGAGACAGAATTGTATAGAATTGCTCGGGCAGCAGAAATAAGAAATAATCCTGAATTTGTTGCTGGAGGAGTGACCCTGTTCAGGACAGAAGACCTTTTTTTCCTTCTCTGGTTCTCCTGTCTTTCTGTGAAAATTTAGTGCTTCAATTGTGTAGTTTTTCATTTTGTGATGATTTCCTCTGATTTTTAGCTGTCATTAAGTGACTTAATTCCTGAATGAATAGAATGTGTATGTGAAATAATCAGGTGTTATTATTGGCTCATCAGGTCTTGCCAGGCAGATGTATTTCTGTTTCGACCCATTATATTTTGAGAAATCCTATCAGAGGCCTTCCCATTATTGGTACTAAAAAATTAATCAGATGAGAAATGCTAATTAACATATATTTGTAAAGAGTTAATATATTAGCACAGTTATAAATTAATATTTATAAAATCTAAATAATTTCTTTCTCTGAGGTGTATATTTACCAAGGGTTTGGTTGTTGGCTTTTTTCCCCAGGAGACATGAAAGAGGTCTTCTACATTCGTTTCATTCCATTTTTTTTATTCCTTATTTGTTTGTTTGGTTGGTTTCTGTTATCTTCCTTAAAAGTTAAAAGGTTGGCCATTCCTGGGCCGCAGTTTGCAGCATGCTTTTCCTGTTTAGGTGTTTTTGGATTCCTTCTTAAAGAGTACAGGTCAACAAAAATGCATGTGAGTGTGTGGGTAACTTTCATTAAGCAGGTGTGTCAGGAACATAATCGTTTTTGCTTTCGTTTCAAGAAATTTACAGTTTAATTACAACACACTCAGGTCTCTCAGGGGGAGGGAAAAAAAACCTGAGAAAAGACAAAAAAGGCTTTGTAATCCTGCGCTGCGTTCAGGGTTTAGATCTCACCTTGTAAAAGTTTTTATTGCAGCCTCCTCCTCCGCTTGTGCCATGAAACAGTGAATCACTCCTTCATGTCTGTAAGTACAACTGCAGCTCTCATGTTTTATCCTGACACCTCCTAGATGAGCTTTCCATACCAGGGGAAGGGAGGACATTTGATGCTTCCAATATTATTCTGACGCCTCCCCTTCTCAGAGGAGTCAACCTTGCTGGCTGCCTTGGCTGTGAATCCCAGCATGCGACCACATTCAGGGTGATTAATGTACGCAGGGGCTCAAACCACCCCTCAGCTTCTTCCAGGGCATTCATTCTCATGGCATAATGTTTCGTGTGTTCAGCTGTAGGATGACCTGGGCAGAGGCCCAGTGGTGCCGATAATTTTCCATCCTTTGTATGAGTATCCAGAGAAACTAGTCCAAAGCGACTGACAGCGGCCTCCCTCAGTGCTGCTAATGATCTTCAGTAGCTGAAGACTTCCTTCCCTGTGTGGCCCTCGCACCTTACTGTGTAAATGGGTGATCTGTATTGTGGCTATGGAGACAGAAAAATAACTTCTCTTCTTCTGGTTTTGGGTTGGGTTTTTTGGTGGGGTTTTGGTTTGTTTGGGGTTTTTTTTGGATGAGGGGCACCGATAATTTTTTTTCATATAACATTTCAATAACTGTTTTTCCAGAATGTTTTTTATTTCTAAAGGAGCTCATCAAACAGTGCTATTAGGGAAGCTGTTCAGTAGGTTTTATGTTAGCTTTCCCTTTGGTGCTCTACTGTGTTTTACTTTGGCTAAATACAAAGAAATCTAATTTAGCAATCTCTTATTTATTTTTTTCCCCTTCCTTTTAGTATTTATATATGAAAGCCAATATTGCAGTTAAAACATTGCCTTTTAATAACCTCTCTGTTTTAAGAAAAAATAGTGAATTTCACTTGAACATGAACATTTCTGTAATAACAGAAGTCAGCTTGAATAATCTGAACACAGTTGTGGCTGCAGGATGAGGCATACAACGGAGGAGAGAGATTTCCCCTGTTACTTTGCACGTGGCTGTTTCAGATTACCTTAATAAAAGGGCGATGCATGCAATAAGAAAGGTATCATACCAGAGCAAATAATGGCTGCATACTCCTCAGGAGCTGAGAGAAAGGCAAATATATAATGAAATGCAGGACAAAGCATGAGGGATTGTCTTGATACCTGAAACGCTATCTTAAGCTTAGACAAGGTCTGTATGCATAGATAAGCTTTTTGAGGCAACCTAGTATGTTTGGAAGCAGTAGCAAAGGTTTTAGTCTTGTTTTAAAGTTCCTTCTTACTCCCATGTTCTACAGATACAAAATTAGTCACAAATGGTAATTAAACCTTGGATCTCCAACTACCTGATCTGTGTGATCCAGAAGAAAAGCTGAAAATCTCTGTAATGATGATGGTTAGTCTTAGAAACTCATTGGTGCAGCATACCTCTCAAGACAGAGGAACTGCAGGGTGTACAGCCAGAAAACTTCAATAATCAGCTCTGTGAGTTGAAGCTGATGAAGCCTCCTGTGTTTTGGCTGCATAATTGCAGTGCCTGGGTGGTGCTGAGGTATGTGGTGCCTTCTCCAAGAAACTGGGCAGTACGCTGGGTGCCTGCGAATTGTCTGTCCCTTTCCCTGAGTAGAATTTCAGTCTCTGGAGGAAACTAGTGAAGGTCTTGAGATGACCTGAAGAGATGAGATCGGTGGAAGAAACAGGTGAATCCCTTGGTTTTCTTACCCCCATTGGAGGTAAGCAGTTAGACTATGTTGGAAGCTGGAATATTTGTCACTCACGTATATAAACTTATTCCCCAGCTGGTTGACCATTTTCCATCAGTGCTATAGCATGCCCTGTTTTCATCTCAGAAAAGATGGACTCTTCCTAAAAGCGTCCCTGGAAGTCAATGTTGTTACACTAAATTTATTTTTCAGGATTTTTTTTCAAGCTCAGGTCCAGGCATAGGAAGGATAAATAAAGTTCATCTCTTGCTTGAAATGCATCTTGATTGGGAAATCGAAAGATATTCCTGTATTTCCACATAGACATTTGCATGTAATTGAACTCACTGTCATGAAGAATTTTTCAGTCTCTGTTAAGTTTCATAGGCTTATCTCCAGTAAAACCAGGGACATGGTGAATGTTCCCAGGAAAGCAGAAAGCTGCCTGTATTTCTGTTTCCCAAGGAGAAGCTCCCCTCAGCTACAATCTGTGTCCCAGAGAGCCCTTGGGAAAACTCTGCATGAAAGCATTTCATCTACTGCCAGATGCTTCAAGCTCTTAAGTGAGTGGCCTTTGGTTTTACTAGGAATATTGTGACATTACATGATCACCTCTAGAGTGTAACTTGTATCTAAGAAAGAGAGGGAGTTATACCATAAAATGCCACAATAATATAGTCAATTTTATAGTCAAAATGAAATTATTGTTGGGCTTTTTGTAATTGGGAGGTGGAGGAAGAAATATCAGAAATGCAGTATCAGATGTAGAATCCTTATCTCCGATACCAGCTAACTGTTTTCACTCTGGTTTATTGAAATAGATACGAAACTTCAGTACATACTTCTGTGGGATTTTTTTAATTCCCTTTTTCAAGGATGATGAAGGTAACTAACACAGATAGTATGTCACATTTGTGCACCAGATTTAGATATCCATGAAGTAGAGCAAAAGATTAAAAATTAGAAAAATATAGTGCATATAGTTTGAAAAGCCAGAAAATATAGACCTTAGATCTTAACTTCTTGCCTGTTAAGCTTTCTCTGGCTTGAGAAGGCAGGCTTCCTGCAAATCTGGAATGGCTCTAGGAAAATTTATGGAATTTGTGTGTGTGTGAGGACAGGTCTGTACTTGGAACAACATAAGTAGTTAATGCAAAAACAAAGACCTGATAATAAGCATATAGTCTGCAAAAAGACATCTCCTGCTCACCTAACTTCAGTTTAGTTCTGCATCTATAGCTGATTAAATAGAAAACACATAGACTAAGTTCAAGGTAGCCTGTTGAACAATGAACATTTCTCTAGTTTTGCCATTTTTAATTCTAAGTTAGCAAATGAGTTCTAAAATTACTGGGTTGGGTTGTTTTGGTTTTTTTTCAGAAATATACATGTCATTCCACGCTGTTTTATGAGAACGTACCACCTTGTCTTTAGTAAAAGAAGGGAGACTTTTATGGGTAGAAGAGAGTCCACAGCAAAGAAACAGTGTTGATCTCTGGCTGCTTTGTACAGTGTGGCTGAAAAAAAAAAGGCATTTCCAGTAATTTCTTTATTTCCCAGACCTAACATAATAAGTCTTAGACTTGTTTTTTCCAATGGTGCAAGTCTGATATCCTGGGCTTTTGTGGCCACCAATACTGAAAAAAATTGAGCCAGTTTAAAGAGCAGTTCTTTTCAGATGTCATATCCTAGAGAATCAAGTTTTCACCTCCTAATTTACAGAAATTCCAACCATTAAGTATTTACAGTAGCTTCTTACTGTTATACTCTGTGCACTGATGTACCAGACTTACTAACATTTACACATTAAGTAGTTTCCACTAGAGTTCTCGGGATTAGCTGTGATTATCAAAGCATTCAAGTGACATTATTTGCAGGATCAGGGCCTTTGCTGAATTTTTTTTTTCTGGGCTTGTTTTGTTCTATTCTGTGTTCCCATCTTTGTTTATATAATGTTTAAAATGAACATTTCTATTGCCTCCATTGTAGGAGCTTTGATGTGTGTAAGCAAAATGAGTGAAGATTCTTTTTCCTTCATGTGTGTTTTTGGGTTTTTTTTACATTCTGAGGAAGGGGGATCCTCTGCACAAATTGAACCTGCTATTCTGAGGTCAGTAAAGTAAAGATAGAACCCAATGATCTATGACAGGTACAGTTTTGGTGCGACGTTTTTAATATATTTTTCCCCACCTATAAGTAATTTAAATATTTTAATTAAAAGCTTTCACAAACAAGCACAGTGTTACCAGCATTTAATTTAGTAAATATTTCCATATAGAGAAGTTTCCTTTAATTAAGTGCGCTAAGAATAAATTAGCTGTTGTGTTTATTAACACAAAATAGGCATAAAAATGTTCCTGTCCGTATGACTGTAATAATGCAGGTACAAGTAATGGATAGTTAAAGGTGCATGCATGTGACTAACAGACAAGGCATTAAAACATTTCCAGAAACATGAGCAATTTCCTCGTTGTCAGAAATGTAAAAGCTGTGTTCTAAATTTTGTTGCTAGCTAAAGTTACTCCCTTTGTTTTAGTTTCACTAGACTTTGGTTTTTTCTTTCCTTGCATCTGATGCTGTAGGGATTTTGAGCATCTTTGTTGCATCAATTAAAATAGAAACAAAGAAGAAGTAGTTTTTGGACCAGTCTGCTTTATGGTAGTTCGCACAGTCGAACAGAAACTTGAGAACAAGACTTGAAGGAAAACAAAGAGCTTTACAGTTGGGGATTTTTTTGTTGGTTTGTTTTTTTTTTTTCTTTTCAGGAAAACACACAGAAGCTAATTTTAGCTTCTTGATCAAATTGACCCAGTCTTTAACCCTGGCAAACGTTACCACAACACACTTCCAATAGACAATAGTTTGCATACCAGCATCGCACTGGAAACAGATGTGCGCGCAGGACTGGCTTTTTTGGGAGTCTCTCTGAGAATTCCACTAGAGTGAAAGCCTGAAAGTCCTTTCTTCCTAATTGGGTTATAAACTGGGTCTTCTTTCAGACCCAGACTGGGCTCTTTTCAGAGTCACTCGCACTCTTTAGGAACTTATTATGTCACAGCTATGTTTTCACCAGACTTTCAAAATATCATTCACTTGGAGAAAAGTTGCTTGGCATGAAGTTTGATTATTATCTTGAAGGGGGAAAAAAAATTGTTAACAGCTGGGCTATTCAGAGGCAGTGGTTGTGCAGTTTATATCTCAAAATGTTTGGAATGTGAACAATTACCTCTCTTACTTTCTCACCAAGTCTCTTACAGTCTCTAAAGTCTGGCTTTTATTGTTTTTATCAAAAATACGTAGTTCTCTTCCTGCTGCATCCTCCCCATATTCCCCATCTCCTCTCCCTGCTGCCCCATCCATTTTCCAAGCCTGATCAACAAGTTCCCACTACTAGTACAGCTGTTACTGACCTCATCACCGTGATCGCTGATCCACCGTGTTTTGACCACATGCTAAATTTGGCTCCATCAGGGACATCGTAGTATCTGTGATACCCTGGAACATACATTTTTGAAAAACGGGGCTACACTTTAAAAGGCCACTCCCATTCAGGTTCTTTGGGTTTTGTGGTTTTAATTTTTCTATAAATTAAAAAAATCTTTACCTTTCAAAGTATTTAATATGCAAGAAAAATTCATAACCTGGATAATCTCTGAAGTTCCTGAGGCACCTTGTTTAAAAGCCATTTTTTACATATCATAGATAAATAATTTACTGTGAAAAATGTTTAAATGGCACATCCTATCTCATTTTACATTACACTGATGGACCACATCCTGGACACAGAGATAACTTTGTTCAGATCACTACACTAGTCAGTCAGCCTAATTTATTATTTGTTTTGCAGTTGCATTGGAAACCCATTCCTGGACCAGAATTCCATTATTTGTGCTGTTAAACTCAGTACAAAAGGACAAACACACTCCAGAAAGTTTACAATCAAGGAAAAAAACCACAGGGAAACACAAACAATAAATGAAGGTGCTAAGGATACGATAGCAGCTACAGGACAAGCATCAAAAGAATTTGCAATGTGTCTGCAAAGAATAATAATAAGGAAGGTTTCTAGATGGTCACAAAAAGCTCTCTTCATCATCTGAGACCAGAGTGGCAGAAAAATTTCCTGCATAGCTTAATCTGAACATACTTTCTTCTTCCATTTCTTATTGCTAAAACAGAAATGGAGAGTCTTGCATACTTATTTGTACTACCTCTGTGCAAATCTCTGCCCCAGCTCAAGAATATAATTTAATTTTTTTTGAATCACAGGTAACTCTTCTTCCTGGCACTGTTGCATTTGTGTAAAACAGTTACCTGCTAGCATATGTGCATGAAGGTTTGTGTCAGTTTTTAAGTCTTTATTAGCTATTATGAATGTTAATGGATCGTATGATGAGAGAACATTAAGCCTCCGCTCTGGACCACAAAGGGAGGCTTTTCCTTGTCACCTGAACTGTTGTTAAAATATGTTTTTCTGTTGTTTAGCTATCCATTCAGTGTGGACCAAATCTGCAAATATTTTTGAAAGAATTAAAGTTGCATGTAGGTGTTACACATATGATGTTCACTAGAAGCAGCTGATAAAGTTCAGACTTCAGTGTTGATGGTGCAGCTCACAACCAGCAAGGCTGCATAGGGTACAATACCTGGACTGGAGATAGTTGGAGGGGTGTTAACGTACTATAGCTAATTAAGGATACTTTTTAGTGTGAATGCTGTATTAGGGCTAATTCTAAGCCTTTCAAAGCCTGAATTTTGGGAAAAGCAAAACAAGCTGAATTAATTTGATAATCAGTTGATAGTATGGTCTGCTGCTAGCTTGGTAGTCACCTATACAGTCATATTCTTGTCTGTATTTAGGGGTTAGTCTGCATGAGAAGACAGAAAAAGTAGTGTTGAATGTAACTATTATTAAACACACAAAATTGTTCCAGTGATACACTGGTTAAAACTCAGAAATGTATACAAACGTCAGTCGATGTCATATTTGGGAAAGCTGTGTAGAGCAGTCATTTAATTTAGAAAAACCCTGGGAACTGGCAGCATTAAAATGCTGCATCTAAACAAATCATGTTATTTCTAAATACCTCCTTGTTTCTGTCTTATTTAAAGAGCGGCTGCAGCTGATTGTTAAATCTGATCAGAAGGTTGTTTCTATTGGAAGCTCTTTTAGCAGCTTTAAGGGAAAGAATGCTAGATAGGCATTTAGTCACCCCTTGTCCTCCCAGCATTTCTTAAAAGGTCAGATGGGGTTGCATCACAGAATTGGCATGTTAGTGTTGTCTTACATTTGGAATGTGTGATACCCTTAATGGGCCGAATAAAAACGTTAGTGCATTGGTTAGCATGAAGGTGTATTCTGCCTCAGAGACAAGCACCCTGAGAAATGGGAAGTGTTTGGCATGCTACCTTTCTCCCAGCTTTACAACAAACATGACTTTAAACCTCCTCGCTTTTGCCTCCTCTAGAACCTGGTGTGTTCAGGCAAATATTTTTATTTTTTAGCATCATCATAAACAACTTCCAGCGTGTCTCTCTCTCTCACAACAAGCTATCAGTTAGTGCCAGACTTGAACCTCTGACCTGCTGAAAACGTTTGGAAGTGTCCACTGGACGGTAACATCATCCCCTTCAGACATGAAGCTGGTGGCACATATATTTGTGACAATTAGGTGTGCCTGCTTGGGGCTATTGGTAAACATTGTAGGAACTTGATCCAAAAATGGTCAGAAGTGATGCAGTTATACTACAAATTCAATGCCTGTAATGAACTTGCATTTGTAATTATCATTTTTGTTTACACTGTTTCAATTCCTAGTGTCACAGCAAACCACAGCTTTGCTGTGAAGCACATCGCCTCTTCCAGTATTCAGCCAGTATGCTAGGATCACTACTCAAATGTATTTATTGATTTTTGCGTTGTATTTAGAAGTGTGTCTCTCCTGAAATACTTCATTTTTCTCATTTCATTTCCAAAATTAACTTAATTACTCTTTCAAGGGCAATAGAATTAGCAATTTACTTTTTCATCCCTGGCAGGCTCACTTGCAACATTGCAAAGAAGCAAATTTATTTATTTTTTTTAACTGCTCTTTATTTGAAGAAGTCCAGGCCTATTTCGACTAAGCAGTGAGGTGTTTTCCAGCTGATTGATTCAGGAGACTGCTTTGGATCCTGTAACTAAGTTAATTACAACTATTAATATTGTCATTACCACTTGTCAAGGAGATATCGAAAAGGATGTGTGGGTAATGAACTTATAAGTCATATCTTTGTTCCAGGTAACAGCATAACTGTGCCAGGAGCAGAGAAAGTATTGCAAGGAATGTCTGCTGTGTAGTTTTGACTGCAAATAGTGGTCAGTAGCATGTGGTTTCTGTAGCACAGGCTGTCCTTGTGACTGCATCACTGAACCCTGAAGTTTTCTTACAGTGGTCTGCTGGCCAACTTGGCCATCAGATTCATGGAGACTCTGTCGAGGTAACCAGCTTCTGTATTTGCAGTGGTGTAGATTGGGTAAATGAAGGTGAAGGGAGTCTATGTGCTTCTAATTTTGAGCAATGTATAGTTTATTTGTTTCTGTGGGATAACCTACCCACAATAATGCCTGTGCTTGCACTCAAATGCATGTTTGAAGACTTATTTGAATCATAGCCAGGGCAGGTCATGCTCAAATGTTTGGTTTTTTTTTTTCTCACTTGAACAATGCTAATTTTTTTTCCTCATTAATCACTGTTTCTCACTCCTGCTCTGAAATTTGAGGTACAACCTGTATCAGTCAGGGTCTAAAAATAACTCTAAATATGTGTGCATTTAGAGAAGATACCTACCAGCTGAGTAATTCTTTAGAAGAAAGTATTTGCTACATCTACTGCGAGTATAGATAGGGTAAGAACTACTCCAGCTTGTCAAAAAAGTTACAGAAAATAAAAAATAAATAAATAAAGGATGTTACAAGCATGCATAGTGCTGACTTCCTGATATTTTGTATCGTGATTGTATTGAACTTTTTCCGTTAGAATGGCAAAATAATTTATAAGTTAAATGCTTACTGGAATTAATTTGAAATATTCCTTCTGTGTTAATATGTGAAACTGAGTTGAGTGTTTATGTTGCTAAAGAAAAGCAATCAAACTTGCTCTTTGTGGAGACTTTTCATCCATATGAACAAGTGAAAAAATTTCCAAGTATAAAGTAAATTTTTCTAGTTATGAGTTATATGTCAAATATAAAACCTCAGTATTTCTGGCCATCTTACCTCATGAAAAAGGCAAACAGGCAGTGCATTCTTTTCTTTTTCTTTGAGAGGAAAACATGGCAAATCTTGAACTTGAGGATGCTTCTGGGCTCTGATCCTTCAGACGATGAATTCAGAGGATATTATGACTCATGTGACATTATTCCTGGGCATAAAATTACTCATATATGAAAGTAATGGAATGTGTTTGAAGTATTGGCCCAGCATTTTGGTCACTCAGCAGGTGGTTAACTTGTAACCTGGAAAAACTTTGTTGGTGGTGGATGTTTTGAGAAGAATGACTATTAAAGATAGTAGAAAGGCATGTATGTCTGATGAATCGGGCAGTGATTTATCCATGGCGTGCATGGGGAGGTGTGGTGTGCTGTGCATGGTCAAATAGTACAAGATAATTTAAGTTAAGTGAGAAGTTCCTTGTCCCACAGCATGCCTTGCTCTGCCAGCAGCTCCGTGAACCTACTGGGACCATTTGCTGGGTTTAAGTCCCAGTTAAATGAATAAGAACCTGGCACTTTAAGCATGTTTTATGTCTGTTTTGTAAATCTCATCACCACATGGAATTTATGGGGTGACTTCTGCTTGTTTTGAGTGAAAGGGGCTTGTCTGGGATGAAATAATTTGCATCAATTTCAGCTGGAAGCCCGAGCAAGTCTGTCATTTCATAATCAGTGTGAATTCCTCTAGGTTGAATTCTCCACTGTGTTCCAGTGGCAGGAGGGGCTGATGATGGCACCTCCCTCCCATGCTCTCTGGCTTCCCATCTCACCTTCTGATGAAATCAGAGGCGTTTACACCACTGGCATAGGGACTGTGGCAGAGCTCTCACTAGTGCTGAGTCATATGTAAAAGAGTGCTGCATCAGCCCATCTCATCAAGCATGTGCTTTTCTCCTCTGGTCCGTGCACCAGCTGTTTCATTTTGGTCCTTGCTCTAGGCACGTGGTGAATGAACTCATATTTTAGAAACAATTTAAGTAGAAGCAGATTTGGGCATAAATCTTCTCTTGAAATATTTGCTTTAATATCAGCCCAATTTCTGCCGAGTGATGAATATTAGAGTTCTACTGAACGTACATGCAAACAGCTTGAGTACAAGCGTAGACATTCCCACATCTCCGTTTCAAGCTGTGGGGAAGTATCTCCAAAGCAGCCAGTCTCATTTGTTATTCTAAAATTTCATTCCATAACGCACCTTTTAAGAATTTGGATTCTAGGACCTTGGCTCTGCTGCCTCTTTCCATCCTGTGAGCTTTTCTGCCAAATGTTCTTTTGGATAAAGGAGCCTGGGCAAAAAAAAAAATCAGCAGTCTGACAGCAGTGCAAGGTGTAGTGTGAGTTGGGATCTATTAAGCAGGTAGAAATGTTTAAAATTAGGTGCTCATCTTCTGACTTCCTTATGACTTCTCATGTTGGTGGGGATGACCAGGAGCCTGTCTAATGCCAGCATGCGAGGAATGCTTATGCCCATACAACCCTTGGAGGATCGTATCAGTGCTGAGCTGGTGCCATTCCAGCTGGTGTTTGGCAAAGCCTTTGAGCACAGGAAAAGTCTGCTGAGTTCAAAGGAGCTATATGAGACCTCTAAAGAGAAGGGCAGGCTTAGCTGGGTCAGAGTCTAAATGGGTGGAGGGGGAAGGTGTTGCCAAACGGGTTTAAAAGCCGCTCAACTCATGCAGCCACAGTGGTCTTATTTAAAATAGTGTAAGACCTAGTACAAATTTAGAAAAAGACCCTCAAGCCAGGCGTTGGTGCTTCCTGCCCTCAGCAGACAGCTGCATTTGATTGATGGGTGCGCCCCCCCTTCCCTTCACACCACGTATGAGTGGGGAGAGTGTGAGATTTCCCCAGTTACTCTTGCTCTTAGGTTGAAGCAGATGTGCTGCCTTGCTCCCTTCAAAGGGAAAATGTCCATTTATTTGGTCTGAAAAAATTCAATTGCTGGGACAACAGGTCCTCTAATTCTTTTTGCAATTTATCACCTGCCTGTTCCTCCGGCTGCAGGGCCCGTGGCCCACAGAGGGAAAGCGATGACAAGGCCAGCTGGCAGCAAGCGCTCCTCCCAGTTTAGCCCAGGTGGCCACAGCGCTTAATGGACAACCCAGCTTGTAAAATGCATTGCTGGTGGTAAGGACTTCTGACTTTCATTTTTGCCTGCTGTCAGTTCTGGAATTCAGCTAATTGTCTGGTTAATGTGCAGTCTTCTGCTCTGTCATAAGACCTTCTGCCAAAAAGCGACTTAACATGAAGAAGAGGAAATGTGCGGCGCCTCCAGAAAGCCAAAATTGTTGGCTCCTTGTATGAGAACTGTGACAAGAAGACATTAGCTGATGTTGGATACAGCTCCTTCTGTGCTGAACAGCAGATTAGGCTATGAATCTGAGGAATCATGTGGGGAAGCATCCTTCTCAATGGGATGCACATGTCTTGGAGGCACTTGCTTTGGTCTTCACACAGATGCAGGAGCTACTACCAGATGTCCTCTGATAGCTAGAGGAAATGTGAATCCAGAGTCAAATACTTGGTGAATTTTTTTTTTCTCCCCTGGTTTGTTTCTCTCTCCTGAGAAATCCAGAAGCTAAAGCTTTGAAATTAGAAGGAAAAAAACTGGGAAAGTGAACTTAATTGAATAGCTTCCCTTCAGATTTTTCTCTTCTACAAAAAAAATTTACAAACAAAAAAACAATTCTTTGACTAAATAGTTCCCGCTCTTTGGCCTCCTCAAGCTCAAATAAGAGTTTGTTTTGATAAACTGATTGATGGAGCCAATTCTGCTTTCAGTACTTCTGGTCTTTCTCTTGCAACTGCTTCCATGCAGGCTGATCTATGGTATCCCTGGGACTCCTGTTGTGAGGACTCTGCCATTCCAGATGTCATCAGAAAGGGACTGTCATTCCTTTTTAAAATAAAGTAGAAGCAACTCTGAGATGAACTAATAATTTTTTGCCCTGAAATTGCAATAACCAGCATTGTCCAGTTAAGAGAAAAATCACATTTTTAAAAATGTCTATTTGCTTAAAGGAAATCTCAGTACTTCCAAACCAGTTCCAATATGCAAATATTCCAGCATGTTTATAAACCTAAAAATCATGCTGGGTAAGTGGAGATGGAGAATCCATTGTCTGAAACGGGGTCTTCCAGGTATTTCATCCTTAGAAACTTGGTTGTAATCCTCTGTGCAAGAGGTTTCTTGAACAGACAAGCATATGTGAAAAGCATAGAATGGTTATGGGGAGAAACTGCATGTTGACAGCAAATATAGATTATTCATCAGAAGACAGGACGTAATCAGTCTGAAGAATAAAAGTAACATTTTATTCTCTCTGGATCCTGTCTCTTTTACTAGAACACCAGTACAAATCTCTGTGCTATGCCTGCCTGGTATTGCCTTGTACACAGAGAGACTAACTTCATTTGCAGACAGCTGAATCCTTAAAGGAAAGTTTAAAGCAGCGGTGTCTAGACCAGAGATGTGACTCATGAATGTATAGCCTATAACCAAGTCCCAACTGTCTCCCTGAGCCTGCAAACTGCCTGAAGCTCTAGCTCAGAAAGACATATAAAGGGGGCAGTGTGTGTTTCATTTGGGATTTGTTTCACAACTGTTGATTTCTGTAATCAACTCTTACTTTATTACCAGTTAACTTAGATGGTGGGAGGTGGTTAATGAGAGGCTAGGCTATGAAAGGAGGAAGCAGAAAGATAATCAGGTGGAAAAGCCTCAAGTGAAACATAAAAGAAGGTGGAGGAATAGAGAAGGGGAGAAAGATCTTGGAAGCAGTTTGTGAAAGTAGACTAAGGATGGTACTTGCTTAGGTCTACATAATTTTTATTCTTTTAAGTGACCATATTGACAGAAAGACTTCTGGTCTAGACCATTCCCTGCATTAAAAATGAATACCCTTTAGAAAATACTTGATGAAGAAATAATTGTCAGTGAAATCTTTAGTAGCAAGCTAGCAGTCCTCCAAAAGAATAATAGGACTATCTAAGTAGAGCAATAAAAGGGTTCTAAGCATTTGAGCTTACGTCAGAGCACCATGCAGATTCTGCCATAGCTGGAGAGAAAAGGAACGAGCTAATAAAAACAATATGCATTTGCATACAAGGGAAACCAAGCCACCAAACTGACTGGTGGAGCAGCCAGGCCATAGTCTCAGGGGAACAGCAGCTTAACCAAGAGATGTTTGCTCAAATAGCAAACATGTGGAATCTTCCGGTGATGGATTTATTCAAATCCAAGTGGCCAGGAGCCAGGAATATGAAAAAGAAACAGGGTAAAAAAATATATTTATAGCTCTTTACTGGCCCAACAGATTACACTTTTCATGAATGAGAGAGATGTCCGTTAGCAAGCTCTACAAGTCTTGATTTTTTGAGGTCTTAGAGTGACAGGACCCAATTCATTCAGACATGAAAAAAGCATTAGCAGACTAGGAGGTTGCAAAATTCTTCCCTCAGAAATGCCCTTATTGCTGCCCTTGACTCAGTTGGGATTCATGGCATGTGTGTAAGCATAGGAAATGTCCCAGCTCACTCCAGATATTTTTCCAGAGGTATTTTTCATAGAATAAATCTATCATGCGTTCCCCAATGACCTCCTAAACTTCTTTAGATAGATAAGCATTGTAGCTCAAAGGGAATTCAAATGCTTGTGTCTGCATTCAGATGATACAAAGCCAATCTAGTTTCCCTGTCACATACATATGGACAAGAACAGTGGTTAATATTTCACTGAGCTTGTGTTTAAACTGTTGTTTCCTCCTTTTTACGTTGAAGTAGTACTTTGGGGCCTATCTCCTAGTCCAGGACCTGTGGTCTATGAGCACAAGATCTGTACAACAGAAGAATAGTTTGGTCTAAGATCTAAGAGGCAACAGATGGAAACAACCACCAAAAAAAGTACAAAGTAGCACTGGAACAAAATTGCTCAGATGGAAGGACTGGCCATATCCCCTTTTCACTTTTGGAGTTCCACTATGCAAGTTTATAAGCAATAAAATTCTCTCAAGGAAGGATCCCATTTCTCTACCATAAAGTGGGTTTATTTTCACTTAAAGAGCATAGGAAAATGACCACCAGTGCAGAGTTCATAGATTTTTAACAGGAGCTTTCAGGAAAGACTGTATTTTGCAAAGCAAACCAGCTTCTGCTTTTCAGACAGACCAATTGAAGCTCTGAGTTACCTTGTGTTTTTCATCTGTTTGATGTATCTCTGTTGTCCCTTGCCTGAGATTGCAAGGTCTCAGAGGAAGAATCTGCATTTTTATTTCTGTGTTTGCACAGTGGTAAAAGCAGATTGGGATTCCTTTGTGTTAGGCACGACACAACTATGTAGGAAGAGAGTAGGCTCTTCCCCAAAGGACTGTCAATCTGTTACAGACAGGCCAGATAAAGGATGAAAGCGGGAATGGTTAGATAAGTACCAAAGGTCAAATCATGACAGGGATACACATAGGACAATCCCCTGACATTTAGCCTGATATTCAGCCACCGGACTGCCCTGCCTCTGCATTTGTACTAGGAGCACTTTTCTTGTACCATATTAATTTATTGGAGGGAATCGTTTGATGCTGTGAGGCATTTTACCCCTGTTTAAGAGAGGAGGAGAGTGTATGAGAAAGTGTTTGTTTGAAAGCTTGCAAATGAGGCATAGTTTGTAAGGAGAACGTAGTACCATTTACTGCAAAAGGTGAAATAGATCAAGACCTGAAAAAAGGCTTGTATGTGTGAAAATATTAGTGTTTTATTTCCAGATTGCATCATTTGGCTTCATGAAATCTATAGCTTCTTCCTAAAAACACTTTCTACTGCTTTATTTTTATAAAACTACACTAGTAATGATGTTAGTTGATGAAGGATTTTGTTGAGAATGAGGTTGTCAAAATACCTTCCAGTTTTCTACTATGGTTTTTGTCCAAAAGAGCGGGCACATTTCTTAGTGGAGATAAATTTTTCAGATACTGTCCTAGCAGTGAAATGTATATACCAAGGTACTGAGGTGAACATTTATTGTATAGCCCTGGGGATGTGGAGTCTCTTGTACAGGAGATGCCAACCTCAGCCCCAGCAAAGAGGTCTTAAATGCTGTACAGATGGAGCAGGCAAAACCTCTTTTTTAGAAAGTCTCTGTGAGAATCATGTGAGACCATATAGCTGCTGCTCTGGGAAGCTTTGTATTTCATTAGGTCAATTTAATACCCAGTAGGACCTAAATACATCAACCTCAGCACTTGGCATTGCAAGTGACTTGAGTGCCTCAACTGTTGAGGCAAAATGCTATCCCTCTTGAACCTCATGGATACACTCCTGCTGACTGTGGCCTCTGTTAAGGTGTGAGGGAATGATCACAGCCTCAGAATTTCATCTAGGGAGCTGAGACAATTCTAGACTGTGAAAAATTACCCAGAGTTTCGCAAGATCACAAGAAATGCTGAACAGTATCCTCTGAATGTTAGTGTCACTCAGGGAGACAGATATGTGGTGAAAGAAAAACTTCTCTGCCTAATTTCCTAATGCTGAAAAGCAATAGTGTGATGCAAGCCTATGCTGTGAAGTTTCAAAGTATTTTGTCATATGTTAATTAATTATGTAAATGCATAATATAAAAGTATCATTACGTATATCATTTTTTAAAGAAAAAAATCAGGTCCTTTATTTAAAGAGAAATAAGGAACTTATTTCATTTTCTGGGAACATTGTCCAGTGAAACATTTATCTTCCCTATGGTCCAGTAAAATTTTTGTAGAGCTGCCAAAACTCTTCTTGAAAAGTAAATAGAAAATCCTGCAACTTTGGCTCATCTAAATGAGATGGCTATTGTACAGTTCTTCTCCAAGTTTAATTTATCTTACTTAGGACATTAAAGTTACTTGAAATGGATTTGATTTTAAGATTTTTATATACTAGCAGGCACAGTTGACTTATCTGTCTTCAGTGCAGAGGTCTATTAGTGTTTTTTCCATCAGTGTAAACCTCTTTTTGCTGTAGTTAATCCTTATCCGTCTATCTTTATGATTTCAGTATTGTTTCATGTAGTCCCACACTTTGCCCCAACTCTTAATTTACACATTTGGCTTGGCTGGGTCCCTTTCACCCTGCCTACAAATTTATCACATGTCATCTCCTCATAGCAATTTATAACCTCTATAAAATGTCATGTAGAGTCACTTTTTATGTTTCTGAGTAATGGTTAGAAAGAATTGCATAGGGAATCAAAAATCTAATGAGTTGTACATTATTTTACTATTTATAACTGGAGACCAGTCATTGACAATATTTGGCAATTTTACAGCTAAGAGCCCGGACTATTGTGCTTTTGAATGTAATTTATTAAGCAAATAAAACTCTTACTGGTAGCGGGTCCTGTTAAACCTGCAGCACCGCATGCGCTCCAGGCCCATACAGCTGTGGAAGTTTCATAGTACCTGCATACATCTTGCATGTCTGGACACTAATGTTTTACACTTACTTCATAGTTTTATTTATTCAGTTCCTTTTATGCTCTTGATTGGACTATAACTAGCCATTTATAGTAGAAACCTTGGGTGGGGAAGGAGAGGGCAGCGCGAGAAATAACATGCATTTATTCTGGGAAGATTTAAATCCCTGTTTTATGAGGCATGGTATTTAGTAAGTCCAGGCAGTGCAGAAAATGGCTGAAATGTTAGTGGCTTACACCAGCTTAAAAATAATCTCAGAAAATAGCACTGAATGAAAAAAAATTACTTGTGCAGAATCACCCTGTGATAACTGAGAGTTAATTCAGTACTGTTTCTGACCTGACTGTGGAGGTTTAATTCCTTTCTTTCCCTGACTAAATTCTCCTAATAAAGTTGGTTGACTAAAGTTGTAGAAAAGATTCTTGTAACACTGTAGGGAATTAATACAGTCTCATTGTATGAGTACATAGTTGTGTGTGTGGGTAAATAAGTTTGGCTTTGTTTCTTTCACAGTGATTTGTATCTAGCAGGAAAAGGTTTTCTATTTGTTGGGGTTTTTTAATACTTAATTAATTGTGGTTCTTGTTGCCCTCCTGACTCACATGGATATAAATCAGGATTATTTCTCATTCAATTAGTAAGATTATACCAATATAAACCAAGCCTAACCAAAGCCCACCTGTATCTTATGTGTTAAAGAGGAGTAAACCCAAAAGCTGCTCTGTTCTTTGTGTGGTTATGTTTGTCATTCGATTAGATCTCGCTATTTGCATAATGTCTTAAAAGAAATTAAAAGAACAGGGTGTTGCGCTACTTGCATAAACATTTGCTCTGGGAAATAAAGGCAGTTATTAAAAATCTTATCTCCTCAACCTCTGTCTTTAATCAACAGTAATTTAGAAGAAGTCAGGAAGCAACAAAATAGTGGATATTGAAACAGGGAGGTATGTGCTTGTGTGATGTGAAACGGGTAGTTTGCGCTGGAGTGTACTACTGGGTTTTCTATGCACAGATTGCTGTTCCGTTCTCAAGAGGCCAGCTCTGCATTTGAGAAAAAGCACTATTTCACAGAATCATGAGGTTGGAAAATACCTTCAAGATCATCAAGTCCAACCATACCCGTCTGCTACTAAACCATATCCCTAAGCACCTCATCTACCCAACTACCCATGATTCAACCACCTCCCTGGGCAACCTGTTCCAATGCCTGATAACCCCTTTGGTGAAGAACTTTTTCTAATGTCTGAACCTGCCCTGGTGCAGCTTGAGTCTGCTCCCCCTCGTCCTATCACCTGTTGCTTGGGAGAAGAGACCAACTCCCACCTCTCTACAACCTCCTTTCAGGTAGTTATAGGTGGTGATAAGGTCTCTCCTCAGCCTCCTCTTCTCCAAGCTAAACAACCCCAGTTCCCTCAGCAGCTCCTCGTAAGATTTGCTCTCCAGCCCCTTCTCCAGCCTGGTTGCCCTTCTCTGGACATGCTCCAGGATCTTGATGTCTTTCATGTAATGAGGGGCCCAAAACTGGACACAGCACTTGAGGTGCCACCTCACCAATGCTGAGTACAGGGGCACAATCGCTCTCCTGGACCAGCTGACCATGGTATTTCTGATACAGGCCAGGAAGCCATTGGCCTTTTTGGCCACCTGGGCACACTCCTGGCTCATGTTCAACCGGCAGTCAACCAACACTCCCCGGTCCTTCTCCACCACTCAGCTTTCTAGCCACTCTTCCCCAAGCCTGTAGCACTGCACAGGGTTGTTAGGTCCCATGTGCAGCACTTTACACTTGGCCTTGTTGAATCTCATCCGGTTGGTCTCAGCCCATTGATCCAGCCTGTTCAGATCCCATTGAAGAGCCTCTCTACTCTCAAGCAGATTGACACTTCCATTTATCTGTGTTTGGGGGAGGGGGTGTCACCCCCTAATGGCAGGTTCTTTGGGAGCCAGATTTTGGAGTATCTTCCATTGGGGAGCACAGCTCCTGGGAAACACGTGGTGTTTGCGACACGGCTCCTTGCTGCTGCCCAATGTGGTGCCACCCTGTTAGGGAACACGTGCCATGCTGCCTTGTCCCCTAGCATATTTAGCTTCTCAAATCATCTCTGCCTCCTCTTCTCCCACCCTGGGGAAAAGAAGGGAAGAGTGCCTTAGGCTGGTTCTGAAGGCACCAGTGGGTTGAAAAGTCTGTGAGAGCGAGCAAGCTTTCTTCCCGCATTACTATTAAGCAGGATATCCTGTTCCTTGATCATTGCCTCAAGGATGAGGGACTTTTTATATACTGTATACCTTGGTTTGTGGCTGAGAAAAGAAGAGGCTTCATCCATTTTAGGAATCTTGAAGGGGGGTGGCCATGGCAGGGGGGAGGAAAAGTTAATAGGAAACAGATTTAGAAAAATATTGTATCTATCCTTCTGGGCGAATAAATCAGTGACTGAAACAGCTCGATATCTGTAACCATAACCTACTATGCTGCGCAGAAATAAATATTCCCTTTAGGTCACTGTCTACATACCATATCGTATCTGTGCGCTTGGCAACAAGTTCCTGCTGTGTGCAGTACAGAGTTGTGAGAGCAGATGGGGGACGGTAGAGTTGGGCTTTTAATAAAAAAAAAAACTTTGGAAAAATACCATTCTTGGATATTAGTAACGTATCACATCTAAACTAAGCTGTGTTTGTATGCTGTGTGCCTGGGATATAATTTGTCTACACAAACATAGAGGCAAACCCCATCTGAAAGATCAGGTAGCTGTACTCTCCTCAAGAGCATGAGCAAGCTGGCAAATGCGTGTAGGTTTTCATTTACTTATTTATTTATCTATGCATCTATTTTTAGTTACTAGTTCCTCCTAATTTTCCTTACCACCTTATAAAACAAAATATCTCTATGCTTTGCATTTCACACCTAACAAACTGCTTTTCTCCTTCATTGATTTTGCCCCATGCCCCACCATGGCATATCTAAGCTGTCACAACAACTGAACAACTTCGTGGACTTCAATTTTTCACTCAGATTTACTGATGCAGGAGCACTAGAGAGAGGGAGTGTTGGCCATTGCCTTTGCAGTGTTTCTCTAATCATTGAGTAGTACCTCTAGGCTCGAGTATAGCTTTGTGCTGTTAGTAATAAAGTAACTGAATTGCTTTTCCTTTTCCTTTTTCTTTTGACTTCTTTGGTACCTTCTGGCCTTACTAAAGGGAGCCCCCACCTACTGCAGTAAATTGTATCCATAGCCTTGATAATACAGTGCTTGGACAATAAGGTCTCAAGGGGTGCTTACTGAAAGAGATTAAACTGCAATTAAACTACCCTGTGAGTAAGAAGGAAAGGGGGAAAAAAAAAAAGATTTGTGGTTTTCATAAAGCAGAAAAAATACATTTACTGGTGTTTACAGCCCAGAGACTTTTTTTTTCTCCCCCTGTCTTAACTACAGAAAAATCTTATTTTTAGCTGGAAAGGGTTGTGCAGTAGTACCGTATCAATCCCACAATCCCATTCTTTGAAATAATTGCACCAAGTTAGTCCCCAGTCAGCACTAACTGACTGAAAAGCAGGAAAGAAGCATTTAACACACATGCATAGAAGTGGGTGAAATTTACCATAAAAGTATGAATTTACGTAAGCAGTCTGCAGTTCTATGTATATACATTAATTTATTTTTAAAATGGGTTCTTAATTGAATGTGCAGCTATATAATATTCTTTTGTTTAGGCTCAAAATTGCTTTGGGAGTTGGGATTCTTTTGTTGGGTTTTTGTTGTGGGTTTGATTTTTTTTAGGGTGGTGTGTTGGTTGGGTTTTTTTTTTTGTCAACTCCTCCTCTTATCAGCTCAACTATTAAATATTGTGGCTTTCCAGCTATCAGTCTCCGATCAGCACAGTTAGTGCATTTTACCTTCCAAGGAAGTGCACTTTGAGCCAGCTGGAGCACGAAAAATGTAGGAGCTGGAGAAAGTCATAATTGAAACAGGCGACTGCTGCAGTACAGACAGGAAATAAAAGGAAGACGGGGCCCTTCAATGGATTAAATTAGATGTTTCAAATTCAGACAGTATCAGGAAAAAGAAGACTTATGTTAGGGGGGAAAAAAAAAAAGGTAACAGTAAGTTCATTCAGCTGAACACCCAGCCCTCCCTTCTCCCCTCCCTTAACATGTGTTTTTGCTGGAATCTTGCTCTGATGCTCTGAAGGGTAGAAACTACACAGACCCCTCTGCTTGCCAAACAACAGAGCAGCAGGTCCCTATACTAATGTTATGCTCTCCATATTTTCTACCCTTTCAGACCAGTCCTCAGGTATTCTTTTCCTGTAAATTAAGCATGAAATTACGTTGGGCTGAGGAAGCGAGATTTCAGCTGCCCAGTAGTTATAAATAAAAGTTTATTGTACTCCAGCAAAAACTTAAATTGTATGTGTTTCCTGCCTATCGGTTTGAGATATGCCTGTTGCACCTCTCTATATGCAGTATATGTTTGCGTACATAAATTATATGTAGATGTTTCCCTTCCAAACTGGTTTCTTCTTGCTGTGCAGCCCCCACCTAGTGTTGCTGGCTTGCATGGCTTTATCATGCCTGCAGAGTTTTCTACTTAGTCATTTGTGCATGAAAATATATATATATATAGTACATGATGATGAAGTATGAAGATTTTTATTGGCTCAGATTTAAAAATGGCCATGTTACTCATAAGTAGCTGTACATGAGTTCTTGTAGGTCATTCCAAACCCCATGTTATACTACGCCATCATGCAGTCAGTGAATTTGTGATGCACATTTCATGTATGCAGCTGGTTTTGTATGTTTGTCTGGTTTTACAATTTAATAGCAGTTTACTGGAGCTAACATATGGAATCCTTCCATATTTGCTATAAGAAGTATCAAGTTTTAGAAGCATCTAAAAAAAGTCCTGAGGAAATTACTAAACATTAGAGATGGTCAGGATTTTTTAAAATTCAAACAGTAATTTTCACTTTGATGAAAAGCGTTTTTCAAGCAGTAAGCAAAAAGATTGTTGGGCATTTTTCCCCAACAATTGTAATCTATGTATTTTAAAAATATGAAGCAAAACACACACCAAGGTGGGCCAGAAGCTATTAAAGCCTGACCAATTGGATGCATCTTGCTGTGCACCTCAAAGCCTACTAAACTTGGCACTTTACGAAAAAATGAAATCCTTGACTCAGAACAATTAGGGTTTACAAAGCGTATAAATTACAGCAGGAATGCCTCTAATCACTCTTTTACCTTCTAAAATGCCTCAAGGGTTTTGGATTAGAAGAGAACCATTGCAAAGATTAAGAAGTATCTTAGAAGCAAATGAATATAGAGAACTGTTTGGAGTTTTTTTTCCTGTTGGTGCTTTTTTCATGCCGTAAGAAAAACAGTTTTTAGGCATGTGGTCTGTAAACAAAAAGCTGTTTATCGGAACAACAGGAGTTTTAAAAAGTGAAACAGGCACATGAAACATGACAAGAAAGCTGGAGGAGTAAAAGAGGAAAAACTAGACGAATCATGGGATGAAGTAAATTCCTTAGCTGTGTTATGTTTCTGTGTAAATTTTGCTTCTGTCCAAAATTCTAGAGGTGTTCAAAAGTGAATGATTGATTTCATATATTATCTTCATTTGAGCTATGTAGGTTGTTCCCTCTCTTAAAAATAAGATCATTTCTTCTGTCTTTTGGCAACTTTTTATAGCCACACAAGGGCTAGTTAGATCCCAAAGGATCAGATGGCAAATAGGTGAAACAAGGTAGAATGATGTTTTGCATCCTTCCATCTGGTCAGGTCGGGAAATGTTGGAGCTGTTTGACTAGAGGTAATTATTTCTAATGAAGGATCAGTTGGTTAAAGAAGGGTTTATCTACACACAGTGTGCAAATTTCTGCAGCTGTCACCTGAATTCTTAGAATATTGTCATTCATTCTCAGTTTCTTGGCAAGTTTTTCAATGTTTTTAAAGGCAGAACAGCAGCACCATTTGTGTGAAGAAATCTCTCACTGCAACTGCTTTTGCAGCTTGTGCAAATGTCAACAGAGAGGAAACAGGCAAGTAGCCAAAAGGAATGCGACATAGATAGGAGTAAAGGTTGCCTGTTGAGCTTAAGTTGTGACAAGTTGCCCAGATGTGGGAGACCAGAATGCTTGGTTGCATTCCCTACTGTTGAACCACAGGGGGGAAAAACAGTACAGGCAAGTAGGTTCTCCTTGGTGATATCCATGGGTTGCAGGGTTTTGAGGAGTGCTAACTTCAGTGGTTTTAGTTATTTTGTTTGTGGAGTTGACAGGTTGCTGGGGAGGGGGCAGACACAACTATTTGTGGGATAGACAGGAGGTGAAAAAGGCGCTGCTTTTTTTTTTTTTTCCCTTCTGTAGCTGAATTTTACCTAGATGTCACTCAGTATACATGCATGCTTGTAGAATTACATAATATGGGCCTGTGTTACTTGGGTCCCTATCTGGCCAACCCCCCTTTTTCTTTTTAAATTTTAAAAACACAGATCACACCACCTGCTTTTGCTGTTAAAATTAACCTCGGGAAGCATCCCTAAAATTGGGCTTAAAAACATGTGTCTGCGTTAAAGGATACCCCATGTAACGAAGATGCCTTTTATAATCTTTGTTTACATTGTTTGAATGGTAGTCATCCAGTGGAAGTATTTTTAGAGTAGGCATTTTGGAAAACATTTCCAGTGATTCAGCTCACAACTGACTCTTTGCAGGAAAGGTGTGTTGTGGGACTATGAAGTATCCTTCTGGGAAACTGTTATTGCAAAATCTGTGGAAAAGTGACATGCGAGCAAAATGGTGCTGTGGAGTGACAGCTGTTCTTATGTACCATGAAACATAGCCATCGTATTCAGGGCTCTGCCCGGGCATGGAACAGTGACACAGATTTGTGTGCATGGGTCTCTGAAAAGTAGGTGCTCTGTCTTAACAGCAGCCTTCCCAAGAACTTCAGTACAGCACCAAGCCAAAGCCAGGATTCCCAAAGACTGAGGGAGTGACTGTAGGTCTGTGTGGGTGTAACTAAGCTGGCTCTCTGCTAGTTCTTTGAGGAAGTGGAATCCGCTTCTGAGGCAGCCCAGGTTTCGGGCACAGAATATTTCCTTGAAGAGGCAGATCTTCAGTAGCTGTGGCCACAAAAAGCCTGTGTAGGTGTGAGAACGGGGAATCAATGTGAAATTTTTCACCTTGGATTTGTTAACTGTCCCATGGCATAGTGTCATTTAGGTTTTCTGCCAAAGAAACTATTTGCTTGTGTAGATGCAATGTACATCGAGGCTGGGGCGGTCTCCAAGTCAGGCTGTCAATGGTAGGTCTTAGACTTGAATTCAGAGCTACTTCCAAATCAGGGTGCTGTGGCACTCCAGGGTTGCAGCATGGGAATGCAAGCACAACAAGCCTGTTCAAAGCAGCTCTTGGTGGCTGCTTCCATTTGGGACTGAAGATGGCTCATGTGGAGAAACCCTCAGACTCATTGCTTACTGACAGATGAGAGGTGCAACCTTCTGCATTGTTGACAGACAACTGACTTGCAATGGGATGATAAGACCGTGTGATCAACATGACTGCTTTGATGAGATGTGCATCCCCAGTGCACCGAGAAGGAAAGGGTCTGGGTGTAGTTCCCCAAGCTGCCAAGCAAAAACTGAGAATTTACTGCATGCTGTGTTTGACCAATATTCCTGTGTTACCTTTAAAAAAAGCTGGAAAAGAAAGTCGGATTCAGTCTGGTTTCAGTATTAGCCTCCATAAAAGATTAATCTGAGGTCAGTAAACTGAGAGTGTTGTTGGAAGAGTGCTTTTTTTTCCCCCCATTGTTTCTCATTATGTTATATTCAGGTTTATGAACTTTAAAAATATAATCAAAAATCAGTAGGTACTTTTTTGTCAAGGGTAAGGCGTGTTTGCACTTCACAGGTTTACGTCAGTTTAAATAATTTATTTCTGCCATAGTCAGCATAAGAGGTTTCTGCCAGATTAACAGAAACTAGAATTTGGGCTCACAGCTTGCACAGACATTTGTGCAATTCCTTAATAGTTTCTTATACGCCTACAGCGGAAGAATGAATCAAGAATTAATTAGCACATCAGGAGATTCTCACCCCAGCTTCCTGTCTTTCTTTTGTATTCCATTATTTTCCCCACCTTCCAAATTGGTGTTCCTAGGGATGTAACAATATGCAGCTCTGGCCTGCAGAGGTTGATAGGGAATATTCCTCCATTTACTGCTCCTGTGTCAAATTTTGTGTTTGGCTTGTGGATTTGGTGCCAAACGGCAACAGTTGCCTGGCTTGAGGAAGAAACAGCAACCACGGGTTTTTTCTTACAGCTTTTACCTGAAGTCCTCATCTGGGCTAGGTCTGCAGAAAGATACGTAGTTCTTTGTGAACCTTTTGGCAAACCTGGCCTGAAATTCATATTGCTAATGAAGCCAAAATCCAGAGGATATTTGGGAGTTCACTGTGAAAGTTTCTCACGTCTCTGTGGGCATATTGGCTGCAGCAGGTGCCAGCTGGGTTCCTTGTTCTTCAGCCTCCTTTTCACAGGTACTTACGGAGCCAGTTTGGGGAGATGTTCAACAGCACGTGGGAGCAATGTGCTGGTAGTCAGTGGAAACCAGGCACCTGTTTGCCCTTTTACCTTAGAAAACTTCCCTCATAAATTTTGAGTCATGGTGAAGTCTTGTAAGGGAGAGCTATTAAGTCAACTGAGCTAGGGTGGAAAAAAAGGCAAGAAGCACCCGTGACTGGTTAGAGCAAAAGCATGTTCTGTCTGAGCTTGCTGACACAAGGAAAAACTCTTTGGGGAAAACACCAGTCTCAAATATATAATGTGTTACCAGAAGATACCCATGGCATTTCAGCTGCTCTGTGGTAAATGCCTCCACGTAGGGGGATTTTTGCTGTGATAAATGCAACACAGCATTTTCTGTGCGGTTTTACACACGTGTGCTGTTGCCAGGGTACTACTGCTGTGCTGTGGAGCCATGCCCTCCTTTGAGCTGGGGTCATTTGTTCCGGTCTCCCTATTAAGAACTTTGCCAATCTAAGCTTATCTTCTCTCAGGTTTCTCATGCTCAGCAGCAGTCTCTTGTGTCCTTCAAGAAGCCTGTACAGCAGCAGTTGAGTCATGCTTTTAGTTCAGTGGCATCTTCAGTAGCACCTGATCTTCTGGTACTGAGTTCTTCTCAATCAGCAAACCAGCTCTGGCTGGGGGACTGGTGTTCCTAGAGTTGCTTCCCCGTGCCGCCCCCCCCAACTCCGTGATAGTGGTTTTGAGTGCTCTCAATCTGATGACCTTTTGTAAAATGTCGGGCCAGTTTTCTTTCTACAGCTGCAGCTGTCCCATGCTTTATGCTCTTGCTGGTCTTCTCCATGCCTTCTCTGGGGTCCCCTTGTTTCTCTCTTCTGGCCACAACACGCTCTCTGATATCACTCTCTTAAACGTGGCTGTGCTCACTTAATGCGCAGTTGCATTTCAGCAGCACTTTGTGTGGTCCCCACGTCCTTCACTATGTTTTCTTGTGTAAAGACCCTTCCTGGGATGAAAATTCTCAGTGTTTCTATGTGTTGGGCTACTCATGACATGGCATCGATAGTCCGTCTGAAAAGCGAGGAGGAGAAAAGGGACTGTAGCGGACTGTGCTTTCTCAAGGGCAAGTAAAAGACACCAAGGAGCTTTGAGCTGATGCTGAATGGTTTGATAACCTTCTGAAAGCTAATTTTCTTTCATAGCTATTTCTTAGAGAAAGCAAGACGCCTTCTTTAAAAATACTTTTTTTAAAAAAGCTATGTAAAGGAATAGAGTTCTCCTCTTCTTAAAATTATTACTCCTCTCCTTCTGAGCTAGAGGGATTCTTCAGGATCTGGTTACAGTCTGCTATAACTCAGCAGTGCTTAAATCAAAGTGATAGTTAGATTCTGCGAGCCAGGGTCTCCTTTCAGGCCGATAAACATCTAAAGTAACCACAGATTTACACCTAGGTAAACCCATGACTTCTAGGGGGCTCGTTTGGACTTACACCACTCTAAGTGCGAAAAGAATGTGACAATAAATGATGACAATAAAAATGCTTTATTAACCTGTTGTGAGTGCACTAAAGTCATAATAAGCACATCTATTTATGTTAGTGTCCATTAAAACATAACATGTGCATTAGCTAATAAAAAATAAGGTTTACTGCAGATGCCAGGCTGTGACACTGTTGAACTCTTGAATTTTATCAGCTCTGTGAAATAGGTCCATCTGTCCTGCATGTTTTGGGTGGTAAGTAGGAACTAACACATTATCTCTCCTCATTTTCCTCTTCTAAACTGTAGTAAGAAATGCTTGGTACTTGAAAAGATCGGAATGGCAAGACCCATGGTCTCGCTATGATGCATTGGCATGGGAGGCCGAACAGTGCCTGTCATACTCACACAAGTCAACCTTGTAATTTCTCAACTTTATTTATTATGGCATGAATACCCTGTTAGTGCTTGCATAATCATGATGAAACTACATGAATGAGTAAGGTGATTGGGATTTGGAATTTTTATGTTGTCCCAGACGGTTTGACTTCAGCCACGTGGAACCAAACCTGAACGTACTCCTCCATTTCCAGTATATGAATTTTACCAAAGGTCTCACTTAGTATAATCACCATTTTATATCACTGCACAGTAATAACTGTCTAATATACTGTAAATTATTGTAGGTCTCTTCCTCTGATTTGTTTGCTGAGAGGAAACAGACCTCTTTTATGGGAGAGAAATAAAGCGATGTTTCTCAGAAAGCAGAGCATGCAGATGACCATCTTATTATTAGAAAAGAAAGGAAACATCAAAAGACGCAGAACCGTTTGTATAATCATCCCAAGCTACTGTGGTCAAACTTTCAGCAAGCCTCCTTCAGCTTTCCCACCCCTTCCCAGCATGTCTTCGCACCAGGCTGCGGCACAGTCCGTGCTTACACACCGCACAGACCCTGGAAATAAAAAATGCAGAACGTGCGTTGTGCCTGGCGCTCATGCACGGGGATCCTGAGAGTGTTGACTCAGGGTGCTCCAGAGTGGGAGCTGGGCTCCCTGGGTGCTAAGTCCGCAGGCGAAAGAGCTGTAGCTTACAGCAGGGACACACAAATTTGGAAGAGCGCTCGGATTGTTTCTTTCTTTTTCTTGTTTACAAATAAGCTGGGACTAGCGTTTTTGGCAGTTTAGTTCCTGGCTGCGCGTTTGGTGTGCATCCTCTAGCTAGCTCCATATGAGTCTCCAGGTCTATATTTCTTTGTGACCTTATGGCTGCTGGTCAGAGGTGTCCTCACCTCCCTCCTAGGCTGTCACACTTCCTTGACAAGTCACACATGCAATGGGCAATGTTTTTAAAAGCTTGCCATTTGTACCCACGTTGTAATGATTTGAAAGCTTTTGCTTTTTAAAGAGTGAATTGGGCGTGGTGAACACTATTAAGGGTATTTTCAGCTTGTGTAACTGATATTTGATGTGGGTCTCCAGAGAAATGCTTATGGATTGTATTAGAAAAAATTAAGCCTCCCTTAAAGAAGAAAAATGCAAAGAGATGAAGTGAAATAACCCCAGTATATACTGCTTTAATATAGAATGCTGTCTATATAATTGTTAAGAGAAAAATGAAACGTATTTATTTTATATCTTTATTTTGTTCTGAAATCTTTATCTTGTTCTGAAATATACATCCACTAATAGTAAATATTCCCTTTCAAAAAAAAATTTTGGGCAACTAAATATTTTATAGAATAGTTTTCTTGTCATCAGGATTTTCATTTTTTTTCACTAATATTTTTTGGGGGCGAAGTAACAAAAATTGTGTTACTACTTTTATTTTCAAAAACTACCATTATAAACCAGAGAGAAGTATTTCCTTATTTCCCTAGTTGTAGATGTTTTCTTTCCAACTATCCAAGATTACAACGACTGCATAGAAGAGTGGAAATAGAGTGCTGAAGAGACAACTAAAGCTCCTTTTTTTGTTTGTTTGTTTGTTTGTTTTTAAAGGGGAAAAAAAGTAGCAATTATTTGCTAATCAACAAGCATCTACATTGTTTATTTTCTCCGCATTCCTGTTCAGTCGATGTACCCACCGGTCACATAGTGTCATGTGGATCTTCCAGGCTACCTCCTCCTCGTACAGGGAAACACTCCTTTGTATGGCAGAGCCTGCCACCACCTGAGGCTGCCGTAGAGGTTATGGAACAGCTGCACATACTGTGCCGGTGGAAAAAAAAAAAAAATAGAAGAAAAAAAGTATTTTGACTGCATAAAATTGCTGGAAAAAGATGAAAGTTTAGGGCCCTCAGCGTTTTGCAAAGGATTGGACCCTTAATACAAATGCTAGAGATATGTAATAAAAAGCAGGTTAACTCTAATACGGGGGGAAAAAAGAGAATGGGGGAAGGAGCAAAAGCAGAAAAAGTCAGAGATGCTAATCTTTTAATCTCATTCTTCTTCCTGTGTGCATTGTCTTTTTTTTTCCCCTTCCTTTTTTTTTTTTTTGTAAAAAGTGCCATCACTGCATTAAAGCACTGAGAAAATTGCTGTGCAGTCAAGTCCCAGAATTATTACCATACCACATATAGGATTACATAAAATGAGGTGGGTTTTTTTTCCTTAAATCCAAAGATTGTTCATTCACGCGGCTCACGCATTATAATCAAATGTGAACGCAGGAAAACAGTGCGTGGGATCTATTCAGCCCTCAGCACAGCTGTAGCTCCCAGTGAGGCAGGTAGGAGTCGGGATCGTAGCATGGCAGAATAGAAGCCCTCCTGTTCTGAGATGGGCTTATCACATGGTTAGCAGCTGGAATTTATGTGAAGTCTTATTAAATAAAACAGCAGTAACCAGTCACCTACTGCTGCAATATACTTGAAGGTACCGTACCTGAATTTTTTTTAGAAGTACTTGACCTCTCTGCTGTTTCTGTATCTCTGTATTTTCTCTTGCTTCTTCTTGACAGTTTTTGACCTAGTAAATTTTATTCTTGTTTTTATTACAACTTAGGATCATGATAATTTAAGGGTTTGAGTTCTATGATTGCAGGTTTGTTAAAAGAAGATTAAGACATGCCAAGAGAACCCCTATTAAGCGTAAAAACATTTAATGTTAGGTTTTACTTTATTAAATTGGGTTTTATGCACTTTTATATATATATATACATACGTATTCAAATGCGTGTGCATGTGTGTGTATATATTTTATTTTACTTTTTTTTTTTGTCTAGGGAATGTCTCAAGATGGTGGGCAGAACATCTGGAATAGTTGTGTAGAACAGAAGTGTGAATGGAAACAATACTGTACTCACATAATATCACAGGATATTTCATTAAAACAATTCCAGCTTATTTATAGTTGGCAAATTACAACACTTAAAGAACTGATCTCCATATGGGAGCACTTAGTCCTTTGAAATACTATATATTACTTTTAATTGTGTCTCATTCAGCGAAGGGATTATAATTTTGAAGGCGGTGGGTCACAGCACACCAAGCCACTACACAGCCAACAGAGAAATCCCTGGATTATTGATGTATCCCCTGGTAATGGTAATTTTGATATTTTATAGAGTTTATTAGCCTTGTACAGGAGGTGCAAAGACTGGACCGTTTGTCAAAGCAAGGAGGAGAACTCTGCAGAGTAGCTGTCCTCGCTCACTGTACCTTACCCTTAAGCAGTGCCTCTTGGATCTGGATTTTCAACTTTAGAGCGGGACAGAATAGGAGATGCGGTTTTTGGTTTAAAGTTGCTGAAATTAGAAACCTCCTGGCCACCCCTCCTTCATTGCCCTGCCAGAATTTTAACCCGGGGTTGGTTTTTTCTGAGGCACATTGCAGAGGTGTCAGCTGTGGAGAGAGGTGGTCTTCTCAAAACCTGGAAGGCTGCTCCAAACAATGCCCTAACCTCTGCGTCTAGGCCAGCTGGAAGGGAAAACGATCATTAGAGCTGCCAACCTGGCTTGGGTCATGGTATGAAAAAATAGACAGGAACATCAGGTGGGTTCACATGGTGCCATTTACTTCCATGGAGCTTGTCCATGACTTGTTTTCTGTGGCTTGCAGCAGACAGAGGCACAGGTGGCAGGACAACCTGCCACTGCTTCGCTGCTGCCTCACCGCCATACCTGCCAGGCGTGGGCAGGCCCAGAGGGCAGCTCCTCCAAGACAGGCAAGTGACCACACAGGCATTTTTTCATGTTTATAGTAACACAAAGCAGTTGAAAATTATCTGTTTCGCCTGCCTTAGGCCTGTATTGAACTTACAGTTACAGAGTTAAGGCCGCAGGAGAGGGTAAGTTCTCGGTCAGTGAATGGAAAGTGATGAAAGAGCGGAGTGGCACAAAATACCAGTTTCTTGCTCCAGCTGCTGCTGGCTTTATCTCTGTGCGTGCCATTGAGTAAATGGATTAAAAATCCATCGGAAGAGCATGTCACACCACAGTAAAAGTCTGGTTAAATTCCCAGACAGGATGCCCAGCCCATGGCCAGGATTTTCCCTGGAGGAGCCAGTTGACGCTCTCACACTCTCGCTCTCGGTCTCTCTCACTTTTGGTATAAATGGGCCAGGTCTCTCCCAGCTATGCTGAGGAAAGGCGAAGAAAGGCTAGGAAAGCAAGTTGTGCTTTGCTTTATGTCATCAGATTTCAAGGCATTAGAGTTGGCAAAAGCATATTGTTTGCAACCTGGACTGGGCTCGCAGCAGGCGACTCCGATAAGCTGCGCCTGCCCTGAAGAGAATGTTATCTAAACAGCAAGCAGTTTATTTCTCTGTAAATAAGGAAAAGGATTGATACAGACCGGTTGAAGTAAATGACTATTGTTAAAATAAATGTTTTTGCCCTTAGGGGAAAACTGGACATCCATTCTCTAGTATGGCAGATTAAATTTCACGTGAAGCATGAATTAGTACATCGCTGCCTACGCTGCTCCCCCTTAGCATGCCTGCGTCATTAAAATGGTACATGGCGTGGCTGGGGAAGCCATGCCTTCTGTTCTCAAGTTTCCTGTCCGTTACAGATTTTTCAACAGAGACCACATAGTATCCACATCTCATAGACTACAACCTCCTATTTATTTCAGAAACCATTTAAAGATGATGTTTTGAAAAAGAAAGAAGAAAACAGCCCTAAGCTTTTCTCAGTCAAAACTTATGCCTACACTTCAGAAGATTTTCCTATTGCTGATGCTGCCTCCTTCATTGTTAATTAATTTTTTTCCCCATCCTACATGTACTCAGCATTTGTGTGTCACATCCAAGCAGTACTAGGTCACCGGTTTTTTTAAGCTCTGTGAATATTAATGTCATGGAGAAAAGCAGGAAAGATTGCTTCATTTTGATCTGTATATTAAAAAATTTAAAGTCTCAAGTGCTCGCCTAAACTGCTAATTAATGTTTCTCCTTGCAGCCTACCTTTAATCAGAGAGTTTAGCTATTGACTAAATTAATTTTAATTTTTAATTTTCTCTGAAATGTGATGTTTCGTGCTCCTTCCTTTTTCCTCTCCCACTAACCACAGCTCCCAAACCCAGAAGATGCCATGAAATAACAGAAAACTTGGTTTCAGGCATTGCCTTCTGCAGCACATCACATTCGCATCTATTCTCCCGACTTCTCCAAACTGCAGCAAGGCAAACCCTCCTCTGTCAGTCACAGTTGTCCATCCTGGCCTCTGGGCTCCTTGTTCACGCGAAGGTAATGGGAGGTGGGCTGGGAAGAAGGTGGCAAGGTGCATGGGTGTGGGGTGAATAGTTTTAAGGATCAGAAGGAGGAGGGAAACCTATTGCGTCAAATGAGACTGGGGCCAGCAGTGATGCCAAATATTAAGCTTCAGTGTCGAAGCTAAATTAGGATGCTCTTCTCGATATCTCTCTTTATTCTTACATCTGCTTTTTGTACGAGGGAGCCTCAGAAAACCATCAGGGTACATGCACTATTTGTGGTGGTGTTGCTGAGAATTCTCACAGTTGCCTGCAGCAGACTTTCTGGTTTCACATAAAGTGTGTGAGGGTGTCTTTAAGAACCATTTGAGTCAGGCATGCGTCTTTTCTCTGTCATTGTATGTTGGCTGTGTTGGTAGTTTAGCATAACAGTAGCATGTGAAATGTTTGCAAAGAGAAAGGGGAAAAGCACAGAGTATTGGCAGCCTGTCTAAAAGCAATGTGAACGCTGCTTTGACCTCAGTCCCTTTTAATTTTTAATAAATACAACATGTATTTCGTTTAGGAATCTTCTTTTAAGTCTGCTTCTAATCACACAGACTGCGAAGCTTCAGCCATATCTTCAGTAACATCTCTGCTGCTTGGAAAATTATTCTTTCTAGGAGAAAAAAATCATAAATGACAAAAGCTACAGGAAAAAACATGTTTTTCAGAGGTGATTTCTCATTTTCTTGTACATGCATCTGATCAGCTCTTAGCACCTTGTTCTAGGTTCCTTCCTGTAAGTTTATTTTTTAGTTCAGGTACTTACCATTTAAACTACTGTAATGTCCTTTTTGACATCTCTGCTTTAACATCCCAGAATATTTGCCTTAACTGAATGTAAATGAGAAGGCACAATCAAAAACATTTCTTTTTTTTTTTAATGAAAGAACAAGCTCCTGACACTATGGCAGTATTATAATGAAGCCCAATAGCATTATTATTCAGAAGGAGTTTTCCCAGCCCTCTACTGAAGGAAGAAAACCCTTTTCCCCTTTTCCATCATCCTGCAGTCTCCTCCAAAACTACACTAAGCAATGTCTTTTGCAGCATACTCGGCGGACTCTCAAATACGAGGCTATTTTAAGTTGATGTCTAGTGAGCTAAGTTCTCATGAGTGATCTTCAGAACTTTGCCAGCTTATAGAGTAGACTAATCAACTTCTTGGCTGATAAAGATCTGCTTGATTTTGATTTATTCATATCTTTCAAGCTATGTAAGTTAGCTGAAGATGGGATAACATTGGGAATTTATTTCTCTTATACAGAAAGTGTCCCTCTTTCTTCCTGCCAGCTTTTCAGCACTTGGTCTGCATTAGTTATATTGGCTGTTACTGCAGAGGTGTTTGCTATCAGTCTCTTCTGGAGTTACTCATTTGAGTTGGATTTTGTGTATATCAGATCACGTTCCTCTTTCACTCTTAATTAATGGTGGATATTCTTCTCCACTGAAAACACTCAAGGGTTCACTTCCTTCCCTAACCATCCAAATACTGGGTTTCTTGTCCACTGTCACTCCAGATTTTCTTTCCCTTAGTCTGCAGGGCGTTTTTTCCACACAATCTCTATTGAATCTCTTTAACGACACCTTCAGGGTTTTTTCGGACAGAATGATAAAAACTGTAGTCATTTGGAGATTTCCTCCTGTGGAAGGGATGCTGTGGCCATCTCCTGAGAAGCAGCAAAGAGCCCATAGGTCAGAGCTTGCTCAGATTGACGAGGCTTGTGCTGTGCAAGGAGCCTGACATTAGCCAGTGGCTCTTTTGTAACATCTGCACCATGAAGAGGAGCTTTCAAGTCAGGAATCAACAATGACAAAATGACCAACACTCAGAGGCAGCTCCCGTGGAACCATGTCCTTGTTATAAAGACCCTCAGCATAAGGGGCTTATGTTATACAAATAGTAAGTAAGGCGTAAGTAGGTGGAATCTAACATTCCCCAAAAGTAAAGAGTGGAACCTAAGAGAACCAGCTAAGTCTATGGCTTTAGAAGCTTCCTGCTCATCCCACTTCTCCCTGACAGTGGCCTTTTAGAACAGGCTGGTATGTAGGATGGCTGTTTCAAAGGGAGCTGCACCGAATCAGAGCACCGCCAACTCTCATCCTTTGCAAAATCACTGCAGTTGTCTTTTGGGGCTAAAGTATATGTCTTACTGGTGCAGGAAAGTTTGGTTTGTGATTTTTGAAGGTGCGCTAATGAATCAGTTGCCTTCACACCTGCTTTTCTGGTTGTTCAGCAGTAGCATTTCTTTCGAGAGATACAGCTAATCATAACTGCCACTTTCCGCATCGTACCTCGTGGATGTTATGCAGTAGTCAGGCACGGAGCTGCTTTTGAAGGCTCAATTATGTTGTACAAGCAGCCTCAGAACAAGAATCCCCAGTGGGACTTTTATAGAATGAAACTGCATGGTGCTTTCCGGAGGGCTCTGCACTGTTTTGCAATAATAATCAGTTCCTGTCATTTATGAGAATTCAGGCTCATGTTTAACAGCTCACACAGTTATGCAAATTTGAAATATCCAGCATGGCTCATCACAGCTTGGTTTTAGGAACAAGCTTTGCTTTGGAGGTTCTCAGTTAGGATAGCCCAAGTAGCAATTTGGGCCCCTCATGCATAGGTGGGAAGAAAGAGGGGGCCCTGCCTTGAACTTTCGAGTGTCCATGAAACTTGCACTGGATCTCTGTGCCTGAAACCTTTGCATATGCTTCTTGGAGTTGCCAGCACCCAAATGTGGGACAGAGACAGAAAACACATGTTTGCATGGGAACTGAAAACATCGTGGGATTTATTCCTTTAAGCATGTGTCTCTTTCTGTAAGCTCACCTTGTAGAAGGTTTTGGGTTGTTTTTACTTACTGTGAAGAGCTCTAAATAACAAAAGCACAAATGTAGCAAATTTGCAAGAAAGCTTTGAGACTAAACTGAGAGCCATTCCTAAAATGTGGAATGTTTGAGAGGTATGCTCCCTGCAGCAGCTAAATGCAATGGAAAATTCATCATATTTGAAATAAGAGCTAACTTATCCCCATGCTGGCAGAGATCTCAATAATCTTTTAAGCCTCGAAGAATTCAATGAGTGTCAGAAAACTCTCAGCGCTACCGGATGGACTAATGTCATACAGGAAAATCATGAGGGGTTTGGCAGCTAGAGGAAAAGGATGCCTTCTCTTTCTGTCAGCCTGCATGCAGTGATTCATCTTGTCTGAGCGAAAGGAAAACCAAAGCAGTAGGGTTCTGGTCAGAAATTAGTCACTGTGAGACAGCATTCAATCAGTGGCCCAGGGTTGGGATTTTTTTGTTTTGTTTTCTTACCCGAAGTCATATGACTTACTCTCCATCCTTGTTGTTCCTACCAGGGGTGTTTTTAACACCTGGGCTCTTAAATTGATTAGTTTTAGTCTTTTGCCTTGCAGATAAGGGCATTTCATTGTGGATTTGAAAACTGGTTGGCATCAAAGCCGCTCTTCCTGTAGCTGGTGGTATTGCAGAAGAGGTAGAGATGTTCCCAACAAATACATTGGGGATGAGAAACAACTGCAAGCTCTTGTGGCCTGGTCATTACCCTTTCCCAGTGTACCGGATGAGTACGTATTGACTTTAACAGCATGATGTGCCAGTTGGAGGGAGGGAAAGAAATTAATTTACTTCTGCATTTATAGTTATTATAGCTAAAATTTTTTACCGTGATAGATTTGTGCTAAAATACGAGATTACAGATTTAAGAGATTAACAATCATGTAGCTACTGAGAGAAAAGTTGTATCTAGCAGAGACACAGGGCAGTTGTAATCTATCCTGTTTCAGCCAACCTGGGCATTCAAACATTTCAAATTATCTGGAAATATTTTTTTGCACACCAGAGGTGGGCTTTCTAGGTGCCTGGACACTGGCTGTCTGCTTACTCCAGAGCACTTCTGTGGAAGGCAGTTTCTGAGCACGTTGGTCCCTCCAAGCACTGCACGTGTTGATGTGCCTTCACATAGTGGAGAGAATAGTGACTGACATCTTGTGGAACTGCAAACCTAAAGGGGGTCGGTTATGCTTTCCCCTTGAAAACACTCTTTCACAACCCAAGCTCTATACCGTCATGATGTGTAGAGGAGGAAAGAAGGATCTTCGTCTTTCGAGGGCCACAAGAAACAGAAAGAAAACCAAGGAGAGGAATGAAGGTTTTGAGACTCACACCACCCAAAAGCGACGCAGAGCAGGGAAGCGGGGCTAGCCACGTATGCAAAGTTTCAAAAGATTTTACAGGCAAAATTCAGTTCTTTAAAAATCCTATGAACCACAAGGCCTCTCTGCAGTAGCAGCTTTAATGGTGTTCCCCCTTTGCTTGGATTTAGAAGCACAAATGTCAAAGCTGGTTTTCTTTATTTGTGTAGCAATGGAAGAAAGTTCACTCAGGAGACAGAAGAAAGAATGAGTCTGGGACATGAGGCACAGACAAGGGCTATAATGGAAATTAATTGGGTAGCATGTTAAATAATATTACTTTAATCCTGCAGCTTTGGGCAGTTGAGCTGAATTTCTATTTTATGGCATGTTTTACAAACTAAAATATTTTAAGGCTTGGAAACTGCTTGGCTTTAGTAGTCCAGCTCAGGAAATATGCTCCCCTGCTATCAGATGCAGCAGTCTGTACTCTGCATTGTTAGCCGTGGCACGGTGCATGCAGACAGTTCTCCTTGTTTGCTATCTCTGCTGAACCTTTCACATCAGCTCATTTATCTTTCAGGTGTTATAATAATTGACCCTCAATCAGTATTCCATTATCCTAAACAGGCAATTATCCACATTGTCACTTTTGCATTTGCTCTTTTGACCCAGAGGTCATGGAGGCCTAGTGTAACTGAATCCAACAAAATTATTCCCTTACCTGTCATATAAATAGTCATCCCAGCAAAATGAGACCCATGGGGGCTTTTGCTGAGGTGTTGAGAAGGCCAGTCTAACTCGATCCTTTATTCTGCTCTTTAAGGAATGCAGTACTGTTTTGGCACTCTATCAAAATAAAACAAAGTTCCATTTTTTAGCCTTCTTTTTTTTTCCCCCTTTTTTTTAAGTGAGCACCCCTGCACTTACAAATGCTTCTTTGTGGCCTACTTTATTGAAATTTCCATTCAGCTCTTCCATCTGTTAGCTGTGTTTACCACTATTCCTGGGGAAAGAATTCTGCATTTCACCTTCATTTGGGGGTGTAAGGTCATAAAACTGTCTGGATTATTTCAGCTATATTTATACCTAAGTTAATATTACTTCTTTAACAGGTTTAAAGCTTTTAATTCCCTAGTTCATTATTCATGGTGAGTGAATTGAAGTGAACGAAGGTTTTGTTTTATAAAGAGGAAAGCTTTCGGTATTCAAAAAGTGTTCTGCAAATGTGAATTGTAACCCTCTTCACCCCAGCCCCCCAATTCCGATTAGGCTCGTGTTTCATGCCCTCCCTCCTCCCACTGCTTAAGGCCACCGAATGCCATGTTTTATTTAGCCAGCTTCTGTGAGTAGTTTGCATGGACGCATGCTGGGCTTATTTGTACGAATGCGCTTGTCGTGCCTGCCTTGTGAAAGCTGGCAGAGCGGCGGGGCCACCGACATGACATGCACGCAAATCACAGAGCCCACCTCACCTATGTGGCCTTGAAGTATCAGCACCAGACCAACATAGAGCCTTTGGTATACAACTGTATCCCAAGAAGAGGGGATTATTCCTGTGGCATTGGAGGGAAGCTACACCTGAGAGCAGCGGAGGGATTTTTCTGAGGCTGCAGGTGGCAAAGGGGGGAAGTGAACCTTGCTTTTCCCACCTCTGTCCAAAACGCAGCAGCACATGGTGCAGTGCATGAACAGAATGTGTCATGGGTTCCCTCCTAGCTGATGCGTTTAGATGTGCGTATTCTGAAATCCAAGGTACTCGAAGTGAAGAGTGTAAGGGTGAAAAGATCGTTGCTCTGACGGGACCCAAATACGTTTGCATCTAACTGTGAGTCCCAGCCTAGCTCCCTGGCTCATCTGTTCTGTTTTGCTAGAAAGAGATAGTCAGCACCTTGAAACACTGGCCTGGCACCACTCCAGCAAGAAACTGGGAGTTGAAGTGAGAACACAAATGCAATTTATTTTTCTTTGTTGAAATGTTCGTATTTTCCCAGTGGCAGCACAACTCAATAGTTGAAATAATGTTATTGAGAGAAGAGAGTGGAGTCCCAGTGTGAATATTCTGCACACAGGCCCTTAAGATTAAGCCAGAAAATGTCTGGACAATATTTAACTTGCTGTTTGGTTTTTTATTAAACAAAAAAACCCACAAAAAACCCACTAGTCAGGATACTTTGGGCTTTTCTCTGCCTACTTGTTTATGGAAACAACTGCTCTTGCACCTATTAATATATTGTTTTATAGCAGCACAAATTTCCTGCTCAGTCATTCTGGCTTGTACTTTCTTTTTCATCTTTGTAACATCCTTTCCTGATAGCTTTGGTGGAGGCAGTGCTTTATTTTGACACAGTCCCCCACAACATTCTTCTCTCTAAACTGAAGAGATATGGATTTGATGAGTGGACTGATTTAGTGGATAAGGAATTAGTTGGATGGTCGCAGCCAGAAAGTAGTCATCGATGGCTTGATGTCCAGATGGAGATCTGTGACAAGTGGTGTCCCATAGGGTTCCATACTGGGACTGGGACAGATACTATTTAATATCTTCATCAATGACATTGATGATGATGTTTGCAGATGATACTAAGATGAGTGGTGCAGTTGACACACCAGAAGGATGGGATGTCATTCAGAGGGACCCGGGCAAGCTGGAGAAGTGGGCCCATGAGAACCTCATGAGGTTCAACAAGGCCAAGTGCAAGGTCCTTCACCTGGGTCAGGGCAATACTCATCATTAATACAGGCTGGGAGATGATGTGATGGGGAGCAGCCCTGCAGAGAAGGACTTGGGGGTGCTGGTGAATGAGAATCTCAACATGAGCCAACAGTGCATGCTTGCAGCCCAGAAAGCCAACCATATCCTGGGCTGCATCAAAAGGAGCATGGCCAGCAGGTTGAGGGAGGTGATCCTGCCCCTCTACTCTAGTCTCATGAGACCCTACCCGGAGTATTGTGTCCAATTCTGGAGTCTCCAACATAAGAAGGAGATGGAACTGTTGGAATGGGTCCAGAGGAGGGATACAAAGATGATTAGAAGGCTGGAGCATCTCTCAGAGAGCTGGAGTTGTTCAACCTGAAGAAGAGAAGGCTGAGGGGAGACCTTATAGGAACCTTCCAGTACCTGAAAGGGGCCTACAAGAAAGCTGGAGAAAGACTTTGCAGAAGGGTATGTAATGATAGGATGAGGGTGAATGTTTTTAAATTGGAAGGGAGTAGATTTAGATTGGATGTTAGGAAGAAATTCTTCACTATGAGGGTGGTGAGGCGCTGGAACAGGCTGCCCAGGGAAGTGGTGGGTGTCCCCTCCCTGGCAGTGTTCAAGGCCAGGTTGGATAGGGCCTTGAGCAGTCTGGTCTAGTGAAGATGTCCCTGCCCATGGCAGGGGGGCTGGAACATGATGATCTTAAAGGTCCCTTCCAGCCCTAACCTGTCTGTGATGCTATGATTTTTCTATTAGCTGCAAAAGTCTGATCTACGAATAGGAGGATAGGATTGGCCTACAGTGTGCACAGGACAAAAGAAGGTATAAGTGGCTGAGATGTTATAAGGGTTGAGGGAAAAATAATGCTGTCCTATTGTTTAAAAAAAGGAAAAAAATTAGAAAAATAGGAAAGATTTCTTAGGATCCGATACAACTGTGGAAGTCTGCATACCAAGCTCCGTATTTGTCCTGAGAAGCAGCTATCTTTAATTTCACACACAGGTTCTCAGGTAATTGGCAGCAGCTTAAAACCATAAAAAATTTCTGGCCAAGAAAACTTGTTTAAGAAAGCCCAAGTAACTTGACAAAAGAAATTGCGACCAGGAAAGTATCACAGAGACAAAACTGTTTCAAGGTGAAAAGCTAGCTAAATTATCAGAAGGCTTAGTCAAAAACCCCTACGCAATTAAGAAACTTGTCTAGAAATATGCCATTTTTTGCATGTTCTTCTGAAACAGGCAATGCCAGAATGCTGATGCTGGCTTTTGGGAAACAGCAACCTTGAGTTTATTGTGGCATCTGTTGACATCAGGACTGCAGTTTTGTGAGTCCCTAGCAAGAAAGCCACCTTAAGGGTGAAAAAATTGGCCCCTGTTTTTCCTCCCCTTCTGCTCTCACTGGCAATGGTAAGCTGAGGGGGAATTGAGCTGGCCCTTGAGTGGCTGGTTTTATGCCAGAAATCGCATTTGCTTAACACAGGGAGTATTTTAACATTCAGCAAAACCCTTGCAATGACAGCTGACGCCCAGTTCTGCATCTCATTTTTGGACACATTGCTGTCTGAAGGCAGCAGGCAAACCCTGAAGGTTTCATTCAGATTCTTGCAGGACGCAAGGCTCATGCTCATCAGCCAGAGAACTTAGCCCTGGTCCCAGTCCTTTTCATATTAGGCCTGTTAGCCTTTACTCTGGCTTTCCTGGCTTTTTATTGTTGGGACAGTAAAGTCTTCCATAAGCATTCTCAATGCACAATTAAAGATTCAGCCTTTTATGAGCCATTTCCTTCTAGCTGAGAGGATACTGTCTCAACTCGCCTGCAACTGTTCTGACTGACAGAAATCAAGCACCTAAAGTTGGGCTAGATCTCTGATAACATGCATAGAAGTTTGTCTTCAGGAAAAAAAAATTAAACTAATCTTGTATATACAGCAGCAAACTTCAGTGTAAGTTTTCCTTTCATCGTAAAGCAGGTTCTGTAGGGTTAGTACAGACTTTGGTGTGACTGTATTGCTTTGGGAACAGACTGGTGTACTGGGGTGTACAAGCTCTGAAGTTTCACTCTGGCCTCAACCCTGATCTGTCGGCTGACTTTGAATTTGTCTTCTTATTTTTCTTCCTCTCACTTTCCCCATCAGTAAAATAGCAGGTACTGCTTTATCTTGAGCCATTTCAAGATGTACTGGTGAAGAGCATTGCAGAAATAGAGGGCATTTTATATTGCTTATTAAAGCTAGGCCTGCATATCAACTTCAATTAAGAGAGGTGGTGACACCAGAGACATTGAGTAAGGAAACTGAGACAGTGCCCAGTGCTTTGATACCAAAACAGTGATTGCATTGAAATCTAAATAGCTTTCCACAGTACTTATGGCATCCTATTCTCTCACTTAAATACTTTACCCATCATAATGTCTTTCAGTTTGGGCTTTGAAAAAAAAAATGGCACACATGCTACCAAGATGTAGTGTCTTCTTACACAAGGATATGCTGAGCTGGTGAAGTTATGTTCCACATATGTTAGCATAACAGAGGGGAAGAGGCAGGCTTAGTGTTTTGAAGTTTTTCATATCTGCATTTTATATGTGAAGAGCCATCTCCATGCACGCAGTTGTATACTGGGAACAAAACCCCTATATATGCACCTTATACATGGTAAACAAATTTTGCAACTCCATATGCACCCATAGTGGGGATTCTCCTATGCTCACTATCCGCCTTACTAGCACAGGGAGCAGTTTTTGTAGCCGTTCATCTTACAAAACATTAAAACAAAAAAATTAAAATCTCAGCAGCCGTGAAGTCATGGCCTGCATAATTTATGAGACCTTTCTCCCACCCTTCCACTCTTTCCCTGGCTTAGTTGATCTTCTTTGTGCTTTGCATGAACTTGCTGAGTGTCCTTCAGGCGTGCGGAAGAGCAGCGGGGTAGCGTGTACTGAAGCAAAGAGGTGAGGTAAGGAACGCAGGTTCCGCTCGGTAACACGCAAGTAGCAAAGCCAGGAATTGAGATACAACCACGTATCTCTTTGTTACAAATGCAGAACAGTGTGCACATAACAAAATATAAAAGAGAAAAAAAGAAAGCAAATCAACACAATAAACCAAAAGCATACAGAGCTCTTCCCTTGGGGAGAGGATGAGAGAGAGAATGGAGAAACCACAAATGAGGGAGGTTAGTCATGTTGCTTAATGAACTACTGGAAGCTTTTCAGATACTGTGGTGATGAGGGAAATGTACATAGAGCAGTATAATGTTCCTCAGCTGATATTATCTGAGAGTTCAAAAGCAGCAGCAGCACAGTAAAGTAGCTCTCTGGTATGTTATTAAAAGGTATCTTGAGATTTCCTGCTTGACAGATATTTCTTGTTTTAAGTTACACTTCTACTTCCATAATTTAGACCCAAAACAACAAAGTGATAATTGAGCTAGTGACTAGTTAACACAATGCATTTATGCAAATCAATTATTTTACAGTAGAGACGACTTGTTGATGTTATACCCCTGGCAATTAAAGTCCTAAAAACAAACAAACAAAAAAAAAAGACAGTGTTCTGTATTTATCTGATGTCTATTTTTTTTATTTTACTTTTGCAATTTCCCACTGGTTTGTACAATGAACAGTTACCTCATTTTGCAAATGCATAACTGGACTGAAAATCTGCATCATTGCTTTTAGGTGCCAAGAAGGAAAATTACAAAATTTACTCTTTTCCCTCTCAGTGTAAAATACATTATGTTTTGTGTTTTGCATCATGCTGACTAAACCGATGGGAATAATCCATGTAATCTCAGAAGTAGTAGTTCAGATTTGCTGTTTTGTACAGTCTTTGTTGGTTAGATTGCCCGTAAGAGTGCTTCAGCGACATTAGCCCTGTGAAACCTGGATGAAGCCTCATTCATATCTAAATTTAGTGTCTCCCCGCGGGGTGTCTTGTTATGTAAAAAGAAGTATGAAATTCTGATCCAAGTTCTCTTTCCAGAGGACAAAAGTTCATGATTGCTGGTAGCTGGGTGTCAATTACTGGAGGCATGGGCTCCTCTAAGATCCTATGGATTGTCACTGGAAAATCGTGGTATGAAATCCTTTCTTCTAAAGAACCACCCTAAATTTTTTGAAAAGTTTTGGAACTCTGGCTTTGCTATTGCAACAGCTTAGTGTTTTATATTCATACATGTAATTAAAGATATGTATGAATCACATTTCCTGTTATGAAAAAATGTGGAAACTAGATGAGGTGTGAGCTCAATTTAAGGCGCGACAGTAGTATTATACAAGGCTATCAATAGAAAGTGAAACATGTGCAGTGCAGTCAGAACTACGAGGACGGGGGTAAATGTGGATGGTGCAGTGGGGAACTCCACACAGTGGATCCCGTGTACTCTGACGCCCAAGATATCCGACTCAGAGTTAGCTCGGATGCTTCGGAGCACCTTGTTGCCTTGCTGTCGCTAAAATCCATGGAGGTTCTTTAAAAATTTAGTCTCTTATTTTGAAGAGTGTTTTAGTGAATTTATGTGCAATCATCAGCTGTTTTATGGAGCTAAGGTTAAGGAAAGAGTTTCTGTTTGTGCAATCAGCCTTTACATGTGGTTCGTCTCTGTCTTTGCATTCCCACACTCCCCGTGCCAGCCTGCCAGCTATTTAAGCCAGGTACTACTTGACCAGGAGCTGATACCTGTGTTTTTATTAAAAGTATGGTGGGCTCTCTCATGACTTCCCACAACCAGGGGCTAAGATTTAGGTCTCTCCCAGCACACCGCATTTCTGATGACACAGAGCTTCAAGGCTGACACTCCGCAGGAGCCCTCATGCAAATAGTGGGACAGCAGAAATTTGTCTGCTGCTAGGACAAATAAATTGCTGCTGTTATCACTAAATTATTTCTTTGTATTTTCCTCTCTTCCCTGCATCTTGGATTTAGCAAAGACTTCACACAATTTACCTGTGTGCTTTAAAAGTGGGGTTGAGAGTAATTTCAGCTATTCATTTTAGGCAGGCAATACCTCTTTCAAAAGAAAGAAGAAATCGGGTTTGGGAGATTATTTTTTAATTATTAGTATTTATTTTATTTTCCTGTATAACCCACATCTGGCTACTTTTACTGAAGAAAAAGCATTGTGTGTGTGATCCTTTTTCCCCTCCATCCTCCTGCTCAGAAGTATATCCCAATTTAAACATTAGCAAAATCAAACATTAACATGGGAGTTAATGTTTTAAAATAATGATCTCTTGCCGGAAGCCTGTTGGTCCTGACATGCTGCCAACTACAAAATCTAAATGAAGTTAGAAGCCAGAAGAAAATAAACTTACTCTCTTTTCATTCTCTACTAACATCTTTTGCACTATCTGAAAACTTGATCACTGTATTTTATTGTACTTTAGTTCTTCTTTCAGTAATGGATTGCAGGTGCCACGTTTCTGCTAAACAATATTTAGGCTACTTAGTTTTATTGTTTGGTTTAATTTCTTGAGTGAGTGATTTCACCAGGTCATCGAAGTTTCTAATTCCCATTCTTGCAAATAACAGTGAAGGGAATTGAGACCACTGAATATGAAGTTCGGAGAGACGGTAGGTATTAAAAATCCATGTAAAATAACCATTTAAAATATATGCCTGTGTCTCCAAAGACACTCTCCAGAAACGCCACAATAAGTAATTGTAGTGATAATGTTCTGGGAATTGAAGAGCCACTCTTTAATTCCATAATAGCATGTAGACTGTAGTTGTTATAGCCATCGTATAGAGTATCTGAAAGTGAATTAGAGGGCTTGTGATGAAACCAGCCTGGAAATTAGCAGCAGATAATTCCAAGGCATGCAGTATCCCAGAGTTTGGCCACCATGTAGACAATAATGATGATGACTCTGAGCACAACTTTTAAAACTGAGTGGGTGATACTTTGCCTTTGGAGCAGAACTTGGACAGCCTAAAGCATGTCAGTGGTATACATAGCACGGCAGTGGGTTGTTGTATTCTGGAGAACACTTTATAATGATGTAAGAGGTAATAAGCAGGATTATGAATGCAACTGGGAGACATTACTGTGAATTTTAATTTTGGGTTTACTTGGCCTTTGGCACATGATTTCATTTCCCATAGACAATCTAAATTCACTATAAAGGCTACCATGGGACCTGGATGCATTCACTAACATAGGGTGTGGTGATTTCCTGTCTGTCTGATTTCAAATTACGATTAGCATCCGGCTGTCTTATGGAGGTTGCTTCGCTGATCATTATTTAGAAGGTATTTTTAAAAGAAAATTATTAAGACTTAACACAGTATATACTTAGAAAATTTGCCACCAAATTATTTTTTTAAAAATACGCATGTGTGCATAAAGGCATTGTCCTGAAATGCCACAAGTAATCACATAAAAAGCATATGATCATTTTATTTATAACAGCTTTTCTGTATCTTCCTCTAGGACTAATTCACAAGGAAAAGAGTTTCCTTTTTGTAGTTCACATTGCTATTTATGAGGTTTGATATAAGTGTGAGTTTTTTTTTATAGTGGAGTCGGATAGTATAAAATAAAGTAAAAGCATTTACTGTCATCTTTCTGGATGATGATATAAGTCTTAAAGAGCTAGTGCATATGGAGCACATAAAACATAAAGTATTATTTCATATTAAAATGGTAATCAGAATAGGCTCTCTTATTTTCATTCAGTACTTCAGCACTGTATTTCACAGGCCTCGGTTAAGGGAAGAACTTCAGTCTGGACATAAATCTAATTAAAGTCAACAGATTTAAACCCCTTCAAGCAACAAGCATGTACTTAAGTCTTTTTTTTTTTTTAATTGTGGTGGAGTTAAGAGTATGTTTAAAATTAAGCACATGCATAGCTATTTTGATGAACTGGAGATTTATCTTGGAGCATCAAACCTCCTATGGAAAATTCATAAAGTGAGAATTGCCTCCTAATTATTATGCTCATTTTAGCAAGTGCTGTAATCATAGGAACAAATTTACATAGTATTTACCAAGAGGCAAGAACATCTGTATGCTTCTAATGGCACAGAGCTGCAAACTGAACACACACAAACATTTGAAGAAAAATATTTACGAAGATTCTTGGGAAATGATTACAGAAAGATGTTGGCTTAACACTTTTTATAGGACTAATGCAGTTTACTGTTCCAAACAGCTATAAATACTTTCTGTTCATATTTTTTAACATATTATAGGGTATCTAATTGTAAAAATTTTCAAAGGGACGTTGTGATATATTTCTCATAATGTGATGTAAAATAAAAATTGTGCCAGCTTTCTGTTATCCCCAAGACAAGATACACTCTCTGATGTTTCTCTGTCTCTAACCACTTGCCCAGTAGCCCACAGTAATCTGGCTGGATTAGCAAATGTTTGTACTGTGGTGCATCCTTCTTCTTCCTCAGCGGCGTTCCCAGTCTGAGTCATGACTGAAGGTATGTTTAGAAAGGAGTATGTCAGGATTGCACAAGGAAAGAGTGGCTTCCTTTAGACACCCACATATATGGACATTTTTACTTCAATTAAGAGATGAAATGTCTTGGCATACATACAAAGAATTTGTGTTTCAGTCTAGCAGCAATGCCTGCTGGTGAGATCAGGTCTGGTCCAAGACAAGTGCCTTGATGACAGCTTATTTAGGACTTGGGCAGATATTTATTCTCCCCTCATGGCTGAAGGATGTTACAGGCTCCCATTGTCCAGCTGAGCTGCCACAGTCAGAGCCACAGGTACAACCTGTAGGATTTGTCACTGAGAGCTCTCTGTACATCTGGGCTGAGATGGGGAGTATAAGGGAAGTTGAGTGAACCAATTTCATCGTAGAGTGCTAGGAAATGAAAAACAGTTTAAAGCAGCTAGATTTTGCTGTTTACATTTTCTCATCTCCTTGATCAAACTGACTTCTATATGTCAGTCCTCTCAGAAAAGCAGAGAACTGAACCCCCACCCAGTGTCATACCTGCGGCTACCCCATCAGTATGTGGCCCTGCATGGAATTAGGTACAGGCAAGCAGATGCTGTCAGCAGACTTTGGCATGCACAGCATATGCCTCAGTTTAACCCCTACTCCTGGCAGAAAGCAATTTGTTATTGTCATGGCCTCCAGAACAGCCATGGTCTGCCTGCAGCCTCTGCTCTTTGGGACTCCGGTGCTTCAGGATCCAGCTGACTGGAAGGGACAAAGGGTTTCCCTGCCAGCATCCCATGCTCTTGCCCTGGTAGGGTAGGAACAGCTGGTGTGGAAACTCACACGAAATTTCATACTGCTCCTCAGGTGTGTGAAGCCAACCTCAGCCTGTCCATTTGTAATTACTGTTAGTTACACAAACCTAAAGCATTTAAAATTCAACAAAAAATCCAGGCTGTGTTCCTGCATGGTAAATCTTTCTCTAAAACTGGCAAGTCTGAACTTATTTGGGGTTTTTTTTTGAAGCTGCAGTTCTGGTATCTAAAGAACTCCAACCTCCGCCTAAAGTTTTCTCTATATTTAGAGCCTCTATAATGGCTTCTTCCTCCCTAATAGGAGTTGCATTCAGGCTTGGCCATTCCCTCAGTGATTTGACAGGGTATCTCTCCCCTTGACAACTCCCATTGCAGTAAGACTTGTAGTCATTTAATGTTTTTGGTACAACCGTCCCTTTGCCAAATTTTTATTGATATAAGCCAGTAGGAAAGCAGGAGTTACTGGACACACACCCATGTGCATGTGAAGAGTATAAGCCTTGTTACATCAGTAAACACGACTCAAAATCTAGTGAGATGTGTCTGTTTTACACTAAATATGAAAGAGGAGAAGAAAAGTTTTCTATTGTGAACTTGATTGACTGTACAATGGATGTGGCTGGGAGGAAATGCAGTTTGAAGTATTCACCCACTTGCTATCGAAACTGGAGTGCTTAAAAATGATGGCATGGAACACCTTAAACCTGACCTTGATGATGAACAGACACATTGCTTTTACCAGATACTAAAGAATGGGGTTTTTCACTACAACCTACAGTCTCCAGTGTGACTTGTACACTGGTTGATTGTTAGTGGCTATTATTTTGATTCCCTTATCAGCACTATTGGGATGCCGTTAAATTGGGCTCAGACGCCCTCGTAAATTTACTAATGAACAACAGGATTTTTGCATAGCAGATCTTCAGTTGTTGAGCTCGATTCTTTTGTAGACATCATTTAACAGGATAGCTATCAAATTCCTGATGTATATAACTGATAGACAGAGGAATCCTTTAGAAGCTGAATAATGTATATGCCTGTAATGTATGGCCACATAGTTATCGTTATTATTGTTACTGCTGCTTCTCCCTCTACTGCTTTTAGGAATTTTCTGATCAGTCTAGATTTTCATTTAGTGATTAAATCACTCATTCTGTGGTTTTATTAAGATGTTTGCACAGTTAGGATATAACTAACTACTTCTTTGTCACTAATGGAAATAATGGGCTTGGCTCTGCTTTTTGTTATGGTAGTGCAAATCTTGAGCAATTGAATTGCCAGTGTCACAGTGCCAAGGAAACAGCAAATTTAGGGCCAATGTGTGTTTGCTATTGCCCTTTAAAATTAGTTTACTCTCTTCTAAGTACTTCCATTCACAAATGATGTGTCATTTTAGCGACCATAATTGCTTTCTGAAACAATGTTTTCTGTTGTTTTTCTAGGGATTTCCCAAAGTTAGAGGAGTGTTTTGGTTTCGTTTAAGAAAATGAAACACAGTTTTAAACCTGGGTCAGATGCCAGAAAATGTTCTCCTCCTCTGCTCCCCTCCCCTTCCATCTTCTTCCGCCTTCTGCTTTGAGCCTCATATCAACTCTTCCTTTAGCTGCAGAGCCTAAACTTCATCTTCAAAGGTCTCTGTTTGAGGAAGCTTCTGGCCAGAGCCCTGTTTCATGTACACCCTGTGTTTTGAGTATTTGCAAAACTTTTGGGCTGGGAGAAAAACCAAACCAACAAACAAACAAACAAAAAACCCCAGGCACTTGAGGGTAAATTACATGTACAAGTTATTGTGGCTTGTTACAGCCTTGTGTAGCTGAGCCAGGATAGCAGATTTGCTGTGTGCTCTTCAACCCATCAGCAGTGCAAGTGCTTTCACTTAAAGCTCTCTAACAGAGTCTTAAGACAACACATTTACATTGGATTCACAACGGGGGAAACAAAAAGAAACCTTAACTGACCGGCTGTCATGATTCAGTGCTATGTGGCACCTCTGAGTGGTGTTGGTACAGTGAGAACACGTGTATGCACACGTATATGTGCTTGAGATCCCTTTGATGTCTAAGGTTAAAGGTGTATTAAAGTATTCAGGATCAGCGCGTCAGCTGTGTTCTGGTTTCCCAGACATTCTCACACTTTTACTCTTAAAAAATTCAAAATCCTCTCACCATATCTGCTTATTTTGCTTCCTATTCTTTTTAATAACTTTGTTTTCTCAAAGGTAGATGAAATAAGCTGTTGCCAAACTCTGTTGTGATAACTGGGTAGAAAACTTTCACAGGTACCTTTAAAACTAGAATTAGAAAAGTCAGCATTTTCCTTTTGTGTGATACTCCTCTTTACATATGAGACATAGGTTTGTTTCACATCTGCCAAGTTTACATTTTTTTAGAAGTTTAAATATTTTTTTAGAAGTTTAAATTCAGAGAGCAAGAACATTAATATGCCAAAAGACAAAGTGTTTGAGAAGGTTGAAATAATACATAAATCATATCTTAAACAAAGTTATGCCTTGCCTGCTCAATACAGCAATTATATTGTTTGGATTTTATATGGATAACTGGAAACTTTAACTTGGCAACTTCTTTATCCAGTCTAATAACTAGCTTACTCCTGAGGTTTCTGAAAGTCATCTCTTGCTCTTCCATGTGTGTAATTCAGGGGTAGAGGATGTGAAAAAGAGAGGGAGAGACAGACAACTGACTTAAAGGCTTTTTCCAGTGGTAGGTACTACAGTCCATCAGCAATGCTTCTCCTGCTGAGCTGGCAGCTGCTTCCATAAGTTCAGGGAGGTCACCGTGGTCTCTTTCCTGTTGCTCCTCCAGGCATTGAATTGCTGGGGGAGTTGGAAAAAAGGCATCTTCCTTTCTTGCCCTGTGACATACAGACAAAATCTTTCCTCACTACCAAGGTCTGTTCTGGTGAGGCATGTGAAAGCACAGATATGATGAAATTATTCAGGTTTCTGTAGCACCTTTATGCAGAAATATCTGAAAGCACACTACAGACTATTTGACATACCAGGATATGCATCTGATGTAGGAGGGTGGATGCAGAGGGTGGATGGGTGTCCTTCTCTGCATGCTGTTTTTCAAAACACGAGCATTTTCTTCACTGTCCACTTGCTGCTTTCTCACGAGACAGAACAGATTATTTGGTTATTCTTTCAAAGTACTGTGCCTGATAATTTAGGGTGATGCAGACTAATGTATCCGTCTGAAAGTCACAGAGGAAAAAGTAGGTTTTTAAGAAAGCAGGACGCAAGTTGAACTGTCTTTAGACCAAAATAAAAGCAAGAAAATTCAGTGTTTTTAAGAAGAAGCTCCAAGAGTCTATCAATTGCGGTGCTCCTCACAATGCAGTAGACTGTTGGGTTTGGTCCAGGAAGATCATCCTGAATTAAATTGTAAAGTAGATCAGTTGCCTTAAACCCCAGTGAGGGTTTCTATTCAGGGCCGAAGTGTCCTGAATTTAGGTAGATAAAAGTGAAGACTCATTCTGACAAAGGATGCCTTTAATGCAGTTAAAAGTAGATTTGTTGAGATGATGTTTTTAGTTTGTTTGGATTAATTTTCCTATTTGCACCTTTCCAGGAAGCTCTAGCATAAAGAGAAAAGCCTAGAGCTATAAATTTAGGTCTCCTTCCTTGTGGTTCACATTCAATATTTGAAGCTAGTTTGATTATTTTTTGGATGTAAATATGAATTGTTATCTCTTGTTTTGGCATTAAGAAGAGGGAAGAATCTTATTTAGCAATCATTCTCTGCCAGCTTATCGTATATTTCACATGCATTTTTTTCCTAACTATTCACTTACCAGACTATAGCAGCTCTGAACTGTTTATATATAAAGTCTGGTGTTTGAAAGAAAGTAACTTATATTAAAAATTTCCCTCTGTTTTTTAAGTGCATAAACTTTTTAAAGTACATAAACTAACATGCAGTGCCAAATGTGCCCTTCCAGTATATAATAGTAGGGATCTAATTGCACCCGTTTCCCAAGGGGCACAAAAGTAGAAAAGCAGAGCCTGTGTGGAAAACACCCCTTTTTTTTTTTGCCTTTGGCCGTGACTGACTTCTACACTCGGAATGAAATTCCATCCTCACAGAAGTCTATAGCAAAGATTTAACTGACTCCAGAGGGGCAGGATTTGGGCCCATATGCCTGATTTCAGGGTATGATTTTGGTGATGAAACAACCTTTAGGGAGGGGGAAGGAGTGTTCACTGGGGAAGGAAGAGTTGATTTTCATGCATTTTTTGCAGTCTCCCTCCCATGCTGGAACAACTTTCTCTTGTGATGTATATCTTTGTTTTTCTGAGGAAGACTAGAAAAAGCATCTACTAAATAGACGCTCAAGTTCTAGAAAAGCTCAGTGGGAAAATTCACTTTGATTTTTAATGGTGCATATACAAACTCTGTGGCACCCATGTCAAAGCAGCAGTCCTTCTGTGAAAAGACAATTATAAAAGGAGTAAGAAGCCTGGTTTAGCCTGTTGCTGACCCAAGATCTCTCAACTTGAAGCTTGTTTCCCCAGCAGATTGTTGCCCTCAGAGTGTAGCTAAGAGGCCATGCTAATATTTCCTTCCTGAAAGGAGAGAGCACGTTGGGTTGTCCTCAATGTGAACTTCATGAACTTTTGTACCTCTTCCTTTTCTTGTCTTCTCAGGAGGAGAAGTATTTTTCCCTCTATATCCAAAACATGCTGTTATGCAGGGTTGGCTTACAAACAGCATTTAATAAAGTAAGATTTCACTTTCTAATCTCAGGTTTGCAAGAATAATATGGTTTTCATTCATATTGCACAAAGTTAGGTGGTCTCGGTTTATTCCTACCAGTATATTTAATAGTGCTTAGAAGTGTGAATTCCTGGATCTTACCAACCCAGTTTTTCCAACAGATCAAGCTCAGGCAATTAGTTTTTTCCATACATTTCTATTTCCTCTCCTGCTTCCCTAGAATCAGCTGTTATAACCTCAGTCCAAGTGAAAAACGTTTAATTCGCTCCCCATCCTGCCTGCACACAGAGAATCAAATCCTTGTTTAGAGGTGTCCGGTGGTGTTTGTTATGGTTCTCCCACTGGAAGACAACGTGGAATATTGCTGGGTGTGTTGAGCTACCTTTGTGTCTCAGCCTGCCTTTGAGTTGCATAGGAAACACCCTACTGCAGAAGTGTGGGCAGACATTGGCATTCCTTCTAAGTCGTCTTTTTCTTTTTACCTCCTGAGGTAGGGTTTGGTTTGGTTTGTTTGTTTTGGTTAGGTTTTTTTAACCTCCATCCACTGAGGGAACCTAAACAAAACCTTGTGTACACGAGTCTTTGGGGGGGGGGGAGAGAAGTTTGGAACTTGGTTGTATTTGCTTTGCTAACAAGTGTTAAGCCTACACACATATATGGATGAATTATAATACTGTTGCATATTACAGAGTTCGCGTTTCCTGATTTAAAAGCTCCTATGAAGAGTGAAGTACACCAGTGTTTATCTTGTACCCTTTACTCAGTGCCCTACGTAGTCACACGCAAAGAGGCCGAACAGCGACTAATCAAACCTTTTAGAGCCGCCAAACCCACTTTTTGTCTTTATTATGAAACTGAGATTTGGTCAACTGAGGTCAAGTTGTGCACTTAACACAGCTTCCATTATAGTCAGTGAACTCTGTAACAGAGAGTAAAGTCAAAATATAAACAGAGAACATTTCTGCAGCAGCTCTGGGCTGGGATTAACTTGGATCACCTAGTCTTCTGCTTTTAATGAAATTCTCTCCCTTGTATTTTCTTGTTTGGAAGAGAGTCCAAAGTTATCTCATGCTAATTTAGTTAGGCAGTGCCCTCCAGGGATGTCACAGGCCTCCGTGACCTCTCCAGAGAGACTCAGCAAAGGGATGAGGAGAATTAAACATTCCTGAGAAATTGCAAAGCAGCAGCCCCCAGAGATTTCACATAGAAACGAGCTCCAGACTAGCTGCCAGAGACCCAAGTCACCTTTTCAGCACTTCCTTGACATGTCTCCACCAGTCCCATCTGGCTTGATTCAGGGGGTCAGTGTGGGGACTGAGGAGAGGTGGCAGCTAGAGAGCGCAGGATTCGAGGGAGGTCTGACTGCAGTGGTCTCCGGCTTTAGAAGTTTCCCTGGGATGTGCAGCTAGATGGTTTTATTCCCTTTCCTTCCCACATGGTCTCATGCTTTGGTCTTTTCGTTTGTGCTGGAAAGGGTAAGAATACCAAATGAGGGGGTTAAATAAGTTTAGTTACTATTTCACCGTTTGATGCAACTGTTTGTTTTACATCTGGGTTTGCAACCACCTCCTGGGTCTGATGCACCATCAGAGAGCTACTTACACTAATGTGAACTAAAGGCCCCGCTTTCCTCTCTTTTATGTTGATAGTCAGGCTGTAGAAATTCATTAAATTAATCTCATATGAAGCCAAAATCAGGCAGGGTTTGCGGGATGAAGCTCATTTCTCTGGAAAAAGATTCAGAGAGTTTTTTCCAGGTTTCACTCAATTACTGTGCAAAAGGGAAAAAAAAAATTTGCTGAAGGTTAGGCAAGAGAGAAAAAGACACCAAGAAACCACTGTAATTGTTTATCAGTATCTTGATAGCCTGGGTAGTTATCTCACTTATCTCTTGCATCACAACGGAAATGTGCAGTATCTCAAGAAATGTCTATTTCATTGAGTTTTGGAATGTGTAATCTAACCATCGTTTCCATGCACTCTCATCCTTGGGTTTCCTTGCTCCTTTATTTTGTGTTTTAATTAGCCTAGAGCTAGACAGTATTAAGGAAGAATGTTTGAATTCACACCTTCTAGAGAGAAAAATAACTTTTTTTTCCCCTCTAAAAGTGCAACAGCATCTAATGTTAGAAGAAATAACGCACTTCATGAAATGTCTGTGTAACTCTTAACAGTTACATAAATATTATCATTCCAGCTTCACAGACAGCAAAATTTTGGACTCAAGATTAAATGCTTTAGTCAAGGCTTCAGAGAGGGTCATTGTCACCTCTAAGGCTGGGACACTGAAGATAGTGTCTGTTCATCATTTGCTTTGAGCAAACTGAAACCCATAAACAGGCGGGACCTAAGGCTGGACCTGTGCAATTAGGATACGGTTTATGGTACAGCTATTAAAAAAACTATATGGAGAGCAGAGAACTGTGTTCGTGTGAAATAGATTCTAGCGGTTGAGTTCTAAATCTCTGAGAAAGAAAAGGGGGAAAAAAAGAATGAGAAGAAACTTGCACATGGAAACCAGCATATAAGGGATGATAATGTCATTGTGGTGATAAATCCATTGCGTTCCGCAATGACTCATGCCTGTGCCACTGTTGTTTGCCTGAGAACAGACCTCTGGCCTTTGCCAAGTAATGCTTGTGGGAACGTTGTTCCCGGTGTCTGGCCTGCAGCGGTTATTCCAGCCTTAATGGCAGAATATCTGGTGTGTGTAGAGTCTCGTTCGCGTCCATTGGGGAGGGAGGGCCCTGACTTTGTCTGGATGTGATATGAACGACGGCTTCTGACGTGCACGTAGCAGAGATTTATTGCAAGCAAAAGCTGAAGTGTGATAATGCTACTGGGGTATTCTGTAATAATATGGTAAAACACTTGTCAGCACTTCATCGCAGGCAGTGAAAGTCAAATGTATATGCTACACAGATAAAAAAACATAAGTATACTTAAAACTTCATATGGTTTGCATTTTTCGTAACAGCTCTCCTGACTCTAATATAAGACAGGTTTTAATTTTGTTTTGGGTAAGTGGATGTGCTTACAGTCTCACACCCACAATTCCATGGCTTTAAATAGAATCGCTCCCAGGGTGCATGAAAGAACACATGCTGTTATGTGAAGGATTTATCCAGGATGCCAGGACTGTATTTATTGCTGGGAACAAACTGAATAAAATTTTCTATACCATTTTGACACTAGCCTAAGGAGAGCAGCCATAGGTTTTAATGCAGTGCCTTCCCTTTCCCTGACTTAGGATTCAGTGCGACTAATCACCATTGCAGAAGTAGTAATTAATAATGACAGTGGAATCAGGACCAGAGTAAGCCAAGGGAAGGTCAATGCAAATTGCCCTCCAAACATACTTTTGAGCATACTCCAAAGAAGTCTTCCTGTTGACTTTTCACATCTGCACTGCACAGCTAGACTTCTACAGTGCACCTTCATTTGTTTTCTGGGATTGTTTTTATCATTGACTTTTCTAGCTGAAATTCCCATGCCCTGATTTGAGATAGCAGAACCCATGAGCTGGTATCTGAGCCTGAGCTTGGAGACACTTGGTCAGAACAACAGTAACTCTAACAATGGCAGTGAATCCGTGAGCTGGTTTCTTCTGTCCGAGAGCTTGGGTTAAAGCCACCAGGCTCGTTGCATAAGCTTCTATATCACATGGTGGCGGGTTTGGGTACTCTTGGCCTAAAATTGAACTTGTGACATGAGGTAAAAATAAAAAGGAAAATAAACCCCTCTGTATTGAATTACCATGTCCCTGAGGCATCAAGGTTGTGCTCTTGTCTCTGTGGTCAACTGAGAGAATTTAGCATCAAATTCCAAATGTTGTCACCTGAAATGATCTGGTAAAGGAAAAATTCCGTGGAACCAGGAGTGAGATTACTTTAGCAGCCTGACACTTCTTCAGGTGACTTCTTCCTTTTTGCAGTTAGTAAGACAGTTCTTGGTGTGCATTTTTACCACTGCCTCATAAGAAATGATGACTTAATGGCGAAAATCAGTTTTACTTCCACCACCAGTCAACAGAAAGCTGGAATAAAATCAGAAACTCAGGTTTCAATGATGTGTCAAAGGTAGTACAGTCTTTATTTATATAGATTACTCAGATGAGGATAACTCTAACTTTATCAGAACTCAATGAATAGTAAATGTTTTCCTCTAGATGAGTAAATTAGCATTTCAAGTCAGTTATTTTAGGTTATTCAGGGATGTAACGTTTTTTAGTACCTGGTAGCAGTCTAGGGATAAATTGCCTTAGTGTTCAAAAGCTTAAAGCAAGAATTCTGGACATTTGGAGGGACGGTAAATTATAAAATAGCGTTCAGGCTAAATTTATCTCCCCGCATTTCTTAAAAAAAAAAGAAAGGAAAACTGCTCATAAATTTTATCTCAGTACTCCTGCTTTGTTACTTTCGCTATCTTAAAGGCTTGCTCCTTCACAATTATGCCTTCAAACATGTATAAACATTATGAAATACTGATTTATTACCTCTGAGCCTATCTGCCTGTGCTCTGGCAGTTCTCTGCTGGTCCTAGTACTTTTTTACAGTACTAGTACTTTTTTACTAGTGGTTTCACCTGGGTCAGAACCCTTTTCTGGACAGGTACTGGGCAGATCCCTGCAGACCTGCAAACCTGCAGTGGAGAAGCTGGCAAGCTGAAGAGGCAGTGTTCACAAAGGGAGGAAAGGAAAGGAGAGGAGGGGAGGAGATTTGGAGAGAGAAAGTAATTGCCTGGGTCATGGTATATAGATAACGGCATTTTTGATTGTGGGGAGATCAGTAGTACTTTGATCTGTAGATCATGCTGCTCCTCTGACCTCCATCAAAAGGAGCACATCAGTTTGCACTTAGCTGTAAGCATCTGAGCAATCCAGGAAAGGAATAGGAGTCAAACAGGTGTCAGAATCATGAACCAGGATCTTTTTATAGTCCGATGTAGCACTGTAAACATTTTGTGATCAATATCTACATTGTGATCGTTATTTCGGGGCTGATCGTTTTGCTCCAGTAAACATGCCAGCACTTGACTTGAAAGTCTAGTCTGTTTTCTTGCGGTTAGATCATGGCCCAAACCAGTCCTTCCTGGCATGGGTCCCTAAGACTCCTCTGCCCTCACCGCAACCTGGGTACAGCCCTTTACTTTAGCGGTGAGTAATCCTGTCAAATGGGAGTCTGCTTCTTTTTGAAAAGGTATTTTGTCTTTTGCTCATATAAAAATAGCAGGGAAAATTAATTCTGGAAGGGAAAAAAAAGGGAGGGGGAAGTGGGTCAAGTATACCTAAGGATTGTGTGCTAGGTGGAGCCTGGGAAACGCATTTATTCTATAACCTTATCAAAGTAATGCAAATCTGAGTAGCTGAAACTCACACGTACTTTCTGTAATTCAAATTTTTTCTCATTTTTCTCTGTTTAGCTTTGAATTTTTTTCCCTTTTTTCTCAAGCAAAATTTAAGGCACCCCTTTGTTAGCAATTGTGACAATATCCTCCAAAATTAAGAACAAAAGAAACAGAGCATATATGTATCCTTTCTGTATCTTTTCATTTAAATTACATTGTGTCACATATGTCACTTTCAATTTAACCATTTGAAGAATAAACAAACCATTGTGGACCTAAAAATCTGTTCAAATTTTTTTGGCAGGAAAAAGGGACTATATTAATTTTCATTGTTGGTGAGGTTTCCCAACAAGCAGCTTTACTGTTTCTTTTTTGCCTCCAGCTAGCAACTAAAGATCAGTTATAAAACTGTATACAAATACTTCCATGTAGTGAAAGAACAATATTTTGACACTCAGTGACATGAGGGAATAGAAAAAGAAAAAAAAAAAAAGGCAGCAGTAATCTAGTTCTTGATAACACAATGAGAACTTTGTGTTCAGCTGAGGTACATGTGAGAAACATCGTGTTGCGTTAACAGGCAAGGTTGACCTTTAAGGTTTATCTGGATTATAATTCTTGTGGTTTTTATTAATAAAACTGCCTACTAAAGTTTCACAAGTCCTCCCTGAGATCTGTAAAACAATCGGCCTATCTGCTTACAAGAGAAATGTTAGATGGCATTTCCTAGTATTTCCTACAGATGTGAGGGCTTTTGTTTCAGAAGATATTGATATTGTTTTCGTTCAAGATGCTCCACAAAGATTATCAGGTATTTTATTATCTTAGTAACTTTATAATTGTTGGATTACTATCTTAAAATATATCAACTACACTCTTTCAACTTGAAAGAAAAAAGTCATGGATCTGAACACAATTCAGCTCTGAAAAACTTTACATCTACAGCCAAGCCATAGGATTTGACTAAATCAGCAAGCATACTTCACATTGCTTCTGTAGCAGTTCATCAACTTTAACTCTGAAAATCTGTGAGAAAGTTTATAACATGGCTTGCATAGTACTATCTCTAATCATACCATAGGAGACTTCTAATATGTATAGCAGTACAAGTGATTTTTGTTGTTGGTTTACTTTCTTGGGATTCTTAAGGTAAATTTTCCATTGTTTTTGTCAAATGATGTGGTTTTCCTCTCAGAGGAAAATGTTTTCCTCTTGAATCTGTTCTCATTTTATACCTTTTCTGTTGGTGATGTAACTGTATGGTTTGCAAACGCCACTCTTCTGACTGGAAGCAGCTGCCATGTCATAAGCACTCAATGTCTCCTCTGCATGAGTAGAAAGGACAATGCTAAAGGAAAAGCTTTGTACACAGACACTGGGGCCCTTATGTTCAGCATTACAGTCTTAAGGAAGAAGCATATCAACATGTATTTAAACTGATGAGATCTGATAGATACTTAAATGGTGTTCAGAAGAGTTTTTCCATGAATGGAGGTTCCTTGGGCAACAGATCTTGCACCAACGCTGTGATTTTTTGGTGATCTGAGAACACAGGATGATGACTCCTCAGGGGAAGAGGCATGTGTTCTGCACTTCTTGGGCAGTACCTCTTTCACTGTAGGTTTTGAAAGAGGGTTGAGCTTATGAAAAATGTCACTCCTGTTGCAATGATAGGCAGTGACCTCAGTCATGAACTCCAGTTTGCCTTTTAAATACAAACTCTAATAGTGTGGGCTCCTGTTTATTGGGTGTGCACCCTTACTTTTTGATTAACTGAACAAGAAGGGTTGTATTTCAGGAGAAGGAAAAAAAAAAACATGTGATCATGTATACTCCCATATTCCTGCTGTCACTAGTTTTTTTTCAAGTATCAGTGTGCCTGGCAGCACATCCCTGTGGTTTTCTTTGGCAAGAGTCTCCCTGCCATGTTAGTCTTGACTTATGACATCATCAGAAACAAGTACTAAAGCAATAGTCATTGCTTAGACTGAACTCCCATTGTGGCAGGGAGCATGGGATCATGCCCTACACTTTTGTCTTGGCTTTCAGGCAGAGGCAGCTTCTATTTTACTCTGATCACAAGATGATTTTTGCTGCACTTGAGCTTCATTAGTGTTTTTCAGCAGTGTGTGCTATGTTTGTATTGTGTGCAAATGAGGTGTAAGGGAGGTGAGTTTTTCCCCCTCTGTTGTGTATTATATCTATGTATCGCTGTGTCTTTATATAATCTCCTTATATAACATGTGCTCATGCCTGCTGGGTACACCCAGTACACACCTGTGCTTTTAACAGTCACAGAAGTCAATCAGATGAGGGTGACTCAGCCAGCATAGCACCTCTTCTTCCTTCCCTGCCACTCCAAAAGTAAATAGATAAACTGGAAGTCAATGTGAGTTCAGAGCTCTCAGTTGATGTTCCCAGTCTCGCTTTTCCAAGACACCATCATCACTGAGGTCATTTCTGTAGCAGCATGAGAAACCACAATCAGTCAGTTGGGTTGTGTCAGTAGGAACTGGGTGATGGTGTCTGGAACTGCTTCATATCCAGGCAGGAAGTGCGTGGGCATGATGTCTCCCCATGTGGTGCAGAGCAGAAGACGCCAAGCAACTTCTTTCCATGCCAGTGCAATTGAGTTGGGAGAATGCAGACAGAGAGGTGATACAACAGCCCTGTCTTTTGTGGCACAAAGGGAACGGTCCCTCATGAGGCAGCAGTCATGCCAGGCCTTTGTGCTTACCATATGGGGAGAAGGTTCTCCTTTGCTGCCACATCTCTGTAAGAGCTCATGATACTCTGGCCCAAAATTTTCAATTCTCCTTCTCGGTGGAGACCTCAGCAGGATAGCTAGGTTTGGGATCACCAGAGAGTACCACATCCAACCCACTGAATTCTTCTGCCCACTTCTAGACAATAAAGTACAGAATACTGTAAAGACAGAATTTCTATAAATGGTGCTAATGTACTCTTGGGTCTCTCTGGGTGGTCATGTTTTCTGACTTAGTCAGAAATTGCTTCCTAATTGTTGACAGCCTTGAGGTAACCCATGCCCTCTGCAAGTGATAAGTAAGTAGAGCTAGACATTCACTGGTCTCTGCTGCTTTGTCTCCAAAATGCACAGACAGTGCATCCTGCATCAGGCTACAACTATATCTCCCATCTCCTAAAGTAGACATTACTGATTTGGTTTGATTTTTTTGTCTCTCTGTGTGTATGGCAAATACAAAGAAGTCGGAAGTTCTCTGCATAATGCTTAGAAATACATATGAAAGGTTTTTAATTTTTTTTTGACAGGACAGGGCTTGGAAAAAATGCTGTGTAGCAGTGTGGGGCAACAGTAATTAATAATTTCCAATTATCACTTTGTGTGTCAGTTCAGTCATACCTGGTTTGGGTCTCACATCATGTGAGACCAAAGAAAAGACTTTACTTAGTCTCTTGAAAAGTGACCTTTTATGTCCAGAACAGAAATCATCAATTGCACTTTACAGTCTCAGAAAGTTGGATTTGTATTTCTTTTTTCTCTTGAATAGCTGATTATGAGCACAGTGAAAGAAAAGCATCAAATATATAGAGTTAAACATAACCTCAACTACCAAGTCTTTGTTATCCATGGATGACAACCCAGTTAATAAGTGTTTTCTCACTGGGATTACTGGAGTGGAATTTAATGGTGTAACACATCTACAACACCCTCCAGATGCTCTAGACAAGCAGATGCAACACAGGCATGATGGCAGTGGCATGCATAGAATATACCTATACAGTGGTTGCGTTTGTCCAGCCTGGGTTTTCCTCTTCACTACCCCGGGTGCAAACATTATGTAAGCAAAGAAATTTGGGCAGGGAGAAGCCTGGTTCATGTTTTGGATATGTTGCTTGAAAATGTTGCTTACTACCAGCAAGGGTTTATATACAGAAAAGGGAAGAGGAAAGATGAAAGAGAAAAGATTTTGGCAGAGGCTGGAGTTCAGGCATGCAGAACAGATATCCTACTCCACGTAATCATAAAAGTGTGTCCATGTGCTAGACTTCCTATGTATCTCTGGCTAGCGTTCTGTCTTTAAATGTAAATAGCATAGTATTGCCTTTAGATTTGCAAGTCACTAGACCAGAGCCAAAAAGAGTTCAAATATGAAAGATATGTTTTGTTATATACGCCATTAAAGAAACAGTCTTATTCTAAGAGAGCCAAAGCCCGAATTGTTTCCATAGTAATTTTCTCCTCCTTTTCAACATTTACCCACATTTTGTTAACTGGATCGAGCGAAAAATTAGGGAGAGCATGGCAGAACTGAATGCAAGTAATTTCTTTACTTGCTGCCAGCCCATCCAAAAAAGCCTTTAACAAAGAAATTAATGAAAATCTATGATTTCTCCCTTCCTGCACCAGAAAAAAATCCTAAAATATATGACCTTGCTATGGTTAAAAGATAGCCAAGAGCCAAAGCTGGGCAATGTTTTTATCCCAGTTCAGCCATGTCATGGGTCATGTGGTTCAGCATGTGAACAGGAAGGTGAGAATGGGTGAACTTTTGCCTCAGTTGTGCAGTCCATCAGAGAATAAATGGAGCAAATCACTCTGCAGCTGTATTGGGAGGTGAACAGCTGAATACCTCTCACACAGAGGCCTTTGTGTTCTGGACATGATCTAGCATTATGATGGGACGCACTAGGCTGAGGCTTTGTAGCAATTACTAACCCATTATCATGCTAGAACATGAGATCATTTATCTTCTAATTCAGAGTGTCACCTGTTCTTCATTTGCCAGTCAATAACCATTAATTACTTTCAGTGGAAATTTAAACAAAGCTTTTCCCCTCTGTTAAAACCAGTAAGCCATTCGGTAATGACAAATAAACCTGGAGCTGTATCTCCCCCTTTCCTCTCTTCTCAGCCCAGAGTCTGGTACAATATGAACTCCTAAAGGAAATGCCTAGAAACTGATAGGTCAAGGGCCTTTATAAGTCTGATGCAGGGGGAAGCACATTCCTGGCACTTGCTGTAGGGAAAGCACACAGCTACTGCTCGTACATGGATTTCTCGTTGGTTGTCACAGGCTGTACCTGTGGAAATAAAGACCTGAATGCAGAGCATATTCAAAGACTTTTCTGTCTTCTGGCTTGCCCTTGCATTGTTGTTTGGTTTTTTTTATGAACTGTTCGTGCAGACGCATTCAAAGAGACAGCATTTGGTCGCTTTCCTCAAAGCAAAACAGAACTATCGCTTACTTTGTTTGTAATTTTAGCATGTTCATTTTTTTCATACCCAATTTGATTGAGGTAATTGTAAGTGCCAACAATTCTGAATGCCAGAAAAAATAAAAGAACCAGCAGTGATAGATTCTCAAGTAATCATTAATCTAAACATTCTTTCCTGGTAGGAGTTGAGGCAAAAATTGCTCTTAGCAACTCTATCTGCATTGTTTGATCGTTGCTACGTTGATCCTGTAGAAATTTAGTGCAGTTTGAGTTGTATTTCTAAGACAGTGATTGCTTGCTCTTTGAAATGGTAGACAAGAATTGATACATCCAAATGCATAAGACTCAGCAGGACCAATTGTTGAAGGCTGGTTTTGTTAGTACTTTGTAGCTGTCTCCTTCAATGTAATGCATGCTTTAGAGTAAAGAGAAAATTCCAACTCTACAAACTTACTGGATTGGTGACAGTCTCAGCATAGCACCCACACTAAAATTACGTCCAATTAACTGTAATACTGCAGTGTTTAAAAGTGGAAAGATGGCCAAAAAATTATCATGAGTCTGATCCTGCTTCTACTCAGACACATTAATATTACTTTACAACATGCATAGTAAATTGCAGGTCCCTGTGCTAATATTGCATATTCAGTCGACCTACCTGGCATTTGGAGGTGGGGTGTGATTTTTACTGCTAAATGAGGTTCAGTTGTTACAACTGTCAGATGTAACTGACACTACAGAGCTGTGCACGTTTCAAACAAAGGCAGGCGAGACCTTGAATTCATTGTGTACAGCAAGCCTCCACCTAAGTCAGGAGAACTGCTACAAATTCCGACTGACTGGCTATCTAAACTTGGAAATCCTTATTTACTCAAATAATGCCTTCTCATATGAGGAAGCATGTTGCTCTCAGCTGGGCTACTTAATGAAATTTAAAAGTCTGTGGAATCAGGAGAACCAGAACCATCAATTACTTATTTTAGGAATTTCTTTTACCTTTCTGTGAAGCCGCTATTACTGTGAAACCTGCAAGCTTGTCCAGTCACAAAGAAACAGGAGTTGATGATTTACGATGACCTCTCAAATCAGCAGGGAAACCCCAGTGTTCCAAGAAAGCTCGTATAAGAGATACGAGTTAAGACATCTCCTCCCCACAAGAGGTGTTTCATCAGCTAGTCGGGTATTTCTGCGTCATTGGCAAGGATGTTCAACCCTTGAAAGGAAAAATAAAGTTGCTGCTATTGTCCTGCCCAGCAGGTTATATCCCTAAAGCACAATTAATGTCAAGGACTTACACAGCAGCTGCCCAAAACCCAGCTTTCCCCGCACATTCAAGAAGCAAAAAAGGTTCAAAAAGAACATGTTCATAAAATCTTGTCAAAACTTTGGAAGATGCATAAAATAATAACTGGCAAGAAAAATTACTTGCAAATAGAAACATTTAAGTGGAACATATCGCCTTGCTGTGCTGGACACTGATTTATTAAGAAAAGGGGGGGAAAATTGAATATTTCAGGTGGTATTTACCAAGAGAAACTGAGCTGTCCCAAAGCTTTTATTAATCTGATTTGCAGAGTATCCACTACCATCAAGGGACCTACTAAAGTTGTTTTCTTTAAAGCTGATGTGAAGAGGTCAATGCAAATAGCGTTGTGGATTACACTGTGAGAAGATGACAGTCCTTTTTACCATATGGAGAGAAAGTTGAATTATATTGTTTTCCTTTCCTGGTTATTTATTAAATGAGGAGCATGCCATACAGGTATTCCCGTTTCCTCTCCAAAGGAAATGAAGTGTTTACATCATTTTGATTGATCTAAAGTAATAATTACTCTGTCTGCCTCCAGCTCCTAGGCAGTCAAACAGCCCAGTCGCTAGCACGGCGGCTTGCGCATCAGAAAACTGAACTGTACCTGCCACGATGCCTCCGACAAGTCATGCGTGTCTTTGCATGTGTCTCCTTCCATCTGCTTTCCTGCTTTCATGCTGACTTAGCTGGCCAGACCTCAGAGATGGTGCTCATTCATCATTACTTGTTTGTGGGAGGGGACTCTGTGAGAGACATTGCTGTGGGAAGTAAACCAGCCCCCCTGAAATGCAAACGTGTTGGCAACACCATGGTTTTGTTTCAAAACTTACTGCGATTTTTGCTGCCACACAAACGGCAGCGAACAGATTTATTTGGTCAAATGCACAGTTGACTATTCTTACTTATTTTTTAATTACTTTTAATTAAAATCTCAATTTACCCAAAACAAACATGACAGAAGAAAGAGCCAAAAAGGAGGGGCCATATTTTCACGACTCAGTGTTTGACATCAGTCTGTAACAGGCAGACCACAGCACTCTGGACTGCAACACTAAAAAAATTTTATCCTTTTCCCTGTATCTATGTCAGTTCATGCAGTGCTTTAAACAAGTGAATCCATGCTCTTGAGCACTAAACCAGGTCTCAGCATTCAAAAGCAAACATATTAAAGTCTCCCCTGCAGAAAACCCTGCTGTGAAACAAATTGAAAATCAAATACAGCATTGTTTTCTATAATAAGAAATAATTGAACTCTTTTCAGAGTTGCACTGAACTGGTTAATAGCCACCATGTTAGGGAAGTGCTAATTTCCCCAGCTTGGGCTATGCATGTGTGGTTACTTCCAAATCAAAAATGCCGTAATATAATATCATGTCCCAAAGAGGCCACTTACATGTGCTCCAAATCTGACTTTGTTTGTCTTTCCGCAGGCCATGTGGCTGATGTTGCAAACGGATGAGCCTGAGGATTTTGTCATAGCCACTGGGGAGGTCCACAGTGTCCGTGAATTTGTGGAGAAGTCATTTAAGCACATTGGGAAAACCATTGTGTAAGTATGAATGTGAGATAGCCACAGGTTGAGCATTTCTAGCCTGTTGCATTTGTTGTGTTATAGTTTCTCTACACTCTTCTTTTTTTCCCCTCTTTCTTTCTAATTTCCTAATGTGTGAGACCTTCCAGGCATGACTGACTGCCACTGTGAATATGGGTAGTGTTGCTCTCTAGATTACAAGATAAAAAAATGTAGGTCGGTATGTCTTAATTTTTTATTCCAAATCTTCATTTTCTGCTCTCCCATTCACTCCCCACCGTGGGGCAGGGAGGGCAAATGCCCATCCAAATATATTAGTACGAGGTTGCTGTTCAGCCCCCTGCTAAAAAAGGGATGTTTCTGCCCAATTCCTATTGTGTGCCCCCCCACCCCGTCCTGCTCCCATTCTCTGCGATCTCAAGAGATGACACCTGCCACCCCTGTTCTCTCCATGTGACGGCCCATCAGCCACACCACAAGGATTATGTAGCAACCCACTCAACATTCCTATTAGTTCTTCTCCTACTAAGCCATAAAAATGTTGAGCAGTGGGTGCAGAATGTTTACAATGCATATTCCACATAGTTCGATTGAAAATACAAAATTCCTTCTCAAGGCCATATAATAAAACCAGGATGGCTTGGTGAGCGCTTTCTGTAATTTATATTTTTATTGTTTATTATTTTTTCAATTTCCCTCCTTCTGTATCTTCTCTGGGCCCCATGCATCAACATACCAATCTCAGCTGGAAAAGGGAGAGGAAAGCCACAGGCTCTTCCATGACGCTAGCACCAGGGCTGTTCCTCAGGCCATCAAAGTCACTTGTGCAGCTGGTGAACTTTTGACAGGGCCAATAAGTTTTACTTGGGAACAAAAACTTGACAAATTCAATAAATATGCAGAAGTGCACAGATATATACAATATTATTTGAACAGCCAGTGGGTGGCTGAGGAGGTAATAACATTTTCTACTCAATGAGCTTTTAGTCTGGTTTCAATTTTTGGCATAAACTTCCAGAAAAAAAATTCTGATGGGGAGGAGAGAGAAAGAGACTGTATAAATAGAATTTCTAGCCCAAAAGCTCAGTTTGGGGAATAAGTTTTTCTCCATATTTTAAGCTTGTCTTGATAGTGAGATGTCCCCGTACGATCACACATTGTCCCATCTGCTTTAACAGTAGTGAAATTTGACAGGGTGAAGGGGAGGTAGGAGGAGCTCTAGTAATTGGTCTTGATTTTTCTCCTTTTTCTGTACTTTTGCTTCTTGTGTGTATGAGTGAATCCTCCCTACTAAGCACTGAATATGCTGTGGATTAAGTTGCTCTAAGTAAGAATTCTTCCAATTTTGAGAAATATGTTGTCCTTGTCTAGTGATGTTTGCAAAAGAAAGAATGAATGTCTGGTGAAAAATTTTTTTAAATTTTTTTTTTAATTTTCACTACCTAAAATTAGAAACTGAAACACAGAGGTCAGTACCTAGCTGAATCTCTTTATTTGCAGATGTTCTCAATGTCACTGTTTCTTTTGGTGTCAATAAATTTATACATTATTTTAATTTTAAACTCCCTGCTTTGGTGTTGGCCTAAGAAATCTCAGTTTTTGGCAAGCCTTGGCAAATCAGCATGTATTCTTCAGAAAGCAAATTAAACCTTCGAGAAAACCTAAAGAAAAGAACAATTGCACAAATAAAAGTGAAAGTGCTGTTACAAATGGCTTCTGTTACCAAGAGGATATTAAAGGCTTACCTTCGATTTAGTTAGTGGAAATATACAAAATTTTGTGTCCCTTTTGTTTAATTTTTTGCTCACATATAGCTCCATATGGTGGACAGCATATCATTCATGTTCACAGAATCACAGAATCAATAGGTTGGGAAAGACCTTTGGCATCGAGTTCAACCGTACCTCTCTGCTGCTAAACCATATCCCTAAGTATGTCTACCCCACTACCTATGACTCAACCACCTCCCTGGGCAGCCTGTTCCAATGCCTGATAACCCTTTCGGTGAAGAACTTCTTCCTAATGTCTAATCTGAACCTGCCCTGGGGCAGCTTGAGGCTGTTCCCCCTCATCCTATCACCTATTGCTTGGGTAAAGAGATGAGCATCCACCTCTCTACAAACCCCTTTCAGGTAGTTGCAGGAAGTGATAAGGTCTCCCCTCAGCCTCCTCTTCAGACTAAAAACTGTTGGGGATTACTGCAGTCAATGTTTGGGTTGAATCAATTGAATCAAGTTTCTCTGTCAGGGAGACTTGACAGTATGACTCCAAGAGATGAGGTAGGGAAATGTCTACAAAGACACAGTTGGATTTATTATTTTTTTTTACTAATCAATGAAATTAACTTTTTAAAATTGTGTAAGAATCCACATGACATCCGGTAACATGGATTTTTAGGAACCTAAATCACTTTAGAAACGGATTTTGGGCTGCTAATCCCCATTGCTTTTCTGATTTTTTTTTTCACTTTGAATAAGTTATTAATTCCTTAAGATATTTGCAGGTGATATATAAATAGCTATATACATGGGGACTGAGGTGACATTTTAGGTGCTATTGATAATTTTGTTGCTGATAATTTTGATAGTGGTGTAATTCGGATCATTTTAGATACAGTCTAGCCAGAAACAGTCGTTCATTCCTGCTGCTCCCAGGGTGGGAGGAGTATCACAACAAATCCACTACTCTTCCCACAGCTATCGTTCATCTTTGAAATCTCACTAGATACAAAATAGTTCTTGGGATTTGGAAAGCTTTGTTAAGAACCTCCATAATTTTTCAGGGTGACAGCCTGGCCCATACTTTTGCAGCACACACACACGCTCTTTCCTTACCCTGGCTTCTCAGCTGGGCAGCTGGTAACCTCTCACATTCTTTGAAACCCCCGAAGGGCTTTCTACTCCCACCTCCTCCAGTCTGAATATATCTTCTTCAGGGAGTAGCCTGGCAGCAAAATCCTCCCTTTTAGTGGAATCCCACCAGTGAGTCCCATTGATCTGTTTCCTCACAATTTATGACGCACCTAAGAACCAGAGCACCCGAGTGCAATCGCTAAATGAGTTCCTGAGAGGATGACTTCTTTCTTCCTATCTCTCTTCCTCAAAGTTTGGTTGAGTTGTTTGGGCTGGAGGGGTTTAGGGTGTGTTTGGGTTTTGGGTTGGTTGGTTTTGGTTTTTTGCAGGGTTGCAGGTATTATGAAATTTGGCAGGATCAAAAATTTATCTAGGAAATTTCCAGCAGCCCTTTGCACTGCTGTAAGTGATGGCACAGCTTTCCAGTTTTGCTGTGCAACATGTCTTTCAAAACTGATGGGATGATGGAGTAAATGGCTAGGAGGGACGTCGTGGCAAGCAGCAGTTGGCAGAGCTCATAGTGCATCTGAGAACATGCCATGTGAAGGGACTCTTAACCATCCCACATTGTGCTTTGGCAGAGAAAGTTGTAAATTTAACAGTCTTAGCTGTCATACCTTGATACTGCAATAGAAAACAGGAAGAAAAGCAATCCTGGCTGCCCCTTCAACCAGCTAAAAATATGGGGGGATTTTTTTAGGTTTTTAGGTTTTTGTCTTCCTAACAATTCACATTAATCTATACAGCTGAAAATCCAGGACCGCCTAAAAAGTCTGTCCAAAAGATAACATAATACTCTGTCACAACCAGTCATTAGCACATGTCAGGACTGTATCATCTAGCCAAAATAAGAGAGGGAGAAATTTTACTACATTTTCGTAACTAATGAAATGTACTGCTGCAATAAGACTGTGTCTCTCTCTGAAATTGACTGTAAAATGTATGCAGGGGGTTATCTACCCTGTGTGGTTTTTTTCTTCTAACATTTCTTTTTCAAGGGAGAAATTTCAAATCATATTTATATAGTCCTCTGAATCATTCAAATTCAGTCCTTTGTACTAACAGGAAAGCCTCAGAGCTACAAATATTTTCCCCCTGTAAGGATTACACTATTTTTTATTTTTTTACTTTCCCTTCTACTTATTACTAATTAAGTAGTACTTGGGGGAAACACTTCCCACCTATAATTTGAACTACAGTAGGGTAAATGAAACAGGCAAATGCTTGTCTTGACTAATTTTCTGTCATTAATCTTATTAAATTAGAACAGGATTGCAAAGATAGCCTGAAACCACTACAGCATTCGGAGTTCTCTGCAGAGTGCTACAAAGACTGCTGTCTGCAAATGTGGAAAGTAAAAAAGAATAGAAAAAAAAAGAAAAAAGAAAAAGAAAAAACTGTTCAAGCAGTGGAAAGATTTATTGTGGTTTTTATTAATATAAAAATACATGCACATTTGTTACAGAAATATTCATTGCTTCCAGGATCAGAATTAATTCAGTAAAAATGAATATTTTAGTCATTTGGCTGTACATACAAATTTTATCTTAACTAACATGCCAGTTGGTCTTATAAAAGATCACCCGTAAAAGGGGAAGTTTGCAGATAAGCTATAAGGTCTAATGAGGTGAACTACTAGCAGAAGTGGTGCAGTGGCCTCTTCAGTGACAGTGAAGGTTGAACTGAGATTGAACTGAGGGAGGAGGGGTTTTCTGGGTTGGTTTTGGTTTTTTTTTAATTCATTTTCTTTTTACCTTAAAATGGAAGGTTGGGTTACAGAAACACATGGTATCTGAAGGACTGCTGTAGGAATGCAAAGCCAACAATACATTAGGAATGGTGCTGTGGGGGTGTGGAAAGGGAGCCACCAAAAGCCATCATCAAAACAGCTGCTGTTTCCAGGTCTGGCTTCTGCCCATCAAAACTTGCTCGCTGGTCAGTGCTGTGTGTTATAGTTAGCAGCACAGGAAAATCAGAAGCTTTCAGATGGGGAGGAAGGAAACAAAATTTCATACAGAAGTTGGAAGCATTTTGATGAGTGATGAAAGGAACTTAGCAAGGGTCTAAGTGCAGTTTAGGACCACACCACTTTTATCACATTCTCATTGTAGACTATATGTTTTAGGGAGCATTTAACCCATCTCAAGCTGGAGAAGTAATGCTTTCAGACGAGCAGGCTTTTTATTACTTTTTATTGATTCAAACACTAATGAGTGTCTCAGAACCCAAATTAAGGTTTGAAGACTGTAACAATTAAATTATCTGATTTCATACATCGTAAAAGGTATGAGAGTTTCTCCTACAGGAAGACTGGGTAAGAATTATATGTGATGTTTCATGAAAAATTCCACACTTTTTTTCTCCTGCAAATGAAATAAAAATAAATCTCACGTGCAATTCAGAAAAAATATATGATTTCAGGTCAGCTGGACCATATTGTTCCTCCTCTAACCTCCTTTTAAGGAAAGAATAAAGAGATTTGCTAAAGCCATTCTGAAAGAAGAAAAAACCCCAAAATTTTTCCATTCTGAAAACAATAAAGCATCTTTTTTAAATATTATTAATATAATTTTGTTTCAGGTTGACAGTAATGGAACTCACTTGAAACTAATTTTTTTTTCATTCCAGACTACTTTCATTTTCACAGGAGCATTAATGTTCTTTGGGAAAACATTTTCTTCTCAAAACTAACTTTCATGATTTGGAGTAAATGTATAAGAGCTTCAAAAGTTTTTCAATGAATTTAAGAAAAAAGAAACCATAAAATAGGGAGCCAAACATGTTCTTTTTGAAGTCCCATAATGTAGGGAGCCATCATTTAGATTTTTAAAACTTGAGCTTGACAGTGCTGGGAATATAATGACAACAGCATTGTTTTACCTGTATTCCCTCAGTGAACAAACACTGAAGACCTAGAGGATTTGGGAAAAAAAAAAAAAAAGTATATCCCTCTATGTTAGCACACTTGTTCTTTAAATTTCAGCAGAAGATTGTGGTTAAGCAGTCCCTATATCTTTGGTTTCCTTGGTGCATCAAAAGCTGCTGGCACGGTTGATGGTTGAGTTGGTGGCAAAGGAACATAGGAAGAGTCATATTTAAAGATTTCTTGCAAAAGATTACTTGGAAAAGACATTAATGGTCTGCTGGATGGTGTCACTTTTGCTGTTTATAAAGTGCCAGGACAGAATGAAGCGCCTCAGCCTAATTGTGTGTATAGCAGCTATCAGGCTGCAAGTCTGAGAAGTCTACACAAATGGTATCTCATATTAGCTGTAGAGGAAGAGCAAGATTTTCCTAAAATTTTATTTTTATCTAATCTATTGTTCATTTTCAAATGTGCAAATATTTTGTATTGACATATATTTGATCTAAAAGGTGTGTGTGATAGTTTTCTGTAAAGAGGCTGAGCAGCTGTAGCTACTAGTGGCTTTGAATATTTCATTAAATCCCATCAGTTCTGTTTCCCTCTAAAGATCAAGCAAGGAGGTGAAATGCTTGCTCAGCTTATCTGTGCTTTTGTGAAAGCACAGTTTTAGTTGATTTCTTCACCACCTCAAAAATATGTGTACTTTGCCTGGGTTGCTTCTCTGTTACAGCCATTTGGACCATTTGGTCCATTGCAGTGTTATTCCCACCCGGCCTCAATTATCCTGGCTCCCCTGTGTCCTTCCCTGTCTACCTCACACCCCAGCAGGTGGGTACCCCATCCTCAGAAGACCCTCTATACCTGTGGATGTTTTTATACCTTGAAGTTTGCTGTCTTTACTGAACAGTTATAGGAAATGAAAAATAATTGGAATCTCCAGAGTTGAAGAGGAAAAGGAGCCTTCATCACTGCTGATAATAAGTCTTACGATAGCAGCAATCTGCAAATATGAAATTAGCTTTAAATTAAACGCAGTCTGTTCCTCTGTAAACCCAGAGTGTAACAGCTCTTGAGGTGAACAACCTTTTAAACAAACAAAATCACGCATGCATTTGAAATGGGATTAACGTAGTTTTATGGAAAATGCTGCTATCCACCAGAGTTGACAATCATTGTCACCCTAAGCGGACCCAAAGCACTCATCTCCAACATTGAGGCACTTGACATGGAAGCATAGGTGCAGCGGGCATCAAACCTGCTTTCTCAGTAGCAGACACATGGTCTCGTGCACCTCTCTCTGGGTGCAGAGCGTCCTGACATACAGCTGATACCATCAGCCATGACACCAAACCCATCCTTTGCTTCAGGGAGAAGGTGAAGTTCCCCAGTATGAGGCAGGCAATGGCCTAGCTGTAGAGGCTTGTTGTCTGTAGGCTCTAGGACCTGCAGTGTTTTGCTCAAAGCCTGCAGTAGGCCGGCCAGCCAAAGTTCTTGGCTTTGACACCAGCTGGGGAGTTGGGGGGATTCACTCCCCACCCTCTATAAATTTAGCTCCGGCGCTGATTAGTCAAACCTTCTTTAGCCAGGGATCCTTTGCATCTCCCCCCAGTTACAGAGGGCTGTTCTCTGGCCTACGTAGGCATCCACTCTAAGGAGCACAAAGCTGGGTAGTCCTTATGTCTGGAGCTACCTAAAACTGCAGCAATGTGAGGGTTCCCCATTCTTCTCCCACCATGCTCAAGCTTCAGGATAATCCGGCATTACCTTTCCCAGTTAAAAATTCTGACTATAAATTAAGGAGGGGTTTGATGGAGGGGTTTTGTTGGGGTTTTCTTTCCCCCTTTCCTTGTGTTTGGAGGAAAAGGGGAGGGGATGTTGGTTAGCAAAATGGATGTCTGGCTCCTGGTGTCAGGCTGGCCCCCCGTGCATCCCTTTTATCAGCAGTGTGGTGTCCCCAGCTGTGAGCACTGAGGTGCCAGCAGTAATTAGTAGTGTGCCTATCAATGCTATTTTGTTCACAATAAGTGCTGCGCTTTTTTCTGCTTTTTTTTTTTTTTTCTTCCCCTTGTGAACTTTTCACATTACTGGTCTGAACAAAACGGGTGGAGATTTCTTCTTGAACTATTTCTATTGTTATATAACTTTGATAGCGACATTAAGTGAGTCTTTACTGGCTCAGACTGAGTCTTCTGGAGCCTGTTGGGTGTTAAATGGGGTTCTCTGCTCAGTGACCTCCAACAACAACTGACGTCTCCTGATCTAAGCGCTTCCTGTTGTTTTACGTGATGGTTAGTTTTCTATTAAGCTCATTTGAGTCCTGCACATTTTTACCCTCTGCCCTTTAAAGGGAGGGACTAATGTTAGTTTTGGCTTCTGGATGAAAACTTTGCAGTTCAGGCTTCAAAAAGAGCAACTATGAAAAAGAAAGAAAGAAATTTAAATTATAAATCATCTTTAGCATCGTGGCATGACTAAAAACAGCTGACTTCACTGTGGCTATTATCTGTTGGAAATTATTTCAACGTGAAGTGTTCCCAGTATTCAAGCATCCTGTAGGCTTTGCTAGTCATCGATAAGTCATGAGCTGTGATTAAAAAATCGTGGGATTTAAAAACTAGTAATAATGCATATTTGGTATTTCCTTCTGCCTTTCAGTGTTTTAAACTTCATGGGTACACAGAGGTCACATTTTCAGACTTTTCTCCTTAGCCTGCAGGGCTAGAAACTCAAAAATGAAGGCTGAGATTGTCAAAGAATTAAATTCTTCTAGGAGCTTGGGGCCGGGGGGGCAGGCAGGAGGGCAAGGAGAAATTAAGTCTGTGACAAAATCCCAAGAGCTGGCAGTAAAATTACCAAGTGGGAAGCAAGGGGTGCTTTTACTTCATTGCTGGGTGCTGAAGCTAAATATTCTAAATCACTGTGCTGATTTAAATTGCATAAATTTTACTTAAATACAAAAAATAAAGGATGCCATCACTACACTTTAAATGCTAAGCTGCTTCAGAGTCCCATGATATATTCTTAGAGGCACCAAGAACAGTGAGGGTAGAGTTTCAATCCTAACTCTTGATCTTGTACATTCACTGGATGAGGTTTGATGCACCAATGTGAATTGCTACATGCATCATCTGAAGCATTTGTTTTGAGAGGGAGCATCTTCTTCAGGCTTCCAGGCTGCAGGCTGGCTTCTCCAAAGGCAGAGCTAGTTACCTATCAAACCATTCCTCCTCTGCTGCTTCTGAAATTTTAGACCAGGACAGTTGCTAACAAAAATAGTTCATGGTGCAATCAGATCACGTAAATTACAGCAAATTGCAGGCTGTTCAACGCATATGAAACTAATTTGGACAAAGTAGCTGAATTTCAGCTCACAGGTAGTAAGTACTGTTTACAGTACATGTATGTGAAGTGCCATGTCAAGCTAAGACTGAAAACTCAAGCACTGTTTTTTGTTTTGTTTTTCCTTGTTAAGCACAAATTCAATTATGCAGCTTAATGTTATTCAAACAGATCTTCAGGTCCATAAAATTAACAGATTAAAGAGTTCCGGAAAGTATTGGCCAAAATACAAGAATTAAAAATATTTTAAGAAAACAACTTTGAACCAATCCACAAATGAAAAACCTCGCCATCGTATTTATTTGCAGATACATGAGGCATACTGAAATCAGGACGTTTCATTTTCCCCTAGCGTCACGTGTTTAATTTGGAAGTCCTGTATTTTAGACCTTCCACCAAATCAAAAACCAAAACAAATAGACTTCAAAAGCCATTGTTGCTCCATTCAAGTCTGAACTCTGCCTTTGTTCCTATAGCTAATGAGTTTATACTGTCCTGCAGGGAGAATTGACACCAGCCTCAAGTAAATGAAAGCAGGCCAAATGTTGGTAAGATCAGAGCACTAAAGTAATTATGGGTTGATTAAATGTTTATCTTCTTTACAGGTGGGAAGGGAAGAATGAAAACGAAGTGGGGCGGTGCAAAGAGACCGGCAAGGTTCACGTGACAGTCAATCACAAGTACTACAGGCCAACCGAAGTGGTAAGAAAATGCCTCTCCGCTTTGCAAATGAATAATCCGATCACTCAGCCAATAAATCGCTGCATTTGGCCAGCAGTCTGTGAAAACGGCTTAATTGCGCTCCCGCTGCCAGCTTTTAGAGCTCTAAATTAGCCTGCTTGTTGGCCCCCTCACAGCCAGCTACCTGGGAACGGCAGGCACGCTGCCCAGGAGGAACAGGCCTGCCCTGCCACAGGGGTGCTGTTCTGCCCCCACCTCGCCCTTTCAGATGGGAGAGAGGATGCTTAGGGGGAAGCAAGGCTAAGTGTAAAACAACTTGGTGTGCCTTCTGGTCTCGAATGAGTGCATGGTCACCTCTCCCCCAGCTGCAAGAAGGGGAGACAGAGGAAGATGAGGTGGGCGCTAATAGGCTTGATTTTTAAAGTGCCTCTGTGACTTCACAGCAGTGTTTCAATTCCATCCAGTGAGTAACCCCTTTGCAGCTCTAAGCACCACAAAATGCCTGATTTAAAAGTGCACGTGTGCTTTGCTTTCTCGGGAGCTTTGCAGGGAACCACTTGGTAAATGCTCCTTTGCAGAAGAGGTCTTCGCTCCCAATAAAGTCTGCTAGAGGTGCTCCGCCAGCACAAGCTGCTGGCAGGATTGAGCCCATAATCCAGTAACCCCTGTGTTCAAACTGCTTAATGAGCATGGTAGGGAGGCAGGGGGGAACCCAACCAACCGTATTTCCACATCAGGCAGGATGGTGTGAGCACACGGAGATGGCAGAGGACAAAGCCCCGTTTCTGGACACGGGGAACAATAGTCCCAGTTGTGCGATGTGTAAATGGGTGTGCCCAGAGAGGATGTTCACATCTCCTGGAGTGGGTGATACCAGCCCCACCGCCTGCTGACACAGCATCGGCTGTCAGTCTGTCCAGTTCAGAATTGCTGGCTTCAACTGCCTGATTCAGGCAAGGTGTGACGAGGGCACATTTGTCTTGACATGGATTACAGGGTGGGAGCGGGGAGCTGTGTGTGTGGAAGTGGACACAGGTTCTAAAGTGGAAATTCAGAGGGGAATAGAGACTTTCAATAGACACAAAAAAGCGGTGGACCGGTGTATCAGAATCAAATGCAAGGAAGTCATTAAGAGCTGTCTGTCATTCTGTGCTTGGGTAAGGTGTCAGGATGATAAGGAGGACACAGAGACAAAAGGACTTGCCAAACAGGAAAAGGACACTTGACCCAACAAGTCTGCGCTTTGTGAGACCCACTTTCCTGCTTTGTCATACCTCTTACTAATAAGTACATATTCCCTCTTCAAAATTCATGGGTAGCATGTAGCTGTGCTGTAGTTCCACCTTATTCATGTGCTCAGACATTTCCTGCTGAAACAGTGGTGCCTGTGGTCTCCCCTCTGTCCTTATTAGTCTCCTTTTGGGACTACAGTTTCTGGATTTTAAATTATACACTTGTCCATTTTGGGACAGTGTATAAGCATAGGTCCCTCAGGAATGCTTGCGCAATTGCTAGTGAGCCCATACATGAGTATAGGAATGTACTCAGATACAGAGTGGGCTGTGGCCTTGAAATAGCACTGCATATAAATTCATGAGACATCTAATATTAATCTGAAATTATCTGGTCTGTCATAGGCTGCCTTCCCTTGGGCTCCATCTCTCTCTCCCACTGCCCCCATCTTGCCTTGTGTTTAACACAGACCCTACTTGGTTCCTGTGGAAACCAAGAAGGCTGTGAAGCTGCTCAGGCATGATCAAAGTAGGAGCACGAAGTGGGTTTTGAAGTACCTTTGTTATAAGGAATATGCAGATGCATTGTGAGCAAACTCCTCTACAGAGATACAGCATCCACTTCCTGGAGGTCAAAGTTTCCTTTTTTAGAGCATCTCAAGGTGGATGCCCAGAATCACTTCAATTTTTTTTTTTTCTGATTTTATTACCATTCCTTATCAAAGGCAGGCAAGCTTCTGTTTGTTTCAGTTGGGGAAATAACATCTCTGCAATTCCAAAAATGCCAGACCAAAATGCAATCTGTCACGACAAAGCGAGAAAAAGCAATGAGAGAACTGAAAATGAGCGACAGCACGTGTCTGTCCCCCACACACCACCCTCACCAAAACTGCTGAAGGCAAGAAAGCCTCAGGTTGACATTTTAGGAGTCTTAGCCAGATCAGTTAACAGGAATTCTGCTGTTGAATCCCAGTTGACAGAAAATCTGATGCTCAGATTCTCATGTCTTATTTGGAAAACTTTCTGTCTCTCTGTCTCTCTAAAATTTAACAGGGTATTCTGGAAAGTGAAAATAAATATTGTTTAATCTTGTGTACAGTCAGTTCTGACAGTGCCAATACATTCATTTGAAAACACATTTGTTTTCTTCAGTTAGTGATCCCTGGGGTCAAGGCCTTCCATTCAAAAGCTTAGCTGTACTGAAGAAGAAACCTTGAAATGTGAGACTGTCTTCTGGTCAAACTAAGTAGACCCTTTGAATGCCTTGACTCTAAATCTCTTCACTCTGCTTTTGACTGCTTGGGGCCCCCCTGATACTTGTTGGCCTCTGGAATTGTTCCTGCTAATGCCTGTTTCTCCTTCCCTTCTTGTGTCTTGCCAGCTACAAACTGATCTACAGAACTTCTTACAGCTTGTACCAAAGTCCCATCAGTATCTTTTTTCACCCTTTTTTAATGTTATTTGGAGGCTCTAACCTGCTGCAAGGTTTGGGGGGAAAAAATTAATACTTCTGCCTTTCTTAAAATCAGCAGTTTTCACAGGAGCTTCATGACAAGTTTGGGTTTTATGCTGAACTTCATACACTATGGAAGATGCTTTCATGCATTTTGCAGGCTTTTTTTAGCACATGGCTAGTAAGGTCATACTCTATGCTCATTTGCTGCCAAAGGCATGTAAAGATAAGTTTCCACCACAGTTTACTCACCTGTAAAATGTGGATACTTCAGAAATGATCTCACATGGGTTTTTTTTACTTTTGTTGCTATCAGAATGTTAGTCTATACTTGGATTTAAATAATCTATTTGGTATGTACAAAAATAGCATTAAAATTAATTTTAAGTTTATTTAAAAGTTAAAACCAAAACTCAGCAAGACACTTTGGTCAGTTGGAAACAAGAAGCCCTGCAGCACAGGATGTCAGAAGCATCAGATCTCTCAACTCCTAAAGTTGGGTAATTTTTAGAGAATGAGGGCCTGTCTTTAATATTCTTATCTTTCAGCAAGATAACTACTATTCATTTGTATGCCGAAATTTCCCTCCAATAATTGCACAATTGCTTGTAATCAAGTTATGCCCATTAAAGGTGTTTGAGTCAAATTGCCTCTGTTATTTTTGCATGGCTGATATTAAGCTAACAGTTCTATAGGAGCTTGCTTCATTCCATTGCCCTTTCCCACAACAATGAAGATTGACTCCAGGTCTCACTGGTCTATCCTGTCATCACAGACCTTAAGATGTGTATATCTCTCAGTTAGGAGTTTATGTTGCTTTTTTTTAAGGGGGGTGGGGGGGCGGAGAAATCTTTCAACCATATGTAAATGTTGTTTTTTCTCTGAATCTCATGCTTTGCTTGTGTTACGGGGAATTCTTCCCCTTCCCTCCCACCTGTCTCTGCAGTTGTCCTACTGCTTGCCTAGGTTAGGAACTGCAGGCTATATTCGTGCATCCCGTTTGTTATGGGCTGGCATGACTGTAAGTCTGAGGAGGTACATACATCAATGCAAATTTCCTTCCTTTAAGCAAGCCCTGGAAACTCTGTCACAACGTGATGCTAATATTTAAACAGTCATCTGGCCTCTTATTATTCTTCAAAGAAAAAAGGCATACTAACTCGCTACCTTCTTCCTTTTGTTATATGCCTGAAGCAGTTAAGCACTTTTCTCCCAGTCTTTTCTAGCACAAATATAAATGAAACTCGGGTAGGAGAAAAAATTCACACAGTGTCAAAAGACACTTAATCCTCAAGGAATTTTTTCTTCCCAACTGCTCTTTCTAAATCCTAAGAAGTTCTGTATCCCTCCTTACGAGGTTGTTTACTTTTCAAAGGATTGTTTGTTGTATCTAAAGATCTACAGGTAGATTTCTATATTTAAGAAATTTCCCTTCTATATATTCTATATTCCATATTTCCCTTCTTCTATATATAAGAAGTTTCACTTACACTAAACTTTACATCTTTACTGCATTTGGCCTCAGTTGCCCTTTTTCCTCCTTGGAATTAAGCAGGATGGCTTTAAATTTCAGCCTCTTTCAGATGTTTTTTAAAAATTCAGCTCTATGTTTCCCATGTTTCATAGGATTCCAGTAAAAATTCCTTGGGGCATATCACATTCTCCCAAAGTCAGCTTTCTTAAAGTCAAAAACATTTCTGACCGCCTTTAAGTGTTCCTGCCCTAAAGAGCATTTAGAGTCTAATGAAACCATGATCACAAAACCCTAAATGCCCCGCACTTCCACTTCAGTTTTCATACAAGCTTCATTTCCTACTCTTAAGTTCAGAGCCGCCTGTGACTGCGAACTGCTCAGATGTCTGCACGAGGAAACACGTGCTTCCCTTCCTCAAGGATCTTTTCGCTCATCAGTGTCAATATGTGGCTGGCATTAATGCTCGTCAGTATGAAATGGAAGCGTTCAAGGAAGGATAATCTTCAGATTATTTTCCTGTCTATTTTTCTCACTAGCAGGCAGGTAAAGAAGCTGCAAGTTTTCATAATGCTGGCAGCCTTACCTGTTGGGTTTTTTCCCTCATTGTTCTGAAAGTGTACGTCAATGTCTGAAAACTACTGCCTTGGTAAATGATTATCTCTGTTGGCCTTAATTTTCCTCCAAGCTGACTTTGCTGCTGTGTCAGACAAAATGTTTATATCTTTCCTTATGTCAAACTCAGCATTATCTTTGCGTTGCTTTGCCACCCTCTTCCTTTTACTTGTCCCTCCTGCTAATAAAACCTGCAGTAGATTTTTTGTTTGTTTTAGTTGAGGCTTTACATATGGGGCATTTCAGGGGTATCTCTGAAAATATACGTGTCAAATTCAGCCAAGTAAAATAATGATTAGTAGTAACTTGTCTCTCTTCTAGCTTCTACAAGGCACTGAGCACTTAACAGATTTTAAGTGTTTTTCAACAAGCATGTGAAAGTTTGGGGGTTTTTTTTAAAGAATGTAGTATCACGGCGCATCTGCTTCTGAAACACACGTCTGGCAGAGCAGAGAGAGTGAGATCAGGAGGTGGCAGCAAAGTTAGGAGAGCCTGATGGTGTGGTGCTCTGCTGCCAACCATCCCTCCACAGGTAGCTTTCTACTTTTTTATCTCACCGTGACTTTATTAGTTTCAGTTGTTCCTTAGAAAATAGGAAGATCATTTGTGCTATGAGTTTTTCCTCTCATTATGTCACCAAACCTGAGAAGCCTCAGCAGGCTCCTGTCCAGTCTTGCTCACTGTCTCATTTAATCCTCTTAAAAGGCTCTTAGCAGGAGCTCTAGCTTACCTCCTTTCTTGTGGGAGCAGATACCTAATACGTGCCCCTCCAACACTCCCACACACATTTCTGACTTTTTGCCTCATAACTAGCTCATTACATCAGTATTAGACAGGCGCATCCAGTAAAGGAATCCCTCTGGACCCCACAGTTTGCAGTCCTCGTGTGCTGTGCTTCACTCGGTTGCTTCTCTTTGCGTCATCCTGCTCCTCCTCTGCTGTGCCTCCAACAAAACATTTCTCTGGCAGCTTCTGCAGCTGGCTCTATTCCCCTTCCTCCTTCACCACCTCTTTCCCTGCTGTCATTCCTGAGGTTTTGAAACCAGCCGTGTGTCATCTGTGACCTTCACGTCTTCATTGATCTTCCTGAGAACATCAGCCTGTCTCTCTGAGTCTGCTTTCTGATCTTCTCATACCACAACTATCTGACAAGACTAGCCAGAGGAAGGGGGTGTCCTTACCTCCTGGGGCCTAAGCTGGAGTGCTTTTGCACCCTGGGTGTTGCACCATATGTTCACTTACAAGATCAGTAGTTTTTCTTCAGAAACGCTTGGACTAGCTGAAGAAATCTCTGACCAGCTTTGGGCAACACAATTTTCCGCTCTGGGTGGGTAAGGAGATTGCAATCCCATTGAAAAGCTGGTGCAGAAAGATAAAGCTGTCATCCAGGCAGAAGGGTTGGTGGTTTTAATTCATTGCTCATTTTTCTAAACACTGTTGACAGATAGCAATTAGCGGCAATCTTGGATGTGACAGATCCAGGCTCAACTCCTGAAAACAGATTTTTAAATTAAACTTAGGTGACTGGAGGATTAAGGCTGAGGGAGAGGTGAATGAGGATAGAAGGCTGTTTACCTCCTTAATTAGGCCCTGATTCAGCCAAGCATCCAAACAAGTGCTTCACTTCAAGGGCATGAATAGTTAATAGGGACAGTTTCCATCCTCGAGACAGTTTCCATACTCGGAGCTAAGAGTGTGCTTACGTGCATTGCGGCATCTTAATATGTAGCAAAGCAATTCGTTTGTGATGGGAACTGAGATGGCCAGCCCAAATGTTTGCAGGAACTCAGGAGATGCCAGCTGATGATTCTTGTTTGCCTGCTACTGTATGGGAGGACAGTACTTTGGAGTGGAGATGCTAAAGTAGCTCGAGACAGTTTCTTTAGCCAGGTTCTCTTTCGGCAGCTTTGCAGGCAAGAAGGGATTAGACCAAGTTTATGCAGTTTGTAGTTTTAATCAACTGCTCCTGCAGTGATGTTTCCTGCCCATAATTCTTCTCTGCCTTCCTGGCAGTGGGGGGTCTTACCGCCACCTCTTCACTTATTCATGTTTATTCACGCACAGAAAGTCTCTCTTTATCTCACCTCTTGTCCCCTTGCCCTCCTCCTTCTCTTGGCCTGCCATTTGGCTTCCTCCTCCCCCTTGTTATCTCTATCTGTTGACTCACCCTCATTTGGACCATCCCTTGTTTTCTTATCACTGCCTGTCCCATACAAACACTCCCTGTGCTCCAGCAGATGTGGTGGGAAATGCAAAATCTCTGGAGGGAAGCCACAGGGGTGAGAGAAAGTCTGGAGCAGGCAAAAGCTACAACAGAAGTCCAGGCTCAGGCAGTACCAAAGACACATTTGTCACAACTGCTGAGTGTTCCCTCCTGCCAACAGCCTCCACCACCTACAGCCTATTCCCCATTGCCTATGTGAGCTCAGAAATTTAAAAGGGCTGAACTATGGTTCAGAACATGTTTTGGGGTACTGGCACTGTGGCTTGGAACAAAAGTCCTCCCACTGGGGCTTTCCAAAGCCCTCGGTGTCAGAGGTGGTTGAGGTCACCTACGGACCTGATTGCTGGTTCGCATTCAAAAGTGGGAGTATGTCCGAAGCTCTGTCTCCCACTCAGACGCTGTTCATTGTATTTTACAGTAGGATTTAAAAAGCCAGGCAATACATTAACAATGCTGCCCACACTTTTAGTGTTTCCCACCACGTTGTAACCTTGTCTTTTAAGTGTGCTGTGCCAACTCAACTCTCGCAATGGTTTTAGGATGGCAAAGCAGAGCTGTAAATGACATGATTTATATGAAAATAAAAATGAGGTTTGGGTGCAGAGGATATGAGACAGAGGTGACGTTTCCTTCAGCAAATCTGGAATTAAGGGCTAGACTCCTGTCTAATTTCTCCAGCCTTCGCAAGAGCCTGCATGCCTTCAGCTGTTTGTATTTTATTTTATGGGTAAGTGGGTGCACAGAGGAAGATGACAATCACAGAGTGTTCACATGCTTCAGCTGAGAAGCCATGAGGTGGTTTTAGAGTTGTTAAAAGCAGCTTCTGCTGAGTTTGGATCAGCAGATGCCTTGACACCAGCTTTTTCAGCACAAAGCCTTCCAGCCAGTGGTTTGCTGGGCACACAGCTGTCTCAGGCCTGGCTATGCCATGGCACCTAATATTTTTCGTGCTTGAAAGATGGTACTTCAAGCCACTGATTCTCAATATCCGATGCCACCTCCTGCAAAATATGCATCAGTGATACTCTGGTGCTGCTGGAGACATTATCAGAGTGAGTCCCACTGAGAGACACCCCAGGGCAGTGTGAAAGCATCTTACAGTCAGTTTGGGAGGAATGCATTAAGAGGTAACCAGTTCTGAGGAAACAGGAGGGTTTGGGGGTTTGTCTCCAAAAGCTTTCATTTCTTGTTTTTCAAGTGTTTCACAGCCCAAAATGACATTAGGTTTCTTTGAGTTTTTTCTCTTATTTCTTTAGCTATTTGAAGTCTATTCTGCTAGGAAATGTGGAATGTTTTAACTTTACCTATGGAAAAAAAATCAAAAATACTTGGCTCAAAACCCAAAAGAGAACAAAATTGGCTTTCTGGTTTTTTTAAGGAAATCCTAATTTGGGGCTGGAGGGGTGGGGACAAAGACAGTACTTTTCTGGGGGAATCTGACTTTCTTTTAAACTGATCCTAGAGGTCTTCTGTCTCCCCAGAAAAATCCAAAAGAAGCTTTTTGTTCGGACTCCTGTCTCTGTCCTTCACTATTTACAATTTCCCTTAAATGGGCAAATGTTAGGAAGGAAGTACAAGTTTGGAAGTGGTAGTTGAAAAAACAAATAAGCCTTCACCTTTCCCTTCTATCACCTTTAAAGTCATCATTTGTAAATTAACAACTCCACAATGGGGACATGAAGAAGTGGGACCTTTGTTATTATTGCTACCCTGTGATGATGATGTTGATGAGTGCCTTCCATATTTTTATATCTCAACTTTGGGTTTCACTAAAAACCTGTAGCAATGATTCTGCCCTTATCAGAACTTTAAAACATTTTAAATTGTTAATTATTTTTTAGTATCCTTAATATTTCCCTAGTGTTCAAGGAGCACTTGCATGGTTGAGTTGCAGGGGAAATTGAGCCTTGTAGATCTAAACAATTTTTAAAAGGTGGGGGGTTTTTTGTTGCTTAATAAAACCCTAGAAAATTTTCTCTGTGGCATCAGTACTTGTCATGAACCAGGAAATGGATCTTCATGCCCATCTTGGATGCTCCCCAAATTGTCTGATGTCCCAGCTGGATGGGTGAAAGAGGAGACAGTAATTATCTGCAGGGCAGGGGAGACTTAAACATTAAAGAGCTTTATGCCTAGGATCAGCTGGAATTTTTACTCATTCCTCACATATAGTGTCTGAGCTCACCAAAAGCAGACAATATGAAAAATATTAACAGGATTCAAGAAGACATTAGTAATAGATTAAGAGCGCATGCCTCCATTGCAGAGCTTTTTCTTCTTGATTTTTTTTTCCTTTCAGCCAGAAAAGTCTAAAGGTGAGTAGGTGAAGTCAATTTTAATAATTCACAGATGATAATACATCTATTTCTCAGTTGACAGAGCTAGTGTTTAAACTATTAGCATTGTCTGGCATAACATGAAACAGGATCAGTCACTCATCCCTTTGAAACATCTAACCTGGCCTCATTTAAATTTCTTCCTTCCAGCTTTGCCAGTACATTTTAATAGTCTTGGTAGAGCTCTCAGCTGACTTGTGACTTCAGACTTTATCTACCAGGTTGTGGTTAGGAATGGAGTAAGACAGCACCATTCCTCGTCAGCTTTTTCTGTTAGCAATGACACAGAAACCTCAGTGCTGCAGATAGCCATTGAAATTCAAACCAGACCACTTGACGGCTGAACAGAAATGAGTTTTTAAATCAGATTTTCTTTTTGGAACACTGTTCTGTAGTTTTTTTAAAGTGATCCTTTTTTTTTTCTTTTTTTTTTTCTACCCACTCCCCTCCAGATTGCTGGTACTACTTTTCAGTCATGCTTTGTATTGAATAGCTGTGAGGGGAAAGGTGGATTAACAACAATGAAAACAAAGAAATTTTAAAAAATTGTTTTAAAATAGGATGCCTGCCCATTTTTTACAGTAATCTGTGACAAGTTGATGTTTATAATTCACTACATCTGTTACCAAGTTAGTGCTTTGCAGACCTTAGTCTTACAAATTTCCAGATTGGGCAACTAGGAGTTGAATTGCTTTTGTTTTAATTTTTTCTTCTGCTTGACCCATAAAATACTAGACTTCCACCTTCTGACTTAGAAAGCAAAAACATACATTAAAGCTTTTTTACCATAACAAAGACTTCTGACTAAAGCAATTGGCTCCCACTATAGTTTTCCCTTAGATAAGAGCTGTAAACTTCCAAACCTCTAATCTTTGGCAGCATTTCCCTCTTGATCCTAGTTTCTGTTTCCATGTGTTGGGGGAGATTAAAAAGTGAGTTATGAAGGTGAAATTGGAAACAGAGGAAATGTGAGGTTTTAGGAGGAGCTCAGGTGAGTGATAGGGCCAAGTTTGCTCTGCGCACTGTTTGCATAACTATGAAACAAAGCCTGCTGGGGCCTCTTCTTATATGCAGTGTCATCCCTGATCACATGTTGTGACATTTGCTCCTCTCTCTCAACAATTCTTCTGCAGTGCCTAATCCTATAAGGTTACCACAGTCTTTTATACTGCACATACTCATCTGCAAGCCTTTTAAGCCAGTATCCAAGGTAGTCTTTAGGCATTTTTCCTGACCTTTCTTTCTCTGCCTCCACCCCAAGGTGCTTGTTGGTATTATCTCTGTATTCCACATATTTGTTCGATGCCTTCTGGATGGCTTCTAGGCTTAAAATAAAGACCAAAATTAATCTTGATGATGAAGTGAATCCCAAAAGAGTCAGACAGCTCAGGCACTGTAAACAAAAAGTTGGCATGATTAGAATCTGACTAGCCCTGAAGGTAAGCCACCCACCTCTGGAATAATTCAATAGCTGTGTGGCGTAATGAATGCAAGGACAAAGTGGACATGGGAGTAAAAACAGAAACACAGGAAGGTGCATTATTCACAGCAGTAGAGATTCACAGCAGCAAAGACATATGTGCACTTGAAGATCAGCCAAAGGGAGTTGGTGATGGATGACAGGCAGTTTGTGTGCTGGAAAGCTCAGAAGTACTCTTATTTTTTCCTTCTAGTATTAGGGACCACAATTAGTTCTACTTTGGCTTAACTACTGAACAGAGTTTAAAAAAACCAGACAGACGTGGTTGACTTAATTAAGTTCTTAAATATGGCTTTGTGAAGGATTTCCTACTCCAGACTAATGCCTGGAACAATTATCTTTGATACCTTTGATAACTTAGCTTGCTATGACTGAGAATAGCCCGGATGCAAACATTGACATCCAGCAGCTCCATCAGCTAAGGAAGTGCTTTCAGAGGAAGCAGGTGTCAAGGCCATGATTGTTGGGTGGGAAACTTCAGGGAGAAACCATCCATGTGCACTTACACATAGCAGTTGATGTACTTGGTGTTGGTTTTGTGAGGATCAGTATTGTATGCTAGAGTTCATCAAAGAGGTACTTTGTACCTTGACATACAGAAAACTGACTGGAAGGTTTAGCTACAGCACAGACAGCTGCCATTCATGTATCTGGGTATGACCTACCAGGACTGTGAGCTGGGAGGGACCATTTAGAAATACAACAAAGCGATTGGAGTCACTGTTGCTTTTAGCTGGGTCTGCCAAGGATTTGTCCCAGTTTTGGTGGCAAGAGGAAAGGGTCTGCTGAAGGGGTACACGCAGTGATCAGGGAAATGGAATCAATAACATTTTCCACACACCAATGAATGCCAGTGACTGTTAGAGACAGAAAGAGCTAAATGCATTAGATGTTAATCCATCCTTGGTTTGTGTATCAGCTTTCACCTTGGTATCGACTACTTCTTCTGTAAAGCCTGAAGAAGTTGGATTGTCCCTCAGGTCTCACAGCGTCTTTTTTAACTGCTGAGAACTCAGTTAGACACTGTTTGCAGTTGCTGATGACCAAAACTTCACAAGACATAGTATGCCAAGAATGTCCTCAAACATGAGGTGATGTGAGTGCTTTCACAGGCATCCTGTGTAACCTGTCAAGGACGGTTCAGGAGATTGGCACTCTCTAGCAGATCTATCACATCCATGTGTCTCTTCCAAAAGCTATGAGCAGATTTTTGAGACAGAAGAAGGAACTTTTCATCAAGTTCCTCTACAGGAAAATGTTCGGTTTGGGTCAGAATTCAAAGTGAGTGAATATCCAGCTACATTTTTTTTAAATTCCCTTTCATTCGTTTCTATCAGCTGGCCAAATTTTTACCTTCTCATAAGTACCGTCTGAACATTTACAGTGATTTCTGTAGAGATGCACTTGGAAGAAAAGCATTCTGTTGATATAAATTATATTAACATGGACTTTAGATGTTAGAGAGGTTCCTGGGTAAGGAAAGGTAGAGCTAAACTTTTCCATAAGGATACCGATGTGAACTGTCATGAGAATGGGAAGAGATGATTTGACATTGCACTGGTGGAGGTAAACAGACTCATTTTTGTGGAAAGGGTGTTGACAAGCAGTGATTTTTGGGAAGCCTCCAGACAGAGTCCAGACACTGACTTTAGGGATTTAGGCAATATAAAAATGATTATTAAAAAGAAGGAAAAAAAAAAAAAGCAACCAACCTTTACATCAGCTGTGCCTGCAGGTTTTTTTTCTTTTTTCACATACTTTTGTTCTATTAAACATTTCTGGAAACACTTGTGCAGTTAAGCCTAGCACTGTGAAAAGGATTAATAACCTTTTTTGATAGACTCTTCCGATGTTGCTTGTGTGTCAAATTGAGTATGTTTCAGTTGCAAATTTAGGCTTCTTCAAAAAAAAACAAAGAAAAGAAAAAAAAAAAGAATGCACAGGGCCTTGAGCTTGATAGACCTTATGTGGACCTCAACTAAAGTGACCACATTGCGTATCATGCTGGTGAGTGGCCTTGCACACTCATATGGCCTTAGGCATAGATAGGGAGCTGGTTCCCTCCAAAACTAAGTTCCAGGCATGCTGACAAAATCATTTGCTCATGTCCCAAATATTGTTTTGCTTTGGTTTGTTCTCATCCCCGAAATTCATTTTGATTTTGCCTAATAAGGTGATGCTTTGGTGGGGGGGGAGGGGGTTGGGGGTGCTTGCAAGCGTTCTGTTTCGCTGCTGCTTTTTTGTCCCCTCTACAAAGCACATGAATGCAGCTTGACCTAAAGAGTTAGGTTGAGCAAAGGGAACAAACTCGTCACAAGAGCATGAAATGGCTCAACGCAGCATGAACAGGGTGAATTAGTGCATGTAAAACCCTGTGTTTGTCACTGTGGCTTCATGTTGTGAGCTGGTTGGGTAACAGGCAGCACGGCCTTGGATTGGGAACTTTTTGCACAGGAAAATATCTTTGGGTCCTGGCTTTTGCAGCACAGCTAGAGCAGGAAGATCCTTGATGACAGAGGTTTTCGGGCACAAACAGTAATAATCACCATTATATCTTTGCTAAGATTTGAGAGAAGCTTATGTGGGAACCTCTTTATTACATCTGTTAAGATTCTGACACATAAATGCAGGCGTCCCCCTGCATACAGCAGCTGAAGCAAGCGTACCAAGCCTAGTTCACCAGCTGGGTAACCAGACAGCTTTTCAGTGCCCTTTTCTTCTTTCAGAAAGATGCAGTTAGTATCTGGTAGATCCAAACTGACCTATCCTGCAGTGTTTCTACTAAAAATAGGAAACTCAGAGTTAGAGATCAGAGGGTTTAATGTCACTGATTTGCTGTGTCCCTTTGGGTGAGTTGTATGCACTGCCTGATGTTAAGGACTCAAAGTTTTGTGTAGAGAGTTTGGGAACTCATTTTAATTTACACTATGACATTCTTATACTTCCACATTAAGCTGGGCTTTGCAGAGAGAGTTTATTATTATTAAACTACTTGATCGACGGCTCAGTAACCAGCTAAATTCTGCTACTGACACACGTCATGTGGAGAGCGTACAGGATTTTTGCAGGCTGAGACTTGTCTCCTGTCCCGCTTCTCGCCATGTGCTATGCGCAGAGTGACTGTATCTCTCTGTTGAGATACATTGTCTTCATGCTTTGTTATTCTACCTTGCCTTCCACTTAATTCTCTGTACTGTGACCATCTAATCACCCACCTTCCTTTATCATCATTAGTCACTCCAGTATTTTCCTTCCTACTACCCCACGTTTGTCTGTTACCACTTGGTTCTGCCTGTTTGAATGTATTTGGACATTGCATCTTTACTCAGTTACATTTCTTTGGAGCTAAAATACTTATGCTTTACTTAATGCTTTTTTCCTCTCTTTTTATTTTTTCTCTTTTTTTCTTTTTCAAAAGAAATATGAGACCCTTTTCCCAGAACGCTAATTCCCCGCTCCCATTACTCCCCAGCTCCTACTGCTGCCCTCTGGTTTTGCTGCCCATCTAGCTGAAAACACTCTTTTGTGTGTGTCTTCTCCATCTTGCTGCAAAAACAGATTTTTAGGCTTTGTTCTAGGAGATGCCTTTGCAAAAGTTCCCCAAAAAAGAATCTCAAGTTGTGCTTACCCAGAACAAAAGCAAAAAACAAAAATTCATGTGCCTGCAAGTACTATACAGGCAAAAAAAGGGGAGACAGTCCAAACTTTTGTTGGGTTTTTTTTTCCCAGATACTGGTACGTAAGCACAACAGAGCTTGATTTGGTGTTCGTTCTTGATGAGATTCATGTGCCATGCACCTACATGTGCGTTCTCTCTCTTTCTTCTCTGTTTAAATCCCATTTAAACAGTGCTCAGTGACTGCTGGGAGTTGTAATCCATGTGCAACTCTGTCATGAGGCAAACACCAGCTGGAGGGGACGGCTCTACAGAGCGGTCTGCAACCAGTTGAGTTGCCGAGAAGTCATAAATGAGGGAAAAAGGGGTTCACAAGAACTCAGACAGTGCCTTTTGGAAAGTGTTTCTTACACTCTCTTAAGAGCTGCAAAGTCTGTGTCTTGTACAGTTTCTTATGCTTAGCCAGGGAGAAGATTGCAAAACAGAAAATGACAGAACTTCACAGCCAAATCGGTACTTTCTCAGATTTGTTTGACAAGATATTTGACACAGCTTCAGAGTAGACTGAAAGCACCTATAAAAATCTACTGGTTACTACATAGAAAGAAAAACAGAATCTTTGTTTTGTATAGGAGGGAATTTTTTTCTGCCAGAATCACCAACAATGTGAATATTTCTACTTGGTTCTCTACTTCTGGTACTTGTTTCCATTACCCATCTCTGAAGTCCCTGTCTGAAGTCCCTGTCTGGGCGTATTTGCAGAATGCTGTCTGAAGAAGAACAGATGTTTGGAAGTTTACTGTTCCTTTAATTAAATAATGTGTTAGGGTATATTTACAGCTTTGGTGATAGAGAGACATGGGTTAACAACTGTTATACTCCAATACTATTGAGTAATTGCCCAGAGCACTATCCTAACACTTCTGTAAAACAAAGCGCCAGGGACCCTTAGTGTAGAAAACTGTAGAATTTTATAAGGGAATTTTAATAGGGAGCACTATTAAAAATAAATACCTCTGTTTATGGGTATTGGCTAATGAGTGGAATGCTAAAAAAAAAAAAAAAAGAGATTCTAAGCAGCAACAGCTTCAGCAATAGAGAAGATAAAGGACAACAGATCACAGAATCACAGAATTGTAGGGGTTGGAAGGGACCTCGAGAGATCATCGGGTCCAACCCCCCTGCCAAAGCAGGCTCCCTAGCTCATATTGTGAGTAGGGAATATACCATAGTCATTATCACTGACTCTTTTTCCTGCCTGGTTTCCTGGGTGTTACGGTCCAAAATAACAAAGTACTTGGTATCTGTTTTGTAGCAGAGCAAAGAATGTTTGATGATGCTATGAGTTATAACCTAGCTACAAGGATATTTGGACTTTGGCATCTTCAAATTAAGTACATCCCATTGTTTACCCTTCCTGCTTGTAATCTTTTGCCAAGGTGGTGCTCTAAAAGGGTAGCAAAGTGACAGCCTTGGGAACTACTGTTAATAAAGAACAAGAAGGTAGCTTTACAAGTGGTATACATCCTCTTAGGAAAATACACTGAATTGACATGGCTGTAAGTTGTGGGCTGTGAAACAAATCTCTTAACACTTGACACACACTACTAACGGAGCCATTGGTTCTTGAGTCAAAATTGATTTTAATATACTGTGGTGCTGGGGCCTGTTTTAGACCACCTTGCAGTGCACAGAGGCCAAAAAAGTAGAGTATGGAAACAATCAGAGTCAGGTGGAGACTGAAATCTTGGCCAGAGCATCCAGTGGAGCCCAAGTTTCACGTACACAGTGTATTTTCACAAAAGGGATTCCTGCTGCCTGGAGAGTGAATGCTCTCAACAAAATGCTCGATGCCCTTGGGGAAGGTTTGCAGTGGGGTGACTGCAAGAGGACACACTGCGAAGCCCAACCCATACTGGGCAGGGTGAGAAAGGGAACTGCAGTCACAGTGGGTTTTGGTAAAGTAATTTGAAGAACCGCGCACACACACCCTGTCAGTTTGTAAACCTTTGCCTCTTTCCCTCTGCTATTTTCTGATGAAATGCTGCAATTCGAAGGCTTGTGAGTATCGCTGTGCAGCTGCTCTGAAGTGTTGGTTTAAAGAATGAGTTTATAAAGCTTTCCCCTGTATGACTGGTGGAGTGCTACAGCTCCATTGCCATTCAGATGCTTTTACTTATTTCCTGTGACCAATTGAAAGTCAACTTTGAAGTAAAAAAAACAAGTGATACCATGCTCAATTCACTCAGTCCCACATTAATAGCTGATAGAAATTATCCTGATGGTAGGATAGAGGCTTAGAGGGACACTGAACCTGCAGACAGATCCCTGGGATCTTGAGTCCTGCTTTGGGGTGCAATTTGTGATGGAGGCATCCCCTCCAGGGTTACTCGCAGAGGAAGGAAGGGGGTGGCTGGTATCTTGGCCCTTAGGGTTGAAATGCTTGCCAGCAAAGCTGGAACACTGTGAAAAGGTCTGCAGTTCAGCAGGGCTGTGGTATAAACACACCCCCACAGCCAGGCTCAGAAGAAAGGGAGACACTGAGCGAAGGCTTACTTTAGCCATAAATTTTCATCCTTTGGAAAACACATATTTTATTTCACCAGTTGTTCCCTACTCAGGGGTTCATAATACCAGCGTGTCAGAAGTGACCTTTTCCCAAATCGGCTAATGCTGACTGACGGGCATTGTTCACACGATAAAGAAAAGGAGTATATTTATTGCAGGTAGCCTTGCCCAAGCATAACTGTCTTCAGGAGTGACTAAGGTGGCAACTAAGTGGTGTTTTCTGTTGATTGCCTTATTCAATTTCCCTCAGATAAGATGCCACTGTTTAATTTGGGGGTGTTTAATTCTACTTGGGTGACACAGAACAGTACAAGTACAAAATCATGCATGTATTCAGTAACAGTTCTGGCCTTGAGCTGGAGAAATGTGACATCTGTGCAGACAAGTGGAAGAGTCATTGTACACTTTCAGAGATAAATTGATTGAAGCTTTTCAATATCCAAGTTACTTGCATTTCGAGGTGAAAGTGTTACTATTTCTCTAAAATTAAAATGTTCATTGGGAAAGCAAAGCAATGATGATTGTTTCAGCAAGATTTTTCAACTTAGGAAGCTTTTTGTGACTTTAAAGTTCTCTGTGTATTCGGTGCTAAACTCTTGATCTAGGATTGGTGTAGCATAACATACGTTATGCTTGGCTTCTTAAACAAGTTTTTATTAAGTTACTGTGCTCTTTGCAACCTCGGAGACCTTTTAATTCTTACTTTACATTTGTGAGTTCGCAGCTATCTCCATGTGCAATGCAAGTGTTGGCTGTAAAATGAGCAAGCAAAACACCTCCCTGCAATTAAGAGAGGAGGTGGTTTCCTCGGTGGAAATAATCTGCATTGGCCACAGTAAGAGCTACAATTCAATTCAAGCATCTCATTTAACACTTCAGATTGTCTATGCATATGTGGGCTAGAGTCCAACAGCGTTAGGAAATCCTCAGTGGATACTAATCTGGAACACAAAAAGCAGCAGTCATACTTCAACACAATTGATAGCCTCTACTTACTAGCAGTCTTCGGGCTAAATTATCATGGAGATGCAATTAACTGTCTTTCACTGAGAGGGTGGGTCCTTCCAGATCTAGGAGAAGAGGTCACAGATGGGGCACTGTGGCTGTGTGGTTAAGAGTAATTTGACTTGCTCAGAAAGAGGTCCAGATTCTGGGCTCTTAGCCTCTGCACATGCAAAGTCAGACAGCAAGAAATTCTGTATACCACCAGCCCACCACATCTGCCACCAGTCATGACCCATCCAGACTGTAAATTCAGGCCTCTTTTTTGGGGCTTTTTAATTTTTTCTTCCTTCCTGTGTTTTCGTGTTTTCTGTCAAGCTAGTAACTATGGCTTGCATCTCTGACTCGCCCTGAGGAAAGGGACACAATCAAGTGGGTAGTCTTTAGTCTTGTTGACTCTGTGGAGGGGAAATAGATTATAATCTTTGCTCCAGGTGTTTGTTGTACTGAATTCCCTCTATGGGCTCCTGAGTATTTTGTTATGCTTTTCATGGGGCTCCTCAAGCTGAAAGCTCCAAGATGCAATGGAGATTCATTATCAAATCTTTGATTCGTGCCATGTCTAAAATGTAAAATAATCAAGTTAATGATTTGTTTACTTGTCTGGGACAAAGCGAATAGAGAGTGTCATTGCTTGTTCAGAAAGCACACTTTTTTTGGCAGAGCTTAACATAGATGTTTCCAGCAGAATCTTCTCTCTTTAGAGTCTGTCTAATGTAGGAAGAGTAGTGTTGGCTTCCCAGTTCAGTTTGAGATTTGACAATGCCCAAGGGGAAGTGTTGCGTCAGTTTTAAGGAATCCCCCACGCCCCACAAAACTTGGAAATTTCACATTTATAACATCATGTCTGCTTTGAGGAGGCAAAAGGTTGTTATCAGGACTAACCTTTAGCTAGTTTTTTTGTATTATTTTCAGATGGGCATGTTTGACTCAAAAGTCAGCCTGACTACCACTCCACATCAATTCTCAATATTATATGGACAGCAGCATTTAAGTATCACTTTATGTATAAATAAACAAGGTACAATCAGGTTCTGAACAGATCTGAGGACCTTTATCTGGTGTTATTTGCTTTACCTTCTTTGCCTTGTTTTTCCAGTACAATTTTAAGGGCAGGCATAAGGATTTGGGATGGTTTTGTTGGCACATCCCATTTGGAGCTTCTCGTCATGGAAAATATCCACAGACTGAGCAAGCTTCATGAACCTTGTCATTAAACACTTTATGTGTCATCCCAGTTGCACAAATGTTGGTGTGTCACTTGGTTGGGTCGGATGGTTTCTCCTTGCAGAAGTTCAGACGTTAATTTCTTGCATATTTATTACTTTCTTCTTTTCCTATCCAGGGGAATCAGATTAGTATATTTGGGATCCAAAGTAGCCATGGTATGATAGATTGCCCTGGCTAGAGAGACTTAGCCATTTGCTTTTCGTGCTTTCTGAAGGGGGTTCTGAGCATGGAAATAGCAGCTCAGTCTGTCCCTCAGTTGTTCAATACGTTGTATTGCATCCACCTTGCCCTTTGTGTCCTGTGAGTACTTGTCTTCAAGTCCTGGCCTGCGGATGTGCATGCTGAGCTGCACCCTCCTGGGGCATGTTCCGATTTCTGCCTGTGACGAGGTGAGCCCAGAAAAGCAGCACTCAATTCCCAGGCAGGACTCGCATGGAGTCTCCATGAAGTTGCAGTGCTGCAATTCTGCAGAGACAATGTTTTTCCAATGCTGGATTCAGCACCAAGACGAAACTGGCAAAAAGGGAAGGTTCTTGGTGGTGGTCTCAAGAGAGGAAAGAGCAGAGACAGATAGGGTTTGTGCATGGGTGGGTTAATGGAAAGAGCTGGTATAGCTTTCCTCCACTCCTATCTCTCAGAAGCCATTGGAGACTGAGTGGTATAGGCACTGTAGACTCACAAAGGTTAAAAGTGTTTTTGAGGCCAAGGAGAAGAGCAGTGTAGCTATTACTTGATTCTGGAGGAACTTATTCTCAGCATCCCTAGATGTAGAAAATTCCTTGAAAAATCCCAGCAGATTAATATTTTCCTGTCTGGTGAATCTGGCACAAAAACCAAGATCTGGGAATTAGGATCAGTTTTAAATTTTTACAGATCATGAGAAATCAAACCATAGGAATGTCACTAATTCATTTCATGAGGTGTTCATCTCTGCACTGCCAGGAGAATAACTGCTATATTTAACTAAGCAACGGCTCTTCAGCCAAAACCAGCGGATAGCCCCAACTCATTAGTTAGCTAAGCTTCATTTCTCACTCTCACTCCCTTCCATCATATCTCGGGTGGCGCAAAGCCCAGTGTAAAATTGAAAGTTGCCTTTCATATGGCTAGGTTGCATTAAATGCCTTTCACACATTCTACTTTTGTCACTAAGATTTATTTAAAGGATACTTGATTTCCATCCCTGTTGGTCCTTGCTACTTTAATCCAAGTGTTTCTCTAAATGTGCTAAGAGTCTCAGATTTCCAGTTTTCAGAATGAAATAAATTGAGTTATCAATGTAAAATGATGGTTTTGGAGGGGTATCCATCTGCATTTTCAGCCTGGAGTGAAGTGCTCTTCAAGGGGCAACACAAATCTCAAGAATGAAAGCTAGGCCTATCCTTTACTTGAGTTGCAGTGTGCTGATAAATTCAGATCTGACTGAATTTAGGCAGGCTGTGAGGGCTGGCTGTGTGTAATACGCCTCCAGGCTTCAGAAGGTGCAACCAAATCTGCCTGCTTCTGAGTGCCGTGCTCACCATTTGGTTTCCATGTGCATAAGCCATCCGTCTTTTCTGTGTCTTTGCCGGGATTTCAATACAATGTGGCCTTTCTCCTTGGCAGATTCACTTTATCACCTGAAGAATCAGAACCTTCAAGAAACCATGTGAAAAGCTGTGTAAAGAGATGACTTCATAGGCTAACTTGGCAGTACTTCTCTATATGAGCAGCCTTGCCAAGCTCAAAGTAGGTTGTGGGCATCCCAAAGGACGGAAGAGCTGTAGGGCTTGTAAGGGACACGGTTGATTAGAACTGAAACTTACAGCTGTTTTCACGCTTCTATGGCTGGCTTGAGGTGGTAACATGAACCAACTGTAAACTTAGGAATAGTAAAGTTTTGTCAACCTTTGCAAACTAATGGAGAAAGAAAGAAAGTAGATCCAGGCAGTGGGTGGGGGGATATCTCTGCTGTTGATCATTGCGGGAAGTCATATTAGTCAAGGAGCTGAACAGGTTATACCCTCAGAAAGCCTGTCCCCAGATGTGGTGAGGAAGCATCACTTAGGTTAGAAAGGACCCTTAGGATCATCAAGTCCAACCATTAACCTAACACTAGTAAGTCCACCACTAGACTATGTCCCTAAGAGACATATCTACAGATCTTTTAAATACCTCCAGGGATTGTGGGTGACAACCGCTTTCATGGGCAGCCTGTTCCAGTGCTTAACAACCCTTTTGGTGAAGAGATCTACATTAGGCCAAGTTTAGATTTCACAGCCCTGCAGAAAACAAGCTCATAGACATAGAAATTCTGTTGAAAATATAAATGAGCATGAGTTTTTGGAATCAGGAATTTTGATGAGTGGTGAGGATCTCCATGAAAACACAGGTTGCATTCCTACATGCATTGCCAGTGGTAGACTTTTGATCTTTGCTTAAGCCAACACCTATCCATTGAAGTGACCACAGCATAGTCAGGATGAAATGGATGTTTGAGTAGAATGGTGCTTCACTTAGTGGCTGAGCTCGGGGAAACATCTAAATAAGTTAGATGGGAAGGCCAGGAGTGTGATGGGCAGCTGCTGAGAAAACATTTCAAGGAGAGACTGATAGGCTTGTGTTTGAGGTTCCCCCTCCTTTGCTTGTTTTTTACCAGTGCATCTGATGCTGTTCATTTTAAATGTTCTCAGACTATGTGGCTGCTTCTTAGTGAAATATATTATGCATATGTAGGTATTTCACCTACCAAAAAATTGTTGCTGATTTTTTTTTTCATGTGCAGATATTTATCCCCAAGGAATTCTAATTGCATCATATATTGTACAGTCAGAGGAACCTCAATTCTTTTGTAGACTGGATTGTATTTGTTGATGTTAAAAAGCAAGTGTTTGGCATAATTCTGTGATTCTGTGATAATCCCTTTTTTCTTTTATCTGCACCTTTATACAGTATTTCCTCTGTGTGTGTGTGTGTGTGTGCGTGTGTGTGTCCCCTTCACAACTTTTCTACCTTTGCTGAGCCTAATACAGAAGTACCCTTGCTGTATGCTGTTTCTCTTTCTAGCAGGTATGCTAGCATTGTTTCTTTGGCTTACTACTGTACAGGTCTGCAACTTGGTCTTTGAATTTCAGACACTTAAAGGCTTTAACTTCCTTGCTTCCATCTCATTTGTATGCATCTAAAGCAGGAGTTGATCAAACTCCATCTATTTACATCTCACTTTTCTGACTCACTGGTATATATTTATACCTGAGTTTTTCAGGAGATTTAAAATAACAGCTTTTATTTACGGACATCCCGTCCTTCCCTTTCTCTGTGCCAAAATGAGGCAATAGTGAGAATTGGCAGTTTTAGCATTTCCTTTGTATGACGGTTCCTGGTTTGTTTGTATCTTCTAAGCACAAGTGTACATGCATTGTACAGACCCATTTAGTTTTCAGGGGAAATTAATTCACTCTGATAATCAACAGATATCACAGGAATTGGAAGTACAAACCCTTCACTGCAGGCAACCAAGCATGCATAAACATAGGTGCCTATGTTTTTATACTCCTAATGAACTATCATTTGCTAGCAGAAATGTTATTCTTCTTTTTTTTTTTTTCAGAAGCATTGTTATCTCTTTACCCTGGAATTAGTAAGAGCCAATCGTGTCCTATTAAACCTTCTACTGGTCACTGTCCACAGAAGTGTTTGTTTAATATCCGCAAAATTTGGATCGATTCCTTTTGTCTTTTCCCTTGCTAAATATGCCTACCCAGGCTAATTTAAACTTAGAGGCTCATGCAGTGAACCACATTTACCAATATGATTACCCTCATGGGGAAATTTGGTAAATGCTGCAACGCCTCAAGAAATGCTAAACAAACTACTCACTGAGCAACGTCTTCAGGGTCTGTCCTGTGTACCTCAGGCAGAGTTGCTCGATGATCCCACGACAATGTGGTCTGTGGCTTTGTTTTCTCTAGGTCTCTGAGCCTTTTGGGCTTTATGACGGTTTCAGCACAGTTCCTGTGAGGTGGAGGAACAAACAGCACTGGCAAGAGCGGCCACTCTCAGCCAGGTGGGAGCCAGGGCTCTGCAGCAGGAGCAGAGCCCAGTGTTCCCTGTGGGAGGGAGACAGAGGTCTCCAAGAGCGGTCGTGTCCATTGAGTTGCAGAGGAGCGGGTGGCATTGCAGAAGTCAAATTTCATATCTGCCTTGGGCTCAAATTTACTGGCGTTTTCCCACCCGGGGACTATTTCCTCTCTGCAGAAGATTTCATACATATCATATTTATAAACGTGTATAAACACAATATGTGTATCAGTAGAGGGAGAGAGAGATATAAATATATACATATGTGTGTGTGCGCCTATATATGTAAATATATGTATGTATAATGCATACAAAACTTAAGTATACATTAACCAAGATAAGCTGTGTTTGCCAGTGCTTTAATCTCAGTGGGAGACTGTTATTGCTGGAGTCAGACTCTTGAGCACCAGCTGAGGATAGGAAACGAGATTCTGGCATGCAGGGTGTGGGAGGAATATCTCTTTGTCTATCCCCCCCTTATTTTGTTTCAGAGTACATACACAAATAATATTCACATGTGGCCGTGAGTGATGTAATGCATGCAACTGACTCCAAAAGAAGATTTTTCTTCTGAGCATAGCCCCTTCAGAGCATGTGTTACTTTATACTGCTATTAAATAATATGTTGTCAAGCCACAAGGTAGTATGTATCATTTCAGAAGACAGGGATTTTTTTTTTTCTGTGAGAAGTTGGAAACCTATTTATATTTATATCATCCCTATTTGTTTACATATAGAAGAGGATATTTTTGTCTGTATACAGCTGTGTATGGCTGTACATGTGCATATAGTCAGAGAGGCATAAGACAAGTTTCTTCTGGCTTGCCAGATTTCTGTATTTTAATCTGTTTTCATTGCCTTTGCCTTTCAGTCAGAATAGCAGGGTTCTTGTGGCACATGGATGCTGCTCTCGGTAGCTTGAGCATCAGGTTAATGCTGTGATTTCCTGTCTCGGGAGTCTGTGGCTCCAGGGCACCCAAAGCACTGTAAAGCCTGTTTTCTTGCAAACATGTTTGTGCTCAGGCACAATCCCCACAGCACAGACCCATTTCCAGTTGTTTAAATTAAATACCGCAGAGGCAAAGTTCGCCTCAATTGCCGATGCGCTGGGTGGGAAGGGGAATAATAGAAAAATGGCAAATTTCTTCAGGCCCCAGGGGAAATATGAAGCTGGTGTTTGGAAAGTAATCACAGAACTGTGGCATCTATTATTTTAAAAGATATATGAAAATAAAGTCATACAAGGCTTGTTCATATTGGCCCAAGGAGCAGTGGTTCACGTTTTCCCTCTGGTTCATGGAGGGTCACTGGGAGAAGGCCCTGTATGAAGTGCAACTGGACTGAAGAAAACAGTTACATCGGCGTGAAATGGGGTACGTGAAATCCGATTTGGAGCTAGCATGCTGCTTAGAAAGGGCTGTTTTAACACACATGGAAGGTATTAGCACAGTCCCTCCCCAGATAGCACAGATAGTGTCAGAAAAAAACTGGCTTTCCTGGATCAAGTATAGATTGCCAGGGCTTAAATTGCATGATAATGAGCCTGTATTACTGCTATTTATTTTAAGTACCAACAATGTATTTGGCACCACAAAAGGCAAAAGTACAGAATGTCTTCATCCTAAAGAACTTGTGGTATGAGAGCAGACAAAGGTAATGTGACGTATGAAGGGACATAACAGGAAGCACTGTAGTCAAATGTAAATTATTTTCCTTTATAGTAAAACGACACCCTGTGTGAATAAATTCTCTATGGCCCCAGATAGGCCTCAGCTCCCGATAATCTAATCCTATAATACATTCTAATTGGCTTGAAAATACAAATGCAGTATTTTAAACACACACGCAGAGACTTGAAAGATGCTGGATATTGGTAGCAACCTCAGAAGACTCTGCCTCAAATTGATCAACATAAAGAAAAAAAAATCCAACCCATTCTTTTAATTTCTTTTCTATGTCTTTCAGCAATTCAAATAGCAGGTCTCCATTATCTTTAATTTTCAATTAATGACATTGTTGTAAAAAGGACTGGAAACAATAAGACCCCAAGAATCTTCATGACTTAACACAGTTTGCTGCTGGAAAGTAGTGTGTGCTTGCATTTTGCTCTCTTTCCCTCGCAATATACCCTTTCTAATTGCTGTAGGTGAAGTTTGAGCTGGTCTTTATCACACAACCAGCCTTGTTCTTTCCATTTGGATTGCAATTTTAAAAAGAAAACTAGTTTTACAGAGCCCTGTGAACTTCTCTGTCATCTGGGTGGGAACCCTTTCATTATCTGCAATGGGCATAGGAAGAGGTCTTCAATGATCAACACAGTACTTTTGGCTTAGAAGTATAGATGTCTCAGGTTTTCATGGTCTACCTGTTATGAGAGCAAAGTGAGATGATTGTTTGAAAGGAAGTGATGGTGGCAAGAGAGGATTTGTGAAGCATTGCCTGTTTGTACACTGCTCTGGAAGACAGGGTGCATGAATGGTGTTTTTATCTCCTTGAGCTCGGCTAGGAGCCAAATCCAGTGGGCCACTCCCAAGAATCACACCCTGGTGTCAACTGTCTGCATATAAAGGATAGTTGTGGGCAAGAGATGGGGTTTTGTACTACGTTGTTGACTTAGCTTTCTACCCTGCGTAGGAATGTTCTCCATCCAGAAAAAAAGAAATGCTGTCTCTTTTTGCCAGAATCTGTTTTTTTTGGTTGACTAAGTGGCATCCTGACTCATTTGTGATTAGGGGAGGGTGTAGGTTGGAAGGGGATTTACTGAAGAAGTTGTATTATCTTTAAGTGGATATATACAAAGAAACATTTAAGCAATACTCTGCCTTTGTATAGAGTTTCAACCTACAAACACATTTTGAATGGGGTTTTACAAAAGTCTCTTCAATATTTTCAGAGTGACGGGACAGGAGGCATAATTGTTGAATCTGAAGAGCATTAGATGGGATTACATTTGAGGGCAGAAAGCCACCTAATACCAACCTGGGAGGAAAGGCTCAGAGTTCAAAGTGATCTTGACTATTGGAGAGATGGTCTGACACAAATAGGGTATGATTCAACAAGAACACATGCAGAGTGCCATACTTAAGGAAGAGATATTAAATTTGCCAGTGTGGTATTAAAAACAAGAGCTAAAAAGCCATTTTTCGGCAAATAGTTCAGGGAGATATCATAAGGGTTTGCCATCTAAAACTTGTCAGTGTTGTCACAGTATTGTGGAAAAGCAGATGTCCTACTGGAGCTGGTGAACAGGAGCCCTGTGTCTAAAATGTGAAGTGATCCTTCTACTCAGTGCTGGCAAGGCCTTTGCAGCAACAGGATGGTCTCTGGTTTTAGGCATTACACTGCAGAAGGACATAAGCTGATTGAATCAAGGAACAGCAACAGAAATGTTTAAAGTTTAGAAAATATAAGTTTCAATGAAAGATGGGGTTACTGATTTCTTTAAGGGAGAGTCTTCCAATAGGTAGAAGGATGCTTAAAATGGGAAGAGAGTGGGCTAGTCTCTGGATTAACTGAATGGGACAAAAATTAACAGCCAAAAATGGTTTATGTTTCCCACTGCAAGGTTGCCTGGGAAGTTAAGGGAACTCAACCCAGATCTCTCATACCTTTTGCTATATGTTGTAACTGCTCAGCTGTTGCACAAAATCTGATTATCCCTGGTGGCCACAACAACAGCTATATGCTGGTTTCAAGTCAGTCAGTATATGCCCACAGTATATATAAGCCATAAGGCATGAGAGGCCCCGTGTTTGGGCACTTGCCTGTGTTAAGATGGAGTTTCATTGTGAACAGGGCATGTTGCAGCCCACAGAAGTACAACTGGACTCATACGCACCAGTGTTGGCCCGGTTGAACTTAGGACACTGAAAAATACAGATTCTCAGTCACTACTTGAGGTATTATTGCCTACCACAAACAGCCTGAATCTTGTTTTCAACAGAGGCAGCAAAATACCCAAACAGTGATGGTAATCATCAAGCCATACTGCTACTTAATAATGTTACCCCTCAGAATTGCCTGGGAGAGGTAATTGGAAACTGAGATACTAACAGTGCAGCAGTACTGCAAGACAGAGTCACGAGTACTAGTATATTTGTGCACAAGCAGCTACGTTTGCACTTCTTTTTCATATATATAACAAAGATTTGAATCAACAGCTCTTGATTTTTTCAAGTCTTTTGTGTTACCATAGTATGTTATTTTTCTCACAACATAATCCAGATGTATATTAAGTAAATTACAGAGATATCACTAAAATGTTTGGGGAAATAAATTTATAGCTAAAACAAGAACAAGTAATCTAGTTTGGAAAACCAAAAATCTGTTCCCCAAATATGACAAACTGTAGGCCAGTTAAGGTGAAGTATTTCCACCCGTTCCCTCCCCCACCACCCCCCCTTTTTTTTCCACCACTAAGAATGATAGAATACGAATTAAGAGGCACAAAGCTCTCAGGCACTTTAGATTAAAGCTAAAACATAGTAATGATAGCTTGACGATTGAATGACGTCTGCCAAACTTCCTCAGGGACTTCAATAATATGAGGGTAATAGATCATTAGAAGTGTTGAACACTGTGTCTGACATGTTTAAATTTATGTATCACATTCCTTTAAAATAACAACTAGTAAAAGGTTAGAAGCTTTGGAGGGATGTGGGATAGGCATGCAAAACCACTGAATGGGTGATAGTTTGAACTGGTGGTACCGGTTAAGTAGCTCAAGATTACCAACTAGTATATTTTAAATATCTTTAAAAGGAACTTAATTAGAACAACTTTAACCATGTTTCTTTTCAAATTTCTGTTCAGAACGTGAAAGTGGTTTAGGTGAATATATTTCAGTTAGCCACTGCTCAGCTTAGTGGATGGGGATCCATGAACTATGTTAAATTTTGGATCACATCCTTGGATCTGTCCAGTCAAAAATTGTAGAATAACTTGGTTGGTTTATGTCAGCTAAAAGAAAATTGATACACTCGGCACCACTGCTCAGAGTGTTACAATTTGTTCTCTGATTAAGTTGTTTGAGGGAAAAGACACCTGAAAGGGAGATGCGGATTTGTTTCCAGTAAGATGACCGCCTTGCCTTTAGGTGCAGTAGGTATCTGCAGGAGCAGCGCCGGCTGCTTTTGGGGAATCCCAAGGTAAACAGGAGCACCTCCTGTTCAACACACAGAAGAGCCATTCTTGCAGCTTTCCCTCATTAAACTGGGAAAGTCAGTGATGATGTTATGAGCCGCTTGTGGAGCAAGGATTAAAATAAGCCAAATAACAGAGGTCTGTGAAATAACCCGGTTGACATACATGTCATAGTTTGTGGAAATGTACATAAAAGAACATCTGCATTGGACTGTTGATATTTTAGATGAACTGTTTTAAAATGTAGTTCATGCTTGACACACACAACAGCTGATGGGCTCAGAACATGAGCGCTACAGCTGAAAAAAAGTGTACCACAAATGCAATAATTCACACTACGATGAGGCCAGTCAGGTGCACTGTGTCACACATGCCCTTGTGTTGTGTTGTTACACATGGTGTAAGACAATGTTGTAACAATGGACAATGGCCACAGAGTATCACATTCTTGAGCCAAGTATCTGGCTGTATTTTTGTTGGATTGATGATAGGTGGACCCAGATCTGTTTTACCCGGAAGAATGCCTTTCCTCTCCTGTCCAAACTTACCAAATCCCCTCTTTCTTCTTGTGACAGGCCTTCCCACTCCTTTCCATCTGTGTTACCATCAACGGCTAGTGTATGGCATACCTCAGCCACAGTCATGATGCTGCCATATATCTGTAACTGGGAGAGAATGGCATCAGGCCAGGGGGAAGAGCATTCCCGGGAATGCCATTTGCTTTGGACTCTCAGCTGACTAGCAAAACTCAAGATCCTTTGGGGATCACAGAATTTCTATTCTTCTTGGAGTGGAATAGTGAATATTGCCTAGACTTGTGCTTATGTTTCATGTGAAGCATGCGGTATGAATCCTCCTCAGGTTACTTCTTGACCATGGAGCTACACCATAATAATAGATGCATACAATGCCATACACCGCTCCAACAAATGTAGCAAAACTTTGAGGTTTGTTTCCACCAAACTGCTTTCATAGTGCAGTATCATCTAACTTCTCTTCATTTAACATCTAAAGGTCTCAAAGTACTGATGGCTTAGCCTTTTTTTTCTTTTTTTTTTTAATGTAACTTTGATCAGTAACAGCATGGTCATTATACTGGAAAATAATACTGAGAGACAGAGGACAGAAAGAGAAATAATGATGGCTTTGGAAATGTAAGGATTTGGGGAATGCTACAGACATAGCTGCTACCATTCTTACTGAAAATAATGCTCATTAGCTTTAGTGTGACCAGGACAGGCACCCTGAGATTACATAGAATTTTTCTTATTTATGCAGATACCTGTTAGGTGGCTCATTGTTTATTTGAATGGGATTTTTATTTAAAATTAACTCTTAAGATATGTCTGTTCCTATTAAAGTCCTTCTTCTACTTTTTCCGTATGAATTTATGACAGAGCAAAGCGATGGCCCGTTTTGCCTCCCCTTGTCCTCAGACTGATCTCTGCTCTCCCAGCGGTGTGCACACCATAGGCAGGAGCCAGCCACCTGACTATGGAAATGCAGCCCGGGAGCAGGGAGCGGCGGGTGGCTGCATACCACAGGGTAGCTCTCTGGCAGGAGGCCTCCTCCTGCTTCAGTCAGACATGTCAGGACAGCAGCTCGACATGCTTCGTGAAAAATAAAAAGTGAAATGGAAAGCTTCTCCCACCGCTGTTCAAACACTGCAGCAGGGATGTCTCCAAAAGGTGGTACCAAGGATTACCCCAGTGCTGCTCATGTTCAAAAATGCAAGAAATGCAGGCATGCTCCCTTGGCAGCAGGGTGGCTATCACAGAGCTTCACATCCTAAAAAGCAGAGAAATTAATAACTCAGTAGGTACACCACTGAAAGTCAACCACAAAGTTGGGAACACCAAGCAGAAGAAGGGAGAGGGATTTTCTTGCTCCCAAATGTTTTGTGAGAGATGCTATGCTGTATGGCAGTGGCAGAAGTTTTATTGTAAAGGTGAGTGAAAGCCCATATGTAGCTAAAACAGTGGAACAAAAAGTCATGAGATAATATTGTTACCATAATCTCTGACAGAACAATGATTGCCTGAGTCACCCATGACATGAGCTGAACCTCTCCAGAGACAACCATGGGAATTTTTGAATTCTCTTTTACTTCCTTCACATAAGGAGATCACCAAAGTCAACAGTACTTCATCATACAAGCAAAGAGAGCAGAATTTAGGCTCTGTTGTGGAAACACAAAACTAAAAATATAAGTCCCATATTTTTGAATAGCAGTGTCTTTCTTGGTCAGGTGTGTAGTTCTTATTTTACTCATTGTTTTAACCTAGTTTTTATCTAAGAAATATTATCAACTAATTGACAGGAATCACATTCCCTTTTTCCTTCTTCTTTTAAATTGAAAATAAAATATTATGTATTTCCCTGACATGCTCATTTCACTCCTTCTGACCTGAGATATAAAGTCATTCTCATCTTTGAGTTCAGAAAGTAGTGTGTAGCATCATCTCAGTATGAAATCACTGGATGGAAGAGAAGCTGTTTATATTCTCAAATGAAAAGGGAGATTTTCAATAATATTCATTAGTTCAGCCCTGATTAAAATTGTTGAGATTATGTTTAATGTTTACTAAATGATAGTTATTTAAAAGTGTAATTCTTTTGCAAATCTCAGTTACAGAGCATGCCTGATGATTTAAAGGCATCCTGATGAATGCTTGCATTTGTATACTTTATATGGATTTGAGGCATAGCTAGTAGGATGTCAGATCAGTGGGATTTTTAGCTTATGTTAGTAGCTGGCAAGAGACAGGATTCTATCTGCATATTTCAGGACTAATGAAAAGTTACATGAGCCTTTTCTTTCAGCAAGCTCTCTGAAAAGAGACGAGTTCATGAATAAGGAAAGCTTTGCACAGCATAAAAAAATTAGTCATGTATAAATATTGAGATGGCATCCTATTTGGGAGTCAGTAAGTGAGTTAGAAAAGGTTATTTCAGAATGGGGAAGCAGGTGCAGCGTATGTGAAGGGAGGCTATGAACAAGTAGAAATTGCACAGGTTAGATACTTTCTCTGGAAGGAGGACAAGTAATGGGGTTTTTTCCTTCATTTATGTATTCTTCATATATGCCACAAAATATTGTAGCCATGCCTGCTTTCTTTTGAAGTTCTGAGGTATTAAGTCACAACAGCAATTGTGGCTTGCTTGAGAATCTTGTTAAGATTCTATCTACTGTGTGCTTTACTTCTGTGTCTGATTAACCCCCTGACAGCATAATCTTTCAGGTCAATTTCACAGAATCACAGAATCACAGAATTGTAGGGGTTGGAAGGGACCTCGAGAGATCATCGGGTCCAACCCCCCTGCCAAAGCAGGCTCCCTAGCTCATATTGCTCAGATAGGCGTCCAGGCGGGTCTTGAATATCTCCAGTGAAGGAGACTCCACCACCTCCCTGGGCAGCCTATTCCAGTGCTCAGTCACCCTCACTGTGAAAAAGTTCTTCCGCATGTTGGTGCGGAACTTCCTATGCTCCAACTTGCAGCCATTGCCCCTTGTCCTATCCCCACAGACCACTGAAAAGGGGCTGGCTGATTCCCCCTGCATCCCCTGCTTCAGATAATTATAAACTTTGATTAGGTCCCCCCTTAGTCTTCTCTTCTCAAGGCTGAACAGTCCCAGCTTACTCAGCCTTTCCTCATAGGGGAGATGCTCTAGGCCCTTAATCATCTTCGTAGCCCTTCTTTGGACTCTTTCCAGGAGATCCCTGTCCTTTTTATACCAAGGAGCCCAGAACTGGACACAATACTCCAGGTGGGGCCTGACCAGGGCAGAGTAGAGAGGGAGGATCACCTCCTTTGACCTGCTGGCTACACTCCTCCTGATGCATCCCAGGATCCCATTGGCTCTCTTGGCCACCGAGGCACACTGCTGGCTCATGGCCAACCTGTCATCTACCAGGACCCCCAGGTCCTTCTCCACTGAGCTCTTCTCCAGCAGGTCATCCCCCAGCCTGTACTGATACAAACAGTTGTTCCTTCCCAGGTGCAAGACTTTACACTTGCTTTTGTTGAACTTCATCTGGTTTCTCACTGCCCAGCTCTCCAGCCTGTCCAGGTCTCTCTGGATGGCAGCGCAGTGCTCCTGCGTGTCAGCCACCCCTCCCAGCTTTGTATCATCGGCGTACTTGCTGAGGGTGGATGTTATTCCCTCATCAAGATCGTCAATGAAGATATTAAACAGGACTGGACCCAACACTGAGCCCTGGGGAACACCGCTGGTAACAGGCCTCCAGTCAGATTCTACTCCATGAATCACAACCCTCTGGGTTCGGTCCGACAGCCAATTCTCAACCCACCTCACTGTCCACTCATCTATCCCATGCTTTCTCAGCTTTGCTATCAGGATGTCATGGGAGACAGTATCAAAGGCCTTGCTGAAGTCAAGGTAGATGACATCCACTGCTCTCCCTCCATCTACCCAGCCTGTCATGAGATTGTAGAAGGCTATGAGGTTGGTCGAGCACGATTTCCCCTTAGTGAATCCATGCTGACTACTCCTCATGACCTTCTTCTCTTCCAATTGCTTGGAGATGGCATCCAGAACAAGCTGTTCCATTACCTTTCCAGGGGCAGAGGTGAGGCTGACTGGCCTATAGTTACTATGTTCCTCCTTCTTGCCCTTTTTAAAGACTGGAGTGACATTGGCTATCCTCCAGTCTTCAGGCACTTCTCCTGTCCTCCAAGACCTGTCGAAGATGATAGAGAGCGGCTCAGCAATCACCTCCGCCAGCTCCCTCAGCACACGTGGATGTAACCCATCTGGGCCCATGGATTTGTGTGCATTAATCCCTTTGAGCCGCTCCTGGACCTCCCCTACTTGAACCAGAGGGAAATTCTTCATTTCCCAATCAGTCCTACTCTCATCCAGTGTCTGTGGGTCCCGGGGGGCCTTTGAAGTGAAGACCGAAGCAAAGACGGCATTCAATATCTCCACTTTCTCAGCATCCCCCGTAACCAGGACACCCTCCTTATTCAGCAAGGGACCTACATTATCCCTGGACATCCTCTTACTGTTCACGTGCCTAAAAAACCCCTTTTTATTATCCTTTATGTCCCTTGCCAGCTTAATTTCCAAGAGGGCTTTAGCCTTCCTAGTTGCATCCCTACAGGCCCTGACCACATTCCTGTATTCTTCCCAGGTGCTCAGACCCTTTTTCCACGATTCATAGATCTTCTGCTTCTCTTTGAGTTTGCTCAATAGCTCCCTGTTCATCCATGCAGGTCTTCTGCCTCTCTTTCCCCATTTCCTCCTCAAAGGGATGCATCGTTCCTGTGCTTGGAAGAAGTGCTGTTTGAATGCTAGCCAGCTCTCGCAGGCTCCCATTCCTTCAAACAGCGTAGCCCACGGGATAGCCCCCATTAAGTGGCGGAGGAGATCAAAGTTAGCTCTACCAAAATTCAGGGTAGCTATCCTACTTTTTGGCTTGCTTCTTCCACCCAGGATCATGAACTGAACCATTTCATGGTCGCTTTGCCCTAAGCTGCCCCCGACCTTCACTTCCCTAACAAGTCCATCCTTGTTAGTGAAAACAAGGTCCAGCAGCCGCCCTCCCCTTGTGGGCTCCTGCACCATCTGTAGCAGGAAATTGTCTTCAACACACTGCAGAAATTGTCTGGACTGCATATGACTGGCCGTATTGCTTGCCCAGCAAATATCTGGGTAGTTGAAGTCCCCCATAAGGATCAGTGCCCGGGAACTTGAGGCTACTTCTAACTGTTTATGGAATGCGTTATCTACCTGCTCCTCTTGATCAGGGGGCCTATAGCACACTCCCACAACAATGTCCCCCATACCGGTTTGCCCCTTGATTTTAACCCACAAGCACTCGACAGAAGGTTCATCCTTCCCCAGGTGGAGCTCAACACATTCTAGGTGCTCTCTCACATAAAGAGCAACTCCTCCACCTCGCTTCCCTAGCCTGTCTTTCCTAAAAAGCACATAGCCATCCATGACAGTGTGCCAGTCGTCCAGGTTGTCCCACCACGTCTCTGTGATTGCGATGAGATCATGGCCCTGCGACCGCACAAAGATCTCTAGTTCTTCTTGTTTGTTCCCCATGCTACGTGCATTTGTGTAAAGACAGTTCAGTGGTGAAGCAGATGTAGGTATCCTCAACGGCCCACAGCGAGATTTCTGACAGGGGACTGGCAAAAGTGGCTCCACGGAGGAGTACTCAGGGCAGTCCACAGAATTTTCCCTACTCTCACGTGGAAAAACGTCCCCAAGTCCACGACTGTGCTGTTGGTATTTACCTCTTCCCACCGTCAACTCCCGTTGTGTCTCCCGAAGCCTAACCCTGGCAGCCGCCTTAATATCCCCTTCCCCCTTCCTAACTAGTTTAAAGCACGATCGATGAGCCCTGCTATCTCCTGGGCGAGGATCCGCTTTCCTTTATAGGACAGGTGAGCCCCATTAGCAGTACTCATGCCAGGAGCAGAGTACACCATCCCTTGGTTAAAGAATCCAAAGTTCTTGCACCGGCACCAGCCTTTTAACCACACATTCAACTCGTGGGTTATCCTGTCCTGCTCTGAGCCCCTCCTCCCACAAGTGGGGATAGAGCAGAATATTATTTGGGCTCCCCCCCCCCTCAACAGAGCGCCCCAGGTCCAGAGTAGAGGAAATGAGTGGGATCTCTATGGGTCTGACCTCCTGAAACAATCGCTTTGGAGTCAGAAAGGAAGAGAGTACACACAAAGCTACACAGGAGATGAAAACAAGCACTTTCGCGGTATGTCTCCGAGTTGGAAACTGGACTGGAAGAATGTACATCTCACATGATGGGCAGACACAGCTTCCCCAGACTAGGTATGTGTGTGTGAAGAGCTCCCTGTATGACTATGTGCGATACACACACCTCTGTGATTTTTTTTTTCAGCCTTTACAACAATGAAAAGATCCTTGGTACACTACTATCAAAACAGGGATACAGTAGTGGCTCCTCAAAGTGAGAAACTGCAAATACATCACCGAAATTGCCAGTCCCCTGTCAGAAATCTCGCTGTGGGCCGTTGAGGATACCTACATCTGCTTCACCACTGAACTGTCTTTACACAAATGCACGTAGCATGGGGAACAAACAAGAAGAACTAGAGATCTTTGTGCGGTCGCAGGGCCATGATCTCATCGCAATCACAGAGACGTGGTGGGACAACCTGGACGACTGGCACACTGTCATGGATGGCTATGTGCTTTTTAGGAAAGACAGGCTAGGGAAGCGAGGTGGAGGAGTTGCTCTTTATGTGAGAGAGCACCTAGAATGTGTTGAGCTCCACCTGGGGAAGGATGAACCTTCTGTCGAGTGCTTGTGGGTTAAAATCAAGGGGCAAACCGGTATGGGGGACATTGTTGTGGGAGTGTGCTATAGGCCCCCTGATCAAGAGGAGCAGGTAGATAACGCATTCCATAAACAGTTAGAAGTAGCCTCAAGTTCCCGGGCACTGATCCTTATGGGGGACTTCAACTACCCAGATATTTGCTGGGCAAGCAATACGGCCAGTCGTATGCAGTCCAGACAATTTCTGCAGTGTGTTGAAGACAATTTCCTGCTACAGATGGTGCAGGAGCCCACAAGGGGAGGGCGGCTGCTGGACCTTGTTTTCACTAACAAGGATGGACTTGTTAGGGAAGTGAAGGTCGGGGGCAGCTTAGGGCAAAGCGACCATGAAATGGTTCAGTTCATGATCCTGGGTGGAAGAAGCAAGCCAAAAAGTAGGATAGCTACCCTGAATTTTGGTAGAGCTAACTTTGATCTCCTCCGCCACTTAATGGGGGCTATCCCGTGGGCTACGCTGTTTGAAGGAATGGGAGCCTGCGAGAGCTGGCTAGCATTCAAACAGCACTTCTTCCAAGCACAGGAACGATGCATCCCTTTGAGGAGGAAATGGGGAAAGAGAGGCAGAAGACCTGCATGGATGAACAGGGAGCTATTGAGCAAACTCAAAGAGAAGCAGAAGATCTATGAATCGTGGAAAAAGGGTCTGAGCACCTGGGAAGAATACAGGAATGTGGTCAGGGCCTGTAGGGATGCAACTAGGAAGGCTAAAGCCCTCTTGGAAATTAAGCTGGCAAGGGACATAAAGGATAATAAAAAGGGGTTTTTTAGGCACGTGAACAGTAAGAGGATGTCCAGGGATAATGTAGGTCCCTTGCTGAATAAGGAGGGTGTCCTGGTTACGGGGGATGCTGAGAAAGTGGAGATATTGAATGCCGCCTTTGCTTCGGTCTTCACTTCAAAGGCCCCCCGGGACCCACAGACACTGGATGAGAGTAGGACTGATTGGGAAATGAAGAATTTCCCTCTGGTTCAAGTAGGGGAGGTCCAGGAGCGGCTCAAAGGGATTAATGCACACAAATCCATGGGCCCAGATGGGTTACATCCACGTGTGCTGAGGGAGCTGGCGGAGGTGATTGCTGAGCCGCTCTCTATCATCTTCGACAGGTCTTGGAGGACAGGAGAAGTGCCTGAAGACTGGAGGATAGCCAATGTCACTCCAGTCTTTAAAAAGGGCAAGAAGGAGGAACATAGTAACTATAGGCCAGTCAGCCTCACCTCTGCCCCTGGAAAGGTAATGGAACAGCTTGTTCTGGATGCCATCTCCAAGCAATTGGAAGAGAAGAAGGTCATGAGGAGTAGTCAGCATGGATTCACTAAGGGGAAATCGTGCTCGACCAACCTCATAGCCTTCTACGATCTCATGACAGGCTGGGTAGATGGAGGGAGAGCAGTGGATGTCATCTACCTTGACTTCAGCAAGGCCTTTGATACTGTCTCCCATGACATCCTGATAGCAAAGCTGAGAAAGCATGGGATAGATGAGTGGACAGTGAGGTGGGTTGAGAATTGGCTGTCGGACCGAACCCAGAGGGTTGTGATTCGTGGAGTAGAATCTGACTGGAGGCCTGTTACCAGCGGTGTTCCCCAGGGCTCAGTGTTGGGTCCAGTCCTGTTTAATATCTTCATTGACGATCTTGATGAGGGAATAACATCCACCCTCAGCAAGTACGCCGATGATACAAAGCTGGGAGGGGTGGCTGACACGCAGGAGCACTGCGCTGCCATCCAGAGAGACCTGGACAGGCTGGAGAGCTGGGCAGTGAGAAACCAGATGAAGTTCAACAAAAGCAAGTGTAAAGTCTTGCACCTGGGAAGGAACAACTGTTTGTATCAGTACAGGCTGGGGGATGACCTGCTGGAGAAGAGCTCAGTGGAGAAGGACCTGGGGGTCCTGGTAGATGACAGGTTGGCCATGAGCCAGCAGTGTGCCTCGGTGGCCAAGAGAGCCAATGGGATCCTGGGATGCATCAGGAGGAGTGTAGCCAGCAGGTCAAAGGAGGTGATCCTCCCTCTCTACTCTGCCCTGGTCAGGCCCCACCTGGAGTATTGTGTCCAGTTCTGGGCTCCTTGGTATAAAAAGGACAGGGATCTCCTGGAAAGAGTCCAAAGAAGGGCTACGAAGATGATTAAGGGCCTAGAGCATCTCCCCTATGAGGAAAGGCTGAGTAAGCTGGGACTGTTCAGCCTTGAGAAGAGAAGACTAAGGGGGGACCTAATCAAAGTTTATAATTATCTGAAGCAGGGGATGCAGGGGGAATCAGCCAGCCCCTTTTCAGTGGTCTGTGGGGATAGGACAAGGGGCAATGGCTGCAAGTTGGAGCATAGGAAGTTCCGCACCAACATGCGGAAGAACTTTTTCACAGTGAGGGTGACTGAGCACTGGAATAGGCTGCCCAGGGAGGTGGTGGAGTCTCCTTCACTGGAGATATTCAAGACCCACCTGGACGCCTATCTGAGCAATATGAGCTAGGGAGCTGCTTTGGCAGGGGGGTTGGACCCGATGATCTCTCGAGGTCCCTTCCAACCCCTACAATTCTGTGATTCTGTGATTCTGTGATACTCTGGCCTTTTTATACAGCAAAGCAAGGAGCTGATAAACACTGTACCCTTGAGCATCTGTGTATGTAGAGAGAGGGCGAACAGCTCCTTCTGATCACTTAAATGCCACTTATGCTTCTGAAATTGCTGGGACTCAAAAAAGTTTTGGGCTGGCTACTTTCATAAGGCTGAATTTCATCCATAGAGATCTCTAGCAGTTCAGGAGTTAAATGCTGTGCTTTCCCACAGAGTAGAATTTCCTCCTCCCTCACGTCTAATTGAAGGGTACATATCTACGATCTACTTTGAACAGATTTTGCATTTGCTGCACCCAATGTAATATGTCAGATTAAAGCCTAATTGATATTAATTGTCAGTTTGACAGGTATTTACGTAATACACCTGTGATTTGTCCGTGCTGCAACATCAAAGAACAATGTAGCCCATTGTCAATCTCACAGGTTTTTTTCCCCTCTGGAAGACCGATTCATTGTTCAAGAATAAATATGAAGTATCTTTCAGGAGGTTTGCACTGGCATGTTTCCTGCCCAGTGGTGATCTGACAAACAATAGAGCTGATTTTGTAATGGCAATTCCAAAATGATCAGGAATCACTTTGAAGAGCATGTTTTTCTGTTAAGCGAGTCCCAAATTCTCATCATCCTCCTATGAAGTGGTCCTTCTACATTTTGTATCAGGTGGGATCTGACTCACCTTTGCATTGTGCTCTTCCGTTTTATCTTGATGTAACCCCCATTGATTTCATTATACTGGCATAAAGATGGAATGGGGAAATGGTGAATCACACCCACTAACAAGTCCATTGTGAAAATGTGGGTGTTGTCCTTTTGTCTTCAAGGAGGTTTGGTTCTCAGATGGACTGCTCACCAGAACGGGGTGACTCTGCTAGACAGAGACAAATATTCTTCACTATTTTTAGCAACTTGCAAGAAACCTGAGGTGTATTCACAGAATCACCTCAGTGCAAAAAGCAGATACATATCAGAAGTCTGTAACTAGAAATAGGAAATTGCAAAGTAGGAACTTGATGTTTTTGATAAGGCTGGGCATGGTGCTTCAGTCAAAGATGATATTGAATATAATTCTGATGTTATTTTTGGGTAGTAGCCAAAAATTGGAATATGCAACGTACCATTACCTGTAGATGAGACAAGAATCAGAGAAAACTTAAGGCCACACTAAAATATAATGGATGAAATGCAAAAATAAATGTATTTCAACCATCAAAGAGCCAGGAAAATCTACAGCCCCTTTACTGCAAGGGACGTGAGATCTTGAGGCTTCAGAAAGGTCTGGAATCATGGTGTTCTTGAAGCAGGGGCTGCAGCATGAATTCAGGAGGACAGCTCAGCAGAGAGTATGAGTTGCCTTTTCCAGCTATGGGATCTCTGAGGGCTTTTTGGAGGCCTGAGTTTTCAGAGACACGTTAACATGACTCTCCATGCCCTGAGTTACATCTAGCAGGTTGGACTTAACCTTTAACTGGCATGATTCCAGTTTTATCAATAAAAAATCTTGGTCTTCTGCCACAAACAAACAACTCTAGATTATCTGGACTGAATAATTAAACAGGGGATTATTTGTTTGTTTATTTCAATTACTGTTTGTGGTAGCAGTGGGTGGAAATGAAATCTTGAAACTGCTTTCTGCCATCTATCAGATTTGGAGCTTTGTTCCTCTCTGAACCTTTGTATTGCATGTGGTTCCTCATTGTATTTAACCACTGCTTCTTGAATCTCCCTTTATTTCACTTGTGAGGATCCCAGTGTATCACACTAAGCATTGCAGTACTCTTGAGACAAGAACACTCTTGGCTTTTTCAAATTTTCTGAGAGACCAGTATTTTTTTCCCGTAGTCTTTCATAAGTTAATTCTTTTTCCTACATGTTTGAGTTCTTTATATTCTTCTGAATTATTTTTGGCAGGAAATGTCTTTTAATTTTCAGCATATTCCAGCATCCTGACTTCTGTAACATTACTGGCATGTCAGATGGCCAGTTTTGGTTGTTCTCAACATGTCCTTTGTTTACAAGTTCTCTGATTTCTTGAAGTGCTATATTTGCATGTACTGTAGTGACTCCAGCTACCTTTTATTTTAAATGTCATTGTCCCCATGCAAAAACTGTTATGTAAAATATCATGCAAGGTACGATCCTGGCTCTTCTTCATTTTTTTATCTTGCTGTGCAACTCTTCCAGGGTTTGTTGTTTGCTCCCATTGCTCAGTTATTTTGCTTTGCCCTCTCGTTTTGCATAAGCTAGTGATTTCTTTCCTATGAATTTTAAATTTCTGCATTATTTTTTGAGCACCCCAACCTACTAGAATGAAATCTGCTCCATGCTCCTGTGCGTGTTTTACCCTGCAAGGACAATATGCTGTTCCCTGTTCTGCTTGTTGCACTGAGACATATGTCCTTCCACCTTCTTCCTCATTCCTAAGTAACAAATGCAGCCCTGATTTGCATAGGTAACAACTGAGCTTTGAGCCTCTGTTCTACTTTCCATTCTTAATTTGGTTTCTGTGACCGAGTACTTGTCCCATGCTCAGCCATCATCACCTCATGGCTCTGGAGCTGAGTCCTGGTCCAGCTCAACCCCTGGGAGTTTTCCCAGTGTTCAGTATTGCTGCTGAGGTTTTATTCTGGATGTGGTTTCATTGGTTCAACATAGGCATCTGCATGAGCTGGAAGTATTCTTGTAGCTACCCAAGGCCATGCAGGAGTTAGGCAGCCAGGTCAGCTGCCTGTAAAGAACCTGCCCAGTTGATGCCTACGGTATGCTTCCTGACCCTGCCTCATCCTGGGCTGTTGCTGTTTATTTAAATGGCACTGTGTGTGTGACTGTGTGTGTCTGTCTGAGAAGGCAAACCCAGGCTGTTAAAGATTGCTTCATCAACTCTTGTTGGCTGAAAGTGTGAATAAGCCGGGTTTAAGATGGGTGTCCAGGCTGTTTACGTTGGCTTTTCAACTGCAGCCAAATTAAATTTCTGAGGAAGTTGCTATTGCTTTCTAAAGATGTAACCCCCTATCTTTGTTCATCAGCTCAAAGGTATTTACTAATCATTTTCTGTGTTTGGCACAAGAACAACTGGTAAAATAGGAGCTTTGTATGTTACGTGGTCTTGGTAAACGTGTATTAAAATACAACATCCTTTTATTTGAACAATATTCATAAGAGAGAATATTAATTATTATTAATGTTAGAATATTACTGGTTTGCTTTATGCCTCAGGAGGTTACAGTCTCTGCAGTAGCATTAATTAATCTGTAGCTTGGCTGTGTAGGCAGAAAGCAAATCATCTCCTAGCAGATTATTCAACATTAGCACACAGTCTTCCATCTCATACAGTATTTTCAAAGCAATTCTCATCCACTGTACTGCAACCTTGCACTAACCTTATGTTAACAAATTTATAACTTGGAAATTATTCTGCTGACATCAGTGGTGTTTCACCATGCAAAACCTGTTTAAAATTAGATCCAAGATATTCCCTTTTTTTAATTTTAAAATGTGTTCTAAATAGTACTCACATGCTTCAGTAATTGATGGTTTGGGATTACTTTTCTCTTTCTAGTTCAAAATTGAAGGTTTTTTTAAAGGTTTTTATTCTGTTTTTCCCTCTCTTCTTTTTATACCTAAGATTGCTTCCTTAGGCAAAATCACTGTTTTCCTATCTTCCCCTTGCAATCTTGTTACGTTATGAACCGACAAACTGAATTGTCTGCCAGTTGATACTTGAATATCGTTTCCTTTTAATACAAGTAGAGCATGCAGGAATCTCCTGCTTTACGAAGCACAAACTGTCTATCTGTCTGTGTACAGGGTATTATACACTAGGAAAACAAATAAAACCAAAAATAGAAACCACACAGGTGCTAGCTGACCTGTATTAAGGTCCAAAGTTAAGTATCTTGAAGCTAGGTAATACAAGCGTTTCAGGATCTTAGTGAAGCCCTCATCTTCATATTTTGAGAGCTTGCTTTGTCTAGTCAATACCTGGAGCATGTGAGATGTTTCAGGGAGGCCGGACTCTCCAGAAGTTTAAGCCATCCATCCCTATCAGGTCTCTGATGGGCACGTGCAAACTGCCATATTTCTCTTTTTTCAAAGGCACGTGAGTTGACCAGGCTGGGGTGAACTTTCACCAGGATGGAAGAACACACACATCTCACAAAGCTGCAAAAATCCTCTTTTTCTTGAGTCCTGTCTGTAAAATACAGGAGGACTAGAGCTTTCTAGTCAGTGGTTTTCATCTGGCAGCTGCCAAGGCCTTATGGAGAAGTAACACCGCAGGGGAGGCACCCAGGAGCTGGTGACAGAGCCACTGGGTCCCGTGCATCCTTTTTTCCACCCAGGCTGGTACAAAAAGGGGCCAGGGAGCAAGAGGGACCTTTCCAACACACGAGGTCATGGGATGCTTTTCACCTGGTGTCCTGACAGAAAGAGAAAAAGGAGGCATGGGTGGGCCCCAGGGCTGCTGGGACACTGCCGGGTAGCCTTTGTTAGAGGTTGGATACAGCCCCAGCAGCACTGTGATGGGAGAAAGCTGAGCACACCAGCAGTCCAACACAAGCAAGCGCATTTCCTCTAAGAAGTTTGCTTGATAAACTGCCGAGTGACATGGTGGTTAGTGCCGTCCTTACGGGCCTCCTATCAACTACTGCTGCTTACAAGGAAGCCCATGTCACATACTTCAGATGAGCTGATGCCCTGGAGACATCTCAGGGGCATGCGTTCATAGAGAGGAGAGCCTCCTGGAAACAAGTGAGCTTGTCTAAAACTTCCCCAAGCCCCCCGGCAGTGCTGTGACAGCCAGGCAGCTCAGCTGCCAAGCCAGCCTTGGGAGCGCGGGAGCCAGGAGCAGGAAGTGGATGGGGGGTCGGGGCAGCAGCAGGGGCCTCAGATAACAACCGCTCATGGAAATCCAACCTACACGGGTTGTACGTGTCACCAGTGTGAAGATACATTTTTAAAAATTGTTTAAGTAGCACCAGAGGCAGTGGTGTGACCTGCAGATGACTTCTCCATTTGGAACTATGGAATGCAGAATAAAGGCGGGAGGGGAAGAAAAAAAGCCATGGAAGAGACACATCTATGACTGCTCCAGCTGTTCTGTAGAGAAACTTTAATTCTTCACAGTTAAAAGGGAATTTCCTTATTTGGCTTATTTTTAGAAAGTTATTTCCAAGTTTGACATGGCATTGATTTCCTCTTATTGGGATTTCAGGTGTTCTGAACATTCAGGTATGCTGACCTTTTACTGTAAACTCTTCAAGAAAAGGGGTTTTTTCCTTTTTTTCTTTTTTTCTGCTCATTTTGCGGCTTCCAGAACAATGGACCTTGAGCCTATGTGTGGTGTTTTGGCCCTGGGCTTGAGGCAAGACGCCTCAAAGTTGCTCTATCTCTCCCCTTTTCAGCTGGACAGGGGAGAAAATATATATTGAGAGGCTCAGGAGTCAAGAGAAGGACAGGGAGAGATCATTCCACAGTCAGCATCACGGGCAAAACAGACTCAGCACAGAGTAAAGGAAAGAAAACTATAATTTATTGTACTACACTACAACCAGAGTTGGGTAATGAGAAGTGCAACCAGATCTTAAAGCACCTTGCCCCACCTCTCCCTTCTTCATGGACTTAACTTTCTTCATGATTTCTCTCGGTTTTCTTCATGATTTCTCTCCCTTCTCCCCCTCCCTGGGGCTGGGGGTGGAATGGGGGTTTTGGTCAGTTCCTCCAAGTTGTTTTCCTTCTTGCAGGGGAGGGAGCGCATTCCTCACAGTCTTTCCTTGTTGCACAGTGGGGTCCCACCCACAGGAGACAGCCCTCCATGAACTTCTCCAACATGAGTCCTTTCCCGTGGGGCTTCAGCTCCCCAGTGTGGGTCACTTCTATGGGATGCAGTCATAAATCATAGAAGTCTCTCAGTTTCTCAGGCCCAGACTGCTCCAGCCTGGTCCCCCATAGAGTCACAAGCCCTCCCTGCAAACCTGCTCCAGTGAGAGTCTCTCTCTCTCCACAGACTGCAGGTCCTGCCAGGAGCTTGCTCCAATGCGGGTCACAGCGTCTTCCATATGTCTCCACCTGCTCCAGCATGGGGTCTCTCCACGGGCTGCAGGTGTGATCTCTGCTCCCCATCATCTTCCATGAACTGCAGGGAAAAACCTGCTCAACCATGGTCTTCTCCATGGGCTGCAGCCTGGAGTGCCTTCTCCCCACCTTCTTCACTGACTTTGGTGCCTGCACAGCTCCTTACATCTTTTCACTCCCTTCTCTGGTGGCAAAAAGCAGCTGCTTGTGTTTTTTTTCCTCCTAAATGCAATTCCCAGAGGCGCTGTGACCATCGCTGATGGGCTCGGCCTTGGTCAGCAATGACTCCGGCCTTGAGCCGGCTGGTGTTTGCTCTGTGGGGCCTGCAGAGAGCTTCTGGCTGCTTCTTGGAGAAGCCGCCCCTGCAGCCCCCCTTCTCCTCCAGAACCCCACCACACAAAACCACAATACTATGACAGCTACTAATTTGCCTGTTGTTTCAGGTGTTACCAGGAACAATAGTCCCCTCTCTTCAGTTTATATATTTTATTTCTGCTTTATAGCTGTAAAGAAGATGCAGCAGGATTTCTTTTTACAGAGAACTGACTCGAATATATCTTCTTCACTTACATGTGATAATGGGTTGACCAATGTGCTGTCCTGACTGGTTTCCAAAGCCAAACAGAATTTGATGACACTAAATTTTAGCACTTAAACTACTGCTACTATAAGCCAGCACATTTCTTTGCAGTCACTTTTGGTGAAAGATAGCCACATGGCAGTCTTTAAGAATCATGTCTGTATTTTACCTGGTGTGACTGTATGTCAAGCCTTCACTGGGAAAAAAAAAAAAAAAAGATTTCTCAGTTTTTATTAACACAGACAAATCAAAACAATCCCAAAGATGGGGAGTATAGCATCATTCTACTCTTAAGCCAGTCTCATGGTTTTTGAAGGTTTAGGTTTGACACCTGGCCAAGCCTTTGTATGTGGCCTGCAAAGGTCCAGGCTTATTTTGGGGGGTTTTCATGTGCTGCAAGGGTTTTCATATAGCCTGAAGTTGTTGCACCCACTGGAGGATCCTGCATATACGTACTTCAGTATCCTCTTTGATTTAGAGGGATTAATTTGATCAAGTCCTAATGAATCTCCTGAGATAATATCCCCTGAAGAAGTCAGGAAAGTCTCTTAAAAAAGAGGGTAATGATGTATTTCCAACATTACACATAGCAAAAAAATTTTCATAGGTAGTAGAAACATGGACAGGGGTAATATTTTAACCTTCATTCTACTGGGATTGCTGCACCTTGGTCCCTCCATGACATCAACAGCAGAACTGTCTGGAGAAGAAAATAGGAAATACGGAGCACTTACATTTTTTTCCAGTGAAAATACTTTCTTTCCCAAAAGACCACTTTGGTCTTCCCTATTATAAAATGTAAACAATTCTTTACAGTTTGAGTATAACCATACTTCACACAGCTGCTGCCACTCACCTGTGCTGCAGCTCTCTTTCTGCAGAGAACGAAGCCCTCTCTCCACAGACTGCACGTCAATTGTAATTCTTAAGAGTGCTTTGGGACCCTTTGGGTTGAAAAGTATGATATAAATTTGAGATATTAAATCATTAAGAAGAATAAGAGCATTACCAGATGCTGATGTGCATATTATAGTCATGCTGTTAACAGCAAGTTGGAAGATTACCTACACTGACGCAGGTATCACATTGTGAAACCCTTTTCACTGACTGCACATTAAAAGTTACAAGGATGTTTAGCCCCAGCTAATCCCACTGTGCAGCAGTCCAGAACCTGCCTGATCTTACGGTCAGGAATTTTCTTCTAACCTCCCACTGTATTGGCATTTTTGGCAAGCTTATATCCATCTGCTCTTATGCCACTGGACTGCTCTTAAATAGTTCTTTTCTCTGGTGATGCTATAACATCTTCTCCTAACTGACTGTGTAGCACGCAGTTCTATCACCTCCCAAGTTTTAATATGGTTGACTAAACAAGCACAATTTGTCCTTGTGTTTTTATGGGATGCTTCTGCACGCCTTGACCATCCTTACAAGTTTCCTCTGTATCTGCTCCCATTCCAGTTGGTTTTCTTTCAACCTCTCTAGAAAGAGTAGTATTTAAATACTACACAGTATTTGAAATAGAAGACATAGCAATCCATGTCTCATACTCTAGTAGAAATACTTCCCTACTTTGGCTGGAGACATTTCATCCTGCACATACTAAGACTGTGTTTCCCTTCATGGTTGCATCACGCTGCTTCTTTACAGTCACCTGTGATGAACTGGTACCTCCAGGTTCTTCTTTACATCAGTTATTTCAAAATATAGTGAGTCTTTTATTTCTAGTCTCTAAGTGAATTATCTCAAGCTTTTTCCTCTTGACTCTCAATTCCTTTTCATGATGACAGCTTTCATGCTGAGCCATTTGTTTCTGTCCAACCTGAGCCTCCTCTGTACTGATGTTTCTCAAATGTAAGCCATCACCAACTTTCTTCAGAATAATTTTAATATTTTTGACATTATATAAAGTGCCTGTAACGATTCTTAAGACTGATCATGAAAAACCCCACCAGTAACTTCATGCCAGCCTAGGACTTGCCCTTTTGTGACCTGTTGCCGTCCCCCTATGTACATTTATTATTGCTCTACTGTACCTCATCTTCTCCAGCTTAGCTGTTACTCATTACTGGAAGGATAAATTAGCCTGTGTTGTGCCATATCATGTCACAGCTAGATCACTCTTAATAGCAAATGTAGGGTGAAAGCTACTCAGATGCTTCCACATTGTGCTGTAAACTATGAGACAGAAGTATCTTTTGTAATGACAGAGCATGACTAGGTAAATCAGTCTTCCTTTAGACAGTTTTCAGGAAAGATTTTTTTTGTTTGTTTTTTTTCTCTCTCTCTCTGTATTGAGAGTTACGGTCACTGGGTATGTTCCATCTCATCTGATCTCAAAAAGAGAAACAGAGATGCTTTCAGCAAGGCAAACAAATTGTGCAAGTCTTCCTTTAGCATTGGTTTTAGGTTTTGTCATTTAATGGTGTACTTATTTGCATACAAGGACCCTGCTTTCATTTGAATCACAAAAGAACTTTGCATCAAGTTCAAGATTACTTTCTTCCTCTGTATTATGTAAAATTATGGAACAGATGTTAATTTTTTTATTCCTTACCTGCATTTTCTTCCCGCAGTGGAATACTGACATTTGTTTAATTTAACAAAAGTCAGATGCTGCTGCTGCTAAGAGTAACCAAAGTAACAACTGAGGTAAATTAGTTTTTGAAAAAACTTCTCCATAATTATTTAAGTAGCAGCAGTTGTTGGTTGGATTGGGCTTTTATGATTGCTTTGGGTTTTGTTTTTGTTTTTTACATGCATATTCTTGCTTTGTTACATTTCAAAACAGTAAAGTCAGTCAGTAATTTTTTGTTGGCTTTTTATGTGCTTTGTTTCAGTGCTCTGAGTCATGTTCTGCATGAATATCCATAAGCATGAAATCATTACATTTCGCTTAACATGCTTCCTTCTTGCACTTCTAACAGCAGTTCTACTGGCAGGTTTTTTACGTTAGTACAACCAGCAGCCGGCACAAGGCTTCTGTTTTAAAGTGAGTGCCAGTCTTGGATATTTACTTTTTTCGTGCTTTCTAATTCTGGGTCAGAGATTCAGTTTTGTAAAGCGTTGACTATGTCTGCTAAAACAAGCAGGAATACTCATCTGCTCAGCTTCAAGCGTCTCTTTCTGCATCAGGGCCAAAGCACTTGCAAGCTGGCGAGATGAGGGTCCACATACTATTGGCTTATCTCCCATTGTTGTACCAACATTTGCAGTACCAAATCACTGCTTTATCATTCCATAGGAGGCAATACAGCTGACATAAGCATAGTGGTGCTTTCATTCTTATGCTTAGAGTTATAAGCGTGTTCACCGTTTATTCAACCTAGCCAAGCTTTGCCGACCATGTGCTATACCATATGCTATAGCTCATGTGCCGCTACACAGAAACTTTTGATGGGATTAACTGAATTATCTTCAATGCGAAATAGACCAAGCTTTATTAAAAATGCATATAAAATAGCAGGGTGGAGATGCTCTGTGTTTTATGGGAGATCTCAGATGAGTGATATATCTGCAAGGTCTTTGAGTGCTGGGGGGTGTATTTTTAATTGGTAGTTAATTCAGTTTGGGAGATTTTAGTTTGGGGCTTTTTTTGTTATGTCTTTTGCCTCTCAATCTCAGTGTTTAGGAAGAACTGTGTGAAACAAACACAAATCTGTTGTATTTTTTAAAACTATTTTAGTCCCATTTCCAACTCCTCTTGTGCTGACATTCTACAAACTGGTTTTCTAAAAGGACTGTCACCATCAATTTTGCTTTTTTAAAGGACTTTAATTCTTTCAGCATGTTCATATGGTTTTATAAAGCCCCAGATACATGGCAAATCCCCTTGGTGTTGTAAGACAAGATTGCTGTTAAAAAATGTTTAGGCTTAGTCAGCTTCTTCTCACTACTGAAGTCATGAGGGACTCTGGGAAATGGTGTTTATACTAAGCTTAAATTGATAGGGCAAGTTTAATGCAATCAGGTCAAAGGTACAACTGCTTAGCTAGTCTCATCAACCACTCGGGTTTCAGCATCAGTTTATAAGAAAAGGCCTGTAATGATAACATCTGGCTGCGAGCGCATGGGCTGCATTCTCCGTGCAGTGATTGAATATCATTTAATGGTGGGGAGGAGCAAATTGAAGGGCAGCTTCATGCCTGAATTCTGATCCCCGATAGATAAGGGATAACTGCCAGACTTTGATCACCCCTGTTATCAATTCACTTCATGAAGAGCCTTTCTCCAGCATAACCTGGACAGAGATGTCTTCCTGAAAGGAAGAAGGAGCACAATCCTTTGCCAGAGCTTCTAGGGGGATGCCAGATCCTGGACACAGTTTCATGGTTTCCTAGGGCATACACGTGCAGCTGAGTGCTGGTCAGGCATTGCTTCCAGTGAGTGCTGAGGGACCCAAGACAACGCCGAGGAAATGTTTTAGACAGAATAAGGAATTGACCTGCCCTTCTAACGTGAGAAAGCATAATGTTCAATTAGGTATTTCCTGTCTTGTACTACCCGAGTTGGTGTGCAGCAACCTAAATATTCAAGATTACTGCCAGGCAGGCCCCAAAATATATACTTGTTAGGAGAAGGTAGATACTCAAGACATCCTGAGGGATTTTAATCATAGGCACGTCTGGTCTGCTGATCTCCATTCAGACCCAAAGAAGGGCTTTTACATACAGAATGTGTCTGGTTTTGCCAGCCAAATAAGGTTGGCAACAAAAAGTTATAGTCTTCTTTGCCCTATATAGAACTTCCTAGCATATCACTTTTATTTCTTTTCTGAGCAAGTTTCTAGATTTTGATCCACACTGGATAAAATTTTCTGAGTTAAATATCTGCCCCAAGCTGAAGAATTTGGAGAAATTTAGCCAAAATAATTTTCAATAATCATTATAGAAAAAAAAAAAGAAATGGGTTGTTGTCAATGGACATCTGCTTTGAAGTGAGGGCTTGAAATTTGGTAATGTTGTGGTTTGTGTGTCATTGACATACTTTTTTTTTCCTGTGAAAATCACTGCATGTTATGAGATTTAAAAAGAAAGCACAGCTTACACACGCTGAGCAAAAAGTCTTTAATTTTTCCAGGTAAAATGCCACAATATTTAATTAATATTCAACATATTCAGGCTTCTGATGGTGTTAAATGAGATGTATTCTTTCTGGGGATCATCAAGCATGGGCCCTTCACCCTGACAATACAATCAAGTTGAACTCGATGAATCCGAGCCAACACATGACATTCTCTGTGGCTAGAGGAATTGCTTGCTTCAGAAGATCAAAATTGTCTCTATTCCCAAGTATATTGCTTGCACTGAGCCAGCACAGATCTAAAAGCCTAGCAGGTTAGTGGTTATCTGACCTAACTGGCTTCAGCAGAGGCCCCATGAAATTTTGTTTGGTTGCACACAAAATGGGGAAGCGGGTTCTCAGTTGCATCTGTCACCCAAAAAAACAGAGTATATTCTCCTTTGTCTCAAAAGAGCATGTGTCTCAAAAGTCATAGAAGACTTTGGGTTGGAAGTAACCTCAAAGATCATCTAGTTCCAACCCCTCTGCCATGGGCAGGGACACCTTCACTAGACCAGGTTGCCCAAAGCCCCATCCAGCCTGGCCTTGGACGCCTCCAGGGATGGGGCTTCTACAGCCTCTCTGGGCAGCCTGTGCCAGGGCCTCACCACCCTCACAGTAAAGGATTTCTTCCTAAGGTCTAACCTAAACCTACCCTCTTTCACCTTAAAGCCACAGCCCCTTGTCCTATCACTACACTCCCTGGTGAACAGTCCCTCTCCCACTTTCCTGTGGGACCCCTTTAAGTATTGGTACACCGCCATTAGGTCACCCCAGAGCCTCCTCTTCTCCAGGCTGAACAAGCCCAACTCTCATGGCCTGTCTTCATAGAAGTGCTCTAGCCCCTTGATCATCTTTGTGGCCCTGCTCTGGACTCGCTACATATGTCTGTGAGTGACAGCATTAAGATGATCCATAACAGCCAATGTGGGACCCAAATGTTGAATATACCCAGCCTCATTTCAGCCTGCAAGTCCTTGTAATCACATACGGCACAAGCTTTACTCTGGATGGGGACATGCATTGTTTCCATTTTCTCTGTACGTGAGTGTGAACCGTTTCCATGTTTGTGTAGAGATGTTCTTTGCCATGCCTGCTGATCACAGACTCACAGAGGGTAGGGGTTGAAAGGGACCTTGAAAGATCATCTAGTCCAATCCCCCTGCCAGAGCAGGATCACCTAGATGAGGTCACACAGGAACACGTCTAGGTAGGTTCTGAATATCTCCAGAGAAGGAGACCTCACAACCTCTCTGGGCAGTGTGTTCTGGTATTCGAAGTGTTTTCAGTGGGGATGCCTTTCATTCATGCCAAATGAATATAAGGTCATTCTTGGCAGTCAGCAGATCTCTGTGTTTTTCAGGCGTTCATTAAGTAAGAAACTCCAGCATACAGGTTAGGTTGATAAGGTTTGCCACTTCTGAGGAACCAAAATGCGGGTAGACAGGACAACTTGCCCACAGGTCAATGGCAGGACAGACCATGGGACCTGACTCCCAACCCTGCTCCCTAATCGTGAGGTAGTGTTGTCCTGCTCCTGGGCCAAGGCACATCCCCTTGTAAGATCAGCTCTTGTACATGATAACCGGTAGCGTTTTATGCTCTTCTGTCTTGATATGTGTATTTTACTGTCCATGATTATAAATTTGGTAGTAAAATACTTCCTAATGAAGTATTTTAGGAAGCAGCCAGCCAAAGCTTGGCTCACAGTTCTTCCACAGCTTTGAACTGCCTCAGTAGTTTTAAGTGCTTAGCTTAGCACGTGTAATGCATCTTCTCATACAGATGGGATGAGACCCTACTTAAAGCAGTAATGATTATATACATCATACTTCTAAATGTATAAACTGCTTTTGAACATACTGGAAAAGCTAAAATACCAACTGTTAAACCAATGAATCATACTTTGTAAGGGAGTGTTTTTATATATAATACATAAAATCCAACTGTATATGTATAGAGAGGGTGAATATTTACACATCACATGTGTAAGATATAAATGATCCTGGTGAACACGGCTGAAGTAAATTATGTTAATTCTCCAGTTAGAACTATTTCTACATTAGTTTCAAAATGTTTTTGTTAAACTGTAGATTCAGTGTCAGGAAGATGAAGGAATCTGGGCTTTTAACTGCAACCTCCACACTGCAATGTGACTATGGGGATGTTAAAAATTAAACATTTGGTTAAAGCATTAAACACTAAAGTTTTCTTTTTAATTCTTAGCCCCGTATAAAAGCAGATTTGGAACTGGTTTACAGTACTTACTGGGGGCTCCACACTGACAATGTCAGAAATTGCATCACTTTTCTGCTATTTTTTTTCTATTGCTTTTCAAGAAGTCTTTAGATAGCCAGCATGTAATTTTCCTGGTGATAAATGATAAACATTAAAGCAGCCTATTTTTCTTTTAAGAGAAGGATGCTTCTGTCCTGCCTCCAAGTTAGTTGACTTTATCAAGAGAAGCTGCCATCCATCCCCAAGTCTTGCCAGTCCTGAAAGGTATAGAAGGATTCATCACTAGAGGGAGTCATTGTGTCCTTGGTAGTCAGAGATTGCGTTGGATGGTCTTGCAACTGTCCATGGTGAATGGACAGCTATCTGCAGGAAGGATGATCTCACCCATGCTGTCAGCTCAAAGTAAGGAGACCACGTTGACCCTTTTTTTATTTCATGCTCCAAGAACCTCTTCCCAAGTGAAGGCCGAAGGAGAGAAGGCAACCTTTGTGCTCCATCTGCCTCCATTGGCATTAGGCCCTGTCTTGAAGGAGAGGGAGTAGCTAGCACAGTCTTCCTGTATAAGAGTGATGGGAGAAAAAAAACAAGGTGTGAGGAGAAGGGGAGTGAAAAAACCCTTCAGATGGGGAAGAAACATCAGAAGTCTGGAAGTCCCAGGAGCACAAATGGAAGAAATGGTAAAAGCATATGAGGGAGAGGGATAGATAAATGGAGGGGAATCTGGCAAGTGGAAAAGAGATGTTCAATAAAGGAAACAAAAACATCCCAGGGAACATATATATGTGTTCTTAAAAAGGGGACATACATAAAGATCTTAGGGAAGGATATAGGAACATTTTTATCAGAGTATTTATGGCACTGAAGTAAAAAGTTGCATTTATTGAAAAATCTCCACTGTCCATCGGTGAGAGCTGAAGTGCCATCTTTGCGCTAACTTATATAGCAAAATGAGGAATGCAATAATTGAGGACAAAGTTGAGTTTGGAGGGCCAGTTTGAATATGTGGTGGATAAAGAAGACAAGAAGAGAAATAACTTGTTTAGGTTTCACACCGTGTTTACAGCAGACTCTGCCTTCCACTGGATAAAGTAACCAGTATCCCCAGCTATGGCTAAATACGTAACAAAACCTACAAGGGTAGGTTGACCCAGCTTTATGTCCCCTTCAGTCTGAGCTGGGCACCTTGACAAAAGCCACTCGAACACACAGTTCTTTCCTCTCCAAAGTGGCATGAGCTGTGCGAGGTTCATAGTTGCTTTTTCTCCTTGGGCCAGGTCCCTGTGACATCCCTGTCTGCGGTCTCCAGGCTCTCAGGAAGGTACCCCAGCTCTAGGACACTCCTCTTGTTTTCAGCTACTTGAGTGTACTACAGCCTGTACCCTTGGATAATCTCCTGTAGTGTTTTCATGCATTAAAATTATATGGGAAATATACAAAAGCTTGTGGATTTGGTACAGGCTTGTTCGTATTTTTAAATAGAATGTAATTTGCTATTGGCAGATTAATCTCATTTATCCTAGTTTCATTTGTTTAAATCATGTGAGTAGAGTTATTCATGTGCAAAGGAGTTGGCAAATGCTGCCAAATCCACTAATACATCTGGCTGCTGAACATAGCATTTGGAAATGGAGATATTTGCCATCCTCATTTCGTAGTACGCTAATTTCTATGACAACCCGCTGTGATATTAGAGAAACTTATGGCTTTGCCTGGAGAAAAAAACAAAAAGAAACTATTAACCTGCCAATATCACGCAGGGACTACCAGAAAGCTGAAGTGAGCAGGACAGATTTGCAGGACTGGACTCTTTCGTCAGTGGTGGAAATGGTCCCACTAACCTGTTGCACAACACACTTAAAATCCAATTCCAAGTCTTTGCATTTGTCTTTTCATTTTATCAGCCTTTGGTTAGGAGAATTCATTGACACCGCTCCAGCTCGTTTGTGCATATGTGCATGTGGCTACAATAAACATATAAATCTTAATCATGCTTAAGAATTCTGGGTTAGGGGATCCCACGTGCTGCGGATGTCGCTGAAGTGGCTGTGGCGTTTTGATTGATTTCTGTGGAATATCACAGCAGCATTATCTTCAGAAGAGAGCTGCAGGCTGCTCTGGTGCCTTGCCAGAAGCACGAGAGCCGTATCATATTTACATGAAACGGAGAATATTGCCACCCTTGGCATCGACGCAAAGGCGTGTCCCAAAGACTCTGCAGGTCCCGACACGCAAGGAGCCAGCTTAATCCCAGCAGACAGGCCGGGAACTGTGTGTTTTCTACAGCCGATGTACCTGTCTGCCTACCGGGGTGACAACGAGCCTCCCCGGCTGGGCTATTTGCATGCTAAGCAAGCAGCTTTAAAAAAAAACCCACAAAACAAAACAGTGCAGCCAGTATAATTATCTTTTATCTCACATGAGTTCAAAAGGAGGGCTTTTCCCACTGCCACTCTGCTTTCATAGCCGTCTGCTCCAGAACCTCTTTGGCTGTCGGTGTTTTATGTAGAAAATTAAAGAGGGAATGACTGCCATAGCTTCCTAATGACATCTCGGGGTTGCTTTATATGCTAAGTCATTCACATATTTTACAATTTAAAAGCATGCTGACGTCACACACATAAAGTCACACAGGACTGCCTGCGTTGTTTGCAAATAAATGTTAGAATTCATCGCGATCTTTTTTCTCCTGCCAAAGATGATTAAATAATTCAGATCCGTTTTCTTCTTCAAGCACTCTGTAAATAGAAATGCCTCTGTCTGTATCTTCTAATTGCTAACAGACAAGACTCTGCAACCTTTTGTTTAATATTTATTTACAAATTACAATAGAAGAATCATAAAAATAATTATTATGGGAAATTATCTTCTATCAACTCTACATACATTTGGAAATAATAGGTAACAGTTTCAACTTTGCCTAGGGCCCACTTGTAAAGAACAGTATTCAACTGTTACAACCTCAGGTTAATAACATGTCTTTTCTGGGTGCCACTTACTGTGTAGGTATTGCCTAGTTATCTCTTTCTGTCATGATGCTGTGGCTTTTTGGCTTGTTGATTATCAATGAAGTATATGTATTATACACTCCAATAGCTTTGTATCACAACAGCACACTTCATTAGCTAATGAAGACTGAAGCCAGGCAATTTATTTTCTTTATAGATACAGCTGATGTTCAGAAAACCTGGGAAGTGGAACAGAAATATGCTAAAACATGCTTGTATCATTTTACTACTTTGATTAGATCTCCATGCATGTCCTCGTGTGACTCTGATACAGGGTGTATTGCTTTCACTCATGTTAATGTACGTGTAGCCTCCTAAATGGAGGACCTATTAGTTTGTGGGGTTTTTTGGGTTTTGATTTTTAAACCTAACAAGAAATTATACCAATTTAAAATGTTTTAAGGACTTTGAAAAGTTAATCTGTACCATGAAGTATCTTTATATACAATTTTGAATCTGTGTTAGGGAAGGAAGTGGGTGCATGAGTTAACTGCTAGAGCTTGTGAATTGCCTACTGTGTAAGATGAGGATTCCCCAACATAGGACACTTTTAAGTTTTGGCTGGACAGGGTGCAGGGACAGCTTGTCTAAAAATTGCTTTTGTTTAGATGGAGCTTCTGCCAAGAAAGGTTGGACCAGATGATCCTTGAGCCCCCTTCTAACCTTATATTCTATGGTTCTGCAAATATACCTGAAGACATGAAAGTCGGACAAGCATTGTATTTGAAATCAAGCTAGCCTCCTGACCTGTTACAGTCACAGTGTTCAGCTCTGGTTCTGTAGCACGCCATGTCAGATGTATGTGGTTGTGCAAAGGTGACAAAGCAAAATCCACCAATCTTGTAAACTGGGAAGTCGCATTTGACTTTGGACAGAAATATCAACCTGCATCTCTTGGAAGGCATGTCGGCAAAACAAAGCTAGCTCCTAGCATTCTTAAAAGCCTATTTGAAAAATCACACTTTAAACAGACATACCAGCATTTATTTTTATTAGGTGTACTTATGGCGTTTGATGATACATTTATTCCCTGTCCATAGCTGCCCTGTGCTGTGTCTTGCTGTATCAGGTAACAGCGCTGTTCTCAGCAAAGGGGGCTTCATGCTGTGTGCCTTTCCAAGTGTTTAGCCATGGACACCCACGATGAAGCAGCAGTTTACTTCCCAGTTCATGTGCAATATTCCCCTAGCAGTGTAGGTGGTTTTGGCAATGATTTCGGCAAACATGAGGCGCGGCCGGAGTTGTCTTTGCAGGAGAATGGAGAATGCAATCCTCAGCTGCTAGCAGGTGAAATATGGCTCTCTTAATCAAAGCGACCCACTGTACATCTCTCTCAAATCTGAACATATAATTTAAACTGGTGTGTCTGCTGTTCCTGTTTACAGTGCCATTCAGAGTGTTTGGGTTTCAACACAGTTAGGTGGCTGCAGTTGAAAGGAATGTATTTCTTTTCCACCTCCTGTGAAGCAGCAGTCCCATGGATGTACTTCAGCCTACTAGAAAACAGGCCCTATTTATCTGAAACAGCTCAAGATAAAATACAGCCGGTTGGCATCACATGTCACATCTATTCAAGCACAATATGTTTTAAAGAGAATAGGCCAAATTCCTTCCCAGCACAGCTCCATAGAAACTCATTGGTTTGATTTGGCGGGTGGCCAAATATAAACACTGTTATAGAAGAAATTCATTTGGAATCAAACATGGAAAACTTTTGAGTTAGGATGAGATCTGAAAATATTTGCTCAGTGGAATTAAGACTTCTAAAATACTTGGCGAGATGCACCTTAGGGTTTATGCTAGTTCTAGTGTAAACTTCATGGTGGATCCAAGCCACAGATACCCACAGGATCATGCAAGCAATGCAGGGGAAAAGTGACTGTACTCCACTTTGCTTCAGAGAGTTTTCTGCAAATGACCCCCAAAGTGAGACATGCTCACTGGGAAGATGAAGTGACTGTAAGGTGAGCAATGACCTAACATATTTAACAGTTGGACTTGATGATTGTAGAGGTCTTTTCCAAACAAAATGATTCTGTGATTCAAAATTGCCTTTCATTCAGGAGATCCTACCTTTCCGAACACACGTGGAACTCAGGCAGGTATTAAAGTTGCAGAAATCCATCCTTTTTCTGCCAGCTTCCATCTACTAATAATTCCTCACTGAAAACAGGTTTCTTTAAAGGTCTGCGGTTTCTTTTTTTTCCAGTTCATATTTGAATGATGCAATGGCAGGAGACACCCTAGGGTGTTACCACACTTCGAGAGGTGACTTCAAGGCCAGCAACACTCCATGCATGCAACACTATCTTGCAGTATTGTCTCATCCCATTGTTCTCTGTTGCTTAAATGTTTGGAGAGGTCTATCATGCTTTGTCATTGAATTTGAGCCCTTTGGAGTGTATGTAAGACAGATCTCTCATGCTAAGTGGAATAGTTCAGCGCTTGACAGTGACTTGAAAATTCTTCACCCATGAGTTGTCGAGACACAGGCATTTAGCTGGATGTACTAAATGCCTCTCACACTTTTAGTAAATTGTTCTGTGGTAACCCCTCCCACCTCCCACCCCCATAATGTACGATTCGTTTGGATTCATTGCTGCTTCAAGCTGCATTTTAGGAAGAATGACAGGACCAAACTCATGGAAACAGATCTTAATTTTTAGACCAATATAAACCACTAGGAGCTCTGTTAAAGGCAGAACTGCCAAAAATCAGGTCTTTATGGTTCTTGGCATAGGGGAACTTGCTCAAGTTTGGTTCTCATTAGTTATTTAGCACTTTTAGTATTTTTGTTGCTTCTGTTGCTTCATTCAGTTGAAGGATTTTGAATTTTATTCCACGGAGACAAATGCTATATTATTTTTTCCAAGGAGCATTAAATCAGCAGGAGTTACTTGTATGTAATGTTATAATAGCGGTTGAAGTAATGTGATATTATCTGTTTGTGCCTCAGTTAAAAATATGTCCATGGCCAAACTATGTCAAAATGATACTGTGATTCTTCAGTTGCCAATGAAAAAGGAATCATATGCTTCAATTTATTTGAGCATCGTTCTCCACTCACCCACCCACAGGTCCTACTTATTAGATGCTGCTGCCTTTTTAGCTGCCAGTAACAAGAAGTAGAGATTCCTCCTCACACTTGTGCCCACTGTCACCACTCACTTGGCAGAAATATTTCCCCTCTCCTTTTGCAAGCATTTGTAAGCACTACCCATCACAATGCCTAAGGAGAGCGACCACCTCTGTAAGAGCCAAAGCATGATTTCAGGTCCAGGCCTGAACAGAAGTGTAGGAAGTTGTAAAAATGTGGACTGCCCTTTCAGCATCACGAATAAGAGCAAGCAAGCTATGAGGCAGGGAGTAGCAGTCATATGGATTTACCTTTGACTTTAGGCTACTTGGCAGAGATGTGTCAAATGTCTTCTTCAGCCCATCACTGCTATGCAAACATCTGTGCTAAACTTTAAACTGCCATTATATAAAATTTTAACAGAAAACAACATTGTCTTAAAGCAGGGGTGAAATCTGTAATATCTGGCATAGGCAGGGAAGTTAGAGAAAGGTTGAGGGTAAGCCCTGAGTCCCTCAGCACACAGATCCAGTTAGCCTGAGTTAAAATATGAGCAGACCATTGGGCTGGTTTGGCAGAGAGATATTCCTGCAGGGTTGGGAAGAAGGCTTTCAAAGAGAAAGTGTATTAGTAAGCAGTAAACCCTAGTGCAGAACTTCACCATACTGAAATGTATGTCTTCTTATTGAACTTAACTATCACGAAAGAGAGGTTTTGAATGTTGTACTCAAAGGTGCAGGACCACCCTCCCCAGCTGCAAGCAGTATCAACTAATCCTCATTAAAAAAAAAGATACGTATTTCCATTTGCTTGGGGTTCATCAGAGAGTATCTAAACTTTGATGGTATCAGCAATTAAAGACGTAAGCAGGCAAATGGAGACTAGCTCCTTAAAAGTGTTGTAGCATAACCATCAAACTCTAGTTTGATTCTCTAACAAAAGGAATTTCTGCTTATAAAACATAGGAGGAGCTTCTGTCTTCCTATATGTGACAGCATTGCTTACATGCTGTAGAAAACTACTGGAATACAAAAAATAATATCTGTATTGAAGTTGTTTGGGGTTTTTTTTCTGATAGCTGGTGGTTGCAGTAGCAGAAGCACCTAAAAGCATATGCTTCCAATGTAGTTCTTGATTTTGTGAATATAGGGCTGTTTTTCAGAGGTTAAGTTTATAATTAAATAGGATTTTTTAAAGAGAGATCTTTCTTAACTTGAAATAACAATGCCTCATCTGCAGGACGAAGTAAGAGTCAGATAACCTGGAGACTGTAGAAACGCAGTAGCAACACTTGCATACATCTTGCTTACCTTCTGTGCATACTCGCTGCTTTTTTAAACTCTCAGTTTCTAGTTCCACCCATTAGTTTAAATAAAATAATTTTAATCAAAAAATGATTGCTTGCTGTCTCTTTTCCATTCTGCATTTCAGGCCCTACTTCATTCCCCCAGAGCTTCTGTTTCCATGAGATAAGTACCTTATTACATGTAGCATGACCTAGGTCTTGATGGGGCATTGTTTGTTCACAACCAGGCAGGTGTTAAAGCTCCTTTCGTCACCTCAATGACACATAAGAATCTTTAGGGCCTTCAGTGAGAACACCTACGTCACAACAGAGAGACAATCCCATTTATTTTTTAAATGCAGTCCTTATTCCGGCCCATTTTGCCCTTATGTATCCTGAGCACAGCACTTTTCTCCATCATTTAATCTTTTATTCTCTTTCTCTGTGCTGTTCCCCAACATCTGTAGGTTAAGATACCAAGGAAATAGATGGAATCAGTCCCTTCATTTCTGTTTCTAGCTACTCAGCACAAGTAGCTCAGTGATTTAGCAGGCACATAAGCATAGTTACCTTTGGGGACAGATATCTGCCACTCAGGGTGCCTGTAGGAGCTGGCTGTATCTCTGCTGGAACTATTGCAAAAGAAAAATGTGTTTGTGTAACTGAGCAAAACACAGTGGGCGTTTGGTGCTCAGTCCAGGGTGTACGAGTTTGCTAGTCTAGTAGATGGACAGCCTGGAATCCCCATCAGCTGGGGCAGGAATAAGATTATAGATGTGGTTAAACAGTTCTCTGCAGTTGCTTAAGAGAAGATTTAGGGTGAAGCTTTGGTCAGATCACCATAAGTGCAGTTGAGGAGGCCTGGACTGTACAATCAGAGACTTTAAGGATTTGCATCACAGTGCATTAAGAAAGTGTGAGATTGCTAAGGTTGGTTGAATTTGAGCTGCCAAAGTGTGTTCCTTTACAAGTCCCCTACCCCAGGCTGGTGCACTCATAATTTTCTGAAGGAATTACTGTGTACACTGAAGTTTTCCATGCTTGGACTCTCTTCAAAGGCACCTTTCATTGTCAGGTTCTAGCAGAAACACTGCTGCTCGGATGGGCTCATGCAGGGAAGAAGAACCTTTTTAAAACATCCAAAATTTATGATACAGTCAGGAAACAAGTGGCTGAAGTCTGGTGCTTGGAATGAATGAAAGTCTTCACTAATACCAAGCACAGCAAGGCAATACAAAGTATATATTGCTTTAACCCATTTGGTTAAGGTCAAGAATGAAGTGACTCAACGTCCTGGCTGGTTACAGAAACACTATTCCTCCATGCAGAATTGATTAAAGTATTGAGCTATGGTTCAGTGTTGTTGATTTCAACATGTGATGGATCAACCCCACAATTTAAAAGCAACCTCAATTGTCCAGAGAACTTGCAAGCCCTCCTGGCAGCATTGTGCAAGACCAGAGGGTTATTTTGATTTGTTTTGTTTAATGGGGTTGTAACTTTGCCAAGCAAAGAGGCAGATTGCACATCAGTAAAGACATTTTTTTTTCCAATGTTAGTGCTCTGCTGAATCACAACAATCTTCAAGAGCAGATTTTTTAGTCTTTTATAAAATTTCTTTTAGTAATACAGCACTTTGGGACGTTGAATTACAGCAAAGCTTGCATTTCCACAATATTGTCTTAGCTAAATCAGGAATTTTACTGAGGCTTGCTCTGCAATCTTGGAAAAATAGTTTCACCTTTTTGTCTACTTCCGAGAGGGCAAGAATTAGAAATTACTTGACAACAAATACTACATAAAGATAAGAAATTGCTGTTGTTATTACAGAAATATGGAACTACTGTGAATAACGACAAACACTTGTTTTATTACTGTCATTACTATTATTGAATTAGTAGTTGTGGAAAAGATCTGTAAGGTAAGAGGATATAGAGGACTGAGAAGAACAGTTTGTTTCACTGAAGAGACATTAGACAATTAAGAACCCTCTTTATGGTCTAGTCCAAGAAACATATTCAATAAATTATATTAGTGGTAATGCAAGGATCTTCCTGGTAGCAAAATTGGAGGCAAATTTGCTATCATTTCTCATTATTCTTACTATCTGCTACTACATGAGTGGCAATCCAGAAGTGTCTCAAATCAGTTTGTACCCAAAGCAATCAGCATCCTTCTTGAAAGCATTCCAGATGTAAACAGGGTCATAACAAAACAGAAAGTTGACTGTTTTATTGTGATGCATGTTACAATCAAGTGGTTATCTGATGGATCATCTGCTTTTGTGATCCATGATGAGAAATATAGCTGTCATATGAGGAATAGATTTCTCATCATAAAACTTACCTCTGTAATTTCAGCACCTGAATAAGTGCTGCCTCAGGTGCCGATTGTGCTAGTAAACACTGTCTGAAGAGTGATTTCCCCATCTGTTCCTCCTCCTTCCACTTAAACGCAGAGTTTGGCAACCAGCGTGTTTCTGCCGTTCCCTTTCCTTCAGCAGCTGCTGCCATTAAAGATCTCATACGAGGAGGTTCCTGTTGGGTAGCTGGTGATGCAGGAGTTCACCTGGGGAAAGAAAAGCCTTTGCAAGGTATGTAGGTCAGTGTTTCTGTAGATAGCTAGTGGAGCAATCTCTCATGGGAAAGTTAACTCTCTGGTGAAGCAAATCAGTTCAAACTGCTGCTGCCACTGGAAGGGGCTGAATTCACCTAAGTCCTTTAACTCAAGTTTCCAGAGTAATCACTGAAGGAAAAGCTCCTCGTTTATGTAGAGTTTGTATCTCTGTATGGGTTAGGCTCTTAACTTGGCATCTGGGTTGGATGTCTAAAATTACAGCTTTCAAACCCTTTGTGCTATATTTATGTGCAATGTTTTTTGTTGTTTGTTTTTGGGTTTGGTTTTTTTTTTTACAAGAGAAAACAAGATACACATTGAGGGCAGAGATCAAAACATTAGCTCCCCAGAAAGCTGCAGTGGTTTCACCACTGTCCGTAAGACTTCTGGTATGAATTGCATGGATGTTAAAAGCAAGGAAACCTCTTCGTCTGGCGTGATGATTGAGCCACAGGAACAAATTTTCCTCTCGGATTTGTGCTGCGGACCCCCTATGTTAGGGAGAGGTTATACATTTCAGTGTGTTGACAGACACTATTACATACTGTGCTTTATTCACCCCTGTTCTGTCGGCCTCCAATAGCCCTGTGAGCCTCTGAATCCCTCTGCCTTTGGCACTTCTGCTGGTGAGACTCCCAGCTGGGGGTGTGGCTTAGCTAAAATGGGTGCTTTTCACCAGAAGAATAAATTATTCCTATACTACTGTCTGAAAAGGGTGGATCTGGAGCCAATTTAGTGAGCATAAGTTACAATTGACTTTGGAAGTAATAACTTATGCTTTGAGCTTCCTTAGATGTATAGCCAAGGAGCTGTCGGACTGCATGTGTTTTTACACATCTTTCAGCTAAATTAGAAATCCAAGTGCAAAACTTAATGTGAGAAGATATCTTGGAGATTTGTGACCTTCACAGAAAGACTTTGCATCCATAAACCAGCCAGAGAGTCTCTTGCTTTCATATATATATATATTTTTTTTTTCCCCCTACATATGGCACATTGGTAAATAGTAAATGGAGTTTATTGTATCTTAATTAATGAATACAAGTATAATTTGCCCTAGCCCTGGCAAGCAAACTCTGCTGGAAAGCTGATTAGTAGAGAGAGCCAACTTAGCTGAACCCCCTCTCTAGGGACGCAACCAAGGATTGGAGTATGCATATTAGTAAGTGAGAAAGGTAGAAAAGCCTTAGCAAAGCAGAAGATGGGGATTCCACTGAGCTGGGGAACTGGAAGACAAGGGGTGGAGCCTTTAAGGATCTGGGGAGGAAGGCAGTGGTGGAAAAGGAAAAAAGTGTGCTGGAAAAACTTCAAAGGGAAGATAAAAGTAATCACGAATTGGAGATAGAGAATGCCTGAGGACACTTGGTCCAAGGAGGAACCAAGCTGGGTACGCATCCTATGTTATCTGTTGATGACAAGGGAAAAAAGAGTTTAAACCAAACCCTTAAGTCAAGGAGAGAATCTGCTGTTGAGTTTCGTGAGGTTTACATCAAGCTAGTAGAAAGAGCACTACATCAAGGAGAGATGTAAAGAGCAGGAATAATAGCAGATGCAGACAGTTCATTTCTTCCTACTGTCAAGCTTGTGAGTTTAGCCTGGTGGGATGCTACTGGCAGTGATGACAAACATTACAAAACTTGGCTGTATTTAGTCCTGTCGGTCACTGCTTGGCCAGGCTCCCGTTGATTTCAGTGGGAGTTTACATGAGAACGTGCAAGTCCCTCCCAAAAATGGGAATTCCCCACCGAAGTATTCTGTCAGACAGCTTGAGCAGGTGCATCGAACTGCTGGCTAAATGGCTTTTAGTACTAAAAGTGCTGTAATTTTTGCTGTACTAAATTGCTTTTAGTACACTGGTTAGCACCTCTGACATGGTAAACTAAACACCCTTGTTCTTGAATGTACAAAGTGAAGCACTTAGGTTTGTGGGAAGAAGAGCTTTATTTTAGAGAGGTGCTGAAGTCTGTTTGAAAATACATAACTTAAGGCACACACCTGAGCAAAAATTACCTGATAAGAACAAGAACCATCTCTAAACGTGATTTTAATATGTGGGTTTGAATGTGTTAAACATTCAGTACGTCGCTGCACTTATTTTTCTTCTTGTGTAGACAGGCATGAGTCTTCCCGACATTGTACTTTGTCTAATTCATACCCATGCAAAACACAGACCAAGTGGGAGTAAATCGAAGTTGGTTGCACCTTTTGCTTAGATATGTGAGTAACTATTCTGGATGTAAAGCAGCTACAAACAATGCTTTTCTTACCTAATATTTGAATGTCTGCTAGCATGAAGGATCACACCTTTCACACAGTTCCTACACAACAATAACTGCAGGTGGCAAATGTCCCGTTACTCCTGTAGCTGGGCAATTTTGTGTGCAACTACCAGAATTGTGTGCTCAGTTCCAGTAACTGTATGCACAAAAATAGGTTGCAATGACCTGCTTAGAATCATAGAATCACAGAATGGTCTGGGTTCGAAGGGACCCCAAGGATCACAGAGTTCCAACCCCCCTGCCACAGGCAGGGCCACCAACCTCCAGGCCTGGATCTACACAAGGTTGCCCAGGGCCCCACCCAACCTGGCCCTAGGATTGTTAATAACATGGTCCAAAGGCTCAGTCTGTATTGCTGTGCCGTTCTATGGTGCTGTTGTAAGAGAAATGGGCTAGGAATGAGTTTGATTGAGCAAAAGGAGAAATACATCTACATGTATTGCTGGGGCTTTAGGACTGCAGAATTTCTGCATTGACCTGCATATGGTTTCAATATTGAGCTTGGTGTAATGAGCTGGTGGGCCAGGAGAGACGTACTGCACCCAGTGACCCTCTGGAGTGCATGGTGCTAACAGGGAACCAGCAGCTTCTCAAGTTTTGCATTTAAAATACAGGCATCTTGAACTGGCAGTGTCACAGTGAGGCACGAGCCTTTGCCATAAGCAGTTCAAAATCAGGCTGCAGCAGTTCAGCAAATCCTTAATTGGCATTCCTCTCTTTTGCATATCACCCTTCTCATCAGTCCTAATACATGGGTTTTTTTTCCTGCCTCTACACACTTCTTTGCCTTAAAGGACTCACGAAGGAAATAATTAAAAAGCACACAGAGGAAAACTGTCTGAGCAGAAGGGGCAGAAATCCAAGGTAGTTTAGGGAGGTGCCCCAAACGCTCTTTTGGATGGTTATTAATTTTTTTCTTACTATTATTTTATGACGCTGTTTATGTTTAATTACTCATGTTTTCCTAACCTGTGTGACAGGCGTAATTTGAAGAGCAATAGTAATGATCAAGCCATGGAAATGCCAGCTGCTGCCTACGTGCTCAAGCAAGCATAGAGCAGGCAGTGTCAGGAGAGAGTGCTGTCTCTTGATTAGATCTGAACTTCTTTTTCATGTTGATGAAAATTATCCTGGCTGTTATTATTTAAATATACACGATGCCAGAAGATGCTATGAAAAGTCAGAGCTCACTGCCTGTATGGAATAGTAAGTCCATGGGACTTTACTGCAGTATATGCTATTAAAATACCTAGCTTTAAAATTTAGTTTTAAAAGATAACAACTGTTTTATTTGCATCTTTTTTGTGTAAACTGCCAGACAGCATATCTAAGTTAATATATCTATTTTCATATCAGTGAACAATTTTAGTCTTTATATTTTCAAGTTAAACCTCAAGACCACAGAAATTAGCAGTCCTGCCATATCTCATGTGCTAGTGTATCATGAAGCTCATTTAGAAGCTGTAGCATCATTTTGGTTTGCGTTTTTCTGGTTACTAAAGCTTGTGGTTGTTTCATGCTCAGTTATGTGTTCCTGCAGTGAGATGCTGTGGGTAACAGTTGAATAGGTGGTAGTACATCATCAGAACTGGAAGTCTTTTCTCATGCTTCTAATACTAAGCAGAGATTTGATTACTCATTTGTGCATATCTTGGCAAAAATTATGAAGTGTTGAGCATCTTTTGTGATGTTTGAATGTTTGGGCATTTCTTTTTAAAAAAAAAAATACATTGGATGATGCACTCCTAAAACTCTTTAATATGAAGTCTGATATCTTTTGGAATGAAAATGAAATCTGGGGAAAAGGAAAATATTGCACTGTAGGCTGCAGCATCAGCATGCTGCTGGATCCTTCCTTGGAAGTAACAAGAGTGAATTTCTGCCTGCACAGCAATGAAGTGAAAAAAATTTCTGCTTTGTGTTGCCAACCTTTGCAGTCCTGTAATTAATATCATATTATCCTTTCAGGGGTGGGGGGGGGGTGGGTTTATAAAGCATAAAGTTCTAGGATCCTGTAATTACACAAATCTCTACTTTTTGACATGTTAGGTTTTTGCTCTGACTTGTATATGTAGAGAAAGTCTTTGAAAAAGATGAAAATTAAGCCTTTGGAGCACAAGACAAGCCAATAAACTCATGAGTTCTCTTACTCCCAAGTCAATAGGGGCCTGGAGGGGAAAAGTTGAGCAAGAAGAGATCATTTTGTAATATTACATGGGTATTTGACTTTTATGTGAAATAAGCTGTAAAAGAAAATCCGGGGGCAGCAATAGAAGTGAAACTTCAGGCAAACAACAAATACATAATTAAAGAAGTCACCTGCTGCATCAAGGTACTAGATGTCCACTCATCCTCGGGGCAGTTTGCTGCTGAGGGATTGCTCAGCACAAATCAATGGCAACGACTTATTCAGGGCAAGTTATGCAATGTGATGTGAACACTTTTGCTGCAGAAATCAGAGGGAGGTAGTGGGATACAGCCTGGGTTCTCTTATTACTCCTCCATCTCACTCCAAGGTGTTGGTCAAGTCCCTAAATCCTCATAACTCCCAGCGTTGTAAAAAGGGGATGACAAAGCTTTCTTGACATTGTAGTGTCATGGCTATTGCCTAATTCTGTAGAACATCTATCCTTCTTCTCTGGTGGTCCCTCATAGTCATTGTAGTGCTGCCGACAAGCAGTCCATTTTTGTCTAAACAGTATTACGTCTAGTTGAAGTCTCGCTCAGGCTGCAGGTGGAATGAAGCTGTGGAGGTGTTTAACCTAGTTTTCCTCAGCTGCTTTTCAGATTCTCAGCAAACACGTGGCAGTTCTGCCATTCACAGCTTTATGTGTTCATACGTGCTGCCAATCACACTGGCACACATCAAACAGGGTAAGCCAAGCCGTAAGGTTTGTTGGTGACCTACACTGGAAAAGAGATGTAAACAGCAGGTGAAGTCTAACAGAATATCCCAGGATGTGTTATCTGGCTTTGATAGATCTTTCAAAGAAAGGGTTGCCTTTTCTGCATTTGGGCAGTGTGTGATGGGACCTTTCCCTGGTGTCTCTGCCCTGCCAAATTGTGAACGAAAAACAGGATTGCTTGTCTGAAGACAGCTCTGTCTTTCATATCCAAATTTGGCAATGGGTGATTCCTGTGTGAATGGTCTCAAAAGTCACCTTCTCTGTAAAGGAATCAAGTGATGGATGAGTCAACTCATAATTTTAAGTGTTATACAGGTGGAAGCATTGGAGTACTCTGAGCCCACACCTACTGCTGTGGATGGCTGAGTCGTTGGCTCACTTTTTAATTGTGGAGCTAAGGGGGGATTTGGTAAGTGGGGCAGGACCATTAGAAAATGCTAACTGTGTTCCTTCTGTAATACTCTTTCGTACATGACTGCTGCAGGGTGAAATAATGAAGAATTTTTTTGTAACAGATCAAAAATTCCTTTCTTCTTTAGTTGAAAGTGTTTGAGATAAGAAGGTCATTGAGAGGACAGATTTCAAGAAGTGCTATTTGCATTTGGTGATGCTTTGGAAAGAAACAGAGCATAATATGCACACTCTTAAGGTATAAATGGTGAACACACTGCCAGATCTGTGGAATTTTGTAGGCAGCTACTGTGAACAGTAATAGCAGTAAATCAATCTGCTTTTTATCCCTATTGAAACTGGCACTGTAAGCTTTAGGATATCTTCTTGCTCTTTTAAAAACTTATTTCAGTGTAGTTTCAGCCCTGTCAGCAGACCTCTGCTGTGTTAGTGGCAATATAACTTGTCTCCCAAACTCCACAGTATTTGACACAAAATTCAGAACCCAAGCCAAGCAAAAGCCGGCACCGGTATGTGATGGGGTATCACTGGAAAAGAAAAAGGAACCAGTCTGTGAGGATACATAGAGAATACCTGGGGAAAGAAATGGAAAAATATTCAAGTGAGAAGATCACTATAGCAGAAAAATGGGGAGAAGAGAGCAAAATCTCAGTGTGAGGTGACATATTTTGAGGGTGAAGAAGAGATGGAGAATTAAGGCCAGGCTTAAAAGAATATTTGTGAGGAAAAGGAGAATGATGCTCAAGAGAGAAACGGGAGGAGCTTTAGTGAAAGAAAGAGATTGGGAAAGACATTGAATGAGGAAAGAAAAATGTCTTAAAATATAAAGAGATAAATGGGATTTTTCAGGGAAATAAATTAGCAAAAACAGGGGAAGGATTTAAACAAGAAGAAAAGTGAGATAAATTAAATACCAAGGAAAGGGAAGGATTGAAGAGAAAAAAAAAATACAGATCTTTAAAAGAAAATTAGTTGTATCATTTTTAGTGATTTCCTGGAAGATTTTGTGGTGGGTTGGATGTCTGCTTTGAGAGAAAGTGAAAGAATAGGAAAAACTGTGATTTTTTTTTTCCCCAGGCTTTCCTGTGCAGGAAATGTAATAGGAAGTTATTTTTATTAACCAAGATCAGAGAATATGCAACAACACAGTACCAGGAATGGTGTGGAAGATCCGGTTATTTTTCCAGTCAGACCAGAAGAACCTGTGGCCACTGACCAGCAGGAGCCCAAGTGTCAGATTATTAAGCACCAGGACCAGTAAACTGGACGGTTATTGGAATCTGTGCATCTTTCAATACACATCAAGCCAACTTACACTGCAGACACAAAAAAAAATCTTGACCACCACATGTAGGTGATATTTGTAGCCATTCATTAATTGCTGTGCCATCTGTTTTGTCTACCGAATCAACCCCAAAAAATGACCCCCATGGATTTGTTTGATTTCATTTGCAAATGTGAAACCAATTGATTTTACGGAGATACACTGCTTGCTGAGCACTATTTTCCCACCAAGACAGTCAGGTTACACTGGCCACCAAAAACTAATGATGCAGAAGAGCCAGAACAGTGAGACCCTCGGATAGGCGGAGGCGAGTGTCTTTTGCAAAGTGTTTGGGAAGTTGTCAGGTGGAATGCGCCCCTCCGGTTCAGCATAGCCATGATGCTGAGTGCGCTGGGAGGGCTTTATCCCATCAAATGCGATGAGATGCTGTGGCAACACTCAGCCCACACCCGTAACACGCTTGTGGAGGGACTGTGAGTCAAGGGAGGGGGGAGCAAAATGCCTTTATCTGCAGCAATGGCATGCTTTCCATCTGCAGTGGAAATATTCAGCTGGTTACCTTGCCTGGACTTAGCAGTGACCAGTGTTTTACCGTAGCGCCCTCGGTTGAGCACACATGCTGAACAGAAACAACGTTTGTTTACGGGCAGGAAACGCATGAGCCTTTTAATGGATAAAGTGTGAGTTCGAAGCATTAAATGTGACCTGCTTTGTTGGATGCCAGTACCTGCAAAGGGTTATTCTTTGTAGTGTCCTACTTGGACTCAAGCACTAGAGCTCTCATCAAAGTAAATCTGATTATTTTGCACGTGGTTTTCCTGAAAGGATGTTATGATTTTCTAGATGTTTGGTGGCTGGTGATAAATTAGGCTTTTATGATGTCATGTGAAAGGCCACTGCTTGGACTTCCTTCTCTGTCAAGTGTGCTGGAGAATACATTTGGGACATACTCAGAATCAGAAATTACCCTACCTGGTTTTGTTTTAACCCTTTTGTGGACCATTGCTTGCTTTGTAACCAGAGGTGTTTGGGCAAGGATCACTTCACTTTTGCAGACGAGGAGCCCCGTGACATCCCACCCTGAGTCCCCTCCATATACCGTGTTTGAAATTAATTTTTTTGTTCCTTGGATAACAAAGCCTCAGCTCATGAGCTCCCTTTAAGCCTTTCACAGCTCGAATTCTTTCCATACATCGTGTCCTGAAAAGGGTTTTCAAATCAGGTGGGTTTTTAGGGAGAAGCTAGAGTGCAGTGAGGGGTGGGGGTAAGGTGAGGCATCCCATAACATAGGTCAGGTTTACAACTGTATAGAGGGAGGCTGCTTGTTAAAAGAAAAGAAGCAGCCAGTACATAACTGCTTTCTGCTTTGTCCAGAGAAGTGGCAGTTCCCTTCTTCATCCTTCATACTACAGGGCGAGAGTATTCTACAACTGTTCTGCAAATGATGAGAAATGACTAACCATCCTCTTATATGACTAACCATATGCTCTTTCATACCAGTTAATCCATAGTGGGGAGGAGGATGGGAAGAGACATATCCATCCCCTCACTGTCCTCTTCCCCTCTCAGTCCTACCACAAGCTTCGGGGGGGCAGAGGTTCATCTGTCTCTGTAATGGTTAAGGAAGGGAGTGACTCCTCTCCTGCCCTCCCTGCGTCACAGCCAAGTGGGCAGAGTAGTGAGGTGAGCACTGAACTCGGGGCAAAGACAAGGCAGCAATTGCTGGTACAAGTAGATTAGAATTTTTCAACTTTAGATGAAAAATTACTTTTTTAGTAAATTGACATTTTTATTTGGGCAGGTATAACAGCACACCCTTCAAAAAATAAATTTAACATCACTTTGCTGTTAACATAAAAAATGCCTTGGTTTTTTTCAGAGGTGTGAATATCCGTAAGGGTAGTAAGATCATCCAAAAAACCACATCCTGTACTAGACAAAGATTTCATCCTATGGACTACTAACATCCCACTAATCATAGATCTGCGTTCACTAAATTGCTGCTTAATGCTCTAAAGGTAGGTAGATAGATAGATAGATAGATAGATAGATAGATAGATAGATAGATGGATGGACGGACGGACGGACGGATGGATGGATGGATGGATATCTGTAGGTGGAATACAAGATCACTGTCCTAATATTTATTGTTTTGTTGCTTATCATTTGCTATTTGACCTGGAATGACAACTAAACCTATTAATGTTTCCAATATAAGCTGTTACAAAGTATTTTTGAGTGGAAGAAAATAAGAAACTAAGTAGCCATGCAGCATGGATGTCTGGGGTCACCAGTCTTCCTATTCATCTTGATGTGTCAGTCAGCGAAGACAGCTAACCCTAGGGACCATCGTCCATTTCCAGTAAGAAATGCAGCCACTGCTGCACAATAAAACCTACTGAAATCAAACAGCTTCTCGGAGTGATTTCCTGACTGCAAAAAACATGAAAAGCAGTGAGCCATGAGGAAAGCAATCAGTGGATTTGATTTTTTTTTAAAGTGAAAATCACATTTAATAATTGTAAAAGGTACCATGCCCTTGTCTAAATAATGCATACTATGAGTGTCAGTAAAACCAGGTATGGTGAAGACACCATTATCCTACTCTTCCCCAAAAAATATTTGTTGTCAGAGTAGAAAACAGGCTGCAGTAAAGCAAGAAGCAAACACGTTTAACAGAGACAAAGCAGGGCTTAGAGGCACCAGTGAAAAGAGAAGGACCTTGTTCTTTTCCTGTACTGCGACTGATCTCCACCCATACAAAAGACGTTCACCCCTCACAGGGCTGTGGATTTTAGTGATGTGAAGGTGACACACAGGTGTTCTCTCTACCACATGGCCAGGAAGCCTGAAGAAACATGCTTTGCTGCACCCTCCCCAAAACCTCTGCTGTAAAGAGAAAATGCACAAAATGCTTTCAACCTGTGGTGTGCAAAACCCAGGTTATTCAGACCATGTCTTTATACACAGGTCAGCTTGAAGGACACGAAGTCATCTCACACAGCATTTCCTATCAGCAGCCAGGCTACAGGGCAGTGACAGCCAATGGGAGTGGTACCACTTTTAACCAGCATTTGCAAAGAGTGATTCTGTCTTGTTAGGAGGGTTGGAAAAACTTAATTTGTTTCATGCTAAGCACACAGCATTCAAAAATTAGTTTGCATTTTAGCAAACAGCCTAAAATGTTTAGCTGCAGGGTGTGTGTTTGGGTGGCTGGGCATGCCATATCAGAAAGTGTTTGTGTGTCCAGCAGCAATACCTGAACTATCATAATTATGGCCTATACATGACAAATGGGGTTTGATCTTCTTCCTCTCCTCCAGAAGTACCCTGCTCTTTCAGCAGACGCATTCCTTTAAACTAGGAACAGCCTCATGGTTCAGAAGCCTCTTTGGCGTTTAGCAGAGCTGTGAGCTGAGCTTACAACTGCACTTGCATCCAAGCTGGGAAACACCTCCCAGGCCTTCCCGGGAGGGCAGGATCAGGCCTCTGGACAAACCGAGAGGGAGGAAAGCATCCTCCTCACCACAGCCAGCTGTGGGAATTTTGCTGTTTGCAGCAGCAGGGCCTTCCATGCAGGGGTGGGGGGAGAACACCTGACAGCCTGCCTCTGGGATCCTTAAAGGCACCCATGGGCCAACCTGCAGCGGGATGCCCTGGCACAGAGCTACGCTGATCCCTGTGCGGGATGGCTCCTGATGAACAAGCTCAGCTCCAGATCCAAAGCAAGTGAAATTCAGCACTGGCTTTGGGGATATCGGGCTGTAATTCGGGAGGAATTTTATCTGGCTCCAGGGACAGCACTGGCCAAGACGTTTTCTCAGGCTTCACTTGGCAAGCTAAGAGATCTGAGTAATGCTCAGCCCTGCAAGGGGCTCTTGCTGGTGCTTGCACCACGGCCGAGGTCTGCATGTGCTCCTGTCCCAGGGATGCGCCCAGGCTGTGTCCTCACCTCAATCTAGTGGGGCACCAGCTCCATCGAAGTGATTAGGCCCCGGCGACGAGGTTCCCGAGGCACCCGCGGCTGGCTGCCTCTGCTAGGCCGTTTTATCTGCAGTGTTGGTGAGGCTGCCAGAGCCGGCGCTGAGTGAGCCCATTTCCCCAGAGCAGAGCATTGTTCCCGGCCTCCGGCCGCCGCGTGGCCCCGCTGATGGACAATACCGCCCGTCCCCGACTTCCTGAGCAGACCAGACAGCTTGCTGTTTTCTTCTCGTCTCTTATCACCCCCTGTCATTGAAAGAGAGGTCTGGCTTCGGCTTCGGTTTGGGCTGATAGGCAGCAGCAAAGTGAAAAAAGGCACAGGGGAGGGAGGAGGAGGAGGAGGAAAAGGAGGAGGGAGAGTAGCTCCATTACTGTTATTATCGCCCTAATGTTTATTGCTGCTCGCAGTTCATTTGCCTTAACCCTTTGGAAGCTGGTCAAATTAAAGATTATCAAACTGATAAGATAATACTGCTGTTCTAACACCCCTGGTTCCTGGTGGAAAAGGAAAGGCTCCGCTTAGGTTTTATTGACCCTTGCAGCTTGTGTTGACGCCTTGTTGCTGGAGTACAGTGGAGTCCCGAGATAAGACCTTATCCTAAAGATGCCTTGCAGCCCACCAAGGTCCATCAGATGTGCAGGGGCTCAGCGCTGCCGTGAAGAATCAGCCCTTTCCTCAAGTCGTTCTTCCCGCCTCTCCTACCCCCTCAGCATGGCTGTAGCAAAAACTGAGCTTTCTGAACAGGGAGGGGGATTTGCACAGGAAAACATTATGCCTCTTATTTTAAATGGTATTTTGTTGTACGTGAGTTTCAGCCTATTCGTTGCTTTTGCCTTTTGCCTTTTTCCTGTGGTTCTTTGCAAACAATGCTGTCTTTCTGCAAAAGACTGCTGACCCAGGAGTGGAAAGCAGCCTGTTCATGCTGCATTAAAACAAATTTAGATCAGGAACCAAATTCACTGGCATTCTTCTATTCCCTTGGTACCCTAACTGCTCCACAACTTTGCTTTTCTAAGAACAGTGGAAAGAAAAAATGAAAACCGAGCAACACGTTACAGCTCTTCTTAAATTCCTGAAGATGTTTGCTGTGCTCCTTGCTAGGCTTGGGTTTTGCTCATTGACATGTTTTATCTTTGGTCTCCTCATATTTACTGTGGAGATAGGAGTCTCTTGCTTTATAATTATACTGTTTTTCCCCTGTTACTATAGATATTAGAACAAACACTGCACTTTGCAAAGACGTGGAGCCAGTGCTCTCTGCTCGTGGACTTCCATAAGCACAGAGCAGCAGCGTACAGCAGGCACAGAGCTTATTGCCGTGGCTCCTTCTGGGATTGAGCTGAGCTGAGCTGAACCCTGCGTTGATTTTTGCACTGGTAAGGTGCACATTTACAGGCTCTACAGCTCTGATTTAGTGAGACCTTACAGAGTGGGCAGGGAATAGCTTGACTGAAGTCCCAGAAACTGCTCTCCAGTGTTGGATCGGGGATAAAACACAATGTCCTTAGGCCTGGTGGGGGACAACCCAGTGTAGGAGAACACTAGGGAATGGAGTAGAAGGGTCATGGTAGAAGAACCCCTGCCTAGGGAGCGATGTGTGCAGCCTCCCGACTGTTTGCAACAAACACTTTAACAAGGCTGTTCTCAGAGCGATGGGCTGCAGCAGGTACCCAGATATACTTGTGGGGCTGACATTACTGCTGAGGTGTGCTACGTGAACACTCATTAAGACCTGCTGTGAAAAATGCTCCAAAAAGCACGCAAGACTGCTTTACAAGATAAACTTTGGCACATACATTACTAAGATGCAGCGGTGAAAATGCCAATCTGCAAGCTACCACTGACTTAATGCCTTCTTTAATGAGATGAGTTAAAGCTGAAAGGCGATGGGTTTATGAAGGAAATAAGGAAAACAAAACTTGTTTTGTTTTGTTTTGCGGGAAAGTTTGGCCCCTGGACTCTTGAAACCCTTCCTGACAAAGCTTCTGGAGCAGAAGAGTGTGAGACTAAACACGCAAGCCAGAGCCTCCACGGAGCTGGGGCTGTGCTCCTTACTCGTGGGAACTCTGATGTAACAAATCATCTTCCAAGCGGCCGCGCTGGTTGTGAACGTAACCCTGGCCGCTTTTCAGATGCAGTAAAACTGTTGTGCGCTTAGATCGAGCCTGTTTATTTTTAGAGGTAGAGCCTTGTCTCTGCTGCAGCGAGCAGAGCTGGGCACGATTCCATCACAGGTGCTTTACTGAGGACTCCATCTCTGGTTTATTCTGGTGTAACAAAAGCTGGCGCTTGGCGCTGGCTTCGGCCAAGGCACATTTTAAAGGGAGTCGGCTGAGCTTTAGTAAAAAGAGGAAGCCTTGGCCTTCTTTCAGGCCGTGCTATCTCCTCTTTCTCACATTGTCTCGGGGCTTTAAATTTTCAGTTAAAGTTAATTGAATGAGACAGTGATACATTGCACAGTGAAACCAGATCAATCACTGCGCGAGTCAAAATAGGAGTCGCGATGACACATAGAACAAGAGCCTGGGAAATGTGATATTTACATTAAAATATTTTACATTTTTGTCTCGTGGTTTTAAAACCAAATTTGAAAACGCCTTACCGTGCTGCAGGATGGATTTCTGTTTATCAGTATGTAGTCGCTTGTGTGTGTTTGGACAATAAAGCCGAAGCATCGTGAAAATGGATTTAGTAATAACGGGGTATTTTCTACCCAGACAGGCAGCCTCATTTACTGAAAAGGCAAACCAGAAAACCTCACAGTGGACAAACCCATTCATTTATCTGAGAGACGGTCTTATGACAGCAAGGTGCCTATAAAGCCGTAGGAAAGTTTACTCTCATATTAAATTGGCAACAGAGAATTTGACTGTTGTCTTTTCCATCGTCCTGCCCCTTAAATATTTACATGGATGTTGTTTCCAACTCTTAGCTTGCAGGTAAAACTTGTCATTACTATTCACTTACATTAACTGTATTTGCATGGAGAGTGAGGGCTTGTTCCTCACAAAATAGGCAAGTAAAAGCAAAGGTTTCATTTTGTGTTGGTGATCTGAGTACTGTAAAAACAACATAAAGCTTTAATCGGTGTTTTCAGGTTTACAAACTCTCAGCTCAACATCTAAATCCTCAGGGTTTTCACAGAGTCAGAGGGCTTTGTTTTCCTGTCAGTAGGTAAAGCACAGCGCCACAGAAGGAAAGTTATCCTGCAGGAATACAAAACCTGAAGTGGTGTCATTTCATCAGGTGCCTTTCCATCAGGAACAGGGATAATGGGCAGGTTGCGTTCAGCAGCAGCTGTTATTTGAGAACATCCTCCCATCCCACTCCACCCCTCAAAAACAAAAAATAAATTTAAAATAAATTTTTAAAAAATAATCCAGGTCTTCTCCTGTGGAACCTCACCTCGTCTTTCTTTGCTTTCTGATCTGTTTGTACTTCCAGCCCTGACACTGATAAAAAAATCAATACATCTGAATGACTGGAATGTCAGAGGGTTTTTGGTTGTGGCTTTTTGTGTTTTGATGAGGTTTTTTTTTCCCTTTTGGAAGCCTGACAGGAGCATCTCTGGTTTCAGTGAAAGACTCTGAGTAATATAAACAAGCAGTCATTCTGTTCCATGAGGAGGGCTTTTACATATTCTTATTTTATTGTAATTACCTTATTGTTTTCATATTATGAGCTACTTGTAGAAAAATACAGGAAACACCACTGCAATACAATCCTCTAATCAGGAATAGCTTTGTTCCAATCATCATTCCCATCCAGTGTTGAAACTTTGACTAAGAAGAACACTATCAAAACTTGAATTCAGACATAAATGTGGTGCTAATACTACTGTTCCATTTCACCTCTGTACCCAGTCACTTCTCTGACAGAACCTTTCAGAAATACCTGGGAGACATTTTGTCCCCAATGCTACTTCCAAGTAAATCTAACTACAAAGTCGTGTTTCTCCAAAGTGCACGAACTCCTTCGGGAGAGACACTTAAAATCTTTTAACCTAAGTCAGCTGGGGATTTTGTATTATCATATATATTAAATCTTCTTTTCTCCTTTTTTTTTTGTTATTTTATGCTCACAGATTATGCCACAATACCTTTACTGCATCTTTGTTAAAGCATGTGAACTTTCAAAGGAAAAATACTTTTTTTATAATATATTTAAATGGATTTAAGCACCAGGTTTTTGTGTTATCTCTATATATAATCCGGCACTGCAAATAACTTCACTTTTACTCATCAGCAAACTCCCCCCGACACAATTTTGTCCAGTTCAGCAGCTGAGTGTTTGTGTTCTTGAATGAAGGGCTGGAATTAGGTAAAGTATCTTTTTAGATAAACTGCTCTAACAAAAAGCATTTGTCCAAGGGAGTTAAAAGACTGCTCCCAAGCTGCTCAAAAGCAGAATGCAGCTACATACAGTGGGCAATGGCAATTCATTCTGTTCTTTTTGGTCCTTTTTTTTTTTAATTATTATTTTTTTCAAAAGGCAGGCCAGTATCCTAGATAGGCTCGGTTTCAAAGGATCTTTCTGATAAAAAGATTGTGGGTGTAAAATTATTACTTGCATGGCATTTATAGAAATGAAACTCTAAGTTTTACGATATGGCTTTTATGACTTAAAACTAGGAGGTATTAAAACACTTCACTTCTAGCTAATAGCTGAAATTAGGACTGAATAAAAGGCAGTTGTTTTTATACCAAGATTACTGGTCTAAGAAGGATTTCCTTGTTTCCAGGCGCATACATGCACACGCGTATGTAATGTAAATTAAACCGAACTCCAGATAAAAGGCATACCTCCGTGAGCACATTAGGGCCTGATCCAAATTTTATCAAAGCTATTGGGAGTCTTTCCCGTTTCAAACCAGATTTTGCAATCCATATTCACACGACCCTCCAGGGGATCCCTCGAGCTGATGCGGTTTTACATGACTTGGCCCGGAATGCCTGCTGCAGTTTCTAAAAACCCATTACAGGCCTGCAGTAGGAAATCATTTTGGCTAATTTAAGGAAATCGCAGCATTTTAATTTTTTTTTTTATTATTTTCATATCATTTTATTCTGATCCATCCCTTTGCTCCTTCCTGATGGCAGGCTGCAATGTTTTGAGCCTAAAGGCTGAGCTAGTAAAAACGCTGCCTGGAATCATCTCAGCAGATGTGTTTGTTCCACATCCCCCCTCCTTCGGTACAATATTTCCTCTGGTGGATTTCCTCTGCTCCTGGAAGTGAACTGTCTAGCTTTCTGGAGCACGATTATGAAGAAGAATTTCCTACATTTTACTGCACAGGATGAAGTGATTTTGGAAGTTAACATGACCTGAACCACACGTGTGCAAAAAAAGAGCATCTGAAAACTGTAGTGTGTGGCAGTTACAGATTAAAAAAAATAGTAATGCAGCCAGAAAATGCTCCTTAGCTCCACTGCTGGCCAGAGAGTGGAAGAGGGAACAGAAACACAGTCCATGCATTTTTCTGGGAAGCCTGCTGTGTTACCACCAAAAAGTCAAAACGCAAGGGCAGAATTCAGCCTTTTCTTGCTCTGTGACAAAGCTGGGTTGGCTTGGTTTTCTTGAAACCTGGACAGATGTGATTTTAGTATTTCCTGCTACAGAGAAACGCAGCTCATGAGGATACATCATGTATTTTATTAAATCAACACATACATTTGGGGAAAGATGACTTTTTAAATACAATACTCAAATTTATATGGGAGATTCAGTCAGTTCTTTTCATTCAACTAGGGATGCAGTCAAAGGAGCTTTTTTCCTTGTGTAACTTTGTTCTTTTTGGTGACTGGTTGTGGGATTGTTTTGGTGCAGTAGCATTTTTAGGAAGACGTGAACAGTAAAACAAATATGACCAAAGTCTTGGTTTCTGTAATGCTTTCAAGATAATTTCTTTTCATTTGTGAGATATTTAGATATTTCTTTCCATGTGGATGCCCAAAATACTCTAGGAAAGAAAAAAAAGAAAAGATGTAGGCATGCAAAGCGGGATGTTTACTACTGCTGCATGTGGTTACCCATATTCATAACAGTCTTTCATCATCATCTGTCTGTGATCACATTCTCATCCGAGAAAGTCTAGTTGTTGTGTTTGCTCTGTGATTTACATTATTTAAACAAATGGGGGGAAAAAGAATTCGAAACAGCCCATTCAATAGCATGACTAAGACGTATGACAACCTCTTACAAAACGTTCTCCATTATGCAACCGTGAGGCTGGAGCTCAAACCCCATGTGCACACAACAACAAGGAATCACTCTTTCGGTCTCAAATAGCCTGGTGAAAGGATGCTGCCTCCTGGTGATTTATAGGCACATGAGCCTCCACTAAAATTGCATCCTAAAAGAGAAATATTTCGTCCTTGGAAGAGTCCAACAGCGGCTACGGCTGGGCTCAGCTGGTGGGGGGAGCGTGAGCAATGGGGAGGCCATCGAGGTGGGGAAGGTGAACACTTCTCACAGCGCCTCCCTCTTCTTTTCTCCAGGATTTTCTGCAAGGAGACTGTACCAAAGCTCGTCAGAAGCTGAACTGGAAGCCAAGAGTCACGTTTGATGTGAGTAGCCTTTCTGGCATGCTTTGTGCCTGCAGGGTGTTCATGTCCTCTAAAAGCGGTCCACAGGAGGTGGAGGGGACCATAACATGGGGTGACTTGGGCTCACTGGGAAATCCCATTTTTGGTGACACACCACCCCCCAGGCTGCAGCTCTTGTTTTGAAGACAGCAGGGACCTTGGCAGCTCAATGCATCCCTCCCTGATGGCTCTGCTACACACCCTGGAAAGGGCCAGGCAGGTATCAACATTTTGGAAAAGAGCAGGTGCTTGCGCTGGGGTGCCAGTGGTGAGATGCAGGCTGTGACTCGAACGAGCCGCTTTCAAGAGCATCCCGATGCTCCTGTGACAGAGCTGGGGCCAGGGCGGGAGCCAGGACCGCTGCAGAAAGAGCCCAGCAAAACCCCATCCCCTCCTTGTCCTGTTGCAGGGAGCTGCTGCAGGGGGGAGGTGTTGTGCTCTGGGGCGTCTCGATGTGCTGCCCATTCATCCCCTGTGCCAGGGCCCTCATCTGCTTCTCTTCCTTCTTGCAGGAGCTGGTGAGGGAGATGGTGGATGCCGATGTGGAGCTCATGAGGAACAACCCCAACGCCTGAGCCCTGGTTGGGACCAGCAGGCACTGCAGGACCTATGCTGGGGGCAAACCCCACAGCCAGCACTGCCATGAGTTGCCAGGGCTGGGGTGGGTGGCCATCCCTCCCTGTGATGGTTTTATTGCTGGCCTGCCTGTGCGTAAAAGCCCAGGTTTATTCTCCCAAACCACCCTCCTGGTGCCTCTTGCCCCACACATCATCCCAGAGTCAGACCTGCCCGGGCTGACTCTGCCTCCTGCTCTTAACTGGGGAGCGATCACACCCCCCAGTACTGTATCTGAAGTACTGGCCAGCCAGCAAGACCACTGATTTCCTTTTTTTTAATTAACACTCATCTCTCTATCACCTAAGACCCCCGTCGCATTTTTAGTACTTTCTCCCACTTGAAAAACAAAAGTGCCCCCTGCCCTCCACACCCCCCAGCCTCCCCTCTCCTCCCGCAACGACAGCAGCAAAGCTCTGGCGCTAGCGTGGGCTCACCGCCCCTGCAGCCCTCACTCCACTGCTTCCCCTCTTCTGCCTTTCCTGAACACTCCTTGTTTTCCTTTCCTGCAGCCTTACCTCCACCCCAGCGGCCCATTTCCACCACTTGAACTCTGTAAAAAGTTTGGATAACTTGATCTAACTTGCAGTGAAATCGCCTTTTGACCATGCCGAATTAATTCCTAATTGCTGGAATCGCTTTCAAACCAGTCAGAGGGGGGCTTGTGAGCGTTTTTCAGATCTTCAATTTCGGAGCGTGCGCGAGTCACAGAAAGCCCTTTTGTCCAGCACCTTCCCAATCTGGGGGTTTTTAGGGTGTTTCAGTTTTTGTGCCCCCCCCCCACGCCCCTCCCCCCCGCCCATCCCTCCTCCTTGAATCAACTCATTCCACTTCCATTCTCTTCCTGCTTACTATAATTAGACCTCTGACGGGAGCTTGAACCATCTCACAAGACGACTTTAAGAAATAAAAACAAAATAAATAAAAATGCTTAAAAAAAAAAAAAGAACTTCAAGGTGAGTAAATATTTTTGCACTTTTCGTGCCAAGGTACCCGGGTTATCCAGAGGTCGTCGAGCCCATACATTTCCCGTTGGTTTTAGGATCTTCCACCCACCAGATACTCCCATCACTTCGAGCGTTACGCTTCAAAAATGAGCGAATGGGCGAGATACGCCTTCTTGGAGCGCACCCCTTTTGGGGGGGGGTGTGTATACTTTGTATTGGGGGGAGCACCACCCCTGTTAAAAGGGAAGCTTTGGAGGGGGAGGGGGGAAGGGAACTGGGGAGGGATGCTGAGCTCGGAGCTGGAGGCAGAGGCGCTCCGGAGCGTTTTCGTGATGGAAGTGATGCGGGAAGACGGGACGGGGCTCGGGAGCAGCCTGCGAGGAACCGGGATGCCAGAGAGGGAGAGCGAGGGAGAGGAGAGGAGGGAGAGAGAGGGCTCTTTGTGCTCCCGGCGTGAAAGGCGGCATTCGCCAGAGGTGCGGTGGAAAATGTGCGAGCAGCCGGCGGTGGCCGCGGCGCCGGGAGCGGAGGGAACGCCGGGCAGCCAGAGCAGCCGCTTCCTTCTGGGGCTGCTCCGGCTTTCCCCCCACCACCCAGCACCGGGGGAAAGAGGAAGGCGGGATCCCGGGCGCTGTTTGGGATCCCATCCTACAGGTGCACGCACCTCGCAGGGTGGCGGTGGGAGGTGCGGGGCCTATGTGTAGCCTGAGGGAGAGATGTCCCTGTTGCGCTCACCCCGAGCAGCGTCCCACTCGTGTGAAGCGCTCCAGCCCCCCACCACGCAAAGTCTCCGCGGCTCATCCCGCACAAACCAACACCAAGTGAGGGCCGGGGGAGGGAGGCCCGAAACTCTCCGCGGGGCAGGGGCGGGGGGTAAGGACGCGGGGTCACGCACGCATTACCACTCACCACCACCCCCGCAACGCCCCACGCGTGGTTAAATTGATACAGAGATTCCTGGGGGGCTTTTCCCCGGGAGTATGGCCACGACACTGCCCTTTTTGGGATGTTTTTTTAAAGAGTAAAATAACAATAAGCCCCCCCATACACACACTCCTCGTGCGCCAGCGTCCTTTGCATGAGCTTCAACCCCCCTACCCCGCCTGCCGCCGCGCCCCCACGGTCGAGGAGCCCCACCCGTGCCCAGAGGTGTCCCTCCACTCCCTGGGCGAGATCCGCACCGAGGGCTGCCCCCTCTGCGGCCCCTCGGACAAGCGGTCACAGGCTGCGGGCGGCGGATCTCTGGTGGCGCATGGAATAAAATAAAACAAAAAATAATAATACTTTTGAGAAACATTAAAGTATTAAACCTATTCTATGACAAGGTGTTTTTGTATTGCTGGGAACTTTCTTTTTTTGCTCCCCGTGATTCACTGGGAGGCTTGCTGGTACATCCGAGTATGAGTTCACACATCTCCGCAGAGGGCTGGGAACCTTTACATACGCTGCCAGTTTTCCTTCGACCTCGGTTATTGCTTTTTCTCTTTTCCCCTTTGGCGTCTCTAACTGTGGCGCATTCAAGAGAAACATTTTTTTATTCTCCGTTGTCGGTCTCTGTATTTGGGGGGGTGAGGGAGATGGGAAGGGAGAGCGAACGGGAAATGGAGTGGAAAGGCAAAAAAGCAAGGAGGGACCAAAGCGGTCCCTCGGTGCTGACCTTGTGCTGGTTGCCTTTCTGCTTCTTTTGGGAAAAATAAATAAATAAACGGATTTGCTAGCGATGGTGACGGGACAAAACGTGCGCCCCAGCACTGCCCCTCTACTTTTAACAATTTGGCCAAAGTCCGAACTGCTCTTCGGTTTCCTCACCACCACCTTCCTGCCCGAATTCCTCCTGAAGTACCGCTCCTTCAGTGACCGCGGAATCACTTACTGAAACACGAAATAAATTTAAATAAAAATTAAATTTAAAAAAAAAGAAAGGGGAAAAAGTCACCGGGCGATTGCGGGAGGTAATACCTGTGCCCGCAGCCAGTGCACTAGGTGCGGGGTGATGAGCCCGTACGCCGAGCGTTCCGTGCGCGCAGGTACGACGCATCGCCCCTCTCTCTACCCGTGTCACGTCTCACTCGGGGTCATTACAGTTGCGTTAATTTTAAAGGGCAGCTCCAAACCACCGACCGTGCCCCCACCCTGTTCCCGTGCCGGTCACCAGCGTCCCGCCGGCAGCGGGGGCTTTGCTTTTGCCCCCCGGCTCGGCCCGGTAGCACCGGTAAGGGAAGGCCGGCGGCCCCCGGGGCCGGGGAGGGAAACGCGGACCCAGGAGCCTGCCGAGGGACCTCCGCCCAAGCAGCCTCTCCCACCGCGTCGTAGGACGCGGAGAGGGACACCCCTGCGCCGCTACTACGGGGAGAAGCGGAATAAGTAAAAGCAGCGCTGGGTGGCGGGAGCTGCCCAGGTGTGCGCCCCGTCGGGAAGAGGAGCGAGGGCCGAGCTCCTGCCCAGCGGGTTGCGAAGGGTCGGGGCTCGCTCAAGAGAGCCGGCCTGGTCCTGCCTGCGGCTCTGTGCTCCGCAGCGCCGGGAGTTACGGGCAGCTGAGGCCGGGCTGGCTCCCCTGCGCCCGCCGCCTGTCAGCGCCGCTACCGCCGCCCCACATCTCGCAGCCGTAACTCAGCCCCTCGCCTCCGCCGTGCGGGCCGCTGCCCAACCCCGGAGTCAGCCTTGCCAAAGGTAAAACTGCCACGAAAGCTGCTTTCCTTTTCTTTTTTTTTAAGGAAAAAAAAATAGTAATTCCCCTCTCCCGAGGCCTTTCGGGGCGCTCGGGCCCCACTGCCCGCTCGTGGGCTGCAAAATTCCGCGCAGGGACCTGGCTGTCCGGCGGAGGCCCGCGGTGGGATCGCCCACCCCTCCCCAAGGAGCACAAGCCCCTGCCACCCCTGCCAGGGGGCCGGGGCGGGGGTCGGCCGGCGGCACAGCCGGCCCGCCCGCCGCCCTCCTCCCCGGCGCGGAAGGCCGGCGAGACAAAGCGACGGGGGTTTCCTCGGGGTCGCGGAGCAAAACCGCCAGCGCCATCTAAAAATACACGTCCTGCTCGCAGCGTCAGCCTGAAGGGTAAAAGTAAAGGGGGCTTAAAGGGAAGGGGAGGGGGCAACAGACCCGCCTCTCGGGCACGCACACGCCGGGGTGGGTAGGTAGGTGGTGGGAAACGGCTCCGCGGCCATCTCGGTCGCGCACGGGGACGGACGAGCTGCAGGAAGGGTATTTAGAAAAATAAAATTTAAGTGTTAACTTGGGGGAACGGAGGAGTCGTCTTCCCCCCCTGGCCCCTTGCACACAGAGCGGACATGAGGGTCACATCCTCTTCCCTCTCCTCCTCGCCCGGCCGGGAAGGCAGGCACCGGGCTGCCCCCGGGCAGCGTAGGGAGAGGGGGACCGGGGCCGGGGTCGCGGCTCCAGGCCCGCCCTCCCCTTCGCCTCTGGGCGGCAGGTTTGCAGGGGTGGGAGGCGAGGGGAGACCCCCAGCCGTCTCGCAGGGCCGCGCTCCTTGCCTCCCCGTGTGACCCCCCTTCACCTCTGATACTTCGCTGGCGGAGCATTGTCTCCAGACACAACAAACGCAGAAAGGAGCGCTGGAGCAGGCAGAGCTCCAACGTTTTGACGGGTGGAAGAAAAACATCAACAGATACTTTGCAATTATTTGGTGATGGGGGCTAGGGGAGGCGGGCGCGGGAGAGGCCGTTTAGCAGCAGCAGCAGCAGACGCTAATTGCAACCTTTGCTTTGCTAATGAGCTCGCACCGGTTCATTCCGCGCTCCGTCACCCCCTCCCCACGCCGTTTCCCCAGTCCCACCACCCCCCCGGCGGAGCGCTTGGGGGGCGGGGAACGGCGTCGGGAGAAAACCGTAATTTTTCTGCAATTCGTTATTCGTTTTAAATCCATCCCGTCTTCGCGAGGAGAGGTTAGAAGTGCTGGCAGCAAGCGCTTCCATAAATCCTCGCTAAGGGAAAGCAGTGAGCAGCTTCCCCCTCCGCTCCTGCTCGCTGCCTGCGCCGTACGCCCCGTCGTGCAGCTCGCAGCGGCAGCGGGAACACCCCCCCCCCAAACCACCCCCTTTCCAGTCCCAGGGTGCGGGGGCTTGGCAGGGCGAAATGCCCCTCCGCTAGCTCGCGGCTGCGGACCCCATTCCCCGTAATGGGAGCGGGGAGAGACACGCGCACAGAAAAAGGGTCCCAATAGAAACCCGCATCAAAAGGGCAGCGCGAATGTATTTATACTGGGCAATCTCGCAAGCACCGACAGTGTTTAAACAATTCTCTTCTACTTCGGACGATATTATCAGTACTTTTACATTATCGTTCAATGGAAAACATTCTTCTTTTTCCTTATTTCAAATATTTATTTAAAAAAAAAATTAAACCCGGCCGCTTCTTGAATGTCCTGGCAAGTAAATAAATTCCAGGAACGGGGGTGGGGGGACACGAGGGGACGGGGGACGGGGAGGGAGCGACACGACACGGACACGGCTATGGCGTTTCTTCTAAACTGAGCGCTTGCCTTCCGAGGGACGACGGCGGTAGAGACGTGACCTGTTTATTCATCGATGCAAATAATATATAAATATTCTGAACTCACGAGTGTAATAATTTGCGTTTTTTTCTACTGGAGGAAATTCAGCTATTTTAAGAGTTAATGGTTCTAAATGTGTTGGTTTTCCTGCATTCTCCCTAGAGGTGATGAGGGCTGGAAAGGATGGAGGATTCCACTTTGGGGGTTTCATTGTTGTTGTTTTAATTCTGCTGAACGCAGCCTGAAGCAGCTGACCTGAATTTGGGGTAATACACTGTGCGACCAAGCCCCCTGACACTTAAAGGTCAGGTGAAAGTCCCCAGCAGGTAAGTCGCTGCTCGGCTGCCTGCCCAGCTCACTTGCTCTCTGGCTCACAAATTGTTCCCTTCTGCCCACCCAAGTCGTTTCAAGCTGTGTTTATTTAGGGGGCAAAAAAATCGCCGACCACCCAATTCCCACTCAGCCAGAGAACTTGAGAGATCTCACCGGTAGCCCGGGCCGCCTTCCCTCCCTTTCCAATAGCTAGGATTTTGCGGCACACGCATACCGAGCAAGGCGCAAGGTTACGGGCCTGGGAAGTCGCGGAGGTGCGCGCAACTGCCGCGTTTGCTCGGGGAGCGAGAGAGAAACCACACGCACCGCACACCCCCACATCCACACACCCCCAAAACACCCTGCTACTGGAAGAAGGAGGCGTTTTCCAGCTGCGACCCCGGCCCACGCAGCACGAAAAGCCAGCGGGCTGGCGAAGCGAGAGAGGCCGGGTCCGGACGACAAGGAGCCCCTCGGAGCCTGCGGGGCTCTGTCACCGCCTCCCTGCACGCCGCGGACCCCCTACGGCCCCGCTCCGTCGCGTTCGCGCGCCCTCCCGCAGAGCGGGGCCGGCGCCCATCACCGCCGCAGCCGCTTCCCAAGCCTCGGGACGCCAGCAGCGTTCCCACAAAATTAAGTCGAATAGGAGAGAGAGGGGTTAGCTGCCAAGAGCCACCGAAGGCCCTTGCTCCTGCCGGACTAGCCGAGTGACCCTCGGGAGAGCTGGGTCTTGCTTCTCCGGCCACCCGAGCAGTCCTTTTAGGGCTCCTCCTTGCGCAATGAGGGGGTCCTGCTCCCCTCTCCTCGCACAGGGCCGTTTGCTACCGCTGCCTGCACCACCAGCTCCTCAGCTGGGTCAAAGAGACCCACCGGTTGCCGGGGATGCGTGTGTAAAGGTTTTTTTGGGGTCTGCAGCACGGCTATGAGGGGTCCCCCGGTGCCCGCCGTGGCCGCGCTCCGCAGCGCCAGGGTGCGGGGCCGCAGCCCTGCCCCGCAGAGGCTCCTCGGCGCAAAGAGCCGGCCCTCCCCCGCCGCTGCGGCTATTGTTTCGTTCAATTAGGCTCCGCTTGATAAAAAACAATCGCTCGTTAACCCTCGCCCTCCTCCCTCTCGGGTGGTGTGTTGTGAATGGCGACATCGTCTCCCTTGACCCCCGTCTCCTTTTCTGTCTTTCTGTCCCCTGAAAAATGATTCCGCGAGCTCTGATTGAATTTTATTCCTTCCTGACCTGGCCCGTTTTTATTGCATGGACACCATCAATCTTGACCTAACGCGACGTTTGTTTATTACTTTGGAAAGAAGCGAACGACTTTATGAGCCCCGGCGTAATTAAACCAGGAGGTCTGCGTTCACCGCCGCGCCGCGCCGCACCGCACCGCACCGCACCACCTTCGGGGCGGCCTCGTAACACGGGCAAGCCGCCGGGGAGGCGAGGCAGAAGGGGAAGGAAGGGAAGGGGAAAAAAAAGAGGGGAAAACAAGGAAAAAAAAAGGAAAAACAAAAATCCAAACCCCACAATCGACCCACACGGGAAAGGTAAGTGGGATCCTCCCAGCCCCTGAGCTTGTGTGCGAGGTGCTGGCATGCTGACACCCATGCGTGTCCCTTGGGAGCGCCGAGCATCCCCCTTACGCCACACTTTAGGCCCGCTACGTCGACGCGGAGCCGCGCAAACCTGTGTCCGTCACCGGCGCTGCGACGGCTCGGCCCCGGCCACCCCGACGGCGCAACAGCTACCCCTGCCCGCCGCCGTAGGTCCAAAATCCCCCCTCCCAAAGGAAAAGTCCCCGCACCCTCGCATCTTGAAACGACGGGAGCATTTAGGGAACGCGCCCGACCCACGGAACCGGGGGGAGAACGGACCGGCACGGCGAGGGGGTTAAATTACAAGCGGCATTGACTGAAAATTAAGCCTCGATTAGCGCTTCCCGCCGAAACGTGCGGCTCCGGGAAGAGGGTGGCAGGGCGCTCCTCCGCTCCCCTCCCCGCGGCCATGTGCGCCCGTCGGCGCTGCACGCCTTTGCCTACGCAATCGCCACGACGTGACGCAAGGCCGCGCGTTGTCAGACCTCGCGCTCACCTTCCCGCGCGAGAGAAGCCCCCAGAGCCCAGGGCGAGGCCTTCGAGCTCACCCCGCTCTAATGCGTGTATTTTGGGGCGGGGGGAGGCGAGGGCAGCCTGCAGCCGGAATACACTCGGGAGGGGGGGGGATGTCAATACGAAGCGACCCCCGGGGGTTACCAATAGCGCTACGAAATTAAACCCGACTATAAAAATGCCCCCTTGGTAACCCCGAAGTGCCTTTCCCGAGCTCCGTGGCTCCCAAGAAAGGGCTCCAGATACGGTAAAACGCCCGTTTGGAAACAGTCCTTTAACGTTCCCATCCATAGCACAGCCTCGCCGTGCTCCCCCTCTGACCTGGCCCGTGGATGTAAGGAACGGGGCTTAACCCGTGTCTTCCCAACTGTTTGCACACATTTCGTTCGCTATTTTCGGTCACGGCCTTTGCAGAACACAGTATGGACTCGCTGTAAGAGGAAATTCCGAGGGGACAGTATTCGTCTTCCCTGCGTTTTCTTCAGTTTAAGTCACAGATGAGCAAATACAAGCGAGAAACTACCAGAACCCGCTGAACGGAACGGGCCCTCGAATTAATTAACAACAACAACAACAAAAAAAAAAGTGTTGGTTTTGGTTGTTTTGGTTTTTTTTTACCCTAGACGAAAAGCAAAGCAATAGGGTTTTTTTGGGGGGAAAAAAATCAGTTTGAGCTAAAAACACAACACAAAGCGCCGTGCTAACCTGGCACCTAATGGACGGCTCTGCAGGCAAGGCTGGGGCCGAGTGTCCCCGCTCGCTGTACGGGCTGCCACCAAAGATGCAGAGGCCTTACGGAGGCACCTTTCAGCTGCGTCACCTTTCAGGCGCACGTCCCGCGCCCACCTCCGCCCAGGGTCGGACCTCCATCTCTTTTGGCGTTCAGGTCAGGCCCAGTTCTGCTGGGAGACAATCACAGGTCAGAAGGGACACTTCGGGTTTGCCTCCTGCTTACAAGGATGGGGGGGGGGGGGGGTGGGGAGGGGAGGGGAGAGGGGGAGAGAAGAAGCACAAGAGGGACGGGGTCCCCGCGCTGGCCCCGCTGCCCGCAGCCCGTGCCTCATAGGTGGGAGCGCTGCCCGCAGGCGGAGGTCCCGCTCCGCGCCCTCCCCGCTGCTCTGCCCCAGCCCGGTAAGGTTTCTAGCAAACCCGCTGGGCCTTTCCCCCTGCCAGCAGCAGCAGAAGCAGCAACGTGTCAGGCCAGAGGCCCTGGTCCGGCGGAGCGCGGAGCAGCCGGCCCACCTCCGCGCAGGGACCCCCGCGGCACCGGCCTGCGCGGCGGGAGAGCCTGCCGGCCCCCGCTGCCAAGCCCGCACGCCTCACTGCCTGCCAGTGGGACCCTCTGCACCGCTGACGTTATTTTCGTTATGAACAATTTCTGTGCTGACGGGGGAAGGGGAAAAAATTAAAATAATTTTAATTTTTAAAAAACAAAACCCAAGGCGAAGCACGCGTGTGCGTTGAGCCAGCCCAGCCCGTCGCACTGAGAACCGGGGGGCGACCTCCGCCGCGACCACGCACGTCACTTCAGGAAAGGGATCCCCTCCGGGGACAGAGGATCTCGGCACGACCTATCTGGCGACCGAGCGGGATATTTCCCTTCTCCCCATCCCTGACTTGGGGTGAGCTGCCCTCCGGCCCCCTCCACCCGCACCTTTTGCAACCAGGGCCGCGGGGAGCGCAAGTTGCGCTGCTGCCCCGCGGTGCCGGGGCTGCGGAGGGCAGCGGACCGCCCCGGGGGGACCGGGGCATTAGCAGTAATTATAGACGGCACTTGTTCGAGCTCGGCACAGGCTCCCCCCCCCCCCCCCCCCGCTCCAACTCCCCTAATCGGGCAGCACCACTGACAATGCAACGAGTGGTTAAACAAGCCGAGCTAGCTCCGCTTCCCTCCTGTTTATTTTCGACACAAAACCCCCACCGCTGGAGACGGCCGAGAAAAACCCAAAATACAGGAAAGCCGGCGCCTAATCGCAACAAAAATACCAGGCGAACGGTACATGCAATCGCCTCTCTACCCTCTCCGTTCTTTAATCTTTAATTTTATTTTAAAGACCGGGCGTGGGGAAGCGGGAATGGCTTTGCCATGCAGCCACCTCGCCGGCAAACCCAGCTGCCGGGAGCAGAGGGAGCTGCCGCCTCCGGGGCTCCCCTTTTCAAGGAGGGGGAGCGAAGGAGGGGGGCGGCGAAAGCCCCGCCGTGCCCCTGGCCCGGCAAGCCCGGTCACAACGGAAGGGGAAGAGGGAGTCATCTCAGCTGCCCCCCGCCCGGTACCGGGGCAGGGACGGTGGGGAGCAAAAGGTGAGCCCGACCAGGAGCAAAGTAACATTTTTTATTTCGCTTTCACTGGTCAAAAAAGGAGAGCCACGGATAAACCGTGCCCCCGGAGCCAGCGCCTTCGGCTTGGCTCGTCCTTCGCTTCAGCTTTACCGTAACCGCACGACGGAGCGTTCGAGTTTCACCCAACTGAGCAAACAAATAAATAGTTTTAAAATAAATAAATAAAATAATAATAAAAATAGGCCGGTAGGCTCTACAGAAGTACTAGCACAAAAAAGAACCAACAAAAAAAAAAAAAGCAAAGGCTATGCGATACTGGCATGAACATATTTTAAGCCAACGCTATATAAAATGACCCCAAACCCCCGCCCCGGTTCATTCGATCTGCTGAAGGTGTTTTTCTGAATGTTAGATGTTGCTTTGGAGGGGAAGCGCAGCTCCAAGGAGAGGTAATAAGGTTTAACCGTAAATACCTTTGTATTTATTTACAATGTAACCCTTAACAATGCAACAGCAATTACTGCTAAGTGTTGCCTTTAGATAAGAGATACTGATAGGAAACTGTATTATCTTGAAAGCAAACTTTAGGCCTTAAATACCTGTAATCAAATAATCTTCTTCCCAAGTCTGACTGACAAGGCAGATTCTTTTAACTGTAATGAATTTATTGCATGTTGGTGGTTATTTACAGAGGGGGAAGGTGATGCCCATCGCCCGTAGGTTCTTAATTGCAAATTGTCCAGAAGGTGAGATTCCTGATCTGTCAGTCTGTGCAGCGCTTATTTACTACCCCGGCAATAATTTTTTTGTTTGTTTGTTTTCCGATTTAAGGATAAAGGAAGGGAGGTAAGGGCACAACATCCCTCCCGCCTCCCCCCCCCCCCCCCCCCCCCCCGCCCAGACAATTATATAGGAAAAATTCTCCCACAACAACTAATTATAAAGTCATTTTAGTCCGAGCAGTTGGGGCACTAGCAATGTCCCTAAAGGACGGGAGTAAAGCAGTTATAGAGGCGTAAGGGTAGACCGTTCAATCACCCTTTAATCCAACTTTTTTTTTTTTTTTTTCTGAGGTAAAATAGTGCTTTAAAGCTACGTATTACAGCAGCGGCTTCACGGGAGCGATTACGCGCATCGCTATCAATTCTACGAAGCGGTGATTTCTATGCTCACGGTACATTTAGGAATACACATACTACAGAATAGCTGGCACCTACTATACACTCCGCAGTTCAGAAACGTATGCAAAGCGCGTTGGAAGCTATCAATAAATACGTAATCCTTCTTTAGAAATAGGTACATATGTAAATCCTATATATAAATATACATTTGCAATACACACAGAGATCGATAGCTCGATATATACACACACAGTTGCACAAGGGCAGGAACCTAGCGCACGCACTTCTACCTCGGAGTTACCTCTTCATACAGCCTCAACAGAGGCGTACGATTAAAAAAAGCCGTAATGTTGTCATACTACCGCGTATGGTCAAATGTTTCCAGGTCTTGCCCATTAATTGCTAAGAAAACGTGTTTGTTTATTTGCCAACTCAGAGCTGCCATGGGAAAGCAATTTTAAATTTTTTTTCCCCCCTACGAGCTGACTAAGTGGAACATATTGCAGAAGAGACTGAAAAGGGATTTTTTTTTTTTTCGACCTGGCAATTCCTAAATGGTCTTTGGAATTTGCGCGGAGGGGAACGAGCTGTTCCAGCGACAAAAGTTAGTTATGAAATCCCTTTTCCCTCTCTTTCCCTCGCTCTCTAGATGCAAGTATTAAAATATACAGACGTGTAAAGGATCATTCCAACTGAATGGTAATTTATTAATAAACAAACAATGCAATACCTTCAGAATATTTTCAACAAAAAAAAAAGGAAAAATATTGATAGAATAAGATTAATACAGTTTCCCTTTTTATATATAGTGAAAAAAATCAGCGTTTCAGTCAATTTTAACGTCACTTTTCAGGGAAGGGGGAAACACTTTCTGGCGTTTGGTCCACAACATCCAACTACAAATTAAAAATAAATTACTATGTCGCAATTTACATTTTAAAACAAGTCCTTTAAAAGAGGAAAGAGGGAGGGGGGAGAAGCTGGCACTCTACGCTGGACTTTTCGCCCCCTTTTAAACACGGGGCATGACAATACCTTAAGGGATGGGAAAGAGATGGAAATGGAGGGGAGAAGGGGGGAAGTATTTCTCAAAGCAATTAAAAAAAAACCCAAAAAACTTACGTGTTATTGGAGTAACACTGTCCTTTAACAAACCAAGACATGCTTTGGGGCTGTCTCTGTACAAAAGCTTTTCGCGTGCGCTCGCTCCCCTCCGCGGGCGCGGCGGGGGCCGGCGGCGCGGTGCTGCGCGGAGTCCCCGCGGAGTCCCCGCGGCGGGGCGCGCTCAGAACTTGCCGCAGTCGTAGACGAAGGCCCCGGAGGTGCGGTAGAGCGGCTGGCTGCCGGGGAAGGCCATCTGACAGCTGCCGCCGCCCCCCGCCCCGCCACCACCACCGCCGCCGCCGCCGCCCCCCGCCCCGCCGCCCCCGCCGCCGCCGCCGCCGCCCGGTGAGGCGCTGAGGCCCAGCCGTGGCGCCTCGAAGACCTCCCGCGGGGCGGCGGCGAAGCCCTGCTGCGGCCCCGCGTAGCCCGCCGCGCCCGCCAGCGGGCCCAGCTCCCCCGCCGCCGCCGCCGCAGCCGCCGCCGCCGCCGCCGCCTGGTTGAGGTACCAGGAGGCCAGGCGGCCCTGGTGCGGGTGCGGGTGGTGCCCCTCCTGGTGGCCGCCCGCCGCGCCGCCCAGCCCGCCGTGCCCCAGCGCCCCGCCGCCGCCGCCGCCCCCCGTCCCGCCGCCGCCGCCGCCGGGCATGGCGTAGTCGGGCAGCGGGTCCTCGGCGGGGCTGGCGGAGGCGGCGGGCAGGTGGCCGGGTCGGTCTGCGCCGCCCGCGGCCGCGTAGAGGCTCATGGCCTGCATGTTGCAGTGGTAGGTGCCGGCGGCGGCGCCGGCGGCCGCCTGGCCGCAAGGCGAGCCGTAAACGGAGCTGTGACCCGGCGAGTAGCCGCCGAGGGAGATGGCGGGCGGGATGCCGGTGCGCGGGGCGGCGGCGGCGGGGGCCAGGAGGCCGGCGCCCAGCTCGGCGGCGGCCTGCGGCGAGCCTCGCAGCGAGGTCATGATGTTGTCCACGCTGAAGCCCGGGCCGTGGTGGTGGGGCGGCGGCGGGGGCGGCGGTGGGGGCGGCGGGGGCTCGGGGGCCTCCAGGCTGAGGGAGCGGCTGGAAGGGAGGGTGCTGCGGGGGCTGCCGCCGCTGGACAGGCTGCTGCTGCTGTCGGGGCTCTCGATCTTGGGCACGGCGCCGAGCGGCGGCGCGGCGCCGGGGGGGGACACGGCCTGCGGCGGCGAGGCCGTGCCGTTCTCCGTCTTGATGTCCTGGATGCGGACGGGCGGCGGCGGTGGCGCGGCGCTGCCCCCGGCAGGGCCGCCCTCGGGCTCGGCGGCGGCGGGCGGCGGCGGGCGCGGCGGGGCATGGTCCTTGAGGTGCAGGCGGTCCTTCTCCTCCTTGTCCTTGACGGCGTCCTTCTTCTTGAAGCGGCGGCGGCGGCGGAGGAAGCTGCCGTTCTCGAACATGTTGTAGGAGTCGGGGTCGAGGGTCCAGTAGCTGCCCTTGCCGGGCTTCTTGTCGTCGCGGGGCACCTTGACGAAGCATTCGTTGAGGGAGAGGTTGTGGCGGATGCTGTTCTGCCAGCCCTGCTTGTTGTCCCGGTAGAAAGGGAACCGCTCCATGATGAACTGGTAGATCCCGTTCAAGGTGATCTTCTTATCGGGCGCGTTCTGGATGGCCATGGTGATGAGGGCGATGTAGCTGTAGGGCGGCTTCACCATATCCTTGGGCTGCGGCGGCGGCGTGTAGGGCCCGTAGGCGCGGGCCATGCCGGCCGGGTACTGCTCGTGGGCCGGGTGGGAGTACATGCTCATCGGGGCCGGCATGGCCGTGTAGCCCCCGCCGGCCGCCGCCGCGGCGGCGCGGTAGTAGCTCTGCTCTCCGCCGAGGTACGGCACCACTCCCAGGGAGTTGGGACTGGATACGGAGTAGCGAGCCTGCATGTCCTCCCGTCAGCTTTCCCCCACCCTCCCCGCCGGACCAAACAGCGCGTCCCTTCCCCCTCCACCCCTCCGCCGCTCCGCGGACCGAGCTGGACCGGGCGGACGGGCAACCCCCACCCCCCCACCCCCCCGGCGGAGCGCGGAAAAAAGGGAGGAAGAATAACGACGGCAGCGCCGAAAGTCTCCTCTTCTTCGCCCAGGAAAGCCCACCGGCAAGCTCCCGCACTCCACGCGGAGGGGAAAAAAAAGATCAAAAATCACAAAAAAGGGGAAAAAAGGGGAGGGGGGTGAAAAAGGGAGAAAAATGTTTTTAAAAAGAAAACGGGGGAGGGAAAAAAAAAGTAATCGCAGCGGAGAAAGCAACTTCCAAACGCAGAAAGAGTATTAAGAAAATAAAACCTTTGCAAAGAGGCTCCCACGCTCCCAGTTCCTTGTTCCACGGGGATCTGCAACAAGTTGTCTGCAAAGGAGGGACAAAAGTAGAGGGATGTGTTTTGTTGGCTTTTTTTAAGCGAGCAGAAGAAAAAAATCCACCTTCCCGATCTCCCAGTGCAAAGTCTCCCTCTCTCCCTCTCGCTTTTTTTCAGTCTCTTTTTCAGTCGCAGGCTGCTTTGGGAAGCATCGGAAAAACTCCTGAACTTTTGAGCATCCGTCACCACGGCGAGAACTTTTTTACGCACTTACAGTTTTCTCCTTTTTTTTTTCCCTCCCTCTCCTCTCTCGGTCTCCCTTTTTTTTTTTTTTCCTCTCTCTCTTTTTTTTTTTTTTTCTCTTTTCCTCCTTTTGCAGGCAGCTCAGCTCCGCCCCCCCCGAGCCGGGGCGGCCAATGAGGGCCGGGAGACACCCGGGGCTCTGAATGAGGAGGGAAAAAAAAAAAAAAAAAAAAAGAGAAAAAAAAAAAAAGGAGAAAAAAACCCCAACCTCCACCGCCCTCCCCGCAGCAGCCCTGGGAGCTGCAGCTCTCGGGGACCGGCCACACACGCTCGCCGTCACACACGGATGCCTGGAGCGTGGCGGAGCCCCTGGGCTCGCGCGGGCCGCTGCGCACCCGTGGGGACCCTTCCGCGCCCGCGGAATTTGCGCGCCGACCCGCGGGAGCCCTGCAGCCCTGCGCCAGCCCTCCCTCCCACGCACCAACCCACCCACCCACGCGTCCTCACGACCGCGGTCACCCCCGCACACGCTCCCCGGGCACACGCGCGGCGGGCACGCCTGCAGCGACGCGTGTGTACATATGTGCACATACATGTGTGTGCTCCCCCAGAGCTCTTCCCACACGGGCGCGCCCCCCGCGCTCCGACACGCGTGTTTCTCCTACACTTTTTCCTTGTCCTTTCCCCCCTTTTTCGTCTTTCCCCCCTCTCGTTCGTCTCCTCTCCGCACGCTCCGGTCGGACCCCCTCCTTCCCTTCCCTTCCCTCCGGGCTGCCGCCCGTGTCGGCGCGCAGGCTCCGCGCCCGTGTGCCGGCTCCCTCCCTGCCCTCCCCAGCCGGGAGGCTCTGCCTCATCCCGGCTGCCTTCCACTCCCCACGCCCGCGGGGACGGAGGGGAAAGAGCGTGTGTGTGTGCGTGCGTGCGTGCGTACGGAGTGTGGGGGTATGAGTATGTGTGTGCGGAGGGTGGGATGCCCCTGCCCCGCAGCACCACCCTGCCTGCCCGCAGACAGCTGCCTGCCTGACCAAAGGCTTCCGAAGAGATCGCATTCCTCCGGCTGACAAGGTTTTGACGAGTCCTCCCAAAGCTCCTTTTATATTAATCGGCCACCAAGGGCTCTCCTCTCTCCGTCTGCAAAGCAAGCGCCCGGCTGCCTCTGCTGTTTGTAAACAGGGGCCGCGGTTCTTGGTGCGGGGTCTTCAGCTCGCTCGTCCGGGGAATCTTCACAGATACCTCGGGGGATGTGATACGGAGAGCGGCGGGTCCTGGCTTTATTTATTTATTATTTACTTACTTGAGACGGAAAGGGCAGGCTTGTATTCCTAACGTGCTTCAGACTTCACTCCGTGGTATGTCAGGTGTGTCGAAAGAAAAAGAAAAGGCGGGGGGGAGTTTAAAAAAAAAAAAGAAAAAAGTATAATAAAGTTAACGTTTCTTAAACTGTTTGGCCGGTTCCGCTGTGAAGATTTGATTTGCGTCGCTGTTGCCTTTGTGTAAGTATCTGAAAGAATATTTGGGCTCCAATCAGAGTAACACTTCAACGGGAGCTCAAAGGGACCAGAGAATGAGGGCTTGGCTGGTTATTTTTCAAGACTTCCTTTTAATTTGCTGTTATATCTTAGGAAAGTCTACTTTGTTTTCGTACTTTCAACGCGGGAAAATTCATATACAAACTGGCACATCCCTGTATTTTACCAGTACTTCAGATAATCAAAGTCTAGCCCAGTACCCTTCGTAGCCTATACCTCCGAAGCTTCATTAGTGTTAATAATAGATCGGTCGAAAGGAACGAGCTGAAATCTATTTTAAGGGGTGGAATATGTACGGGAAAGACGTGTGTGTGTTTGTGAGATGAATTACCCACCCTGATCTTGTGACACTACAAATGCGTCAAAAAGCCTTTTGGCTTCCCTGGTTTCAAACCCCCTTTCCTCACTTTTTGCTGTGATCGATTGCTTTGGGGGATTGTTGTCTTCGGAGGGTGTTAAAGGCGCATCATTCGCTTGGTGGTATTTTAGCAGGTATGGCTTTTCCCCTGAAACACCAGTCCGTCGGTTATTAAAAAAAATTAAAATAAAATATCTATTTTAAATGAGATGTAAGTAATGTGAGGGAGGTAATTTATATACCCTAATATCTGCTCCTTTTCATATTCAAGCATAACGGGTCTCCTTTTGGTAATAAATGTCAGTCCTTTAATGTTGAATACATTATCCCGTTTAGCCTGTTGTATTTCATCGTCTGGAATCTTTCACCTGCTCCTGCCTAATTACACGTTTTTCCCTTTCCTCCCACCACAGCAGAATTAATAAACGTGCAAGCACCGGGCTAGATGTCAGTTCCAACACTTTATATTTTAAAAAAATTCTTTCTTGCTTAAGGAAAAAAAAAAAAAGAAAGAGAAAAAGTAAAAGAAAGGTGGGGGGAGAAGAAAAGAAAAAGGGCATTTTAGCACGTTTCCATGCAGCCCAGGTCATCCGGTTTTCCCACGGTATTACCTGCCGTTAAAAACAATTTCAGGGGCTTCCCGCTCGCTCCCATGAGCGGCTGTGACGAGCCGCCCCGGGAGCCGGACCCTTCACGAACTTTTTCGTTTTGTATCTGGACGATGTTTACTGTAGCGAAGCAGAGCCTGGAGTAACACCGAGAAGTTTCGGCCACGAGGGAAGGGAAGGTGGTGGTGGTGGTGGTGGTGGGGGGGGATTAATCCTCCGTATTTTGCATCTACTACATTTTGCAAGAGCCACTCTGATTCTATAATTGCGAACTGACGCAATTACCGACTCGTGTGCTGAGTTACATACCTCAAACCAGCAGGACTCTGGCTTCTCTACTCGAGGCACAAAAGTCACCATTGTGAAGGCTTCACGGGGCGGTTTGGGGGCTGTGTGCGCGCCTGTTGGGACGGGTGCGGAGGGGAGAAACAACGGTTTTAGGGAGGCAAGAGGATGGTTCCCCTCCGCCGGGGGGAGGATACCACCCAGACAGGGTCTTTGGCGCTTGGGTTTCACCCCCGGTCGCACGACAGAGCCCTGCCTCAGCCGCGTTATCCAGTGTGGCCTCCGGATGGGAGAAGCCACGTCTGAGGCGCGCCGCCTGAGCCTGCCGTAGGAACGAAGCAGGACGGCAGCAGCCGTGGCCGCCGTGCCCCCTCTCCTCCCCCGTCCCTTGTAGGCACCCCGGGCACCGGGCACGGCCGCTCCCGCCTCCTCCTCGAAGCCGCTCAAGGGGCTGCGGCTGCGGCGGCGGCGGGACGGGAGCCCCGACAGGCAGCCCCGGGCCAGGGGAGCCGCGCTTTACTTGAAACCCTCCGAGGCTTCGCGTGTGTGGTCATTTGCAGCCTTATTTACGGAGATGTCAGAAAGAAAGATGACATCGGAGCTGTAGGCGGAGGGGCTACCATTTGACCTGGGCAAAGCCCAGGTGGACCCAAGTAACTCGCCATGGGTTGTCCTCTTGTCTCCTCTCAAAGACCTGGAGGTGAACTGCTACCCAGCCCCGGGCTGTTTATGTTTAGACGTAGTCAGAGCTTCGCTTCTCTCTCTTTCTTTTGGCTCCGACATCACAGCAATCTCCCTGTACCTCCGAAACCAGCCACCCAGCCCGGCTCTTTGCATCTCAGGATGCAGCTTTCCATGTTCTTTAAACAGCGGGCGACACCGCGGGAGAAAACCGCTGACATCCTTTCGGGGGGCAGGGAGGGAAGCGATCGTATCAAATCTGTGCTTCACCAGTAGAAAAATCTACCGTGCCGAAAATCCGCCCCCCACCCCCCTTCCCCCCGGTTTATAGCCGCTGGACATAGGTGACAGCCATCCCTCCCTCGCGTCCTTGCGAGCCAGCAGCGCTGCCATCCCAGCCTGTGCAATTAAGCCGAGCTCTAAATAATGCAAGGTCTGTTTGCGTGGCACTCAGTTAAGCAAACAGGCGTGATTGTTATTTTATTAACGAGGGTTAACAATTCCATAAATAAGCGGAGGTAGTTTTCCAATCCAGGGCGTCTTTTATCTTGAGACATAAATAACACAACTTAATACGAAAATGAGCGCTCCCCTCCCTCTGGCATCTTTTAGGCTCTTGTTCTTGACTGAGAAATAAATTATCCTCTGCAGTAAGTGTGGCGGCGGTCATCGGCTTCGTGCAATTCACAAGAGAAACACCTTAGTTTCACGTTCGCTATCTAAAAGAGAATTTTGCATGTCATTTACCAGAGATAACCGAGACCATAAGGAGGTCGGAGCCCGCGCGTTTCACCTTCCCACGATAATTATCGCGGTCATACGTTATAATTCGTCTCTGTGACACAGGTTGCGTCCCGGAGATGTCGTGGCGACGGGAATAAAAACAAAAAACCCCAGGCTGTGGGAAACTACACGTGTTGTTTCTGCTATTCAGGTAGAGTACTATCACACGCATACACACAGAGAAAAAAAACCCAACAAACCCCAAAACAAAAAACCAAACAAAAACCCCCAACCCAAAATTCCCAAACAAAACCAACCCACAGACGCATAAGTAACCTTTAATTTGTTAGGTTCTCTAGCCTTGGCATTTCACAGTAAAATAGTAACATCTGGGGGACTGGGGGTGTTACAAACTCTCTCCTAAAACGACAAGAAGATAGCCAGACATAGATTTTTTTTTTCTTTTTCTTTTACTTTCCAAGGTCCCTTGTCCCTTTTGTGTTCCTTTTCCTCCCTTATTTCCTTCCTTTCTCTGGGAGGGGCAGCGAGGGCGGAGGGGGGCCGAAGTCATTGGATTCTCTGGAATCATATAAATGAAAACACACACGGAGCAACGAAACCGGGAGCGTGAACCTTTGCAGCCCTGTCCTGCTTCATCTCCACCTATTGCCTTAACACACTGGAGGGGAGAGAGACTTATTTGTATAAAGGGTTTATTTACATTAGAATGAAGCGACAGTTCCTAGTCTGGGAAGTGATAAGTACTTGGCAAGTCATTAGGTAGCAGATAGAGATCAGCCCCTGGATATATGATTCCCTGCCTTTTGCATACTCGTTTTTGAAGGCTGGGAGTTTTTTTGGGGACAGTGCAGGGCAGAGGTGGGGGTGCGGAGGGGCTGTGTATGTCGGTGAGGGCGCGCAGCCCCGCTGAGAGCCGCGACCGGGAGCTGCCGCTCTGCAGGCGGCCCCTGGCAGGAGAGAGGGATGTGGGGGGAGAAGTAGAAAGTCCTCCGCCCTCCGCGGAAAGCTGCGCAAAAGGAGGGCCGCCCCTCCAGGCCCTCAAGCCGTCGGTGCCTGAGCGGGGCAGCAAGGGCAGAGAAAAAGCCGCTTTCCCCCTCCACAGCCCACCCCGCGGAAAGGGGCGATGATGTCGCTCCGCTCCGCGCCGCACCGCGCCCGCGGCCGGCGGCCACCTGCGCGGTGGCCGGGCGCTGCGCGGACCGAGGGCGCCCCCTCCCGGGCTTCCCCTGCCACTGCCGCCCCGCTCCGCTCCGTTCCGCGGGTCCCGCAGCCTCCCCGCCGCCGGACCGGGCACCTGCCGGCTCCCTGCCCGACCACAGCGGCTGCCCCGCGGAGTGGCCGCGCTCTCCCTTCGCCCACGTCGCGGGGATGAGGGCTGGGGAGAGTGACCTAAACCAAAATAAGCCCCAAACCCCCAACTCCCAACCCCTTCCCGCCGCCGCCGAGATGCTGGGAGCGCGGCCACGCGGTGCGGGCTTCGGGAGGCGCAGCTTGTCGTCGGAGGTGAGCGGCAGAGCAATGCCAGCGCTCTCCAGGCCATTATTCTCTTCGCTCTGCCAAGGAATGTCTTTATTGGTTCCCAGGTTTGCCAATAAAACTTGGGAACGAAAAAGCGTTGGTTTCCAGGAAAAGCACTTCTGTTTTTTAACCTCCCCCTTGCTGTCTAATTACTGATGTGTTCAACCTCTGAAGGACAAGCTTCATAAAACTGTCTGGCAAATCCAGAGGCAGACGCCTGCGCACAGTTGTGTGGTTACAGGGATGTGTAAACACACACACGCTCACAGGCACACACATGTTGAGAGAGATATATATATACACACACACACACATATATATGTATGCATGGTTTCCAGAGTTTTACAAGGCATTTATGGGTATTAAGTACAATTACACCACAGAACTAGTCTCTGTTAAGGGTCCTAGGAGCCGTGGCAGTACAAGTAATAAACCTCGGGTACCTGCACACGCACCCCTGCAAAGCCACGCCTGCTCCCCTTGCGCCCTTATTTGGGCACTGCTGGAACTGACCCACTGCAGTTTACATATGGAAAACAATGTCTCACTCTGCAAAAGAGCAAAGGGTAATAAAAGGAGGTGAAGGAACAGTTTAAGAAGTAGACCTCTCAAGACGCATCTGTTACTTTCCATAAAATACAGGGAACGCACAGCAGAGGTGGATATTTAAACTGTGTGACAAACGCCTGCAACTTGCAGCCACGGGAGTCCCTCCTCTTTCTAGTAGGAGTCTGTTCTCAAAACTAAGGAGTGTACTGTTTAATGGTTAAAGAAGTCATCATTTGGTTCCGGAGCCCGTTACCTCTGCTGTGTGTGATTCTCTCCCTCTTGCCTCCACAAGGTCACATGCAGTACCACTTCTGCCAACCTATAAACAGGCTGGTAGGGATGTGAAACAGAAAAACTGCACCAAAGCAGAAAAGAGCTTTGGCCATTTGTATTTCAATATCCCTTCAGGGCCCTTTGCTCTTGAGAACCAAATAAAAGCAAAGCTTTCAATTGTTCTTTTTTATTGAGGCAGCACTATCCCCCTTCGCCCGACCACTGTGTGTGGGATGTGTGGCTCTGGCACTCTGCCTGCCCCATGCCACAGCTCAGGCTCCAGTTCCCGGCCCAGTGAGAACCGCTGGCCAACTGTGATGGCAACAGGGCTGATGTTTGCGTGAGAGGATGGCACCGGCCAGGCCTAACGAGGTCAGCTCCCGTTTTGCAAAGCAGAAGACTTTGCTAGTCCTAGAGGTGCTTCGTGCTTCGCTTGACAGATAAATACAAACACAGATCTTTTAAGATGGTGTAGCATGAAGGAAAAGACACTTGAGGAGTTATTTTCAAAAATTAACTTTTCCTACTTAACTTGATAACCTCTAAGTAGAGCCTGAGGTTCTTAGCTGAGACTTGCATTTAAAAGCAACTGCATGTGCTAGGTTGGGTAGCTGGGCAGATGTAACTTGCTTTTAACCCACACTTCTTGCCCTCAGAGTTGGGAATGCTGCAAACATCAGAATAGTAAGTTACAAGGAGAACACTTGTGGTGAGAAGCTTTAGTTAGTAGGTGTCCCCCCCCAAATTCGGACAGGTTTGCCAGGTAGTAGAAAACAGCGTTTCACTATTCACTGAAGATGCCTGGAGAGCAGCGGCGCGTGCTCCCTGCGTGACGGGGAGGCCCATGGAGGTAGAAGGAGGGTTTGCATGGGATGGAGACTGGAGCTACCGTAACCATCCCTGTGGCAAGAACACCCACAGAAACAGGTAATTTGCCCCTCCCACACCAACTAACAGCCAGAAGCAAAAAATGTTAAAGTAACTTACATCATCGTTTGCCTGTATCATTACTAAGGAGGCACTGAAAGCTGTTTTATGAGGAGCAGACAGACAAGACTAGCTTGAGCTTGAGACATAAAAAACCCAAACCACTAAGATACCTGAAGGCATCCCAATTAAGTGATATTACCAACCCGATCAAGATGCAGTCATTGTTAGTAAGCATCCCTGATTTTTAGCAGAGATAGTCCAATTAGGTAGATTTCCTGATTAAGTGCACTTAAATTAAGTGGAGAGAACAGAACACAGGAACAGATGGATGGTTTTCATCAGGGCCAGCTTCAAAAGGGGACTTAGTCACTTGCAGCAGGGCTTAAGTGGAGTTCAGACCACATAGCCTGAAATCACAGCAGTGCCCCTTTGCACTGTAACGAGCAACCACCTAACCTCGAAGGCATCCAGCTTTGGTTGGTGCCTCCATCATTTACCTGCCTGTTCCCCAGGCACCGGTAGCTCTGCTGCCGGGCATGCCCGCAACCGCCTGAGTCAGAGCATCTTGGCACCTTTTTTCAGCCTAAATCCTGATGGGATCCAAAAAGTAGGCAGAGTGGCGTCTAAGTACCCTCAGGGGCTGATCCAACAGATAACGTCTTGGGCTTTGGGATAGATTTGAAAGGAAGGTCCTTATCGACTCTGCACTGCATATCTCTCTATTTTACAGGTCTCAACTCTGGCCAGAGCCTCACTGTTTTTGGATGGAGTGACTCAAGGTGGCATGTTTTGGCAGTAGTCACATAGCTTTTTACGCCATTGCCTTTCTCCTTGTTACTCAGGCCTTGAGCTTGAAGGTCTAAAGTACAGGTTCTGGAGAGAGAAAAAGAAAACCCTAATAGCTGACAGCAAGACTTCCAAACACTGGCCTTTTTGAAAACCCTGAGCTGAACCTGACAAGCATGCTGAGTGAAGAAGGAGAGAAGGGTATTAGGCAAACATCTAGCTATGCTGTCCTTAATATTCACCCTGGGCACAGCTACAGATGAAACAACTCTTCTGGGTAGGAGAGAGCTCTGTGAAAGGAGGTTGCAGTGGGCAGCGATGATCTCCCTGGGCCGTGGGAAGAGCTTCATGTCTCTCTGTGCATGCATTTCCAGCCACAGACTGGGCTACACACTGAATAAGGGAAGGAAAGCGAGCCCTCCACACCTCTGGCTTTCAACATTTGCTGAGCCTGTTCGTCTGTTTTCTTGTGTATTGTTTTGTTTTGTTTTGTTTTGCTTTTTGTTTTTCCCCTTATGACTTTAGAGATTGTAATCTCAACAAGGTAGGGACTGCCTCCAGTTCTACATTTATACGCTGTCTAGCTCCTAACCATGCCCAGGATCTCAAGCTGACGTGCTAATAATGAATAAGCATAATTATCTTGGGGGATGTGTTCTAAGGATTCATCTGGAACTGACTGGACTGGGGATAAAATGGAGCATTTCCTTTGGAAGAAAAGGGCTTATGGTGGTAACTGCTGATAAAAACAATCACTCTCTGCAGAGTTGATCACAGGTGTTGCTCAGTGGTGTTCCTCGTGGATTTGCATAGGATGAATTGCACATCGTGTCCCTCTTTCTTCTAAATGTAGGGGAATGGGAGCAGCGTCTCACCCTCTTTGAAGAAAAAGATGACACGGAGTTTTCTTGCTGACCTGCAGCAAAGGTGTGCTCTTGAGGTGTGCCTGCTTTTCAATTTGCCTAGCCATAGAAATTCCAAATGTAGTTTCATGCAGTTATTTTGTCTCAGAGGTCTCCTGCATGTGTGTTATCCTGACCTTGCATGGCTGTGTGGCATGCCGCAAACCAGCCCAGGAATTCGTGTTTGAATTTCATCTTTTTCCTTCTTTTTTCTTTTTTTCTTGGGTTTTCTTTTTCCTTTTTTTCTTTTTAAATGTTATTTTTCTTTTCCCATCCTGCTTTCCCTTTCAAATGAAGCCAGATCCGCAAACCATTAAGCTGAATTGCATCAGCTGTGGCTCTGGCTTGGTGAAATTAAAGGCGAGCTCTTGTGCCAGCTCAGCACCACCATGGTGAATGAACTCCCAGAAGTGAAGTCCTTGGAGAGTGAGCAAGGCTGGAGCTTGGATGCTGCTGCTACATTTCACATATGTGTATTATGCGCCAGGTAGCACCATCAGGAAGGGAAAATCACAGCTTTGGGCAGCTCCAGCATTGGTTTCTCACTCTGTTTGGGTTGAAAACTGTCCATCATCCAGCGTGGTGTCTGATGGTGGCATAGGCATTTTTTTTCTGCAGAGTTAAGTATGCTTGTTTACTCTTCAAAATAATGTTATCTCTTCCAGTGCATTTCCCCTTGAAGTGAATGGAAATGTTCCCATCAACTTTAAAGCACAATTTCCTCCACCTCCTCCTTCTTAAAAGACTTAATCAAGCATGTTTAGTAGAAACCTATGAGAGCTGTGTAATGACTGGCTTGCTTTGCCCAGGGAAAAATGTAACTATAAACTGAAACATGATGCTGAAAACTAAGTTTAGTAGAAAGTGTTTAGTCTAGTGCTAGATGAATGATGGAAACTTGTATTTGTGAATAACTTATTTGACAATTGGTGGGGAAAAAAATGACCGAGTAAGTTCTTTGCTCGTTTTTCTTTGCCTGTCTACAAAACTGGCTGAACAATGGGCAAACAAATTGCTAACATTTATTCAGGAGCAAAGAGGTCAGCTTTTGTCAAAAGTGTTTTCAGCAATGAGTTGGACTAGCACCAGACTAGCCTCATTTTCTTGTATCCTCTGTGTAGTAAACAAAGGAAGTTATTTTATTAGTTACTGAAATCACTGTGAATTTGCATCTCACCAGCAACACTCATATTCTATTGCAAATTCCATGTTGTAAAGACTCTGCAAAGACTGGAGCTTGGCTTTCATGCCCACGGGCAACCTCCCAAGACTTTAGAAACCTCTGCGAGCCTGTGTGGCTGGTGCTGCCCACCTTCTGCCCCTCCTGAGCCGAGTCATGTGCAGCATTGTCGATGGCAGCTATGTACAGGGCTGAAGGAGCAGAAGCTGCATTGCTAAAGAGAAGGTGTGTTTCACGATCAGGAAGGCTGCCATCTCCATATACCATGATGCAAATAGTTGCTGATTGCCAGACAGAAGTTGCTTATTAATTATTTTTTCTCTTGGTGAGAGAGGAAATACAGACAGGTGGTGGAGCCTCTAAAGAGCTGTCTTTATTAGCTTGACCTGACAGCAGTACAGAGGTGTTTTGCTTGGGGACAAAATCCATGTTTTGCCTTGCAATTTAGTGAGCTTGTCTGCATCACCTCCTACACTTCTTCCTACAGCCTTTCCCTGTGACACACCCAGGCTTCACTCTTTCTAGTCCTTTACCCTCCTTCTCCCATGACACCAAATAAGCTTAAAAACATCCTGAAATGAGTGTATTTTTTTTTCGTGCTTATCTGCCCTCCTTAGCCCTTCAGAAAGACCACAGCCAGATCTTTCCCTGCAGAACATTAAATGTACAAGAAGAGCATGCCTCTTTCTGCAAATGATCTCCATGATCCAAATTTAAGTGCTGTTGTTGTCAGTAGTTTTGAATTAGAAAAGGACATCTGTGGGGCTGGAACACAACTGTGGATATGTACCATGGGTTTTCAGAGAGGTGCCAGACACCTGCAAGCCCCATAGGGTTTGGGGGAAGCTGTAGGTACTTGAGGGTCTGTTGAACTGGGTCCTGTGAGCCTGGTGCCTACCTACACCTCCTCCACATGCTGTGAGCTGCAGCTGTTGCCTGTGCTTACACTTAGCCTCTTCAAGAGGTTTTCAGATGCTTGCTTCACTTCAATATTTCCTATTCAGGTGGGAACAACCCAACCTTTTTTGTAGCTTCACCTCCTCAGTACTTCCTCTGTGGGTGTGTGAGTGCAGAAAGGGAAGGCAAGGCGTGTCCTTCTAAGTGATGGTCACCTGCTCATGCAGGAGTTGTGTTCCCCAGGCTCTCTTTATGCCCATCTATTGCCAAAAGCTGCCTGACAATGTGAGGGAGGTGGGTCATAGTATCATTTCTTCTTGGACCATGGGGTCCATACTTGCTCACTTATGCAGAGAAGTTCAAAGCTGGTCAGGACTGCCACAGCGCCAGGGAGGGGTGGGACATGGAAACAGCAAGTTATATGGTCTCTTCTCAGCCATAGCTCAGGCAAGCTCCCAGTGCACACAGAGAAGCATCGCCTGATTAAAGATTAAATGCTACAGACCTCTGCTGTACTTGCTGTGTCACAGAGCCCAGAGGTGCACAGAAATGCATTTTAACTCCATGCCACAAACTGGAGTGGTCACTCACAGCTTTGTCCTCAGCCTTTACCCAAATTCAGCACGGCCTTGTTTGTGCTTGGCTCCAGAAAGCCAGCTAGGTGCCAGCCTGGTTCCTGGCATATTTTGGGGCAGTTGCAAGGTGGTAATGAACTGCACACCGCTCTCACTATCTCCTTCTCTCACCTGCTTCTGAGAATAAAAGAAGAATGCATTAAATCCAGGGGCTTTTACCCCATCCAGCTACTCCTCCAGGCCATGTGGGCTTAGCAATGACAGTGCCTGACAGACGCTGCAGAGGAATTGTGCAGCATTTGGAGAAACTGCATTCAGAGTCACCCCTTTTTGCAGTGCTGTGAGGTCAGGAGGTTCCCTTAATAAAGGGGAACCCAAACTCCTAGCTTCCTGGTCCTTATTCAAGAAGAAGTCTCTCCCAAAGCCTCAAGTGTGAGCTGAATAAAACAGAAGCACGGGCTTTGGGACTGGGTGCTTATGAGGCTGCTCCTAAGTTGTTTGTCTGAGTTCTCAGGTGAGCGTGTTTCCTTCTGTGTGCTACTTGTAGGATCAAGCCCTGGTGAGGTGCTGAGAGTCACTGCTGCTCCTCCTGGAGCCAGAGGCAGCTTGGGGTAATCGGCACGTATAGGAATAAGCTTTGACAGCGGAAGGCTGGTAAGAGCACAATTTAATTTCACTGTGGTATGCGGCACTCCAAGAAAACTCCCAGACTCGGTCCTTTTCCTTCAAGCATAACCCCTTATCAAGGTCCTTGGCAGCAATTCACTTACAGAAAGGAGCAGCTGTCATGGTATTCCCACATACAAACACGGGAAAACAGCCCCTCCCTACTTTCAGTGCAGCAATGTTATGTAGTAAGAATAATTACAATATTTAACAGTTGTATCTGTGCTTTTAATCTTCAAAGCTCTTTACAAGCACTAGCTACAGGTAATTGTAGCTGCAGAGTGATGTAGCCATTTGCAAAGAGAGGAGAAATGCGTGCATGACTGCTCTAGCAGTCCTGTGGGGGTGGGCATGGAGCGAATAGAACTGTAAATGCTCCATGGCGTGAACTCTTTGGGCTGTCAGGGCCGAATTTGCCTTTAACCGGTTGCCAGAGGTTACAAACTTCTTGGGCCTATTGGTGGAATTGCTCACCTTACCATTTCCCAACCCACCTCAGTACCAGGGTTAGGAAAGACCTCTAGTGCAAGCCATGTTAGGTGACCTGGCTTGTTGTGACTGGAATGGGTGAGGGAGTGCTTGGACAAGCAGCTCAGCTGGCAGACCTGGGAAAGTGGTAACTCCTGGCAGGTGGGCAGAAATGGAGGTGGCTGTGGAGAGACTTGCAGGAGGGCTGTAGGAGGCTGGCAACTGTGGCAGCTGGCAACTGTGGCAGCTGGCACAGGAGGTATGTGTTTGACAGAGAGATGAGCCCATCCTGGTTCCACCTCCTTGGTACAGAAAGCCTCGCCGTAAAAGGCATTAGTTGTTTCTTTACCCTTGCTGTATCCCTGTGGCTCTTGGCTTACATGGGAAAACTAGAAGGGGAAATAGAGAAATTGGTTCTGATTTTAATGTTTCTGCTTTAAGGCGCTGGAGGATTTTTTGTGAGGAGGAAGGATGGAAGAAGACAGCTGTTTGGTCCCACCATTTTTATGGCCATCCGTTATTGCCTCAAACTGCAAAATTGGCCATAAGCTGTTGCAACGTTGCTCCTTCAATCTCTCCTGTTTTGTTTACTACTTAACAAGTATTCAGGTAAAAGCCTCTGTTCTTACTATGAGTAGGCAAATTAGGTTAGTGGATATGAAATGCCTCATCAGAGCGTGCAGCTCTGCAGTATACCAGTGGCCTGCCCCTGGGAAGGCAGAGCACAGCCATACACAGGGCATCCTGGCCATCCAGTTCAACTCCTTGCCTTTGCAGGCAAAAAGGCCTTATATTACAGTAAAGTGATCATACAGGCAAACGAAGGCTCTCTTGGTCTGGTCCCTTCCAACCTCGACGTCTCTGTGAGTTTGTGTACCGACTGTCCTGTTTGAGATAAGTATGAGGCCCATGTAACCCACAATGTGATTTTAAACAAAGCAAATCCAAACTGAACTGCTGGAACCTTTGCTTTAATTGGAAATCATGCTCTTATCTGTGCTGTATGAATGTCTGTCCTTCCTGCTCTATAAGAGGAAAATTAAGGTAATATATAGTAAAGTAATAACAATATGTTAACAGGAATCAGTTCATTCAAAGGGGTTAGCTTGGGTTTTGCTTTTTGTTTAACTGTTCATGCACATTATCATTTTTCCCCTTGAGGACTGTTTTGGGGAGAAAGATTGTGAAACTCTGAGCTAGTTCTCTCTTGTGCTGCAGCTTCATTATTCTGTGCGTAACTCCAGAAAATGAAGACTCTACCTCATGAAAATATACCTCAAAACAGCTTTGTCTCTGTCCCTCTGGTTAGTGAGGTTCAGTCATATAATTCTTCCAGATTTCATTCTTCTGAATTGGATAACATTTTCTTCTAAGGACTCCTCTCCTGAAATGAACTGATGACATGAGAATCTTGCAATTCTCTTTAAAATTAAAAACAAGCCTAAAAATTTTCTAGTCCTTGTCATTACAGAGGAAAGCATCCCATGAATGTGAGTGTATCTCAGGAGCAGAGAAAAAAAAACTCTGGAAAGAATTGCATGCACAAACCAACCTCTGAAATTTAACCTTGTGACTCTTCCTTTCTGAGGCCTAAAATACTGCGATTGGCAGTGTTGTAGAAGGAGCCAGCTCCCAAAGCCAGCTACTTCCAGGCATGCAATGCCCTGGGAGAAGAAACAAATCTCAGCTCGGTAACTCAGTCTCCTGCCTGTACGGTTCTGTGGCGGGACGGTCTGCGAGACCAGGGAGAAAAAAAAACCAACCAAAACCAAACCTGAAATCCTCTCCCTCTCTCTCACAGTTCCAATTAAGTGCAATCAATTGCTCAATCAATCTTTTGCTCTTAATAAAGTCGGTTATCTTTTTCCTCCTAATTCCCCTCCAGGTTTTTTAACAATTGTTCAGGCAGACACAACAAGCAGCTTTTGTAAAGGAAGAGTGTAGGCGTTTCCTTTGGCAGTTTTCACTTTCTGCCTATGATGATGTTATGCTCCGCACCCTCCCCAAATCCTAATCACGTACAATGAGCGTGCTAGGAGCCTGTGTTTTGTTGTTGGGTTTTTGTTGAGTTTTGTTTTGTTTTGTTTTGTTTTCCAACTGGCCTGGACTGACAACCCTAATTTGATAGCAAACTCGTGCCAAAATATTGGGGGGGAATAGACGTTTTGTCATCTTTCTGTTGCTGATGAGTCAGACCATTTAAATTAAGGAAAGGTTTAAAAAAGGGAAGGGAAATGCTCTCTGGCCTTATCTACTCCAATGTTAATTTGGGTAGAAGGTAGGAGCAGAGGAAGTCTGAGTAAAACTAGTCCATATTCAAGCTGCCTTTAGATGGTTACAGTTGTCTGTAAACAGAAAGAATTTACGTGCTTGCCTTGGGTTTATGCACACACAAAAGCCATGCATGCTTGACACATGTATGTAAAAAAGGCCAGTTCTGGCTTCAGTTATAATGCTTTAACTCCCCTGCATGACCATGTGGGAGGGAGACTATGTTGTACCCATACAAAGCATATTTATACCTGAATAAACCTGTCCCTGGTAAGTTTAACTCTCCTGGCTTAAAAAACAAACAAACTGTCCTGAACTGACATGGTCACGTAACTCCAAGTATTATCTGTCAGTCAGGCCATGTCTGGAAGTGGAGCTGGTCAGTCCCATCCAAAGTGGATGAGAAGATTAGATAGAGCAGATACCAGGTAATGTAAGAAAAAGAGAAAAAGAAAAAAAAAAGAGAAAAAAAGAGAGGTGTAGTCAGGAGAGCTGTGAGCGACCTGAATGGGAAGAAGAGGCAAGAGGGTGTGGTGCTGCGGAAAGTGCCAGCAGCACCGTCCTTACTTAAACTTTACTTAAACTTGCCCACATGTTGCTTTTAGCATAGGGACAGTCAAGTCAAGCCTATATGCTTAAAGGAAAAGAGAAGGGGAATGTCAAGGCAGTGGGGTTACCTCACAATGAAATAAAAACAAACCAAGTCAGTGGGAAGCCTGGTGTCCTAGGGGAGCTGGTGGAAATCACGTTGCACAAGGGCGCGTTTGCCCTGCAACAACTCCTGCTCCTGACAACAAACTCAAGCCAGCCTCATGCTTGCCCACGGTCTTGTGGGCACCAACTGCTTGTGTGCAGTGCCAGCTTCTCCAGCAGGTCTTTGCGAGCCCTGTGCTCCTGTGTTTACCTTGCTAGCAGTCCCCAAGTAAGGTTATTTGAAGCTAGCTCAGCTGGGCCGATGTGGCATACACTTGCTGTGGTGCAGACATGCCCTGGGAAGACTAAAAGCGGGTAAACCCCAGACGAATGCACTAAAGGTGGTAAGGAGATAATGAGAGGGAAGTGCTACCCTACCTGATGGGCCATTTTCAACTCGATTTGTGGGACAATCCCTGCCAGAAGGTGAAGAGGTGAAGGAAGAATTTGCTCATTTTATTATCCTACAGCTTTTGTCCTTGGTCAGAGTCTGTCTGGCTCAGTTAAGGCAAATCCTCCAGTGTTGCTCAGAGGAAGGCTGCTCCGAATGATCCCAAATGACAGTGTCTCCAAGGTGTTAAACCTATGGCATCACAGACTGATTGGATTCTGAGATCGCTCATGAATGCCCCTTCCTTGGCTTTAGGGATGGAGGAGCTGTGCAGGAGCTGCTGTGCTGGTTGCAAGCCAGGAGGCTATCTCTTTGCTCTGGGGTGATCTTCCCTTGGCTGGGTCTTCTGGCCTCAGGGCTGTTTGTGTTGTGAGGATGGCACAAAGCAGCCTTACTTCAGGGAAGGATTGGGGCCTGGGCCTTATCTCACTTTGATTATATTAAATAATCTATCTGTCTGCCACGTTATTTACATAACTCTTATTTAAATAGTTTTACATCAGACACACTGAATCATGAGACTGAAAGTCTAGACGATGCTTGCTAGGCTCAGCCTGCCTTTAACCCTCCCGTGCTGCCATTTTTCTTGTCTCTTCCTTCAGGATTACCCTGCTCCATGCTCTGCATTTGGTCTGTGAGGGACATTTAATGTGCCTGGTGGTCCCAGGGACTTAAGAGTCTGTGAACTTAAATCGCTGAGGGGAGACAGCAGAGAGCACAGAGGGCAGAAATAGGGGAGGGGGAGAAGGCGGCATGAAGGAGGAAGATGCCTGTGAGTTGTTTGTCAGGTTTTACTGGGTCAGCTCCGAGTGAGGCTCCAGGGCAAATGCCTTTGGACAAACTTAGGAAAGGATTTTACCCCCCTCCCCCCACAACACCCCACCTCCCGGAGCTTGCCTTCTGGCAGTCACTACCCTGGAAAGCTGCTATAGGAGATAATTCGTTTCAGGAAGAGCAGAAGGAGATATAGAGTTACCTAGTGCTAAGTGAGTTTATAAGCAGGGGCTGGAAGCTGGGAATTGGAGGAGAGCAAATGGAATAAAAAATACATTTGTCATTTTAGAGAAAAGCCAAGAAAGCCCATTCATTTCCCTAGGTTCTCCCCACTCCTCTAAAAGTGCATTATAAATTACTAATAATTCATAAAAGGCTTGTGTTATGGCACACTTGACAAATCCATCTGTCCCTCCTTCTGAAGGCACATTCCAGGTTTTATGCCTTGCTGTCACAAGCCTTGTTGTTGCGATTTCATTATAGATTGGTTTTGATATATGTTTCCTGAGATACCGTGTGCACTGGAACCGAATCTCTGCTTTGGAAAAAAATAGGGGACCGAGGCTTCTGGTTTCTCACCTTTCGCCTCCCCATGAAAATAAGTTTGTCAAGGGTTGCTCCAGCCCGCCTGCCGCTTCCAGAGGGCTTCAGGATGGCAAGGCTGAGATGGAGTAGCACTTCCACCTAGTGGTCTGCCAAAAATAAGGCAAGTGCTTCAACTTTGGGACTTCCACAGCCACACAACAAATGCGTGAAGCCAGTTCACAGATTCACAGAATCGTAGGGGTTGGAAGGGACCTCCAGAGATCATCGGGTCCAAATCCCCTGCCAAAGCAGGCTCCCTAGGACAGATCGTACAGGTCAGCGTCCAGACGGGACTTGAATGTCTCCAGAGAAGACTCCACAACCCCCTGGGCAGCCTGTCCCAGGGCTCTGTCACCCTCACCATGAAAAAGTTCTTCCACATGTTGGTCTGGAACTTCCTGTGCTCCAGCTTGAGGCCATTGCCCTTTGTCCTGTCTCCACAGACCACTGAAAAGGGGCTGGCCATTTCCCCCTGTCTCCCACACTTAAGATATTTATAAACATTAATCAGATCCCCTCTTAGTCTTCTTTTCTCAAGGCTGAATGGTCTCCAAAACTGTGTATCTTGCCCTAATGTGTAGCAATGTATTATTCATATCCCATAAATAACACCACCATCATCCTTGCTTCCCCCCCCCTTTTTTTTTTTTTCCTATTTCCAAGTAAATTCTTGGGCTTAGTTGAGTGGGCATCTATGCAATTTGCTAGACCAGAAGTTCAGGGACCCCATGAGTACAAGGTGAAGCAGAGAAGATCATGCATTCCTAAACTGAAAAGCAATGCAACTCCACACCATGCTATGTGTACAAAGTGCTCTTGCACCCATGTGAGCATCCCAAAGTATTTTGGAGACATCCATATTTTAACCCTTATTCTACAGATGGGAGAAAACAAGGCATGAGGGAATATAGAAGCTACTTTAACAAACAGCATCTGTTTTGAACCCTAATTTTTGCGTGTGGATGCTGTTCTTCAGAGAAGCTGAGCAGTTAAGTGAAGTTGGTAAGGATTTAGAGCACATATGGATCCATCATGGCAGGATCCCAGTCTGCTGGATACTGCTCCAGTGTGGATAAATAACCAGCAAAGCAGTAGCACAGTATAATGGAATACCAGAGCAATCTCAGACCCCCTGACAACCAGACCTAGTGTCTCAAGCCATGCTCTCAGAGAACCGGCACCTTTGAGAAGATCAGATACTTCTCAACAAGTTAGAGATGCCAAGCAGAGAACAACTCACTGGAGTTAAATCACATCGGTGTGCCTGCTGCTAGCAAAAATCCTGTAAACCTCTAAGGGGAAGGCCCAGGTTTGCTGTCTCCTCCTGCCATTGCCAAGCCATGCAGCCTCCTTTCAGCAACGAGCTGTTGTGAAAGAGGAACTTGCTGTTCTGCAAAAGCTGTTTCCCAACAAGGAGGCTCAGAGGGTGGAATTGTTATTGTGGAGACTGGGGAATTACACACACACACACATAGGGCACATACACACAAATGCACACGTATACCCCCCCCCCTCCTTTGACTCCTCTGAAGTTGTAAGTTCAAAAGTGAGGATCAGAGCAACTGAGGTGATTCTGCCATGAATGGCAGTACGTGATTGACATCTCTGGGCTGATTCAACATCCAGGCATGATACGAGGTGTGTTTAAGTTATTTTAAGATGCTGTGGCCTGCCTTAGGGTATCCTGAAATTCTGACACCCTGCCAAATAGATGTGGCTCCCTGGGGGAGGGGGTGATCCTTCTGATAGCCACACCCTTCTGACTGGCTGCCCAAATGCAATTATATTTTTTAAAAAGTCTTTATTGACAGAGAAAAATGAATAATTTGTACTGGAGGAACACACAGGTCATTGTTCCTCTTCTGCCATGTGACTCATCCGGATCAAGCTGTCTGTTTAGTGTATCTACTAAAGGAGCAACTTGGAAAAGGTAACCCATAAGTGCTTCTTTTGTTTCCTAAGAAACAATCGCTGGGTGCCTTTTCAAACTTTTCAATTTTTTTTTTTTAATTTCTTTTTTTTTTTTCAAGCCTGCCCCATGTTTTGGAACGAGAAGAGCCCAGGCACTTTCTTGGCAAACCTTCCGTTACCTTTTCTGTTCCACCCTTAGACAGTACCTTCTTTTACTGGGCTTGCAACAGAAGTGCTTTACACCTCTGAAGAGAGGAAACCTTAACAACATGCCTGTGAGCCGAACGGGTCTGAAAGCTAGCGAAATGTCACGCCTGATCATTACATCAGGTCCCAAATATGTTCCTGGGGTCTGGACCCTGAGCGTGACCTCCCCTGACCCGATCCATCAGCATTCAGTAGCGATCTTCCTGGGACGGGAGCGAGATGCGAGCCTTCACCCCAGGCAGCCCCTTTCCTCCCAGAAACGCCTGTTACATTTGCACTCACAGCCCCTTGTGCGGTTGAGGTGACTCAGTGGTGTCAGGGTAGGAACCGTGGCGATGCAGATCCACCCTTGGGGAGTTCGCAAGAGCACGTTGCCTCCCTCCCAACCTCCCCCCCCCCCCCCCCCCCCGCCTTCCCCCTTGTGCAGCTGCCTCCGTCCTGCCCCTTTGGCACAGCGGAGTTGCCCCATGTGCAGCACAGCTGGAGAGTGCTCTGCCCACCGAGGAAGCGCCGCATTCATCCTTAAGCGCAGGTTTAAGGTTCTGAGTGCTTTTTCCCCTCGTTGGTTCTGTTGGTTTGTTTGTTTGTTTGCTTAAGGAGGCCGACTGCTAATTCTTTCCGATGAGGTATTAATCAGAAATAGGCTAATGTGCGAGTAAATGTATTACCCCCCAGTCGGAAAATAAAATGGACTTCAGAGAATGCACTTATCTCAATACTGCTCGGGTAGTTGAAGCAGCTGCAAGAAAGCTAATAGCAGGGTTGAAACCAGACTTGCCAGCAATTTCATTCTTGGCCAGACAGTCAATTTTTTCATGCTTTTGTCTGGCTGTCTCTGTGTAGGGCTGCACAAGGAGAGCAGTTTTACTTTCTCTCTTTATTATACGTATATTTTTCTGCTGAATTCATCTATGACTGCTGTAATAACTCAGTGGCACTCTGTTTCCAAGGAAGCTTAAGTGACTGAATAATGAAGATGAATCGGGATTCTAGAAAAAAAAGAAGAAAATTCGTCTTTTCTGTGCAGCCCAAACCCAATAATCTGCTTTTTCCAACCTGTCCCTATGAAATAAGAAAGAGGCATTCATTTGCACCGCCTCAGTTTCCTCTGTATATAGTGAAAGGATTTGTTGTTGCAATCTGTCACCCTCATGTGCACTCTCTAAACAGCCTGTGCCCCCTTTTACTCCAGGCAGTACGGAGAGCAGTTATTTTTAATAGGAACGACTCGTTTAACATACCTATGTGTTGGTTTGTAGCAGAGGTCACACTCTCTGGACTTCGTTTCAGCTCAGATCTGCCTCTGGACAAAGGTGATGTGTCTTAGAGCGTCTCTTTGGCTTGGCAGGAACGTTTATTAAAATACCGCAAGTTCAGACAATGCTGGTTACGAGGAGTGCACAGTGTGTTATACGTGGGAGGACTGGCGCAGACTTTCCAGTAAAAATGAAGTGACTTAGAAAACTCTTCTTCACCCTGGCACATCCCAGGGAGCGTATTCTGTGTCTGCGCGTCTGGTGGAGCCTGCTCGCACTCGGCGCACAGTGTGTGCTTGTGCATGTCTCACAGAAAATCTTGGGAATCGTTTAGCTCCTCACTCACACACAGCACAGGTTTCAAAGTGTCCCAAAGAGTATTCTTTCGTGTCCAATGAAAGCCCGTCTCAGGTTTTAAACATAGCAGGGGCCAGAGTTTCAGCTGCTGTAAATCAGCGGAGTTCCGGGGAAGATGGTGGGGCTCCGCCAATTTACACCCACTAAAAGTTTGGCCCCCGACTATCCCCGATGCTCTGCCCTGAAGATGGAGGCAGCATGGGCAGGAGACAGTGCCCCGTGTAATGACAGCCTGTGGAGCTGCAGCACAATGCCTGCAGCGAGCCACCAAGCTAATGCAATGTGGTTTCATCACCCATCCAGGCAATATGAGGACACCGATATTGCAAGACAATTTCGGGCTGTTGCCACAAGCTGTTTTGCATTTCATAGAGGCTCCATCTGACACAGGAATGGCGGTCTCTCCTCAGTCTTCCTCAACAGTGGTGAAAAAAGAGGCTGTTATTATTCCCTCTGGCTTTTGTGCGTTTCACAGGGCAGGGAAGTTTTCCCCTAGCCCTTTGCTTGGGTGTTTGTTTTTTTTAATCTCAGTACTACATTTGAGCTCCAGTTAAGCCCAGGGACCTTTTCTGGTCCTGGAAGTGGAGTCCAAACAGTCAGTGAGGGTCTTGAAGAAGAACTGTCTCAGAAGGTAGAAGTTGATAGCTTCGGAGGATTGAAGGCACTTTGCACTGTCCAACATTCCAGTCCTGCCCTTTTCAGTAACACCCTGGCACTTAATTTCATGGCAGAATCCCTTTGGTTTTTGGTCTGTCCCTGGTCATCTTTGAATTCACTGTTTGACTAATAGTTCGAAGTATAAGGCAGTTTTGGTTTGAGGTAAAAAATAACGGAAGTTAAAGAAAAGGAGGAAAATATTTAGAGCTTCATTCCATAAAACCGATAGCATAAGATTTTTTTTAACTTCATAGCCACTTGTAGGTCATCCTCCAACTGGGTCAAGTCTACAGATAATGGACTGTTAATGGAGCTATGCTTATTTGTACCTGCTGACTTAGTGACATGCTATATTTTTCCCACCTGTTTTTGACCCATAAAACCCTAAGTAGGTTGGAATCTGACAGCCTGTGAGACCGACCTGTCAAGGCAGTTTTGCTGCTGATAGTGCTTGGCATACAAAGTTACGGTACGCTGGTTTTCACCTGCACACCTGTCTTCTCCTACGTCTAAGGTTGAGAAAGAGTCCAGGGAAGGCTGGAGTCAGGGAAGGCTGGAGTCAGGAGATCAACACCAAAAGTGTAAGAAGATTCAGCTCTGCCAGAGTGCACTGCGATTTCAGTTTAAATTAGGTGTTCATCTGTCCTCCAGCGACCCACCTTTTGACAATACTTCCCTATCTCTTGATGCCAATGTAAGGACAAAATATAGTCACATTTCTGAGCTGTGAAGAAGTCAGGGTGACTAGTCTGTGGTTACAAAGAATTGCACAGGTTTGGTTGTGCCTTAAGGCACAAGGTCACTTTTTCCCTCAGTGAAGTGTCTATGGGGCAGGACACAGACATGTGAGCCTGAGGAACTCAGACCTTCTGTCCCTGCTTGCTCTTGAAAAGCTCTGAGCAATACTGTGGCTATGAACACTATTTTCATCTGGGATGTGTGTTCTTTAAGTACTATGAAAATCCCATTCCGTGCCTGAGTCAGCAACGCAGCATTTGGCCAGTAGCAAGGTACCTACTCACTGATCCTTGTGCCAGCAGAAAGCAGACAAACCCAAACCTTTCAGTCTGGGCTGTGATTTCACTGATGTCATGTTAGTCTGGAATACAGATGAATATGACTTTTATTTCGAATATGTCTTCCAGCACCTCAAGATGTACATTCATCTTTAAGAAGATTAGAGGGTTTCAGTGGTTAGGAGTACCAGTATTGTTTCTGATGGTTGCCTTGGGAGTAGGGGTGGGTGGGTGAAGACAAGGAAACAGGGTCCTGGCACCACAGCTACCACTCTCCTGAGCTTATATACTAGGTGAATGACAGAGATATCCTGAACTGTAAATGGTGTGGTAGAGATAAATGGCAGATCACTGAGTGGGTAGATGTATTATAGGGTGAAAGAAGTGGCAGAGCCCCACCTGTAGTATGGGTGCTCTTGTTCACACTTACATCATCCGCTTTCTTCTCTGAGGCGTGAGCTCAGCTCGAGCAGAATATTTGGAATTAAATGTGGGAGGAAAGAAGACAGATCTGTAAAGTGCTGCTCTGGGGTCTCAGGCTTGCTCATCTTTCCCTTTCTTCTTTCTTTAGGTTTCTTAAAAAGGTTACATTCCCTGCCCCCCATTGTCACCACCTCCAAGTGCCTTTCTTTCCCTGAAGGGCTGAGCAGATGCTGGGGCCACTTGGAGCGAAGCCTTAGTTGGTAGGTAGAACCTGTCAGTCCCTGGGTGATTTCCCCTTTCTGCACCTGCCTTAAAGCCCTTTCCTCAGCCGTTGCCACTGCCTGAGCCCCTGCCCCAGCTGGGGTGAATGAGCAGGTTGTGGCTGTGTTATTTGTGCTGCTGGGACTGGGGCAGGGATGACAGGGAAGGCTGATGCCTGCATATCTGGGGTCTGCTCTTTTCACATCCCCCAGAGCCTCAGCTCACTTTGGGAGCAGCTGTGGCAGCCTAAGGAGGCTCAGATAATGGGAGGGAAGGTAAGCGGCATCTCTAAAAAGGCAGAGGAGGCTCTGAAGAGTGGCAAAGGGGATGTGAGAGAGCGATGGGGTTCAGGCATGCCTGCCTGCCCTGCACCTCCTTTCCACAGGTGGTGGGTGTAGGAGATGGTACCCCAGGCAAGTTTTCCTCTGGCTGGGGAGGGCAGATCCTCAAGGCTGGTCTGAGAAGGACTTAGTGAGGGAAGAACATTTGCCTGGAGATATTCAGAAATGTACAAGACTCTGAGCACCTGGATCTGACTTCGAAGTCACCTTTGCCTTGGGTGGGGGCTCGGAAGGAACCTCTGGAGATCTCTAGTCCAGCTGAAGTTCATCTGTGACTGGTCTTCTTCTCCACTTAATCTTTCACTTTGAAAATCAAGTGCTGAGGTTAAATCAGAGACTGTTTTTGGAGGTGGCAAATAACAGTACACTTGCCCTCCTCCCTGAAGCTGTAGCTGGAGGGTGCACCTAATTCAGTCAGCTTTGTCTTTCAGTGTCTGCATTTGACACAAGGCATGTGCATTTTATTCCTTGCTTAGCATCTGCTCCAAAGCTATTTATTTTCCCGTGTTTATAATTGGGGTGCTTTGTAAATTGCTGCATCTGTGAGAGAAGTTGTCATCTTCAACTGCAGATGGCTATCTACTTTCTGAAGGCCCCTCTCATTCTCCTGGAAGATTTGCTTAAGTAAAAGGTCCCCGAACCATTTCAGAAAAAATGAATTGATTTAACCAGGTCCTGCAAATGAAATCATTGGAGCTACTCAGGTGCCATATGCTCAGGTTGTCTGAGGACTCCCTTGAGCTGAAAGGTTGGTAACTACTGGCAGTGACATATAGGTAAGGGGACTGGAGATTACGTATTCTGCGGATGGCACAGCTGGAGCTGGCAGAGGACATGTGGCCAGAACAGCTGTAAGGTCAGATACATTTATGGGCCTACTGTTCCTCTTGTGATACTAGTTTTATGCTGGTGGACAACTCAGATGTTGAAAGAATCACTCCTGAATTACAATGAAGTAAGGAGGATGAGGATGGTCATTCTCATCTCACATACATTTTGTTCAACATGTAAATCTGCGGGACTCAGAAGGAAGCATTTTGACCTTAAAATATATAACTAAAGTTACATTCACCTGCTTCCATGCAGATTGGGAAGCAAACTCTGAATGTCATTTACCCAAGTGTATTATGGAAACCTGTATGTTTACACTGAGAGTGGGTGAAGCAGTCTTGAAGAATCTGAGCAAGCTTCAGAAGTAACCTTAAAACTGAAGAAACTGCACTGAAGAAAGTAATAAAATATATTTTCCTACCTACCCCAAGTAGATTGGATAAAGGCAAACATGCTGATAGGTGTCGGCTTGCCTTGGGGAGATCAAGCAGGAAGGAAATATTCAGTATGCACCTTCCCACAGGGAGAATGCAATCCAAACCTTTTTTAGCTTTGTGGTTGCTGCATTCTGGGACACTTTTGTCACATGAGGAAAAGACAGATACTGAGACCATGTCTACGCTAGTAAATCCAAGCATGCCTGGCAGCCTTCTTTGGACCTGGAAGATGGTTGTCTATGCTAGTAAACTGCTAGCACGTTCTCTGGCATGGACATAGCCCCTTGGAACTCATGCTGTCTCTGAACAATTCTGGGGCCTGATCTGGCAACTGGAGTGTGCCAGAGACCATACCCAGCGGGCAGTTTGCTTGCTGCCACCTCATTCAGGAGACTCATTCACTAGTACACTGTTCTCCAACAGCTGGACTGGATATTTGGTCCTAACACAATCATGGTCTAGTTTAATGGTATGGATATAGCTGACTATACCCCAGTGGGGACCATGCATGTGCCATACTGGAATTCAGCAAGGAGCATGTGGCCCATGCAGATGTGTCAGTAAAACTCCTGGACTTCCATGCTATGTTATCTTGGAGGAGAGAGAGGTGGGACAATGGGGACAAATTCTGCCACGATGGGTCTTGAGAACACACTAATGGAGGAGAATAGAGGGGCCCAAGCCCCGGTGTGTTCAGTTGGTCCTTGCCAACATAGGATCCTTCCAAATGAACACAAAGCCTGCGTGACTCACAGAAGGACGAGAAGGAAATATCACAAAGGGAGTGTTTTCTGTAGTGCCATCTCATTCCTAGAGGTTTTCCTGTAAGACAGGGGCAAAGCTGGGTTATTTTGCCCGTGACACCAATTTGGAGCCTTGACTGTGCAACACCTGCTTAAGGATGTCAGGACATGTTGTTGAGAATACCCACCTAATGAAGTTAGGCTCAAAAGACTTCTGTCCAAAATGTGTTGGGGCACTTGTATCACACCTTGACCCTCATGGCTCAGTTCCTAAGTTTTGATGTGTTTTTTGTACTTTGATCACAAGGGCTCCAGAGTTGTATTGCTATGTTTGCTGTGCAGAATATCTTTGGGGCTGGAAGATTAAAAAACTGGCGGTATTCAGAGGTGTGTTGGTTTCCAGTTAGTGCTTGGTTGAGGTTGAAATGAATGCCTGTGACAAGGACCTGAGTGTGATTTGGGAGAAAGGAGACATCATCATTACTTCTGTCCTGCAGACACAGAGAGCAGAAGGGGAAAGGCCAAGGTGTGTTTCGGGGTTGTGCTAGAGGCAGGGAGCCAGCATGAAGCTGGAAGAAGAGGCAAAGGGAGTGAGCATGGGACAGGAGCCACTGCAATATTGATACTGGAAATGGAGGACTGGGAAGCTAGGCTGAATGTGAGAAAGGGGTTGTGAGCTGGTGGTGGAGACCCAGAGACAAATAGTAGGCTGCAGCCAGGGTAAGAAAGTTTTGATGTCTGTCTGGCAGTCTGCAAACTGGGCATGGGACAAGGTCCATTTCCTGTGCACACCAGCCATGATGTGCTGGGTTGTCCCCAGCTAGTCAGTGGCTCACAATGCTTGCTGCCTCTCACCCAACACCTGCAGATCTCCAGGACCTTGCAAAAGCCCATGGTGCAAGAGTTCACAGTGTTGAGGAAAGCTTTTCCTGCAAGGAGATTTAATTCTGCATCCGGCACCTACACAGCCCAGTCTGCAACACAAATAGACCCTGGTATGAGCAAAACACCTCCTGAGCTATCTTGTTGTGCATGTCTAGATGTCTCTTCTTCCTTTGTACATGTAAAATAAATCTGGGGTGCAGTAAATTGTAATTTATGTACAGTGCAGTAAACCATCATTTACTTACACAATAAAGCAGCACAGAGCATTGAGGATGATTTGTGGTCATTAAGTAGTTGTACTTAATTCTTCTTACTAGGCTACAGGGGCACATGCAATAGTGGTTTCAGTCTTTCCATCATCTGTGTTGTTTTCCTGTTCAATTGCAGATACCTGTCTCCTGCTGGGATCTCCACATCTCTATGAATTTCTACAGCATTTAAAATAGTATATATGGAATGGAGAATCCATTTTCTGGGTGCAAGATATTACCGTTGTCCTTCTGTGCAAAATATCTTCCAAGGTAGCATTAGGTTATCCAGACACAATAAGAAATCAGTCTGCTTGCTGACATATTGTAAGTATAAATTTGCATCATTTGGATCATGCATGTTTAATTCACAAATCCTTGTAAATTGACTTCCATTTTCTCAATAAACTTCTTGTTTTCCCTCTTCTGCCCCAGACTTGATGTCAACTGTTAAAATAATTAATGTTTTTTTTCTACTTCTGCTTCCAGATAACTCCTGAAAATGTTAAACAAGCCAGAGCTCTGGCAGGACCCCGTTAGACGCTTCATCCAAACATATCATCTTTCAACTCTGATAAAAGGATCTGTGGGATTTTCCTTCGGTTGAGATGGTACGTCTGTGTTCATTGCAGCCAATGTTAATGTTGGGTAGAAAGCACCGAGATCTAAATTAGAAAGATAAGGCATTACAATGAGGCTATTTTCAGGAACGAACAGCATGAAAAATGGAGAGCCATGGACAGTTTGCACTGAGTGTGGACTTTATTTTGTGCTGGGTGGTGCTAACACAGCCTGTGTTTGCAAGTTACTGAGTAACGTGCGGTAGGAACTGTTGGACTGCAAACACCCTGGTATTGCCCCATTTAATGGCAGGGGGATGGAGAGAATTGCTCTGGGGCATCTTTTCCCAGGCTGACCGCTACACACAGAAGGAAAAAGGGAATGAGAAGATCAATACCCATTTGCCCCTTCATGACATTTGGATACAGGCTTTCTTCTCGGTTTCCTTTTGACTCTCTCATCTTCAATTGGAGTATCTTCTGCTGCCATGTAAAAATACTGCTTTGTAGTAATAAGATGCATAAAAAAGAATAAACAAGACAATAGAAATATATTAAAAAAATAAATCTGATGGATTAAAAAAGGTGAGGTAATGCCCACACACTGTCTTCACCTTGCAGTTCCAAGCCAACTGCCCCTTAGCACCTCAGCACGCTGCTCCAGAGGAAGTCATGAAGAGCGCAGATTTCTTGCCAGGGCATCTGCCTCTCAAAGGATGGCACGTTTGGCCCTCAAACATCACCTTCCCCTTGTAGATCTCTCTGTGTTTTGCCTGCTGGCAGGCAAGCTGCCTTTCGTTTGTGCCTCTGCTCCCACCTAATTGTGTCCCTTGCCTTGGGCCTGATCCAAGGCCAACGGGGAGACTTTTACTGGCTCCAGTCAGCTTTCGGAGCAGCTCCTTTGAAGGGGAAGGCTGGCAAAAGAGCCGTGAGGAGAGCTATGAAGTGCTCATGTATGTTCTCTTTCAGCTTAATGGCACTCTGCACTCTGAAGTGTTCATGCATGAGTATAGGGTAAGAAAGAAAAAAAGGGGGGAAAAAAAAAAGGGAAAAAAGTGCTAAGCCAGGAGAAAGAGGGCAGGGGAACCTGATCCTGCATGAACTGGAGTGCAGCTGCATAGCCTTGAGCATTATTGTGCATAGTAGCAAAAGTGAGGCCCAAAAGGGGAACGAACTCTTAACTAAATGCCTCACCAGCACTACAAGATGCTTACACTTGTGTCTCTTCAGACGTGCCTGCTGTGAGGTTGGGTGGGAGTATTTAGGGGTCCTGAGATTTAATGCTTTATGGCGAAAGGGACCAAAACAAGTGCTTAACTTGCACCTGCACGTGAGTCCCTGCTGGGACTGGCATGAATACATTCTTAGCATGTGTGATCCTGCATGGCCGTGGCTTTTCATGGGCCAGTGGAAATTTTTGAGGCTAGCAACCTCAGTGTTTCTTGAGTAGTGAGTGTAATAAACACTCTGAGTTGCATTAAATAAAAAAAAGGCCTTCCAAAAGCCAATAGAGAACTGGGCACACTAAAGTCAAGTAACATGCTAGAAAAATACTTATTAATACTGACAGAAAAAAGGAAGAGCTGAACGTGACCAGACAATAAATATTATGGAATCAATATTGGTGAATGGAGGATTTATACAGAGCCAAAAGATTTCTCTAACGTGACAAGCAGGAATGCTCTTCCTCAAGCACAGTTCAGGAATTTAAATTGCTGTTCAGGGATGCTATCTAACATTTTGCACCTTTTCAAAGCAGGAGGGGCAGCGACACACAGCAAGGTAAGTGTTGGATCTCTAGTTTAGGCTTATGATGTATCTGGGTATGCCAGGGCTGAGCACGGGGCACCCCTGTAGCTCTTGCTGTCTCCCAGTTCCTCTTCACCTCTCTGCAAACATTACCTAGGGCCTCAGTGATGGACCCAGCACAGAAGTTTTGAAGAGCGTGGCATATCTGAGAGGTGAAAGCAATTTGCTCATGGACTAAAGGGGAGTTTTCCCATTCTGGGTTCAAGAAACCCAGCTGGGATGCTCGAAGGCAGGAGTCATGGACGGCAGGAAGAGTGAACTTCCTTTCCCCAGACCCGGGACTCACATGGTCCTTAGCCCAAGGGTATAATGAAAGCTGAAAGAACCACACTGACAAATGTGATGATGTAGAAGGTTTCCCTAACTGAGAAACACTCGACTGTGAATGAGCTCCCTGGGGAAACGAGAGATAGGCTCCACAGAAAATAAGAGGAAAATCAATCAAGTATGGAAAAGGAGAGGTAAAGAAATAACCGAAGATAGTATCTAAGAGGGAGGGAAAAATACAAGTATTAAATCAAGGGGAAGAAAAATTAATGAAGACCTGGAAAGGAAAGAACCTAGAATTAATGGTTACTCTCTGGTGCTGTCATTTTATTTCATTTTCAGTCATTTCCAGTCAATTTACTTAATGCTGAACTGGCTGTCTAGTGAAAATGTATAGCTTTTGGGGACTCTTTTTTTTTATATTAACCTATGTTTGAAATCAAAATTAAGAGACTGATATTTTGTTGGCTCTGCTACTTGGATGCTTATATTCAATACATTCCTTCAGGCATTGTTTTGTCAGTGGTCATTAGGGTAATGTTTTCATGGCATGTATGTGTATGTGTGTGAGCCAGGGAGGAGGAAGAGGAGAAAGTGCAGCTTTTCCCAAATGGGGGTCATGACCCACAAGCTTAGTAGGTCAGAGTTGAGGATATTTTAAAAAAAAAAAAAGAATTTTCATTTCCTTTCTTCCATGGGATGGGGACTGAGTGAAAGTGTGTTGGGGACACAGTCTGCTGGCTGCCCTTAATTTTCCAACCTTCGTGATTTATTTTTATTTTACCATCAATGCTGAAATGAAAAATGTGAATCCTGGTAGCTCGCTACACTTCAGGCAATGAGACGAGGGCATTTTTCTTGATTGCAATTGTCTCTCTAGGGCAAACAGGTTGCTCCTTGCCATGTGCTTCCAGGCTGCTGCTGTGCCCCTCGGTAGCTCTGTGCTGGCAACTTTATCAGGTCTTTGCTGCACAGCACATATGCCTTATTTATTACCCACATAGTGCAGGCACGGGAAGGACAATGTCACAATGGCTTCTGCTTTAAAACCAGATAAGGTCCCCAGAGCTGTTAGAACTATGGCGGTAATGAGGGCAGTAGGGGCTTCCAAATTGTCATGAGGTCCCCAGCCACTGCCTGCCCAATGCTACTTGCTCCCGAAAATTCCAGAGGCTTTAACATACACAGATTTCCTAATGTTGAAAGTGAGGATTGAATCAAAAACCTGGGGGCTGGACATTAAAAATATCATTGTCTGTATTGGCTTAATAAGGGCTCAGTTGCTTATTTCTGGCACACTATGAAGCTTGCTGGAGAAAGCTAGCACAAGCGGTGAGCCGGAGAGAAGTGATGTGGTGGTTGTTTGTTTGTCCAGAAGTATGTGTGCAGCTTCCAAGAAAGCCAGCAGGGCTGCACATGTGTATCCGCGGGGAAGAATTCCCATCTCCCATTTAAAACACATCTTCTTATTATACATTTGCTGGAGAGACAACCCACCCTTCCTTATCCAGAAAAATGCTTTGTGCTAGGCAGTGTGAAACAGTCTGATGAAGGGCAGGTGATTTAAAACTTCTTTGGTATCGACTGAAAACTGATGGATATTCCAACCAGGCAGCAGTCTACATCAATGCTGATGGCATAAACATTTGACACCTCTAACACATATGTAAGGGTTGGGCAATATGACACATGATGTGCGAGCCAGCAGAGTGACTGCAGCTTGTAGGTCACACCTCACGCCAGCCTCTGCAGCCGGGCGTTGGGTCCATGATGAAGCCAAGTCTGCAGGTCTAAAGACCTCTGATAATGTAGGACTGGTTCAGAGTTTCACATATATATTGAGAAAATTCACACCTCCTTGTGCAAATAGATACCTACATTGGACAGATTTGATGGTGGTTGGGTCCTTCACTATTTTGCATAAATTTCTGCCCCCCATGTGGATTTATGAACTGATGCAACCCCCAAAGACAACTTATCTTCAAGCAATCATGCCTTTCTTTGCATGGCAATGACCTGGAAGCACCATGTTGCTGTAAAACATCAGGAGGGAGTACACCTTTTTCCCTGGAGAGGTAGTAACCTCCACCTGAGGTGTGCTGTCTTTTTTATCTGCTCATGACAGTTCTCTGACAACCAGTGGAATACATCCTTCTTTCAGTTTGAGTAGATGGTTAAAACTGATTTGCTTGGTTAAGCTAATTTATGTTAATCTGAAGGAGCCCTATTTCTACCCAAAGTAGCACCAAACATCTTTAACATAGATTTAATGAAAAGTCTTTACAAAATCAGACTGTAAGTTAAATTAAAAAACCCTGGCATCAAATATGCACAGACCTGTCAATAGTGCTGTGCAATCAGTACTTTGTTGCTTTCCACAGTAAAACAAAAACATACTCATGCTTAAAGAACTGCAAAAAAAATTTGAAGGCTTCAGGATATAGTGGGCTGCAAAACAACCCATGATGCCTCTGAGAGGAAATACTTTTATTTTTTTAAATAAGGAGAATGAAAAATGCCATATAGCCTTGAAATTATGAATAGAAATTGCAGAAAATTATGATGTGAGTATATGCATTTGTTGGTGTTGACTCAGAGAGGTCTTTTGGCTCTTCAGTGGCTCACAGCTGGAAAACGTTTGGAGATAAGGAGCCTTGTTAGCCTGTTATTAGTTTCTCCTATCATGTCTCATGGGTAACATCAAAAATACAATATGGCTTTATTCCCCTTTGTCTCTCCATTAGATTTCCATTTAAACTTCCATTCTACCATGAGCTTTGAAACAGAGCCTTGATTTGCATCTTCTCTTGTATCATGGCAGAAGCTGTAAGAAACATCCCAAAAATACAAACATAGGTTTGAATTATGACCATTTTTAGATGATTCAATTAGCCGCTAATAGGTGTTCACAGTGGTATGTTGTAATGGGAAGTCAGGTTGTAGTTAATGGTTACCATAAGTTAGAACGGTGTTAAAAACAGCCGTCCTGTTTGGCTCGGCCATACAATCAGAGCTCTGTCTTTAGAAGTTAGCATGGTATATTGAACAGGCAGGAACTTGGGCTTTTGCTGGTAATTTTATTGCTTTCCCTCTAGTGCTCAGTCAACATGAATAGGAATGGCTCTACGGAACTGTGCAAAGAAGAGCCCTATTAACCCTCGACAATCCTCCAGAGGAATTTTGCATCCCTGTAGGGTGCTTGTTACTGCAATTATGTTTTCCATTATGGATTTTCTTTGGAATGTGCAACCCACATACAAAAAAAAATCAGATAGCTGGGAGTATGACTTAGTTCATCACAAGCATGAAGAATGAACCCGTTGATGGTTTAGAACATTAAAGCACAGGTCACCACAGTAGAAAGTTAGAGGAATGGAAAAGAGACTCGTCATCTGATCTTTCCATCGGTGCTACATTTCAGAGATAATTTCACTATTCTGTCCAAACACGTGCTACCGTGTTACAGAATGTTCTGCCTTAGTCAGGATATTAAGTGACAGGCGATTATGAAAGGAAAGGATATTACATGAAAAACATACAGTGCGGAGACAAGACAAATACACAGCGGTATTAACCATTGCAGGCACATTCACCTATCAGCGTGTGTAAATACAGCGGGGGCGTGTCTTGCAATATGTCTGGTATGTGAATCTGCTGATCCTACTAATTAATATTTATTTTTTTGCATTACAACAGCATCTCAAGATCTTAATTAAGGCTCTGCTGAGCTTATTGCTGTACACGTACAGCAAAAGGCAGGCATGGCCCCAAAGAACTTCCAGCCTATCCAGATGGCATCAATGAATACAGAGAGAGACAGAAGCAAAAGTTAAAACTTAGCCAAGGATCTTCTGAGCTGAAAGCGGGGTCCTCAGCTCTGAGTGAGGTACCTGAGTGCCACAGAAAGAATAAGGTGCTTAAGACACGGAATGGCAGCAGCTAACATACTAAACACCATGCCAGCTAGCTGGTAAAATGTGGGGAAGGTTTATTCCTCAGATTGTCCTCTTTCACCAGGCAGGACTCAAAGACCAGAAGCCTTTTTCAGAATCAAATATCAAAACCCCTTCCCTAGCTGAAGCTAGGAGACAGGCGTGCATGCCCTACCACTGCTTGGGGACCTCTGAACTTGTGTCTCTCACACGAGCACTCCACAATGAGAGGGCGTCTTCAGGAGATGAGAAGCAGTGATGTCTCTCAGCCCAGCTAGTGCATTTCACCCAGGACAACATCATGGAGAAGACTTGGAGAGCAAACGGAGAGGAGACTGGAAGCTCTAGCTTCCCAATCCAGCTGTGCTCATCCTCCCTTGCTCCAGACATCCTTCCTACCCACATCCCGTTACTGGAGTAGAGTCCTTGGTGCAGAAAATCAGTGAAGGGTCCTACAAACTGGAAAACATGGATATTGAAATAAAAAGTTAGTGAGTGAATCTGCCAGAGGCGGGAGGGGGAAGGCTGAGCAATGTGCCTCAGAGGCAATTTAACAGGGAGGGGCTAGGCCTAATTAATCTCTAGGATGAGGAGGTGGGTCAAGCGACAAGTGTACTGCTGAGCATGCCTCAGGCTGAGTGTCTCTTTCAACACCTGCTTTATTAGTACTTTGAGAGCAGTGGCACTGTGTATGGGGAAAGACTGGGTTTGGGGTGTGGTGGTGCTCCTCTCTTCTTCCTTCCTTAAGCAAAGATGTCCCATGCAGGCAGGCCAGGGTAGCTCTTCAGCTTGAGAGGCAACCATGGCAGAGGGTTTTGTTGCGTTATTGTAGGCTATGAAGTTGCTTCTAGACATTGACTGGGGTAGATGGGAGTGCTGCTGTAACACAGGAGGATTTAACGGGGGAAAGAGAAAAAAGCTCTTAAACTCTGGACCACAATCGTGACATTCAAAGCCGAAGGATGGGTTGCATTGCTATCTTTAAGTCAATGAGGCTCTGCCACAAAATAACCTGAGACAAGATTGTCTTCTTCCACTAAAAACCATAGGTTTGAGATGCATGCTTTTAGAAAGGTGCTGACCTTTCTCTAATGTGCCATAACAAGGCTTTTGCAGCTGCAAATTTAGTTGCTCTTTCTGCTGGCTCTGCTTGGCTGGGTCAGTGTTTTGGGCATGAACAAGCTATATGCATGCAAACTTGCTTGCCTTTTGATTAAGAGGGAAAGCTGGTCTGGTTGTATCTCCTCAGGCCCTTTGAGTGACAGAAAGAAGCAAGGTAAAACTGAAACCACAGCAAAGCTCAAAGATGCAAACAGTTACTGCGAAGACCCTTGCCCACATAAAGCAATGGGAGCAGCTGACAGATTGTTCAGCTCACTCGCTGACCCTGCTGCGGGACTGCTTCTTTCTAAATTTTGTTTTTATGTGGGGGTTTAAGGGCTTGTTGCCTCATCTGTATGTCACTTAATATGACTTTAGTCTTAAAGATTTGGAAATGCTGTTGTAACTTTTAGGGCTGGTCAAAATACAGGGCAGCCTGGAAGGACCTCATGAATGCATTTGGAAATTTTTGGAGCAAAGCCTAAGGAGGTAGCTTAGCTCTGTGAATGTTGAGAGAACCACTTACAGTTCAGCAAGCTCCACAACTGGTTTCAAGGGGATTATTTAAAAAATTGAGAAGGTTCAGTGGAAAGTTTCAGAAGCAACTGAAAGAGTGAAAAGAAACGCCCCTCCCCCCCCTCCCCCATCATGACAGCCCAAGTTGTGAGGGGAATTCTCCTTATTTAGCTTTCAAACAAGTCACTTGTCTCAGGCTAAAGATACACCAGTAGGATCAATGATGAAATGGGCAGGGTGCTGCAGTTTTGTAGACACAGGTGTAACGACAATGTGCTGTTGGCCAGGAGCTGAAGCTAAGCACCTTCAGACTGAAAACCAGGTGCACATTTTTAACAGTGAGGATAATTAACCATTGGAATAACTTACTAAGGATTGTGGTAGATTTTCCATGATTGCATGTTTATTGTGGTTGTTGTTCTACCCACAGCTATTGAACTTCAAGTATGAATTACTTAGCATAATCTTATAGTCTACCTTGTTCTAGATTGTAGACGAAAAGAGCTCAGTAAGTCACTCTGGCCTTAACATCCAAGCATTTGTGTAGGATGGGGAAGTTTATTTCTGCATCCTAGCACAACAGCCACAGGCACTGACATGGCTGCTGCTGCTGTTATGGAAAGGAAAGCTTTGAGAGAGGTTGAGTCTCCAGGTACACCAGTTCAAATCCAAACAGGCTAACTAAGTCTGAGAGGGACTTTACTGAGCGTGGTGTTGAAACGTAGGCAGACTGCATTTAATCAATGTATTCCTGGATGAGTGTGCTACCTGCAAGCTGGAGCTGACTAACCCAGATCGCAAAAGAGACTCCTTGGTCCTTGGAGAGTCAGTTTGGTTTGGAAGATTGTTAAAAGAAGGAGTAAAGTTATCAGAAGTGTAGTCGGCTTCACAGTGCACTCTGCTTCCCACAGCCAGTGCTGCTGAAATGAAGCTGCACAGCTGCTGACAGACAGAATGGGACACTGAAGACTTTGATCAAAAAACAACTTCATGTTTGGGTCCCACCCCTTTGGACTTGGTAGCAGAGTCAGAAACACTCCTGAAGGCACCTAGGCAGCAAATTTCTGCACGGCTTGTCTTTCTGAGACACAGTCTCATTTACTGTTTTCTAAGGAGAACCCTTTACGCTTCTGACAGCCTTTGAGAGTGCTGGAGGGTGACTTGGGACTATGGCCCTCATTTTACTGTCTCATTTTACATGCACACAATACCTCAGAGGGGTAATATTTGAAAGGAAAAATGGTGCAAAGTCTTTGAAAGCACAGCTGCAGAAAATTTTTATCTTACAGCTCAAATCTGCCTTTGAAGGCAGAAATCTCCACCGTGTGAGCAGCATCTAACGCTTTCCTTCAGCTGATCACAGCATGGAGGAAGAGGCTGTGGACAACATTATAGCCATGCCAGCCTGCCTGCAACAGTGAGAGAGGATGCATGCTTCCGTGAAAGCCTTCATCTGCCCAGCTCCCTTCCCTTTTAAGACACGCTTCTCAGTGGCAGTCTTGGCATGCTGTAGGGCAGTGGTAGCAGAGTGGAGGTCAATGAAGTGAGGCAAACAAGACCGCACACATCCCTGCTCAGCAAACCCCCTGCTGGGGCTTGAGGTGGAGACCCACAGAGGGTTGGCCTGCTGACGACTCCCTGCGTGATTCTGCTGTGTTACCTGGAGCCGGAGTCCCAGATGACGACAGGGCAAGCGGCTTGTCTCTGCACTGGAGAGTCTGAGCGTGAATTCTAAAGGTTTCTGTACCTTGGGGGTTGTATCAAGAAGTGGGACAGCTGGAAAAGGAATCGGAGCAAAAATATCCTAATGAAAATAGTTGTGCTCCTGAGGATGTTAAATCTTCTCATAATCATTTATGAAATCAAAGACTGACTTCCTCTCTAAGTGGAAAGTTGCTTCCACCAGATGGGGGTGGGAAACAGGGGACCAAACCTGATTAAAAAAAGATCACCATTAAATGTCATTCTTCAGGAGAGAGACCTGCTGAAATGAAAGAGATTTATGTGTGAGATTTAGTGTGTCCATGGTGTGGGAAGACTACACCAGGAGGAAAGTTTGTTTGATAATTACACTGGGAATACAGGAAGGAAAGCCTAATTCCTGTGCTGTAAGGGAGGCACGGGTTGACAAGTAGAAGAGAAGTGCAGGAATCCACATGTGATTATTTATTAAGGAGTCCCATCTAGGTGTGTATGGCCGCGCGCAGTACAGCACAAGAGAAACATGTGGAGATGTAGAGCACAAATTCCTCGTGCCTACAGGGAGGTAAGAGGAAAGACTGATCATGTGCGATTAGATACCGAATGCTGGCTCTCAGGAAACAGGGGGTCAGTTCCTGCCTTGGCTGCAGACTTCCTAGGGCTAGACATTTAATATCTTTGGTCCTGGTTTCCCATCTGTAAAATGGGAATAACATTTCTTTCAGCCTTATTTGTTCAGGTTGTAAGATTGAGAAGACAGGTCTCTCTCTTCCATGGCATGCATATGCAGTGCCTGGCATGATGGGGGCCCCAAAACTCCTTTGAGCTGCTAGGTGCTTTGCTGCTGAAACCAGGATGAAAAGGGGGAGGGAGAGACTGGAAATCTAGCTAGGTCATCCAGAGAACTAGGTCATCCAGAGAGCCTTCGTCACCAGCAAGGCAGAGAGCTGTGTCCCTGACAAGGAGAGACATGGAAGAAGATGGGAGTTGAAGACAGGGAGATGATGAAAGGTCAGGATGGGAAAGAAGCTGAAGCTGAAGGGTGCATCTTCCACGATCACTGGGAATGTGTTTTGAGGGAGATTATGAGAATCTGAAGTCAGCACTTGCAGATGAACCTCAGCAATAGCTGCATTGGCACAGTTCTCATGCAACCCAGGTCACTTATCAGCAATATTGCTCTTATTACCAATACTGCTAATATTAGCAACAACAGGGATGGGATTGCATACTACGGGAAGCAAGGAGAATGCAGGCAGTGCTCGCCATTAGGAAGGGGCTTGGGGCTAGGTTCATCATGGCTGTGCTGCCATGACTCTTCTCTCTGACATGACCCTTACTGTCACAGAAGTAGTGCTTCAGGACACCAGGACAGTGAGGCAGAGTGAAGTCCAGAAGGTGCCTGGGACGAGAGGCTTTTCCTATCCACATACAGACCAGAGAGGACTTGTCCTGGTCAGGTGTCTCGTGATGTTTCCAGATTAGGCTTGATCTATGTCGTTGTGGAGTTGGCAGCTTCAAAGGGGAGTTATATGATACTCCTGTGTGGAAAGATCAGTGAGGTTCAGATGGAAAGGAAGAGAATTAACAATAGACCTGCTCCCAGCATGTCTGGACTGCTGTTCTTAACAGTGAGGGCTTCTCATGGTGCTTGTGGATGGACAGAAGCCTCAGAGTCTTACATCAGATGCATGGTCATAGAAAGTGAGCAACCCACTTTAGTCTATGCTCTAAACTCCGAACCTGAGAATGGCCTGCATAGCAGAGCTCTGTCAATGCCCGGGGGTTTGTCTGACACCAGAGACGGACCCCTCTCTGTCAAGGGAATGTTGGTGATGTTGTTTCTAATTTGTCTAAAAACATGTGTACAACAGTTCCTCTAGATCTCAGTTCAGAAATCAAATACATCTTCCACTTAGAGGGAAAAAAAGCCTTTAAAAAAAAAATATTGCTTGGATATTCCAGGAGTTGCTTTTTTCCCTTCCCCTCCCCCCACCTCTGAAAGACCTGCCTAGTTATGAGTTTGAGAGTCTCAGGACTTGTCTACACAGGGAAATTTATCGGCCTAATTATGCCAGTATAATTAGGCCGATAAATTTGCCTGTGTATACAAGCCTTAATTTTAAAAGCTCCATTGTCTCCGAGAGCAAGCCTAGTGAGCAGTTGTATTTTAAGCCCCTGAACTGTGCTTGCCAGCTGTGGGCTGACTGCCGAAGTCTTTGACCGAGTTTCCTCATTTCAAAGCAGTGGGGTTCTTTGGATGCTAAAAGCCTGTATTAAATTAAACAGGAAGGTATCAAAGGAGTCATATTTTGCTGAAGAGACTTGCAGTTCTTTTCTGAAATGTATTGACAAGGGTATATAGGTCACTCCTGCCTCCTGCTTGGTGGAATGTCAGACCTGCTCCTGTCTCCATGTCTTTCTCCCCGGGCACTGGCTTATCTGCACAACTGGCACCATTAGCAGAGATTCCCCTTTAGGTAAGGGATGGAAAATGTGTGGGTTTGAGGGTGAATACCGAAAGATCGGTTCTTCCTATGGCATAGGTGCACAGAAGAGGTGATTCTTGTAGTCACAGAGATACGTGCAGCACATCAGTTCTGGTTTGTATCATATACCTGTTTTTCTGTGCAATCACAGAATCACTGGCACAGAGGTAGAAAAGCACTGGGCAGTTTTGGAGAAGAAAAATGTGTATATAATTGTGTAGCTGATTAGCTCTTTCTCACTGTGGCTGTACACAAAGTGTCTTGGTCTGCACATCCAGTTAGCTAGAGACCTGTAAAGCTGCAGATATTTACAAAGTGAACACACAGAGGGGTCTTGTGGCTTAAGCATGGTTGCTTCTCCACATCTATTTGAAAAGGTGAAAACCCAAAAGAGTTATACTCCGTTACAAAAGGAGTTGGCTGTAATAATAACTGTCCCCTTCCCCAAAATAGGCATTGTTCAAAATAAAGGGTTGAGCTGGTTTCAATGTGCTGAGGAGTTTTGTTCCAAAAAAGTGATGAACATTTAAAATTGTCCTGATAAAAATAGGGAGGAAGAGCCTCTGAGCAAAGGTCTGATCAGAAACGGGCCTGAATTTGTGACTGGTGATCCACACAGTTCTGTTTAATTTCCAGCGTAGGAGATGCTTGGGTGTATTCGTGTGCGTGTGGAATTACAGGATGTCACCAAGAGACTTGAATGTTGAAGCCCTGGGCCCATGTGACATTTGCCTCTATCTTCAGTTTGGAGAACTTTGTTGAATGGCTGCTCTATTTTCTTCCTACTGGAGAGGTCTCATGAATTCCTGAGGACAGATCTGGATTTAACAGCTTATTAGAGGAGCTTTTTTTTTTTTTTAAAACTATTTCTAAGCCCACTTAGCCTGATTTTCTTTGTGTTAGGATAAAGCTTTGGGGCCTGATCATGCTGCAGAAAGAGGGATTTACGGAGGAGCAACCTGGAGTCCTGCTGGGCTGAGTTGGGCAACAGTGCAAGTCAGGCTACATGCAGGTGGGAGGAGGATGGGGTACGCATCTCTGTTTCACCTTGGGGCTCCTCCAAATCACACCAACAGGCCTGCGTTGACCGTCCTTCCATTTTGCAGGAGTAGTATTTTCACCTTTTTCCAGGGCTGAAAGCGTGATCTTGGCCCCTAGGAGGGAAGGCAGGGCTCTGATCCCCAACCAGTCACGCATGGACACATTTTGTCACAGAAGCATGTAGCTGCATGAGCTGCAGACCCAGTGAAACTGGGTCCCCTGTGGATTTGTGTCTGTAGGGTCTACTCTGGTCTTACGAGAGCAGAACTGATCCCACTGCCTTTCCTACATTTGCGTTGCCAATTATCTCTATTGGGACGTTTGTTTTCATGGAGCTCGTGGGAACTTTGTGCTCAGAGGTATTCACTCCTCTGTCAAACTTGGTTCAAACTGGAAGACGGGTCGAAAAATTAACAGGGAGACACAGGCGCCCATGCCTTAGACGTATAGCCTGTGTGCATGATTCATCCAATTAATTTTTATACGTGGTGCTGAAAGATCTCGTTGAGGAGCAGATCCAGATAGTTCACAAAATGTCCCGGTGAGAGCAACAGGACAAGTGGAAGATGAGAAACAACACGTCGTTGTGGCAGACAGGCGTAGGAGGGGCACAAAGTAGCGGTGGGATGATGAGGATGGCCATTAACGTGGTTGCCTCAACAGGAAGCATGTCCTCGGTGCCCAGGAATTTGAGAGCTGTGGGGACGCCTGCTTTTGGAAGAAAATATGTTTTGCTACTGACGGGAGAGAGAGCGCGTGCTTTTTGGAGTCCCATTCATCTTCCCAGCACGAGAAACCATTTCGTAAAGGAAAGAGATTACCTAATTGCGCTTTGGCGTTTTCCTTTGTCCGCTTATCTCACATTTCCTAGCCATTGATGGATAGGTAAAATCTTCCAGTCGTGACGGTATGGAGCCCTACGTATGTGGGTTGGTATGCAGAGCTGATACAACACGAGCTCGCCGCGCTTGGGTGACGTTAACGTGCATTAATGACAGAAGGGTCTAGAGGCAAGGTGCAGAGCAACCTTCTTTCACATGTGAAGGTGCTGAATGGAAGTTTTGAGACTTTTCCTCATTTAGAAGATCCTCCTTCCCAGCTATCGCAGACTGATAGCTAAATAAGATCCCGTTAATGATCTTTGGTTAAAAACCTTTTCCTGCTTAATTGTTAGTAGTCTTTGTCTTATCTTGTTTTGTTTGTTTAAAACTCTGTAACTGTAATTTGTGCAAAGCTGCATAAAGTAAGAATCCTGGAAGGACTAAAGGTTATCATGTTTGTCAGCTTCTTATAAACCTAATGCAAGTAACTTAGCTTGCTTTTTTTTTTTTTTTAATTAAATATTTCGTTATTAGCAGATCTGGGAGGGGGAAGGAACACCGTGCTTTCAGATATGATAGCAGAATATTAAATATGCAGCTTTGCCATAAAACTTTGTGGTGAAATAGAACCACTTGTCAAGGCATTTAGTTTATTTTTATTATTTCTCATTCATATTCCTACACCAGTTAGGTGCCCCACACAAATCAGGGTTCTTTTGTGCTATGTATGGTATAAACACACGGTGAGATACGGCTCCAGGGCCAAACACATTACAGTATAAATGGCTTGGCAATAATTGGCAATAATCAGAGAACTGATGCCCAGTCTTCAAGTCCCTACTCTTTTGCTCTGTGGTGGCTTTGGTGACAATCCTTCCCCAAATAATTCCAGAAGTAAGATTAGAGTATGGGCATACTGGTGTTTTACCAGAGAATTGCTTCTAAATTTTAAGTTCAAGAGCATCCCAGTAGTATTTTACTTATTTGTTTATGTCTTTGACTTTATTATTTATTTATATCTTTTACAATGTTGGTACAATAGAGAATTTTACCTGTTTTCTAGATGGAATAACATCCAAGATCATTTGCTCTTTTGAAAAGAATAAAAAAAAAAGTGAGTTTCTGCATTTGGGCTGCATAGGGTTCAAGAATGTTGATGGTGTTGGGCTGAGAAATTAATGTTGTGAATCTTTAATGCATTGTAGCATATACACCAAAAGCTCCTTTTCTGACAGTATTTTTGCAATGAATCAGTACTAAAACTCATAGGACATCCTAGGGATTTTACTAAACTTTCTCAAACATTAAGTCTCATGAAAAATTTAATGGATTGTGTGATCTCGTATTTGATAGCATGCCCTGGGACTTTTTTTAAGCCCTCTACAGCAGTTTAATAATTTTAACCCCATTTCAATAATGTTATATATTTACTTTTCCAAGCGAAATGTGCTGTTCCCTATAAAGTGTCTGTAAAAATTTACATCTGTTAATTTAAACTAGTTTAAAGTTACAGTTTTACCCCAGTTAGATGGTTTTCTAATAATGTGATTATTTCTTGATAATTGTATTTGAAAGAAGAGTTGAAACAGTTAAAACACCATTCCTAGTGATCTTCTGGAAAAAGTAAGTATAACAAAAACTGGTGCATGTTCTTTATTGTCATACCGTACAACCTGGCTGTATTTTTGGTGCTTTTCCACTAATACTAATAGCTATTACTATTCCTCACCGAACATTTGCACCCTGCTTTTTGCTTGTGGATGCAAATGTTGTTTTATTCTGTTTTGTTTTGTTTTGTTCTATTTTGTCATCTGCAGCATTTCCCCTCCATCTACACAGCTTTTCACTGCAGTCGATGTGTCACATAACTTCTCTTACGAGTCTCCCAAAGTCCTGGGGGTCAGGCTGCAAAGTGAAAAATGCAGAGATCTAGGAATGGCTCAGCCAGCTGAAAGTTACGGGAAGGGAAAGGCTCCAGTTTCACTGAAGGAAAAAAAAAATAAAAAGAAGGAGAAGAAGAATGGCTCCTTTCAATGCAGATGGAGGCAGTCTGGCTGAGAGTCAGTGAGGTTTAAAAATCCAAGAGGTCCAATAACTGAAAATCTGTATAGATTCAAAGCAATATTTTAAATACCGCACAAGTGCAGATAAAAAAAAAAAAAAAAGGAAAAGTGTGTGATGGTTTTTCCATCCTCTTGGTGCATATAGCCAACCACGTTCCAAAACCAGGCAGTATATCTTTCCCCAAAACCCTGAGCACATGCGGCTAAGTCCAGTCCCTGTCATCAAGGGATGTGGGTGAAAAGCTCCTGTTGAAGTAACTCCTTGTCAGTGGGATGGGGATGATGGCTGGTTGCTCCCAAGTAAAAGCCCCCAAGATGTTATTCTTGTTACTTTGTTGAGATATGAGTGTTGCTGTTATGAAACGGGTGCTGTGCTAGGGATCCCACGGGGAGGCGGCCATTAGCATCTCCAGTGGAGTTAACTTGTGCTCCAGTTTGTGATTTCAAAACAAACAAACAACATGAAAACCCAGGCAGGCCTGTGGTGTCTGGAGCACCTGGTTGTGGGTTTGTACCAAGAAGCTGACTCTCCTCCTCCTTTCTCTCTATCCCTCTTCTGCTCTTTGGGTCTCTCTCTGTTTGCCTGCCTTTCTCTCCTTCTCCTGCTTTTACTCACTGTTCCAGATCTTCCCGTCATCCCAGACAGGCTCTGAAGTCTTGTACGAAAATGTAGGGAGAGGGCAAGAGATCAGTGAATAAAGCACTGAGTACTTACCTCTTAGAGCCTGTTACACTGTCAGCTCAAAGTTAAAGTGCAATAAATCTGGTGGTCTCACGTTGGTCCCCGGTGTGCTGCAGTCCACCTCATAAAACTACTACATAATTAAGTACAGTGCAGTACAATTGGCAGCCTCTGCTCAGCCCAGGCCTAGCAGTGAGCATATAAACCTGCTCCCGGTCCCCGAAGGTGGAGGCTGGAGGTGATGGAGAGGTGGGAGACGGCTCCAGCTGCCAGCACAGACCTCCTGCCTTCCTGTGAGGACAGGGGAGCTCGGTGTTCCCAGCGCTGATACACCCTGGGAGAGCAAATATTTAAAGAAAGAAAAGATGAGACTTGGCAGCGCAGGTGGTGCCTGCAGAGGAACGGTAGCAGCCTGACAAAAGTGGTGTGGCAATGACAAATGGGGGTTGCTTCATGCTGGCTTGGGGCGACCTGCTAGGGTGAACCTGGAGTGGTGAGCAGCCACCTCGAGCATACAAACAGCAGCACGGGAGGTCTTTGTGGAGAGCCGAGGGGTGCTGGCACAGGACTTTCTGGGGTGGTCAGTCCTGCCGCCTGCATGTGTGGGTACAGTGGGATGTCTAGTGCTGCCGCTGCCTCAAGGCAGAGGGGTGGCCCTGGGTCCTGAGGGGGTCAGGAAGGCACCTGCTATGAAGGCTGAAGCATCCCTCAGGAGCAAAGGCGGGGCTGGGGGGGTGGTATGTGCAGAATAGGCAGACCAGCTAACAGAGCTCCAACTTGCATCTTTTGAGTTTTCTTTGTTGTTTTCTGACACAAATTTCTGAATATTAAGAACTTAACATTCTGTGAAGTAAGCAGGGATGGGAGGATTGGCGCAATGCTGTACTGCCCAGGCTACCTGAAGCCCCCCACATGCTCTGTGCCTGGGGTATCTTGTGCACTCGGCGCAGCAGCCAGGGCTTGCAAAACGTCCCTGTTACCGACTTAACACCCAACTTTCCTCTTGAACAGAAGAACCCCCGCGGCTGTGCAGGGCAGAGGTGCGTGTTGCTTTCTGGCAGCGAATTAAATCTCCTTTTCAACAAAAAAACCTAAGGGAGAGCAAGAGGAGCGTTGGATCCCGACTCGGGCAGGGTGGCTCCAGCAGCAGGAGGACCGGCCCTATCCTGCTGGTGCCCTCTAGTGCTTTGCTCCCTGGCTGCAGCCGCCTCGCCCGAAGGCTGCCCGGGAGGGAGGAAATGACTTTTGAGCCCTATCTGCACGCTTTGGGGAACCAGAGGCAAGGCGTGGGGGTGTGGGAGCGCGGGGGAGAGGAGTCCCTGAAGACCAGTAACCCCCAGTTTTTGTTCGTGTTCGTGGCGCTGCTGTTTTTCCCCCCTGCTGTCGCTTCGCAGCCTGATGTGTGCAGATGTGTACTTTGCCCGTGCCTGTGTTTATACAGTGATGCGGCTGCTTTGGGGAAGGGCTGGTTTTATTTTACACAACTGCACTGTGTGGCTAGCTGATCCTGCTCTGCTCCATGCCTCCGGTGAATTTCATTTTCTGGGCTGTAAGTTTTCACAGAATCAAACTGACTGAGTTCGGAAGGGACATCTGGAGGCCATCTACTCCAACACTTCTACTCAAGAACTATGTAGAGACAGTTGCCCACAACTGTGGTCATATATTTTTTTAATATCTCCAAGGATGGAGATTTCAGAGTCTTGATGTTTTGGTCCTCAGTCACCCTCACAGAAAAAAAGAGTGTCTTCATGTTCAGAAGGAAGCCCTTCTCTTTCTGTTTCTGCCCATTGCCCTTGTTCCTGTCACTGGGCACCACTGGAAAGAACCTGGCTCCATCCTCTTTGCACCCTCCCTTCAGATATTTATACACATTAATGAGATCCCACCGAGCCTGCTCTTCTCCAGGGTGAACATAATTAGACTCGGTTGTTTCATAAAAGTAAGTTATGGAAAGAGTCACTGATAGAAGTTAGGTACCTGAAACAGTTTGGTTGGGCTTGATGTGTAAATTCTCCATCCTCCAATGTGAAACGAATGGCCCAAAATAAAATACAACTCTAAAAGCTCATCATACTGCAGGACTGACCTCATCTACCCATGACTGCAGAACTGCATGCAGACTTATTCAGTAGACGACATTTCACTGTAGATGGGACTGGCCCAAACCCCAAATTTAAAAAACCTCCTGCCCCAAATGCTGAGATGTTCAAGATCTGCACTGAGAGTCAGCTCCAAAATGTATGCCAAGATATCATATTGAGGGCAGTACATTGGCCTTCCAATTCTTTCAATTTTTATCCTCAATTTTTAAAGGAGGAGACCAAAGTTACCAAGCTGTTTGTCCAGAAAGCAAACTTTTTGGTCAAAGACATCTTTGGTATTTGGGGAAAAATATTTTTAATTGTCAAATGGTGGATTTCAGCTGCAAAGCTCAATGAAGTCCTCTTCTGTCAGTTTGTCTCACAGAGGACAAGTTGCCTGGGTTGTGCTTTGACCAGATCCTGACAATGGACTGTCTATATGCAACATCCATCTCCAGTATCATTACTGTAATGAGTTTTCCCTTCTCTCTTAAGCCTTTCCGTGAGCTGGAGCACAGCTTCAAGTTCTGTTTTGAGTGAATGGTGGGAGCAGCGGGGGTTGTGTGGTGCTTGCAGGGACATTGTGCAGAGTGACACCAACTCATGCCAGCAGCCCTTGCTTCTTCACAGTACTTTCTGGCACCACCTCAACCTCTTCCCACTGCCAGAGGGGTTGTATTTCAACACAAGTGTGGTGGGCTGCAGCACCAGGACTCTTCTTTGGCATGGGGCTTTTCTGGCACTGGCAGGAGCCTCATGGACTCAGTGTGAGAGCGGCCTGTTTGGATGAGCCCTGGAGCTACACCTGGATGGAGTGACGTGGTGGAGATACCTTTGGAGCTGGCTTTGAGTCAGCTTAGACATGCACTAAGCTTGATTATAGCAATCAAAATCAAGTCACAGTATCAGCATAAAGTGTTTCTTTGCCAAATTACAACACCTTTATGCAGTTCTTGTGTGAGATAATCAGACTCAAGCTGCTGAAGCAAAGCTGCCTGCCGTCAAGCCACAGCACTGTCACAATTTGGGACTAGAACTAAGGCCCCTTTAGGTGCCTCAGGCCCTTTTGATAGAATAGAGCAACTTTAGTCCATGTCAGAAGAAGAGGACAGACTTTGCCCTGTACAGGTGACTGCTTTGGGATCTCTTATAGTAGAGGGGGCCCCAGGAAGCCAAGGGCCAGGGGCCCCTTGGCCCCTGGAACCCCTCCCTGGTAGCATGGTCTGAGCAAGAGGCAGCTGTGGTTCATGTCAGAAGTTTGCCCTGGCATCCAGGATAAAATTATAATATGCATACCTCTGGCCTGTGAGGATGCACAGAGGCTGGACTGAGAAATCCAACCAGGTTTCTGAGCTCATCTACATTACAGATCAATGTAAAGATTTTGGGCTAAAGTACAACACCTATTAACTGTGCTTGTGGGCGCTTCAATTTTGGGAGATGGCTCCTTGTTCTGGTTAGTGTAATCTGCTCTCAGATAGGATTCCTGAGCTATTCCTCCTGAACAAAACCCTGTAGAGAAATGCCCTTGAGACATCAGTTCCTGCTCTCCTATCCTCTGTGGGACTACAGATCAGTTACAGATATACAGAGCTGACACCACTAGCCTGTAATTACCAGGAATAATCTCACATTGGGCCACAGAAAGAGAACACTCCCTGTTAACAGGTATAAAAAGTTATTTGGGGGTAGGGGGTGGCTGAGTTTCTCTGTGATCCAGTCCTTTCAAAGTTAGACTCTACGCAAAGGACTCAGTTATCCATTCACTTCCAGTGTAGCCATTTCATTCCTACTTTTCTTATTCATTCTGGGCTTTTTCTGGAAAAACACCTCTGAAATGGTAGTTACCACTGAGACAAACAAGAGCCCATTCAGTTGGCGGGAGATACAGGCAAGAGAGGCAAGTAATTTTTAAAAACAGGTTTAAAAGACATTCCATGTTTCCCTTACCATTTGGTAGATGTCCATCTGGCTACCAAATACATCACAACCTCTCTGAGCTGTTGTCCAAGAAATCTGTCTCACCCAGAGGTGAGGGCAAGGAGTTGGTGCTGGCAGATGGGTACCTGCCTCCCCCACATGGGTGGTGGAGCCCGACACCTCTGCTGCCCTATAAGCCAGGCTTTTTAACCCACAGCCAAGGATTAAAGACTCCAGCAGCCAGGCAGAGAGGGGGGGACCATCTTAATGTTGTCATGCTGGTTACTGGAGTTTTAATGCCTAACTCTGGATTTCCTACTTCATTGGGCTGTTTTGGGTTTGTTGAGGGGTTTGGGTTTTTTTTTTTGGTGGGGCTCTCTCACGATGTTAGCATTCTTGTAACACGTGTTTCGTTGTGTGAATGCTGCCACACTGTCAGCTTGACACCAAAATGCCATAAATCTGGTGGTCTCGTGCCTGTCCCCCATGTGCTGCAGTTCACCTCGTAAAACTACTACTTAATGAAGTAGAGTGCAGTACAATTGGCAGCCTCTGCTGAGCAGCGAGGGCTGAGCACATAAACGCAGGCCTGCCAGGCTTGTGCTGGGAGGTGCGGCCAGGGACCTTCCGCTGCTGGAGTGGGGAGAAGTTTCCAAGTCGAAGTGACTGAGAAATGTCTTTAAAAGTGGAGAAAAATGCTTTATACATGGTTAAAAAAAACCCCTACCCCTCTAATCAGAGGCCAGCATTTCTGGGCCTGCTGGGGCGAGGACACCTTTCTTTGACTAAAAGACTGCATATGCTCAGAAAAGTTTGAGAATTAATTACGATGGATTTGGGAAATGAAAATGAAAGAAAGTTAATAAATTGTTAGTACACAATGAAAGCAATACCTTAAGGTTACCCAGTGGCCTTGCTTCCATCTATCTCACTCACGGTAAGTAAGAGATCATTAAAATTTATATTTTAATTTACTGTAGACCCAATATTTGAAGGAACTTTACAAGCACTAGAGTATTGTTTCTCCTACTGCTATTAATTCTTTCTTTTTTTCAAGTATGCAGGCTGAGTGTTGGAGAAGTTAAATGTTTGCAGGTTACAGAGCAAACTGTATGTAGAACTTCAATCTCTTGACTCCTTACTGATGCTCTAACCTAGTAAAATGCCTTTATTGTTGACCTACAAATTATAAGTATTTTAATTAGAGCATTCTCCCTTGCCTCCCTTCAGCACGTTTTTCCTTCCACCTCAACAGTGGGGCATCACATCATGGTGATGGCAGTATTCTCTCTTACATCTGCTTATAATAAATCTCTGCCACCTCTTTTCTACAGGGAGGAAGCTACACTTGCTTCCCGCCTGCTCTCCCCACGGTCAGTTTAGATCCATCCAGACGCAGTTCAAAAAAGACAGGCAGGACCTGTGCAAGCTCAGAGCAGCTTGGGTTGGAGCTGGCAAAGCCTGGTGGGCTTGAAGCAGAGCTGGAGAGCGCACTGGTCTTTGCAAGGGGCCCTGTTGACTGGCTTTGTGTACAAGAAATCGTAGGCGTCCAGAATTCATCTGGATATTTAGAACCCTGCATTTGGAGGCCAAATTTAGAGCTGTGGCTTTTGTCTGAGCACTACCATTCTTTGAGTAAAACCATCGCTACTATTAAAATAATAAGGTCTGAATAGTTGTGAAATTGACTTGTTCTTTGCTTTTTAGTGATGTACAAAGTATGAATAACCACAGACATGTGATGCCCACCACGAGCTTTTTTCCAGGCCCTGAAGTCCTGCATCCACTCAAGTCAGGGCTACTGTGCTCCCGGTGTTTGTGCCATGCCCATCCTTGTAGGCTCTGAGCTGTAGCCACCTGTGAAAATCAAGAGCAAACAGCAAGGGAAGCCAAGTGTCATCAAACTGGAGAAAGCACTGGCTGAACTTCCAGACCCTGGGTCTGAGGCAGCGGATGCAATGTAGGAATTGTGTCCTGCTGTCATCTCAGCTTCTTTTCCAGACCCTTTTCCGTTCACACGAAAGTCCTTCTGAGTCAATGGAGATTTTGCTATAACAACAACAACAACTGAGTAATTCCCAAAGTTGCTGGCATGAGAATTTTATTTAGTTACAGGTTTATTCTTTGCAAGGTCTCCAAGGAAGGCAATTGTTTTCTTCTGTCTGATGTTGGAGGTGGAGATCTAGGGACAGGTTGTGGATTTCCTCCACCTTCTGGTCTTGGTGGTTGAGGTAGAGATCAAGGCTGTTGTTTTCTTTTCACTCTACTGTGCAAACGCATCCAGAGCTTACTGAGTAAACAAAAAGCTTTAGTTTCCAGTGCTGTTCAAATGGATGCTTTTCAAAACAACCTACACCAGTAGAAGCAAAAAATATATCTGCTGTGGGTACAGTTGTAGACATCCGTCAAACCAAAGGGAAACAAAGAAACACTTTAATTCACAGAATGTGGTTTTGCACATTGTCTGAACGCTATTGCAATTTCCTCATTATATATGCCCAGTAAATCTACAATGGGAAGAGAAGCTCAAGGACAGTGAGGTATTTACCATGAAGGTAGAATGCAATATTGGAGCAACTGATGTTGTCCTTGTGTTGCTCTGTGACTGGGGTAAAGGCAATGGGTCTCAAAAGGGAGAGCACTTCCCTTCAGATCTTGAAGGACTGAGGAGGAATTAGGAACAAGTAGTGCATCTGCCAGCACTGAAATGGTAAACTGACACCAGAACTCAGCCGTTCGGTAAAATAATGCTTGCTAATACAGTCATGTATTACGGAGACTGAAAATCAGATTAAGGTAATTGGGAGCAGTCAGGCAGCGTTAGCAGTGTGTGCAAAGGGTTTCTGAAAAAATTGTAAGGAAAATATGGTTGTTAGGATTTGGTTTGCCTTTCCATTATAAAGGAAAAACGAAACTCAAAGGTGATTTTTCTCCTGTGTTCTTCTGTGGGTTTAGGCATAGAGGAAATGACCCAGCTGATGAGGCCACATGGCAAGGGTCAAAACCAGAGTGCAGATACTGTGAAGCATTTTGCTGGCATGATGACTGCCGTGACATGGTGTTTTGCCACTGAGCATGCATCCTTCTTGGCTAGATCCTGAGCACCTGGTGCCAGTCACCATGTTGCTGAAGAGCTGCCAGCACCCCTCACAAGCCAAAAGCCATGGTGCAGGCACGGGTGAGACGGTTTCCAGCGCAAGGGCACTGCGTCAGCTGGAATCGCTTATGTCTGATCACATGAGAGGGAGGAAGCGCAGAGCCTGGAAGGGAAGCAGAGAGGGCCTGCCAGCCAGCACTGGGGTCTGGGACAGTCACACAGAGAGAGCACCTATGCTGCCTCCCATGGGTACTGGCTGAAGTTTTGCTGGATTTCAGTGGTGAGGTGCTGACATCCACTGGAAACTGTTCCTAAATGTGGCCAGTTCATCCTTCTCCTGGCTTAGAGCTTCTACTGCTCCAGAAACACCGTTTCTGACTCAAAAATGCCTAGTAGGTGCTGCACAAGTAGCTCAGTTGACAATTATCATCATAATTTTCTTTCCCTGCATTACCAGGCCCCATTATGGGAGGAACTCTGCCAGCATAGAGACGGACAGCACCCTTGCCTCACTACTTGGTTAGTAGTACCTAATGATGTGGGCCCAGCGTGCCCTGTCAGTCTTTGCTCTGGCCAGGCTCCCGGTGCCAGCCTGTCCCTTGTTCGCTGCTCCCACGCTCCTGTCGGGCTGGGCGTATAAATGACTCAGATAAAATTTGACTGACTGGTAGAAATCTGGTGAAGGGGTAATTCAAAACAGGGACTTTAGGGAGTCTCTTTTGTTGTTGAACATTGGCAGATGTGGTAGGCAACTTCATGAGAATGCTCTTTCACCAACTTGCTAATGCCCTGGCTAGAATTCAGTATTCACTGACCTCATAGTTCATTACCTGAGATTAATCTTGACTTTGGAAAAAGTTGGTGAAAAAGAAATGAAAACCAAAAAGGTAAAAAAGGTAGCTCTTCTTTCTAATGCTGAGTAGGAAAAAATAATTTAACCACAGGAGCTGGATCCTCCACTGGCAGAAGTCGCACGAGTCTGTTGCCCTAATTTATTGTTATGGTCTGAATACATCTGAGATGTAGAAGAATTTTTTTTATGTGTGTTAAATGGAAACCATTGAAATCAGTGGCAGAAGTCTTGTTAAAAAAGAAAAAAAAAAGCACAACAAAAAAACCCAAAACACATGTTCCAATTTACAGGTCAGTTGATATCCTCCCCTGAGGCTGCCTTAATTTCTAGTTCGGGTGTGTCAATAAATCAATGCCACAAGCCATCAGTGAGGCAGTATCCAGCATAGCAGCTGCCATGTGAACACCATGCTCGGAATCCAAAACTGTGTAGCCAAAAATCTCTCAATACGTTTTCTTACTTCATTTGTTTCTGCTTTGCATAAAAATAGCTGTTGTTTTTGCAATGAATAATCATGTCTGCCTCAAGATACATATGTCTGTGTGATATGTTTGTTAAATATAGATGAGGAAACGAGTTCCTGTATGGAACCTGTAATGCAATTCTGAATTACGGTCATTGGTTTTTTTCTTGGTAATGTATGTTTTATTCTTTAGGCACAGGTTTTCTGCTTGTTACATGTAGCTGCAAAGGCAGTAGATAAAGCAGCATCATTACACCAAAAAAAGAGTGATGATTTTATGCATCTACATCACAGGAGAATACTACTGCTATGATTAATAGAGGGTTGTAACACGAATAAGACTCTCTGGAGAGTAGACTTTCTGCCTCATGCTATGGGCATTTTTCATTGCTATGCAGACTGGCTATAAAATGCTCTCTTATTGGATCCTTAAGGTTTGATTTTACTCTAATTTGAGCTGTGAGTAGCTGAATGCACATCAGCAGGTGAATACAAATCACTACCGTGACTGGACCCCTGCTGTCCTCTGAGTCTGCGGAAGTGCAAATGACTGAGCTATCTGCAAGGCCGTGGGAGTCGAGCCCCGTTTCAGCTGGCAGCTGGGAAATGGAGCGCTCCCAGGGCACCCTGAAGTTTTCTTGCCTGAAGAAGATAAATACATCATAAAGACAGGGAGATGGGGGACAGAGAAGCAGCAGAATCTCTTCAGCTCTCAAAGACTAACATGGTACCCTCTTGGATCTCTGAAAGGAGTCATAACTTGAAAACTAAAGCATCCAGCATAAAAAAAGGTGTTATGGGGCACTGACCGCATGATATCTGTCATGCTGGACACTTTCTGCAGAGGTTAAACTAAACAAGTAGTTCCTGGAGCAGAGGAACTAACACAACCTGGTTTCCTGCTAACCTGTCTTCCCCCTCTGGATTCTCAGACAGAAAAAAACATATGCCAAAGCTTTTCTCTTAGGGGAAACACAAAGAACAACAAACGCTTTTCTCTCTTGGTCACCAAAGTGCAAAAAAAGCTCAGTGTGCTGAGCCCATGCCCCCCACTGTCAAATCTGGTCCAGACAACTAATGAGACCTAGGAGTGGGGAACAGAAACAGACAGACAGACGCAGAGTGATTGCATAGACCTTGTTTCCTTAGGAAACTGGGCTCAAAACAAAGCACACAAGTCTGGTATATTTATAGTGAAAGAGGTGGGGGGCTTTCCTTTCCAGAGGAAATGCACTGCTTTCCCGGGCCTGATCCTCACTTTACTGGAAGCTACATCAGTTCATGCCGCCTGCAGATCCTGTCCTGCTTTTCCCAACCTGGAAGCCTGAGCAAGTTCTGGAAGAAGTTAGCAGTGCCCTCAGAGGTATCAGGAGATGCCTCAAGCACTCCATGGGAACGTTTATTTCTGTAATAATCTTTTGCATAAGATTAGTCTAAGGCATTTATAACATATAAAGTGTCAGTCAGCAGTGACAAAAATCAGCAAGAAAGGACAATACCGAACACGAGCTTTCCCAGCCCCATCCCATGCTGTAACTTAGCAGACACTACATATTACCAAGCACAAATTTGTATATTTGAGTGGTATGATGGGAGCTGTCTGTAAGAGCATCATGCTCTCCTTTGCAGGTAGGAAATGAAGAAAGCAGTGGGCAAGGTTGAGGCAAAGTGAACCCAAAGTCCAGAGACCAGGCAAACTGTTTTTGCTCTCAGATTTGATGATCTCTCCCAAGGGACAGAACTGTGTGAGCTAGAAAAGGCTGTATCCTTCAGTGAGCTAAAGCACTTGGAAATCAAGATTTTTTTTTCTGCTCAGCCACAAACTTTCCAGTCTCCATGTGCCTCAGATGCAGCCGCCCAACCTCTCAGGAAGCCAAAAGACATGTAGATATTGGGATGCTGAATACTAAAGACACGTATTAAATCTAGTCCCTGACAATGCAACATTGTTCTCAATTTGAAATTTGTGGGAGTTCTTTTGTATTTCAGGTTCTCCTGTTTAGAGCTGACCATGGAAAGGTTTTCTGCCTCATACTCAAAATATCCAAACTGGGCTTAAGTTACTAGTTAAACATTATGAAGTGTTTTTTAAAGACCTGTAAAATACAGAGTTACTTGTTATATAGTTAAGCTTTTATTATTCAGTCTTTCATCCAGGAGCATTTGAAAAGCCAAGAATAAAATGTCTTTCCTCCCTGATACACTGGTCTTGTGTCTACTGATCACAAATGTAGATTGGAGTAAATCTCCACCCAAGCTGATGCTGTGCGTTTCTTGACAGCCCCCTATAGCCTGCACTACATAATTGCCTATAGGTTTGGGTTTGGTTAATGGGTTTTTTCCCTGGTTGGTTTTTTTTCAGGGTATGATTTCCACGAGTAAAACAAAGCAAAGCATTCAGAGATATTCCTGATCTGTCGCTCTACCTCCTCTATTCTTCTGTGGATTCTTACAGCCATACCTTTCTGGCCCTTATGAGGAGCTGGATACAATATACTCTTAACTAATCATTTCAGTTAATTCCAAGATTGTTCTGAAACAAGCTTAACCATGAGAAAAAGAAAAAGAATTGTATGAGTTTCTCACAGTTTGGTTTTGCAGCAGCATGTGCTGGCCCATTTCCATCTTTTAAAGTAGTCATTGCTTTTCAATGACTGTTTTATGCCCATGGTTAATACACATCCTTAACCATAATTTGCAAGAGATTTTACTGTGCATCTTGTCCAACATTTGCTGACTTGTCCTGTCAACAGTATAAATGCATCATAGTGTTTAATGAATGTCTGAGGAATTAATCCATCAGAGGTTCTCCATGAATAGCAGCAGACTGTAGCAAAGGAGCTCTTTGTGGTTGTGAGCGAAAATGAACAAAAGGTATTATCTTCCACTTCCCTTGGCACCTATTGTTCTTCCCGAAGCTGACTTTTCATTGCCCTTCATTAAGATGTGTTAAAGAATTAGCAGTCTGATTGCTTTTCTTCATATAATGCCACGTACTTTCTGCCTCTGCAGGGAGGCATGCTGACTTTTGGCAGTGGAAGTGCTAACACGTCTTGGGAATGGTGTCACAGAGGCAACTGAACATCAAGCTTTCTGTTGCACTGTTGTGGGTTTTTTTAAAGTCAGGTCTGAACACATCTCTGTACAACAAGGATTAAAAGCAAAGATCCTTCTCTCCTTCCTGTTGTAAGCAGGGAGAAACTGTGTTGGAGTCAGTGCAGTTACATGGGTGCAAGTGAATTGCAAGGCTCCACATTTTGGGTTTTGCTAAAAAGGTGCTTCTAATATCCCGCAGTTTTCTTGGCACGAGCAGCATTCATGACTCAAGACATGTGGTGGAGCGAGTTTATGCTGCATGCAGGTTTCATTCAGGTGGGACTCAGTGCAAAACTTGTATCCGCTGACTCCTGCTGCGTAACTGCCACCAAAGTCACTAATAGCACCTTAGCATCTCCGAATCAAGGTGCTATCTAAGACTGCCCGTGTTGGCAAGGTCGGGTACTGAAGCCTTGAACAGCTACTTGTGTGACACAGGACTGCAAACACACACTCCGCACCACATTCAGCCTCTCCTGCTAAATCTGTGCCGGATGGAAGATGTGATTTACTGCCTGGGGACAAGGCTCATGCGTTTATCTGTGCTTGGACTTGGAGTGATGTTGCACTTTTGTGTAGCTGTGCTGCTGAGACGGTTTTTGCAAGCAGCAGTTACAGTTTTCTCTGAGCCCCAGACTGTAAACATTGGCCAATTCAAGGCCAAAGTTTCTGCTGACCAGGGCTGAGCCAATCGAAGATGTTCACAGCACTTCTGTGAATCACATATAAGAGAAAACAAACTGCTGGCAGATGCAGTTTGCCACTGGAGCAGGGAGTGAGAACATGTAACAAGCTGCGCAGACACCAAGGCCAGGCCTGAAGGACAGGTGGGGGGAAAGAATGCAGAGAGTTTCCCCTGCAGCTCATGGTGAAGACCATGGTGAAGCGGGTGTCCCCTTGTAGCCCATGGATGAGGATGGGGAGCAGAGACATCTACACCCTGTGAAGAGATTTATCCACGCCTCAGCAGGTTTGCCAGGGGGACTTGTGACTTTGCGGGGGACCAGGCCAGGGGCTCTGGGCCCAAACGTCAGCACCCTATGGAAGGGAGTCCTGCTGAGAGGCCTGTGGTGAGGAGATGACTCCCCGATAGAGGGGACTCACGCTGCAGAAGTTCGTGGATATGACTCTCGCGTGGGTGGGGCCCCGCGGCGCCGCAGGGGAAGTAAGTGTGTGTGTGTGTGTGTCTGTGTAATGCCCCCCCCAGCTGAGATAGAAGACAACCTGGGCAGTATGGACTGAAAACCCCCTATTCCCCATTCCCTGCCCCTCCCTGTGCTGCGATGGGAGGGAAGAAGGGAGCAAACTGATGATTAAAGTCAAGAGTGCAAAGAGGCAAGGGGTGGAGGGGAAGTAGAAGTGTTAAGATCTGGGGAGGAAAGCAGCTTGTGAGCAACAGCCGGAACCCCACTCCCCATTCCCTGCCCCTCCCAAGCCATGTTGGGGGGGGAAGAAGGGAGTAAAATCGTGATGAAGTTTAAATTTGCTAAGAAGGGGAGGGGTGGGGGGAAGGTGCTTTAAGACCTGGCTGCTTCTCATTCTTACCTCAGTTCCAGTTCACTGAGTGTATTAGTTGTAGTAGTAATAAATCACTTTATTCTGTGCTGAGTCTGTTTTGCCCATTGCACTAATTGGAGAGTGATCCTTCTGTCCTTATCTCAAGTCCTAAGCCTCCCAATTTATATTTTCTCCCCTTTTCAGCTGAAGGGGGGAGTGAGCGAGCAGCTTGGTGGGCATTTGGCCTCTAGCCAGGGCCAAACCCACCACAAGTGAGGATAACGCGTAGGCAATAATGACGGAGTTTCATTCACAAACAATAGGTTTGGGGCCCTCCAATGAAACAGAGCACTGTGGATAAAAGGGGTATTTAGGAAGTTTCTGTGTACATGATATTTGTGCTTTTGTCGCTGACTTACTTTCAATAAGACAAATAACAAGGAAATTACAGCATTTTTATAACCAGTACAGCGAAATAGTATTTAAAGACCCTTTTATTTCAACATCAAAGCACACATAAAAGAATAATTTGTTCCCAATGGAATAACAAGACAAGACAGGACACTTTGCTGTCTTTTAAAGCAAGAGTTTTTTTCTTGCCAAGAACTTGAAGAAAATAAATCCGCTCAGAATGGCAAACTGATGTTTTTTGGCTTGTTAGTGAAATAGTGCCCTCGATATGAGGAAGAGTCAAATCATTATTTCTAAAAAGAGATAGTAAAGTTTAATGAGGTAAATTTTGTGGAAAAGGACTAGGAATACTCACTATCAAATGGGTATTGTAATTATATTTATTCCCTTGAAAGCTTAAAGGAATGCCAACATTCAAAGAGCAAACCATAGCAGTTTAAGAGCCAGGAATAATTTTCCCCATTAAATCATCTCCAAATTCCACTGTGATCAGTACAGAGCATTCCTTCCACGCCTTCTTTCTCCTTCCCCTTCACCACCTTCACTGCATTAAAGGGTGACGTTAGGAGGTCTGTATGAGCAGCATACCCTCTGTCTTGCCCATGAGATGTCTTAGCTGTCAGTGGGAACACATTCGTGCAGAGCCCTCTTTCACCTGGGTTGTGTCTCAGGAGGCTTTGGAGGATGCGTGGCTGTAGGGGACTCGGGCAAGTCTGGCCCAAAATGTTGCCCTTAACATTCAGCATGGACCCAGGCTGCAGGAAAAGAACCATCCCTGCTGTGTGCTGTGCCTGCCAGCATGCCTCCCAGCTCAAAGGACCTTTCCTGCAGCAACCGGCACGTGCAGAGTGTCAGTCGCCGTGCTCCTGCGTGCACGTGTGGGCATCCATCACTACCCCCAGCGCTTTGAACAGACACTTTGTAGATGAGTAGGGAAGAGGTAAACCGAGTGCGTGGAGGGGGAAGGAGGGTGGGGAGGAAGGAAAAGAAATGTGAGAAAGCTTTAGATGTAGTCCAAGTGTCCATCTGGTGGGTCCTTCTGATGTTCCCTCGCTGAAGCCCTCCCACTGAGCATGTCTTAGAAGGATCCCTCCTTTCCCCCTCTCCTGCCAAAATCTGAGTCAGAGGCTGGTTTTGTTAGAAAGGGGTCATGAAAGCTTTGTTCAGCCTGTCCCTGTAGGGTGTTCGTTTCTTTCAGAGGATATTTAGGCTATCTGAGACCTGGTTGTTCTTATTCACACAAAGCTGAGTGGCCTCAAGCTGGGAAACCAGCACCTCTGGAACTCAGCGGGAAGGTGCAATGCTGGAAAAAGCCTGAGGTTGCTTTAGTTCTTTTGGTTGACAATTAGTGTTCCTAATTGCATTTCAGGTTGCTCATTTATCCTGACTTAGCAAGGGGGAAGGAGCAGGGGGAAACATCTGCTGTGGGCCCAGCAGCTAGGCTTTTGACCCACTGCTGCTCCAGGGGAAGAAAATACCGTGCTGTGTGGTTGTCTTTTCTCAGCAGACCTGGTGAGGGGTGGGAATTCAGGCTTCACCTACGCACCTCTTCCTTCCACTTCCCTGGGGGACTCTGTGTCCGCAGCTGTGCTGCTTCTGGTCATGTAGGTGCCTTTTGCAAGGGCTTGAGAGTGTATCCTGTCTCCTCATTGCCCCCAAACCCAGTGGAGCTCCCAAGCACAGCTGGGCTACAGGAACTAGGTGTAATGTTATTCTCCAATTTGGAAAATGAGCTTTGCTGTTCACTAGGCTAGATTTCTACTTTTAAAATTAATCACCTTTTTTTTGGGGGGGGGGGATATTACAGTTTGCAAGTTTTCACGGGATGGGGGGATTATATAATACACACTGGGAGAAGAATATATGGCATCACAGTTCTAAGGAGCCACAGAAAGATAAAAGAAACTGAAGTACTGGAATTAAAGTAACTGATTTCATAAATATTTTAATGAAAGTCTGTAGGATTTAATAGTTTCATAAAGCAATAAGAAAGAAGATAATTTTGCTATTCTAGTTGCTTTTAAAAACACCCCAAAAATTTTTGGGTTTTTTTTTTCATTTTACTTTTGGTTTGGAACCCACAGTTTCAAATTAAACAGATGTGCACCAGGTATTCAGTTTCAAACTCCTGAAGAAAGAGCGAGCGTGTCTTGTTTTCCACTGATATAAAGTGACACACAACCGCTCTAAAATGAAAGCCATTGTACAACGGAGCTATTTGTCTTGCTTATTTAATGTAAAGAAACATTTTAAATGAAAATGTAAACAGGCTACTAAACCTGACTATAGGAGGATGCCAAAAACGTTACTGCTAAAACCATATGCTTGAAATCAGAAAAGAGAAAATGAAAAATGAAGCACTGTGGCTGTTAAGACCTCACCCTGACTGGGAAGGAGATACAGCAGGATTTGAAGGCGTCTTGCATCCAGTAGTTATTTTAAAGACTTAAAGACAAAAATATATGGAATTTTATTTATTGAATTGCTGGTGTGAGGTTTTCTTTGTTAATACAGTGATTGGCTTGCTTCCTAGTGAGGGTCTGGGCTCTGAGTGTTCACAGAAAAGAAATACACACACTTTCCTGCAAATGATGGGAACAGAGGGCCAGCTCCTCAGCACTACTGCAAGTCAAAGCATCTCCAGTGACACTGGTAGAGCAATGGCAGCTAATACGAGCTGAAGACCTGGCCTAGGGTTTCCAGCCTACTGAGAGGCTGTGCTGGAATCCAGTTTTAGCTGTTCTTTTTTGTTGTTTTCCTGCCATTTGAAAGGTCTTTCTCTTTTCAAAGTCCTTTTCCATGTACACGATGTGGTGGTTTGACCCTGGCTGGAGGCCAGATACCTACTAAAGCCGCTCCATCACCCTCCTTTTCAGCTGGAGAGGGGAGAAAATATATATTGAGAGGCTCAGGAGTCGAGATAAGGACATGGAGAGATCATACTGTAATTACTGTCAAGGGCAAAACAGACCCAACACAGGATAAAGGAAAAAACCCTCTATTATACTACACCACACACCCAGTGAAACCAGAGTCAGATAATGAGAAATGCGCCCAGATCTTAAAGAACCTCCACCTCTCCTCTCCCTTCTCAGCAGACTACAGTCATAATTTTGCACCCTTCTTCCTCCCCCATTGTGGCACAGGGAAGGGCAGGGGATGGGGTTTTGGTCAGTTCCTCACAAGTTGTTTTCCTTCTTGGCTGGGGCAAGGGGTGTTCCTCACACTCTTCCCATATTCCAGTGTGGGGTTCCATCCAAGAGAGACAGTCCCTTCATGAACTTCTCCATGAGTCCTTTCTGTCAGGGCTTCAGCTCCTCACCAATTACCTCAGTGTGGGTCACTTCCATGGGGTGCCAACCTTCAGACCCAGACTGCTCCAGCCTGGTTCCCCCTAGAGTCACAAGTTCCCCCAGAAGACCTGCTCTGGCATGGGTGGGTCTCTCCACAGGCTGCAGTTTTCACTGCCAAGAGCTTGCTCCAACATGGGCCTCCCATGGGGTCACAGTGTCCTTCAGGTATCTCCGCCCACTTTGGCATGGGGTCCACCATGGCCTGTCATCATCCATGGGCTGCAGGGACACAGCCGCTCCACCATGGGTTTCTCTAGGGGCTGCAGGGGCATCTTTCTCTCCGGCACCTGGGGTGCCTCCTCCCTCCCCCTTCACTGGCCTCCACAGCACCTTACATCTCACTCCTTTCTCTGGTGGCAAAAAGCAGCTGCTTGCATTTTTTTTCTCCTGAATGTGATTTCCAGAGGTGCTGTGACCGTCGCTGGTGGGCTCAGCCTTGGTCAGCAATGACTCTGGCCTTGAGCTGGCTGGTGTTTGCTTTATCAGGCCTGCAGAGAGCTTCTGGCTGCTTCTTGCAGAAACCACCCTGCAGCATACACCCTCCTCCACCAGAACCCAGACATGCAAAACTACAACACATGTGTATCTCTTCTTTCCTCAGACCCTTTACCCACTTGATCTGAGCTCTTCTAATCTTGAATGATATCCTTGTCTCTCTTCTTACCTTCCTTATTTTCCCTTCCCTTTAAAGGGAGTGAGAATGTTTCTAAATGGCTAAGTGGCATTATTTAGTGGGCGCTTTCTCTTCCCATTTCTTCCTGGACCACTCTAAATCGTGTTTGCTTTCCCTCCCATGCTCCAACAGGAATAGTCTCGTACCATCCACTCTGCCAACACTTGAGGCCTTTCTCTGGTCATTTCTTGCTCTAGTTATCATATCCCAGTCTCTGACCTCAGCCCATTTTGCTCCCAGTCCCTTGGTCTGCTGCAAATCCCTCCAGCAAGCTCACCACCTAGTACCATTCATTGCCAGCCTCCTTGGCTCTGGGTCTCGACGCAGTCTTCCTCTCTTCTTTTCCCCCCAGAGGTGTTTGAACTCCTTAAACCCTTCGTATTTCATACCTTACCTAAAATAGTGCTTTTATTTTTGCTGCATTCTTTCCTGCCCTTGGTGATCTGCTGTGACTGTTCCTTTTGTCTGCTTTCCCCACTCCTGCCTCAGGGCCCCTTTCCATGCTGCCTTCTGATTAATGTGTGTCAGTGCCCCCCATTTCCTTCTCCAAATCACTTCTTGAAAGACCACCTTTTCCATAAAATGCAACCATTTGAAAGTTGCTCTTTGGGGCTGGCAAGAAGCAATTCCACCTTATTTGATGGCATGAAGCCAGTCCAAAACCAGTACAACCACTGCTTTCACGCTTGGTCTAGTCGCTGTTACCCCTTTTGCTGCAATGCCAAGCTATGAGGTGCTGATTTTCACCTGTGCTGTAGACATGGAAAAGCAAGGGAGGAAAAATGGTTTGATGGCTTCTGCACTTCCCTAATGTCCTGGGCTTGCGTGGGGAAGAGTGGCTGCGGCTGGGTCACTGAGGCTTTGCACCACACGGGCCATCACCCCTGCTGCCATAATCTCCTCCCTTTCTCCCTACTTCTCTTCCAGATTCGGCAGAAAAATTTCTTTGCACTCCATGGCAGAAAAATTTAAAAGGTGTGAATTCTTCCCACTGCAGAGGCCCTGCGCCAAGCAGGCATTTTCCTCACGTGGAGGAAGCCCCAGATGGTCCAGGCTGGGGACTGGCTCTTTGGGCCAAAGCATGGCTTTTGATTTTTTGCTTAGCATTGTGTTTCTCTAAGGGCAGCCGGCAGAGTTTCAGTGCTTTGTATGTATGGTTAGCTCTAATAACTCAGTAATAATAATGCTTTTTTGAATTACTTTATTTTATGAGTGTAATTATGCTGCTTGTGTTTAATAATTCTAGTTTAAAGACATGTCTTGCAAAATTCCTCAAATTAAATTGCAATTATCCCTTTTCCTATGCAATGGATTATGAGTATATATTGGATCTACTCTTACATTTTTTTCTTCTCTCTAATGCAGCCAAACCCTTGTAAGCAGTATTTTACTTATATTAGAGCTGTGTCTCGTTGATATTATGGGCACTTCAACCTGACTGTGTTTGGGGGTATTTATTTTGGCTGTTGCATCATCACATATTTAGACAAGAGGAAATAGCTATGTGCCTTCTAAATTGCTAACACTAAGGGGAGCACTTAATCTTTAGTATATCTTAACTATAAATCCAACATCAACACGTGTGTCAGAAAACACATGAATTCTTTGTGCCTAAATATTCAAGGATCATGATTAACGCTTAATGCAAAACACACATGAGGTGCATGGAAATGGAATGCCAGTTGCTTTAGGTCCCTGTTAAAGAACTTCAAAAATCGACATTTAACAATATTCCTGAAAAATCCTTTGTATAAATCCTGAGCCATTTGTGTTTCTTCGCTGCTTGCTTGCTGTCATTCTGCTGGTGTCAAGCACGGTGACTTTCACCCTGCTCTTCATCCTTTGTGTCAGAGCTGTTCTTGGGACAGTGATTGTGGAGATAAAGGCAGTAGGAGAAAGACGAGTCTGTGCTTTGCAGACAGCTCACCGCCAGCTGAATCAGCTAAGAGGACACAAGTGGCAGGACAAAGTGTCCCATTTCCCTGGTCGTGTCCTTCAGCTGCAAAGGCAAGACAAGGACTTAGGGATCCCAGTTCTTAGGGGTCTTTTTCCTGTTCCTCCCAAGCCCTTTCAGAAAGGCGTTTTCTGTGGTTTGTGTTGAGAGCTGAGACTGTACAGGCAACCCTGTCATGCTGCTGGGGGGCTGGCTTCAGCACCACTCAGAGACACCAGCCAGACCCCTCTGCCCTGGGACTAGGGTGATGCTGGGAGTTCAGAAGCAATTGTCATGTAAAATGCTGAGCAGATTCAGCCCCAGATTTTTATCAGCCCTCAGCAAAACCTCCCTTTGAAGCCAAGTCCCTCTTGATCCTCATCATTGTGGACGAGAAACCCGTGAATGCTGTCCTTGGTGATTCAGTGTGGGGTCATGGCTCCTGCCCTTCAGAGCTACCTGGTGATGTTGCTTTTCCCTGGGGAAAAGGCTTTTGTGTAAATGCTACTTCTACAGTTGTTAAAGCAATGAATTCCCATGTTCATGGGTGCAATGGAGATTGCTCCTTGAACATGGGTATGCTCTTTAGATTGCCTTGTGTTTTGCATCCTTCACATTTTCTTTAAGTATAATGCACATGAAGTGCAATGAACTGAAGAAGCAGTTAAAATCTCACTCCACAAATATGTTTACCTGGGTCTGTAAGACCTCTTTGAAGAAACCTGTCTCAATAGTTCAGCTGCTCTTTCCCTGGATCCCTTATTTATTCAGAAGAACAGAAGTTGCATCTTTTCTATAATAGCAAAAGTTTCTGATGTTTGGAATCTTGAAACACACCTACTTTAAAATTGACCTTTTCTATATTTATATATATATATATATATATATTTTTATATATATTTAGCATTGCAAGACAAAGTTCAGTATCCCCAGTGAAATGGCCAGGAAGTTCAATGTTATGTGAGGTTAAAAGCCTTCGAGATCACAAACACTGAAAGACATTTTTGACTCTTGTGAGCAAAGCAGCATCTGTCAGAATCCTGCAGCCACTAATGCTGGAGCAGGTGCAGGGATGTTTATTTTGTATAAAAACATAAACATATCTCTTTTTTGTTGTTGTTGTTCCTGAGAGAACTTCACTGGAATAGCCTATGGATAAATATGTGATCGCATACCCATTTTTACTGTGGAGGATATATCTGCCATGGCAGTATTGTTCTGACTGTGTGAACAGATATGCACAGTGTATTAGAGACTCACAGGCTGCAACTTTATTGATGAGCTGAGAAAGGACTTAACTATGATGCTGCAAGTACTATCAGATACAGCAGTTCTACAGATCTGTTATCTCCGCAATGGTATTTTATAGTGCTCTGTTCATGGAAAGCAGCATTCTTGTTCACCTTTAAGTTGTGAAGGTAGCACTCATGAGCATTTTTGTGGGGATGCTATAGGCAGACCAAGAATAAAGAACCACAAGAAACCATAAAAAAAAGTTAACTTCATTTAAGAGCACTTTGACTCAGATCACAAACTCTGTGAGCAACTTTCCTGAGCTCAGAAGGAAAAGCACAGTGATTAAATGCAGACACTATCCTGCTGTGAGCTTAAAACTCAGTCTCCTGGGCTTTGTCTTGCAGTGCAGTATGCCTGTATCATCCACCAGTTACAAACTTCTTTCCTGACCTCGGAGGGAGAACGCAGGACCCTGTGTTATGGGATCCAGATGAAACTTCTGGGCAGGGAATGAAGAAAATCACATTTAATTTGGGAAAAGGATGATGATCATCACCGTCTATTAGGAAGCTCAGCTACCTGTTTTTACTGATGCGATCTAAGAAATGTGGTTGGTGTCTTGGTTCAAAGCATACGCCTTGGCAAGAGTGACCTAATTCCTCAACTTTCTTCCCAGTGGTAAATGGCTGCTGCCTACTCTCAGTAACTGATATACAGGAAAATAAGCAGAAGCATGTTGTTTAACTGCGTAGTTGTAGCAACTATGATTTAGGTGGGGAGCTGATTTTGGAACTTACCACCACGTTATGACTTACCAGCATTGCAGCTGAGGAACACCAGTAATGGCAATTGTCCTTCTCAAATGCCTCTCTTATTTTTTTAGATCTGCTTTGCTTTATTTCTATCCCACTCGGTGTTAATTGAGTCTGTTTTCTTTTCCTTTTGTGAAGGATTCTACTCCTGACTGTTGCCAAGTGCAGTTTTAGCCACAGCGTGAACCACTCTAGGTCCCATGCCCAGAAATAATTCACAGAGCATTTAAATTGTTTGTTGACCAGAGACGTGTGGTGAAGAGTGACTTGAGTGAGAAGGTCCCATCTGGGCTGCAGTGCTGCCCTAGCTGCGTGCTCCAGCACCAGCATTCAGAGCAGTGGGAAGCCAAGCTGCTGTGCAGAGAGCTGGGAAAGCAGCAAATTCTGGCACCTGCAGTGAGTTTGCTCTAGCTGAAAAACCCAAAGCGGGTCTCTTGATAAGTTCTGGGCAAAATAAAGACTGCTGGGATTTAATTTTACCTGAAAAATACAGGACAAAACAAAGTATGAAGTAATGGGTTCCTGTTCCCTCACTTCACATCACTCTGTTTATACAGCCCAGGTAGGGATGTCTCACTTTACAGGAAAGACTGTGTTGCTGATAACAGGTATACATGACTTGCATCGTCTGGCTGTGGTGCCTCAGGTATGCATCATGGGACTGCATCCTTCTGGAGTCTCTCCTGCTTACACGGGATCAGGCAGTGTGATCAATGTGATTGATACTGCGTAGACTTTCAGTAGACAGTTGCTATTTTAGATCACGTGTCTTGCATTCAACTCACAGAGCCTTTCCTATTCTTAAGCCCCCACAGTCACTGTATGAGAGCGGTAATCTGTATGCTTCATGATGATGCAGTTTCCTTCCGTGCTCCTTTTGCAACTGTGCTTGGGTTAAATTTAACCAGAGCACCTTGGAAAAAAATTAGAAGACCTCCCTACAGAGCACAACAGTTGAGTACTATGGGACCATCCTAAATTATTAGAAGCAGTACTGGCAATGTACTCTGTGACAGACCCTCACTTGACCTGACAGAAGAGTTGTGGTGCGTTGACCAACTGGATGGAGTACTGTTTGTCATTATCATGAGACTGCATTAAAACTGACAAAGAATGCTTCACACATCTGCCAAAATTATTAGTATTACTTGTTTTCCCACACCAAAACATGCTTTTTGCACATTTTGCCAGGTGGTATTGATAGATATGGTCTTTTGAGTTCATTTCTCCAGTGCGTGAGGAAAAGTTTGGTCTTGGGAAGTGATGCTGTATGGTGAGCAGTTTTTTGGTGTTCAGAAGTATGTGAAGAGGGAGCAGTCCAAAGTGGACAGTGTAAGCACAGGAGAGTTCACTGCTTGCCTGGCTCTCTGATTAGAGGAAACCCTTGAGGCAGAAATTGGATTCCTTTGACATTCCTGAAAGAATAATGTACCTGCACATTCTCTGACCCTCTCTGTGCCAAGATTGGCATAGATGGGTAAATGAAACAGTTGATGTTTTGAGGCTAGCTAGGCTCAATATCTCTGGGGGCTTTTTTCTCCTCTGCAGTAATCGAATGGTGCTGCCATTCAGCAGCAGAGCAGGGATATCATGTGACAGAAGACATGTACTATCCATTGCTTCATTAATAGAGGTATGCTTGATGTGTACTGCCTATCTCCAAGGACAGAGTCTAGCTAGTATGCCAGTGCGATTTCATTGCTCCCATACGATCTTAAGACCTCAATGTATTCATATACCCTTTCTTTCCTGCAGAGGCAGGAGCTGATGTGCCAGCCCCATACAAGGTTGCCCTCGGTGAACCACAGCACGCCGTATCACCATCTGCATCACATTTCTGGGAGCGCCATCAGTGCTATTGTCTACCATGTCTCTCTGCCAGCAGCTGTTCCTTGCTGAGGTCGTTGCCTCCATGTCTCTGCTCTTGTCTGCTCGGTTGGGTCTCGCTGGGCAGTGCAGATCATGACCAGCCAGCTGGGAACTGCTGTATAGCATACAGACTGCAAACTCAGAAATGGAGTTGAGCAGTGTACCTGTTTCTAACTCTGCCCTGTCCCCCTAAGACCTTAATACCAAGCGTTAATGTAAATACACTATTAATATTGCATTACTTAAGTCTCTCTTGGGAATTCTGGGGCAGGGGTTGGGGGGGTGGGAAGCACAGTGGTGAAAGTCTGTGGTTTGCTGACACATTGATGGATACGTATTGTCCATATGGCATCTGTGTCCCTATGAGGTACAGCACCAGTGGTGAAGACCATAGGCTGGGAGTGTACCAGTCACCAGCAATTTATTCCATCCCTTCCTTCAGAAGAAGATTCAACAGTAGCATACTATTCAAAATCCTAAAAGTTTTAAGGAAAAAAAAATCCCACCTGTTTCAGATAGAATACTAAACTGTGTTTTACCTGCTACACAGAAGTTTCCATTAAAAGTCACAGTAAAATAAATACTGAAAAGCTTAGCTCTTATACATGCTATGACCATAAGATGGAGATATTGGGCTACAAAAGAAATTATGTACTTCATTCCCTCACCACTTTGGTTAGCGTGGGTTTAAAGAAAAATTACAATGATGATTACCTAAAATTAGTATTGTGGTAGGGATTAGAGACCAGCCAAACCAGAATGGCAGAGTGGTAGAAATATGAAATCTCAGTCTTAAAATGTAGTATTAAAAGTGAAAATGTGAGCTGCTGTTGTAGCAATTTCACTGGTGGATTTAGGTGTGCCTTTGTGTCACAAAAATACATGACATAACATAGTTCCAAATAGCCAAGGTACCCTCCTTTCTAATGAGTGGGAAATTATATGTAGCTCTCAAAGGAAGATAAACCGGCTTGTGGATAAACCAAGATACATGTGCTGTCTCTCTCAGACATTCATTTTCTAATCTTTAGGTACATCAGCAGCACACAGGGTCTAGTTGACTTTTCATTCTCTGCCAAGAGGCTCCAGGTCTGCAATATTTGTGCATGGGAAACTTTTGGGGCACTAAAGGAGAGGGAGGAAGGGTTTGCAAGGGAAACTGGGAGGGAAGGGCTCCTGCCTGCCAGCCACCCTTGGGGTGCTGTTCAAACAGGCAACAACCTTTGCTGACTTCTGGGTAGTAATTTTATTAGTGAGAGGATAGTTTTACTTTGAAAAGCATCTTAAAAACAATATCTTCTTACTCAGTTGATCCACTTCTCTCTGCAGGCTTTCGTGCCTGGCAGCCTGTAGTCTCCTTAACTTGCCTCCAGGCTGAAAGTGCAAGCTGGCCCCACTTCTTGGTCATATATCCCCTCATTTCCAGTGGATCAGCCCCCAGCCTGTACTGGTGCATGGGGTTATTTCTTTCCACATGCAGGACTTTAAACTTCCCTTTACTGAACTTCTTGGGGGTCCTGTTGGCCCATTTCTCCAGCCCATCAAGGTCCCTCAGAATGGCAGCACACCCACTTACTGTACTGGCCAACTATTCTGCATTATATCCTCTCCAGACTTGCTGAGAGCTCACTCCGTCTCCCATCACCAAGGTTATCAATGAAGATGTTTAATGATATTGCAACACAGTACTTACCCTGGGGCACACCAGTAGTGACCAGTCTCCAGCTGGACTTTGTGCTGCTGATTACAACCCTTTGAGTCTGGCAGTTCAGCCAGTTTTCACTTCATTTTATTGTCCCCTTATCTAGCTTACACTTCACCAGCTTGTCGATGAGGATGTTACAGAAAGCAGTGCCACAAGCCTTGTTAAAACCACGATAAACAAAATCCACTGTTCTCCCCTCATTCTTGAAGCCCATCAGGTCAGTCAGGCACGATTTTCCCTTCATAAATGCATGCTGAATACTCTGAATACTCTTCTTGTGCTCAGTGTGTTTGGAAATGATGTTGAGGATAATTTGCTTCATCATGTTCCTGGGGATAGGAGTGAAGCTGACTAGCCTGTAGTTCGACAAGTCATCCTTACTGCCCATATTGAAGCGAACAGTAACACTCACTTTTCTCCAGTCTTGAGGAACTTCTAGTTCCCCTGGCCTTTCAAAGATTATCAAGGGTGCCTTTGCAATGATATCTGCCAGCTCCCTCAGCACTTGTGGGTACATCCCATCAGGGGCCATGGACTTGTGTGGGTCCAGTTTGCTTAAATACTGCCTAAATAGACCCTCCGCCATAGAGGGTAAGTCTTCCTTACTCCAGATTTTCCCATAAGTCTTGGGGACTGCTAAAGGCCAGTCATACTGGTAATGAAGTCACTCAGTATGTTGTTACTGGGTCCCCTGGCCTGCTCAGCAGAGGAACCACATTTTCTCTAGCCTTTCTTTTCCTGCTCATATACCTGTAGAAGCCCCTGCTGTTTCCTTTCATGTCCCTCACCAGACTAAACTCCACGATGGGCTTTGGCTTTCCTAAACACATCCCTGTGCCCTAGAACCATGTCTCTGTAATCTTCCTGGGTCACATGCCCCCTCATCCATCAATTTTGCACTTACTTTTTGTGCTTGTATGTAGTCAGGAGGTCCTTGTTCTTCTACGAAAGCTTTCTGCTGCCTTTACTTGATTCCTGACTTTTTGGGATGGACCATTCTTGAGTTTGGAGGAGGTGATCCTTGAAAATCATACAGTGCTTCTGGATTCCTCCTCTCTCCAAGACTGTCTCCCATGAGCTTCTTTCAAACAGATCCCTGGATATACTGAAATGTCTTCTCCTGAAGGTCAAGGTTGTGCTGCTGTTTTTTGCCTTGTTCTCTTCTCCTAGAATCTCAGAACTTTCGTGGCCACTGCAGTGAAGGCTGCTCCCAACTTTCACACCCATGACCCATTCTTTCTTGTTTGGTCCAACAGATCATCGGCCCCTTGACCACCTGTGTCAGGAGGTCCTTTATGACCTTGAAGATTCATGAATCCCTGAACATAGAAACTGATTTTCAGCACTGCTCTGAATTTGCCATGTTAGCAATAAGCAAAAAGATGTCCGTGCTGGTGAGTGGAGCAGAGTTCCTGAGGACAACAATGACAGCGAAACCCAGAGTTTCACTGGCTACAATCACACTTCAGCAATTCTTTTTGAATTTGACAAAGCAGAATTAAAACTTTCTTCACTCTTCTATGTTCATAGCAGTAGCTAACTTTGAGTCAAGGAACTGAATACCTGTGACCCTGAATTTAAAGATGAATTATCTGCAGAAGAGTCATTGATTTATGACAGAGTGGAAGGATGTTGAACTTAATAAAGCCAGAGTGTATGTTTGAAGTTTAGTGAGTAGATAAAAGATGTTCTTGCAAGAAGACCAAGTGTTTTAATATTTTTACATGGTTGCTTCTATAAGTGTAATCACACAAAGTAAATTGGGAATTATCTAAAATAATTCTGTTGGGTTTATTGTGCAACAGAAGAAATGAGGGGGAATACAGTTCAATGAAATTTGTAGAACATATCACATACTTTGGGATAAGGAAAATATTAGTGTATTTGGTGTTTCCTTTAGAAAGTAGTTAAGGTACATGAAGACAAGGAATATTTACATTGCCAGTATTGAGTAGATGCCGAAGCTGGAAGCCCAGTGTCCCTAGACTGTATGTGGAGGCAGTGAAAAAAGACAGGATTCCCCTTGGGGAAGCCAAATTTGTGTCTGCTCTGGAGAAATCAGTAGTGCCACACAGTTTCCTGTATGATCACCCAGATTCAACACAAGGTGAGAGCCTCACTTAATCCTCCACACTTCCTTCTCCTGATCTGTTTTCCATAAGAAAGTAGCCTGGGCAAAGATGAGTGATAACACCTCCCAGCAAATGACCAGCCTGGACACCTTGGGGTCTTCTGAGAACCTAAGTGTGGTTTCTGCTGTAAAATTCCTTCAAGGATCCCCTCTTCTTACACTGACCCTCCAGAGCCATGCAAGTTAGGCAGCACAAATATGCAAGAAGGTACAGTGTCATCCTATGCTGACCTGGTGGGAGCTTAGATCTGCAAATCACAGTGCTTATTTCTGCCTGTCAATCTGGACTTAGGTGTCTAGCTGCAGTTACTTTTTCTTTTTTTTTTCTTGTGTGAATATAAACAGTGCCATTGACATTGGAAATTACTCTTGCCAAAGAGATTTTGAACTTTAGGCAGCCAAGTTGGGGAGTACTGGTGTAAGCAACCCATCTGGAGCTGTATGATAGATGGGCAGCACGGCCAGGAAAAGCACCCGGGTGCCTTGACACTGGGCCCACGCTGCCTCCTCTTTTCAGCCACTGCACTCCTTAAGGTGCTTTATTGCTTATGTCTTTCTGGACATGCGAAAAGGGCTTAAAATACACAAGACAAATTATCCGACATGATTAGCTGGAAAATGTTGTGTATCTTAAATGCAGCCAAAGCGCAGAGCATATGCCAGTTGCAACAGTAATCACTCATTTTCTGTTTTGACCTAGCTGAGAAATTACAGACTTGGAAAGGAGTAATTTGAATGTAAGAATCTTTGCTGTTTCAAAGGTTTTCTTTCTTTTTCTTTTTCTTTTTTTTTCCTTCTGGGAGCAGCGTATGCTGTGTGAGTTTTTTGTCCACTTGTTCAGAACACATCCCACTTCATGTGGCCCTGCTCCCCTCAGGTAATTAATATATTGGAGATACGTAGTTGTGTCATATCTCACTTTCCACCACTCAAGCTCTGTCTCAGCCAGAGTGGAACTGGCAAGGGTTAAATGTGAGAAGGGCGGTGAACTGCAGAAGAATTTCTCACTGTTTCCAGGTCAAGTATTCATAGGTTGTTTTGTTTTGAGCTGTGCCTTCAAGACTTAGATCATGTCAACACACAGAGCAGGGCTGACACTGAGACATCCAATTGATAAATATTTACTTTCATATGTGTGTGTGCGTGCGTATGCTTGCATGTGTCTGTGTGTTCCCTGTGCCCACACCACATGTCTGTCCTTAGTAGGTGGATGTAATCCGCTCTTTAACCCGCCCGCAAGACAAGCCTGGGACACATATTTACTAGAAACAATACTCTGGAATGCATTTGTGGTTGTAGAGTGCATTTCATGGTATCCTGCTTTAAACTTGTATTACTACTGCTATTTTTAACAGTAGGGTAGATGCATCACTCAACTGTTGGCACAATGAGCTGAAATAGAAAAAAACCCCCACTCTTTGCACTACAATCTCTGCTGATACAGAATCACAGAATCACAATTACAAATATTTCCTCACAAATATTGTCCCCTTAGAGATTAAACCAAAACATATGAAAAGTTTTCAGCCTTTTACTACTTAGTTCTGAAAAAAAGAAGCTGAGAATTTTTATGACATGTACATCAATATATCAGTAAGCATTGATCAAAATGACACACAAAGGTATGGGCAATAAAAGACAGCTATTTTCAAACACATGTGAAAAATTCATAGCTAAGATGAGACTTAAATGCATGTGTTGGGATAGTGTATGTGGAGCAATGCGAGTGTGCAGTAGTATTTGTAATTTATGCTTTGAAATTTTCTTTTTTCCCCCTGAAAATACAAACAAATCACTTCAAAATTTCACAACCGTTCATCATGGTTAAGGTATTTTCATGTTCATTAAATTTCTTGGATCAAACTGTAATTTCCTCTTACTTATTTATTGCTAATTTAATATATTTCCCTTTGTATTGATTTGTATGTTCTAAATTTGAGCTGTAGGATCCATGTGTGAGTACTGAAGCCACTAAGGGATCCTGAGTGTTTTGCAATAGCACAGTGCTTTCTAGCATGATTGTTGCCACTTCTTTTGAATATTTGAATATTTGTGCATGCAGCTCTTTATTATTGATATTTTCTATAGTTATACCTTAGCTATCTTTGCAATAAGGTTTCTTTTTTTGTGTTAAGGTCTCTTGGGCAACTGCTTTGCACCACCCTTGCAGTAAAGCTGATTGACTCTGGTCCTCAAATGCATCATATAATTCATCCAGCAGCCACTCACTGTTTTATATATGACAAAACAACAGAAAATTTGTCTTGGTTATGATCTCTTAATCTAAAATAACCAATCACCATCCATAAGGCCACTAATATTTAAACCTATCCAAACCACACACACACACACACACACACAAAATCACTCTTCAAACCAACGTTATTTAGAAAGTTATGGATTTGCTGCAATTGTGAAACTGGCAGGCTATTTAGAAAGAACAAGCTCCACCTGAATTACTAGAGTTAAAATCTTTTCCTCCAGGGAAATGTGACCTAGAGAAATGCTTCACATTATCCCAGGAAAAAGAGCCATGCTGAAAAGATTAGAAACCATCACATGCACTCATGCACACATATGCGTACCCGCACGCACGCTCTCCCACCCCACAGCAGTACTGTGGGTAGCAGAAGGAGCAGTGCACTTTCACAGACTCCTGTCTCATGCTCAAAGGAAATGCAGCAGACATTTAAATATTTCCAAACCAAACAAGACATCCTGAAGGATTCTCCTCCTGTGGCCTCATTATCTGCTTACATCTGTGTTTTTAAAAAATCAAAAGAAAGGCTGAAGCAGGCAGAGCCACCCTGGACAGGAGCATAAAAGGGGCAGTGGAAGAGATAGGAGAAAAAAGGTTATTACCTTAACTCAGGCTGCCCTCACTTTCTGAGGAGTCTGGGTTTTTAAAATAATTATGGTCAGAAACTAGAATAACTGTTAAAACAAGGTGTCTTTACTTTCTAAGGTATCACACATATAGCTTTAAAATGTACAGGAGGGCTGATTCTGTAAAGGCAGTGACAAGCCCTGTTTGTAAGTACATGACCGCTTCTCTAGGGCTTAGGGACCCATTCTTCCTTAGAGCTGCACCTTTGCATTAGCTTTCCAACAGGAAGATCTGGGGAGCAGCTCTGCACCCTGTGTGAGCCCTGGGGGCCCGGCAGAGCCTGAGGCTTTATGATGAGCAAGCTGTTGACATGAGTAATAGGCTGATTCAGACAAGACCTTTCTCAGTGAGTGCCAAGCGTCAACTGAGCCCCATCCAGGCCCCAGGAGAACCTTCCAAACATTGTTCCTTGCATCACACACCCTCACAATATCTTCTCTTGTCCCTAAACCCTCCCTGGATATTTGCTTTAGTTTTGGGCATCTTTATACCAAAGGAAAGTGCAACCTGCCCTGCACTTCCTGATGGTCTTGTGCACCTATTAACGTGTGAGGGTATGCTCTGGAAAATTCCCAATCATTTCCAGTGTCCGGGGAAGGAACTCCAATGCTGCAAGGAACTCCAATAGTGGACTTACTGCCTGTAAACATTCTGCGTGGGGGGAGGAAGAGTAATCAGCAAGGAATTTGGCTTCAAAGTCAATGGCATGATACTGCGTGGTCATGCTGCATTCTCCGCTGAGTAGCCCTGGAGAGGCTGTGTCTTGCTGATGCAAAGGAAAACATCTCCAGGACAACTGTTCCAAAGATGCCATCTCACCTATAAAACAATCTAGCCAATACCTACAAGGTCGGTCGTCTTGGGTGATAGAACCACAACCAATGTCACCCCAGGAAAGCGCTGTGGGCTTCACCTGTGAGCCAGCCCCGCTGTTTGCCCCTTCCCACCACTTATGGGAAAGCTATAATGTTGGGATGAGGTGTGGGACTTGCCAAGAGAAGTAAGAGGGAAGGCATGAGAGAAAGGATTCACATTTTGCTGGGGTGTCGTGGAGACAGAAATAGAAGAAACCTGAATCAAAGGAGATGAGAAATGAGAAAAGGAGGACAAGAATAACATCCTTGTTCCTCGCTCCAGCCATGTTCAGCAGTTTGCCTCCCACTTGGTATGTGCTCTGTTTTTTCACCTTCAGAATGTGGTCATCCTGTAAATAAACTATTTTTTTATTTTTAAACACAACCAGCATCTCTACTTGTGACATGTCTGTAGGTATTTGCCTTAACAAAACCCTGAGCAGCTCCTAATGCTATAATATCATGGGCTTCCTCGATAAACACGTGTGTACGAGTCAGCCAAGGTAGGCTTTTTGGCAGTTTGTGTTAGAACTGGATGCAGTTCAAGCTCGGAGCACCAGCTTTGGTGTTGCTTTATGTCATAAATTGCCTCCTGCCTTATATCTGAGTTGCCCTGCTGCAGAGGCAAAGGTTGCTTCAGGCATGCCAAGGAACAGGCTGAGGTAAGGGCAGAGCAGAGCTAAAGAGAAAGGCATGCAAGCGGCCCTGGGTATAAGGACTCTGCTCCCCTGGGCTGGAAGGAGCATGGGTGGAAAATGTTGGCCTGACCAAATGCAAACAAGGAGTCAGCTCAAGGGCAGAAACTGGTTACTCGCTTCAAAACCCTGCTTGTCTTTGCCCTGCTGTTCCTCCTGCGCCTCCGCTCTGAGTTGAGTTCAAACCAGTCCTTTTCTCCAAACTGGGTGCCTTGAGATATTCTGGATCCTGAAGACCCTGGGACTGATGGGTGACAAGCAACCTAAAATTTTAGGCAACATGCCTTCTAACCCAAGGGATGGCTTCTCTTGCTGAAGTGGTACGGATCCCCATAGCAAAGGTGTCCTGGGTTTCCCAGGTGAAAGCTGAGGTTTGCCTTGAAAGACAAGACGTAGCGTCCTGCTCCAACTGCCCTGCTGCACGGCTGCTGTGGCACTAAATCCTAATGGGGATCTTTCACGTCTCAGTCTCTTTCTATGGCTGGGGGGGGAGTTTCTGGGTACTGGCTATCCAAGGGCTGCAGATGAGCATTTTTACAGCCTCAAACTAAACACTGTGTCTTTCCTACTAGGAGAGTTGCCATCCCTGAAGTCCAGGATCTACTGGCTACTGACATTTACATGAGAATTTATGGCTGTAATAAATTATGCTTCATATTTTCCTTACTTGGAATAATTTTGGAGTATCTTTTCCACACATTTTTTATGGCACTGCAATAGACTACATTTTAAAGGACCAGGAAGATGTTAAAGTTACCTTCACTGTATAAAGACCTTGGATACAAAACTTTCCAAGAAAGGAGTTTTTGGACAATGCAATGTTATTTATTTACTTAAGCCATTTTATAATACTCTGGCAGTCTAGTCCAATGGTGAGGTCCCAGGGAACTTTTTTTAATATTTTTTTTTTAGTCTCTGTGCACAGGATGTACTTACTTCACTGATAAGACAAAAACAAGGGTTTTCTGAAGGAGCAACTCTGTATTCTTTCTCAGTGACTTTATCTCTGCAGACAGACTACAGGTATAAGGGAAACAGGAATACTGGGGTAGTTAGGACAGCTAAAGCTCATCTTTGAAGGAATCTGCAAATGTTACCCATGCGTGAGCTAAATGCATTTTGATCTGATAGCTTGAAATGTTTTCGGTAGAAGAAATCATATATAGAGATCCCCATGCCCCACACCTCACCCTCCCACCCCCTCTCATGCAGAGAATGTGAACTTCAGTAAGAGTCTGATATGTTTGCAGTCACCATTTCAGGAACCTAGGAATATTGTAGAGATAGGAAAATAAAAGCTTTGGGAGGATAAACAGAAAATCACACATTCAGGATGAATGATCATTTTCATCCCCATGTTGACTTCTCTTTTTCTCCATCCCCATCTGCCTTCATTTAATGTATTTCTGCATTTCCTTTCCTGGATTAAGCTTTCAGGGACTGATGGCTGTTCCCTTCCTGCAGTGTGCCAAATGGTAAGGTTGTCCTACCCCACAGGTCAGGCATCTTTGCTTCCCTTTTTCATTCAGAAAGGTCTTCCCATCATCATCTTTTTATTCACCCCTTTCATCCTCCTTGGCTTCCCTCTGTCCTAGTCTGCCCTTTGCCTAATACTTTCCTTTCTTCAGATTTCTCAATCTCTTTCCTAACCACCTCACTTTTGTCCTTTTTTATCTCCTTCCTATGCAGCAGAATTCAGACCTGCTTCCCAGCCTTGACACCACATGTGCTTTCCCCATCCTACCAGTCAAAAGCCTTTCTTTATAGGGTCACTTTCTGTAAAGCCATCCTCCTCCTCTAGTCACCTCTCCAGTCTTTCCTGCTTTCTGGACACATTATTGGTGACACATCTTCTAGATGTCACCTGACAGGAGCACATGGATGTTATGCTTTCCAGGTGCCCAGGCAATTTTGGATCTGCATGTTGTAGAACCACAAGTGAAAAAGAGCCCTGTCAACTGTGATGGGCTTGGTCACATCAGCAATGTCACACCACGAAGCTATGAGAAGAACCTGCATCCATCCACCCACATCAGCATGACCATGGCCAGTGTGCCTTGCTGCCTTCCACATGCCTCTGCAGCCTCTCCATGTGTTCCCATGCCCTGAGCTACTTTCAAACTGGGACCACCCCTTTTGAGCTGGATCCTTGGCTTCAAACCCCCGTGTCTCCCTATGACTCACTTTACTGGTCTGGTTTGACTTGGATCTCAGCTGGAAGTCCCCCCTCTCAGGAGCTCTGTAACCAGACAATACACCCAGCAATGCAGTTTGGCCTTTTCAAAACAAAATAGGCTTTAAAAATCAACAGGAACATGTCCCTCTGATAACTGGGTTAAAATAACAAAAGAAAGCCCACACATGTGAATATGACTTCAGTTTCATTCTTCCCGAAAAAATTTTGGGCAAGTTCCACATAGTCTTGGCACTTCAGTGCTCAGTCTGGGAGAAGCAGGACACTGCTCTCTGTCCGCCTGTGGGAAACGGTGTTAGACAGGAGTGTCTGTCAGCTCCGGGGACGAATAGGGATGGTGACACACCAGCTGGCTGGCCAAACTTGCCAGTGCCCAAGGACCAGCTGCTTCCCAGTCCCCTGGGCGTTTGCTCACCATTTCTGGGGGCATCTCACAACCGTCCTTGTTTCATTTGCTGCACGTTTCCTCCTACCCGCCTCCTTTGTTTTGCTATGTACAGAGAAAAACAGCAATGAAAAGCACAGCAATGGATCTCATATCAAATAGGTACTCATATTTGCTGGTTTTCTTCTTCATTCTCATCTCTTCTTACCAGGTTCTCCACATCACTGTTAGCTCCTATTATTGATAGTCATGTTTAGTAATGAAATACTGATATTTGCAAGTATCTAGCGTTCCCAGTGCGCTGGGCAAGGTGATTTTATAAATAAAATTGTTATTGATGAAAACAGCTTAGTATATTTACAATATAGTATCTGATCAGACTGGAAACTTCTCAAAACATTTGTAGTAGGTTTCTTCTTTCGGTTACACTAACTCTCCCCAAGTACTCAACCAAAACTCATAAAGCTTTTCCTTGCTTGCACCAATGTAACTAAGATGAGAAGAAGTTTGTTCGTGGGCTTGAAACACATTGCATACACTCTGGAAACTAACCTTCCAGTTGCATCTAAGTATTTCCAATATAATATCTGTACCAAAAAATTTAAAAATATCTGAAGTCCAGCATCCACCATCCTTCTAGTAAAGGCTTTGGAAAAGGTCTTGTTTAAATGTATGCTAAAGAAAATAAAGCTCTCACATGATGAGAAGCTGTGAACCAAAAACTGGCTACAAGAATAAATGGTGATTTTTTGTCCCTTAAAAAAAGGTTGGCAGAGAAGTGCCAAGGTCTGGTATTGTTTAACGTAGATATTGGCAGCCTGGAAAGGGGAATGGGAATAAGGAAATGAAATGTCTAAATACCAATGAAGTTATTTATGTTAGTCAAATCCTGGTACTTCGGTGGGGGAGGCATGTCAGTGGGACTTAGCCAAAGCAGGCAAAGGACCAATGCGATGGCAGACAGAGCTAAATTGGTGGCACATGCAAAATCGGACGTGCTGGAGGGGAAGGCAAAATATTCTTGTCACTGGGAGCATTTGAAATTAGCTCTGGAAAAAGACTTGGGGCTTATTGAAGGCAGCTTAATAAAAACTGCTCCCTGTGCAGCTGTGAGCTGCACATGGAGAGCAGTGGGTACTATACAGCATCACGCTAGAAGTCAGCAGTGCAATTTTGTTAATTACTTGTTGTTCAGGACCTGGCATCTTGGCCAGGATTCATCTCACCTAACTCCAGAGCAGCCATCTTCACCTGAGCCCATCACCTGAACTCTTTTACAGCCAGTGGAGAGAAAAGTGCAAGCTGAGGTTAAGATTCATGGTCTCCTAAAGCAGAGATCTCCTAAAGCAGAGATCTCCAAGGCATCACATCACTCTTCCTCTGATGCTATTTTGACTACTTTTTCTGCAAAAGGAGTTTTGACACCTAGCTTTGATGTCTGTGCTATGCAAAACTATAGTCTACTGCCTAAGCAGGTTTTGCTTCTTGTGAGGTGGGGGATTAGAAGAATCACAATAAATTGCTGGGGGTCAGAAAGTCAGAAGATGGTGATTAGCTGCCTTGGGAAGGAGACAAGAGCAGACATGGTAAAGCCACTTAAAATTAATAAAAAACTGGTTCAGATGAATCAGGGGCTTCTGTCTTGACATTAAATTTAAAATAAACATGAAGTGGACAGAAAGACACTTGTCTTTTAAACACCGTCTACACAGCCTTTGATGCTCCCCAGCACAGGACACCGGAGAGACCAAGAGCTAAGTTCAAAGCTGAGTGCCAGGCAGGCTATCTCATACTTGCCTCCTGCAAAATTTTTTGTGTCTTCTGAAGCATCTAGTGAAACGGGCTGAACAGGTTGGAAGAATTTCTTATTTGTGTGCAGCATTTACCTGTGGGGCTGGACAACAAATTTGTGTTGAATTTGGTATGGGGTTCTTAGACTGTCACGTGGATATCTTGGGAAATGGATGCCCTGGCAAAATTAGGTGAGATGACTGATCTTCCTAAAACATTCAGGATTTAGAACACACCCTCCAGAGATGCTTCACCATGAGCAAGAGGGATATGCTAGACCTCTTACCACTTTTTTTTAAGTCCACACTCTTTCAAGCAGAGGACCAGATGGGCTTTGAGTCTGGGCTGATGAGGAGCTTGCTATGACATGAGTCCACCTGAAACAAGGTGAAAGTAAGAACACTTGCTGGGGCCAATGGGTTGGGGTTTTTTCTAAGTTTCTACCTACCGCCTGCATCTGTAAGAGTGTGAAAGAACTGTGCCAGGTTCTCTTTCTGGTGGAAGGGCACGACCTTGTGAATGACAGCTGTGCAGGCAAGAGAGGAATTCATTATCATTGCCACAGATCAGGCTATGCAGGAGGTATGCTGTAAGTGGGGGCTTTCCCAGCTCTGGGGGGTCCTCTGTCTGCTCTTCCTGTGCCCAAGTGCCTCCTGAAGTGCTGAGCTTGGGACTTTTCTTAGCTGCATGTTCCTCCTTCTGTTTTTATTTTACTCTGCATTCAAAGGACTAAGTAGTGAGAAAGGGCTCTGGCTGTTTCAAACTACATACAGGAAATGAACAAGCTGACTAGTGTGTTTGCCAGCACACAGATCTTTTTGGCATATCTAAAGCCTGTCTGGACTACGGATTTGCCTCATTTTTAGCCATTAGTAGCCAACCATCAAAGGCTTTTCCATACAGAACGAGAGCCATGATTTGCTGTGGTGCATGCTCCTGACTAACAAATACGTCCTGAGATGCCCCTGGATGGGATGGTCTGTTTCATATGAGCATCTGGTTTCTGTTTTTCACCCTTGGAGTGTGGTTCCAGACCCTGGTTGTTCTTAGATCCAGAACCAACGATGGGCAGGTGGAAACTGCTCAGATGTCTTAAGCTGTTCTGTACTGCTCTTAGAGCCATCCCTGGGGAGGCAGCCAGCCCCCAGGTAATGAGCAGTGGTGGCTGAAAAGTTAGACAGGGCTCTCCTGTGATGAACAAATTTCAGCTGCTTACTGCAGATCCTTTTCTACTCAATGAAAGCATGGCCTTTCGATCCCCTTTTCCTCTGAGGATGGGGCCAAGAAGGAGCTGGTCAAATAATGTACTGTCTGGTTAGTAGCCCATCCCTTCTGGGCTAAATACCAGGGCTGTCCTTCTTTTGGTCTGTCTTATGCCTCCTGTGGGCCTGATCTGCTGAGTCACTATGAGTCTGCCCTCATCTATTTTGTCCCCTTCCTTCAGAAACTGAGTTGGAGAGTTCCTGCTATTTCCTACAGGGAGTGGGAACTTAGGAGGAGAGAATCAGCAGGCTGTGGTAAAATAAAAAGTTTCAGGAATACTAGTTCATCTTGTTGGATTTGGAAGAGGGGAGCATGTGGATGTCTTGTCCTTTACTGAGGGATATCTTTAAACCCTGGCCCTACAAGTAGGACTGTGGTGCGAGCCATTCATCTGTAACAATACAGAGGAAATCAGTGGGGAAAATGTACAGGAAATGTCAAGGGTTTGCAGAGATCTGCATATCTGGTGTTATTAGAACAGAAACAGCCACGTACGAATCATTCACAGCCATTCCTTGCCCTCATGGTTTTGGTAACAAAGGCCATTGTTTGAGCTAGTATGGGAGCAAATCTTCTGACCTGGGATTGAAGGAAAACTCACTTGGCAGAGGGAGAAATCTTCTGAGGTAATCAACAGGCATGGGAGGATGAGAGAGGACAGCAAAAGAAGATTGGAAATATCAGAGGTCTAAGGCTGGCTAAATCGTGCTGACGGAATAGAACTCTGCAGTCCGTTGGCCTGATTAGGCTCTCACAGCTGTCATCACCTTCCTGGATATTCACCGCCGTTACCATCACAACTTACATCAGACATCACTGCTCCAGCCGAGCTCCATCTTTGTCCACACTGTGCTTTTGCTGAGGGCAAGCACAGAGCTGTGGTCCTTTCTTCTCTTGGGTGGAAGATGAGGCTTCACTGGCTGGGGGCAGCAATAGCACAGAGTGTGCCAGCTGTGTGTCCTGGAGCGTCCGGGGGACTGCGCATTTGCCATCTTTTGGGATAAAGCAGTCTTCTGAAATCCAGGCTGTCAGTTGATTTTCATAGAAGAAATAATGCTTCTGGAAAGAAAAGATATTTGAAAACCTAGCAGCTGTGTGCATCTCTCCATGCTGCCTACTGCTGGGAGCTTGAGCAAGGCCAGGCTGCTTTACACATGCCTGTGCCTCAGATAGGTTTCCCTAAACGGCTCCTACTGCTTTCTTGACAGAGCCTCTGAGCCTGCTGAGTAACTTGGCCGAGCCCTAGGCCCTGGTTCTGCTTGTTCAGACTACTTTGGACACTTTCATGAGGGAGTCAAGCCAGATTCCTCCTACTCCCTGCTCCTCTGCTGTCCTGGGACAAGCCTCTGTTTGTTTGCTAGAGGTCGCATATGTTGAGCTATTGCTTTTTTCCTGTCCGCTTCTCCTTGCTGCCTCGCACTAGGCAAAGCCAATATATTCATGTATTTGAGTGTCCCACTTCCCAGATCAGCATGGGGGCATTGGGGAATCATCGCAGCGCAACTCTGTGCCTGACTCAGAAGGGGGAAAAAAGGGGCTGCACTGAGGTGAGGGGCACTTTCTCATGTCTGAAAACGGGATTTAGGGCGTGATACAAGGAGTGGCATTTGGTGTCTGCTTTTAAGGGCTTCATTCTGCTTTTCATAGTTACACAGTGGAGCTTCCCATGATAGTTGCAGAAGTTACCCCCATTCTCACACCTATTTCATCAGTGATTACCCCAACCCCATAACATTCGCATCGCTCCCCGGTACCTGTGCCCTCTGCATTACTGCTCTGCCTGTTAAGTCAGCAGGGATCAAAGTACCCTTCCTCCACTGCTTTTGTGGTGCTCCTTGTCCTCTCTGGTGAACAACTCTGCCCTCCCTTCACTACTGGCCAAGTGATCATCAGGCCTTACCAGCACTAAGAGACCATGTGCCAAAGGAGATATGTCAGAGGCTGGAAACATCTCCATGTTTTGGCAATTTTAATGTTGAAAGCATTTTATTCGTGTTTTAAAACAGTGAATCCTGCTGTTGACTCTAATCTTGACTGCATCTTCCCCTGTCCCATTTTATTCATATTCCCTCCACTGTCCTGCATCCTGAAAGCAAATACTGCTCTCTAAGCTACCAGCAAAGGCACTGCAAGCCACCAGCAGTAAAGAAATCTCTGTTGGGGAAACCTCCAGATAAAAAACCAATAATGAGTGTGAGAAGGCCCAAGGCCTGGCTTCAAAGCCTTGATTCAACAAGTAAAACTGTCCAGGAGCTTCCATCACGATGTTCTTGCTTTAGATCCAGTTTCTAGCATTCAGCTATCTCTCAGGGAAAAGCTGCAGCCCTTTAACGCCAGGATTGCCTCCTCACAGAGTTGATACCACTTTAAAACCTGGCCACACTGGTGTAGCTTGCAGCTGTGCATGTATAAACGAGGGATTACAGTGATGGAGTGTCCATAAACCAGTTAATGCAGTTTCAACTAAATCACACCTTTCGTCGCATCGGAAAACTGCTGTGCGTGAGAGCCGGTCTCAGGGAGTAATTTTAAACTAGTTTGAGCCGATACAAAAATAAAACCGAGAGATTTTTCAGCAAGTAAACTGTGTTGGGTATGTGTTAATCAGGACAGGTATAAAGCAATCCAAAGAGGATCTCTGAAAATGAGATAAGATTGTGTACATAAGGGATTTCAGTAGCTTGGCTACATCACTTATAAAACTTCTAATTTAAACTAATGCTACCTATATTTGGACAGTAAGAACAAATGGGCTGCAACTCTACTGCAAGGAAAATATTACCCATGGGGATCAAGTCCAAGAAATCTGTCCTTTTTCAGTTCCTCAAAAGCATCTCAGGCTCTTTGAATTACTCTGATGACATCGAATTACCTGTGAGCCTAATGGTTCTTTGCAAAACACCACAAATTCATTTTGCAATAGTTAAAATAACCGATGCAGTGCAGTTAACATTTCTCCATAATCTCCTAAATAAATTTAAATCCACTGTTAAAATACTTTTAATTCCAGCTGCAGCTTGGTAGTGGTGTCCCAACAAATTTTAAAACCTCCTCCTCCTCCCAGCATATTTCTTTCTAGAAATGACCAATGGAGAAGCCAATAGATTTCTATAAATCACTGTTGGATGAAAACAAGCATAAAAAGGAGGCTTGAAGTTGTTTAATATTACAGATGTTTTGGAGCTCGATTCAGTAGTTGGCAAGTCACACGAAGCTGCTCTGAATTCTTTATAATCTAGACACAAAGATCATTGAACTCTGAGAGAACCTCTGGGCTTTTATTCAAAAATATGTTGGCTTCTATTTACCTCTTTCTTCATTTGTATCTATCAAATGGCTCAATGTATAAATAAAGCCCGGGTGTTCTTATTAGCTAAGGCAGTATTTCATGCAGATTAATGCCAGCAGGTTTTGTAAAATACATCTCTATTCAAAGCTGGAGTATGTTTTGAATTAATTTTCATCCTGTATATGAATCAGGTATATTCTACTCCAGTTCTTATGCAGGGCTCAGCTGCAGCATATAGGAGGAATCTGTAGTGTTTAGTTCTGGTCCCATCATCTTTCTTCAGCAAAGCACTTTTAACCCTAAGCATCTGCATAATCCAATTGACTTTAATGGGAGCACTCACATGCTCAGGTATATTAAAATTATAATTGAAAGCAGCACCTTGCTTTCTCAGGGCCTGAGTGACATACCTAGCATTTTATTGAACGGACTTATTTAAATGTTACCTCATGCATATGTTATGAGGAAATCTTTCTAGTTCAATAAAATCAGGCTTATTGTTATCGAGTTAAAAAAATAAAATAAAATAAATAAATCTTTGCCTCCAAAGCAGTCTAAAACTGCTACACTAAACTGAGAATATTGTGTTGGCTAAAAGTACTTTGCCAGCTGACCCAAAACACAGTAAGATATTAATCTAATGGTGATCTTAATAGAATAATGGGCAAGAGGATTTAATGGGATTAATAAACTGACTGCTTTAAAAAATGTTTTGGTCAACTACCAGCTAAAAATTCAAATCCCACATAAGATATCTCTGCATTTGGCTAATTTTTCCAGTGTTAAATTAATTGTTCAAATGATCCCAGCTTTGGAGTGGTTGAGTGGTTTTTTTTCTGTGTAACATAAACACCCTTACAAGCAAAATCCCTCCACTGAGACAGTAAGACCGTGATGAAACCAGAGAATGGAGAAAATATATATCTTAAAATATATATATATAAATTTATATCTATATATAATCTTTTCTATATATATAAAAGATTACAGTGGATCACATGCAAACTGTTTGAGGCACTCCAATGTGATTCCTTCCCACCCTGCGGAAACTCTGCCTAGTGTGCTCTAATAATGGAAATGTTTGGATTAGTCTACGTTCAATCCATTTGCCTCAGTGCCTCACCAAATGTGAGCTACACCATCAGTCTCGATGACTAACTATTTGTAGTTTAGCCGTAGCTTTCTTGTAGCTGTGGCGGCCTGAGGTCATCAGCCAGGCGAGGTTTGCGGGAGACGCATTGCTATCGCATTAGATCGGCTGATCTGCTTGGAAAAAAAATAACGTGGCTTTTGGGATACACAAGGTCTCCATCGGGACAGACCAGACTCTTATCTGCTCTCATCCTCCTTTGTGCTCACCTGGGAGGACGGAGGGGTTGTGAGTGGTAGCGCGGGCTGGAGCCCCAAGCTGAGAGTCAGCGATGATCCTAATTTTCGGACTCAGGGGAGGTGGGCTGGGTTGTTGTTGCGTGCTACATGGACTAAAGCGTCGTTCAAGAAAAGAAAAAAATAGGAAAAAGTGTATTGCTTAGGCATCTCGCAGCCCATGCAGAGAGGACAAAGCAGCCAGGGACATGTCAGTGTCAGCAGGCAAGGGATGAAAAGATAACACGTGATAAAGAAGAGGATAGTGAACTGTTGCCATAGAAAAGGGCAAGACCTAACAAAGCTGCGGAGACACACATCTTCCCGTGTTTTATACCAATCCTCACTTTAGCAGAGCAGCTACAGGGTCACCAGCAAATACACGCTCAAATTCAGGTGTCCCCTCCTGGGCTCTTTCGCGATGCTCAGACTAAATATACATACCTAGATATCTGGTTTTGTTTTAAGAGCAGAAATTTCAGCTTTCTCTGGTGCTGTGGGTCTCCAGGAGTCTCAGAGGTGAACGTTGTATCACTACTGCTACGATTAGAAGTCTCGATGTGCTGGATGTCTAACAGAGAAATTCTTCTTCCAAAATACGAAGTATTTGGGTATGTTCAATGACTGTTAACAAATGGGAGAAGATGCAAAGAATTTTTAACCGTATGGCTGAAACATTCAATAATGTGTGATCTCAGTGGCATAGCTCTTGGTCTTGACTCTCACTGGTTCTGTGGCCACTGGAGTCCTTTAGACTAAATAAGAGCTGAATCCCTAGGGTAGAAGATGCCATAATAAAATCAAATATCAAAACAAAATCAGATCAAGTGAACCTAAAAATCTGGCCTTTTTATTTTTTCCCCTACCCAGTGTTTGCTGGTCACCTTTACATCCGAAGAAAGAGGCTGGGTTCATTTTACTGAAAACACCCAGGAACACACCGGTGTCTAATGAGCGCCGCTTCTGAAGCGCCCGTCCCTTGGGAAGCTTTAACGGGGAAAAAAAAGGAGCCTTGGCCTGAAGGATGCCCGAGCAGATCCTACTCCTTTCTTGGGAGAACAGACAGTGCGAGCATTGCTCGCCTTTTCTAGGATACAGCGGCATTCAGAACGCGGGAGGGGAGATAAATCAATACCGATGATAATCATAAAATTAAAAGGAATGGTGGTGCCAAAGCACAGCGGAGCGGCGGGGCTGGGACCCCCGCGGCCGGCAGCACGGTGGGCCGGGGGGAGCGGGGCTGGGCGGGCGGCCGCTGCCGGCGCTGTGCCGCTGGAGGGCACTGGCGCCCCGCGCCCGGCCGCCGGGGAGGAGGAGGACGGCAGTTTTTTTCTCTTTGAGGTCCTGTCATTCCTGTGTAAACAAGTTACGTTCAAGTGTTTAGGATATAAATTACGACCATGCAGGCTTGCCTCGGAAAGAATGTAAACACAGCACTGTGGTCGGAGCAAACTCTGAAACTGACTTTATAATTTATCACAGGCCCTGAGAAGCTCGGGGAAGAAAAGGGCATGTTTGAGCATAAATGTATATATATATATATATATATATATATGGAGAGTTTTATTTCTATATATAATTACACAGATATAATTTTATATGAATATATGTGTAACGATGTGTGTTTGCATGCTTATACATCCCCACACATATACCCGTATCGTTTTGCTCAAACTCTCGCGCTTTTCAGCTTCTAGGGACAGCTGGGGACAGAGCGGCGGGGCTGCCCGGGCTTGCGGGGCTCATTGGGGTACGGGGGTGCATACGTGCCCTCCGTGAGACGGCCCGGACTGCGCGGGGGAAGGCGGCGAGCTGCGCCCGCCGGTGGGGCCTCGCAGGGCTGCTCCCGGGATGTGGCTGTGGCCGCGGCCATGCCCCGGGGCCGGGCTGGGCCGGGCCGGGCGGGTGTGCTCGTTGGGCATCCCCCCGGCCAAGGTTGCCACGGGGCCCGAGGGGTCAGCCCGGCCGAGACGTCTGTGGGATGCACAGGGAAGCAGGTCCCGGCGCCCGGCTCCCTCCCTCCACCGCTCAGCCCCCCAGGGTACGGCGGCATCTTGGGAACTGGGTTTGTTTTGCTTGGGGTACTTCGGGGCCCCTTTTTCTTTTGGTTTGTTTTCTTTTTCCCCTTTCTTTTGTTTACCGCCCAGTGGTCACGCCATTCTCGGTGCTCCCTCCAACACTTACCAAGCTGTGTTTTATCGTGAAGCCTTCTCGCTTCCCTACCCGTGACGTGCCCTCCCGGGTGCACCCCCGCCTCGCACAGGGGCTGCTATCCTCGCACCTGGTTAGACACCGTCGAGGTACAAAGGGACTACGAGTGGGGCTGCTTGGGCAGGCGGGACGGGGACAAGGCACACTGGACACAGCCCTAAGCCCCGAGGAGGGCGATTTGGTCCTGGGGGAGCCCTCGAAGAGAGAATCCTGCTGGTTTGTGTCCGCTTTGCCGGTTATTTCAAAGTCTATCCAGCAGCGGGGGAAAACTCGGTGCGAAGTGGAGGCGAGGGGGCAGTGCAGCCCAGAGACCACGGCACTGGCCCCTTCGGGTCGACCTCTCGCTCCTCTCTTCCACCTCCAGTGGCTGGAGGATTTGGGACTGCAGTTTTAACAATCTCGGATGCTGGGGTGCAAGAGTTTTCCCAGAAGCTGAGGGAGAATAAGTACCTGTCCAACGTGTAGTCGTTTATATACATTTTATTGGAAAAAAAAAATTTGTACATCAAAATATTTTGGCAAACTGTAAAAAGTATACATAAGTGCAAATATATTCTCCTTTTAAAGCAATAGTGTGTGAGTATACACGAGATTTATTTAAAATAATTTTTTAAAAAATATTGTGGTAGAAAACAACTTTTGTAAAAATAAAAAAAATCACAAAACATTGTATTGCTGCAATACTGGAAAAAACAATTGGAACTGTTCTTAAAGTCTATACACGAAAGGGCTAAACAATACTGTTTTAATAATATCGATGGGTCGGTGCTGAAGTCCATACATAGTGTCCTTGGTGGGGCTTGGGGAGAGAAAAAAATAATAATAATAAAGAAGTAAATTTCCCGCTAAGGCAGCAGTGGAAGGGGGGAGTCCTCGCAGGTGCCGAGCTGGGAGATTTTAGTTTTCCTATTCACAGACACTTTGTCGTATAAAAATATATATCGAATTGTTCCCTTGCCCACAGCTCGACTCTTTAGGAGGTCGCAGAAAGGCGGTTTGTGATTAAGGTGGTCAGACTTGGCATAAGGACACTTAGGTCCCACCAAACCCCAACAGGTCACGCAAGGCATTTTTCTTTTGGGAAGAGCTGTGGAGCGTTACATCGGCTGTACGTGTCCTTCAAGGGGCGGAGGGGGACCGACAACACTGCTTCCTTAGGTAACTAAGTGACTCGTGTACTACCAATGCTATCAGAGTGCACATTTTATTGATTCTGCGTGGGTCCGTCTATACCTCGGCTCTGTTCGATGCCACCCGAGTGTCTCTGTTGGGGCGCTGCCTTCACATCACGCAGGGCTTGATGTCCTGACAGACGCTTTGATGGTGGTGATGGTGGTAGTAAGATCCGCTGGCGGACGGGTGAAACGACGAAATGCCATTAAAATTGAGGACGAAATCTTTCCTGTCGCACACCGGGGAGGGGTGATGCTGGTAGCGAGGCAATCCCACTGCAAGAGAAGGAAATAACAAGAGCTGCTCAGAAGCCGGGTAGCTCTGCTCGGGCGGAGCAACCCTTCCTCCCTCACCCGCAGGGAGGAGAGGCTGCGTTGCAGCGGAGCTGACACATCTCGTTTCCCGCGATCTCGGCTCCCCCTTTGAAAGGTTTTGGGAACCCCGCTCTGGTTTTCCTGGCAGGGCGACCTCCCAGGGCAAAGCCTGCCCCACTTGCAGGGCAGAAAGAGAGGCGAGTCCCATCTCCCCAAGGGAGGAGGAGGGGACATGGATTCCCCCCGAATTCCCCCAACACCCCCGGAGTGGGCTCAGGTCTTAGGGTACGAACCCCCGTGCCCGCTCTGCGGGGAGGGGATTACCGGTAGGACCCCGTGGCACACAGGCTGAGCAGAGGAAGGCGGGCGGAGGTGGGTGCCCACGGACACATGCGTGGCCGCATCCCGGGAGCACGCATGTCACCCACCCCTCCCGTGTGGGCACTAATGGCGTTGCTGTCTGCCCCTCTCCTGCGTATTTATCGGCGTGTGGGGTTAGGCCAGCCTCCGCGTGTGGGGTAGATGAAGGAGTGCGTGTGTGCGAGGAGAGGTGCACGGTTTTCTGGATGCACCGCAGCCGTTTGAATCTGACTGCCATCCTGGCTCACTCTTCCCCCTCCCCACCCCGTCCCTGGGAGGTCTTTGCTTTTGACCTGAGTGGCTGCAGGTTGAGTTCCAACCACGACCCGTTTGTGTGTTGATAGCGTATTTATTTATGCGTGTGCGTCTGCGACCGTCCGCGCCGAAGCGCGTGTGTGCTTTCATAAACGCAGTGACACGGACCGAGAGGACATCCTACGGTTCATCAACGACACCAAGCGAAGTACAGCCGCGGCACCGACATGTAAATGACCTCGCAAACCCCCGTTTTCGTTTCCCACAGCCTAAGGCAGCCCTTCGGGGGACAAAGTCAAGGGCTGCGTGGGAGACCCCCTCCCCTCCACCCCCCACCAGCCCGCGCCGTAGGCCCGTGGTGGGATCTTTAGTCTGGCAGGGTTCCTGCAGGATCCGGCGGGGAGGGGAGTATTGCCTGAGGCAAAAGGCCTGCAGGGTAGAGCCAGGGAGAGATTTGATTTGGCGTGCGGATGTCAAACTCGGCTAGCGGGATCCTGTCAAATCTGACCGAGGGTCAAGGAGCGGGGACAAAAAAAAAAAAAAAAAAAAGAGAGAGAAAGGAAGAAAGGGGAAAAAAAAAGTGGCAAAAGAAGGAGAGAGGGAAAAATAATAATTAAAAAAAAAAAAAATAGGGAGACGTACCCGCTTTTCCCCTGGGTGGCGGAGCCGAACCCTTCGGCGGCAGCGGCCGGCGGCGCTGCGCAGACGGCGCGCAGAGCCCCCCTCTCCTCCGGCACTGTCCCCTCCTTCACCCCGCGGAGCTCATTTTATAAAAGTGATTATTTCGCTGGATTTCCTCGGCTTTCTAATAACCCTGCTGGTATGCTCACCATAAACCGGTGCACTTTATTACAATCCTGATTCAATCATTTAGCAGGATTTAATAGTGTGTGAAAAAAATCTCTACCCCCCCACCCCTCCCGCCCCCCATCCCTCCCCAGCTTCGAAATCCTTTCAGCAGAACCGAGCCTCCTGTTTCCAATTGTTTCCTCTCTTATTCTTAGGTCTGATGGAAATTCAAGTTTTTTAAGGCCGCCCCGTCGCTGTCATGAGTGGAGGATTATCGGCCGATCAAGAGCGGTTGCCACCAAATTCGCTTTGCGTTTAACTAAGAGAAAGGGAAAGGCGAAATACACTTGCTTTTGTGGGGAGAGGAGGAGAAAGATTACCGCTGGCAACAATTACGAATGAAGGCTCTCGGATCGTTTTTCCCCATCTTTCGCTCGACTAAAACGTTTTCGCCGCAGAGATTTTACGTAGTACACACGAGTGAGAATTGGATCCGCTAAAAAAAAAACAAACCCCAAAACAACCCCACACAAAAAAACAACAAACCACGGAGGGGTTTTTGAAGGGGTTTCTTTGGTTTGTTGCTTTTTTAGGGGGTTGTTTTGGCGGGTTTTTTTAGTTAATCAAAGAACAAGGATGGTTTCCACTAAAGCCCTGGACTCAGATCCTGAAGCTGTAGAAAATAAGTAGCGAGACGCCGTTTTGCAAAGTGGTGACATTAAATCTGAGCTACTGCAAAAGGAAACTCGTATTCGGCATTAAGAAAGGCTCCATCGGCCCGTCTGTGTCTGTTCATCCGTCCTTGAACAGAAACGATTCGGATTCAAACCGCCCTGGCCTCGGAAACCGTCGTGGAGGCTTCGGAGGGACCGGAATCCTGGTTGTTTCTGCCCCTGCTTTTTGTTTCGAAGAGCTATTCTTGGACTGTTTCGAAAGGAAAATTTCTCGCCCGGGGATCGCCTTTCCCACCTCGGGTGTCCGGCAGGAGGAGGGGGCAGCTGCCTCCCAACCCCGCTCCCTGGGCCAGACCCGCTCCCGCACCACGCGTGGCCCGGTGGGCCCTGCGCAGCGGCCCCCCGGGACAGCAAGGAGTGAAACAAACAGATTTTAACAACAACAAAAAAAAAGAAATCCCAAAGAAAGGAAAAGGAAAGAAAACAAACAACCAAAGCCTCCAAGCAACAGCAGCAAAAGCAACAAACCGAAGCAGAAATTCCTAACGGTACGGGTCCGCATTTCGGTGGGGGATGCTCTAGTGAACCCGCCGGCCTCTCGTCCCGGCCCTCAAAACCACAAGAAAGGACGACCTGAATCTCCGAAAAGTAGGTTTAAACCTCCGCAAAAGAGCCCCGTGTGCACAGAGGAGCCCTTCCCTGAGTTGAAACCCCGGTGAAACGGCCACCCGCTCCACAGCCGCCTCTCCCCAGGAGCCACAGCAGGGCTATTTAAGTTTTTTTGTGGGTTGTATTTTTTTGAGGAAGGAAAAACTGCAACAGCTTGCTTTTCCCTGACACCCCAAGTCACTTCAGCGGTGATGACAAAGCGGCTTCCCCAGCGGCCGGGCTCCCCAGCTCGCCCTCCCCTCGGCGGCGGCAGCAGGCTGTGAGGAGGCCGGGACAGGCTGCGGGGCTCGCAGGACAGGAGAGTGATTGACAGTCGCCCAAGGAGGGGGCGGGAGGGGACCCAGAGCTGAGGGTCGCCTGTATTTGTTACTTGTTGAAATTCCCATAAAATTGAACAAGACCCCGCTCTCATAGGGGTTAAGTCAGGCTAAAATCCTCTTCGGTGTGGTCCAGCCCAGACTGTCTTTGTTTGCTTAACCTCCGGGACCCACGTTTAAAAGGGCTATTTGGAAAATTTCCCCGTAAGAGCCCAACATCTTTTACCCATTTTTGTGCTCGGATTTTTCTGAGCAGACATTGTCTGTAATCACCGGCCGGGGGGTGTGAGTGGAGGGGTGGGAGATAGAGACCAGAAAACTCTTTCCCTCCGGTTGCAGAAATACACTAAATCCGCTTTCATCTCACTCGCATTTTTCAAGATAAGAGGTTTGGGTTTGGTTGGGTTGTTTTTTCTTTTTGCCTTTTCCCCCTCCCTTCCTTTTCTTTCCCCCGCGGGGCTTTGGGGATAATATTTAACGCCTTTTTTTTTTTTTTTTTTTATTATTATTATTACTACTCTCGCGACGCGTCTCCACAGACCGCGGTTTACCGAGGCGGCGGCGGTGCCCGGCGGCGCTACCCGCGAAGTGAAGCCGCAGACCCGCGGCGGCGGGGCTCGCCCCGCTACTGCCGCTACCCACATGTCACCGGCACCGGTGCGAGCCGGGACGGACTGGGGACGGAGCTGGGTTTTCCACGGAGCGCTCCTTCTTGGCTCTGGGCAAGGAGGGATGCTCGCAGCCGTGCTCACAGGCCCCTTTCCCGTGTGCCCCTCCTCGTCCCCCAAACAGAACAGCTCCAACCCACGCGTATTCTCTTCTCTCTTGCAGACAATGCCCCTCTTTTTCCTATGCCGTGGAGATCGGGACTTCCCCGCGCGAAGCCCTCGGCGGCGGCGGAGAAAACCTCTCCGGCGCCGCGCTCCCCTCCACCCCCGCCTCGCCCCACTCTCTCACCCCCCCCGCCCCGAGTTCCTACCTGAAAGGTCGTCGCGGGGGCTCTGGTGCAGGTAGCCCTGCTCCAGGGAGTAGGAGGGCACGCTGGAGTGGATGCTGGAGGAGGCGGCGTTGGCGGCGGGGATGCCCTGCTGCTTTATGTAGGGCGAGGCCCCCGAGGCTGTCCAGTGAGCCGAAGGGCTCGTGTAGGGCGAGTGGCACTCGATGGCGCTCGCCATGGCCGGCGAGGAGGGCACGGGGCTGCTGCTACTGTCGGGGCCGTAGTCCCCATTGGCAGTCACCGGGCAGCTGGCCATGTAGGTCGAGCCGGGGTTGGGCGACATGTGCGGGACGTGGTGGCCGCTGCTGAGTCCCTCGTAGCCGCTGGCCATGGCATTGGGCATCATGTCGAGGTTGTAGCCGTTGGAGTGGCAGGCGAGGGACGCGGGAGGCGCCTGGAAGTCGAAGCCCTGAGGGATGATGGAGGCGCCGAAGCCCAGCCCGTTCATCATGCGGTACATGGGCTTTAGCGCCTGGCATTTCCTCCTGAAGCCGCGGGGCCGCCGTCGGAAGGAGCCCTCCTCGAACATGAACTCGCTGGCAGGGTCGATGGTCCAGTAGTGGCCCTTGCCCGGGCGGCCCAGGCCCTTGGGCAGCTTGATGAAGCACTCGTTAAGGGAGAGGTTGTGGCGCACGGAGTTCTTCCAGCCCTGGTAGGAGCCGCGGAAGAAGGGGAAGCGGGCCTGCAGGAACTGGTAGATCTCGCTGAGTGTCAGGCGCTTGGAGGGCGAGCTCTGGATGGCCATGACGATGAGGGCGATGTAGGAGTAGGGGGGCTTCTCGGGCCGCCGCAGCCCCGAGCTGGCCTTCTTGCTTTTGGAGGACGCCGCCGCCGCCGAGGAGGAGGAGGAGGAGGTGGAGGTGGAGGAAGAGGAGGTGGAGGTCTCCAGGGCGGAGGAGGGCGGCCGGCTCATCTGGAGAACTCCGGGAGCCGGGCTGCAGGAGCGGAGAGGGACGGGGGGCTCCAGCCGCTGCTGGCCGCTCTCGGTGGTCATCTGGCGGAGGGAGGAGAATGGGGCAGGGTGGGGTGAGGCTGTGAGGGAAGGGGGGGAGCCGGGCGGGGTGGGTACCGGGGCGGGGGGTGCCCCGCAGGGGGAGAGCGTGGAGGGGGGGTAATGGAAGCTGCTGCTGTCCTCCGGGCACCTCCTCAGCACGGCCGGCGGCGGCGGGGCGGCGGCAGCGCCCTGCGCATCCCTCCCCGCGGTCCCTTGCGCAATGGCTCCTCTGCTTTCCGCCGGAGCCAGGCACTGACGGGATGGACCGGCCCGGCCCCGGCCCGGCCCCGGCCCGGCCTCCGCCCTCCCCACGCCGCACCGCCCGCGGAGGCTCCGCTCAGCGCCGCTCCGCTTCCTTCTCTGCCCCCCACCTGGGGACCATCCCGCTGCCTAATCCGGCAAGGGGAGGAAGCGCAAGAGCCACCCGCCCCTCCCGCCCCCACTTCAATCCCTTCCGCACTGTTATTCTTTCATATATACTTTTTTCTTGCGTAAAAGGCACAGAGCGACCGCCTATCAGTTTCTTCAATCTTGCCTTTTTTTTTTTCCTTTCCCCGCAGACCCCCCTGAATCCGGCTGAGATACAGAGAGGGGGAGCGAGAGGGGGAACAAGAGACCACCCCCTTTCCAGCTGGCCTCTGTCCACCCGTCATCTGGGCAGGAGGCGCTGCTGCTGCTGCTGCTGCTGCTGCGGCGGCACCATCCCCGGCTCACTCTCGCTGCCGGTCCCGCAGCGCGCAGCGACACCGTTTACTGCTTCCCCGAGGCTCCCCCGGCCCCGCAGGCACGGGTCTGCCCCGCTGATCCCCGGCATGGCCCCGGGACGAGGGGAGCGGCTGCCAGCCCGAAGGCCCGCCGGTGCGCCCCGGGGCACACGGCCACTGATGCCGCCGGGTGCGGGGACGGGTACGTGTGAGGGGGTCGCCCACCCTGAGGAGCCCCATGCAGCGGTGTGTGCTGCTCCTCAAGCCTGCTAGACCTCCGGGTTTTAAGACCCTTTTCTACTCCTTGCCATCGCCCACCCCCCTATAAAACGTAAATCTTTTTATAGGGCAACAGGGATCAGGTCCAAGGACCAGGGATGCACCCTCCCTCCGTCCCCCGGGGACGTGTCGTCCTCCCCACCCTCGGTGCAGCGGGTGGGTCACGCGTGCTGGCAAACGCTTTTTTGCCAGGAGGAAACGGGGCGCCGGAGGGGGCAGGGAGGAGAGGGGCCGGCGGAGGCACAGGCCTGCTCCTAGATGATGGAGGAGGCTCCAAGATCAAACTGGAGACAGAAGGAGGACGGCGGCAGGACGAGAGGCAGAGCAGACAGGGATGCTGGACCAAAGGCACGGGGGTGGGAAAAGACGCGGGCGGAGGGGGACGCCGTGTCAGCGTGCCTGCAGCTCTGTGTGTGTGTGTCTCTGTGTGTCCGTCTGTCTCCAGCGCAGCTCCGTGCTGAGAGCTCGCTGGTGGGTACGGGCAGGGAGGGGGTGGGGCTGGTCCCAGACAGTGACCTGCAGTTGAGTGGAAGCAGGCTTTTTCCATCAAACTCTGCCTGGATACCACACACAGAGCCCAAGTGTCAGTTTACTGCCCTGAGCCCGGCTCCTTTTCCCTAAGCTCCACAGTAATTAGACAAAGAAAACCTAAATTAACTGAACAGGCGTCGACAGCTTCCTCCAGATCACCACTGCTACATACATGGGAATGTGTCCGAAAATGGCTTGATTGTATCTGAGGATCAGCTAAGAAAAACACTACCAACCCCGCCAATGTTTACTACAATTTTTTAATAGAAAAAAATAATCGCCCCGTGGATAGACCGTGTTTACCTTTCCTGGGGCATCGATTTAAATTGTTCCCATCGTAAAAAAATAATAATAATTTTAAAAATCTATTTTTTCCCCAAGAGGAGGAGGGAGGCCGAAGTGCTGTTTCTGGTGTCGTTGTAAAGCCTTGTTCGGACTATTAAAAAAAAAGAAAAATCCGCGGTTTTATATATAAACATCCCTCCCTGCTGTAGAACGGCGAGCGAGCGTCCTTTTAAGCCTTTACGCGGCGGGACATCTGCCTAAATGTCCCCTTTGGGTGACATGTTCGAGTAATTTCTGAGGTCTTCAGAAGGCTAAGCGCATTAAAGGCGACGAGGGGGGCAAGTTGCCTGAAAATCACCCTAACCTGCCCCCGTTTCAGGCGGTTCGTTTTGATCAGTCATACCAGCCGAACGGGAAGAGGGGCATTCGCTCCCAACACAGGTGTCACGATATACGAAGTCGTCGTTGCTTTCTCCGCCGTGCGAGACGGGACGGACAGTGAGGCAGAGCCGGGCAGCGCAGCTCTGTGCGTGCGGCTTCAATCGCGACTTGACCCAGCCCCGACACAAGAATCGGGGATGCGGTTGGGAGGGGTGCAGTGGGGGGGTAACACATTCAGGCAGCCGCCTTCTACCTTGCTTGAAGCACGGCATCAAGGAGTCTCCAAGACGTGGTCCCGGGACTTTAAAAGATGGTTTGGAGCGCCCATGATTACAGAAGTGCATTTGCTGTTTGGTGGAGATGTTTATTTTGGTTGGTGTATCCATTTCTGAGCTGATCCCGGCTTTGGAGCACAACTGGTTTGTTTTACCAGAGTATACGGAAATTAAACTTTTTGGCAGATTTGGTTACTCAGATGTTGTTCTATAATCATCGTTTTTATTCTAGGAAATCTCTTCATTATTGCGGTTTCAGTTTCATGTTCATAACAGAGTCCCCTCTGCTTCGTGTGCTAAATGAAATAACTTGGAGTAAACCAGTTAAGAAAATGGGAGACAAATATGAAAGATAAATGTTTACGGTCATCTTGGAGTCCTTTTTTAAAAAAATGTAATTTTTTCCTCTCTTTTTGTTCTTTTTCTGTTCTTTTCCTCCCTTTTTTTAACTGCGTGCTCCAGGCTCTTTCCTCTCCTCTGAGGTCCCGCAGATGAGAAGCGTTTTTTCAATTAAACCCGAGACTGAAAGTTAAACAAATCCCCCCAGTATTGTAAAAGTGCGTTTCCTTAAGCCCCGGAGGATTTTCCTCCAACTGTCAGTTTCAGGGTGCCTGGATTTAGATCTCGATCTACAGCGGCTGACAGAGATCCCTTTCCGCATGAGGGGCATGCGGGCATTTTAACGAGCTGGAGGAACAGAGAAGCCGCAGCGGAGCGACCGGCACCCGGCCCCGGCGGTCCCGGCAGCCCCGGGGCGACCGGCTGGGCGCGGGGGAGGGGGGCAGCCCCGCCGCGGCGGAGGCAACAGAAAGGCCGGGATGGGAAGGGACTCGCAGCGGTCCTGCCCCGTCCTTTGTGCTGCTCCCGGGACCTCTTGACTTCTCGGGACCTCTGGCAGTAGCCGTGCGATCCTGATGTTTGTTTGGAGAAGTTTTTCCGCCTTTTTTTTTTTTTCCCCCCACACCCCCCACCCCCTCCCCTTTTTATTTTCTTTTTGCGTACGCAATGGGCAGCAGGCGTGACTCTTTTTATAGACGTCTCCCTGAAGGCTGCCATCAGGACTCTTCTTCCCATCTTTTGTTGAAGAGTCGGTCTCTCTCCCGAGGCAGAGGAAAAGAAGAGATGATCATGACATCCCAGAGGGTGAGACACCTCCCACCTCAAGGGCAGGCAAGGACATTCAGTGCGAATGCAGGAGCCTACCTCTCCTTGGGGGGGAAAAAACAAGCACAAAAACACAACACACCAGCCCGACCCCAAAAGCATCCCCAGACATGCTCCCTGCACAGAACGGGCACCTCTCGTAGCGTTTTGCAAGGGGTTACCTGGGGTATTGCCACATGGGTTTGGCTGCCTTCCCGTAAAGATAACTCGGGAAATTTTTCAGCAGTTGCCTAGATGTGGGGGAGCGAAGCCTGGGTCAGGGCACCTCCGTGAAGGTAGCGGTCCCGAATTAGCAGGGCCGCACCTTTCCATTCTCCCTGCTACACAACTGTCCCGTTCGGGACAGCTCTGCTCGGTGCCCGAGGACGGAGAGAAAGACCAGGCGAGAAACAACGTCTGGGCGAGGAGCCAGCCGAGAAGCGGTTATCTATTCGCCTTTGGGAAGAAGTTTTTCAGGGAGAAATCGGCCTCAGCAGGTGGGAGAAGAGGTGCCACTAAGCCCTGCCACGCTGGACACGCAGGACCCTGGCTCTCGGGAGCGTCCCGCAGGGACCCGGGACTCCGCGGCCCCCAAGGGCCGGAGAACACCGCGGCGGGGAACTGCGAGCACTGAACACGGGAGGCGCGGTGACATTTCGCTCCCCACATCCCCTTCATCCTCAGTTCTACTTTCCCAGGGGTTCGGGCCGCAAAGAATTTCTTAGCTTTTAGACTTTCGGGGAGGGCACTCATAGCCTAAGGTTTTGTTGCCGTGCTGACACTCTCACCCCCCGCGACTGCCTCCATCCCCTGCATCCCATCCCGCCCGCATCACTTCACGGGAGTTATGACAGAAACACACGCTGCGAGGCTGAGGAGCCCCAGTCTCCGTCCGAGCTCGCTAAGCCCACGGTTTAGCAAAGGCGACTTCCACCAGCCGCGGGGCTCTACTGGGGGTCCGAGGGTGGTCTGCCGGGACCCTCCGGACTGCCCGTCCCTCTGCTTTCCCCGCGGTCCCGGGCTGGCGAGGCACAGGAGGAGGGGAAGTCCTCAGATGTGGGGTAACGCAGAGACTCCGACTGATGGAGGAGACCTGGCCGCCCTGCAGACACCGTGAGTGTTGCCACAGCCCGTCGGAGCTGCGTGGACGTCGCGGCGACTAAACCTGCATAAAGACACGCTCCACGTATAATAATAGCGTCGGTTTTGTAAGTGTCACCCCCCGAGTACTTCCACCAAGTGTGTTTGTGTGGGTAGACTTTGCTTTTCCTATGCCTGATTACAATGTTAAAGATTTTATCCCCTCCCAGCTCTGCACAGTTCCAACTGAACTTCCCGGAGCATCAAAATAAACCCCCTACAGCGGTCAGGATATAGGTCACCTCTCTAAAAGGAAACGCAACCCATCCAAAAATATAAAACATCTTTGACGTAAAAAAAAAAAAAGAAAAAAAGAAAATACTCTTTTGTCTCCGAGCATCCTCTGTCGGTGTAAATAAAACGTGACAGGCGCGGGGTAAAATAAGAAGCGGGATGTTCCGAGATCAGAGCAGAGGCGAGGTCCCGGCGCAGCGCGGAGGAGCAGGCAGCTCCGGGCAGGTGGAGGGGTCTGCCGCGATCCCCGGTAAGGAGGCAGGCTGCTGGCTTGGGAGATATCCAGGAAGGAGTTGTAAAAAAAAGATGGGTGTCAGAACTGATCCCTGCATCACCCCCCTCCCATCCCCATTGGGTCTCAATGGAGAAGGTCTCGCAAGAGCCAGCAGCGACAGTACAAAGAAGTGTTAGCGGCAGCCCTTGTGGGATTCATCGTGTCTCTGCAAGGCTGTAGGAAAAGCCACCCCCTAATCCCTCCCTGCATACCCCATTGACAGCCGCGAAGAAGGGCAAACACGCTTTGGCCCGAGATCTGAACACACGGTACCTTTTTGACTGGCTTCTCCCCCGCCCAAGTTTACATTCCGATCAAATGAGATTTCTGACTTTACACATTGTCAATAATTTTCATGCATGCTCCGACCTTAATTACTTTCCATACTATTTGCAGCAGGCAAATAATGTAGTCGGGGCGAGGGAACCGGCGGTGCCCCCCTGCTCTGGCAGAAGGCTGCGCTGTTCTCCGTGCTCCCCAGAACTTCCTCCTAAACCCCCGAGCCCTGCGGCCGCCGCCGATTCCCAGCCCAAAACGCCCCCGAAGGGTCGGCATCTCCTTCCCGTAGAAACCCGCGTGAAAATTTTGCGGGACGCCACCGGCGCCAGGCAGCGAGTCTCGCCGGGTGGATAGCGGGGGGGAGCCATCGGGGGCCGGGGGGGAAGAGGTGGCTGGGATGATAGGCATATCAGTAGCATCGGAGGGTATGTGGGTTTGCTTTATTTTCGGAGGAGAAGGGCCCGCAGCGATGAGCGCAGCCACCAGCCGGGCCCCGCTGGGGAGCCCTGCGTGCCCCTCACCCGCGTCGCGGCGGTGCCCGCGGGCCGCAAAGCGGGGCTTGCCCGCAGCCCCGGCCCCGCTGCCGGGGAAGGCACTAATCAGGAGCAGGTTTCCCCGCTCTCTTCTTTCCTTCCCCCACCTCGCCTTCCCTCCCTCACCCCCAGCACCCCCCCTTTTCTTTCGTGAGAGGTTTTCATTAATTTTTAAGTAAAGCCCATAAAACATAACGACCCACTCAAAGGTAGGGCCGAGTTACTGAGTGCCGGATTATTACATGATTTACGAACATAGTTTGGAAAAAAGTAATAATCCAGGCTCGCACCTCAGGAGCGAGCCAGCCAAGGCCGGGCACGGCGGCTGCAGCCGCGGCCCCGCCACCTCCCGCCTCGGCGACCCTCGTTAGGGCCGGTTCGAGGTGGCGGGGGCAGGAAACCCTAAAGCTGATTTTACTTTCTTGTTTGTTTGTTTTCTTTTGTTTTTGTGTGTTCTTTTACGGGCTGTATCTCCCCGCTTATACCCCCCACCTACCCCTCCCAGCCAGCCCCCCTTCCTCCGCACACACCTTTTCACACCGGTACCTCCAAAGCCCTGAGTCTGCCTCTATCCCCCACCGGATCAAAGGGAACGGGGGCGGGGGATGATGTCTCCGGGGTACGCCCCCCCACCCACACTCCCATCACCCTTTCTCTCTTTTCCTCCTCCATCCGGGAGGCTTTTATTGATGAGCTGCCTCCGAGCCCCCGCACGAAATGTCCCTGAAGGGTTTAGACAATTCATCAGCCATCACTTTCGGTATCTGCTTCCTCCCTTTCAAATACAATCCTCGCACACCACGCTAGGAGGGGAGGGGAGCATACTTGAGACCAGAACAGCTACATAATCAACGTCAAAATGATACCACTGACCTTTCGGAAACACGGAGTCCGGGCCAAAAAACCCTCCACATGATTTACTTTTTTTTTTTTACTTTTTTTTTTTAACTTTCACTCTCACAGTGAAATATGCCGTTGCTGCTTGCTCTCCCAAATTCATTAAGGCTTTGCGTCACGGCAGAGCCATCTCTTCCACTGCAACGGGGACGGACGGACAGACGGGACGGGACACGGACGGGACGGGGACACAGCAAAAAAGAAAGAAAGGGAAGACCCGCCCCCCCCCGGTGAGGTTTTAAAACGATGCCCCTGGCAGGCTGCACCCCTCCGGGGTTCGGGGATGGCTCTCGGAGCCGCAGTGTCTCTGGGAGTGCCGGGGGGGACTGGGGGCAGCCGGGGTCCCCGATCCGCTCCGGGGGAGACCCCCGACCCCCGTGGCGCCAGCCCTGGCCTTCCGCTGGGTGGCGCTGGGATCCTGGAAATGGGGGCTCCGGCATCACCTCACCTGCCGGGGCAGGGCGGCCCGGGACCCCCCGCTCCCGCCTCCCGAGCCCCCTGCTCCCAGCTTAGCCCTTAGCGCGCACCTTTCTCCGATGGTTTCCGAGGCGGTCAGTTTTTAAGAATACATCTGTATCGCGTTTGGGGATGTTGCTTTTTTTCCCCCGCCCCTTACTCAGATGAATGATGCCCCTGAATGAAGAGGAAGAGGGGGGGACCCCCTCCAACCCCAAGGATTTCAAAGGACCCCTTGTTTGGATCTCGTGTCATCCCCGCCGATAATTCCAGCCATGCCTGCTTCTTGCCACGAACATAAATTCCCGGGGCTGACAGGCGGAGGGGGGCAGCGCACTGCGACGCGGGGCCCCTGGGAAAGCCGGGTCGGCCCCGGACCCCCGCCCCAGTCCCGGCCCACCCACCCCCTTCCAATCCCCCCCCCGCCCCCGCCACCAGGCGGGATTTAAACATCCCCCGTCGCTCCAGAAAGCGAAAACTCTCGCCCTCGGATTTGTCCCAAGGCAGGGTAATATCCTCTGCCTATAAAGACCTGCGCTGCCTTTTACACGCGAGGCTGACATCACACTTACGTTATGTGTTCGTCTTTATTAAAACTGCGAGGAGAGGCTTTATTGTTTGGGCCGAGGGGAGAGGAAGGCTGGGATTTGTTGCGGGGCTCAGGTCACAGGGCCCTAAATAAACGCCTTGCCCCGGGGCTGAAGCATTGAACAGGGTCTCTGTGAGCCAGGGGCTCCCTCCTTCTGCCCCCAGCTGCGGGGGGACCCTGGTTACCGGCCACCACGGGGCGGAGGGGCCTGTACACCCGGGGCGTCCCGGGCGCAGGTTGCCTCACCCCCGAGGGCAGCCGAAGGGGAAAACGCTTGGGGCTGCTTGGGTGGGAAAAGCCGTTTGAACGGCCGCGGGGAAGAGGCAAAGAAAAGCCCAGATCGACGCGGCCACGAAGGCGTTTTGCTCCCCCCTGAGCGTGGCCGAACCACCTTGGAAGCTGCGTGTTACACACAAAGCGACGGAGGTGCCGTTAAATGCCTGCTGCTTCCCTGTTCTTCAGGCTACAGGGGAACGAAAACGCAAATACAAGTAAACCAGAGGAAAGTGGACTTGAGGGATGATTTTTCCTTTCCTTTTCTTTTCCCCCCTGCCTTTGTTCTTCTCCCTGAAAAGAAGATCTCCATCCTTTTCCCACTCAGAGAACGCTGTCCTTCCCTTGCCGTTGCACGTGTAGATGTGTGTGTGCCTTTTCCTGAGCCACCACATGTGACAGCAGTGTACTCAGACACGACAGTATTCCATTATTCTCAGGGGGACTACCTCAAACACTTGATTTCTGAGACCTACTCTTCTACGTAAGAAAAGGGTCCATGAAGGAGGTGTCCATGAAGAAGGAGTGGAGCCCTGAATGTGCAGGGCACAGTTCCTGGGATGGGGAGCGGTGCTGTGTGGGTGCAACGGTGAGGTCCTAATGTGTGGAGCTGGGCTAGATGTGGGCTCCTCTCTGCAGGTGTCTCCCTCTGCTACTGGTTGAAGGCTGCTAATGGAGACTGTAGGGGATGAAGACGGACCCTGCTAGAAACAAAGCAAGGTCTGCATCAGCAGGGAGCTGCTCTGGACTCAGACATGGGCAGCACAGTGGGTACCCTTAGGCATGCTGGCTGAGGGAACATGTCAGGCTGAGTGACAAGAGGAGGTGGCCAGATATGCAGACAGGAGGTCTGGCCAGTGGACCAGAAGGTGGGGGAATTGTTTTTGTGTCCAGACCCTGGCTCCAGATGTCACCCCAGGCCTGGCTCAGAAATCCAGTATGATGCATGAAAGATGTTAAGATAGCAAACTGATACTCCAGGAACTTACAGATCTCTGGATTTTTATTACCAGCACTTCCCAAGCTGTGTCTAAGGACATACATTTTATAATTTCTGTGTAGGAGGATTCCTCTCTTAGGTGTATGTCCAGCCCTTGGGCAAGAAGGCTTGGGTGTGCAGCAGGGATCTACAGATGCTCTTTCAGTACAGCAAGCCCACCACTGGGTATTATATGGCATGGAGTCTCTGATCCAGTCTGAATATGGAAACACACCTCCATCCTGTCTCCCCTTTACCAGAAGCTCTGCACGGGAACTGTAGCGCGCACCTTCATGGTGTAGAGGCTTCGTTTCCTGCACTCTGGTAAGGCAGAATGTGTCAGAGTCCCATCTAATGGGAAGCCTACAGCTCTTCAGGCTAAGCATGCATCTGATTACATCAATAGATCAGATGTGGTAGCTTGGAGGCTCTGAAGACATCTGAGAGAGAGCAGAAAAAGAAATGAAACAGCAGCCATGGAATGGGTGAGAGGCAGAGCCTTCCCAGGGGGAAAGCAGAGCAGCTTTGCTGCTCCATGTGATACAGAGGATACAATGTCCTGCATGCAGTTGTTCAAGTCCTGCTGTTATTTGAATGAGGCTTTTTCTTCTCCTCCTCCTGTTCTCACAAAAAAAGAAAAAACCCAAAACCCTGACCCCAAACCTGTGGGTTTTAATGGAGAAGGAATGTATCTGTTTAACAGAAAACAACACATCTTTTCCTCTCCAAAGTCTTGTTACAAACAGTCTCAGAGAAAAGCTGGACCCAAGAGGATGTGCCCTTTTCTCCAGGATAGAATGCTGGTGGAGGAACTGATTGGAAGATTAAGTTGCTGCCAAAGTTGTCCTGCCAGTAACTAATTTATTCTCCAAAGGATAACTTATTCCAACTCCCAAATCTGCAGCGTGGATCCAAGGGGAAATTTGGCTCAGAGGAGGTAGCACGTTCAAGTCTCTGAACTTCAGATGGAAACACAACTCTCTTGCTGGGGTGGAGACATGTCGTCACCTTTAAATGTTTGATCCCTTGTAGCACTCTGGCCCATTCATCTCACTGGGACATCTGGGTGTAAAAATAACTCGCAGTGACACTTGTGTGCATCCAGATCACGTCTCCATGGCTGGCTGTCTCTTCAAGCTGTCTCTAGTTTTGTTCTAAAGTTCTTTCTTTCCAGAGACTGGACTTAGCCCTGCAAAGTGGCACGTTCCCAGTTGAAAGTTAGGAACAACGGGCTTGCTATCAATTGCTTAGATCCTAAATGGAACACTGTAAAAGTTCTTATAGATATTGGTATAGATATAGATATATGCACACACATACAACCTTTACCTCTCTATCTTTATATATTCATACATATAGCACATAGATAAAACATTTATATAAGCTCTCCAGTAAGTCCAGCTGGGACTGACTAGTGACATGTTAAAGGGACTGTGCTACATACAATTACTTTTCTTGCCCTGGCATTTTCCTCACCCAAAGCTCACTCCAATTCCAGCGGAGTCCATAAAGTTGCCTTTCCTTCAGCAGCAGCCTAGTTGCATTTGCAGCATCCTGTGGGCCACCGAGTGATGTCACGGTGACCAGTGCAGACGTGAACTCTCAGCCAACCTTTGGAAAGAGTAGTTACACATGAGGTAGGTCCAGTCTAACTGCATTTGTATTGGCAGGCTGGGTGCGCTGGTGGCATCTGCTATAGGTGAAAAGGATGTGGCAGGGTAAGTGTTTTCCATGTAGGTGAACGGGCAATGCCTTTGGTTTACAGGGTTGGAGGGATGTGAGAGAAACTTCCCTGATCTGTGCAGCTCCTCACCTTCCCCATGCACACTGCTGCCTTTGGGACTTGTAACACATGTTGTGTGGCACAGAGAAATTCTCAGACTTGAAGGACTTTTGCAAATCTTGACACTTGTTATCAGCTGCCATCTGAGTGGATCACCATAAACTCTGAATCGCTGACAAGTGTGTCTGCTGCCCCTGGCTAGCAAGCAAGCACAGCAGCAGGAGGAGGGAGGCAAGATGAAAGACTGAGAGAAGAGAGAACTCACCAAAATGGCTGTTCAGGGTAAGGAAAGGTGTAAAAGGTTACACGACCAAAGAAGCCAGCGTTAAAACTAAACTTTGGCTGTAAACCCAGAGAAATCTTGCTGGGCAGGCTAATAGGATTATTTCTTATCCCGTTGGCCTTGATTTTCCACTCACTTCCACTGCTATAAACAAGGAGTAATTCAGCTAAGTTAATGAAATTGCGTTAGTGCTAGCCTGGTATACAGAGCTTATTGAAGCCCACGGAAATTTTACTGTGAACACAAGTAAATGCAGGGAAAAAACCAACCTCAACCAACAACCAACCCTTAAAGCTTTCCCCCATTTTACGTGTTATTTATATAGCAGCATTAATCAGTAGTAATATCTTGGCGCTATTGGAACAATGCAGCCGCACTGAAAAAAAAGTGGAAGTGGTACAGTTATTTTTGGGCTGGTGCCATTGGGTGCAGTCCATTTCTGCGGCTGCGAGCCGGTTCCCCATGAAACCACAATGAGAGGGTGTTCGATTGGCCTTGCTGTCAGGAGTCGGGGTGGAGTTTGAAGTAGCTGACAAGTGCATTAGAAAAAATAAATATAACTGGAATGCTTGGGAAGTTAGATCAGCCAGAGCTAGAAAATCATTTGGACTGTTGCGAGAAGGAATATTTGAAGAAGTGATTCAGTAGGAAAATGCTTGGATTGGCTAGCAATCCCCAGTGCTGAGCACATTTTTCTATATTCCTGTAATTATATTAGGGCCAGCTACTGTGGGATAAATGACAAACAACATCTGGCCACAAAGCCCCTTCAGAGTGACGAAAAAATCACTATAGCAGCAATTGAAATGCTTAGAGCTGAAGAATAAAACAGCATGCAGCGATCGCATGAAACATAGCACGCTCTACAGTCAACAGGGCTTTTAAACCCGGATTTTAAATACAGGGGTCCCAGTCCCAGTTGTATGAACTGGAGCAGCTTTTCTCCAGGGATATCTGCAGACTCTCCTGACCCATCAAAGACAGACGCGCTTTTGCCTCAAATTTTGGTTGAACCTAGCTGAAGTTTCATGTGTCCACAAGTTGTTGTTCTGATGAACAATACGCCTTTCAATTAAGGTTTTGGTATTTTTTGATAAAACATCTTTAGATTTAGGAAGCTGAAAATACATTTGTTTGCCCCTGTTTTTCGTTTTCGCCTTTTTTTTTAAAAACTTTTTTCCCTTCTTTTTTTCAAGTGGATAAATGCAAAGAGGACAGTGAAAAAGGTTTCAAGTTTATCTTACTTCTGAACACCTTATGCATATGCTTAATTTATAGGTTTACCCAGATAAATCTTGAATAAAAAGAAAGGCCCCGGAGTTACCCCGTACACATATATAGCTCCATACCCAACAGGTATGAAGAAACACGGGTGGATGTTTACAGCTCAAGCCATATGATTTTTTCGGTTTACACTGCATCACATAAAAGATCTGTTCAATAGCTGAGGTGTATACATCAGTAGAATGATTACCTTTAAACTTTTGAAACTATATTTCAGCAACAATTTCCTTGTCTACAACTTTACAAGGCTGTAAATAGCCCCTGTGTGCATAATGAATTCTGACATCATAGGCCAAGGTTCTTATACACAGCAGGTTTTCCAGAACTTTTATTAGCAAGTTACACCTTGAGGCGAAACTAAACCCCCCAACTTTCTATTATAAATGTTACAATAAAATGTTCCTTTGAGTTTTCCTCGAGCTCAATGCTCTTTCTTTCTTCCCGTTCCAAGTCATTCCTTCTGCAGCGTATACGGATTTGATAGTCAGATTACACGGAAAATGTGTTTTGCTGCAGACATATTGGATATTAGGTATTGTTACAAGGTGTTTTTTATGGCTAGGCTTGCAGGACCAGCGTAACAAGGTGATAAAGAACAAGATTTCTTGCTCTTACAATGCTGTACTCATGGCTGTTGCGATCTCTACGCGGTGCGTGTGTGCTGGGTGCAACGAAGCTCCAGCGTGCTACAACCGAGGACCGGGAGGAGAAGGAGTTGAGTAACTTTTTGAAAGATGGAAGAGATACAGGCAGAGATAGGCTCACATGGAACTATTCCTTGTAGCCTGTGCTTCTTTTCACCATCTGCTTAGGGCTAGCCCACCTAACAGAGTTGTTCTAGGCCCTCATGTACAGTAACACAAAGCCGGTGCAGCTGCAATGGTCTTTCTCCCCTGCACTCCCACAGTGTGGTGCACAGCAAGCCCGGGGCCTCGAGAACACAAACGTGTCGAGCTAGATAAAATACTGTTTTACATGTGATTTTCTTTTGATCACTAGTCGTGTCGTTTCTGGCAGCTAGAAGTGATCCTGGTGAGAGAAAGCGAAGAGGTACGCATTCCATCCCCCGTGCTGCCACCGGGCAAGGCACTGTGATAAGATCCCTGGACTGTACGCTAGGTAAGGTGGTGGGGGTGTCTGAATCCCTCGAGGAGGTGCTTTGGTCTACACTAGTTTCTAAGGACAGGCTCTAAGTACTTTCTGGAGCAGACCGCATGCCTAGGTGAAAAACGCAAATGGGCAGCAGCGTGTCCCCGTCGTGTAACATCTCCTCACAGGTCTCGCTGGAGGGAACAGATTTGATGTGATCAGCCCCTCACCGTGCACTGGAATAAGAAACCTGGTCAAGGTAAATAGGTTCCTTCCTGCTGTTCGCTGTCAAAGGTATTTTACACAGAGACACTTACTGAAGGTATGATGATGCTGAGAAGCCACACAAACAGCTCCTGTTTCTGTTCTTAACGCTAGTTTCCCCTTCATCTTAAATTCTGTAAAAGCTTCTATGTTTGCCTGAATTATCGTATTCTGCACCAAGAGTATGTGCCTAAGGCAGAAGGGCTTGATTTGCACCCTCCCTTTGTGCCTTTGGGATGACAAGCCATGAGTGGTGCGTAGCTGCTTTCTCTTTGGATGCTGTTTCACCCCTGCCTGCAGAAGAGTAGAGCTCTTGGGTGAGGGCACGGAGGCAAGCACAGGCAGCACGGCATCTCGGTGCCAGTGCCTGAGCTCCTACAGGGCAGCAAAATGCACCACAAATCTCTGTCAGGAAACAGGTTTTCTAGCAAGCTGATGCTCTTCTCCTTTTACAGACCCATCAAGCGAACATCAAAAATGATGGGAGAGTTTTGCTTGGCCCGTTTCCTATGGCAGCAAAGCATCTTCCCAGAGTTGCCCCTCCACCTCCCCAGCGTACTGTAAGTTTCATTGTTGTTGAAGTAGGTTATCTAGAGGTCAGTAGGCTAACAGGGTGTTTGGATTTCCTAAAATTGTGCCTGTCCTTAAACGTGGCAAATCAGATTGTTTACACACCGCCCCGTGAACCTGGAGCGCACACTAAAAGCTGCACACAATGCTGCTATTTCTGCTTCCCTGCTCCCTTCCCCCTCGATGCAGGCATTTCAGCTTTCTGTGGGGGCTCATTAAGGTTCATAAAACAGAGTAAAGAAGCTGGCTGGAGACACTCGTAATTCTACAGGTCCACCATATGGGATATGCAATAAAAAAAATTAATAGCTAGAAAGAGATGTCCTCAATAAAAGGCTTAATTGGAAGCAGCCCTGATGGCCAAAATGGTATTGAGAGGAAGGAACTACTGTGACACTCAGGTTCGCATTTGTTTCCTCTGACACTGATTTCCTGTATGGCTTTGAGCAAGGCACTTAATTTCTGCAGAGCTCCATTTCCTACCCATAAAATGGGGGTAATAAGATCGCTTTTCTTTTATTGACTTTTATCTTACCTATTTGGACAATGAGTCCTTCTGCACGGAGCCTACCTCTAGCTAGCCCAGTCCGTTTGGGTAGTTATTTAAGGTATCACAGTTCCACCATCAGAAGCCGGGAGGTATCTCCATCCTCTTCTGCTACTCCTGGGTTCAGGGGGGTTTTATCACCAGGTGTTACATCGTGTTCTTCCTCCTGGACCTGCACCACAGCCCCTTTGCAAGAGCTCACTTGAATCACCAAGGGCACTTCTGGAGCTTGATGAAGAGCTCTTTTACACCTCTTTACCCCCATGTACTTCCACTGAAATAATTTCACCGCTTTCGCAGGGTTTTTACCTTCTGTGCTTTCTCAACAAAAACATACCCATTGGCCTCAGTTCATTTTCTAAACTGGAAGGTTTCCACTAATGTCAATGGCTTTGGACTGAATACTAGAAACAAAAAAGAACCTACTCCAAAAATAATTTTTAACTTCTAGAGTAGTAATAATCATTAAAAAGCCTGAGTTTTAGGGAGTGACGTTTCTATGGCTTTGTGCTCTTCTTAAACTCAATATTCAAACTCAATCTTAACTTTGGCTTCTGTTCCATCTTGAAAATACAGCACAGAATGAACACGTAATACTCCTAGTATGTTTTCTTGCCAGTTTGTGCCAGAAGGGTAACATTAGAGATCACACATTACAAATTCACTTACAGATGGTGGTTCAAACTTTTTATGTAAAAAAGACTGTAGGTGCATGGGGAAATTTGGGGGCAGAAAAGTCAGGAGCTAGTTTTGGAGATGATGAAAAATCACAGGAATTCTCAAAACTTTTATGCCTGCCTCAAGGGTACAAAAAGTTAAGGAGCTCTTACTGGGACTTACGAGGTTTGCACCATTGTCTCCTTTTGTCACAGCTTCACACTCTTTTCCTCCTTCTGTGCATGCCTGGCATCCAGCTGGGAACCATACATTGTCACTGTGGTGAGCACTGAGTAGTGTGAGGAATCCATGTACATGGAGAAGTAGACAATATGGCAAAGCAGAAGCTGTTCCCGTAGCCAATGCCCATCACATCCCTTTCCATTGTGCATGTCTCAGCAAGGGGCAGGAGAGGTGCTATGACATTAGGATCTACACTAGGGACAAAGAACCAAGCATCTACCCCAAACACACACTTGAGTTACCACCCAAAGGGCAACCAGCACTTGCCTGCTGTGCTGTAAATACTGGTCTAAAGGAATGCAAGGCCAGGGGGAGGGGGGAGGTAGATACAAATGGTCTGAACCTGAGCAGCTCAGCTCTTTTCAATACACTGCTGATTAAGACAACCATAAAAATGGGGATGGCCCTCAGAGTGGGGTTGTGCTTGGGGGTCTTTTTGGTTTTCAGAAGAGTGGTTGTGAGTGAGCTTTAGAGCAACCAAATGGTAGTTGAGTAGGTATAGCACAAGTTGTGTTTATACCTTCTGGTTAATATGGGAGAGACAGAAGGAAAGGAGTTGTCACATCTAGCAGAAAGTGGGCTGATGGGTGTATGAACATAGCTACTGATTGGCTTTTGTGGAGTGTGCCTTAATTCTTGGTATCTGGGAAGTTAAAGTTGAGTGATTCTTTAGTAATATGCTGTAAATTTAAAGTATTTGAGGCAGTGTGTGTGGAGAAGGCAAGCTGTGATTTTGGATGTGATCCTGTGAAGGGCTTCTCCCAGAAGATGAGGAGGTGCACTGTCTAAAATACTGAGAGAAGAGAGGTTGGTAGTTATCAGTGATTGCCTTCTGAAAGGAGCAGAAGTAGCCCTCAGACTGCTTACCATGTTATTCTGGGTTGTAGGACAGATGCTTATGCCACAATTGGAAGCTCCTGGGAAGATGAGCTGTGACAACAATCCTCTGACTGCTTTTTCTTATGTCAGTTCAGCAGTACCACTGCCAGGTGTGACTCTGTGAAGACTGGAAATAAGTTTGGGGATTGAAAGGAGTCATAGGTCCTCTCACTGCCTCAAGCAGATAGCTAGGCAGGGACAGGTAGGTGCCAGAGGGAAATATGAAGCTGAGCAAAGGGACCTGAGAGGTGCTTTGTGCTTGAAACAAAATATGATGTCCAATTAGTTAAGCAGGGGAAAGCCATTTCTAGACAGGATAATGCTGGACTAGGCTTGAGAGGACAAGTGGAAAGAGTCTACAGGTAAATGAGTGTCCTGGCAGCTGTGGAGGGGAGAATGGGGAGCTGTATGAAACCCATCAGAGAAATAGGACTGAGAATAGCAGGGCAGTGAACTGAGCGTCCTGAGCTAATGCCAAGGGTACGGCAATGAACAAGAAGAATTCAAAGCCTTTAGACCACAGCCAAAGCTGTGATATGAGAGTCATCACAGAGATCTGGCAGATGGATGGTATGACTTCTGTATCAGAGTAATTTGCCTTGGAAGGGAGATGGGGAAACAGAAGGGAAGGATTGCACTGCATGCCAAGAATTTATGCTTTCTCCAGAGAAGAAAGGATGAGCGGCAAGTTTATTGAATGCTTCTGGGTAATAAAAGTAGATATCTGGAAGTCTCCTAGAGGTCACAAAACTGAATGGAGGAGATAGAGCAGAATCTAGTTTTGAGTTAGAAAGATTTAGAAGGTGGGCCATGGAAGAGTTTTATAAAAAAACCCTGTAACACAGGACAAAGTCAATAAAATTCTTGGAGTATGCTGAGGATTTTAATCTGTGTAGGAATGTGGAGAAAGTAAAAGAAGGTGCTATTATATTCCTGGTTCTTATTCTTTGGAGGAACTGACAAAGGATATGAAGCTCTGAGGTAATTTAAGAGGACCACCTGAAGCAACTTGAAAATGGTGGTGGTAGAGCACCTGACCTCCAAGGAGAAGGATGCTAAAGAAATGAAGGGGGACAATAGACTTGAAAGAAGTAGCCCTCAACCGACTAGTTAGTGGGACTGTTTCGAGGAGGTATTTGGCATCTAAATCAGAGAAGGCAATGAGAGTGTTGGCTGATTTGATCTTCACTTCTGTGCTCACTTAGATTGATTCTAAGCCTTTCTGTTTCCCATCTCTCTTCTAGTTCTGTGCAGAACTGTGTTTACCATTTGTCATCTTGAGTTTTCTTAGCATTTCCCATACAAACAAAACACAGAAACATTAAAGGGACTTCCACAAATAACCTTTATAAAGGCATTCAATTTTTGAGAAGGAGGGGATTAAGCCACCATTTTCTTCTGCTTGAAAAACCAGCCTGAATAACAGATTTTTTTCTTTGGGGGTTGGGTGGTGTCTACTTAACGCTGTTAACCCTCTCAAGCGACTTCCAAAGACCCCCCGTTGGGTCGCTGGTAGCGTGCTCTCCTCGGGGAGTGGAGAACAGAGGCGTGCCCAGGTGTGCCCCGGTGTTATCTTAAGAGGCACCTGCAGGCTGCAGTGTTGCCTCGATTATCCGCACACCTCCGCGGACGCTCCGCCTGGGATTCGTTCCCGATGGGTGTGCCAACCGGCAGCTGTAGGGACTGGAGCCAAGGGAAAGCCGGCAGTTAGGCGAACCCTTCAGGCGAAGAAGAGGCTAGGGAAGACGTTTCGATCAGTGCTGCTCAAGTTAGTGGGGGGTAAAGACTAATACAGGTGTTCTGTCAGTTCTAACAGTACTATGCAGATGTAAGACACAAGGTGTGTAAGGGCAGGTGGTGTTCCAATCAGAAAGTAAACCTGTTTTGGCTTAGAAAGGGCCTTTTCCTACAAGTATCTGAAGATTCCCTTTGATTCAAAAAGCTGTGTGTCCTAGGAGCCTGAAGAAGTAATGTTTTTTTCCTTATCCTTTCACTTGAAAGGATGTGTGTGGTGTCTAAAGAGTAGACTGAAGGTCAAATGTCTTCTGTAGGTATAGCTCCTGTTTTTGTAAGGGTGCAAGGCAGAAAAGAAGCAGTGTTAAATCTTAGCTTCTCTGCCTGTGTAGAAAAGTGTTAGCATGTCCAGAGACTGTTGCTGGAGAATATCTAGACTGAATATCACAGAAAAAGCAAATTGACATATTAACCATTTGGGTGGGGGGGAAGAGAAGAATGCCTTCTTAATTCATCTGTGGGTGGATATAGGTTTGTCTTTTTCTTCTGATCCTTGATGGCAGTGTGACTTTACCTAGAAAAAGTATCACACTTGATGGGTCAGACTTGGAAGTCACAGCATCAGAAGATGGGACATCTCCAGTGTCCCTATAGGGGTGAGCTCCTGGGCACATTTGTGGTAGATCCAATCCCCAGATCTGGTTCAGCCACAAATCAGGGCATGCAGACCAGCACCTCTCTGTTCTGCTGCTCCCTGAGAGTGGGAACCAAAAGGAGTTACAAATGGAGTTTGGATGCTATGTCTGGACCCCAGGCTATTCAGCACTTACAAATCCTTCCATCTAGAAAGCAGTTGAAGAAACAGAAATGGTGCTTTACTGAAAGGTGACCCCTGTTACAGCTGACCTGATGAATTTGTCAGATAGTGTTTCTGTGTTTGGAAAACTAGTGTTGTGTGTTGGAGAAGGACTGTGTAGTTCTTGGTTGAAGCCTGGCTTAGATCTTAAAAGTACATTGAGTGGAGTGTGGGATAAAGGAGAAGTTATGAATCTGGAGAGGGTAAGGGTGTTCTATCAGTCCTGAGTGGTGTGACTGTCAGATCTGGGGGTGGACATGCAGATGATGCAACAAAGTCAGGTTCAGAAACCAAACAAAATCCCATGGGAGTCTGCCCAGTGGGGCTGCCCTACTCAGTTGCAAGGAGACCTCTTTGGGAGCTATGAAACTTTTTTCTGGGACAAAACAAAGCACCAGTTTCCTACCAGCTTCATCTAATAGCTCTGAAGTTATTAGAAAAAAGCAATTCACAGTTGTACCCTGTCCACATTGACCATAATAGTTGAGATTCTGTAGATTTCTATTGTATACTGAGGTGATTTTTCTCTCCCCGCCCATAAAGTATGTTGACTCTGGGTATATTATGGTTAACTGCTACAAAGCAGTGCTTCCACAGTGAGATATTTTTGAACCAGATCCTGCAGATTGCTCCCTGCCAAGTCAATTTGAAGTCTTTGTTTTGCTGCTTTTGCAGTCTTGTATCTTCCACGTCAGTATGCATGACTGTATGCAGGGTAATGCTTTTTTCTTTCTGGGCACAGTATTTCCCTACTGAGCTGTGTCTTCTCCACAACCCTTAATATGCCTGAAGGAAGAGGGGGAAAAAAGCAGAGTCCTCACCTGCAGGCTTACAGATAAACTGTCTCACTAGGGTTTCCACTTTTATCCAAAGGCTCGTCTTGGTGGATGGGGCTAAGCTCGCAGCTGCATTTTCATGCTGCAGATGTCATCTTCCCATTATAACCTTACACTTGGTAATGGGTTTTGCATTTTTCTTGACATAAAAATGCATAGGGATAGATATATCTACCTGAATTTGAACTCCCTCAAATAATGTCTACAACTTTTGCTAAGGCTGGCTGCATAGGATAGTATTTCCAGAACTGAAGTACTTAGAAAGCATCTGAACCCATATTTGGGAATCTGAATTGGTGGCCAGCTTTTTTTTTTATTTTTAAGAGGATGTAAAGCAGATGCTACTACCACCAAAATCAATGCCAGCTTTGAGTTCTTGGCTCTGACAGGAACAAATACTTGCTTTTATTTCGTCCACAGCTTCAGTCATCTAAAAAATCCAAAAGGAAACTCTGCAACATGGAAAATACTGTATGTCTGATCCAAAGCGTGTTGAAATGTATGCAAATCACTACGATGGGCTTTGGAGTGGGTCCTAAGTAAACTAATTCTTGGATTGTCACCTCTGGTCATAATGACCCTTTGTTCTGTCTTTTTAATGACAAATGATTATGTTATAAAAAGCCTTATGTAATTTCTGGCATGGTTAGGCACCATACACGAGAGGTGTATAATCTTAGAAATGCTCTAGCAAGTTTCTTGGGTTGTGTAACAAATAATTATGAAATCTCGCTGAGTCTTGCTTTATTATTATACAGCTCCAGGCTCTTACCCCCAGTGGCTTTACATGCTTGTTAATATTTAAGCTATCTTGTAGCTTGGGTGAGTTGTAATGACTTTTTTTGTTACTGAAGCTAGTATTAAACAAAAGAAGTTGTTGGGGGAAAGGTGTGATGGATGTTTAGTTCTGAAAATGTTTTTCCTTGCTTTAATAGCTTTTGGCCGATTTGCAAATACAAATGTGGAATAGGAAGCTCTTCCAAAGCTTTCCTCTGTGCGTTTCTCTGGCTAATCAGGAACACAGAGTGCTGCTCAACAGGTTGGGAGATGGTGGGCATGCAAGTTTGCTGTGAAGAATACTCTTGTATACAATGCAGATCACTCTTAAAGATGGTGGTTTTGCCTACTAAGACTAAAGCTGTAGCCAAAACCTATTAAAACAGAGGAGGTCTTCTGACTACAGAAAGTATCCAGGCCCACAGAAAGGACCCAAAGAACTCAGCCACTCTTTCTACAAACAAGGTGGACAAGATAGCTCTTGTTCTTGCTGCTTTGGTTCCATCCTGCTAAACCTGCTAAATTTTTCTCTGCCTGCTCTAATTAAAAAATAAGATTTTTTTTTTCTAGTTACTTATTCAAAGCATCTGTGGTCTCTCTTCCAGGTCAGAAGAACAGCTCCAAACCAGACTTTTTTTGTGTGTGCAAAATTAGAGTTAGTCTTAAACTAGGCTCATGCTTCTGCTTGCACGGGAGGTAGTCAAGGCTTAAAGAATGGTATGTACAACTATGAATAACCCTGGTATGGATGGTGGGGTTGGGAATCACCTGTAAGGGTTTCAAGCACGACTCATTGTTAACCTCATCTTCCACTAACTTTTCTAGTGAGTGGTTTGCATGATCTACAAAATCCCAAAGGTGAGGTACAGAGTTGCACACCTAATTGATAACATACCTAGGTCCAAGCTGACCTACCAAAGCTGGGGTACATCTGTCTTTTAACCATTTGAGCTTTTAAATATTAAAAAAAAGAAGCTGCAGTTAGTCTCTGAAACAAACTTACCATGCAGGAACGAGGCTTTGATTTTTCTAACCAAAAAGTCCATAGGCAGTTACAGTTGGAAAAACCAATAGCATCATGTCAAGATAATTTGCTCATGACTACCAAGTCACCTGTATTTAGATAATGTGTCCATGGTATACTTAGCTCTCAAATCCTGTATGTGGTTGCAGGTGTCCCACCCCTGTGTGTTTGCCATCACCTCTACCACCCAAAACAAGGTGCAATAAAGGTAGAAGCTGTTTACAAGTACAATCAAGATGAGGAATGGGTTTGAGTCATCTCCTGAAGAGTAATACTAGAAGGAGGTATGGCACAAGTGTCAAGTTGAGAAAAGGGCTTAGGGGAACACTTGCAAATCTTTCCCAGAGGACATCTGTTGGTCCTGTAGTCTGTTATCTGGTGGCACATTCACAGAGAAATAACAGATGCTGCTGCTTTACTTGACACAAATCTAACCATGCCATTGAACTGAAAAAGTTTGCATGGGCTCAAAATGTGACAGTACAAACCAACAACTGAAAAGTCCTTTGGGACTACTGAGCACAAGGGTCCTGTTAACACAGGAACATCCTAAGCTTCATGCAGGCTTAGGAAATACTTTGGGAATACATTTACTTGCTGACATAAATTCCCTAAGCTGTGGAGAATAGGTCTGCTGGAGACAGGACCTTGGGCTAACCTGACCCTTGTTTTGACATAGGACATAGGTGGATTTTTAAATTGGGACTATCTGAGGGGATTTGGGAATCACATGGCTTCCTATGGAAAGATGCACAACAATTCTCACAATCTAGCTTGCTGTTTCTCATGACATTTTTTCCACCAGTTATGCTATGTTGGAGAGATCTATATGGGTTGGATGTAAACTTGGGCTTCAAGTAAGGTGCATTTGAGCTGCATGGCATGCGCTGGAGTTGTCTTGAGCAGAACAGCCAAGGAAGAGATAATCCTCCTGGGAGCCTGGCAAACCTGTCTGCTCTGCTTGGGACTTTCAGCATCCTGTACAGGTACAAGCTGAGAGATGATGTTTCCAGAGCTCCGGGGTTCAAGTGAAACATACGGGCCCCAGGGGTGATTGGTGCCGTAGCAGCATGTGCCATTCAGCACTGGTGCATGTTACTGTCCAGAAAAGAGACTCATTCCCTCGCTTTCCCGTATCATAAAGCTGGATTCCTTCTTCTTTGTAGCATTTGGGCCTTTCTCTGATTGCAGAGCAAGAAACTGGCTCTGCAAATCCTTTTTCATGCACAACCTTTATTCTTCATGGTCCCACTTATGTCAGTGGAAGAGCACTTGCAGGTTTAAGGGTTTGGAGTTGAGCTTTTCTGTAGCGATGAGCCCTGTGTTTATAGTACAGACATGACCAAATTTAACCTACATTTCTTCTCTGTTATATTAAGCAGCTTTTAACAAAGGAAAAACTTGGTATTTCAGTTACACAAAATATATTTACAGTCTGCATTATCCTGTATATTTAGGCAGTTTTTTTGGTCATGTAAGTGTAAATGATGAGTTGTCATATAACTGAGATGTCTATTTGTAGATAAAATATTGATTTATTGTTCATTGATTTATTGCACATTGATAAAATGAATATAAACCCCTCTGATTTCACTTCAGATTATATTTAGAAGAATTAAGTTTTTTGTAATTTTTCTCCTTATTTTGTGGGAAGGTGCTAAATAGAGCAGGGACTAGAGGAAATAAAGCAAATTAAGGGTAGCTATATTTTTCTCAGTGTAGATCAAGTCTCTGAAAAATAAACTAAATTAGAATTGCGACATGGACAATTTCAAATAGAGTTTTTTCCTCCTAATAGAAAACCAGCTTTTTGCTTTGTCCTCACTATAATTCTATTTAATGAAAATATGTAAATTCTATTGAACATTCAAAAAAGCTCAATAATATTTAATCTGTGGAGCTAATAAAGAAAGGAGAGAGAATGCCTTATGCAAATAGGGCTACCAGTCAAACTTCTCTGCTAGTCTGTACATGTAAACATCTCAGAGCTCAGGTATGTTTTCAACCTGATATGGATGATCAACACTATATAGTTATCACATATCAGTGTAACTTCAACAGTAGTTGAGTTTACATGATAGAAAATGATGATAACGTATCTGCGCATTGATGGGCAGAAGGGAACCCTCAGGGCGGTGCGCTCCAAGCTGCACACGGTGATAAGAGTGTTTAAGTTGGAAACTTACAGACCTCCTGACTTGCGACTGATGTGCTGTCAGAGCTGTAGCAAGGCCTTCAGGAAACTCTTAGAGTTGTTACCTCCTCCTTCTTCAGGCTCCTTCCAGTTGCTGCCATGGATAACTGATAGTCCTGAGGGGCAGCAGTGGCTTCTGTGAAGCTGGTATCCCTGAAGACACTGTGTGGAGCAGCTTTGCTTAGAGGAACATGAATGCATCGCTCTGGACCTCAGGACTGTCTCCAGAATCCTGGGCTTAATACATGAGGGTGTGACTTTCTCCTACTTTGCCAGAGAATGAGTCGTCATTCACTGTCTGTGTATTCACTGTTCATAGGCATCTGTCAAACTCTTGCCTATCATGACAATCCTTGAAGGATGAGAGTGTATTTTGAAGGCTTAGTTTTTTTGTGTTATGCCCATTAAGGGGATATGCTATTGAGAGACCTGGTCTGGTAGATCTTCTGGGTTTCGATCATTGATTTCACGTCACACACTCACAAAGGGCTCCTGTTTACTGTAAGGATGGCGTTGCATGGACTCATGAGTGGCACTGTGTGAGACAGACTTTGCCTGTTTGTCTGGGACAGAACCTTGGAGAGTCTGTGGGATGGACTGTTAACACCCAAAAGCAGGCATGCTTAGTTGTTTCTAACCTATTCTTTGCTGCATGCTGAAAACCTCAGAAAAACTGAATGCAGCCTGGCCCATGGTAAGCTCAGCACCGTGAATTCCTATGGGAACCTCTCAGCTTGCTGCAGTTGTGGCCTTAAGGCTCTTTGTAATAAGTTTCAGATCAGTTGCTGTGTAAGTAATCAGCATGTACAGCATCTGAAGATTTCAAATTTGACTCATGTATGAGAGTTTAAAGAAATGAGGTGGAGGAAGATGAAAACATATAGCAAACTATCAGGTGAAAATGAGCTTTGTGTTTTGTTCTTTTTTTAGGCTTTATGCTAAAATGAGCCTCTTGCTCAAAACAAATTTTCATGCTAGTGTTTGAGCCTTCTAATTTGAACACATATTTGGCCTTTTAATAATGCAGGGGACACAAAAATACCCCTTCATGACTCTGGTTGCTCAATTTGGCTGGGGTTTCCCATTGCCTTCTTTCCCAGACTATTTATAGAATAGCAATTAAGATTAATGTATAGCTGCTTCCATTTAGTTCCTGGCTCTGCTGGGTTTTGAGCCACTCCCAACGAGAGCTGAATGACTGAGATATTTAGTGTCCATGAGAACTCCTGCTGAAATCAGCTGGAGCTATCTGTCATCTAGATGTGTGTACCTTGAAAACAAAGGGGTCTTGGTTTTTGATATCATTGACTTTTCTTTTGTTGTGAAATGACATCATGATGCTGAAGCTAAACTGAGCACATACTTCCCAGTCAATATATGCAAACTTATTTTCAGTATTTCTCTGTCTGTTTTTGCCATTGAATGGGAAACTTATCAAATAGAAGGGAGCCCATCGCTATGTGCATTGGTCCCTACCAGTCCTTTTTGGGGTGTATAAGTTATCCATACAATTCAGGTGTCTTACAGCTGTCATGAAAGGGTGAACTATAGTGATTGGTTTGTGGTGTTCTTTACCATTTGCTAGCTCTTCTAGCCTGTGTATACAGGCTTGAATGTAATTGCCATCAGTAGAAACTGCATGCAGTGGGCATGGTCTGAGGGTAATATATGCCTGTCCTGGTTTCAGCTATGATGGAGTTAAACTTTTTTTTAGCAGTGAATGGAATGCCATGTTTGGGTGTTAGCATGAGAATAGTGCTGATAGCACCCTGATGTCTCCGATTTGTTGCCGGGCAATCAAGTACCTTTCTCAGCTCTGCATACTTCCTTACTAGTGAGAAAGGAGGGGACGAAGCCAGGACAGGTGACTCGAATTGGCCAAAGAGCATATTCCATGCCAGTTACGTCATGCTCAGTTTAAGGGGGGACTGGGGGGGAAGAGGGGGAGACAACGCCAGGACGTGCGGTTTCTGGGGCGGTCGGGTTGTCCGGGACGGGCTCTAAGCTGTGCGGCCTGAGTTCTGTGGTTTGGTGAGAAATTGCATTGTGTATCACCAGTTTCATCTATTTTGTGCTTTAAACTTCTGTTATTGTTATATCTAGCTTTCTGTTATTGTTTAGTAAACTATCCTTATCCCAACCTGCGTGGTTCTGGTTTCTAGGTTGTGGTTTCTTTTCCTCCTTTCTTCCTTCCCTTTTCCCCCTCCCCCAACTCTCCTTCCCCCTTCCTTTTAAAAGTACAAGCGACTGTGTGGGGTGCGGCCCTCGGCCGGAGCAAAACCACGACAGTTATTTTGGCGCCCAACGTGGGGCCACGAACGGTTGGGATAACGGTAGATCTGACCCTAACTATCGCAATTAAGATAAGCACTGTTGTTTAAGCAATCTCTGGTCACGATGTTGTGGTATTTATTTACAAGGCTGTGGCAGCAAAACCACCGCATGCTGTATACAATCCTGGCAGGATTCTTTACTCTCTCAGGTCTGTGGCTCCCGTATTTGTTCCCATACTTCATTATAGTGTATTTTATGATATCGGTCTATGATACAATAATATCGATGATCATGAGCTTAAGCTGGTACCTGTATGAGGTTTTGCTGTCCTGTCCATTCTTTGGACAGGGAGGGGTTAATAACAGCAGCCGGTATGGTGGGGGCACTGCTTTCTTTTCCTTTGGGCTAAATACAACAGCTCTTAGGGCAGTTTTTGAAAATCTTCAATATCTCTGGGATATTCAAACTAGCATTTTGCTATTGGTAGGTTTGGTGCAGATGGTTCAGTTTTTGTTATATATCAAGCATAGGTTTATGAATACCACTGAAGAGCTTTCTCCGAGACAGAATAATCACAAGTGGCAGGGCATGTGGCAAAGTATGGGCGAGTACCTAGGTACTTTCTCACGCCCGATGGTTTGGAATTTCACTCCTGAACAGCTACAAGACCCCGATCAAGTGACTGCATACCTAAGGAAAAATTGCTGTAGGTTTCCCAGAGATGGACACCTTACTGCACTGTGCTGGGCTCTGGCCACTATTTATCAAACACTGCTTGATAGCAGGCAGCACTGTCAGCACTGTCAGCACTGTCAGGGAGAAGGGAAAGGAAACAGACTGGCAGATACTATAGCTGCTGCAACCACTGGGGCTGACACTGCAGCTACTGCAACCCCTGTGACCGACACTGCAGCTACTGTAATCTCTACAGCAGACACTGCAGATGATCCGAAAAACCAACCCACGCCAGTGTCTGTTGCTCCCGTACAAAAGAGGAAAGGCACAAAGAAATCAGTTCGCATAGTGACGGATAAGGATGATGATCAACCGGGATCATCTCAAGGATATCAGGATGAGGCAGAACCAGAGATTGTTACCCGATCCCTGACTCTGAGTGAGCTGCGTGAGGTTCGAAAAGATTTCACTCGCCACCCAAGTGAGCACATTATCACTTGGTTGCTCCGATGTTGGGATCACGGGGCCAGTAGTTTGGAATTAGAAGGCAGAGAGGCCAAGCAGTTGGGATCCCTAGCTAGAGAAGGAGGAATTGACAAAGCAATTGGGAGGAGGCCGGAAATCCTCAGCCTCTGGAGGCGACTACTGTCAAGTGTGAAGGAAAGATATCCCATAAAGGAATATATTACATGTCAGACACCTAAGTGTAACAGCATAGAGACATCTGTCCAGCACCTGAGAGAATTAGCTGTACGGGAGATAATTTATTATGATCTGGACAATTCACGGCTTCCCTCTGATCCCGATGAAGTCCTATGCACTCCAGATATGTGGCGTAAGGTTGTACGAAGTGCACCAGCAGGGTATACCAATTCACTGGCAGCAATTGACTGGAATGATACGAATCCGCCAACCGTAAATGAGGTGGCCTGCCGACTCCGGAAATACCAAGACAATGTTTCCCTCTCCGTCATTGCAGCAGTAGAGAAACTGGTTCAACGACTTGACAACGTGTCCAACTCCCAACCCGTATGGAGCAATGTTGCAGCTACTGGGAGAAAGCGTCCATCGTTCCAAGAGGGAGAATACACACCACGACGTACATTGTGGTTTTACCTGCTTGATCATGGAGAGGACATGAGGAAATGGGATATGCAGCCCACCTCAGCCCTTCGAGCACGAGTAAATGAGCTGCGGGGTAAAACATTCCCACAACGAGATTTTGCCAGGAAGAAGGCTGCACCAGTTTCTACTGGGCAGTTCCCTAGACCAACTGGAAGGCCTACCTATATGTCTGATGTGCCTGATCCTTTTGAAGGGACCTCTAAGTCCTTTATGCAACCAGTGGAAAACAAATATGATCAGCAGCAATAGAGGGGCCCTGCCTCCAGCCAGGTGGAGGAGAGGGATAATCGGGTTTATTGGACTGTGTGGATCCGATGGCCTGGCACATCAGACCCACAAGAGTACAAAGCTCTGGTGGATACTGGTGCCCAGTGTACTCTAATGCCATCGAATCATGAAGGGGTAGAACCTGTTTGTATTTCTGGAGTGACAGGGGGATCCCAACAACTAACTGTGCTAGAGGCTGAGGTGAGCCTAACTGGGAATGACTGGGAAAAACACCCCATTGTGACTGGTCCAGAAGCTCCGTGCATTTTAGGTATAGATTATCTACGTAGAGGGTATTTTAAAGACCCAAAAGGGTACCGATGGGCTTTTGGAATAGCTGCTTTGGAAACAGAAGGAATTGAACAATTGTGTGCCTTGCCTGGACTCTCGGAGGATTCTGCTGTTGTGGGGTTGTTGAAGGGTGAAGAACAGCAAGTGCCAGTTGCTACGACGACGGTGCACAGACGACAATACCGTACTAACCGAGATTCCCTGATTCCCATCCATAAGCTGATTCGTCAACTGGAGGATCAGGGAGTGATCAGCCGAACCCACTCACCCTTTAATAGTCCCATATGGCCAGTGAGGAAGTCCAATGGAGAGTGGAGGCTGACAGTAGATTATCGTGGCCTAAATGAAGTCACTCCAGGTATGAGTGCTGCTGTGCCAGACATGTTAGAGCTCCAGTATGAATTGGAATCGAAGGCAGCCAAGTGGTACGCCACAATCGACATTGCGAATGCTTTCTTCTCGATCCCACTGGCGCCAGAGTGCAGGCCACAGTTTGCTTTCACTTGGAGAGGCATCCAATACACGTGGAATCGTCTGCCCCAGGGGTGGAAACATAGCCCCACCATCTGCCATGGACTAATCCAGAATACACTGGAAAAGGGTGAAGCACCAGAGCACCTGCAGTATATTGATGACATCATTGTATGGGGCAACACAGCAGAGGAAGTTTTTGAAAAAGGAAACAGGGTAATTAAAATCCTTTTAGAAGCCGGTTTTGCTATAAAACAAAGTAAAGTCAAGGGGCCTACGCGAGAAATTCAGTTTTTAGGAATAAAATGGCAGGATGGGCGTCGTCACATCCCAATGGACATTATTAATAAAATAGCAGCTATGTCTCCACCAAGCAACAAAAAGGAAACACAAGCTTTCTTAGGTGTTATAGGTTTTTGGCGACTGCATGTCCCAAACTACAGTCTCATTGTGAGCCCACTCTACCATGTAACTCGAAAGAAGAATGATTTCCAATGGGGCCCTGAGCAACAGCAAGCCTTTGAGCAGATCAAACGCGAGATAGTCCATGCAGTGGCCCTTGGGCCTGTCCGGACAGGGACAGATATTAAAAATGTGCTCTACACTGCAGCTGGGGAGAACGGCCCGACCTGGAGTCTCTGGCAGAAAGCACAAGGGGAGACTCGAGGTCGACCGTTGGGGTTTTGGAGTCGGGCCTACAAAGGATCTGAGGCCAATTATACTCCAACAGAAAAGGAAATACTGGCCGCCTATGAAGGGGTTCGAGCCGCCTCAGAAGTGATTGGAACTGAAGCCCAGCTCCTCCTGGCACCCCGACTGCCGGTGCTGGGCTGGATGTTCAAAGGGAAGGTTCCTTCTACACACCATGCCACTGATGCTACGTGGAGCAAGTGGGTTGCACTAATTACACAGCGGGCTCGAATAGGAAACCCCAATCGCCCAGGAATCTTGGAGGTGATCACAGACTGGCCAGAAGGCAAAGATTTTGGGATGTCACCAGAGGATGAGGAGGTAACACGCGCTGAAGAAGCCCCACCCTACAACGAACTGCCAGAGAATGAGAAGCGATATGCCCTGTTCACTGATGGGTCTTGTCGCATTGTGGGTAAGCATCGGAGATGGAAAGCCGCTGTATGGAATCCTATAAGAAGAGTAGCAGAAGCCACTGAAGGAAAAGGTGAATCAAGCCAGTTCGCTGAGGTGAAGGCCATCCAGTTAGCCCTGGACATTGCTGAGAGAGAAAAGTGGCCAAGGCTCTACCTTTATACTGATTCATGGATGGTGGCGAATGCCCTGTGGGGGTGGTTGCAGCAGTGGAAAAAGAACAGCTGGCAGCGTAGAGGCAAACCTATATGGGCTGGTGACTTATGGCAAGATATCTCTGCTCGGTTAGAGAAACTTGTTGTAAAGGTACGTCATGTTGACGCCCATGTACCTAAGAGTCGGGCCATGGAGGAACATGAAAACAACCATCAGGTAGATAAGGCTGCTAGGATTAAAGTGGCTCAGGTAGATCTAGACTGGCAACGTAAGGGTGAATTATTCATGGCTCGATGGGCTCATGATACCTCGGGTCATCAAGGGAGAGATGCAACATATAGATGGGCTCGGGATCGAGGGGTGGACTTGACCATGGACGCCATCGCACAAGTTGTCCACGAATGTGAGACATGTGCTGCAATCAAGCAAGCTAAGCGGTTAAAGCCCCTTTGGTATGGAGGACGGTGGATGAAATATAAATATGGGGAGGCTTGGCAGATTGATTACATCACCCTCCCACAAACCCGCCATGGCAAACGTTATGTGCTTACAATGGTGGAGGCAACTACCGGCTGGCTAGAAACATATCCCGTACCCCATGCCACTGCTCGAAATACAATTCTGGGCCTTGAAAGGCAAGTCCTCTGGCGACATGGTACTCCAGAAAGAATCGAGTCAGACAATGGGACTCATTTCCGAAACACTCTTATAGACACCTGGGCCAAAGAGCATGGCATTGAGTGGGTGTACCACATTCCTTACCATGCACCGGCCTCTGGGAAAATTGAACGATATAATGGACTTTTAAAAACTACACTGAAAGCAATGTGTGGTGGGACATTCAAGCATTGGGATACACATTTGGCCCAAGCCACGTGGTTAGTTAACTCTAGGGGATCTACCAATCGGGCTGGCCCTGCCCAGTCAAAATTTCCACGTACTGTAGAGGGAGACAGAGTGCCAGTAGTGCATATGAAGAGTGTATTGGGAAAGAGAGTTTGGGTCATTCCTGCTTCAGGCAAAGGTAAACCCATGTCTGGAATTGTTTTTGCTCAAGGACCTGGCTGTACTTGGTGGGTAATGCAGAGGGATGGAGAAGTTCGATGTGTACCTCAAGGGGATTTAATTTTGGGTGAGAATAGCCAATATAATTAATGAAGTAGAAATTGTAATAATTGCCAAATAACCCATTATTGTATATTTCATTATTGTTATGATTGCTGTATGTTGTACCATAGCATTATAGCTGGAGTCATACAAGTTAATGAAGAAGGAGTGCCATGATGATGGAACTAAAGCCTGGACTCTCAAGAACTTTTTTCTCCCTTTGAAAATAAACTCTGACCCACAGACTATGAGCATGGACCATGCCAGGTGTATCAGTCAAGAGCCTGAGATGCAGCATGCAACGAGCCAATGGAACATACAACTATCCTGAGAAACTGTTACGACAAATGGAACCTGAAAATCATGAACTAAATGAACTCAACAACTTCAGAGGGATGATTCACAGACTGAGGGAATAAGATCTGTATGCACGTATGTGTGCATACATGTGTACATACATATATGGGTGTGTGAAACACGAAACTGGTTGTACCCAAAGAAAATTGTTGGATCTGGTCATGACGTAAATGGTATGGAATAAGGGGTGGATAATGTCCTGGTTTCAGCTATGATGGAGTTAAACTTTTTTTTAGCAGTGAATGGAATGCCATGTTTGGGTGTTAGCATGAGAATAGTGCTGATAGCACCCTGATGTCTCCGATTTGTTGCCGGGCAATCAAGTACCTTTCTCAGCTCTGCATACTTCCTTACTAGTGAGAAAGGAGGGGACGAAGCCAGGACAGGTGACTCGAATTGGCCAAAGAGCATATTCCATGCCAGTTACGTCATGCTCAGTTTAAGGGGGGACTGGGGGGGAAGAGGGGGAGACAACGCCAGGACGTGCGGTTTCTGGGGCGGTCGGGTTGTCCGGGACGGGCTCTAAGCTGTGCGGCCTGAGTTCTGTGGTTTGGTGAGAAATTGCATTGTGTATCACCAGTTTCATCTATTTTGTGCTTTAAACTTCTGTTATTGTTATATCTAGCTTTCTGTTATTGTTTAGTAAACTATCCTTATCCCAACCTGCGTGGTTCTGGTTTCTAGGTTGTGGTTTCTTTTCCTCCTTTCTTCCTTCCCTTTTCCCCCTCCCCCAACTCTCCTTCCCCCTTCCTTTTAAAAGTACAAGCGACTGTGTGGGGTGCGGCCCTCGGCCGGAGCAAAACCACGACAATGCCATTTTGAGGAACGGACTGGATGCTCTCCAGAGGTCCCTTCTAACTCCTACGAATCTGTGAATGAGTTTATGGATACTAAGACCTCCTTTTGGTGTCATAAATCCCCATGATGGTCCTGTGCTGCACTTTGCATAGCACTGGCCAACAGATCCAGGCTATACATGCAATCTCTGATTGTAGGATGCTGCTTGCTGGCCTTGCATCAGAGGAGATGGATGGATGGTGCTTACGACAGCAGCCAACCAAAATAAATTGAACTCAAGCAGTGTTCAATCCTGTTTTGCAAGCAATTAAATAAGAATGAGTATGAGGATGAGGGTACAGTTTTGTCAGACCTCAACAAGTTTAGGAGACCTGTAGGCACCAGCATGCTAAGCTGGACTTCTTGTCCTGGTGAGGAAGAGCAGAACTGTGCCAAAGGGAAGGGGCTTAGATTATTATCTGAGCTAGACAGTTCTAGGGGCATGTGACTTCAGAAATTGCAAAACCTCATTTCTAAAAGGATACTGTGACAGGGTGTGCATGCTACCACAGAGTCTGCTGCTTTGATTGCATTGTCCCCTGTGTGTCAGAAGAGATTCTGGTAAAGTAACCACTGCTCGTATTCCAAACAAAGCCTACCTACCAGAAGTACTCCAAATACAAACAACATGGCTTCATTTACAACAGGTTCCTATATATCCTGCTATGAATCTGGCTGAAAAGGTTTTGACTTTGATGTACTTGCACATCCAGAATCCTGTGACTTATGTATTTAAAACTTCTATTGTTTTCAGGAGGTCCTTTTTCTTGCTTGGAATGAACCTTCTCACTTCCACTGAGTCAGGTCCCTGAGAACAATATTCATTTTAATTATACAAGACTGTTTCCTTCCCACCATAGCTGGTTATTGAATGATGCAGAAACCCTATAGGAACGAAAATAGAGTGTGATCCTGTAATTTAAACAGTGCACTGAATTAAAAGGGGCTAAAATAATGGTGTATGAGCACAATGGTCCCAGTTTTAAAATGACTACCTTTAAGATGTTTTACGGTAGGGTTTGCTTTTTATGTAATACTAATGTACAGAAAACTAAAGTAGTTACTAATTGCTGGCACCACCCTGTCATCTGAAAACACAAAGGTCTATATGGTACCTCAGGGTAAACTGCAACTTCTGTTACCCAGCACTAGCTCTGGAACTATTTGTCCCTTGTTCTCTGCTAGACCAACTTACTCCTCCAACTCACAGGCTTTTGGCATCATTCCAGCATCCACAAGCCTGTGTGTGACCTGATTTGATTTCTAGCTGCTTCAGATGTTGTTTCCCAGTTTGAGGAGTCATCCCTGCTCTGTAGGAAAACCCAGCATGATTCCTCTGTGTTTAAATCGAATGATGAAAATGCATGCCTTTCACTTCTTTTAAGCTAGCTACAGGATCTTTTTGGTTGTGAGATTTCAGCTGTGCAAGGAACGATTTTACTGATGCAAATATTAATTAAAGGTAATTTGGGTAGCCTTAGAGTACTTGCTCTGGCTCTTTGTGCTGGAGAGGAAGAAATTATAATAACAAGTTGATAGCATGTCCTGAGCTTGTCATCTGTGGTGACAGAAATGATAATGCACAGAGGAACTTCTCCCTTGCAGTCACTGGCAACAGTGTGGGGTGCAGTTATTCCCATTAAAGGGTAAAAACTGCCTCTTGTATAGAGACCAAAAGAAATCAGGGGCAGTGACTAGTCCCTGGGGAATACAAAAATTTAAACCTGAATTTTTCTGTAAAGCTCTGACAAATGTTTCATTTTGCTAGCTGTAGAAGACTCAGAGATTGCCCACAAGTCCTTGGGAACTGGCACATATTTATTTTGCTTTGGCTGAAGTCTCAGCAGTGACATTGTCATATTGTCCTGGCTTTGGCTGAGATAGGGTTAATTTTATTCCTAGTAGCTGGTGTAGTGCTGTGTTTCGGATTTAGGATGAAAATAATGTTGAGAGCACACTGATGTTTTAGTTGTTGCTAAGCAATGCTTACTCACAGTCAGGGGCTGTGTGGTGCTCAGTTGCTGGCTGGGGTTAAACCATGACAGTCCTAAAAGGGCTGCAACTACACACCAAGGAGCTGCTTGCTCACTCTCCCCCATCACAGCAAGATGGGGGAAAGAATTGGAAGAGTAAAAGTGACAAAACCCATGGGTTGAGGTAAAAACACTTTAATAAAGGAAATAATAGTAACAACAAATTGTAAATGAAAAGGAAAATTACAAAAAAAGAGAAATAAAATGCAAGAAACAGAAGCAATGGAAATGAAAAACAATTGCTTGCCAACAGCTGACCAATACCTAGTCCATCCCCAAGTAGCAGCCTTGCCAGTTTTCCCCCTAGTTTATACACCAAACATGACTTCGTGTAGTATGGAATATCCCTTTGGCCAGTTTGGGTCAGCTGTCCCGGCTGTGCCACCTCCCAGCTTCTTGTGCACCCCCAGCCTCCTCACTGGCGGGAAAGCATGAGAAGCTGGAAAGACCTTGGCTTAGAGTAAGCATTGCTTAGCAACAAGGAAAACATCAGTGTGTTAGCAGCATTATTCTCATCCTAAATCCAAAACACAGCGCTGCACCAGCTCCTAGGAAAAACATTAGCTCTATCCCAGAAAAAAACAGGGCACACAATGTGGGTGCATAGAGCTGAGCAGGGGTCTGTGACCAGGAAGAATGCCATTTATATGCCTTTCTTATCTTTCCAACTCAGTGTCTGGAAGGAGTGGTGGTGTCTGCAAGAGACTTAGGGCAAAGTCATCTTAGCAGAGGGTGCCAGCACGGAAAGAGTCTGTGGCTAGTTCCATCTTTCCATGCTCCACGTTTTATAGGCTAAACTCAAGAGAGAAATTTCTTCTGTTTCCTTCCTTAAGGGTAGCTTTGGATAAGGGCAAGTAAAGATAAGGGAGCAGAGGGAGGTGAAAGGGGAAGGTATTTTGTCTGCTTGAACAAGACTTTGTTGAAATGTTAGACTGGAGGGATTGGGGTTTTTTGGTGGTTGTTGGTAGAAGGTTGGGTAACTGCAGTCTGTGTACTCTGTTGTCATGTGTGAGCCTGGCTCTTGGAAGACAGCGTAACTTTTGTCCTTTTTTAACCTGCTGCTTCTGGAGCTGGGGGGCATGGGAAGAACCTGACATGACTCCAGGTATTGTGACACAGCTATGCCTTCACCATGCCTTGTGATTAGTCAGAAAGAGATACTCCAGAGAAGTTCAGAGAAAACCAGAAATGACTAGGGGGGTTCCTGGACTGACTTATGAGGAAAAAGTGAGAAAGTTGCTGCTGTGCATCTGTACAGTTCTGCTAAGTGATTAATGGGGAATGTGATGATAACATACAACTAATTGAGGCTTGTATATGCCAAAGAGAGTGGAATTACTTTGGTGTTGTGTGATGAGGATGAGTAATGAGCACATATCATTGCTGTATTGAAGATGGCTGGATGAAGTACCCAGAGCAACAGCAGTTGCTGGATGGTGAAACAGAACTGCATTAGATACTAGTTTTAGAATGATGAAGTACTAAAAATATCTGTTATTACCTGGTGAGGCAACTTAACTTTTCTTACAAAGCAAAACAAATTTTCTGGGGGATTTCCTCTTCATAGCTTAGGATGCTCCAAACAAGGCTACTAGATGCTGCCTTGCTTCGTAAGTTATTAAAAATAAACTGGAAGAAATTGCACTGGAAGGAAAGTGAATTGAGAAATTACAGAAGCGGCTCATGCCTGAATTTTCATAGTCTCTTATTAGAAAACTATTTCTGTAGTAGAATGCAACAATTTTCAACAGTAACCGTGGAAGGATTTGAAACAATCAATTTGGTGTTATATGTTTTAAAAGACCACGGGTAACCTCTGAGGGCTTACAGAAATCATCTTCTCAAAATCCGGAAGGAAGATTGACAACTTCTACTCGGAATATTGAAATTTATCTGGACATGAGTAACAGCCACTGATAAAAATACAAGTTTAGGAAATCAGACTCGGCTTTCTGCAGAAACTTTAAGATCTCTATGTCAGGTACCTAAAAGTTCTGCCAAAATAAAATTAATTTCACTGAACCAGTCTTGCTTAAGGCTCTTCTGTCCGGTGATGTAGCCTGGAATATAAAATGCACAGCTGAGTTTGGCTCTGGCAAGATATTAATTAACCTTGCTTTTCTACAGCAGACTAAAAAAACTTTAGTAATAGTAAGGATAACATGAAATACACTACATATGTGAGGGGTTATGAGTTGGCTGTCAGATGTTATTGAAGTATTACTCCAGTACCAAATTATTGCTATAAATAACAACAGCACAAACACAGTTAAAATAAACCCACTGGACCCTAAACCAACTAAATTATACTTATTAAAACACTTATGAACCCTTATGTACTGCTTATAAACATGTGCTTGATGAATAGCTATCATCAGGAAGCACCTACAGTGGAATTTGGAAAATCAGGTGTTGACCTGTTTTTTAATTTTTTTCTCTCATGCTTTTCTGCTCCAGACGTTGTCTTGAAGAGTAGAGTTGTATTGCTCCATCTTGAATATTCTCTGCTTTGCTATTAAGGAGAAGAAAGAACCCACAGAAGTGTTGCTTTACCCCATAGCAAAGGAGGCTATTAGTATACCATCCTGCTTGAAAGAGCTCTGAAATTTTGAAGCATGTCATAACAAAGAAAACAATACCATGGTGCAAGAGCACAAATATTATGACACTCTGTTCTCTCAATCCTTCCTCATACATTCCCCCTCTGGCTCTGGAAAAGAGGACAAAGGCCTAGTCCATCCAGATGTATTGAGGTAAAACTTCCTGAAGGGCAATAACAATGTTTAGGTCCTAGGCAGGGCTGAAGACTACATAAATTACTAGCTTTTGTGAAGCTGGCAATCTGTATAACCTAAATAATTATGTGTTAATACAGGTTTGAATGTCTCAAGAGGGCCAGGCTCTCTCCAGCCATCTGTCTGATTTTATGGTGGGGCAACTTGGGTTTCACAGATGGCTTTTCTGATGCCGGTTCCAAGACTTCTGAGAGCATCAATGAAGACAGGAGAGTTTATTCAGGAAGAAAATATTTCCTCTCCAGAACATAAATGAAAAATGGAACCATGTTCACCCCATTATTAAAGAGCGACAGCAGTGCTAGGGAAAGTTGCAACAGGATGCAACCACCCTTGCCAAAATCACAGCTTCAGTAACTCGAATTTGTCTGGAGGTGGATTTCAACTTTGTTTTTATGTCTACTTCCGACTTAAGAGGCAAAAAACCTGGCACAATAAAGGGATTCTCTTGTCTGTTATTAAATGAAACACCCAGCTCAATAAAGAATTGTGCAAAATCTGGACTTTGATTCAGAAGTGCTACCCTTCCATGTGGGGTTGTGGTCCTTCTCCTTGCTCTTGTGCAGGAAGTTTCCCCTTGGGCTACTTAAGGCATGGGGCAAAAGATGAAGGGTCTGTGAATCCAAGAACTTTGTATGTGTATTTTCTGGAGTGAAAGTTCTTTTTGTTAAGGGTCTTCTGTGTCTGCTGCATTCTGCCAAGGTACCTAAGAACCACCCTTTTAAAAAAGGGTTCAGGGCTGAAAAAATGGACAAGGTCTTGATGCAAAATGACATCCATCCTCTTTCAGTCCTGTCGGCATCTGGCATGAAATTAAGCTGATACCAGGGGCTGCACTTTTGCTTAGGAGCTTTCACAGGAGATCTGTGTTGAATTGAGTCTCGTAGCTAGCGCTGCTGTGCTGAGGTGGCTCTTGAATAAAAGGACTGTTTTCAGTGGACTTTTTCCTGAGTAAGGGGTAAGGATGCTGTGGGGGTACTTACCCCAGCTTGTGGGTCATTGGGAGAGTAAGAGCTGAAAGCAAGTTTCAGGCTTCATCAAATCTGACCGGTGAAACATGAGGTTAATTAATCTGATAGGAAGATAATCAAAACGTTGTTCTACCAACATGTCTCCACTAATTTAAAGGAGCAAAACTCTTTGCCACCACTATAAAGGAGAATAGGCGCAGTACTCCTGTATTCTCCTGCTGCATGGGATCTGTGTAATATATACAAGCTGTTATCCACAGATCACTTTTGCAAAATTGTTTCTTCTGTGAGCTCGTGTTTGGCATCAATTAATTCCTGAAGTGCTTAGGCTTCTCCTTTCTATGAGTTTGGTCTTGAACCATGAAGGAGGAGTTTATGCAGTTCTGCTGCTCAGTAGGTTAAAATTTATTTAGGAAAGGGGTTAGGAATAAGCTTATTCAAGTAAGAAACCGTTTTTATCTCTAGTGGGAGGGAGAAGCCCTACAAAAACGTTTGATGAAAATACTTTGATTGTCACATACGATTTTTCTTTTCCTCTTTAATGCACACTTAGATATTCAGAAGCTGCAGGAGATGAAACAGTTACGGAACAAAAAGTCTCTATACTTATTTGGAAAGCCAAATCTCTTTACAAAAACGCAGATAAAACCAGAGCCCAATCAGACCAGAATTCATGGTCAGTTCTGCTCAGGCTGGGATTTTCACCAAGGGCTGCACAAAGAAAAGTCCAGAGAGCGTGGAGCAGCCAGCGTGGAGTGTTTCCGGATCCTCTCCCATACTGGTGAACAGACTGTTACACTCCCTGTTCCAGCCAGGTTTTCTGTGCCACTGACATCGGTTTTGCCTGTGCAGCATGTAAAAATCCGTCGCGTTTCCCCGCACTGCACCCACCTAACAAGCACTCAGATACCCGGGGTGATGGAGACTCTCGTAAGGGCTGAAAGAACCGGGCACAAAAGTATCGGTTTACCGCTGATGTGTCAAATATCAAAAGGAGAAAGGCTTTGTCTCTATTCTGTCAACCTGATTTATTAGACGTTAAGAAAGACAAAGTACCCAGGCGCACAAACGTCGCTGTTTTGGGAAGGTCTGCGAAATGGTTAATGTGCTTGTTCCACACAAAAATGTAAAGTGTCGGTTCTCTGATTACCTGCTGCTGGAAAATGTTTGGACAGGTGCTGTGTTTCACCAGCCGTCTGTCACAACTGACAGCCCGGATTTATGGCTGTACACCGGGGCTGGCCTCTCCGCCTCTCCCCCTCTCCGCCGGCTCCGGTCCGGCTCCGGGTCCTGGCCAGGCGTGCGCCCCGGGGCGGGGGCTGCGGGCAGGGCCCGCCCGCCTCTACCGGACACCTCGGCATGGTGCGCCGGGCAGAGTGACAGCCGGGACCCTGACATTTAATTTTTTTAAAATGTACGTACCCCCCTGTAAATTCACTTTGGCGCGAACAAACTACTCCAGATCCCTTGCTCGGAAACGCAGGCAGTATCTGCACCAGGGCGATTTCCACCCAAAGGTCAACAGGGAGAAATTTGTCTCTTGCCTCCTCTTCGGAGGATGGGAAGGGGAACCGATGTTGGAGCGGGAGGAGGCGGAGAAGCCCCGACCTTTCAGCAAGGGAAAGCCGCTCCCCCCCTCCCTCCACCCCGCCGCCGAGTGGTACCTGCCCGCCATACCGGAGCCTCGCCCGGCAGCCCGGATGCCACGGGGTCCCTCAAATCCCAATCCCGACCTGCTGGGGAAATCCGGGCAAACACTGGGAAGGGGGGGGCGAGGACACAGGTACCCCTCAAACCGTACTGCTGACGTGCGTTTCCCGACGTATCAAAACTCGAGATTCAGAGAGGATAAACACTTGCTAACGAGGCACGTCTCGAGCTCTGCGCGCTTCTTTTCTTCTCTTTTTTTTTTTTAATACCAAGTTATTTTTAATAAAAAGGGACTTTTCCAAGTGTAAAAGGCCGAATGCCATCGCAAACGTTTACTCACACACACACACACACACACTCATCCCTCCTCGCGCTTACGTACATCCGACTAAATACACGCTTGTGGCTGTAATAACAAACCCCACGTTCCGTCAAGGTGCTTTTAACATACCCCGAAACGTGACCATTGCAGATCGACAAAACCAAAAGATATTAGCAGCTGCATACCGGCGGCTCATGTGGACTCCCGTAAAGAAGGACACGTAAAAATACAAGCTAGAGGAAAGGGGAGATTACAGAAGGGCAGATTAATATTTGCACAGAGCCTTGGAGGCAGAACGATGTCGAAATAGTGTGTGTGTGTGTGTGTGTGTATGTGCATGCGTGTGTGTACATAAAAACCAATTCCTTCAAGGGTTGGATTACTTCATACATTAGTCACTAATCTCTCGCAATGTTCTGATGAATGTTATGGTCTGAGCTAAACACACCGTGAAATCTGCTTGAGCTTTATTGAAACAAGTCGATGTTTTCCCCCGCAGATCGTTCTGTTTGAAGCTTTTCTTTCCCAACACACCTTCGCTATTTCGGCCAAATTTGTGCGAGTCGGGTTAAAGCTCTTCAGCGGCTGAACGCCGGCACTGAGGGAAAAGGGGGTGAAGGAGAATGTCCGGGGTCCGAAATCAGGATAATCAGTAAAAAGAACAACCAGCGTCCAAAACTCTGCTTGTCGTCGTTTGCGTAGATGCTCAGTGCTTACAGAAGACTCAGAGGCGAAAAAACGCCCGCCTGTTTTCATCCTTTTATAAAAAAATAAAACAAACGAACGAACGAGCAAGCCCCGAGTTCTCGTTTCAGCGTTTATTTAAAGCCCTTCGAGGTCGGGGACGCCGCTAAAATGTAATTCAGTACCACGGGCAGTTAAGCGCCCATCCTTTCCTTTTCCCGACTCGGTCTTTCTGAGCCTTCCCTGATCGCTTCTGGAGGTACGAAGCAGCCTTAACATAACACGCGTCGGGAGATGGCAACGTGTGTAAACATTTTATTACCAGCGAATATTCAATAGCGTTTTCCTCCCCCCAACCCCCGCTGAAGTTTCGCCCGCCGGAGATGCCAGCGAGGGTGTCCCCACCAGAAGCAGCTGGAGCCCGGTGGTGCCCACGTCCTTCCTGAAGCGAGTTCTCTGTGAACCGAGAGATGACAAATGGGTTTCGTTTCGTCTGCTGTCCTTCGAGGTGGCGGGGGAGGGAGGGAGGGAGGAAAAAAGGCAGACTGATAGGCAGGACTCCCGCAGGGTGCCCCTAAATCGGGCAGCCTGCCTGCAAATCTGCCTGCCTGCAAAACGGCAGTCTTTCTGCAGGGCTGAGCACCGGCAGGAAAAACTGATTAGACTCGAGGAATGGAAGAGGACTTCCAAACCTGGCGGCAGCACAAGAGGAGAACCTCTCTCGCGTCCCGGGGTCAAAATAAGGTGGGTTCCTACGTGGCACCTCTATGCGCCGGGAGTGATGGGGAGGAAAGGGGGGCAGCCCGAACGCTGCCCGGCCAAGGCGATCTCCCACGGCACGCTGCCCTCCCGCCACGCCAGCACTGACATCACGCTCTGCTCCGTATTACCACCTTTATTTTGGGGGCAGCTTTTATTCGGGGGAAGAGAAGAAAACCAAAACAAAATAAAACAAAAAACCCCAAACATTGTGGCCAAGCATCAATAAAATGCACACGCACATAGATTCTATACAAACACAAAAATAAAATACGGGGGAAAAAAACTACTCTTCTCTTTCCAGTAGCAGTGGTCTTGGCCTTAAATGTCCAACGCCAGCCAGTACAGGAGATAACGCCTGTCAGTTCCTTGAGCCTTTTTTCCTCTCTCGCCGCCTCCCCACCCCCCCCCCCCCGCCCCAATAATTAATTAAAAAAAAAGCTGCTCTCTCTTTCCCTTAAAAACACTACTTTTATAAATAATTTAAAGTCCTCCCTTGCCACGAAATGCTAGTTGCTGGACAGGAGAAAAGGTTTATTTTGGCACAGTGATGCATCGCTTTGCAGTACAGACCTACGGCTCCACAGCAGCCCCGGCCCCCTCCCTCGCTCTCTCTCCTCCCTCCCTGCTCGTCCCGGCAGGCTCCCCCGGCCCCCCGCCCTCCTCCCCGCCCTCCCGAGTGCACAGCGCATCCCCAGGCTGCCGCCACCGCTCGTCGCCGCGGGGGCACCCCCTGCTCCGCTGCCCGAGGCTTCGGTAGCGGAAGGTGCGAGGACTTAGAGGGGGGATAGAAAGGAGGCGGCGAGGGAATGGCTACAGTCAAGTAGTCTCCACGAACAGTAAGAAGCACTTGAGGCTCATGGCTATGTCCAAAACGACAGTTGTTTTGTGGTTTTGATATATTTTTTTTTGGTTTAAGTTAAACCCACTGTCATTTCACTAAGGCACCGTCACCGAGGCTTTTGCTTGGAGGCCTTGGTCGCCTCTGGAGTTAAAGTGCGGGATACAGAGCCTCCTCCTTTCCCCCTCCCCGCCTCCCCGGGCAGGCCTCTCGCAGGGGAGGAGGGGGGCTCCATTAAGCCAGCGGGGTCTCCACGGCGTACGGCTGGAACGAGGCCGAGCTCCCCGCCGCCGGCTGCATCGGGCCGGTCAGCCGGAGGGGCCCGTAGAGCGGAGAGCCGGGCGGCGGCCCCCGCCCACCCTTGTGGAGGGCGGCGGGCAGGAGCGGCGCCCGCGGCCGGTCCGCCGGCGGCGGCTCTCCGTGGGCCAGCGCCTGCCGCCCGCCCCCCAGCAGCAGCGGCGGCGGCTCGCCCAGCCCGTAGGCGCAGAGCTGCAGGAGGCCGCCGCCGTAGAGGGCGGCGGCGGGCGGGGGCTGCGCGGCAGGTGGGTAGGGGAGCAGCGGGTAGGGGCCGTGCAGCAGGTGCGGGGGCGCGGGGGGCGCCGGCCAGAGAAGGCGGGAGTGCGGCGGCGGCGGCTGCGGGGCGGCGCGGGGCACGGCCGGCCGCCGGAGGAGGCTCTCGATGGCGAAGGAACTGGAGAACTTGGCGCCGCCGCTGCCTCCCGCCGCTGTCCCGCCGCCCACCGCCGTTGCTTTCTTGGTGGCGGCGGCGGCGGCGCCCGGCGCGCAGTTGCAGGGTGAGGAGGCGCAGCAGCACCGCGGGGAACCGCCGGGGGACGCGGCGCCCGCTCCGGCCGCCTCTTGCGGCGGCGGCGGGGCGGCGGCAGGGCGGGCGGGCTGTGGCGGTGGGGCGGCGCGGCTGAGGCGTTTGCGGCGGCGGCGGAAGACGCCGTCGGCGAAAGTGTACTCGCTGCTGGGGTTGAGCATCCAGTAGTTGTCCTTGCCCCAGGGCCGCGCCGGGTCTCGCAGCACCTTGACGAAGCAGTCGTTGAGGGAGAGGTTGTGGCGCACCGAGTTGCGCCAGCCGGTGTAGGCGCCGCGGAAGAAGGGGAAGCGGCTCATCAGGTAGTCGTTGATCTCCGCCAGGGTCAGGCGGCCGCCGGCCGAGTCGCGGATGGCCATGGCGATCAGCGCGATGTAGGAGTAGGGCGGCTTCGGCCGCCGCGTGTAGGGCTTCCCCTTGGCGCTTTCGGCCGGCGGTGGCGGCGGCTGCGGCGCTGGGGGCGGCGGCGGAGGATGCTCCCGCCGCCCGGCCTCGCTGCCCGGGCTATTGGCGGCGCAGTCGCCGTCCGAACCCAGCTCGCTCTCGGCCGGCGCCGGGGAGAGGGAGCTGCTGCCTTCCTGGTCGCTGCCGGCGTTCAGCTTATCCTCGTAGTGCTGCGAGAAAACCTCCAGCTTCATGGCGGCAGCGCCGGAGGCCCCCCCGCACCCCGGGGCTCTGCTGGGCGGGCGCGACCCCTGCCCCTCGGCGCGGCCTCACGGGCGGCGGGGGGCGGTGAGGCGACCCCGGGGGTTTCTGCCCCCGCGCCGGCTTGGACAGCTCCGCGGCAGCGGGCGGTGCAGGCAGAGCAGCACAGGGCAGTGGGGCTCCGCTCCCGCCTCACCCGGCCGCCCCGGGGGTCGCTGGCAGAGGGGTGTCCCCTTCCCCGCCGGCGGGCGTCGAGAACAGGCGGCGGTGCCCTGCCGCCCTCGGCAGCGAGCAGGGGGACGGGTAGCTTCCTCCGCTTCCACCTCCTTCTCCCCCACCGGGGCGCTGGCTCTTTTTCGTCTCCCCCTTTTTTGTCCTTCTCGCTCTTTACTCTCGCTGTTCCATGGGACCAGAGGGGCGAGGCGGGCCCCGCGGAGCCGGTGCGAACGGGCGGGCGGGCGGCTGCAGTGCCGGCTCCTGTCCGCTTCCCTCCCCTCCCCTCCCCGAGCCCGGTCCTCCTTGGGGGCGCTGCCGATGTTACCGTCCGGCGCTCCCCAGGCGTGAGTAGAAGCTGTCGAGGGACGTCGGGGTTACTCTTCTCTCTCTTCCTGGCTTCGGCCCCTGTCAGTGCCGGGACGCCGGGCTGGCTCCTCGCTGCGGCGCGGGCAGCAGCCGGGTTATTAATGTTATTAGTGTTATTGTCATTATCTCTCTCTTCCCCTGTGGTTCTGTGTCTCTCCACCACTTTCAGACCAGCCCATTATAACGCCGGCGGGAGGCGGAGCCAGGACGGAGATCTGAAAGGGTGGTGGGTGGAGAAGCAAGGTAGCAAAGGTGGGTATACACTAATAGGCCGTATCAGAGCCGTAATTAGCCGGGATGACAGACAGCGAGGTCTTGTTGGAAAGTGATTTTACCAAACTTGTTTGTATTTTCTCCTGCCAGGTCCCTCCCCTTCCCGGGTATTTCGAATGAAGCCGCAATCCGGCGAGACTTCGCAGAGCCGGCCCCGCCTCCCAGGTGTAAGATGCAGAATGACTTATAGGTGGCAGAGCAGAACCTGTTACGTGCAGTGATTTATTTTAATAGCGCCGTATATAGCAACAAGTTGTAGTGTGACAGCTCAACAACCTGTTGGAAAGTAACACACGGCTTCGCAGTCATGAATTCCTAATGATTTATGTAGCCTGACAAAGTCGTTTCGGTCCTGGCCCCTCTTTCCTCCTGTCACCCGGTGCAGGGGTAGGATGGGAACAGGTAGGCGATGCTGTGGTCTTTTGCTATGAGAGAATTAGCCAAAACCTTAACCTTAGCTTTAAGTGTGTTAATGTGTATATAATGCTGTCGTTTGATCTCTTCCGGGGGGTGTGTTTGTAAACTCTCTGTCATAACTGTTGCTCTCCAATAAAACATTTTACTGGGGTTTGGAGGTTTTTTTAAATTTATTTTTTCTTCTTTAATAGTGACTGTGCTTTAACTGTTCTTGCACATTGTGGATCTATAAATTTTCTGTAAAATCTGTGACAAAAAGCGTTCTGTAATTTTACCTAGATATCTTTCTAGAGAACTTAGTTGTGATTTTTGGGATTGATTTTAGGTTTAAATTGTCTTACCCTCCTTTAGAGGTACTGCCTCTTTCATCAGTATCCTAGACAGAACTTCATGAAGAGAGCTATATGCCAGAAGCTTCTCTGAAAACTCCCTGTTGAATCCTATCCTGCTCGCTGTTCAAAGTCAATTGCAAAATGCCAGTAGGTTTCATAGGGCAGTAGTGTTAGTGTCTGCAAAACAATAACAAAAACATCAGTAGAAATCGAGTGTGGTGCTTGTATTTTATTTCTCATACATACATTTTGAATTTTGTGTCCTGGAATCAAAGTTGGATTGCTTCATATTTTCCCAAAGCAGCCTTTCTAAATCAGACCTTATTTTCGGATGAGCCCTTGATGCAGTCACTCCGCTTATGACTCTGCTGCTGTGGTCTGGCTCTTAAGGAGTGTGGAGAGGAACATGAGAAAAGGCAGGTTTAAAAGACTAACCGGACAAACAAACAGCACCATTTTCTGTCTCAATCTTTCTTGAATAGAACATACCTTCCCAAACACACACCTGCATTTTTTTTCAAAACTTTGCCATGTCTTCAGTCTCTGTAAGTCTTAAATAGCATATACCAAACAATGGGAGGTTCTTCTATCCTTCTGGCCGTACTCTCGCTAACTTTAATGGTGACAGATTTGATGTTTTCCTGTTCTCACCAAAGCTGTACAAGTTCAGAAAGGCTGGCAATTCAGAAAGACAAAAAATAAGAGGAGGGAGACCTCTCTTGGTTCCTTGTTGTTGTTGTCTCCATGTAATGTAAACAGATCTTTCAGTAAAGCCTTGCATTAGCTGTAGGTGCCAATGTTTGTGTTTAAGGGCATGGGAAACAGCTATCGTTCCTTCCAAAACTTGTATTTTCTAAGATGATGCCAGTGGTGAGGGTAGTTTTTTCCCTCTTCCTGCTTTTGTTGTAAATTGCAGTGAAGTAGTGATGATTTGCTAGCTTACCTTTGATGTTTATTTTATTACCGTTCCACTATTTGTGTGGAAAATGTACACATTGTCTCTTATCTTTATTCAAAGAACTTAAAAAGTCATTCAAATGCTGTAGGTAAACACGTCAGACATAACAGAAGCTTTTTCACAGCCATACTTCAAGACTAGGAGTGGATGGCAAAGCTGGTTTTGCAAGATTTAGAGAGGGGACACAAGCCTGTGCTCAAAATAATACAATTACAAAGATAGCTATTAACGGCTGGGAGCAGGGAGCCTGATTCTCTCTGCGGCTCAAGGCCCTTTCGCCGCCTCTGAGCGAGTGCCTGTTGTAAACCGGCCCTTGAAATCTGTGGCAGCTCTTACCTGAGGAAACAGATGAAGGTGCTTATGTGAAGAGCCCTGCAAGCTTTAAATAGAACCTTCCTGGCCCAAGCGAGGGCGGCGTCAAGCCCATCGCTATTGCTGCCCGTGAACCGACGAGCGAAGTTGTAAGAAGTGGTGAAATTGTCCAACTACTCCCATCTCTCACCACTGAGAGTATATGTAACCTCAAGTCTTTTCCTGCTGTAGTTTTTTAAAAGGCACAGTATCGCCTTCAGGTTTATAAAGATTAACACAATCATCGGAAAAACTGATTCTGTTAAGTAAACTTCACATCAAAAGCACTTTGATGTGCTGTATTATAGCAAAGCCAAACACTCCACCCCCCATCACCCCAAGAAAAAAACCTCCAAAAACCTCTAGTAAAGCAACGAAAAAAAAAATACTGAATTCTTTGTTCTAAAATGAAATGTCTCTTCCTCTTTAGAGCAGCAGAGCAAGGGTGTTTTTTTTGATGTATGACCCCCCTCTCTTCCTACCCAAAACAGTACCTAGTCAAAGACAAAGAGGAGAAATGCAAACGGTTGCTTGAAAATCACACACTCAACTTTGCTTCCTATTTTCTGTAGTATTTGACTCATTTAATTCAGATGTAGTAAAAGTGTGCCCATGGGTATTTGGAGGTAGGGCAGCGTAGTCCTTTGCAGTTTGCTCAAGCTGTGGATACTAAAAATATTCCTTACTAAACGTAGCAAAAAGCTACACTCTTCAGTGGTTGTGGGTATATTTTTGGCTGAACCATTTGTGCTGTCTCAATGGTATTTTAAACCATGATTTGGTTTTACACTTCAGCAAACATTGTGCAAAAGTTTGTCACGCTGTTGTCTTGCCTTTAATTATTTTTTAAAATATTTTTTTCCCCACCCAATCCTTTCTTACCATCTTTTCTGCCTTCTGTCCCTCCAGATTGCTAACTAGATTAGAGAGACCTTCCAGACAAGATCATATAAGCACAACTGGTCAATAAAGGTCTCTCTGTGGTGACTGGGAAAGTCCTACAATTAGTGGTAGGCAAGCTTATTTGTACCTCTTAGATGTCCAGCATACCAGCTGCTCAAAGTGCTTCATCATCTCTCATCCTCCTCCTGCAGCAAGCTGCAGGACAGTGCTGTCTCACCAGGACTTAGGAAATTGAACAATGCAATAGACTACAAGGAGCAACAATAGACCAGTTCAAAGAGTTCTCTTTGGATGGGCTGCTCACAGCAGGAGACGTGCCTAGCATGCATAAATGAACTACAGTCTGTGAAGGTTGATTAATTGCACTATGTATATTCTCATAGTTGAAGGAAATCCTACTGGAGACTGAGCTGAGAGAAAGGAGGTTGATGGAAATTCATTTAGACCATGATAGGAAGGGTTCGATCACTGAGGTAGAATGCATGAATTCCCACACTGGGAGCTCTGGATTTGCACTTTTTCATGAGCCATTCCCTCTGGGCAGAGATCTTCCATGTCTTTGGCAGGTACCAAGAGCTGAATTTACAGTGGGGACTTCCATTTCAACTTAGTTTCACACAGTCTTTATTTTCTTGGGAGCTGTTGCTCAGACTGAAAATTTCCCATGCTAAAAGCTTAGCATTACTTCCTCCCTGTGCCCACTTCATGTCCCATAAAAGAGTCTCCATTTAAGCAGATTTCTCTTGTGTACGGTATTGTGACAGATTTTTCACCTGTGAAGACGATGGCATTATTGCTGTCATTACTAATACTTAGTAGCAGAGAAGTAATTCATAGAAGCATAGAAACTTTAGGGTTGGAAAAGATCTCTAAGATCATCAAGTCCAGTTGTCTGTCCAATACCACCATGTCAACTAAAATTCCTGGTTCCTACACCGTCTTTTCTACCCCGAAATCTCAGAGGTCTCATTTTACTGGCAAAAGAGGAGTGAAAGGGAGTCCTGCTGAAAATCATTCAGCAAGTTGGTTGCAACCCTGTCTGTAGAACTGAGCTTTTCAGAGTCCTTATCCTGTACTGTGTCCACTGATGGATCCACCACGAGGCCTCATTGGAAGAGTTGTGCCATTTAGCAAGGAGCTGTCAAAATGGAGATCATTCTGTCTTGGGGCTCAGATAGTTTATAGCTGGTTCTCTCTGTTTGACTAGAGCCTCAGGGGCTCAAATGGGGCTCCACACCAGCATAAGATGAACCTCTCTAGAATATATTGCAGGTCTGCAGTCTGAGAAAGTACATGGCATAAAAGAGTGCAGGGTAAAGAGTGAAGTTAAGTCAACACAGTATTTACAACATATTTTGTGATGACTTAATTTAGTAGCTGTCCCCATAGGCTTTTCTCATGGTTGATTACCTGGTTTCATCTAACTGCACCAAGAAGGAGAAAATCCAAATGGTGATGGACTTAGGGATTTTTGGATCTCTTCAAGGAGATTATTCTTATAGTAAGAATGAAACCACTATTGGAAGGCAGCACAGGTATTGATAAGTCTGGATGTAATTGTCAGGACAGAATCGCTTGCTTGCTGAGACAGAGGCTCCACCGCAATTAGAAGCTATGTTGTGTTATGTTTGTTATGAAGTTATGATGCAGAAGCCATTTGGTGAAATTCTGTGGCACTCTGCCAGGAATAGTGAATGTTTCTTGCTACTGGTGCCAAACAAACTTAAAAAGAAACCATCATAGTTTGTTATTGCTGGTGCCAGACCAAATATCTGTTGGCGCCAAACTCGGTATTGATGCCAGAGGCTTGCTATCACTGGCCCATGATATGAGAAAACACAGGCTGAGCTGTTACAATAGCTTCTTATTGCCTTTAAGTCCATGCATTGATGGAGCAGAGTGAATGACACAGTGAGCGAGGTATGGCAAAATTAACTGAGAGCTGAAGGGCTTTGAATGTGTGATGGAAAGTCATTGAACTTTGCTAGCCCTTCCTGGAATACACCTAAGCCAACTCAAAAAACACATATATTTTACATGAGTAAACAAGGGACTAGAGATATGAAGGATACGTTTCCATTCAGCAAAGTTAAAGTACTATTTATAGCTCTGCGGATTAACAAATGAATCACCTTGCCAATAATATTCCAGTTGAACAGCAGTAAGTATTCTACATTCTTACTTCTGGGTTGGGTTTTTTTTTTAGTTTGTTTGGGTTTTGTTGCTTGTTTCTTTCAAAAAGCTAGTTCTGGGCAAAATCACAAGATTTACATAAGCCTCAGCTAAACGTGTAAATAAATAGTGGTGTAGAAAAGTCTTGATTTTTCTTTTTTTTCCTTTTTTCACCAAGACCGAGTCAACTGCTCTATGATGGAGCAGGCTGCTGGTGGCCAGGACTTTCCATGGTAGGCAGGATTCAGCAGTAATATGAAGATTCTGTCCCCTTTGTGCATGTTCTGCCCTCCATTTGCTGTGTTCCATTTTCTTTCTCTGCTTCAGTATCTGATCTTGTCATCCATCGAGCCATTTTAATTTAATCATCCCACATTCTGGACAGCTCCAGAACAACATTGGTACCTTTGAAAATTTGGTCTGTGGTGTTGCTTCTTCCTCCTGGGACAGGCAGTGTTACAGTGCGGGTACATCTACTACAGTAGCTCAGGGTGGTGGGGGACAGGGGGATTTTAAAACCTCCAAACCCCATTCCAGAAATCTGGTGTGTTTTCACCATTTTTTGAGCAGCAGAGAAATGCAGTAAAAGCTTGAGGAGCTGGTTCTTCAGCTGCTGTGGATCTGACAAAATCATTAGTTTTGTTAAAATGCATGGGTTGAATATTTGATCTCCAGTTCCTAGGTGAGTTCTTAAGGGATTAGCTGAGTTTCAGTCTCTTGAAGGTGTGAACAAACACACTGTTGCCTCACACACCTGAAGTTTCTTCCCTAAAGCCGTCACAGTGCTTTGTGTGGAGGGTGTTGCTATTTCTACTTTGTAAGTAAAGGTTCACAGGTTTTAAATGTCTTGGCCAAACTTGCCCGATCTAAGCTGGGAACAGGACATGGGTTTCTTAATTCCTCAACTACTGCTCTACCTACTAACCCCGTTGTTTCCCTGAACCTTTACATATACTTGAGCAGATTAATAATTAACCTCCGAGTGGGGCACTTTGAAGCAAATGTAAAATGAAACCAAACACTTGTCTTGGTTTTTAGTCATACCAGATTTGCAAGTAGGGTGTGTTTAAATGATGCAGGTAGATAAAGTCTTGTTAATTTAGATTAGAGTAAAAGTCAGTGCCTTATCAAAGCAAGTGACTAATTAGGAAAACTATTACCTTTTGGAAAAGAAACAGTCGAACTACCACTCAAAATTATTTTAACTAATTGAACAGTACTAGTATTTATGCTGAATAAAGGCTTGTGCAGCTGCTGGGGAAAGGAGAAGGACTGAGAGCTTTTCCCAGGAATTACCAGTGCTCTGTTCTTTTGCTTTTAGAAACTTAACAGTACTTGTCATCGGTGTGTAAACATGTGGAAAGAGGAGCGTCCTGTGAGTCACCGGGGAGCCAAACTTCCAGAATTTAAGCAGAGGGGTGCTGCATTTGTATTAAATATACAGGCTTCACTCTATTTGCTGTACCAAGTCAACAGGGTAGCGAAGTGCTCATGAATGCTTTGAAATGATCCAGTGAATCTCAGGTTTGTAATAGCTATGATTGGGCATTTGAGAACCTGCAAGGGTGGAAACACTAGGGCAAATTCATGGTGTGAAAAGAAAGATTACGATCAGCCTGTATTTATGTTCAGACAGATACATGCAATTGTGAAGAATCATTAAATAACTGTTAACCACACCTGCACAGAGCCTCTGGCAATGCTGGCTTATACAGAATCTCAAGAACTGCCATGTGCCTGACATCATACCTTTGCAAGGAAAGAGAAGTCCTGGGTGTTAGCCCAAGACAGGTAAGTAAAACACAGTCCACAGACTCGAGCCCGTCTAATGTCTGTTAGTGATTTTCTGGTGTGTCACCCAGTACCTTCTCCCCGTAAATCTGTCAGTAGTCCTGATCTGTTTGGTTAAGACCAGGTCTTACTGAACATCTCCAAACCTGCTTTAATGCAATGGCCCCTTACCTGTAAATCAGTCAGGACTGTGAGGAAGGAGTAAGTACACACGCACACGGGGAGTCTAGCACAAACAGTACCTTGACTTCTCTTGTAATTGCTGCTGTGACACACAGCTGCTTGTTTGGGTTTCTTCTTAACATGGATCATTTTCCCCTTTAAAAACACTGGGGGTCTTTGACATTTTTTCATGATGGAAATGACATTTCAGAAGATTTTTAGTTTTACTGTTAAAAAAAAAAAAGGGAAGGGAAGCCAATGGGGAAGGGAAACAAGCAGGGCAAAGGTAACAGAGGAAAAGGAAAATAGCATTGGAGTAAAGCTGGGATGAAGAGATGGAGATGGGGAGAGATTTGGAGTAGATGGCTCTGCATGGCAAAGTAGTTCTACTCAAACTGTAGAAAATTTCCAGGATGCCCAAACATCACAGATTTGGCTGCTTCTACTGGTGGAATTTTTTGGACTGCTCACCTCTACAGCTTTCCTCAGGCTAGGGAGTTCTCTGGGTTTTAATTTCCCATGGTGCGTTTGGAAGCAATAGTCTTTCATCTTCATTTTCTCTGTTGGAGTATACTTTTCCTGTCTTTCATGGCTAGGGGTGATTAAGGAGTTTGGGTTTTTTATTGAATAAAAAGTATGAAAAAATGCAAAAGTGGAGTTTGTACATCAGTGTGTAATTTCTGAAGGGGGCTACTGCAATGCATTGGTTTGATATCTCTTTCTAATTGCAATTTCTGTACAAGGTCTTCCTTCCTTTTTTTTTTCCCCCCACTTCCCATCCCCCCAATGAAAATCTCCAGCAACTGTGAAGAATGGGAGATACTAAACCAGAAACTGAATACAACTGATGCACAGAGGAGTTTTCCAGAAGGTGGAATAATATTTCAAAAATTTGCAGGCTTCAATATTAATTTCAGAGATCTTAATAGATATACTATGGAGATATTTGCTTATCACTTATGGGAGTCCTCATTCATAACTGGATTTATTTGTGCCATAGGGGTTTGGAAGACAGTCCATTTTTACCTTTTACAGTTGAGATAAAGTTAATGACAAGAAACTTAGCAAAACCCAACAATATATTAAAACTTTTGAGAGTTACCATAAGAAAAATGCCCTCCCACCATATTACTACAAATACTCAGCTCTCTGTAAGTAAATCTTGGTGACTTGGACTGAGTTTCATTTGAAGGCAGGATGTGAAGTAGTACGCCCTGTACCCTCTTATCCCTACTTTGGCCCTTAAATGCACCGTTGTTAAAGCTTGGCCCCTTGACGAAGTTGGGTGGAGTCGAGTGCAGAGGCGAACTGCATAGGTGGGGCTTTCACGCCAGTGGGCCTGAATTCAAACCTTCAAAACTTTGGCCAGACTCATGACTGTTCACAGTTGAGACTTTAATTAAATGGTGTTGGATACGAGAGGTAAATGTGGAAACTGTATTCTATTATACTAGCTCACGTTGCCGAAAGAAATAGAGCCATGCTTCTTGATGGAAGAGACAGAGCTAAGTGAATAATTCGCAACAAATAATTAATCTAAATGTTTCTAAATGATTCTTACAGAATCTGATTATGGTTGAGAAAGATCCCTGTTTATTAATGCTATGGGACTCCCTTTCACAAGGGGAAAGTGTATTTATATAAGATTAATGGGTTGAGGTATAGACTTGCAAGTTCTCCCTGAGTCATCAGACCCAGAAAACATGTATTTTCTATTAAGGCGAATACAATCTTCCAAGCAAAAGCATTTATGAGTGTAGTTTAACTGATGGGTATATGATGACTGACATTCCAAAACCTCTTCTGCAAACACCTATGCTGGCATACTTTTATACATAGGAGTAATCCAAATTAATTTGAGAAAATTGCTCCTGTGCATGGATGTATTAATTAGTATTTGAAACATCACGGTCTTAGTATGGTAAGTCTTGCAGATACAATCTTGATCTTATACTTAAAGATGCCCACAACGTCCCATCCGGTCTTCATGGCTCCCTCAGCACTAGTAAATAAAACAGGCCAGCACACAGTCTTTGCCCCTGAGGGCTTGCATCCACGTGGATAAATTCTCTTCCTTCCGAAGAAGTAGCCCCATCTGTATTGCCTAGAGGGAATGGTCCTTCATCCATGCCATCTCCTGAACAATGCCCACGTGATGCCAGAGAAAGTGACAGGGGAAAACCCTTGTCAGGGAGCTCGTTGCTAGTTAAACAGTATGGATAATCACGTGCCAGCTCTCGAGTCCATGTCCTGGTTCCTTTTAGTTTGCAAGTGCAAGATGTAACTTATGTGAATGCCTGTGTTTCATTTCACATCTTCAAGTTTTGATAAGGTGTAATGGTTCTCATTTGTTCTTTACAGGAAACAGTAGCACTGCTGTTAACTTCAGCAGTGCACTTTGGGGATGTGTTGGCACAGCTTCCATTCCAGCGATGCTCAAGACTTTTGCCCGAGAACCCTGCAGGGAAACTGTCTTTCTCAGAGTATTGTGAGTCTTCCCTTCCAGAGGTGAGATCTAATGACAACTTGAGTAATTTTTTTTAGATAAACATAATTTCAGTCTGTCACAAGAAAATGATTGGCTATGGTATTAAATGGCTGGAAAGTTATAGCACTAAGGAGAGTGGCTTTATTTTGAATAGAGGAGAAGTTAGAGAGATTCAGTGGAAAAAAGAAAATAAAACCTCCGAACTGAACTTGTATTTCTAACAATTTCTAAATATGTAGACTCTGCTTTGCTAATAGGGAGTTCTCAGAGCTGCTGCCTGAAATTGTAAATGCCTGCATGTGTTGTCACACCAGAGAACTGTCATCATCTTATCCCAAAGCAGGTGCCTGTGGTACACAAAGTGATTTGCACCTTGCAGTGGTTGTTTCTGTCAGCTGAAAGGAAGCTGAAGACTTCCCAAGCGATCGCCTCACTGGGATGCATTACAGAGCTCTCAAAGTATTTAAGGTGAGTTCCAGGCTGCCTATCTTTTCCTAGGAAGCACCTAAAATGGAGGTATCTCAGTTTTGAGATGGTTGAGATAGTCTGCTTAGTGGAGTTTATGTATATAAGATAATTACCTTATATAGAGCTAACAGAACTTCATCTTGAAGTTAAGATATGCTTGGACAATAGTGGGCTAGGCCAAAATGTATAAGGTGTGAGGGGTTACACCTCAAAATATATTTGCTACTTTAAATGCCATACACTGTGTTCCACTTCAATCATTGCAGTTACTCTCTGCCTGGCTACCACTTGCTTATCATTCTTTCTGACATGACTCATCCAGAAAGACATGTCAAGTTAGACTGTTTTGTAATGTCTGTCCATGAGATGCTAGAACATCAGTACTTGCTCCAGGAAAAGGTGAGCTAATGTGTTTTTATTTTTTTTTTTTTATGCACCCTGATGGCTGCTGTGCTTAATCAATAGTAAAAAAAGGATTGACACTGAGAACTTTCCAAAAATGTTCCTTCTACTGTTAGTGATATGTTGCTTAATAGAGCTAGCTTCAGCTTGCCATGCTGACTTTTGCATTGTTTGCATTGTATTGGTTGGTTACCTCTTCTGTTAACTTTCCATGTACAATTTAATTAGGTTGTGAATGATGGGTTATGTTATCAGATGGTATGGATTTATTAACTTCAATGAACTAGCCAAAGATTTGGACAATAACTTAAACATTCTTCGTGTTTAACTGTCTCTGTGCATTTTGGATGAAGATAACTGCCAGCACATCTGATCATAACTCTATTGTCAGAAGAGGTGTGTCTGTTTATGCCAGTGAGTTGCTTGGCTGTTGGTATAACTATAATAGCGTGGTAATTACTGGTTATAGATACAATAAAGATCAAACTATTTTCCATACCAAATGCTTTTATTATCCTGCAAGTATGTCTCTTGTCTTTTCAACGCGAAGAATACTAACCAGGAGCATGACACTTCAGAGCTGGAAAACAGAGTAAAAAAAGATCATAATGTTTTATTTCTGCAAATAATTTGTGTTAGTTGCTCATGAGCTGTGACCAGTGTTCTCAGGTGTCTTATTATACAAATTAAGTGTGAGTTATTTTGGCCAAAGAATTAGCAACAAAAAGCACTACTTTATAATGCCTGTAATGCTTATGCTTGCTAGTTGTATAAGAAAAATGCTATGCTTTCTCTTTTCCAATTAGGTAATTTATGGAATAATCTAATGCATATGTGAATAATAGGGAAAGTGATAAATATGCCAACAGTCTTTAGTTTTAAAATTGTTTTTCTTATGTACCTGACAACTGAAGTAAGGCTAGTCTGATCTCCTAGCAAAGCAAATAACATGTACATATCCATAAAAGTCAAACTGTTTGCAGACATTTTCAGATGGAAGTTGGCTTTCAGCAGCAAATGGCAACACCGTGTGTTCCTGCTCCATTCAGTTCGTGCTTCTCACTGAAGGGTATATGCAGCATGACACATCGTGTTGTGACTCCCCAGAAAAATGTTGCAATACATATTGGTCAAAGTATGTAGTATTTCAGAGCTATGCATAATTTACGATTGCAACAGTCTCCAATAGGATACAAGCAGTGGGAGCACACAAAATGTGCTCAGTGTTTCCATGTCATTCATAACTTTGACTCAGCAGTTCCAGCTGATTATTAATAGTTTCTCCAACCAGCCTGGATTGACTAAGCGAATTCACTGTAACGCACTCAGGCGGTTTCATTAACCTCGGCCTATGCGAAAGCCACTTTCTAAATTGGATTGGCTGCACTAGTCTCGGTGCCTGTGCTACTGCCTATTGCATCAAGCAACGAAATAAGACAGAAACAAAGTGGGGAAAAAAATATTGTTTAAACTGGAAGTGAGGCAGAACTCATTAAAAAGAGAAGATGCACCATCCTCATTATAGGATTTGCTAATGCTCACAAGTTCTTCCAGCTAAATTTAATGTATGCAAATGATTATTTACAAGCAGTTATTATCAACAATACTAATAATTTCAATACTACTAATAACAGTGATCTGGACTAATTAACTGTTTTGGATTGAATTTTGTAATATTTGCAAGTTTTTCTTAGTTTTGTGGGAACTAAACAAAATCAGCCCCATTGGCTAAGTCAAAACTCTGTTTCACAGAATACAGTTCTGGGTTTGGAGATCAGATTTGAACCAGAATAAAGAGGTGGCTGAGAGGTTCTGCTTGTACCAATAAAATGGGTAGAGGAATAAAGTTGACATAAAAGCATTCACCATGTTTCCTCTGTTCATATGAATCCAGTATGTTCTGGTAAAGTGCTAAAAGCTCACTTGAGAGTTTTGTACTGGAAACACTATATTTTGATTATTCTGAATAGTTTTGGGTTATTCTGTTCTTGTATTGGTTTTTTATCACCCTGTGTTTTCTTCTGGTTAAAAAGAAAAAAAAATGATCTGCACATGAGATTTTTTTATTCCTTCCTGGAGGGGGGGAAGAAGAGAGATCTTGACCTGGCTATAAACAAAAATAGAAGGTGAGTTCATGGGAGCACAGAAAAGGGGATCTCCTAACTTTTACAACATTCTATTCAAAATGGTTTAAGGATGGCAGTAGTGTGTGTTAATTTGCAGATTCCATGGGACCTTGTTCTGTCTGGGCAGCGAGGTATCATGCACACGAGCCCTGTGGAAGACATAAAAATAAGTGTGAATGATAGCAATGCAGATAATATTGCTTCTTATAAATAATAATTAATGCTAATTGATGTTGACTCTGTATGTTGTGGCTTGGATGAAACTGTGGCAGGAATTGGCAGACATGCTGATATGAAATCTCCACCCACAAAGATCTGCTGAAAGAGCAGTATCTGGTGTAAGGGGATCTGCCCTTCTAAGTGCAAAGAACATAAAATTTTTCTAATTACTTGGGTTTTTTCTTTTTTTTCTTTTCCAGAGCAGTCAGGCTTAACAGCTTTAGAGTTTGCCTGCATGCATAGGACTCTAGGAACTGCAGACATGAAACAAATGCAAGATCAGATGGTGTTCCTTATGTAAGCTTAAAAATAGTGTTTTATGGAAATAGCACAGCTAATATAATGTTCTCCTATAATACCAGCCCCTTCACATATGAACATGCAGATACCGATACATTTGTTCAAGGGGGGATGCCCTTTGCTAAATTGGGTGGAGTGGCACCTGAGCCATGCTGCTGTGGCTGTACCACAAGATGCAGGAATGCCTGCTGCACGAACTGGTGCCGATAGGGAGGCTGACGCCTCCTCGCTAGTCCTTGGTAAATCTGTATCTGCATATGTGTCTGTACATATGCATACTATTTTTCCTCTGCTGCTTCCCTCCCACTCCCAGCTGCCTTCCTTTCCACACTGTCCTCAAGCCAGGGGGTCAGTGCTACCACTTCTTTTTTGCCAGTCATTCTTTTCTTTCTGTATTTGACTCCTGTGGTTGTTACTTTCCCCTCTTTCCAGTGGAGAGGCAGCAAGAGCCATTTGGCTGATTTAATGTTTTTTCTGGGAAGGAAAGGGTAAGTCTTAGAAAAATAGGATGCTGATCTTTGCCTCCAGGCAAAATGTGTAGGGGGGACATTCTTTTTCTTTAGGGAGGAGATTTTTATTACTAGGGAGGGAATTTCCCCTAGCAGAGCAGTTTTACCTGCATTCCCTGAGACACGGAGTCAGGAGCCTGAGTGCTGTTGATGTTATGGAGGATGTCTGTGGCTGAGTGACCAGTTGCCACCCAAAAATAATCCAGCTTCCCAGAGGGAGAGAAGGGGGATGTGTGTGACCTTACAAACAAGAAGAAAAAGGAGAGGAGGAAGTACTTGGTTGTTCCTGGCTTGGCAGGAGGAGTGGTGGGGTCCCTGATCACTGCGTGACCAGCAGACACCCTTGCTGAGAGCTGTAGATCAGGCCATTTGCTAGTGCAGCCCCATGACTCCATCAGCTGCTTCACAGGGGGCATATGCTAGAGAAAAACTGGGCCTGTGGAGCTGTGTTAGCTGGAATTTCAAAGGTAAGATATTCTGTTGTCTTGTTTGTTTGTTCACCTCCCATTGGGGGATCAGTTGTACATTGAGATGACTTAGCTCGATGCACACGTCCTCAGCAAATACATTGATTCAGTGTTTAGAGGATCATGTTTCTTTGTGGTGCAGAGTTATTTATTACAGTATTTTTGGTAGGCTGATGACAGTCTTGTGATGATCAGAAAGAATAAGTTGTGTATTTTTTTAAAAGAGTATGTTAAACCAGTTCTGTCAAAATAGAGCTAATAAATACCAGTAATTGCTTAGACAGTTAAAAAGGAATAATTCTCCACAATTTTTGAAAACATTGTAGGCAATGGTGTGGCTGAATGCATATAGAGAACTATACTTGCCTCTACATCTCTGAAGCTGAGTGTGGAGTGGTATAGTTGTCTGGAATCTGAAAAACCAGACTTTTTCCATGAACATGCTGAAGAGTATCTGTGTGAAGTAGGCTAAATTTAAATGTTCAGATTTCATCTGCTAAACCGCTTTGGCAAGAGTGAAAAGCTAGGATGGCAAACATAGACTACACCTTTCTTCAACTGAGGAAGCTAGTGGGAAGGTGGGAAGGGACCAGGGAGATGGCACAGGTTCTGCCAGTTTAGTGGAGATACTCAGACCAGCCTGGGACTGATCTTACTTAATGCTTTCATTAATGTCTTGGGTGTAGAAGGTTGGAATGGGCTGATGAAATTCTCTGCTGACATAAGATGAGGAGGCATTGTCAGTGTAGAGATCGTGTCCAGTTCTTCCCATACAGGAAGCGTGAGGGCAGGAATGATGGAAACAGACTAAGAGTTTGAGTTGAGGACTTCTACCTTTACTGGAAATTGTTGGACCCTACAAGTCAGTATAGCAAGAGGTGGGAAATAACTTTGTGGAGAAAGACACAGGTATGCTAATTAGCTGCAGAATAACTGTGAGCTTCTGGTGTAATCTGGGAAAAGCTAAGTGGAAACAGTCTGGTCATTAATGGATTAGGCTTGTAATTAGGAGGCTACTAAAAATGAGATTCTGTAATAACCTCCCAGACAGAGCAGGAAGAACAGCAAAGCTAACTGGAACTTCATGAACTGATGAACAGGGCCCTTGATGCAGGGTTAACAGTATCAGGGGATAGGCTAATGACACAAGGCTAATCTAGACCTTATTTCAAATGAAAGAGGAGTGTATGGTTTATTTAGCTACATAGTGCATATAGAAAGGGAAATTGTTGTAGGCATTGCTGATTAAAATTCTAAAATCCAATAAATAAATCTAATATTGAATGATGGTGATATACCATTTTATTCCTCTTAATTTTCATTAACTTCTTCATATATGATATATTCTAGACTTTATGGAACTCATTATTTGTAATTGGTCTTGTGTCAACAAGCAGCAAAGATCAGACTGTCTGCTATTAGTTGACAGTTGGCTTAATTTAGTAATAGTACTTAGCAGTTATGTAGTGCTTTAAATTTTCAAATCCCTGTTCAAATATTAGCTAATTAGTCATCACACCAATTGCTTTAAATATTATCAGGCCTTCTATAGAGATGGGTAAATATCTGTTGTTATCCATATTTCAGAGATGAGGAAATTGACACAGATGGGTAAGTTACATCTCAGTGTATCTTTGTATATAGGTATTTCCAAGGCACCTACCATTTTGAAGTCTAAGAAAGTCAATTTGGTGTCCAGTGAAGTCAATGGAAATTGTTTGAGCAACTTCAGAGGGTCCCCTTGCTGTCTAATTGGATTACTCTGCATAGGTCAGTTCTCTAGTATTACCTAGCTAGTATAGTGCACTCTGGTATCACTTGGTGAGAAGCACATCTGCCTGGCAGTCAGCACCCTTAGTGTTGCTGTAGGGGACAAGGATGAACACTCAGAAATGATAAGGTTTGCTCAGTCACCCAGTGGGTGAGTCCTAGGGGTGAGACTTGAGGCTGAGTCAAGTGCTCAGTTTTCTAGAAAGGGTATTTAACAGCTTGAAAATATTGCTACTCTGATTATGAGATTTTCAGAAGTTCCTAGGTAAGCATCGTCTCTTGATTTTTGGAAGGCGTGTTCAGGTATTTTGACAGTCCCAACATATATTTCTCAGTCTGTTCAGGCATCCACATGACTTTTAAAACACTTCAGTGGTATGTGGGAGTTAAAACTTGGATAGGAAAAAATCGATGGAAACTTGTCTGAAAACTCCAAAGCTCAGCAATGTATTTTTTGTGTTGCTTCTTAAAACCTGAAGTTCTGTGGAGAAGGGAAAAAGTCAGCCTCAAGTGTGATGCTGAAGGATTCTGGAAATCCTTTATCTATGGAGTAGCAGGCAGCTTTGTAGTGTCAACTAAATGTGACATACCTAGTCAGTTTGACCAGTTATGTGCAGTTTTATGCTTCAGCTGTGTCCCTTGAAAGATGGAAATAACCCTTCACAGATTCAAGAATGTGTTGTCTTGTATATTAATTCAGCGTTTTAATTCCTTGAACATTTACTATGCTTTGCATAACAACTGTCTGTTTCTACAAGTGTTCCTGCCCTTAAACTTTTTGGGATTTGACAGCATAAAACAAGTGAAAGAGCATATGGGAAGCAAGCTTTTATCAAAACGTATCAGTGAGTATCCAGGGTTTAATTTCTTTTTCTGTTAATGTTTGCTTGACCCTGTTAGTCAATAGTACAATATTCCCCAGGATTTGAAAAATGAGTTAAATATGGGAAAGCAGCACAGACAGCATTCTGCTCACTGTCATGCCACATGCTGCTAAATGCGTGCTGCAATGCGTGCTGCTGTTGACTGCCTTCCCAACCAGGAACGTTGTGGTGTTTGGAAAGTATCACAGGAACAAGAACATACTGAACAATCTTCTCCTTGGGTCAAAGCCTTGTGCTATGCTCATAGATAAAGCTTTCTGTGCTTGTTACTTGTTACTCAACAGTCATGAAATGACAGGCATTGTAAGGCAGACCCCTCCTTCGGCTTAAGACTGTAAAGAGAAAATGATGAGAGAGAGGAGAGACGTGTTCCTCCACGTGTGTCAAGATGTCAGATGTTACTGGGGCACTGCAGCCAAACCAGTGTGCCTGCAGCAGAGCAAAGAGGTAAAATGAGTCAGGGAGATGGAGGCTGCCGAATCAAGCTCCTGCTAGCTGCTGGCGTGTTAGGGGCACTTGCTGTCAGGCTTTGGGCTCTGTGATGTGATAGACACCAGCACAGTAATGAATGACAGCTGTTGCACTTGGTCTCTGTTTTCAGCTACCCTTGAGCCTATAGGGGTTGTTTTTTTCTGACTGTGTGAATCTTAGGAACTAAAGCTCTGGCTAGCCACGCCTTCCAATAAAATAAAATCTGAATTGGATCTGGGATCTGTATGACCACAGGCACCAGCATTCAGTGTGGGAGTGGAGCGAGGCCTAGATCTCCTTGCTGGGATGGCTGCTCACTCTTCAGAGCAGCTGCTTTCCCTGTTTCCCTTTAGTTCTGACTACAATGTTCCTGCTGCTTGGTTGATGTTCAGGAGGGGACTGTGCAGAGGAAATCCAGGATGGCAGCTGTTTTCCTTTGCATCCGAGAGGAGTGGCAGTTATGGTCTGGCCATGCCGGCAGTTTCCTCAGCTGCTCTACCACTTAAATCTCTATTCTACTGAACCCTGGAAGGGAGGTCTGCCTTCATCCTTTTAGGTCCACTCAGTATTCCTTCAGGTACCTTTACATTCTTTCCCCATAACTTGCCTCCATGCCAGTAATTTTTCTGAATGGCTGGAGAATAATTTAGATAAGTTTCATGCCCTCCCTCTCATCCAGAATTTTTGTAGCCTTGTGGGATTTGTTTGCCTCCTTAGGTGTGTACTCCATTAGCAGTATTGTTGCTATTTGCTTAAAGGGCATTTGGAAGGAGAGTCACCATGCTGTCACTGGGATACTGTGTAATTTTAAACCCACAACCTTTTCTCTGCAGTTCCCCTTCCCCCTCGTGTTCCTTCCCCTGTGATAAAAGATTAGTCCAGACAGAAGACCAGAAAGCAATTGTAGTGGAGAGATCGTTTTTAACTGGGCAATGTAATGGACTACAGATGATCTAAGGGAAAAGCATGGCTTCCGTACATCACTAGGGCACAAGAGTTTGTTTAAGCTTAGTTATCCCTCCCCCTTGTCTAAGAACATCATTTAACTCTGTTGCCCAGTTCTCCATCCTGCAAGATGAGTATGATGGTAAAGATTCATGTTTCATAAGGTTTAGGATGAAAGTGCAGTAGATGGCTACTTTTCCAAATGAAAAGGAGGCCCCAATCATCTGATCTTTCTGATGCCCTATTTTATGCCATTAAAATCAGTTGAAGTAAGGTTTATTTCTATTATGGAAATGTTATGAATTGTAGGGAGATGTGAAAAAAAATCAGGAGGAGCTTTTGTCCTGGAAAACTGTGAAGTTAGTAATTTGGTTTTAAAAAATTGGCTACTATTCCAAATTGTGCAAAACCTGTAAATGGGTAATAATTTCTAGGTTAGCTTGAAAGTAAGCTTACTAAGGGTAGTCTCAGGCTGTCTTCTATAGTCAAGCAAATTTCTTATTAAGGAAACGAATATGAATTTATTGAATTTGTTGGATTGGAGTTGTCAGTTCTTTCTTTTCTGGTAGTTCTTTGATTTCTCTCCACACAGTGCCTGAAGCCATACTTAAGTTTTCCAAACCTACATATATGCAGAGAGAGAAATGAGATTATTGTTCTAAAGATTACTATCTCCCTAGAATACAGAAAAAAGTCGTATGCACGTGCTCTGAGATGCATACACATAGAGAAAGAAAAGATGACAGCTTACTGTAAATTAGCATAGCTTAATTGAAGTCAATCAAACTGCTAATTTGATTTAGTCAAACTGTACTAATTTATACCAGCAGCTGAGATTCTGGCCCTTACTGCTTTAATTTTGTACTAATCTGTTTATAGCTTTCAAATATTATGGAGCCAGTTGATTGCTAAACTGTTTATTGGGTGTGGTTCCAGGATTACAACAGTAATTATTTTACTGAAGCCCTTTATTTTCAAAAATGCATGTTTCAGATTTACATAATAGGACTAGACAATGACTAAGGGGCAAATTATACCAAGATTATTGCATGCACTTACGCATGTGTTATGTTTTTATGACTCAGAATGGAGCTTGTTTGTGTTCCACCTTTGGACAGAGGTGTCTTTGGGGGAAACATTGTACAGCACAAGAATTACAAAAGCGTCCTAGCCTATGGAATTCTGTGCCAAGAGATGATGCTAGGTGATAAAATATTACTTAAGTGTGAAGGTGGGGGACTTGGTTATGAAATGCCAAACGGTTTTCCACAGCTCTGTTCCCTCAATATGGTGTTTATTCCACCCAGAGAGCTGAGGCCTTCAGTGCTGATCCTGATGACAAAACACCCCTCCTCTTTGCTACCTGATTCCAAGTGCTGGCATGGGAGCACTCAGAACTCAGAATGGTATTTTGTGTGGTGTTTACCTGGAATTACCTGCTCTCAGTGCCTTTCCCCATGCCAAAAAATCATGTTGATAAGGACGATGGCACAGTTCTTTGAACAAGCTTTGAAATACTGCTTTTCCTCTTCTTCCTTTGGGGTGCTTCACAGAAGAGTTTGCATCCATTTGATATGCAGGAAAGCTGACTGCAATCTATTGTCTGCAGAACCACTGCAGCAAGAAGAGCTTCAGTTCAGCAGAAGTACCTGCACTGGGGCTAAGGGAGCCCACCACTCCTCCTTGTGTGGCAGTCAGGCTTGGTCCTCCCCATCCCTGTGGAGCCATGTCGATCAGCAAGCTAGTTACTACTAGGTTTGATGGACTCTGGTGGTGGTGAGGATGCTTTCGTGTAGGTTGCATGCTTGAATGAACCTGTTTAGCCGAGTTGTTGATCTACAGTCTGAAGGTGAAAGGCTTTAGACTCTCATCTCTTGAGCTGTGCAGCCACTCTCCTGGTGTTTGCAATAATTACCTTAGCAAAACTTTACCTTATCTGCTTGCTGTCATCAAGTGTGCAAAATGGTTGTTGGGGAGCTCAGAACTGCAAGATTTGCTTTCTTGCAGCCAGAAGACCAATTAATGAAAGCATTGCTCCAATAATCCCCTGCCCTGATCTCCTCAATGCATCCTCAAAACTAAATGTGTGTAAATAATTATCTAGATTTTGTAAACAGAGCTAAGTAGAAAGATACAAATCACTTCGGTATCACCAACTTTGACAGCACCTCTTTAAAAAAAAAAGTGCTTGTGAAGCAACTTACTGTAAGTCTTATAAATTTGTAAAATGACCTCAGTCTTCATAACTGCTTGTTAAAGGATTTTCTAAAAAGAGCAGCAACACCTGGAGACTCATTTATCACTGTCTCTGCCTACTGGCGATCCCACCTACACACTGAAGAATGACTGCTAACATAATATTTATGCAATAAACCAGCTGAAATATGTAAAAAGAAAAGCCTTCTGGAGGGATGGTAGAGATTAAAGAAGTATTTGAAGTCATTGGGTATTTTTTTGCTGCTTGATAAACAGGGAGGATTCTTTTGGTTTCATGGCAGTTCTCTTGAAGAGAAAGCTTTCTGGTATCCATTCTGACACAGGAAGGCCACCTAAGATCAAGCAGGTTTTCCTGTTGTGAAAAAGGTTTGTTTTTCTCCCATGTTCATACTTGTAAACTATGCTGCAGTCTTCTGCAACTCAAATCTATGGAGCAGGGGTATCCTGAAAATCTCTGGAAAGCATTTGCTGCCTCTCAAGCCTTTTCAAAAAATGTCTGAAGGCATCTGTCTTGCAGAGACTGGCACAATAATTCCTAGAGACCATAAACTTCTCCCCTAACTTAAAAATGCTTCCAAGAGTCCACCTAAGGCTCAGGTGTTTCAGGTGTCCAGTAATAGAGGTGCAAGGCTTATAGAGGAATCAAAGCTGTAGGCAAAACTGGAGCCCTGGAGTAAGCACAGGCTCAGCCTAAAACCTCCAGAGTTGGGTGGAATGACCTTGTGTTAACTTCAGTCAGTCCAGCAGCTTTGGTCACGAGAAACAATGAGGTCTGTACAGCCATTCTGACTTTCTGTTTGCACACATGAGGGCTCTTTCCCTAGGCTTCTGTCTTTCCTGTGCAGGAGTCTTAGATCTCCAAGTCATCAACTCATGGGGTTTTTAAACAGTGAGAGTCCATTAGCAGTAGTACAAACACACAGTAGCTATGTTGGTCGGTATAAATGGACTATCACTTCAGATCATGTTGGTCTGTCTAAATTGTGTTGGTCAATCTAAGTAAAAAGGACTATCTCTTTGGATCTAGGAAGCTTGACACCACTGGACTATCACTTTAAAACCATGTATGATAAATCTGTTGGGCAATATATTCACATACAGTGCAAGCAAATAATTGAAAGGATGAGCAATTTGTATACAGAGTAAAAGGAATATAGATGCCAAAGATGAGCCGAGAGGCATAGTCCTCACAGAAGTGTTAGTGACTAACCACAGAGCAGCTATGCAAGTACGCTGCAGTCAGAAAGAACGCTCACTGAATGGGATGATCTGTCTTCTGTATGTATTTTCTCCCTGTCCACTAGCTTTGTGGGTTTTTTCTTTAAAAAAACCCCAACAAACCAAACCCACAAAAAACCCAAAACAAAAAAAAGCCACCCAAAACACCTAAACCAAAGTACAATAACAAAACAAACCAAAACAAGTAAAAAAAAAAAAAAAACAAATCAACCAACCCCCAGGACATGCAGAAGTAATATGCTAGATCTTGCCAATACCTCTGCATCAAGGCTTTGGCCAGGGATAGTTTGCCCTTTAGTAGGGGAGAACATCAACGAGTCATCAGCTCCCATGAGTAAGGAGCTGGGAAATACTTCTTCAGAAATAAAACCTTGCAGGTTGTAGTGGATCACAAGCGTGAACATGAGTTGGGAATGCTATTTAAAAAAAAAAAAGAGCAGTTTGAAACAAGTGCCAGCCTGGGACATACAAACAGGAATATAGCTGACAAGACATGTGAAGTAATCTTCCTTCACTCAATGCTGATAAGGAATCAGCTGGAGCACTGGATCTGATTTTGGGCTGTGCCTTCCTAATAGGATGTGAGCTCATTGGAGAAAATCCAAAGTGAGCAAGGGAATGATTGGAAAACCTAATGGTAAGGAGAGATTGTCTAGATGGGTTTGGGTTGGGTTTTTTTTGGCCCAAAGAATGGAGAATGTCAAAGGGAGAAAAAGTTTAATGCTCCTCAAATATATAAAAAGCTCTGGCAAAGAGGGGACTAATAAGACACTTGTATATAGTATAATATGCTGCTATTCTTCCTATCTGGCTAACTGGCTCTAATTGCAATATGTTAGACAACAGGCTGGATATTCAGGAACAATTTCTCTTGATAAGGATGATGATTGTCGGGAGAAGTAGGAGAATTTCTGTAAATGGGAATTCTTCAGAAAAGATGGGTAAATATCTTAGGAGCAGATGACTTTGCCTTGGAGCACCAAAATGAATAAGATTATTAGATCCTTTTTTAGTGTTACTTTTATATTATTTCATGGGGAAAAGGAAACAACAGAGGAGAAAAGACAAGGTTTATGATGATTTGTGCAAATTTCAAGGTGCAAATCTAACACAGCACCATGTATATAGATAGCTTTATCATCATGTAACATGATGGCAATCCGCACAGACCTGTATGAGCTGGTACGGAGCATCACAGGGTGGTATCTGCACAGTGCAAAAGATGTGATATGGGTTAGCCTCAGAATGTTTTGTCTAGAGCATCTCTGTGTGATGTCACTCACGGGGTTTTCATTCTCCTTGTAAGAAAACAGATAATAATTTAATTGAAATTGGTAGAGGAGAGGTTCGCTAGATACTGACTATATGTTGTGCATAAGATGCTACTTGCAAGTGCAGCTAGGAACTTGTGTTAAGGGCATAAAAGCCATCATTTGAATGTTTAGTTATCAGTAAATAAGGGAAAAGCAGAACCTGAAACTAAACAACCTTCTTGGCAGTTGGCATTTAGCTGAGATTGCTCTTTGGAGACTTACCTTGTTTTTTGTTTTGCAAGAGGAGGGGCGAAAAGAGGAGAGAGAAGATGATAAAAATTAGGTTTTGACTAAAACAGATGGAGAGTTTGTTTTTTCTTGAAATTTTCATGTTCCACAAAAAATAAAGTATCAGAAATCTCTGAGAGTTTTGATTTTCAGATAACAGCAAGTTGACTGAATGCTGGAAATGTAGTTTCAGGATTGTATTCTGACCCCGTGGGGAATGTGAGGGCAGGTACCTAATATGTAGGAGTTGGGATTTCTGGCCAGACATTTCTCTCCTGTGAACTACTGTATTTCAGTAGGAAGTGAGACCATCAGGTGTTATGAGAGGGAGCCTGGCCAGTTGTTGTATTCGATAAAGGAAATCCATGCAATTACCAGTAAGTATAACCATGAAGCTCTGTGGTGATATATCAAAATCTTTAGTGTTTAGACACAAGTTGGAAGGTTTTTTTTAAAGATGTTATTTCCTGAAGGAAAACCATTCTCTGGAGAGGTCTACTTGAGAAGAAAAAGCGCAGATGTCATAGATGGTTTGTAGGACAAAAGGCTGCTCCAGCATCTCTGATATCTCTATCTTTCTTTGGGAAATGTCAGGTGGGTCATACCTACTACATGGGATCCTGTAGTGGTTGACCCTGGCCAGCAGCCGAACACCCACCCTCCCTCTTGCTTGTTCCTCTCTTGCTCATTCCTCTCTCCTGTGTGATGAGGAGAAAAAAGGAGGAAGGTGAAAAGACTTGTAGAGGTCATGGCAGTTTAATGAGGAAAGCCAAAACTGAGCATTGAATCAAAGCGAAAGGAGGAATTAATTCACTGCTTTCTATTGGCAGGGAAATGTCCAGCCTCTTCCTGGGAAGCAGGGCTTCAGCATGATTGAAGCAGTTGCTTGAGAAGTTAAAGCCATGACCATAAATGCCCTCCCCTCCCTCCTCCTTTTCCCATAGCTTTGATAGATGAACATGATGTCATATGGTATCCTTTCGTTCAGTTGGGGTCAGCTATCTTGGCTGTGGCCCCTCCCAAACTCCTGCCCACCCCACAGCCTCCTGGCTTTGTGAGGAAGAGAAAAAGCCCTGATGGTGTGGAAGCACTGCTCAGCGACCGCCAAAACACTGGTGTGTTACCAGTGCTGTTTTAGCCATGGACACAAAAGCACAGCACCATGCAGGCTACTGTAGTTACCTCCATCTCAGCCAGACTGAGTACGGTTCCCAAGAGCAATGCTGGCCCTGTGGCTACGTAGCTCCTAGCGCTGTTTACACTGGTGTTGCAGTTGTTTAATATTATATTTCTACCTTTTAATTTTATCTCATTTTTTTGGAGATGTGGGCAAAGAGGTCTTGAATGGATGTTAAAAATCTACACAGAGTTGTGTGTACAAAAGGCAAATGCAGGAAGCTGTAAGTGTGATGAAATGAGAGATCCGCCCCCCCCAAAACACCCAACCCCCAAGAAAACATGCTGCAGGACTAGGCCTTTAAATAAACAATTAGGCAATGCTAGATATAGAAACACCCTTATTTTCATCAGAGATTGTAGTGATTTTTTTTAAAGCAATTTGATTTTTTTAAAATTTATATAATAATAATCCGATTTTGCCATTCCCATCACGCAAAAGAAGCAAAGAGCTTAGTGTTAACCTCAGTTTCCATAGCACACTGCTGGTGTTTCAAATTGCTTGAGATCTGAACATGATGAAAGACAATTATCCAAAAGGAAGCAAAAGCATTCCAGGAAAGGTAATACATATATGTTTTCACTCCTGTGGCAGAACAAAGGTGCACACAGCCTTAAATACCAGCCATGTCATAACTTTATCCTCTGTAATTAAGTGGTTATGGTGCTAAATGTAAGGATTTACTGTTTTGTTATTGTTTTGACCTCTCTGAGCCAACTTGACTACTGGACTGATAATAACCAGTTTATCATATTGTGCTAAAAATCAGCAGAAACAGCTATCCTTTTTTCCCCAAGAGGCAGGTTTAGGTAAAACATCAGAGCATTTCAAATTCCCACACCCCCCCTCCCCAATTCTTCTCCTATCCTTTCCATGAAAGTACAGAATATATTTAATATATTCTAACTTTTATCTAGAGTTTTTGAAATTTGAACAAAATATAGGACATGTTTCAGTAAAATCGGAGACCTACACCTAGAGAGGGGGAAAAAGGGTTTGTTAATGTTTAAGGAACCAGTGTGGAACTTCAGACCTTTAGGTCTGGTTCTCTGTTCTGCCATACCTTCACCTCTGAGCTTTGTATGGGAATTTAATTTTCCTGTTCCTCTGTGCTCCCTCTGTAGATGGAATACCAGCTCTTCCTTGCCTCACAATCATCATTACCTGGATGTTTCATGGGCTGCTGACTAGCAAATCCCACTTGTCCTCCTGAAACTGCCACTGTATATGAAGAAACATTTGCAGACCGTACTCACCTGTGTGCCAAAACGGGATCCTTCTTTCAGAGTAATTCCAGTTTGATAATTGGCCACCTTATTGCATGATTTACAATTTGCAGCAATAACAATGGGTATTCTCAGGCCATTATTTCTGATGAGAGTATAAATGGGGATATAATTTTAATCTCATAATGAAACGATGACAGATATACATAAACATATAGTAACATGTTAAAAATTCCCACAGAACTGTAAGTCAAGTGTCATCTAGAAGAGGCTGGGAGACTGAGCTACCATGTTATTACAAGCAGACCTGGTAATGACACAGACAAATTAAGACTGACTAACTTTTTTCATTATATGACTTTTGTTGCAATTGCTGATAACATTGCCAAAGTTTAAACCACTTGGGCTCAGATTTTCCATGCCAACTATTTGGCTAAGGTAGATTGTTGTTATTTTTGAGGGACACTTAGTAAAAAAATCTTTCAACTATTTCTGAGAATGAACTAAGGAGGAAAATATACTCTTTTCTTCAGAGTCCTGTGCTTTTGAGCAAAGGCTTGACTCTTGGGAAGCTGTCCTGATCCGAGACACATGCCTCCGAGACACATGCCTTTTACTGATGTTGTAAGAAGACCTGATAGAAGGATAGGGGCAAAGACAACCTGCAGTTCAGTCACTAAGGTTAGAGAGGCTGAAGAGAAGAAAAGTTCTTAAAAACTAGATTCTCAAACTTCTAAACTTGGCACAGTCCTCTGTTATCCTTTAGTAGCTGTACAATCCATCTTCACAATGATGCCTTGACCAGCCCATACTGAGGACAGCAACGAGCTATCATTTATTCATAGCTCTCTGATAAAGGCATAAAGGTTTGTGCTACAGACTGTAGAAATAGAGCAGGGGTGTGTGGTACATGTTTACATATTCGTATTTACATGTACAGAGGCACAGCCAGTATACATCGAAGAATGTTGAGAAGTCAGGACATGTTTGGGTAAGGGCTATTGGCATGCCCCGGTTTCAGCTGGCACAGAGTTGATTTTCTCCTGAGTGACTGGTGTAGTGCTATGTTTTGAATTTAGTATGAGAATAGTGTTGACAGCACGTTGATGGTTAGTTGTTGCCAAGCAGTGTTTGCAATTAAATCAAGGACTTTTCAGTTTCTCATACTGCCCGGCCAGTGAGGAGGCACATGCCCTCTGAAGGAGCTGCACAAGAAGCTGGGAAGGGACACAGCCAGGACAGCTGACCCAAACTGGCCAAAGGGATACTTCATACTGTGTGACATCGTACTCTATATAAGATGAGGGGAGTTGGCTGGGGTGGGTGGCAGCTTGGGAGCTAGCTGGGCATTGCTCAGCAGTTGGTGAGCAATTGTCTGCGCATCACTTGTTTTGTATATTTTTTTATTATTATTATTATTATTATTATTCTCTTCCTTTTCTGCCCTATTAAACTATTTTTATCCCAACCATGACACTGGGGTTTTATTGGTTGGTTGGTTGGGGGTTTTTTCCCTCATTCTCCCTCTGATGGATATGAGTGAGCAAACATCTGCCTGTTGGACTAAGCCACCACACAGTGCAATGCTACACCAGCACAGTGACATAGAAGTAATTTCTAATCACATGATTGCATGTGATGATTCTCTTCTCAATCATTGCATGATTCTCTTCTAGTGGGTGTCCATCACATTAAGGACAGAGATGGACCATGAGACAAGATGATTAGAGGTCCCTGCAATTGAATGCTGCCTTAGAGTAGTTCATACGTCAGTAGGAGCTAAGCTTTAAATGTAGAAAACTTCACAAAAATCTGGAGGAGAAAAAAAAATATGAGCAGGGAATGCAAAATTAAGGGGTAATTTTGAGATACACCAGTGTCTCAGCTCTGATCTTTGTGAGTGGGATAGAACAGCTTTTCCTTTCTCAAAGGAGAGATATTTTGTGATTATAAATTCATTGGCATTTGTGCTTGTTTTTTTTTCCTCTCTGTATGAAAGCACTTAGATACTCTAATGACAAATACGACAGAAGCCTATGAATCCACTCATGAATGCTGGTTTTAGCGTTGTTTTAAGATGTTGTGCTGGCAATGTTGGATGATGAAGGAGGTAAAAGGTCCTGAGGAAAATCACCTGTCATGGTGTCGCTGCAGAGTACATATATGTAAGGAAAACTTACGTGAATTTACATGAGCAACCATAAGCCTGGTGCTCTCAGTCCTATTAATTTTTACAGCCTCAGCTTTTCTTTAATGTGTTTTACCATTCATGGGGAGGAGTTCTGCACAGTTTTCAATGTAAATCTATGCAATTGAAGAAAACCCCATCCCAAAAGTCCTCTTCAAGTTTAGAATTAATACAATATTGATAATACAGCCTCAGTCTGCAAGTGATGCAGCCATAGCTAAGCTCGAGTTTCAATTGCACTTGATGGAGAGGTGGGGGATAAACTTTTGGAGTGTCTTTACTGATTCTAGATGTTTCATACAATGTTTTTGTGTTATTTATGCAATGTATTACATATATATTTAGCTAAAAGTATAACCCACTGGTTGACTCCCATAATTGTAACCAAGATCAGCATAAAACCTCACAGAAAGCTTATGAAAACTATGCAAAGGCCTGTCTCTCCTATTTGTTGCTTTTATTACTGCTGTTTGCTCTGGTGGCTTGTGTTAAGCATTGTAGAAAAACAGAGTAAAAGGCAGTGCTTCTCAGAAGATTTTACAATAGAAGCAAAAGACAGGTAACAACAGGTAGGCAGGGATGTGACGAAAAGGGGGAAATACAAGCAGAAAGTAAGGCAATATTGCTAACACGGTAGGTAGCGTGAAGGCAGTTCGGTAGCATCACTGTTAGTGTTTTGATAGCTTTTGCAAGCAAGTGAAGAACAGAGGACAGCTATGGAGAAAGATAATGAAGCATCCATTGGAAATATTACATATCTATCTCACAGACAAGGGAAGCAATATGAGAAAACCCAAAATTACTTGTTTGAAGACTTAGTAGGTACAACGATGGAGTCTGGTCTCCTTGGCTAATGGCAGGCAGAGTCCCTCTGAATGGTAAGTCTGTGGTGAAGTCTTCACAGCCTACTAGTAGCTCACTCCATGAAAAAATAAGTCTCTGGGAGAAATGGATTCTTAGCTATTTCCTTTTGGAGTTAGCTGAACTTAACAGCAGCAGGCTAAATCCTTCTGCTGGTATGAAGCATGTAACAGTGGCACTGCTTTTCAGGAGCAGTGATCTGACAGACCTCGAATACTTTTGATTTTGGGGAAGTTTGCCACTGAATTGTGCTTCAAGAGAAATGAGGAAGTCCTTGTAAAAAGATGGCAAGCGGGGGTGGGGGAAAGAAAATGTATGAAAAATGGAGTAGATTATTAGTCACAGCATGGCTAGAAAGATTATAAAGGGAAGAGTGGAATGAGAAAAAGCATTGTGCTAGACAGATCTTCAGAGCACCATGAGTTCTGGAAGATCAGCTTCTGGAGGTAACAGGGCAGATAATCTCATTTTATTTACTTTGATGTCTGTCTTTCATGTAGAAAAATGTTGACTTTTCTGTTCCCCTTTTAATTGAACCACCTGTGAAAAAAACACAGGATGAAATTACAAAAATAAGGTCTATTGTAGTCAAGCAAGTTTTGCAGACACAAACATTACTCAGAAGCTTGCAAAACCTGGGACCATGAAAGATTGTTCTAAGCCGATACTCCTCAGTGTTTCTTTTGCCTTCTGAATGCAGCTTCATATCCTCTGCCTAGTTTTACTGTGATTGTCCTGGAGACAGAAGAGTCTTTGGTTGCTGTCTCAAGTGATGACGAACTTATTTTTCTGAGCAGTTGCCTGCACTGTTTGCTCTGAAATAGTTGCAAGTAGTGTAAATAGTTCTAATGAGCATTAGCTTCAGCAGTCAGCCCCAAGATGCATGGGTTACTTAATCTCAGACCTTTTTCAGCAGCCCCAACTATTCCTTTATAGCTCTGTTTTGGGTGGCCTTTTTTGTTAATAGGAACCCAGCACTCCTCATAGGTCTCTGTCCTGGTTTCGGCTAGGATAGAGTTAATTTTCTTTCTAGCAGTTGGTGTAATGGTGTTTGGGAGTTGGGATGAGAGCAGTGCTGATAACACACTGATGTTTCAGTTGTCAAGCAGTTCAAGGGCTTTTCAGTTGTTCATATTGCCCCGCAAATGAGAAGGTGGGGGGTGCCTAGGAAGCTGTGAAGGGACGCAGTTGGGACAGGTGACCCAAACTGGCCAAAGAGCGTATTCCATGCTTATGAAGTCATGCTCAGTATAAAGGGGGGGATAGTGAGGGGAGGAGCACATGGCTCCAGGACACACTGTTTTGGGGACGGTCCACCTTCGGGATGGCTCTGAGCTGTATGGCCTGAGTTGTGGGGTTCGGTGAGAAACTGCATCATGTATCTCCAGTTTCATATGTTTTTGCTATAAAGTCCTATTATTGTTATTTTTCTCTTTGTCCTAGTAAACTGTCCTTATCCCAACCCATGAGCTTTACCTTTGGGTTTTTTCCTCCTCCAACCCCTTCCCCCGAGTGAGTAGATGGGGGCAGAACCATGACAATATCAAAGTGATGAATTTTCCATATACAGCTGGGGTCAGCAGATTTTTATGCACCCAAGACTGACAGGTCATTCATGATTTGTAAATACATTAAATGGAATTATCCCTGCTCCTGCTTCCACAGAAATCCATGGCCAGTCTCTATCGGACTTTCATGCGCTCAGGTGGTCACGTGAAAAAACGATGTTTGATGTATTTTGGTGTCCCATGTATTGGCTAAAGCAAAGAAAGCTTGGGAGCTACTGTAAGTGACTTCTCTCACTGCCCTTCTGTTTATGGACTGCCTCATCAGGACTACAAGAGGTGCTAAAACCTTTAAGTTTCAATCCAGTGTGTGAGGGCTGAGGGGTTCAAAGGATGAAACTGAGGACATGGATGAATTGCCTAATAAGTGGTCTCAAAAATTTCTTGTAAAAGGTGGCTAGAATTCCCTTCCTCTTTTCTTGTGACTGGCTACTGCTGACCTGTATTCATTTGTCCCTTTAGTACTTTCTTTCATCAACCAGACACAGGCTCTGACTTCTGAAGCACTGCAAAGGTTACCTGTTAAAGTAGCTCTAGGAGGAGATCTGAAGCAAATAGTTTTGTTCTCATGTTTGACTCTGAAATAAGAGAGTAAAGGAGAGAGATTTCATTAAAATTAGGCCTGATTTTAATAAAAATTTTAAATGCAGTTTAATTAAGTGTGATATGAGAGAATGGGAAGCAGGAAAGCATGATTTCTTTAACTTGTGGTTTTGAGTTGGTACAGGGAATTCTATATGTGCAATCTTTAGTATAATGTTAAAAAAACCTCAAAGCAGATAAATATGTTATATTGTTGTGACAGGTGTAATCAGGATATTATAAGAACAAGTGTTCAGAGGGGGAGACATAGGTGAGAAGAAAGCTCAAGAGCTGGGAGAACAGCTAAATAGGAAAATGGAAGGAGACAGCTCAGGGGAAGATGCCAAAAAGAAGAGCCAGGGGAATTATGAATTTGTCCATCTGCAGTTGTGATCTCACACTTTCTCCAATGAATACATATAATACATGTAATGTGTTTTGTTGGGTTTTTTTTTTTTTGTCCTCAGATATGTCATTGTTAACAGAGGGATGAATGTGGCATCAGGCAACAGAGTTGAAAGAGCTTTTATTCACTCACCATCCTTTGCCCCACTGCATCTTTGCATATGGCTTGTTCAGTACCAACATAGGGAATGAAACATTCTGTGCCTAATTCACCCCAACTATAAATCTGGTAGACACAAAGTGATTTACAGCTGATCAGTGTACTTGACTCAGTATAGCTACTGGAAGGAAATTACTTATTTTAGACTGTTATTTTTAAGCCTTACAGAAATGGAACAACCTGATCCTGGTGGGGGAAGACAAGGCATGATTCTCTACCCATGAGAGTCAAATGCCTGACTTGATTTTAACGGGTACTAGCTTAATCTGAGGAACTCCCTGGTAACCTAGGTCTGTTCACTTATTTGGTCAGAGGAAAAGTGGTTTTGTTTTTTTAAGGAAACATTCCTTTCCTTCTCTAAGGGGCTCTGCTACAGCTTAGAGCAATTCTTTCATTTTAACTATCTTTTCTTCTGCCACTACAACGGCTGAGTGGGGGAGGAAGTCACTTCAGATTTTCAGCTATATGTATTTTTTGATTAGTAAGTCTGTGTAAGCAGATATTAAAAGCAAGGAAAAAAAGTATAAAAATAGAAAGAGACTCATCCATTTTAACTAGGTCAGCACAAGAGCTGAGTTTCCCTTTAGCACCAAAACTACCTAGAAGTACTGTCCTATTTCATTTTAGATGGAAAGAAGTGAAGTTGCTCATGTTTGACTTCACGAGTCATTAATATCCTATATCCGAAGAACGGGTCTAAAAACATTAATTTCTACCTACTAAGATTCTAGGAACTTGCCCAACAGAAACTTCAGCTGATGCTACAATATTTCATACAAGCTATTTAGTGTCTAAGAGACTGATTATTATTACCAATGTATATTTTCCCTCCATTATTTCTTTATACACATACGCTGCCCAGGACTGGAAAATAAGTGGAATCAAATACATGTGTGAGCTCTATAAATAGTCAGGATGTGAAGAGGTGCCTTTTGCTTCCTTGGGCTCTAAGCTCTCCTAGTACTAGCTCAAGTAATCCAGACATTTGCATCACCCATTGAGTCTCATCTGAAGTCAGTAGCTTTTAATTTGTACCTAATTCTTGAAAATCCGTTCATCCAATTAGTTCACTGGAGGAATGAACTGATTGACTACTCTCTTCCATTCACAGCAGTGGTGACTATTTGCAAAATCAGTGTTAAATAGAGTAAGGCCTTCTTAGCTCAGTCAGACTTCTACCTGGAAATGCAGCACTCCTTTTGGTGCTACATGCTCACTCTCCCCATTGACTCATAAGTCATGGGTACATAGGTTAGGGGATTAGTATTAGGAACAAAGTTGGGTAGTTTGGAGTGATGTATAAAAATTAAATTTTATTTGGGTTATCAAGAGAGTCAACAGGTTTTTCTACCTGGCCTGTAGAACATCCTGCTGTTTATCATCTGTTTCTCCTGAGGAAAATGCAAGTAAAAGAGTTTCAACTGGGACTGCTGTTAGGGATCCCTATCAGACTTGTGAATTCACTGGATTTATTTATAGATCTGTGGAGGAAAAAAAGGCAGAAGCCCATAATGTTTCAAGGTACCTTGAAAACATCTCTAGAGCTCACTAAGCCATATTACCTCAATAAATCTTTGGAGGTGAAGTAAGGTGAACCTCAGAGACCAATGACTTGTATACGCAATTAAGGTGAAGTGTTTGCATCCAGAACTAAAGGGTGTCATCTGTGGTGACTAGCCCAATATACCAATATACATGCAGAGTCAGTTTTGGTGATGAGCAACCAGAATAGCTGCTGAAGGCCCCAAAGCCTGGGGACATCCCGTCAGGCTGAGTTAGGAAATTACAAGTCATCTAACGTGGGAATGAAAAGAAGGGTAGGTTAGCCTCTGCCTACAGCCCCAGCAGGTAAATGGCTCTGCATAAATGTCTGGATCAATTAAATTGCTTAACAATAACTGTTGTGGCATTGCTGCTTTTGTTAGACTAGAGTCAGTTGTTACAAGTAATGAGCATCACATACAGTTTTAAGTCCTGACATTGTAAATTCCCTCTGGTAGCACCCTCAAGCTCGATCCAAAGTGGGACTTTGATGCTGCAACACTGAGTGTTATATTGCCGAGCTTTCATGTGGCTAGCCCAAGGTAAGCAGACACCTCTGTTAAGTGCCTTGGCACCCTACAGGTATGTGGGAAGAGTGAGGTGCATCAGGATCAGGTAGTCAGCTTTCTATTAGGAAATGTTGAGGATACTGTGGGATCTTTACCAGCACGTAGCCACCTGTTACACCCTTTATTCCAGAAAAACAGAGCTTGTCTCTCTCTTCTTCTAAAATGTGGCAGAAGAGTAGGTGGGGGTGGCCTTTTGAACAGGAGCCTAGTGATTAAAGCGCTCCCCCAGGTTGTGGGAAATCTTGCTCAGTTGCTGCTTTGCCGGAGGGAACTCAAACTCACCTCCCAGAGAGTTTCCTAAATCATGTGTCTATCTGTTCTATGCAGTGCAGATACTGACCCTGATGTGGAATTAAAGAGAACTGGAGGTGATCTAAGCTAGAAAGCAAGAATAAGATGGTGCTTCCAAGGAGCAGTGACTTGTGTTCATCATTCCTCTCCAAGAGGCAACCCCTTAACCACAGACAGAGTAGGACCCTGTCCTCAAAATTTCCTTCTCTGTGTGAGAGGAAAGCAAGATTTTTCACTTCTGACCAGTGAAGCTACTCCAGTGAGAGGAGAGCAGTGTAGAATTAAGAGGCTGGGAGGTTTGCATAACTCATGAACAATATGTACATTTGAACTCTCCGGGGCTGACTGTGGTGTGGTGGTGGCATGTGTGATCCCAAGTTTCTTCTATGCTATCAGAGTGGTCTGGAGACTGTACTAAGAATGATATGGTGGCTGTATCTGAAAAGAAAACAGTAGCGTTTTGTGTTGCCTGGTGTGTAGGGCTACCCTGCAGACCTTTGATGGAGTAAGGCAATGGGGAGAAGGGAGCAAGAATGGTCAGCTTTTGGATTTTTCTTGGTTTAGGTAATAGATACTCAGTGGTGTTGAGGCTGAGGTGCTTGCTGGAAGCAGAACTTTAGGTGTCCTGACAATGTGAAGGTTGTATATGGAGGCACTTGTAGAATACAGGCATTAAGTAGCAGCTGAACGAGGGGTTATGGATTCACAGGCTTGGATTTTTGTGGAATTTAGTATTTTGATCTTTTTTGGATCTATATTATTGCTCTGTATCTCATCATTATAGTTACGTCTACGACTGTGTAAATAAAATGTTTATGCCTTGAGTGAATTTGTACATTATGTTTTGAGCTGCATGAAGCAGTGTTTGTAAAACAGTAGCTCGTGGCATGTTCCTACACACACACTGGAGTCCTCATTGCAGCAAGCATTGATGGAAGTAAATGAGACCACACCACGGACATGTCTTTGGACAGTCTTAGCAGGACAGTGGTAACAGTTTCCAATTCACTTGGTTCAGTAACTTCCAGCTCAGAATCCACTGAAAATATTACCACGCTGGTGCTGTGAATTCAGTGTTCTGTTCTGGTTACCTGGCTGTGTTACGGCATCACCACTTACTTCAAAACCAGTAAAAGCACAAAACCAGTAACCAGCAGCTAAAGTGAAGGCAATGACATTTTAGAAAAGAATTGGCTAGCCACTGTATATAGGATTGAAGAGTCCTACAGACAGAGCCAAACAGCAGAGTTTAACTCCACACCTTGGGCACTGTCCATATGTCATTGTGTGGAAAAACATCATCGGGTATTGTACTTCCTAGTACAGTAGGATCTTGGGAAGTAGAGAGGTTCAGATCATGTTCCAAATGTCAGTGCTGTCTGGGAGAAATATTCATTAGCAGCAACTAGAATTTTGTACCATTTTTTATGAAGCAAAGCACTTAAGGGGCCTTTAAAGCACAGCTGGCTGAACAATCCTTTACAAGTAGGGCTGAACAAAAATAGTATTTTCTCTTTATGAAAATTTACATTTAGTTTGAGCTGAGCCAAAATAACTAATTTTCTCAAGGAACAAAAAGATCCAAGACATGAGAGTTGAAAAATGTATGTGTGTTGTTGGTATAAATTAACTTCTTTTTTTTTTTCAGGTTCTGAAACGTCACAAGGAAGTTATTGCAGCACATTCATCTGTCTGGGATCCAACTGACCAAATGTTAGATCTTCTGATGTAGACATCACCACTGGAGTATGTCATTCTCTGCTCCATTTTAGTCATTATGCAGGAAGAAGCATTTCTAGAATGACTTTGCTTTAGCATGAAATGAAACTTTAAATAGGTCAGGTGAATCAGAGCCTAGAACTGTAGTTGTCCAAAGTTGAGATGAATCCTACTTCTTACATACTCATGCTTGTCCCATAGCCAGAGAGAAGTATCTCTCCTCTGATGTAGGTGCTGTTATGGCTCCAATAGCTCAGTCAGAGGGAGGGACTATGGTTCCCTGTTGGAAGTGTTATCTCACCGAAAATTCCAGATCAGCTGCAATTACAGATGAGATAGTCATCTCTGACCAAAACGCTCCTAAATCTACCCTGCTCCAGCCCCCTTTCTGCATCAACTCATACTATAGATGTCAGATCATAGGCCAATACTGAAATGTTCAAACTATTGCCCTTTGCATTACTTGCTGGGTCACATCTTTTTTCCTTCAATCTTGAACTCCCAACGCCTGAACCTTTTTTTAAAAGTTTGTAATTTTTTTTTTTAACAGAATAATAATGAATAGCAAATGAGACACTTCTGGCAGAAATTTTCAGAGAAAACCATTTGTGTTAAATTTCATTAAACCTTTTTGCGAATACTTGGCAGTTGTCCAAATACTCTTAAGGAAGGAAAGAGAGTAATGTGATCTCACAAATCATTGATGAGCTCAAGTCAACGTTCTGGAATTGCATCCGCTTGTGGTAAAGGCTCACACTGCCTTCTTCCTAGTGATTCTTACATTTCCAAATGAGTGAACAGCTGCCAGGAACACGTGTGTGTTTGCATGAGTCTTTGATAACTATAATCAACAAACGTATTTGAAATATAGCATAACTTAATCAACAAATAGCTTGCTAGTTCTGTTAGCTCCTTTTAACTGAAGAATTACTTTTGAAGGTTGGATCTTCTTCAATATAATGATACTGTGTGTGAACTTGCAAGTAGTTAGATGTGGGTGCATGCTGGATGGTAACAAGCTTACAACTATGCCTTACATCCTTGTGCTTTCCGTTCACTTAATTTAAGACCCTGGATTAGAAATAGGTCTTTAAATGACCTGCATGCTGAAAATATACAGGCAGTTACAATGATCCTTCTTGTCCAGTCTCTGTAGTCAGGAATATTCAGCTAGAAAGCTCAGATTTAACAGTGGAGAGACTACCACCTCCTGGCATTGCAGACAAATAGAAAAAATAATCCAACCTGGGTGGCTCAATTTTAGAAAGGGCCATATGTAGAATCGAGACTGCTCTTGATCCAGTGGCATTATTAATAACAATAAATCACGAAAGTATTTTTTATAGGATGGTTGTGTGTAAAAGCCTTTGGGCATATCACAAAACACAACAGTTATTTTCCATTAAAAACTACAACATGCCCCAGTGAAAGTGGAAGCTGGCAACACCTAACAAAGCCCAGAAGATAGAACAACCACCCACAATTAATTAGATTTCTACACATGCCAACCCCTCCTGGCTATACTGACACAAGAGGGACAATTTTCATGACATCAACAGAAGAAAGATCAAGCTCAAAGTAGGAGAGGTCTCAGTGAGAGAATATGGGCAGCTGTGCTTGTGCAGATTGAAATGAAAGATGTATTTCTCAGAGCCATCTGTAACTGGATTAATGCTATTGTTGCCTTTTAGAATTTAAATTTCTTTTTGCTAGAGGATGATGATGAGATGGGAGCCCTCTGTGTTGATATTTAAACCTAGACTGAAGGCAGAGATCTGTATTTGAAAAAATTTTGTGGTGTAAAGGAATTCTGTACCACCTCTTTATGGCTTTCCTTGATGTTTTGCTCTTTGTACGTATTCTGGCAAACTCTTGTTATCTTGGCCAAAAGATGACGAAAATAAGCTTTGATTTTTAAGGGAGGCTTTTTTTCAAATCCTCAGAGTTGATAAAAATGGTGGTTTTCCAAAAGGGTTGGCTTGCTGGAGACCTAACTACGTTTTTGATTGGATTGAAAGGGAGCTAAATGGCTCAAAAAATGCTGTGCTGCTCTCAAAATGTCTGCATTTTTTCCTTAGGCTTGTAAATCCTCATTTATGTAAACTATAGTCTTTTGTGGTGACACTACTCTTAACAGTTTTTCAGTATTGTAATACGCTGTTTCTGTCCCAGTTGTTTTGGGTAAGAATATGGTCTGAATTACTACGCTATCAAAAAAACCCAACCTAACAACCCCAGCCCCACAAATAGCTTTCACTTCCAGCAAGCATAAAATGCATAGTTTTTCCTATTTTAGCAGACAGCACCTTCACAACATCAAATTCTGGATCAGATCAAAGCAAAAAAACCCACCCCATTGCTGTCACAAAATGAAAAGGAACAGATATCACAAAGCTTGCATTTGTTGAGCGCAGGAAGGGAGAATAAAGGTTCCAAATGAACTGGAGAATAAAATCACAATCATTAAGAAGGTGGCCTTTGGTGTGGTCACCTCTGTTGCGATTCAGTCTAACAGAACATTGTTTTTGTCTCTACTTGTTCTGTAGTGGCCCCACCCTATTCATTTGTGTAGAAGAATGGATCAAAGTGAGCTTGAAGATAGACAAAGTTTATAAAAACAGAAAACTCATTTTCTCATACATTCTTTGGTGCCTCAGGCAGAGGTATTGATTGTAAGGCAACCGAAACAAGCTAAGCTATTCTTGCCTTCTATATGTTTGAACACTTGCAATTGTGCAATAGGCAGTGAAACAACCCGGAGTGACGCACAAAGTGCAGTACAAATGACAGACAAAAGAAGCTGAATTGTTTAAATAAGGCAAGGCTGTGAAACTGAGATTCAGATGGGATTTCATCTTGTAGAGGCTTCACAGAAAGGAAAAAAAAAATCATTAAATTGCTGAGTGGTTTTGTCTTAACTGTCAGTTCATATGGCAACTGTATACTGTATGAATAAAAGTGGGGGTTTTTATTTTCTTTTTTTTTTAATGTGAAGAGTCAGCATACTTCACACAGGCCCATTAACTTGTCTATTACAAAACTGGCTTGTGCTAGATCCAGGAGTAGGATGTTGAGGAGAAAATGAAAAGGATCTTTTGTAATACTGTGTGTCTCTTGCCCTGCTTAGGGCCAGTGCGAGCCTCTGACACATGACTGAGGGCTCAGAATGAGACTTGGTGACTTCAGGGACCCTAAAGAAACAGGTTCTCTGCATTGGGCAACTGTATTTCCCTTAAGAAGGTGTAACTCAAGGTTGTTTGCTGCATCCATTGCACTTAAAACTTATAGGGCTGATCCATGATATATGTATTGCCTAATCTTAATTGATTTTTGCTGTTTTGCCTCTGTTTGCCTGTACACCATCTTAACTGTAGCAGCACATATCTACTGTTCATCTCATGTCCACAGGACTGGTTTGCGGACAGCCTGTCAGACATGTTTAATGGTCCACTAACCTCCTTTATGTGTCCAGGCATGCTCAGGTCTACGTGTTTCAGCTGTGTCAGCACCTCCGTGTACTGGTTTGCTGCTTGTATGGTCACGAAGCTGGTTTTGAAGAGGGCTTTGAGGTTGCCCTCTGCGGGGTGCATAGTATATACAGGGTGGACAGATCTGTCTAGAGATGAAAGTGCTTCTCTGGGGATATCTTATTCTGTTTGAGGGAGTGGAATAAGTTCTGCTGGTGCGAGATACCCAGATACTGGTGTAACTGTATTCTTGCTATGACTGATCCTCATCCCTGGCTGGTGTATTTCTTTTGCTGCAGTTTTACTGGTATGGACCAACAATAGAGCATCCTGCATTGCTGCGGCAGCGTAAGGGAACCCCAGGGAGGGAAAAAATGGTGTTTACACCTAGTTGAAAGCTTCTGTTTAATCCTAATGCAGTAGAGAGCAGTCAGAGCATAAGGAGGAAATAGGCTCCTAACTTGTGCGAAGAAGGGTTCATTACCAAGGCTCTCCAACCCCTCCCTTGGATTCACCTAGACATGTGCTTCTTCAGTAAGATAAATTGTGCTCACTTTCCAATCTGCTGACTTCGGGGTAACAGGGGGAAAAAAGTCAAATCAGATATGTTATTATTTTATTTTAATTAAGTCATTTGTATTTGAAGGTGGTGACAACTCAGCTTCAGGCTCCTCGTGTTCATCTCATACTCTGGGAAAAGTTCCAGTCTGATTTTAGCTTTGCTCATAGCAGAAAGCCTGTATTGGTTTCCTAGTCCTATAATAAATTAGGAATTCTGTCATCAGCTCTAATGGTATCATGAAATTTCAACAGTTACACAATGTGCAATGATCTTGTCTATAAGGTCCCCAGCTGAATGGCCAGCTACTGCTGGGGAAGGTTGAAAGCTCCATACAACATGGAAACTTTCTTTTGGATGATAGTGGATGTGCTGTTATTGAGAATTCCCATTATGCCTCAAGGGGCTCTGCCCTGATCAATGAGATCTGCCATGTCAATGCAAATCATTAAGATTTCAAGCTTGGTATCCTGCCTGTAGCTAAATTTAAGGCACTATGGTTCATACACAGCTGAATTCCTACTGGCTCAATCCTCTACACTACCTCTGCTACAGTTAACTTTGACAGTGCTTTGTCCTATGCTCTTCCCTCCTCCTTGGTCACTGGATGTGCAGGGACTGCTGTTTCAAATGTTGCTGGGTATAAGCGGAAGAAGAGTATGCAACATAATTGCTCATGGCTGTGGACTTGAGGAACAGCCCTTCCCAAGTGTTTTTCGAGGGATTGCTTTACACCCTTGGGTGAGAAGCTTAAATTCTCCCTTCAGGTCCCATCCATAGACTGATTCCTCCCTTTCTTAAATCCATTAACAGTATACAACTTTATATCCATGATTGTAATGAATACCTTGACAGAATCTGGGGTAAATTATCTATTGCATTTTACTTTCTTGTGTTTCCTAACCAAGTCACTTAATTTTATCCTTGAGTTGTTTAACAGGCCAATCAGATTGTGATTCTTGGTGCTTTCATTTGAGATTAACAGCATTAGGCACTGTTCTGCCTTCCAGATTTGCCAGCTCGTGGCACTGTGAAGAGCAATGTAAAATTGACTGATGAAAAATTGTAACTGGATAGATGGATGTATATATATATTCTATTTGTGTGGAGCATCTTGGGAGACAAGGAGAAGATAGTCACAGCCCTTATGCTCCAAAGGTGCTCAGATGCGGGAGTAGCAGTAACTTTACCAGCTGTTCAAGTGACCTAATATGGTGTTGGGTGTCAAGCCACAAAATTAGATAGCCGCAATGAAAATATAAAGGTCTTTCTCTCCTATTACCCATACTCTGCAGCTAAGAATCAAAACTATCCTTGTTGTTGACTTTTCTTAAACTTGTCTCTGAGTTCATGTATACTCTGATGAGTATTACCTAGAAACACTGAATAGTGTTCTTGATCCCATTGGACATAATACTGGATAGACAAAAGCAATACAGAAGGTAATAAGCAAAAACTTTAAAGTATCTGCCTGCTGATGATTGATAGATTGCTAGAATTCTGGTTTGTCACCTTCCATTTTTATACTTTCCATAGGAGACATTCTAACAGGATATTCATAGGGGTTTTTTTAAATAAACTTGATCTGTGGAGTTTCTGATGGGTGATCCAGCTCCTGTTGGATTCTGTCAAATTTGTGGGTGCAAAGCACCTTCTCCAGTTAAATCCTTGCTGACTAGGCCTTCTCCATTTCTTCCCTTGCCATCTGGAATGTGCTGTGCATGATGCTCAGTCAGAATTTTTTTTTTTCCTATAACACTTGGCAGGGAGCTGACAACAAGAAACCTTTGTTGCCAGAATCCATGTTCTCTGTGGGGGTGGCTCAGATGGCACTGAATTAACTTGGAGACTTAAAACTAAAAGTATTTATGATAATTTTTATTGATGGTAAGTAACTAACCCTACCTCTGGGGTAACTAATCAAATTAGCTTCAAGAACAGGAAAATGGGCTTCTCTGAATGGCCTCTTTACTATGTTTTTATGAAGACATCCTTTTGTCCATGCCACAATAATTCTGCTTCAGTTTACATAATGCCTGGTTCCTAGAAATCCAGACTTTATGACAAAAGCCTTATCTTTATTCCTTTCTATAGAATTTTTTCATTCCTTTGTCAAATTAGATAAGGGATAGAGTCATGGGGTAAAAGACAAAAAGACTTTTGGTGTGTACAGTTTTAATGACTTTTAATAGGTGGTTGGAAAAGAGGGACTACTTTTAGTGCCTTATTTCTATTAAAATGCCCTATTCCCTCCTAATAAAATGAGGGACTAATATTAATGATTAATCCCTTACCTAGCCCAAGACCACAGCCCACTGACCAGTTGGCACATGTAGCCCTGCGCTGTTGCTTTTGCAGGCTGAGTACATGGAAGGGAACTGAGGGGTTCCGTGATTACAAAGGAAAGTGGTTGTAATTGGGGGATGCAGGGCATACGCCTACAGAAAACTCAGCTTCATCAGTTGTGTTGCTCATAGAACAGCTCATTGACCTTATGCCTATTAGTTCCCTAATTCCCCACCCCTTTCTGTGAGGACTCAAAGAACAATAGGGAGAATGTCAACCCAGTGAATCACCGTTTACCCCGTCCTCCACATTTTCCTTATTTGGGCAGCCATTTTTGCTCAGGTATGCTGAACATCCACAAAGTGGCTAGGTACTAAGCCCTCAGACACTTAGACAGGTGTCTTAAAAGACATTTAAGAATCTTACTCGAAGGTTCATGAACTGGAATTTTAAATAAGTCTAAATAATTCAGATGTGGGATTTGGGACCAAATTACCTTAGGCTTCCTTACTGTAAATACGAGATATTCAAACAATCTTGACCAAATTAGGATAATTAGAGTCCTTCATCTTACCCCTGCAGCATATCTATTATACTCTTCTAATGAGTGTACTGTTCAACTGCGTCAGGGATCTTTGTTAATTTAGTGGGAATAAAGAACTAATTATCAGTATCTCTTCTAAGAAGTTTGTGTTTACCATCAACATGCCCAGTAGATGTGCAGATGTTAGCCTGATGTGAAATTACAGTTAGACATCATCATTCACTTGGCCAGTTCATTAACCCATGTCTTGTAGGCCTTGCAGTCTGCATTTGGCACAGGGTTAGAGATTTCAAGATGTGCTGGTATTTGTTTACTGAATGCGGTTGGGATAACATACCAAAGAGCAAGAAGCATAATTCGGGCTTCAGTGTACTTACAGACTTCTAGCTTTGAGGTGCTCTTTGGGTACAACTGTTCTCATGAATACCATGAAGCTTCATTTCTCATTGATGTATTTGGGAGAAAATCCTGTGTCAGGTGATGCAGCATTGCCAGACAGTTCTCCAGGTTGAAGAGCTGGATAAGGTGGGATTCCTTTCTTTACTTTTTGATTTACCTAGCAGCTGTTAAGAGCCTTAAGGCCCACGCTTCACTGGAGTATCATTTTTGTCTCTTTTTTACAGCAAGAGTTGCTTGTTTTCTTCATTTGTCATTTTTATTCCCATGTCCAATCCACAGAGCAGGAATACACAGAGAAGTGCCAAATAAGACAAAGCAGTTCCTGTTAGTGTGTGTGTTATACTACATACTTTAAAAAAAAAAAAAAAGCACAAACCCCAAACCAAAACCAAGGAAAAAACTGCACCTGGTTCTGTGCTCCATGTTTGTCTTTGGGGGAGTGTATGAATGAATTACATTGATGACTTTCCACTCAGCTTTTTTACACTGGATTACATTTGAAAGGCTTTTTGGAAGAGATACTTCTTTTTTGTTTCATTGTTCGTGTTGTTTCCTTGTTGTTCGTCTAGTGCCAGCATCTGCTCCGGATCCAACAAGAGGCTAATAAACAAAGCCTGACTGTCCTGTGGCAAGAGTTCCAAGATGGGTGAAAGCCAAGGAAGTCTTGGAACTATTAGCAGTGTTTAACAGTGCTTTCAACACTGTTTTCAATTGAGAAAGTCAACTGAGAAGATTTATATGATGGTTTGTGAGAAATGTTGATAGTTGATAGCAACTGAATATAGTGATTTTTGTTTGAGGGATGCAGGTTACCTGACCTTCTTCTCATCTGTGAATATTTATCCAGGATGATATTATATGAAATATAGGGATGTTTTATGATAGAGATGCTTTATGGGTCCCCTCCTTCCCCTTCCTTCCTATGCGTACTCCCCCCCCACCAAAGGTGTTTATTTTTCAGTGGCAAAGTTACTCATAGGTATGGAAGCAGTATTTTAGAACAACATCACCTTGAGGTAGATAATCAGATTAATGAAAAATGTGAAGGTGTAAAACCTCTCTGCTGTTTTGAAATGCTATTTTCCAAGTCATTGACAGCTGTGCTCTATGTGCTATTTAGGCTCTAGACCAGCTCCTTCATGTTGCTTTATGTGAAATAAATAGAAGTCTCAGATATTGCTGACCTTGGGTGGTCAGCCACATCTGCCACAGGTTTTACACTTACCTTCCTCAGAATTAATTTACTGATGTCCGTGGGGTTACAGTGATGTGAGGTGAATAGGTACAAGACCTGACGCAGGCTTTAGGTGTCCAGAGCACAGAGCTGGTAACAAGAACCTCACTTCATTCTCAGGAGCAACCCTTCTCTCCCCATCTCTTTCTTGCCGCTGCCTCATTGACCATTCCCTCATGAAAGATCGTAATGTTTGTAGGCCACTTTGTTTCTGGTGTAACCCCACTGGGTGCAGTGTAGTTGCACTGAGGAGAGACTTGGGACATTTTTACTGTGCTCGGTCACATGGGCCATGTAAAGGCAGCCTTCCCACGCAGAGTATTTGCACAATGCTTTCCTGGAATTTGAGGGTGAAATACATCTTGCCTGTTGTGCTTCAGGCATTTCACCCGATGAGACAGAGCTCTGCTTGCTCGATCCCATTAGCTGGATTAGATCAGCAGCAACAGTCTTCCAACTGCATCACCGTGAGTTTGTCCTCATCTTGTACCCGTTGATGATTGTCTAAGACAAGATACTGGTCTGGATGGACTTTTCCTTGGCCTAAATGAACTATTTTATATTTTTTGAGCATCTGGTTTGCTTTTGAAAAGAACATTTGGGGATGTGCTAGGAAAATTGATTTGTAGGTGTTTGAAAAGCATGGTGCAGAAAATTCACGGAGTGCAGCTACTGCTAATAGCCTGTGATGACAATCAGCACTGTTTGAGAAACATCACTGTGGTCTGCTTTTACATGGTCCATTAGGTTGAATGGACTTAACCTGTTTCTTCCCTAAATATGTCACCCAAGGGTCCTTTCACTGCCTGTTACTACCCTTGAGTTGGACTGGGTTGCTGAAGCTCTGCCATGTCCCCTGATTTTGTCCTTACTATGTGGAATGCTAGAGCTGTTTCTGCAGAATTGGAGGGATGCATCCAGTTTTCCCCTTGGGATATAGTCAGAGAAACTTAGTTTGGAAGCTCCCTGGGGGTTTTGCCTGTCTGCAGTTGAACCTCACATGGGAGCAAGCTGACTGCTGGTTATCACTTGCTGAAATCAAGACAGATCCCCAACATAAACAAGGACAAATGCTCTTCAGCCTCCCAAGAAGTGGAGGACTACTATTTTTTTTTTCTTTAATAGACTGTGCATCCATAGTTTTAAAGCTGTCACTGATTTATAACATCTTTTTTCATTGCATCTATTATAAGCTCTGGGCAATCATACCCTCAGGGGTTTCTTTTCCACTCTGTTCTCTCCCTGAGTATTTTAAATGCATGTCTTCATTCCAAACAACCTTGTAAAGAGAATTTCATCCTTTTGATTCTTCCTCAAGTCAAATTCTGCCTTTACCCTTTTGTAATCACATGCTGAAATAGAATCTGTAGAGGGGTTGCTGGGGAGTTGTTCCATTTGAGGCACAGTGCATGAAAAGTAGTGCCCTGAAAAGAAATAACTGGGTCATGAGTCCAGACCAGACACAACCCTCTTACCATGCTTCAGTTATTTGAGTTATGTAGAAGCGTGTGAAAGAAATACAATGCAAAATGCTGACAAATGGAGATGACAAATGGTGAGGTGTTTGTTTATCCAAGACCTGATCTACCTATTTACTTGCTTAATCCCTGTAGAAGATATATTTTGGTGATAAGATCAGCCAAAACTTCCCTGGCTGTCTCCCTTGGTCAGTACCCAGTGGATTGCTAGTGGTGATCAAAATTTCCCTCAACGGTGGGTAAAGTCAGTGGAGTGTCACAGTCTCCAAGGGGGTGTGATGTGTTTTGGGTTTTTCACCCCTCCCCTCAAGTTGTGGGTAATGAAAATAGTATAGGTTACTATATTACAGTGTTTTCAGTTGATCGGGTCCTGTATGTCTGAACAGCCCTCTTGCTAATGTGTGTAGCTGGTTTTATCATGGAGTACCCATCACAAACTGCGAAAAGTATAGGAATAGCCCTGTTATCCTGAGATGAGCAGTCACTCTTCATTCCTCTACTTCTTTGAAGTGTTCGAAGGTTTCTAGGTGAGTCAATGTATCATTCAATATGTCAGGATTTAAATGCATCTGCTCGTTATTTTGCCAATCTTTAAACAGAAGGGGGATCCCCTTAAAAAATTCTCTGATGTAGCAGGTGTACATGTGAGACTGAGCTGCAGTCTAGAGCTCTGAATTGGTAATGAATATCAAGAATATAATTTGTAAAAAATACATTTAGTTGCACGCAAAATTAGTGGAGAACGAAACAGCCCTACTATGAATGAAACTACACCCCTCCTGGGGATTAAAGGAGGGACATATTGACATTGCATTGCTATTTTGCAGGGTTTTAAACCTTGACTTTGCCAGCTGAAAAGAAAAAATTAACATAGAGAATTACAGCAAAACCTTGGTTTGTATCTTGAGGTGGAATAGAGAAACAAAAATGCTATAGTGTGGCACTAGAATGATACCCCCAGGTAGCTAAGCCAGGTAACCCCATATCCTGGCCTTTGTCACAGGGGCCCACATTAATTTTTGTTCCTAGTAGTGCTGAACTGGTGTCCTATGTCTCCTCCCTTTCTCCACCACTGCCTGGCTCTACATTCTGGCCTCTGACCAGCTGACTGTGAGCTCTCCTCTTTCCATGCACCTGGTATAGAGTATTCCCTCTATCAGCTAGCTTGATTATGGTCAGGCCTTTTTCTTTACTGGCTTCCAACCCTGATCTCTTTGCCCAAATGGTTCTAGTCTCTCTCTCTCTCCCTCTCCTCTAGTTTGTGGATTTCTTCCTTCTGTTTTTCTTCATCCCCTCTCTTCCTCACCCCCTCTCTGCCCGCCACTTCTTTCTCTTTCTGTGTTCTTGTTCAAAAACTGCTTCTTCTATACTGCCTGGGAGTGAGAAAGTAGGTAACTGCTAACATAAATGATGAAGAATGACAAGTCTGTTGCAATGGCTAACCCTGGTCTAGAGTAACCAGGAGCCTTAGCTGTGGTGAAAAAACAAAAAAAAAAAATCTGTATTTTTCCTATTTACCAAGGTTCAAGGATTTCCAGTTCTTTGGGGAAGGGGTGTGAGCAGTCTGAACACAGTAGGGTTCTATTGAGTTGGAAGATGTTCGATGCATTACACCAGGGATATAATTATTCAGCGTGTTCAGCCAGCAGCTTTGTTAAAAATGCCAGAAAGATTGAAGGCAAAATTAATTATGTAGAGCACAGTAAATCTTCTCTTACTCAACACCTCCATAGCCTATATATGGCTCCCTTTTTAAGATTCAGCGTGGGCTTATTGTAGAGCTTAATGGCTGAGTTACCCAATCATAATGAGCTACTGTGTGCATCAGCTGAGCATGATAAAGAACTCCTAACGTGTCTACAATGCAAGGTATTTTAATTCCAATATGAGTTTTGCAGGAAGATACAGCACTCTTCCACACCAACACATGGACAGACTTAGGTGGGTGGTAGTGCCATTGATGGAATAAACCTTCTCACAAGTGGTGACATATTTCTCACCGGGTCCTATATATATCTGAAAAACCTAACTTATATTTGGCTGCCTTTATAAAAGTGCCAGTTCTTGTTTATATTAGAAAATGTTAAATACATTTTTGTACCCTTAGTAAAATATGTAAATTTTTTTTGCTTCTTTTTAGAGTGTCTCAGTGAAGAAAGCGGTTCTGTTCCACTTACAAGCTAAGAACTGCAAAATTACAGCATGAGTCAATTCTTCAGAGCAAATACTTGGGCATCTGCCTAATTTTTGCCATGCGGAGCACCTCCTCAGATTTCAGTGGTGTGAGATCAGACTCTTCACTCCAGAGCTATTCAGCTGTCTTACCTAATTTTGGCCTCTTTATGTTTGTAAGGATCCTACTTTTTTACTAGGTGCTTTCTAATTCAGTCCTCTCAGGAAGAGCACAAGTCCCTAACACAGCGATCTATCTTCTTTCAGTATTTCTGGGCCCTGTCTCTGCTGGCTTTCCTTTTGTCTTTCTCTACCCTGCTGTTTTCTTTCTGGTTCTTGGGCAGTGGAGACAGCCAGAGTAATAGTAGGAAAATTATTATGGAAGCTCAGAATACCTGGGATTGGACCTTACTGCCTCAGGTGTATAAGCCTAGAATAAAACCTGTCACTGTTTGGCAGGCCTGGTCTAGTTTATGGAAGGTTTTCTTCTGTGGTCACCACTTTGATATCTGTGTGTTGGAAATCTGAAGAAACAGAGACAAGACATGGAGGAAGCTTGGGAGCAAAGAACTGATATAGTTTCCTAAACCATGTGATTATGACAGATCAGTTGGGTTGTTTAGGCTCAGGCTTGAGGAATCACGAATGGAAAAGATGCTGGAAAAATTAGCTACAGATCTTTGTCTCTCTGAGTGCAATTGTTCACACCATCCTTGGTTCTAGGAATGTCATTGCTATGTCTTCTCTCTTTGTGCACCCTTTTGCCTTCTTTCACAACCCTCTTCTGCCCAACACTAAATTTAATGGTTATTCTGGGTAAGGAGACATATATATTCTTTGGCTTCTGAGCCCCTTGAGTTAGCTCAGGCCTCTGTCCATTACCTCTGCTGCTCCTTTGTCCTGTGGTAGCACGTCCTGAGCAATTAGTAAATAGTGATACGTTTGTAAAGGTCCTATTTCTGTTTCACAATTTATAGCGTATTCTTTGCCAAGTGCAAAGGAGATGATGGTGGTTATCACCCATTATGGTGCGAGCTGCTGGAGGGAGGCCCTATGACCCAGGTCACGCAGTACGAACATGCACTGCTTTGTACAAAGGCACCCTCCTGGGCAGTGTGAGGTTAACATTACCACAGGTATATCCCTCAGTAAATTTAATCCTACGTTTACAAGTTCAGCGCTGTTTACATGTGAGGCAAATATGTTCCCTCAGGAAGTTAGGGAAAAAAAAGCCATGCTTACTGATAAAGAAGTACAAACCAATGTTGGCGCAATGATTTCTGAATCCATTTGGGAGTCCTATCATGCACTGTTATAATAAGATAGCTGGAAGATAGTAACTTTGCACTTGATGGAAAAACATATTGTACAGCTTAATGAAATTTCGTCATGCACTTTTAATTGATTTCAGCAAGAGAAACCTTTTCAAAGCAAATATAACTATTAATCTAATTAGTGCTTCAGCTAATATACTGAAATTATATTTGTATATCAATATATCAGACAAATATTTGTGTGAGATAGGCATTTCAATGACTACTCAGCTGAAATGAACAAATTAACTTATTCGATTATAAGGGCCTTGTTTCCTACAGCTGTACTTTGCAGTTCATTTTCCAGCATGAACGCTTGAATTAGGTTGTTAAATCCACAGTTAATGTGAAATAATAGGCTTTCTTTTTTTATTCCCCCAACTGATCTGGGTAGTAGGACAGCTGAGCAATACTGCTTGTTGACTCTGCTGTCTGGATTTCAGGAGGGCCTTGCTAATGGATTGAAGTCACTGGGTCCATGCAGAGTGGGGTGAGAGCCCTTTGAAATGGGGGTGTTGGTTGGCATCATACTATTACTGTTTCTGGATAAGATGAAGCCGAGTGATGGGTGCGCAGCATGACGTGCTTTGGTACCTTGTTCTTCTGACTGTACAGCATGTGAGCCAAATTTATTTTCCTTTGAAGTAACAAAGATAATGTTGGTTGATGGATATTACTCCTGTATGGAGCCAGGACAAAGCTGTGGCTGAGACCTGGGTGTTGAGAAGCATTCTGGGGTCTGCTGCTTTCGTTAAAATATCTGTCTCCACCAATATAAAATGCTATTGGACAACTTTCAGTGGACATAAATACAAGGAAAACAATCATTCATGGCTAACATTAGGTCCTCACTCAATTGTTGTGTTGACTTCTGGGGTGCCTTGAACCACCTTGAGTACAATCCAGACCTTTGGTGTCTAGTCCTTTAAAGCCATAATAGTAATTAAGGACAGTTAGACACTTCAGGAGGAGATCCAAAACAGCCAAGCCAACAGTCTCAAGAAGTGCCAGGTACCAGCTAATAGAAGTACTGAAAACAAGAATATGTCTGAAATCTTACCACTCTCTTGGGCTAGGGCACCAGACACAATACTCCAATCAAAGATTCATGCATCCACCTGGTATCCTGTTGAGGTAGGTCCAATTGTTCATAGGTTTCTACAGTTTTTCTCCCAAAGTGCTGAGGAAGACTCACTCTTAACATTTGACTGAAAGTGCTGTACTCTCATACTCTATATACCACCTTAGTGTCTGAAGCTCAACTAAGATCTGGCATATCCAAGTCCAGTTCTCCACTTTGTTTGGTGTTCTTGCCATTGTGTCCTTGCTCCAAAGGGTCTGTGGAAAAGTTTCCCACTGCTCCCATGAAAACTATTTCATTAGTCAGGAACCAATCCAAAGGGAGCAAGGGAGGGCATGTAGTCCAGCTTGTCTTTGTAGCCTTGTGGTTAGGAAACTTGGCCAAGGAGGAGGAATCCAGGATTTTGATCCCCATTTCTAGGACTGTTCACATATTATTGCTTGATGGTAAAGCTCAGGGGAGCAAGGGTCAGATCTCAGGTAAGTAAACACCTTCCAAGGCCCAGCTTTGATAACCAAATTCTTTATCAGATCTCTGTTTCAGAATTCAATGATTTTTCACAAGGCTGTGGATCTTCCTTCTATCTCTACCACACGTACCTACTGGAAGTGAATGGATTCCCTCTTTGGACAGAAATCTTACCTATATTTTTCTACCCAAATTCGACCTTAATTTTGAATCTTCCTTTGAATTCTGAATGAAGTCATTCTACCTCTGAGGGAATTAACTGTTATGTTGAACTTTAGAGTAGTTATGGCAGTTCTCATGGGTCCTCCATTATGACTCATAGTATCATATTCTTTCTTTTGTGTCTAGTACGTAGTTGGCGAATTCTCCATGCTCTTTTTTAATGCTACAGCACTAAAAACCCTTAAATGCTGTACTTAAGTGGGGCAGAATTTAAGAACCACAGTTGCTTGTGTCTGGGGTTACTACCATCATAGAATACAATGGAAGGGATGTGTAAAGAGGAGTACCTGATGAAAATGTTGAATAGAAATGGGGGTGAAAGTAGAAGGGGCGAAAAGGAAAATGTGGAATGAACATATCTGTTACAGGAGCCTAAAAAAAACCGATTCATGCTGGAATTGCTATTCCTTTTGCATTGTGCAACCTTATTTGTTATTTCTGTGAAGAAAGATTAGAGACACAATTTTCAGGAGCAGTGAAAATACAGGAACTTCTCTGTGGAATTCCAGTCTTGGAGTGGTGTTACATGTAGCAGTTACTTGAATTATCAGTCTGAAAACTCTTTGCTTTGGTGTATGTTATAGAAAAGAGAAACTGCAGTTAAGAAAATGTACATTAGCCAACTCCTATTGTGATGAGTTCTAATACCATAGATTGTTAAAAATGAAAAGCGATAAAAGTCAAATAACATTCCTCTGTACGTCTCCCTCCTGCTTTCATTTCAGCTTGCTCAGCAAAAGCAGCTATCAGTATAAGCTTCTACTGGGACTCAGTTTATAGTTGATGACCTGTAGTAGAGATGTGGTTCTGAAGAAGTCAGATGCTTTGGAGGATTTTCAGTTTGTTTCTTAAGAAAACATTTCACTGGAGTTGGAGAAAAAGGATGGAAATATTTTTCTTGTCTTGCATCTTGCTGGTTTCATAAAAGCCTTTATTTTGACTTGAGGATATGGACCTTTAAATGGAGTAAACTAATGTCATTATTAAAAACACCTTCCTGGAAAGAATTCAGAGATGTTCAAGACTATCCTTTCTTTTCCCCTGGCACAGTATTCTAATTAAATTTCAACCATTTCTTGAGTAATGTTTTTAAGGTCACTAGCTTGGCTGGGTATTTGGTAATAAAAATTATACCCCATGTCTGCAATAGGACCACTAATTTAAAATAGCCATTTGATTCAAACTGACCTGTTTGCCAGCATAACTAATGAAGTGTCACTTTAATATTTAAAGCACTGTTCTTTCAAGGTAATTGCTATTTACTGGTAATTCTTCTTCATTTGATGGTTTATTAGGTACCTATAGGAATTTAAATTGGGCAACTGAAAAACTGTAATTGTCTAACTAGCATAATACTTTGCTATAAATATGCCTAGACACCTGTTTAAGGAAGGTTTTTTTTGTTTCTGTGTTTAAGGAAGTTTTCTGTTTGTTTTTTTCACTGTGAAAGAATGGGGAAGGCTGATTTGAGAAAGAGATTTTACCTATTAATATGGTATTAGGAAAGATCCAGCAGAAGGGGGCTGTGACATCCTAAGGAATGCAGGGACTTGTTTTGGCTAATTCTGCACCCACCTATGTGGGTGTTGACATTCCACTCAAACGTGGCAAGGCTTGGCCTCTCCTTGTGGAGCGTGGGGCGGAGGGTAGATTTGCAGGAGGAGGAGAACAGCCAGTAAAGAAATGATCTGAAAAGTAATGTCAGAGAAGGCATAAACCTAGAATTCTCTTAGGAAAAAAAAAATTGTACTAGAAAAAAGAAAAGGGATCTGGCAAAAAAAATGTATCACTTGATTGTTTGTTTTCTATTCTGGCTTGTTAGTGAATATCTAATTTTGTCTGCAGTGCATCATAATGCTTTATTTCGCCCACAAAATCCAGCTATTTAAATTAGCTTTCTTGCTAAAGAAATCTGGAGTTTTGTGATGTTCTCCACAATAAATGGATTAGAAAAGGGCCAGGAAATACCTCTCAGAAAAGTTCCTTCTTACTTTTGTTTATATTTGCCTCTTAACAAATGAAAGGGCTTTCTGAGTGGGCATTGCAGGTTTCAGTCTTGTTCACCTTTTCTTTCTTCCCATTTGTGAGTGGTTCTATTTGTTGAAGTTTCAGTCCCCAGCTCTGGGTCCTTAAATGATTTTTAGGATTGTTTTTGTGACACCTGTGTTTTGTTGTTATGCTTTACCAGGAATAGCTGTTGAATGATGGTCAGATTACATGACTAAAAGCAAGAGCTTTAGTTTGCCTTTGTATTTTCCTGGCATAATGTGAGTGCTTCAATTATTAGTGAATTTATCATTTTCATATCTGTAGATTGGGAGATAAGAAGTGAAGCAGCCTGTGTTGCACTTGCTTATGCAGGACTTTTTCATAAAGTGGGAATCTATTTGTGATTTATTCATAGCCTCTTAATTTCAAAAGGAAAAAAAGTAATAGTTGGAAGCTTCACCACTGATAACTGAAGTGTAGCCAATTTATAGCTGACCAAAAATAAAGTACTTAGAATGGGAAATGTTTGGCAACACGATCTTTTGGTAGCTCAGCCAGTACTTTCTGTATTCTCTCTATTCTAGTATTCTCTGCTAGAATTTAAAGTTAAGAAAGATAGTAACAGTGTTCCCTCCTCCAAAGATACTTCACGTTAGGTTTGATTTGTGGCTTGTCCATGCTTGGGCAATGGGGATCACTGAAATGTCTGTCTGCACCTGAATTCCACTCCAGTGGTATATCCAGTGGGAGGTGTGAACATGCTATGTCATTTGCTCCTAGGTGCATCACCCAGTGGAGATTTGCCAGATGACTTCATCGTCCCACTCAACCTTGCTACTGTATTTTATATTTTTGCAGCAAGGAGACAGCACAATATCCTGGCAATCTGTGTGTACATTAATGAAGTGTCTGCCCACACTTCTTAACGTAGGGTTGCTAACGATGATTGCTAACATAATGCACTATTTAAATGGCCTGTACAGTCTAATGTAGCTATATACATGCATAAACCACAAATTATTTTGTCATGGTTGCTATACTTCGTGCAAACATTTAATGAAAAGCACTGTTGCAATACATAGAATACTGACTTCTGTTGTTAATTTTTCGTGACTGAAGAACTTAATTCCTCATAGCTGTGTTAATACAGTTTTGGTCCACAAGTTTGAGTTAATATTGACATGTTTTGATCTGTGACAGGTCTGTGGAAAGTCCAGACACAGGCACTTTTGTGGTCAAACTTGGGAGAGGATTGAACCTGAGTTCAGATTTGCTGCTTAGGCCCATTATTAATTTAGATCCAGCACTTGAAAACATTCAGAAAAATATGTTCTTAGTGAAAAGTGCTGTTTTCAAAAGTATGGACAACTCCCCTAGAAAGGGTAGTAGTCACTGCCTCTGTCCGTATGCATATGTGAACAAGTATGTGTGTTTGTGTACATGTTCATGCATGCAAGGGAACGCATATTGCTTGTGTATGATGGGTCTTGTGTTGGTTCAGAGCAGAAGCTGTATACTTCATACCTTCTAATTTTTCTGATGGAGAAACTTTTTTGTATGCTAATAGAGAACTCAGTGGAAAGAAGTAAAAGATAATTTCTTTGCATTCTTAAACTTTTTTACCCGCTCTTCCCAATCCTGCATCAGAAAAACCCTCTTTCAGAATGAGAGGGAAACAGATGTAAAGTGAACTGCTATGAAAGAAGCTCATGACATCCAAAACTTGTGATGTGTACTTTTTTTCTGATCATAATGTGATCTCACAAACACTATTCTGAGTTCTTGAGGCTCTCTTTTCGTTGGCTTAGCTCCTCTTACTTGCAGAGTCAGTGGGAAACCTTGCAAAGGCTTAAATAACTACATGCATTCAAATAGAAACAGCTGGCTTCCAGCAGTCAGGGTTCCCATTATCTCATCTTGTTTCAGTCAGAATGTTTGTATGAAGCAATCCAATTGTATCAGAGCAAAAAACATTGCGTACAAATTTATAAATACTCTGCCTTGCCCACAACAGTTATACATTTGAATGAGGAGCTTTACTGCCTTGAATGGATGCTGTGTCCTTGAGTACAGAGTAGGTGCCTTTGCTTTCATGTAGGTAATTTTATCGGCTGTGAAATATGGGTGGAAAGTGCTGAGAGGAGTCACTCCTGTCCACCCTTGGTTGATATGTGGTCTGTGTTCAGAGAAAGAAATGTTGAAGGATAGTCACTAGGGTAACAAATCCTTCCATGGTGGGCTACTGGAAGATGGTTCCTAGGAGCATACTCTTCTCCTGCTAAATAGTGCAAGTGGCAGGATTTCCCTCAGGATGGAGGGAGTTCAGGAAGAAAATTTATTTTGACCCTTTATTTTTCTCTCATAGACACTTGGGGGTTTGTCCCATTTCTAATGGCTTCCCTTCATGTAGTCTCACGTGTCAGAGGTCTGTGTAATCTTGTCTTGTAACACTGAAGACTGGCACAGCTACATTCCTGCAACATTTAGTTTCCCCGTCAGTGAAAAGCTGAGATGTGGAAGGCTTAGTCCACTGGAGGTTGCATGAGGGGTTTGCAAATAATGGAGTCTGGTATCAATAGCTTTCCTGATAGTAGCTCTGATAGTAGTCTCTGCTTTAAGATGTGGTCTCAATACATGCTGGAATGAGAGAGTACATGCTTGGTGCTTGCTGTTAGTTTTGTGTCAGACATTATCCTGTGAAGAACCTGTCAACTATTTTCTAACCACCCTCTGGTCCTGGGCTTCTCTGCTCTCTTCCTGGGGGAATAGAAAGTGCTATATATCGTAAACTACTGCTTAGTTGTATTTCCCTTTCATCTAAGCACCTGGTCTCTTTTTTATAGGATTACCATGCTTTGATTTCTCACTGTTCCTCACACTCGGAGGAGGCAATTGTGTGTCCCAGAGGTTCAGTAGGCCTTTGGATCCCACCTTCTCCTCCTAATCCTGTTGAAAAAATGGTGCTTTTAATGTCAGCTCCAGTTCCCCATATCCGATACCAAAATAACTCAACCTGAAAGATTTCTATGAGCTTTGTTGGCTTGTACAGAGAGCACCATCTCCCAAAACTATGACACAGGCAAGTTTCCATTGTGGTGTTTGCTCACAGCAGGAGCATGTGAAGGAGTGTGTTTCAAGGATGACTAAACATCAAAGTGGTGGTATGTGAGCTGTCCTGGGAAGCGTAATGCTTGTTCTGGAAGATGGGAGAAGTGTTTATGTTATGTTAATGGCCACAGGTCTCGGTTAGCATTTAAGTTCCTCTCTACCACAGCTAATAGAGATAGAGATGAGAAATCTTTCTTATGCAGACCCAGATGTGTTGATCTGCTTAATTACAGTAAAGAGAAGTCAGAAGTATCTGTGATCATCATTCTTCCCAGGTTATACTCTATCATCTTTTACAGAGGTGCATTTTTGCAACTCTAGAGAGAAAGGGAACTTTCCCCCCCACCCCCCATGGGCTTGCCTAGGAAGATACCCATCTTTAATATGAAGCTTTGAAGCATTATTATGGTAATGTCAGGTAACTGCTCTTCAACATAGATTGACAGCTAGCTATTAAATGAAGGTATAGAAGAATGTGGCATCTGTTTATTGAATGATGCATGTGGTTATTTTAAAATTATTTTTTTATAAGCAGAGACACGGCAATTGCAGGTTTTCTTTGCCTTTTTGGTTTAACAGCATTTCAGAATCTTTTGCCAAACCACAAGTAAAAGAAACGTTTAGATCAAACTGCAGTCTCAAAATATTTTCCCCCCTCTGATTCAAGCACAAAGGATTTAATTTCTAATCAATTGCAAAACGGGCAACTGGAAGATAATATCTTTTGCATGTGCCCATTTGAACCCCTGAAACAAGCAGAGATGTATCTGTTTCTAAAGTCACTCAATTTCTGACCAGTTTTCGTTAAGGTTTAAATGGGCAGGTACCTGACAGCTGTAATGGCGGCTTCTTGAATAACAAGCTGAGTTCTTAATTGCTACTAGTTGGCACTGGTAGGGATACCAAGATGAGCTCACAGAGCTCTGTACATGTGCTCCTTTTCACAGTCAAAATGACATGTTCTGCCAACTCAAACAAAATTGCTAGCAGGAAACATTTTCCTCCATGCCATGGGTTCTGGGACTGGCATCATTTTCCCATGCCTGGTTAATACATTTCTTTTTTGCATGTAGCAAAGGGTATTGCAAGGAGCAGGGCTGGGTCATGAAAATAATGGCCACCTATGGACAGAACATTGAAAAAGAGATACTGAGAGCTACCTCGTGTCTGGAGTCACTAATGTGGCAGGTATTTGCTCTTACTCTCTCCTTTGGTTCCAGAAGACTGTAAAGACCAGCTCCCTCTCCGGTGTCACTTGCATAGCTGAGCTCTTCACTCCATGTAAGTCCTTTAAGCAGAGCAATGCCACTTCCATTTTCATTGTTATTTGGCTGACAAAACTTGAACTCTTGAACCCTTTTTTTCTTACAATTTTAACTGAACTTGACCCAAATATAAAGGTTGAAAGATGAATTAACTTTTTCCTCCCTGTTGTTGTGGTTGAGGAAGGGGAGGCAGAAGTATCGAGACTGCTTGTTCTTGCAGCTTGTCCAGCCTGACAGGCTGTTGGGAAGGCCCATTGGTCTCCCACCCAGCTTGCTGGTTCCTTGGGGCAAAATACAAAGCGGGTCTAATGTGGTGTAACTTGCATTCTAGTAAGCAGTTGCTCACTGGCTGAAGTACTCCTGAAAGTTGTTGGTTGGGTTCTCCTTGTTTGCAGCAACTTTAATATGGCTTATAAAGTGTACTTTCAACTCTGTAAATCAAACTGTTTCAAGTTCCACCACAGAGAGCTATGTAGGTATAAAAGCAACTTTGGGAGAGTCCTCTTTGATTTTTAGAGTGAGATTAGTTGGAGCATGGAAGTATAGTTAAGTACCACTGTGTATGTTCACTGCTGAGTTTGGTCCAGGGGAATGGCTGCTGGGAAATCTCAGACCCATTGGGTAAAGACTTAATTCCATGTTTCTTAGATTTTTTTGGCATTGCACACGTGTGGTATATTCAAACATACAGAGATCCAAAGCACGAGAAGAACATTGACAGGTTTTAAAAACATAAAGGATTAAGGAATTTGCTTTAATCATTTTTTGTCAGGAAGAGAAGATAAATATAGCTCTGATTAAAAAATTGTTATGAAGAGGGCAATGGTCAATCTCTAGCCATTCACCAAGAAAATGAGAGATTGACTTTGTTAGCAACCAAGTCAATTGACATTGTATGTTAAGAGAAATAGTCATTTGAGAGATGCTTAAAAATTGCAACAGGCTACTTGCACAAACTGTTGGTGCTCCTCTTCATGAGAGAATTTAAGGAGCAAGTTAGATAAACCTTTGCTTGGAAGAGTCCAGGGATACTTGTTCCTAAAACTTCCTTCATTTTCTTTTGGTCTGGCATTATTGTGAGCTTCAGCTTTCACCCTGTAACTTCTGAGCAGGTATCCCTAACATATGCTGTAGAAAACTGCCTAAATGATTACCAAGAACATAGCAGGGCATTTGAAAGGACCTCCCATGAATCCACAGCCTCCAGTGGTGAAAAGCATATCGTCTACCCACAACGTCTGCCTTAGAGAACGCTCGCAGAGTTTGTTGGAAAATAAAGCAGTGATGGTATCTAATCTGTTAACCCTAGGAGAGAATCTGTTCCTCTGCCGCGGATTGCAGGCATACCATGAAGTACTGAGATTGGCATGAGCAGTGCACATTTTTATTTGAGGGGAACATAAATCCTAAGTATCTTGTTTGTGTATAATTATTCTTGCCCTGAGGTTGCAGCATCTTGTGCACACAGCTGCATTGTGAACATTTTTCCAAGTTTATTTAGCACTGAGTGCAAGTACTTTACATGTCAGAGCTGGGAACGCTCCTGTTTCAGCTGACTCCACTCCTTTGGGGTGTTGCTGAGCGCTTAGGTGACTAAGTGCGAGGCAGTTGCACAAGTCTGGAGAGACAGGGAGCTTATTTAATCACTTTAGAGAAAGAGAGAGTAGGCGCCCAGGAGCAGACACAACTAATCTGTGAGGAGAACAAGGGTGAGTAAGTATGTCTTACGGAAAGGATTTGGAGGCCAATGGATTGGCAAAATCAGTGCACCTTTAACAGAGGATTTCTATGTACTTTCTTGGTGCACGTGTGCCCGTATTAAGGACCTAGCTCAGGGCCTCAACTCCTGTAAACACGCAGCAGCCGGCGGCTTACAATCAGAAAGTGTGTGAATAAACAGAAGAGTTTATTCCTTGTTTGATTTTGCCCCTTACCCACTGCAATTTTTAAGAGATTAGTGTATTTATCAGTAGCAGTTGCCTGACATTTGATTAACCAGTACCTCCGTGATTTCCTGTTCTCTATCAATCGCCTTGTTCTTGTTAAATGGTGAGGAGGGCAAAGTGAGCCTGCCATGTGGCAGAGATGGCACCTGGAAATAGAGACCCTGGCAGCAGCATGGGGATTTTTAAGGTGCTCTGGCTTCAGTTTTACTGAGGATATGATGGATGGGTTGAGGGACTGGGCTGTTACTTTATAGAAGTAACCCAAGTCTGTCTTTGGTGGAAACAGACACAGGGTGAAGACGTGATCTGTGTGATTCAGACTAAATGCCCATGACTGAGCATGTCTAAAATGCCCCTGCATATGTTTGAAAAGCATCTAGGCCCTCACCTATTATGGCCCTTAGAGGTTACTTTTTTCTTTTCTATATTTGGTGGAGTAATATTTTTGGAGTAACGGATAAATTAATTTTATTCTTCAGTCAGCACTTTTATAACACGTTATTAATGGAAGTACATAATGTGTCAAGTCCAGATGTACCCATAGACTGGATCACTATGGGTGAGTGCTGGCAAAGGTGGCCAGTGTAGAATGCAGGAAGAAGAGAACAAGCGAGAACTGCCTGTAATATGTGTGTACATCCTTAGCAATGCTTCTGGTTATGGCTTGTAATCGTCTTTGTTTTCAGAGTCAGATATGGGACATAACCTGCAAATGAACTCTGTCTTTCTGCCTTTTTTCAATGTAGAGCTTTGAGGAAACTTTTCCTTTTGTGTGTGTATATAAAAAGATATATGTACGTATCGCTTCTTGACCTCCAATCTGTAGGCAGTCTGAGAATGGTGTAATTGATTGAGACTCGGGGAAAAAATGTGATCATCGTGTGGGTTTTTTTGGTGGGTTTTTTTTTTTTAATGAAGTGACTGATCTCTTGAATGATGTCAGTATGCCATGAGGCTAGCCAGATGAGCAAGATATCATATTTTAATATGGCTTTGGATATAGAGGGAGCGGTCGGACCCATGTTAGAAACAACATTGTTAGAGCAGGTATGAAACTGAATTACATGGGGTATTCAAAGAGCTGGAATTCAAAATCTGAGTTATGGCTCATTTCAAACCAGCACTAGTTCCTTGTAAAACAGGAACATGGATGGCTACGACACTAACAACAGTGTAAAATACAGCTCTTTGAAAGTTCAGATGCAGTTTTCTCGTGGTGACCATGTTGGAAAATCCACTCCTATGGCTTTTCTTTGGGGTGTCAGAAGGACCAAGCGGGTACATGTGTAAAGCAATTGTCATAAACATTCAAACCAGATGAATCTCCATTTCAGGTTTTATTGCAGCCTTGCAATTTGGGCTAGGTTCTCTGAACTTTGCTAACCTTGGCAGATCTACAGGGAAAGCCTGCAAAATCTTAGAGTTCAAAGCAGGCAAAATATATGACACCTTTTGAAAGTTTGGCTTTGAGTGTTGAGTTTATTTGAACTCATGTTAACCAAAGCCAATAAAAAATGGTTTGCATGAGCTCCCGCAAGGTGAAATTCCAGCAAGCAGAGAGAGGAGAATGAGAATAGACAACCTGTTTGCCAAACAGAGTTATTTTTATTTGTGTTAAAGAGAGAAAGTTGATAGAGTTTGAGTACTTTAATGTTTGATTTAAGGTATGAATAAGAAGGATTATAGCTTAAGGATATTATGTAAGAAATATTATCCCTCTGTGAAGATATCCTGAGCAACCCGGACTGTATCTACTAGGTTATAACACAGAAGACTCCTCTTTCTGGGCAGTTTATATTTCATTATGCAAATACCTATGAATATTGATGGAGATAAAATGTATGAAGCAGAGATTCAACATATGAATAGTTAATTAGTTATATTAAAAGAAAAATAAAATCTAGGCAAAATAAATTGCATTTTGCAGTGCAAGAATCAATCTGTGAACATCATGCTTAAATGAACCAGAGAATCACAGTATGGTTTTGGTTGGAAGGGACCTCAAAGACCATCTAGTTCCAATCCTTCTGCCATGGGCAGGGATACCCTCCATGAGACCTTCAGGATGCCCAAAGCCCCACCCAGCCTGGCCTTGAATGCTGGGAGCAGCCACAACTTATCTGGGCAACCCGTTCCACCACCCTTATAGAAAAGAATTTCTTCCCAATATCTATCCTAAATCTGCTGTCTTTCAGCTTAAGGGTCTAAAGTTGTACTAGGAAAGAAAAGAGCTTGAAAAGCCAAGATCCAGGAGGAGAAAGAGGTCCTACAGATATGGAATTAAAGGTTGGATACCTCAGGGACAGAAGGATGCTTCTCTTTTTTTCTCTTTTCTAGTAAAAACTCTGACAAGAAATGATAGATGAGGATGACTACTGAGGTGCAACAGAGCTGGAAAAAATAATTGTGGAGATAACTAAGGTGGCTGCTGGTTGCACATTATCCCTGAGTAGGTACTTCACAGAAACTATTCAGGTATGACATTCTGGGAACAGAGGTCCCAGAAGAATATATCAAGGGTCTTCAGTTTCACCTGGAAATGGTAGAAAGAGTTTAAGTGAATATTTAAAGATATGAAAAAGGAGATGGGGCAGGAGGCTACATATATAATTGTAGATCTGGAAAATATTATTGAAGGAGAAGGAGGCAAAGGAGAGGAATAGCAGGAGTGCAGGTATTGGAGCATACCTAACTTGGAAAAGACAGAAGTAAAGGTAAACTGTGTGATGTTACTGTAAGCCTTTAATGAGATAAATAAGGAGAGATAATATGAGTCAAGTAACTGACCTAATAGAATCAAAGACATTTGGAGGAAGTATGACCGCTGAGGCAGTGTGGTATATCTGTGAATGACCTCGAGAACTGGATTTTGGTAGATACAGATCTTGCTTGTTAGAGGTCTGGCATTATGGGAGGGTTTGACTTCATGGGTTATCCAGAGGGAACAAATAGCTAAATTCAGACACTTCTGAATGCAATAACCAACAGAGTTCTTTGTCAGTCGCTGAAGCAGCAAGAGACAGTACTTTTTTTAGATCTGACACTATTAAGTTTTAGAATGATGTAGAAAATAACCTTGTTTTGAGTGATTTCAGTTTCAATTAAAATGAAGGATAAACAAGTACAGATCTATAACTAAGATGCTCAGTTCCAGATGGATGGTGTCTGATACAGTTAGGGAATTAGTTAAAGCCTGAAGAGCTCAAGAGGACTGCATTGTAAAGTGAGGCTGGCCCTTCTTTGAGTCAAAGGTGAAAAAATGCATTGAACAGGCATATCTTGCAAAGCGAAACACATGGAAGGAAGGTTATCAGATATGACTGAATAAGGAGTAGAAAAAAGAACAGATCAGCAAAGAAAGCCACATGTGAGAAGTCAGGAAATGTATAGGTAAAATGGGAATTGGCAGGAGTCAAGCTGAGTTAGATTCTGCAAAGGAAATTAAAACAAATAGCAAAAGGTCCTTCAGCCACATAAATAAAAAAGAAAGCAGTTGGGCATGGCCCAATAATTTATCAGATACTTTGCTTCTGTTTCAGTTTGGATGCTGATTTTAAATACGCAGGGTTTTAGTGGCAATGAAGACCTGGAAATTGATATAGCTTCAGTACTGGAGGAAGACTGGATTACTGTCATCTTGGTACCTGGAAGAAACTGATACACATCATTGCAGGCTCAAGAACAATGTTTTTGATCAGACTTAACAGAGTAAGACACCATTCAACTGGGGAATGTAAGTCTGTCTTTGATGAAGGGGCAAAGACAGCCAGGTTGGGGTGCACACTATTGACAGCTATTATTCTACTATTCTAAAAGAAAGAACAGTGTATATGGTAACAGGAAAGGAAAGAATTCACAAGAGGCTAGATCTAGCATGAAGTAGGTAAACCTAATGATGATCTCTGGTGGAAGCACTAGTACTTCTAGTGATGTAAATGCAGTCCTTGCTTAGCTTCTAGTATGGTGTAGCATGTGAAACTGAGATGCCAGGCAATGGAGGAATAATTAGGACTAATGGGCAAGCTAAAGAGCAGATTGAAGTGAAAAGAGGCCTTTCAGACTGGGGAGAAACTGTTATTAAAAGCTTTTAATGATTGATTGTGGGATCGCTCTTCAGTACTAATTTCACTAGAGGCTATGACCCTGAAAGCATGTCCATGAAACTGTCTGCACACTGAGTCGGGAGGTAATGCCAGTAGGACAAATGTGCTGGTTTTGGCTGCGATAGAGTTCATTTTCTTCACAGTAGCTAGCAGGGGCCATTTTTTGGATTTGTGCTGAAAACAGCATTGATAAGTGAGATGCTTTTGTAACTGCTGAGCAGTGCTTACACAGAGCCAAGGTCTTTTCTGCTTCTCACACCACTACACCAGTGAGTGGGCTGGGGGTGCACAAGGGGTTGGGAAGGGACACAGCCAGGACAGCTGACCCCAACTGACAAAAAGGATAATCCATGCAATATGACATCACGCTCAACATATTAAGAGCTGGGGGAAGAAGGAGAAAGGGAGTGATGGCATTTGTCTTCCCAAGTCACTGTTATGTGTGAGATGGAGCCCTGCTTTCCTGGAGATGGCTGAACACCTGCCTGCTCATAGGAAGTGGTGAGTGAATTCCTTGTCCTGCTTTGTTTGCATGTGCAGCTTTTGCTTTACCTGTTAAATCTTCTTCACCTCAATCCATGAGTTTTCTCACTTTTACCCTTCCAATTCTCTCCCCCATCCTGCCAGAGGGGGTGGTGGGGGTGTTGAGCAAGTGACTGCATGGTGCTTAGTTGTCAGCTGGGGTTAAACCACTACAACTAAATACCCACAGAACACACCCAGGCATAAAACAATACACTCAGAGAAATAGATGTGAGTGTAAATGAGTGTTAAGTGTGTGGGTGTAAGAGTGTGTGTAAAAGTAAATGCAAAACTCTTGCTAAAAGAGTATCTAAGTATATAAAAAAGTATATAAAGGATATCTGGTCTAAGTGGTGAGTTCACCACCCAGGAGTAGTTGAAGAGGAGGAGAACACTGATGTGATAGGTACACTATAACCCAATGGCACCAGAGCGGCACGAATGCCATCAAAACAGCCATCCAGACCCTGGAGTGTAGCAAGCAGGTTATTTTCAGCATGTGCACGTATAAATGCTATTGTGCTCAGTTATACAGTCTGACTCCTGGGGTGGGATACCAACTGACAGGCACTTCTGATTTGTGTTCAAATAAGAATACAGCTGTTTGCATACATTACTCACCCTGTTCCTTATCCTTTGATGCTGAGCCTGGGATTTAGAAGAGCACAGAGCTGTCCAGTGTTTCTTAATCCAAAATTTGGTTATGACTGTCATTGGCAGGTTGTATTTTTAAGAAGCCTGCTTTGAAATGTCAAATCTTATCCTAATTGAAATCCTCTTACCTGCTACAGAATTTGTCAAACCAATTCACTCAGGATGTCTTGGCATAAGATCTACCACTGTTGCCTATGGAGAGGAGCCCCTTGGGCTCCAGCTAGAGGCAGATAAGGATTGAGCTTTAACTTTGTATCCTCTATCTTTTGTCTCTGTCCCAGCTACTCATTCCTTTTCTTTGCTGTACTCTCTTTTTCTCTGTAGGATGTATTTTTGTTTTCCTTTCCAGTAGTAGTTGCCAAGATAATGTAAGTGATCAATGATATCTAGTGTTTATCTCTTCAGAGTTTCATCTCATTTTGAACTACTGGAATAGAAACTGTCTCTGGCTCTATCTCCCTCTCTGGTGGGCAGCATTGTCCCTCCCCTTGGGCTAAGACAGTGTTTTATATCTGGAGTTTTACAATATCAGTTGTAAAAAAGAGCTTCAGCTATGGACTGGGAATTACCCTACATTTGCACCCCTTTTTCCCTTGGATGGGGATGATGTGCAGCATGGTAAATCTGGTCAAAGTCTCTGTAAATGTCTATCTCATTCTGCTGGTTTGGATTTTTCTTTCAGATAAGATGATTTTGTCTGCCACAATTCTGTGTTGGGCAAGAGTGGTTTGTTCAACAGGGAGAGTAAAGCCACCGAGCCTGGCTTGTGATGCTGTATACTTCATTGCCATAAAGGCCTGTCATGGAAGGGGAGAACTTGGAGTTAATTTTTTATCCTTTTGTGCTTTGAGAGAGGAAGGACATTTTTTGCTTTGGCTGAGATGGCACCTGGAAATATCTGTCGCTTTCTCTGCATTTGGTAGCAGCCCTGTTTGTTCTCAGTCTGATCTGCTGCCACTGCACACAGAGTACGTATAGTTGAGAGGAATGCGAAAGATTCCAGTTGTTTGAGAAGAGGTGGGTGGGGGCCTTCAGAGGCCGTGAATTCATTGAAATTCCATGTTGTGTTGCAGGGTAAATGCGTGGGCCTTAATATGCAGGGCTCCAACAGGTTAACACTCGAACCTTGGATACAAGACACGGCAAGTTTTTACCTGCCCTTCATCCAAAAAGCTTACCAAGTCCTCTACACCCACCCAAAAGGCAGTGTTCACCGCTACCTGAATATAATGCGAACTGATAGATGCGAGCACAGGTTAGGGGCACCTTTAGATGGGTATCTGCCACACGTGTGTGTGTGTGTGCGTGTGTGTTTACACTTCAGAAAGCTTGTTCTCTGTTTTGAAGAAATCTGACGCTCTTTGCGTTGCTGTTCTCTTTGAACCTGTGTTGCTGTGCTGACAGCATCCATTTGCGCTCCGGATTGTATAAACAATTCTCAGTACCTCTAGCCGCCTTCCCAAACCCTGAAAGTCACAAAGCATCCACTGGGCAATTAGTCTCATAGTTCAGAAGTGCTGAGAATAGGGGCCAAAGACTGCCTGCAGGCACCCTGCCTTCCTTTGTGCACTCTTGTTGAACCCTGTGAGGTAACTTGGCCCTTTCCAGGCGCAGTCTGCTCCCTATGCAGCGATCCTCTCATACCAAAGCCGGTAACTTTGCTCAGAGCAATTTCACCGTAGACCTGGCTTAGCAGTCACCAAGCAAGCCCTTGGCAGTGCTCCTTGTGACAGGCAGTGGACCAAGAGGTCTGTAGTGCTCTTAATCCAGTCTCACTGTCCAGACGCACTACAATAATTCGGGATTGAATTTTCTCTGATTGCCTGCAAATACATGAACGTGAGAAGGTGGCTCGTGAACCCGTGGTGGCACACAAGGAAGAGTCGGTACCCTCAGGAGATCTGTAGCTGTGGTGGCTCTTGCCCGTCCTTCTGATCTCTGGTTGTCTGCAACTTGTGGGGTATCTGGAGGCTCGTCCTTCAGTCAGCGTTCCTCTTCTCCAGTTACTTGCTTCTTTGACTGGACAACTCAACTGGGGGATGCAAAACCACACAGCTTTAGATCTCTTTCATTTATTTCTCTCTTTAAAAATAAAATAAAAGGTTAAAAGAGAGCTGTGGTCACAGAAAAAATATAATTTCTCTACTGTAACAAGGGAACAAAAACATCTGCACGAAGAGAAAACACTGGAAGTAGAGAGCTGTGTTATTCTTAGGACAGAATGTTGGGATTAAGGTTTAAAAAAATCTTTTTAAGGCATCCAGTTTCTACGGGTTTCAGTTACTTCAGGGATCAGGCATTTAAAAGACATTTTCTTGATCTAACTTTTTTGCAGGACCTGAGTATTTTGAAAGACTTCCTGCATATACATGCCAGTTATTTGATCTGATCATTGTTTTAATAAAATTATTATTTAACTAACCACGATGTAATTTCTTTGGCCCTCTGGGAGCCAGCCACAAATAGTAGCAAGTTATTGTTTAACCTGGCTAAAGCTGAGCTCCTTGTCTTCCCTGCTAACTCCCACCATTGACAAAACCACTTACAACTGGACATTTTTTTCTTAATGGAGTTAGACAACTATTCAGAAAAAAAATCTTGGGGGATCCTGAAAAGTTGCCTTCATGTAATCATTTTCCAATCCTTTTTAATTTTTGTGTCTGTTTGTGTCCAAGATGGGAATGGATGCTCCATAAGGGCAGAAAGGATTGTCTGAACTCTGTTGTGTATAGCAGTTGGCACAGAGAAACACAACTGTAACCAAAGCATGCCTGACCTCTGCTTCAGTGAGAGGATATTAGAAAACTCACCCAAATTGATTCCTTCTGGTAACCTGTAAAAAAGGATAACTTGCAAGGAATTTTCCAAGAGGGGAAAATAATTGGTCAAAATGAAAGGGTGCTTTGTTTAAACTTCTCTGGAAAAATTTGGAATTTGTGTTCAGGGTTGAGTAGTTTAATTTTGGTTTCTCTTTGCCATCACATTTCCATGAATGTGTCCCCCTGTGTTGTACCTAGATCTGGCAGCAGAGCACAGGAGCAGCAGGTGAGCCAGCAGCTGTGGCCTTGCCGTCACACTCATGCTGGTGTGCCGCTGTTGGCAGGGCCAGTCCAGAGGTCAGCAGCTGGCAGCTTTTCCATTCTGAATTCATGAAGAGTAGTTGCTACTCAGCACAGACATTCGTGACGACATGAGGTGTTTCAAAACTTCCTACTGTGTTTCTAATGAGACTTTGAAACAAAAAAATGTTGCCCACACAAATAGGCCAGTGAGAGAAAAGTGATGATTGCGTGAGACTAAGTTCTGTGGTGAAGTGTTACTAAAATATGCGTGACGTATGTAAAGGGCTCCATTTCTAGCACAGCTCTTCTCCTCACACAAGCATCAGCTCTGATGTCAGAATGATAGTAGGCTACAGCTTGATTTCTTAGGGACATCGGGGCTGTTGCTCCAGTGTAATGGAGGCCTATGCTGGCTTAGACATTGAGTCTAAGTGTTAAATAAACCAACAATTTCCAAAAAAGGTGAGATGGCCATTGTGCGCTCTGTCAGTGTGTAGTGTAATACAGGCAACTGTGGCTTTGTTTTAGGGAAGACAAGGGGTATAGAACAATCAAGATCTCTTCGGAAATAGTCTTTCAAATAGCGTGAACTTGAATGCAAGCAACTGCAAATAGGTTCACCTGGGAACAAAGAGGTGCTGGGTTACAGGCCTACAAAAGGGGTCTGGTGGTAGGAGAAGGGGTCACACTTATCCTGGAGGATACTGATTCTGCAAATGATTTCAGATCTGGGGTGAAGTAGCTTCAGAGGCCTTCCCAGGCTAGTGTTGTGGCCAAAAGGATTAAAGAAGACATTGTAAAAAACAAACCAAAACAAATCCAAACAAAACACTGGAGCAGTAAACAGGAGCTTAAGGTTTATTTTAACCTGGGTGAAGAGCACCTTTCTGGTGAAGACCACATAGAATGTGATGTCTTCTCCTGCAACTCACAATCCAAAAGAAAATTGAAAACACGGATGGGGGGCAGAGAAGACCAAGAAAAGACCTGTTGGGGTGGGGAAGTGGGAAATACCTGGGAAAGATATATATATATTTATATATATTGTTGCTGTGTGGTTGAGGTGATCTGATGACCAAAAATTTTCAGGACAGTGCTGAACTCTTATTTCCAGAGATGGCCATATCAAGACCATGAGCCCAGCTGTCCTCCTAGAGATGTGCTACAGTTGAACACAGCATTTAAGCTTAGCCCAGTGCAAACAGAGAAATATTTATCAATCTTTTCTACGTAATGCCATTTCCAATAGATATTTTTGGCTCAAAAACTACTATATCTATAGGTGGAGCTAATAAAATTATTTGGCTATTTCAGGCTGCTTCTGGAAATACTTTCAAATGATTGTAAATTGGAGCACAAGAAGTTCCGCACCAACATGCGGAAGAACTTTTACACAGTGAGGGTGACAGAGCCCTGGGACAGGCTGCCCGGGGAGGTGGTGGAGTCTCCTTCTCTGGAGATATTCAAGACTCGTCTGGACGCCTATCTGTGTAATATGTGCTAGGGAGCTGCTTTGGCAGGGGGGTTGGATCCGATGATCTCTCGAGGTCCCTTTCAACCCCTACGATTCTGTGATTCTGTATGATAAAGCATTTACTGGCCTTGTATCTGTCCCAGTCAGACACTGGAGAAAAGGCTCTTTTGTTACCATTGGTCAAAGCTAGGCAGACCTTCCTGATTCCACACGGTAGGTGAAGCTGATCAAGGAAACATGAAAAATAGCAATGCTATACAACTTGTCCCAATACCACCAGGTTTTAAATAAACCATAAACACTCCCTGAAACGGTTTATAAGTAGGCAAATAAAACAAAAACAATTTAAAAGGTGATAAAACTCTGTTGACATGAATACCATTCAGGTAAACCACTTTGGACCTATTTCAAACATAAGCCAGCACATATTTATCTCAGGTGAATGAAGAGTTCACACGTAAGGCTTTGCAAATACAAAGGGCCTTATTTGCCTGCAGACTCTGCTGCCTGACAACTGTCTTGATGACAACCCTATGCTTTTTCAAATTGGTTCAGGAAGCTTTGGTTGTTGAGCCTCCGTTTTGAGGCTTTCAGAGCATTTCTACTTCCGTGCTCTATTGGAGACAGTAGAGATTATGGGCTGGAGGGACCGCTGCCACTGGTCCCACTCTCATTGGCAAGACATTTTGCCAGGGAGGCAGGGTGTGTAAGAAGAAATGATCTGACCCCGTTGTAATTTTTTGAGGGTGTTCCAATGGGGACACAAAGTCCTGGTAGGTTTAGGATCACTTTTAAATATTGCTTCATTGTTATGGCAGTAGTACAGAAGAACAAAGTAGGGATGAAGGCGTCCTTTCTGGGCCCTTCAGCTCTAAGGTGAAGTCCTGTCATGACAGAAGCGTCCATAAGTTTTCTCTCTTAATAGGACATTGTAGTTTCTCACTCTGAAGGAACAACGGTATTTTTTTTTGCAGCAGTCTTCAATGCACTGATGTAATGTTCAAGGGAGGCTGCTTCTCCAGTGAGTGCATAGCTGTAATTTACACCACAGGACTCCCTACACACTGGGAAGCCTTGCTGTGTTTTAGCACTATTTCTCTTGCAGTTAGCATCACAGATGGGGGCAGGTGCCAGCTCGAATTTAGAACCCAGTTTCTGTTTCCCTGGATGAAAATCTAAAGTAGCTTCAATGCTGCTGGGGAATCAGTCTACATCTCATATCAAGGTAGCAGATTTGTCTCAGGATTCTTTCCTTTAAAAAATACACTTGTACTAAAAGGAGATGATACTGTATATGTAGACAGCAGTCCATACTCAATGCTGTCTGCACCCTTTGTGCTGATCTTACTATTACGAAACCCAGATAAACAACCAATAATTCACCATCCCTTTGGGTACCATGAAAAAGTAAAAGCAGCATGCTTCTTGATACACAGAAATTCTCAGACTAATTATTCCTCGGGTAAAAGAATGACTGATGGGTAAAATTTAAGAATGAAAGGACAAGAATATTTTTAGGCAATAAAGAAATGCATTCCTGTAGTTCACTGGTACCTGAGTGGTTTTGCTCTTTTTGGTCCTGCTCACTTCTGTTCATCAGTTTACTTAATGGTCACATCTGGAAGGGATATAAACCCAGCCCCTGTGAGGAGGGAGTCCTTTCAAAAGAAAGCTTGATAGTTAAGTGAACGCAATGCTTGCAAAAGTACCTGCCACAAATAATAACTTCTACTGATGCACTAGAACAGATTTGGCTACTGGGAATATTTAGAGGTCTTGAGGAATAGACTTAGACAAAAGCATCCAGGAAATGATCCTGCTGTGGGGTACTGGAATGGCCCATATGGTTCCTGGGAGTCTCCTGCAGGACTGTTCCTCTCTAGTGGCAGAGCAGTCCACCGATATTTTTCATACTGGAAAATCTTGACCTAAGATAGTGATGTGATGCTTGTTCTTATAATCTTTACATCTCCTGACCTTGTGGTAAGCATTTTGTCCTTGCATACTGTATTTCCTCACCTATACAATGGGGATATTTACAGTACTTCTCCAGGCAGCCTGGTCTAATGTCCTAAAATAGTGCAAATATCCTAGTTGTACAGGGAGTAGAGTTCTGCTCACAATCTGTGAGTGCTGCTCATCAAAACAGGGTCAGGGAGAGACCTCTGGACTGCTGGTCATCCAGCTCTGCTTCCCTCTTCACCCCAGGCTTTGTTTGGGCTCACACCACCCTGCTAGGACTCTTTGGGAGAAGTCTCTGGCTAGAATCCTAACTTCTTTGCCTCTGCTTATCCCTCTCTCCCTCTGAACGTATCTCAGGGTTGATTAACAAGTATGTTAATACAGTTCAGCTGCATTTTTGGTGCAGGCCTGCTGAAGTCATCAGGGATTTGGAGAAATGCAGTAAAGAACAAGATTTTTAGCTGGTTTGCTTATCACATTGGTCAATGTTTATCAGGATCAAATGTTTTTCAGCGGTTTTTACGTATGAATGGCTGGCCACAAGTAATTCCAATAGAGTGCCTAACATCAGTTTGCAGTGAAACCAGTGCAGCCAGCACTGTATAGCTGGTCATCTAAATCCCATGGCTTTCTTCAGCTGCCTTGGTTGGCTAGTAAAGAGTGGGAGGATTTATGCTGAAACACAATTTTTCTCATTTACCCCTTTGACCTGTTACACTCTGAAACCTACAAGGGACAGTAGGACAATAGGCAAAGTATTTTTACCATGACATATTTAGACATGTTTAAATATAATACAACATATATTATTTTGTGGACAAATACATAACAGTGTTACATATATGTAGTATATATTGAAGGTATGTAAAATATACATGCAGTATAACATAGTAATTATAAATTGTATATAAGCAATAGACATACACACTTATTTGACTACTTGCCAGTCTATGAGCATCTGTGCAAATATACAGGTGGAGAAAAAATAGTTATTAATATCAGCATGCACATGAAGAGAAGATATGAAGGGAGTTGGGCCAAAACATGTTCCATATTTGTTTGCTTTTATTTTGGGAAAATGTTAGCTACAATGCACATATCTGATAGGCTGTATATAAGATGATGTAAATCTGCCGGTGTAATATTGAGTCTAGATTCATGGGTAGGTTTCTTGCCCCATTATATTTCTATAAAGAGACATGGCTGGGTAATTCACTGTAATTGCAGACAAATCATATAGTTTGTGCATGTGTATATCCCCTAAAGTTTTGGTCTTTCCTATTACAGCAGAAGAAGATGGGATCTGCAGATATGAGAAGGGTCAGAAGGGAGACAGACAGTGAGCTAGCTGTCTCTCATCTAACTGAAATCAGGCTGCTGTGAACACAAGAGGCTGTATATGCAGATCAAGGTTACCAAGGGACATAGACACCTCTGGCTTAAATTATTTTCCTTATTAAACTGGCAATGGAAGAAGTAAGCGGTGTAAAATTCTCTACAGAAACTCAAAAGTACCGAGAGATCATCCATACCCTGGAAAATTAAGTCGGCTTTATGGTCAGACGATGCCCAGCAGTGTAATCCAGAGACACAAGAGGATCTGGGTTGTGAAGTACTCAAATTAAAGGAGCGCTTGTATTCTGAGAGTTTGATTCTTCCTACCACAAATGATGTTTGGATCTGGGATTTTTGTTTGGACCTGCCTGCACCTCTTACAAAACCAAAACAAGCAAGCTGTCATTTTTACAAAAGCCCAGATGTATTTTCATTCCTTTTTCCCTCCTTTCTATGTTTGCCTGAATTTTTTGTGCTGTGCAACTTGTTTGCTTGTAAAATCTTCCTTGGGGCCACATTCGTGCAGACAGACTAAAACATTTTTGACTCTGAAGGAATCCCCTGAGGTAAAATTTACTCAGATAATATCTCGGTTACTACCTAACCTGTTTGGGTTATTTTTGAACACTGTAAAGTGGTAGTACCAAGAAAGAAAAACTCTGTATGGTACATACCAGTAGCAGCTCACTTCAAGTAACCGAGAAACTCTGCTTTTGCACAAAGCACCTACGTTTTGTGGATCTCTGTGGATGTCAGAAATGAGAAAACAAAATGTTTGAAGCGATCCCCCCCCCCCAACATCCCATCATATGCTTTAGTTCCTTTGCATGAAGGCAAGAACACAGATTTACCTGATCGTGGACATAAACAGGCAAAGGATGCCAAGTGTACATAACAGCACAGAAGTAGTACAGAGGCTGCGAGATGAATGAACTGGACAAGCAGTGCTGAGTAATCACTTCATAACCAGCTGTGATTAGGCACAGGGCCCAACCCAAAAGCCAGGCTCTGAACACGCCTGAGTTCTGTGATTCAGATCAAAACCTCATGGTGCTCTGTTGCTATAAAGTGTTGAAACAAGTCCCTGGTTCTTCAGTTTGGAAATAAATTCAGGTTCAGATTCCAAACCTGTAGCTTAGCTTCATCTTCAATAATGCTGATGTTCCACAGATTTGGATTTCCAGCCGTTCCTCCAGATGCGTGTTATAAGAGGGATGCTGTTCCAGCAGAGGCTGCCAACCTGGCAGCGCTACTCCTTCTGCCATGTGTCACACAGGGGCTAGGAACAGCAGCTCTGCTGATGGCTCTGCCAGCGCTTTGCGTCAGGGGAAAGTGATAAACGAGGATTTCTTTGCCCAAAAAATATCTTCCCCCCTCACTGCTGCAAACCTAGGAGTGAGCACAAATCAAAATTTATCTGCTTTAGGATTGTAAAACAGGCCCTAAAATGGTGGGAAAGTTTTTAAAGGGAAAGCACATTAAAAGAAAAGCTATTGGGCATAAGAAAAGACCATGAAGAACAAGTCTGGGCACAGTAGTCAGAACGAACTGAATTATAGCTATGCAACTCTTAAAAATAAATAAATCTCTATTAAGCTCTACAGACCTATTCCCTAAGAGGTATTTCTATTGTGCAGGAGATTTTCACTTGTGTTAGGAATACCATAAAGCATAGTCTTGTTAAGCTTCTCTATGATGCTGAGGTATTTACCCATCAGCTGACAGAGGAAGGAGCAGCCAAGGCCCAAAATGCTCAAAAGCCTTGATGAGGTCCATCTGCTAGGGCAGGTGCAGGAGGAATAGGATTTTTGCAGGCAACAAGCATGCCCTCTAAAATTTGAAGTGCCTTCAGTTGTGTAAGGATGGTATTAGCAAGGTTTTGAATGGGGCTTGGAGCTTTGGTTCTGTACTTGAACAGTGCCAGAAGGGTTTAGGAGAAAATGACTTGCTCCTGCAGCAACAGAGGTAAGGAACAATTGTGTGTATTAGTAGTTGTGTTCAATGACAGGAGCAGGCCTGTCTTAGTGGGGAGCTCAGCTCTGAAAAAGTTGGGATTTCACATTTTGATGAGTTTTATTTAAAATAGGGGAATTGATCCTGCTCTTGGTTTAGGTAGCTTTTGATTTCTGTTGACTTAAAGGAGGGAGAGGCAGCACAACATGTATGGGAATTTAGTCAGTTTCAGGTTCCTTTCCTTCAATAAGGACTTTCTCTTGAATAAAATTCTGGAACAATTCACACAGTAAGAAGCTGTTCCTCCAATAAGCTGCTGGTAAATATAAGGTAAACTGTATAACTGTGTAGTTTTGCTTATAAAAAGAAATCTCCATTGATGAAGCTTACTAAAAGCAATTCAGAGAAAATTCTAGCCCAGGGTATCTTTTTAAAACTGCTTAATCTATCAGAGCCTTTAGGCAGAAATCCTTCCTGGACCAGTGCTGGTGCCATGTTTGAAGTTTTGGCTATATCTGTCCTCTGTCCAATATAAATATTTTTTTTTTCTTTCAATAGGTAAGTTCTTCTGTACAGGTTCTGAGCTTTGGTTTTGGAGATCCCCCCTCCAATTTGCGAGTGTCTTTTTGTTTTTCTTCTTGGGAGTCCAGATCAGAAGGACTGGAATTATTTTAGTATGATTTCAGAGGTTTGGAGAGTTCTCAGAGATCAAACTATTTCTATTTACTACTCTACGTGTGAATGTAGGGAATAAAATTTAGGTGCCTATCATAAAAAAATGATGGCACTAGTCAACAGGGTAATGACATCCTTTTCTTCAGGCAGGCGCAAGCACTCCAAAGTGTCACAGATGATCTTGTTGAGGACCTGCCGTGCACTCCAGAGCAGAAAAAGTTTGTTTGTTTGTTTTTCAAATGCATTTCAGTAGATAATCTGTTTGGTGTAAACACCAAGCTATTGCAGTTTGCTGAACAATTAAGCTCTGATTCTGTAAAGCATGTAAGTACATACGTATTTTAAGTGTCACTGACCTAAGTAAGTGCTTACATGCCTTGGTTATGTCTCTTATTCAATCAAGACCTTATGGCTGCTTTTTGTAATGAAGCTGCGAAAGCCCAATTCAAGAGATACAATGACAGTCCATGCATGTTCATGCCTTGTTTACTAATCAAAATGGGCTGTTTTGTTTAAAGCCAAATTAAATTCTATTGGTTTTGGTTTATGCTTTCAGAAGTGGGCTGGGATGTGTGCAGTGTATTACAGACAATGACATACTCCATATTTTTCTGTTCTTTTATTATTTATAGCTACCTAGATAAGTTCAGGGCAAACTTCTCCTCCCTCTTGAGGAACCTGGGCAGTTCCTCAGATTACAGCTCCTTGCTTTAGCTGGGTGTGCCTTTAGTTTTTAATTAATGCTGTTAAATAAACAAAACAACCAACAAACAAACGCCAAAGGGAAATAAACCACAAGAATGATGTTGAAATACTCATAAAGGCTGAGCACTGAGTCCCAGGATATGCAATGTTATGGCCATGACTCTGCCCTTGACTTGTCCTTTTGCTCAAAGAGGAGGGATTTGATCCTGAGCTGAGGGGGGGGAAAAAGTGACACCAGGCTCAGTGCAGGAAGTAGTGGGAGCTGCTTGGTGCTGGTTCAGGTACAGACAGGGACTGCCCTCCCAGAACTGAGGGGTGGGCATTGGCCTCTTATCCTCAGTTTCTCTGCTGGCAAAAGGAAATGCCAATACAAAATCCCCGAGAAAATACTTAGAAGCATGTTACTCTTCATCTCCATGGTTTGGGATGAACAGAAAGGTCCGCTCCACCTTCTCCCCTAGCCCCTCTGCCATGCAAGGCTGGGAAGTAGCACAATTAATAGGTGCCATGTTGAAAACAGCCGAGGAGAGGTGTCTCCTCTGGCTCCTATTTCTCCCTGGATGCTGGGCAGAGCCAAAACTGGGTCTCCATCTCTCGCTGTTCCTCTGTGTCGAGAAAGAAGCTCCCAAGGCTGAATCCCCTGTGTCTTAGTCTCCGAGCGGGAATAAATCCTGTTGCTGATGTGGATTTTGGTTGTTAGTAGGCATACTTGAAACGGTGCATCAGCAACAACGGGCCTGAGCGCTGCTGAGGCTTGATGGCAAAATCCCAGAATAAAGGGGTAGGGTAAAGTTTCCAACTTAATAGCATTTAATTAGTTTAACTTAGAGACTTTAAAATGTCGCTAGAATGGATTTTCCTTTGTTTAGCTGCTTTTGGTGTGGCTTAACAGATTTTAACCATCTAAAACTGACTGTTGGTTGAGGGGACCTTAGGTGGTACAGCACATATCCTTTAGTGGAATAATGAAGTGTTTACATTATGCAGTCCTATTGTGAGATCAATCAGGCTACAAGGCTAGATGTATAAACAGAATCTGCAGGTGGTCCCTGCATCTCCTTGCCCAGAAGACATGCTTTAATCCTCAGGAAGTAGGCAGAGTAGAGGTTCCAGGAGGCAGCCAGCCCAAGCAAAATAAAAGAACAAAACCAGCCTGAACAATGCAACGCATGTCAAGCTCATAGCGCAATCACTACAAATAGCAGCTGACAAGAGACTTCATGACAATTCACCCATCAGCTAAACTTACTAAACTTGGGATCCTGGGATTAATGAGCATCTTACTCGGGCAGTACAAGCATGAAATGTGAGGCAAAATGCATCTCACGTGGCCTCCAAATGGCTTGCTCCTTTTCAAGCTGCTTTGTTACTGGGCAAGCTCTTGTGCTGAAAGTCTCTCTCTCTCTCTCTCTCTGTGTCTTTGCATCTGCTCTGTTTTGCTCCCTGATTCTGCAAGCAGAATGCTTGTTATTGAGTGTCTTGTATTTCAAGATGGGAGGCAAATGAGAGAACTGAGCATTCGCACATGTTACTACCTTCAGTGTGGGGATTTTGCCAATGACTGTCAGGCACACAAGCACTCAAGGGATAGGGGGAGTAGGGGGCAGGGAAGTGTTGTTCAAGCTTGTTTAAACAGAGTATAAATGAACGTCCTCGGAAAAAGTTTTAGCTGTGTTCTCTCAGGGCTCAGTGAAATGGAGAAAAGTTCTGCCACACTAAGAACAGAGGGGCCTAAGTCATTAAAAAGACAGAAGAAGATTTTGTGACTATGGAATAATGAATGAAGTAAATGTCAATTCATAGGAAAAATAATAATACTAAACAAAACAGCGAAATGCCTACTGAGATGTTCTGCAGCAAGAAAATTTTTTTTCAAGCTGAAATATGGCATGTGATGGAATTGGGTTGTCCACATGGGTGCATTCCCTCCCTCTTCTTGAAGAGAGCACCTAAAACTGTTGAGTCAGAAACTAGTGAAGGGTAAAGCCCAAGATGTCTGGAGCTCTCCTGTCTCTAGATTCTTATCTGAAGTGCACTTAAGCCTTTGGAAAAGACTTGTAGTCCCATGAGATCTTGGTGTCCCTCCCCTGAAGCGTTCACACATTTTCTGGTTACAAAACAGCCAGTCATACCTCAGGAATGGGTGGGTAGTGGGAGATGGGGACACCTTTATTTATTTTTAGCACCTTTGCTAAACATGCCCAAAAGCAGGAGGCAGGTGTTTACTGTGTGTGGGAAAAGGGAATGATGTAAGTCTGCTCCTTTGCTGCTGAACTAATTCAGGTGAAATTTCTTGTGAAGATGTGGGGAGTTTTTGTGTTTGTCAAACAAGTCCATCACAACTGTGTGCGGTGTCCTTTTTTTATGGGCACAAAGTTATTGCCCATACACCTAGCAAGATCAGACTTCCCTGATACCCAAGGCAGGATTTTTGTTGAGAAAATTAGAAATACTAAACTCTACATCAAGACTTCTTTTCACTTTTGGCTACTCTTAGATCTCTGTGCCTAACTGCAGTTCTGATATGTCTTACTTCCTGCCCCAGTTCTACTGTATGGGGGCCAAGAAGTATGACTAGAAGGTAATGCCAATACAAACTTTGTCCCCTCTTCCAGGGCAGCCTAGCATTTCTTCTCCTATGCTGATTATCACACTTATCTATCACATAATATTTATTCTTTTCCAGCCACTTTAAAGGTTATAGTTTCCAGTGATCTTATTCCTTTCTGGATTGTACATATTTGGATTTACTTCAAAGCCTGGAGGATGTTCAGCATATATTAGGAGCTCCTCATTGCACAGAACCAAGGGAAACCTTGCACGGGTTAGCCTGCAAATTACAGAGAGCATTATGTTTTGGGGTGTTTTTTTCTGTGAAAATGCTTGCCCTTGCTATTTATTTACTTACAGGAGCATTTATAGCAGCTGAACAAACTTAGCCCAAAACCTCCATAGGACAAAACCCAAAGACAGTTTCTGTTTTATTTGTGGCTGTTTTCTCTGACCCTACAGAAGTGTGTGGAAGTACTGCTTTCTGAGCCATTCTGGTGGAGGCAGTAAAACTAAAACTTTATAAGGTTAAAACCATGCTTTCTTTGTGAAGACTTGACTTTAGCATGTCAAGGATGTAATAGGTGGTTGACATAAAGAAGCAAGAATAATTGGGGTACAAAAGAGGTCTACTGATATTTATTGCTGATTTTCTTCAGTTTTGTTTTGCTGATTGTGGAGACTGTGTTGGCATGCCCTATGCAAAGTTGGTATCACTGTGACAGTCTCCAGTAAGCTCTGTTTTAGGTAGATTCCCTTTTTGGTCAGAACATCTTAGGGCTAACAGGTATGCTTAAACTGTAACAGGTAAAAAGTGTCTCTTTAAAACATCAGCTTTATGGGGGGGTCTCTAAAAATGGCCTAGCTCAAGAGAGGGTAGATTTGGATTGGATATAAGGAGGAAACTCTTTCCTGTGAGTATGGTGAAGCACTAGAACAGGTTTCTCAGAAGAAATGGTGGGTGCCCCATCTCTGCAACTGTCCAAGGCCAAGTTGGATGGGGCTTTGGGCAACCTAGTCTAGTGGAGGGTGTCCCCACTCACGGCAGCATGGGTGGAACCAGATGGTCTTTGAGGTCCCTTCCAACCCAAGAGAATTTGTATACAGCTCTTAAAGCATTAAGCTTGACTCTTCGCTCTTGGTTGTCCTAGAGCAGCTCAGTTGTTGTTGTTCTGATAGAGAAAGTCTTTGAAGTGTTTGGAATTAATTCATCAATGATGACATGTGAATATATTCTCCTAAACTAGTGATGTGAACATTAAGTACGTGCAGACACTTACAAAAATGATAGCAGGTTTTTATCTGAGACTCCGGCTTACCATCTGCCCAACCCATTTGTTGTGGTGTAAACTCTGAAGGAAGAGGAAGCAATGGATTTAGGGATTTTCTAGAATTAGTTGTATAGAGCCATTGTGCATATCAGCACTTGGAAGAAAGTGACAAGCAGCTGGCAGGAGAAGAATCCTGATTAAAAGCATACAGAAAGGTTTTCATAGAGCAGACAGAAAAATGTTCATTTGTCAGTAAGTTCTCAAGGAGTCAAGACAAGGAGGCTGTGTGTGATGGATGGACATCCCTAGGTGAGCAGAGGATTGGCACAGATGGATCTGGGGAAGTGATCTGGGCAACCACTTTGATCTGTGTGGAGAACTGGTTGAGGTAGCAGCAAAGGTAGGCTAGGTCACACAGAGATGAAGTACTAACCAGAACATCAGGTGATGAAAGTTTGGCTTGGGAGGTTGTAGGGATATAGACAAACCAAAATGACGTGTGCTGTGGCAGACTGTGAAGTGCACGAGTTTCAGCATGGGGATCTGAATAAAAGGAATAAGACTGTCAGCTAAATTGAGCACATGGAACAGTGCTGGCACTGGTTTACTTTTTGCAAAGCTCAGAAATGAGTATTTAGTCCTGGAAAACTAAACCCAGAAACAGTGTACAATGTACCGCTTTTCTGAACTGCTGACTTAAGCCTGATGTTTAATTAGCTGCATTTATGAACTTCAATATAATTAGGAAGGATTTACTTTGTTTACTTGTTTTGTTTTTCTTAACTATGGAAGTCTGAAGATACTTGGCTTGTCTTCGATTAACTGATCTGCAGATACATCACTCATCTCTTCCTCTTCTCACATACACACACGCACTCCCCCCCCCACTTTCACCTTAATTAAATCTCAGAGCAGATAGTGTGATATAAAGCCTGTCTTTCACTGCAAAAAACCAAAACCATGCTAGTGTGAAGAGGGTACATTTGTTTTAGCAGAATTTTAATGCTTTTGTAGTTCTGTCATTAAACAGAAAAAGATTGGGATATCTCAGATCATGAGGAAGAAGTCAGAGACTATTTAACCCAAAAGACTACGTGCAGCCCTTGGGTTTGCAAAGTCTCTAAACTGCAGCTTTCCAAAATCCAGAAGGATAACTGGTAGGGTATACGTTGATGTATGTTTGCCTTGTTCTTATGTTCTTTCACAAATAGCTGCCACTAGCTATCAGATGCAGTGCTCAGTACCCTGTGAAATCAGATAGAAGATATCAGTGTTTTGCAGAGCTGTCTGTCAATGCACTGAGGAAATTGTCAAATTATTCCTGACTCTGAAGAATCACAGGGGAAAAAAGAATAGGGGAATAGTGTGTGGAGGAATGGCGAACACTCAACAGTAATGGATGTGCGTAACTTCAGCCTTAGCAGTTAGCCCCCTCCTACTCCCAAATGTATAGCCTGTGCAACAAAAGTGATTCTCTCTAAGGTACATTGATTCAGCCCAAGCAGATGAGGGAAAGAAGTTTGTGTTCCCTGGAGAAGGGAACCCTGTGAGAATGCATGTACCTTGTGTAGCAGGTTGGTCCTGGAGTCTGGAAGCACCACCATGCACTTATAAGAGAGGCAGGATGTGACTTCAAGAACTTTTGGAAAACTGAAAGTAGAAGTAATGACTGTAGGACATGGGTACTAGCTGAAAAAGTTTAATATGGGGTTCTGTGAGACAAACACGCTTAGTTGGTGCAGCCCTTCAAAATACTTAATTCAAAATCTGGCCTGTAATTCATAGGTGCTAAGAAACTATCAAAAAACTCAGACTGAACAAGACATTTCAGCCTTAGTCCATATATATAAAACATCTCCCTGACTCCGAAGACCTATATTGTACCAATATAAGACAAATATGGAAGGACTATTCAGAAGGAAGATGTACTCTTCCCTTGTCCATGCCCTGAGTTAAATGTGGGGTTACCTGCATGTGCAGGGGTGACGTGGATAGGCTGGAGAAGCCTTTGATTCTCCTCTTTGCAATCCACAAGATACTGGGTGGCTGTGAATCATAGAAGGTATGGTGCAGTGCCTGATCCAGTTCCACATTATGGAGGGTTCTTGATGCATCACTTGGAGAAGTCCTTGAGGGAGTCTTGGTCCCCTTTCTAGGTTATTATGCAGAAATCTGCTTGGGCTAAAGGTCTCCCTTGGACAGATAAATGGAGGCAGACTGTTGCTGGTCATAGATGACTCTTACATACATTAACAATCCATAAACTAAAATAGTAAGGATTTTCTGACCCATTTTACAGGTGTGGAAACATAGGCACATGCAGCTGAAATGGCTTACATGAGAACACAGAACATATGAAGGACAGAGCTCAGTTTCTCCTCTAGTTGGCAAAACCCAATTAAGCAGAAAACTCTACAACTCTTGGTAAGCAGAGAGCCGGAAACATCTATTACTATTTGACCCATAGTCAGTTTACTATTTTCTGCTTCTCAGTCACCCTGTTTATTTGTTTCAGCTGCTTTTCAGGATGACAAGTTGTCTAAGAATGTGCTCGTGTTTAGCAGGAAAGGGGGGGTTGGCTTATAGCTTGCCCAACTACCTGAGGAGAAGTGCTGCAAACTGAACTGCATCACTGAACCTAAATCTTACCTGGGGCCTGATGAGCAAAAAGAATTTGAACAGCAAGTAGTATATGACCTTGCACCTGTAGATGTTGCCTGTTCTATGACTGCATTGAAAGGGATCACTATTAAATTAAGTAAAGCTTTGATAACAGGGCTGGATCAAGGAATAATCCTGTCTATCAGGGTCCCTCATTTCAGACTCTTCCTTACACTCATAAGTTTAACTCTTGTAGTAATTTTGTTAGCTAAATGATGATTTCTACTCAGGCAATGAAGTTTATGACCCTCAAGGAATAAACATAAACTATGAGCATATTTTTAAGAGATGGGTGAGTCAGGATCTGGAAGTACAGTAAGATCTCTTTATGGGTGAGTAGACATCACGAATTTGGATACAGAAACTAACTCTCCTGACAAAACTCTGTTGCTGAAGAACCAGGAAGAGGATGTATAAACAAAGGTGATTAGGCAACCAGTTAGACTGACTTCTCTGCCTGTCAGTCACACTGTGTTTTTCCTTTGAGTCCAGGCAGGTTATGGGGAAAGGGCCGTGACTTTATCAGGAGAGGAGGTCTGTAATCAGTATAGTAGATGTCACTTACAGTCGCTGCAACGTTAAAGCACTCTTGCCTGTGCACATGACTGTTGGCACAGGGTTCTCCTCAGCTGACCCAGACTCGTATTGGCTTCCAGAAAGGGTGAGCGCTCTGGATAAAGTTAGCTGTGGAAACTTGGACTCAACTAGCGCTACTTCTGGCTTTGTGGCTTTTAAATGGAGGGTGTAGATAGAGAGGCAGAATGACCAGGAAATTACAGTAATCTCACCCCCCCCTTTTTTTTTTTTTTTTCCAAAGAGGGTGCCTGTCCGACAGAATAGTGATTTGCTCCAAGATTTCCTCTGAATTTAAAAAGAAAAAGGAGGCTTTTTTTCTTAAGTCTTTTTTTAAATGCAAGAAAAGAACAAATTAAGTATAATTTAGGTCAGAGGTGAGGCAAAAGATGGCATATTTCAAATGTAGCTTCACTTGCCAGTTGGTGATCATTACAACCAGATGCCAGTGGGAATGCTTCTGGAATGGTCCACATCTATACAAATAAGGTCTTCTGTTGCACCAGGTAACGATATGTTGGCTAGCTGTGTGCTAGCACTAGAACAGTTGTTTTCCAAAAGATTTGGAACCTTTATCTTTAAAAAGATTTTTTGAATAGTTGCTGGTTCAGACACTGGAGTCTTATTTCCATTACCTGCAGATGGGAAGCTTTTCTTAGATCACTGGAGGCTGAGAGAAAAGTATCATATGTCCACCTGAGTTTAACCAGTCCACAGCTCGACAAAGTGTATGACTTTCAGAAGTCTAGGGAGGCCAAATGAAGCGATGTGGCCTGGATCAGCTCAAGCTACCTTTGATTCTTGAGCATCTGGGTGACCATTTAAAGGAGCTTTGATCTAAGGTAGTTTTGATGTGAGCTTGTAACGTGCTATTTGACTTCCATTTGCTTAAACCTGCTCTACCTTGAAATTTGCTTAAAGCAATGTGAAGAACCAGGTTTGCTGGTCATTATTATGGCTTACAATAACCCTATAACTGTTGAGAACAGAGTGCGTAGAAAACAGGCAGTTCTCATTTTGAACTACTCAATCTTTTTCTGGTGTAACAGTACTAGCCCCTGTTTGCAGCCTGTTTGTATTCTGACTCACTCTGGCAATAAGAAACCTTTTAAAAATAATAAATATGTAATAAATTACACACCAGCAATTATTTTAATATACAGTTAATGATGTGACTAGAATCACCAGATTCCCCTGATCTTTCAGCTCTGTTTATTCCATTAACAGTGTATTTTAGTGTATACCAAGTAATGCTTTCTCTGTGTAATGCCTGATGTGAATAGAAGGAAGCAAGAAAGACGCAAGATCCGTTTGGATTTTTTTTTTATAGGCAGGAGCCTGTGTGCAGAAGCCCTTTTACAGTTAGGCAGATGCTGTGAACTTTGTCAAACTTCCTTCACGTGTTCTGCCCAGGTTCAGGTGAACATTCACGACTGCTCCCATTAAAGTATAAAGCAGTTCTCCTCATCTACATATCTTTCCAGTAGATCAATCCATTAAATATGAGTTAAAGAGAATGCTTCAAGGTAAAAGTAATGGAACCACCATGAATTTATCTTTGACTTCAGTCAAATATAAAAAAGAAGGCCTGGTTTAAAAAATGTAGTGAAGCAAAAGCTAGGTATTCATGCGAAAACCACCCACCCCACACCCACGGATGTGTTGTTGAAATTAATAGAACACTTATTGAACGTCCTTTAGGTCTTAGTCTTGGGGTTTAGAAACAAGGCATTAGGCTGTATAAAGCCATGGAACTTTTTAGTCAAAGTTCTAAAATCCTTACACTGAATTAGCATTAAAAACAAAACCCCTCCAAACAACTGAAAACCTATCCTTTCTTCTACCTCCACTGGAAATATCTACTAACTACAGGAAATAATACCACCATTTTTTCTTGTAGGAAAAGCTGGATGAGGATTTTTCCAGATCTATTCTTGCTCTCCTGAACAACAGCCAGCACGGGAGCACACTTATTGCTGCACAGCACCTCAAGCTTACAACTGCCGTAAGTTATAGTAAATGTTTCTGTGTAACTTGTCCCAGTTTGAAGAGGACTGTTGCTGAGAGACATTTTCCCTACATGACCAGAGTTCAGAGGTAAATGCTCCCTTGCATATATGAGCATGGTCACCTACTTTCAATCTATGGCAATCTGAAGATGACCTATTACTTTCTTCTATAAAGTTGATTACAGATTGTCACACATTGCCTCAGAATAACAAAGTCTGTGAAACAAATTGTGCGAGTGTAAAGTAATGCAACTGCATTAATGGAACTGCACTGATTTATACCTGCAGTGCTATGGCCTTAAAGCGTTATTTTTTTTTTTTTTTTTTTTAGGTGGTTAAGCCTCTGGCTTACTCTTGAGACAGATTTACATACAATTACCATTAAAACATTAGATCATAAGGACTTGAGAAATCAGTTTTACACTAGAGCACTGTGAAATTTCCATTACAATGGAGAAAATGTAAATATTTAATAGCTACTTTCATTACACAGATAGGTGTGGTTCTTATAGTGCTGTTTCCCCGTGGGGGGAGGAAAAAGCTGCATAAGTTTAACTACAGAACTATGAACATGTGCAATGAAATCAGTTGAGAGAGTTTTAAATCCATTTTTCCTTTTATCTTTAAACAAAGCAATTAAATTAAACACTTGTACATTAATCTAAAGTTACAATTATGATCACGGAGTCTTTGAAATCAGTGGCAGAATTCCCGTTTTGTAATGATGAAAGCCAACAGTCAGGATAAAAAAATAGAAAAAGAAGACCTGGCAAAAATATCAGTTTTCCTCCTGGGACTCTCAGGAGAAGCAGTCTGAAAGTGCTATTGCTCTGTGGCAGTGCTGGATAACAGGCACACTTATGCTTGCGATCGTATGACGACTGACTTTTCTCTTGGGAGTGTTGTCTTACAGAAAACTCTTGCCATCTTGTGTTTTTGAGGGTTTTTTTCTGTTTTCTATTTTTGAGGGTGTTTTCCTTCATGAAGGAAATGTCTTATATTTCATGGAATTTTTAATTCTTAGAACTGTTGTACTTGTTGAGAAGATGATTGCCCTGGGGACATCTGTAGCTCAGGAGATTTCATATTCCTGATCTCTTTGGATGGCTCAGGTACCTTTTTAGGCCACTTCTGCCGTTACATAGAGCAGGTGCTACCTTTGCATCCAAGACCTAGTCTGACCAGTACACTTGATCAGGGTTACAGAAAAGACTTAGAAGGTTAGAAGCAGTCTAACTGTTTGTGGCTTTCTATAATACAGTGATTGAATCTGCTCCTGGAGATAGCTCTTTGCACTGGCTAGAGAGGGAGCCTGGGCTGCTGGTTTAAACCGGTCATCTTTTAAACAGCTCAAGTTGGGTGAGATGAGCCCCTTTTCAACCTCTTCTGGGTCTCTCCCTGTATTTCTGTGTGGAGTCCATTTAGATGAGAAGTAGACAGCTAGAGAGTGGGAAATGAAGGGGCTTGAGAGATGACAACCTTTTTTTATACTAAGAACACATGCAGATTTATAGGGAAGGGCCTTTACTTAGACTGTAGCCAGACTGAAGATAGAGAGGGAGATGTGGATAAAAGTGACATGGCACAGGGTTTCCTGGCTTGCTGCCCTGGAGAAGAACCCCAGTACCAGCCCTTTCTTGTGGTGTTTGGGTGAGTCAAACAAGGCCAGTTTTCTACTGTGTTATTTTCTTGAAATTAACATCTACTCTGTGGTACCACCTGAAAGTCTGACCAGGTCAGGAACTTGGTGTGCTAATCGTAAACATGAAGCAAATGACTTTCCCTGTTTCAAAAACTCATTAGGAATTTTCAGCAAATTCTTTCTTTGTGTTCCAGCTCTCCAATGAGTGTTTACTGGCAGGAATGTTTAAGGAAGCTGTGAGGGTTTAGTGGAAATGATGAATGCAGAACCACGACTATTCCCTCCAAAAGCCAGCTTCTAGGAGTAATTCACCAGAGAAGAGAAGTGTAACATTCCAGGTGACCTGTATATGTAGCTTGAATTACAAATACCAGCTAGTCACAATAAATTTTTCACGTGGTCTGTCTGGACAGGGTAGGGAATATCCATAAGTGCCAGCCTGCTTGTAGTCAAAGCAGTGTAAGAGGTGAAACCTAATCTAAATCTGTCTTTCTCTTATCATGCTATTATGCATTCGTCACAGATCAGAAAGGAAGAATGGCCAGGCTTCAGATGCCCATGGGCACTTGTTACCAGCTTTGTAGGATTAAAAGAGACAAAGAAACTGAGCAGTAATTGCTAAAGCCTTCAAGACCACAAGTTGCCTCCCATTTCCCTGTGTGGGGAGGAGAGTGAGATTTTGAGGGGGCATGGGGCAGAACTTAACCCAAGGAGAGCAACCCTTGAGGAAGGGTTTGTGGTTCCTGAAGTCCATAGTTAGGTAGGTAGAGTTTCAGAGTTGCAGCACATGCTGTATTTGATGTGCTGTCTAGGAGAGTGAGATTCCTACTGGTGTCAGGTACAGATAGTGCTCTGCAAAAACCTAGTCCCCAAGCTTCCACCTGCTTGCTTGGTTTCCTGATTTTGTTCTCCTGATGAAGTACACCATCATGGTCTCTTAGGCAGTTGTAACAGATTAGATGCATTTATATATGAAATTTCTGAATGTGTCCTTGCTTGCTTATTTCCTCTGTCCCTTTTGATCTTACTGTACGTTCTCCATAGAAACTAGATTGCAGATCCAGTCTCTGGACTGAGTCTTGATCAGCATTTATGGTTTTGGACTCCTAGCCTGCTATGCCTAATGCCATTGCCCCAGTTTTCCAGCAGTCTTTTTGTTTTCGGGAAGAGTTGTGTTGTACCATAGCCAGAACAGAGGCTTGTATGAGCTGTATTCCGTGGAGTGCCTCTCTGAAGTACTCCATGTGTGATTAGGTATCTGTGTGCCACAGACAGAAGCTAATTCTTTTGCATATATTATGGCTGACCACACAAAAGAGTGTCAGACTGTGCTAGCCCAGAAGTTTTTATTGTAGAGATTGCAAACCTACAAAACATGTAGAAGAATTCATGCCGTACAGAAAACTTGTATTTCTTCAGCTGCTTCAGGCTGGTTGAAAACACTTGTCTCCTAGATGAGTCTAGAAATAATCTATCAGCTTGCATAAAGATTTTGCGTTTATACAATGCCTTCAAAGATATCTGCTGCTTCAAAAAATCTGATGCTTCTTACTAGGGCAGCCAGTGATAATATTTGTCTATCTATGAACGGTGAAATATTGTGCACAGAAATAGTTTATGTTCTTCATCTGGAGGAACTACTTCTCTTCAGCCGGTCTTGTGACATGTGCTTTCAAACACCAATGCAACATACCTCTGGAACAGCTGGTAGAAGGTTAAGCAAGGACACTTCAGGTAGTGAATTTGGGGGGATGGACTGATCTCCAGTTGCCCGTTCTAACCCCTACCATTCTGTGAAATCTGTAAGTTTAGACATCTACCCCTCATGGCCAGTTATGTGATTTTTCTCTTGATCTCTTGCATTCTAGTCCAGTACAAACACGGGATCTTTGTACAACGAGGAGTAAATCCATGTGTGTATTCACATATGTGTGTGTATTATCCTTTTCCTTTTGTAGAACGCCAAGCCAGAATGCAAGGAGTTTATTCAAGTATGATGGGCCAGATTCTCTGGAAAACCTTTGTAAAGCTTATCTTGAAATAAATATTGGATACATTAGTGAAGTCAGATGCTCTCTAATCAAACTGTGAAATTGGAGGTATTGCTGCTTTTTTTTATCCCTCCCACCCCCAACTGGGAAATTGAGTTTTAACTGTTTATTCAAGGGTTTAAAGTCATCTGTGAATTCAGACTCTTCTGCTGCCCTACTGTGTTAACCATCTTCCCTTTGTCTTGAATTAATGAGATTAACATATCAGCCATAAAAGCCTAATTTGTAGGGATTAAATCGATAGGAAGGAGCAGCTATTAGCTGTCATTTGAGTTAATTTCCTGTCTACCTTGTGTTTCTGCCTATCCAATAATTTCACACGTTGAACCAGCAGTGAAAATACTGCTGCCGTGCAATGCTGAGTAGTTGTACTTTCTGGCCCAGTGCCACAACGCAAGATCTGCTCAGTTTCTGACAACACTCCAGAAATTCAAATGTCATCAGAGTGCCTAATGCAGCGTCCATGAAGGGCTATGGCACTATTTGACGTATTCAACATGACACAAAACAAAGGGAGGAGTTTTGCATTTAAAGCTATCTGCACACTCATGAAAGAGGCACAGGGATCTGCATCTGCTCGCTGAAAAACCTTGGAGATCATATGCATGCTTGTGACTCATCCTGCTTGGTATTAGACGTTGTGTTTGTTTAAATTGCACAACATACTGATCCCACCATGTACCGACTGCTTCCTCATGTTATCCGTCTGGATCTGTTGTCGTGCCTCTTCATGTGTGCTTATTGAACAGGGAAGCCAAGTGACACTGTAATTGCTAATTCCATCCTCTGGTTTGGCAGGTCACTCCTATAATCTAGCTGTGCAAAAAAATAAATAAAAGATAACTTCAGCCCATAACTTGCCAGCATGTTTAACATTGTGGGCAAGCAGTCAGTGCTAATAACTTGGAGAAATGGCATTTCATTTCCTTGCAGTTCAACCATCTGAATATTCTGTTTATCTGCTAGATTTAAAATATATATATATAATCCCACAGGCAATAATTATTGGTTTTGATGCTCAGCTGAATTCTTAGTACCCAGAGTGTTAGGGGCTAGGAGATACAGCTGAGTGCTAAGCAGAGATCTGTTATCAAACTGCGTGGCAGGCCAGTGTCTAAAATTCAGGCCAAGCCAAAACAAATGATACCTCTGTTTCTAAAATGCTGTTGAAGTTTCAGTTCCTGGAATCCATTGCCAAGCTATGTGGCAAGGGTTTAAGTGAGCAGGCCAAAAACTATTCCTAGGTGCAGAAGGAACTGCAAGCTCACTGGAACTTGCACGCTTGCATTCAGCACTGACAAACTCCAGGTCATGTTGGCTCCAGTTGCTAAGGACCTGTTTCAATACTCAAGTAGGCCAGTGGGTGTTTTTCTTTCTCTCCACTTTGGACCAGTACCAAGCCTTGTGGAAAGCATTTTTCCCCCCTTTGAGTTTATGCTAGAAGTGTTACAATAATCCACATGCAATAAGGAAACACTATTGCCTGAGAAACTACCCATGAAACAGTCTTTGCAGTATTGAAATCTGGTAGTGTTAGTATGGAGAAGGCAGAAAGTATCACTGGAATTCTTTTCCTAAGGCATTTGGTGTCCACTACAAGCTATAATGAGTTTAACCATTAAGGGCATTGCAGTTTCTTCTGTACTTGTGAGAATATATTTAGCGTATCTTTAACAGACATCACACCATCTGTGTTAGAGTTACTAAGGATAACAGGCAAGTGAGCCTTGTGTGCTGTAACCCTTGGCTTATCCAAATCGCAGTCAGATTCTGCTGGGTCACTTGTAATAGTGTTTTCTTCTTATTGTGTACTTTGTCAGATGAGCATACAAAGCAGGAGGTTAACCCTCACTGCATCAAAAAACAGGCATGCTTCAGTCTACGGCAAATATTTAGGATCCAAGGCCAGCTAGGAGAGAAGGCGAAGACTTCCATAAGCCATGTAATTTTTGCCAAAATAATTTTTATCAAAGTCTTTTAGTTCTTCATTGAACTGTTCCAGATAGAAAATACAGCATTCTTCTCTTCTTTTTTCTTTTTTCTTTCTTCTTTTTTTTTTTTTCTCCATACAAAATGTCTCCTTTAGATAATTCAGTCCAAGAGTGAAATTGAGAACATTGCTTGATGTCTGGTCATTAGCATAGTTCAAAGCTGGAGCTGTTCTATAGATATTTAGCATTTGGAGCAGCGCGTGGAACCAGTTGGGGATGAGAACAGAGTGTTCATCCAAACAAGAAATCTTTCAGTTAAGTAGAGGATACATTAATTGCTGGGAATTTCTTTTTCAAATCCCAAATGTTCTTTTTCTTTTCTTATTAACATTACAGAAATGTCTTTGGCCTCTTTAAATCTCAATATTAAAATGTTCTTATCAGTGAAATTTCTGACTCAAATGTCAATTAATTGTGTTTTGATGAGCAATTCTTGGTTGACTAAAAGGCATCTGTAGGCTGCCATGATTTGTTTTAAAGTTACTTGATGACAGAGCAAGCTGATTCATTTTTTTTCCTTGCTAGGGTCATTCTTAGTTTTCTTTGCTGCTGTTAAGTAACTGCAATACTGCTAATACATTTATGTAACGAGTTGCATTTTGCAGTGGAACAGATATTTATGCAATGGGCAACTGTAACTATACCCAGCTTCTCTTCAGATTGGTTCTTTTGAACAGTAAAATCATGGCTTCACCTTGGTGAGCCTGAGGTGGATTGTGAGGCTCATGGTGAAGGTGATGGGATCAATGTTCAGGTTTATTACAATTTGGTGGAAACAGTCTGGGGGAAATTGGTCCCACATGTGTCTCTGGGAGCCAGGACTGTGGGTTGTTACAATGGCCTTGTCAGGAGATGCCCTGAAGCAGAAGGTCTCAGGGAAGCTACACAAGCCCCTGCTGCTTGCACAGGCTGGAGCCTCATTTTGGGGATGTGTCTTTTGGGCTGTAGGGCTGTTGTTGCCTCTGTGCCCTGATGCTGTGGGAGATGTGCACACAGCCTTTTCTTGGGGATGTGGACTCGGCTAGTGTGCAAAGGGCGAAGCAGTGAGAGCAGAGTGGGCTTCCTGAAGAGGCCCTCAATGTCTCCTGTGGGTGTAGAAACATAGGTATGGTGTGCCTAAAGCAAGGGTGTAGGTGCACTGATGAGACATCCTTTAGTTAGTTCTTGAGCTGGTGTTCTTCATCAAGTAGTACAGTATCTCTACCTAGAACCACTGCTGAAAAGCAACATCCTCCATGTGGAAACTGTATGACTAAGCATTGTGAAGTGTGATGTATGGCAAAGGTGTTCTAGGTGTCACCAAAACGTGGTGTTAAATGCAAATTCTTTTCCCTTGATACAGGTATTGCCATTAAGCTAATGATGTCTGTAGATGTATTTGGGTTATCTTCCAAAGAGGCATTAGCAATTTACCTCATCATAGAATCACTAGGGTTGGAAAAGACCCTTAAGATCATCAAGCCCAGCCATAAACCTAGCACTGCCAAATCTATCATTAAATCATGTCCCTAAACACCACATCTACATGTCTTTTAAATACCTTCAGGAATGGTGACTCAACCACTTCCCTGGGCAGCCTGTTCCAATGATTGGAATTCTTCATCAGAAGCATTATCAATCTGAACCTCCCCTGGAGGAACTCGAGGCCATTTCCTCTTGTCTTATCACTTGTTACTTTGGAGAAGAGACCAACACCCACCTGCCTACAACCTCTTTTCAGGTAGCTGTAGAGAGTGACAAGGTCTCCCCTCAGAGTGCATGAGTGCAAAGTAATCTGTGTGGTTACTTTTATTAGTGCTTTAAGATGTGAGGAAGCTGGTCACAGTGAAGAAATTGTCACAGACCTTCAGGAACAGTAGTTTTTTGATTTCTCTAGTTAATAATAGTTCACTCTTGGATTATTGAATTGTCATTTTTGTTCTCTCTTGTGACTGATCCTTCTCCTGCCCGTAGACTGTATAGGACATTGGTTGGGGGCAAAGGGAAACCTTGTAAAACGCACAGACTACTGAACAGCACATGGTGAATTTTTTGCCCCAGAAGGTGCCAAGAAGGTCTCTGGAGCCTGGGGCTCTTATGAAGACTTCATTTCTTCTGGAAACCTCTTCAGCTTTTGAAAGCTCCCTCTTCTGCCGACAGCCTGCACCTCAGGCTGTCAGGCTTTCCTCTGGCACTTGTGTAATGTCTGAATCAACTGCTGCAATCGGCAGTATCTAGGAAAGAAGCAGCTGAACTGGATAAGAGCTACACATCGTACAAAATAAGGCATAATTTACTTGTCTATAGGGATTCATAGTGTTTGGTGGCTAATAGCTTCCACTCCATAAACATGTTTATACTGAGGTTAAGAGGGAAATTTATCCATGTGAGGAAAGTATGTTTTGGAGCATTTATCAGCTTTTGAAGTCTTTGGTCTCTGTTAGTAATTTGGTGTGTGTTCACCCCTTCATCACCGCAGCTCCTAATGAACAGGTTAGACAAACATCTGCTAGGAGTGGTTTAGGCATTGCTGATCCTGCTTAGATGACCTTTCAAGGTCTATTTCATCCCTGTGCTCTCTGATACTGTGGCTTTCCACACTTACTCCTATGAGCTTCTAAAGATGTTTGAAGATTAATGGTGAGCAATGAAATTGCTACTTACACAGAGCATTAAAGCAGCTGTGATACAATAGTATTGAAAATTGCCAGAAACTTAGTCTATATTGAATTTAGAGAAAGTAAACTGCTTCTTGTAAACTTTACTGCTGTGTAATTTTCTAACAATTTTTAAGAATATCCCCCGAGAACACAGAGCATGTTTTCTCTTCATTTTTTTTTCTAATTTTCTCCTTTTTCTGGGAGCTAAACTGAAACTTCTAGATAAATCACATAATGCTAGTTACATAAAGCAACAAACAGATCTGTTATTTATGAATTCTATGTAAATAGTAGAAGTCTTGTGGAAACTGTCATTGACTGCAAGAGGAACTACAGAAATAAAATGCAGAACTGCCTGATCATACACAGCTGTCTGGGTGAACTGAGGGGCCAATGGATTGAAAGGCAATCAGACTACAGGACAAAACAGAGGAAGAACTCTGTTTGTAGGTGGATGCCCAAAGGTTTTGTGGTTTTTAGCCCCCTGCACTCCCCCAAGAAACTTACTCTGTGCTGCTATTATTGCTACATTACGTGACTTCTCTGTTCTTATCTGTGGTGTGTGTGTCCCCCCCACTCCCTGTAGTTTAATCAGAGGTTTTCAGGTAAGGGCACATTACCACATCCGTGAAAAATGTTTTGCTGCCACGTGATTTGGTAGTCAGTCATTACCTTACTATCAGATAAAGCCTATCTGATTCAAGCATTTTATTCACTGTTGAATAAACATTTCTGATAATTTTATTTTTTTAATGGGAATAACTGAAAGAGTAAAGCTCAGTTATTGCCCTTTGGAGGCATGCCAGTTTAAAAGGCGCCATCTTATTTCCTTCCAGTTCTCCAGCAGAACGCAGGTCGGATTCCTCCCCCTCTTTGTGAAATCTCAGGGCCATTTCTGGCTGTTGCAGCTGCACTTCTTTCTTTCTGCGCTTCTTAGCTGTTTGCTCCAGGTCTAGCAAATGTGGCAGATAAGTGCTACTGTGAATTTGGTTTGACGAGGGCAGGATTAGATCAGATTTCTAGTGCCTTCATACCAGGACTCTAATCAAATTGGGGGAAAAAAAGAGGAAAGGGGAATACCTAGCAGTGCTCTGTGCATAAACTAGAAGCTCTGTCCTCCTCCAGATGCACCAAACACTGTCTAACACAAAGCTGGTTTCCAGCTCTTCCTCCGGTGAGTAGCACCACACTCCACAGCGAATGCTACTGGTTTCAAAGAAAGATAGTACTAGGGTAGAGCCCAACAGAAGCTAATAAAAGTGGCACCAGTGTCCCTAAATCCTGTGAGACACGTCATCTATGCAGGTGAGCTTGCAGCCTGAGGGACACCCAGTTGGACGATCAGGACAGTGTTTGCTCCATCCAAGGAGCAGAGACAATAGCTGTGCAGATGGAAGCTTGACAGCAGAGAGTCGGGGGTAAAAGAGGATTTCCAAGCTGCTACTTCAAATGGCTCTATCTTCTCCTCTTCTCCTCCTCCTAAGCGTGGTTAGGCATGAGGGAACATTTTTTAAAAAGAATGGAATAAGGTAGCTCCAAGCAACAGTGCCAAATTTAACTTCTGATGGGGAAAGGGACCAATAGGAAAACAAGGCTTTTTTTTTTTTTTTCTGTTGAAGAAAGGATTTGGGAATTTAATACTTTTTCTTTCCTCCTTTCTGAGATGTGTGTTAAAAGATTTCTCCTCCTGGTATGTTGGTGGTTTTTTTTTTTACAAAAGTTTTTATTTTTATTTTGAAACATGGCAAAAGAATTTCAAGAGAGAAAAAGACAGTTTTCCACGCTTCTTTTTTTTTTTTTTTAAACTTTCCAGCACCATTTTCCATTCAGTGAGAGAGAGACAGAGAATTTGTTTTTCTGTAATAATTCACTTTTCTCAAGTCTTCTCCTTTAACTGCACTTTAGCTTTATAATTCAGGAAAAGTTTTTAAGGGGGGAAAAATTTGACTTTTTAAGGTCTGACAGAAAAACCTTCAGTGATCTTTGGCTGGAGTGGCAAATATAATTCTAACCAGTGTTTCCTTTTTTTTCATTGCAATTCTGAGTCAGCTTATTCTTTCAGCAGCATGGAATTAACAGGGGTGGCCAGCTTCTCCTAATCGTGGCACAACTGCTCTTTTAATCTTCTTTTCCTAGGACAATGGGCTAGTAGAAATATGTAAAGGAAAGGAGTTCACAAATGTTTCAAACTCACAACTCCAGCAATAATTTTCAATGCTCCAATGTTGCTTACACACAGTGTATCCTTAATTATCTACTGCAGTCACTACCTTCAAGGCTGCCTGACTATTTTCATTGAAACCCCTTGGCCACAACTGCCTGGGGTTTGTTGTTTTTTTTTTTTTTTAAGATCCCTGTCCAAAATCTTCCAGACTTCCTTTCTGTACAAATCCTGTATAATACCTGGAGTTTAATGGCTCCCTTTCTCCCTTTTCCATTCCAACAGTCAAGCTGCAGTTGTTTTTTTTCTGGCATTTCAGTGCTGGTATGATGCAATGAGGTGCTCATTTCTTTAGCACAGTTAGGAGTTATGTGGGAACACGTATAACGAATCCATTAGACGGGACTGGAGACAGGACTGAAGTGTTGACAAAGGGTAGGGCTTCATGATAGTGTTTGTGTTAGCTCATTCTGCTGCTGGTAAAATTCTGTTCGCCACTTCCATAAACCGGGTCTGCATCCAGGTTAGCGATTGCGATCGGGTTGGCTGGCACTACTGCCGGAGAGCATTGTCTTTAGAGAATAGGCTGGGCCGGGCCGATTGTTAGATGGGATGGTTAAATTCAGGTTGGATAAACCATGAACCCTAAGGCAAGACAAGAGTGCTTGTGTTCTTTTCTTCTTCCTTTTCCTTATTTTTTTAAAATGTTTTCCATAAACTGTTAACAGCATTTTTTTCAGCATGTTGAATGTTCCCATTATGAAGAAGTGCCTGATCTCTGATTGAAACTACTCAGGAAAGAAGTGCCATTCGAAGGTCTTCCCTTCAAAGGAGAAGCACTGGCTTTGTGAATTTCCATGCAAAGGCTCTTCAAAAAGTTTGTCATTCCAAAAAGTTGGACTACTATAAAATGCAAACTCCCTTGTCTTGAATGTGTTAAATATTCACACTACACTGTTTTGAACTGCCTTGCTTTCTTGCCTTTTGCTTACCTCTGTTTTCTTGCCTGCTGAAGGGGACAATGTTGTTTGCTGGCTTCTCCAAAGTGATTTGTGTTTGGTATAAGCACACCAAACATAACCAAAGCACCAATGGTAACAAAGTTGCAAATCCAAGACTTAAATTCACTTCAGTAAAATTTTTTTTAAACTGTATATAAACTGAGCTAGTGAAAACAAAAGACCCCAGAAAATCGTTTGTCTCTGCTTTCTGAGGGATTGCCTGGGAAATCTTTTTCTTAATTGCTGCAGTTGAATGAAAAGACTTCCAATGTGTTTGTCTAACTCGGGCAGGTAGGGAGGATGGTGATCTTTCTTTTACAAATGGTTCTTTGAAAGGTGATAGATGATCTAGGAGGGACAAATCAGATAGGAATCTGAAGTCACTGGGCAGCTTTTCCTTGGAGTGGCGGTGTCCTTTTGTTAACATTTGGACGGTTGGCTGTGTGGTTCGTCAGGTTGGGTCAAATGGGTGTATCTGATCTCTGGCAGCAAAAAAGCTTCTCCTCTGTGGTGACCAAGGGGTAGCAAAGCCTCTAATCAGGTGAGAGAGTGTGGGTGGACAGGTGCTTTCCTGAGTCCTCCAATAACTTTAAACTCCAGGGCTCTTAAAGGAAGTTTGCACGAAAGTTGCATACAGGGAATTTTTCTTCCCCCCCAGCTCTGTTGAAAAGCTGTCCTTTAAAAATATACCCATGAATCTGGTAAAGCATAACACAGCACAGTAGCTTTGTGCTAGAACAAGTCTTTTCTCTGCACTCCCTACTCCCCCCTCCCCCAATTCCTTTCTTTTGCAGTTTAGCCAGCAGTGTGTGTGTGCATAGTTGTGTCTCCCAAAGATACCATCATCTGCAAAACATCTCCTTAAATAAACAGCCCCTTCCTACAAAAGGCAGGTATGTCAGGGATAGGAGGGGTCAGCTCTTTGTTAGATTCTTGCCCCTGCAGTTGGAAATTTCCTGTGTGAGATTGGCCTACATATATATGCGTAGCCTAGCTTATATAGAGAGTGCTAAATATATGTGCATAAAAATATTTGTGTGTGTACATATATATATGTATGTTCATATATATGGCTTGTTGAGCTAAGTTATAGGCAACCCCTGCTAGACACAAACCAAATAACTCCCCAGCCAGCCTTACAAGAAGGCTGTAACGTATTAAGCGGATGGAGTAAGAGACACCACAGTGTATTGTTTGCTGTCGGGTTGCTTGCATTTGCCAGGGTTATGAGCTCTGGGGCAGATTTGGAAAGTGAAGCAACTGGTAGAAAAGGTCCCTGAAAACACATGAATTAGGGGTGAGCACCCTGGGATCTGCTTGTGAGCAGGGGCTTTGGTTGTTGTTTGGTTTTGGGGGGGGTTTGGTGAGGTGTTTGGTTTGTTTAGGGTTTCTTTAGCAAAGGAGTGTCGGCCTCTGGAATATGCTCCTCTCCATACCTGTTCAGGATCTCACATCTGTGTATATTGGCTACTCTGAAACGTTTTTGTTTCCCAGCATCACTGGCAGCACGTGTCGGTATGCCAGCGAGAGCACGTTGGCACATGGACCACGAGCACATTGAGCTCTCAGGATTACAGCAAGAGCTGCTGCATTTATCTCTGTCCGAACAGAAAGACCCAGGCATTCATCTGAGAGTGCCATGGCAAACATAGGAGAGTATTTATTAACATACTAGTCGCTTGAGAGAGCCAAAGCATTTTGCTGGGGAGCTGGGCATGTGAACAAACCCCACTGCGGTACGTGCACTCGAGTCGGTGCATCAAGAGGTTGTTTAGAAATCTTGAAGGGAGGGGAGGGTGGATTGCTGAAGTCTGTATAACATCTGTAGTTTATATGATGTTACTTGGACAGCAGATAGATAGGAAAGCAGGACTGGTAAATCACTGAGCTCTGCTATTCTGAAAGGAACATGCAGTGAGCCTGTAAACATCTGTGTAAGTCTTTTTCTTAATATGAAGGGATAAAATGAGCAGTTATACTTGAAGAATTTCCACAAATCCAGTAAAGGTAGACTGCTCTGGCTGAGAGCAGAGTTTAGCTGACTTGCTGTTAAGGAGGTGTATCGGTAGGAGCCATGAGAGGGGTATGAAGGAGGTGATCAGGTGAGCAGCTATGTGCACACCTTCCTATTAGCACAGAACTCCTTTGAAAATTTATTTTATTTTATTTCTGCAAGTCCAAAACAAGAACTGGGGAGATGGGAATGAATATGGGAGTGAGGAAGTGTTGTTAGAAACTGTGCTGTGTCCAGGGAGTTGTAGTAATTATGTTTTCCCATTCAACAGCTCAGGATAAAAATCCAAAATATTTTCATTCCCATGCTTGTCTATGTGCCCCCTTTCCTATATGAAAGGGCTAAGGGGGTAGTCCTTGTGTTCCTTATTGCCAGGGGGATTTGGAACGGCTGGAGGGTAGGAGATTTGTCTTGGCAATTTAATCACTATTTCTTATAAGCAGGGGTCCAACAGAGAAGTATGAAACAAAAATCTAAAAGAAAATCAAAACTGAGAGGTAGGGTTTGCCAGGGGCCTCTAAAGATAGTCTAGTCCAGTCCCCTGCTAAAGCAGAATAACCTACAGCGGGTTGCACGGAATTGTGTACAGGTGGGTCTTGAACATCTCCAGAGAAGGAGACTCCACAACCTCTCTGAGCAAGATGTGCCAGTGCTCTGTCACCCTCAGAGTAAAGAAGTTTTTCCTCATGTTCAGACAGAACTTCCTGTGTTCCAGTTTGTACCCACTGCCCCTTGTCCTGTCACTGAGCACCACTGAGAACAGTCTGGCCCCATTTTCTAGACATCCATCCTTCAGATATTGATAAGCATTGATAAGATCCCCTCTCAGTCTTCTCCAGTCTAAACAGAGACAACTTTCTCAGTCTTTCCTCATATGAGAGATGCTCCAGTCCTCCAACATAGAATCATAGAATTGTCTTGGTTGGAAGAGACTCTTTAGATCAAGTCCAGCCATTACCCTAACCTGCCATCCACCACTAAAACCATGTCCTTCAGCACCACATCTAACTGTCTTTTAAACACCTCCAGGGCTGGAGACTCCTCCACCTCCCTGGGCAGCCTGTTCCAATGCCTAACAGCCCTCTCTGTGAAGAAGTTTTTCCAAATATCCAGTCTAAACCTCTCCTAGCATAACTTGATGCCATTTCCTCTTGTCCTATCACCTGTCACTAGGGAGAACAGGTCAGGCCCTGCCTCTCCACAACCTCCCTTCAGGTCGTTGTAGGGAGCAGTTAGGTCTCCCCTCAACCTCCTCTTCTCCAGAACCCCAGTTCCCTCAGCTGCTCCTCATAACACTTATTCTCCAGTCCCCTCACCAGCCTTGTCACCCTTCTCCAGCACCTCAATGTCTTTTCTGTAATGAGGTGCCCAAAACTGAATGCAGTACTCAAGGTGGGTCCTCACCAGCACTGAGTATAGGGGGACAGTGACTTCCCTAGTCCTACTCACCACACTGTTCTGAATACAAGCCAAGATGCTGTTGGCCGCCTTGGCCACTTGGGCACTCTGATGGCTCATGTTCAGCCAGCTGTCAACCAACATCCCCAGGTTCTTCTCTGCCAGGCAGCTTTCCAGCCACTCTTCCCCAAGCCTGTAACACTGCTTGGGGTTATTATGACACAAATGCAAGACCTGGCCCTTGGCTTTGTTGAACCTCATGCCACTGGCCTTGGCCCATCGATCCAGCCTGTCCAGATCCCTCTGTAGGGTCTTTCTACCCTCAAGCAGAAGAACACTCCCACCTAACTTTAGTGTCATCTGCAAACTTATTGATAGTGCACTCTATTCCCTCAACCAGGTCATTAATAAAGATATTAAATAGAACCAGTCCCAGGTCAGAGCCATGAGGATCACCACTGGTCACTGGTTGCCGACTGGACAACTCTCTGGGCCTGTTCATCTGGCCAGTTTTTTACCTAGTGAAGAGTATACGTGTCCAAGCCAAGAGCAGCCAGTTTCTGTAGGAGAATGCTGTGGGACCAGTGTCAAAAGTTTTGCTAAAATCCAAATAAACATCCACAGCTTTACCCTCATCTACGAAGTGGGTCATCTTGTCATAGAAGGAGATCAGGTTGGTCAAGCAGGACCTGTCTTTCATAAATCTGTGCTGACTGGGTCTTATTGCTTTATAGCTGGACTATCTCCTGTAGCTCCCTGTCTTCCTTGAACTGGGGAACCCAGAACTGAACGCAATATTCCAACAGCTGCCTTGCCAGGGCAGAGTAGAGGGGGAGGATAACCTCCCTCAACTTACTGGCCACCCTTTTCTTGATGTACCTCAGGATACCATTTGCCTTCTTGGCAACAAGGGCACACTGCTGGCTCATGGACAGCTTGTCTACCAGGACTCCCAGGTCTTTTCCCACAGAGCTGCTTCCCAGCAAGTCAGCCCCTAACCTGTACTGATGATTGGGGTTATTCCTCCTTTGGTGTAGGACTTGCCCTTATTGAACTTCATTTGGTTCCTCTTCACCCACCTCTCTAGACTGCCAAGATCTTGCTACATGTCAGTGTAGCATTCTGGTGGGTCAGTCACTCCTCCCAGTTTTGTATCATTGGCAAATTTGCTGGTGATACAATCTGTCCCCTTGTCCAGGTCATTGATGATTGTGTTGAATAAGACTGGACCAAACACTGGTACCTGGGGCACACCACTAGCTACAAGCCTCCAACCAGACTTTGGGCCACTAATCACAACCCTTTGGGCTCTGCCATTCAGCCAGTTCTTAATCCATCTCACTGTCCACTCATCCAACCCATACTTCCTAAGTTTATTTACAAGGATGTTGTGAGAGATGGTGTCAAAAACCTTCCTGAAGTCAAGGTAGGCAACATCCACTGCTCTCCTGTCATCCACCCAGCTGGTCATGCCATTATAGAAGGCTATCAGATTGGTCAGGAAAGTTATTACTGTGGGAAGCTGGGAAACTTCTTTCTGCCCCTCCAAAGACCAGTGTGCTCTTTACCCAGTGCACGCATTTGTCTGCATTTGAATTCTGTGGTCCTAAGGAGATGAGGGCAAAACATCCCATCAACTTTGAACCCTGTAGTTGATGTTTCTCACTTCTCTAGTTTGACCTGAAATCCTTCTTGCAACGGGTGCTGCTGACAGCCAGAAGAGATGCCTTCTCCCTGCCCACTTTTGCTGCAGAACAGGTCCCATGGGTGTTCTCCCTTCAGTGAGAAGACAGGAGAGCATCTCTTCTGCATCAGTTGTGCCAAAGCCTCTCTGATTTTTCAGGTTATTTGTGAGTGTTGGCAAGGGTGGTGCTTGTTAAGCAGCAGCTGGTGTGTGAGACTTCTTCACGGGAGTTTTCTTCAAAACCTGAATGTTTTTCTGTTGATGAAACATCTGTGGTGGTGAAGAGGAAGAATAACCTGAATAAATCAGTCTGGCTTGCAACATCCTTTCTAAACTTTGAACAGTCAAAAACTCTAGAACTTAATTATCCTTTTTTTTCATGCTGAATTTAATGCCACTGATTTCAAGTTGTTCCTTGCTTTCTGTGTCAATGAGACAACTTCTAGTATCATTGTACCAAGTGAGTAAAAGGGTAATAAAATACAGGGGATAAATGCCTTCAAAAGAACAAGAAATTGCTTATTAGGTTGTTTGTCTCTGGAAGACTCAGTAGCCTAGCATCTGGCAGTGTCTGAAACTTATATCCAGGTAGTTTTAAGATACAAAGGAGAGGACATTTCACTTTGAAGTGGTTGGCTGAACCCTGGAGCAAACTGGAGGTACACTGGTCAATTCCTCATTCCTTGGAAAGCAGATCAGAAGCCTTTCTAGAAAAAAAATAGTTAAGTGTGTCGTGGTTTTGCCCCAGCCGAGGGCCGCACCCCACACAGTCGCTTGTACTTTTAAAAGGAAGAGGGAAGGAAAGTTGGGGGAGGGGGAAAAGGGAAGGAAGAAAGGAGGAAAATAAACCACAACCTAGAAACCAGAACCACGCAGGTTGGGATAAAGATAGTTTACTAAACAAAGCAGAAAACTAGATATAACAATAACAGGAGTTTATAGCACAGAATAGATGAAACTGGTGATACACAATGCAATTTCTCACCAAACCACACAACTCAGGCCGCACAGCTTAGAGCCGTCCCGGAACCCGACCGTCCCCAGAAACTGCATGTCCTGGCGTTGTCTCCTCCTCTTCCCCCCAGTCCCCCTTTATACTGAGCATGATGTAACTGGCATGGAATATCCTCTTTGGCCAATTTGGGTCACCTGTCCTGGCTGCATCCCCTCCTTTCTCATTAGTAGGGAAGTATGAAGAACTGAGAAAGGTCCTTGATTGCCCAGCAACAACCAGAAACATCAGGGTGCTATCAGCACTGTTCTCATCCTAACACCCAAACATGGCATTCCATTCACTGCTAAAAATATTAACTCCATCGTAGCTGAAACCAGGACAAGTGTGAAGTTTTGATTAATAATAGCATGGAACATAATGATTTACAAGATATTGGAGGTCAAAAGTAGTAATCTGGAAGTTTTTCTTTACACAAGGGCTATACTTCTGTGAATGAAATTTCTTTGGTCTTGGGCAGACCAAAGCCGACCAAAATCAGAGGACAATCAAATCCAGGTTGAGTAGCAGGAATTTAAATTGTATTATACACATTCCTACTTGAAATCTGTGAATTTTCTTTTTTGCTTATCTGGATTTGAGGCTATATGGGTAAAAACCTTTCCTTTTAGTGTCTTGTAACATCCAGTAAGTTCCCAGTTATTATCGAGGGTATCTGAAGCCAGAGGTGTAGTATTAGGTGATTAACACTAAACAAAAGGGCCAATTCTTTGCCACGACAGACATATTCTAGTTTAGTATCAGTCCAAATAGTGGTTAGTGACAAGATCGAATCTCCCAGCCTCTTACAAAAACCCCCCAGGGCTGGTAACAGCTTCACCCAGGGATCTTTAGCTCATTCTGGTTATCCAGAAGATGAACTCTGTCCCACAGACCATGGATGGGCAGCATGTGAGAAGCCCTGGAGACCCTCCATCATTGCGGAGAGCTCCTTTCCTCCCCTTGTTTTGAGGAGAGCTGCAGGCGTGCTTGTGTTCACAAGTTTTGTCTCGATACTGCAGTATCACTACAGTATCTGTTGCACAAGGGTGCTCCTGGGGTGACAGGACTTCTGTGTACGGTAGGCTTTGATCCAGCCAGCAGTCCTCTCAAATCACTGAGTCACGCATAAGCCTTCACCTTTCCCATAATACAAAGTGTAGACAACGGCAGGGACCTGACAAATTCAATTTATTAGGAAGGAAAGTTTTAAGCAGCGTACAGGAAAGCACCACTGGCCCACATCAGAGAAGCATAAACAGAGAATAAGCCTTGAGCTTTTTTGGTATGGGAAGCCTGGAGATATGAAACATCACTCAGTGACAACTATGAGTTGTTCATGTGTGAGTGGATTATTATAAGGCTGAAATGAAACTCCTGAGGCATCAAAATAACACCAAAAGCAATCTTGGAAAAGGTGGGAGTGGTGCTGTATGCTCTCATCACTTTCACAAAAATACATCTTCAAGGAAGAGAATGTACTAAGAATTGCTGAGCCTTTGGAAGGAAGCAAGTGCCTCGGAAGAAATTTTATAAAAGGAGCTCACTTGACAAAATCAACTCTCCTACTTGACCCAAAGAAGTTATCGCTATCTGAAATCTTGTTACAGAAGTGTGCTTTTCATAACCAATAATATTTTGCAGTGTACTTTGCCTTTAGAGGTGTCCTGTTTGCTGCCTGGATGCTCGTCATCATACTTCTGCTTGAATTGACTTGTGCTGTGGACTTTAATGGCATCTCACCTGTTTGTCCCTGTAGTGAATTTTGCCTGTGGGCATTACTCCAGACACTTGAAAGTTGCTTTGAATTTCTCTTTCTGCAGCTTGGAGATTTAATTGCTGTGCTTTGAGTGGATTTACTGGAGGAGGGGAGAACTTCATGGTTTAAAAGCGAAGGCATCCTCCACCTGCTTAAATTAAAATACACATGATGTGGCAACTCAGAAACAATTAATTTTAATAATAATATTGGTTTAGTTATTAGAGAGACAAGTCTGTGTGGCAGTGTGCATGTCAGATTGTGCAGCCGTTTGTCTTCAGGTGTGATTTGATGCAGATGCTCAGCTGATTTTGCTGGAGCTTGGCCGACTTGGATGGACTGAAGTTGGTCTGTGGCTTCTCCTTTGAAACTTCAGTAAGACCTTTGCTCAGCTGCACTGATTATACTTGCCTTTTCTTCTCATGCTTGCCATGGTCTCTCCTTTCCCATATGAACAAGACAGAGTACTCTTCTTGTGGGATAATGCCATGTTTGTGTACCTTACTAGCTCCAGATTTTGACTTCCAACATATAGTTGGAATAGCAAACTAAAGATGAGAAAGATATTTTGGCTGTAAAGGTGGACATGTTTGAATGAGCAATTCAGCTTAGTGTTCAGATTTATTGAAGTAGAGGGGTTTTTTTCCCCCTTCTCTTGCCCTACCACTTTCACATCTGTATGCAAGAGGGTTTCTTTTCCATCACTAGCTGTGGTGGAGATTCTGACTTTCTTGTTCTCAACAGGGGAAGGAGGGGGGTTGTTTATCACTTCACCCCATCTACAGAGTCTGGCCTGCTAACGTTGCTTATGAATTCGAGTGTGAGAATATATTTCACAGCTCATATGTGAGTTCGCTACTTTGACTGTTGAGTTCTTGTGGCTGCTGGTGATGCAATCATGTTGGGAAGGTGCAGCTCCAGGCAGAGCAAGTTTTCTTTGAACTCATCCTGCTACAGCTATTAAAAATAGGTCAAGGTAGAAAAAAATAAGTCTAGTTTTCAAGAGTATATTAAGCTAATCCATCTTAATTTCTAGGCTGCTACATGGTCAAGACAACAGTGATAGTGCCTGTCTTATGAACAATTTTACTCAGTCAGAACCAGTTGGAGGTATAAAATACTGTTTCACACACCAGGTAAAGAAGGGTTAAGAAGCTGATGTTTCCCATCACTACTTCCTTCTTTCCTCTTCCTCCTCCCCACCCACCAAAAAAGAAAACAAAACACCCAAAAAAAACCCCAAAACAAACTAAAAAATATCCCTAAACCAGAAATCAAAATCAATGGCCTGGCTGCCAGCTTCTGACTTTGTTTAATTAATTACTTTGCACAATGATAAATGAAAAAAGAAATCCCACAATAACAAATCAAGCTAAGCAGGTAAGCAGAGATTTCAGAGATATAAAGGAGGATTATTATAAGCTAAGTCAGTGCATGAAAATAATGAATACTGGATGGCAGAGAAATCTGCTGTTTAGAGCTCCTGTCTAAATGATATTAAGGATATTGATTAACCATAATGATATATGGATAACTTATGTGAGACTTGAATGCAAGGAAGAAGTACTTAGTTTGTTATGCTGGGTTGTACTTTTGACCTGGGCCAAATCAGTGTTACATAAATGAGTTTAGATGAGTTGGTTCCATTTCTATGTATGGAAGTTGTATCTCACAGTTTCTGTATGTTTTACATTGCCTCTATCTTCATGGAAGTGCAAGCCAAATTTTTCAGAAGCATCCAAGAAATCTAAGAGGCTCAAGATCCACAAAGTGTGGGATCTAGATGCTTTCATTATGAGGCTTGTGAAAACTTTACACAAGTCCTTTTCCCATTTCAGAGGAAAATGCTTTAGGGTGGTGGAAGACATTTGTGCTGCCTTCCATTGTGTTCACCGATGCTAATTAGAGGGAAAAAAACACACGAGAAAATTTTTGTCATCTTATATGAACTCAGAACCATGTGTGTGATTTTTCTTTCAATGGGATCTGGGATGCAGGTACAGAGGGTAGAAGGAAGCCAGGCATATGAGTGCATGCTGCAGAGATTCATACTCTGGTCCAGAGGAGGTCGTATAACTTGGGATGTCTTTAGCTTTGTTATTTGGGGCTCTGTGGCAGCTAGGGTAGCACTGCTCACAGTCATGGGTGAAAAGGATGAGGTGAGGCATAATAAAAAGCCAGGTAACCCTTTCTTCTTCCAGAGAAGTAGAAAACAAATGCATTCCCTGCAGTTGTCAGCAAAAGTAAATAGAGGTTTCTAGAGAATGGGATTGTCCCGGTACTCTTTGTTTATCATGAAGCCAGTATGAAGCTCTTCTGTTGTGCTGGTTGTGGTTACCTCAGAATGACATGAGCACTGACAACAGTCCAGTTTGCGGTCACATCAATAAATCCTTGATGCCTTCTTAAATAATTTTCAGAGTTGGTGGTGTATTAGGGTGCACTCAGGTAACTTGAGGAAGCAGCCCTGTACTTGACCATCTGCTTTTAACTGGTAATAATAAAATATTTATTTACTGTAGTAATTTTTAGAATATGTCACTATTTTCCTTTCCAAATTTAAAGCATCTGGTGTCAAAAAACCCGAATGAAAAAACAGACTCAACACCCCTTTGCCCGTATGACTGCAGAACGTGTGTGTTTTTGGTGAGGATGTGTTTTGCTAGGAGCATAATCCAAAGGTACTTTCCAGAAACACCAGCGACGGTTTGACGCATTGCTTTAATTTGTTGTGGCTGTTATGGTTTCTATGATATTCTCGAGGCTCCCAAGGGATGACCCTGACCTGTGTTTGAGCTCGGCCAGTTCAGGCATCTTTTTGGTAGGGCTGGCAGAATTAAATTTGCTGGCCCAAGGTAAAAGAGCTAATGCTTGTCTGCTCCTGCCACCAACCTGGGGAAGTGCCCTGGAGTAAACCTGGGCTGGCTGCCAGTCCTTCTTTGCATGATGAGAAAGTCAGGGAAAGTAACGGCTGTTTTGGGAAGGCTGCTTTTTTTCCCCCCCATAGGTCCTGCATGATGGTAATTTGTACCCCTCTGTACTCCCTCTCCTTGCCCACAGCAGCATATTTGGCTTTCCCAGGCTCTGGCTTAGGCAGCAGCGAGGAGTCGCTGCCTTAAGCATCTCCCTTTATTACCTTAGCTGAGTGAAAACACTTGCTAATCCTCACCTCACTCACCTCACCACACCACTGATGTCTTGAAAAGATTTGGACGAGTTGTGTTGCATAGCATGACTGTATCCTTTTGTGTCCAGTTCTGGGCTCCCTGGTATAAAAAAGACAGGGACCTCCTTGAGAGAGGCCAGAGAAGGGCTACGAAGATGATTAAGGGCCTGGAACATCTCCCCTATGAGGAAAGGCTGAGTGAGCTGGGGCTGTTCAGCCTGGAGAAAAGAAGACTGAGGGGGGACCTAATTAATGTTTATAAATATCTGAAGTATGGGATGCAGGGGGAATTGGCCAACCCCTTTTCAGTGGTCTGTGGGCACAGGACAAGGGGCAATGGCTGTAAACTGGAGCACAGGAAGTTCCGCACCAACATGCGGAAGAACTTTTACACAGTGAGTGTGACAGAGCCCTGGCAAAGGCTGCCCAGGGAGGTGGTGGAGTCTCCTTCTCTGGAGATATTCAAGACTCGTCTGGATGCCTATCTGTGCAATATGTGCTAGAGAGCCTACTTTGGCAGGGGGGTTGGACCCGATGATCTCTTGAGGTCCCTTCCAACCCCTACGATTCTGTGATTCTGTGATCCTGTCCCAGAAGCTTTGGTATCCTCATGTCTTCTCACTTGCCTTGCAGAAGGCATGAAGGGGAGGCTTGTGCAACAACCGTGCTGTGGAAAGAGCTAAACGTGGAGATTCTTATTCTTTTCCCAAACTCCTAGGTTGTCCCAGAACATCCATTGCCCCTTGGACATCTGGGGAAGAGGGGAAGAAAACTGAGAGGCGAGTTTCCTGCCAGTAATTATTTTACATAGGTTAAACAGAGGAAAACTTGAGGGAGGGGAAGGCAGTGCAGGGAATGATCTCACTGAGGCAGAGACAAAACGCAGAAGCCAGAGCCTTGCTTGGAGCCAGCTGGCCCATTAGCTGGCCTGCTATAGGGCCCTCTCCAGCTGAAAATCAGCCTGCTGTACTTTTCCCCTTTTATTTGAGAGAAAGAAAGCGGCTGAATTTGGATGGCACGGCATGGGCCCCGTTTCCAATTTGTGTATTAAAGGGTCCTACTTGAGTGAGTCCAGAAACAGAAAAAGTACAACTTCATCTTGCGTTGGCCTTGGAGGCTTGGCTGTCCGCGAGGCTGCCTTCCAGGGGCTTTTCAGCAAACAATAGATCATGAAACAGAGTTAATGGTTCTTAATTGAGCAGATCTCCCCTGGAATGAGTGGATTGTTTACTGCTTTGCAGCCCACAGACTTTGACCCAGCATTTGTTTTTGGATTCCTATTTTCTCTGTTTGAGAATGAAGAAAAAACTTACAGAAAAGGAAAACAAACATAAATTGTAGTGTAAATTTTGAGCTGAATTCTGCTCCCTAGTGCTTTTTTTGATGTTTCTGGGGGATTACAAAGGAACAGGGAAATTTTCTGGTGTAAGAAATTCTCACCAAGCATAGCATCAGCCTGCCTAACTTCCATTCTGCCTTTATCTCTCCAGCATCTAATCTATGGGATATGGAAGAAATAGGTGCAAGTGTGCCGAGTACAAACAGAGCTTGGCAGGTCTTTCAGAGCCATTTCCACTCATCACCAGCTCTGAGATGGATGGCCGATCTTGGAACACAGGCAGAACATGACTTCCTAGTTTGGAAGTGGGATTGGATCTTCAGAGCACTTAGTTATTGCAATTCGTTGAGCATGAGAAAGAAACAGCGGGCAAGAAGAACAGAATAGGGAGAAATTGAATTTATATGCTCGAAATACCACAGTTTTGCATAGAAAACCTTTTATTTGCACTGGAAATATGGAAAAATGTGAATATTAATCTGCCTGACGCGGTGCAGGGGTTTTTCATCTCTGTCATCCCCAAGACCATGAGAATCAAAGTTCTCCGTTACCCCAAACGATCTAGACAATAGGAAACAGATAATGGGACATTTCTGTCACCACTAAGGAGGGCTCCCATTAAATTGCTTGTAGGTCTTTGGAAAGGTCAGTCAGAGCTTAAGCAACCCCCTGTTGTTTGACAACATCAGAGCTCAAACACCACGATCCTGGAGAACTCTGCCCTTTGAAAAAGGGGGATGTTTAATTACCTTTTGAAAGCTGGCAGCAGGACAGGATGCAAGGATGTTTTCTTTCTTTTGTGTCAGCTGAACAAGTTACTATTTTGGTACTTGAGAGCAAGTAACCCACCGCACTAGAGGAGACTGTCCCTTCCTCTGACCTGCTGTTGGGAGAAAAGCAAAGGCAGGAGGATATTAGTGAAGGTGAGCGTGCTGCAGGAAGGAAGCCTCGACACAAGAATGTTCTGGGAGGGGAGGCAGAGTCTCCCGATGCCTTTCTTGATGCCGCATTGGCACGTCGGTTCTGTTCACCTCTAAATGTACACATATTTATTGGCCTTGCTTTGCAGGAAGGCATCGCGGCAGTTGCAGGAAATCGACTGCTGTCCCTTTAATGAAATTTGCTTTCATCATCAAAGGAACTGGCAAACTGGTTGCAGGAGTTTTAATTTTAAAAATTGCAATGCATCTGCTCCCTCCCAGGGGCAGTCTTTCCCAGTGCTTTGTTTATGCTCCTCAACTATATCTCTTTTTCTTTTTTTTTTCCAAGGGTTTTGGAGTTGTGGCATCTAAACAAGCTAAACAGAAACCGTGCCTCAGGGAGAAACATCCTCCTGAGTAATTGAAAATAAACTTGGATGGCAGGCTTTGTGTGTTATCCGCATTCAGCTGTGCACATGGTGGGAATGGAGCATTAGGCATGGTACCTACCACCGTAAAGAGAATGTAAACGCATGTGTCACATATGCTTGTGGTAAACATGAAAGAGATGTATACGAGGAAAAAACATACTTTGGTTGGGGTATCTTCAGACAAGCCTGGCTGAGAGGTGGAGCATACCTCATCCTAACTCGATGTGCAGTACCTGTAGTAAGAGCAAGTTCTTACTGTGCTTGCCCTTTGTGGAAAACGCTGGGGAACGTTGCTTTTGCAAACTGGAACGGGTGTGGTATTTTTCTGTGCTGATTTGGGGAGCAGAGGACTGGGGCTGCCTAGTCCGGGAATTTAGGAAGATAAAGGACAATTGTCAATCAAGATGTGGAACAGCTAGGGCATAAGATAAGGGAGAACAACGCTCAGCTGCCTAGCAGTAAAATAAAGGCAAGCCGGAAGGTCCCCATTTGGGTTCAATGGGCCCAGACAATACAAAGATACGCAACAGTTAAGGGCTGTGTAAGATGAGCAGCAGTAACTTAGAAAGATACAGCATTTCGCTCGGTAAGCTCATGAATATTATTTTCTTCACCGAGGGGAAGCAGGAACCTGCCAGACACGGGATGTGCGATGTGTATTATGTTAGGTTCTGTTGTGAGGAAAGCAGACTCGGTTGAGCCTGTAAACCTTGGAGGTACCTAATTCATGGGTAAACAAGGGAGGGATTTTGGACAGGAATAGGGTATAAAGTGCTGCAAACTCTGACCACAGGTGTGCCTACTTCACTAGGACACCCGCTCTTGCAAGAAGGTCTGATAAATGGCTGCTTCACCAGTACGGCTACTGCGAGTCCTTTCTTAGGACGATTGATATTTCTAACACCATCCTTTCTTCAGCATTCACTGGGATATCTTTTTGTTGCCTTGGTGAAAGGGTCTGGTTCAGTAGTGCCCCAGGGGTGAATGCAAAATCTAAAGCAGGTTTATATTACCCAGGGCATGCTGCTCAGTCTGCAGACACACCAGATCAGTGAACAGGAGGAGTTTGGGCTTACCAAAGGTTTAGTAGGGCAGGTGTAGCCTTGTACAGACACGGTGGTTGTAGGAAATGAAGGTCTAGATAGGAACAAAAGTTGATGCTATAGCTGCAAGGTGTTTATCCATGGTATGATATATTTAATGCTGGAGTGGAAGAATCGGCTCTAGTTCTGTTGTATCTATGGGTTTATCTATTAATTGTGGGCAAAGTACATGGTCTTTCTGGACTCTGTTGTTCAGCTGTGTACTGATTTTGGCTGGAATAGAGCAAAGTTTCTTCATAGTAGCTTGTATGGTGCTCTGTTTTGGATTTGTGATAAAAACAATTTTGTTAATACAGGGATGTTTTTGTTACTGCTGAGCAGCACTCACACAGAGCCAAGGCCTTTCTGTTCTCACACTGCCCCACCAGTGAGTGGGATGGGGGGTGTACAAGAAGCTGAGAGGGGAAACAGCTGGGACAGCTGACCCCAACTGACCAAAGAGATCTCCCATACTATAAGGTGCCATGCTCAACAATAAAGATTGTGGAAAAGGAGAAGGTTGTGGGTTACATTCAGAGTGATGGTGTTTGTCTTCCCACGTAGCTGTTATGTGTGGTGGAGCCTGGCTTGCCAGGGGATCGCCTGTCCATGGAAATAGCAAATCAATTTCTTTCTTGCTTTGTTTATGCATGCAGCTTTTGCTTTACCTGTTAAACTGTTTTATCTCAACCCACAAGTTCTTACCCTTTTAGCCTTCTGATTCTCTCTCCCATACCACTGTGGTGACAGTGAGCAAGCAGCTTTGTGGGGCTTAGCTGTATGTTGGGGTTAAACCACAGCAGGCTGGTAGACCACAATGTTCACTGGCTGTTGCTAATGTTTTGGAGATCTATTTACACAAGCAGCCCAGAGTTCCTGTGTCTTCAGTAGCCATTGTCTCTGGTGCTATGGTTAGCTTTGCTGTGGCCAGGCAAAGCCAGTGATTAAGAATTTAAGCACTATTAAGAAAGGTCAGCTATGCATCACCTTTGCATCATCCTTTATGTACTGCATGCATGCAATGACCGGTCTTGGAGGCCCCAGGCATGATAGGTCTTGGCAGTCTGGACATGGCCACACCTGAGCTTGCTCAGCTGGACTCCAAGGTCAGCTTGGAAACCCCAATCCAAACAGATGCTCATTATGCTTGGAGGTGCTGTTAGCGTTCTTACTGAAAACTGTTCTGCTGATGGTCATTTTTGGTTGGTATGAAGCAAGGTCTGGAACCAGTCTGAAGCATGCAGTGGTTGGGCTGTGTATATCCCTGAACTGGAAATGTGGCATTTGCGATGCCTAGATGATTAGTTTTAATGCCACATATTAGGCAGAGAGATATTGGCTAAGACAGGTGAGCAGTGCTAATTACACACTGAAAGAATTCTGCAGTGATTATAGGTGGAAACAGGCATGTGATTTATCTTCAGACTGTTGTTGCTCGTCAGTGCTAGTGCAGATTTATTCTTTCTTGTACTGTGCAACTTTGGCTTCATGCCCCTGTGAGAGTGCAGTTTTCTTCATGTCCTCTGCAAATATCACTGAGAACAAAAGGAAAAAATCTCAGCACCTGACAGTATATATTTTATCCCAGGTGCTACACATCTGATCAAGAGGTGCTGTAATTATGTAAGAGGAGTTGTCCTGTAGCATTTAAAACATTCTGTGTGACACCTATTCTGTGTGTTACAGACTAGTCTTCTATATACCCTCATCAACTCAAGCCTAGCTTAACAGGAAGTTTTGAATCTTGATTGCCCTCTGAACAAGGATATACCCCCCTACCACATCCTAGCTGGAAATTCTTGCGTTTAAACTTGTTTCTGACAAAGTGAATGTAAAGTATTCCTGCTTTGCCATGCACACTAACAATTTTGTGATGGCCCTGTTTGACAACTAATTGGCTTCTTACCAAAAGTGAAAACAATAGGCACCTATTTTCAGCTGGGAAAGCCACACTCAGTGTGTTCCCTGGCCAAGATAAAGCACTGAAGCAGCATGACACAAAGTGCTCCAAGCTCTGTCTATGGTTTTTCTTTTTTAACAGATCTGCTGATCAACCTACATCCTTTTCTCCCACATCTTGTCTCTTTTAAGGCATTGACTATTGGCTGAAAGTATGTTTTCCTATAGTCCATGCTTTTCTTTTGCTCTAGCGGAGTATCTATGTGTGTATTGCTTCTTGAGAACAGACATGGAGCTGTGCATGTTACTAGTACAGGAGATATGTGATCACTGCCTGGGTGAGAAGTTGGGAAGTTCTGACATGATGAAAAAGGTGTCATTAGCTGGACTAAATATGAAACCTTGGAAAAATGTTTGATGTGTCTTTAGCTACTATTGCTTCCTGGGTGCATACTTTTGCTATGTTTAATATGTGGAAACTGGTGAGAATAAATCAGATCGCTAGAAAGATTACCCATACCTGAAATGCTAAGTGTTGTAATTGACAGAGGAGTGGTAACTTAGCTAGATGTATTGCAGTGGGTAAAAGAGAAGTCATTCAACCTTTGCACACTCACACAGATGTGTCCAAACTATACTTCTCAGATGTTACTAGAGTTGGAAAAAATTTTTAAAATCTTTGTTTATGGGATGAAAAATGTTTATGCTTGCTCTAAGTTAGAATATTTTACTGTTTTTAACTATTCTTTGTAAATGCAGCAGTCCCTATTAAACTCGGTCCAGGCAGGATGTGTAAGTATAGAACCAAAACCCAAAATCAAAACAGCTCCTGCTCCAAGCATCTTTTGCACAATCTATTCTTCAATTTAAGTTTCCTTCCTTAGTAAAACAGTCCTAATATGTAATGCTTCCCCCCTTTGCCCTTACCACTGGCTTTGTCTTCACCAGCTATAACAGCACTTGAAGGAGATGTTTTTGAATCTTCAAGCTTACAAGCTTCCCAGAGTTTACATAGCTATGAGTCTCTTAGATACAGCAGATCAGTAAGAGCTTCATAAGGAGGCATGGCTCCCTGGGAGGTGGGCAGAGCATGCAGCGTTCCTGCCATCCAGTTGTTTAGGACTGTTTATTTTCCACTCCTTAAGTTTTGTTTAGTCAGTGGTGATGCTTAAGATACAACTGGTTTTGACTTCCAGATAGACAAAGCCTATGGAGCAACCAGAAGGAATCCCAACCATTTGTTGCTGCCAGAGTGCTAAATAAACAGTAGCAACACCTACGTGTGTGGGTGGCAATTAACGACATCAATCAACCAGATCAGCTAGCAAAGCCTTTCCCCCCCCACCCCTTTTCTTTTGTTCCCTGTCTCCTCCCACCTGCTTGTTTCCTGGTTGTTGCTCCTGCTGGCAGTAGAGCTGGTGCTCAACTAAGCAGTAGGTCAAATGCCATTACGTGGCTGGGTTACGTAAACCTTGTGCCACCTCTTCTCTAACGGCCCGATCATTTAATGCTCTCTGCTCTGTTTAGGTTATCTTTGAGCCTGGATTTCTTCTCTTTCTGGGTTCCCTAGAGAAATGAGCCAAAACTACTGCCTGCGTGCTTGTAGATTTGTGTGTGCCTGTCCATCTGAACAACCCTCCTGGGATCTTCTGAACTCATTGCTCTAACTAAATTTGGTGGAGGTGTAGAATTTTTAAAGATACTAAGTTCCAGCAACTTTTCTAAAATAAACATGCAGAGAAGAAAATAAGTTAGTTGCAGGGAAAGGTACCGTCACAATTTAGTTTATTAGGCACTTGTAATCAACATGGAAGAGAGTCTATATGAGAGATGGGACCATGGGAAAATCATCCTTCAAAGTCTGGATAAGCATCATTGGCCTGTGAGAGAAAAGTCTATAGTTTGTTTTCCAGGCTTCTGTTCCTTATTTACCTACTGCTTGATTTTGGTTGGGGGTTTTTTGTTTGTTTGTTGGGTTTTGTTTGGGGTGGGGTTTTTTGTTTGTTTAAATAGAGGGGTGATTAAAAATTTTTATCAAAGCAAAATAGTTTGGAAAGATACCATTATTTCTCTTAAAATTGGAGGAAGAATTTCCCAGTCCTCCAGCTGTTTGTTTGTTTGTTTGTTTTAACTAGATGTTAGGCAAAGACTTGCTGATGTGAAATGGTAGAGACTGCAGGAACTGGTACTTGCAGAAAAATACCAATTCCAAGCCAATAGGTGGAGTGACACTGACAGCTGATGGAGAGGTAAAGGTCACCAACTGGAGGAACTGGATATTTCTTTGAAGACCTGGCTCCTCTCAGATACCAGTTTGCCCAGAAAGTTGAAAACATTGAGTAGCAACATCTTTATTTCTTGTTGGGTTGTTAGTTTAAAATGCAAAAAACTTTATGTGGACAAGGTAATTAAGTATTAAAAAGATCAAATAATCTCAAGACTAGAACCGTTTTTCCTTCCCTCTATGCTATTTCGCTTTCCTTCATTTTTGACCTCATAATGGGATCTTAGGCCTTATTTTTTGGGGTTTTTTTTGGTTACAGTATCTATGCTGTCATTTTTCCTTTCCTCTAGCCCTGATTCTACTTCTGTGTTGTAAAGCTAATGAAGGGCCATCTGTCAGGACTTACATTTGGGTTAAAGAAAGTATATAGCATAAAAATGTCCTGAAGTTGTGCTTGGTTGCAGAAAACAATGGCTGTACCAAGCCAGACTAAAGGTTCTTCTAGCCTTGAATCCCGTCTCCAAAGGGATTAAACGTGGGTGCCTAAGCAGACAGGGCAAGGAAGCAGTGATGCTCTTCCAACCTCCTGTGATTTGTGGTTGTGAGACTTCCTGAACCAGAGGTGAAATCTTTGTATAATTACACAGTGCTGTGGAAAATTCCAGTTGCAAAGCAGCTTTTATTTGCATATTGTAACATTAATTAATTATCCCTTCAATTCTCCCATACTTACCAGGAAAGAGCTGTCTAAGCTGTTTTATCTCCCTGGTGGTGGTAATTGATTACCACATAGTAGCCTAAGAAATACCAGAATAAGAAGAAAACATGCAGGAAATGTGCAGGTGGGAAATTTTTGCCATCATCTGTAGCTCAGTAGATAATGGTTTATTTCTGTGCAATCTAAAAGCTGTGAGCAGTCTTAACTTGTTTTCAGTATTCATGCATCTTTTGCATAAACTTAGGCCAGTTTTGCAGCCAACCTGATTTGTGGGTATTCTGAAAATGTAAAATTATGGTATTATGTGGTCTTTTTATGAAGCTGGAGGTAGTGCAGAGCTTCACTTGGTGGTTCAAACTCATGAGAACCTCATACCTAAGCTAAAAGACTCAAGGTGCATGTTCCCATCCAGCATGCAACCAAAGGAGTTTCATGCTAACCTCGTCTGCCATGCAGCTGTAACAGACAGTTTGTCTTGAGGGCCTGCAGAAAACATTTCTCAGTAGCTCACAGGTTATTTTTGAAACTCAATCCATTTAATTTCTTTAATGGCATCAGCAGCAATTGACATTGTGGAACATTGTGGACTTGCAATACAGTACATGCTAGCTTTTAGTATATTAAATAGTTCACTTTAACTCTGTCTTAAAATGGAATCCTCTTGCATCATTCATTTGATGTTCATTACATAAGAAACAACCGTAAAAAATGACCTTAGTCCTTGGCCCTAGTGGATAGCATATTGAATAAATATCTCTCTTCATTGTGGTCCTTGGCATCAACAGGTTTAATTTAGTGAATTTAGAGTTGAAGTTTATTCCTGTGTGACTCATAAGAAAGGCTGCCTGTTCCTCAAAGCCTTAAAACTTCACTAGAGAGAAAAAATGTCATGGATTAAAATACCTGGTCCAAAACACAGGAAACTCTCTGTCTACTCTTTAGATTTAACAGTAGATCCAGTTAATGCTACAGGGAGGAATAACATGGCCAGATGAAAACTGAAGTAATAGAGACTGTAGTTAGGAAATTCCAGGTTTTCATCTCTTCAGTGCTTTGTTATGTCAAATAAAATGTCCGTTGTTTTTTCCAGTGATTTGTAAAATTTCAGTAGTTTGTTACTCTAGATCAACTCTGTAGACAAACATCTAGCCCCGCTTGACTGGAAATGGCTTAAGCACTCGGTATGATATTTTAGGCTCAATTTGCTATTCAGAGTTCAAGTTAAAAAAACAAACAACAAAACAAAAAAACCCCCTGCAAAACAGACAAAAAACCCCACCAAACCAATAAACCTTTGGTTTAAGAATAGCTTCAATCACACACAGGCTCAGCAACTGGTTTGAAGGAATACTGCATCTGTGTTAAATAAACTCTTACAGTACAGGAATTAGTTGTTGACAAAATTTATAAAAGATTTAGCGGGTTTTGTCCAGTGACTCTGCAGTTTCCTCCTCTCTTGGAAATGGAAGGCTATCAGAAGCTGACAGTAATGAAGTTGGCCAGGCTGCATTGTCAGTCCCCCTACTCTTCTTTCCTACACTTGCAGTTCCCTTCAAATGCCTTTGGGATGACTTTCCCCTTGCTCTTCACCTATATGTACTTTTTAGGGTCATGTGTTAAGTAAAGAATTGAGGATCTCCTATCTGCAGCCCAGATTTTTGGGCTGACATACTGCTGAACTAGCTTTTCTTATACTGGGTTTTCTCACCAAAATTAGATGAAGCTGCTTCCACAAAAAGGTTGATTCACTTCAATGATTGGCAGGAAGGTGAACAGGAGATTTGAAAGCTTCAGAACAGAAATCCCTTTACAAAATCGAGCACATTCTGCTTTTTACAAAATTAGCTTGTCCAGTTCTAGCAGGGCTTAACATATTTTTGCAATTCAGAGGATGGTGTATGAAAAAAGAAATTATTCATGGTGTTATTAACAGCTACCCGTGCAAAAGAAAAGTAGATTATGCCATTTTTCATTTGAAAGAAAAATAATTCTTACACTCGCATTCTGATGTTGGTGGTGTAATTTTACTATGTTCAACTGTTAAAATATAAGATCAGAACCAAACAACTACGTAAGTGTTAAAATGGCTACCATTTACTTCACATCTTCTATCAGTTGAGTACTGCCTGTGAATTCTTTAACAAATTGTTATTCTGTAAATTAAAAAAAAGTTCAACATATTTCTGTGTCAGAGATTTGTCCACTGATCTAGAGGCAGTATTTCTATAGAAAGATAAGTGTGTGTTACTTCTATTCACAGTGGAAGGCTAAGGGGCTGCTGCTTCTAGGTCTATTCAGACCAAGTGACAAATGAGCTTTTTTCTCCTCTTTCCCACCTTGTCTTCCAGCACATCTAGCAAAAGTAACACTCCTTACAAGATCTCCACTTCTTTGCCAACATGTAGGGCAGAAATGTAATGCAGATCTACAGTAACTTCAGCAGATGTCATGTTTAAGTGATGAAACTCTGCCAACCACAGAGCCCAAGAATAAGCATATTTTCAGTCTATCAACCTTTCTTTTTTTTCTTTTTTTTTTTTTTCAGACTCCTGGAAAATCCTGACGTTCATGCAAAGAACGAAGGGAGTGCACCCCTGATGAGTAGAAAGAAAAGAGGTTCAAAGACAAGGGGCTTCAAGATACTGTCAATTCTTTATGAACATGAAGGTAAGCATCAACTTGGTGTTACCCTTGAGCTTTTGTGTGCCACTCTTGGCCCTTATGTTTTCCAGAAGAGAGAGGGAAGAATATGTCCTTAAGTAGCAGAACTCCCAGTAATGCAGATCTCCATATATTCCTTGTCCTGTCCATCATTTATTTACTTTCTGCTTAAAATACTCACACTCCTATCTTGAGTGCGTATTTATGTTCAGAGGGTGACATTTTATTGTGCCTTATATTTAGTCATTTTGTCTCTGAATGGCTGCAAGATAATATGTGTAAAAACACACCTGGTTTTGTTCTTTTGTTAATTTTTATTACATAAACAAAGCTGGGCATAATATTCTTTGGAAAGGCTGTTCAAGGTGTCCTTCTCAAGGTATTTCAGACCTATACTTTGAAAATACTTTGGTGGACTTGTCTTCAGAATGTTCAGAATGTCATTCAGAATGAATTATAGTCACTCATGGGGACGAGGTTTCTCTGTGTTCCCAAGTTCCCTTACTCTTCAAGAAAGATGGAAGAAGTAGTGGTGGGAGTTGGTAATGTTTGGAGATGAGGGGTAAACAAGGAACTTCTGGGACCTGATGTTTGAGAAGGAATTGTAAGGATTAATTAAACAATTTTCTGATAGAAACGGACTCTGGTGAAGTTTTGCTTTTGGCACAACTTTGAACCTCAGTTAATTTTTACTATCTGAGACGGTTTTGTTGTAATAGTTGAGAAAATCCAGGGAAGACTCCTAATGACACAAACCCAAGGAAATCACTGAAAATAGAACATCAAGATTCCAGTTTAGTCTGAAATGCCACCCAAAGATACTTTTCCAAAGACTTTTTGGTTCTCTCTTGCAAGCCTTAAAAGCATTTGTTTCCTCTCGGGATGTCTAGAATTTCCCTGTTTAGACTGGAGGCTCTCTGAAGCGGGGGCTGTTTTGATAAACTGTGTGTACAGCACCTTACACAATGGACCTCTGATCACAGCCTGCATCTCCGCGTTACGGCAATGCAAATAAATATATGGACAACTGTCCTTGAATGGGAAGGAAAATAAAAACTGGATTCCCCAGAGAGATGACGCATATATGGTAACCATTCCACTGTCATAATATTGGTGTATTTATTGAAATCCAAGATTTAGTAGGTGTATAGTAACTTTCTGGGGACGGCAGAAACACTTACCCCTTTTGTCCTATATGCTTGTGCTGAATTTCTTGTTTGCTTTTTATCCTATTGTGCCCGACACTAGGGGAAACTTTGTTTTACTAACATTTGTAGTCATCACTTTGATCTGCAGCAGGAAAGCTGGAGATTGGCTTCTCTGCCCATAGGGAAGGAGATGATATCAGAACATGCCAGTTTAAAAGACCTTATTAGATTGGTTCTAGAAGAAATAGTTATTGTTCCTTAATTAATTGTGAATTACGTCTTTATTTTTAACAAAACCATTATGTTTTCTACACATGATTGTTCATTTGTGAAGGCTGAAGGCTGATTCCCATTTATTCCTGACACACATAAGGTTATTTGCTCTTTGCAAATAAAGGAAAGGCAGTCGTTTCCAAGGTCTTTCATTTACTGCAGGCTTTTGTGCTTCCTTGTTTTCTAATGCTCCTTTGTCCTAGTGTTTTTTAGCAAAATTGTCCCTCTTGATGAGTACTTCCACAACTATCTGTAGTTACAGAGCAGGGTAGCGTAATATCAGACTGGGTGTGGGTAACAAAGGGTTCTGTTCAGTTCAGCCAGCACTGAGTGATTGCACTGGTGATCATGACTAAGCTGATTCCAGACCAGCTTCCCTCTTTGCTAACAAGGGAGGAAGAGGGATATATTCAAGGGTGTTCTGGACGATCAGTGAGAGGAACGTGGGAGGAGCAGATGAAGGCCATACCGCTACTTCTGCCAGTCTCCTGCCGCAGAGCGCCGGTGGATGGCGGTGGCTGGAGAGAGAAGTGCTGGTGGCGGTGCTTTGTCCTGGACGTTCAGTCTTTGGAGCAAGGTGTGCTCAGTCGCCTGCTGCAGGATATTGTATCACCCAGAAAGGGCTCAGGTGGGGGTGTCTCCATTAGTTATTGAGTCTTCTAGTGGGTAAAAAAAAAAGTCTGAATGTGCTAAGACACCAGGGGCTCTGGTGATAACTGCGAGCAGCTCTGGATGTTTCTGAACCTCTTTAGAAACTGGTGACTCTACAGCTTGCTACAAAGGACAAACTTGTGCACAATAACCTGTGGTGGCTCGCCGTATTCCCTACCCACCTGTCTGTGCTTGGTTAGATCTGAAAGGTGTTTCTCAGTTTCTGCTTGTTTGCACTAGAAATGGAAGGAAAAGTCTGCCCACTTTTCTCCCCTGTTAGGCTGTGACTATTCAAGGGAGCCTGGAGTTTCTTGTGATAGGCATGAATGGCTGGAGGAGGATCTTCCTCACTGCCAGCTTTCCTCTTCCAGATATTTATTCGTTGCCTCTCCATGTGAAACGAGTGACTTGCAGTAGAGAAAATTCTAGGGGCTACAAGGATCCAGCAGGTGCTGGAAAGGGTTTGAGAGGGATGCTCATTTGAAGTTGAAAATAATTTCTCTTTGACCTTTTTCATGCCCTGTTTGTGCTTGTTTGCCACCAGTGTTCGTGTTGGTGCAATTTGGGGCTGGGGGGTATAGGAGTGGCCATAGAATAATAATTAAGTTGGAGTATTTGCGGCAAGGCTTTTCATTAGCACCAGAGAAGTGACTGGTTGTAAGACAGAACCTTAAGGCATGGTGAAAGCAAAACAAAACAGTTAAGCGGTGTCCAGTCAGAACAACTCTAGTTGTCAATTTACCTTGTAACAATCCTTACAAAGCGTTCAGTCATTATTAACAAAATGATGTAATAGATAATTTTACACGAATAAACATGAGAACTCCGGAGTAGGTGGCTGCCAACAATAATGGCTTTTCTTTCCTATTCTCTCCATCAAATGTTATCACACTGTGCATTAGCTAGCTACTGAGACACTGTGTGATTATAAATGGGAGGAGAGCTTCTTTATCCAATCATAGGAAAAGAAAGGAAGTTATTAATAATTCTCTTTGTAGTCTGTGGACTATATAACGGAAAATGCTCGAAGCCCTCTTAGATGACGCCTTTCAGCCATCATTCTCCCAAAGCATTTAGGATTTTGTTGTGTTGGGAAAATATAGAACATAACCATGTAACTTATTCTGAATAAGTAATGCATCATTCTTATTTGGCAGGAAGCTGTACTTGCTGGCAAACTGTCTGGAACAAACATTGTGAAATTTTGGTTTGGGCGACAGTTCAAGAGTACCCCAAAACTGCTTGTAAGGGAGAGATTCCTATATTTGTGCAGTAGTTTCTGGACTGATACAGTTCCTCTCAAGCATGAGGGTATTTTTTGGAGGTAGCTTTACAGAATCTATCTCAAAACTCTAACTTTTCTATTTCTAAAATCCGGAAAACAAATAAACCAGCTGTTAAGGAGTAAGCCTGGCAGGTACCAGCGAGTTAGACGGTAACGTGACATTCACATGAACTTCCTGTAGATAATTCAGCTTTACAGCAAATCCTATAATTCTCTCCTCTTATCCATCTCAAATATTGCAATTATTGCAAATATGACTTGGGTATTTCATGAGGCATTAATCATGTTTATCAGATATTTGGCTTCAGAAATTATTTTGTAATGTTGTTTACTTTGTTACTCAGAGATGAGTTATTACAGAACAGTAACGTTGGCCATGGGAAAAGGCTAAAAGGAGGTAAAAGGCTTTGTCCTTCACGTTAAGAAGCAATTGTAGAATGCTTGTGTGGCTAGATGAGCACTTTCAGAGGCAGCTATGCCCATCCATTGCTATCAGACAGTGAATAACGGTTCTATGATGCTCAGTTTGGGTTTCCATCCAAGTCTGCTTTTTGAGGCCTACAAAAGTCAGCACGCCCCCCAAGGTGTAACTTTACTGGGAAAAGTAGTGCACATCAGGTGAACTTTCTCTTAAACAAAAACCCACAAAAATCAAACCCCAAAAGGCAACACAACTCACGACTTTGTCTCTTGCATCTTGTGATCTTGTAGTATGTGCATATGCTACTTGTGAAAGATGTTGAATCTGAATCCTGGGCTTGACTGGAAGCAGATGCAGTACAAATCCCAGCAGAAGAGGTCTCTACCCTGGTTTTACCTGTGAAGCTGCTTGATTGAACTGAATAACTAAATGGGGTTGTCTATATGTATGCATATAGTTAACAAGTAGTGGCTAGAAGCATTTGATGAGCTCTTCTGTAATTCTGTTCCACAGGGCTGGCTTTCTGCAACCAGCACTGAGTTAGGCTACCATGTAACTTCTGTGTAGGAGGGTATCATCAAATATAATTTCTCAGGGGAAAACCAGCCTAACTCTCTGCTCTTGAAGTGAAATATTTAGCCAACATTTAGCTGTCCAGGCTTCTCCATGGATATCCTGATTTAAACTTGCAGTTCAGCATGTTACATCTGGTTCATACCTCTGGCTTCGTGTGGGTGGACTGTCCTCTGACTTTTTTTTTTTTTTCTCTGAGTAGATGGACATATTGTAGCCCAGTTGTGCTTAACATTGAGTTTTATGTAGTGTTCATAGATGAAATGTCTAGCAGTGAGCTGAACTGTAGGAGAGTGTTTATCCTCTGTAGCTGTGTAGTTAGTCCTCCATAGCTGTGTAGTAAGTCCTCCATAGCTGTGTAGTCCTCCAGCAGCATATGGAAGCCATAAACTAGACACTAAAGCAGAATCACACTCTTCTTCAGACTGCACTCCCCACTCCAAACCTGCTGTGGATAAATATCTGAAAAATTCCCCAGAAGGTCCCCCTCAGACAAAAGTGGTACCAAAACATTGTTCCAATCCCCTGAAGATAAGTAATTCTCCTGTGTAATTGGTAGTCTGGAAAGCAGAAGTGTGTTAAAGTTAACTTGTGGCTAAACTGAATACAGAGTGGTGTTGGGGTTTTTTTTTGTTTTTAATCAATTTTATCTAACTTCATTGATATTCCACAGTTTAAGAGCAGGCACAGAGAAGTGAAAAACGTATGATTTACAGTCACCTTAAAATAGAGGTAGTTTGTTGCTATAGAGGTTTTTGGCTTCCAATTCCAGTGTCTTCATATAAAGGAATTCCCTTCCCTTCTTGGCTTGTTATTAAAATAAAGTAAAAGACATATATGCAGCTCAATGGAGCAAAAGCTTTTTTGGCTGCTGTAACAGCTCCATATTGTTAGGAAAATGAGACTAGCCTTGATGACTGGGCTTGGGAAACTTACAGACAGCAGAGAGGGAAAGGCTGATCCCTGCTGGACTTGCTTGAGTGACATGAGCTGGTCCTGCAGACCTGAGTCCATGTTCCCACGATCTTGCATTACTCCCCTGACTGAGTGGCTTGTAAAGCTTGGCTGATTCTTACAGAAAGCATCTAGTTCAAGGTTCATGGAAATGAAGGTATGAGGAGAAGATTCTTCATTAAAAAACGTTATTTTATATTGAAGCATGAAACATCTGCAGCAGCAGGAAAGCTCCTTCTGAATGATGAGATGGGCTCTGGGGTTGAGGGAAATTCTCCTGTCCCTCATCTTTGGGACTGCTGTTACTTTACATTAGGAGTGTGTCTTTCAGAAGAATTCAAACCAGATGAGAACTGTGGAAAAATCACTGATTTTATCATACTGGCTGCATTAGTCTCTGTTAGAGGAGACCGTGACACGAAGTCAACAGTCTGGGAATACTTTCCCATAAGAAACAGCATAGCTCTCCTGTCTACATGTGCCTAGTGTCCTGCATTCAGGACATGAAGGAGAAATAATTTCTACCTCTCAGAAGGGCTAAACAAATACCAAGCCCAGAGCTTGACTGTGAGAGGGGTAAATGCAGAAGGAGGATGAGAAAGAATGCCTACAAACAGGAGTATATTTCTAAAGGAAGACACAGTTGTACCAGAAACCTTCATGTCAGAGAGAGGCACGTTATGCAGAAAAAAGTTCAGAGAAGCAGATACAGAAACAAAATGTGTATTTTGCCTACAAAATGGAAACGATGATCATTCCCTCTGCATTTATGTGTGTATTAAAAGATGACTATGAAAAAGTGTGTTAGAGAAGATGATCGTGTTTGTGATCCCTTTTTCATAAGGGGAGAGTGAAAGGTTAGAAGAAAGCTGAGAGAAAACAAGTGGGTGTGATGATGCGTAACATGATTAGTTAAATGGACTTTTTCATTCTTTTTCTTGCTGCTCCTCCATTTCCAAATCATGTCATGTTTCTAGATTGTCTTGCTGCTTCTTACCACTTGAATCTCTTAGCCTATCGAATGTTGATGTGACTTCCCCGTGCAGTATTTCAGCTAAAATTTCAGTCCCCTGAGAAACTTGTGCCACTGATGATCACAAGCCGATTATCAAAGCTAGAACATTGCAAGGCAGGTAATCTTTCCAGAGCCAACCTCAGGAAAAAAAAACCAACCAAAAAACCTCAGTTTAAATTGGTAATCCCTGTCCCAACAGTATACAGACATTTGACATGCTGTTATGATATACTAGATCAGCAATTGTCTTTTTCACAGTCATTTTTTGTAAACTAATCCTTCTTGAAAGGAACCTGCCTGAGTGAAAACATTCATTTCTACATCTGGGCTCTCTGCTGCAGGTGTAGGGGGAAGATTTAGCAGGAATAGTTTGCAAGCCAAACTTTGAAGCCTGATTCAACAGAAAATATTGAGCAAACTTTAGTGAATTGGGCCAGCCCTGGACTCACTGGTTACTATATACAGAGAGGCCAGAAGGGAACTTTGTGACTTTCTAGTCTGAATTCAAGCATAAAATGAAATGTCACCTTAAGGATCTCCTGCAGGCAGTTCACTAATTTGTGGTTGTATAAGAGCCTTTTAATCTAAAACACTAAACCTTTAGGTATGAAATTTGTTCTTCCATCCTAGTCTCTGGCTCTCCAGGCAATAGGCATCACAAAATCGCTAATCTTTAAAAAGGTAAAAAAAAATCTTGGCATTTGTGTATTGCAGTCATGGGAACATCTACCCTGTTCCCCTCAGCTCTCCTGAAGGCCAATGGACTCCGAGGGCTTCATACCTGTAGATTTCACAGGTAGTGAGGTACCTAAAGTGAATTTAGGATCCTGTGTACCTTTATCAGGGGATTCATTACTTTGTGACAATTAATGTTGCAATCACTTGCTAATTTCTTATCCTCCTTTTTAAGTGAGGGAAATTGGGCATTACTGATAAGAACCAATTTCCACAGAAAATATTTTTTTTCTTTTCAAGTTTTCCAGTTGGACAGTTGAAATTGGATACATTTAATGGAACAAACATAGGTTGTTATAATAAAATTGGACACCAATCTACGGAAGTTTTGGTGGACTTTGTTGTTCAATATTTTAGCTGGAAACTTCTACACTTTCCAGCTGGCTCCCTTCAACAGCTATGGGTTGTAGTAACCAAGTATCGTGACAGCTGAAATTCTATGAAAATGCTATCCATTCCCAACTGGAAGAACAATATTTCATAGAGCTTGAAAGGGTGACATTTCCTTGCAACAGCAGGATATAAGGGAGAGAACCAGAAGAGGCACAATAAAGATGATTTCTCCCCCCACCCCCCAGCTTTGATGGAAAATTCCACATGTTAATCTCTGGAGGGAGCAGAGCACAGGTAAAGTTGCCAGATTCTTATGTCATCTTGGAAAATATCTTGTTCTCATTCTCTGCTTTCCGAATTTGGAATTGTTCAGACACACTATTCCCAAATGCACAGAAACATTTTATTTTAATGTGTGTTTATGATAAACTGTGATTTTAATTTTTTTTCTGCTTCTTGCCTTTATGGATTCATTGTTTCTTAGTGAACTGATCCTTCCTGCTCTGAAATGTTTCATGTGTGGCACTGTATTGGGGTACAGAGGCATGGTAAAAAGTCAGGGAAAAGTGGGTATTGCCAAAAGGTGGTAGCACTGATTCTGAAAGTGGCTCTCCCCTTTGAGTCAGGATCCAACAAGTCATTTCACTGTTTTTCCCTTGGAAGTAAAAGAAGTTCTGCTGATAAATATGGCTAGGTTCAACTAACAGTGGAGTGCCCTTCAGGTGCAAGTGACTTCTCTCTGAGTTTCAAAGGACTCCGGATATCTTGCATGGCACGAAGATGAAATAGTCCAGTGGGACAACATAGATGATTACCCATAAAAAGGCACATGAAAATTTCTGCTTCTCCTTCCCTCCAGTCTCCACCTCCATTGTTAATAGCAACTGAAAATCACCTGCAGAACATTGTGGCAGGGTTTTGGGTTAATTTTTTTGTTTGTTTGTGTGTTCTTTTTGTTTGGGGTTTTTTTTATGTATGGAAAAAAAAACCCAAAAAAGAAGGAATATTTTTGCCCATTGGGAGCAAAGGACTTGAAATTCTTGGTTCCTGTCTGCTGCTGCTTCTGGTTTCAAAATCCTGCTAGCAAAATCCTGAGGTCTGGCTGCTGCTTCTAAGCTCATGGTGATCCCAAGTGTCCCTTTGAATATATTATGCTTAATAAAAGCTAAATATCAAAGAGCAAAGCTGTAGTGCAACTGGTTGGTTCTTATTAGTTTTGAAGGTTTATTTCTTGCCAAGGTCTTGAGTGGCCATTGTCTGCCAGTGCTAGTTTTTTCCTTTATGTTTCTAATCATATGTTAAGATCCACCTTGGTAGGTTACTTGACCTGTCTTATCCTGATTGCAGGTTAAGTATGGCTGGGGGGTTATGGAATCAGTTGCCCAACTGAACTTTAAATGTGCTGTCGCAGCTGACATTTAAAAGCAGATTGAATAAATTAAAATGCCTGCTACAGCTATTAACTGGATTCTGTCCTTAATTACTGAAATATTATTATAAAATTTTTTGCCAAAAACAAAGAAAGTTCCTGCTCCCCAAAGCACTTTTGCTAAAATGCAGCCACACAGAGAACCAGATAATACAGTGGGAAATCTGGTGGATTAGGCTGGAATAAGGGTATCTTGTTAGCTTTTGTTATCACCACAGTGCATGCTTGTTCAATGCACAGATGCATAAATATAGGACATCATATTTGTGTTATGTATTAACCAGCAGCCAGCAAGATCAGAAGATCAGAATGAATGTGGCCAGAACATCTGGCACATTCATTCTCTCCTTTTTACATTATGGAGCTGTGATTGACAAAATCAGACGAGTTTCCACCAAAGCCATAAAAGCTGAAGACATGTTTGCCTCTGGAGCGGTCCTGAGACCGTGCAAGTGGTCAGTAAATATTTAATTCCTGTGGACTGCTTGGTCATCTTTCCTAACCCTTCTGAAAAAAAAAACCTTCACTCTTTCCTTGAGATGTTGGTGTGTGTTGCCTTTCTGCAAGTGGATGTATGAGGTGGAACTGGGTACTCTCATCAGCAAAAACTGGCTAGTTTTTCGCTCATGGTTTCCCTTGCCTGCAAACACATCCTTTCCTGGAGGATGTGCATGAACAGTTTGTGTCCTGCTGGCAAAATGCAACTGCTTCCCTTGGTAGCAAAGACCTCTTTTGCCTACACCAGCAAGTATCCATGTTACAGAGGGAAGGGATGCACAGCTGCTAGCTGGTACTGCGTCCTATCATTTGGAACATTTACGTTGTACCAGGCTGCAACAGTGACAGCCATAGCTGGTTTTGCTTTCTGACAAATCTGCCAGACTTGTCTGTTTATTTTGTGCTTTTAGCTTAAGGCATCTTGTCAAATATCTAGGATTTACAGGCCGCTATCTGAAAGGTACGGTGTCTTAACTCTTAGCCTTTGCAAGACACAGTAGAGTCAAACAAGTGCACATTACATCCAAGGTGGAAATGGCATGCACAAAGTGAATATAAATCCAACATTGACCTGGGCTATATATAAACTCTTCTACTGTGTGATCTTTGTAATAGTTGGTATCAAATACAGATAGAGAATGGTTTCCTACTCCTGCTATTTTTAATGAATAAGAAGTCATGGATGTCAGCATGCTTAGAAGAGTCAGCATAAAGCACACAGCAAAAGGGAGGGCCCGTGTTTGGTTTCCATTTATGTGGGAGTCTCTGTTCTCTGTTAATGAACGGCATCATAAACACAGAGGTACATAAAACTCCTCATCTTTGGGTTTAGTAAAACTGTACAAGCAGCAGCCAGCGCAGGGTTTGCTAAAAATAGTGAGAGGTGTGGACAGTGGCAGAAGCTTGCTGTAACAGTGCTAAAGGAGCTTTTTCAGATGTGGAAAAAAAACCCCAACCTAACGCAGTGTTCAAAACAGGCTATATATAGTTAGTGGAAAGAAATAAAAATCCAAGAATTGCAGGTTAATATCACAGAATCACAGAATTGTAGGGGTTGGAAGGGACGTCCCGAGATCATCACGTCCAACCCCTCTGCCAAAACAGGTTCCTTAAGACTGCTCGCACAGGTAGGCGTCCAGATGGGTCTTGAATATATCCAGAGAAGGAGACTCCACAACCCCTCTGAGCACTGGAGCCTGTTCCAGTGCTCTGTAACCCTCACTGGGAAGAAGTTCTTCCGCTTATTGGTGTAGAACTTCCTGTGCTCCAAATTGAGGCCATTGCCCCTTGTTCTCTCCGCACAGACCACTGAAAAGAGGCTGGCCATTTCCCTTTGTTACCCACACTTCAGATAATTATAAACATTAATCAGGTCCCCTCTCAGTCTTCTATTCTCAAGGCTGAACGGCCCCAGTTCATTCAGCCTTTCCACTGCTGATGCATTCAAGTAAGGTAGTCTTGCTCAGCACCTCTAAGAGTACACCATTTATTTAAAGACTTTTAGGTACCCATAATTTTCCAATTTACAAGTCTGCATTGATTGGAATGCATGTGAGATGCTGCTCTTTAGGACCTGATTTAGGTAGATGCTAAAGAGAGATGAAGGTTGGCAACTAGGAGAGGCAGAATCACAGAATCGTAGGGGTTGGAAGGGACCTCGGGTCCAACCCCCCTGCCAAAGCAGCTCCCTAGCTCATATTGCACAGATAGGCATCCAGACGAGTCTTGAATATCTCCAGAGAAGGAGACTCCACCACCCCCCTGTACAGCCTGTCCCAGGGCTCTGTCACCCTCACTGTGTAAAAGTTCTTCCCCATGTTGGTGCGGAACTTCCTGTGCTCCAGTTTACAGCCATTGCCCCTTGTCCTGTGCCCACAGACCACTGAAAAGGGGTTGGCCAATTCCCCCTGCATCCCATACTTAAGATATTTGTAAACATTAATTAGGTCCCCCCTCAGTCTTCTTTTCCCCAGACTGAACCGTCCCAGCTCACTCAGCCTTTCCTCATAGGGGAGATGTTCCAGGCCCTTAATCATCTTCGTAGCCCTTCTCTGGACTCTCTCCAGGAGGTCTCTGTCTCTTTTATACCAGGGAGCCCAGAAGTGGCTCAGAGCTGTGGTTTTGGTTTTCACTGAACAGGATTATAGTCCTGTCACCTGGTTCTGATAAAGTATCCCTGATCCAAGTTGGCCTTGGGTTTCTTCTGTATGTTCATTAACATGATCCAAACCCCACCACTAACGTTTAACCTAAAACTCTGGAACAAAGATGCTTTTAAAAACTGTTGTTTTGTTGCACTCAGTGATGCTGAAGACTGACTTGGTTTCTGCACAGGAAAACTTTTGCAGGGCAAGCATTAGCCCATCAGGCCGCTGAATTTATTAAGAGAGATGGTCCAAAACAATCACAGATAATTGGAAAACATTCAGAAGCAGCCATCGGTGGCTAATTTGAATGAATCCTGACATGAAGTTTTTGCTGAGGACATCGCTTTATAGTCAGCCGTAGTGAGGTGTGGTATCCAGTTCATGGAACGTAACAGTTTTAACCATGCAATCTACCCTTTTTTGTCTTTTCACAAAAATTACTCTGAATAGCCATAAAAAAATAATTAGAAGCATGTCTAGTTCTCAATCTTCAGAACAATATCCTTCCTGCTGATGAATATTGCTTCAGGTACTGCTCAGCTGCTGTTTTGAGAAAGTTTGAGACTCCAAGGTTCATAAATAACTACAGTTGTTCCTTTTTCACAGGAAACAAACTTTCCCTGTACAGGGTATGGAAGGGAAAGGACAATCAAAACTAAAGGGTCTCTCTAGGAATTCAGGTGAGAGAATAATGTGTATTAGACAGAAGACAAGGAAAGAGCAAGGCACTGAAAAGGAATTCAAGGTTATAAAAAGAGAAAGGGCTGGAGAACGAAAAGGATGAAATGGAAAAATGATGAAAAGCCCAAAAGTTCTGCTGTAGTTGTGATTCTTGAAAAAGCAGTGTTGACTATCAGCTAGATTTTTTGACACACTAGTTTTCTGAGAAAAGTGTTTTATCGTATGTGCAGTCCCAGTAGCAATTGCTTCTGGCATGCTTAACTCACCTTTCCTTTGTACCTTGGTTGGAACCATTAGTTACCCTTACACTACTCAGGGTAAGCCCGGTACAAAACATCAGTAATAAAGTATAACACACAGAGGAAGGATTTAGATAGGCTCATCTACAGCTTCTTCCTTATGATAAACTTTATAGCTTTACCCTAACAAATTAAATATGTCTTTTTTTTTTTTTCATATAAACAGTAGCCAAGAAACAGTAACCCTAGTAACTTTGTCTAGCTCAATATTTTGTTTGGGTGTTTTGGGTTTTGTTTTCTTTTTTTTTCCAATTTAAAAAACCCCTAAACATGTTGAAACACAGGAGAGGTGATTGTACAAAAGAGCCCAAAGCTAACCTTTGTGTGTAAGCGTTAGCTTAATCACAGAGAGACAGATTAGGAGAGGAGAAAAAAAAAGTAATTGGATGTGTTTTATTCAGTAATTTCATTTTGGTTTTAGAAGAAGGTTTCAGGCAAAAAGATAATGACAGCAATTTATTCAGTGTATCCAATGAAATGTTTCAGATTGTATTAATTGACTGCAGCAATGTTTACATGTGTAGTTAGATGTATAGTTTCCTATGGAGACAAGCTCATTAGGTTTTGCATGTCACTAGTTATTCTTCACCTAGGTGCAGGCTACTGAGATGGGTGTTGAAAAGGTACAGGACTTGCATAATTGATGCTGTGAGCTGGAATTTCTTCAACAAACTGCCCCTTATTTAGGGTAAGAGAGAAAAGACAAGCTCTGGTTTGTCAAAACAGAGTAATTTTTGTGAAATCTTCAGATTTGATGTATTTCTTATCCAAAGAATGTTTCAGAAAAGTTCTGAGGTTCTCAAAATGACCCATTAGAATATTTACAGGAAATAATTTAATTGTGAATTTAAATTGACCTCCCTCCTACCTGAAAAAAAAAAAATCAAAACTGAAATGAGGAAATATCAAAATATTTGGACTGATTTCAATTGGGGGTGATAGATTCTCTCCCCCTCCCCCACCCCCCTTTTTCTTTTTCTTTGGCATACCAATTAAAACAAAAGTTGAGATTTTGTGGTTTGGGGATTGGGATTTTTTTCACACTGTGAAACAGGATAACTTTTCTTAACTTTCATGAATTTTTAGGAAAGACAAAATGGTCTTCTGAGACTCAGGCAGTCAGGGCAGGAAACTTGTTTTCCCTATGTAGCAATGCAATGTATGTAAAGTATGCATGTCTTTCACAATGTAGCCCATTCTGGCATGTAGCCAACGTGTAGATATCTATCAGATTTGAGCTTGGGAAGAAATAAGTGAGGAAATTTTATGCAGTCTCACATTTTCTCTTAGATATGTACTTTTTTCCCCCCTTGTTAGACTTCGTTATTCCTCTATTAACTGAAGGTTTTTCCACCGAAGTTTCCAATCAGTAGATGGAAAGGAATAGCCCTGTTCCCATCAAGGGACACACTGTACTAACCTATACAGCTTTTCTAGGACTTGGCAAAGAGTTTGAGCTGTCTGTGTTTAGATGAACCCCATAAAACATCTACATTTGCATAGCGAAGCACACATGACGGTAGTACTTGCACAACACCTCACAGCTGTACGCACAGGTAACCAGTGATCTACGCTTGTTCGTACAACAGTGACTTACATAGTGCTACCTGAATATTGAAGTTCAGTGCTGGAGAGTGTTAGAGTTGGTCAAACAAAAAAAAAATCCATTGAAAGGCACATGTGAGCCCCAGTAAACAGTTTGCAAGGATCCAGACCCTGAAGCCCTGCAGAGTCTCCCTGGAGCTGGGTGCCCTACCAGTGGGTTGCTGCAGTGGCTCTTTGGAACTGGTGCTAAGACTGTCCCTGACAACACACAGTTGAAAATCCGTGATGTTCCTAATTAACTTTGATTTCTGGTACAACAGGCTTTCACATATGTAATTTCTAGTAGGAATTACAAATGCAAATTACTGTGAAGGCAATAATCGGTTTTGAAGCAGGTTGACCAGAAAGTCATATTCATATTCTGGCAGTAACACATGTGGTCATTCGTGCTGGCAGCCGTTCTGCATACGCAAATATAAAGTGAAGCAACGTGCTTCTCCATTGCTTTATCCAAGCACAAGTTTTTCTTTTATGTCCAGAGGCACCAAAATAAGCATCCTTTTGTGCCTACAGTGCCCTCTACTTGGTTCTTTGGGGTGGAAACCTAGGTGGATAGGCCAGAAGGGAGCAGCAGATGATGGGGGACTATAGCTGTGGGATGCTCAAGCAAATCCCCTGCCTCATAGTGTAGATACAGACTCAACTATATCTGGTTTTGGGGGGGGGTTTTGTTGTTTTTTCTTTTCTTCTTCTTTCCTTCCCACTGGCTGATTTTACAGCAGAAATTTTTGTTTCCACCTGCCAATTGGAGATTTTTCTGCTTGGGACTACTAAATATTACTCTTACTACTTTCATATCAGTCCTTAAGGCTGTCTTGTTTTCTCTGTATAACCTCTCAAATTTCCTTTGAGTTGGTAAACTCTCTGAATTTTCCCTATCAGCTTTGTATACTACTACTTCCCCTTTGCCAGCTCCGTACCTGCTTTATAATTCTGTTATGCCATATCTTCTCTAGTTTACAAAAGTAAGCTCCTACATGCCGGTATATCAAATGCCTTAGAGGACACGACACAAATCTGCCACATCTTCGAAGTCAGGAAAATCAGTTCTCAGGGAAGGCTTAGCAGTCAGTCTCACGTGGCCCCTTTTCATCAACCCAAGCTGCATTCTGTGCTGTATTAAATCGGCTTCCATGTGTTCGCAGACAACAGCAGTCAGACTTACAGGTCTGTAACAGCCATCAGATTCCTCCCTTTACTTTTCTTAGCTATAGCAATAATGTTTGCTGTTCTCCACTCCTATAGTATTGTTTTGTTCCCGTCATAGACACACTAGAGTACAGGTTTTTAGAAGAAGGAATATCTAAGTAGCTCAAACTCTGCAGGAGTTCTCTATGTGAACTTTCAAAGCATTCAGGACGAGTTTGTTGTACATAAATAGCCTATCAAGCTAGCAATTGCACCGGTGTGTTCCTTGGTGCAATAGTAATTCCCTACACAAAGGCAGCCAGGGTTTGTCTGCCCGAGATTATTTTACAAGCATACAATATGGAGGGACTTAAAATGTGCAATATGGAGGGAAGGTTATTAGCTCTGAGCTCGGCATCTGTAGGTTGCATACGATGTCAGCAAATTGAAAATAATGTACCTTTAATAGCTTACTAAGCAAACATTAGTAGAGAGTATCAAATAGAAGGGAAAAAAACTTAAGGAGGAGTTACCGTAATTTGTTTTTAGTGCTTAGAGACTTATGTGGGACTTACTTGGTGGAGAAGTGTGAGAATGTTAATAGGTGGAACCTGCAGGTAGTGTGGTGACCCAGGCAGCGGGTGCTGTAGGTGCTGGGGTCTGAACCCCTTGGTCATAGCCGGGACCCTGGCTATTGGAATATGCACAGTGTTAACCAGAAGCAAAGTGCGTGAGGGTTGCTGTAGAAATTCAGTTCATTGATGCTGTTGATGCTGCAGATCAGATCAGCATTTTTTGACTAAAGGATGTTTAACGTGATGAAATGGGCTCTAATTATAATGTGCTGAAAGAGTTGATGAAAATTTGTCTGCTTTCTGCTTTTGATTTAGCTGGAGGCATTGGAAAAGAAATCCAGGGGGTGGAAAGAATTTCTTCAGTCACAGTAATGGTTTCATATATATTCTTCAGAAAACTTCCTTGTCTTTTCATGGTGTTTTAGGCCTTGTCCTAGCACAGCATGGCAATGCATATTTGACCTTGTCAATATGATAGGTCTCAGTAAGATCAAAGATGCGCTTGAAAGCAAGTGTATATTACATGTACTTTGGCTGAGTTTGGACCTAGTCCCATTATTAGACTTGATTTGAGAAAACCCGTATCAGGTTGGCTCCTTTTCACTTCTCCCTGTTTGTTCATACTTAATCTAAGGCATCAGTTCCCATATAAATGCAATACTCCATCAATATTGTCTTCTGCCTGGATGGTTTGGTGTCCGTTCTGTCAGATTATATTTCAGTATGCACACCGTAAAACTGTACTGGGCTGTCTTTGGGACTTTTCTCTCTGAGCCCCATCACACTGCATATGCACATGTAATTTGTTGTCCTCTCTCACTTCAAGTGAGTATTGGTGCCTGTCATTTTTCTTTAAGCCTTTGGTAGCTTCCCAGTTCTTTCACTGTTTTGTTCAGTGAGTCTTCTGTCTTTTAATGTTTCTTCCAGAGTAGTGCCAATAATACATATAGTATACAGATTATTTCTTCTGGTAGGGTCATAAATTGCATCCTCCTTTTAATATTCCATCTTGTACTGTCCTCACAGTATTTTGGAGGGCACATAAGAACATCTGTAGGAAGAAGTTGTGTTAATTTCTACAAGGCTCTTCGCATGGTGAAAGCAAACAGGCAGGTGGGTCCTCCATCGCCTGGTCCAGCAAGATTGGCCTTGACCAGTCAGAGATTGTGGAGCTAAAGGGTTGGGAGCAGGGCACTGGCTCTGCACTGTTCCCATGCAGAAGACAATTTTCTCCTTCAGAGCAGACCTTGAGGTGCAGTCATAGTGCTGAGAGTGGCGTAATCACTCCCCAAAAAGTCACTGAAGTTGCTCCAGAAGCTGCTTTCTCCACAGCTCTGCATGGAGCCTCTGAGAGTGCTGCCAAAATGCTCCCCTGAGAGGTTCTAAAGTTGTGTTGATGCAGGCGGTATTGTGGAGGGAGGACCAGGTAGAAGGTGGGTCGCTGAGCCAGAGGGCAGGAAGTGAAGGGGTTGGAGACAGAGGCCGATCCAGAAAAATGTGGGTACTTTCCACCATAAAACTGGCATGTCACCAGATAATCCTTAGGTCTGCTTGGAGAGAATGTTAGTGTTTCCATTCTTGGCTCCCAGGTATTGCTAGATCATTTCCAGAGTTGTTACTGCAAAGTAATATTCGCGTGAACTTATCTGGGAGGCAAACCTCCCCCCCTCTTCGGCTGGGTGTGTGACCCATGGTGAAGTTTAATCAGCTTTGTAAGGCATATTTTGTACCCTACTGTTTCAAATGAATAAATAAAGCTTCATATAAAAATTAGGCATTTAGAAATATCCTCTGGGTAGTTTTGTTTTGGTTTTTTTTTCATTATTGCTTCTATTTATAGCATTTTGTGTGAAATGTCCACTGTTTTGCCAAGCATTTGGTAGAGCTTTTAATTATGCATACTAGCAATTCATGCAACTTTTTTGGTCAACTGTTAGCAGGTATTTCTAATATTTCAAAAAGATGGATGCTGACTTAGTGCATCTGATCTTGGTGTCTGCGAGTGTGCTGTGGCATCCCATTTTACTTGTTTTCCTTTAGGAGAATGGGACAGAAATCAAATAGAAATAGAACAATCCTGACAAGGTTTGTTGGGCAAACTTGGACCCATAGGGAGTTTGTGAAATTTGGGGTTTCAATTTAAATATGGGCCAACTGATCTTTTTCGAAACTTTGTTGGCTTTTTAGGTATCATATGCAACTATTCACTTAATAAAAATATTTGAAATGCATAACCTATTTAAGCAGAGACACATACCATTTGAGAGAAGATGCCCATAAAGTTCATATGTGCTCCTCTCAGCATCTTCTCTAGACATATGAATGATACTTTCTGCTCTCTATATTCTCTGAAGTTGCTGTGCTCTGCACCTCTCCTCCCCAGGTTAGGTGACCGTAGTGAGCTCTCAGTGTTTGCAAAGACCAAGCAAGCTGATTAGAGAGGTAGGTGCCTGCCCTGCAAGGACACCCACAGGGATCAGATCCTAATAGTTCTGTGCAAGCCAGTACATGCATTCCTATCTCAGTAACTTGGGGCATCTTGTAGCAAAATATGTTTCACCTGTAAGTTTGGTAGTATACCAAGCAATGACGGTCACCTAATGTGTCTCTTGCTTTACTTGGGGGATAGAATCTCTTGAGTTGTCATGTTATTCCTGTGTATTTGCAGTAACAGTTAACTACAGCCATAAATATCCTCTGAAAAGAATTTGCAGTTTGCCAGTTGGGTGCTGAACTTGAACCACTTTTCTGTTCTGCAAATGAAATATATAAGACTCTTCCTTGAAATGTCTTCTCTGAAAATTTCAGCCTGTGTTTAATCTTGCTCAGAGCTCTGTTATTTCAAGTTCAGCTTGAAGTTTATTATAACGCTGCGATCCTTTTTTGAAGAGCTGCTAACCAATTATTCTCCATCCTATGACTGTAGAGCTGTACATTTGTGCCAAAACCATAATACTTTGTTCTTCTCTCTACTAAATTGAATGCTGTTTTTGCAGAGCATTTCTCCAATTTTCCTACAGGCATGCATATTAATAAGAATAAAGTTGTGCCCCTAAATCAGCCTTAGCCAAGTCATTTAATGAAGGTCAGGGTTGTTTAAAATGAAGTCACAGGAGTCCAAAGAAATGAATAGATGCAGATGGTAGAGAGGAGAGCTGTAACATAGCAGCTAAAATCGGGATAGTTCAAGCTGCGAAAATGTCGACTCTAGGAAGAGCATTTGTATTGTTGTACAGTTCTACAAGCAAATATAAAAAAATCTACTATTATACCAATAAACATAATGTTCAGTCCTTTTGTGTTAATAATCTGAATAATCAAAATTAAGTAATTTTGCAAAATAAGTGGTTTCTCAAAGTGACCAGCATGTATAATTATATTTTTACATAGGTGCGTACTCATATGCATTTTCTTAGGAGTGTGTTTATTCAGGTTTGTTCCATAATTTCCATTCTTCACTGTATGTACATGTGAAAACATGTAGTCAATGGCTGGAAAAAAAAATAGAAAGCTGACTGGGTCTTGTAATCATGTCAGTTCTCATTACGGAAAGTGACAGTGTATGTGTTTAAAAGTGCTGTGTGATCTCTGAGCTGATTGTTGTAGATCAGCCTAATTCAGCTTTTCTAAAAAACCGCATAAAATCTGGGTATTTATCATACGCATGCCAGTTGAAATCAGTACAGATAATTTCTGTTGTAAAAATTCTTCAGGCATGGGCTCAAGGAAGCTTTGCACACTTTTTTGTCTATATTTTAATCTACAGTAGGTCATATATAAAAAAACCCAAACCCTAACAAACACAACACAAAGAGAATACAAGCACTAGTGAGGAATATTAGACCAACTTGGCATGCTAATGAAATCCTTGCTGAAATTCCTCACTTTCCTCTCCCCTCTTAATTTTTCAAGTATGTCTCCTCTTAAAGTACCCTGATTGCTTGTCTACGAAGATACCATTAATTTATTTTCTTTCCACAAGATTCTAATATTTTAAGAGTAGATATGGGTCATATTTTTCCACAAGCGTGGAACAAGCCATAGAACCGCACAAGTTATTTCTGCATCAAGCCAAGAGTGATTATTTGAACTGCATCATCTTTTCAGAAGGGAAATCAGCCCCAACTTTAAGCTGCAAGTGTTGGCAAGTCTACTGCCTCCACGTACAAGCTGACCCAGAGGTTAGATTCTGATCTGAATTTCTTTATCCTCAGCTTCAAAATGTAAACTGTAATTATGCTGTTATTTTCCAGCTTGCTATGCTAAAAAGATGTCTGCTACTGGAAACTATTCTAAGTTTTCTTTAAGAGATCTCTTCATCCATTTCAGCGTTGTCAAGCCAATTCCACACAATTTTGTTACTTCACAGGATAATCTGGTTATCATGTGCATATCAAATCAATTAATTTACTTCATTTCAAAGGAAAGAAAAAAAGATTAAAATACTGAGTGATCTTCCCTACCCCACACAGCCCAACACCTGGTCAGTCAGAGTTCTTACACCAAATTTTATTCTTCTCTCCTCAAGTAGGACAATAGCCCCCTCTGGATTAAGGTAGTTATTACTTAATTTTGAAGTTCTGGATGCTAGTTGCCTATCATAGAATATTGTCATGTAATTGGGTGAGCTCAGGTTGAGCTCTATGATCCGATCCTTACTCTGCAAGCCACCAATACGTTGGTGTATTGCAAGATTGCTGCAAGGTTCGACTTATGTCTGAGAAGCTGAGACGAGACAGAGGCCACCACAGCCTAAAGCATTATTAATTAGTAATTGGATTACTAAATGAACTGAGTAGGAAGAATTCTTTAATTCTGCATTGAACACTTCTTTTAAAATATAGGATGGTTTCCTTACAGCAAAGCCATAAGAAAAAATAATAATCAAACTAAATGTGTTAATTATACTCCTGGACCTGCCTACATGTCAAAACTATTTTTACAGTATTGCTTCATTGTTGAGGGTTAGTGTACTTCACCAGCAATGGGCAGAACATGTCCTAAGTAGGGATTTTCCATGGCGTGCCGCAATTACAGACAATTGACATTTGATTATAATAACCAGCAAACTTTCATGAAATAAATGACACCTGAGCAAGTTTCATAACCTTTTGCCTCGCCCTACCCTGGAATGCATCGGTGCTGCATGGAGGCTCGGAACGGTGCTGGCGGTTGCAAACAGGATTATTCAAACCCGGGAGAGCGCAGAGGTTTCCCGAGACAGGCTGTGCTTGCTCGCTCGCTCGCTCGTGGTCTCTAATGGCTTTCAGAGCTCTTTGCCTGTGCGTGGTTCTGAATGCACTCGCAGGATCAAAATGCTAGTCTGTGTGGGGATTGTATGCTTGCATCCACAAACTTCTCTGTTTTCTGGGTCTGATCCAACCACAACTTGTGTTTTTACCAGCTCTCTGCTTACATCAGTGAGCACAGAGTGGAGGCTACGCTGCCAAATCGGAATCGTTCTGTACAGAAGTGCAGGAATTGCACTGCTTGTTTTTTCTCAGTGCCTGTGGTTTGAGAGGCAGCAGGCAAAGCTCTTTGCCTGTGTGAACTTGTCACTTCCTTATATAACTGTCTATTGTAAATCTGCTTGCTTCGTGACCAAGTCCAGTCAAAATACTAAGAGTGCACAAATGGTGTGCCAAGGGAGAGAGGTTTGCGGCGTCTCTGGCTTTGAGAAGTGACATGTAATGATGTAGCACAGGAGAGACATGTTAAAGGCACAGCTTTCAGCGAGGATGATAGGACTGTGCTCCCACTGACAGTGAGTTTCCACTGAAAGGGAATCATATCAGCACGTGCACTTCTTGCACATACACGATGGGTAATAGGGATGGAAAGTTTCCTTCACTCAGAGCAAAAAGTAAGGACTGAGAAAATAGATTTGATGATGGCTGGAGTGGGATGGGCTATTGTCACACTGTAGAGACTTGTCACCTATATGGTTGCCTCTCAGTACCCTCAAAACTATTTCACTTGGCCATCATCCTTCACAGTCACCTGCTTACCTCCTGGATCTTACTTCAGAACAAAAACTGCAGCTGGAATTGAGAAACCATCCTTTTACACTTCTTGCTCTTCTTCTGTTCTGCTGGGAGGGAACAAACCCTCGCAGTTGCAGCAGCTCACTTGGCCGATGTTTATCCGGATCACGGAGAAAGCGTCAGCAGTGTCTGTAAGGTGCTTCAGACTCTTAATTGCTGTGTAGGGTTGAGAATACTTTTGCAGTGTGACTGGATAATTTTTATGAGGTCCCAAGAAACTCCATTGTTCTCTGCCCATTCTCAGTTTTGCTGTATGTTAACGAAGGGTGTTAGACTGTAGAGTTTGTTCATCTTAAACGTAGTTCTGCCATCTGAACTTTAGGGAACCCTTAAGAAATCCTAATCGCTCAGCCTGAAAAAAAAAAATTTAAAAAAATCAAGGCCCAGCACAGAACAGATGTATAGTAATAAACTTATCTCATAATGTCAAATGATTAAACAGTGGATTCTTTTTTACATTTAAATATACAAGACTTTCCATTAAGGGGCTTTGTTGACTCTGATAACAGTTTCACAACCATTAAGTTTATTTCTACAGCTATTTGTTAAAAGCTAATAGGGAAAATAATAGAAACTAATTGAAAAGCAAAGCAAACAGAGCAGAGCCTAGAATGTTTCAGTTAATAAGCAATAGAGATTGTATTGATTTCATTTTATAAACAACATTAATCCTCAATAACAATTAAAGTGTAGACAGGTTGCTTGTTTAAGTTATCAGATAAGATGGCCTACTCAGGTATATATCTGGGGTGGTAATTTGAAAAGGATATGAGGATTCAAGAAGCTATTGATCTATCCATCATGAGCTTGTGTCATGAGCAATGTTCTTGGCGAGGTGAGTGGCTCTTAAATCACTACTGCTCAAAGACCAGTGGTGCCGGAGTTCCTGGTGCTGGAAAACACCACAAGCCTTAATGAAAATGGTAAAGTTTCAAAAGTTGCTTTATGTATTTTCCCCAAGTTATAGAGACATCTGAAGTGAGGTGTCAGATTTGTCCGCTGCCAGTACACAAACAGGGGAAGTGTTTGTAGCCTCAAAGCAGAATCTGCATTCAAGGCTGTAGGAAGGTTTGGTCCTGGGTATCCTCTGCTGGCAGAAAGCTGCAAAAGCTGTTCCTGGGACACTTCTGCTCCTAAATCAGGAGTGGAATATAATCGCCCTTCTAGCCAGTGTCTTAGAAACATAGGGAAGACAGGAAAAGAATGATGTGAGTGCAAACCACTAGAAACGCAAGGAAAAGCTTTTTTGCATTTTGCACAAAGGCTAGCAGTGCAATATTCACAGCTCTGGTGCTGACAGGTATTTATTTGCTCTGGGACTGTGTGTGCTAGGTGGTGACTGAAGGCTTCTCAAGGTACATCGCCGTGGCTGATTGTGGAGGTGCTTCATTAATAGTGTCTGGGAAGAGCAGCAGGATGGACACAGACACGGCTGGCCTGCCCTCTCTTGGTCTCATGAGAAGTCCTGAGCTATTGCTTAGTAGCCTGCACTGAAGACCACAGTTGCTACTGGTTCCTAGGCAAGCTTGTTGAAAGCTGGCTGGGTAGATGTGCTGTGCTGCAGGAGAACCTTCAGTTGTAGGGTGGACGTGAAAACGGAGCTGCAGATAGGGCTGGCTTCGACTGAGGGGCTTCAGCACTGTCAGAGCAGCCAGCAGCTTGGTACTTGCCTTGGGCTTAAGCTGCCTGTGGGTTCATGAATAAGCTGCTCTCTCCATTTTGCTGTCTGTGGGACCTGACACAGAGGCTTGCTATCAGAATGCCTAATGGGTCATGGTGCACATGCAGCTTCATGCAGAAAGGTCATCCAGCCATATATACGTGCATTTAGTGCCCCTCCTCTGCCACAGGGGACACTGAAGTTGCATCTTGTTCTGTTGGCAGTGATGTGACTTGGCTTTCTGCTCTCCCACTGAAATTGGGCTGACTTTCAGGGACTGGTTTGACATCCATTAGATTAAAAAGGAAGGAGGAGATTGAGTGTGATTCTGTGATCTCATGTTAACCACTCACATGGGAGTAAAGACGCCTTAATGTCACTTCCTGTTTTATTAAATGCACAGCACAAAAGTGTGAAATAGGCAGTATAACAGGGACTGACACTCTGTTTTCTTCCATCCAGCTGAATGCCCAAGAGACTTCTCTGGCCAAGAAAATATCTGATTATTCCTAGTAGTGTGGAATAGCTTCTGCAGGAAAGATGATATTGATCCCACACTGCCTGACAAGCTTTTTGGGAGACCTAATTCTAGCCTTTTGTGGAGAGGAGGGGAATGAAAACCATTCCCCTGTGGATGTGGGAAGGCCTCTGTTTCTGAGCCAGGTGGACAAACCAGGGGTAACCTCCTCCAGTTGTGGGCTGAGGAAAATAAAGGAGTATGCTCCTACTTCTGACTGTACTGGAGTTTCGCAGTAGTGCGGGAGGTTTGAAACCCCTGCAGGGTGTCCCGTGTCCTGGGAAAGGGTAGGATTTAAGACAGGGTCTTCTCAGTAGCATTTTCAGGTCTGTAGAAACCATAGTCTGTGATAAGAAAATCTCAAAGCAGATAAGGGCTTTGCCCTGAGAGGGCTGTGTGAGGGGAAGGTGCTTTTTTCTTTTCTGAGCTGTCCTGCAAAAGAGAGCTGAGATCAAACTTATGACTTAGGTGGAAAAGTAAAAACAAGAGGGGCCATACTCAAAGCTTTTAGTTTAACCTTCTTTGTTCAAGACAAACTACTTTGCGCTGTATAAAAATGACATTTCAAAATGGATCAGTGCGCTGCATGTATTTGCACTTTTACTTGTTTAATATATGATTAATTAGAGTGATACAGATTGTTGGAATTAAGAGATGACTGAGAGATAAGTTAGCAAACTGACATAAATGGAAGCGTTAACTCCACATACATATCTATTTGCAATAAGATTGCTTGGGTTTAGGAGAGGAGACTAGAAAAGCTGTAAGAAAAAGGAACCAACAAAGCTGTGTGTCTGAAGGCAGAAGCTTGCAGTTGCCCCGGGTAAAAATTTCCTGTTAACTTTTGTCGTCCTTGGAGAGTAGCTGACTGTCATCAATTCCCGGTCAATATTTGAGTAATGCTCTTTGGCAAGTCACACCATTTGCTATTTGCTCGATCAACGTATAATAGCCCAATGACTCAATATTATAAAACTCAATGACCTGTGAAACTTCAACATTTACATTTCTGTTAAAATCTCAAATAGTTCTTTATTAGTAGGAACTCAAGCTAAAATGCCAATCAGATAAGCATGATGACAATTATTAGCTACTTTCTTAGTCACATTGAGACAGATTCTGGTGCTCTTTCTAAAACCTAATACTATGAACTGAATGAAAGTACTCATGGGGAAAGATAAAATTCATCATACACTTGAGAGATTAGGAGGTTCAGCAGTCAGAATCTCTCCCAGGTAGCATCAGAAACCGGCCTGAATTTTTGTGTTTTATTCAGCCTATTTACTATGGCATGTTGTAGTTTTACCCAAGTAGACATAAAATACTTACTGTCTCGTAGTGGGAGTCAGATGTTTCATGGGAACTCTCAATTAGTTATCTGGTTATCAATGTCTGTGCAGCTTTGTGGCTTTTAGAAATATGACATCCTGTCCCCACCGAAATCAAAGTGAAGCTCACAAAGGAGAATATCTGGATCCTGGTGGAGAACATACATGTCTTCCACTTTACAGCCTTCTGACATACCTTGGTTGCAGGCTGTTGCCCACATTCTCCTTGGCTCCTGGCCACACAGGAGCAGGGCTCAGGCGGAGCACAGCAAAGGCAGGGAGGACCAGGGCTGTTGCTGCTAGGCTGGGTGCTCACGCAGGCACTGTGTCTCCGTGCAGGGGTGCCAGCCTCTGCAAACACCTCTCTGTCAATTGGGCACTCCCAGTATGTTCCTGTGCAAAGGGGAACCTGGAAGCTTAAACTGCTGCTGTAGGTGGCTCTCACTGTTAAGAGCTACGTGTCTGTCTGTCCTGAAAGTATTAAAATCACTCAGGTGGGCCATGAGGCCTGAGAAGTGTATCAGGATCTTGGTCCTCAGGTGGCTACAGCCCCAGTTAATGCCCAGCGATGGGTGGTGTCAGCACTTTAGTCCGTGTTAGTGCAAGATCAAATGGGAGCAACTAAACTGTTTACTGCCAAACACAGTTTGTAGATACCAAGAACTGCCCACACCAGTACGTACAACAGAGATGCAAGCAAATGTCTGCCTCTCATCTGTTGTAATTCACAACCTCTAAGCTCAGAGACAAGTGCTACAATGTTGCAAATATCCTACATTAAAACATGGGTGCTGATTAGACCTCCTCCATATAGAAAGTTCAGGTACATTAGCATGTTAGTGTGTCAGTTGCATCCTAGAGTGTTAACTGTGTTAATAAAGCAGATTTAGGTGCATTTGGACATTGTTACACAGAAATGTTTGGAGGTTTTTTTCCCAAGTACAGCGGACTGAAGAATCATCACAGTAACTCTCAGACATGTTTGTCAGAACAACTGTTTTGACAAATATTCTCATTTGGTTTTCCTATTAAGAAACTGTTGGGCAATCTGTCAAGCTTGGATTCAGTTATGAAGTGAAATCGCCATTAAGAAAATAGAAGTTCTTAGTAATAATCTGACTGAATTAATGGTGAGGACTGGTAGAAGAAATGCTCTGCTGACCTTTGAGGCACAGCACTTAGAAGATTTGAGGAAAAAGAAAGCTAGCAGAAGATGAGATACAGGATGAGAGAAGCTCTCTGCTGGTCAAGCCTGTTTCTAAGGCCGGTAAATGGAGCACATGTATGGGTCACAGCCCATAGAAAGGTAGGGTCCAAGTCAATAAGCCTCAGCAATCATTCCTGTACACTGCTCCCAATCCCTTTGTGGGAGAGGAATAGTTGAGATAGGTGAAGCATTTCAAGTAACCCACTTGAGGGAAAAATATTATTTGGTTGCAGACAGGAGAAGAAAGATGAGACTTATCAAAGTCTTCCAGTATCTCTGAAGAGCTTATCTGACAATTTCAGGTGATTCTGACCGCGCTGGCCATGGTAGAGCACCTCTGTTCCAGCTGCACTGTATGTCCCTCCCTTGGCATAATGGGCTCAGTTTACCTTGCGCTGTGTGAATGCTCTGTAAACATACGTGTATGTGTAAGTGCAGGTTGTTACATGCACTTACTACTTGAAGCAACTAAGAGCAACTGTTGGGTCACTATTTGCATGAAGAATGTGTGTGGGTTTATCATTATGCAAAAGGTATCAGACACACCTGCTGGAACAAATGAAACGTTTCTAGAAAAAACAAACCTGCTTTTTGCTTTAGTGAGTATCTGCAGCCCTTTCTCTTGCGTACTGAGCCATTTCGCCACACTTGGAACAGCAAGACCAGCTTGGGAAAGTTTATGCTGCCCTGTTTCATGCAACTCTTGAAACAAATGCTCAGGAAGCAAATTAAATCTGAAGCAATGCGAGGACAGGCTAAAGGGGTCATGAGAGGCGAGGGAAAACTAAGGTTATGTCAACATAGTACAAGGCTGCACTGAGCCAGTGCAAGATTCCTAATCCGCGCCATATAGTTGGGCACAGCTCTATTAGGTAACTTCTTACACTGCCTCTACACCGCAGGTGCTTGCTGGTCAGAGTCTGGTAGAGCTGCTCTGATGATGCCATGCTGCGTTGCTGTCTGTCTCATGTTGTGCTTGCACTGGGGTTACCTTGCAGTGTCTTTTAGACATTTCAATAGCCCATTATTATTTTTGGTGGGAAGGGACACATTCGGGCTGCAGGTGAAACCACGCTCTCATGTCCAGGAGAAGCAGCTGCCCCTGTCTCCCTGCAAGCCCTTGTCAGGAGTCCCCACTGAGCTTAAGGGTAACCTGAAGCTCCTGAGCCCCATCGCTTTGTTCTGAGGAACATAACTTGCTGTCCTTTTCCCCTTTCCTATGAATGAAAGATGGTTTTGCAGTTCTGGGAGAAAAACCACACTTTGGAGGCTAAATTTCTATTCGTCCTTCCTATATTTCATTTATTCTGCTTGCGCTGTAGTAATTGCAGTCTTACCCACGGCCTCTCCATTAAGGAAGTCTGTGAGGCTGTTGGGCCTTTTAAAAAAGCTCTGTTAATTGTGCAGTGTTGAGTAAGAAAACTGGAGCTATCAATCATAAATGTATAAAAAGAGCGAACAGGGTAGCTCTCTTGGGAGTAAGTAATGAAAAAGCCAAGCAGTACAGAAGGCAAACCATGAATGTTGTTCATTAGCCTAATTATTTGAAGTGTGTGAACAAGAAACTACACGGACATCGAAACAACGTGGCTATGAAATAAAAGGAATAGTGAAGCAGTGAATGCCAGTTCAGGATAAGCTGCAGTCAGTAGCAGTGTGTTTAATATGTCAACAAAAAAGGTATAAAGAGAGTTCTGGCTTTCGTTGCTGCTCAGTGTGCGGGGTTAGGCACTAGGTGTGCTGTGCATGGGTGGAACAGGGACTGATAATGGATGTGGTCATAATAGGTGATTTACCCTCAGTGTTTCTCATTGCAATTGTAAGAACTGGCTATGTAGAGTGTCTGTGCGTTTGTGCGTACAGTTCTGAAACTGGTTTTCGGTGTTGTGAGAGGGATACACCTACAGAACCTGCTGCAGTTATTTTGGATTTTTCAGCCAGTGTGCTAGTGATGTGGGACTTCGTGTTGGTTTCCTCACCTGGACTGCTTGCTACCTATGTAAGCCCAAGTTGGTTTTCTTCCTCCTCACCCCCCCAGATCTTGTACTGGATTAGCGCTCAGACCCTTGGTGGAGAAAGAAAGACTTCAGTTCCTCAGTCCCTCTCTGAACTCAGAGGCTATTGTGAACATGGTTAATCTGTGCTGTCAAACAAAAAGTCTTATGTCAGTGAAAGAGAAGTGAAGCAAGTGCCTTTATTGATAACGGCAGGCTTATAAACTACAATGGAAAGGGAGGGTGATGCTACCAAAGTAAAGGAAAGAATAACGTGCATTTGTGTTGTGTGCATAGATCCACTAACAGCTGCGGATAAACTGTGAGACGTATTTAGTGAAATTGCACTGCAGTCTCCCAGATGGATGGGTGGGCGGGTGGGTGGATGGACAGAGAAGCCAATAAAACAAATGAATCTGTCAAGTCACTCCATTAAGGTCACCAATTTTGCATTTTTTTGGCCAGTGGAGTGATTTCTGAAATTAATTCATCCTACCATTCTATTTCTAAAACCCAAGACATTGGTCTGCACAGATTAGCGGACCTGCTTCTGGTTAAGAATGTAAGCAATCCTAAGGAATTCAGTGTGATTCTTTGCATACTTACAGTTCTGCACATTCTATGTCATCGGATCTGGCAACCCCAATCACTGCCAACATGTATCAATGTATGAAAAAGCCCTCCTCTCTGAGATGCAGTGTTTGCTCAGGAACTGATAGGGAATGCTGTTGGAAACTGGAGAGAATAGGCAAAATAAATAAGCACCAGAAACATGCAGTGTTGCAAAAAATTAGTTAGAAACATTAACTTAAGAGAGCTATTCAAGTGATACAGACTGACCGATCAAGTTCATCTCATCATCTTTATATATGTATATAATTACAAATAAGTACATGTAAGAGGATGAAAAGTATACATTTGTTAAAACCCACATAGTATACCATGTTTTTCTACCGTGGTCTTGTGGCCTGGCAGGTATCTATCTCTTCTACTGTAGCATCTGGCTATGAAAGAAAATGAGCTTTTCTTTTCCCTAGTTGCTTACCCCTCAGAATATAGAAGGACCACATGTGCACAGTTTAGCTGGTTGCTGGCATTGGTAGTATGGCGTGTCACTGATGGGGTAACACCAATACCATTGTGTTCACCACAAAAGCAATTGACAAATGGTATTGAGGACAAGAAAGCTAGAGAGGAACGTTTTACAAGGGCATGCAATGATAATCGCCTTAAATTGAAGGAGGATAGATTTAGATTAGATATTAGGAAGAAACTCTTCCCTGTGAGGGTGGTGACGCCCTGGCACAGGCTGTCCAGAGAAGCTGTGGCTGCCCCCACCCTGGCAGTGTGTAAGGCCAGGCTGGATGAGGCTTTGGGCACCCTGGACTAGTGGAGGGTGTCCCTCTCATGGCAGGGGGTTGGAGCTAGATGTTCTTTAAAGTCCCTTCCACCTCCAACCCAATGATTCTATTAATGTTGTCTTCCTCATCCCACTCCAAGTGATAGAATACAGTCTTTACACAGTAAGAACAGCATGGTAAATAGCTACTAATTTTCAATATGGTAATTTAAATAGGTTAATAAAGAGCAGATCCATGGAAACAAGCTGTCGAGCCTAAGCTAAGATGTTGTATGTATTGGACATGTATCTAACAGCATATCAGTCACTTCAGAGTAACAGCGTACACACTCTTATGTGCCCCACAGTAGATGCAAATTTAAGTTAAGATGATGCCTCCAAGTAGTCATGAAGTAATAGCTGATGTACTCTAAGCTCACTGTCTAGGATTGGAACTAGATGATCTTTGAGGTCCCATCCAACCCAGTCCTGTCTGTGGTTGCATAAATCTGTTAGAATCACCGTGGCTTTGCTAAACTGTTTGATGGTGAACTGACATTTCTCTGTAGAAAGCGAAAAATGGGCAGAAAGGCAGTGAAAGGGAATCTCATATTCCCCTGCTTTCAGTACAGTTTGCATGTTCCAGCTGACAATACAGTTGATGAAAAATAACTAGGTCTGTGAATTTCAGAGACCAGCTAATGTGGCCAACTTCTCCCATCACATCACCTTGGTACAAGGATTTCTTTCTTCGACTCTCCTCATCTTGTCTCTGAATGATATCCTCCTACTGTTGATGGAAACCTCTGCAACACTGTCCAAGGAAAGGGAAAATCCCAACACACATGTTTGCACGCACGCGAATACCAGAAGTACCTTCTCAAAAATGCTCTCAGGGACTTATTCTTAATGCAGATCACACAGGCTAAAATCAGCCTCTCTTTTAGACCTAATTACATCCCTTACATAAGTGGAGCCAGCTGGGGTCTTTTCCAGCTTCTTCAATTCCTAGAAGGTTACTCTAGCTCAGTGCCTATCAGGTTAATGTTGCCAAGGAGTATACAGCTGTACTCAGACAGGATAATCTACTATCAGTCATCTCATCTGTATGATCACACGTAAACTTGGTTTCTTGAGGACTGCTTTTTTTTTTTTTTAATGCCATTTCTGACATGCTGCTTTCCATCATCTGGGTGCTCTTGATAGGAGGAAGTTACTGGAGCACCCAGGACAAGTTCTCATACTCAAGATAGGCACTCATAGCATAGCTTCAACAGTGATGGGGGGCAGGGGGATAGGGGTGAGGGGCCTTTTCTTCTGGCTGTGAGCCATTATCCATGTAAAAAGCATCCTTGTGGTGTAGGGCGTTTAGAGGAAGGAAATGCGTCTCGTATTCCAGTTCTTTATTATGCTAGTCATGTTGGAGGGCTTATTTTGAGCAGTGGTAGGAAACCTCTCTTTCTCTATTCAACAGAAAGTGTTTAGACAGTTTGAAGAACTCTTGTCTCCCTTCCTCTATTTGAGCTCAAGTCTTCAATTAGATGTAATTGACAAAGGTAGAGTAAATGGCAGGTGCCTGCCTCTTTGGAAGGCGTAATTATGACTAGCTTGCAGACTTGGAATTTTGATGACTGAATAAATAAAGAAGACAGATGTATTTGTGTACGCACCGACAGCAGTATTGACAAGATGACACAGGGACATTTGTAGCTCTGCAGTCTGTAGAATGGGGGGGGTGGGGAAGTAAGGGGTTTGGGCTACTTTCCCCCTCTTATTTGGAAAATAAGCATCCGTTTTGTCTCTCTTCATGAATTTCTGTTGTCCCTATGAAAAAATAATAGCAGCTGTAGTTGGGACTTAGGCATTTATTTGTGTTAGCTAGAGGATTCCCATTCAACAGATTCAGTAAGAAGTCTTCTCTTGTGTTTTTACTTCTGCTTTTGCTCTCTTTTATCTTCTCAGCATTCTGCAGGTAAAGAAATGACCATGAAACTGATTAAAATTGGAATGTGTCACCAGGTAATCCCGTCTCCTAAAATCAAAGATATTGTGCAATAAAGGCTGCACAAGGGATTTCCGTCTCCTTAAAAAGTACTGCCCTAGACATGTTGCTGTGTGGCATTTTTATCAGACATTAAAAAAACCCAAATGACCAAGAAAAGCCAGGACAAGTATTTCTTGAAAGGGAGCAATATAATATTTGGGTGACCAAGTTCTTTACAAGATCTTCATGCTCCCTCTGCCATGGCTTGCAGGTAGTGATGCTGGGGCAAACCAGGTTTTGCTAACAAACCAGTTGAGATCAAGCTGTTATCTAATCTATAGCTTAATAAAATATTGATACTTCTAAGACATTAGCTATCTTCTCTTGGCATATTTTTAACTCGCTTATCATTATTGTATCTGATATCAAAAAATGTTCTCAAAACACTGTTTGGTCAGCAGTCCTCTTTTTCATTATCTTGTATTTTACAGATTCACGTACTCTGGTATTATGTTGTTATATTCTTCGCACGCAATCACAGCGTGGTTACTGTTGAAGGTGACTCACCATTTTTTAATTTACAGAGGCCCTACGAGAAAACTTCTGGGTGTATTTTTAACACACTTCTTGAGCTTGGTTCAAGAATGTTAGTGTTAGTTTAAGATAATTTCTTTTACAATTTGTAACACAGGCTTCACACACAATAGATGATCTTTTGAGTTCCCGTCCAACTCCTAATGTTCTGTGATTCTGTGAATGTGATTCTGTGAATCAGACTGAGAAATACCACTAGCAGTTGTGCTGACTGGCAACAGTGAGGGTAACAGAGCACTGGAACAGGCTGCCCAGAGGAGTAGTGAAGTCTCCCTCTCTAGAGATATTCTCCCATCTGGATGCCTACCTGTGCGACCTGTCCTAGGGAACCTGCTTTGGCAGAGGGGTTGGACTAGATGATCCCTGGAGGTCCCTTCCAACCCCTACAATTCTGTGATTCTGTGACTTTGCCAGACCTGCTCTGATGCTGCTTTTCCTGTGTGGAAGGTGTTCTGATTTTCTGTATTTTACAACTTTCTTCTCTTTCACTGATATGTAAGCTTAAATAGCCAGTGTGTAAATTAAAATAGTTAGCATGATGATTATAGAAATGTTGATGGGGTACATAGGACTGGGGGACTTCAGCATAAGGACTGGTAACATAAGAGGATCTCAACTTTCTTATCAGTTGGGAATTTGTCTCTGTTGTAAATACAATTCCTTATGAGCAGTATCTGAGAAAGCCCACATAAAGGGAGGCTAGGATTCCTTAAGGAAACAGCTTTATTCACCTATTTATCCTGAAAAAACTCTCAATTACCAGGGATATGCTTTCATTGCTCCCTAAAGAGTAATAGAGGAAAAGAAAATGCCTAAACTGAGGGTAAAATATCTAAGCAAATAGTGAAAGAGAAAGGAATAGAAATGGCTCTGAACAGAATGTCTCTTCCTACATTAGATTGTGTTTTTCTTAGACTGTGGGTTTTATTTTTAATTCAGCTATTCCCTGTTAGCTCACAGTTCATTTATGCTTCCCCCCTCTATTCAGCTCACTGAAACAGTTTATTTCTGTAGCTGAGTGTCCATGATGTTGTGTACTCCAGCCCTTCAAACTGAAAATACTTTCATACCTCCCTTTCCTTCAAGCGAAACAAAGGCTCTTTTCTGCGAGACATCTGGTTTCTAATCACTGTACCCACTATTGTGGGCTCCTTTGTTGTGTTTTACAGACCTGTGTGGTCACATCTGCCTTTACATGGTTGCACAATGTGCATTGTTTACTGCAACAAAGCTATTTTGACATATGTCCTGTTTCTGCCATGTCTCAGGCATGACTCCTCAGATAGCTTCTTCATGCCCTCTGGCAGTTTTACATCAAATGCAGAAGGTGCTAAAGTATATTATTATTATTGTGGGGCTTATTGTTGTGGAATTAGTTCACTTTTGCCTTAGTTGGTTTGGTCTTGCATGTCAGATGTGTTCTTCTGTCTGTCTTCATTTTAGTAAGAGCTGTGCTGGTGCTGTGTGCTCTATGAATACCATGCAGATCATTGCTGTGAGACATCAGTTCAGCTTTATTGCTTTAGATGATAAAGAAACTGCCAGTACCATGCATTGCAGAATGGTAGTCCAGGAGATGGGAGCATGTGCTCAGCGTTTCAGGATGTGGTACTAATTCTTGACTACAGTCCTCCTCCTGCTGTAAGCCCTATAGCTAATGTATAGCATTAAATTTTTAGGTAGGAAATGAGCAACGGGTGCATTTAATAAAAAGAAATTACATTTGCTGTCTAAGGTCATCTTCCTGCCTTGACTGGTGTGAAGTAACCCTGGAAAGTTCATTGCCAGAGGAGCTTTTCCTTCTGATATGACTACAGTACATAGTAGCAAAGGGGCATATTTATTTGTATCATTTACTCTTCCTCCTGCTTCCTTTCATAAATTAAAAGAAGACAACCCCCCCCCCCCAGTTTGCAAATAAAGCTGCCTCTATATCACAAAGGCAATAGCATGGTTATCGTTGTCAGCCCTCGTTGCTACCAGGATGTCAGGTGAGCTTGTCATATAATGCTGATCTGAATCAAGGGAAACCATAGTGTGAAGATAAAAAGGGATGCAATAGAGGAGAGAGAAATGGTTTCCACACGCTCTTATTTAATTCTTCTATTTAATTTTAAAACATATATTTTTAATGCTAATATAAAAATTGTCAACATTGGTAGGTTTTTTTTTTTTTTTCATCCTTGGTCTGGTTAAGGAGAAGAGGAAAAAGAGAATAATTGGAAAATAAAATTAGAAATATTATTCAAAGTGTAAAGAACTGTCATAAAATGGACAATACATGCATCTACTGTACGAAAGCTATATATGTACATTGTTCTAAGGTCTAGCCATCTTATGTTACAATTTAGAGAGCTGGGGACTGTGAGATGGAGCTGCAGACAAGTTCACATGAGTAAGAAAGAAGACAAAGATAAATTCTTGTATCACAGTAGTGCATTGAAGTTATTGTTCTGGAACTGTGAGTCAGAAGTAACTCACTTTCACAAACTCTTGTTGTAAAATATTTTGAAGAAAAAAATTAGTTATCTCAAAGTGTAATTCAAAAGCTAAAGAAAATAAAAGTCACACTTTGGATAGCAAGAAAATTTGCATCTTCTGGAGTTCAACAACTGTGTATGAGCCACAGCTTAAGAAATGAAGCAAAACTTCAGTGGAAGTATTGCAGTTGGACCAAAAAAGATATTCTTCTGGTCCTTATATGTGGCATGTCCGTTTGCTCTCCAAGTCCATTTTGGGCTGATGATGTGGATTTTCATAGGTGAGCAGAGTGCACTTGTGTACTGCTTCCTTCCCTCACGGTCTCTGCGCACTTATAAGATACCTCTGTCAATTGACTCCTTGCCCAGAGATCCAGTTTCTGCCAGTCAAAACCCTCTGGTAGAGTGTTCATATCAAATACACAAAAAAAATTTCTTAAAGTCAGAAGCCTATATAAAGATGTAAGGATGTATTCAAAAATAAAGATTAATTATGCAGTATGTGGCAATGAGTAATGCTTTGAGTTGTGCAACATGCATTGCAGTGAGGAAGCATGTTGCAGGCAGAAGGTGACTGATACGACATAAAATGATCATCAGTTCTGATGTAATTTGGAGCCTTTTCTGTACACTTTTGATGAAACAATTCTGATGATGCTCTTATGCTGTATAAAAATATCTCCTACTATTCAGTATAAGCTATGCATTGCTGTCGCTTATGTTCCAAACTCTGTCTCATGTTCCATAATGACTTTAAATCATCATAGAAATTCACCAGTTCCTTTGGTGATTGGTTTTCCAGTAGTAAATCTCTTGCATGTAATTTTAAAATTATGTACCTGAAATATTTTTGTCTGTATGATGCCAAACCTCCTGCAAAAAGTTTGCATTTTCTATAGGAAAATATGTTAATTTTCTAACTAAAAAAAAAAAAAAAAGAGAGAAATGTTTTGATGAAATGATCAGTTAGTGGGAAAGAAAGTAATTGGTGGCCTCCCCCAAAATACTGACCTGATGTGTCTGTTGCAGGTGTACCCGAGCAGTGTGCCTCTGGTCACATTCAGGCACTGGTTTTGCACAGACTTTCATATTTCTGGGCTATTTCTCACTTTGCTGATTAACTGTACCCACTGCTGTATAATGCTCTGACTTAATATAACGAGTAATTGTTCCTTCGAGCAAAATTAATAAATATCTGAAAGTATCATTGATATCTGATATAGAGAATACCTTTTAAGTCCTTTGATTCACAGTGGTGTTCTACTTCTAGCATCTCTCACATAGGCATCCTAGCCTTTAAAGCTTGGTTGTCCCTGTTTAGACAGCACCCGCACAATTAATGATCCCGGAAAGAGTCCTCGTCTCTTTCATGTGATCTGTTGAGTACAGATGCGTATGCTTCAGCTAATATTAATTTCATAGGGTAGGTAAATCACTCTTTGGATGTCTCACAAAGCTGTTCCACCCCACACGCAATTTCCATATCGAGATAATTCGGAGGGCTGCTGTTCCCCTAGGTACTCTGCTATGTTGTTACTCTAGTTCCTGAAAATCTCTGTCAACACGCTTTCTCTGATTTGCAAAGGGCAACATCTGGCACCTGATCGGCAACCAACAAGCAGTACTACTCCTTTCAGCGTAGTCTGCCATCTCTGCTTCCTCTCAACCTCGCAGAAATTTCTACTGTGGTGTTTTCATAGTGTGCTCTATTTTATTTCTGGGGTTTTTTTTTTATTTTGTTTTGTTTTATTTCCTGGAGCATTTTAGTAAGTTCTTAGGAGTTTTCTCTGCTTCGGCCATTGGCGTAACGTAGCGCTGCCCTGACAATGTGTCCGCAGTCGTTTCCTGTTCCAAGTACCGCCGTATCTCTCACTATATCACTGCGTGTAACTCTTGCCAGGGGAAAAAAAAAGGGGCTCTCAAATTGGTTTTTCACAGAAAAACACAGATATATTTATTTGGTTTGCTATTACAAATATTCTTCCTCTAGGTTATGACCGGGTGAGTTCCAGGCCCATTGAGGCCAATGGAAATCTGGCACTCGGCTTCAGTGGAGCCAAGATTTCCACCCAAATTTTTTGCCTGTTCAGAGAATTAGAATTGACAATGATTGTTAACAAAAACTCTGGAACAGCACAGCAATTTCAATTTTTTTCTTTTAAATAACATGATTCAATCACTTTTGCTACTGTTAAATAATGACTTTTTCAACACTGTGTGAAAGCAATTCAAACAACTAAGCCTTATGTTTTGCTTGGCTTTTCTCTTAAAACATTACCTGTTGTTATTTGTGTGATGATAGGATCAAGGAGTCCTAGCCACAGATAAGAACCTCAGTGTTGTATAAACAGAGAAGGAAAACAGAGCTTCCCTCAGGCTTGCCAAATCAGTGCTCACCAAGAGATGAGAGAACATGGGAAAATGGTATGACTATACTGATCGGTACCTTAGGCTGCGAATTGGCACCCTGGGAGCATCTTCTTAGGCTTTTCTAGGTGTGATGGCAGTGAAGAGCTTTAGAAGGTATTTTGAGGAATATAGAGGAGATCTGTGCTGGCATATAGTTCTTTCAAAACAGGGAGAAAAGGGAAAGGTGTGTGAAACACCTAGAAAGCTGGGTGGGGGAGACTGGGGTTATGAGCTGTTGCCTTTCATAGCTAAGAAAGGAATGGAGGTGAGAGAAGAGCAAGGTTGGGAAGCAGGGAAGCGGCAATGGCAGTAACAGGAGGACCGGTGAGACTGGATGGCCTTTCCTCATGAAAGGAAGCTGTCTCAGTTCACCTCTCCTTGCTCCTCAGCGTGGCTTCTTAACACATCTCTCTGGTGTTGCTAGTGTTGGTTGTATTCACATTCCAAAATTCAGAGGCTCAAATCAAATAAATGTCCATATCCAGACACTTTTCTCATACCATCAGCAAGCACTTTTGGAACCGGATGTAGCCCAGCTGGAAATAAGATGAGAACAGATTTTCTTGCAAGATTTCTCATAGCGACAGCTTTTGGCTGGGTTGGAGACATTTTGAAAGAAGTACTTTTTCATGCTATTTCAGCATTTCTTCATCAAGTCAAAGCCAGGAATTTCAGGAATAATAATTTTAAAAAGAAACGAGACTGAAACCTAGTTGCAGAGCTACAGTAACTGGCACAATAGAAATATGATAAGCAGATTTTTTTTAATTTGAAAAAGAGTAATAAGGGTTTCAGACAATCTGTGATATGAATGAAGACCCAAGCAGACCACTCCTTCACTGCAACCCATGGCTTATCTTCATTTAACATCCATAGGTCCAAACCAGATACCAATCTAAATATTTTTGAACTTTGAGGCTGTTTGAAATATCCATCTGCATTAGATTTTCCATATAGCAAGAGCAGATGGCTCATATAAAGTCAAATCTAACTAAGAGTACATCAGAATTTGGAAGCGCAGAAGTACCTTAGAAGAGTGTCTTCTAGGTGAAGTAAAGCTCAGAGATCACCTGTACGTAGACATAGATATGCTGCATTCAAACACCAAGCATATAGCCTAACCTCTGCCTTTACAACTGTTGAGCAGAGCAGTTCAGCGTAGGTGCCTAAACTATGGATTTTGATGTTGAGTCTTGTACCTGCCTCTATTTTGTTGTCACAAGGTAGATTGCCCTTTCTTCTCCTTCTCTTCTTGAATCATGGTACTGCATGCCTTTGCCTCTACACCTTTGGATTTTTATTTCCTGCCTTGCTTTTTTTAATCCCTTCTTATCTGAGCACTTTGGTCATGTAGACGCTCTTTATTGGGCCCTATATTTTTCTGATAGTGGTGGGAAGAGAAGATAGATATTGTTCTTGTGTGTGAGCTTGGGTAAGCTGTTCTTTTGACTGCTAAGCCCTATTTCCTGCTGGCTTTGTTACTCACAGCAGTATGTAACTTTCCTTCCTTTGTCCCATTCAAACTCTTAGAAACAGAATCAATTCAGAAAGCAGTTACGGGTTCACGATTTCTAAATCTTCCGATTTCCTTCTTTTTCCTTACCTTACAAGCAGATTCTTTAACTTCATGAGAATAAACACTTACCCTGGCTTATCTGTGCCGTGACAGAGGTGTTTAATACACATCTTCAGTTTCCCAACATGAACACTCCTGCCCTTTCTGGCCACAGCAAGTTGAGAGTCAAAGGTGGTTCTTCAGTGCTTATAGAGCAGGGTGCCTGATGCTGCCATGCCTAGCACTAGACAAAACCCAGCTTTCTTCTACAGTTTGGTTTTGAAATTGTGGCTTTCTTCCCAATTGCAGTCAGTTGAATATTTTCCCCTTGGACTCTGGACTTACTTTTTCACTCTAACTCCTAGGTAGCAGGGAAGACTTTTCAAAGAAAAGTCCTTTTGAACTGAAATGGGCATTTGTGTAAACTTTTTAAAGATATGAACAAAATAATTTGTTGCTCTTGACACTTTTTTGTTAATATTTTTCAAATAGTGAAACTTATCTAAAATGAATGAATCCTGCAAAAAGAAACAAAAGTATTTCTTTTAGACAGATGGGTGATTTCTGAATGGGAAAGTTGTATCAAGCAATTCCCAACTAGCTCCTTTACAGGCTTACCAATTTAGAATCGTGACACGTTAGCTGCTTTTAAAACTTCAGTTTCCCTCCTTAGTCAGTAGTAATACAGCTATTTTTTTTTCCCTTCTAAATCCTGACCCAAAACTTTTTGTTGTCTGCTACTCTCTACATTTAGTGGTCTTTACACCTGATACCTGTCAGCTACTGATATGGACAGGTATCAATAGCTTCACATGGCATCTCTATGGAGGTCAGTGAATTTTCTCAGTTTTCCAGGTGTTGACCCTGGAGTATATGAAAGGTGGAGAGAATTGCTCGAGGACATGCTGCGGGTCAGACTGAGATCTTGAACAGCAGCAGCATCTCACCACTAAACTTTGGCCTCCAGGTTATAGGAAATAAAATACAGACCAGGACAATAGCAATAATCTTAATGTTCAAGCTCTTCATTCATTTGTGATTCCAATGATGGGTTTAGAACATGTTCAGTGCAAATGACTACATGAGTTTTATTAATAAAGTCCTGTGCAGTGCTTACTAACTATGTACACACATTGGATAGCAAAACCCAGCCTCAGAGGGAGCAGCACAGCCTTAGGGATCACCCGCTGCTGTGAAGGTGTTTGGTAAAGAATTACTTTTCCCACATGCAGTTCCAACTGGCTGTGACTAACACTGACAGCAGCTTCAGGGTCTCTGAGTAGCTTAAGCCTTTAAGGCACTGCTCTCAGTACCATGATTCCTTTTCAATGGAGAAGTAGCTGTAACATGAACTACAGACTGTTACACTCTCTCCACAGGGTCACATCCTCAGCAGTTGTTCCAGCAAGAACATATTTCATGGTCCGTATTTCATCTAGACAGGGCTTTTAAAATTAGGTTGGCTCCTACCAAATTTAGTTTGTTATCTTAGACTTTCCTCAAAAGCTGAAATGCCTATGCCTGCACCATCAGACTCACTTACATTTGTTTTGCAGTTCATATTTTTGACAGCTGGAAAAAAAATTAATATAATCACACTTTTTTTTTTCAAGAGGTTTGCCAGGGGCTTTCTGGTGAAGACAGTAAAAAGTTTACAGTCAATTTGAAGTTAATACAGATTCCTATCAGTAAAGTTATCAAATCCTTTAAATCCGTGGCTTAAAATTACAGCTGTCCTCTTTCACTGGTAAGAGTTCCTGATGTCTCAAGTCATCAGTTGTCAGTTGTGACTATATTTTGGTGTCAGAACCTGAACTTACAACTTCCTTGGATAATTTAAATATTATGATTTCTGATATATAAGCATTTCTGGGTAATTTTAACTCCTCTAGTACAGATTTTTACTCTTTTCCATGAGACCAATAAGCAACAAGTTTCCTGTGTATTTCGTCATTCCAAGTGATGTTTGTCTGCCTCCCTTGTCTGTCAGGGACAGAACTCAACTGAAGTATTCCTTGATGTGCCAACGGTTTTCTTCCTACAAATAGTTTTCCTCCCATGCACGGACTTTTTCTTGTTATTGCTTTTGGGTTTTTTCCCCCAAAGTTTCCCTGAGGCTCTAATTGTGTGTTTCCACTGATTTTCCCATAATCAGAAAGTGCCGCCTCTGCTGAACTTAATGCCTGTTGTAGATCTAGGCAATCTGAAACCTTGCATGTTCTGGTACTAACTCGTGTGTCCTGAAACAAATGCAAACCCAGTTTGAGGAAATATTGTCATACAAAGTGCAGCATCTGCCCAGGCTTGTTGGGCACTTTCATTGTACACATTGGTTGACATGATGTCATGAGTTACAGAGGTCATCTCTTGCTGGATTCCAACTTAAACTGCCTTACTGCCTTTTCCCATCAGTCTTTTATCCCATCTATTGATTTTCTAGGTTAGGTCTACTGGGTTCCCTTTTTTGGGAATGTCTATTGGTGTGTCCTCCAGTGTTCTGCCTGGGAGCTTTTTTGCTCCAGGTGCAAATGAGTCTTCAGTGCACTGTCCAGTTTTTCCCTTCCCAAACACTGTAAGGCTCTGCGGCCTGGGTTCAGTTGCAGACAGGCTTTTGTTTTTCTTTCTATTTCTATTCTTTGCTCAAGAACTGCCATGTCTCATGTTTCGGTTTTCCCCTGGAGTACAGCAGGCTTCAAATTTTTGCCATGTGATTTCACTTTTTCTTCTCTCTGCCTGGATTAATTAAGACTGTAAAACTCTACCAACTGCTTCAGAACCCACTGCTGTCAGCAACAAGATGACAGCCTGGTTACCTTTTCCCCTCTGATACCTGGGTTACCAGACTCAAACAAGTTTTTATACCTTTTCCAGATTAGCATAATCTCAGAGACGTTCAGGTCCAATGGAGCTTCTGGGTGTGCAATTTTCCCACTGGTAAACTGTCTTAATTTTTTTGTATATATAGTGCTGAAAAGTCCAGTGAACATTAGGTGCTTAAATTAGGACACAGAAGGGATGAGCCCTTTACTCAGTTTCTGGTTCCATACAGCTGCCGATAACAGGAGTTTGACCGAACCCTAAACAGAGGTCCCTGGAAAACTCAAAGCATAAAGACCAAGGCCCCAGTAAGAAAATCATTTTGGTTTTGATGTAACTACCACTCACTGAAAGCATGGAAATCAGTCCAACCTTTGATGGTACCTGTGGGGTAGAAGTAATTTGGAGATGTCGTAAAAAACAATCTCAGAGTGGTCAGCCAGGTAGCTGTGCAGTTAGCTAGGATGTATGGCATTTCAGTTACAACTGAGGTGTTTATCTTCATTGGGAAACCATATATGTGATCATCATAGACTGGAGGTGGGTCTTCCCCAGCCCAGTTTGTTGCCTGTCCCACTCCTGTGACTGCTTCCTGCCTGGGTGGGGGACGCTGTATAAGAAGCATCCTTAAGGGTGTACGTCAATTTTAAAAAATCCTGCAGAAGCTTAACACATGAAAGAGCAGGATGGACTGACTGGTTACAGACTGTGGACAGTCCAGTACTTATGTGGCACAGCATTGTGTTGCCACCTTTGCATTGTGGGACTGGGCTACCTCTGTGATCCGATCCATTCCACAAAAAAACCCACCCTGCAAGATGTGCATCCTGCATAATCCTTAGGCAATGAGAAGAAGAGAGGGATTTTCTTCGCTCCTTTCCCACCTGTGTACTTCTGTTTCTTGTGACTGGTTAACAATGACCTGTGAGCTACCATTTTGTGTCCTTGCTCCTAAATTTCAGCTTTGGCCAGCTGCTGCCAGGAGTGCAGCATGAAAGCGGGAAGTAGGGGAAGGCAGACCCCCATGGGAGGGCAAGAAGTGCTACAGCTCAGCCTGTGGTGTGTGAAAGGGAGGTCTAATACCCATAAAGGGGGTAACTCTTTTGAACTACCTCTGGGGTAAAAGCAGCAACACGCTAGCCATCAGATAAGAGATGGAGCAGCCAGATATCTGCTCCTGTACCAGCATCAGCCTCCAAGCAGTCACGTGGAATCTCATACTGGAATTTTTGCACATTTGCCCAGAAGAAACTGAAGATGGTCCCAATCTCTGTTGGTTATCAAAATTAAAACAGCCATGGCAGCAAGCAAAACCTGCTTACTGGCTGTCATACTCAGAGTCTCCCAAATCTGGAAGGACAAGAGATTGTTAAGATAATGTCTTGGGTAACGCAATTCCTTCTCTTGGGTAAAGAGCTGCTGGTTTTTTTGACACATCATACAACTGCTCATTTCTTCACATATGTGTGCCTGGACACCAGCTTCATTGTTATGTGCAGAGTTACATACCTGTCTTGCAGGCATCTTACCCATGCCTAATTTCTATTACCAAAACAGCTCTGGGACTTAGTTCAACACACATTCCAATGTAACAGGCAATCACTTCTTTGTATTTTATTTCCTAATTAGCATAAAGCTCTGTTTCCCTCACAGGGTGGAAAAAGTGAATTGCTACACAAAGTCTACTCTTGTTCATTTACTTATGTTGCAAAACTCCCACCTGTTAGGGCTCCTGGGGCAGGTACTTCTCTTCAGCTTGCATCGTTGTCTTGCTGAAATGCCAGCGTAGAGAAAGATGTGTCAGGGACGCAACTCGCGACGTTCAGACCTGCCCACTGCCTCTGTTCTTCATGACCACCCAGGTCTGGAGAGGGATCAGCTGTGACAAACAGATGGGCCAGATCTAGAAGAAGTGATAAGCCGCAAAAGCCAAAGAATGAACACTTTTTGGAAAACCATTCATAAAAGTATAAGCGCTCTAGGACTTCTTCCTTAGTTTATATAACTGCTTCTACACCGTCTCTTAAGAGGTTTGTAATTTGCCAATGAAAATCAACAGAATGGGTAAGTCAGCTGCCTGCCTGATGCTTGAGTATGGGTCCCAAAGCCCAAGTGAGAAGCAGCCGTAGGTTTTCTGCAGGTTGAAACGCTTATCGTGTCACTTCCTAACCTGCAGAGCAAAATATAAGGTTTCAATCAAGTTAATGTTGAAAAGGCATTATTAAAAGCCTGCTTATTTTTTTATGTTGTTGCTGAACTTCATTCCTGCTTCTCTTTTGATTTGATCTGTGTTTTGGTGGAAGGCACACCGTACGTGCTTTCTGACTACAGGCACCTCACAGGTGCACAGCAGCGCACAGCAGTCATCTGAATGGGAAGTTTAAGACTGAGAGTGGAGTGCCGTGGGGCATAGGACGAAGCTTTCCCCCCAGGTTGATGAAAGGCCCACCCTCAGCTCCTGCTGGAACGCTCTAACTCTCCTGAAAAGGAAAGTGGAGAAGATCAAAAGCAAAATACTGCCAAAGAACAAAACTTAACAAAGATTCCTCACCCTGCCTAATTATCACATCATACTTCGAGTCAACACGCAAGGTTGCCGGTGCCAGCTGTGAAAAAGGCAATTAATAACTTTAAACCGAGCCCAGCTTCAGGCTCAGGATAAGAAGCTGTGAAGAGCTATGTATGGGCAATATTCCTGCTGTTTTCATCTCTTGATGTGGCACACTGTTTGTTTCATCGTGAAAAATGTCTTTGAGAGACTTTGAGAAACATGATGGTGTCTAGATAGATTTTTAAAAGGTCTCTGTTGACCATGAAAAGATAGCAATGGCATATCAAGAGGACAAGGCAAGTTCTGCTCACATCACACAGACTGGAGTGCTGCAAGGGGAGTAGCGAGGGCTTTGCATTCTGCTATCCCGAGGTGAGCTTTCCAAAGGGAATGCAGTTCTTTTCCAACAGTCCCAAAAGGGTGTAATTTGTTTGCTCCTGGGCTCAGCTGGGCTCAGAACTCCAGTTCTGAGTTGTGTCCACCAGACGAGGGCATGTTCTGGGCACAAGACTCGCTGACTGAGTGAGGAAGACTGTGGCAGAGTGAAGACTAGGAATCAGACGTCTTCATTTCGATGCTTGTCCTTGAAACATAACTCCTCTGTTTAATCTTTTAAGCATATGAATAACCTGTTCACATACCTTGTAATACTTTCATGTACCACACACCAAGCATTTGCCATCAAGGGAGGGTTGGCAGCCAGAAAAGCTTTCCCAATACCTGATGCGTGGTTTATGGAAAGAAGGATTTCATGACCAATTTTACTACACATTAAGGGCAGAAAAAAAAAAAGCTCGGTCGTGTTTTATATATACATCTAGGAGAAATCTCTGGTATTTCTGAAGCTGTTTCTAAGCCACCTTGTTTCAATTTGAGATTTTGCTATAAAATAAACCTTCTTAAAAGCTGCATGCCATTATGTTTTGACTTAAAATTAAAGGAACTTTGTAACTCCTTTTATTTTGCTAATATTCCAAAAATAAACATTTTTACTTATAAAGCTTTTAGGAAAATTCATTCCTGTTTACAGTCCCAGCACATGCACCGTGCTGGTTCCAATTCTGTCAGCCAAGCAGCTGTCCTGCCATTAACGCTCTTTAGCAGCTGTGTTCTTTCTGCTACCTGGGGACCTGTTAAAAAGCGTTTACAGAGTTTCATGCAGACAGGTGTCCCCTGCAAAAGCAATGCCGCCTGCAAAGGAATGCAATACGAGCGGCCTCTCTTCCAGCACCCTCAGATATTTTAGATATTTTATTTCAGCAATAAAAGAGAGAAGAAAGTTATTGAGGTGCTCCACCCGCCTACCGCCCAGATCATTTAAACGAGGAAGTCGTAGAAGTTGTACCACTTGCACAGAGGGTCGAGTGGCATGGGAAGCCCGTCTGCCTTGCTTCGCTTCTGTAGCACGCTCTGAAAGGAGCCAGAAAGGTGGTAAGGACTATAAGCATGATAGATCTTGTGCATCCCTGGCAGCCACCTTTTTGCACCAGCTAGGACAATTCAGGGGTTTTCTTTCACACTTGGGTCTTTTGAAGATGGGCACCACAGGACAGTGACTCTCAGGTTTGGGGACATAAAGTGTCCTTTTGTTCAGCAAAGGAGTAAATCTAATTCTCTGTTCTCTCGTAAAACTAAATTTTTTTTTTACTTATGTCAAGAGAAATTAAACTGCAGAACTGGACATGACTGCAGTCCCGAGGAAAACAGCGTGGGTTTTATCTCAGCAGTAACTGCAAACTGAATGTCAACATTCATAGATGAGTTAGGCCTGCTCGCCAAATCTCCAAAAATACAGCATTCCCAGAAGCAGCATAAAAAGAAGCTACCAGACAGCGTTTGTGTTCATGAATGATCATGAATGAAGTTAAGTACCCCAGCAAAAGTTACCTGATCTACAGGCAATGCAGAAACAAGCCTGTCTCCTTACAGTCAGCGTGGTTTGCACCTGTGCTCTTGGCAAGGTCTCCCTTTGATGTTGGGGAAATGGAGCCATGACTTTTTCATTTGTTGCCTGCTATTGCTAGAAATCTTTAAGAGATTATTGAAGCCTTCAAGGGTTCCTTAAGAGTCAGATGGATGCAACTAAATCTGTGCTGTAACACCTCTATCGTGCTCAAGTGCATTGTGACTTGTACGCTTTGTGGTCAATGGGCATCACTGTGACTGGTCTGGCAGAGGCTGCCCAGTACAGGCAAACTGGCAGAAAGCCCTCTGGTCAGGTTGGTCTACCTGCAGCTGAGCTAGTAATGGTTTGCTATGTCTGAAATAAGAAACAGTCTCTGAGGAAAGGTGCTGGCCCATACGTTGTCTCGGTGCCTTATGGAATTGCTGAGGCCAGACAGGGATCTCTCACGAAACAGATGATGACCTCTTGTACCTGCTGAGTGGTAGGACAGATCATAGAATGGTCTGGGTTGGAAGGGACCCCAAGAATCAGAGTTCCAACCCCACCTGCCACAAAGTTGCCCAGGGCCCCATCCAACCTGGCCTTGAACACCTCCGGGGACGGGGCATCCACCACCTCTCTGGGCAGCCTGTTCCAGCACCTCACCACTCTTTCTGTAAAAAACTTCCCCCTAAGATCTAATCTAAACCTTCTCTCCTTTAGCTACAATCCATTCCCCCTTGTCCTGACATTATGTGCACATGTTGCCTGTGCTTTTCTGTAGAGGTGCATGTGGGGCATACTCGTGATGTGTCTGTACCAAGCACTGACCTAGTGGTCCCTAGGCAAGCTCTGAGCCTGCTGATGTTGCTAACCAGCAAAGCAACAGAATTAGGTCAGAATTGGGTCAGAATTGGGTCAGAATTAGGGATGGGGCTAATAAAGAGCAGTTGGTGATAGGGGTCTACTACAGGCCACCTGATCAAAGTGAGACTACTGATGAGGCTTTCCTCCTTCAGCTGCAGGAGGCATCACGGTCGCAGGCACTTGTCCTGATGGGGGACTTTAACCACCCGGACATCTGCTGGGAAAACCACACTGCGAGCTGCAAGAGGTGCAGGAGACTCCTGGAGTCTATAGATGACAACTTTATGGTTCAAATAGTGGATAGACCGACCAGAGGCGATGCATTGCTGGACCTGGTGCTCACCAATGTGGGGGAGATCATTAAAGGTGTTAAGGTTGGAGACAGCCTGGGCTGCAGTGACCATGCTCTAGTTGAGCTTGCGATCTCAAGGAATGTGGGCCTGGCGAAGAGTGGAATCAGGACACTGAACTTTAGGAGAGCAAACTTTAGGCTGTTTAAGGACTTGTTGGCCAAGATCTCCTGGGAGGTGGTCCTTAGAGACAGAAATGTTGAGGACAGCTGGCTACTCTTTAAGGATGCCTTTGAGAGCTCAAGGGCTCTCTGTCCCTCTGAATAAGAAAGTGGGCAGGAGGGGCAGGAGGCCAGCATGGCTCAGCAAGGACCTGCTGGTCAAACTGAGGGAAAAGAAAGGCAAATACAAGCTCTGGAAGGAAGGGTGTGTAGCCTGGAATGAATACAGGGATGCTGTTCGGACTTGCAGAGACGGGATCAGGAAAGCCAAGGCGCAGATGGAACTGAACTTGGCGAGGGATGTTAAAAACAACAAGAAGGGATTTTACAGGTACATTGGCCAGAAGAGACAGGCCAAAGAGAACGTACCCCCCTTGGTAAATGAGAAAGGAGAATTGGCTGCAACTGATGAGGAGAAGGCTGAGGTACTGAATGAGTTCTTTGCCTCGGTCTTCTCTGGCAGCCAGGATTCTCATAATTCTCAAATCCCAGAACCTTGCATCCCTAGAACTCCAGGTGGGAACTGGGGGAGCAAATCCCCCCCCACTGTAAGAGCAGAGCAAGTCCGTGACTGCCTCATGAGACTGAATGTCTACAAGTCTATGGGGCCGGATGACATGCATCCCAGGGTCCTGAAGGAGCTGGCTGATGTGGTTGCTGAGCCGCTCTCCATCATATTTGAAAAGTCGTGGCTGTCAGGAGAGGTCCCTGGGGACTGGAAAAAAGGTCACATCACTCCCATTTATAAGAAAGGGAGCAAGGAAGACCCAGGGAATTACAGGCCGGTGAGCCTCACCTCTGTGCCTGGGAAGATCATGGAACAGATCCTCCTGGATGACATGTTGGAGCACATGAGGGAAGAGCATGTGATCCGGGACAGTCAGCACGGCTTCACCAAGGGAAGGTCGTGCCTTACCAATCTGGTGACCTTCTATGATGGAGTGACAGCATCAGTAGATAAAGGGAAGGCAACCGATGTCATCTACCTGGACTTGTGCAAGGCCTTTGACACAGTCCCCCATCACATCCTTATCTCTAAATTGGAAAGATGTGGATTTGATGGGTGGACTATCCAGTGGATAAGAAACTGGTTAACAGACCGTAGCCAAAGGGTGGTGGTCAATGGGTCTATGTCCAGGTGGAGGCCAGTGACAAGCGGTGTCCCCCAGGGGTCTGTCTTGGGACCGGTTCTCTGTAACATCTTTATCAATGACATCGATGATGGAATTGAGTGCACCCTCAGCAAGTTTGCAGATGACACCAAGCTGAGTGGTGTGGTCAACACCCTAGAAGGAAAGGAAGCCATCCAGAGGGATCTTGACAGGCTGGAGAGATGGGCCCAGGTGAACCTAATGAGGTTCAACACTGCAAAGTGTAAGGTGTTGCACTTGGGCCAGAAGAATCCCAGACATAGATACAGACTGGGAGAAGGGCTCCTTGAGAGTAGCCCTGCTGAGAAGGACTTTGGGATTCTGGTGGATGAGAAACTTAACATGAGCCAGCAGTGTGCTCTTGCAGCTCGCAAGGCTAATGGTATCCTGGGCTCCATTAGAAGAGGGGTGGTCAGCAGGGACAGGGAGGTGATTGTCCCTCTCTACTCTGCCCTCGTGAGGCCCCATCTGGAGTACTGTGTCCAGATCTGGGGCCCCCAATACAAGAAGGATGTAGAACTGTTGGAGACGGTTCAGAGGAGGGCCACGAAGATGATTAGAGGGCTGGAGCACCTGCCCTACGAAGAGAGGCTGAGGGAGCTGGGCTTGTTCAGCCTGGAGAAGAGAAGGCTGCGGGGGTACCTCATTGCAGCCTTCCAGTACCTGAAGGGAGCTTATAAGCAGGAGGGGATTCAACTTCTTAAAAGGGTAGACAATGACAGGACAAGGGGGAATGGATTAAAACTAAAGGAAGGAAGGTTTAGATTAGATATTAGGGGGAAGTTTTTTACAGAAAGAGTGGTGAGGTGCTGGAACAGGCTGCCCAGAGAGGTGGTGGATGCCCCGTCCCTGGAGGTGTTCAAGGCCAGGTTGGATGGGGCCCTGGGCAACCATGTGTAGATCCAGGCCTGAGGTTGGTGGCCCTGCCTGTGGCAGGGGGTTTGGAGCTCTGTGATCCTTGGGGTCCCTTCCAACTCATACCATTCTATGATTCTATGATTCTAAACCAAAGCATCCCTCAGACCCAGATGCAGCGTGGCTGCCTTTGCAAGGCTTGCTCTTGTACCCAGTCTCACTTTGTTAAGCACTTGCATGGGGCATAGGGGTCCTTGATCCAGGCCTATGTCCTGGACCTGGGAGAGGTAAGATTTAGATAAATGTACCCAACATTGCTGGAAGAAGTCCTTGGTTTCTGGTCTGTTAGGTAAGAGCAGGAGAGACTTGGCTTTGGCTAGTCCCCCTCATATTTTTAATGTCAGGTATTTGGGGGGAAAAAAGAAAAATCACGGGTAGCTATATATCTAACTGTCTACCCCTTTCTGCTGGAAAGAAAAAAAAAACAAACCAGGGAAGGACAATTTGGTAGTCAGCCAGGAATGGGAAATCTCTTCTTATCTCTGTAAGACCATAGGACAACAGACAGAAATGTTGGCTGAGAGCAGCCTCTGGGTGTCAGATCTCCACTGAGACTTCACCAGCAACATCTTAAGCTTTATGTTACGGTTTAAGAAGGGAGCATTGTGCTTGTGCTGTGTAATTTCTTCATGAATAGTTTTCTGTCTGACAGTAAGACACCTCTGAGGACATCCCCTCTGCTTGCCACATCCTGTCCTGTTTCCACTGGCTTTACAATTTTTCTGGTTGGCTACGGTCAGATCCTCTTCTTTACACTGCTCCTTTAGCATATCTGGAGTTGGCACGTGGCAATGCCAAGCTGCTCTTTGCACATGGTGGCTACAGCAAATGAATCACAGAAATTCAGGTAAAGAGCCAAAAATAATCACTTGTTCACAGAGGGATCTGCTTCTTGAAGCAAGAGCACACTCTGGAGTAGCATGATGCCCTTTGGAGTGTCTTCTTTAATTTTAACCTTAATTTCAGGGTTAAAATTTTTCAATTAAAGGAAAATAAACAAAAGTGGCCAGCATTAACCTCACAGACGTGACCAAAGGGATTTAACCAGCAAAGGAAGCAGGGCTGAGAGATTATCTTAAACTTCTTCCCTGTTAAAACAATTCATTTCATATATTGCCACAATGCAGCAACTTTATCTGAACTTCCTTCCAACCTCTATAAACATGCCCCTAAAATAAATGCTGTGAATTAATATTTGAAAAATATACCCTCCCAGAAGCATTGGGTAGCATTTTTGAGTGGTTATAGAACTTGCTTTGGAACAAAAAGCGTTGCATTGTTGGATGAAATAGAACTTAGGTGGAAAATATGCCCAGTGTGTAAACCAGCTGTAACTAACCTTAGTGTCAAGTTTTCAGTCTTCTATTGAGATCTGTTGCATAAAACTGAAGTTTGGATCTCACAGTTGTTCTGGGGCAAAACCTCAATTGAAATCATTTGAGAAAACCTGTGCAAATAAGATGGATAAGAAAGACTATAACTTGATATCTATGGAATACTGAAGGGGATTGTAAAATCTCCCATTAAGGATACTGAGTATCCCTTCCTGATACTCAGTCCTGTTCTTTCAAAGGTGCAATGTGTTTCCAGAGGGTGATGGAAAAAAAGATGAATTAAGAGACAAAGTGCCTGTTTCATGCACCTGCTCCAAGGAGTGACAAAAATTGGTCCTGTCATTCATCAAGGACAACATTGTTTTGCTGCTGCTGGGCTTGTCTGGAGGAGTCCCTGTTGGAGACCAAGGAAGAAGTTATAGAAAGGGAAGTTTCATATATTCATGACCCGAAAATGAATGAAGAAAAATAAGGTTGTGTACATAGCCTTTTTATTGCTTTAGCTTTTGAAGCTCTTACAGTCGGATCCTGTTTTGATTCCTATTAATATAAAGCAAGAGCATGGGTATACCTGCTGTGTTAATCTGAGAAAACTCTTCTGGGAAAGGAGTATGTATGACAGAAAATTCAAGGTTTGGGATCGTGGGACGGACTAACAGACTCTGTGGCTTTTGCTCTCCATCTCGCGACTTGTCCCCCTGCCTGGCTTCCCTCCCTTCAAAGCTCTTGCAGCACACTAAAGGCAGATTTGGGTGTGGGGTGGGGTGGGTGGGTGGTGGTGTCATGGATTGTTTCCTCAAGGTCTGTAGTCCAACTTCTCTCACTGTAAATGGCTACCAACAAATCAAAGTGGGTGAGAAACACTTCAGTGTGTTTCAAGTTGGGAATAAGGGACACACCTTCACCTCTTCCCCTACTGCCACTCAGGTATCTGCAGGAGGGCTGTGCTTCTGAATACTGAGGGATTCTGGGTGCCCCTCCTGACACACCATCAGGCAAGTAGTGCCTGGGCAGTAGAGTAAAAGCCACTGCTTTTAAAAGACCTTCATGAGGTCCCACACAGAAGGCTTGAAATGGCAAGGAAAACACTCAGCGTGTGAAATCCATCCACGTATGGGGACACACGGGTGCAGGCAGAAGGATGAGCAGGCTTGGCTAAACCCTGCACTGACAGTGAGCTTGGCTTATTTTGAAACATGGGCTGGGTCAGAGGGTGGACCTTGTGCCTCCCATCCTGCTCCCCCTTCTCTTCCTGTGTGTTCCTTTTCCCCCCCAGGGGGGAATTTTAGTTTTTTCTTCCCTGGCAACAGCTCCCTGATGGTTTTAGTTTGCCAACAGCAGCAGGCGGCAAATGCTTTGCACACCTTGAAACAATTTCTTTCACAGGCCACGCTGTGGAACGAATCTGAGCAGCTGAGGTGCTGTCAGTGTGGAGGAGCTGGGTTTTTGCATGCTGCTGGGATGCAAATCTGACTAAATCCCATTGACCTCGGCAGGAAGACGGATAAATGTATGTTTAGGATTTGGGGGAAAGCAATGAAAAGTATAGGAGAGAATGGAGTCCTAAGGAGTGGGGATTCGGTGGTGAATTCCGAACTCATGTGTTTTTCTAATTAAAAAAAAGAAATAACTTAAAAGAATGAAGTAAAATTTTGGTTGGTTGGGTTGTGGGGTTTTTTTAATTCCACTCATTTTGGACATATCCAGGTTTAGGAAGGATAATTTGTACCCCAGGAATGCCAGGAATCCAGATGACTGAATAGATCCCCACAGTCAGATAGAGGAGCCCGGAGGGCTGCTCTGGATTCCCACCCCTCACCCAAAGGACATTGTAGCTGTTGAGCACAGTCAGGACCAACCGTGGGACCCAAATTTTCCTGTGCAGTGAAGTTTGCATTTGGACCTGGAAACAAGAAAGATGGAAACTAAAAATAAGCTGAAGTAAATCATGTTTTGTTGCCTGTGTTATTACATAGAGCTTTGGCATGTAGTCACTATTGATGAGAGAAGTGGAAGAGACTACCAGCATGATGGAAACAGATCCTACAAACAATAAGTAGGACAACCTAGAGGACAAAAGGAATTGAAACGTGAAGATTCAAATCTAGAATACTTGAATATAAGCTATGGAGAACAAGGCCTTTGTTTTGAACAGCCATGTAAATATCTTACAGTATTTAAGGGCTAAAAAGTGCTGTCACAATGCTCGTCTCAAGTCCCTGTGGAAGGAAATACTGTGTTTACACAGCACTGCAGCCTTGCCTTGCAGACGCATTGAAACTGTGTTAGTACTGTGTGATTACAGAGCTGCCTTTGCTGTGTCCCTGTCATAACCCATCTCCTAACCATCTGCCTGCCTGCCTGCCCACCAGGCATTCCCCCCTCAGGAAGATGACAGTGGCTTGCTTACACTGGCACTTACCTGGAGAAGTTCATTCTAATTTTCTGCTTATCTGCCAGAGGAGTGTGATCAGACACGCAATTTGAAAGGTGTATTGGGGTTTCTAAGCCTCATGAAACAAGGCAGAGGTTAACCCAGGCAACCGTCAGGCTGCAGTTGAAAATTGGCCTGCCTTCAGAGGATAAAAGAGCGGTGGGAGGGTCTCTTCAGGCAAACATAGCTAGCTAGTGAATTGCTAAAAGACCTTGATCTTCAAGACACAGAAAGAAGGAGCTTTCTGAACTTGGAGAAGGTTGGTAAGCTAGAGGTTGACGGTGAAATGTTGGTACCCCCCCACATAGAGGGGATGGGGACTGTGTTGCGTGGATGCGTTCCAGTTGGAGGAGAGCTTTGCTATAAGGGGATGCTCTCGGGTCAGGGGAAGACAGCGGGATTCCTGCAAACCAGATAGGTAAGTCAGCTCCTCAGAGCTGTATTTCAAATGAAACCTGGACCAGTCCATTATTCCAGGGTGGAACCAGGAATTTCCATGGCTTTGATCAAAATCATACAAAAGTAATGGTTGGGGAGATGGCTCCCTTTGAAGTTTTGAATTTGAATTTTGAGAGAATCCAAAATGCAATCTGGAATAGGATGGAATTGGTTTCAATAAAAAGATTTGGGGAAAAAAAAAAAAAAGAAATAGCCCCCTCAAACTATGAAATCTCATGGAGAGGAAGCTATTCTAAAAATATTGTTTCAAAGTTGATGGAAAATGTGCATTGCATTTCAATTAATTTTCCTGATGACATGATGGAAAGAGTCTAGAAATGAAAAATTTTTTTTTTTTACTGAAGAGGCAATTGGCTTTCACACAGTGTTTTCTCTGATTTCTTTTCAGCAGAAAGTATACAATGCAGAGTCCCTTGTGTACCTGATAACTCAGTGGCATGAGAAGCAAGGTTAATACTTTTCTCCCTATTTTCCAAGTTGCAAACACCTTGAAAGAGAAATAAGCTCCCACTTATCCCCTGAACCTTCCTTTAGGAAAATCTTTCAACCTTCCAAACGTTTTTATTTTCTGTAAAAGTTCTTACGAGGAAAAGTTCTAACTTCATATCCATCTCTAGTGCACGTGAAACATGAAATCAGTTCGTACAGTCACTGGTGGTCAGGGACTGCTGACCTCAGCCTGGCTCTGTTCCTGTAGCTGTGGTTATTGAAGAGGCAGGAGAAGTATTTTAATGGAACTCCAGATGTGGCTTGTGCCTGTGTGTGTATGTCCATGCAAGCATATGTATTCTATACTGTATATATACATATGTGAGTATGTATGTGTATATGTATAAAGTATATGGGTTTGTGCTTTCCAGATTACTAGGAACTCTTGTATCAAGCCAGTGACATTCGATTGTGTCCTGTGCAAAGAATAATTTACACACAGCTGAAGAAGAGGGTCACTGTTTAAATTGTAAAATTTTCTGTTTCACACCACTTTCATCTTGATGGACATTAATGTAACTTTCTTCTGCCAAGCTGAAGTTAAACTGTTTGTCTTGCAGTCTCATTCCAAATAGAGAAACGACTGTCAACCCTAAAAGGAACAGTATGTGATGCAACAGAATATGCCTGAACTCATGTTTGAATTTTGCTGACAAATGCCTCTTGAGTGACTGGCTGTTCCTCAGCTTCTTTTTCAGCCCTCTATTTTTATGAGGGTTTTTTTTTAAATGCTGATCTTTCCACAAACTGATGACACAATGTCATCTCAAGATTGGAATTGGTCAGAACATGTTTGATGAAATATATTTTAACTGAAACATGCTGCTTCTTGGCCACCAAAACATTTTGCATGGGGAGTTTTCTTTATCCTAGGATGGTTATGTCTGACCTGAAAGTTTGATTGAAAACTTGATCTCTCTAACTCAGAAATAAATGTTTCAACACAATTCCACACCCTTCCACTTGAAAAGTTTTTGTTTTCATTTCAAGACTGTATGAAAAAATATGAAAACCTGCACAGTTTTGGATGGAGTTATTCCAGTGTCACCCAGCCAGATTGAGACCTTCTCTCCCATAAATGACTGTGCCAGATTTCCTGAAAAGGGTGTAAAGCTACAGCCATAGTTTTCTGCCTCAGAAGTCACCTGTCACTTTCATTATACCTTGCGCTTCAAGGCACTACTTCTTTTCCATGGAGGTGGCTTACAAGTTGTCAGAGCAGACCACAAGCATGTGCATAATCCAAGCTGTGACTCAGCTTGTGGCTCTGGGATGCTCTTGGAACTGTCCTTGCTGGTTTCGGCAGTGTGACCACTGTGGTCAGGCTTTTTTTAAACAAACAAACAAACAAACAAAATCAACCAAAGTAGTTTATGAATGTTTGACTTCAAGTTCCTGCACAAGGGTGACTTAATTGAAGCACACACACAGTTGACCAGGGTAGACTGTGCCAAACAAAGCCTCTGTGGCTGTTTCATATGGAACTTGTGGAGGAAATATAGGTCATTAAGTCTGTGATTTCTAGAAATGTCCCTGATGTGGAGTTAAACTTTATTTTTTTGTTTTGAGCTCCTTTTTTGTTAGATGAGTGTAATATTAGTTGTACAGCCTGAATTTTAATGGCCTTTTTCTTGGTCATGTTTTCAACCTTGGGGGTTGTAGTTGGAGGTTAGATAGATAAGCAAAAAGCCTGATCAACCCCTGAATTAGACTTTGGTTCTTGCAGTATATGCTGAACTTTATTGGTCATGTTACTACTCATGGAACGCTTAGACCATTTCCCAATACACCTTGAACTTACAAGAAAACCTGAAATATCTTACCTGAAATGTTTTTTCTTTGGACTCCCTGAAAGTCCTAGATTTGATCTGGAGAAAAATACTTCCTAGTTTTTATTTTTCTCCAAATTAAGACATTCTTTGGAACTGTGAATAGTTTTGAAAAGTGGCTGTCCTTCCTGTTCATCAAAGTATTAGCAGTAAATACTGTGTTCTTTGAAAAGTGTGAGGAAAAGCAGTAGGCACTTCTATCAAACCTTTCTTCCATGGAGGACCTGGTATTGCCATTCTCAGAAACACATAAGGAGAATTCTCCAAGAACTCATAACCAGTCAACCATATCAGGAATCAAATGTCTAAATACTGATGGAGGAGGTGGTTCTCGGAGAATGAAGCATCAGCATCTGGGGGACAGGTGTGCTCATGATCCCTCAGACCACTTCTTAAAATGGGACTTGTGGTGTGATAGGAAAATGGACTGCAGACCTTTGGGTGGTTCCTTCTGTAGACCACTGGAAGATGCATCCTTGGGGATGGTCTGTGTGAATGGTTTCACAGAGATGGCTGTGAAATTGAGTCTGGCAGGTTGTATGGGTTTTACCTAGTTTAAACCACCTGAGACACATGTTCTGCAGCTGGTGGGCAGAAACCAGTGAGGAGCTTATAGGGGATGTCACCAAGATGGTTGCGGTCCATTAAGGGGAAAATATCCAACTCCACTTTTTCAAAGTAGGAATTTGTCATTGTGTTTAGCTGTTACGGTGGGTGGTCTCTGTACTACTATTACACTGTAGCTGTCAGGGAGGTATTCCCATCCCCCATAATTTTGCTGTATTTACTTACCCTTTCTGCAACACAGCTATTAACTTTACAGTTGTAATTATAACTAATAATTCAGTAATCCTGATAATATATTGCAACAAATTGACCAATGATTACAATAGAAAACTATTGTGTCAGTCACTGGGGACTGCCTTGTATCAGACAGCTCTAATTAGGGATGACTAATACCTTATCCAGCCTCCAGGGTGCAGAGGATATTGAGTGCTAAATGCTAACATTTCTATTAATTTACATGATGTTAGGGATGGCAGTTTGCTAATTGTTCGAGTGAAGGAATCTCCTTTTGCAAAAGGGGCTGGTCTGTGGCGCACGGGGGAAGCAACATTTCAGCTGCTGTTAGCTTTGCCTGAAATCAGCAGCCCCCTGGATTGCCAAAATCAGTTCTGTAAAGGAGGAGAGGAAGTGCCTGCAGAAGTCCCTGGCTCCTCTATAGTGACTAAGTTGAAATCTTTTCTTCCTGTGGCCAAGAAGGCCAATGGCACCCTGGCCTGTGTCAGAAACAGTGTGGTCAGCAGGTCCAGAGCAGTGATTGTGCCCCTGTATTCGGCATTGGTGAGGCCACATCTCGAGTACTGTGTCCAGTTTTGCACCCCCTGCTACAAGAAAGACATTGAGATCCTGGAGTGTGTCCAGAGAAGGACAACCAGGCTGGTGAAGGGGCTGGAGAGCAAACCTTACAAGGAGCGGCTGAGGGAGCTGGGGCTGTTTAGCGTGGAGAAGAGGAGGCTGAGGGGAGACCTTATCACCGCCTACAACTACCTGAAAGGAGGTTGTAGAGAGGTTGGAGTTGGTCTCTTGTCCCAAATGACAGGTGATAGGATGAGGGGGAATGGGATCAAGCTGCGCCAGGGCAGGTTCAGATTAGACATTAGGAAAAAGTTCTTCACTGACAGGGTTATTGGGCACTGGAACAGGCTGCCCAGGGAGGGGGTTGAGTCACCAACCCTGGATGTATTTAAAAGATGGGTAGGTGAGGTGCTCAGGGATATGGTTTAGTAGCGGACAGGTATGGTTGGACTCAATGATCTCAGAGGTCTTTTCCAACCTTATGATTCTATGTTTGTAGTAGTTAGAGTCAGTCACCCAAAGAGGAACTGTGTAAATGGAAACTGTTCCTCTCCACCCCAGCTTCCCCAAGAATGATGTTTCTATTTTAATGAAATTTGTAACAAGTGCTACATTTTTTTCCCCCCAATATTTTAGTGAGATGTGACATGAGAAGCACTTGGGATTGATTGGATATTTGAAGAGATCTGTAAAGTACAAATTAGGAAAAGACAGTCCATATATCCTGTGCACAACCTACACATGTGGGAATTTCAAAGTATGTCTTCTTTAGCTTTAGGAAATTGGCAGTTGCCCACAAGCAGAAATCACAGTTTGTGACAGATGCCATAGCAAAGATCAGCAGATACCTGCCTGTTCCGTGGAGGGCTGCCATTCAAGCTATCGTGGTGTTTTCTTGCACATCACCCCTAAAACAGGCTCCAGCATCATCCTTTTCTTCGCTTGAAAGTCGCTTTGCACTGTAGTGGCTTCAGGGCAGTGGAAGAAGTGCATTCAATTACATACACAGCCACGACAAGTGAAAATGGGTTCAGCTAAGTGCCTTCTCACATGCCGTTCTTACCTTGCTTGCTCTCTAAGCTCTAGGACAGGAGCCTGGTTTAAACCTAAGTTAGCCTAACACCCTGATTCTAAACGCGGGCCTGTAGGCAGCAGTATAACATAAGCGTTAATCCAATAACTTTGACTGCAGACCTTAGGTGAACCCTAGAGCTGTAGTTACTCCGCAGTGCAAATATAGTCGTTCAGGGGTGATCCTTTGCTTGGATGAAATGCTTCCCTTCAAAACTAATGATAGTGTTTAAATTAATTAAGTTATAACTGAAGTTTTTCTATGATGCTATCTTACAATAATAACCTAGTGCTGGTACCCACAGCCTAATCAAAATCAGGCTTTGTGGTTTTAGGTGATACACAAACACTTCTGTAGACCTGAGGTAAAAAAAGTGGAGCATTTCTAAGGGAATTAAGAACCTCAAACTCACCTTTTAAAGTAATTTTCCTACTTAGGACCAGCTTTTTCAAAGCTCCTTTCAACAGCAGCAAAGGGTAAGTGATAAAAAAGAGACCTGCAAATTATAGGTATGTATTTCAGTAAGCCTGAGGTACCCGGGCATGCATCTGCAGCTATTCGCACCTATGAGCTCTTACAAACCCGAGCTTAGATACCTGCCTCGCTTTTGAAAATGGGAATTACCACCACAAAGCCTAAGCATGAACAGGGAAACACGAGCCAGAATACCTTCAGAAAACACTTTTCAAAGGAATATTGTTACCACAGGTTGCAAATAAGCTGCCTGGGAGAGTTTATTGTCTGAGGCTGGTTACAGAAGTAACCTGATATATCCGAACAGGCATCTGTCTGTCTGCTTGGCTGGCACGTCGTTTAGAAAACTGGTGTGCTAAGCACCACTTGCTTGGTAGTTAGGCTAAGAAGTCACTGCTGAAATTTGTCTTTAGCTTGGCCCTGAAGCACCTGTGCTTTACCTGGGAAAGGAATGCACAAAGGACCAGAACTGCTAAAAGCAAATACTTACAACAAACCAGGGCTTTTTATGTTAAAAGCAATGGTATGTCTTGTGTAGCGTGCCTTCAAAATGTTAGAAGCTTTTCCGTCTGAAGCAGCCCTGTGAAGTGAACAGGCAGAAGGAAAGCTCCTTAAAGGCTCGGGCTGGCTTTGAGCTTTCACTTGTAGAAATGTTTTTTGGCTGGTGTCTTGTATAAATTAATTTAGTGTCACTTGCACTGAAAGGACATGTTCGCTCTTGATCTTACTGCTCACAGGCACTCTTCTTTGTACACCAAAGAGACAAGAAAGCATCCATCAAATAGCAGCATTTAAAAGAAGGAAGCAGAAGGGTCCTTCTCCTTCCTGCCCCCACTGCTCAGCCACAGGAGCTTCTGGAAGAGCTTCTCTTGCTGCCTCCCTCAGCTTCGAGCCCTGTCCTATGGTTCAGACCTTGCCTAGCACCACTTTGTGAGAGAGGTGCACGGGGCTGAGATAAGGTTTAGTTAAACTGGTGGAATCAGGAAGAGGGCTTGAGCATGGTTACAGTGCAGGATACACTTGAGGGATTTTTTTTACAGCATCTGAACCAAGCTTGAGCTAATTCTGAAGCTAATTTGAGATCAAAAGCACAGAGGCTGTTTGAAATCTTATCTGAATCAGACTGCCAGATCGTTTAAAGCAAACATTAAGTAAGATCGCTCCAATTACTCCAATCAGCCAATCTCAGTAACTGAGATTGGGCTATTCAGATCAGGGGCTGATCTGCTACTATTAGATTAGGGTAGAAAAATGGGGTAACTTAACTGGCATGATTTCTTAATGCTGTGGGTAGGCATCGGGAAAGCTAGCTCCTCCATCTCTGGATTGCACTGTGGAACAGCTACAACCTAGTCTCACAAGTCCAGGGCTATTAACTCCAGCATCCAAAGGGCTCAGATTCAGGCTTTGATTTTGACCCACCATAAATTTGTGCAGAAAAAAATGTTCACTTTTCCAGGCACATTACCTTTTCAAAGAGAGTTGTACCATTACTTAAAAAACAATAGTACTGAAACTCTCTTTGTGACATCTGAGAGGCCATAGGAGATGTTCACTGTGATAAGAGATAGTTATTTAAAATGTTTTAACTGAGCTGAACTCATTGCACCTTACCTGTGTGACCTGTCCTAGGGAACCTGCTTTGGCAGGGGGCTTGGACTCGATGATCTCTGGAGGTCCCTTCCAACCCCTAGAATTCTATGATTCTATCATACACTCAGGTGCTGGCTGAAATCCTGACAACAGTTGGTGTTAGGAGGTAGGTAATTCTGATATCAGTTTATATGTACAGACCTTTGTGGAGATTTTTCCTAGAATAACATTTATTTTTTCCCCCTTTTCATGACTAGTTTTGGCTTGCAGTTCGGGTTGGGCAACTCAGGACTGGAAATTGGGCCAAGTTTCTGGTCTCCACTTTCTGGTGACAGCCGCAAGCCTGGGTACGTCCTCACCTCTCTTCCCAGACTTCAGAACACCTGTCAAAGGGTTTGTCTGTCTTAAAAAATGAGTTGAAGCCTTGAGTTCACCTACAGAGGTGAAAAAGGTTTTCACTTTTCCCCCTGCTTTTAAGCTGTTTAGGACCTGTACCTCTTATGCCAATCTTTGCTTTTGGTAATTTCCTCTCTTTCTTGGAGTAAGAAGAAAGACTAGAGTAGGTTAAGAAAAAAAATAGGAGTTTCTTTTCAGGGAAAAAAAAAATTGCTTGTTCTGAATTACAGATTTTCAGCTCTCAAAAATACGAACTTGTGGTTCAAACTGGAGCCAGGCATAGATATCTTCTTTGTCCTTGCTGGTTTTGCCCTTGCAGAGAGAACTCTATTCATTTTTACAGAGAATGTGGGTCCAGCTCCGAGCCTTTCTTTGTGCAGCTCTGTGTAGGTACCTCAGCCCTTTCTGCAGAGCCTGCATTTGCTGGAGGCCTGATCCTGCTGATGGGTTTATAACATACCCAAATGGAGGCTTCATTTTCACTCCCAACCTCAGGCAGGGTCTGAGTGCAGATAAAAAGCTGAGGCCACAACCCACCAAGTCCCCTCACTTGTTAAAGAGGCTGGAGGAATCAGTAACATATGCAAGTAATAGCATAGAAGTAATAGTACAGTTTTACTATGGCTCTCAATTATAGCCTTGACATTGATTTCTTTACCTTCTGTGTATTGAATATGCATAATGCTTGCTGTGGTGCAGCCCTGCAAGCCAAGCTGTGCAGCAAGCCAAGTGATGTACATTAGGTCCCAGTACAGCAAACAAGCCTCAGCATAAAGTTGCCACACATTTACTCTGGGTGCCTACGGTATATGGTAAGCTCCTATGGCTTAACTATGCTTGCCCCTCTTTCCATATATATTTCACAAGTTCACAAGCCATAGCTGTTAATAATACCAGGAAAATCTTGTTGGTGGGTTGTTGTGGTTTTTCTTTTTTTTGTTAAAGGCAGATTCTTTTGTAAATATAAGCAACATCTGGTTGTGATTGGGGATGAGATTGGTATTGGAAGTAATTCTGAGAGGTTTATGATGCTTCTCCTAAAACTGTCTGCAAAATCCCCTCCCTCTCCTGCCCCAAGGCCTTAAAAAACAAATTAAAAATCTTTCTTTTTCCCTTTGATATCCTGACACCTTCTCTAAGGAAAGCTCTAGTAGGGAACAGTGCTTAAGATCCAAGGGAAAAGTTCTTATCTATTGCCTCAAGCTACAGCTTTTACCTGCTTAACACCTGTAGTTTGATTGATAACAATTTACAAGATGTGATAAAGACACATAATGCCATTAGCAGTATTCGCACACCAGCAAGCTTCGCTCAGAGTTCAGTCATAACCAGTAGCAGTTTCTGTCTTCTGCTGGAAGCCAATTTATTGGGGTGTGCAAACTTCACTTTGGACACACAGTCCCAGTACGAATATGACTGAGGCAGCCCCTCCAGTAGCTCTATGTTAAGCATTAGCTGCATACAGGCACGTCATTGTGACAATGCAAGATAGCAGTAAAGAGATTTAATGCACAAACTCAACATGAAGGGGTGGAAGAAGTCAACTTTATTTCTTTCTGTGAGAGTCTTCTCAGGTGCAAGGCAGAGCCTGGTGAGATCCTCCACAGTTTTGCACGCGTTTGGGGTACGATGGGCATTCTGCCCACACAGTCCCATACTTCATTCTGCAGTTTTCTTGGTTCATATCCCTGCATTTTCAGGGCTGAAGGAATGCCACAGTGATGCATGGAGCCTGTTTTTTCCCTCATCCAGCTTCTTGTGTGGTTGCCGCTTGTTTTCACAAAGCAAGCGTGTGCTGCTCTGTAGTGGTGTAAATGAGTTTCCCCAGGTGCCAGGTAAAACATCAGAGAATCAATTAAAAAAAAAAACCCAAACCCACAACAACAACAGCAACAACAGAAAATAAAAAAAAAGAAAAGAAATAAAATGAGAAACCACCATCATCTTAATGTCCCCTGGGGCTGTACAGCCGTACTAGTGGGAAAAGGAAATTTCAGCCTGGTGGGTCAGAGATAGAGGAATAGGCCAAACCTGTAAGACATCCAGAAGTTGAAGGCTTTCACTGGGACTACTGGTTTTTAAGGAAGGTCCTGCCAGACGAGTCTTGACAACAGTTTACACCTACCATGCTACAGAGCAAATCAGGGAAGTATGGGGTCCAAGTCTTCTGTCTTTACTGCCAGGCTTGATCTCCCTTCAAGGCAGCACCGCTGTCTGTGCCTCTGTAGTGTCAAATCCCACCCTCTGAAACATCCTTGCAACTGCAGTGCCTGTCTGCAGAAGGCCACCCCGCTCTGATCAGCCCCTGGGATAAAGTTATTAGCAAAACAAGCATTGCCACGTGTTCCAGGTGAAATGGCAGGTGCCAGCTCTGCCTGGGGAAGCAGGAAGAGGTTCCCATCCATCCTTTGCTTCCCAGCTTCTTCAGTAGGACACAAAAAGCTCTTCCTGACCACTGGTTCTGCAGGGAAGTGTGTTTCAAATTTTTTTTTTGACTGTGTGATATTTTTAAATATTAACATCAATGATCTTTGACAATGAAAGAAAGTGATGCCTTAAATACCTGTTCAAAAAGCAACTTTGCTATGATCTCCTCAGCAGGACAGTTGTGCTTTTTATTTCTTCACTTCCATTGCAGAGAGTTGCTAATTACAGATGTCATGTAGACCCACACAGGAAGGAAAGAATTTCACAAAATATCCTGTTTCCCATCCGTCGGATGGGAATGGAGTGGGGGGAGAGACAATGAATCAAAGGATGAGTGCAAGAATATAAAGTTAAAACTGCAATAGTGACAATAAGGGTTTGTTCTTTTCCACAGGAGCCTGTCCCAAGAAGAGATTCCTGGTGGGATGCTTCCTGTTCACATTGCAGTCTTTCTCATGAGAATCCACTCTCAGACCCCATGCCTCCTTGTGGACTCTGACAGATGGTGGCATCCAACTGGACCCTGACTGAGCGAAGTAAGGAAGAGTCAACAACATGAGCCGGTATTGGTGGTGCTGGAGTGTGAGGCATAATTTGCAGCCAACACTCATGTTACATGAACTACACCAAGAATAAAAAAATACTATGTGATTGCTTGGGGCCACTCTGGAGAAAAAGAATGCAATAGGTCTCAGGAATGCAAAGACAATTCAAGAGCTTTATTCCAGTTTGGTTGATGCATATTAAATTATACCTATGGGGTCCTGGACCTATGACAAGGTTTCTTGAGAAGTGTTAAGCAGATCTGATGCTTATCAAGAATGCTTAGGAATAATCGAGAGGTATTTAGTACTTTTTGGTACAGTTGCCCTTGGAATAGTTGTACTGCCCGTGGTGCTTTTGGCCTAAACTCTTACTCCCATCCATCTCAAGTGAGGAACCCCCTATGAGAGGGTTTGAGAAAGCAGTATTTGCTAAGTAGATGTTGTAAGGGTGCTACTGCTCAGCTGTACAGTGGCACACTGGACTATGTACTGGTGCTCTGCCTGTCTTATAGAAAAACTGGCAGCATTGGGAACCTGAGATCCACTGAATCCTGCCACTAGTAAAACACACACTTTGGTCTTGGAAACCTCTGCTTTTAAGTCTTGTACGTGCCAAAAGAAACCTATTCAGACAACACTTGACCTTATGGAAAATATCCAAGATTACATTTTTAAACTGTTGGCTCGGCTTTGATAAGAGGAAGGCAAAGAATCTCTTCCTCTAGGTATTGTCTCACCAGTGAAACCAACTTCTTAACCAGGTGTCCAATTCCAGGTTTCAGAAGTTGTGTAGACACCTAGACAGGGGAGACAAGTAATTACAGAAAGGCTTGGCAAGACATTTTCCACATGGAGGCAGGTTGGGGCATAAAATGATTACAGAAAATATGTGAGGCAGAAATAAGAGGGGAAAATGGATAGGTCTGATATTGTTAATACTTTTAAATACAAAAAGATACCTCCAAAATCTAAGATGGATTTCCCTACTCAATAGGACTCAATTGCCAGCTATTGCTAGAGAAACGATCTATAGACCCTGAGAAAAAAATAATTAATCATATTTTTTTCCTCCTAAATAAAATGACAACTTGGAAGTACCTTTTATTCCTGATAAGTTGGCAGAAACTTTACAAGGAGTTGAGAGAATGGCGATGCTGTCCTTCAGAGTGAGGAGCCTGGTACTGTCCAGCGATGGTGATGCCTGCCTGGCAGAGTGCAGCCACTGAAGCCTGTTAGTGCCACAGGAATAAATGCAAAGCCAGAGTCCTGTCTGGACAGGGAGCATGAGGCTGTGCTGCTCCGGAGAAAAGCCTAGACACAGTCTTGGAATGTTTCTTGTGAAATTAAATGTGTGTTTGAATTCCTGCTTCTGTTAAACTGATACTCTATTCCTCCACATTTCAGTAAAGTTTTTATGTGTTACTAATCCTAGTTGATCCCATTATTGGATAATAAATGCGGATGGTGGAAACTTGCCAGAGGCTGGATTTTCAAAAGCCTCATCATGTGCAGGGGTTTCCAGTTTTGTCCCTAATGGCACTGGCCAGAAAGCTGTGGCCTTCACAGGAGCAAAGACTCGGCCTTGAGATTTTACAACAGCAGGTGTGCCTGTGCTGGTTTTTAGACCTCTGGTGGTCTGTTTGGAAGAAACTAGTGAAGGTAAGAGAATACAAGTATTCCTTGAAATATAAAAATGAAAACACCCAAATGCAACGTAGAGCATAAATTCTTACAATATTCTGTCTATCTGAGGAGATTCAATACACTCACTACATGGTGGCAGCAGCACGGATGAAAATACAAGCTGGTTAAAATACATTCAGATGCTCCACTACATCTTAACAGAACAACCACAGGAAAACTGACAGTTTACCTGGAAATGGATAGAGTTAATTCAAACAAGTTTCTTCTTCCAGAATTACTCTCCTGCATCTCTCGTTCAGGAATAGTGGCAGAACAGCTGCTCTATGATAATGCCCCATGGAGATAAACCCCTCAGTGGATAGATGAATATTTTCTTTCAATTTTCATGTCATTGCCTAAAACAAGAGGGAATATCACACAGTTCCTTATCATATCCGTGCGTCACCAGTCAAGATCACAAAATGCAAGTAGAGAAGAGGACTGGAGGTTGTGAGAGCATACGATACTGAGGAAGTCCTAGAGGGTCTGTGCTTAGGGATCATGGTGATGAATGACACTTTTGCTCCTGTATTTCAGCATTTTCAGTTCCACATCCTACTCAGCAAACGTGGTTTAATTTGTGGGATTTTTTTCTTTTCCTATTGACCATTTGTTACTTTTAACCTGAAATCACTGTTTATATCATTCAGTAGTTTATCGCCAAGAACACCTGTGTGGGAACTGAAGAAGATAAGGAAATTTTCAATACTTCACTGTTTTCTATTAGTGAGGTGTGAGCACGTATAGAAGTCGCTATCTGTCTCCTATTTAAGTAAGATAAGGGAATTATAAAATGGGGTGGGTTCTAGCTATGGTCAATATGTGAAATCCCACCTGAAGAGATAAACACTAGGAAACTGTAAATTAAATGTAAAAACAATGTCTCGAAAATGTTCACTCAGGGATTTTATCATGCATTTGTGTTCCAAAGCAAATCTTGTTTTACCTTCTTTTTTTTTCTAAAGAAATGTTAATGGCCATGCAACCTTGAGGTATTCACTTACGACACCCTTCTTGGGAATTGTATTTGAGCAGCTTCTGGTTTTTATACTGGAATAGTGCTTGCGATGATGTCTGGTTGAATGCAAATGTAGGGAGAATCCTAAATCTAATAGAGTGGGCTTGGAAAAAATAATCCTGAGGGACCATGCTGAGATAACGTGAAGGTTCATCTTTGTAACTTTACTGCAAATAGAGTAGAAAGGGGACTGGCCCTTTGAAAATACTCTTGTCTGAAAACATCCTGCACTGACGATGATACTGCCAAGTGGAAGGATGGGCTTTGTGAAGAGCACTGGCCTGGGAGCAGGATGCCTGTCATGAATTTTCACATTTTTTCCTTTCCCTCACAGATAAAAAGTGCCTACATAGTGCTGGATTCAGTGGCCTCAAATCTTTTATGAATCTGTGTGCTGCCACCTTCTTTTTGAGTTGCCTGATAAAATACAAATGCTGCTGTTATGATCTACGTGTCTCACTTTTTTCAGACTGGAGGCTTCTCAACTGCTCTTGCTCTGTGCATATTACTGCAATAATGTAAGATTGATCTGCTCCACTCTAACTGATGTAGCTGGGTGCCTTCACACAAACAGCTGAAAAGCATTATATGCATAGAAACACTGTTGCCTAACCCAAGGCATTTTCCTACCTCCATATTTGGTATGTAAATATGAAGCCTGGCTTTTGGATCTATCTAATGCCTAGGGCATCCTACCACTCTTTGAAGAGTTGGTTCTGCTTATCTCACTTTCCTGAAACATCTCAAAAATCTGCTTTTCTCCTGCACGCAAGACAAGACTTCACAATGGCATAACACAGGCCTTCTAGCATGCTAGCCTTCACTAGCCAGGCTGGGAAGACCTTGCCAATCTTGCTTTGTGTTGGTCAAGATTCATCACTGCAAATATGCTTCTTGACAGAGACAATACAGAAGAAATGTTTCCCAGAACACAAGACAACCCAAGGGATTATGGCTTGGAGATCTCGACTCTGCTTCACTGATCAGTCCTAGAATGAAAAGCCCTGTTGTCCTACTGCTTTTTAGGATTATTGTAACAGCTCCCCTTGTTTCCAGTGTAGGCCGCTGGTACTAAAACAGATGAGCCTCCCTGGGTGTGTTTATCTCGCTCTGCCCACATCAGGCAGGCTCTGTTGCTAGCAGCTGCTTTGCTGTATGAAGGGACTTAAGTGTTGCTTTCACTGAACTGAAAAGAGTGGACTTGGCAAGACCTCATTGGCTTAATGAGGTCTGCAAACTGTCTTTGAATCCGACTCCCATGATGGCAACTGTTAGCACTTTTCAACACAGCAGTCTTTATATGGGGTAAAATATTCAAAAGTGTTTAAGTGAAGGTCAATAAGACCTGGCTATTAAAATAAATAAATAAATAACCTCCCAGACCCATAATTAACAGATGTTTGTGGTCCTGCAATAAGCAAAACTATTTTAACAGCAAACGCTGTTGGTAGAAACCAAATGCTGAAGTAACCCTTTGGTTGTAAAAGCAGCATAACTGTGTAGCCTGATGCTAAGGACTCCATCCCTGAGAATAAGCAGCCCCTGGGTTTGAGGAACACCTAATTACACTGAGATAGGACCCAAAGGCATGGGTGCTTGGAAGTGCATATACCCCCAGTGCTGTATCCTGGGGGAGCATCTCACCCACTGCAGGGTCACGTGCCCCTCTGGAGCCAGCTGGTTCAGACTCTGACATCTCACCTCTCACCTGTGTGCTGCCTCTATATTTGGGACAGCACACAATGGGTAGCATGGAGGAAAGCTCTCCAGCTGGCAGCCTACACAGAAAGTCACGCTGTGGTTGTCCCCTTAACCCAATGAATGATAAGTGGCATCCCCAGGGAGGGGGGGATAGTAGCTTCAAACACCTCAGGAAGCTGAAGGATTTATCCCTTGCATCCTGGCTACTGAATAAAAAAGGGGAAAATACCACTTCTTGCTTTGTGAAATCTAGTCCTTTCATTTCCTTTGCTTTTACTACACATGTCCAAAAATGAAGTGTTTCATTTTGTGGGTCAGAAGGAGCTTTTCAATGCAAAATGAGTTTTTCCTCTTTTTCCATTTCATGTAAAAAAAGGGGAGATGCATCAGTTTAATCCAAGTTTCAAAAATATTTCAAATTTGCAGTCACTCTGAAAATAAATGCAATTATCCAGGCAGCCCTATTCACTTTGCACACAGCAGCAGTGAGATGATACATAACTACATATCTTTTAATTTATGCATTCATTTACACAGTGGAATAGCAAGACTAAGCACAAGAATGCATATCTTTCAGATTCAGGGCCTAGATGGTAGAAATTGAGTACCAATCCCACCTAGATTTGAATTCTTCCTCCTCGTAAAGCCCGCAGTTTGTGCAGTGTATCTGATCATGACTTGCTTTAATAGTAACAACCCAATGTGGGTTGGAGTGAAAGCTTTCTACAGTAAACCTCAGCTCTACTGACCTGACTAGTTTTGACTCAAGTTTTATACCTCTTTCTACTCCAGGCTGTGGAGGTACGGTGTAAAATGAGAGAAGCATTTGTCCCTAAGTTGAGCAAATGAAACCCAGTTTAAGGCAACAAAACCTTTGGAGGCCAACTGGCTATCTCATTTATCCTTCTAAATGTAAATGAAAATCATGTGTAAAATATTAATAAAACAACTGTCACCTTTGGTTATTTTAAGCCTTGACTCTGCCAAATGCAAATACAATAAATAATTTTAGAGAGAGCACAGGGTAGGCTAGTCCAAAATCTGTTTTTGTATTTTTTTTATAGAGATGCCAAGACTGTTTGATCAGCATGGGAGAGCAATTTGTTGACTCATGAACCTAGCGCTCTCTGATTACTGCTTACATAGCACTTTGGAAAGGTTGGCCAAATACCTTCAAGTCAAGTACCTTGTTATTATGAACATGAGTGCCAATAACAAAGAAAAAATAGCCTACATGTCACTGAATAATAAATCATGGAGGCAAATAAACGGCTTTTCTAAGAAATGCTCTATTTACATTTCGTCACGTGACGTGTCTTTGCTTATGCTTGTGGAATTGATAACACTTAAAAGAATATTTCCTTTTCAGTGCAGCATCTTGGCATCAATCATCTTAGCACAACTGCATGCTCTGGGATCTGTTTGCAATCAGGCAAACGAAGCGGCAAGGGAGATTCAGTGGTAAGACCAATTTTTAGTCTAAGTGACGAAGCTGTATAGGTAAACATAGCTGGCCTTACTCAGCGGTCATAAACCACCTCCCTCACATGAGCCTTTGGCATAATTACTCATGCAGAACAGGTATTCATCCTCTCTAAGCACCACATGAATGAGGCCATGGTAAAGTTATGCAAAGGGAATATGTATCCAATCTGATAAGAAGTCCCTAATAATTGCTGGTATTTTCCATAATATTAGTTTAGGGCTAGAGCCACAAAAAAGGTTTAGGCATGTAAGCTCTGCCTAACTGCCTCTGTAGGCATTTGCAGCCAATATTTAGATCCTCAAAACCCCTGTTCAGCTACTGCCTAACCCTCGAGGCGTCTGAAGTCTGCAAGTGCCTACATTCCTGCCAGTAAAATTCCTGAGGTGCCCAAAGGTCTGCTGCTGGGCATGCCTGGGACTGCTTCTGGCTTTTCTTTCTTCTTTCCCCATAGCCCCCCTTTCCTTCCTGAGCTCAGTAAGTAGACACTCAGCTTGTGTTTAACCCCTGATGGCACCCATGAATGAGAGCTTTGACAGACGTCCTTTGAGAACCCCCAGTTGTCCCCTGACTACACCAAAAAAAACCCCAACAACAAAATAAAACACAAACGTAGAAAGCAGAGCTGGTGGAAATAGTGTTTTTACCTCACTCTAACCCCTCCACAGTGGCAGGACACCCAGCTTCAGGTCCTCCCTCTGCCAGAGAAGGGACATCCCCACAATGCCAGTCAAGGGCATCGTAAAGGCTCAGGCTGATGCCCTGTTGCAGGGTGTAGACCCCCCCTCTTGGTTGAACATGGGGACAGCCCTGGAGGTCTTCCCCAGCTGGTGAGCTAATCCCTGTCTTGCTGTTGGGCTGGCTTGCTCTTTGCCTGACCCGAGGAACACCTCAGGGTGCCAGGCGCAGCACCAGCTTCAGCAGGGAGGGCCTGCGAGTGCTGCAGCCTCACCTGCCTCAAGCCTGGCGATCCAGGCATTTGGCAGGAGGATTAGGCTGCACTTCCAGGAGCATCTGAACAAGCACGATTCCTCCCCACTGCCAAAAAGGGGAAGCACAGCTCCCTTGCCCCATGGTCATGAGCCCTGCCTTCTCTTGTGTCAGTTCCAGCATCCCTGGCCTTTGCTGAGGCAATTCAACTTCCAAAAATACCAGAAAGACTTCCCCCCCCCCCCCCCCCCAACTCTTGGCAGGTATATCTTCCTGTGGGTTGAGTTATGTCATCCCATGAAGGGATCCAGCCACCCCAAGAGTGGGGGAAAAGCCCTGCTGGTGGTGATCAGCTGTTGCCAGGTCTACAAAGGCTTTCTTTAGACACCAGAGAAAGCTAACAACAATCTAACTGCTTTTTTCTTTCTTTTCCCAGAAGCAGTTCAGCAGCTGATCTGCAAAATCAGCCTGTGGCCATCTTGTTCAGCAGCTGATGTTCACAAGAAGGGGCTAACATTGGTACCTTACACCAAAGGAAGGTGCAGGCCACTGTGAGGCATTGTAGTTTGTTGCCAGCATCAGGAAAAGGGAGGGTAATTTCTTCCAGAAGCACACTTTACTTTTTCTAGCATCTTTTTAACCACCTTCAGGTGACTTGTGTGAAAGCAGGTGTGGTAACTGAGCTTCAGAGTAACATGGCTCATGTGAATGTGATGGAGGCATTTCCCCCTTCTTGGTTTTCAGATGGGAATCTTGAAGATCAGTAATGCAGTGAAAGCCAAATGTAGCAGAGAGGAAACCCAGCAGAAGGAAGGTGAAATAAAGAGTCAGAGCCTAGCTAGGGCTGGGAGGGAGAAGGAAGAGTTTGTGGCTGCTCAGGTGCTTTCTGAATTTAACATTCCACTGCTGTGTGGTAAGGGGCCACCTCTACTTTCTCTAGTTTAAAAAAAAAAAAAAAGGAAAAAAAAGCCAGAAAATGTCACAGAAGTTTTAATTGTGTCCTTCCTGTTGGACTTTTAAGTAGGTGATCTCAGTCTGGACCTTGTCTAGCTGGGTCAGGTGTTGCTGGGAACCAGCATTTAGCATGGCCTGTCTGAGCTCAAATGCCTTGCCGACTCACAGAGCTGGGATCCAATTTTCTCAGAGTGCCAGGACATCTTGGAGGTGTGTTGTTGCACACAGGTAGGTGGCTGCATAATTTCAAATCTGCTATTGATCCATCTTTTTATTTCAGTGCTAAAATAGTGGGGTAAATGTTGCCTGTAGCCATCCAGATGGGGATGAATCGGGCATATCTGTGTACCTGTCTGTGTGGTTTTGAGGGATGTGTTCCTTGGCTACATGTGCTCTGGTAGCACTAGGAGGTAAATCCACAGCTTTCCAACAGATATCCCCGTAGCAAGTACGTAGCAGAGGTGATGTTCAAGCAAGCAACAGGGGAATTGTCTGGTGTGGCTGATGAGACTTAAGTTAGACGATAGTGGTGGAAGCATAGGATTTAATTGTGAGGAAGTCAGGACTTGTACCCTGCACCTGCAGGTGGATACTTTGTCTAATGCCATCTCAACTATGGGACATCTCTGATTTGGCCTTACAAAGAAGCAGTTAATTCTCTTCAGTCTGTGGTCCCCTTGCATGGGTTATTGCATGTGTCAGGAGATGTGCTACTATATAGCAGGATAATGCACCTAACTACTGTTCTGCCTCATTTATGCTTATCTTAAAGCTTTCTGTCAGTGATGGATGCTAGGTGGCCCCTTCTGCATGTCTCTGAGTTCCTAGGGCACCTGCAAAGGCAGAGCCCTAACTGCCTGGGGGGCTTCCTGGTGCTACAGTATTGCAAAGTGTCCTTAACAAGTGAGGTGGTGTATCCAGTGAGTAAATAAACAGAGTGCTTCACTGCTAGGGTCTACTTCTTCCAGCATCCACCATATGGTGGGCTTAAAATGTCTGGGATGTTTTGGGTTTATGTTTTTGGGTTCTCCCTCCCCCCCCCCCCCCCCCCCCCCCCAATATCTCACCCAATAGCAAGCATTGTATAAGCCATGGGTTTTATCAATCAAAGAATTAACTTTTAGGATAAATAAACAGTGTTGTCAGCTTCTGCCTCTCACAAGTTTGAACTTGAGACATGTACTACAAAAGGTTTCTGGTGTTCCTGCTCTCTACCCCCTCCCCGCTCTGCTACTTGGTCTGTGAGAAAATGTGTCCTCCTGGTAGTGCCATATTAGAAAGGAGGGCTGAGTGTTTCCTGTCTAGTGGAGCTAATCAAGTTTCAGTCCAAATAAAGCTGAAAGGGTCTGCAGATTGGGAGGCTTTTCTGGTGAGACTTGCTCTGTGCATTTGTTTTTATAGTACTATAGTTGCCAATCAATGAAGCAAGCAAGTCACTGCTTAATCCAACGCAGACTAAACAGCAAGGGGACTGGTTATGGGAATTTGCTTACAAAAAGATTTCCTGTTCTGTTTGGAGGTCAGTCCCAGTAAAAATAAGATAGTGGAGGGATTTGCTTGCTCCCTCAACATATAAGTGTGGAAGTGATAATCCCAGTTTAGCATCTGAAAAACGTGGGCAGGAATTGACAAAGTGCCCACAGAGAAAGACTCTTTCCTTTGCTATATTAAGGGGAGGTATCCTTTCAAACTGACAGCCCATGCCTTAGTTTTGTCTTGGTTGTTGTGGTTTTCAAACCGTAACAAGGGAATAGATCCTTGAAAGACAAATTATGGTGGGTGATTCTTTTGCAATCACATCAGTAAGTGTTTTCTCATAGTGATGAGCTAAACTGTTTTACAACCACATCTGCTTTTAGTTGTCCTGAATTTTCATGTAAATGAGGGAGTAGCCACTCAATCAAAAAGAAATCTCTAGGCATAACTTTAGAGATTAGCTAGAACATCTAATTGCTTCATCTGACACAATCACGCTCCTCCAAATAGGTAGAATAGAGCAGGCTGGCCATTTGTGTTGCCTGAGGGAACTCCAGGACATGTTTTAAGTAGTCAGACCACTGTATTATGATAGATGGTTGGAATGAAGCTGAGGTCAAGAGTCATAATTGTAGGATGCTCCTGGGCAGTAGTGGTCAGTGCTCAAAGCAGCACAGCCTGGGAACGTTTTCCATGAGGCAGTGAGAGTTCACTGGCCCCATCACACTCTGAGGAAGTAGAGCTGGAGCTGCTTTTTCAAAGGGGATTGCAAACGGACACCCTCTTCCTTCCTGATTTGTGATTAAAAGCCCTGCAAGAATAGCTGCCAAGGCTGGCCAGATCTCCTTAATCATTTTTGCTTGGAAACATCCTCTCCTTATCCAGTGACCAATTTGCATGGTGTGCTGGGAGTGGCTAACAAAATGTAGGGTTAATGAGTGACATGGGTGTTTTGCTCGTTACTCATTCACATCCCTTCCCACCCCATCTGAGGCAGGGAGTGATGATGCTGAGCTTCCCCACCGCTTGCTCCAGGTTTGATTATGCACGGCACAGGTGGGAGCGGCAAGGGCAAAAGCTGCAGGTAAAGGACTGGACAAAGGCAAGAGCTGCAGTTCTTGGTGAATGGAGATTTTGGCACCCAGAGTTAGGCCTGGACATGAGTTAATGGAGGGAGGAATTAGTGATGCCGGTTGATAAAGTCAGAAGGGCCACAACTACAGCCCAGCCCTGTGATCTCCATTTTAGTCTCTTCTTCCATTTAGGAGCAAATGTGCCAGCAGAGGAGTTGTGAATTACTAAAGTTTAGTCCAGTTGGAGTTTAGCGCAGGGGAAATAATCATATTAGATGTGCTATAGGCATGAGCAAGACCCCTGCCATTCCCATCTGTCTCTGGCTGCTCTCTGCTTGTCCTCTGCGTTGTGAAGTCCCATGCATTTTTCTTGTGCTCAGTAACATTTTTTTGGCCCTGCTCCTCTATATATCCCTCTCCCAGGAGATGCTTTATCTTCATTATTAACACTTACCCAAAAAATTTCCTCCTACTTTTCTGGATAACTCTTGGTTTTAAAGCTACCAGATTCATCCTGATGCTTGCCAGAGGTTTGTTCCATTAGATGCCAAACTATTCACTTTCAGAAGCATAATGAGCATACAGACACCACTTTTTGGTCTTGGTTTTTTAAAAAAAATAAAATCTTCAGCACATTTCCAGCTTTCACATCCGTATATTGACATAGAAATAAGAATCAAGTTGAGCATCTGTAGTTTAGTTCTTAAGATACAGACAAATCTAGTTTACTTTGATAAATGCAGTTTTTACCCCGTGTGACATTAAAACTCCTTCTGTATTTCAAGATACATCCACTCAGACTTTTTACATGGGCTGGAGCTGGGATCTGCCAAGGCTCTTGTTAGATTCTTCTTTTGGGGTGGGGTGTGTGGAGATTACAACAGATCATTTCTTTTTCCAAAAATACGTTTCATCCTATTTTTGCAACCCTGGCCAAAATCTTTGCCCGTACTTGCACATAGAACCAGTTGTTAAGCCCATGAGTTGTACATGACTGTGCTCGCTGTTTCTGTGTCTCCCGGTGTAACGCTGTCAAATCACGCGATACTTGTGTTGCGTTCATCTGCACTTTGTCTTACAGTGACGTTGATCACAAAGCCAAACAAGAGCAATGAGAGCAGGCATCCTGGTTTGACAGCGGGGTCTGTGCTGCATTTCTTTTAATTGGTAAATTGAACCTTGATACAAAACTTTGCTCATACCAATTATCTTTACTTGTATACATTAGCTAGGTCAGTAAGTGCCAGTTTCTCCAGTTATTTGTTTTACTAAATCTTCCATTTCTTTATTTGGATATGAGATATACTGCTTCATAGTTCTGGGTGTTAATCTTGTTGTCTAAATCAATCCTTTTTTATGACATTGATCTCTTTGGCATCTCTTGAAAGCATTCTGCAGGTCTCATTCATCCCCACTTTAGGTTTCCTCATCTGAGAACAATTATAGTTTTAGTCAAATACACAGTGCTGTCGTGTGGAAAGAGCCATGACATATCAATATCGACTACTGGTGGTGAATCTAACTGTAGTAACTCAGATTTGTAGTCTTCTGTATTTGAAATTACTGCTCTTACACTTTGTGCACTAGCTTTTTGCTGGTAGGTTCCTCAGTGCTTCTTGGGCTGGTTGGTATTTTTTAAAGTCTGAGCTTCAATTTTGCCACATGTCAATTAGCATAATTTCCCAGTTCCTCTACAAACTTAGGTATCCTGTAAAGCTGATTTAGACTTCTGTCTATAGCACAGGTCACCCAACCTGGTTGGTAGTGTCTGTGCTGGGGGAATTCCATGGTCTCTGGTGGATACTCTTGTTTGGGAACATATCTCTTCTAATTATGAAGCTGGGTACCAGCCCCGGTTCTACCAGCCTTCCCAAATTCTAATGGGGGGAATAAAGGTTGTGCAAGTCTTGGACACTCTCAGTGACTCCCTGTAGGTGGGTACAGAATGTGGGGTTTTTTTGAACTCATTGGTTTGTTGGTTTCATGGTACAAATGTAATTTTCCATGAACCGTTATTATATCTTGGAGCAACTGACTACTGACTTGCTGTTATCTGCAGGCAGTTTCTTTGCTTTGGAAATTATAAGCAATGTTATTGCTTTGGAGGATGACTTGATATGGTCCCCAAAAGTTATCATTTCCCCAAAGAAATTATTATTTTAGAATTTAAATTCTTCTCCATCATCTCTGGCTCCCAATACCCAGCTACACATTACTGAAGATTTTGAGTGTGCATTAATTTCTGGCCATCGCTTATGCTGCTGCTTTAACTTAGCAATGCTTCTTATGTTCCAAAAATACATCTTCAGTTTGTTTGCTACTTGTAAAGAGCTTGCTGATCATTGCTTTCTGTGCATTGTCTTTGTTGAGACTTGTTAAATGTGCTGGGACAAAATCCGTTCCTCAGAATGGCTGCCTGATTTCATTTCTGTGGGGGATTTGGATTGAATTAAAAAGAAAAATTTCACCATTGCTTTTCAGTCACTTTGAAAGGATCTCAGGATTTCCCCTCTGCCCTCGCTGCTGCTATCTTGGTTGCTAGCTTACTAAGCCAGGTTACCTTTTTATGTCTCTGTCCCCATGAGCCCTGGTGATACTTGCAGGGGGGAGCTGAGGGCTGTCTGAGGATGTTGAGCTTCTACCTGGAATATTTTGAGGTAATATTTTACCTCCTTACAAGAGGAGGTAAAAATGCTGATTCCAACCCAAAGACGTGGCTGGGATCTCTGGACTAAGAAAGAGAGGCACCACCACAGACAGCTTTTACCCATGCGAGGAACGCAAACCCCAAAGGGTATGGGTGACATGTGTCCCTGAACAGGGCAAGGGGCAGGTTCTGAGGGTCACTCTGACTCTGAGAAGAGGCCAGTCCTAGCCTTTATTTATATACAATAAAAGCTGGCAGAGGTGAGGACTCCTTGCCTGGGTATGTACAGTCTCCCCTGGCACTGGTGCTCTTTGCTGAACCCAGTCTTTTGCCTTTCCTCTTCTCTTAGATAAGACATCAGCGTAGGTATGCGATGGGTGGCTTTTGTCGACTCCTGCCTCGCCACGCAGTTGAACTTTGTCTTAAGTAAAATACAGTTCTGTGCAAACTAGCAATAAAACTGCAGCCTCTGTACTCGGTCTCTCCCCAAGCGGCACAGTCTCTAGGTCTTTACAGAATTTATTATTCTTTCTTCCATAGAGAACATTTTTACTTTCAACATCTTGTGTGATTGAAGTAGTGAAATATTTCATGTGATGTTTGGGAGCAACAGTAGCTATGCAGTCTTTAAAAAAAAAAAAAAAAAAACCACCCTAAAATCTCTTTTGACAATCTCCATAAGCTTTCTAATATATTTACTTTGAAATTATTTTGGATTCGCTATATGTTTCCTACAAATCAAAGCTGATACAAATCATGTGTTGTACTAAGCACTTGATCTTCCCCCAAAAAATTCAGCTACTTTTTACTCAATGGCCTGTCCAAACAATGAATCAGTTTTTTCATTAACTGGATAACAAAGGCCAGCCACAACATATGTTTTTTTTCTTTTGAAGTGCTCTCTTAAAAAAACAGCTTAGGGTCAGATGTTTACCAGTTAAAAAAAAAAAACCCAACCTAAAAGTTTCCTCTGAGTGAGATGTATCTAGGGAGTTTTAAAAGATTTTATTATTATTATCACTATTGTAAATTTAGTAACACGCAGAAACAGGAACCCCAATAAAACACTGAAATTAAGGAAACATGAAAAGCAGTGTGTTCTTCTGCGTGCAATTCTTCATAATTCCCTGAAATATATAATTTTAAACAGTGATTAAAATAATGGCCTTAGCTACTAATGAATGTTAGTGAATGCACATATTAAAGGTTTGGTTCTTTTGATCAGAATTTTACTTACACAGAGAAATGAGCAGAAATTTATACGAAAATTAATGCAACCAACACTGTTTTACCTGTGGTTGTAGGAAGTCAGACTCAGACTGACACGAATTCTCTGTCAATTTTCAAACACCTATTCTTCTACCCGACTGGGGAGATTTGATAATAGCATAATACATATTTTAAATATTACCTTTTGCCCAAGGATTAAAAAAAGTGCCATGGAAGGCAGTATCATAGCGCCATAAGTAAGCAACCTGTCAACAAGGGAGTGTTTTGTGACATTCTGTGTACCTTAAAATAACAGAGATGCAAATGAGAAATAGTACTTAATCAAACACGGATGTTATTCCAGAATAAAATAGGATGTTAAAGGGCAACAGATTTTGGAACAGCTGTCCTGTGACACACAGTTATGAAATGAATTTTTTTTTCTGGCTTCCCTCAACAGAGTTTCAAAAATTTCCCACTGTATTGTCAGAACGTGTCCTGCCACATCTCTCCTGCAGGATCTCTGTATGTGGGAAACCCATGGTCCTGCCAAAATGTTCTGAAACCTGGCTTATCTTCCACATGAGAAGGGATCGTGAAAAGATTATCCCTCTTTAAAAAGAGAACAGCAAGAGAATAGCAAGAAGTAGGGGGGAAAAAAGAAGTAGTACTCCTGTTTGGTGATTCGTAACAGGAAAATTTAAGGTTTGAATGGCTAGAAGACTTTCTTTTGTTCTTTTAAATAAAATACAAAAGTTAAGTTTTGAAAACACAGCACTACTAAATTGTCTTACCATGGAACTACGAGACAGATTGGTTGTAATACTCTCAGAGCTGGTCACCACTTAAAAGCAAAATAAATGGGTTTGGTATGTTACGAGTCAGACATGATCTGGTGAGTTTTTGGTGGAAAATGGCTTCAGCAACAATTTCTTTGAAGAAAGCCCCTGATCGTTATGGATAAACCTGGGGTCAGTTCCAACACTGGGTAGCTGGGAAGGAGATGAGTGAAGCTCACCTCAAGAGCCCCTCATCAGCCGGGGCAACAAGCTAGATCCTGGCATATCTCACCAGTTTCCATGGATATCTATGTCTCCACCATCCTGTAACTTGGTGGGATATGCCCAAATTGCACCAAGGGGCACCCCAAGGGCAGGCAGCTTCCTGGTACCAGAAACCTTTACCGAACACAGTACTGCGACTGCCTGAAGAGGCCTGTCTGGTGCATGCTCTAGCTCATGGGGGTGGTCAGAAAGCTTCTTCTAGAAACTAGAGCTCATTGAGGTAGAAAGGGGGAACAGCTCTGCCTGCAGCAGCTTGTTCTGACTCTGCAAGTCTTCAAGTCCTCTTTCTGCCCACTCAGCGGTCAGAAGGGGAGAGGCGTGTCTGTATCTCCATAACGGGCTGTCTTGTGGAGAAAGTTCTCAGAAGGTATTTTTTGCAATTTTTATGGTGTCCCCATGGGCCTTACTTCTTCCATGGAAGAAGCTCAGGAAGGCCAGCATTTGGAGTCCCAGAAAATTTAAAGGTCAAATGACTCCGCACACGCAAGGACAAAGGTAGGGAGGAGGTGTTACCCAGTCCACATGCAGGAGAAAATGATGATGTAGCTCTTTCAGCTCCCTTCAGTTTAGAGATGATAAAACTGCTGAACCATACCTCAGTCTTCTCCAATGCTCCTGAGAGGTGGGGGAGGGGGTGCGGGGCAGGGCATGGCAGAGAACAGGCAGGCCAAACTTTGTAAGCATCTGGGGTAAAAGATATTTCTAAATGCAGACATAATAGTAGTCAAAGATGTATTTTTCACCACTTTATTTGCAAGCCATTTTCTGACCATAGTGGAATTATATCACATCTGTTTTAGGGGATGGGGTTTTGGGTGGGTTTTTTTTTCAGTAAAGCAGTTCATTTTTTTTTTTCCTTTTCATTTTTTTTAAGGTAAAAAGCTGTATTATGAATGGAATAAAGGACTCCTAACATTACACTTTGGCAGCACTATGTATAATTCACCTCTGACTTCTTTTAAGAAGCTTCTGCCTTTCTGTTTCCTTATAGGTCTTATTCATTGTGAGGAATTACCCTTCATTTTAGGGAATAACTGTGGATTTAACCACAACATACAAAATTTTTATGTGAAATTCTTCCTTTGTTTACAGTGGCATAACTTGTACTAACCTCAGTTAATGTGAAAGAAGAAAAATTGTTTTAGAACTCATATCTGAATTGGGGATCTAAATTTAGTTGGGTGAAAGTCTTAGTTTTTGGAAGGAATTTATTCCTTTGAATTTGCTGCTTTTTATTGGAGCTATGAGTTGAAATACATTTCAAAATCATTAAGAGATGACACGTGCTTTAGGTCGCACAGTCGGAATCAACTCTGAGGACAGCCCTGGGTCACTGCCTTCTCTTGGTCTCTTCCAACCTGAGCTCTTGAACTTTCCTCTTTAATAATGTTTAATAATTTAAACACTATTTGGTGGCTAAGCAGGCATCATCACACTAAAAAGGTATAACAGCAAGCAAAGAACAGCTCATGGGGTGAGGCAATACTGGATCACCAAGTGTTTAAAAAACACAAGTTTGAATGTTACAAGATAAGTATATGCATATTAAAAAAATAGGGTCAACAGAAAGTTCACCTTCTCTTTCTGAAGAGATGAAAGGCTGCGCCATACACAAATGCAAAAGCCAGGAGACTAATTACACCACTTGTAGAAAGCAAAGTACCATCTGTTTTAAAGCCATCCATGATAACAAATACCATTTTAGTGTTAAAACTGCTAAGACTTCTTTATCTGTCATGCTATTCTTTACATGAGGGGTTTCTCCCAACCCCTTCTCCAGTGCCTTTAGAAAGAATCATCACCTGCATTTACAGGTGGAGAAATTGCAGCAGAAGCTGTATCAGGGACATATAATGTGTCCTAGCTGGGTGTCCCCTCTCCTGCTCATGCCAGAGCACGTTGCCTCCTTCACACGCAACTGGTTGGCTCTTCCTCAGAGGTGGGCTGTAATAGTAACAACATTTGTAGAGAAAGCCAAGTTTGCCTACTATAAATGGTATTTCAACCTTTATCATGACCTGCAGTTCTTTTGAGTGTGGTAAAGCTCCTTTAATTGTTTGGGCTGTGTCTCTGTTGCTAAATAAAACTGGGTCAAGGAGCACATTTCAGCACTGACTGCTGGGCATCTATACTGCTTACTTTTGAGTATGCTGCCTGGTTGCTTTGACCTTTGCCAAGTAGTGCTGCCTAAGGCAATGCCTAGGTCTGGCCCAGGGAAGGCATAAAGCAGACGCCGTTTCCAGTAGGAATTATAGATAAGACTGACCCAAATTTAGATCCCTCCTTCCAGGACAGACCTCCAAGGTCCAGCAGGCTTTGCGCCTCCCTGAATTTCTGTGTCTTCATGCAATGCATACATCAGGCTCATATGGTGAAAATACCATTCTGGTGGACCTGCACATTATTTCAGGCATATTTACCTGGGGTGCGGGAGAAACCCACTCCAAAATTTTGGAAATAAATAATGTCTTAGGGCCACCATTTCACAATGTAAAGGATAAAGTGGGATGGTGGAAAGGATGGAGACCAAGTACAGTGGATGTAGACAGACTGGGCCACTTGTCCGCCTGCCCCCCAGGCCAACACTCCCTAGATCTGTTTTATTATGCAGTCTTCACATAGCCTTGGAATCTAGCACCAGTCAGTTCTTCCCACTTGAAAGTTTTACTGTAGTAATTGCTATGTTTTTAATCTGATTTCTTTAGACTTTTAAGCTCTCTCTGCATCGTGCCAGACGATCTTTGTAGAAATTGTTGTGGATGCCCTGGCAGTGTCCAAGGCAAGGTTGGATGGGGCTTTGGACAACCTGGTCTAGTGGAGGGTGTCCCTGCCCATGGCAGGGGGACTGGAACCGAATGGTCTTTAAGGTTCATTCCAACCCCAAACCATTCTGTGATTCTATGAAATCTTGGGGTATATGAACCAACAATTAACCTCCTTTTTCTGCCAACTGTGCAGTATAATTAGTATAAGAGTTTCATTATTAAGTTTTTGCAATATTTTGTTCTATGTTAAATAAATATTTGCAATACATTAATAAATCAAGTAAAAAACCAAGGACATTTTTAGCTGCAACAATAACATATTCAAAGTATTTTTAAGGTTCTCTGTATTTTTTTTTATGGCACTGCCAGAATATCTTTTAGAACTCAATTCAGAAATATATTAAAACCTCAAGAAAGCCAATTGCAATTTCCCTCTATTAACATGTAATTTAGAAATATCAACCTTCTTTCATCATTCAGGCAAAGCATAGCTGTCATGCTATTTCTCTTATAGAAAAGTAGGGGTGTTATACATTTGAGGTTTCCTCCTATTATTCAGAATGCATCTTGAGAAAAGCTGTTCCTGTGCTTAGAGAATAGCTGCTGTTTCCAAAATAGGAGATGCTCATCTTCACCTTCTACCAAAAGGTAGAATTGCATCCAGCACATAAATCTGCCAGCATCTTGGTCTGGTAGTATACTCATAAATACTGCCCTCAACAGTGCATGCACAGGCTTGGTACTCATTGGGACCGATGAGTTACTCATGTGCATCTGAAGGTAATTGAGATTCTTTTCTGTGGGTTTGTTCTTAGGAGCCAAAAAGGTTGCATGATCTAATGGGATTTGATAAAACAGGCTGGTGTTATAGAATTTCCTCATCCTTTTGCCCAAAATAGCCCTGCAGCTTCCTGAAACACATTTTCACCATTTGGGTTTTAAATCTTGCCTTCCGCTCCGCTGCTGTACTAGAAAAAAATGTGGTTAGGTTTGACTTTATGTTCAATCTTTTGGTGCCCCCGACATATGGTTAATGAAACCAGAAGAGTAGTTGCAGATAAACGCTGAGGACTTTGTAGACCTGGGCCAAAAGCAATGTTAAAAAGCTGCCTGGTCCATGTGATCCAGGGTATAGTTTGAGGTTTGGCATTCCCATAAAGAGCGTTTCATGAACACAAAGAGCCTTTAATGGGAATATTTGGGAAGACTGAAATATACTTTAATCAATTCTAGCAGTTTATAAGGGAATAAAGCTAAGTGAAAGTCTGGGTCTTATCACCAAAGATTCAAATTCCACAGAATTCAGTCTCGAAATCCACTTGAAATCATGGGAATTCAGTTACCTCTGAGACCTCTGCTTGAGCTGAATCAGTATGTAAATTTAATTTTTAGTTTTGCTGCTTCTATTTGTTTATTATTTAATTTTATTTCTCTTTGCTATCTAAAAAACAAGACACATCAGAATTTTTTTTTTTAAACTCTAAATCAGCTTAACGTTAATACCTTTAACTAAAAGGACAGGCTTAGGTCAAGACTGCTAAATTGTTTTGAGGATTAAAAGCAGTCTAATTTTACAATGAGCAGTTTTAGCGATCACAGTTTAACATCTGTGGAATACATGATTCAGAAAGTTTCTATTTTTCTGTCGGAGAAAATGTGCAGGAAAATTAATTTCTCTCCAAAATATCTTGGAGACAGAACGACTCTTAAATGAGAAGTAAAGTGGCAAGCTGTTTCTCATTCTGCTTTTTCCTTTCAAATATGAACGTTAAAGCGGAGCAGGTAGAAAGGATCTTACTGTGTTGTCTGTCACAGTAGCTGTGTCCTTTGCTGATTTGAGTTTTTGATCTGGTCAGTACTAAATGTCATACAGGTGATAAGTTGGAAAGTGTAGAGAAGAAGAGCGTTAAGGCCCTTTGTGATCAGTAACACGGAAGGCTCTTTGTTTGGAAACTCCGTGTCAAGGCAAGCATAAATATTGTTTTAAACAGTGCAATTGCTCCCTGTAGTGTCTTAAATTCTCCATTTCTACCCCGAGTTATTACACTTCCTACAAAAATTGTGGAGTGGGTTGGCCTTTTGCAGCAGGGCGCTGCAGCTGATGATCATGTTGCCTTTCTGGCCACAGATTTTTCAAAGACTTCCTTGAAAAATTTCAGCTTGACAAACAGCAACCAAGGGCATCCGCACTCATTCCTCTGGCCTGGCCTTTTTGCAAATGGCAAATTTATATATGTGTAGGGAAGGTGCTAGGTTAGATTAGGGGCCGTTTTGTGATTGCAGTGTTTTAGACTGCTATGATGTACTTTTACATTAAGCCCAGATGTTGTGTAGTAGACGTAGTATAAATAAAATAAATGTGTTTCAGCTTGTCCGGTATTGGATTCCCTAAGCTCTGCGCAGATGCCTCTGCATAAAGAACAGAATCCTTTTTGTGAAATGTGGTCACAATGAATGAGATTTTTAGAGGTTGAAATTATGTTTAGCTTTATTCTGGTGATTCTGAAGTCCACCAAAGACTCCCACCAGCTTCAATGCAAGCAGAATTAGGTGAAAAGAGAGGGTTTCTGATAGACTGGCCTTAAAGCAGTAGCTGTTTTCTGTAACAGGTCTAACCTTTCTGACTTCAGTCAGCACTGGCTCTCATACTCAGAGTTGCCTGTCAGCAGTCTAAGGACTGCTTATTTTCTGGGATGTTCTGTGACACTTCAAAACAGCAAGTGCTGTATTAACTCCGTTGCTTTGCTTCTGTTTTGTTGGGGGTTTTTTGGTTGTGTGTGGTGGTTTTGGTTTTTTTTATCGGAGCCTCTGGAACAATGACTACTGTCCATGTGAACAAAGCTTTTCCTGAAAGCATTGCCCAAATCTATGGTTTTATTATATAATCCATCCCCTCATGCCTTCATCCTGGTGCCCATATGGCCCTGTTGTTCTGTATTCGGATACCTCACAAATGTCTGAGAACAGGAACAAAAGCAGTATTTCTTTGCTTTGTCCACAGTCAGTGGAGGGAGTAGGTGTGCACCAAGGCCAGCTGCTCAGGGTTTCCTCCAAATAAGTATAGGTGGAAAAATAAGCCTGTGTTGTAATCCAAATACTGTGAGATTCTAGTATGAGCACCACTCCTGAACAGCAAGAATGCTGTTCCCTCATTTAACAGAATGTAACCAGCTTCTTCAGCGTTGATTCTCCTTTCCCAAAAAGAAATGCAGGCGTACATGTGCCGCCACCTGTCCTCATCAACAAGGATCCTAAGATCAAGGGGTCCATCGTGAATAAAGGCTGAATGTGTTATTTTAATTTGTGCTGTCAGTGTCCATAAACTGGAAAGTATCAAAGCAGCTCCTGCGCAGTTATGTTGGCTTCTTCCACTTGACTGCACGAGCGTGGGCAGCTCCTTTTGCTCCCTGGGTCAAGGACAGCGTTCTGAAGGCTGGAGGTTGTAAGTTCTCGTTATATGGGCTGGCCTGTCAGTGTGATATGCGCTGGTACCGTAGGCAGATGTGAAGTGAGCCAAACGCATCTTGCCCCAGCATGTTTCCCAAGCACAGGCTATGGAGGCCAAAATGTTTTGGGGTTAAAAAAAAGGTTATTGGACTTTATAAAGCCTGTTGCACACCACACTTTAAAGTTGCTCTCAATTCAGACTCTAATTATTTGAAACCTTATTAAACATTGTGTAGAGACCATCTGAGGGGCCAAAAGGTATGAAGGTCTAGAGATGTAACTTGGAAAAAGTCGCTGCTTTTTTTTTTTAATAATTCTAAAATATTTGAGTGCCTCTAAAGGGCACTCTTTATAATTTCTTCTTCTTTCTGCTCAGAACTTCCTTGAAATCTGTATGAGTCAGAAAAGTAATTATGGAGAGTCTGGAAATGTAATCGTTAGCTCTGGAAGAATGGCCATGTAAAGCATTCCACTAGCTTAAGGAAGATAGGAGATGGAATTTTCAATGTACCAATTGGAGAAAAAATGTTGAAATAATGACTGGAACTCATTCTTGGGTTGTTATTATTATTAAGTGTGTGTGCCTTTCTAGCTGCAGCTACAGAGCTACGTGGAGCAAGTGGGTTGCACTAATTACACAGCGGGCTCGAATAGGAAACCCCAATCGCCCAGGAATCGTGGAGGTGATCACAGACTGGCCAGAAGGCAAAGATTTTGGGATGTCACCAGAGGATGAGGAGGTAACACGCGCTGAAGAAGCCCCACCCTACAACGAACTGCCAGAGAATGAGAAGCGATATGCCCTGTTCACTGATGGGTCTTGTCGCATTGTGGGTAAGCATCGGAGATGGAAAGCTGCTGTATGGAGCCCTATAAGAAGAGTAGCAGAAGCCACTGAAGGAAAAGGTGAATCAAGCCAGTTCGCTGAGGTGAAGGCCATCCAGTTAGCCCTGGACATTGCTGAGAGAGAAAAGTGGCCAAGGCTCTACCTCTATACTGATTCATGGATGGTGGCGAATGCCCTGTGGGGGTGGTTGCAGCAGTGGAAAAAGAACAACTGGCAGCGTAGAGGCAAACCTATATGGGCTGATGACTTATGGCAAGATATCTCTGCTCGGTTAGAGAAACTTGTTGTAAAGGTACGTCATGTCGACGCCCATGTACCTAAGAGTCGGGCCATGGAGGAACATGAAAACAACCATCAGGTAGATAAGGCTGCTAGGATTAAAGTGGCTCAGGTAGATCTAGACTGGCAACATAAGGGTGAATTATTCCTAGCTCGATGGGCTCATGATACCTCGGGTCATCAAGGGAGAGATGCAACATATAGATGGGCTCGGGATCGAGGGGTGGACCTGACCATGGACGCCATCGCACAAGTTGTCCACGAATGTGAGACATGTGCTGCAATCAAGCAAGCTAAGCGGTTAAAGCCCCTTTGGTATGGAGGACGGTGGATGAAATATAAATATGGGGAGGCTTGGCAGATTGATTACATCACCCTCCCACAAACCCGCCATGGCAAACGTTATGTGCTTACAATGGTGGAGGCAACTACCGGCTGGCTAGAAACATATCCCGTACCCCATGCCACTGCTCGAAATACAATTCTGGGCCTTGAAAGGCAAGTCCTCTGGCGACATGGTACTCCAGAAAGAATCGAGTCAGACAATGGGACTCATTTCCGAAACACTCTTATAGACACCTGGGCCAAAGAGCATGGCATTGAGTGGGTGTACCACATTCCTTATCATGCACCGGCCTCTGGGAAAATTGAACGATATAATGGACTTTTAAAAACTACACTGAAAGCAATGTGTGGTGGGACATTCAAGCATTGGGATACACATTTGGCCAAAGCCACATGGTTAGTTAACACTAGGGGATCTACCAATCGGGCTGGCCCTGCCCAGGCAAAATTTCCACGTACTGTAGAGGGAGACGGAGTCCCAGTAGTGCATATGAAGAGTGTATTGGGAAAGAGAGTTTGGGTCATCCCTGCTTCAGGCAAAGGTAAACCCATGTCTGGAATTGTTTTTGCTCAAGGACCTGGCTGTACTTGGTGGGTAATGCAGAGGGATGGAGAAGTTCGATGTGTACCTCAAGGGGATTTGATTTTGGGTGAGAATAGCCAATATAACTGATAGAGTAGAAATTATAATAATTGCCAAATAACCCATTATTGTATATTCATTATTGTTATGATAGCCAATATAATTAATAGAGTAGAAATTATAATAATTGCCAAATAACCCATTATTGTATATTCATTATTGTTATGATTGCTGTATGTTGTACCATAGCATTATAGCCGGAGTCATACAAGTTAATGAAGAATGAGTGCCATGATGATGGAACCGAAGCCTGGCCTCTTAAGAACTTTTTTTTCTCCCTTTGAAAATAAACTCTGACCCACAGACTATGAGCATGGACCATGCCAGGTGTATCAGTCAAGAGCCTGAGATGCAGCATGCAACGAGCCAATGGAACATACAATTATCCTGAGAAACTGTTACGACAAATGGAGCCTGAAAATCATGGACTAAATGAACTCAACAACTTCAGAGGGATGATTCACAGACTGAGGGAATAAGATCTGTATGCACGTATGTGTGCATACATGTGTACATACATATATGGGTGTGTGAAACACGAAACTGGTTGTACCTAAAGAAAATTGTTGGATCTGGTCATGACGTAAATGGTATGGAATAAGGGGTGGATAATGTCCTGGTTTCAGCTATGATGGAGTTAATTATTTTTAGCAGTGGATGGAATGCCATGTTTGGGTGTTAGGATGAGAACAGTGCTGATAGCACCCTGATGTTTCTAGTTGTTGCCGGGCAATCAAGGACCTTTCTCAGCTCTGCATACTTCCTTACTAGTGAGAAAGGAGGGGACGTAGCCAGGACAGGTGACCCGAACTGGCCAAAGAGAATATTCCATGCCAGTTACGTCATGCTCAGTATAAAGGGGGACTGGGGGGAAGAGGAGGAGACAACACCAGGACGGGCAGTTTCCGGGTTCGGGGACGGCTCTAAGCTGTGCGGCCTGGGTTCTGTGGTTTGGTGAGAAACTGCATTGTGTATCACCAGTTTCATCTATTTTGTACTTTAAACTTCTGTTATTGTTATATCTAGTTTTCTGTTATTATTTAGTAAACTATCCTTATCCCAACCTGCGTGGTTCTGGTTTATAGGTTGTGGTTTCTTTTCCTCCTTCTTCCTTCCCTTTTTCCCCTCCCCCAACTTTCCCTCCCCCTTCCTTTTAAAAGTACAAGCGACTGTGTGGGGTGCGGCCCTCGGCCGGGGCAAAACCACGACAATGCATTAAAGATTTCCACCATGTCCAGGACTGCACAGAAGAGACATGCATCCTCTGTGTTGGTTGCTAGCCTAATCTTTGCATTAAAGGCATCTCTCCATGAAACACCAACATTGTCAGTGTGAACTGTCGTGCACTGTATCATTGAGTCCCACCTGTACACAGAATCACAAGGTTGGAAAAGACCTTTGAAGATCATCAAGTCCAACCATTCTCATCCTAAACTAAACCATATCCCTAAGTACCTCATCTACCCTTTTTTAGGAACACATCCAGGGAAGGTGACTCAACCCCCTCCCTGGGCAGCCTGTTCCAGGCCCTGACAACTGTTTCAGTAAAAAATTTTTTTCTGATGTCCAATCTAAACCTGCCCTGGCACAGCTTCATGCCATTCCCCCTTGTCCTATCACCTGTCACCTGGCTGAAGAGACCATCACCTGTCTTTCTATAACCTCCCTTCAGGTAATTGTAGGTGGTGATAAGGTCTCCCCTCAGCCTCCTCTTCTCCAAGTTAAACATCCCCAGCTCCCTCAGCTGCTCCTCATAGGATTTGCCCTCCAGCCCCTTCACCAGCCCAGTTGCCCTACAGAGGAATCAGAAATCCCAGCACAGCAGAATTCACTCAGGTTGTTGTTAATAATGGTTTTCATCTGCTTAGCACTCTGGCAGATAGCTATTCCAAGTGCAAGTCCAAGGTGAAGATGGCATTTTAGTATGGTTTAAGTTTGTGTGGGTTCCCATGGTTCCTTATAGATTCAGGGTGAAAACCCAGTAAGCCCTTTAATTATTTCAGTGGTTTTTGCAATATTGTTCAGGGACTGAGGCTAGGAGCCTAGGCATGGTACCATGCCCACATTGGAGAGGGGGAGCTCCACCTTTTGGGAGCTCAGCTTGAGCATCCACCACCAAAGCACTGAGAGATGTACTTAGTGTTAAACACATCCAATTCCCAGCAAAGCCCTTCAGCACATGCTGAAGCACTTGGGAGAGCTGGGAAGGATTATTAAGATTTTAGGTGTGGTTATGAACTTTATTGAATTGGGCTGTTGTTTTCTATGTACTTTTTAATAATTATTTTTTAATTTGTTGGTAAGAGGAGCACATAGGCTCCTCCTACTTTGTCTGTTCAGTTTGAGCCCATGAGCCTTTTGGAGCTGCTCAGCACTCTCCCTTGCATGAAGATTCAATAGGAACAGCAAATGCTGAATGCTTTCAAAAATCAAATTTTTCCCAGAAAACAGCAAAGAGGAGCTGGCATTTTGGAAAATTTCTGTCTTTTATGTATAAAACAGAAACTGGGGAAAAGAAATTTAGCAAGCTCCACTCCTAACATACCAACACAGTATCTCTGATTGCAGCCAGCCACGACTAAGCATGAGATACAAGTTTCCTTGAAGCTCACATAGGACAGCAAGTGATTTATCACTGTCTTCAGGCAAAGTGGATTTGAATGAGCTTCCACGAGCCCAGTCATCATTTGGACTTAAGCTGGGGCCCGCTGAGCTCGGGGGAAGTTTTACTGACCCTCACCAGGTCGGATTCTCCTCCTGTTAAATGTTAATGGGAGTTTTGCCAGGATTTATTTGGGAGCAGCTTCGAGCAAAGACAGACTTATATGCACACATATACATCATAATATAAACAAAATATACATATTAGTGAGTGGTTCAAATTCAGTGTAGATATTTCTCAGCTCTCAAACAATGGTCTCATAAGAAATAAGACTAAAAAGCCTTAATAAGAAACATATGCTTTTGTAAATATATAAATACCATGCTTAAGTTATTATTTAGTCACGTCTTAAGATTTTCCCTTTCTAGCACCCCAACTTCCCAAGAATGCTTCTCAATTAATTGAAAAGAAGGGTGGGGTACAGCCCCAGAAACTTTTTGTCCACCCTATCCCAGTGCTTTCCTCCATTTCAGTGACAATCATGGGTCCCAGATGCTGAGCCGTACTGGGTATGTTTCCCCAACAAAAACATCTGGTGGCCTGGCAGAACCTTCCAGCCTGTTGCACTGACAGCTGTTGAGTCCCTTGGACTGGCTTCATGCTCCAGTAGCAGCAGAGCTCAGCTATTCTGGGTCTGTCTGAGCAGCCACGCTCACATGGATGCTGTTTGCCTTTGATCCTCATAGCTCAGCTCTTGGTCATTTTCTAGTTCCCTGTAGAAATACAGATCTCTTGTTGAGATTCTTGTAATGCAAAAAACATGCCAGCAGTCACCATGTCCCTGTTGTAGTGTCCTTTTTGGTGGGGATTCATGCCTTCAGCCCTACAGACTGGCTTTTCAAACACTAGTGCCACCTTCCTTTCCTAGGGTTGAGTTTGCCTGGGTAAAGGCACTGCTCCTCACCCTGGCCCTGGGCAGCCACAGAGGGAAGGAGGGTCTCTGTTGGGATGCTGGGAAGCAGAGGTTGGTCTGAAATGGGGCTTGTCTAAGGGATGCAGCTCGGAAGACTGACAACAGCAAAAGAAGGGAGGGAAGAAAGCCAGCAGCTTTTTTTTTTTAAATACACACATGTATATGTATGTATACTTATATTTTTGTGTGCATTGCTATTGGCTACCTGTGAGCTGCTTCTCTGGTGTCCTGAAGGCTTTGGGTTGCTTGTGCTGTTGCTTTGAGAAAAAGGAGCAGGGTGGTGGGAAGGGAATAGAATTGGCTGAAACTTTCTACTTCAAGCCTTGACTGGATTTCTGTTTTTCTTTGAAAGCTTCAGAGGTGCATTTGCAGCTTCTTTCCTCACCACCTCCTATGTGCAATGAGTGGTCATGGGATCAGGGTGGAATAGCACAAGGTGCTGGGTGCGGAAGAAAGGGTTAAGGGAGTTGAGGACCCAGAGGCAAGGTGCAAGGGAGTTGCAAGCAGAGCAGGATGGAGAAGAGCCAACGGAATTCTCCAGTAGAAGAAGAATCCCATAACTTTTGCCAGTAACGACTGACATGTCTTGTACCGTGTTTGGAAGTAGAGGCACACAGCAGGCAGTGGATAGGACGTGCTCTCCCCATGCAGCACCGCTGTGACCAAACGGTTAAAATAAGAAAAACAAACTTTCTTCTTCAACCTTTCAGCCACCCCTGAACCCTGTGACAAACGCTGTGCACAGCAGCCTTGTTGAAATCTTGCTCTGACTGGAGTTTCTCTCCTGGCGCTGGTCCCCCAAAATACAAAGTCTGCTTGATTTTATTTGAAAAGTCCCTCAATTTTGGGAAACTTCTTATGCAAACAGTAATTCCCAACAAAGTTTTGAAACTTCTCATGGAACACAACCTTCTAAAAGTGTTCTGGTTGTGTCTCTTGCTTTTGATGGAAAAAGGCTACAGCTGTATATAAAAAAAAATCCCACCAGTCTGATTTGGAACATACTTGAGCCAACCCACATGCTAGTATTAATCTGTACAGCTCTGCCGAACCGGCTTTGCCTCTTCTAGGAAAATATAACCTAGAACGTGGTTACTCACCATTGCTTCTAGCAATCATAGGTTTATAACAGTGCTCCAAGGATATTAGAGAATTGGAGCAGTGTTTCAGAGTTTTTGCCTGCTGGAGCATGAAATACACATTTTCTGTAGGGATCAAGAAGCCTAAAGGTCATGTTCTTCTTCTGGAAATTTGGAGGAAGTTTTGGAGGAAATTTTGGAGGAAGTTCACGTCTGTAGCTATGTAGTAGATGAGCATCCACATATGTACATGTGCAGATGTGTCGAATGGGGAATGGGATGTTTGAGGGTGTTCGAATTTGCAAATAATTCAAAATTGCAGATTTGTGAGCGGGATTTAAATTTTATGAGTCATATCACCCCACTCTTTAATCTCATTACTGTCATTAGCTTTGGATTTGTGCCTGATTTTGGCAGGTCAGTGCCTCATCTAATTAACCCTGTCTTTACACTGCCAGTTGATGCGTTGACAGAATTATGGCTGTGAATTTTCCCCAGCCTTCTGCATGGCAAGAAGTTCTGGTTGTAACGTGGCCTGATTCAAATTTAGATTGCAACCATCACTCCTGGGGAAGAGGCAGAAATGTTTCTCAATTACAGACGTTTTACGAGCACTCACAAAGTAAGACAGAACTTCATAATCTGGAGGTCATCTTTTGTTGTCTCCAACATTGAAGTTCTACAACCATTATATGACTGTGTTTTTTTAGTTGAGACACAATAAAGCCGTAACTGCGTTTGATAGATGGGATATTGCCTCATCCTGTACAAACAAGCCTTATGGCGTGCAATATTACATTCAGAGCAAGTAGTTACTATGATTGAGAGTAGGGAAAAAGGTTGAACATGGAAAAGTTCATTATATTGCATGTCTTGTTACATTTACAGTGCTATTGTATTTAATATTAAGGACAGTTTGTGTCTCAGTATGGGGGGAAACACATAAATGTTCCAAATTATAGAAAAAAATGTACAATTAAATTTTTTTTTCCAGGTGAAAGCAATTCTAAAACTGGTCAGAGAATTAGAAAAAATCTTTTTGGTTGGTTTTGGTTGCATTTGATTTATTTGTTCCCTTTGCTAGACTATCGTTAAGTATTAATTGTATTACTGAATTCGTTCTTCTCATTAAAAAATTGTTAGGAAAGAAACTCCTTTAAAAACTTATGTAGATAGGGCATAAAAATATGCATGGGGATATGTTTCTAAGTGTGTATTTTTTTCACGTGAAAAAGAAAACCAGCTGAATATTAATTAAAACATCTTGATTATTAAGATGCTCTAATTGCTATGAGAAACACCAGCTCTGTGTCAGGGAACTTTCCTGGGTTCTGGTGCGCACACATGAGCATTCTTCCCAAATTCACATCCTCTCCTTGATTCATCATTGGAACAATCTTGTCTCCCATGCGCAAAGGAACCCGGTTTGTAACGCAGGTTCTCTGAAAACACACAGCTTCTGTAGCGTGCTTTGGCCACTCCTCCCTTGGGGAACACAGGACCGAGACGTTTTCATACTACGCGAAGCTGCGCGTTTAACTCGCTGTTGTTTTAACCCCCCGTGGAAGCCTGAGGCTGAAGCCTGTTTCCTGGCTGCTGCAGAAGCTTTTCGTTTCTCCTGTGCAAGCGCCCTGGGTGGTTACAGTAGAGCTGCGGTGTGGGGCTGCTGGGCCAGCCCTGTTTCTTGCCAAGCGCCTGAGCTGCAGCAAAGCCAGCGAAGCGTCGACTGATGTAGAAGGTGCTCGAATTTGTCGCCGAGTACTGCTGTATCCGTCATTTCTGGGTAGGGTTTGGGTTTGCTGTATCCGTCATTGCTGGGCAGGGTTTTTGAGAGAGAGAGAGAGGTGCGTTCCCCACAGGGTAAACTTGCTGCCTGGAGGGGTTGCTTCAGCCCCCCGATGAAGAAACAGCCTGAAACGCGTCTCTCCGCGGAGTCTGAAGATTAAGAAGTGAAACTCTTAGTGCTTTCCGGCCTGGGGTGCCACCAGGTTGGGCTCAAGCCGACTCCCCGACCCACACCCCCAGCCCCCCCCACCCCCGGCAGCGGACACGCTCAACCCCGCTAATCGCTCCCTAAACGCCGGGGGGGTGGGGGGCGCGGGGGACACACACAGGACACGACACCCCAGAGGCAGCGCGCACGCAGCAGCCCGAGAAACGCCTATTAGCCTGCTTTCCAAATCTTGAGGGCCGGGGTTCGAACGTCCCCCCGCGCCGTGGGCGCCCCTCACCCCGCGGCGGGGCGCGGCGCGGTGCGGTGAGGGGAGCGCTCGGCTGCCCCCTGGCGGCTGTCGGGCCGCCGCCCCGCGCAGACCGTTTAGATGGCCCGTGGCTTGTGTCCCCCCAGTCCCCCATCACCTTCGGAAGCCTCGGGCTCCCCGCTTCACGAAACACAGTGGGCTGGGGTAGGGGAGGTGTGTGTGTGGGGGGGTGATGTGGAGGTTTCTTTTGGTCCCGAGAGAAAGGATTTCATTTTTTTGTTTAGTTTTGTCGTAAACGCGTTAACAAGCTAAAAGCGGGGCTGAAGGCACCCCGCGTTTCAAGCGTGTGCGCGGAGGGAAGCGTGTAAACCGCGGGAGGGAGAAGCTCGCGTCTCCCGGCGGCGTCGCAGAGGGAGGCAGCGGCGCGATGGGTGCCGGCTCCGGGGGAAGGGGGCCGGGTACGTGAACTGCCTCCTGCCTTCCTTCGGGTGCACTTGGAAAACGCACGCGGGGAGCATTCGTTGCTTTTCGGCACACCGTACCCCTCCGGGCTCTGCACAGCAAACCGCTGCCGGGGTTTTCAGCAGTCACTAGTTGCGGGGTTTCATGAGAAAGTGAAGGAAACGCTCGTCCGGGGGAAGTTTTTCAAAGGAAAGAAACTGGTTTGTGAGGAACCCGAAGCACTGCGAATTCCTTGAATTAGACGGGCACTTGGCACCCAGGGGAAGGAGGAGGCAGAGCAACAAGTAAAGCAAGGAAGAAGAAATAAAAATTAGAAAAAAAGGAGAAAATTTAGAAAGAAGTGAAATGGTTAATACACCTCGATACTAAAAATTGTTCTACAGGGGTATTCTGAGTAATCCTAAAGAAAGGATCCATTTCTGCCTTTTTTTCCCCCCTTAATCGGGAATGAATGGGATTACCCTGGGTGTTACATGGTGCTGGTATTACTCAAGTGCTCCCAGATCCACTCCTGCTTTGGTACCCAGGACCTGGGCGCATCTTATGTATATGGCATTTGGTTTTAGTCTTGCATGCACTGGTTTCAGTGGATTTGCCGTATGACTTAACATGATGTGTCTATAAATGAAAAGAGATTTGGCTCTTTAGTTTAGGTTTTAATACAGAAAATCTGTAGAATTAAACTGAAGCCAGTGGCATAACAGTGGATTTGCATTGTTGAGCACACCACCAGCAAGTTCTCTGTCCTGCAAAAAGCATCTCCCAGTTGTTTTTTTGGTTTTTTTTTTAATTTCCATTCAGGATTGCCAAGATACATACAGTACATGTAAGGAAGCCTTCCTCATCTGATTTATCAGTGCCAATTTTTTATGTCGCAGTCTCTACTTCTGAAGGGACTTGCTGAAAAGGAAATCCCACAATCTTGTCACAGATATAAAAATAAGTAACATTCCTACTGGATTCATGATCAAAGAGCTCTGTGCAGTTGTATTCTCACATTCTTATTTCTTCTTTCAATGTATTCCAAGCTTTTTTCTTTTCTTTTTCTGTCTGAAAGCGTTGTATATTTTTCACAAGACCTTTCTGACCAATTCCCACTAAATCAGGAGGATGAAGTAAATGTATCTGGCTACATTACAACCTTCTGCTAGTGGACCGTTTGCAAATCTCCACGTTTTTCATATGAAACTTCTGTGTTAGAACTGCAGCACCCAAGGTACCTGATTTCTGCACTGAGGATTTTGTGCTGCTGCAATTGCCTGGCTGACAGAGAAGGGATTACACACAGCAAAGCAGCAATGGGTTCAGGTGGCAGATGTGGAGGGAGAACAATGCTTTCTCAGTTCGTGTAAGCCCGAATCAGGTTCCCATCCCCTTGCTGATGCCACTGGAAAGCTTAGAGTGTTTGGCACGTGTTCCCATGTGGAAGAAGCTACCCGCTTCTTGCCTGGTTTCCCATGCCAGGGCTTCTGGATGCTTTGTGCACACCCTGCAAATACCACTACCAGTTTCAGAGGTATAGTTGTCTCTAGAATGAGGCTGCCAGCCTTTGAGAGGAGGAGCAGCAGGACCATGTACAAAGGAATAAAGCTATCCAAGAAAAGCAGCCAAAATAGCAGGCAGAAGTTGGGGGGATGATGCAGCCCTTCTGCCCTTTCAGTGGTCTTCATGCTTTCTTACCAGTTCTTTTTACACCAAGTGTCTCTGTCGTAATGAACTCAACCAGTACTTACCTAATGTAACCCAGAATTTGGTCCAAAACTATTTAAATTACTTAACTAGAAAAGCTTGTTTGTTGGCAGCTGTACCTTTGATATTTTTCACTGTTTGCTTAGGAGATGGAAGCAGACACTCAGTTCCTGCAAGTTACAGAGATTTGTTGTCATCTTGTGGTATAATTTGCACTGAATAAGGATGAAACTGAGCCCCTTTGGATTCTCCTCTTCCAGGTCTCCCAGCTAGCAGGTTCAAGCTTGGTCCCCATAGAGTGGGTAGGTTCTTAGCTCAGACATCACTTATGTGACGTCCGTCATGCTCACTTAGCACAAATGTAAAGGATATCTCTGGGAACTAATAATTCTGGGTTTATAGCATCTGCCTGTCCTTTGAGTTTGAAGAATTATAATATTTGATTTGTATTGCTATGAATTCTATTGCTGCAATTGGATTTTGCTTTATAAGGTAAGCTAAAATCCACAGGTTGTGACTTCCATAAGGCTGTAGGCTGTAAACATCGTGCCACATCATACCTGAGGCAGACAAGGCTGTTTACCTTAAGCAAGTCTAAACCCACATTAGCAGTATAGTTCAGTAGCAGAGGATGCGGCCGCACATCAGTAAAATAACCTTCAAGTTCTTGTTAGGTTTTGTCAAAAATCAGGTGTGTTGGGAGCATTGATCTGCTTGAGGGTAGGGAGGCTCTGCAGAGGCATCTGGACAGGCTGGTTCCATGGGCTGAAGCCAGCTGTATGAAGTTTAATAAGGTTTGGTGATAGGTCCTACACCTGGGTTGCAACAACCCCATGCAATGCTACAGGGTTGGGGAAGAGTGGCTGGAAAGCTGCCTGTGGAGAAGGACCTGGGGGTGTTGGTCAATAGCCGGCTGAATATGAGCCAGCAGTGTGCCCAGCTGGCCAAGAAGGCCAACAGCATCCTGGCTTGTATCAGAAACAAGCATGGCAGGACTAGGGCAGTGATTGTGCCCCTGTGCTTTGCACTTGTGATGCCGTGCAAAGGGTATTGTGGCCCCTCGCTACAAGAAAGACGTTGAGGTGCTGGAGTGTGTCCAGAGAAGGACAACGAAGCTGCTGAAGGTCTAGGTCACAGGTCCTATGATAAGCAGCTGAGGGAACTGGGGTGATTTGGTCTGGAGAAGAGGAGGCTAAGGGGAGACCTTATGGCGGTCTACAACCACTTGAAAGGAGGCTGTAGCCTGGTGGGTGTTGGTCTCTTCTCCTAAGTGATAGGACAAGAGGAAATGGCCTCAAATTGTGCCAGGGGAGGTTCAGATTGGATGTTAGGAAAAATTTCTTTACCAAAAGGGTTGTCAAACACTGGAACAGGCTGCCCAGGGAAGTGGTTGAATCACCATCCCTGGAGGTATTTAAGACATGTAGATACGTATGGTGCTTAGGGATATAGTTTAGTACTGGACTTGGCAGTCTTAGGTTTATGGTTGGAGCTGATGATCTTAAGGGTCTTTTCCAACCAAAATAATTCTCTGTTTCTATGAAACTATGCTCTGAGGAAAGTGGAGGGCAGGGCAGGACCAAAGGTGACAATGTTCTTTCTACTTCTCATTTTAAGTAAGACTTCAAATAACATAACTGTTTATTCTTGTTCTCTCTTGTAAGCAGAATAGGTGTGTTAGATCTTAAAAAAAGTAATCCGTTTCATACGTAATTAGGTGAGGATCTATGAGGTATAATATAAAGAAGGTCAGTCTTGGCTCACCGAGGTGATTCCCTCCTGGCTTTAAAAAGTATGAGAAGTTCTGTGATCCCTGATGGTGTTGATGAATAAAGTTAATAGAATTTTTAATAAAAGATACAACCTCTGGAACTGAATCCACTGCTATTTTGAAACATGAAATAGATACTTGGCTTATAAAGCTAGAAAGTGTTTGGTTGGTAGCCATGGCAATTTACAGGTGTTAAATTAGCCACAATGGGGCTGCCTTGTTCCCTGATGCAACAGAAATATTTTGAGGCTTACAATGAAAAAAAAAATTAATAAAGCCCTGCAATATAAAGTGTAAAGTTCAAACAAGAATGGAGAGGGCAAAGTTATATCTGTATTTCTATGAAATTTCATAAAACAGGATTTTACACTGCGTAATACAACCTGCTGCTTCAACTGAAATAAGGGACTTGGTTTGATATTTTCATTAAATGCCAAGTATTTGTGGATAGTGGTGGCAATTAGGTGTTGCAAATGCAGTCATCAGTTTGAAACTGAGCGTATAAAAAGGTATTTTAATAAAAAAATACAGTCACTTTGGTACCTGAATCTACCCTTATTGTATTGTATGGCAGACACTCTCTCCATTAGACTGCAGTCACAGGTTAAAAAGAAAGGAAATTTCAAGGCACAGAATTAGCTACAGGAAAGCTCTGCTATTATTGAATGAATGCAATAAAGACATAGCAAAATTTACAAGGAAAAATTTAATAAAATATTGACTATAAAGGCTACAACATTCTATGTCTGCTTCATAGCTTATGCCCGAACCTATGCATGTTCAAAAGTCCATGCAAATTGGACTTAATTTACTTTGCCTTTTCCTTCTTCAGGAATATAAAGTGAGCACAATGATTTTCCTTTATTTTATCTATAAATGGTTTCCTAAATGGGAGCTTATAAAAAAGGAGGCAAGGTTAGGCTGTCCAGGATGTCAGAGTGATTATGTCTTGGCAGCACCAGAAGAGGCTGAGTCCAAGGGCCTGGCTGTTAGCATCTAGCCAGCACCCCAGGCTCCTAATCTGCTTAAAAATTGCATGGACAGTGACAAGCAGCCTCTTTCCCAGCTTGATTTTTGTACTTGCTGTCAGCTGCCAGCTAAAAGTTTTGGGTATGTTATTTACCTTTGGCTGTGTGGTGGGCTATTGGAATTGCCATATCCAACTCGGTCCATGATCCCCAAGTTTCTCAAGTTGTTTCCATATTTTAAAAAAAAAAAGAAAAAAGAAAAAAAAAGAAAAGTTACTTTCACTGCAGATGTTTCTATTCTGAAATAAGAGTGGGAAAAAGAGCTTTGAAGGAAGGCTGTGCCTTCTGTCCTTTTTCTCAGGTAGAGCTCACCAGAGGTAGGGGACAAAAGCGGCCACTCTAGACCAGTTTTCAGAATGTAAAGGTTCACCCCACAGACACAAAAACTAAACTAATTTCATGTGATGTGCCTCAGACCTGGAATAAGTTTAGCTAGCTGTAGTTTACCAGGTGTTATTTCCTACTGCGTTGTGTGACTCCTCATCAGCGTGACCACGACTGGAGCTGGTTGAAGAGAAGAGAGGTTGCCAGCTCCTACCTATGCGCAGGAGCGCTCTGCGGCGTGCGGCTGTGGGGCAGTCTCCTCCCTCAGCACCCTTAGGAGAGGATACACCAGCACATGATAACATGTTGATTACACTATCGCAGGCACTCAAACCTTAATGCCCATACCCCTCTGGAGCATCTTGAGCATGTGAAGAGCAACAGATTCATCCAAATTGCCCCAGAGAGGTCTGGACAATGTTCCTATTAAAGATTCACCCTGCGTTAGAAGTTTTCCTGTGATTGTGCAGTTTGCTGGAGGACCTAAGTAACAGGGGACCTGCACCTCGCTCATACCATCATGGGAAGAAATTTGCCAGCTGGAGAAGGGATAACATGTTAGAGGCATTGGTAGTACATTGTCATCCACAAATGCAGGTTTCAGTGTCCTCTTCCAGAAAATAAAAGCCCTTGGAAGCCACAGGCCATTTCTGGCCCAGGCTAGGCACTCTGTATGAAGTGTTTTGCACAGTTTTGCTTCTGCAAAAGCTTATAGATGAACGGTGGGCAGGTACATTACCTCAGTGCAGACTGGTTGTGAGCACTTACTTCTGAGCCCTATCTGCTGTTTCCCTGCATGCTTCTTATCCTGCAGCCCATGGTGGTCCACAGTGAGTTTGCCTGTATCCCCGGCCACTAAGCAAAGTGACTTCTATTTATTTTAAAACTGATGGTGTTGGTGCGCCAGCATTGCCAGTGACTCAGGCAGTGATTAAACACAGGAGTATTTTTCCCTACATTTATGAAACATAAAGATATTTGTTTTGATTTCATCACTGTCACCTCATTAGGCACCAGGAAAGTTAGGTTATACATTGAATCAGTTTTGCACTTGGTTTTGTTTACTTTTCATAAATTAACATGGTAATTCCCTGTAATAAAATTCTTCGTTTACACAAAGATATCAAAAGGCATCATCCATTATTCTCCTTAATGCTGCAGCTTTAGAATGTGCAGCAAAAAACTCTGTTTATATTGCTGCTGATGGAGCACTTACCACAGAGCGTCACATCCCAGATATGCTCTGCTTTAAGAAGCACGAGAGAAACACCAAATAATGAGAGAAAGCCCAAAGCACACCAACACACCCACCCAAAACAGAAAAAAACCCCACCTCCTCCATTAAATTGTCTACAATTTTACTGAATTACTTATCCTAATCTCTGATCCTTCCATTTAAATTCCTTTGTCGTGGTCTAGCACGTAGCAATGAGGTACGCTCCTCTAGACAAGAGAAGGCTGCTGGCCACAGTGTGCAAAGGGGCCGCCCGCAGTCATCAGAGCAAGAAACATCTGCAGTGAAGGCAGCACAGAATTTGGACAGACCGTGCCCATTTAGCATTGACAAACAACTGTCGTGAGATGTGAAATGCCTTTCAGTCCTGCTGTGCCATAGAAGGTTGTGGATTCTGGGTGCCCTTCCCTACTGATCCAAAGTGCTTGCATTCTCTGTTGAGGAAATGGCTCATGCTGCCTCTAATTTTTGATGCTGGTTGGTGTTTGAGAGCATGTTATTTTCATTCTCCTATGTAGCCGGTACTGGAGTTACAGGCTAAGGAAGAAATTATCCAGCTTACTCACTTCCCACAATGTGGAAGTGAGGTCCTGAGAGCAAAACAAAGCTTAGCTGAGGCTTCTGTTTCTTCTTTTCTCTCTCTTTCCTCTTTTAGGACTGTTTATGTTTGCATGAGCTGCAGGGGAGCTGGAAGTGCGCTAGATGATCTAGCAAGGCACAAAGCCCCAACAAATATCTGTGTCCTTTATTTGTGTCCTCTCTCAACATTCTTTTTTTTGGGGGGGAAAGGCTGTCAGACAAAAGGGAAGGAACTGATGGATTAAAAATTCACTATTGTGCTTTACACCAGTTGACGTTCTGGCCTTGCATAAATGTCGGGTGATTTTAATGAATGGAGAACACACGGCAGGTGAGATCCGACCGGGCTTTGCCACAGCATATAACAAAAGCATCTGCAGGAAGAGATCTTCTGTGCAGCAAGCCTATGATGATTCTTAAGTGTTCTTTAGTGGGGATTAAGGAGGGCTTTCAACATTGATACTTTAAAAACTAGGAGGGACATTAGCTCTTTTTTTTTTTTAAGAGAGAGAGTTCAGAAAAAAATTTGCAGAAGCTTTACGAGCCTGCACAGAAGATGCACTGTTAGGAATACATCAAAAAAATCTTGCAGGTTTAATTTTGGGGATTAAAGTATAAATGTTATGGCATTTAGAAACAGGCTAGCAATTAAAGCTTTCATCTAAAAGATAGAAAAATCTTGTATGATTGGCATACATGATGGATGACACGATGACGTACAGTAAGTTTTATTAACGTCAGTATTATCACCCATTCAAGATAAGGAGCAGTAAATTAACCATGTTCTGGGAATCAACAAGTAGTAAGAGATCCATCACGTTGTGTTCCAACATCTGCTTTGCAGAGCACTGGTTGCACATCAATTACTCGCTGGCGGTCTTCAGCCAGCATGCCGGGTTACAGCAGCTGGAGTGTGGGACGGTTCTAACTCCCAGGGCAGACAGGACTGGATGCTGTGGGTGTGGAGGGCTGACCTGGCTCCTGTGACGGAGGCTACTGCTGCAACCGCTGAGCCCGGCCTGCAGTGTGTGTGAGGAGTTGAATGGTGACAGGAAGGGCAGTAGCTACAAACAGGTATGAGGTCTTCAGCCAAGTTAGAAAAAACGTGGAGCAAGAAGTATTGGGGCATTAGGGAGGAACCATACCCAGGGAAAGCTCTCAGCACAGGAGTGGGGTTAGTGTTTTGGCAACGTCTTCTTGTGGAAGGAGCCTCTCCATCCCAAGGGTCATGTCCTCAGGCTGGCCAGAGGCACATTAGCAGGTGGCTGGGGCTGTCCTCCTCCACCCAGATGGTCTCCCTCTGCTCTCCCACTTTCAGAGAGACTCCTCTTGCCATGAGGGCTTCTTGTTGGCCTTGATCCCAAATCCACACAGTTTATGGAAAGATTCCTGCTAAGGTCAGCTGCTTTGGTTTGAGTTGCTACACAGAGGCACTCTTGAATGTTGGGAGTTCACAGAGGGGTTCTGAGCCTCCATCAGGTGTCAAGAGTGGTGTGGGGGGGAGGGGGCGGGGAACTGTGATAGGCATGGCCATGCCTGTGAAAGGCCAGAGTTGCTTGAACTTATTCTCCACCTCCCCCCTCCCCTGTTTTAGGGATTTTTATGGAAAACACATTTGTAATGTATTCGATTGCATCTATGCAGGGGAGAATTAGATTGGCATAAAGGTAAACAACTGGCAAATTATTCATAACTCAAAATCAGCCCGATGTCTTTTCTGTTCCAAAACTTTAGAAATTAGAGACTGCTCACCAGATGTTATAAAAGAAATTACTAATTTAACTGCTAAACTGCTAAAAGGCTCACTCCAGTAATATTCTCCTGCAGAAAATGTCTGTGTCTTGTTAAATATTTATTGAATACTGTAATTATATTACATTTGCTGTTAAATGTTATTGACATTTTTGAATAAAAAGGGGGTTTTCTGTTGAGTTTTTTTTTTTTTAATCCAGGCAGGATCTATAATGTGAACATCTGGTTGCAGCCTAATGTGTGGCATTGAAGCAAAAAAAATAGAAGTATCTCCCAGCCCTCAAAGAAAAAAGCTTTCTGCCAATGGTTTTCTCCATGTATTTTTTTCAAGGTAGCTCTGACATTTGTAGCACCAGCTATGATTAAGTACCGGGACTTTCTCGCTATCAGCAAATGTTTAAAGGCAAGTAACCAGCAAAGCTTCAGCAAGCTGATGGCTGGTGAAGTAAGGATATATTTAGCAATGAAACAGCTGTTTCTTGAGCAATAACCCAGCTGTTTGGCTTGGAGAATACCTGTTAGAGTTATTAATCATATTAAAAAGTAGAAAAAAACCCAACCCTCCTGACTCTAGAAGGCATGAAACAGACATTTTAAGGGCTTTTTTTTTTTAACAAAAAGGTGGCTTTGTCACTATAAGGAGTGTAAGGAAAAAAGAAGCGGGGGGGGGGAGCAGAGAGGTTAGGAATCTTTTAGAAGTATATAGGTATTTAAATAGATGTGCTTAATATTGCTGCCAGCTACCAATCAAGTTTCTTTTCCTCATTTAGTGGGTGATGCTCTTGTAAAACACTTGCAAAAGGTATCATGGTGTTTTCAGTATTTATTCCCTCCCCTACATCCTTCTGTTGAAATACCGGGAAGGGTTCAGATGTGAAGCTGGCAAAGTGCAACACTCAGCCTACATTTATTTTTTCCCATTTCCCATTGGTAATGGAAGACAGAAATTTGGCTCTCTTCAGCCTTGGGACCTATCCATAACTCAAAGAATGTGATTTCTACTGGAGGCTAGAGTAAGGAATACGTATAAAATTCTGCCATCTAGCTGGAATGTTAAAGACAGACTTTCTTTTATAGGGTTTCCCTGTCACGCAGTAGATTTAATCGAGAGAACCAGTCAGTTGCGGGATGCTTGTGCTGCACAGATATGAGACACGACTCCAGTATTTAAATTGCAACTTCTGCTATTCATAAAGGTGTTGTTGCCTGGGAACACCTTCCAAAGCAAGAGTTTCCTTGTATATAGATCGGACCAAATCCTGGCCACTGGATATACATAACAAGTAATTCTAGTGGCTCCATTGTTATTCCAGGTGGTCCTATGCTGCACAGCTGGAACCACCACAAGAAAGACCTATATATGTACAAAGCTCTTTGGACAATGCATTAATTCATTAAAAAGTGGACAAATACGTTTCTTTTGGCTATGTTTGGGGGATTTTCTGATTTAGGGTATTTGAGTGTTCATTTGCTTTATGTCTTTTTAAAGAATAAGTAAACAGAATCAAACTCAGGTATTTCAAACATCTCAGACCTGAGCTACTTTTTTTCAGATGGAACTGAACTTTACAGTTTTTCTTAACCAGAAAGCAGTATTTTGATCTGTCAAAATGAAATTTTCATTTTAGGGGAAAATGAATTGGAGAACAATCTCCTAAAGTTATACTTTTTTATTTATATAATCAATTTTTATAAAGCTGTCCATATGAACAGAAATCTATCTGTCAACAATGAAAATAGCTCAGGCTTCCATCAAAGAATTAATTCATGCATTAAAGGCTACAGGGACTATCATGGCTAAAATCTGCTCCCATTTATCATGGTTTACATTTTTTGTCTTAGAGTAATCTGCCTGTTGTACTGCAGAATGACTTGAGGGTCTGGCACCATTCCCTCCCAGCCTCACATAAGAGAGGATGAATGTGCACACTTTTGCCTTGGGGTTGGACATCCATCCATCCCTTCCTTCACTGGGTATGATCTTACCTTTCTCCTTGTGGCCCCATGACTTCTCAACACTTGAAAATGTTTTGGGAAGGAGGCAATCAGAAGAGCACATCATGAGCCACCACCAGCATTAAACTGCCAATGACTCCATGGCATTTAGTAGATATACCACTTCAGCATCTAAGTATGTGATAAAACTATGCCTGGACTCAGTAAATATAATGCCAAATGTATTGGGTCTGGCTGAGATGGAGGTAATTGTGTACTGGTGGCCAATAAGGTGTTGATTACGTACCCAGGTTTGGCTATCACAGAGTGGTGCTGGCGCACATCAAGGCCGACTCTGCAACTTTTGTACCCCCCTCAGCAGTAGGCTGGGGGTGGGTGAGATCCTGGCAGGGGACACAACCAGGACAACTGACCCAAACTGACCAAAGGGATATTCCTTACCATATGGCATTGCTCAGCAATAAGTGAGAGGTAAGGGGAGGAAGTGGGGGCATTTATGTTTATAATGTTTGTCTTCTGGAGCAACAAACATTATAGCCTGGCTTTTCTGGAAGTGGCTGGACATTGCCTGCTAATGGGAGGTAGAGAATAATATTTTGGTTTTGCTTTGCTTCTGCACATGGCTTTTTCCTTTTATTGTATTAAACTGCCTTCATCTTTAGCCACAAGTTTGGGGTTGGTTTCTCCATCTTATTTTTCTCCCCTCTCTGTCCTGCTGAGGGGGGTGTGACAGAGCAGCTTGGTGGACACCTGGTGTCCAGCCTGGGTTCAACCACCGCATCAAGGTATCATGTCAAAATAGACACAAACAGCTTACAGTAATCAGCACTATACTAAAGTAATTATTCTTAGCTTGCAAAAGGTATTTATGTTTTCAGATTCTCCTTTTCCCCCAGAACAATGCCAAGACCCAGCCTGCGGTTGTATTTTCACTTAGTGTTTCTTGAAACTCAAGGATAATTCAAAACTTGCATTTGAAGTGATGCAAAGCCCCACATTAATTTCAAGCACGTGGGTGGGGATTAAATCTGGTCCTCAGGATGCCGAAGAGTTTATCCTGTAGTGATTTATATGTCTCCACCTGCTCCAGTGTGGGGTCTCTCCGGCTGCAGGGGAATCTTTCTCTCCGGCACCAGGGGCACCTCCTCCCTGCCTCCTTCTTCCCTGGCCTTGGTGTCTGCACAGCTCCTTACTCCCTTATCTGGTGGCAAAAAGCATCTTCTTGCATTTATTTTTTTCTTAAATGCAATTCCCAGAGGCGCTGTGACCGTTGCTGATTGGCTCAACCTCGGTCAATGACTCCGACCTTGAGTTGGCTGCTGTTTGCTCTGTCAGGCCTAGGAAAAGCTTCTAGTTGCTTCTTGCAGAAGCCACCCCTGCAGCCCACACCCCTACCCTCCACCCCCACCCTGAACCCAGCCATGCAAAACCACAACAGATTTCTATCTTCTATGTTTCATAAAACTAGTAGGAATGCCATTGGGAAATACTGAATTGGATTGAAACTGAACTGGAAGTTACTGGGATAGAAGGAAGAAGGAGGTCTCACAAGACAGGTAGCTCATCCCAGATTAATTTCTTTATTTCTTCACTAAAAAGAGTGCTTTCATTTCAATGAAAAATAATAAACATGCACATAGATATAACTTATCAGCGAATGCTTTGGGTTGTAAGACACCTCAAAGATCATCTAGTTCCAACCCCCCTGCCATGGGCGGGGACACCCTCACTACACCAGGTTGCCCAAAGTCCCATCTAACCTGGCCTTGAACACCTCCAGGGACTTATAAAATTCCACAATTTCTTGGTGGATTTTTAGATGTATAGGGAAAGATTTCATGTAAATTATCTTCATATAAATTTTGTATTACGGTATGATTATTGATATTGAAGTATGATACATTATAATAATGATTGTATTGAAATGGTTTGTATTTGTATAAGTTATATTCATATATGTGGACACACACATCTACATACATTATAGATGTGTGTATATATATTTTACAGAAAGATAAACAGAAAAATCTTGCTAATAGTATCTACCTAAAAATGTTTGGAAAAAAAGAAAAAAAGAACTTATTTTCCTAAGTGTAATCCTTGAGAAAATTCATTGGTTTTGTTTCTTATCTGTCTGTTCACATGTCCCATCCAAAGCTGGATATTGTGCATTAGCCTGCCTATGTGCTGGTCTAACAAGAGACAAATAGTAGAAGATTTTGAAAGTTATTGCCATAAAATAATATTTTAATTGTCTGTAAAATGGTATCTTTTGTTAAGTTAGGCATTCCAGCAAATGAGCACTATATTAATCCATGAGAAAAACATTTGAAACAGTGAATTTATCTGTAGATCTAGCTCCTTTCTGTCCACAATTTTCCAGGCTGGAATGTCTTTTTGCAGAACTTGACTTTTGTGTATTGATTTCAAATGTGCAGCATTTGCTTCTTTTTCACTCGTTGCTGCTGGCCAGTTAAGAGCACACTTTCTGTGGGCTGGCTGGATTAGTGCACAAGAACTCCTTGTGAAATACTTGTTAATTACATTAGAATGGGAAAAGGATAGTCTCCAAATGGTGTACATTTATTTTTAAAAGACCATACCTTAGTGACATGTATTAAATCTCTAACCCCGATCTAAATTCTAACATTTCTTTCGTGTTCTTACTTATTCATTTACTTTTATGGAGCAAGGATACAAAGTCAGGCTTCAGAACCCAAAGCTTTGTCAGTTCCTAAGTGCAGCTGAATCCAAGGAAAAATACACCAGAAAGTAGAAGGTGCCAACTGTTGGGAGGCTTTTTGCTGGGATAGTTTTTATTCAGATAAGTTTTGCTTTTCATAGAGAATTCAAATATGCTTGCTTAAGCAATGCCATCTGCAGGCTTTCTAAAGGCAGGGATGTTGTGCTTCCAGGTCTCTATTCTTCAAAGACTTAAACCCATTCCAAACGTTCCACTTTCGCTTTGGTGCCATTGACTTATAGAGGACTATGTGCCAGTCAAAGAGGTAAGCAGTGGGGTTGCAGTGAAATGTCCTCGTTGGCCATCCTTTGCCAACATATGCATTGTTTGAAAGGTAGAACTAGTCATACAAATGTGTATAGACCTGCAAGATGTCCTGTCTGCCTCTTGATTTCTCACTGCTGGAGCAAAAATCCTGCCAAAAATATTTTGTCACAAACAACACTGATTAAAAAGAAAAAAGGAAAACAAAACCTATTCCACTTCAGTCTCTGGGGATAGCAGTCCCCAAACTTCTTCTGCATCAGGAATTGTAAACGGGGGCTCCTCTTGAACAGCACAGATGACAAACAGGTTTTGTGCCTCTTTTTCCTGGTAAGGCAGTACAGGGCAAGCAAAGGCTGTCGCTTTGTAGTTCAGCTCTTCCCACAGTTTAACTTGATACAGTTAAGGACATTTTGTTCTTTTTACCTGAAGGTGATTGGATGCTCTAAATCTTGCCTGTTTTTCAAACTAGTTTAGTTAGTCTAATGAAAAGTATTACCTCTCTACACACTTGGCCTTCTTATACCTTAGACCATCATAGCTAAAACACTACTTACAAAAAAACACATCTAAAAAACAACACATTTCTTATAAAGTTGAAGGGAAATGTCAACATTTTTATAATCCATGAGTACCAAGAGCAAAAGCAGTATGTAGAAATGCTGATAGTCTGACCCCTAATTGGTTTAAAAAACCGTGATTGTTTCTTTAAAGATGCTGCAGTCACTTTCTTTTCCTCTCTCACAGTACTAATCTCTCAGAGCACTGATAGTTCTGCTTGAGTCTGACTCCTTGAAGGGGACCTTGTACAGCTTTGTACTCCAAACCAGCTTTCTCTTAGTATTTACTCATCCTTGCAAGAATCCTTTTCACCATGTGATGCAAAGCAAAAAATTCAAGTAAACTCCTCTTCTTAGCACTCTGAGCTGTTACATCTGAGCTAGGAGGACCAAGGCGCACATGAAGATATTAACTGCATTAGCATTGCAGTATTAGAAGGAGCAAATGATACACAGCTCTTGGCATCAATGGAAGGACCACTGGAAGTCCAGAGAAGGTGAAGCTGTTTATCCTTTTTCAGTTGTTTTGTAGGCACTGGGGCCATAGACAAGTTTGCATCCAAAATGAAATGCAATACACGGAATAAATAGAAACCAGACGTGACATCAGCAAATGTGGAAGGAAACAACTTTTCCTACTACTAAAGCTTGTTCTGGGAGAAAGTCCTGCTAAAAGTCCACATGTAAGATCTTTAAAATAGAGGTTTCTCTCTCCAGGACAATAGTGTTTGCAGGGAAGACAAAAGAAATTCAGTTGACGGTATTAATAGGAAGTTGGTGGAGGTTTAGGATGTTTCTTTGAGGAACAGGTCTCCATGAGATCCGGGAGAAAAGAATTGTTTTTTGGACTTTTTTTAAGGCACTGAAATCAGGTGAGTAGAGAAACTGATCTTTGAAACCTTCTCTAATTTGGATGCCACAAGCATAAACCAAGCCTGCAAGAATAAATGAGATGCCTCTGGGTCAGGCTAGGTTTATGCTGTAGCTGAAGCACTGACAGATAACCTAAGGGTAGAATTAAAAAAGGAAAAAAAAAAAAGTTCTGTCAATTTTTTAGGAACTTCAGGCATGAATACGAAATCTGAACTAACATTCTCCCTCCCTCCAAGGGTTCCTTCCCAACTAAGTCATCTTGTGATTTTAAGCATGATCTTCTTCAGCTGCACTGTCTTTTGCAATACTGGTGAGAAATAAAAAGTTCCAAGTTGCAAATGTTCTACATCCTGAGGGACTGTTTCTGTTTGGCAGCCTATAGAATGGTGGCCTGGACACTAGCTTCATGAAATCATAGTCTGCCATTTTATTGTGTATGCTTCCTCTTGCAGAGTGGGTTTTTTGTCTTGCAACGAAACCAATTTGTTTCTGTAGCTTCTCATCTCCCCCCTTTTCTTGTTCCTTTTGCTACATTTACACAAAATGAGCACCACTTACACTTCTTCATTGCTAACATTATCTACACATCAACAGCTATCTGCCAGTTATGCTCTTTCTTTATAGGAACACAATTGTAGTCTTTAGAAAGCTAATGCTAAGCCTCATTTCTTTCTTTCAAGGCTTGGGAGGACTTATAAATCATCACAATGGAAGCTAGTAAAGACTATATTAAGCCACTATCAACCTGATGTAAATATTTCTTTGACAGAGCCATCAGCCCTCAAACCATTACACTCACTGCTTATTCTTCAGTATTGCAAAGCTATTTTGGTAAAACAGATGGAAAGCTATAGAAGTGCCTTTCACCTGATCTTGTGATATCTTCAGGCTTTTATGTAGGAGGGTGGTCTCACAGTTACAGCACGGGGGAAGAAGACAGAAGAGCTTGCTTCATTCCCAGCCCTCACCCAGATTTTTCTGCAGGACTTCAAACAAGTGAAACTGGATGGACAGCGCAGACAGTTGGCCTGAATTTGGTATGCACAAGCTCTGTGAGGGTAAAGAAATGAGGGAGGCAAAATTTTCTCTGCCTTGGCCACCTACACCCTGCCTTAAAGTAATGGGCCATAGTTTCCTCTTTCTAAAGATGATAATTAACTGTCTCATAGTTATATCACAAGAGTAAAGGAATGTTTTCTAGACTGCACCACATAGGTGTCTTTCTACAAACTTCTGCAGATAACTGTATGTGCCTTTTCCTTCTCTTTTTTCCCCCCTCCTCCTTTTCAAGTTATCTAGGAAACTCTCGAGAATCTTTAGACCTATCACTCTGAAATGCATTACATTGCCTGGCATCAGAAAGATAAAGTGCCTGAATCCATCAAATTAACATTTCATCATTGACAAAATGAGCTGTGCTGTTATCAGAGATTTACCTGCTTACTCACTGCTATTTCTCGCATAAATACATACATGTGGGGTTTTTCCTCCGTGCTTTTATAAACCTTGCAATGAGGTTGATTCCTTCTGCTGAGAGATTTAGTTGTTGGTATACATTTTCCACTGCAATGATGAAAGCCAGCTAGAATTACTGCTGAGTGAACTAGAGCAATCCAGGATTATGATGAATGGGAGTAGTGAATGATCTGTGACTGACGTAAGCAAAACACTATTGAGTTTGAAGCGCCTGTAATTAGAGGGACATGATACTTCAGCTGAACATTGCCATGTCAAACATGGGACAAATACGATATCCATCTTCAAGTACTGAAAGCTTTTGAGTGAGAAATGAGTTTATTACAAAGTGGTGCATGGTTCTTGCACAGCAGGCTAACTCACCCACTGCACAGCTTCAGCAGACCAGGTCTCGTTTACATCAGGGCTGCATTTGGCAAGTGAGAACTAAAACATTGGGAAATGTCCCTTCTGAGCTTGAGCTGTCCCAAGTCACACAAAGTCCGGCCGTCAAAGTTTTGGTCTCATCACTAATCAGGAAGTGACCCTTTTCTCCTACAGCTTCTCATACCTGCTGGGGTCTCCTCTGGAAAATACCTCAGGAAACATGACTCCGTGCTCAGGGTGCTGCCTCGAAATAACTTATTTGAGCCTTTGAATTTGAACCAATAGCTTTGCCCACTGGAAGCTATAGCTCATGGGTGGTTATGTCACGATTGGGTCAGGTGGCAGCTGGAAAGCTTACCTCTAAGGGTAGTATTTACTGAATTGATGAACATACTTAAAAGGATGTGACCCATATACAGGAAATCACAGAGATAAAGAAACCCTGTTTTTCTAGTAAAACTCATTTCTAGTGAAATCTAAGTGTTTCTGAGGCATAACTCAAACCTGATTGTGGGCAAAAGTAGGTAATAATAGAACATCGTCTCTGGAGGAGAAACCAAGCAGGTCAAAGTAATTGGCTTTAATTAGAGGAGACGGAAAGTGGACAGAATATTGTTTTTTGGAGGCAGGACATCGGGAGTGTGGATCTTTGCCTCCTGTACAAAGCAGTATGTATAATGAGAGTATTGGTGGCATAGAGTGGACCTTAGGTTCACCCCAGTCCTCATTTCCTGAGGTTCTTTTGACACCATTGAAGTGTATTAAAGACAATCTTCTCTGGCAGCATTTCAAGAGAGAAGGGATATTATGAAATGCAGCGAGAGCAGAGAAAAATAAATGTTCATCAGTAATGTCCTTTTAACACTGTGCATGGAGAGGGGGACCATGACCGTGTGCACACATGTAAGTAATCTGGATTTAAACTGAATTTAGGTTAAATGCTGTCAGATGCACAAAACGAACAGGAAAATAAAAGATGTTTCTGTTCTGCATTGCCCAAATTTGGGCAAGTTTGGCTGGTAACAACTGTGAGCAAAGAAAAATACTAGAAGAGGGATTCATTTTGGTGCTGCTCCTTTAGGAGAAATGGCTGGTAACCAGTTGTGGTGTCTCACTCAGGCTTTCTTACATCTCTTTCCCTTCGATTCTCTAAAGGAAAATAGATCAGGGCCAGAACACTGTATATATTAGCAGGTTAACATACTGGGCCATACTTGCACTTTATTGTAAATGTTTTTGGTACTTCTTCTAAGTCTGTGTTTACCTTGGGTATTTTCTTAGTTCACACATGTGAAATAACAGCTGGGACTTGCCAAAATATAGCAGTCAAGTGCTGTACATGTAGTAGCTTTAAAACTAACACAGGTGTCCTAGATCCCTTACGCAGAATAAACAGAAGCACACGATCAAGAGCGTGCCTAACTGCTCTCTTCTGGAAGTGACGCGCCTCGAAATGCTTGAGCTGACAATTGCTGTGGTCTCTCAAGAAAGATGCATCACATGGGTGAAATACTGTTGATTTCTGCAAACAAGTACATTTTTTTTTTTTAATAGAAATGTAGTTATCATAACTGGTATCCACCGATTTCCACCCTTTTTCTTTTTTTAATGTAATGAGCTCAGTTCATTCCTGGGTCACACCAGGAGCAGAAGGACAAGACCTCCATCACTGGAAAGACCACCCAGAAAGAAGGAAGCTGTGCTTGCCCAGGAGGGAGGTAAGGCAAGAAGGTCCCAATGGTTTCCCTCCAGAGCCCAAGCCACGAGTACCAGCAGCCTCACTGGCAGAAGTGCGGGGGCCCCAGCCATGCAGAAGGGGCCTGTTTCTTTTCAGTGTGAGTACACCTCATTTCCCTTGTGCTGGCAAGGCAAACAAGGGAATGCAAATGCAGGGAGCTGCTTGTTGGGGTTTTTTTTTTGTTATTGTGGCTTTTTTTCTTTGTTGAGAGTTTTTGCTAGCATGATTTGTTAGCACTGGCACAGGCTGCCCGGGGGGGTTGTGGAATCTCCTTCTCTGGAGATATTCCAGACCCATCTGGACGCCTCCCTGTGTGACCTGTCCTAGGGAACCTGCTTTGGCAGGGGGGTTGGACTCAATGATCTCTGGAGGTCCCTTCCAACCCCTACAGTTCTGTGATTTTACACTGTGCTGCTGTTTCTGTATACGAAAGAGAAATGAAATAGGATATAGTATGGCAATGGCAGCTACTATGCATGGAGTAGGAACTTGTCATGAGTTTGCACAGCTGAAGCCAACAGGAACTGAATAAGCATTCACAAGTCCCACTGATAATGCACAGGAGGAATATGAATTCAGGATAAAATTCAGGGAATTGGGCAAAGTTCAGGGAATTCTGTTCTCAGAGCAGTTTTGGCTCCACAAAGGTGGCATACATAAAAGCAAAATGCCTGTGGGGACATCTGTGCCATCTTGTTGCCTGCCTGCCTGACTGGAAGGAGATAAACAAGCTTAGGCACATACAAGAGAGAACAGCAGCTGATTGCTGCTACCAAAGCAGTATTGCTTTGCAATGATACCATTCAGAGTAGCATCCAAAGCATTATAAGTGAAGACACTCACTTGGCAAGTTCACTCAACAGGAAGTTGCATTTTACATAGCAATTTCATTGACCTACGCTTTCTCATGGACCTGTATGATTCATGCTGTCTGTAAGGATAGAAACTAAGCTGTGGAAAAGAACTGTCAATTCTCTGGAATCAACGTACTCAGTTTAAGAATTTGTAAGACTAGATAGAGGTTTCCAACACTAAAAATACAGCTTATTTTGAAAAACACCCCCACATTTGCATTATGAGCTCTAGCATACAAGATCCTATGGAAGTATCTGGAGTTTTGCTGTCATCAAAAGAAAAGCTGGGGATTTATTTCTAATTGCATCATGAAAATGTTGTACATAAAGACTATAAAAAAAACATTGCCGTAGAAAGGGTTAATTATCTAAATATCCAACTTGTTTTCACTGCAGGACCAATCTAAACTAAGCTTTAGATGGTCCCATAGCTGTATTGGGTCTCTGTGCCTGGAAGGTTGTCTGCTTTCTTCCAGCTTTATCAGTTGATCTGATGAAAGATACCACTTCTCCTCAGAGCTTACCTTGCTGTGTTCTGTAGATATCGCAGCTCAGTAAATCTTACTAAGTGTTTTGTCCTGACTTTTCTGTAGAAGTAAAAGTGCCTTGGATTCTGACCTAGATTCCTGAATACTTTTCTTGTAGATAACGCAATCCATCTCGTTTTCCACACTGTGTAGCATGGCATTACTCGATTGCAAGAGGATCAAGGAAGTGAATTATTGCTACTTCACAACCAAGAGCGCTGATGATCCTGAAGGTAAACTCGTCCATTTGGAGACATGAGATGAAGAAACAAGATTTAATGAACTGCTTTGAGGAAAGGGAAAAACCAGTCTGTGTCCTGGTTTCCCAGTATATTCCAGTTATCCCTTGGAACAACTGTATTTCAATACAATGCCCGCTTTCTTTTGAATACGATCCTTGAAATTTCTTTTAGGCCACCTAAAATGTCATGGCTTTTTCCTTCATCAATCAAAACATATTTTTTTTAACTGCAGGATGTTTGTTCAGTAGAGCTCGCTGTTTTTCTTTCACTGATTTTCTTTTTAACGCACAGTTGTTGAAAACTTAATTTTGAGTTTAGTCAGCTTTGTTCAAGATGCATTGCTGTTCCAAGTAGAATTTGTGGTATGTTTTCTGCAGGTCAGTGTAAGGGACGTACGGCATGATGGATGATGTTTGGAATGAAAAGCTGAATGAATACAGGCATTACCAAAGCTGCTCTCTTGATCTGAAAAGAGAAATCCTTTCTTTGTTACTTCTTGATAAGGAATTTACAATGACATTGTTGAAAAAAACTCCCTCTGAAAAATAAATGCTGCTTCAGATTTAGCAGTAAGATGGTTTGTGGGGTGGGGTTTTCTGTCTTTGTGACATAAGAATATAAGAACATTTTTTAAGTGTCAAGGGGGTGGAGTAGTGTGGTGTTCCTATTTTGACTTTATGGTCACTTATTAATCTTTCTACGTAAAATTGGCCCTTTCTCCCCTAGAAAATTTTGATCCTCTCTTATATTAGTGTTGCTCACCCAATATTAGTAGCAAGACCTGGTTTTTGCTACATTTTTATTCCTGTGTAGGAAGGCCCAAGCAGTCCTCTAATTCCCAATATGTTAATTTGATGCCTTAGAAAACTGAGTATAGTGACCCAAATGCATGGTGCTGTTTTCAGCAAGGCAAAAACATGTTATTACCATCAGGTAATCTCCTGAAGTTCAGAAATTTGGGAATGTTCTCTTATTCTCAGATGGGGGAAAAAAAATGAGCATCTTGTCCTACATCAGGGTCCAGGGAAATGTGGTCTGTGGGCAGGAGGGCTCTGTGCTGTGGCCAAACCAGATTTTAGGTGCTACAGCGTACAAGGCTTTGGTAGGAATATTGTGTCACTAATTCATTCCCTCTGACTCCTTTGGCAGATGGGGGCTTTTTCCTCTGGGGATAATTGAGAGCAGGGGCCACAGCTGATTGCCAGGATGTTCCCTTTAGCAGTGGCAGAGGAGCACATGCTCTCAGTGATTACTGTGTCATACATTTGAGAGCTGTTTTCTATATTTGTACCACTGGAAAACAAACCTAAGAACCATGAAATAAACCTAAGAAACCTGCCTAAGAACCACTCCAGTTTGGGTGGGCTTTAAGAAACAGGGAGCTGTGGGGCACAGCCTGCTTCTGATACCCGCTCTCGAGAGCAAAGTAAACCAGATCTTTAAACTGATTTGCATTGCCTCCATACTGTTAGCAACTGGCATGCTTCCAAGAGGATAGAGATGGTGTTCTTTAACCAGTGATTTTTTGATCTGTATTCCTGGACCACTAAGAAAGTGAGCGTGGTGTCAGTGGGGCTGATGTCATGGAATCGGGTCTGTGCATCCAAAGATGTGGCAGAGTGGCCAGGACAGAAGCCCGCCGACCAGGAGGGACGCAGGTCTGTAACTGCAGGCTGGTGATACACGGGAACCTGCACACAGAATTTTTCACCGCATTCCCTCTCTGTTGTGTGTGTATATTTGGGCACTAAAAGCACTGTAATGTTTGAGGATAAAAGATACTCATGGACTGGTATCTTTCAGCACCACACCGATTTACATGCTTAATTTACATACTGCAATTGTCTTCCCGGTGGCTTAATTAGCATGGTACAAAATTAGCATGAAAAGCTACAAGTCCCTGGTATAAAACAATCAAACAGACAATCTCTTCCACAAGCACGTTCCTGTTACAATGTTGAGAGGCTAAATTCTCAGCTAGTGTGAACCCACACAGCCGTCTGTTCCAGATGTTGTCTTATACCAGCTGAGAATCTGGCCCCAATAGCTTGATGCTTCCTGCCCTAATAGTGCCTAATAGTGTCAAGAAGTGATAACAGCAGGCAAAGCATTAGATTGTAAGATCTCCGAGGTCCTGGGGGAGAAAACAGCCTTCCTAGCTGTTTGAAGGCTGGGGAAGTCAAAGGATGCTTGATCCAACAGCATAATCTATAAAATACAGTGACAAATAGGAGAGTTAACCCATTGCCTTATTCCAAATTGCTGAGCACAGGCAGATTTGGCCTCTGTACCTGCAGAATAAGTTGTTAGTCAATGTGATTATCTTGCTGGTAACACAGAAATCTTCCAGGGAACAAGTTATGCCTGAACCACCACTCCAGCCCTGACAGGTTCCCCCCCTCCCGCACCTCTCCCCTCACACCCTCCCTGTCTCTCTTCCTGGGTGCTGGCTGCCTGTGAGGGACAGGAATAGGTGAACTCTCCATCTCATGCAAGGGAGTGTTGCAAAGAGCTGGAAGCTTCCCAGGGAATGGCAGTGGTGCCTTGCCAGAGGAGCTCCTGTCACGATTTCGGGGGGGGGGGGGGGGGGTTCCACTGCTGCTCTCTCTCCAAGAAAACACATTTCTAGAGCTTATGGCTGGAGACAAAAACCTTAATACCTGAATACCCGCCAGCTCACAAAAGAGGGTAAAAGAAAGGAACCCCATTTTTCTAAGTCAAAGCTGGTTTGGTTTTTACTTTCCTGCTTTCCCTCCAGCTGTGGCTGAACCCCAGGGCTGCTGCTCTCTGAACAAGAGGCAGCCACTGTGGCTGGCTAGTGAAGCTGGGGTGAGCTGGGCCTCTCCTTCCCTTCTTCTTCCTTCTGCCCACCCCACACCCATGGGCAGAGCAAAGGGTGAGAAGCCCTCTGGCACCACCCCACAGCTGCAGTGTGTGTCAAAGCAGAGGATGGGAGGAGGTTAGCACGGCGCTGTGTGGGGACCACACAAACACAGCCACGTGTTCGTGGCTGGATGTCACCAGCGGCGAGAACATGCTCTTTCCCAGAGGTGTGTTTTGTCTGTGGATAAGTAAGCCCAGTGCCCAAAGCTTTCAGAAAAGGCTTTTCAGACATACCCCCGAAGAGGAAAAAGGAAGTTTTGAAAGGTGGGATCTGAGGAGAGGAAGTGACTCATGGGCTCAAAGAGAGATGGGCAGGGAGCGACAGCCGGCCGAGGCAGCAGAAGCGATCCCCAACTGTGCTGAGTCATGGGAATGGGGGTGAGGAAGGAGCCTGAGCTACTGTCCTACGCTTGCCTCCCAAGCATAGGGTTTTTAATGCACCCCGTCGCAGCCAGCTCCCAGGCTTACCATGCATGTGGGTTTGGAGGGGACTCCGGCTGTCCTGCTCAGTGGAGCCCTGTGCTGAGCACGCAGCACCCCTGGCATGGCAGCCTTCCCAGCTGCCCGGACACACCATCGCTCCCACCCTGGCTGCAGCCTGTCCCAGCATGGTCCAAGGGGTAGAAAGCATGGCTGTGATGTGGGTGAGGAACGAGATTTTTGCCCTCGTTTTGCAGTTTGCAAATAGCTGCCTTTTGTAACATTACCACACTAAGAGCAGAGGCGGCTTGGGTTTTACAGGGTTTCATGAGAGGTGTAACATGAGAGTCATGTTTGGGGCTTTTGCATGCGTGCCTTGCAGAGCATCTTTGTCAGGGTGGACTTTTTTTCTATGGATGTGATGCCTTCTTTTACCTGACTGGGGAATCAGCTCTTGTCCTTCACCCTCTCCTGGACCTTGCAGTCTCGGCAGCCCCTGGTAGAACGAGTTTTCTCTCCTAATACGGAAGCTCAAATGGTCAGGACTTTGTGAAAACTCACTGAGGAATTTCCTGGCTTTCAAACAATTTCCCCCTTTAATTATGATGTTCTAATAATTTTTTTTTTTAAATTAACTGATCTCTCCTTGATCCCTCATGTGGAGTACTGGAATAATATTCTGTCTGTAATTCTGTATGGTGTGTCCTAGAAAGGAAGTGAGGCCAGAGATAACACGATGTTACTTTTTGTCCATTTATTTATTATTTATTTATCTGCAGTCACTTGTCCTATGGGCCAAGTAAGGTAGATCAGATGAAAGTGCTCATTTTGAATGTTGAATTAGACCCTTTTTTGCTGACATCAGTAGTGTTACAGGACTCGCTCACCACCGTAGTCGAGACATGCACTGCAGGAATATTACCAATCCAAGTTTTACTGGCTTTCACTCTGTGGCACTGACTAGTCTATTTGTAACGTGTGTGTAAACAGAACTGCATATTAGTTAAGCACTTCAGGCATTGTTTAAAGCATCTTCTTCCCCAGAGGACTGAAGCGCTAGAACTGGGAAAGAACTATTTCCTCCATCTCTGAGGTCACAGGACTGGAATTAAAACAAATGGTAAGACTTTGCTGTAAAAGCTGAAAATAATGCTCTACAATTACATCTGCAAAAGCTGTAGGTAATTGTGTTCTGTGTGCACCTCCAGAACCAAAGTGTCATAAAAGACACACAGCTTCTTGCAGACAGCTTTAGCCAGTTATTAGTTGAAGCTTGGTTTGAAAAATGTTGCAATTAAAACCCGTGACTATTCATCAAGGGAAAGATGTATGCAAGATGACTTTTCTTCTATGCCCAGAAAAAAAGTAGCGTGCTGCAGAGCCTTTCCTGAGAGTTAGAAAGGGTAAAGATTCAGTTCTTGGCTACAGCAAATACAGCTCATCTAATCTTTGTTAATTTTACTTGGCTGTTTAAAGCAACAGTGTTTCCATGTGTCAGGTCTTGTTGTCCAATCTTACCTTTTGTCCATCTTCCTCATAGGCTTTTCTGTGCTTTAAGCTTAACATTTTTTTTCCATATCTGTAAAACTAGGACATGCTTCCTGAAGATGACATGCCAAGGACAAACAAATCATATGCCATGTGCTGTGTTGTCATGCTTTTCCTAGGATCTACTTTTGTCATAGTTAGACCCTACTGAACTTCTGGGAGAACCTTCATGTCAGGTAATTACAGTAAAGAATCATTACTTATACTTGACATTTTTACCCTTCTCTGGTAAATATGCCAAATAATTCAGTCTGGTAAGTCCATTCGGACCATCTGCACTGTTCCTTACTAATTTTGTGCTTTAGTCAAGGTAATGTTTAGATAGATTAATCAGTGACCAGCTGACTGATAGCCAAAATGTTAGGAAGCCATACAGTCTGTCAGTACAGATTTTGAAGTACTTCTCCATAATGGTCACTGCAATCACCAGCATTTAAGGTGTAGACACTTGTGGGATCACCTCAGTGCTTCATGGCACTGTGCTCCTCACCCTTTCATGCAAAGAATCAGCTTTTCGCCAGTGATTACCTCAGCCATCAGCACTTGCAAGGGAGTAGACCCTGGCAATCATGTGAAGCAGCTTGAGGCCAACTTGTGAGTAACGTCACACGTGTTTTCATGCACCAGATGGTGTTACACAGATGCCGCAACAGAGCACAAAAGCATGTTCCTGAATGATTATGCACTGTATGGTATTTGGCTGCCTTCATCATTTCACCCTCACCTCTACCTCTTGGCGTACTAGAACTTGAGTTGTATTTACAATTTGGTAAGGGCCAAATCTAAAAGGCTCTTCTGACATAGTTTTAGGCATATCAAGTGTCGCTGTCCAGAACTTTTGCATCTGTGTGGATCTCAGTGAATCAGCAATGAGTGTATTTCCTTGAAACCCAAAGACAGCTTAAAGTTCTTGCTCCGTTTTTATTTCATTGCAAATTGCACATGGCCTTTATGTCTGAGAGGTCATGGGCTCCCTCTGGTGGCTTCTGAAAACCAGAAAGCTAAATAAATAAATAAAAAACCACACGGTAGTTTGGTGCATGAGTTGTTGATTGTTCGCAGAAGGCTGTATGCCTCATTTTGGCTCTGTCACCTCACTTGTTTTTAAGATGAGCTAGTTGTTTGGGCTTTTTTGTCGAGGCATTTTACTGTGATGATGTATCTTGAGAGAGGAGAAGTGCATATTGATATATCAGAGAGTGATGAGGGAGATAATTCTGCTAAGGGGCTGTGCTTTCATTAAAGGTTTCACCACCAAAACCTGCATGCACCTGCTAGTTCTTCACCCCTCTCTGCTAGATCTTCATCTTCTGCACTGGATCTGAAATTACTCCATAGCTATTTACTGTAGAAAAATATTGTTAAATTATTTTTCCTTGGTAGCTACTGTGAAAATTAATATAACATGAATGGGGAGTCATTCCCTGCTCCTAAATAGCCATTTTCTCACTGGAGTATTTATACCTGGAGGCTGAAGGGGAAACCAAAGAAGAAAACATTGACATCACCAAGGAGTTTCTCTTTCTGAGCAGGCTCCAATAGAAGGATATGCCTTTTGCTGGTGAAAAGAGAACTTGTATGGGTATGTTCCGCATTAATTCACAGCTAATTACAAACATACAGAACATGCAAGGTGAAAATTGCTTCTAATCATGTTCTGCTTCTGCGGAAGTCGGCGCTGGCTTGCAGGCGGTCTGGCGGTGGGCTAGAATTTCAGTGCAGGCATGCGGGGGGGGGCCGAGGCCCAAACTCCGCAGCCAGGATGCTCAGACGCCGGTTGCGCATCTGCTGTGTGGCTGCTGACGGAGCGTTTGTGCAGGCAGGTGATGATCTGAGCCCAGCAACGTCTCTGTGACGAGTCCCCTCAGCCTTCCCTGTGATCACTCCCCAGGTTTTTTTCTCCCAGGGCAGCTGCATGCTGGCCTGGAGAAGAGAACCAGGAACTTCCTTGAATCTGCAAGAGTTGAACTTCCTATACATCTTCCTGCCTTACGGAGTAGAAAAACTTTGTTTCCATTGTGTTTGAGACCAACAATAACTGTAGCGAAGGCAAGAAGGGGAGGAGATTTAGAATTGAGGAAGGGTTCTACCTGTGCAAAGGTATGTTGCTATGTTCAAAATACCTCCCAATTACTGTCAAGTTTGGTCTGACTAATTTGATCCTTCTGTCCCATTCGATTAAAATTCAGGAAACAAATCAGTTGCATTAAAATAACATGACTTCCACCTTTTTTATTTTGATTGTATTAAGCAGATATTACTGGATAATTTGGTCACTGGCCATAGGAAATTGCCATTTAATTTAATATTAGAGTCAAATTGGGAGTTAGAAGGCGGCTCCACGTCAGCCTATGTCATGTAATAAGGGATGAGCAAAATCCTGGCCCCGTGACAAAAATGGCAGTGCTCCCACTTTGTCCTAGGGAACCAGGATTTTTACACTAATGACAACTAAAAGGCAGGCTGTTCAACTTTACATGCATGATTATATTTCTAAGATCTGTACGTAGTTTCCATCAGGTGGCCTACTGCTTCTGAGGGTCAGGATTACAGATGTATTACAGAGGGTTGGACTAGATGATCTCCAGAGGTCCCTTCCAACCCCTGCCCTTCTATGATTCTGTGTTAGTTGCATACTATGATTTTTTCCTTTCTTTTAATAGTAATTTTTAACCCACCCTGGGAATTTGTTCAATATTCAAAGTCTCTGTCCCAAGTGCCAGCAAAGGGCTCAGTGCTGCAAGGTGCTGAACATTCTGGCTCCCATCCAGCAAGGCACTTAGGCATGTTCTCAATCTTAGACACAGGTCTAAACCCCAGGGCTTCGCCAAATAGAAGCTAAAGAGCTCAGCACCCTGCAGATGCGACCCCCAAACCTCCTCTCCATCGGTCTTCTGCAGAGCTTTCATGGTTTTGTTATAGTAATATGGTAAGAATTAAGCCAATGGCATTTAAGGTATTGTTTTAAAAATACTGCACAAAGATAATACTCGCTGTATCATACAGTAGATCAGTTTTCAAACCGGGAAAATGAAGTTTTCTGTGAGCTTCAGCTCCTTTGTTTTTTCGTACAATAGGGAACACTCTTGTAGCATCTTATGTGGTTTTGATTATAGTATTTGTGATTCTTTAAATATTTATTCTTCAGCAGTTAAGAAACTTGCTGAAGGGGAACTTTATAAACATTTATCACGGATCAAGCGTTCACGTGGAAAGGAAATGAGGCGCTCTCTTCCTATTGGGAAGGAGTACCTTACCTTTTCATAAAAGCTGTGGCCTGAATTCAGCAGAGCTTCTGGATTCAGGAAAATGATTGTGAGCGTATAGCCAGCCTTACACATGTGCCTGAGTTCTGTAAAAGCTGTCCAGGCTCCCCGAAACACATAAATGCTGCCCTGAATTAGTGCCTACTCCACTTGGCTGCCCATGGATCACTTCAGCATTATTAGCTGTGTCACCCAGCGCTACAGCACAGAGCTTACCAGAAGATGGATGAGTAAACTCTCCCTTCACCACCTGAAGGATCCGTTTGCTTTGCGGTGATTGGCAGTGGTGTCATGTGAAACACCACCAGGCAAATTCCATTTGATTAAATAATTACCACATATGACCAGAAAATGTGCCGTTATGTGTGAAAACAAATTAAAACTCCCCAAATTCTCTCCACTTCCTTCCTTGCTCTGTTAATAGCTCTTTCACAGGCAAGAGACACAGTTATTGACTTTAAACTAAAAAGGTTCCAGGGTAGGTGCAGTACCCGGAACTTAAAATATTCTCTGATTATTAACATTTTTACACAGCTTATTTAAAACAGCTTCCATGAGAATGGGTGGAAAGTGCATTACTCGATGCACCCCAAGTCATTTCCAGCCCATTCGGTCGCACAGAACTTTTCCTAGGGAGGGGCTGGCACGGCAGGGAGACTGCCTCTGCTTCCTAATGCAAATAGTTAGGGTCTCCTTTTGTGGCCCAGTTTTTCTAGGCTCTATCTGAGCAGAATTCCCAGTGAATTCTCCCACAAGTAGTGGTATAAAAACACCGTTAACACTGCCTGCTGGTATTAAGATGGATACACAGAGAAATCTTGGCGACACAGAGGTTTATGGAAGACCCACCATCTCTCCCCCACTTCCACTCATGTCTACACTTGTTCTGAGTGCTCTGCCAGCCACCCTCTGTAAAGAAAGACAGAGAAGGAAGGCAGTGCGTGGGTTTGGACGGTGGGATAAGGGTTTCCTGTGATGCTGCAGTGCCACCCTCAGCTGACAGTCGCAAAATCAGTTGGATAGAGTAAAATAGGAGGAAGTTTGTAGAAAAAGATTGGCTAGGATTTTTAGCTGGACTGGTCTTTAATTTTCTTTCCTTTCTCATTTTGTTCAAGATGAAAGTCTGGCAGAAGTCCTTCTGCCATAAACGGGAGCCATTCCTCTCACTTGCAGAAAGAGATGATGTGTCTTCTTTTGCACTTTTAAGTTTTTAATTTTCTCAAGTGCTTTGTCCAACTCACTCCCAATACTGCTTTGCCTGTGAAGACAAGAGTGCTAAAAGACTGATGCTGTGTGCCCCTGTTTGGGAAATGTTTCTATATTCAGGGCAGATTTACTCTGAGATGGGATCACCTCACCTTGGTCAGTGTCTGTTGATGGTATTACTCCAGAGAAGCCTGACCTGTTGAAATGTAATGCTTCTCATACGAAGTTTCCCAACCTAGCAAGGCTGTTGCTGTTTCAGGTGGCTTAAAAATATGTGCACAGTTTGTACTTTGAATGTTTAATAAGCTTAAAACATGAAATATATAATACAGCTTGAACTTTCTAGTGTTATTTCATCACCAAAAAAGCAAAGTCTTGAGGCTCAGCAATTGCCTTTGTCAGAATGTAAATTCCAGCATGTAATACCCAGGCTGTATGTTTCAGGAAATCAGTATTAACCTATTAGCATGCAGTTTTCCTTGGAGAAGAGCCATCTTCACACTGAGCCTGTATTCCTGCTTCAAACCTTCCTGTCACTGTTCCGTATCCACGACCCAGCCTAAGGCTGCCTTTGACGGTTCTCCAGCCATTTCCTGCATACTGCACTAGCACTAATTGAAAATTTGGGTGGCCTTGCTTATTTATTTTCCTGGAATGTAGTGGGTTATATTTTCATGGCACTTTCTCAGCAGTGCAACGTTTCAATTTCAAAACCGCTGCAATATGAGGAAAAGTACCCCCCAAAATTAAAAAAATAACAATAAAAACCAGCATACCTTTGATTAATTTTTACAGTAGTTCTTTTGTAAAAATATATAATGGAAAAAGAATTCAGTGTTGCTTTTGTCTCTCAAGATCAGAGGCAAGGGCAGCAATTTAAATATATGTACACGACGATCACATGCAGGCACAACGAGGCATGAAAGTTGAAGTGTACAGATGCCATGGAAATGAAAAGATAATATAGCGTGTATTCTTTGCAAGTCTTGCAGAGTTCAATAGCTACATAACATGCGTGGAGGGAAGAGAGAAGCAGCCCCCACCGCTGCACTCCTTAGGAAAATTCCATCCATGTCTGAATGTGCCATTGGCACTCCTGCTGTACTTTGCCTCCCCGGATTTCTGCACCTCTCTGCTTGTAGGTGCCCGTGCTCAGGTGTGAGTGTCTGCGTTAAATTTCAAGTTTTGACCAAATACCTTTGCCCAGTCCCTCCCCCAAACTTCAAACCTACATACACGCTTCTTGCCTCATTTTATTTTATTGCAACTTTTTTTGTGTGTGAGCATAAATGAAAGGCTGGTGCAACCAAGTCAACATTAACAAACAGTATCCTACATTAACAAATAGTATCCTGTTTGGTTTTTTCCTAATACGCTAAGTGCAACTACTGAAGTCTTTCGGAATCATGCTTTCTTCCCTGGAATGCAGGCATAAGGAAATGTTTAACAATAAATATGCCATTAAGATGCTGATTTGTATCTCAGAAATTATTTGGAGGAAGTGTCAGTGTCTGTTTTTACCTTCAGGCACACACCTTTAGGATTGCCCAACTATTTGAATTTACAGATGTTTCAGAATGGAGACAAAACTGGAGGACAAGAGGAAAAGAAATTTTAGAAAGGAAAATGTCTGCTCCTGTTTCTGAGTCTTCAGGATGCCGTTTTGGAGTTTTACCTATAACTTTGAAATCTGGAGACGTTTCAGTCAAGCACCAAACATTTTCTTCTAAATAAGTGATATTACAAGATAAGCAGGGTTTTGTTTGGTTTAGTTTGTTGTGCTGTTTTCTTTTTTTGTTTGTTTTCGTTTTGTATTTTTTAAACACAGACAGTCTCAAATCCAACCATCAGCCCTAGCATCCCAACCTTCCCATTTCGTTCTTTGAAAAATCTACATCTCTGCACTGGGGAAGTTCAGATTTGGAGTCGAGCTCTCCTGTCTGTTCCAAATACTATTTCCGAACTCCTTCACTATACATTTCCCAGACAGAAGGTTGATTTTGGCAGGTAAAAAGTGCCCTAAGCTAAGGGTAGTGTAGCAGTTGATCAAAGTGTATCTCGCATGTGTATCCTGTGCCTCGTTACAATTAACAGCGAATTCTGGCTCAGCTGGATGTTACAAATTCCCTGAAGTTTACCACAAGTGATAAAACTTTATGGATGGTTAATTTTGCCTGGTGTGAGCAGCACTCAGTTAGGAAAAATGGGTTAAAATGGATGAAGATGGTGCTCTCCTGGCCTCATCTCTCCCCAGTGAGGGTTTCTGCCCCTTGTTGAGGATGCAGCCGTACTGTCAGCTCAGTGTTTGGCACAGCTGAGGCATGGCACGGGATGGGAGGGACTGTATGGGGGGCACAACGGGCACTTTTGAAAGTGTGTTTGCTGCCCATAGAGGATAATCCTTGTTGTATAATCACTAGAGTGTAATCTGCTTTAGAAGATCCTTCCTCCAGGTTTGTTCCTTTTGTGCTGGTGAGGACGTCACCATGATGTGTTGGCTTTTGGTGGTTATGCTCTGGAGGAGAAAGCAGGTACTTTGCCTGCAGGTTGGATCTCTTACAATCATGAACAGTAACTAGTAGTGACTATCACATTTGCAAATGATGCTCAATGTGTTAACTCCTACAATTTTGATTTTGTATTTTCTCTGCAAATACTCCATTAAAGAAAGCATCAGGATTTCTGTTAGATTGTGACTGATGTTGTCTTTAACTGCAGCTGATAGCTTTGGGAAATGGAAAAAGGAAATGGAAATTATTCTAGCCAGGTTTTGCATGCCGTCTTTTTTTCTGTTACTAGAAATACGAGCACAAGCCAAAAAATTGTCTAATCCTGCCACTCGCTTGCAACTGAATCATGGCACAGGTGCTAAGCAGGCAAATGCAAGGTTATCACAGAATCACAGAATCACAGAATTATCAAGGTTGGAAAAGACCTAGAAGATCATCCAGTCCAACCATTCACCTATTACTACTAGCTCCCACTAAACCATATCCCTCAATACAACATCCAGTCTTTCCTTGAACACCCCCAGGGTTGGTGACTCCACCACCTCCCTGGGCAGTGCATTCCAGTGCCTGACTACCCTTTCTGAGAAGTAGTGCTTCCTAATGTCGAGCCTGAATCTCCCCTGGCGCAGCTTGCTACCATTCCCTCTAGTTCTGTCACTGCCTACACGGGAGAAGAGGCCGACCCCCAGCTCACTACAACCTCCCTTCAGGAAGTTATAGAGAGCTATAAGGTCTCCCCTAAGCCTCCTCTTCTCCAGGCTGAACAATCCCAGCTTCCTCAGACGCTCCTCGTAAGGCCTGTGTTCCAGACCCCTCACCAGCTTAGTAGCCCTCCTCTGAACGCGTTCCAGAGCCTCAATGTCTTTCCTGTAGTGAGGGGCCCAAAACTGAACACAGTACTCGAGATGCGGCCTCACAAGTGCTGAGTACAGGGGGACAATTACCTCCCTGCTCCTACTAGTAACACTATTTTTGATGCAAGCCAGGATGCCGTTGGCCTTCTTGGCCACCCGCGCACACTGTCGGCTCATGTTCAGCCGTGCATCAATCAGCACCCCCAGGTCCATTTCCTCCACACAGTCCTCCAGCCACTCCGCCCCAAGCCTATAGAGCTGCCTGGGGTTGTTGTGGCCAAAGTGCAGGACTCGGCATTTGCTCTTGTTGAACCTCATGCCATTGGCTTAGAAGGCTAGCCAGCACAGAGCAAGAGCTGGATACAAGCCTGATATTGATAAAAATAGCTGTGAACTAGGCAAGTTATGAACTTGCAAGTTATGAACTTGCCTAGTGCATCCTGCCTCTTAAGGAACTACCAACTACAGCATCGTTCCTGTAGATGTTTATCTAACCAGTTCTTAAATGCTTTATCAGGCCTTCAGTAGTGGGTGAAGAGCACCCAAAAGTTGGGTCCAGATGTGAAAAACACAATACAGTATAACAAGAAGTAGAAACAGAACAGAATATTCATTATAGCTCTATTCAGATATTGACCGTAATGTGTATTTTAAAACGTGCATCTCAAAGTAGGTTCCAAAGGTGTGTCTGAAGGGCACTTCTGAAAAAAAACCCAGCCGTGAAATCTGTAATGTGGTCGAATAATTCTATTGCTACAACCAGTCCCAGGATTGCAATAGGGCAAGCGAGGTGAATAAAAGGAGTCGGGGTCTTAATCGTGGGCAGAATGGGACTGGGGGTTTGTATAAGGCTGAGTCCAACAGGCCACATAAGTGCATGCTTAATTTTAAGTATTTGAGTCGGTTCTTTTGGTAAAGTGAATAATAGTCCTGAATGTGTTTTAAAGTTAATGAGAAGGCATAAGTGCTTTCTTGGATCACAGCCAGGTGCTCAGCATATTGCTGGGCCAAATACAGATTTAACAGTCTAAATTTAGGCCCCTATGTTTTAAAACACTGACCAACATTCTTTTCAGAAATTTCTGTGGAAATTGCTGTAGATCTGAAGTCAAGGCCAAACACCCCTCTCATGGAAATGTACTTCTGAGTCTAAGAATAAATGTCAATAAGAAACATTAAAGGCTAGAACTGTAGTTCATTAAAATAAAATATTGTCATGTATTTAATGGGTTTCAGATTAAGCTGTCTGATCTTGTACCTTTGATTGTACCATTTAGGATACAGATCAAAATTCGCATTTGAATGTTAATTGCTTGTCTGATATGTTAAAATAATTTTCATCTCTAAAAGGAACTTCATAATTATATCTAATTGATGTAAAATGCAACCTCTTGCTAATAGCATACAGTTGTGATAGTAATTTGAACATAAATTATCTAAAACCTTATTTTTGAAAGAACAATTATACTTGGCCCAGATTGCACAGTTTAACTAACTGGGTTTTGGCATTCTTGTTCCCTTTTCCCCAGCCCTATTTTTGTAATTTCCCCTCCCTTTTTCACCATAGAACACTTAAAGATCAGGAGGATGGGAGGAATGAAGAAAGGAGACACAGACAAGGAAACTCACAGAGAAAAAAAATCTAGTCAAGAAGAAGTTTAGAAATAGATAGAGCCATTATTTTTATCATTAAACACAAACACGCATACGCATCATTTACTTTAAAATAGATGTGGTTTTGCAAGTATGTGTGTATGCGGCACACTTAGTGTCTTATCAGACCTGATTATTTATTGTTGTGTATCAACTGTGTCATCACACTACGAACTGAACAGCTGTAATGGCAAACCAGATCTGTCCCCAAAGTGCATGTAACATCAAGCCACGTTCCTGCAAGAAATTGCACATGCACGTGAAATTACAGGCTGGTTGATGTTCTGGTGAGGAAACATCAGTAGTGGCAAAACCCACCCGACCTCGGGCCACTTCTCATGTCCTCTCTCCGCAGTCACGTGTCAGCAGAGCCACTGAATGGGCAAGTGGGGGAAACAACTTGGTTCCTTCAAAATCAGCCCAACTGGCAGTTAAACAATTGTTCTTCTCTGCTCAGGCTGATTTTCACTATGATGCATCGGGAGAGAGGTATAGTTGTCCCACAGGTACAGTTTGATTCAGAACAGGAGATCTAATCCCTGCACTCACCTCAACACGGTTTTGGAAATCTGTGAGGAAATATCTAATGAACAGCTCTGCCCTGCTTATCCCCAAAAGCATCTTGGACTTGTGGAAAAGAGGGACAGAATTTCACCTGGAATTTGAGGGACAAAAACTGTGGGATGGTCTTTTGAAGTATCGGGTTGGTTTTTTCCTTTGAGAAAGTAATGTGGTGTAATTTTAAGTTGGCTTACGTTTCAACTGTTTCCTTCCCATCTATTATTCTAAAATACATGCAGTATATGAAGGTTGATTCCAAGGAGTATTTAAACTGATGCAACTTAGTAGTGACACATTTGACAGAGCTGTAGTATATAGCATTCGGTATTTTTAGCTGCGCAAAGTAATTTAATAATTTGTTTTGTTGGTGCTGTTTAGAGAAACAATGCCTCTGGGTCAGTAGTGCACAGATTCCTTGGATAGGCCTTGAAAGGGAAGAATTAGGGTGGTGTTAGCCAAGAAAGTAAAACAGCGAGAGAATTTTGTGTACTGTTGGAAATGGTTTAAAGTGCAAAAGACTATATTTTTTGTTTGATGTGGAAACAGTGACTGTACGTGTTCTGGAAGAAAGCTCAAAATATTGTGTGCATTAACTTATATGTTGCTTGAAGCATACCAGAAATCATCTGTGGGAAAACACCGATCAGAAAGTTGTTTCTTTCTCTCTCACCCTTCAGCTAAGATAAATATATTTTGCTCCATAATGAAGTTTTCTGGCTTAAACTCCTGCGTAACGGTCAAAATGCTGCCAAAATCAAAAAAACCTTTTGCTGTACCTCTTTGTTTAAAAAAGGAAATACAGTCATAAGATTTAAGTAGATCACTTCCTGGATGTTGGTTTCACAACACAGATCCAGGTGATTTTCAATTTAGGGGGAAGCAGAAAGCAGGTGGTTTTGGATGCACAACACAACACAGGAAATCTGCTTGGAAACTGAAATATCTGTATAAATTTCTCATAAATTCTATGGCAGCTTCTAGAAGGCAACATCTGCAGGAATATTCCACTGATGGATCGAGAAAACAAAAGGGAAGTGGAACCAATGAGGTGAAGAAAGGTTGCACGAGGATTACAGATTTGTTAGAGCTGGCCAGGATGGGCTGGCTGGGCTTCTTGGCTCTTCTCCTGGTTCTACTGCCACAGCTTTGGCAAGTTACTGATCTCCAGTTCAGAAGGCACCTCTCACAAGCATGGAAGAAACCCTCTTAACTTCAATCAGGCTTACAGTTAAGTACACAGAGAAAAAAGGAGGAGCTGGTGAGTTATAGACCCGGTAGCTACAGTTTGTGGAAAAAAATCAAGCAACCCATCGTAAGCATTAGAAGACAGACAGAAAAGTACCGACAAACATGGTTTTGTCAAGGACAAATCCCATGGAACAAATCTGATGTCCTTTTAGAGTAAGGTAATAGGTGTTACACTGAAGAGTATGTATCTTGCAAGTGTCCAAGGCCAGGCTGGATGGGGCTTCGGGCAACCTGCTCTAGTGGAGGGTGTCCCTGCCCATGGCAGGGGGGTTGGAACTAGATGATTTCTGAAGTCCATTCTAACCCAAACCTTTCTGTGATTCTATGACATCTTCATTGTTGGAAGCTTTTGGCAGTGTTTCTCAAGAAGAAGCAAAGACAATACGTTCCATATTTAAAATCCTACAGGGTGAGGAAAAAGCAGGGCTGAGGAAGAGTTAGCAAAATGGGGCCACTATCAAAATGGAGAGATATATTGAAAGAGGTTCCCTGAGGGTCTCTCCTGTGTCTGATACTACTTATAGAACATCTGAAAACTGAATAGAAACCATCTGACAACAGAACACAGGCTAAGCATGTTACATTTGGGGAGGACATGGAGAAGAGAGCAGCTAAAAGTGGTTAGAGAACAGAATTAGAATTCAGAGGAATTTTGTCAAACTGAAGTTTGTTTTTTTTTTTTTTTTTAAGAAACCCACAGAAATATTATTCAATAGGTGCAATTAAACATAGCATCATCGGTTCTGCAGATACAGGAAGGGGAAAAGTAAACAGGATTACAGTTGCACAGAAATAATGCAGAGTGAATCACAGGCTAAGCACGAGTCACCGCTGTTACACTGCTGCAAAAAGGCAGATGCCCTACAAGGAGGTAGGATCAGGAAGACAGCCTGCAAAATAGGCAAAGTGATTATTTTGCTCTGCTAACCCATGGTAGGACTTCAATTATATATTTTCCTTTTTAAAAATCTTTTTCACCTAGAGAATGCTTGGCTTGGGGTACCTCACTTCCAGGGTGACTGGAGAAGAGTGCATCAGAGTGCATCAGAGACCAAGCTCAATTACCAATCCAGAAAATATTAAGTACTAACAGGGCTGTTTGGATTAATGAGAAAAAAAAGAACGTGCAGGGGACAGAGCCTTTAAATATGTAAAAGGCTGCTACAGGGAGGAAGCAAATAATTGTTCTCTGGCCCAGCAAAGACAGACATTTCACTAATGGACTGAAATTCCAGTTGGGGGATATATTCAGAATACACATTAGGAAAAAGACCTTTAGTGGTAAGGGTAGGGAAACACTGGGAAAGATTGCCTGAGGAGATGGCAAAAGCACCATACTGGGAAGTCTTTAAGAACAAGATTGAAAAAGCAGTTAATGTTATAACAAAGGAGTAGTTGATCCTGTCTTGGGGCAAGGGAAAGGACTAGAAAGGGTGATTTCTTAGGGTCATTTTCAACCACATGCTTCTTAGCTTTATTCTGTTTCTTTTATTTCCCCGGTTATAATATTCACCTCACAAATTCAAACAAGAGTAGGGAGAGTTCTGGTTTGGATGTCCACGTGTCAATAAAAGGAAGGGGATAGCTGTCAAGCTTGAAGGTGTTCAGAAGAGAGAACAATTCTGGAAAGGCAGTTATACAGTGCAGAATCAAAGCTTAATCCATACAGTGTATCAAGAGAAGGTGAAGGAGTAAATCTGCTACATTTTACAAACAGCTTCAAAAGGAAGTTATTTATGTTAACAAGAAGCAGGCTCCCAATGGACAGATGCTGCAGCTAGGTGAATGTACCTCTTCAAACAACATTTATATTTCTATGGGTTATTTTTTACATGTTAGGGTAGCACGGTCCATGTTAGTGTAACCACTGAGAAACCCTCAAAAGTGCAGTGACATTCTCCAACGCTTTAAAATAAAATGAAGGTGTCTTTCTAAGAAACAACTACAGAAAGAGCTTGATGTGGGAATGGCCGGAGGAAATTCTACAGCTTTCAATGTTCAGGTTAGACAAGACGATCATAATAATCTCTCCTGGCTTTCAAATCTGTTTACCCAAGTTTGTAGAGAGATGTAATGTTTACAGATCACTGTCAAATCTGCATAAATGGATTAGAAAAAGGCATGAATGAGCAATTACTCTTGTGATCTCTATGAAGTATAATGCTCTACTATTTACCGGGTCATTATATTACAACTTGTCATTTCTTTCCCCAGTTTTAACAGCATAGATTAATCTCCTTAACGGCATCTGGAGTTCCATGGAGTAATATATTTATGTTAGCAGCATTATATATGACAGCAAATATATACTATATATTATGGTATATACATTATAAGCTATATATATATGAGGTCTATATATAATAACAGTACTAGCTTTCCTCCTTTTGTTCTAAAAAGATGTGTGGGGCAGCGTTCTCTCCAGTGGGTCAAAGCTACATTCAGTCACCATCAGCTTTGTTCTGGAGTCGCTGAAGGCGTAGGTGATGGTTACCACATGGTCACCACACATCAGCTGGGAAAACCACCCACAGTAGATTCAACAAAGCTCAGCATACAGGAAGTTCTTCATTGACACTATTATCCAGGGCCCCTGCAGATCGTACGAGTCCTGGATGCTGCTCTTGGCAGGAGGAGGATTTGCTTGTGTGGATGCCTGTGATGAACCTACAGCCACCATCTCTAAGGCTTCTGTGGTTGCAGAGTTCAGCCTGGTCATGCCATTCTGACACGTTCTCTTGGACCAAGGTCTAGATAAAAGCACTGCTGCTTAGAAACAGCTGGTTTAAACTTCTACATGGGGAGGATAGCTGACATTTTCAGAAGCCGAAAGACCTCACAGGTTTTTCTCACTTCAGCTAACATTGTGTGGTTGTCTCTTCTAAAGTTCAGGCTCCCTCTACCTAACGATTCACCTCTTCAGGTTACTTGCATTTCCACGAGAGAATAATCAACTCTGCAATACAACTTCAGTCTGGCTCCAAAGTTTGTCACTTGAACTAAATCTAAATTCATGGCTGTTTACAAAGTCTTCTGGGTAGACAGCTCCCTCACTAAGGTCAGTGGGCTTTTTGGGCACAGGTATCCACTCCCAGAGGGCTGCCGGTAGGGCTGGGACCCAGGTATGTGGTGTGCTGGGTGGGACCTTTGTTATCAACCAAACCTTTTGGTTTTATTTGGCACATCGGATGACAAGCTTTTAATGAGCAAATGCAGACAAGCGGTCATGGAGGAAAAAAACCATCATTCTGAAATGGGTGGCAAATTGGTTTTTGGTTGGAGTTTGTTGGGGTTTTTTTATGTGATGCCAACTTTACTTTTCTTGGAGGACTGAAGAGCAGTCTTTCTGCATTAGATATCAGCAGAAAACTGCAGTCACCAGTAACAACTTCGGAGAGAATTAGAGAAAAGATAGATATTGGGAGCTCTCATTTTCCCCCAGAGAGAAGCTGTGTTATGTTTTGCAGAGCCTAGAGGAGAGTCAGAAAATGGATGTATATTAATGTGACAAGATATTACAGCCTACTAATTTAACTTGGGCGGCTTTAACCTCTGGAAAAAATGCGAGGAAAATTGTTTCTAGGCCATAATGATTTCTACAATGTGTAAGTTCTTTGAGATTTTATGAAAGGCAACTTGTTTTCCCAGTAATGTCTGATTTTGCAAAAACTGAGCTCCAGATTCTTCCTTCTGTGTTTTCTCTCTCATAGCTTTTCCTCTCCTTCCCATTAAGATTTTGTCTGAACTTGGCTTTCGCAACTGAATTTCAAACAATCCTAGCAAAAATGGAAAAGGGAGATCTTCTGACCCTTTCCAAAAGGAAAAAGAGCCTCTGTTTGGAGGTGCTCTAGATAAGACAGCCAGTTTAGTAAGAAACATTTTCACTTTTTCATTGGAAATGGAGGACCAATCTGCATCATTACTCATCACTGACAGTACTGCCTGCCCACTGGTGCAGCAGCCAGATAGCCCCAGCTCCCACAGCATTTGAGTCTTGCTTCTGTCCATCTCTGTGGCCACTCCAGAAAACCGCTTGCCTGGGAGGTCAGGCTGCTAGGGAACTATCTGGAGAAAGAGGGAGGAAACAAAAAAGCATTTGAGGGACTGACGAGCACTGACCCTACTCAGGGGGACTGTGGTCTCATCAAAGGCCATGGCCCTGACACGCCTCACACGGCCATTTGCATAGAGTTCAGGGCAGATGTGCCCACTTCAGGCCCTGCTATGGTAGATACATGTTGTGTCACGAATTATTTACAAGTGGTTTCTGGAAGAAGGGCGTTTGAAAACCAGCAAGTCCCTGACACCACGGCTATGGGCCTGACCCAAGGTCAGTCTGCTGGGGCAGTTTGGCCTGGGTGTTTCTCCTTCCCCCACCCACAGCAGGAAGCGCCCCCAGGCCTTCCCCTTACAGCATGGGGATCCCCACGCTGCTGTTGCCACTGGATGAGCTGCTGCCCGCTGGGATCCAGATTGACCACTCGGGAATGGTTTTATTATACTTGCTTATTATTGTTGTTGTCTTCCTTGTTGTGGTCACCACTGTTACTATGATTTTATATTTCCCTTGCTCCTCTTCCATGGCGGAAACAACGCCGGGGGCTCCCGGCCCTTTGCCACCGCCTGTCCCAGGGCGAGATGGAAGGTGGAAGGAAGGGAGGGAGACTGTGCGCGACCAGGCCTGTCTCTTTAAGGGGGCGGGGCTCGGGGCACGGTAGCGGCCGAGAGCGCCTTCTACTTGACCTCGATCGTTCTGCGCTCCATCGATTTTCTCGGGTGGCGGCTGGAGGCGCCTGTGCCCGCCGGACGCGGAGGCGCTGCTGGGAGCGGAGCTGCCCCGGGTGCCGGATACGAACTCGGCGGCGGCGGCCGGTGAGTGACAGTCTGCGGCCTCCCGCCCTGCTCTTCCTCCGCCGGGCTCTGCGGAGCCGGCTCTCAGCGGGGCAGCTCCAGCTCCTTCCCCCCACACCCCCCCCCAGGGCGGAGGCTGCCCCCCTCCCTTCGGCCTCCTCCCTTCGTCCTCCCCCGCTCCCCGGGAGGGTCGAGTGTCGAGTCGCAGGCCCCGCCCCAGCAGCGCGGGGGAGCCGGGACGGGACTGTCGTTAACAGCCGTTGGGGTGCGGGGGGAGGGGGGTGGCGTCACTGATCTGCCCTCTCGCGTCGCGGCCCCTCCTCAGCCTTCCTGGGGGCACCTGCCAGCCCAGCCCAGCCCGGCCCCGCCCCGCCGCGGGGACGCGCCGCTACCGGCCTGTCACCGCCGGGACGGGTCGCCGCTCGCCCGGCTGGGTGCCGGGTCCCGCGGGCCGCCCAGGGAGGGAAGGAAGCGGTGGCTTCCCGGGTGCAGCAGCTCGTTTTGCCTCTTCCCCCCCACCCAGCCTCCCGACAGGAGACGGGGCAGCGGCGGGGCAGGGAGTTTCCCGGTCACCTGTGAGCCCCTGTGGGTGTCTGCTGGGGGACGGTGGCTGTGAGAGGTGGTGCTCGGGCCGGGGAGCGCGGTGTCCCGGCCTGGGGCGCCCGTAGGAGCGGTCGCGGGGTTGGTCCCACGGGCAAGGCAGCAGTCCGGTGCCTTTTGCCTTTGTTTCTCGTGGCAGACAGCTGCCTGTCCGATGCTCCTGGGCCTGCTGGGTTGTACGATGGAACGAGGCGGGTCCGGACGTGTCTTAAATCGTGTGACTCGATGAAGCGTTTGTGTGTGGGTGTGCTGGGTGGGCAGTAGAGGAAACACGCAGGGGAGAGGCGAGGTCTGACCTCTGAAGAGCTGGTTACTTGCAAATTGGATCTCTTCTTTTTTTTTTTTAATTTTGCATTCAGTGGTACTATAAAGTTTCGGAAAGAATTCCCCCCCGTGAGCGTGTGCGTAAAGCTTGATAAGAAAATACCGCAGTAAGGAACGTGAAACAGATCGGAATGACGTGTGCTAGTTGAGAGATGATTGCTTTCATTGATGTCTAACTGGAAGTGTTACCCCGCCTCTGTGTTTTGTCTTTTTTTTAAAAAAGGTCAAAACAAACTGCCACCCACGTTCTACCCAGGCCTGCATTTCTCCCTCAGTTAGACTGCAGTGCAGGCCAGAAGGTTCCATGAAAGGCTTTCCTCCTTGTCTCTTCTATCTCGTAATTAGCAGCCTAACAAGAATCTCTTATCGAGGGGAGTAGCTGTCAGAAAACAGGGATGATCATATTTCCAGAGGGAGGAATTCCCACTTTGTCCAGTTTTACTGGATTTCAAAATAGTGTTGAAGTTACTGTCAGCTTTTCCTTTTTTTTTTTTTTTTTTTTTTTTTTTGCGCCCCCCTCCCGCTTTGTTGTGGATTAATAGCTTCTAGTCATGTACCCCAAAGCTTTGCATTGAAAGCCAGTGAGGTGTTAAATCATTTTAGCTCTGACAGAACATAAGATTAAATCTAAGCTACAAATACTCATTCTTTAAAGTTTAGTTTAAAATTGTAATCTCACTTTAGTTTTGTAGGCTTTCTCATCGCTCCTAAAACAAGTAAACAGTCTCTTTTCTCCGCCAGTGGTTCGTGCGCATTTTCATTGTTGCAAGCTTTGGGTCGGGTTTGCTTTTGATAGTTGTCAAAGCAGTTAAAAGGGCTTCTGTTTGTTATTTTAATGTAAACTGCAAATAAACGAACTTGTGGTTTGGGAACAAACACGTCTGTTTTCTTGCTTTACCTTTTGCTCACCTGAAGAAGAAAAGCCCTGTTATTCTTGGTTCCCTGTTTCTGTAGTGTCTATCGCAGCTTGTGCTGGCAGCAAAAGGCAAGTCCTGCTGCTCTTTTCTTTCCCATGGGTAGCTTAGTTTACAGTTTTTGTGATTTATGCTCGCCCTTGGACAATGATGTTTTTACTTAGATGGGATTTCTGTTGTCTTAAGCATCACTTAGATCAGGGTGCAATGATTTTCATTATACTGGCATGACTTCTTTCAGTGAAAATACCGTTAATTTACACACTGTAACAGTTAAAGAGTTTTTTTTCTGTATGGAAAATGTAACTTTTTTTTTTAGTATGTGTAAGAGGTGAAACTATTTAATTAAAAGCATATTACCAATCAAGCTTGTGCTGTGTGTGGTTTTGGTTTTTTTGGGGGTTTTTTTACAATTTGAAGTTGTCTTGTGTTTTCATGGACTTCATCCAATAAATTATTTTTACAGACTTGATAGTGGTTTTTTTTTTTTAATGCTTTATCATATATTAGTTCTGAGTAGCAGTATAAGTTGACACTTTTAGACTTCATTTGAAAACCCAGGAAAGCTCTGTCATGAGCTTAAAAATAAAGAGAAGCCTTTTAAATAAAATATTTAACACCTTGCCCTTTGAGCACTGGGTATTGTGTGACGAAGCTGTTTCATCTTCAGTACAAAAGGTAGTTCATTAAGTATTTTTGAATTGTAGTCTTCAGATCTTTTTTTTTTTTTTTCCCCGAGTTGTGGAATTTCCTGTGAACATGAGCAGAATTTTTTGCTAGCTGTCGCGAGTATTTGAGGCAAAAATGGACAATAAAGATGTTAAAATATGTAATCCACCAATCATTGTCTCAAGGTTCTATTAAAAGGAGACTATCCACTGATACAGTCCGGTCTTTATTATGCTGCTCGTCAAAGTGAAGCCGGACTAAAGCACGATAAGCACTAGAAAGACAGAGGCCACTGACCTCTTTTAGTGCTGAAAACTTTTAGATATGTTAAACCGTACTTAATAAATGTATTTCAATCTATTGACATGTTCAGCTGTCAATCCAGTAAGTCTTAAGCACTGTGCATGAAACTAAACATCAGGTTTGAGTTATTTTGACTGTTTATTCTAGTTTTCTGCTTTCCTACTGGATTAGGGGTTTTTTTTTTTAAATTTTAAATTAACATCTCCATAGGATTGTGGCAAAATACTAAATATAAAATGTGTTCTTAAAAACATGGATTCTGGCAACTCTTGAAACTCTCTATGGGATAATCTAGCCTTCCAGGTTTCTATTTGAGGACGAAACAGCCTGTGAAGCACAGACAGACACGACCTGTGTTTTGAATGGCTGGAGATCTCTGCTTAGTTATGCAAACAGGCACAGAAATTTTTTTCCACAGGAGAAATCGCTAGTGCTTAATTTTAAAAATAATGAGGGCGGGAAAATAATGCTGGGATGACCATATATGTTACAGTGAACTTCTTTTCTCCGTGAGCGTTTCAGTAACAGTGGAATCTGAAAAATATGCTGGAGGTTCGAAATCTGAAAACAGCTAAGTGTCTTTTAGCAGAAGTCAGATGTTAGCTCTTCAGCTTAACTTTGACCTTCTGTCTTAGACCACCTACGTTCTGCAAATCTGCGCTGTGCAACATTGTCTTTCAAATTACTTTTCCCAGGGGAGAAATACGGTGCTTGGTAATGGGGGAGATCTTGTTTGTAAAGGTGCTTGTAGGATGAGGGATGATTAGACAGCACATGCACAGCGCAGTCACGTCAGATTCATGTTTGATCTTTTGCGCTGAACGTGAAAGCAGAGGTCTGTGTTTACAGCTTGCAAAGTATCAATTTAAGAATAAAGCTGATTAAAATTTTTGTACCTTGAGCTGAAAGCTATTTTCCAGAATTCCTGTCGGTGTTTCAGTTCAAAAGTAGTTGTATTGTTCAAAAGTTGGAGGAGGAGGGAAGGACAGGAGGAAGAACTTGGGTTTTTTATGTTCTCCTTTTAAAAAAAAAAAACCACAAACCAAACCAAAAAACCCGCCCTGAAACAGTTTTCCTAGAAACTGAGTATGAGAGAAATGCCCGAAAATAAGGATAAATTGTGTGATTGGTATGTTACATACTTTACATAGGTGAAGGTAAACTATGTATTTAATATTTTAAACAACACTAAGTTAAACACTTCCCATCCCTCTTATGGAAAAGTTGTCTGTAATTCTACTTTTTATATTATTGTGGAAGAATTTAGTGCTCTTTCTTCAAAGGGAAGTTGCTCTGTGTAGTTTTTTTTTTTCTGTAACAGAAGTGGTTAAATCAATCAGTGCACACAGTGTGTTGCTCAGTGATGGGTGTGAAAGCTTGTGTTTCCTTTCTAACTTTGTTTGTTTTGTTTTAAAGGAAAACAAAACTTCTGAGACACCAAGTCCTGAATGGGTCTGGTTTTCCCTTGACCTTAAGGGAACTACAGATACCCAGATTTCCAGTTTGATTCTCAAAGGCAGACCTTAGGTTAAATTGTCCAGAAGCCAGTGCTGATTCTGGCAGTGCACAAGTGTCTGTGGATCAGATTGGAATAAAAATCAGTGATTTTAAGGTATATTTAGACCTGTAATTTTTTTCTTTCGCTTCTTGCTAACCCTAAAGTAATGTACCCCATATATAAAAGTTCATAAAAAAACCTTGTAGTCAGGAGTATGCTGAGCAAAAATTACTTTTTAAATGCCCAATTCCTTTCTAAATGCCCACTTTGTCTTTAATACAAAACTAATTTGATTTCCTGAGATAATCCTAAAATGTCTCAAAAAAAAATCAATGTTACATTTTGTGTTTAAGAATTATGGGAATCTTGTGACTCTCTGAATCTCACTGTGGTTTTAGTGTGGGTACCTTGTTTTTGCCAGAAAAACTGAGGACACTTGATTTTTGACAAGAAAGTTAAGGAGCTGCATATACAGCTGATGGTTTATTCTCATGCTTCCTCTTCATCAGCACAGAAGGCAGAGGAACTTGTTTCTCCTGAGACAATTTTACTACTCTGGAAGCATGAGAGTTCCTTACAGGAGATGGAATTTTTAGGTGGATGAGGGGAAATGAAGATTGAGAGCGTGTAAGGCAGAGGCAGGCTGAACTATGTCAGAGAAATACCTGTGCATGCAGGCTCTCAGGCAGTGAAATACTTGAGTGCAGGTTTGACCGTGTGAAAAGAGAAAGGTGCTATAGTGTATGGCTACAGTTCTTCTCTGAGCAGGGGGCCAGGACAAGGTGGTTTGGGAGAGAACGTGAAAATACAGGAGTCTCAGTAAAACAGGGGGCATGTCTCATCTTTTAAATATTTTTGAAACGAAAGGAACTGCAGAAGAAGTCACACGGCGTATGTTAAATTTAGTGTAGCAGTCCTACCTACAAGCACCCAAGCTAAAACTTCAACCATGTGAACTGTGTAATTACAGTGGTTACACGGTGTTTTTATAAAGAATATTGTGTATAGTTACAGGGCTTAGCAAAAATCTGTGTTGTCTTGTTTCTTTTCTCTAGAAAAAAAAACCCAACCAAATCCCATCCCATTTGGGTTTATTTTTCTGAACTTCTGGGTCTTTCTGAATGTATTTGCATAAACATGTTTGAAAGTTTTTGATGCTTGAAGTACTGTTTCCAAATTTCTGCCTGTGAGTAACACAACATAGAGGGATGATGAGGGTATTAAGGTTCTTTACCATTTTCCTGCTAACTACAATAATGCACAGAAGATAGTGAATAACTTTGGAACAAGAGCGGGGCAAAGGGTTTAGCTGGAGGACAGTAAGGAGAATGACTTCTCGATGAAGGAAACTGTACTGGATGTTGGAGGTAGAAGCAGATGTAGGAAAGCCTGTGCTTTGTGAGAATTTAGAAATTAATGGGAGATTTATGGCCATCTGCGATATGGTTTTGTATAAAGCTGAGTTGACTTTTTTTCCTATATATCTATGTTTATATATAGAGATGTTTAAGGTTTTTCTTCACAATGTTGCTAGATTATAGTGATGTGTCATGTAATAAATACAGAAGCTTTTAACCAAGTAGATGACTTAATTTCTGGGGAGTTGTAATGCAGTTACAAAATGTGGGAGTTTTGGGGAGAAATCTCTGTGTTCAGACATCCTTGCATTACAGGGTTTTTTTCTACACTATCGCCCTTTTTTAGCCAACTCAGTATGACCAAATCAGATGTTCAGAAAACTTAAATTGGTTTGACTTGAGCCTTGGTGATTAATAACTGCTGTGACATTGAATATACTAGGAAAAGTGTTCATTAAAGATCTGGTATAAACCAGCATGTAGATCTAATTAATAAATTGGGAGAATAGTTTATTTTTGGTGTGAAGCTATGGAACTTTAAAGCTAGCTTTTTTGAAAACATACTTAATGATGCAAAATACCTTCAGGATCTTTTTTCTTAAGGTTCTTCCCTGATAAAAATGACCTAATCCAAATTTATAGGGCTAATACTGATGTTTGGATTATTGTGATGGTTTTGTTTTACACTGGCACTTGGAGATTGTCATTGTCACTTAGGTAAATAGATTTTTGAGCTGAGGTGAAAATGTGACTGTGGTTCTGGGCTGTTTAGACTGTGTGTGGATTAAATTAAACTTGTATGCTGGTGAGTTTGATGGAGCAGATACGTATGTTCGTGGTAGCAGAATGGAGGGAATGGAAACTTTTTTTTTTTTAAAATAGACTGACCAAAATAGATTTTAAATGTCTTCAAATATTTTATTTGTCTTTTTCTGTTTGAACAGGTGACATACTCGGCAGATTAAATTATTTTCTCAGCTAAAAAACCCAAAGCATTCTCTCACGCTTCCCATTTAAAACTCTCTGTTCATCTGTATTACAGATTAATGTTCTTTTTAATCTGTTTTTAGAGGTTTGCTATTTTTACTTCCCACTGATGGGTCACAAACTCAGCGTTATATGTAGGCTCATTATTTTCCTTCAGGTTGTTTATGGTGTAAGATACTAATGAACAAAACCTCATTTTATAGTTGAGGGTTTGTGGAAAAATGTAGTGTTTTGATGTTGTAACAGTGTTTGTGCAGCTAATTGCCCTTTGTGGGGAGTCTCTCCCTTCCCCACATAAATAACTCGTCCAAATCCCTAATATAGAAGTCCATCAATATGAAGGTATGACTGATAAGATGCTGCCATTTAGACTAGTACAAAACCATTTCCTTGTAGGTGTTAGACTTTTTTTTGACGTGTGATAGATAGAAGGTTAATCGATGTTAAATGGCTGCTTTGTTACCCCTTCATCAGCTACTAAACTAGTACGGGAGGAGCGCAAATCATTACTACAAAAGGCCAAGACCACTATGTTTTCTTAGCGAGGTTTATAGGTCTTTTTTTATCCCTCCCTTCTTTCCCTCCTTCCCAACCGCACAAAACACAACCAGCTGTAATGATAGGAGGAGAGAGCAAGCAGCTTCTCTAAACACACGCAGGCACACACTCGCGCTCCTGCCCCCCTCTTTCCTCCCCATACCTCAGCAGAGTGACAGCTCCTAGATGTTGCGTGCGAGGGAGTTCAGCTGGTGCTGTGTGGTCTGGGTGTGTGGTCTCCGGCTCAACTGAGAGGCTGCTAACAGTGGATATGAGAGAGAGAGAGAGTAACGCTGTTTACTTTAATTTATTTCGGATGCCGGAACTGTGCCCGGAGTCTCTCCTGAGCTGGGTTCCACAGTTACCGGTGTCAATCCCTCGCAGCTGCACCCCGCGCTGCGATGGGGGCTGAACCCCTCTGACCGGGGACCTCAGGCAGCATCTTCCCCAGGGTCCGGCCTCTCAATCCCATGTGACTCCGACATGTTAATGGCATCACCGGGTGCTGTGACCTGGTTTTGCTCTGTTGAGGTAGCGTAGCCGCGAAGATGTACCTCGCGGGGTTAAGGAAAGCCATGCTCGCAGTGTTCAGAGCCTATTTCAGAGTGGAAGCAAAACTGCCACGCTTATTCCTTGGCTACCCCAAAAGGAAGATCTCTACTATGACCTTTGTGACTGATCGGAATATTCAGGAGGCTTTTTGAAAAGAGAAGGGCATTGTATTATGTCATTTAATACTCCAGATCTCTTCTCTGTTTTGCCATTTGCCCTCCAGTGCAAAACTTGCACATCTTCCCAAATGGGAACTGATTTTGGCGTGTAATGTTGTCCTGTAGGTTACATGTTTGTCAGTGTTAATATTGGCTTGAATCAGCGTGCGGGATATGACAGGGCAAGACAAACGAGGCTTTGTTTTTTCTGTGATGATGGTGAAATTAACCCCGTTTTTTATGTTTGTTCATCTTTTCATTATAAGTAGCTTAGTGGTGTTTTGAAGAGTTCCCCCCCACACCCCCTCAAACGTAAGGTTCGTGAGCACTTCTTGTTTAAATTGACAAGTCATCTTTTATTATTTAAATAAACATGCATAGATTCTTAATATCACTTGGAATTTCAGCATTGTTTAGCTTATTCACTTCCCAGTCTTTTCTGGCAGGCTCACAGGAACGGACTTTGTATTATTAATGCAGTGTTGAAGGCTGTGGAAATTCTAGGGCACTGAAGATCTCCAGAGGGGTTAATAAATGTCAGTTATTTTCACAGTGCTGCTTTTTGGATGCTTTTAAATCTTAGTTTATGTAGATTGTCTGTCTGAATTTATGTCGTTGGGAAGATAAAGCACAGAAAAGGTTGCAATAGTGGTTTTCATCATTTTTGTAATGGTTTTGAGTACAAACATGTAGGAATCTTTTTGCATTGTCGTCCTTCTTGGGGTCATTTGCTCTGTCCCTTCACTGACTCTGTTGCAGTGTGTTGTACTCAGGGGACTCTTTGGGTTTTCTAGTAAAAACAAATTACTAGATTTATTTAGTAGAAGCACAAGTTTGTGTAGTTTAAGGTGAAAAGGCCATCACCTAGGTTCTGGAATCTGAATATTTATTGCTTGTTTAAAAAAGGGCGTTTCATAAGTCCTGTTCATTTGGAAAGCATTTAAAGCTGTGATGTTAGCATAGTAAGAGTACCTCACCCACTGGTCTCCGGTTGGTTTGTGTTTTTTAAGAAAGTAAACAACAACATCTGAGGCATACTGTTGTACACAGGTGATGCTTTGGTCATTCCTCCTGTTCCTGCCTCAAAATTTTAAAAATTGTATTCTGTCACATATATATGAGTGAGAACAAATAAATATTGATACCTGCTTGCTTGTAGCTTAGGCTTTCTCAGTGATGAAAAATACACTTTTTCTTTCCTCCTTCCTTGACAGCTTAGATTCCCTTTGCTAGATGACCATGGCACTTGCTTTGGCCTTGCATCTGTCTTTCTCAGAGAGTCTTTTAAGTTCAGTGTCTGTGACAAAGTACTGCTGAAAACTTTAACTTAACTGGAAACAACTTGCTATCTTCTTTTGTAAATCAGGAACTCCTTTTAAAAAGATTACAACTGCTGTTTTTTCCACTGCACAAATTTACAAGGTGGTGCCTAATTGTTAACTTGCCTTCACGATGTTTGTAGTTTTCCTTTGGGATTTGAATTTACCAGCCAATTTAATATCCTTAAATCCTGTGAACTTCTATTGTTTGCTTTTTTTCATATTCTGGTACTTCTTCCAGAGTGGTAAGCAGTGTTCTGCTTTACAGAGCAGATGTGGTAGCTATTGGCAGTTTTACTTTGTGTTTCTTCTCTGCTTGCCATTGGAAGTTGAATGGGGAAATTTAATTAGAAATTCACATTTAAAACAAATTGAAGGTCTGCAAGAGCCGAAAAAGCAGCTAGACTTGTATTTTCCCTTATGTTGGGCCATATTTAATTTCTGCACTATTTGTTTTTAAAGTGGCTTTTCTGAGGATAAAGAGTGAAGATGTCCCTTCTTTAGCAAGCTTGTAGTGCTCAGAATTGGCTGGATTTGGGTTTTAGTTTGGGGGGTTTTCTTGGGTTTGTTTTTTTTTTTCCCCCAAACCTTTGTAAGAGGAGAGTTTATTTGAGAAGCTCATGTATGGACAAAGATGATGTTTATGAAAGGCATTATTCAAGATGGCTTTGTAGTAGGTGGTCTTTGCAGAGGCTTTCTACCTCCTTGCACTTTCATAACAAGAATTCTGACAGAATAATAGAATAATGTGGGCGAGATCATGAGAGCAGTCAAACAGATGTCATACATGTTAAACTGTTGGGGAGATACTGTGAGGAAATGAAGGGGGTTTGTTTTTTTTTTTTAAAAAAAAAAGCATGGAGGGGGCAAGTAAAGAGGGAAAGAGACCTCTCGGTGTGGAAGACTGTCTGTCGTGTGCTGAAAACAAAAAAAAAAAATCTTGTTAACACTTCTTCAGTGACCATGGCTCCTCAGAGGAAATGTCTTGTACAGATAACTGTCTTTATGCAATCTCCCCATGTCTGTGTAAGAACCAGTCTTTCAGTAATAGGCTTCTTTTTTATATTATTATGAATCTTTGTAGAGTCGGACTTTTCTTTAGGGCAACATATAGTATTGCAACAAAAGCTTTTAATTATATTGTATCTTTTCATGAAATGAAAAACAAGTAAGCAATTTTTTTTTTTTTTTAAGCTTTGCCTTAAATATTTTTAAAAGAATTGGAAACTTGGTTTGGGCTGCAGCAGTATATACTGGCTAGGCTTCCCAATAACCTGTTCAGTCATTTTAACTATTGACATCTTTGTCATAAGGAGGAGGAGAGGAAATACTGTAAATGAATTGGAGGCTCCAGAGCGTTTGTTTGGTGTTTGTAGTAAGGACAGTTTCATAGAGTTCCTTCAGTTGCTCTTTGAAATAAATGAAGCCAATTGCTATTTAAAAATAATAATGGAGTGTCTCGGCATTGTAGTGATTTCGTGATGTGTTGAGATTTACTGTGGTCTTCTCATTCCAGTGAGGCATTTTAAAGCAATTCTGCAGTAAGTATGGAAATACTTTAGAAGAAATATTAGACCTCGGGAGGCTCAGCATTTTTATTACATTTATTGAGCTCATCATGAAGAGAGATCTAGTGCCAATTTCTGAAATCCAGAAAAATATGTTGTAATATTACTTTGGAGTTTTGGTATCGATTCAAACCAATTACCTGTGTGCCTAGGTATTTAGAAAGAAACAGTGGCTGCAGTGCAAGGGAACCATAACATTTGGGATGGGGGAATAAAATCAGCCAAATAATGACAAAGGAGCTTCTGTTTTACTTGTTTTCCGCAGGTTTCTTCCTGTCCATATTACCACTGAGTTCTTGAGGATGGCTTTTTACATCTGTGTTATGGATTAATGTTCTATATAAATCTTTACAGAAACCATCTGAAAAGTAAAAGAGGTATTTTATGTTGTCTTATTGCTATCTAGACACATGCCGCTTCCTGCAGAAGGTGACTGGGCATGTGTATCTGTTGCCCCACTGTTTCTTTACAGCTGTTGTATATCTTCAGGCTCTACCGAGGAGCTGTGAGAAAAGACCACATAGATAAGATATGGTTTGTCCTCCTTGCACTAGGTAAACTTAGGCACCTGGTTCTCTTCTAACATCCTCTTAGCATGAGGCTCCAGAGGAAACTTCAGATTCTGAAAGGTCTGAACTTCTGTGCATATGCATCTTGTAACTGTACAGGGAAAAGCAAGACTTTCCCAGCAATTTCAGATTCTGGTTGCTCCAGGTAGTGTTAGGTTTGGCAGTGAGAACTGGGAAGCTTCTTTCTACTGTTCTGCTACTGGTTGTTTTGTCAGGCAATGTTGTGGTAATGCCACTTTGAATGCAGCACAGGTGAGAGGAGGAGAGCTGGGCAAGCCTTGTGACCCCAGGATTGGGGATCTTGACAGAAGACTGGGTCTGACATTGTCACCTGTGGCAAGGAGGTGGATCAGCAGTGGTGCAGGTGGGCTACCTGGACAAGAAGGCTCAGGGTAAGGAACAGGAGGTGAGGAAGAGGAATTATCAAGGTGTCTGGATTTGAAAGGAGAATTAGGATATTAACATCACTCTCCCTCCCTGCTTGAACTCATGGGTAAGAGAGAAGTCAGAGGGAGAATTGGTAGGGTTAGGGGCAGGAAATAGTTCTGCTGCAAGACTAGGACCTGGCCTCTGTTTTGAAGTGAGGCAGAGACTGTTTGCCTCTGGGAGAGGAGAAAAACAGTGCTGGGAAAGAAACAGGAGCATGGCATAAGGAAGGGGACTCTGCCTCCCAGGGCACAAACTTCTCTCCTGTAGCTGGAGATGACTGTCAGCTTGTTTCTTGGCAATCTGCTCATACAGTCCTCCTGTCCTAACTGCAATGTTACAGACCCCATCTGTTGACTACTCAATTCTCTAGCCTCCAGTTGGGTTCATTTAAAAAGTTCTTGTATTTTACATATAGACTTCATACAGTATCATATGGATGTTCTTATAACTTAATTCCTTTTTCATCAGTTTGTTTGCGGAAATCCGGGATATTAATGTTTTATTAAAACCGTAATTGTAACCGTAATGTGTGAGGCCAGCTAGTCAAGAAATCTTCTGAGGATTGGCAGTTAAAAATGCAAAACCAAGACAAACCCACCTTAATTACAGATGTGTTTTATCATGGGCTCTTACCAGGCTTCCTTCATATACTAGACAGGGCTGACATACTGCAACTTTGCCTGTTCTTGCTTGTGCAGCAGGAATCTGAATCTCTTATTAATTCCACTGTCATCGAAGGTAGTCTCAAAAGTTCCCTAAAAATACTAATAGTTCAATGGTGTCTAATAGTTCTGTGATGTTCAGGGTGTGTAAATGCCTCTTCCATGTTAATGAATTTGTCTTCAAATCAGCTTTTGAGACATAGGATAACATTCCTGCATTAAATGTGTAAAACTGAGAAACAGGTTAAAGATCAAATGTATTTATGGATTTGGGATGGTTATTTGGGACCTGAATGTTACGGAGCATTTGTGGCATTCCCTTTGTTCAGGATACATTTCACACTGACTTCAGGTGTGGCTGTGGGCCCCAAAAAACCCTCTGTAACACTGAAAAATTTGTGGAGATTGTGTAGAAGCATGATTTATGCTGCATATAACGTTTGTTGTATCATAAATGTCTGAAACAAAGATAGATAGATTACTGAATTCTGGTATTTCCTAACTGCAACAGCAACTTTACTGCAGTTTATTGGTAGGGATGTTTTACTGAGAATCTGGGTTTCGTAGGCTTGACTGTTTGCAAGTAAAAACAGGAAACACACCTTGATCCAAAATAAAAATAGGTAAGAGAAGCCTTGTGAAGCTTGGTTTGTATTTCACATATTTTTTTTACTGACTTGCACTTTTAAAATTGTCTACACATGGTTTTTGGATACTGACCTGTTTCATCGTTCCTGGATTTTCTTAGAAATTAAAACATTTCTTCCTATGGGGTTTTTTTTTTTTTCACAGAATAACAAGGTTGGAAAAGACCTTTAAGATCATCAAGTCCAACCATTCACATCCTAAACTAAACCATCTACCCTTTTTTTGAACACATCCAGGGAAGGTGACTCGACCCCCTCCCTGGGCAGCCTGTTCCAGGCCCTGACAACTCTTTCAGTAAAAAAATTTTTCCTAACATCCAATCTAAACCTGCCCTGGCACAGCTTCATGCCATTCCCCCTTGTCCTATCACCTGTCACCTGACTGAAGAGACCATCACCTACCTCTCTGTAACCTCCCTTCAGGTAGTTGTAGGCGGTGATAAGGTCTCCTCTCAGCCTCCTCTTTAAGCTAAACAGCCCCAGCTCCCTCAGCCGCTCCTCATAGGATTTTGGTTCTTACCTTTCCAGTGCGGATGCCTTCCTGTTAGAAACTGATCATAGATAATTTCACAAAGTTCCAGAATACCAAATGAAAATGTTTGCTAGGAATTTGAAGGATTTTTTTAATGCCTTAGTAGCATAATTCAGGAGATATGAAATGGAATAGGTGATGCAAAACTACCATTGAAGTCCTTAAAAGAAACTTTTTTGCCTGTCTTGTGAATTCCATAGCACGTGTGTACTTATGGGCAGGCTCAGTGTTTAGTGAGTGTTGCAGAAGTAGAGAAGCTGGTGGGAGCTACTGTGCTTCAGTTGATACTCACCTGCTGCTCCTAGCTGCAGCTGTCAAAGGAGACTGCCAGTAGGCCCTAGGAATTTGTGACGGTTACAAAGTGAAGTGTTGGTTGCACAACGTCTGTCACTTGGTGTTTGTATTGGAGCTCATTAAACTGGTCTGAGTTGACTCCTGATTTCAGGTGCAAAGGAATACTCTTCTGGAAATGCTTCTTTATGTCTGTTTTTGTTGATCTGGGATGTTACTTGTTTTGTTGATGTTCTCTGCTAGCATAGTGTCTGTAAGTAATGTTTTAATTTTTTCCTTTTTTTGGTGTAAATGTTGATGCTTTATGCAAATAAGTGCTGGGAGCTTCTTCCCATGGGACTGTCTGTGTCACTAAGTCAAATTTGGGTGGGTATGTTGTCAGAATATGTAATCACGGTCTGTGATGTAGTGTAGCAATTATCTAAAGTTTCTAAGGAATTGTGGTGGGTTGACCCTGGCTGGCGGTCAGGTGCCCACCAGAGCCACTCTGTCACTGTCCATCCTCAATTGGACAGGAGAGAAAATGTATGGAAAGGCTCATGGGTCAAGATAAGGACAAGGAGAGATCACTCGACAACTACTATCATGGGCAAACCAGACTCAACTTAGAAAAAAATGAATTATTACAAAGCAAAACAGAGTAATGAAAAATAAAACCAAATCTTAAAACACCTCTCCCCACCCCTCCCTTCTTCCTGGGCTTAACTTCCAGTTTTCTCTCCCTCCTCCCCCTCCAGCAGCACAGGGGGATGGGGAATGGGGGTTGTGGTCAATTCATCGCAATTGTCTCTGCTGCTCCTTCCTCCTCAGTGGGAGGACTCCTCACACTTCCCCCGCTCCAGTGTGGGGTCCCTCCCATAGGAGACAGTGCTCCACCAACTTCTCCAGTGTGAGTCCTTTCCATGGACTACAGTTCTTTGTGAACTTCTCCAGCGTGGGTCTCCCACAGGGTCACAAGTCCTGCCAGCAAACCTGCTCTGGCATGGGCACCTCTCTCCATGGGGCCACAGGTCCTGCCAGGAGCCTGCTCCAGTTTGGGCTTCCCATGGGGTCACAGCCTCCTTTGGGTGTATCCACCTGCTCTGGCATGCTCCACCATGAACCTCCATGGCCTGCAGGGAAATCTCTGCTCCGGTGCCTGGAGCACCTCCTCTCCTTCTTTCACTGACCTGGGTGTCTGCAGAATTGTTCCTCTTGCATACTCTCATTCCTCCTTGACTGCAGTTGCTCCTGGTATTTTTTTCTTTTCCCTTCTTAAATAAGTTATCCCAGAGGTACTACCATTGTCACTGATGGGCTTGACCTTGGCACACCATGGGTCCGTCTTGGAGCTGGCTGGTGTTGGCTCTGTCAGACATAGGGGAAGCTTTGCACAGAAGCAGCCCCTGCAGTATCCCTGCTACCAAAGCCTTGTGATGCAAACCCAGTACAGGAGTAAATTTCTAATAGAGGATTGAATTAGGCTGATTTGAATTCTGACAGAAGCGATTTGGGGTGTGTGTATATAACCTCATTAAACATTCTGAGAGCCTAGTATTTTTCTGAACATGCTTTTTCTTTGCAGTTCAGAACTACAGCTATACTTAAAAAAAAGGATGTACAAAGAAAGTGTAGGTGTTCTGTATTGTTTTATTACTATGTGGCAAAAAAGGCTTTGAGAGCGGTGTTCCATATTTGCATTCCTATTTTTCTCTAGTATTTTAGAACAGCATAAAAATTTTTACATAATATAGTTATTGTATTTAAATTACCTTTTTTTCTGAACAGATAAAAGCCACTCAGTTTTCAGTAACTGAATAGACATCATGTCTCGAGCACGGCAGCCACCACTTGTAACTGGCATCTCTCCCAATGAAGGCATCTCCTGGACAAAAGTGACAATTAGAGGAGAAAATTTGGGGACTGGGCCTACAGACCTCATAGGTAAGTTGAAAAAAACCCCTTCTTTTGAGACTGTAGAACGCTGCATTTAAGATATGATTAGAGATAATGTTTTTGCATGGCATGAAGAATGCCCTTTTCACAAATATGCACTGGAATCCTTAAATTCAGGGGTGCTGCCTGATGGGTAACTGATGGGAATGACTGTACTTTGCTAGCTGAACCTTCAGCCTGATCTCACATCCTGCATTGGCTAGGAATGAATGCCTGTGCAAGTGTACTAGAAGGGGGTAGACGTGATGAGATGCTCCTCTGTTAATTTTCCAGGCACTGAGAATGTCGGCATGGACAGTTGCCTGCCGGAAGTGGTGTCAGTGTGTTGGGAAAGTCATGGACTGTTGCTGTTACTTGAAATAGAGTAGAAGTCAGTTTGCATATCTGCAACAGTTCTGACAAAGTGGCTTCAATGATTTAGTGAGGCATTATGTGAAGAGCCATTTCCTTCACTGTTTGGATTCTTAACATGCTAACTTCATTTGAATCGTCACAGCTCGTGCATTGAAGGAGGGAACAAGCAGGATTCTCCTGACCATACAGATCTTGATCATCACTGGTCTGTTGCCTCTTTTCCAGGCTGAAAGGTCTTAGTGTAGCTAAATTTTCTGTGTGTATCTTTGACCTTTCTTGTTGCTCTTCAGGGAACTGCTCTTTTCGTTTCACTATCAATGATGGCTGAACAACGTCTTGGTACACAGTGTTCAGGGTGTGAATGCACTGAGGCATAAAACGGTACTCTGACTTTTGGTGTGTGTTTCTTCCACAGGATTCTGTTTTCTGTGTAACTCTTACTAAGCACCGAGCTAATGTTGTTTTGTTGTTCTGCCTATTCTAGTCCCATGATAAAATGCTTGAGGCTTAGTAGTCAGTTTGAGCCTGTCACTGTGAATTTAAAGTTTTTCCTGTGTGTATCGTATCTTTGTTGACTCACTGAATTCCAGCTGCTGTTTTATAGTGTCCACATTACAGTGCATGCGCTGCCTCATAAGGTCTCTTCTGCAGTTTTTTCTAGTTTTTACATTCTGAATAAATTATCACCAGCAAACTTTGTAACCTCTGCATTTTGTCATTTACAAATACATTGAACATAAACAATTCCAGTGCATGCCCCGTGGAAACTTCCCTCCGTAGAAACACACCATTTACTGTAACTGTTTCCTTTAAGCAGCTCTCTGTCCACGTGAGGGTCATATCCTATAGCTGCTTAATTTTCATAAGCCTTTTGAGAAGGACTTTGTAAAATCTATTGGAAATCCAAGTTAACTCTACCAACTGGAATTTCCCTTATTTCTTTTGTAAGTTAAGCATACATGTACTTCAGTATTCATGTTAGAGACAATTTATCTAATTTGTTGTGGAATCATGACTCCTCTGAAGTCCATTGGAATTTTGTTTGGCTTTGCTAGAAACAGTATTTCACTTCATGGCTGGAAACCAAGATTCCCGAATTCCATTCTTGGCCACCACAATGAACTTTATGGCCAAGCATAACCTACTACAATTTTCCCTGTCAGTTTGCTGTCTCTTGGAAGGGACGGTAGTATTTTCCTTAGCTGCTAGCTGAGGTTGTGATACACTAACAAATCTTTATTGAGAAATAATCAAATAACTGATGATGCTAGCGGGGAGTGTATTTCTGTGTGTTCGTGTGGTTGTTGTATTTCAATAACCTCATTAGTTCATTGGTGTGAACCTGTTAGAAGTGATTGGTGCTAGGTTCTTGGAAGGAAGACACCTCCTGAACCATGCCTTGTATTACAGCTGATTAACTGCTAATGTTTTTTCTCATATTTTTTCATAGTGACTCTAGTAACATGTAGCTGCTAATAATCTCATGCTTTGAGGTAAAATTAAAACATAAAAAATGGATTGCCTTATTTTTTTTTTTCCTTAGCTCAATTCTCAGCTTTTTCCTGTAAGTGAAAAGTGATTTGTTTCATGGTTAAATTAGGCATGTAAAATATTCCTTGTGAGTTGAAGGGAAATACTTGCAAAAGTGACCCTTTCTAGGCAGGAGGCTTAAACAAGTTTGAGTGAGGGTTTTATAAAGTTTATAATTTGCTATTTGAGGTGCATTAGAGTAAAATGAGAAGAAATTTTTTTTAGATATACAAACATAATATTACATAATACAAGAATATGCCCTTTCATTTAATTTAAGAGAGACTTCTTGTGATCTGTTTGTATCTTTGAAACCAAATAAACATTCTATTTGTAACTCTATAGTTCATGGAACAAAAAGCCAAATTCAGGAGATATCTACAACATTTATGCTCTCAAGCTTCAGTTTGTCTTTTAAGACATTTGTAGCTGTATTTTGTAGGCGTTGTAAAATTGTCCATATATAAGCTTAACCGCAACTGGAAAGACTCGATAAAAGAATTACCTGTGGCTATTTATTGAAAGGCACATAAAAGCCAGAATCCCAGTATTGATGTTCTCAGAGATCTTTGTACCATACAACAGCTCAAACTGAAGTCTCGTTTAAAGGGAAGTTCTCTCTTTTTTTTTTTTTTTTTTTTTGAGGGAAAAAAAATGTTGTATCTGTACTGTCAACAGCTCTCCTCCAGCATGCCTTTATTTGTTTTAGAAAATATCTTGTGCCACTACTATATTTAGTATAGTGTATATAAGATGTTAATAGACACTTACTTTCTTTTAAATTTTTGAGATACGTGCAAAGGCTCTTTCTGTCCATTTCAGAGCGTCGGATCTTGTGAACTTGTTCCCTGGAGAGCTTTAAGAACCTCTGATGAGTAGGAAATCATTGATAGAAGGATCTTTAAAGCAGTTGTTAAAAATGTTTACCCTGCTAGCTTGCTATAGCTCAGATACTCATTTTAAAGTATTACTTGCTTGAAATTCTAGGGGGAAGACTTGTTTATGAATGGTTCAGACAAATTCTTTCAGTTTCTTGGTTCCTAATCCAAAGTTTTTTCCTTCAGAGAAGTTGGTAGTACAAAAACAAGAGAGGGGCTACATAACCTAAGGTTAAAACCCATGCATCCCCTCTGAAAAATAAAAACTGGTTGGGTTAAAATGTTGCAAATAAACAAAAACAAAAAGGATTTTTGGTGTATGTATCCTATTTCGGCCCTCCTCCTAACATCTTTTAAGAAGTAAATATATTGCCTTTACTTAAGTAGAATTGCCTTCAGTCGTAGTAGGAATCAGCAGTGCTCTTCTGGTTTTTATTTTTTGGTTTTCATTTTCAAAATAGTTTTTGGCAGGAACTAAGGCGTTTTTACATCTGACAACCATGAAAACTGCCAAATTTGTCTGCTGTGAAATGTCAGTGACTTTAATTATGAGAAAAAGTAAGTGTGAAGCTTTGGTACTGAGCCACATGTGCTGACCCTTTTTTGCCTGTAAGTATTTTTAAAATTGGTCAGAGCTCTCTAGAAATTAAAAACAAACCCCAAGCCAACAGGGGAGGAACTGTTGTGCCTGACTAATTTATGCTGCAGTCCAGCCAACACACTAGTGTGGCCTTCTGCTTTTGGAAATATTTCTGGGCAAGGGTCTTATTTGAGAAGAACCTAATGAAGATGTTTTCCAAATCCATACTGTAGAAATTAGGATCTTGCCGTTTCTAAAGGACAACACAACTCTGATAAGGAATGTAGGATTTGTTATTCTAGATCTGAGAAAACAGTCCAGCTTTTCCAGCACCTGGAATCCTGATCTGACCAGAATTGATCAGATCATTGGTCAGATTAATCAGTTGGTCAGACTGATCTGAGGTGAAGCCCCAGGAAGCCTTGGACCTTACATTAAGTTGTACCTTGAATCTTAAATGTTAAGAGGAGTTCTTAAACAATAAAGCTTGACGTGTTTTTAATATGCTACAGTCTTTTCATACAGGAGAGCTTCATGGCTACATATGTTATATTTTTATGTCATAATTTGTCATTTGTACTTCTTTTATGAGAAAGTTTAGAAAAGGAAATAGATGAACATGACATGACTGTTCTTTCATGCAAGGATAGTTTATTCAGCAGAATCAGTCCCTTGCATCATGGATTTTGCTCAGAAGAGATTGGGACAGAATATTTGTCAGTTAATACTTTTTTGACCAAAGCCTCTCATGCATCCACTAAAGTACTGCTAATTAATGAAGTTTGAAGAAACATTGTTCATTGTATGGCAAACAAATAAAGCTCTGCAAAATATTCAGAGTTACTCAGATGGAACTTTCAAAATTGCATGCAAAAAATCTTTTAGGTGGAAGTTTTGTGTAAGTACAATACTGAACAGCATTTCTCTAGTGTCTCACAGGCAGGAGACCTATTGTATGACATGAAGTACAAGTAGTGGTATCTGTAACTGGTGGGAGAGATTAAAATAAGCTTCAAGAAGCTCTGCATGTGTCTCATGAAGTGGCGCTATGACAAAAGACCTGAAGGCACCTATGGAACATCTGAAAAGCATGTTCACAAATCTTTCACTGTGGCTGTCTGTAAGAGACTAGAGAAGGGTCATGTATTTACATTTATGATGCTTCATATATTTTATATATTTGCATTACGGAATTTCAAAAGAGATTCCCCCTCACAATAGGGTATTCTTTTTTTTCTTTTTTCCAGGTTTAACAATCTGTGGGCACAACTGTCTACTAACTGCTGAATGGATGTCTGCCAGTAAAATTGTGTGTCGAGTTGGACAGGCTAAAAATGACAAGGGAGACATTATTGTTACTACAAAGTCTGGTGGCAGAGGAACTTCAACTGTTTCCTTCAAACTGCTTAAACCTGAAAAAATAGGTATTTTTCTTGTTCAATTTCACATCTGTTTTCTTTGCTGAACAACTATATGACTGAGTGCTTATTTAAATAAAATTTATATTTAGAATGGAAGCCCCTCAGGACAATCCTCTTATCTAGAGAAAGGTTATATCAATAAAATGTGCAAATGCATACGTAGATAAACTCACGTTCTATTTGAAATTAATCCTATTTCATTATGCTGATAAAACCCTTAATGACTAATGAAAGATGGCCCTTTTATTTTTCTCTAAGGAGTAGCACTAAACTTCCAAAATTAAAAAAAAAAAAATCCTAACAGATCCAGTAGTTAATACTCTTAACTGTACTATGGAAATACAAAATAGAAACCAGCTCACAAGCTTCACACCTAAATCCTGAGCTGACAGCTAATCCTTTAAAGAAAGTTGAGTCCTTGGTGCAGTTTCTTATTTATTTGTAATTCAAACCATCCTGCAGGACAGAAAGTATTGAGTATTTCTCATGAGATGCTTAACCGCTGAAATGGTGTTGCCAAGCAGTCGAGGACCCCTGCTTAATCTAGAATCCAGTCTCAAATACCCTCTGGATTGAAAACATTTCTTTCAGTACACCTCCATTGATGAAGTTGACTGGTTATCTTTTCTAGTGTTTAGGTTGCTGCAAAAGCTATTGTGGGTCTTTTTTCTGCAGTTCTGTGACAGTTAACTGAGGCATAATTTCTCCCAAGCTGTACTAAGATCTTAATAGTGGTGAATCAAGTGCAAATGTTCCACAGTGAAGTTGTGGAGAGGAGAATTGGTATTTTAAAATGTGGGTCAGTGTGGGGATGGGGGTAATTTCTGGTGTTCAGTATCTGGTGAGTAAGTTAAAGCAGGGTATGGCCAAGAGTCTGTCTGGCTGCACTTTTGACTTACTTTACCTCACCCTTACACAGTGTCTGTGCTCAGGCCTTGGAAATAAAGTCAGTCCTGTGTCCACGTGGCCAAAGGTCACTTACTTCTTGGTTAGTGAGTGGTACAGAAAAGGGGTTTTCCCTAAAATATGCAAATAAGATGACCTCCAGGGAATTTTTCATTTTGAAAGTGGTAGATGACAAGGCTTGGACAGTTACCAAAATACTTGGAGGAATGAGAAATACTAATACTCTGTGATCAGGAAAAAGTTCTTAATATGCATGAAACGGTGCACTCTGTAAGAGGTAATGTTTGATGCCCAGCCACGAATACCTTTTCAGCAGCTATAATAAAATAATTTAGTATAATTGCATCCAGGTTGTTTTGCCATGTATCTTCCAATATATTACCTAGGCATGCATTTTCTATTTATCAGGATTTTTCAAATTAATTCAGTATGTTAGAAGTTGATGGTGCTGGACCGCCCTTGTTGTTTTAAGGATCTGGGCTTTGTTTTCTCTAGGTGTCTTGGATCAGTCTGCTGTCTGGGTGGATGAAGTGAACTATTATGACATGCGCACTGACAGGAACAAAGGGATTCCCCCCTTGTCCCTACGTCCAGCTAATCCGCTTGGTATTGAGATAGACAAGTGAGTACCAAATGCCTTTAATCCACTTTTTTAGTGGTTTTCTCTATATGTGCCTCTGTGAATTCCAGAAAAGTTTAACGGTTTACAGGGCACGGAAAGATTTCAAAATACATACATAGATTACCTGTTGGTGTGCTATTATTTGGTGCTTGGAAGAGCTGTTTGATGCACATTCTATCCTGCTTCATAATCCTCATTTTTGAATAATCAGTTAGAACTGTAGATAATCTAAAAGCCTGATACACTGAACCACAGTGATGTTTAGATTTTCAGGCCTAAGGCTCTGGATTCATACGTTGTAGTTATGGAATACTTACTGTTGCATTTGAGTTTCATGGGGCTTTTAAGGATACTTAGATTGCTATCTGTTTCTAAAATTGCACTGTAAAATGTTATTTATTATACCACATCAGCTAGTTTATTTATTGAAATATTGATGCTGTTTTCCAACCCACAGAGTTCTGTACTTTTGTTCATAAGTGTGGTGGAATGTATGACATTTTTCTGAAATAGAAACTTTACAGTGAGTGATAAATGGGTTTAGAGGGCTTTAAGTGGGACACTCTTAAGGTTCCAAACCTGACCGGGTCCTAGAAGTAGCATCAGGAGAAAATGTTTCTCTTGATTAAGATACCAGATCTACCAAGAAACTAAGGATACTTAAAATGAAACTATTACTAGGGGTCTTATCTGTTGAATATCCTGGTTGTGAGGAGTGCATTGAAGAAAATCTGCAGTTTCCTTGTTAACTTGTGCTGGTGGGGAAACTGCACCTCCTTAAAATCTGTATGGGATTTCTAGTGGATCTGTCATCAGCTTCCCAGCCTCTAGCTGTGCACTTCTTTCCTAGTTTGAATACATATTCTTCTTTCTTTTCAAAGTGCTAACACAGTATTATTTTTTTAATAAGCTGAAGACTTTGACTCTTGGATATCTTTCTGCAGCCTCTGATGTAACTTCTGATAGATACTTCTTTCATCTTCTGAGGTTTTCCCACCCGGTTAAAATGTGGAGATTCGGACTATGGACAGTATTCCAGTGTCTCACCAGAAGGCTTCCTGTCTCTCCTCCACACTGCCCTCTCCTATTTGTAAATTAAAAACTCCAATTGCAGTGCTGCACTGGCAACTAGCAGCCAGTAGCTTGTTAGCTGATTCTTTTGAGTTGTTGCTTTTGCTGCTGGCGTGGCTGTTTGTTATTCTGTAGGGATGGCCTGGATTCCTTTATCCTCACTCTATCTTTTTGCACTTCACTGTGTTTCTCTATTTGTTGCTTCCTTTAAAAATTTGTTGTCTTAGTTGAGATGACAGCCTACCTTTCTTAATATTTTTACCAACTATTCAGAAAAAATGATTGGTGGTATAGCTATTATGAGTACTTCAGTCATCACCGAGGAAAGAATAATGTGGGTTTTAGTAAAACTTTACCTACAGATGTTCTCAGGTTTGCTTCTCCATGGATTTGGGGTTTTTTTGGTGGTTAGATCTTTAATCCATGTAATGTGTTCTGTTAGCATTGCATAAAATTGAGGTTTTAATAATAATAACAAGTTTCCTTTAAAATGACAATATATTAATTTAGTCTGGTTACGTTTTCAGTGAAGCACTTGATCTCAAAGCCCATCGAATGTTGTTTGTAAACATTTTATGAAAGAGTTGTTGTGACTGGCTGACATTAACATTAATTTTTGCTGCTTTAATTCTGTATTTTTTGAACCCTGCAACAGCCCTTCCATTATTTTATCTGGGATTAAAGTCAAGATAACTAATTTTATTCATAGTCTTCTATCCATATGTATCTTAAAATACTGATTTGTAAATACAATGGTTAATGATGCAGTTACTTTTGATTTGTTCTTATTTTAACAAAAATTCCATGAAGTATTTGACTTCATAAACAAAATGTATAGTTTGTACAGTTAAGACAGTGTCAATGTGATAGATTAAGAATTATCTTCCAGAAACCTTAACAGCATTAGTATAGGACTAGTTTAATTTAGATATATTTGGGTGTTAAATAGGAAACAGATGATGCTGTATTTTAGATGTTTCACCTGAAAGCATTGAAAGTTACCATATTAATGAAACTTTATATATTTTTGATATATTTCTTTTTCACACAATATTTAAGTAGGGGTAGGTAATCATCTTTTTGTGAGGGGTGGAGAATAGGGAAATATTTGTCAAGCATAATATCAAGCTTTGTTCTTTGATCTCCAAAGTCATTAGAGGTAAGCATGAGGCTTATGGCAAGCGCTGGCATAGAAAATGACCGGTTTGAGAGAAGGAACACCACTCAATATAACAAGCAATTGAGTAGGGGGATTGAGGGGTAAGTTGTGGAGAGAGGAGTTGAGACAGGGAAAGAAGAAAAAAGCCTGTTCTTGTGGGTGACAGCACGGTGTTAATAGTTGTCGCTGTAGATGGAACGTTCTGTGTTTAAAAAGTGCCTCTCCAGTGGAAAAGGTTTCATAATTTTGCTTGAAAAATTGGAGCAATGCAAAGTTTACTTTTAGAAAGTAATCTCTAATACCATAGAGTTCAACTGAGCTTCTTTTTTTGTTCTTAAATACTTGACAAATGGGTAAGCAAACAAGAAGTTGTACAAGGTAGTCAAAAAAAAGGCAATTATAGCTTAAGAAAGGTGGTGGGTAAGCAAGATATTAGAAGCAGCTGTTACTAGGCATGGGAATAGTCTGTCACTAGAAATGGTAAAAAATGCTTGAATTTTGGGATGTCCTAAAGTGAGAGACAGACTGATATGAAGAACAACAGTGGTGTACACAAGGAGATGGGATGCTGCAACATGACTGTCTCTCAACAAGATCAACAAACAACTATTGGCAAGGCAGGGAACCAAATCTGTATAAACACGTCTGTGAATGCATTTGTGACTTTAAGGATCATCACTGATACATAATAACCAGCAAGTTCAAGTTTCATTACATATAAATAACTTTATTATTTAGCAACTGAGATTCTTAGTTTTGTGGCACAAGAACAGCAATTAATTTTTTGAAAATATGAAGAATTTACCAGCCAGAAATTATGTACGCTTACTACTTGTTAAAGTTGCATGCTCAAGATTAAGGTTACACTGTATACATTTCACTTTTTATATAGTCAATATATTTAAAATAACAGCCAGGAGGATGAGTGTGTGTCCATAGCTCTTACTTCACACCCTTGCAACATCAGAGTATGAAAAGAGAACACCAGTGCATATTTTGAGTATATATATTACTCTTACAATGAAGCTACAGACAGGATTCTAACTGTTAATAGAATGTGCTATACCCACCATTATCTATTTCCTTCAATTCATGGTTCAAACCTTTTGTTCGCTTGAATCCCAATCACACCCATCTAAACGTCAATCTTAAACCTACTGAGTCAGAATAAATATTTCTTCTGTCCCTGTGCTTGCCTAATAGTTCAATGAAATGCTGTACTAAAGCATTTATTCCTGCTTATTGCTTACGGGATCTTTTTTCTAGCATTTCAATGTCCCATTTGCAACACCCAGAAAGCACCCACCTGAGTGATCTGGAAGTTACGATTACATTTTTAATTGGACAAAGCACCATAACCAGTGCTGAAAAAACCCACAAAAAGAGCTTTTAGAACTAAGCATAACCCATGATTTAAAAAAAAAAAAAATTAAAAAGGTCACAACAGATAGATGACTTCTTTCCCATGCCGCAGATCACCTTTTGCTTATGACAAACACTTTCTAGAAGGACAACTTTTTCTCTTTCAATGTGCAGTCTACCTACTTTCTGCCTTCTCTCCAGCATGCTCTTACCTAGCTTTATCCTACCCTATTTTCTCACCTGTTTTTTTTATTTATATTCTCCCTGGTGCTCTCTTTAAATGTTTCTTTTCTTTACCACTATTTGCATAACGAATTCAAGGCAATCCTTTCCCTTCCTTATCCCACCAAGTCATATCCTTGCCAATTGCTTCAGCATCCAAATTAAAATACCTTCCACTTGCACACATTTTAAAATAGTTGAAAGAAGCATTGGTATCCCTTAGTGCATATTGTGCATGTGCTATGAAGTTTTTAATTCACACCAGAAAATAGGTATTTAAAATATTTAATCTTTGAGTTCCCTTTGGGGGTTTTGTTTTCTTTTTTTTTAGTTGGAGTAAAAACTGATTCAAAGCTTTAGTTTTCTACCACTACCTTTATGCTGGCTTGAAGTGCAAAGCACATCTGTGCCACCTTCCTTCCGAGGGAATATTTCTGTCTGGTTTTAGGCAGATGTACCCAGAGGCCCTTACAGAAGGCTTAGGCAGCTTGCAGGAAGAAAAGCAGTACACAGACACACAGGGCAGTCACCTCAGCCTGAGCAATGGGGAAGGTTGGTATGAAAGCGCTGATGTCAGCAGAGCTATTGCAGGACTTGGGTGGGTTTGAGCAGATTAGAGCTGTTACTAGAGCAGGTCGGTAGGTTTTGTCCTACGGACATGGGATTGTTCAGGGTATTGAGCAGCTCTGGGAGAGAGTATGCGGTGCCTGTTTTGTAAAGGCACCAGTTGAAATCTGTTGGTGGAAAATTCAGATCTAAGCCAGATCTGTGAATGAATTGCTTGTTCAGACGCACCACAGACTTCTCCCCTGCTGCGTGGCAAGTCCTCGTTTAATCAAAGGTTCCCTGCCTTCTCTACCTACTCTGTCAGGCTCAGAAAATCCACCCTATGCCGGGCAGTAACAGACAGAACTAGCGGTGGCTAGAAAATTTTTGAATAGTGTTTGTTGTTTCGCATGTAGCAGAGGTCACGATGGTGGATCCATCTCGCACATGAAAGCGAATTCTGACATGTGAAGTGCATTCCACATACTTCTGTGTCCACCCACTCAATACAGATGCTTCCCTCTTCCCACGCCAGCTTCCAAAGCGGCTCATCTGGGAGGAGGGAACAGATGATCTTACGCTGCCACCTAATGGTAAACGTCAGCTTGCTACCACGAGATAGGAAACGAATTTTTTGGGAGTTTTGGTTTTTATTTCTTTAAGCGGCTTGTATGGGAAATACAGTCGATTGCCTCCTTGAACGTGATGAACTTGTGGAAACTCCTCACAGCGATGCATTCAGAAAAATTGTGAAACTCGTGGGAGAGATGTGCTTTACAGTTTTATGCTGTTCAAAATCGTAGTAACACTTACTGCTTGTAAGGCTGATGCATCAGTTGCAGCCCTACCAGCCTGTAATCTCTTCGTAGATTTCTCTTACCACATTCTGGCACTTTTCAAATACGGTTGACATTTTGCTGTTGTATTTCTGATAAACCCAGCGCTACCAGGGAGTGATTGCCAGAGTGCATCCTTGTCTTTTGGTTGTTGGGAGAGAGCTTTGTTAACACCTTCTGATTTGTGGTGTTTAGTCTACTTCAGCGTCCCTCAGGCTGGTCCTCTTGTGTGCACGATTAACACAGTGCAGCTGGTACAGAGCCTGTACTCAGAGGAGTCTGACTGGTACAAGACCGGGGCAGGGGGGAGGGGAGCCGGGGGGGGGATGTACAGCAGCTCTTACTGGAGCTTGTTTATGCTGGTTGCTATTCAGAATCTGTGTTTATTTAAAGTTGCTCCTTTTGACCTATAAACTCCTGTGGAATTGAGGATCAAGTTACCTTTTGGTTGGTGGCTGTATCCTGTTTTGGGACCTGCCTTTAATCTGCAAATATTGTCATGTATACTGAAAAGCATGCTATGGCATTCTGCAACTCTGGGAGCAATATAATCTTTACAGAGAAGCTGCAATTTGCTAAGCTGTGTTCATAGTCAGGCTCCATTCATTACTATCTCTTGCATTCTGTTACTGTTACTTAATTGTGACTGCTGTGATTTACCTCTAGAGAATAGTAATGTTCTGTATCTACCCAAGTTCTGCTAGGGCTTTGAGAGCGCTGATGCATGCTGTGATACTAAATTAGATTTACTGAATATCAGACTATAGAGAGCCTAAAGTTTGGGGTAGTGGGGATAGGGATGTATTGATGGATGCAAGTGAACTGATTGTACCTGGTGTGTTTTGAATCTGAAGTAAATTTGCAGGCTCTTTACATGAAAGCAAGGGCCATTACATCTACGCTGTTAGATATACTCAAAATATGTTTGAGGGTAGTGAAAGTGTATAGTGGCTTGTGGCCAGATTTATTTTTGTTATAGTTCTTGTGAATATGTACAATGTGTGAAATCTTAATTACTTTGATATTTAAAACTGTTGCTGATAGATTAAAAAGACCACTTTAAAATGTGAAATAGAGGTCTAGTACCAGATCTGGTTCTGCTTTCAATAAAAAGTCTGCCTATTAGAAAGTATTTCTGTATAAAACCAGTGTGCCTTCCTTTGCTGAAATTGTAGCAAAATATGTAGAATTGTCAAGGCTGATAAACTTGTATTCTTCTGCAGTTTTTGTGTGTTCAATTTGTGGTTTCTTTTACAGCAATTGCTTTTTAATCAATGATTAAGTATTCCGATTTGCTTCCTGAAGTGATCCTTGTGTAACGAGCAAATCAACAGAAAAATGATCAATGATTTCATTGCATGTCAGCCTGGTCTCAACTCTTGCTACTAGTTTGTATTTGCCCCAAAATGCTGAAATGAGTAAAACAGAAATACTTTCTCAAGTCAGACATGTGTTTGTTTATAAGTAAACGGTAAGCAAGTCTTCATGAGAACTACTCCCAATGACTTATTTAATTTACTAATGGAAGTTAATGAAACAAACTTGTGTGTATGTGGAGTCAGTCTCTTTCTAGATACATCTGGCTAGGCGTTTTAGCAGTACAGTTGCTTTCAGTTTGAACTTTTTAGTGAGCAGCTTGTTGTCAAGACAGCTGTAGCAAGTCATTCCAAGCTCCCCATATCTGTTAGTGGAAAAACTACTGGTAAAATTTATGATAAAAATAAGGATACTACACCACAGAGCATAATGTATTGTTAACATACCGCACACGTTCACATTCATGTTTCTACTCTGTTGTGACTATGTCTAAAATATGGCTGCACAGATAAAAGCACCCAGAAACACATTGTTAATTTATGGTTCTGCACAAATATGTCTGCTGGAAAAAAGCTCCTAATAACTTTTCAATGCGGTCAAACATCAAACTGAAAAAAACCCTTCATTTCTGTCCCACTCTCTGTGGGCAAAACTCATTTGCAGGAATTTATTACACCCTTAGCTAAATTATTGGTCTTCATCTCTCTATATATAAAAGCCAGAGGTGTTTTTTCCCCTAGGAATTGTGTATCTCATGCATAATCTTAAACTGTCATGCTTATGCCTAATGGTGCTGTGATAATACGTAGCATTTGGCGATGGTGTGTTTGTTGAGTGTCTGTTCTTTTTTGTCTCTATGTGCTTTTTTTGGCTTCTGAGGAAGTTACTGAAGTTGTGAAAAATATGGACAGAGCTCTGCTTGTGCATTGTGTGTGTGTGCACTTGCACAGTGCTTGCACTGAGGGTTTGAGTCTCTTCTCAGGTAACAGAAGGTGTTTTATTGGTTTTGGGTATTAGCATTTAAAAACCCCATAGTTGACCACAAAGATGCCACAATGTGTGGATTTAATATAAAAGCATTTCTTGGCCAGCCGTGCCATGTTATCATATGCAAAGTACTTTCCTGAAAACTCATGTGCCTACTGGGAACTTTTTGACTAGTTTGAATGAAAGATCAGGTATCATAAAATGCCTTTAAAGGAAGGACAAATCAAAACTGTCTCCTCCTTATGTCTGTCAGCATTTTCTGCTTACCAACTGGCACTCATGAATTTCAAGATTGTTGGTAATCCTGACTCTCACTACTTATGTTTATGCATTTTTATATTAGCATTATCACCTTTTTCATTGAACGCAGAGAAACGTTGGGACCTTCATTTTTAGTTGCAACATGTGTTTCTCAGTATTTTCCCTCTCTCTGTCTCTTTCCTTGTCATATCTATCAATCACTTTTCCTTGCATTCTATTTGACTTTTTTTTGTTTTTAAAAAATGTTGTGTCATGCCCTTGCTGTAATCAGGTGCTATTGGTTAAAGACTCGTGTGCCATGCCATTATATATGTAGTGCCTTTGTACCTGCTAATGCTAAAGGCTGCTTGGAAGCAAATAGAAATTTACAGAAAACACAGTTTTGGTGTTGTTTTTTGTCTTTCTGTAAAAATTGTAGCTTTTAATGTGCCTACTTCTGAATTTACTTTGCTTAATCTGCTGTTTGATTTTTGTACTAAAAGCAGATTTACCTACCTTGAAATAGGTTTAGATTACAACACCCACCCCCAAACCCCAAAATAACAAATCATTGCTTTCGTGTCCATTCAAAAGGCTTTTCCTACGTATTAAATGTAATTCCAGTAGCTGACTCGGGATCATTCCCCCCACCCAGGTTTGATCTCAGATGCAAAGCACAGCAGGCTTGCATTTGTGCATGGGGTACTTTGTATGGCAGAGCTCACCGAGCTTGTGAGCACCAGAGGGATTTTATGGACTTTTTAGTTTGATGTGATGATCCAAAAATGACATAGTAAACCTCTAGAATAGAATGGAGTATTTAACTTGGAAAGGCAGGACCTGCAGTGATGATCTAGCCCAATTGCCTGATCAATTCAAGGCTGGCTACAAGTATGCTTGTTTGCCACACTGTCTGAAGATGGGATGCAGCTGGTGGTAGAGAATGGAGTGGGGAGTGCACCTGGCGACGTACCCAGAGTGCCTGGTGGTGTGAATATGGCCAAGGGTTAAGTGTGTGTCTGGACAGAAGGATGAAGATTGTCATCCCTTCATCAGAAAAAACTTTAAATATTTTAATTACAAGGACTTAAAGTAAATGGAGTACACGTTCTGTATGAGTATCTTGGAAGCTACTTGTAGTTTCAGAAATATGGTTGTAGAGGATCTGCTTTCACAGGGAACTGGCTCTCATGCTATCTCTGTGCGTTGTAGGACTGAATAAAAACAAATAGAGCATGCTGTTTCTCACTCGGGGCATGCCCACTTCGTTTTGTGTACTGTGAACAGATAGGTCAGTGTGTTCTGTTTTGCAAGAGGATGATTTCAACTCAGGATTTCTGTCGGTGTTTGAATATAACTGGAGTATGCTATGTGTATCTTCATGTTTCTGTGGGGCTTCAACTGCACATGGACCAACAGATGATGATGGTGCAAGATCACTTACAAGCTGTCAACCTGGTGATGTTCTGTCATTTTAAAGTTAGGTAGATACTGGTTCATGGCTTACAGAAAACCTTCTCTCTTGCCTTGGTGTATTGATTTTCCTTTTTTAAAGGTAGAGTTGACTTTGAGTGCATTCAGCATTAGTGGTCCTGCATTTGCATTTTAGCAGTCTCACAGTGAGTCTGTCTAATCCTGTTTCTGAAGGCAGCAGTTATCTTTCTTCAGAAGCATTTTGTATAGGCAATATTTGTTGCATGTGTGATGGTGAAATCAAAAAGGTAAAATTAATTTTACTTACATTAGATTTCAGTCTTTCCCAGTTATGCTATGTGTGCCTGTCTTACCAAATTTAATTTCACTGTGAGATACAGGCTTATATTTACATCTTGTTGGAACATGATTTAGTTTGGGGGGATTTATGGGACTCTTTCAATTGTAAACTGTTAACTGGAATGTCTCACTGAAGAAATGAATATTCATTTTTCAGAGGCAGATTTCCTCAAAAAGATTTAGAGGCACTGTTTCCTGGGATGAGTGCTGACTTCACCAGTGAAAACTTTTCTGCGGCCTGGTACCTGATTGAGAATCATTCAACAACAAGGTTTGTTGCTATTATATAAGCAGTTGGTTTAAATGCAAGTCACTTGGTGTTATTTCAGTATACAGCAGATGTGTCACTGGTAGTTAACACTTACAGTAATAGACCTGCAGTCTCTGCTACTTGTGGTATTTCTGCTTGGCTAGAAACTTAACCCATTTGCTCAATGTAGTTAGAAAACTTAATTTTTATGGGCCCCATTTTTTTTTCTCCCCTCTCCTCCCCTCCTTTGTCAGATGGAAGTTGTCTTGCTTCATGCTATAAAGTCTTTTATGAACCAAGAGATTAAGCAGCGTGACACTGAGTGAAAACTCCAGGTATTAAGTTATGAGTAGAGGCTCAGGATAAGGGCACTGAACAAGTGGCTAAGAATAAAACTAGTAGCAGGGACAGTTAGCCTTTAGTCAACTTTTGTGGAAAATGCTACAGTAGAAAGAATTTGGACAAGTGAGTAAGATCTTTTCATTTTTAAATCTAGTTTGTAATCTGTACTTACATGAATGCATTACATAAACATAGTTGTGCTTGTGTAACAGTTCTGAAGCTTCTATCTGCTGGTGTTCAGGTAATACTGGAAGCCATTTTTAGTAGAAATGGTGAGCCTTTTTTTGTTTGTTTTCAGCAGGGTATTCTGATTAGCACTTTGAAGGGAAATGCCACTTGGCAAACTTGATTTTTTTTTTCCTTGTTTTGTTTTGATTTGATTTGTTAAATAATGGTAGAAACAGGTGTGGGATAGTTGTTTTGGGTTTGGTTGGTTTGGGGTGGGGTTTTTTTGATGGGGGGAGGAGGTGGTGGTGTGTTGTTTCAGGATCTCCAGAAATCACAGAATCACAAGGTTGGAAAAGACCTTTAAGATCATCAAGTCCAACCATTCACTAAACCATATCCCTAAGTACTTCATCTACCCTTTTTTTGAACACATCCAGGCAAGGTGACTCAACCCCCTACCTGGGCAGCCTGTTCCAGGCCCTGACAACTCTTTCAGTAAAAAATTTTTTCCTAACATCCAATCTAAACCTGCCCTGGTGCAGCTTCATGCCATTCCCCCTTGTCCTATCACCTGTCACCTGACTGAAGAGACCATCACCCACCTCTCTACAACCTCCCTTCAGGTAGTTGTAGGTGGTGATAAGGTCTCCCCTCAGCCTCCTCTTCTCCAGGCTAAACAGCCCCAGCTCCCTCAGCCGCTTCTCATAGGATTTGCCCTCCAGCCCCTTCACCAGCCTGGTTGCCCTTCTCTGGACTCACTCCAGGACCTCCATGTCCTTCTTGTGGTGAGGAGCCCAGAACTGGACACAGTACTCGAGGTGTGGCCTCACCAATGCCGAGTACAGGGGCACAATCACCTCCCTAGACCTGCTGGCCACACTGTTTTTGATACAAGCCAGGATGCCATTGGCCTTCTTGGCCGCCTGAGCACACTGCTGACTCGTATTCAGTCTGCAGTCAACCAACACCCCCAGGTCCTTCTCTGCCTGACAGCTCTCCAGCCAGTCCCCCCCAAGCCTGTAGCGCTGCATGGGGTTATTATGTCCCATGTGCAGCACTCTACACTTGGCCTTGTTAAACTTCATCCCATTGGTCTCAGCCCATTGGTCCAGTCTGTTCAGATCCCTCTGAAGAGCCTCCCTACTCTCAGGCAGATCAACACTTCCTCCTAGTTTAGTGTCATCTGCAAACGTAGTGAGGGAGCATTCAATCCCTTCGTCGAGATCATTGATAAAGATGTTGAACAAGACTGGACCCAGGACTGAGCCCTGGGGGACGCCACTCGTGCCTGGCATCCAGCTGTATTTTGTTCCATTCACCACCACCCTTTGGGCTCAGCCATCCAGCCAGTTTTTAACCCAGCTGAGGGTCCACCTGTCCAGGCCAGTGGCAGCCAGTTTCTCAGTCAGAATGCTCTGAGAAACTTTGTCAAAGGCTTTACCAAAGTCCAGGTAGATCACATCCACAGCCTTCCCTCATCCATTAAGCGGGTCACCTTGTCATAGAAGGTGATCAGGTTAGTTTGACAGGATCTACCTTTTGTAAACCCATGTTGACTAGGCCTGATCCCCTGGCCATCGTGCATGTGCTGCATGATAGCTCCCAAGATGACCTTCTCCATGATCTTCCCTGGGACTGAGGTCAGACTGACAGGCCTGTAGTTCCCTGGATCCTCCTTCCAACCCTTTTTGTATATGGGTGTAACATCTGCCAGCCTCCAGTCGACTGGAACTTCCCCAGTCTGCCAGGATTGCTGATAGATGATGGAAAGGGGTTTGGCAAGCACATCTGACAGCTCCCTCAGTACCCTTGGGTGAATCCCATCTGGCCCCATTGACTTGTGGGTATCTAACTGGCCAAGTAGGTCGCTAATCATTTCCTCCTGAACCATGGGAACTTTGTTATTCTTCCCCTCCCTGTCAGCCAGTTCCAGAGGATGAGTACTCACAGAATATCCTTCTTTACTGTTAAAGACTGAGGCAAAGAAGGAACTAAGGACCTCAGCCTTGTCCTCATCCCTTGTCACTAATGTGCCATCAGCATCCAATAAGGGCTGGAGATTCTCCTTGACCCTCCTTTTACTATTAATATACCTATAGAAGGACTTTTTATTATCTTTTACAGAACTGACCAGCCTGAGTTCCAGATCAGCTTTAGCCCTTCTGACTTTCTCCCTACATGATCTCACTGATTTCCTATAATCATCCCAAGACAGCTGCCCCTTCTTCCAAAGCTCATGTTTTTCCTTCTTTTCCCATAAATCATCCTGAATCTCTCTACTCAGCCAGGCTGGCTTCCTAGCTCTCCGACCCCTCTTCTGACGGACTGGGACAGCCTGTTCTTGTGCCGCCAAGATTACCTTCTTGAGGAGCAACCAACCCTCTTGGGCCTCTTTGCCCTCAAGGGCTGCCTCCTATGGAATCTTATCGAGCAGCTTTAACCAATAATAACCAATAATCTGCCTGGGAAATACTTTAGCTTCATCTCAAAGTCATGGTAGATTGAAGACCTGAAACTACAGCAAGAGAACATTGTTACCTAATGCACACAAAATCACAGAATCACAGAATCACAGAATTGTAGGGGTTGGAAGGGACCTCGAGAGATCATCGGGTCCAACCCCCCTGCCAAAGCAGCTCCCTAGCTCATATTGCTCAGATAGGCGTCCAGGCGGGTCTTGAATATCTCCAGTGAAGGAGACTCCAAAATGACAGCATCTTTTGAAACTAAGTAACTAAAAGAGGAGTGATTCAAAATGAAATGTATCTATCACAATCTGGTAACTTCAGGGATCATATGGTTTTAAAAAAAAGATGAATCAGAGATAATAAAGTGAGAAAGAACAAACAGGTTTTGATGTAACTGTTTAAGAGATTTCTTTTACATTTGGCCCTTGGACTGTTGCCATTTTGTTGCTCATTCATGTGGGCACCAGTGATGCTGTCAAGAGAGATGTCCAACAGAGCTGGAGTGGCTGCAAAGCCCTGGGGACAAAAGAGAAGATCACAGGAGCCTAGGTGTTCTGTTTGATTTACAAGTGAATGAGAAAGGATCAGGTAGTGGTGAATGCATCCAGTGAGTTCACGTCTGGCTGTACCACTGGTTTCTCAGGCATTGTTTTTACTTGTATAGCTATGGATCCGTTACCAAAGAACAAGGACTGCAACTGGGAGATGGGATTCATTTGAAAAAGTGAGGTGGGAGCATCTTCACCAGCAGTTTTGTGATATGGTGATGAGGACTTCAAACCTGGGACTGTCAGGGATGGTGGTATGAAGGGACAGAGAGCTAGATGTGCAGCTCAGTGACAGGATTGAGAGCACTGTTGGGAATTAGAAAAACAGCCCAAGCAGCCAAACTCAAGTGCCTTTATGCACTCGCATACAAGTGAGAGGAGCCAGATCTCCTCGTGTGGGATTAAGACAGGTGCGTCACTGTAATAAAGCAGGATAGCTCATATGCGTGGAGTTCTGTAGTGGATTGGAAGCGGCTTTCTGGGGGCTGGGAGGGGGCAGTGGAAGAGGAAAGGAGAGGGACTTGACCTTTGTGTGAAGGAACAGTCGGCGAGTGACGATCATCAGCGACAGCGATCGTTCTGGTAAGCTCAGGGGCTGTGTGTTAGATCGGGTGGTCTAGCGAGGTTCCCTGCATCTGGGCACCAGCTCCATTGATCCACAGCGAGTACCCGGAACCCCGGCTAAGCTCACCCCACCAAGGTCACGTGACCCCACCCTCTAACCTTAAAAGGGCTTAAGGAGGGCAGAGACTAGTCACTGCCCACCCACACAACGCAGGCAAGCAAGCAGTAGAGCTCAGAGGAGGCAGCCAACTGTCCCGCTCGCCGGGCAGAGGAAATAGAGGAGCCCAGCCTAAGGACAGGAGAGGGTCACTAACACTTGGGTAGGTACTGCACAATGGTGTCTACCCGGCGCAGGGCCATAACCCCAACCCCTTCCACTGTGGAGGTAGCCACTCAGCTTAACCAACCGCAGAAGCATGCTGCGGTGCAGGTCTTGGGGTGCAGGGACTGTCACAACATGCTTGCGGCAGCAGACAGCTCTGAACATGACTGTGTACTGTGTGAGATCATAAGGGATCTCCTCAGCCGTGCAGCATACCTGCAAGAAGAGGTAGATGTGCTCAAGGGTAAACTAGACAGGCTCATGAGCACCAGGGAGGCTGAGGTGGAGACAGATCGGATGAGCCAGGTTCTGTCCTCCCAGCCACCTAATGAGGTAAATGGGAGTGACCCGAACCCTGAGGAGGGCTGGAAGACAGTCCGGTCTTGCTGTCGTAGGCACTCCCCCTGCCTACCTACCCCGCTCCCCCAGGTTTCCCTAAGCAACAGGTTTGGGGCCCTGGAAGTTGAGGAGGAGGTATGTGAAGGGATGAGTGCAGCCCCTCTGCCTCAGAGGAGGCGAAAGCCTAGAGTGAGGCAGAAGTCTGCACGCCTTGAGACTGCCTCTGTTAGGCAAGAGAGAAGGGTAGTTGTGGTCGGGGATTCCCTTCTCAGGGGGACGGAGGGCACCATTTGTAGACCAGACCCTACACGAAGGGAGGTGTGCTGCCTCCCTGGAGCCAGGGTCCGTGATATTACCAGAAGGCTCCCAGGGCTGGTAAGACCCTCTGACTATTATCCTATACTGATTGTTCAAGCAGGCAGGGATGCAATCATGAAGTGTAGCCTGCGTGCTATCAAGAAGGGGTTTCGTGATCTAGGGCGATTTGTTGAGGGGGGCGGAGCTCAAATAATATTCTCATCTATCCCTACTAGTGGGAGGAGAGGTTCGGAGCAGGTCAGGAGAACCCATCTCTTGAATGAGTGGCTGAAAGGCTGGTGCCGGCATAGGAACTTTGGGTTTTTTGACCAAGGGAAGGTGTACTCTGCTCCTGGCATGATGACTGCTGATGGAGCTCACCTGTCCCATAGGGGTAAGCGAATCCTTGCCCAGGAGATGGCAGGGCTTATTGAGCGTGCTTTAAACTAGTTAGGAAGTGGGGAGGGGATATTATGAAGGCTCTTGGGGTTAGGCATGGGCTTTGGGAGACACAACGTGAGTTGGCGGTGGAAGAAGGTAAATGCCAGCAGCACAGTGACGGACTAGGGGATGTTGTTCCATGTGATAGTGGGGAAAATCCTGGGGATTGCCCTGAGGACTCCTCAGTTGAGCCACTATTGCCCATCCCCTGTCGGAAATCTCACTGTGATCTGCTGAGGATACCTGCACCTGCTGCCCCACTAAAATGCCTTTATACAAATGCACGCAGCATGGGAAACAAGCAGGAAGGATTAGAGATCTTTGTGCGGTCGCAGGGCCACGATCTCATTGCGATCACAGCGACGTGGTGGGACAGCCTGGATGACTGGCACGCTGTCATGGATGGCTATGTGCTTTTCAGGAAAGACAGGCTAGGGAGGCGAGGTGGAGGAGTTGCTCTTTATGTTAGAGAGCAGCTTGAATGTATTGAGCTCCACCTGGGGAAAGATGACCCATCAGTCGAGTGCTTGTGGGTAAGAATCAAGGGTCACGCTAGTATGAGTGACACTGTTGTGGGTGTGTGCTATAGGCCCCCTGACCAAGAGGAGCGGGTTGGTAGTGCTTTCTATGAACAGCTAGAAGGAGCCTCGAGATCCCAGGCCCTGGTCCTTATGGGGGACTTCAACTACCCAGATATTTGCTGGGCAAGCAATACGGCCAGTCGTATGCAGTCCAGACAATTTCTGCAGTATGTTGAGGACAATTTCCTGCTACAGATGGTGCAGGAACCTACAAGGGGAGGGCGGGTGCTGGACCTTGTTCTTACTAACAAGGATGGGCTCATCAGGGAGGTGAAGGTCGGGGGCAGCATAGGACAAAGCAACCATGAAATGATCCAGTTCAAGATCCTGAGTGGAAGAAGCAAGCCAAAAAGCAGGATAGCTACCCTGAATTTTGGAAGAGCTAACTTTGATCTCTTCTGCAACCTTTTAGGAGCTATCCCGTGGGCTACGCTGTTAGAAGGCAAGGGAGCCTGTGAGAGCTGGCTAGCATTTAAACAGCACTTCTTCCAAGCACAGGATAGGTGCATCCCTTTGAGTAAGAAATCAGGAAAGAGAGGCATCCCTGTGTGGATGAGCAGGGAGCTAATGTGAAAACTCAAAGGGAAGCAGAGGGTTTATGAACTATGGAAACTGGGTCTGTGCACCTGGGAGGATTATAGGGATGTTGTCAGGGCCTGTAGGGATGCGACTAGAAAGGCTAAAGCCCTCTTGGAGATGAAACTGGCAAGAGATATAAAGGATAATAAAAAGAGTTTTTTCAGATACGTGAATACTAAGAGGATGATCAGGGATAATGTAGGTCCCTTGATGAATGAGGCGGGTGTCCTGGTATCGGGTGATGATGAGAAGGTGGAAATACTGAATGCCTTCTTTGCCTCAGTCTTCACTCCAAAGGCCCCTCGGGACCCGCAGATCCTGGATGAAAGTAGGAGTGTTTGGGGAATGAAGAGCTTCCCTCTAGTTGAGGTAGGGGTGGTCCAGGAGTGGATCAAAGGGATTAATGCAAACAAATCCGTGGGCCTGGATGGGATACATCCACGTGTGCTGAGGGAGCTGGCGGAAGTGATTGCGGAGCCGCTTGCTATCATCTTCGACAGCTCTTGGAGAACAGGAGAAGTACCTGAGGATTGGAGGATAGCCAATATCACTCCAGTCTTCAAAAAGGGCAAGAAGGAGGACCCTAACAATTATAGGCCAGTCAGCCTCACTTCTGTCCATGGAAAGGTGATGGAACAGCTTGTTCTGGATGCCATTACCAAGCAACTGGAAGAGAAGAAGGTCATGAGGAGTAGTCAGCATGGATTCACCAAGGGGAGATCGTGCTCGACCAATCTCATAGCCTTCTATGATCTCATCACCGGCTGGGTGGATGGAGGGAGAGCAGTGGATGTCATCTACCTTGACTTCAGCAAGACTTTCGATACTGTCTCCCATGACATCCTGATAGCAAAGCTGAGAGATCATGGGATAGATGAGTGGACAGTGAGGTGGGTTGAGAACTGGCTGTCGGACCGGGCTCAGAGGGTCGTGATCAGTGGAGCAGAATCTGAATGGAGGCCTGTGACTAGCGGTGTTCCCCAGGGCTTGGTGTTGGGTCCAGTCCTGTTTAATATCTTCATCGACGACCTGGATGAGGGAATAGCATCCACCCTCAGCAAGTACCCACATGATACAAAGCTGGGAGGGGTGGCTGACACGCAGGAACACTGCACTGCCATCCAGTGAGACCTGGACAGGCTGGAAAGCTGGGCAGGGAGAAACCAGATGAGGTTTAATAAAAGCAAGTGTAAAGTCTTGCACCTGGGGAGGAATAACCGTCTGTATCAGTACAGGCTGGGGGATGACCTGCTGGAGAAGGACCTAGGGGTCCTGGTTGATGAAAGGTTGGCTATGAGCCAGCAGTGTGCCCTGGTGGCTAAGAGGGCCAATGGGATCCTGGGATGCCTCAGGAAGAGTGTGGCCAGCAGGTCTAAGGAGGTGATCCTCCCCCTCTACTCTGCCCTGGTCAGGCCCCACCTGGAGTATTGTGTCCAGTTCTGGGCTCCCTGGTATAAAAAAGACAGGGATGTCCTGAAGAGAATCCAGAGAAGGGCTACGAAGATGATTAAGGGCCTGGAACATCTCCCCTATGAGGAAAGGCTGAGTGAGCTGGGGCTGTTCAGCCTGGAGGAAAGAAGACTGAGGGGGGACCTAATTAATGTTTATAAATATCTTAAGTATGGGATGCAGGGGGAATTGGCCAACCCCTTTTCAGTGGGCTGTGGAGACAGGACAAGGGGCAATGGCTGTAAACTGGAGCAGAGGAAGTTCCGCACCAACATGGGGAAGAACTTTTACACAGTGAGGGTGACAGAGCCCTGGGACAGGCTGCCCAGGGAGGTGATGGAGTCTCCTTCTCTGGAGATATTCAAGACTTGTCTGGACGCCTATCTGTGCAATATGTGCTAGGGAGCTGCTTTGGCAGGGGGGTTGGACCCGATGGTCTCTCGAGGTCCCTTCCAACCCCTACGATTCTGTGATTCTGTGAATATATGGTCCTTGTGATGGAACAGGTAGCAGGATGGTTGAGAGCTTGTTCAAGAAGCTGGAAAGGGTGACATCACAGTGGCATGAGGAAGTAAACAAAGTCTTCCTTAAGCAACTTCAGGAAGTCTCCAGAGACCAGACCTGGTTCCCGTGCAAGACTTCAACCTTCCTGATACTTGCATGGAGGGCAGCAATCCAGAGGCTTGTGAAGAGTTCTGGGAATGACTTCCAAGAGAGCTGCTGTGGGCAGTCAGGGTGTTCTTTTCCTGAATCTCATTCTTGCAGGCAAGCCAGGGGACATAACAGCCTTGGCTGTAGCAATCATGAAACAGTTGAGTGCAAGGCCTGAAGGAGCATGGGGAAGACAACCAGCAGAGTACACATCCGAGGCTGGGCAAGATCAGTACACAGGGCGATCTGTTGTTTGTGATGTGCCATAAATACCAGTTGGTTGTCTAGTACACATTGTCTTCTGGGGTGTATCAGCAAGACTGTTATGTAAGATGTGGGGATAATTATTCTGCTCAATGTTATTAAAGCCACAGTTGAAGCCCCCTGCCCAGTTCTGGCCAGTGCTTTAAGAAAGATAGGAGAGCTGAGCCACAAAAATAGGACCACCTAAATACCGGTGGGTATACAGCTCGAACTAATTAGGTGCTTAGAAAAGAAACACAATTAATACAGAATGTGTGTTCTGAGTTGACAGAATGAGCAGTTCAAGGACAGCCATCAATTGTTCTTGGTTTACCAAGAACAGACAAACCTGTCTACGTTTGCAGCCAGGGAGACTGGTTAGATGCAGTTTAAAAGCAATGTTAAATGGATTAAACCCTGAGACCATGTAATTTGAGAAACTGCTGAATGGCCATATATCGAGAGTGTTGAGGTCTGATTTGACAGGTAACTGTCATAGGTGGTGTAGATACACAGCATCCTTAAATGTATCCAGAAAATAACATAAATGACTTGTTAGGTCTGATCTTTATTTATTTTTAACTTGAATTATGCCAGTGGGTCAGTACCTGAAAGTCCATTTGAAACTTTTCATTAAGAAAAAAAAAAAGGTTTTTAATGTTTTGTCTAGAATCAGCTTAAGTTCTTCATCTTTCTTGGGGAGAAAAACACCAACCTTTTACCAATTTGGGCCTTTGCATGTCAACAGTTTCAAGTCATGGTCTCCTCAGTCCAGCAAAACAAAAAGTATTAATATGAAATGAAAGCTGTTTATTTGTGTATTAGTTCAGTTTATATTGGTTTATAAATTCTAAATTTCTGTTTTGAAGGTGTAAAATCTGTGTTGAACTCAATAGGAAGAATGGCTCAAAGGATAGGGGGAATCCAATTATGTTTTGCACCTAATTATCGTTAATATTTTTCAATAAAGATGCAAAATTGTTTTTTATTTTTTTTCCTTACTCCTTCATAATGTGTAGTCTTAGAAATATTCTGGAGTTGTAGAATGATCTGCCCCGTATAATTTGTGCTGTTTTTCCAGAAACACACAGCAGTGGCTTAGTTCTTGTCCTCTATGTAACCTCAGGTATTGGGAGTGCTAAATATGTGAGGCACCGATGTTTTGGTTAACTTATATCTGTTTTTTCCTTGAAGGAAATTCTTTTTAAGCAGTCAAAATAGCTTTTTTTTTTTTTTTTTTTTACCCTGGCAATATCCTTATGAATATAAATAAACTATGTAGACATACTGTTAGATCATCAGATAACACGAAGCAGCGCTTCAGAGAACTGTGCGGATTTTTGTAGGTTTGGAAACGCTGCTGGTAAGTGCTTCTTGTGTTGCCAAGCAGACCAATCCAGTTACTGTCGAAGGCAGTTTCTGACCAGCAGACAGAAGCAGGAAACAAAGCCAAATGTTGTGACATCATCAGTATAAAAAGGAAAACACCTATAAGTACGCAGGTGGTTTTTGTCTCATGCAAGTGGTCATAGCCTTCTTGCTGCTGGGTTTGTCCTCTTCATGTCTTTATCACTGTTTAAAATGGATAAAAGCTACTGGGGGAATTACCTTATTCTTAATTTACTTACCTCATTGTTTCCCTCCCCTCTCTGAAGTATAGAGCAGTTTCTCCTGTGATTCTTTTGTATTAGGAAAATGAGTTTGGCCTTTAAGGATGAAAATAACATTTTATATTTGTATTTCTGAGCTTGTTTTTGATAGTGCTTTTATAACGAATCCAGTAGCATAACTACTGCAAGTGATGAAGAATTAGTTGCAACATAGCACTTCTAAAGTAACTGTGGCCATTTGTAAAAAATAAAAAGCTGGAAATAAAATGTTAACTGATGGTAATCTTAGAAATACTAGGAAACTAAGATAAAAAGAAATCTACCATAAAAAGAACAAGATTAGTAGTTAGTATTCCCCTATGAAGCACCTTTCAAAAGCAATTCAGTGGACTACATATAAAAAGCATACTTTCAGGAAATGCTGAAAAGATTTCTGTTTTGTTTCTTTTTTGTTCTAATGTTGTGTTCAATTCTGAACCAAACCAACCTAAAAGTACAGAAAGAATTCAGAAACTGAAAGCAAAAAGGCATAGTGAACTAAGCTGCAGAGTTAAACAAATAACATTATTAAAGGGACTTCTGATTTCCCAGTAGTTAATCTCATGTACTACGTGTAGGGAATTGTACTGTCGCCTATTTAATGTAGTATCGGCAGTTAGCTAAGGCAATATCGTGTGTTCAGAGGAAATTTCTGATCTGTATTATAAAGAAGTCTATACCATCACAAGTGATAGGAGCCCTGCATTTAGGATTAAAACTAAAAGGCAAAAATGTTTTGGACTAAAAGTGAATCATCGGTTTTGAGATGTACACTTGTTGGCAGTTACTCTGTGCTTAATAGTTGTTGCAAAAGTGTCTGGCTGTATTTTCTAAATAGTTCTATTTATTCATTAGGTGACCTTACTCCATTGCCTGAATGTCATGGGGGTTTTCTTGTTTGTTTTCAGTTTTGACCAGCTCAAAACAGCGGTTGTGAACTTGAAGAAACAAGCCAATAAGAAAAATGAGGGGAGTCTAGCTTATGTGAAAGGAGGTCTCAGCACATTTTTTGAAGCACAAGATGCTCTGTCAGGTAAACATGCTTCACACTTATTAAAACAGTATAAAAGAAAATACAATATCTGAAATTATGGTTGAATTTAATATTATAAACGTTTTTTTTCTTTGCCATCTCTTTTAAAAGTGTTAATGAGTCCAAAATCTGTATTGTGTTGGTCACAAGCTGGGACCAAAAGCTGTCCACCAAACAGCAAAAGCTATCACCAAATGTATCAGGCAGGAATTGGAGGGATTTGTTGAAACTGCTTAAACCACAGATCCCGAAGTAGAGAGGAAATGTTGAACTGGAGCTTATACTAAGAGGACTTGCAAACTGTAGCAACTGTGTCTATGATGCTTTATCCTATAGTCAGATGATTTCCGCAGGGAAAACATCATTTACTAGTGAGATTACTTTAGTTGTCTGCCATTTTTATGTATATCTTTATATATAAAAGCATTTTATGCTTTAAGTATGTGTATACGTACATACACTTGAAGCATAAAATGTCCCCAATAGCTTTGATGTTATTGCTATGCTCTTCTCAGTAGCTGTTGTACATTGCATCTTCATCACTCCTGATCAGTGATCCTGTCTTATGGGTACCCCAAAGTAAGAAAACATCTATCTGCTCATAGCCTGAGCCACGCCAGCACTTCTGTAGGCTTTAGTAACGCTCATTTGGAGAGGTACCAGGTTTCTCTTGACCCACTTTGCAGGCCTCTCGCTGCCTGATAGCCACTTCCATGTGTTAGGGGCAGGGAGGCAAGGGAAGATAGTGCTGTCTCACTTGGTGGTCCACCCATGTTCCTGCCCCAGGCAGATTAACCTGTGACCTGCCCTTCCGATGACACATTTTTAGAAGTGGTTGGTAAGTTTTGGCTACATGCTGAATTTGGTAATTTTTATGAGAACTTTTTCCAGAAGTGTGGATGTACATGCTTTGGTAGGGAAGACCTCCTCTTCAGGCAGCTGAAGATCTCTTTCTGTGAAGAATCCTAACTCCTAAACATCTTTACCACCCAGAACTGACGTATCACTGACAAATTTTGGAAAACCTTGGCCTAAATCTAGATATGTTCAATAACAGAAGAGAAGTATTAAAGGATTTAGTGAAAATACTAAAGAATGTGGTAGTATTCCCAGGAAAAGACACTAAAAAGAATCAGTATTTGGCATTCTTTAGGTCTTTTTAAGCTGAGTTTTTATTAAATGCATGGAAAAATCATAAATAGACTATTTCTTTGTAAGTCTTTAATATCTTGAAAATATTGAAATCCTGGTTTTATTCTTAAATAATTCAAACTCTTAAGTAATCCTGAACAAATACTGGAATGTTACTTGTTTTTCACAATCAAAGCGGCTTTGCATATACAGTCTCAAATACTTTAAAAGCTTCAGAGTTCTGTTTCCACACAGGTACTGCCACAGATAAGCAGTAGTGCTGGAGGACATACGTGTTATCATGTAAGATAATTTTTTGGACCAGCAAAGACCTAGTAGGATTTACAGAAAGCTAACACGGACCATAAATGTTGTGAGGTTGTAGAATCACTGAACACAGCTGAGTGATTCTTCTCTCCTCTGTGTAGGCTTCTTGCTTTTGGAGACTGATTTGCTGATAAATGGAGAGGTCAGGAAGCTAGAAAGAATATGAAAAATAATAACGGGGAAGGCATGTATTTCACTAAATACCAAGTTCTTGATTAAAAAGAAAATTCTAATAGCTGATGTATTGTTTTGCATCTCTTATCAGAGTGTTTTTTCACCAAAAATCAGAGTTTAACAATACAGCCCTTTAGGTAAAATATGAACTGAAAACTTCGGATGACTCATGTGGTTCATGGTGCCACTTTTCATCTGTAACCAAAATGGCTTGGTTTTATTTTCCTTCCAGTGATCTCCCTTAAGTGCTCAAAAGGAAGGAAATTTGTAGCTTGTGGTGTTATAAACAGTGAATTAAAAATTGTACTAAGAAAGAATGGCCTTGATGCTGTTATACATGAAAATTAGAGACTTGAAGTCTTAATCTCATATAAATTCAAAGCTGTTACACTGGAGTTCAAGGGGCTTATCAATACAATATTTATTTTCTAAATTATGAAACCAAATTCCTAATGAGGATGCAGCACAGGTCACAGCTCTCTTCTGTACCATTTTAATATGCTTGTCTCTATTGAAATTCCCTATTAAATGCACACACAGAAGTGCTTTTGAGTCTTTTCAATAAAAACCCCACCTACTTATATATGAATTTCAGCTTTGTAATGCAGAACTGCTTATTTGCCCTTTCTTCTGCCTTATGCAGAATGTTTTTGAGGGAGTGTAAAAGACCTCTTGATAGGTACAATCAACAGCTAAGTTGGATGTGGAGAAGCTTCCAGAAGTAGCAAGAAAAAGGGTATCTTTCACACCATCCAGCCCTCCTGCCAGATGTCAAAGCTTTTCTCCAGAACATTTGATTGCTACAGTTTTCTCGAAGGAAAGATGACAAAAATTACGTGTAAACATTATTAGAATTGTTCTAGAGAAACAGCTCAGCTGCAAAACTTAACACCTCCCCAAAAAAAACCCCAACACAAACAACAACAGAAAAAACAAGCCAACTGCCCCCCCCATTAATTCTCAGGCATGTAATTATGACATTCAAACTTAAATAAAAGAACATTAAATTAAAAATACCATGATACTCTGTCTGTTCAGTGCTTGTGCAAGGTGATACAATGGCACTTTTCTTACCCTTACAAATGTAAGGGTGAATTTGTGTCTTTTTTTTTTTTTTCTCTCCTTTCAAAAGGTGCAACTAGAATTTGTATATATGTAAACAAAGCTGCACAAAGCATAGTTTACATCTGAAAGCTGGAAGATAGTTTCAGCACAAACTCTTAAGGACATAGCCTCCGTTCTGCAAACTTCCATTATTTGATGCTGATGAGCATACAGCTGTCACAGATGATAAGTGACTCAAGGGGAAATAGTTCTTAAATACTGTCTTCCAATACGATTTAAATGTCCTGAGTTTTGAGTTGTGATTTTGTTTTAATTAACTTCCTCTGGGAAGATTTTAGAAATCTAATGCATTTTCTGAAGAAAAGTTTTTGCCAATCCACAGAAATGTAAGCTTGCATTTTCCCCCTCCAAATATCATAGGTCCCAACTTCCAACCCCGGTGCTGTATAAACTGTAGGCCTGCGCTGTGGTCGAGCAGAGCTATCAGTGTGCAGTTATTTCTGCTAGGTCTCCCTAAATTGGTACAAGATGTTAGTTTTTGTAGGAGGATTGTTTTAAGAGGTGTAACACTTGCTTTACTGTGTGCTTCATGTTTGCACACTTATGTATACCTGGTTATTTTTTCACCTCGTATACTTTTAACAATGTTTGTTTCAAATAAATGAATTTGATCTGGGGAAAAGCTGAATTGCTCATTATGGTGCAGCTTTTTTCATTAGCTAGGATCACTAAGATCAGTCTGATCTTAAGTGTGCTATCAGGCTCTATTACACATTTAAATGAGTATTAATATTTTCACAAGTAAGCAATGAAAACTTTAAGAAGCTACCCTGATATATTTATTGTGTTCTGTGATTTAGAAACTGTTTATTGAGAAAATAGGAGGTCAAATAGGCCAGGACCCTTGCTTGTTTGGTTTAATTTCTTGGAAAACAAAGCTGCCTTATCAGATCCTCATGTCTCTCTGCCTGTTAGCTTGGCTGACAGTTCGACAGTGACTTTGCTGCAGAGGAGATGTTCAACAGGAAGTTTGTTTCGTCAGCTGAAAGGAGCTGTAAACTGAGCTGAGGGGAACTGGGCTCACCTCAACTTGACCCGCTTGTCAAAGTTGGGGAGTTCAGCCGATTTGTTTCCCATAATTCTAATTGCAACCTAGAAAGTAGCATTCCTAAAAGGGCATCATGTTTTATTCTCATAAACAAGTCATCTCCAGCACGGAAGTCTTTGGAAAGCTAGGAAGTTAATTAATTTGAATATACTTTCACAGAAGGGCTTTTTACAAGGAGCCTAAGCCTACAAAATTTCTGTTTACTTAAGTGAAAGGAAAAAAAGTAGAGAAAGGACCGCTTCAGCTGCTCAGTTATGCAGAGCCCTGCAAGTATGACATTGTCCTGGTTCCAGCCAGGCCAGAGTTAACTTCCCCAAGGAGCCAGCACAGGTGAGCTGAGCTGGCCCAGGGTGTTTCCATACCATGTGACATCATGCTCCACATAAAAAGGGGCTGGTTGCAGAGGGGCGGATCTGCACAGCTCCAGGACGGCCTGATTGCAGACCGATTGAGTATGACTAAGCATACATTAGATATCAGGAAGAATTTCGTTACTGAAAGGTTTGTCAAGCATTAGAACAGGCTGCCCAGGGAGGTGGTGGAGTCACCATCCCTGGAGGTATTTAAAAGGCGTATTGATGATCTAGAGGTGGACTAGTCAGGGTTAGGCTGTGGTTGGACTCAATGTTCTAAAGTGTCTCTTCCAGCCCAGGTGATTGTATGATTAAGGTTGTCTTCCTCATCCCACTTCAAGCGATAGAATACAGTCTTTACACAGTAAAAACAGCATGGTATAATAGCTATTAATTTTCAGTATGGTAATTACAAGAGGTTAAGAAAGAACAGGGCCGTGGAAACAAGCTGGTGAGGTTCACCTAAGATGCTGTATGAATTGGACATGTATCTAACATCATATCAGTAACTTCAGAGTATCATTTTGCATGCATACATGTGCCCTGAAGTAGACAGATGTAAGTTTCAGTTGAGAAGATGCCTCCAAGTAGTTATGAAGCAATAGCTGATGGATTCATGTTCTCATCTTGCAGTGCAAGATGGAGGGGGGGAGGCACTGCAGTGAGCAATATGTGCTGAGAGATGGCCTGATGGAGAAGTGCCAGTAAATTATATAAGAGGTGATAGGTAGTTTAGTTTCAGGTGGATTCTTTCTTTTCACGCAATGTGCAAGATCAGTGTTGGTAGCAAATCAATTATTCTCCTAATATAACTCTAATAATCAAAACCACATAACTTTGGCTTTTGAGAAAAGGCTCAAACTTTCCCTTCATGCAGATTCTAGCATGGCATTGTCTAGTGGTGTTTTTTTAAGTGTCCCAAACAAGAAGTGGTCTGATTTGAAAGTGTGAAATAGCTGGTGTGGTCTCAGTCTATAGTGGAATTTCTGTGTGCAAGCCTGTAGCTGGTTTTATGCTCACTGCTCATATAGCTTCTTTTTCAATCAGTCCTTTTTTTAGAGATGTAACCTAATTACCTACAGAATTTTGCCAAATGGATGCAGTCATGGCAGCTTTTACCTACTATGATGTGGCTGTCATGTTTTAGGAATTTGTGTTTTTCAGGTAAGTTAATATTTTTTTTTTTTCATTTGAAAAGTAGTAAAGCATCAAATAGGAAGATTAGTTTTGCAGTTGTAGCTTTCAAATAGCAAATGCTCCAGTTGATTGCAAGTGTACAAAAAATACCTGTGACTAAATTTGAGCCAGGCTTTGACCCACAAGCCATAAAACCAGCTTAATTTTATGTTATATTATTCCACTTTGATTTCAGTACCACTCTAAACATACATGTAATGCTCAAAAGCTGCTTTTATTTCTACCATTAGCTTTCATAGATCCAGAAGGTTAGTACTGTGTTGTTAAAAAGATAATAGCCTTCCCAATATTATAAAATTGTGATATATCCTGGCAAAGGCCTGAGTCTAGTCCTGAAATTTTTAGTGGATCTGTAAGCAGAATAATAAAATCATCTTTTTCCTGTCTATTTCTGAGATATTTGACTAGAAATGCCATACTTGCTTAAATATAAACCTGTGTGAGAACAAGCCTTAAAATACTGTTAGACTACAATTTTTGGTCTCCTATTTCCATAAAAACTCTGCTCCTAGAACTGTGCTGAGCATTTTTTTTTTCTTGTATCATTTTAAATGTCGGTTACCCCACATGTTGGGTAAGCAAGCTTGAAAAAGTAAATGTTAGAGAAAGAGAACATAAAAAGGCAATTAAAGGCAAAACAATACCTATGTCTGTAATTTTTTTTCTTGTTTTAGCAACATTTACCAAAGTAAAGCCAAGTTTGTAAAGCAATTTGCAAAAATATCTAGAAATCTCAGGGGAATAAAACCAAACCAAAGTTTAAAAGAAACCAAAAACCCCAAGAAACGAACAACAAAAAATCCCCAAACAAACCAAATGCAAACAGCTTAGCAGTATGGCCTGTTGGTCATAGTAACGCATTTTAGGTATTTGAGGTTTTCATAGTGTGATGTATTACCAGCTCTGTTCATGAAATGCTGTCTTTATGGATTGCTCGGCTCTCATTATATACAGCTATGAGCTCCAGTTGAATCTGTTCAGAAGAGGTTTTTACCCCACATAGGAGTGCTGTCCTCATCAATAACCTTCTTAGGCTTTCTTAAGTTACAGAAAATCATTACTTTTTCAATAAAGGGAACAAAAGGCATTTTTGTTCATGCATTGTCCTGAATCCTGGCAGCATGTTAGCATGTGTTCTTCATCCCTCTGTTACTGTGCTTTGGTGCCAAATTCTTTATAGTTACCACATCAGAACTTCAGAAGTACTTTAGGTCAGCCTTTCCTCTCTTTTTTTTTTTTTTTTTTTTTTTTTTTTTTTTTTTTTTAAAAATCTCTTTTTCCCCTTTTACTTTCTGCATCTGACTAAGTGTTTGATTTATTTCAGGTACTTTTTCCTTTTTTCTTTAATCATATTTTTGTGGAATTGGGTAAGATTTTCAGGTCTACCAAATGCATTTCTAACCATCTTTTAATCAGAAAATGGTCGAAAGCTTGCATCTGTGCTGCTTTGAGCTGTTAGGCTGAGGAAGTTTTGAAGATACCACTCTTGGTGCCTGTCTCAAAATGTGTTTTAAAAATGTCTAATTAGTAAATCAAGAATGAAATTTTCAAGTCAAAAACTGCATGATCCCGGCAAGGGTGGTTTGATTTGCTAGATTTACAGCTGCCAAATAAAAAAAAACCCCATATTCTTCCTTAGATTGAATATTTTTTTTTCAACACAAGCAGCAATGAATTAATTGTAGTTTATTTTACTACAAGGCCTGCACTGTGGCTTATTTATCAGTTGATGCATCAAGTACACTTAAGCTTGATAAAGTATTTTTTCCTAACAATTTTTGTTATGAAAGCTTAAAACCTTTTTTTTTTCTTTTTTTCTGGTGACCCAACTTTGGTACCCATATGAACACACTTCTGCTAGGTGTGAATGCAAGGTATAAAAATAGTTTCGGTACACGAAGTAGCATGTTAAACGTGTAGAAGGAAATACAGCTAATCCTCTTGTGTGCATACAAGTAATGTAAGTAGGTCTATACTTCTTTTAGTATGTCCTAAAATACCTTATTTCAGACAGTGGTTAAAAAATTACTCCTGTTTTATGCTACCTGTTACATATGTTTAATATGCCTTTATCTGTACTCCATGGTACTTTCCACCTTTCTGGAACTTAATACCTTGATTTCTTTTTGGGGTGGGTTTTTTTTTCCTCATAGGCATCTTTTTCTCTGTCTGAACATGCCTATGAATTGACTTTAAGGTATCATCTTTCCTGGCTTTACTATTATTTTCAGACAAAGTATCTCAAAAAGTTTATCTGAAGATGTGAACTTGAAATGCTACCAGTGTGAAAATTGCTATCTTCTGTCCTCTAAAAGGAAGAGGAGGGAATAGTATTGATATTGAATATTCTTATCTAAAGGAGATGAAAGACAACCACTTTGGAGAGGAAAGCTAGTGAGAAACTGTTGACAATGGCATGTAGTGATAAGATAAGAGGTAACAGCCTCAAGCTTTTGGAGGGTAGATGTAGACTGGGTACTAGTGAGGCTCTGACACAAGCTGCCCAGAGAAGCTGTGGCTGCCCCCTCCCAGGCAACGTTCAAAGCCAGATTCAACAGGGCTTTGGGCAACCAGGTCCTGGTCTAGTGGAGGGTGTCCCTGCACCTGGCAGGGGGGTTGGAGCTGAATGGTCTTTGAGGTCTCTTCCAACCCAAACCATTCTGTCATTCTATAATGTGTTACAAACTTTCAGGAACTCATTAATGATCATGGTACAATTTCTAAATAGGTGCCTTCAGAATGAGAAACTGCAGTTAATGACGTGACATTTCTGTAGGTGCTTGAGTGGTAAATCATGCTCTTTCAGGACTTACTGTTCTGGACATTAAAGGAAGTCTTCATCATGTTTTACATCTATTGGTAGCAAGAGGTGCTCTGATAGAGGTTTAGATGTTACAGTACAGTTTTGGAAATTCTTGAGTACATCCTCTTCATGAGTCCATTATAGCATCAGTTGCTGACAAATCAACTACGTAATTAATGGTTGAAAAATACTAAATTTTAAAAATATTTGAGGCAATGTTTAACTTTTTATTCACATCCACGTAGAAACTGTCTCTTAAAAAGCGCTTCATAGAATGACATCAAAAAATTTTAATTCAAATCAGTACACTTTGCTGTTTCTAATAGTACTGGCAACATTTGGTTTTAAAATACATGTTTTTGTTGTGGTTGCTTTCTGATGAAATTTCCTCACTACGTAACATTAATTATGATACAGTAATTGGTTGCTCAGGACCAGAACTGATGTATGTAAATGGGACACTATCAATAGAGCTTTTAATGGTTTTGTTATAAAATTATAGAAGTATTCCTTTAGGTAAGTTGTGTTGACATCACATAGAAAATATGTGTTACAGTTAACAAGATGTAATCTTTTAAGACAGACTTCTGTTCCTTAAAATATGCAAGAATCTGTTAATTTTAGTTAACTTCTTTTAAGTGTTGATTGTCTTAAGAAATATGGTGTCCTAAATGAGGTTATTCCCTGCCCCCCTCCTGCCCCCCAATGACCTTAATAACAAAAATAGAGAGGTGCTTTTGTATTTTCACGAAAGCAAGGCTTCCTGAAATTCTTTGTGTAGGATCACCGGATCGAAGGGTCAAATTTAGATGTTTAGGGGAGGGGGGGAAGATAAAATTACACAAATCACAGACGCCCCCTCCTGGCCACGCACACCACCTCCCACCAAATGGAAATGCCTCCTTCTGAAGGAGGCTGGAGACTAACCAAGGGCCATCCTGTTTCAGAGCAGCCACCCTCTCTCACTGCCTACGGCAGGACTGAGGCTACAGGGCTGCCTTATTGAAGGTACTTTCAGCCCGTTCTTGATTTGTGCTTGCATAGCACAGGTGAGTAGGGGTGGCATCCCCGTGTGCGCATTCTATGCTGTTCGGGGTGGTATTTTAGACTAGCTCAGTTATCACACGGGATTTGAATTGCTGGTGTCTCCTGGAGCACGTCTGGTGTACTCATGGAGTAGGGCTTTTAGTAGTGTTGCATCTGAAAAGAATCCCATTGAAGGACTCTGGTCGCTTTGCCCTGCAAACCAGAGCAAGATGAGCTGGGACAACTGGTTTCAAAACTGTATTTGTGTTTTGAACTAAAATATGTATCACTACGTGCTTTCTTCAAAGCACAGAGCATCACTGTATTCAAGGATAGCTTAGCTTCACATCATTCCGCTCAGAACCAGCAGGAAGCAGTAGGAGGATTTTGAGAAGCCTTAATTTTGTCTGAAGCAACAGAAACGTGATTCCTATTTGATAGAGCAGATTTGAAAGGAAAATAATATTTTAAAATATTTGCTTTATATCTTTATACATGCTGTATGCAGATATTCAAGAATGGTATAAAAAAATAAGTTTGTTTGAGGCGGGGGGGGGGTGTGTGTGTGTGTGTGTGTGTGTGTGTGTGTGAACCCCACTGACCTGTGCTGGTTGTACTGACCAAAGAAGAGGAAGGAGGGGAAAGGCTGTGTGAGAGAGGGGAAGTAGAAAAAGGAGCATCTACACTCCGTTTGCTATTCATATTTCCACAGTGCCATGGTACAGTCAGGCTACGCTGGTAAATGTCTCCCTCCCTGAAAAAGAAATTATCACGAACCAACAAAGTAATGCTGACACTACACGTTTCCACGTCCATTAGTAATATCACCTGAAAACAAGAATTGGGGATTTGGCATTTCAGGACAGGAGAAAAAAATCCTCCCAAAAACGCAGGCTCCCCTCTGTTTTCATTTTGTTTTGAGCAAAGACATTGCAATGCTTCTGTATAACAGTTAATGCAGTGTGATGCCAGTGCATTTTTATAGAGGAAAGCAATTGTAGGGGGGAGTGTTCTATCACTTGATTTGGTCATGCAAATTCCCCATGAATCTTTCTACCCTTTAATTATTAGTAATTCCTTTTTGGTGAGATCAGTGTCAAAACCTTCCTTACAAAGCAGAAGTATTTAGTGCTTAAATTATACTTATTTTTCAAAATACTAAATTGAATTGACACTTGTACTGCAAGGTAGTTAATTGGGATTATTCTCTCCATGCTTTTTCTTCCCCTTTGAGCATGAGTGTCTTGTTCAAGAAGATCCAGGAAGTCTGTGTCATAGTAATAGTTAAAATTCTGTGATGCCTGGCTCTAAGCCCTGTCCTCCACTAGAGTCTGCTGCCATGAAGCATGTTTGTATTTTTTTATGTCTAAGAAGAAAAATAACACTTTATTTTTAATTTTGAAAATGTTTAAAAGTGTCACTTTGATGTAATATATTCCTACCTATTAAAATGTTCTGCATTTTAACTAGACACTTTATTCCAGCAATCCATCAAAAACTGGAAGCGGATGGAACGGAAAAAGTAGAAGGATCCATGACGCAAAAACTGGAGAATGTACTGAACAGTAAGTTTTGTCCTTCCAGCAGCAACTATTTATGGACTTTGGATTTTCTAACAAGCTTTAATGTATTCCTAGGAATATGGTAGAATGTAGAAAACAGTCCAGGCTCTCTTGCCTTTTCCTGTTCCATAGTGATTTTAGGGTGTGTTAGGACACCTCTTGAAATAAGCGGCTGCTTTTGCCATGACTTTCAGCGGTGTTCGTGTTGACAAAGAGAATGAATGTCAAAATAGAGGGTTTCTGAAGGACTTTACATGAGTTGTGGTGGCATCTTAATTTTAACCACGTGAAGGGGACAGGAGCTATGTGGATAGATGGAACTGAAGAAGGATGAGCAGAGCTAAATTCCAGGGTTGTAAGAATTTTGAGCAAAAGAGGGAGAAACCGAATGCAAACCATTTGTGCTAATAAGGCCTATGAACAGAATCTTTTTTGCTTAATGTGCTGCCATTTAGAGTACTTGGAATTGGTGTTCTTTTTAGAAACCTTGAGAAGCTGTCGGTACTTTTCTGTTTCTCTGTATTAGCTGTAGGGCTGCATTGAGAGATGGCTTGAATTTACTGCAGTTTGGTATGTGTTTCATCAGATCAAAAAAAGTTACTTTTTTTAATTCTGGGACTTCTGCCAAGATAATTTTACTTTGTTTCATTGTGATTTTTTTCACAGAGGAAGGGATGTTTCCCTTAGTGCTGTATCAATAAGCAGGAATGACATGCGGATAGCTGATTCAGTGTTGGAAAGTCTGAGTGTGTTTTATGAAATCAAGAAAGTGACATGGAAGTTCACTGTTTTTCTTCTCTTGTATGAAGAAAGCAGCGACTGTATGTGTGTTTGTGTGGGGAGCACAAAGAAAGCAGGGGGTTTTGTGAACAGCTCTAGCTCTTTTCAGTAGAGATTCATTAATGCTCACAATAAAGATGAAGTTGGAACATTGTTGTTCCCCCATCTTGTTGCCTGGAATGCAAAAAAACCCTCACCTAAAACCACCAAACCACCAAAACCAAACATCACCACCATCCCCGCCCGCCCCCCCCCCCCCCCCCCCCCCCAGAAAAAAAACCCTCATGCACATTATATAAAGACTATTGTGTGTGTTTATGTGCAGACTACTTGATATAGGGTAGGAAAGAAAGCATTTGCTGATATTTCCCAGTGCAATCCTCCATGCTCTGTGCTCTGTATTTATGCCATGTCATGCACCAAGCACAGATTCCTTGGAGAGCACTTTCCCTTTGACAGAACATTGTGACAGATTTTAAATGGAAAACGTGCTACAATTTAGGCTTATAGCATTTTTCTACACACACTATCATGACACATCTACCTATAATATATAATCGCAGTTTAATTTGATAAAAGGGGCTGAAATCTGTGTGCAGACTGTCTTTTTCAGGCTTGATCTGTAGAGGAACTTGTGCCAGACACTTCAGAGTGGTATTACGTTTGGCTCTGCTGTGAGAAGAATTGGCTGCTTTTCCTCCTGATACTTTGCAAGTCATGATGGGTGGGAGGCAGGGAAGTAGGAATACAAGGATTTAAAAAGAGTAAATAATATTATGCAAAGTAGTTTGGGATCAAAGCTTTGTTTCTTGTCTGGCCATTGAAAGCTTCCATAATCCATGCATAACAGGGCCTGCTTTCAAAAATGACTTTAAATCTTTAGTTGAATTTCTCATTTTGTGGACTCTAGGTGTGTATTTTGAGAAACAATTGGTGTTGTGAGCTTGATTACAAACTCCTAAGAATAAGGATGTTTTCCACAGCATCTGAGTGATTAAGTGAGCCAGATGATTTTATCGAAATGACATCGCATTCTGCTGTTATAGGTGACATTATAAATGTTTGAAGTGTATGTTGAATTGCTAAATTTAATTGCTCAACAAGCTCTTAAATATGTATTTATAGAAACATATAGTGTGTTTGAATGACTTTCATGGGGTATTGTACCTTCAAGGAGGTGAATCAAATTCCATTATGCAGTGTTTTGTCAGGCTCTAGGAAAGACATTTGTTGGATAACTAGAGCTTTGTTTTTAAGTAAAAAAAAAAAAAAAGCGGCATGCAGTAGCTTAATTTCTATTTTGAAAACATAGTTAGTCAACATAGGATGTGAACCTTTATTTTTTTAGGTTTAGGTTATTTATCAATGATCAAGAGATAAGGATTGCTGATGTAGAAAGGATTTGGAGATGTGAGGAAGGAAATAAATTTTAGAACTTTATTAAATTCTAAAGAGAAAGACCTATTTTCTATGAAGTGATTTGCATGAAGTGAATTGCATTAAGACACTAAGTAATATGATACATTTCAACATCTATGGAAAAGAGAAAAAGTGCTCATAGGAAAAAAGCAAAGTAATGTATTTGAATTGAGGAATTCTACAGCAAAGTCATTCAGAAAGAGATGAAGGCGTTTAGTTTTAAAATAAAGATGGAAATCACTGTGCTGTTCCTGCAGTTGTCAGTTGCCTTTTCAAAATGTTTTTATTGAACTTAAAAAACATGCTTTGTGGCTGTAACTTTACTTCTCAGATATAGTACACTGCTTCTTGGCTGTTAAAAGAATGGACAAGAAACATATGAATTCAAACCAAACAAATGTTACTTACTAGGAGGATTTACAAAACAAGCATCTATTATTATAACCTCAAGAGGAAAATCATACTTCATCAGTAGTCTCTACTTAAATGTCCAGCTAGCTATTTTCATTGTATATTTCTCCTTAATGGATTAAAGTATTCTATGCTAAATAGTATGCGGTAGAAATAGCTATCCTGACAAAACTTTTTTTACATCAAGGCTTCAAAATTTCAACAAAGTTTAAACATTATTTAGATATAACAATTATTTCACAAAGACTACTTTTAACATGAGCAGCCCACCCACAGTGTTGACTAGAGAAAATGGCATGCAAGCCACCCAGCGAGACTGATGTAATTTTTTTTTTTTCATCTTTGCTTAAAGTATAGTCACTAGACCAGATAATGTAGAAACTTCTACTCACTACGATCAAAAAGGCTAAAACAGCTCCATTTTTTTGGTTAATTAAAAATAAGTCACAAGTTGAAAAATTCAAATATTCGCACGCAGTGTAAATCCTCCCTGCTCTAAATGAAATTCTGTTGTTATTATGTGTTAGGAAATTACCCTTATTACGAAATTGAAGGCTTTTTAGTTTGGATAGGAAAAGTTTTAATGCTACAGTTATTGTACTTACTGAAGAATATTCACAGATAATATACGGACTTAATTGTGTGAAACCGCTGACCAAGGCTTGATCCTGATTGCAGTGAAGCCAGTAAGACTTTTGATGCAATGTGAAGACACCTCGTATTCGTTCTGTTACAGTGACTAGCTAGTTAGACTTTTTTCAGTCATGCTGCTGTCTTTGACTGAATCATTGGTACTTTTAAGTGACTGAAATATTTTAAAGACTTGATTTGAAAGCACAAAAAAAAGAAAAAAAATGTTTGCAAAACCCAGTGATAACTTTTAAAGCTATGACATTAATTAATATAATGAAATTAAGCTTTTCTAAAAAGAAAACTTTCCATGGCTTTTTCCATACCCTGAGATGCATAATTTATTTGTAAGATGTAGATCTGGAGCCAAAGCAAACTATAAAATATCTGCTGTGAAGTTAAGCATCTGAAATGGGAAAGAGTGATTATTTTTAATTGCACAAGGATCTTACCACATTAAAATGCTAAGTGGTTCACTTTGAAATATAATTTCATCAGTTGTAAAATGTTACTACAGTTGAACAAAAAATATAAAAATTGAGCAATAATTACTCATTTGCTCTAAAAAAAACCCTCTTGAATGACTCATTAAAATGAGGAAAATCTGTATGTTATTTGAACTGGTTGGTCACTCTACTTTTTTCTTATTTTTACCCTTTTTAAAATAGGGGCCAGTAACACAGCAGATACTTTGTTCCAAGAAGTGCTGGGTCGCAAGGACAAAGCTGATTCAACCAGAAATGCACTTAATGTTCTTCAGCGGTTCAAATTTCTTTTTAACCTTCCATTGAATATCGAAAGAAATATCCAGAAGGTATAATCCTTTAAAAATACTTTTCAATTTGCTGAAATTAATCTGTTACCTCTTTTTTTTTTTTTTTTTCTTTTCATTGTGTGGCTTTTTTGTTATTTAATTTTTTTTTTTTTTGTAGGGTGATTATGATGTGGTTATTAATGACTACGAAAAAGCCAAGTCACTGTTTGGAAAGACAGAGGTTCAAGTATTCAAAAAATGTAAGATTGAGTTCTGTTATTTGCACTTTTTTAACTTAAAGGGTATAAAAAGTACATGGTAGTCTAAAGAGCTTTATGTGGTTTTTTATTAATTAAAATCCATATAAATGGATTTATAGGAACCAGTCACTGTAAGCAATGTTTCTGATAAGTTTTCTGAGTTACTTAATATACTACAAAACGTGAAATCACAGCCAATTTTATTTATTAAGGCTTGGTATTACTGGAAGGAAGAAAATTTATAGTAATCAAAATGTGACTTTAGGTATCTGTCACTAGCACATTGTTGGAAAGACTGAATTCAAAGTCCAATTTTCTGGTTTTGTAGAACTGTTTCACACACAATTTTCAGATGTTGCTTGTTATAAAGTGAATTATATTGAGTTCCACATTAGCCCAGAAGTGTCTGATATCATAGAAGAATAACACAATTTTTAGTTTGTATCACTGCTGAAGGCACACACTGAATTTATTTTCTCTCCCTATGGCTAGATTATGCTGAAGTTGAAACGAGAATTGATGCTTTAAGAGAACTCCTGTTGGATAAGCTGCTTGAAACTCCATCAACGTTGCATGATCAGAAACGTTATATAAGGTAATAATTTGACTAGTGTCTTCATCAGACATGTGGTGTTCATGTGTATTTAAACTTGTTTCCTAAATATGGTAGTGAGCATTTTTGGTTTAAATGCTAATTTTATAGCTCTAAGTAAAGCATTTTGAGGTTTTCTGATTATATAAATAACAGCAGTGGATTGTTTCTTGATTGTCTGTGGAATGATTGAAAAATGGTTCTTGAATAAGAATGGTTTAATGAAAGATAATTGAGATTGAATTCCATTTTTAAGGCATTTTTAGATTCTGTTGCTGCTTCTAAGCCACCATATTGCAAGCTGTGTCTGAAATGATCACCCTCAGGTTGGAGATATGAAGAGATTTAATGTATTTTATACTTCAACTTAACATGGTGATGAAATGAAACCACCCTGAGTCATATAATAGGGAGGTTTTAATTCAGACTGTCATTTAAATTTTGTGTTGGCTCTTTCATTACTCAGTCTAAATACCGTAATTCCTTTATATTTCATGAACGTGAACTAGTTCCCCAGTTTTCATTGGAATTCTTATGTCTTCTGTCATTCACAAAGCTGGTATCAAAGCCTGTTGTAGTCATTCTAACATCAGTTGGTTGGACCTTCTACTGGTTGACCTTAACCTGCTTTAGAATTCCTGGAGCCAAACCTTAGAGTTCTCTAGAGCATTTGATGGCTTTCCCTAGAAAGCTTTTGAGTCCTGGAACATTACTAGAACTTTTAGTGTGGCTTGACATGGTCAGCACTTTTTTTAGTTAAATTACACAGCACATTTGGCTTACATCTTTTAAGAAGCATTCTTAAAATTCCGACACCTGTGAGATGCCTTTGATGTTTTGTATGTTCACCAAGCCCATTTGCACAGGATGAAGGGCAGTATTGGTATCTTAGGTCCCTTTTACTTTACGTTAGTTTGAGGGCAATGACCAGTGTACACTTAGAGGAATGAGTGCTGTATAAATATTGCCTATTTATTGGAATTGTGTTTTAAGGTGAGTAGTTAAGCATTTTGTGTCTCTGAAGAAAGCACTACTGGTGCATTTCTATGTCAGTCTTGAAAACCTTAAAGAGCAGCCCATTTATCTAAACCAAGTCTTATGACTTCTTCCAAGGATTCTTTGAAAGAGCTGGAGTTGTGTATGTGTTTGATTCTGGGGTTTGGTTGGTTGCTTTTTCTTTCTTAGTTTTTTTTCTCTAGCCCCTTACCTTGAAGTATTGAATCTCTAAAAATATCCCAGCCTGTGTTAAAGCAGACTGTGTTAATGTAACTACCAAATGTATTCCATATGTAGAAGAGTATGACGGAGAACAGGGAGTGGACAAATGTGGAATAAATTAATTCTAATGAATTAACAGAATCCCAGCATTAGTTTCATTAATATATTCTAGATATGCTAATGTGGTTATACTAGTGTACATTTTCTGGAGGCAGACTGTAAAGAAAGCTTTCTTCAGAGCACTTCAGCTAAGAGGAAGCTAACAAAATCCTAATTGTAAAATTATTTGCATAAAACCTGCTATTTTTATGAGGCGGGTTTGGTTTTTTTCTTCCTTGAGATGTTTGTTTTATTTGTCTCCAATGTCTAAGCCTGAGTAAGACCTGAAATACTGTGGCTTTTCCCCTCAGATATTCAGTGTTTATAATTAGGCTTCAATTAATATTTACGCCTCATTATACTATGGTATTTACACTGGTAATTATTTTATACAATTCAGAAACAGTTTACCTTATCACTTAATGGACAAGGAAATTTATTTTTTCCAAGACCAGTGTTAATTTTTTATTTTGTGTTTAAGCAAAGCCTGAAGTCCCCCTTAACACTGAGGAATTACTTGAGCTTGTAATTTATAAATGTCACCCTGTCAGAATGGATGGTTGTGCAATATTCTCATCCTTTCAGCCAACCCTTTATATATAATATTTATTATGTATATAGTATATAATATATAAAATACATAATAGAGATAATAAATAACATTTGGCAGGTTATTTTTTTGTTTCAAGTACTACAGCCCCTTCGCAAAGACAATAGAATTTTGCAACACATTCCTAATTAAGATTATTATTGCAGTAATACAGCTTTTGTGAAGCAGTTACACATGCCCTCCACTGCTTAAGATAATAAATCAGTGTACTTCGCCTTGAGCACCTTGAATATTTGGATCTGTCCTGTGTATCGCTGATGCAGAATGTAATGGATTGGATTACATAGTAAAGCAGCTACTACTTTCTGAAAATACCCTTTTGAAAGTATCATTGTCAGATAGTCTTGAATGCCATATGTTAGACTATATTACTTCTTCTCAAAATCACAACGGTGAGCTTCTAATAATTCTCTCTCTCCCCAAAGACAGAGGCTGTTTTACTTTCATGTATTAGAAGCCCCAATCCTTTTCATTATCTCTCCCCCACTTTTTTGTTTTTCAAGCTGTGTGTACGTGCTAATGCCAAAAAAACCCCACAACCAAATGCAGAAAAGAAAAAAAACCAAACCAAACCAAAATAACACCAACAAAAAAAAACCCTAGCCCACCAAGAAAAAACCACCCCAACAACAAGAAACAACCAGGAGCTTGGTTTACATTTGTTTGTGCATGTGCGTGCTAAAATTAATGAGCTGCCAAAACTTAATTCCTTCTGTACTTACTTGTTAAGGTTACACGATGATACAATCAGGACATATAAAGTGGAAAGAAAAATACCATATTTTATGTGCTTGAGATGTCATCACTGATTCTAAGTGAAACATGAAGTACTGAACTGTGTATTTGGCAGATAAGGAGCTTGGTTTTCTACAGGCTTTTACTAGAGACACAACTGAAAATACATGTTAATGTAATATTAAATATATGTGGGTTTGTTTATTTCTACAAGTTGGGTTTTTTTATGGAATTCTGCTTCACTAGATGAGGAAGGGGGAATACAAAGGTTGTGTTTGCACTAGGTATGGGTGTATCTTAACTATTCTTGATTTTTTTAAAATTATGTAAAAGAGATGAAAGTATTTCTTAGTGTATCTTTGGTCTGTTTTCATGAGGCTTTTGTTGTGTCAAGCCAGAACTGTGATTTTTGGACTGGGTTTTACAGATATCTTTCTGATCTCCATGCGCCTGGGGACCCTGCTTGGCAGTGCATTGGTGCTCAACATCAGTGGATTCTGCAGCTCATGCACAACTGTAAGGAGAGCTATGTTAAAGAACAAAAAGGCAAGGATATATTTTTGGTTTTTATATATATTTGACACTTAGGAATTTGGCATTGCCTTTGATTTGACAAGTTTTAGTGCACAAATGATATTTGAATTTTTTTCCTATCAATTTTGATAGCTTTGTAAGAAGTTGAACGCCGACTTGTATTTCTTGCTTTATTCTATTATAAAAACAAAACAGCAGTTGGGAGTTTTCTTTTTGTTTAACTTAGCTTTAAAGCTCTTTACATGGGAAAAGCATTGAATTTCAGTCATTTATCTGCAGTTTACTGTCCTCTCGAAATACTTCTTTGAGGTCACATGAAGTTTGGATTGCTTTCCAGCTCTCTGCCAGTTCAATTCCTTTGTCACAAGACAGGCCATACTGTGCAGATAGGCAGGGCACTGGAGCTCAGCGGAACAAGGGGCAGGTTCTTGATAGGCCGCGAATGACAACACGGGTGTTCTCTTGTTCTTTGTTCCTGTGCAGATTCAAAATCTGGGCACAGTATGAATACTTAGCTATATTCTTTGTCTTTGTTGCTCTTCAAAGAAGCGTGTGCTCAGAGGTATTGTTTCCAGGTGAGGCAGCAACCAGGCTGCCAGTTAATGCGATCTAGCGCGTAAGTGTGTTTTCAAAAGGGAATAGGTGGGAGGCTGTTGGCCTGGTGTTTCTAGTAGTAAAATCTGAAAACTGGATTTTTAAATTAGAAAATGACAAGTAGTGCCTGGTTTCTCAAGAAGTCTTACTGAGTTTGCTATTTCTGAAATGAGTAGGCATATGGAAATCTGGCGTCTCTTGGCTTATAGGTAACTCCCGTGTTTAGTGCATGTGTGTCCCAAACTCGATAACATGTTCTTTTCTGGGAAACCACAAAAAAATTTCATTGAGTTGGAAATGCTGCAGAAATGTGCTGTAAAATTGCTCCAGGAGGCTTAAGCTGTCTTTAGCAGAGGTTATGACATCAGGTGTAGAGTTCGCAGGGTACGTTGCATATGACAATTATACCAGTAAGTTTTACCTTAAAGCATGCACAGACCATCTTTGTTCCACATCAGGGTGTGGAGTGTTGTGAGTCCAGCTGGGGTACCAGGCTGTGTGGTTTTTTTGTCTTTTGGTCAAAATTCAGAATGTTTCCAAAATATGTACATCTTTACTCCTTGTCAAAATCTTGAGACACCACCACCACCCTCTAACATACAGCTATCAGGAGAAAAACTCACTTATAAAAATTCCCATGGTTAACAATTCTGAGCTTTCTTTTCTCTGCTGAATTGCAAAACATGACATCACCATCACTCAGCTTCTTAGCAAGAAAAACCAGGGTGTGAAGATACTAGGTGCATGAGACTTTGTTGTTGCTGTTGTAGTAGATGACAGTATAATTCTGATAGGCATGCTCTAGTAAGTGAATGGAAAATGTGTCTAAATTCCTAGGCTTATCTTGAAAATCTCAACTTGTTTGGTGTTTTTCTTGCAACAAATCTGATTACCTCAGCCTTAATATCAAAGGGGCTGTTATGTTAGCAGCTTTGTTTGGCTCACAGAAGAGGGAATTTAAAGAACTTTAATGCCCACTAAATGCATGTATGAATAGCTATACTTAAGTGCACATATGAAACAAATGCTAATATATTACCACTTATCAAATTTCAGTAGTTTTCTCCCAGCTTTTTATGTTGTCCTTATGTGGTTTTTGTACAGATTATGGAATACTCGATTCTTGATCGTAGTCGATGGAATTTCTCACTTAGCAACCTTCCCTTGTCCTACTAGATGTTATGAAAAGGAACGTTTCCTTTCCATAGTTCTTTAATTTTGGCATACAGCAGAGAGGAGAAGGAAAAAAAGAAAACTTGGAAGAATTGGTATTAGCTGCCAAGGAGTACAATGCTGATTGTGATCAGAGACATGGAATGTATTTTGATCTACTTTTAATAGATGTATGCTTTTCAAACAGGAAAAGTGTGGGCTTCTACTCATAGACATCATAACTGGTTATGTAAGACTTTGAAGAATCTAATCAAGTCAGAAATGTGGTTTGTATGTTCATAAATTCACAGGATATTTTAAAGAGAAAATAGTTACAATTTTTCAAACACGAAAGTGCTCCACTTTAGAACATGCTTCCAAAAAGGATCATTTTGTATATCAAGCAATCGGGGTAAGAGGTGGGTTATAAGTTTGAGGCTCTAATGAAAGGGTGTTAAATCTTTTTATGTTTCGCTTTTCAACAGGGATAATAGACATTGTTTCTAGAAGATGATAGTCTTTATGTTGCAAATCTGGAATAAGCAGACAGTTTATGAAGTTCCACCTTGAGCATACCAACGTTTTCTGGCTATTCTTAGCTTAGTTCTGCTGACTGTGAATCTGTGGGCTCAAACTGACTGAGTCAAAACCCTTCAGTATACTAAACTTAAACCTCAGTAAGCAGATTGTATCTGTTTTTTCATTTATGCAGAATCTTCCAAGTTTCAGCTGAGTTTGTGCCAAAACATTTTCCTGCTAGTTTATTAGTTTTCGATGCAAAGCTGTGCCCAGCGTCATTGCACATCAATTTTACTAACCAAAATAGATTTTCTTTGCTTTTCTTACCTGGAAAAGTCTTTGTTGCAAACTCTTAGTAGACATTCTGGGCAGGATTTTTGTAGCTGATTGTCACACAGTAAATATTATCAAAGAATTTATTTGCTATACATGATTTATTCAGGAAAGGAAGGCTAACACTGCAATTATTTGCTAAGCAAACTAAACCCCTAACCTAAGTGAATTCTAAGGAGAATTGACACAAAATTCATTCACTGATGTGACAAGTGAACAGTATACCCTCAGTGGGACACAATTGTTCCAGTTTTCTCCATACTACTAGAAAGTTGATGTTTTAAGTCATTTCAATTGAAGTAAATTCATTTTCTTTATAGAGAAATGGCATCTTCTCCTATCTTCTCCAAGAGATTTAGTCCACTAGTAATGATAGTCAGGTCAAATCCCCAGTATTGATAAGATGTAAATCCAGTTTCCTACATCCTCTTTATGTTACTTATCTTTGCCTGATGATTGCTCTCTTGATGATAACAACTTGCCTAAGCTGAAGAGTGCAGTGAGACAGTACACATGCTGAGGTGATTTAAGGTGCTATCAGAAAATTGTGTGTTAGAGATGTATTTAAATACATGTTTATTTCAGGTTTACATCTTAAAATATATTTTCGATTTAAATGTGAATCCTTTGCTCTCAGTTGTATCTTATAATACTATCTTATGAATAGTATTTTTTTAAAAAAAAAGCCTTTGTGCTTGGATGTTGCTAGAGATTAACTCCATTTTATAGAAATACTCCGCTGTTGTAAGCGTGTCCTAGAACTGCAAAGTATCACAGCATAATGCAATCTCTGATGCAGCCTGAGAGAAGAAACTGTGGCACATTTACGGGGCTGTAATGGTCTTTGAGATCTCCCCTGGAATTTGTTTCAGGGTTTAGCAGAAGTCCTATGTGTTTCAAATACTGTTTGCTTTCAGCTAATCTAACCTGTGTTATTAGTGTTTCCAAAAACTGAAAGGTGTATCAGGCTGTGCTAAGCTTTGCCACATAATTTGGTGGTATGGCTTAATGGCTGACAACTACCAACAGCAGATTATTCAGTTGGATGTTTCCTGTGGTTCTAGTAGACAATAATTGTAAAACATGCAGTAATCTGATCATTACTTAATTGGTTGCACTTATTTCAGCAGGTACAAGTAGGATGGGGAGTTTTCTAAAGTGCTGTGTATGCAGTACTTTACAGTATCATTTCAGAGTGTATTTCCCTGGAGGAACATCTCTCTGTGTATGTAATGTACATACATGGTCTTAAAGAACCATGTTGGTTTGCTGATTCATCTTGAATTATGTAGATTAATGTTTCTTTGCACACTCAGATGTGGCAGTTGTTACTCACCCGTCATTGCCTTTAGCCTAGCTGTCTCTTGTTCTGCACAGCCATAGCAGATCCTCCTCACTTGTGAGGTAAAAAGAATGCAAATAGATGATGCTTGTATCATTGTGGGCTTGGATTCCAACAGTTTCTCATTGGATTCCAACAGTTTTAAGGAGCCAAGTGCATATGCATATGTGACAGCAGATCAAAATTCCTCCTGCTCTGAAGTACCTTGAGCAGCCGGGACAAAGAGACCCAAGAGCATAGCCAAAGTCATAGTGGAAGCATGAGGCAGTACAGGGTATGCCCAACTCATGAAGCTCCTGTGCTCGTGCCATTGCATGAAGCCATTCTCCTGCTTCTCTGATGGTTGGATTCTTCCATTAAAGGTGCAGCCATAGATTCAGGAACCACATGCAACTGGCTGGAGCTTTGGCTCCGCTGACATGGTAATGCTTGTAAAAATATGAGTTTGTTAACTTATGTGTCCTATGTAATGTTTATCTGTCTTGCTAATGGAACAGACAGTTGTGCTCTTTTATTGTTGGCTTTTTAAAACCTTTTTTAATGTTTATGAAGCTATTTCCTGAAGCACTAATGCATTCCCTCTATAAGTCTGATCGCACACCACTGTTACTGCAGGACCTTAAGTAGGTAAAGCCAATTTGCTGCCGTTACGTTATGTAATACGTAGCTATGTTAGGAGGGAGATGTGTGAGACTAAATAGACAGGAAAAAAGAGCATTTTTGAAGACTATACATATAAACCTTAAAACATAGAAGAGCACTATGCTCGCTCAAAACAGTATTTCTTAAATCTCTGGCAAAAAGATAGTTGAAGGCAGACTGAATTGTGCTGGCGTTTTATGCCTTGTATTAGCTAAAGTCTGAATTGCTCCTTATGAACTTTAAAGTTATGGTTGGTACCAGTCTGGGGACTATCAAACCTGGTACCTGGATAGTAAATGTTTTTCTTCAGTTAAGATTTTTATATATTTGTAATTTTTAACTTTTACTTGGCAATCCCCCTATTATTAGGACATAATTGTAGTTTTTCCACTATGGTTTATGCTTCTCAGACTTGTTGGAGTACGGGAAACATGGGAGATATAACGAAGTAAAATGACATGAAAATAAATGTAAATAAATGAGGTTTAGTTGAAAATTTGCCTCGGGTACTGGGCAGATATCCAACATGAGTTAAGCAATGGGATTCTTAACAGGAGTATAAGGGAAAGAAGCTGTGGAGGTTAAGGCTGTTTTCTGTGTGGCCAGTGGTTATTTGCTTAAACTTTAATAGTGGCTTAGTAGGTTTCACAAGCCTTTGAGCTAAAATGGATAGGGACTCTAAGCCAGTTATCGTCAAACTGACTGAAAAAGTCTTCAGTTCTTAACAGGTCTTTCTAAGATATTTTATGACATTATTGCAAAGAAGATAGAAGTTAGAAACTATAACTGTAAATGCAAACAGGAGCACAGGTGAAGTGTGATCTTTCTGCTGCTCTTTGGGTTGCAAAATACGTAATACAAAACCTATTAATGTTCCCAACATGGAAACAGTTTTCAAAACCAGAGCATGCTAGTTCAGTCTCTGTGATTTTTATTTGTTGTAGTCCTTAATGCTTGGGGAATAAAATACCAACAAGGCTGCAGCTCTCAGAGTACGATGCACAGCTCTGCAGATACTGTAAAAATCTGCACAGGTTTTTCTGTGCCGCAGTTAACAGCAGCTGTATGTGGTGTAAAGGAGTGTGATGGATGCTTAGACCACGGTGTTCTTTCTTCTGTGCCACACTGAGATTCTATTCACCTTGCAATGAATGATCCATCTTTGTTGGATCAGACAAGCCGGCAAGGCTTGTGTCAAAAGGGCCTTTTCAATTTGTTATCCTAGCAGCTGGTTCTCTTCCATTGCCGTTGCTTACTGTACATCTGGAAGAAGACTTCTTGCAGCTGGGAGCCATTTCATGTCTAAACCACATCCCCTGTCCGTGGCAGAAATACCCTTTTGACAGCAGATGTCAAGCAAGCCCTTAATGGGTTATTAATTAAAAAGGAAAAAAAAGATAAAAAATTATCAGTACAAAATTTGACACTGGATTTATTTACCTTTTACCACCTGTATCTAACTTGGCTGTTACTTATAATTTTTAGTAGAATCTGACATGTTCAGAAGTGCAAGGGTCATTTTTATTTTATATAATATTTTAAATAATTGTAAGTATTACAAAGACAGTAAATATTGTGATTAAAAAGCAACACAGGTAGCTTAAAATCAAAACTGGAAAGATTAGCACTACCAAAGACAGAGTGAAACACTTCCATGGCCAGAATTTTACCTTGATATCTGCTCTAGTCTTTTAAGCCCTTACTCGGGCAATTAAGTAAAAGCGGATTGTTTTCAACATTGCTGGTGTTCTAATGTCCACTGGAACTAGTGCTAATAAAATGACATCATTTTTATTTATGTGCTGAACTTAGTGTTTGGCTCTTGCTTCGGTATTTTTTGGCCTGCAGGACAATAAGGCTTACCTCTAGGCTGTGAATTACTAGAAACAATAGGCCTGATTACCCTTTCTGTGGTAAACTGAAAAATACTTTCATTATAAATATACTTATTATAATGAGGACTAACATTAAGATTTTAAAAAGTATTCACTTTTAAATGTATTCCACAAACGTTTTTCCATGAAGTACAGACATTTGTCTTCTGCACTCATCTCTCTGCTAGAAATACAACCCTTTTTTTTTTTCTTGATCTTCTAAAAAATGTCAGATTCCTAATGAATGTACAGCTGGAAAGAAAGAGTGCTCGAGAAAAAGAATAAAATGCAGTCATTCATCTGTTGAGCAGGTTAATTTTTTTGTCATTTCTCCTGCTCACCTAATTTCTTGCTGAGACAAATTGAAATTCTTGGTGTGGTGCCCTTGAAAGGAATCTTACCCTGGTTGTGTCAGGGCGGGCTCCAGGCACTGTGTGTTTGGTCAACAAGCAACAGTGGGTGGTCAGGCTGTAGCACAGGACAAGGGCCCGCTGTGCACAGGAAAAAATGTTCAAAGGTGTTTAAGGGTGGTAAGGAAGTCTGCCGCCCTTCAGAGAGTCCGGAGGCTATAGATCAGCCTTCTCTCGCTATTGTAGCCTGTGAGAAAAATCACTGTAAGATACATAATGGATGAAAGAATACAGTAACTGTATTCACCTGGCTGCCCATCTGTAGGGTTTTTGGGAGTTTATTTTGTGGTGGGTTTTTAAATTTAATCTTGCTTATTTACATATAAACAAATCCGTGTAACGACTGATGTTTGACTTACCATAGAAAATCACACTACAAAGTTACTCAGTCACTAGCAAACAATTTTGTCAGTGCAAAAAGGTACTGGCACTGCACTATCTATCCCCTGATCAGCCAGTGGCTTTGGTAGAAAGCTTTAGCTGAATGTCATGCAAGCGATGCACTGGGCTGGCAGAATTGCAGAGCAGCTGAAGCTGGGGGGGGGGGGGGGGGGGGGGGGGGGGCGATAGATGTGTGACTCCCACGAGAAACCCCTGCCTGTCAGGCTGGGGCGGGGGGGGGTGGTGAACAAGCAGAGTTGGGGAGCAGTGGGTATTGCAGAACAGTTTTTACACTCATTTTGGTATTAGTTCAGAAATAAGGAAGTACAGCTGCTTTTAAAGCTTGAAGGCATAGACTAGTTTGCAAGTCATGGAAGAATCTGTTTTAGGCAAACTTGGTGTTAGCCGTCTTTTCACTGAGGCCACCACGCACCGTGTGCAGGTAACACCTCAAAAAAATGGGGTCAAGGTAAGCACATGAGCCATAGGTACTGTAGGCAAATAAATACCCTGTACCAACTCCAGCTGCTTAGAGAAAACCTGTAATTAGGGGTCAGAACAGGTGAGTTTTTTGATTTACCAAAAGCAAAAGTACAAATTAAATTATCTGAAAGCCTTGGGCCACCTTTTTTATTTTTAAACCTTATTTTGGTGAGAACTTACTTATTGCACTAGAGCAAGAGAGGTTTGAACAAAACTGTTGGACTATTTCTATTTCACACAGTATCTGAATTATTTTTCATTCTACATACCTTTAAAGTGTCTTTGAGCAAAAAGTTGAAACCCAGCAAAATCCTTTTTAAAAGAATTTTAAAGTAGTGTTACGATCCTTAAACCTTCTTTGATCTTCCCATGACTTTACAGTTGTAAATGTAGTAAGGCTTTAATTATACTTCTGGTTTGTCATGACTGCTTGGTAGAAGAAGGGAATGTAGTACATTTATTTTCCTTGTGTTTCCTTGGTTAAATATACACTTGGCACTGGAGTCACTGACAGATATGCTCCATCTAGATGCTGTATTTTGGAAAAAAAGAAATACTTCTGTAACTTCAAAGATGCAGTATATTTAAAAAAAAAAAAGGACGATCTGCCAGGAATGTATTGTTCATGCTGTTTATACATCATCTTAAAAACTGTTAGCACAGTCAAAAGTTAATTTCTTGAAAATTTAGATTGTTGTCATCCTATATTCAGGATCTAGGAATGTAGACATAGTACAAGTTGAATAATGAATAGGTAGTAAACTCTTATTTGGGTGGTTTATTTGGGTTTATAAATATTATTGTCTACAGTCCATGCTAATATTAATTAATTGTATTACACTGTGCTGCTAAATTTAAGCTTCTGGCTCCAGAGAGGGAACAAGTTAAGATGGGGGGGGAGAAGTGGTTTGTGAGTTAACTCTCTCTTTCTTACAAGAGATTTAGGAGTTGGTGTGCAGTCTTCAAGCGCTATCTTCTGGTCGGGTGAAAGCAAAATCAGCTTTGCTAATGTAGTCCAGATGTTTATTAGTCCTGAGGGTATATGTGCTGTTGTAGTTCCCTGCTGCTGTGTTATACTTGCCTGTAATGCTAGACAACCAATTAAGAAATTAGTTCATGTTAAACTTTCTTTTCCTGGTACGGCTGCAAACTGATGATGTGGTTTTTCTGGTGGAACAAGAGAGTATTCTTTATGTGTTTTCTGTTAGTGGTGAGCATATAAACCATTTGAGCAGCATGGGGTTAGCATATCAACAGCAATACAGATTTTCAGGTTTTCAGCTACCTCAGGCAAATTGTTTTAATTGAACTAATTCATGTTAAGATGTTTTGGTAAGTGTGTCTGTGTTTCTGCATTCTGAGGCTTAATTGGCACTGTCATTTTTAGAGACCATCTGTTTACAAGAAATTCCTCATGTTAACAAGGTGTTTGAAAGGTGAGAACCTAAATTCTATGTGAAGGCATCAAAGAGGGAAGCTTTGATGCACCATTTTTTTTTCTAATTGTACCACAGAATCACAGATTGGTTTGGGTCAGAAGGGATGTCAAAGACCATCCAGCTCCAACCCCCTGCCATGGGCAGGGACACCCTCCACTAGACCCAGTTGCCCAGAGCCCTATTCAACCTGGCCTTGGACACTGCCAGGGAGGGGGTAGCCATAGCTTCTCTGGACAACCTGTGCCAATGCCTCATAGTGAAGAATTTCTGCCTGATGTCTAATCCAAATCTGTCCCTCCATCGATTTAAACCTGTTACCCCTTGTCTATACTCCCTGATAAAGAGTCCCTCTCCAGCTTTCCTGTAGGTCTCCCTCTCAGGTATTGGAAAGCTGCAATAAGGTCTTGCCAGAGCCTTCTCTTCTCCAGGCTGAACAAGTCCAACTCTCTCAACCTGTCTTCGTAGGAAATGCCAAGGTGAAAGACCTAGGAAATCTCCTTAAAAGCTACTATAGAATTAAAAGAGGAAAAACTTCTATTGTCACTTACTGGAAGTTTGTGCTAAGTTTCATAGTACTTAAAATTGCTCTTTGAGCCCCAGCTGTCGAAGTAAAGTGTCTAGGCATATCTTTACTGCCATATACTGGTCTGGCAGCAGCATAAATTCAGAATAAATATTCTTCAAAATCATTTTTACTTTTTGTTGCTCTTGAATCAGAGTATTGCAGTGTTACAGGTGGTGCCCTTACTGTGTGGTCTTCCTGTTACTTCATGTTCATGTAGGTATTGATGGCAAAGATCAAGCAGTATAAACTCAAACACTGAGATTTTAATTTACAAAATTCAGCATTAATTACCAGGAAAGGTTTAATTGTGATATAATTTTTTTTACCATGAGAATAATCAATCACTGAATCTCCCCAGGGATGTGGTAGAGTCACCATCACTGGAGGTTTTCAAAATTACAACAGGTCAGAGTGCTAGATAATCTCATCTAGGCTCCCTTTCCCAAACAAGGTTGGACCAGATTGTCTTTTGAGGTCCCTTTCAACTGGGGCTGTTTTATAGTTCTATGTTACTATGTGATTAAATTAATTTTAGCTGTTATGGCTCACATGACCAATGCTGCTGAACAAATTTTTGATGTGTGCTTTCAGAAATGTAAGGTGAAATGCATAAAGCAGCAGTATAGACTTAAAAAAAAAATTGGTGATGTTACAGTGCATTAAAAGAACATTAAGGCCTCGTCATTGTTATATAATTGTTTTCCAAACTGTACATTAGACTCCAACTATCCACCTCTGTCAGAGTAGATCATTGTTTTGGACTTGCTAATAGTGACCCACCTATGGATATGCAACCAAAGAAGAAAAATAATTGATGCACTTGGAAGTGCTTTGTGTGTTTAAATACGTGTAAGAGTGGGGTGTTTTACAGACATGCCCAAGCATACAAAGCCTTTAGTTCATCTCTTTCATGATGGATGGTTCTTTCCACCTGAACTCTGTAGAAGTCAAGCAGCTAAGAAGTAGTTGCACACCCTGCTGGTACCTGCTTCAGCTGGAAGCACAAGAAACTTTTCCTGTTAAGTATGTTTAGGCATGCACCAGGGAAAAAAAAAAGCACATGCCTTGTCACTAATGGCATAAATACATATTTATTGATGGCTTTCAAGCAACTCATTGTGGGGTGTCAATTAAGGTAAAAGCAGAGAAACATAGAGACTAAAGAATTATATTTCCCATATGGTACTTGTGGCTTTGGCTTTGCTAAAGGAAGGGAGAGTGGAGTTACTGATTTGTGTTGATATAGATGAACAGTCTAAATAAGCGAGATTAAGATTGGTTTTGCTAGGTAATTTTTATCTTGTATCACTTTAGAACTGAATTAGAATTCCACATGCAGCTTCATGTCAACTGACGTGCAGCATCATTATAACTTTTTTTCTCCTCTTCTCCCCAGGCAGCACATTGCTCCACAGCCCCATGTTAGACTTGGACAGTGATGTTCGTCCATCCCCAATTGGCCATCTCAGTCAAACTGCTTCGTTGAAAAGGGGCAGCAGCTTTCAGTCTGGCCGTGATGATGGTAGGCATCTGTCTTATTTGAAAAAACAAAGCTGCAGTTCCCTGTGTCCAGTGTGTGCTGTAGTTAAAAAAAACCCCAAACAATCAAAAAAACAAAGAACAAAACAAAACCAGAAAAACAATAAACCAAAAAAAAATGTCCAAACTGGAAGCCCACATTCTCTGTGTTTGTTTGGGTTTATTACTAAATAAAATTATTTCTTCCCATGTGTTGCTGTGGCTTACTAAAGAGCAAAGAGCACTCTGTAGCTGGGATCTGCTTCTTAAAATGCAGTCACATAATAGGAGTCCTTTTTTTTTTTTTTTTTCTAATACAAAACCAGAGTAATTTTTTTTAAATACATAACCTCCTACTGTCTGCTGCCTTTTGCTGCTGTTACACCTTTGGTTTATGTTTGCGAAGATGGCTTCCCCTGCATTTGCTCCTTCTGTGACTTCACATATCTGGTCCTTGTAATCAAATTCTGTAAGGCCTGAGAGGGAAACAAAAGTGTGTGACTAAGCTTGAGCATATATCATAAGTGTCTTCAACACCCTTGTCCACACCACTTCATCTCAGGAGTCTTTCAGTGTTGACATCAGAGGAGACAGAAAGCATTTTTCACAGGATAGGTAATTTCTTATCAGGGTACTTTTTCACAGAAAGCGGGTTTTTATGAAGAACCTGCTGGCTTTGGTCTCCTGTGACATTGTTCTTATTCCGGTTCTGTGGACTTCCTTGAAAAACCATCTATAAATATCTGGGTATTTTTTGAGCAAGAAAAGGAATGAAGGGAATCTTTCAAGAATATAGAATGAAGAATAACAAAAATTATACATTCTTGTACTGCCACAGTGTGTCTTCACATGGAAGACAAATTGTGTTAGTTTGACTATTTCAAAATATAAATTACACAGACTCTTCAAAATATACACATATAACAAGTAATTATGTTATTGCATTGCTGCTACCCATGCCCTTTCTCAGCCCAAAGACTTGCATGGAGTTGATTAGCAAGTATTACAGAGCAAAACAGTAAATTGCTGGTGGATGTCAGATACCATCCACTAATATACATGCTGTGCTTAATGTAGCAAGCAACACCCAACATCCAGTTTATTTTTTCCTTGTTTGAATTCTTTTGCATGCATGTCTGCTTAAATACTAGCATCTGCAGAAGGCAATTTCAACTCAGTCAGCTTTTACTTTTAGAGCCTTAGTTATGGATCCATAACCTTTTACAAACTGGAAAAGCTAAGTCTTCAATACACTTCTCAGATTCTGTAGCCAGCAGTTTAAACCAAGGTTCAGAAGAAAACTGGAGGATGATGGGAGCATCATCATACCTTATGAGCAAAATATACTGCAAAGACCCTGAAGTTAGAATGAGATGCCTTGGAGCTGCATTCATTGGTGATGGTGCGTGGTGCCCACTGAATGCTTAGGAACAGCTGAAAGCTCTGCCATCCTTGCTCCGCAGAGCAGAGAACCAGAGCAAACTGTGGTATCTGTGCAGTTTCAAATATGCCACAGTGTGCTCTGTTTTCAGGTTGCTTATGCATACCTTTGGTTTTTAGCAAATTTAAGGAAAAGCATCTTGGGGAATGGGGGGGGGGGGGGGGGAGGTGTAGGTGTTTTGGTGTGGGTTTTTTGTCTCGGCAGTGTGACTGACAGTGATTGTCCATGAAATTGTTTGACCAAATTAATGTGAGTTCGATACTGCAGTACTCAAATAACATTCAGCCTTTCTTTGAGCTGTATGTTCGTGAGGATATGTAAAACAATAGCTCTAGTTTCATCTTTATGATGTTATAGCGCAGATGATAACAGATCAAATAGAATAAACTAAAATTTCTGCTTTAATATTGGCTGGACTCTGTAGCAAGAAAGTCAAAATATCCTGAATTTATGTCCAGAATGTCCTTTTGACATGCTGTGCAGTAACTGCTTCTAATAAATACCTACTTTTTGCAGACCCTGGACTAAGGCAATCACTGAAATTGGCCTGAAGTGTACTTCCTGGGAGAGGAAAGGATTTCATGCGTGAAGTAAATCTTGGCAATATGTCTACAGTTAGGAACAGACATCCCTGGTTATAAACTCGGGTTGATGCTGGAGCTTTAGGCAAAGATAAGGTGGTTTCTCAAGGGAACTGACATCTCTTGGTTAGAACTGGGGGGTTGGTTGGTGTTACCGAGCCTCTGGCAGTGTTGGCGCAGCTTCCTGGCATAGTCACCACCTGTCTTAGAGGGGTTTTTCTGCTGCTGGGTCCAGACTGGTTCTCTGACAGTCATAAACCAAGCTGGCAAAAGTGGTGGTCTGACATCCTACCTGTATCTACACTGTGAGCTTAGCTGGTTGAACTTTCATGGAGTTTTCATTCCTCCTCAACAGATGCATCACTGTCAGCAGAATTACACTTCAGTTACATCAGTCTCAAAATTTTGGTCTTTCATTGTTTTTCTTGGGGCATTTTCAAATGCTAATCTAAAGTCCCCAAACTTTTTAGCTGTGAGGAGAAAGAACATTTTGGGGGTAATGCAGGTGTTTATTCATGACCTTAAGAAATGGATCAGTAATTGACCTGTGCCTCAACCAATGGATGCTGCTAAAAGCACACTGTGCTTCAAGGAGACTCAGGACTGGCTACCCACGGGATAAAACAGTGAGGCTGTTCAGCAGCTATTCTTGCCTAACTGGTGAATTTCTGTTCTGTGTAGGTAATATTGCTTAACAGATTAACAACAAAAGGTTTCATCTATGGCTTCTTTTTCCCACTCTAAAGTGGGCTCTAATTCTTGAGTTGAAATAGAAGTCTTTGATCACCGTTATTTTATCTGTATACCGTGCTTTGTTAAGACCTCATAAGAAAGTTTCAATGGAGAAGGCAGATGGCTGTAGAAAAGCATTTCTTAGCTTCCTCTGTTTTCTGTATTAATTTGCACCTTTCTTCTGCTCCTTTTAGCTTTCTCTTTACACCCCCCCAACATCCCTTTGCCCCATTTGATAATATATTGAAGAAAAAGTTATCTGCTTCCAAAATATAAGCTATTTCCTGCTGCGTTTTAGTAGACTGTGAGACGTGTAAGCAGGCTCATGAAGTGAGAGATGCCTCAGTGTTGTATGTCATGATTGTGTTCTTCATCCAAGAATTTCAATGTATACTTACTGATATGTTTATTGAGTTTTAACAACAGCGTTGGAATCTCCCCTGTTTTTCAGATAAAAGATTTTACCGAAACAAATGGAAATGAAGATGAGAGGTTGGCAGCTTGCCCCAGGCCACAGTGGAAATTTTTTTGAGCTTTAAATAAAGCAGATCTAGTTCCCATTGTTTGCCTGGATTGCTAGCATATGCTAGCAGCCCTGTTTCTTCAGCATCACCGCTTCATCATTTGAAACTTCTAATATCTTCATTGCTTTTGTGTTACCTTACCTTTTAAGGCAGGTTGAGGACAGAAGAGTGCAATGGGATCTAATGCAATCTGTGTAACAAGCCCTTCAGCCAAAGTTGGGGCCTATTCTTTATATGCTGTCATAGTGCTGGCGTGGTGTAAGCACACGAGAAAAGAAGAGCGAGCTTGCGTGTGTGCCAATTATGTCTGCATATATGGACCAAGCTTTTATTTTTTTCCACTCCTACCTGAAAGGTTTTATATGTACGCTATATAGTCAGTTATGTAACACAAAGTAGTAGCAAGCTAGTAATATTTTTTAATTATTATTAATTCAAGTGTTTTTTAAATTTTGCTGTTTCCTTCCTCTCTCCCCCATTTAGCTTGGCGATACAAGGCTCCTCAGCAAGTTGTGTTTGTTGAAAAGTTGACAAAGCTTGTTGTAAGTCAGCTGCCTAACTTCTGGAAACTCTGGGTTTCTTATGTGAATGGAAGTTTATTCAGTGAGGTATGAATTCTTCTTTATAAATGACTTTTAAGTAGCAAAGCTCCATAATAATAATGTTTGAAATATTTTATTCTAGTGAAAGAAGTGACTCTGCTTATTTTTATCAGAGACATAAAAAAAATAAGACAGTATGTAGACTCTTACATTTTTGGGAGATAGGTTACAGGTCAAGGTACTATCTTGCAGTACTGGTCTATAGAAATGAGATGCTTCATTTTATTTTTTAAAAGAATAAAAGCATACAATGAAATTACTTAGAATTCTGCCAGTGGTATGTCTTTGTGTCTTCCAGATGCTGGAGTCAATATCTGTTTACCTTTAACCTCTTGCTTATAGCTGGCCAGCCACCTTTCATTGGTGAGCTGCAGAAACAGCAAATTGCATGAAAGATAGAGATATGTAAAAGACAGTCATACAGAAAAGAAAATGAAAATCCTTTCTTTGGAACAAGAGTACTCATTTCTTGACCTTTAAATATTTGGAAGGGAGGATAGGTTCAAGACCAGAGTTGCAAAATGCCCAAGGCCCACAGTGGTATACACAGACATACTGTAGGAAGCATAGGCTGGAGATGCAGTCAGCTGCAGTCACCTGTGCTTCCAGTCCTTGCCCAGATGATGGTTTTTACAAGTCATGTAAATAAAATCTTGATAACCCAAGAAGCAGGATGGGGGAGTGGGGAAACAATGATTCATCATGTGTGCTGCTTTTATGTGCACTGTTAACAGATTCTGAAAGGATGCATTTCCTAATTAATTTGGCATGGGTCATGTACAGCTTGTAATTGCAGCTGTTAATAGATAAACACAAATAGCTTGGTCAGAGTATTACACTGTTTTACACTGAGTTCACTTGTGATTCTCAAGCCATGCTGCTCCTTCTCCAGAAAGAGAACTACAGTGCTGTAGTACTTCCAAGGAACACATCTGACAAACAGGATTGGAGTGTAGTGAAAGGCAGCTCACTCTGTTCTATCAACAGGTGATAAGGCACTACTTCACATCTCATCTGCATAGCTGGCAAGTCCTGCTCACTGCAGCTTGGGCTTACTCATACTGGGTCTTAAACTCTAAAGACAAGGTCTGTAAAGAGATGTAGAAAGAGTGGGGGAGTGGGGATAATACAGAGCAGGTGGAAAATAAGCAAGCTTTTGGGCATGCATATTATTCAGATCAGCTTCTATATTGAACCAAATAGTTTTTTGCATCTAAAACTTCTCTGTTTAGCTGTTGTTGTATCACTTAATTTGTTAAGATTGTGTATCTTTCCGTGTTTATGGTGTCCTGCTGTACTTGCGTGATGATCCTCATCATCACACCCACAGTATTCCAGTACAAAATTATCCCTAAAGCAGAGCTACAGCCATAGCTATCTGCTATTCTTTAGTAGAAAAAAAAATCTAATTACTGATGGGAGAAAGAAAATTGGAAGCTTATTTTGTCACTTTCCTTTTCCCTGACTAAATAATAAAAAAATAATTCTGCGATCATTCTGTTTATTGCCACTGACTGTAAATAAATGTAACTTTTTCATATGATGATACTAATATATACTGTAGCCTTTTATATGTTGAATACTATGCACAGAGCATTATAATTCCAGTGAAAGGGATTCAGTTTGTCACCCTCATTTTAAATTATAAAATCAAAAGAAAGATATGACATTTACTCATAAAGTTCAGTGAAGGAAGTAGAATCAGGGATAAACCTTAGTACTGTTGGCTTTCACAAAAAGAAATTTATAAGGAAATGGACAACATCTGTATTTGAGATACCATTAGAAATTAGACTTTACAAATTGACCTATGAAGTTTATTGTGATTTTTCTTTTTCTTCAGAGTGCAATGAAAAAGCCAATTTCTAGAGAAACAGACACTTGAACTGTAAACAAGGTTGAGAAATTCTGGTCATGAAAATGACTGCAAGTGGAAAATGAAGTGATCTTATGTCCTATCTGAACAAAACATTGTTTCCATCCATTTAAAAAAAAAAAAAAAAAAAGAGGAGGAGGTAGTTTTCCTGTTAGTTTCTTCAGTACATCTACTCTTCTGTTGGGCCACATTCTGACCATGTAAGAAATTAACCCACCTACATTGGATTTCTTCTGCTCCTTTGGTTCTTACGGAAGACTCCAAGTTCTTGGGGATAGAGGAAAGATGGTGCCCTCAGTTCAGAGGGTGTATTGCACCACAGTCAACACAGGAAGACTGGGAGGAGGGGGTGGCTTAAGCCAGAAGACTTCTTCTGAAGCACATAAGAATATCTGTCACCATTATATTCAAGACTTGAGGCTTAGATGTTTTTCTACCAGAAACAATACAGGCTTTAATTGTCCACCAATAATTTTTTAGCAGGTTGCTTGCTATTTATTGTCATTCAGGATGCAAGGTGATTGGTACAGATTTTTGAAGAAAAGTCCTGTGAAAATGGTATAAAGGGTCAGTTAGCTTAATGTGGAAGTAAAAATCTCCATATATAAGTAACAAGTTGTATTTATTTTCTCTTGTTCAGTTTGTAGTTTGGGGGGGGGGGCTTTCAGTTCTGAAAGGTTAGCTATATGCCTTAGGATATTGTCAGTTAGATTTACGTGGTATTTTCAACAGTTTAAAAAGTTGAGTTCTTTGAATCACTCTAGGTGAAGTAGCATATGTGAGTACTAACCGTTGGTCTTACCACAAAATAGTTTTGGTCTGTCTGTGCAGGAAAGGTTTAAGATTGGTCTTCAGCAAAACCACTAAGAAAAAAAGAAAAGATATTGAACAGTGGTGAATTTTTTGTTGTTCTTTAATCCATCTGTAAAACAGTGAATTTTAAGTTGATTCCTGAGGCTTAAAGGAATACAGTTTGCTTTCTTTTTAAGACATTAGAAGAGAGAAATGAGTATTATGTGCGGTGCTAACTCAAGTGTTGTTCTTGTCTGAAACTCTGTACTTCAGAGGTTTCAGTTACAAAGATTTCATAGCTACGTATTTTCCCAAACTTCGCCAAGTTTTTCTCATTTCAAGTTATTTATCTTCAAAATCTGAAATGCTTTAGCTAAAGAGGGAACTTGATAAATACAGTATTTTAGTTACTTCAAATTAAACCGGTTCTCTTCACAACCTTTGTCATGTTATTGCACTTCTTGTCCAGTAGATGTTGCTGTGCATACATGAAATAGAATTTTAGTTAGACAACATCTCCTGTATCTGCCCTTAATCTAGTATTCGTAATAACTACTTCAGTAAAATTTACTCCACTGTATTCTCAGTAGACTCCACAGAAGGCTAGAACTACAAACAGGAAGACTATTAGTCAAACCATGTTTTTCTACAACTGTAACTGTCTCATGCAGAACGTAGTCATGTTCCTTGGTTTTTAAAGAAGTGAACTGCCCATGAAGATGCTGATTACTTTGCAGAGTCTGTTTTACAGTTTTTACAGTTAGTTGAATTATTTAAAAAGCATTGTCAACAAAATGCTCTTAAAAAAAAAAAAAAGTCTCTCCCACTTCATAGTAATGTCCTTCTCTGGGCAGCTTCCATGCTGATGTAATAGAGTTTCTTCATATAAATTTGCACAGTTGTACTATTTAAGTTTTATCCCTCACCAACATTGCAGTGAGAATACTTTGACCTCCATGAAGTTCGTATTGCTTGAGCTACTTTTTTTTTATGCTTGTCACTGACTTGTGTCTTAATTCTGAAAAAAATGTGTATTTAAACTTTAGCACACTGAACTACAGTAGGTAGAGTTTATATCTAGTCTTTGCTTATTGAGATGCCATTAGTTAGTTTTTATAACTGCATCATAAACTCACTGTTTTTCACTTCTTCACTTTGAAACCCCCTTTTTCAGAATTATTTTAACAGTGGTTATGAGATACTTACTTACACTTTTCAATTTTCTCATTTTCACAAGACTGCTGAAAAATCTGGCCAAATGGAAAGATCAAAGAAAAATGCTAGGCAAAGACAAAATGATTTCAAGGTAAGTTATGGGGGGATATGCTTTCTTTCAGTTGTCCTCCATAGCAAGATAATTTAGTGTCTCCCCCTTGATAATCTAATTTCTTAAATTATCTGTATGCCCTTATACCTCCTTCTCCTCTGGTGTCTACCACGTGGGGAGACACCTGTAAATGTTACATTCCAAGGTATTGCTCATAGCAAGTACATGGCTGCTTAAGCACATGGACTTTTCTTTCCTTCCAATGCAGAAAATGATTCAAGAAGTGATGTACTCTCTGGTAAAACTGATCCGTGGAGCTTTGCTTCCCTTCAGCCTCAGAGAAGGAGAATCGAGACAGTATGGTGGCTGGGAGATGAAATCTGAACTGTCTGGCCAGTGGCTAACACACGTTATCCAGACTGTAAGGTAAATGGATCTGGGGACCTACAAAATCATGCTGTTCCTGGAATATATGTGCTTTAAGACAAATTTTTTTTTGTTTTTAGTTGCATTAAATACCCTGAGTAGTGAGAATGTTAACACTTTCAAAAATAGGATTACAAAAAAATTACAGTAGATTTAGGATTCTGTGTGCAAGTGTAATTATAATGTCACGTGATTGAGCTGTATTATGTAATGAGATATCCATTCTTTTCCATAGCACATTAGGAAAAAAGTTTGAATAAAATACTTGCCTGGCAAGTCATAGACACTCTGTGCATGAAACAAGATTTGATTCTTAGGGTAGAAAGCAATTGTCTGCTTCATTTGCTACATATCTTCCCACCTCTGCCAATATGGGTGAAAAAAGCATGCTTCTCACCATAGTGTCATTCTTAAATCGTAATTTACTTCTGTAGTTGTTTTATGGCAGGTGATACTTCTGCTTTTAATATCATTCTACCTATAATTATATTTATAAACTTAGTAATGTGCACATCATTAATTACAAAATGTCCCAGTATGCAGAATTCACTTACGTTTGTCTCTGGAGGGTTTAAGAACTGTTGTCTTTCGTAAACTCGAGTAATGCCTGGATATGATACTGTATTTTTGTCTGCAGTTTTCAAAGTAGGCAACAAGCAAAGCACAGAGGAAGAAAAGAAAGGGGTGCAATCACAGATAAATACTCTATTGAGAATGCAGCTAACAAGGTTACATACCTGTTGTCAAATTTAATGCTTTCTCGAAGTCTGTTGCCCGTTATCTGTACTTTAACCATTCAGGAAAATAAAAAATCAATTCCATGGGAAGTTTCTTACTGGCTGAATTTTATGGAATCCTTCCAATTTAAGAAGGCACTGACTTGGAATTTGATGAAAAGGTGTAAAGGGGCAAGCGAACAGGCTTTGGCATCAATGTTGCCCTTTTTATGAGAAACAATCCACTTTCACTCAAATTATAAAATTCTAGAATTTAACACTTACACACCTGTAGTGTTGCCTTGGAAATTTAATTAACAGATTCTCAAAAAGTTGGTTGTGCTTCAGAGTCCTGGCGGCCAAGGTGTGATCCAGGATGAGGTTATAGGATATGTGAAGGCTCCGTTTCAGACAATCTCCTTTTGCTTTCTGGTCACTGCCCTAATAATGAACAACTGAACTGAGAGCTGGGGGAATTCTCTCTTCCCTCCCACTCTTTTTCCTTACCTCATGTTCTTACTGATGCCTGTGCTGGCACTTAAGTGAAGTGAGCTAGACTCTAATGCAAAGTAGAGAAGAAGAGGTGCAATCTGGAACTGAACATACCATGGTGGGGTACTGACCACTGATGACCAGGTCAGAAGTTTTTGCAAGTGCTGTAAGTTCTTTTCTTTTTAAGTTCCCCCACTTTGGCAGTTTAATAAATTCTTGTGACTCACACCAACGATGGAGGGTGGACTCCTCACATGAAGAGTCTATACATTGCATAAGAACCTGATTTGTTGCAAAGTTAGGTAATAGCCAAAGTCTTATTTTCATAGTTCTTTCTTAACAAAGTCATCATAAAGTGTATGATAGAATTCTACTCTTTTTCTACTCTTTTTCCTCATCACACAAATGTTTTACCATTTTCTGCTTGTATTTAAGAACGCTACAACTGACAAAATTAGGTAACAAGGAGTTGGCGTTACATCTGTGTGATTGTAATTTTTCTACTTGTTTGTGTGTATCACACACTTTAAAATGGTCTTTCTCTTGTACGCCAATCTGCCAGTGCCTAGGATCAATAGGTTCCAGAGGATAAATTAGAGCTACATGATAAAGTGAAGCTGTTCTTGGCAAGGCTTTTGCCTTATTGTAAGGACAGAAGGGTGTGTGTTTGTTAGGGTAAATCATCCAAGAAAAAGATCATCTTTAGGGGTGCTTCATGCTTCCTTAGAATCAGTGCTAAGTACAAGGCTTCTGCTTAGGCTAAAGTTCCTTAAACTTCTCACAGATGGGTACTTGCATCCTTTGTTTCCTGGATGGCTGAGAGAGTGCAGATTTAAGGAATCTACTAAATCAGTAGTTGTGCTGAGCAAATAGCAGCCTGGTTAACGGTGGGTTTCCATGGTCTATGGCCAATGCCAGGGGTAAGGAACTGGAGCCTATAGGTGGATAATTGGAAATGTTCCATTAATAACTCCAACTTGTTTCCTTGTGCCTTCCTACCATTCTTTGGCATATTCTAGTACCTGTGCTTTGCCAAGTTTTTGCAGTAGGGCAAATGGCAATGACTGCATTTGAATTGTCCTTGCTTAAAAATACAAGAGCTGGATAAAAGCAGTAACCCTTACTTTGTGTGCCCTTATCCGAAATCTCAGCACAACTGCAACCTTTTAGCTAAAAGCTGAAATGCTATTTCTTGTCAGCAGCTGCTGTGTTACTATTTCTAAAGGAAAAAATGGAAATTAATGTTTCCATCTTCAACCGTAGTAGTTGGTTATTTGTGCCCAGTCCAAGCTGGGAACAAAACAGTGAATGAATTAACTTTTCACCCCACAGGTGATGCAGCAGCTGTATTTTGGCTCCTTAAATGTGTGTACTCTTGGCAGTCTGATGCACAGCCACATCACCATTTATAGCAGCTTGGTGGATGTTGCTGTTGTAAGGTGGTCAAACGGTATATCAGAAACCATGTTGTTAAACCTAGGATTTGATCTGAACATTGACATAAAAACAGTGAAAAAAAATATTTCTGCTCTAAAAGGATTGTTTTTGGGTGGCAAGTGTCCTGGTTCAGCCCCAGGCAGCGGCTGACCACCACCTCGCTCACCCCTCCCCCGGAGGAGAGACAGACAGAGCCCTGCGGGTTGGGATAAGGGCAGTTACTGACACAGCATCGTGCAGGGGGAACAAGAGAGCCCATGATAGACTGCATACACCTGGCTATATCATGGAACACTTTATCACCTTGTCGGGTTGGTAACACAGAGCACTGCACCAAGTCTTTTTTTTTTTTGGTTGACTGCTGACTGAACATGAGCCAGCAGTGTGCCCAGGTGGCCAAGAAGGCCAGTGGCATCCTGGCCTGTATCAGAAACAGCGTGGCCAGTACGTCCAGAGAGTGATTGTGCCCCTGTACTCGGCATTGGTGAGGCCGCACCTCAAATACTGTGTTCAGTTTTTGGCCCCTTACTACAAGAAAGACATCGAGGTCCTGGAGCCTGTCCAGAGAAGGGCAACCAGGCTGGTGAAGGGGCTGGAGGGCAAACCTTACGAGGAGCTGCTGAGGGAACTGGGGTTCTTTAACCTGGAGAAGAGGAGGCTGAGGGGAGACCTTATCACTGTCTACAACTACCTGAAAGGAGGTTGTAGGGAGATGGGTGTTGATCTCTTTGCCCAAGTAACAGATAATAGGATGAGGGGGAATGGACTCAAGCTCCACCAGGGCAGGTTCAGATTAGACATTAGGAAAAAGTTCTTCACTGAAAGGGTTATTGGGCACTGGAACAGGCTGCCCAGGGAGGTGATTGTGTCACCAACCCAGGATGTATTTAAAAGACAGGTAGATGAGGTGCTCAGGGATATGGTTTAGTAGAGGGACAGATATGGTTGGACTCAATAATCTCAAAGGTCTTTTTTCAATCTAGTGATTCTGTGATATGACACCCAGCCACACTTAGACTGTCCTGGAGCTGTGCAGACCTGCCCCTCCCAAACCAGCCCCTTTTACTGGGGTGTGATGCCAGGTGGTGTGGAAAGAGCCCGGCTTGATGGGCTAGCTGCTTGGGAATGTTAAATCTGTCCTGGCCAGAACCAAGACCGTAAGGCAAGAGATGGATGCAGAAAGGCAGGCAGGGAAGTGCAAGAGGACAGTGGGAAAAGTTGGCATGTTGCTGTGATGACATTATTGTAATGTCACTGAAAAATAAATCTGTATTTGTAAGTTTCTGAATTAAGCAAAGAACTAATCTCTGAATGGGGTAAATTTTCAAAGATCTTGCTGCAGATGGAGATAATGTATTCACATACACTAAAAACATGTAAAAAATTAAATTATGTCAGCTTTAAAATCCCTGTAGATTTACACTTAAGTCTAACTTTATTTGCTTTCCAGGCTTAGTTCTGAGTCTCTTACTGCACTCGAGATACCCAATGATATGCTTCAGATTATCCAGGATCTTATTTTGGACCTTCGTGTACGTTGCATTATAGTGACCTTACAACACACAGCTGAAGGTAATAAAAGGCTGCAGGTCTCCCTGCTTACTAACTTTTATTTTAATTTTTTTTGCCTCTGATTAGGCTAACTCTTGTTAAAACCGTGGTTATAACAGATACTGTAATGGCAGTGGACTCCTCAGAGTTCTGTAATGTCTCAGAAGAGTTACTCAAAATTTTCACTTTTCTGATAGAAATGTGTGTTATGAGTCTTTTCTTTCCTTAGTCTAACAAATATAGTAGTTAAGAGCTGTTTGCTTTGGGTTGAGATGGTTTTACAATGAAAGTGATTTATCTCATGGTTCAGTTTTTCCATATTGGAAATACTGTTTATTTTCTTTTTTGAGCTCTTCTATAAAGTGAGGAAATAAATAAGCAATGTCTCACCACCAAGAAAAAAATAAAATCTCCAGATCTTTATGAACTACTTCAGTTGTGTGTTTTTCAAGGCCTTTTACTAACAGTATAATTCCCAGGCTTCCTACTGTGTGCAGTAAATGTCTGTGTTGTCAAAGCCAGTAACACGTTCTCTGAATCTAACGTGACTGTGCATCAGAGGCCATTCGTTTTACCGTCTTGTATTCTGAGACATGAATGTGAATGAAATAAACCTTCAAGAAATAAATTTCTTTCTTAAAATCAGTGTAGGTTCATCTTCTAATTTACTTAGCAGGGTTTTTTTTCCCAAAAGACTAATTACTTTCAGTGTTAAAAAAATCAGGACTCTTTTTAATCCTACATTTTAAGCAGGGTTTAATCTTTAACATATAATTCATTGTTGTTTTGTAGGCTGATGTGATGCTGACTTTTTTACTCAAGTCTTAAGTGTGATAAGCACAAGTGACTATATTAAGCAAACTTTTAAAATTTTGGTGACAACAAATCGTGTAAATCTATCGTTTATTTGATAAATATGGTGATACAAATTTTATTCTTGGCTCTTAATTCTTTTATTAAATCCTATTTCAGCATTAACATTATTTTTCTGCTTTAATATCAAGCTAGTTGGCCATAAAAGTACATAGGTTGTCTTGTCTCTTTAAAACTTCATAGGGAAATTATTACCACTATTTCAGATTTCACTTAAAGTATGATGGATTCTCTTTTGCTTTTCTTCATTTAGCCCAATTGAGATTTTTTTTTTTAATAGTAAGTCACTATTATTATTTTTTTAGTTGTAGCATGAGGATGTTCTGTTGGACTGTTTGCCCTCTGTCTAGGAATTCTGTGATTCAACAGATTCCCCAACTGTTTCAAAGGAAAGAAGTATTTACTTAAACCGTTTCGCTGACAATCCTTAGCTTATCAAATCTCTGTGAGCTACTGTTGTCTGTCTGAGTGATCTACCTAGCAACTCTAGTGCAGTGCAGAGAGCTCTGATACATGATTAATAAGGAAGCTCTCTGCCAACAAGTCTACCATCTTACTAGTTTTTTGCTGGCTTATTGCATCATACCAATAGCCCAGTTCTTTGTTCAGATTCAATATTTCTGCTGCTTACATCCTGATTGCTGGCCACATAAATTCTGTGGCAGAAAAATTCTTGTGGTGGTCTGTACCTTAGATTTTTTTTTTTTTTTAAAGCAGATGTACTAGTCTGTGTGAAAGATTCTGCATTTGGCCTGATTATCTTTATGCTTTGTTTTCTTGAATGAAAAGAGATCAGATCCCTTAAGATGCCAGTATGTTACATTGGCTGGGTAAGATCTCTCTTCAATCTAGCCAATAATAGCAGTCTTCCTTGACTGCTTGTTCCATCCCTGTCAAGGAAGCAGTTCTACGTATTGGCTGTAGCATCACCCAGGAGAAAAGATTCCTGCCTGTATGATGACTCTGACTCCATACTGTTCACTGTGTGCCTTATCTATGAGACACCTCCCTCCCTTTTTTTTCCTTTACCAGCTAAAGCAAAGTTGTGTATGTTGAATGTCTGTAAGTAGTTTTTGTGGAAAGGACCAGGTTAACTGTGCCCTTGGAGAAACAGTTATTTTTAGGGAATCAGTGAAACAGTGAAAGAACAGTTAATAGGTATTCTCATTGAGCTATGTAAATAGATCTCAGACGTAGTTGTATCTGTACTACATGTTGTTGAAGGAGCTCCTCCTGGAGTTGAATCTCACCTCTGATCTCTCAGAAATAGGAGCTTTGTAGACTGTGGATACAAAGTTCAGTCTCATCTCTTGCTGTGCAGTGCAAGTTGGTAAAGGCATTGAGATCCATTAAAATTATTAATAGAGCATGCTACTATTAGCTCTTTAAATAGGACAGTCTGCCCACTCACAGGGTTTTCTTGTTGTCTTATGATAAACACTGTATACTCATGTTGGCCCTGAGAAGCAATCTGTGTTCTTTCCCTCTCGTGTGTGATCACTGGTCATAAAGGTTGTGAAAGCCAAATTATGTGAATGCCAGACTAGATGGGGGTTTACATGAGTGTATTTGACTGGAATTTGGTGAGCAGTGAAAGATGAGAAACAAATTTCTTTCTTTTGTGTGTGTTCTTGCCTGCTCTTTAGCTTAGAGCAGAATGCAACAGAGAACAGCCGCTTGGAAAGGCTGACCAGTGCAATCTAAAGAGTATCAGTTGATAGAGGTTTACTAATAGAGATATGAACAGAGTAACTATTCTGCACAATCCTTTAATACTTTCTTATCCCCATGAAGCCTCTATTTCCATGAGATGTAGAAGTGCAGGATATGACACTATAACCAAGCTTCTTAATTTAGCTAATTAAAGCACTGAGATAGTGAAGATACTTTTCAGCATTAGTTATCCTCTTTTCTTGGGTTTTGAAGAGAGATGGTAATTCACTGAAACTTTTGCTCATTTAAAAGGGAGTGTCATGATTTACAGTTCTGATGAGCAAATGGAAATGTGAAAGCCTGTATGTCAAGGCCCCCAGAAACTGCACACACTTCATCTTTGCTGTTTGTAAGTGGAGTAAGCCCCAGAAAGAAGCGATGATGCAAAATGCATTCTTCCACCGAGGAACTCAGTTTACAGTGCATGAGCTTTGTATTCACATCTTGCCTTAGCTCCTGTTAGCTTCAATAAGCCTGTAGAAGTTGGCACCTTTTGAGTAGCAGAAGAGTGCTTTATCCATATGCCTCCTATTTTTGAAGAAAACTTAGCACCATAGATCCTTGACCCTGAGTTAGGGACTCTGCATCTCTCTTATAATTATTAAATATGAATTATGTGTTGTCCTTTCTGTCTTTACTAAAATGGTAGGCAATTGTTCTTTAATTTTTAATTAAGAGCTGGAGTATAATAGACTACAGACTTGGGTTCTCTAAATGCAGTGTTTTATGCTGTGATTAAAAATTTACAAAATGAAAACAAGCCAAAGACTTCACAATATTCCTTTAATTTTAAGCTTTCCAGTAAAAGATGTGCTTCATGCAGGTCTTACCATGTATCATAGATATGCTTCTGTATGTGGTGTCACCAGCATACCATGTACAAGTTCCATTCTGAGTCATTTGAGAATGCTGAAAGCTTTGAAGCTTTTTGTACTATTTGCTTATATGCTTAGTCATTGCAGTCCCCACAGTCTGTGGTTTATTCTTTTAAAGTTCAAGGAGTTTTTAATAATGAAAACTAATGCCTTCTTTCCTCTGCTCCTGTGTGCCCTCCCTTTGCTCTGTCTTACAGATATAAAGAGGTTAGCTGAAAAGGAAGACTGGGTTGTTGACAATGAAGGTTTGACATCGTTGGTGGGTACATTTGTGTGTCTTGTAACCACTGGCTTGGCTGGATTATTTTTTTTTTTCCAGGTCTAATGAAACTGATTTCCATAGTCTCCAAAAATTGAATTACTTTGGACTCTGTGAGTGTCCGTAGAGCATTTTTAATACACAAATATAGGAAGATAAAGAATACCTTTTTTCAGATGGTTACTTATTTACAGTACTCTTAACAGATCCCATAACTAAACACGAAGATGTTTTCTCTGTTCTTCCTTTTCCAAATATTTTTTTACTTCTTGAACTACTATGTTTGAAGTAACTTTAAGTGATAATGGTGCTACTAGACGGCAATCTTTTTGAAGCTGCAAAAAGAGAATGTAAAGTAAATAATACAATAAAGTATGCTAGGATAATCCAGAGAAAGATATTCTGATATTTTATAAGGGATAGTACTCAAAGAAACCCCAAACCACTGCACCCTATAAACAAAAGCTTTGCAGATTTATGCCATGTATTGACAGACAAAAATGGTAAGATCAAAATATGTAGCATGAGTTTCTTACCTTAGGTAAATATATCAGTATAATTACTGTTGACCTCTAGTATGATTTTGCTGAGGTAAACAGTAACTTTCATTGTTAAGCATCTTAATTTAGGGATGGTTTACTGAAGTATAAAATGATTTTTGAGGTCACAACAAGTTCAGTTCACACCAAAATGCTTCATAACTTAGTAGGCACACTACCATGGAATTGGTCTGTAGCAAAATAAATAGGTCACTTCTATGTTATAATGAGAAATTGAACTGAAAAACAACTAATTTAGGAGATTGCCTACACACAAACAACAAATGACTTGAAACCAAATTCAGATAAATTAGTGAGATGCTTTCTGGAAATAAACAGTAATGAGTAATGCCTAAAACATAGCAAGCACATTGTAGGTGTGACTTAAAAACAATCTGCGAAAGCAGAAAGGGCCTGTGGGAGGGAGAGTTGCTTTGTGTGTATTATCTAAGAGAATGCTCCACAGACTTTTTTTTTTCTTATTTGCTTCTATAAATATGTTTGAAGTTGAGTAGGAGGGCATTAAGCAATCACAATATACACATAGTAGGAAGGAGAGTTGTTGGGCGATTGTAGTATTATAACAAAATTTACAGCTTCTGGTCTTGGTTTCAGTTGCTGCTGAATTGGGCAAGTCCCCTAACTTTTCCTGTTTTTCACTCTATTTGTCTGTAAAGTGGAGGGAGGAGGAAGGATCTTCCACAAAAGCTTCTGATCTTATGTGCTTTTGTTGCATCCTAACCCATCTCTGCCTAAATATGCTTAAGTCTTTTTGTTGTATTTAGAAAACACCCATGAATTCCTTGTGTACAGCACTTCCCTAGATACCTCAACCACGGCCTCAAAAGATAGGCCAAATTTTAATGCTGGCAGTTGCCTATGTTTTATCATAGCACAATAATTTATCTACTAGAGTAGTGTTCATTGTGGTGGTAATATTGCAAAAATTGTAGCAAAAATTAGCCAGTATAAGCAAGAGTCTGACAGTGTCTTTGGGGACTTTTTAGGCTTAAAATAGAAACTGTATTTTAAGTTTGTAGGAAATACTGTTTGATAACCTCTTTAGCATTATATTCTAGGTAAAAGGTACAGAAAGACACAAACCGACTTTCCTTGGTTCAGTAATATCCAAAGAATAATGTGTCTGAACTGTTTTCTTCTCCTGAGGTGTGATGTTTTATTACGTGGAAACAAAAGCACCAGACCAGTGTTTTACCACTGTTCTTTTTCTCTTAAGTTGGTCCAAAAATAATATATACAGATTGTCTTAATGGCTATTTTTATGATTTTTCAAGTTGCCATGTGGGCATCACTTTGACAATCAACCTCCATCTCAAAATTAAAAGTTACTTCTAAGCCTGAAGTAGGAGACATGGTGTAAACTTTCTGGTAGATGAAAAGTAGGTTTACATGGCTTAGAAGCCATTTTATCCATCTCTTTGACCCAAATCCAATAGGATGACGTCCCTCTTCTCTAGAGCAGTGAGACCTCTCTGCTTTACATGTCCCTGTACAGCAGCTTCCTACCTAATACAAGCAGGCTGCCTCAATTTAAAAAAAAAAAGAAAAGAAAAAGAAGGTGTGACTTAACAGGGAAGAGAGAAAGACAAGGAAAAACTGACTAATGACTCTGATGCTTTGAACTCATTTGCACTTTCAGAGTGAAATTGATACGTGCATCAAGACATTCGTACTTCAGGTTTGGAAACCTGAAGGTTAAAAAGAAAAAAGAAAAGCCCCCCAAAGCAGTGCTGGGGTGGTTGTTTTTCTCCCTCCATGTGAAAGCAATTTAAATCCGTTTTTCTTAGAAACCTTTTGCTGAAATAAAATGCAGAAATGCCGGATATCACAAGTGAAATTCTATCCCAACTTCGATCAATGGCAGAAGAGGGAGGGTGTCACCAGCATCTGTAATGTAATTGTCAATATATGCTACCAAAACCAAGCTATAAAAATCTTTCATGACCTTTCAGAGGAGGTTGGTTAGTGTAGAAGTCTGTCATTCAGATAACAAAAAAAAGTACTTTGATCCTTGATCTGTGGTACTAATTCTGTAGATAAGTTAAGTACGAAAGCACATCGCTACATGAGAGTCCTCTGGTGATATATGAATCATGATTTTATTTTATTTTTTTCCCTTTTTGGGATCATTTGGAAATAACGAGCTTACCATATGACATGGAAATTTTTATATATTTGTGTAGTACACATTTGACATGCTTATCTAAAGCTAACAAGTCATTTGCCTTTCAGCCATCCCAGTTTGAACAGTGCATTATCCATTCCTTGCAATCTCTTAAAACTGTGCTGGACTGCAAACCTGGAGAGGCCAGTGTAAGTTTTGATTGATGCTTTTATTTTTCTTCTTTTAATGTAAGTTGCATTTCAGAACAAGAACTTTTCAGGGGGATAACTTTCCTCTTCATTTTTTTCCACATACCCCCATTTCCTGCTGCTAGCTTTTCAAATTCTGGTTTTGTTTCCTTTGTCAGGGTGAGTGTGTGTGTGTGTGTGTGTGTGTTGGCCAGATTGGACTCTATTTAAATATTTAATGCTGTATTTCTGGAAAAATTGCTACTAATGCATTTGTCAGATAGCAGTAGATGTGACTTTATTTACATGGGGAGTAAAAGGGAGGGGTGTGCATTCCTAGGAGTTACTCTTCCCTCAGTGTTGCATTCAAACTACTTTCAGAACTTGAATTCTGCTTTTAACTTCTGTGAATTTGATTCTATATCAGGAGTCCTGATTGTCCCAATCTACTTAGTACCTTGAGGCTCTGATTGTGATACTGATGTTTTCTTTCAGGTTTCAGTTATCTAAGGAGGCTAGTTTCCAAAGTTCCTTGGGCCTCTCTGTATGTGTATTGTTTCTCTTTCCTCCCCTACTTTAATGGCTAGCTTGTTTAGTTTCTCAATGAACATTCTTCAAAAGACTCTTCAGTGCATGGTGAATCCTTCTTGTTAGGGTGCAGAGACCTTTGAATGTCCTGGGAGCTTTTTGGTGCAGGTCTGTTAGCCAGCATTGATACATATCACATGTACTAGGACTTCTTCCCTTTTAGTGTGTTGCTTCCTCATGCTTGTCAGATTGTTTATTGGGACTTGTGTTCCCTCTCCCCATTTTTAGGGTGGGAGAAAAAATGGAAATTGATCCATGAGAAACACTGTGCCCTAAAGGCCGTTCCTAGAATTGTGTCATCCCTTTAGGGATAGGTTACTCAGGCTTGCCTTGAGAATAAGGCCACGTGAAGCTGTGCTGCTGAATTAATATGCTTGCATCTTCAGGTTTTCCAGCAGCAGAAAACACAGGAGGATGTGTGCCAGCTAAGCATTGGGATCATGCAGGTAACTTGAGCGCTTTTAAGTGTGAAATTGTGAACACAAGTGATCAACAAAAATGTGTGCTTTGTGCCCTGCCCACCTCCCAAAAGGTAGCTTAAGTTGATGACTCTGTTATTCCTCTGAAACCCTCTGGGAGACTGAGAAATGTTTGACTTTAAAAGTACCTAGACCTTACTAGTTGAATCTGATGATATCAAATCCTCAGAGGGTAAGTGACATATTCAAGTATTTTACTAACTGTGACTGTAGAAGATTTTACTGATGATTGAGAGACATTTGTGGAGCTGATGTCATCTAACGTTGATACACTACACTAAAGGAACAATGCTGATTTTCATCAGCTGAAGACATCTAGTTTTTAATTTTAGTTTCAAGAAAGCAATATTCTTTGTAACAAAATCTGATACTTTTACAAGTATATTTGAAGCTTGATAATAGCATGTTTTAGGCTTTTGAACCATTTGTCTAGTCTTCTCAAATAAGAAATCACAAGCCAAAGCAAAGAATGGATTTTAGTGATGCTTCTGCAATGTATACTTGGCATCAACTGTTCAGATTGAACACTTGAAAACTATTAACGATGCCTTCCTTGCAAATCAGCAGATTATCACTGCGTAATTTTAGCCATGAAAATCACTGAGCAGGATTAAAAACTCCTGTGCTTTGCTACAAATAAACTGTGATGGATATAAAATTGAAAATATGCATTCAAAAGGTAGTAAAAGTAAATTTAAGAAAACTTTTTAAGTTCTGGCAGAAAACTTAGGTCTTGCCTTTTTGTTTCCTAGGTCTTTATAGACTGTTTGGAACAACTCAGCACCAAACCTGATGGTGACATAGATACAGCACAGTAAGTAAAATATATAGGACCTAGGTGTTGTATTCCAAAATTGTGGGTGCAAATCTCAAACTTCAGTCATAGTGTGGTTTGGTTTTTTATCCCCTTTGATATTTCATAATCCTTGTGAATACTTTTGCCTGTGGTTAGTGATGCTTTGAAATAAGAGCAGATACTTTCTATGCCAGAAAACCAAGTGACATCATGTAATAAACATTGTACAAGATAATGAATATGGCATTACAGTTTTATTCAGTGACAGGAGTTATGTGCTGTAGAAGCAGGTATGTTTTTGATGTGACCTTACATGGAGTGAGTTGGCCTTGTCACTAAGTAGTTTCTCCTTGTCTAGTCATGGAGAAACTGCCCCTGCCTGCTTTTTCTTTCCTTCTATCCTGACTGGTTCTATTGGTATTTCTGCTAAATTCTTCAAAGTTTGTTTGATAATTGCTCATGAGACACTTATGTTAGAGACCAAACCAAGTCAGAATAGTTAGAATAGCCTGAGTTTCCAACGGTACCAATCATTTCTTCGAGAAAAGCCGGAGACCTGGCAAATATTGGCACCTGCAACACACATTAGAAAAGGGCAAATTAACTGTGTTCCTAATGTCTTTTTTTTTTCTTTCCCATTTGGATGACTCTGGTTGGATAGGTGTAAGAACAAAATCTCTGGCACACTAGAGAAATTGTAGAAAACTAAAATGCTTTAAGAAGGAAAAGTCTGTAGCTAGAATCATATGGTTTGTCCACAAAGCTCATGCAGCTTTTGTGGACAGGCGTTATAGTCATCTTAGCAAGCCCAGGTTGCTCAGTTTTCCTTTATTACATGATGGGAGGGGCTTGAAATGAGATTCCAGTCTTCTGTTCTTACTGTTCATTTGAATCCACCATATACCAGATACTGCTCACTTTTTAAACAATGTTCCATTCCTAGTCTTCCAGTTGATGTTTCGTCTCCAGATTTGTTTGGAAGCATTCATGAAGACTCAAGTCTTTCTTCAGTAAGTTTGGCTTCTATTTCTAAAAGCTGATATGAAACCAAGTGTTTCTCAAAGTTGTGGGAATGTGGTTCTCTTTAATTTAATTTTTTTTTTTTTTAAGTGTTTCAGTTTTTTATTTTCCTTTAGACAGCCATTCTGTATTCTGGAGACATTTTCTAGATGCATATGCACATAAGCATAAGAAAATGCAAGTATATAAGGCTTGAATATAAAGCTCTTCCTAAAAGCACTGTTTGCTTATGATGTCTTAGTATATCATCTTAAGGTAACTAATAAAGATGGTTCTGAAAACAGGTCAGAAAACTAAAATGGCATCATTGCAGTCAGTGAAAATAGCACTGGTGTTAAAAATCAAACCCTCAGCTGTCTTGATTTATCACGTTATTTGAAGTTATGAGAATTGGCCTGATTATTAGTTTTTGAAACCCACGAAGATACAGATACTCAGTAACGTTTTTCCCCAAAAAATTGCTGAGAGTAAGTATTGATTGGCTGTTTGGCAGGTTTGCATTTGGGGTTTAGGAAATTTGGGGGGGTAGGTTCTTGACACTTTACTTTGGTCCATGTACTTTCTTCTAGTCCAAAATCTGATGAAAAAATGTAGTTGTTTCCCACAAGAAATGTGGTGAGAACCTCTTGTGAAGTCAGTATTTCTCAGTAAAGGTTTTCAGTGTTATCAGAAGTGTGGCTTTGCCTCATTTACAAGAGCAATAGTTATTCCTGTTACAATAAAGAATCACAGATTGACAAATCTAGTCAATTTTCTGAATTGCAGCCTGTAATAATTAGTTCTTTGTATCATCTTACTCTTGCAACAGATACTTTTTTATATTAATTGTAACTTGTTAGTTTTGGATGGTTTGGTTTCCAAGAGAACACTTTATGTTCTCTTTACTGATTGAGTTATGAGAACAGAGAAAGTGAGTGACCAGAGTAAGATTTGTCACTGTATTTTTTTTAAATTCTCTCTTTTTTTTTTTTAATAGTCTGTATAGCCACCAATTACAATTTAAAGTAGAAGGCAACTGCACATTTCAATACTAGTCATCATATTCCTGGAATAGAAAACTGTCAGAATTGGTATGCGTCTGAAAACCAACACTATTTTTAATCAAGTCTACAGTGTTAGAATTACTTCATTCCCAAATAATTTTATTTTCAAACATATTTGTTGGTACCGATTTCGAACTTCCATCTGAGGTAGAAAAATGTTTTCTCATTGGGAGAAGAAGAAGGGAAGGCCAAATGTATTTGAATAGTAGTCCTGTCCTGTTTGGGTTTTTTGTCTCTTTGGGAGCTGCACCTCGCTGCAATGAGGTCAGGGAAGGGCAATTCTGTTATCTCAAGTCTAGAATGTATTTCATCTTGTAATTAAAGATGTTGTTGAAGAACAGAGAGAAGTTTTAACCACACAGAATTTTTTTTTTCAAATTAGCTGTTGAAATTATATTCTATACTACCAAACCGTCTAATATTTTAGAGTGGGTGAGTGCATTAGCTCAGTAGCTGTGTTTGCTTCCCTTGTTTTAGCCAGCTTCGTGTGAAAGTGAAGCTGATCTTAATTTAATTTTGTGATGGTTATAATTATCAGCATATTTCTTGAAACAAAGTAAGAGCCAGAAACAGCTTCCTGGAAAGCTGTCCAAACCTAATTTTTGTGAAGTCTTAACCACAGTTCTGTATTAGTCACAGTTATTCCAGTCAATGCTCCAGATCCTACATGGGAAAACATACATGTTCAATCGTCATACCTGAAATTTACTCAGTTCTTGGTGGTTTATTGACAGAAGTATTTGTCAACTCCACTTTGTTTAGCAGCGTGTTTATCACACACACACAGAGTCAATAAAATACTACAGGTTTACAGTATTGGTCATGCTGATCCTTCTTTTTTTTCTTAATATTATACTCTTTCTTCTCTGAAAATATATATTTTTTTTTAGGAACAGAGGCTTTTAATTGCACTCAGTAACTGTCGTTATCTGGAGCGTCATACCTTCCTAAATATAGCTGAACATTTTGAGAAGCATGGCTTTCAAGGTGTTGAAAAAATAACTCAAGTAAGTGAGAGCACTGGAATGAAGTATCATGCCATTATCAGTTTTTATTTGTTTTGCTTTCTGTGGGAAATAAGTGCAAGTGTTCAGATGTCCAAAAGGACTCCTGGTTGAGCCTTCTACAAATGAGTGGGACTCCAAGCATCAGTGGGACACAGCAGTAACGATATGGTTGTATGTGTTCCTATAAGGCTTAGATAGTTGGTATAGAAAATGTGACCTCTTATGCAGGACTTGTGTTCGGTGCCAAAGCTTATCAGATTTCTTAGTAAAGCTGTTTAATGTCACTGTTTTCTTAATGCAGAGAATAAAAGATCATTATCTTAGAAATATAGTTGATAAATTATTTCATCTGTCAATCTGCATCACTGATAGCTGCTGTTCATAAGATAGTTCAGGTTTTTGGTTTGGTTTTTTGTTGTGTTTTGTTTGGGTTTGGGGTTTTTTTGTTGTTTTTTTTTTTTTTTCAAAGAATGAAAATGTCAAAGTGGGCGGCAGTAGCTGTCTCATTTTCCTGCCTTTTTGTAAAGATTAATCATTTTTTATGAGAAATGTTGTGACTTAATCCTTAGGACCAAAAGACTAGTTTATTTCCAGAAACATTTGTTGGTTGGAAGTAAAATGTTATCTTTTCCGGTACAGAGTGTGAGATTTCACTCAAATTGATGTTTTTACTACGTAGTGCATCTTTAGTCCCATTCTGCCTGAATGTTGTTTGAATTTCTGTGGCCAAAGTCATTTTGAATAGCATTTAAGTGGGGTTGGTATGATTTGTATGGTTAGTACAACATACAAAATTACTCTGGATATTGCTGATTGTTGCTACTGAGACAACTGAGTGTGGAGCTAGGTGCAGGTAGCATTATCTATATAAGCAAATAAGGCATCTGTTATCTGTGTGTTCAGTCTGCTGTCTGGAACAGTCGTATCAAAGTATTGCCATTAAAGATCTGGTAGGTTTGGAAATGGCAAAATGCAAATGTTAAAGTTGCAGATTAATTTCAAATCTGTGTTAACTCTTTGAAAGTGCTGACTGGTGCAGTGCTGCACTTAGGGGACACGTCAATAATGGAAGGACCTGGATAATTAGAAGACAGGTTTTGAACCCTTCATTAATTTTAAGAGAGGCCAGAAGCTCACAGAGGTTTAGAGGGGTTGGTTGATTGTTTCGGGTTTTTGTTCTGTCACCTACACTTCTGTAAGTTTTTTAATTTATTTAACTGTTTATTAGATTTAAAATTTGCAATAAAGAATTGGCAACATTTTCAGAAAATAGAACTTGCTTTTATCTGAGAAGACTGAAGCAGAACTGTGCTTTTAAATTCTGTTAGCTTTATACATTGAATTTTAAAAGGGAGTTTTGTAGTGTATCTTGGTAAAACCTATCTGTTGGTGTTTTTGGGGTTTTTGGGTTTTTTTAAGATGCCTTTGTTAGAAGGGAAATCATTATTACCTAGTACTCTGAAAATAGAGAAATCATGAAATAGCAACCAAGAAAATTTTCTTGTCTTCTACATGGTTGTTATTTCCATGTTTTTCTTAGTGTGGCAGGTACAGAGTTACATAAAATGGCCAGACTTTACACTCTGATTTAGCATGTACTGTCTTGGCACATACTCACCAGTAAATATATCTAATTCCTACATATCTCTTAAGAGCTTTTCTGTGGAGATTTTTAATTCCGCTTTTTATTGTCAGTTTAGTAAATTAGCAAGTGGTGAAATTAAATATAAAAACAACGTAGCATTCAGCCTAGCTTATCAACTAAGCTTCCAAATAAAATTGTTTCCGCAGTTCTGGTAGTTACTGAAGGCAGAGGTGTTACTAGGATAGAGGCTCCAATTGGCTTTGATAGAAAAATTGAAAGCTGTAGTTACAGAGAAGCTCACAACAGGCTGGTAACTGTGAGAAAGTTGTCTATTTTTATGGGCATCTACCCCACTTGAGGAAAGTGGGTATACACAATGGACACTGTTGAGGACTTAGTCTGCTTCACTCCCTCACCTTGAGTTCAAGATAACCTTCAGATGACTTGTTGTTCATTCTTTCTTGTAATCTTCCCACCAGCTGTAAAACAAGGTTACCAACCTCTGCCTTAATTGTACATTGAGCTTGAAGCAGGTTGAGGAGGACTTGTGTGAAAGGAAAAATACCCACCCTGTTCTGAATGTGCAGATGATCTTTTGTATTGAATGACTGGAGAAGTGAAAGTTGGGATCACTTAATTCGAAAACGCTCTGTTAAGACCACGGAAGCAGTTGTTTCACAGATGGGTGAATGGGTGCACGTTTGCGGGGACTTCCCACCGGAACTTGTACTTTGTTCTTCCCACTGGCTCAAACCTAAATAGGAATGGTCTAAGGATAGTTACTATATGAAAATCTTGATGTTTCACGATGGAAATTATTATGGGCATGTTTTATAGGATTGACAAAATTCAGTTGTTTACTTGGTGCAAGATTAAGACTTCCTGACATGCAGGGTGGGGGGCGGTGTGTGTGTGTGAATAGAATAATGCCATTAAACAATTACAGTGTGATCTGTCTGCTTTGGTGTTCCTTGGACCTTTCCCAAAAATGGCTATGGCTTAGCACAATCAGGAAAAAAAATCGGGTGGGATGGATACATAATATGGAAGTCACTACTTTTTTATATATGTAATTATGAACTGAAATGTGTAAGTAACTGCTACTCTTTACTGAACATAAAAGATGACATGAGGGAAATTTTTTGGGTATGTGATTTAATTATTGTAATTAATGACTATTATGTTCTTCCTCTCTTTTTTCTTTTTTTGTTGGTTTGTTTGTTTTTTGGTTTTATTTTTTTTTAGGTTAGCATGGAGTCCTTGAAAGAACTGGATCAAAGACTCTTTGAAATGTACATTGAATTCAAGGCAGATCCAATAGTTGGGTCACTGGAACCTGGCATTTATGCAGGATATTTTGATTGGAAAGATTGTCTTGTTCCAGCAGGTAAATATCTGCTTATCAAACTCTGAAATTATTTTAACAGTGATTGATAGGAGCTAAAATATAATATACAATTAAAAACTTTTTTCTGGTCTGTGTTTTTAACTTTTGACAACTTCTTATTATAAGTTCTTTCTCATAGATTTTACTTAATTCCTAAATCATTTTCCAAATACCCCCAAATGATTAAAGCTGCTTTTATCATTGATAATCTCTTTAATACTTGTTTTTTGTGATTATTTTGCTTCATTGCTTATATATAATGGAAAGAATTATAAAAGACATCTTTGCCATTTTCTTATGAAATTTATTGAGATTGTTTGGGATTTTATCCGGAGAATCTGGCTACTTTTGTAGTAGATGTAATTACAGCTTCTGAAAAGGTAAAATTATGAGAAATTGCATACTATAACAGTAGTTCAGCAAAGAATGTTAAGCCCTTGAAGAAGGGCAGGTATAATCTGTTTAGAATGACTGAGATGTTAGTCATTGTTTAGGTGTTTTAAGAGGCTCTATTTTAAGGAAGTACAATATAAATTAGTCTTTTTTAAAAAGGTGGTGAGTACTGTGTGCATTGTAAGGTTGAGGTCCTTTGAGCATCTAATTTGTCATATCTAAAACTAATACATCTAAATCACTTCTATGAATGCCTAGTTAATACTTGGTTGCAGTAACATAGTACATAGCATTCCGAAGTTGATCTGGTATTAAATTTTAGTAAAACAATGATTGACATGACAATTTCCTTATTTTGATTGTTTCTTAGAGTTGTGTATGGCAAACTAGTAGAAACTTTGTGGTGCTTTAAAATTTGATAGGGAGGTAATTACCAGCAGCGCACTTGTAATATGTGAATGGAGCTGCAGTGCTTGCTCACTGGGACTTAAAAGCACAAAGATCTTAGGGTTTATTTCTTCAGAGAAAAGTGTCTCTTGCTCTTGTTACTACTGTTGTGTTCAGACTACATGATTTCATACAGTTTATAGCAGAAATAACTTAGATTTTAATCTTGCACATTCAAGTTTGTATCTGAATAGTGCATAACTATTATAAGTATGTTTTTGCCTGGCATGTTTGCATTTTCACCAGCTAACAAGGTAATTGCTGTCAGCTTTTTATACGTTCGTTCTTGATCTATTCCATTGGGATCTACTTACTAGAGTCATACTGCCATTAGGATTGTTCCATAGTTGGTTGTTTTGTTTTTAAAGGAATATTGAATTTCTATTTCAGGTGTGTCTTAGTCTGCTGCTTGTCCAATTTATTGTTGGCTTTATGTACTTCCTCATCAACTTTTTGGCAAAAATCAGAGTGAGGATGGTGAATGTTAGACTCCTCTTCAGGGTGAAATATTATAGTGTTGGCCAAGAGATGCCAACTTGAACTAGTTTAAAATTTTTTGTGGTGGCTTTTTTTTTTGTTAATCCCCAAGCTAGTCATGTTTAGAAGGGACATATAGTCACTTCTTCCATGCTTCTCCACATTGATGAACTGTCTTTCTGATGGATAAAGTCTGTCAAAATATACCCTGTTGACTACAGGTATAAAAGAAGAACTTTGCCTACATTCTGTTTGTTTGCTTATAGTAATGGCTAGCTGACCCTGAAAATATTTGGTATGCTGAAGATAAAATTAGAAAGTGACTGGAAAAGCCTCCCTCTTGGAGAAGGAGGTAGATGAACTTCATTATTGAAAAGAACTGGGGGGAAAAACCCCACCACCTTCATGGGGCATATGAGTATCTGTTTTCCAGTATTCCATTTAAAAAAAAAAAAAAAAAATCACCCAGTGGGCATATAACTGTGGTTTTGGGGGTGTTTTTTGGTGGGTTTTTCGTTTGTTTTGGTTTTTTCCTTTGCAATAAACTAGTATTCACAAATAACATTAGATCATAGAATCACAGAATGGTTTCAGTTAGAAGGCCTCTTAAAGATCATCTTGTTCCAGACCCCTTGCATTGGCAGGGACATCTTCCACTTGACCAGGTTGCCCAAAACCCCATCCAGCCTGGCTTGGACACTGCCAGGGAGGGGGCAGCCACAGATTCTCTGGGCAACCTGTGCCAGGGCCTCACCGCCCACACAAGAAATAATTAATTTCTAGTATCCAATGTGAATCTACCCTCCTTCAACTCAAGGCCATTAGCCTCAAGTCCTGTCGTTATGCCCCTCTCCATCATTCCTGTGGGCCCTCTTTAGGTACTGGAAGGCTGCAATAAGGTCTTGTCAGAGCCTTCTCTTCTCTAAGTTCAACAAGCCAAATTCTCTCAGCCCCTCTTCATCGGAGAGGGGATCTAGCCCTCTGATCATCTTCATGGCCTTTGTCTGGACTCACTCCAAGAGGTCTATGTTCTTCCTAGATTGCAGGCCCCAGAGCTGGACACAGTACTCTAGATGGACTCTCACCAGAGCAGAGGGGCAGAACCACCTCCTTTGACCTTATGGTCATGCTGGTTTTGATGCATCCCAGGATGCTGTTGGCTTTCTGGGCTGCAAGTGCACCTTGATGGGTCATGTTGAGTTTCTCATCAACCAACATCCTCGAGTCCTTCTCCTCAAGGCTGCTGTCAATCCATTCTCTGCCCAGCCTGTAGTTGTACTTGGGATTGCCCTGACCCACGTGCAGGAAAAAAAATTACTTCCGTAGTAGAGATTGCTATCTGTTCTTCAGTAGTACTTATGACTGCAAAATTTAAAGGTTTGATATGATTCATTTGCTTGGTTGACATCTTGACTTTGGTAGCCTTAATTTTAAGTAAGAAGTTGATGGCATTGGCAAGGTAAAACATTAGGCCTCAGTTGCATTCCTGAGTGGTGTTACCGATGATGTGTGGTGTTGCATAATTAACATTACTCGATGTTCCTTAGTGGATACGATTGTGTCTGGTCACCAAGATGTAATAGTTTGATGTGAAGTGTTTTTCTGTGTCTTCTCTGCATTAGCTTTCAAATAGTGCTAGTAATAATAAAAAGGCAATTTTTTTTACAAAACCGGTTCATTTTATTTGAAAGGAGAGGGAAAGTACATCAGTTTGCCCATATATAAAGGATAAGGTAAAAAGCAAATAATTTCTCTGGTGCAGGCATTCCATCTGGCGTTTGACAGTTTGACCAAAGTTGAGGGAATGTTGATGCCACAAGTATATCTTTTGCTGTATATCTTTTGGATATATCTTTTCAGAGGATATGAATGATGATAGAAAAGAAGATAACTGCAAGGAAGGGAGCAGACTGGAACACAAATCTTGTGATGATGACTGATATTAAGCAATTAATGAAGGTGGGACCAAGTGGGATACCAGGACAGTATGGGCAAGGTAGAAACGTAAATAAGGGTGTGATTTAGAAGTGGGATTAACACAGAAATGGATTGACAGGAATTATACTAATGGGAGACAGCCCTGAAGTGCAAATAAGAAGACAGAGAAGCTTAATATTCACTAGATTAATGAGTTTACCCAAAGCTGCTGTGTGATGGAAGAAGTCCCCTCAATCTTGCACTTTTGTCCTCTAGGGATGACAGCCTGTTGATGTTACTGATCACACTCTTTGCACAGCTGTCACAAGTTATGTGTATATTACTATATGCTTACTGTAACACTGCAGACAATGCCGCATGCTATATATAGGCAGTACCACCAAGACACACAACAATGGCCTAAATATTTTGCCTTGCCAATGCCAACGTAGTTTCTTTTTTATAGTCAAGGCTACAAATGGCAGGGTCTATAACACCAGCCAGATGACTCGGATCCGTATAAATCTACTGTACAGAAGTTACATATATGTATTGCCAATTCCACTGTTGAGCCATATAGACTGATACAGGAGGAGAATTTTCTCATTTCCATTCTGGGATTTTGTTTTGTTTGCTTTCTTTTCAGTGTCAGTAAAATTTATGTACAGGAAAAAAAAATGCACAGAGACAAGTATAATTTCAGTCTTTAATAACATTTTTTCCCCACGTGGATACCCTCATTTCCATGCAGTGGAGGCTGTTTTGGAAATAAAACTGGGGTTTGTGTTCAGTGGAATTGTTACAGGCAACACAACCTATCCTCAACTGTTACAGATTTGGGGAAGTGAGTGAAACATAATCTGGGAGTGCAAAACAAAGTGGAGGCGGGATTCTGCCCCTGCTACTGCAGGCCTTTCTATGTCATGTTAATAACTCACTCTGGCGTTTTTGTCTTCATCTTTAAAATGCCTTCTTTTGTCTCCTGTCAATTTGAACATTCATGTTTGACTACCTAAACTCCTGTAGCATGTAGACTATTCAGAAAGAAATCTTATCTAAACCCCTTGAAAATCCATCTATCGTTTGCAGCATTGCAGTCATCTGTCTGTAAGTACTGGGGACAATACTGTCCTGCGTCATATAATTCATGGGGAAATAGAAGGGAAGCTAGAAGAACAGTTACATCAATAGTTCTGCAGAAAAAGTTGGAATGCGATTAAGAAGTCTGTCTTTTGAGCAAGCCTTGAAAAATACATAATGCGGAAGTCTTGTACCATGCTTTTGTCAGCGGTGAAAAAGCGTATGCCTTCCTCACTGAGTTGTTCTGTAATTATCAGATATTTACTTATACATATGGGTTTTGTTACAGTTTTAAATGTAGGAAGGGTGGATTGTTTGCATGGGGCAAATTTTAATTTAGCCAGTGTGCTAAAACTTTTATTGTTTAATTTTTCAACATACATGCTCTTTTCAGTATGAAAGTTCTGAATGTCAGGAGGAACTCGGACACGATGTAATTATACATTTACCCCTTTATTTTGATCTAAGGTGTGACTGCTGGTGTTAGAAGGCAGCGTGATTGACTTAATTAGCTTTATTGTTAATAAATAACTTTCATTTGAATTTTCGTTTTAATTTCAGTGTTTACTTCTGAGTCTTTACAACAAAGATTTCAATTTTAGCATGCAACAGCAATGAAATTAGTTCTTTTGACTTTCTTTTTTCTTCTTTGAAACCTTGTTCTAATTTAATCTATGGTATCAGCAGAATTACAAGAGATGAAAGGGATAATAGGAAACATAATGTTAATCAGTTGCTGAATGTGTGTTTAGATATTTATTCTTTTATATCAGCTAGTTCAGCATGCAAAGAATTTTCCTGTTTGCTTGTTTGTGTTCATTCCTCTCTCTGTAGTAAGTTGTGTTCCATTTGTTGGGGGTTTAATTCTATTTTAAATGTATATATTTTATCTTGAGCACCTGCCAAGTAAAATTAGGCTTTATGATCTCTTCTGGATTCCAACCCTATAGTCTTTTGGAGGGTTAACAAGGTGGTTGTGTTTCTCTCTATTTTGATAGAAAAGATTTCTGTGTATCGAAGTTTGTGCATTACAGGTGGAAGTAGGTGGGGGGACACACACATGACATTCAGCCCTTAAGGTTATTAATGTGAGCTTTTGCAGCAAATGTCTATTAAAAATAATATGACAAGTTTAAATATATTTTATTTGTTTAGGTATACAACAACTACATAAACCTCACTCCAGTGAGTGTGGATTTATTTACTACACAAAGAGTAGGGGCTCTTCTTTTTCTGAGGAATTCAGGTGGATGATCTCTCTTCATAAATTATTTTTGAAACGCTGGCTGCTGTGCAGTCTAGCCAACGTTCAGTCAAAGTTCACAGTGTGCAGAGTTCCAGGGGCTAGTCTAAGAACCGTTTTTAAAATGTGTATCTTGTGTGTTTTGTTAGTGTTATCAGATACTGGGGTTGGGTTTTGTAGTTTTAAAATTTCACATTGCATTGAAAGTTTCAAGTGATTTCATGCTTTCAGTTGAAAGTTGATTGTTTGTGTTTTTTAGATATTCATTCTGTACTTGGCATAAATTGAATATAGTAGAGTTAAATCTGAATTTCTTCTTACTTGGCATGTTAAGGGAACATTGATCTATTTGAAATGATTCAAACAAATGCCACTCTTACAGTAAAAGATTAAGTGTGTCAGATCTGCTAAACCATATTTTATATACTTGTCACATCTCTTATCTGTTTTTTGTCTAATTTAAAAATCTAATAAAAAACTTCTAATGGCAATAGCCTGATGAAAAGGTACTCAACAGTTAAAAATGAAATATCAAAAGGCATATTTAATTTGTAGTTACACAGCGACATACTTGTCAACCCTAACTTTTCTTCTTTTGTTTAATTTGGGGCACCAGCACCCTGCTTACATGAGAGATGACAAGTGCATTTACATCTTAAAAACACTTCGTTATAGTAGAATGGGGTGGGCTTTTTTGAGAAATAGGCAATTACTTTTTGACTGAAATGTGCAAAATAGTTTGGATTGAAATATCTGTAACCCTTCAGATTTCTTTGAACGCTTCAAGTGGATGGCTTCAGAATTATCTTACTAGATGTAGATGGCTCTGAACTCCAATGGGTCTCAAACTATTGGTGTTCTGTGGTTTGGAATTGTCAATCGTTTTATGCTTTAGTAAGACCAAATTCTGCTGGTTTGATGCAGGGATATAACATACCCATTAGTCTTTGTATGTGAACAGGAAGAAAACAATGATGCTTTTACAATGATGCTTTTATTGCATACAATAAATGCCATATATTTATTTATTTTTAAAGTGTATATATTGGCAAATAAAGTTGCTAAAGGACTGGAGCTTTTTTTTGTTACAAAATTCTAGTTGTTCAACGGTTCGTGACACAGATACCCTGCAGTAGCTAGTTATTTTTGTCTAGCTACAGGGTACAGGCTGAAGCCTTCAAATGTCTAACAGCCTGCACGCCCTTGCATTGTGCACCCTTGTATTTCGTTTACTTGCAGTGTTTCTCTGGTAGCAGTTTGGACTGCACAGGGTATTCTGAGTTGGTGAGCATGCTGATATTAGCTACAGAAAAGGGAACTTAGCTTTAACTGCTACCAATTGCAGCAGAGAAGTGATTTTTGTTTTTCTCTCTCTCTCTTTTTTTTTTTTAATTTTTTTTTTTTGACTTTTTTGTTTGGTTCTTTCAGGCAGAAAGTATAAAGTGCATCCCTGTCTGCTTTCCACATCCCAGAAGGACTGAGCTGTAGCAAGCTCATCTGGGATGTGGGGGGAGGGAAAGAAAAAAATGTGAGGAGCAGCCTGCATAAACACAGGGTTTGTGCCAAAGGAATCAGCACTTGAAGCAACAGCAGTGTGTCTGTTCTGGAGTGCTGGGCCTTTGTGGAGAGACCTTTTGGAACAGCGAAGTGTTCTTACGCACGGTAGTCTTTAAGTACTTCGATTAAAATATGCCATTTCTCATCCAAACCAACTGGGCTCACCACATATGTTAGTAAATTGATCTTTTACTAGGATAAGCTGAATTCGACACCCTTAAGTGACCTGTTCAGCCAGGATATGTGACAATCCCTGTGTTGCACGACTGCAGTTCTTGCATTTGGTTTACTACGCAATAATCCTTCACTGAGCAGAATCATGTACTAAAGTTTTGAAGTCAGGGATTATCATATTGTAGCCTTTGCATTAATTTTGAAAAAATATAAGCACAAATTGCCCTGCATGTTTCAAAATACCTTCATTTGTGTAGCTTCATTTTAACCTCAGATTTTTCTTCAATTTTCACTTTCAGACATTCAGGTTTCATTACATTTCTCACTTCTAACAACGATGAGATTTCTTTTACATGTTACACCGGTGTTTGAATTAAATAGAGGTCATTGTAGCTGGTGAGATGGCATGGACCTCCTCTGTCCTTATGAACAGTTGCAAGAGATGAGAGAAGAAGAAACTGTTTCTCCAGCTTCCTGCAGTTTCATCTGGCAGGTTATCTTTAATTTCTGACTATGACAGAAACCTTAGGAAAAACTGTCCTGGAGAGACAGTGCCTTTTCCAGGTTGCTCTCTGCCACACAGTGTGTAGATGTTACTAGATATGTTCTTGTGCTTCCACGTGCTGCTTGTATGCCAGATGTTTCTGCTGCTTATTTTGAATCTGGTTTCTTGTTGGCTGGTCTCAGCCAACTCTATGCTTCACAAGTGCAAGCATGCACTAAAAGTTCAACTGAAGTATTTTATTGCTAAGATTCTTCTTGCTTTGCACATGTCTTCCTTCATGCACGGTTCTGCCTTATGGTGTTTCTGCTATTAAGCCTACCAGTAGTTGTTTACTAGACTGTCATCCATCTCTCTCCCAGCTTCCCTTTGGCTTTCCCTGTCAAGTCCCTTCCTGCAATACCTTATGGCATTTATGCCTACACTTTACTCCAGACTGTTAAACTCCCAGGGGTTAAGCTTTAAATACCACATTTTATCTTTCCTTTTTTTCCCCCTGTTTAAAGCAGGGTGTATTTAATAGAAAAGGGAAATAATATGATAGGGAACAAAAATCTTTCTAACCTGAAGATTTCAAAGACCTAAGACAGGCTTGACTTTTATTGCTTGAGGGATGGGAAGAGCATGGGTGCAAAAGCTTTGTATCTCTGAAAAGAAGTCTTGCTCTATTTCCGTGGTCAGACTGTATCCCAGTCATTTTGTAGCTTGAGAATTCATGTACCCTTTCTAACTGATGGTATTAGAAGTCACTCTGATTACTTATGATACACATCAGAACTCCAGAGAATTTACTTATTAGCAGTGTCTCACAACTCAACTTTGTTGTCCAGTCAGTTGGAGGACATTGTATTTTACTTACCTCCAGTTTGGCATTTCAGAGACCAGTTTGATCTTTACCTGGGAAACCTGACATCAGTTCGGTGTTCTGTAATTCGTGCAGTGTTAGTTTGGAGTTCATCTCTGCATAGACATATGCTAATGTCAACAACCTTCTTTTTGTTACAAGGAGTCCTCAATATTTTTAGACCCTCAAGCACACTCGTCAAAAACCACCTAAGCTGTTTCAATATTATTTAATATTTTACCACTCTCTTTGATAGTAGCATCTGATCTCTGCATCACTCAGATCAGAAAATTAATTGGGGATTGGAATCAGTGATAATACATGGAGGAGAAAGGGCAAGTATCATTTTTTCCTCTTCCAGCAGCCTTTAATTATCTGTATGAATGAGGGGATATCCACACGAGTTTGGTACTACCCCAACCCCTTCAATAAAATGTAAGTAGTAATAAATCATGTCATCAGCAGAACAATACTCAGTCATCTAACTTGCTGGGAAAGCGAATGCTTTCATGTCAACTTTGCATTTGATAGGCACAAATGCCACCTTCATGTTTACTGTTTGGTTGACTTTGTGTGCCCCAAATGTTATTGGAATGAGGCAGGAAACAGTTTTAGAGCACTGGCAGGTTGGGTTTACAGGTTGAATAGGGAGGGAGGGTGTGAAGAGTGGGAGTGGAAGAGCTCAGTGATGCTTCACATGGGTTTGGGAGCCAGAATTTGAGACCAGAGAGGTGCAGTAAAGTCATAGTATAAATAGCAAAAAGCTTAGAACTTCAAATCAATAGTCACTATTACAATTATTTCTTTTTACTTGATTAATAGCCCCCAAAAATTAAAAACCCCGGTTATGAATGAGGTGTTTAAACAAGCTTAATTGTTAGACTGTTCCTTCAGTTTTTACCCTTAGAAACTATATTTTCATCAACTTGATAATGTTCAAGGTAGTTTCTGTGGCAGTCTTTAACAAACTGAGGTGTAATGAAACAAGTGGAGTGGGGAAAGAAAGGCACATGAAAAGTATGATTACTTGTAGTCCCAAACTATGGTGTTGGATCTGTCTCAGATTCCTTGGTTAAGCTTTTTCACTTGGGCTTTTACTCTTCCTACAAAGATTTATTTCCACAGGTGTGCTTGCTGTGGATGCTTTGCTGTTTCTCACATGATACCAAGTTGAATTGTTTATGCTGCTAAAAGATCTTGGGACTGCTCTCTTCTTGTACCCCAGAGCTGTTCTAAAGGCCCTTTGACAATCTCTAGCCAGTTCCCAAAGGCATTCCTGCTTGAGCTGCTGTTGCATGGCTGTCAATTACTGTCTTGGCCTTTTGTATTGACAGAACTAATTTTTTTTACTATACCGCATTAATTGCTGAGAGATTAAGTGTATTCCCAGGGTTATCTCTTTTTATTTTATATTTAAATGTATTTTCTTGCTTGGAACAATTGCATTTTTCACTGTATGCTAATGCATACAATTCCTTTTCTTGTTTTGAGGTTATCAGTGCTGCAGACCAGAGCCCATGGAAATCAGGGTATCCATTTTAAAAGTTGGGCTCAAGGCAGAGCGATATGCTGTAGAAACTGTTGAACTTTAAACTGTGAAATAGTTCATACTGTGGTCACAGTTTCAGAAGACTAAGGAGCACTGTGAGGTCAAGAAGCATCTACAGGTCGTAATTTGTATTTGGGAAATTTAAGCGTGTTAGTGTTACCTACTCATAGGTGAGTGTGTGTTTCATTTAAGGCTGCCCTGTAGTAAAGGTTTGTCTCTGAAGTCATGGTCCTCTAGCTGAAGTTAACAACAGTTCATGCATGTTGTTGCAATGGGAAGTTCCAAGTTAGAAGTTTGCTATTGGTCTAAGTAGACTCAGTGTCATCAAAATCACCAGGCTTGTCTGCACCAGGGAGCTGCCTGTGTGCTTCCCCTAGTCCACAGCGCTGTGCTCAGAGTGCTTTTGTCATGTTAAGCTTGTAGGTGCTGGCTGGAAACAATCTGTAACACTGCGTGTTCTCCCCTATTAACGGTGTTTGCTGTCTTGGGGTGGGGATTCTTCAAAGGTCACACAAAATACAATGTTACAGTACCTCAGTACAGTCATGAGCCAGCAGTGTGCCCAGGTGGCCAAGAAGGCCAACAGCATCCTGGCTTGTATCAGAAACAGCGTGGCCAGCAGGCCCAGGGCAGTGATTGTGCCCCTGTACTCTGCACTGGTGAGGCCGCACCTTGAATACTGTGTTCAGTTTTGGGCCCCTTACTACGGGAGGACATCAAGGTCCTGGAGTGTGTCCAGAGAAGGGCAGCCAGGCTGGTGAAGGGGCTGGAGAGCAAACCTTATGAGGAGTGGTTGAGAGAACTGGGGTTGTTTAGCCTGGAGAAGAGGAGGCTGAGGGGAGGCCTTATCACCACCTACAACTACCTGAAAGGAGGTTGTAGAGAGGTGGGTGGTGGTCTCTTTGCCCAAGCGACAGGTGATAGGATGAGGGGGAATGGCCTCAAGCTGTACCAGGGCAGGTTCAGATTAGACATTAGGAAAAAAATTCTTCACCAAAACTGTTATCAGGAACTGTAACAGGCTGCCATGGGAGGGGGTTGAGTCACCAACCATGGATATATTTAAGAGATGGTTGTGCTTAGGGATGTTGTTTAGCATAGGACAGGAAGGGTTGGACTCGATCTCAAAGGTCTTTTCCAACCTTGTGATTCTGTGCTTCTCCTGCATCACCTGTGGAAGATGCAGAGAATCATCTTAAAATTCCCAGGGTTTGCCCCAGACAATTCTCTGGTCAGTTCACATTCTTGGCTGCAGTTTGACGTATTGCACAAGGGGTTTATGAACAAGCGTAAAACCAATACTGAATTCAAGATGAAGGAAGAGTGATAAAAGCAATTATTTTCTAGTCCCTGAATGTATGTGGCAGTTAAGGATGTTGTAGTTATTAACATTTAAATTACACTGATGAAAATACGGTGTCCAAGATGTACCTTGCCAAGGGGCAGATAATCTAGCAGTGTGGAAAAAGTGCTGCCTGCTCAGTGCTTCAGCATCACTTTCTGTCTGCCTGGGGGTGTGTGCATGTTTTTAAGTTGAAAATTCACTGTAACAAAAAGTCTCAGCTTTCTATAGAAAATTCTCTACCAAATTCAGCCTGGAGCATGTGCTCTCTGTAGCCAAGTTATCAAGCCCTTGAACTCTTACATTTAAAGTGGGAAAATATGATAGAATTCTAACAGTACAGCAGATCCATTGTAGTAAAAAGCATTTCATTAGCTTAAAATTTCTTTACACGACGAATAGCAATTTAAATTTAATGAAACACTTAAACTTTATTGATGTGTGGATGAAATTATAGTGCTGGACTTGTTCAGCAGTTGAAGTAATTCAAAATTATTAAAATCCTTTACTTTGAACTGTGAAAAATCTTAAGCTTTCCAGTTATTGTGGGTCAGTCTTGAGTCCAGATAGCTTCCAAATGTTAATTTTGGACTCAAACAATTTTTAAGGATCTATTGTTCAGGTCATGCAAAGACATTCTTCATTTCAAATCCATGCCCTTTTCAAAATGCTGTAGGGATTCAGGGAAACTTGGAAGTGAAAAAACTATGAAATAGTAACATTGGAATCCAGCGCAAGTTCTCACCTTCACTCTAATAAATAGAATATATATATATGTGCTTTCACTGAATACTGGATGTGCCTCACAATGGGTTTTTTATCTTTTTTTCTTTTTTTTACTAGCGGAGTAGATGGCAGTAAGGGAGGGGGGGAGGGTGGGGGTCTGGGGGGGGTGGGGGTGTTGTGTGTTGGGAGGTGGTTGAGTATTTTACTGCAGTAACATCTCTGAAAGCTGCTGTGGTCTGATTCCAGCTGTGACTGTAGTATGTGATGCAGTTTTAAATACATACATTAGTAGAAGTAAGGACTGGCTGAAAGTCAAAATGACAGCTGTCTCTTCAAGGTCATCACAAGTTACCAAGTCTGCCAAATAAACTCAAATTTACCATGGAACTAAACTTGGAGAGGTCCCTTTCTTCCATCAGATCTTTGCCATGACTTGATAATTACAGCGTGCCCTCAAAATCCTGTTACCTAAAGCTGTTGGCTTGTAAGCTAGTGCTCTGGCTTTGATTTCATTGCCAGTTTGCTGGCAAATTGCTTACTAAAGACATAAAAATTCCATGTATCTACAAATATTACACAAAGCAATTTGGAAGAAAGTAAGTAAACATACTAACAGCCAGTCCTGTGATTTCTTTCAGTGTGGGGACTGACTGCTTGCAGTTGTTAAGAATATTCACAGATCTTTGCAGTGTCAGGTTCTAAAAGTATTGGGGGTTTTGTATTATATCTGTGCCACGTCTTTGAAAAAAAATTTTTGGCCTGTTTGTTGCCATTGTACTTCTGGTATAATTTCAATTAAAAATAGCAACTTGAAAACCAAATTCTTTTAAAGCTGTAGTGATAAAAATCACTAAAAATTATAGTGCAAAGGACAGGAAAATTGTGTCTCTTATTGCTGCAGGTGTGATTTTTTTTTTTTTTTTTCTTAAAGCATGACCTTCAAAGTTTCTTACTTTAAAAAAAAATCTCTCTTAAAAAGTCCATACCCTGCTTCCTTTTGCCATGTTTGCCTTCTCTTTTACTCACCAACGTGTATCTGTCATAACTCACTGCAGTAAACACAGGATGTGTTTCACTGGTGACTGAGGGTTTTTTCTGTAGCCTGAAGGTTAGACAGATGGAGGACATAACTGGACACTAAAATAATTAATGCCTGTATTGTTCCAAATACTTTATTTGTGAAATTGGTCTCTCTTGGACTGGTCGGCTTCAGCTTTCTCATTTCTCAGAATAATAATATTTGAGTGACAACCGAAGTAAATTCATAAACATAGTATATCTCTAAGCCTATTCTTCGTTTATGAAATTGCTGTCATTTTGCATATGACAGGCTATTATTACAATACCAGTGACTTCAGGAATTATGAGAAGAACACACTGTTTCCTGAGCAAGTCTGTGTTTTGAAAGGTTTTAATAATTTTAGGTTTTATAAAATCATGAAAGGACACCTTCAGGGTGCCTTAAAAATGATGTGTTTGAAAGAAACAAATGAATATTCTTGCAGACTATGCTTGGTTTGTGTTAATGAAAGGAAATACTGCTTGAAATTTTTGGAATCGACTGTTCTCAGTTTTGATAGAGATGTTGATTTTTAGTATACCTTACAATTAAAGAAGTGACTTGCTTTTCTCATTGAATTGGTCATTCTGTATCATTATGGTGCATACAGCTACCCTCTTTTCTCTCCAAAACACATCTTTTTAAATTGATGATTCTTGCCATTGCATAAATCCTCCTGTGTCGGGGTATCTGGGGTCAGCATGAAGGGGTTTGTCTGTGTTGCTGACTCCAACCCCCTCTAATGCCCAGTCCACCACTGGATGTGTGACTGGATGTTACTGACCTGCACATCTGTAAAGTGAGAGATGTATCTGGGATTGACACCGACCACTAAATACGATACACTTAGGCCTTTGGCAATCTGTGTCAAAATTGTGAAGAGATACAACTGGGGTTTTTTTCCCTACACTTGTGAAGAATTTGGGAAATGCTTTAGGTAAATGACAAACAGGGTACAGTACCAGAAACAATATGAGCACCAGACATCAGAAGAACATAGGTACTAGTTTTACAAGATGATGATACTGTAGTATGTCCAGCACCCCCCAGCTGCTCTGTCCCTCAATTTCTCTATTTTTCTGAAATCTGGAGGGGGAAAAAAGAAAAGAAAAGAAAAAATCAAACAAGAAACAACAAACGAGCATTTATATAGCAGAGCAGTTTCTTGGTTAGGGTGCTCTAACTTAATTTCATGAGAAAACTGTTGATGCAGATGGATTTTTGAAAGCATGTCCAATATATATCAAATTATATATACAAACTAAGCAGCCTCTCCCCTTTTACATGCAATATTGTGTCTTGTCTCAGTTGTTCTCCTGCTCATAGGCACTGGAAACGTAAGAATATTCTGTGGCCAGAAAGCAGCCATTAAGTTTCCACTCTGCCAGATATCTTGGATATACACAGAAGGATCTCCTTCCAGTACCTGACGGGAGCTTATAAGCAGGAGGGGATTCAACTTTTTAAAAGGATAGACAATGACAGGACAATGGGGAATGGATTAAAACTAAAGGAAGGAAGGTTTAGATTAGATATTAGGGGAAGTTTTTTACAGAAAGAGTGGTGAGGTGCTGGAACAGGCTGCCCAGAGAGGTGGTGGATGCCCCATCCCTGGAAGTGTTCAAGGCCAGGTTGGATGGGGCCCTGGGCAACCTTGTGTAGATCCAGGCCTGAGGTTGGTGGCCCTGCCTGTGGCAGGGGGGTTGGAGCTCTGTGATCCTTGGGGTCCCTTCCAACTCATACCATTTTATGATTCTATGATCTCAGTCCTGCTTCATAAACTGCTAAAATCTGTGGGAGCCTACAGTCATGCCAGGGATGTGTGCCCTCTTGATTTTTCAGCACCTTACATGTTAGTTATTAACACTCTCTGCTTTATCAAAAGAAAATCATTCAGCAATAAAATTGATCGTAGTGTAAATTGAGTGATACTAGAACTCAAATACATAACATTCTGACTGTTATATGCTGAAAATGATGCGGGCAGAATGATGGGGAAGGAGTCTGTTAAAAATTTAAGGAATTTTCCTTGGGGAGAATGAAGCAGTATTTGCTTTAGGAAGCCCTTTTACAGCTAGTAAAAAAAACCAGTTTAGGTATTACTACTGTAGCATGCTTAGATGTACTCATTTTCAAGTCAAGGAGGAGGGTTTGTTATACCTAAGAATCTTGCACATCAATTTCATTCTGCAGAACCTATTTTTCTGACTCAAGGAGAACAATGGTTTTGTTTTGGATAGTATATGTTGTAGTTGGGTGAAATGTCTGCAGGTTGTTTTTTTTCCATCTACCTCAAATCAGGTACTTCAAATATCAGATACTTTAAATATCTGATAGTTTTGATTATTTGGTACTCTTGGGTTTCCCCTGAAGTCAAACATACAGAGCCACTTAAATTTAGTCCAAAAAAGACTCAACGGTCTCAGTGCTGGTGGAAATGGTTAAGGTTGGGGTTTTTTGAAGTGCCACTATACCTGCATACTGTTGGCTGTGAAATGTTTGTATTCAGTCTCAAGGCTGAGTTCATGTGTTACAGCCAGACAAAGATGGGTGCATGTAGGGCACCATTTAATGGCTGTAACTGTGCCAGACAATGTTGTTAGTGCTTAAGTGACAGCTTTTCCTCTGACTCGTATACCTCAAGTACTGGGCTCAGCCAAAGGTCGTTGATGCATTTGTGTACAAGTGGTGATTTGAGTAGCTGATACATGCCTGTGCTTAGGTGAAGAGGTATGGATGGCCTTATGTTTCAAAGTAAGTTGGTTGGTTGGGGTTGTTTTTTTACATTAGCACATAGGCCTATTGGTTTTATTTTTTTTTTCTCTTTTGCCATTTACATTCTTCTTAGCAGAAGAACAAGTTGAAATCTGGCTTATTCTGTAATAAGTAAAGTGAGTCTTTATGATTCAAGTTCTCAGTATGGTGTGCAGCATCTTTTGCTCATGACCTTCAGGTCTGGGCTGGTAAAAGGCCCTTTACACTTTTTGCTACTGTGTTTGATGTCAGTAAATCCATCTCTTACCGAAGCTCTCCCAATGAAATGCATACATGTAGAGTAGGCTTTTATACCTGTACATCTTTTAAGTACTGTGTGCTAATAAACATCCCTTCTTCCCAAGAGAAGCACTACTGGGCTTCACATGTCCTGTTGTAGCCTTTGGCCTTTACATGTTTTGGTCCTTGCCTCCTTAGTGGTAAAGCAGGTTATACTCTGTCCCAAGAAGCAGCGGATTTTAATGCATGTGGTAAAGATCAGAAAGTAGCAAGTATTATTTAGATTGCAGGCGCCTTCAGCTGGCCCTCAGATTCTTCTGGCAGGTTTGGTGGAGTAGCAGCGAGGTCAGAAGAGCCTCAGCAGCTTCTTTTGAGCAGACATTTTAGTTTGGGCTACATCCGAGGGCATAGAATCAGTATTACTCTCTTCTTGTAGACCGAAGTTCACGCATAGACAAAGGTATTAATCACAGTGTTGGCAGCCTTTAGAGCTCTTGCTATGCCAAGAGGGCTGAAACATGGAAACTTTCAGGTTCTTCGAACATCATGACATAATTTCTATTGCTTGGATTAAAATAGTTCAAAAACTGCAAGTAACGCAAGTTTTGAAAGCCTTTGTGTTTAATGTTTTTTGGAAAGTAGGTTTGTGGCTACAAGTCCTTCAAGTGACATTCACCGTGTAATGTCAACAGGGTGTCACAGCTGAAAAGAAGAACAAGACAACTAATTTGAAGATGTAGCACTCTGTCCTTGAGATCTCAAAATATTTACCTAGGTTCTGGGGGATCAGGCTCTGTCCTCCCTTGCTGCAGGACTGCACTTTGTAAAAGTGTTTTCCCAGATAGATTACCGGTAACTTCTTCATTAAATTCCAATTATTGATAGCTATTTTTTAGGTCACTATTCTTATGAGACTTTCTCTGGTTCCTAAGGCACTGTATATTTATAATTACCATGAGCTACACAGAGAAGAATTTCAAGGAAACATTAATCTGATTCACATTTTAATTAGTATGGAGCTAGTAAGAACAATAGATTTATCAAAACATTTTCAGTTTTACCAAGAAAGACCTGCTAATAAGCTATTTATAGCACACTTGTAACTATTTTTGTCAGTAGTCTAAGGACTGACAGGACAAACGGGTTAAAAAACAGGAAATGTGGTTAAATAAGTGGGTAATCTCTCCAGAGAGTTTCCAGTTTGCCTACACGTTCACATTTTCTTCTGAATGTACTATCAAAACAACACCCAGTACAGTACCTTGAAATCCAGCTCCGTTTAAAGGAGGGAATGTTTCCAGCAATAGCAGGAAGTGGCCTAGAGAAAAATTTTACGTTCTTGGTGATATTCAAATGAGGTTCTGGAGTCACTGTCTATAAGTGGGTTTTAGTTTGCTCTCTTGGTGATATTCAAAGGAGGTTCTGGGGTCACTGTCTGCAAGTTGGTTGGGTTTTTTCTGCGTCAATAACAGGAAGGCAGCTCCATGACATTTCAGTTGGTTCAGGTGTATGATACGAATCCATGAAAGTCAGTGAACCCTGTAATTGTATCTTTGGTTCTAGATTGGTTTTAAATACTTTTCTCTAGCTTTACTTTCTTTTACACGGGGCTGTATTCATGTGTTAATATACTGGGCACTTTTTAATATATAGAATGATGTTTGGAGGTATTAAAAATAGTATTACTAATCAGACTGCATAAATCAGTGTGAAATAAAGAATTTACTGAACGTGATGACTTCCATTTAAGTCTCTAAGAGGTGATGTCCATATTTCTCAGGGCAAAGCAGAAGCAATAACTAAATGAGAACTACAGATTATGAGCTTTTTTTTAAAAAAAAAACTAAACCAACTTGAAATAATTTGTGAGTCAAAACAAGGAGGAAATACAATAAATAAAAGAACTTAGATTATGGTAAAAGTTATGATCTAGTGGAGCTCTTCTATTTTGAGAGCTACTGCCAGATAGAATTGTTCCGCTCTTAGCATCCTACAAACAGGTTTTAAAAAATGTTTTTATCCAGGGCGAGCACAGAAGTGTGATGGCAAATACATTTTTAGTAATTAGAAAGAAACAAGCGGGCTTGTCTAGCTACCTTAATTTAGAAAGCAGGCTGCTGGTAGCACCGCTATTTGAAGCTGGCTTCCTATCAACCGTCTCTGAAGGGGGAAACCTGAGTGTTATAAGTAGAGGTGAGCAGCTCTGTTATGTCCATGGGGAAATTCCAAGTTACATCTCTATTTTTTTTTTCTTTTAACATCTTTTAAACATCTGTGAGGTGTCATGTTAGATTATATCACCCACTGTGTGGGTGGGGGCACTTCAGTCAAATAGCACAATATGCTCATGTGCCAGTACTGTAGTTCATCAAAGGCTTGTGTCTGCAAACAAGTCAGGCTGCTGTCTATTCCATAGCTAGGAGACTATCTTGAAAAGTATAAGCTTCTTGGATGTGCAACCTCACCTCGATTCCTGTGTAGTTTTGGGTGCCACAGTACAAGAGGGACACAAAGCTATTGGAGAGTGTCCAGAGGAGGACAATGAGGATGGTGAGGGGTCTGGAGAGGAAGTCGTATGAGGAGAGGCTGAACTCCCTTGGTTTGTTCAGGCTGGACAAAAGGAGACTGTGGGGAGACCCCACATCATGGTCTATGGCTTCCTGACGAGGGGAAGTGAAGGGGCAGGTGCCAATCTCCTCTCTTTGGTGACCAGCAATAGAACTCAAGGGAACGGCATGAAGCTGAGACAGGGGAGGGTTAGGTTGGATGTTAGGAAGAGGTTCTTTACTGAGAGGGTTGTCAGGCACTGGAGCCAGCTTCCCAGGGAAGTGGTCACAGCACCGAGCTTGGCTGAGTTCAAGAAGCATCTGGATGATGCACTCAGTCACATGCTCTGACTTGACTGGGCCTGTGTGGAGCCAGGAGTTGGACTCAATGATCCTTATGGGTCCATTCCAGCTCAGGAGATTCTGTGAATCTATGAAATGAGATATTACGTTGACCATAGTAATTGCAAATAGTAGCTAGCTTTTACAATTATTTTCCAGAAGTATTACATAATTGAGGGTATTTTCTGATGAGGCAAATACTGTTTGTACTTCTAGAAACATATCAAGTTTAAATTATTTCAGTTAATTCTCACGCTTGAATTAAACAGACTCACTCACATTAACTTTCCCCTGATTATAAATGTTAGATTTCTAAATAGTTTGGGGGGGAAAACACCTTGATTCAAATGCCTTTCATGCAGCCTCAGGCATGCTTTTGGTCTTCACGGGTAGCCGATGCCACCCCCTTCTTTCATGTCATCCAGGGCACTTAATTCTAAAATCCAAGTTAAGCTCACTGAAAGAGTCAACAAATAATTTTATGCCAAATATAATACCAACATAATGTAAATCAATATTTGCTGCACATACTTTGTAGTTCTGGAGCCCGAGTCTCTGAATTATTTTACATTTAAAATATATTATAAATTAGCTTTATTTGGAAGGCCACATACTAAAAACTAAAATGCGTTGTTGTTCATTTTAAATTTTGCTTTTAGTCTGTGCTGCATCTTGTTAATTTCTTGGGATAAGGTAGTTGATAGGCCTTCATCATGCTCTGGGAGGTGTCGGTCATCCACAAGTATGGGAAGCCTAAACCTATTCTGTAGATCTCTTAAATTAAAATTTCTGCTCCAAGGCGTTGTTGGCACAAATGCTTTTTTTTTTTTAATTCTTCTAGCAGGTTCTGTGAGAGAGGGTGCTGACTGCTCTGCTGACCTGCTGCGACCTCAGACAGTGTTTCACTTTTTAGTGCCTCTTCCCCCCTCCCACCCATTTTGTCTCACCTGTTTATATTTTTGGTTTTCAAAAAGAGATTACTTGATTTTAGTCGGAAGTTATGGGTTAGGTTAGACTGGAAAGTGAAATTCTGTGGTGTGTGTCGGGCAGTCGGGCAGCTTGGCTTGTCGGGAGGCATCCCTCTGACTTTGAAACGCCTGAGGGGGCTGCACGGGGCAGGAGGGTGCTCACTGGGTGTGTGGCGTAGCAGGGCCCGCCTTTCCCAGAGCTGCAGAAATACAGATAACGGGCTGCTATCCCGCGGGGTGTCCTGCTAGCATGTAGCTCTACTTTTGTAACAGGAGTTTCATGGAGAGGAGGGGAGGAAAATATCCTGACCAGACTGGGAAGTGTGCTGCAAGAACTGTAGCTCAAGCCCTGGTTAAAAACTGCTGCTGCCGCTTCAGCTGCGATACAGCCAGAAGCTAAAGGAAATTCAGCAGTTAAAATCAGACTGTTTAAAACAGGTTACATGGTTTTCTGGATACCATTCTTTAGTTTCTTTTTTAATGTGCAGTACACGGCACTGATTAACGACTCGCAGTAGATGTCTGTAGTTGGGTTTTTTTTTTCCAGCAGTTTCACATAGCAGCTTGACAACTTAGAGAAGAGCTGCAGGAGCCCAACTGACATACGGTTCAAAACACTCTGTGGCTTCCTGTAAAGTTTGGTACTGTAGAGCCGAAGCTTGGAAATGAACATTTCCAATATCACTTCAGTTAAATCTGCCAATAGGTTGTAAAGTAACTGAAAATTATATATATCAAATAATTTAAAAAGCAGGTGCCTTAGAGCAGATTTTTTTTTTTTTCTTCCCCCATTTATCCTCCCTTCAATTTTCCATCAGCGTGGTAGATGAAACCTCCAGGAATAGTCAAGTACCATTGCTGTTGCAGCTAGGTAGGAAAAGTATTAATCTCTTTAGATCACCAAATTCTGTTTGTTATATCTTTGCAGAAAGTTCTTCTTTATTAAAAAGTATTGGGGCAAAAAAGAAGTTTTCAGACTGATTGACTGTTACTGGCATAACTCACTGAACAGAACAATGAATTGTAAAAAATACTGCATACAATTGTTTGGGTTTAAAATTTGAAATTTCAGACTGCTGAGCATCAGTATTCATAGCTCTACCAAGTCATGTTCAAGCCTCAAGGCCAACAAATTTAGTGCTCTCTTTTCAGAGGCACTAAGAAACATTGCTACCACCAGCAGCAGCAGTTGCTTGCCCATGCAAGTACTGACCTCCTACAGAGGCCAGAATGCTCTCTGTTCTTTCCTGAATTGGTGGCTCTGTGCCTACCCAAGGCTGATTTCTGTTTCAGTCCCTTGGAGCTTAGGTTTCCAGTAAGCCAGTCAATTCAGTCTGGAAGCAGGACTGGTAGCTTGGTCAACATGTGAAGAACTACTTATTCCTCTTTGGTCAATCATTCTCTTTCTTTGCTTTTCAAAGAAGGAAAACAAAACAAAAAAAAAAAAAGCAAGCCAGACTTGAGTGACAGCTGCCAAAGTGTAGAACTGGAGAACTTTCTGTGGATGGCCTTTCTAACTCCTCCACAGCAGACCAGCAGCTTTTAATGTTCCTACCTGATTTTTACTGGACTGTAAATTAGCCTCAGGATTCTTTTTCTTTCGACCCTTCATAGCCTCTCATTCTCATGTCTGGTGTGGTTTACTGCCATTAAGCAGAGGTACCTGCTGACACCACCTACTTTTCTAAACAGTTAGGTGCTTTTATCCTCCCTCCTCCAAGCTGGAAGGCATGTCCAGCGAGAGGCAGCAGAAAGGGTAGCTTCCCAGTTGTCCATCTCAAACAAGCTTCCATCCTAACAAGAATTGAAGTGTGTCAAACCCAAGTTGCCTGTGTTTGAATTTCCTGTGTATTTCGGTTGTCCTGGCTGAACTTGCATTCATTCTTTGAACTCTCGAGTCTGCAGAACACGTAACAGCGGTTGACACTCATATCCTCTCTCTCTGTCAAGTTGCTCTAGAAGGACTGGGAATGTTTGAAGACCTGTGTTGGCTTCTGACACAGAAAAAGCATCCCGATGAGTTCAGTTTTACTCTGTTTGCAACTTCAGCTCTATTTGTGCATGCAAGCTTTTGTAGCTTCTTTGTGTCTTAGAATTACGCATATGGTGTTGCAGTTCAGGCTTTTGCATGTGTATTCAGTCACTTTGGAGGTTTCATAGTAGAATGCTGTCATCTAAGTACTTGGGGGGGGGAGCAGCTCTGCGAACTACAATGTGGGACAACTGGTAGCATAACACCATCTGAAGGTCTCCTGAATGACTCCTGCATTGGCAGTTTAGTTTCTGTTACTCCTCAGAACCACAAATCTTTTTCCCTTCTGCATTTCCCATAGTTCACACAGTTATCCTTGCTACAGCTTTTAAGTATTGTTAAAATTGCTTGTAAATGTGGACTTTCTGACAGGGGGTTTCTTGTGTTGGTTTGTTTGCTTTGTTTTGTTTGGTGTTTTGGGGGCTTTTTTTAGAAATTAAAAGTGATGTAAACCAGAGATTAAATTTAGTGGATTGCCTCATTAGAAGTTTCATCAGTAAAAAAATACAGTGGAGGGCCCAAAATTGGAAGGTGCTATTTAAAGGTTTTTTTGTCAGCCACTGTGGTAGCTGATGGCTGAAACTGTCCTTCCTTTGTATGTCTTAAGTCATCCCATCCGTTTTTCTTCAGAGTAGTACTGGGGCTTTGTTAGTGGCAGCTAGAATCCAGCAAGTCGGAGTCTTTGGCGTTAAGAATGGAGTAGGAGTGGAAAGCATTTATGCTGTAACACAATAATAATGTTTTCCTGGGAGAAATTGCAAGGGCTTGTTGAGACTTTCTTTAACATGTTTCTGTCAGGAACTGCCGAAAGGCATTGTATTTGTTCTTCGCTATGCTAAATAAGAGGTAGTTGAGACTTGAGAATGTTATGTTTCACTTGATTAGCCTAATAGTTGCAACCTACAGTTATATGGTGCATTAGCTCTCAGTGCCGTATAATAGGACTGGCAGCGTGGTGTCCCAAAAACTGTAATTGCGTGGGCTGCTCAACAGTCGTAGAGAAAGCTGCACAGAAATTCTATTCTAGACAGAATTTTTTCTCACTTTTAAATGAATTTCACAACAAATTCACAGTTGGATGCCACTGCTTGTATTTCCAGTGAATCATACACCAGAAAGTAATACTTTGCTTCAACAAAGCCTGCTGCAAACAGGGCAGTAATATAAATCAGAAAGTGGATATTTTTTAATTGTGACTTTTTTCAAAATATAGTACAGTTATTCACTGTGCCTGCAGGTCCCGACATCTGGATACGTTTGCCTTTGTCTCCGCATGGAAAAATTAAAATACTTCACAAATAAGAAAAAAAGACGGGCTGAGGGGAAATACCCTTTTTACTTACGCTTTACTCGCGATAGGAAACTGACTCCCTGACAGCAGTAGTTGTCACAACACTGCATAAATAGCACACTCAGAGGTAACCTGTTACCTTTAATTTCCAGCCCAAGTTTACTGATGGCCAGTTAGTTTACACCTGTCTTGTGGTAGTGCTCTTCTCCAGCTTAGATAGTTGTCCCTTCTCCCCCCATCTGGTTCCACTTTCTGGCATTTTTCAGGGCATAATTGCATCTTCTTTTCCATCTTTGGTTTGTTTAGTTTACCAAGACAAGTTCTTTTAGGCTATTAGGTGCTGCAATTAAGGCAACTAACAGTTTCATGTACACAAATTGTCTCTAAACTGCATAGGCTTGCACAGTTTGTGATGAATTATCTGCTCTTAAATTGCAAAACCTGTCTAAGAAACCAAGGAAATACTTGGGCTTGCACTGTGCCCCCCGATCCCAAAGTCGTAGCAGGACTGGACCTGCTATGAAAGGTCAAAACCAGCTAATTAGCATTACTGGAACTGCAAGAGATAATCTCCTTTAAGATCTCACTGCACCCATCTGTCCTTGTATGTGGTACAAGGATGCAAGATAAAATATGTCTGCTTATGCCCTTTCACTGAGGTGTAAGTGCCCGATTTGATCATACAGCTGGGGTGGGATGGCAGTGTGCAGTACTCGGCTACTTCATTTTTACCGCAGGTTCCATCTCAATTCCACCTGGTCAATTCATTCTGAATTCTTCCATTAGAAGACATACGTGACCATCTTAATCTTGTCTGCGTGCCACCAAACAATGGTGCTTAATGCCTGGTGCTAATGTTGCTGACATCAGTATTTCATGCTTGTAGAAATTACTGGGACCTTCTTGCGGTAACTCACGGACTGACTTTTAAGAGATATGTTATGGAAGGTTCCCACTGACATGATTGATAGCAACTTGAAGTAGTACAGACAAAAGCCATTTAGTTTGGGTGCTCTCAGCAGCAGGCAGAATTAGCAGCTCCCATCCTGAGCCAAGCTGCAGGAGTGCACGAGGAGAGGCATGTAAGCTTGATGACTTAGGTAGGGTGGGTGGGAAACGGAGGGTTCTTCCTTAGAACTGATTCACCTTCTTACACAACCAGCCTGCTTTGCCACTTTCTGTAAGTTTTAGCTTTTCACTTGCCTCTTTGATAATACTTCTTCCCACTTCAGCCAGCTGGTCTCCTCTCTGCTTGGCATAGCAGCCCCTCTCTGTCCTTCCATTACGGCTCCCCAGGTGTACCAGGGTTTGAGTAAGATGCTTCATTACAGAATGATCAGTGGGGGCAAAGAAATGCTGCTTGGTTCATGGGTGAAACTTTGATTGACTAATGAATGTGGTCTGGTGGTGCTTGGGTGTCCATAGAGAAACGAGACAATCACAGTCTTAATGTTGTGAAGCATTTGTACTAAAGTAAAAACACAGTTTCCACATGAAAGATCCTACTGTCACGAGATGAGGCCAGTAGGCAGCTAAAAACTGAATACCACATAGGTTTGCAGAATGATACACTTTGCACCTTGAGGTTAACTGAAAACCAGCTCCCAAATTCGCCCTGTACCTCTTGATATGATTTGCATACCACTTTACTGTGCCTGGTCAAGTTGTGTTTGCTTGTGGGATGTGATAGAAATTTTGTGCTCTGTGATATGAAGCCTGCGGAGGATTTAAACTGGGGTGAAGTGGAAGGAAGACAGTAAAGGAGGAAAAAGGCAGGGGGTGTTGTATTTCCACATATACCTGTGATTGTTTTTTTTGGTGTGGTTCGAGTACTGGTGTGTAGCATTCTTCCTTTGTTTTGCAGGTTACGGGGAGAAAAAAATAGCATCGGTTTCATGAAGTTTCTGGTATTGCTCTGTTCTTCCCTCCCTTCCTTGTTGCAAAAAAACATCACTAAGATAACAAGAAATTACAAGGTTGCAACCTAATACACTGTGTAGTTTGACTTGTTGTTTTAGTTTGAATGGAAAGAGTGACTGAGATTTTTCAAGGAAAAGAATAAACATAGCACAAAAAGGCATTAGAGATGTTTTGGAATATGTGGGGAAAGGCGTGTATTTTTCTTTACCTTTTTCAGTTATTTGCATCTCCTCCAGAGTGAAAATAGACCATTCCTTCTAAACAGGTTGTGATTCTTTTGTATGTTCAGAAACTGAACTGCTTTTAGCAAGAGCAGTAAAATCTTTGATGCTTCCCTCTTCACTCTGAGCTTTTGAAACAGAGACTGCCCTGAAACATGGGCCTGAGTGAAGAGCTCAGCTACGTCCTGATCACATGCTGAAGCAAGAGTCGCTCTTCAACAACTCTCCTCTTTACCCCAAGCACCCTTGCTTCCAACAGGAGATCTGTGATGCTCTCCAAGAAGCACCCTCCAATCTAAACTCCAGGTTGCATCGCACTGCACAGTGTAGATGTGGGTGATGAAAGCATTCATAGCTCATGCAGGGGGATCCTGTCATCCTTTCATCCTACTCTTGTTAAACGTTTGTCCGTAATTGTCTAATTAAGAAAGAACAAGTGTCACCTTTTTAGATCTTGAGGCGAGTTGTGGGACCAGTGGTTTTATAAAATGAGAACAAGTGAGATGGCAGTTGTGAGATGCTACACTCTTCACCCATAGAATAACTCATTTTGATGATCTCGGGTAACCCCTTCTAAAGCTGTTTTTCATAGCAGGAACCTGCATTAATGTTGTCTGAGGAAAGGTGGAGCTGTGTAGTCTCACTCTTTGTCCACAATTCTGATCTTTTACTATTGATCAAATATAGGTAATGGTGGTAGGGACCTGGCACTTCCTCTGATTCATGCTCAAGTAATTGAAATCACAAGTTGAGGTCGTGTGGGTCTGTAACCCTCTTTTTTGGGAGCGCAACTTTGTGTTGTGCTTCGAACATTTATGCAAACCTTAAAATTTTTTTTCTAATTTGCCTTTACCTACACAGTGAAGTGCTCAGAAAAGCAAATGGGGCAATTTTAGGGTTTTGGCCTATTTTAGATCTTACACAGTAGAAGTTGGGGTCTGGGAAGTTACTGGAGAATTACAGCATCATAGGGGACTAAGAGGTTGTCCTAACTAAAGCCTACCCTGCTGGATGGCCTTCTGTTTAGAATTTTCTTTCTACTATAAACTAACAAGCATTTCAGATGCTTGGTAAATAAAATGCTTATTTGCTTCTCCAACCTCCCCAAGAGGAAATTTCTGCTAAGGCATGACAACTCCTATAAACTGTCATGAGTAATATCTTCTGAACCACTTTCAGAGAAACAAGAGCCTTCACTATTTCTTCTCTACAGAGAAGCCGATAAAGTAGTAAGATCTTCTTGAAGACTGTAGTGTAAACAAAAGCCCTTGTTTTTTTCTGTTTCTTTAGAAGTTAGTGAGCTGTACTGCATGTTCTGTGCCACAGTATGTGTATTCTAGCAAGACATCCAGAATTTAGTTTTTAGTAACACTAGGGTTTGTTTTTGGCTTGTTTGGGGTTTTTTTTAAATTAAAAATTTGGTGAAATTGCGTTGCCAGAGAAGAATACTGAAACAGGAACCTGCTGGCTTTTTTAACCTTTTGCTGTAAGGAAATGTGCCTTTCTCCATTTGATTTGAAAAAGGAAATAGGCTGGTGGTGTGGCTATGGAACTTTCTCTTTCTGCCTCTGATTGCAAAACTGCTAGTGCAAGACACGTGCTTATTGAACAGTAGAATATCATGGCTTTGTTGAGCCAACAGCATGAAAGTAATTAATATCTTGTTTGTTTTGTTTCAGGTGTCAGAAACTATTTGAAAGAAGCATTAGTGAATATCATCGCTGTGCATGCAGAGGTGAGGAAAAACTTCAGCTTGTTTCAGGCTTACATTCATACGAATAATTTCAGTGTACTTTGCGTAGTAAATCCTGGCTTTCATCACCCCTGAAAATTGTACCTCAGTTAAAGTGTCTTCATTACAGATGTGAGCACTTCACGTTAGGTTTAGCCAGACAAGTATGCAACTACTAACTTGTCTTAAGGGCAGGAGACAAACAGTTCCTGTTTATCCTCACTAACACTCCATTACACCTTTTTTGTTTCCGTTATCAGATAAAGAGGAAGGCTAAAGCCTAAAGCTCAATTCTTCCCTTTTCATACAGGTTAAATATATGTGTGTGGAGATAGATAGATAGATAGCCACGATGCTCACTTTCTCTGATTAACTTTATTTTCCACAACTTACGAGAACGAGCTTGTGCTTCGCTTTGGAAGAAAAGTTCAACGCGTGCTGCTTGGATTGAAAAGGCAATGTAGGTCATTCCTGCCCATAGGATAAAAAGTGAAAGCCTAAAACCAGAAAGTTTTATAGTCTCTGTGCAGCACAAATTGTGTTTGAAATACCTAAGTAGGTAACAGATTATGATTGGGAGTGCATATTAAAATTAATATATTATTATTAAAATAATACGCTTGTAGAGCCGCAGTTATTTGGTCTTTTTTGATAAAGGACTATAGACAATTCCTGCATATTGAATTACAGCCTCTGTTCTACGTAGCACTTCTAATTTTCAAGGGTGTTTCCAGACTACTATTGCTCCCAGTACAGACATTGACAGTAATGCCACTCTTCCCTTTCAAAATACCACAAGTATAGCTGCTCTACCTTTTCCAGCTGCTTAAAATCCGATGAGGTTCACTTGAGGTGTTTGTTTATTTTGTTCCCCCTTAAATTACAGTGATCCATATACATTAAATTATTTTCAGAAACTTTAAATATCTGTATCAACTTGCAATATTTTTGTTTTAATTTCACTGTTTATTTATAACAGTTTTCATGGAAGCGTTGCTGACTTTACCAAGTGCTTCCAAATGGGGGAATAAGCAACACCAAAAAGACATACCGGCATGTAATTAATTTTTAATGCTGTGCATTTCCAGTGCAGTGGAAATTAATAAAAATGAAAATTAGAGGGTTTGCTTTTAAATAAAGTCCCAGGCATTTGTGATTTGTTGGGCTAATCCTGTCAACATGCATACTTGTTAAATTATTGCAGCAGAAGGGTGCTGGGCCTTGCTGACTTCATTGAGAGTGCTACTAATTTTGGCCCAAATAGCTTTGCCTCATAAATTTCTAGACGTGAAATATTACAGAAATATGTAAATGTGTGTCAAGATGAAACTCCCATTTCCACTGTTTTCTGCTGAAATTCTGTAAGCTGGGTCAGATTTAAGTTTAGCTACCAAGGCTGCAAGTTTCTGTAGTTTGAAACAGCAAAAATTAACCATTGGCTGAACAGTGAGCACGGGCTGAAGTAGGAAGAAAATTGTTTCTCTGCCTTTGAATTCAGACTTAGCTGAGATCAAAATAAGGGCTGCCTGTTGCAAGTTGGCGATGATTCACTGTTGCTGAGAATTTTTTTTCCTGGATTCTGTATAGTAACTTCAAGAGATCGTTGTGGGCACACATGCTCTCTTCTCAGTAGAAGATTTTTGGCTGTGTTCCTGGTACATTTGTGTTGAATTGCTCAGCATTATTTGCCACTGAATAAGATGACCCCATCCCAAATCGTTCCTGGGGTTGCTTGCAGTTAATTATACCACTAGCTTGGCTTTTGTGGGTCAGAGCAGTTAAAACAGGATGCGTGCTCGAATGAGCGATGATGGCAGCTGATAGCTGACATGCCTGGTCAGTGTAGCTAGCCTATGGTGCAGGCCTGCCTTTTGGAATGGTCAGCTTTATAGGATACCTGGTACATAAACAATTACTTAAATCATGGAAAATTGTCTAGCAATCTTGCGTATTCCAACGCACACCCTGCTTAATTTACTTTTACACATCTGTATTAATATCTTCTGTCAATTACTACATTTCCTTCACAGGCAGGAGACCGAAACTTCACAGCAAGCAAAGGAAAATCATTCCTCTACTTAATATTCTTTTCTTTTTCTTTTTTCTTTTTTTTTTTTTTTTAAGTTCACTTTAAAGTAGATGTTGGGGGCAGGGAGGATGTTTAAGAACTCTGTGCGGCAGTCTTTCCTTCTTCTGCCACCACTCTGGGCACATCATCTTCAGTTCCTTGTGTCATCTTCTCCCCCAGCCCTGTGCAGTTTTAGCATCACCTTTAAGTCTTGATCCAAGATTGGTTTGTTTAACCTATAATCTCACTTCCTCCTATATTACAACCTTTTGGCTTGCATTTGTCCCAGTTCTGTGTAGAAAAATGCTACTTTTATTTTAATTCACCAACAATTTCTCGCTTCCTTAACACTCCCATTAAGGAAGAATGGTTTCTTCATGCTTTTCCTTCACGCATAAGTCTAATGTTTAATTTTGTGTTGCTGTTGTGTTGCAGTTTGCCATTCTGAACCTGAAATGGAGGATCTGAGCACCAATTTAAAAAGTTGTACAAATAAGCAGTTAAAAAGAAGGTCTTGATGTAAAAGAAAAAACAAGTGCAATGTTTTTGCCAGGGAACTAATAAATGGCAGCGGTGGGAGAATCTAAATGAAAATCGATTACACCACCATACTCTTAAACCCTTCCAAAGGCTTATCTCTGCCACAGAGCACAAAGACACTAGCCATCTGACAGTGGCCAAATATGAAGGCTTCTAGAAGAAACAGCAAAGTACATGGGTGAAAACTGGCTGAATGTGTAATTGGGACAGTCACACAACCCCAAAATTAAAGGAGCTGTCTGAAAATCAGCAGTGTATGTACAACAGCCTGACTACCTGTGACCATCAGTCCAGAACACATACTTTGAAGTCTAGCTGGTCTTAGGCATTGCAAGAAAGTTGTTACCACATGCTAGATAACTAACGTTGCTATTATCAGAGGCAATCTGTCAAAGTGCAGGGCAAGCATCAAAAGAAATCCTTCATGTTCCAGTTGCTTTTGAAATAATCTTTTTTTTTGGGACATCGATTAAAAAATGAAGTGGTCCTTTGAATCAAAGTGTTTAATGCTTTTTGCTGAAATGTTACTGTAGAAAAGATTCCTGTTCAGTATAGCTATCTTGCTCATGATTCTTCTTTCATAAAATTCAGGTGTTTACCATTTCCAAAGACTTAGTTCCTCGGGTAATGTCAAGGGTTGTAGAAGCAGTCTCTGAAGAACTGAGTCGGCTGATGCAGTGTGTTTCGTCCTTCAGCAAAAACGGAGCTTTACAGGTACCTGAATACTTTGTACTGACAAACATGTGAATCTAGAAACCAGAATAGCAGAGAGGGGTGTAATCTGTATTTGTTGGGTTTATTGTAGCAGTGAAAGCAAGGAGATGAAAAAGATTAATATGCCACCTATTTCAGATATATGGCTGAGTACCCTTTGGGGTGTTGGATCTTGGGTTCATTCTCCACCTCAGTTTGCCTAGGTGGAAATTAATATGTAGACACACAGTACAGTGTGGTGGTAAAATCCCCAAGGTTGTGTGCCCACCAGGTGACAGACAAGAAGCAGAGTGCAGCCATTCGGCTTCCTCATCTGATGGAAAAAATAAATAAATTCAACAGGAAAACCCAGAATAAAATATGTCTTGACAGATTTTTGTACCCTTGTGTCTCCTCCCTCCCAGGCCAAGCCGCACTCAGAAAAGTTAAGCTCACGGTATTTAGTTAAAAATAATTTTAAAAGGCAGACAAATAGGAGGGCACGACTTCAGCCTTTCTATCCCAGTGCAGAGAAGGTGGAACAGAATTGAAGATTCATTACTATTGCTGAGAGAGAAACAAATGTTTTCAGCCTGCCACATAGTGACTGTACAAACAGTCTGAATCAGAAGCCTGAAGTTGTTCCCTTTAGGGGTCTCCTGGCCCCGCGGCGCAGTGCGGTGACGAGACGCGCGGGGAACACACTGCCGAGAGCCGAGGCTGCTTACCGCTGCAGCGCACGCTGCGCTCTGCCTCTCAGGAAAGCTGAGGCTTTGGGGTACTGGGATTCACGTGATGAAAGTGCACTGTGTTGTTGTTCCAGCATTTGTATTTCTGTCTTTAGGCAAGGCTTGAAATCTGTGCGTTGAGAGATACCGTGGCCATTTACCTGACGCCCGAGAGCAAGTAAGATGCGCTGTAATGTCGGTTCTTCCAGTGTAACAGGATCCTTGGTAGACATGCAAAAACAGCATGTCACGTAAATTAAGGAGTGAGAGATTTGGCTCCAAGCAGAATACATGATATACCTGGTAAAACCTACAAAAAACAGAATACTAAAATTTTTGGCAGATGAAAGAAAATAATTACTTTGGTTTTTCTTGAGTTTTTAGACACAAGGTAGTATTTCCCAATTAAACTAACAAACAAAACTAAACCACGGAAACCCAAACACAGAAGACCCAAGAAGTAAAACTTCCTAACAGCAGTTCAGCTGCTGAGGAGGATTATGCTACAGCAAGACAAAAGCAGACATCACTGAGTTTTATCCAGGTTTTCACAGCAGTCTCAAAGTGTCTGCCAGGCACATCAGATGCTACTGAACTGGACACTGACAGGATCCCTGTATAGGGATATGGAAAATTAGGGCTCTCCCCAGGCTTGTACAGTACTCCTTTTCCACACACCTAATAGGGGAAAGTGAATTCAGCTTCAAGAATGAAAGCCTTCAAACGTCTTTCACAATTTATAATTTCTCAGTGAGGTACAAGACCAAAAATAAATAGTGTGCAACACACACATTAATATAAAGGGAGAAAGAAAAGCTGTAGCAGCATCCAGTGGTCGCTGCAGTCAAGGTTTGTAAAAATTGTGATAGCAATTGTGATAGTGACTAGTTGATGATGAGGATTAGATATGGGCAGGTTGTTCATTATTTTACACAAACACTTCTGTTACAATTTCACATCTACAGTTCTGTTAGGATTGGTGTTACATGTTCCCCACAGATGGCAATTTGGTCATCTTACCTGATCAACATTTTGCAGTCAGGGACTGCAGGGCTTGAGGCCCAATATCTCTTCACAGTGATGCCATAGGACGCTATCTGTGATGTTGCATTCCATTTTAAAACACTTGCTTCCCTATTCTGAGTGTCCAGTAGTCACGGTGTTTTCATTTCCGAATGAAAACTATTCGGCACTGGCTCAAACTGGATAAAATGGAAGCAGCATTGTTGCTAGTCAGCACATGAGCAAAGGACAGTGAGCACTGGAAGCTGGAGTTCATAACTGCCTCTTTATTTACCTCATATTTCTGTGCAATATGAGCTAGGGAGCTGCTTTGGCAGGGGGGTTGGACCCGATGATCTCTCAAGGCCCCTTCCAACCCCTACAATTCTGTGATTCTGTGATTTATTCCTGGGTTTCTCACTACTGATAGTTGCCACAAGTCACCATATTAATCTTTTGCTGACCAGATTGTACCTAGCTGTGTGGGTCCTGCCATCATTCTCTGGTTTTCTGTCCCACATCTGTTGCCTGGAGAGGGGTGGAAATCTTTAGAGTTACTCAGAACTTGACTGGATAAGGCCCCAAGGAGCCTCCTTTAACCTCAAAGTTGGCCTTTACTTTGAGAGGGTGATTGGACCTGAAGACCTCCAGAGGTCCCTTCTAACCTTCCTGTAGGCCACCTTCTGTAGGTGAGAATGCAGTGACCTGTCTACTGAGCACAGAAAGCCAAAATACGTGTTTTATCTCTGCTGCATACTCTGATGGCTGCTCAGTTTGAGGCAGAAGGCAGGCTGGCAGCTGTCTGTAATTTCTGAAGAATCTAGGATGTCAAGCACAGTTTTAAATCATCAACGTTCCTGTTGATGTCTGGTATATATCACACTAGGAGTGTTAAGAGACCTGCTTGAACCCATGTCAGCTTTATATTTAATCTGCATGAGTCTCAGGTATCAGGATAATATATTGTTAATTTATTGAAATAAGAAGAGATAAAAGATAGCATATCTCCATGGAACTTATAGAGAGAAACTGTGTCTGCTGGGACTTGTATCAGTGGAGTATTTTTGTTCTCCTTGCAGCTCGAGCTTTAAGCAAGCTTTGGAGGCCTTGCCTCAGCTCTCAAGTGGCACTGACAAAAAGTGAGTATAATGTATCTTCTTGTCTCCTTTCTGGTCTCTGGACCGGTTTCTTTTTCCTGTTGTATCACAACTTTGTTATGAGAGGGTGGGAGTTCACTATATTTGACCCTTCTGAATTACAGAGCAGAAGAGTTAAGAATAAGCTACAGCTTTGCTCATCACAGCCCATTAAATTACACGGAGGAAACGGTGGTGCTGTGGATGTCCCTCTTCCCTGTCCCATCTTATCAGTTCAGTGTAGCTTCACGTTTGTTTTGTAATTTATTTTAGCTTTCCTTGTTAACCTTAAAGTTTCTGGGGGGTCCCATTGTCTTGTCTTTGCGAATTTAGCAGCAATTAAGAAAATGGCCAAGGAACAGAGTCCAAGCTTTTGCTAGCTGATATAGGGGGAACTCTCCAAATTGGCTTGTCTCATTTTAGAAATGAATAAGGGTCTGTGGGGGTTTTCTTAACATCATGAGGAGGACTTCTGGGTTCCTCCTTCTGCCCCATAGCAACCAAGCTGTTTCACTGCATCCAGTGTAGTATTTGGTCGTCTGTTTTACCAGCATAGCCTAATGGAGTAATATGGTAAAACTAGACTGGATTTGCAATGAGTATATTAGTGTAAGTGTAGATGTGTTGAACTCGAGGTGGGTATTACAGTACTTTCAGGAACTGTCAAATCAGTTTGGACTCGACAGAATTTAGAATATTTTGTAGACACGTGAAGAGACTGTGCAGCCCGTGTCTGCAGACTGTGCCTTCTTCCAGGTGTTCTCTGTCTATTGATTCAACCTACTCCTTGCTAGCCACAACAAGTCTCTAGACACCCCTTTGCTTTACTTAGCTCTTATGCTTTATCAAAGATAGTGATCAGTTTTGAGTAAGGAGAGTTCTTTCAACTCAGACTTTCCGATACACCTGTAGAATTATTTTTTTCACTTAGTCACAAGCATTTGAGCTTCATGGGACAAATGAGAATCAAGAACCGCATCGTTTTTACATCTGCTTAAGTGTGCTGAGCCTTAGACAGTGCAAACCCTGTTCTGTTTCCCAGGTCGTTACACCATAAGTGTCATGGTTCCGGGCAGTTAATGGCAATCTGTATGCATCTGGGTAAAACAACACGTATTCGTGCCCTGGTTTGGAGCGGTTCATTTCAGTTTGTTCCCAGTCACTGCTATGATAGTAAATGATGAATGTGGCCAATGTCATCCTCCAGAGGACCTGCTGAGGAAGCAGATACTGATTTTTGCGGTTCAAGTTGTTGTTCCTGGGTTTGTTTAGCTTTTTTTTAAAACATACAGTATGATTTCTGGTTATTGGGTGTTCAGTAATCATAGCTTGCCGAAAAGTTGAGGTGGTACATGTCCTATCTAGCTTGTTTTTTAAATAGAGCAAAAAGTTCAATGAATGCATTCTTCCCTAAAACACGGGGGAAATAAAACACACAGGCAGGACTATAAGGCTTTGCAATGCATCTTCATCATTAAAATAAATGTCTCAAAACAGAGTCATCAACTCCTTTGGCCCTACATTTGTAGTTTGTGGATTATAATAATTATCCATGGTACCAAGTACCTTCTCGGCAGCTATGTAGATTGAAACAAACTATTGTTATACTCCAAAGTGAACTCATACATAGCTTGTTACCTATGAAAGGCAAAAACACACAGCTGCCAGTGAATTAACATTTCTCCTAGAACAGCCTTACCACCTCGGGTCCTTCAGCCACGATATGCAAGAGAAACGAGGTAAATCCTTCCCAAAGCCAAGTCTGAGAATGGGAATTCACAATTCAGCTGGACATGTGGCCCTGATGAGGGATACTGGATTTGTGGTACATCACCTGGCAGTTTCTGGGTTTTCCATGCAGAAATGTTTTTACAGCATTCTCTGCCAGTCCTTCTGCCCTTGTGTTTTGCAAACATGGTTTCTCTCAAGAGGGTGATCTTTATCTGGAAGGAAAGCCCTATAAAGGGCTACTTTATTGCCTCCATATAATCTCTGTATCTAAGTTCTCTGGCCACAGATCGTGCTGACACATTGATATACTTCTAAATACCTTTAATATTCGGATATTTGCATAGATCCAATTTTAGGCCCTTTACATAAGCAGACTTGAAGCAAACTTGAAGCCACAGGCAGAATAGCCAAAACTTTTGGTAATTGTTTCCTTTACAGAATCTGCCATAATTGTAACATTTTCCTTTTGCAGGTTACTAGAGGAGTTACTAAACAAATTTAAAAGCAGCATGCACTTGCAGCTGACCTGTTTTCAAGCTTCCTCCTCAGCAATGATGAAAACATAGACGATGACACAATCCACGTGACTCGAGACAAACGTGCTTAAACATTGCCCATTTTTTTCTGTACTTCTTCAACTCCTTTGAAGACTCCGAAGGAAGAAGAACAACATAAAAAAAAATTTAACTGAAAAAGAAATTATGAAATACAACCCTTTGAGAAATGGCATGGGGTGTCCTGCTGAGTGAGACTTCTGGTCATAAGTATCTGGATAAAATGGTGTTCTGTCTACTGGATGAAGCCAGTCTTGTTTACGTGCACTCTGCTTGGCTGTATGTTTGTGCAGAAACATTCATTGGTGTGCTGCAACCTCAGTTTCAGTTGTTAAATGTATTTTTAGCAAATGCCACCTTAAATTGAGTATTACTCATGTTGTTCAGTGTATTGGTCATGCTTCTTTCTGCATGTGGAGCGATACTGATGTAGGTGACTGGAAGACTCAAGTTCTATGGCAGATTGAGATGTTCTAAAGGTTGCTGTGTGCAGCTGGCTCATGGGCATTCAGATAGAATATAGAGACAGATACTACTTCCACATTTAAAGATTATCACTTTCTTCTGTTATCTCCAATTTTAGTGATAGTAAGTCTGATTTCTTGGGAGGCTGGTTTTGGGGTTTTTTTCTTGCTTTTCATTTAATTAAACACGTTCCTGCCTCTCTTGTTTTTCTCCCTTCGGTTGGAATGTTGAGGATAACCTTCACATTTTAAATGAGCTCTCCTTCCATTGGCAATTAACAGAAAAGCAGTCTGAGTTTGAGAACTGTAGAAGTTTCCTAAAAAAATGTTCAAGTGAAATATCCTTTGGTGTAAAGGTGTAGGGTAGTTCATCGCCTCTCACACAGTCAGGAGTAAGAAGCAGCACAGTGTGTCATTGGTTTTGCTGCTTCCCTCTTGCTCCTCCTGCCTTTTGTTGTTCTCACAGGCTTACGACCTCTGTCTTCCCCTTCCCTCTTGTTCCTCAGTCCTCTTTCCACCACTGGTTATTGAATTTGTGTGGAGGGGAATTGGGACTAAGGAGGAAAGAAGAGTATTGTTGCCATTAAGGTGTAGTTGCAAAGGTCAACAACCATCTTCCCAACAGGGAGAATTTGGCACTCAAGTTTCATTTTGGGAATTGATACAAGATGTGGGAAGCTACAACAGAACGGCTACTGGACAGTGGTCACCTTTTGGGGGCTGGGTTTAGTTTTATAACTCAAATCATGACTTTTGAAAGTAAATCATGCAGTATTAATGTATTCTTTCTGTCATTCTCACAGTCGCTTCGAGTGGGACTTTTCAGAAACAGCGTGCTGAGTTCTGAAACAGATTTTTTAATGTCAAATGGGGTTTTTTGCTACTTCACTTACATGTTTTAAAAACACAGCATACAGTTCCTGTTCTGTGAAATTCTGAAGAAACAGTTTGATGCACATGTATTTAACCATTAAAAAAAAGGGGGCATGAGTAGTCGTAGTATGTTGAATGTAAGTCTGGAACTTTGAGTCTGTGTCATTGTTGGCTTTCAGGGAGAATTGTTTAACACCTGGAGCAAAGTTGTTTTGTTAAATGTTGTTGGTTTTAAGCTGGTCTCAGTCTCAGCTGCTGGTATTAACTGAAATAGTCATCCCGTTAGCTCCACCTGTAGAGGATTTTGCTTCAGAATAATAAAATACTAAGAGAAGTGGTCATAAGCTCTTCCTGAATTCCTCACTTTCCAAGAAATGTGACTTCTTTGTGGATTTTGCCAGTCTACTGTTTTTACGTTTAGGCGTGTCCCTAAGTATTGAAAAAACCTTGTCATCTGTGCTGAATGAATACATAATCAGGCATCTATTTGTTGTATAAATGTGTTTATTGCTTTTCTGAAGTAATAATTCAGAACATGTCACTGACAGCAAGGAAGAGGATAAGGTGTACGGGATCAAAACAGTACTGGAATCCAACCTGATAGGAAATAAATGCTCACAATCAAGTCGGAGCACTGAATTTCAGTAAATCCACTTGGATTTCATGCTGTAACAGGATGTATTGGAATCCCTTTGTGTGGCCAAAGAGTTGGGACTGCTGAGACTTCACAGCCAACGTACAGCAGGCTGTAGTTCCTCTGAAAAGGTTACCAAAAAACCAGAAGTGGTCAGTGTGGTTTTTGAAAAAAAAGAAAAAAAAAAAAAAAAGGGAAAAGTTTTTAAAAGTATTCAAAGATACAAAGATTTGTTTTAAAAATATTATTGGAAATGGGAAAAAAGGGGGAGACCACACCAAAACACTCAATCAGTTAGAGCTTGCAGAGAAAAGAGGCAGCAAGGACATAAAAGTAACAGCAGTGACACTTAAGGCAAAGGTAAGTGCTGAAAACTGCACAAGAGAGGATAAAGTTGTTACATGAACCTGTGGAAAAAAATCTAAAATCAGTACAGACTGGGAGAAAAGATGACACCGAAATAAAAACCTGGACAGCTTTATTTCTCTCTTGAGAGAAAAATTCAGAAAATAATGAGGGGGTAAAGTGTATCTTGCTCAAAAGTAGGTAAAGCCTTATGGAAGAAACCAGCTGCCATGCGCTACGTTGCAGTCCTGTTTAATATCTTCATCGACGACCTTGATGAGGGAATAGCATCCACCCTCAGCAAGTACCTGATGATACAAAGCTGGGAGGGGTGGCTGACACGCAGGAACACTGCGCTGCCATCCAGCCAGACCTGGACAGGCTGGAAAGCTGGGCAGGGAGAAACCAGATGAGGTTCAACAAAAGCAAGTGTAAAGTCTTGCACCTGGGGAGGAATAACCGTCTGTATCAGTACAGGCTGGGGGATGACCTGCTGGAGAAGAGCTCTGTGGAGAAGGACCTGGGGGTCCTGGTTGATGACAGGTTGGCTATGAGCCAGCAGTGTGCCCTGGTGGCTAAGAGGGCCAATGGGATCCTGGGATGCATCAGGAAGAGTGTGGCCAGCAGGTCGAAGGAGGTGATCCTGCCCCTCTACTCTGCCCTGGTCAGGCCCCACCTGGAGTATTGTGTCCAGTTCTGGGCTCCCTGGTATAAAAAAGACAGGGATCTCCTGGAGAGAGTCCAGAGAAGGGCTACGAAGATGATTAAGGGCCTGGAACAGCTCCCATATGAGGAAAGGCTGAGTGAGCTGGGGCTGTTCAGCCTGGAGAAAAGAAGACCGAGGGGGGACCTAATTAATGTCTATAAATATCTTAAGTATGGGAGGCAGGGGGAATTGGCCAACCCCTTTTCAGTGGTCTGTGGAGATAGGACAAGGGGCAATGGCTGCAAATTGGAGCACAGGAAGGTTTTTTACACAGTGAGGGTGACAGAGCCCTGGCACAGGCTGCCCAGGGAGGTAGTGGAGTCTCCTTCTCTGGAGATATTCAAGACTCGTCTGGATGCCTATCTGTGCAATATGTGCTAGGGAGCTGCTTTGGCAGGGGGGTTGGACCCAATGATCCCTCGAGGTCCCTTCCAACCCCTACGATTCTGTGCTTCTGTGATACTCGGGCTCTGGAGATGCTGAGGCATTGTTGTACTTTGAACGTTTGAACAGTCATGGCTCGTTTAGGAGGCAGGCAAAGAAGTCATGAAAAGTAGATGATGTGTCACTGTAAGGGGAGTGGGGGTGTGACAGAGAAAATATTTGTAATCCCACAGTAAAATGATGGGGAAAGAATATGAAAAACACCTAAAAATGACCATAGACCTGCAGAGTTTCATGCGTGTCCTGAATTTCAGGTGTGTGAATAGACCTGTGACCGCTTGCTCAGAAGGACTAAAAGCCCCTTGCGTCTGCCTCTCATTGCATGGAGAGACCCCAGACCCAACCAGTTGAGTTTTGCTGTGTGCCAGCGGAGAAGGAAATGAGAAATCCGTGCTGGGTGCCACGGGTCGTGCTTTGCAGGGGCACTTCTGGCCGCAGCAATAACGTGTGGCTCTTGGCTCGTAAAAGCAGAGGCAGCCTCCCAACCTTTGCCAACTCTAGTGCATCTCCCTGGAGAGAGGGCAGTTTATGCTGAAGGTGAGTTTTATTTAATTTCATTATTTTTGCTTTTTACTCAGACGGTCTTCTGTCACCCAGAGCCAAGGAAACGTTCCTGAAGTAGTAACAAGTTTCCGCGGCTGTGTTGGTGAGTAGAGAGATGCAGATGGAACGGAGCCATGAATACTGGTGTAATGCTGTACAGAGCATGGAGCTGGAAGATTAGTTACTGCTTATTCTGATTCTACTTCGATTGAAAATACTCTTATGTAAGTTTAGGAAAAAGCAAGAATAAGAATTGATTGTGAATATAACAGAAGGTGTAATTGTGATTAACGTTTAAAAACCTGTTATTATGTGGAAGACCTTATCACCACCTACACCTACCTGAAGGGGGGTTGTAGAGAAGTGGGCGATGGTCTCTTCAGCCAGGTGACAGGAGATAGGACAAGGGGAAATGACACAAAGCTGCACCAGGGCAGGGTCAGATTAGATGTTAGGGAAAAATTTTTCACAGAAAGAGTTGTCAGGACCTGGAACAGGCTGCCCAGGGAGGGGGTTCAGTCACCATCCCTGGATGTGTTTAAAAAAAGGGTAGATGAGGTACTTAGGGAGATGGTTTAGCACAGGACAGGAATGGTTGGACTCGATGATCTTAAAGGTCTTTTCCAACCTTGTGATTCTGTGAAAAATTTCTTGGAGCTCTTTGACTGCTGAGCCTACTAAATGACACGCAGTGAGCATCTCACATCCCCCTAAATATCTGACATCCCTGTAAACATCTGATGCTTAGCTTGGCAAAGCTCTAGGAAATAACAGGGCTAAAATTATTCACAAATTTAACTCCTTTTTAACTTTGAATCTAGTGGTAAGTGGTTTTTTGTCTCTAATCTAAGTGAAGGTAGAAGATTGTGATTTTCTAGGTACAGTTTTAGCCTTGTGAAGAAAGAAACATCAAGACAAGAAACTTTGGCTGCGGCTCCGCGCAGTCATCAGACACAGTGCCACACAGGGGATTTATGCTTCCAAATCTGCTGCCAGACCATATAGTTAAGTCAACTCCAGCCAGCTTCTTTGGACCCATCCTGCTAAAATAGGCTTGGAAGCGCTGTGATTTTCTTCAGCATATTACTAGATACAATATTGATTGTATCTGTGGATGCAAATGCTGATCTTTGTGTCCAGATAGGTGTCTGTGCTCTCTGTTGCAGCAAGGGCTTTACATGCTTTACATAGTGTAAGCATGGCATTGTTTTGCTCTTCTCAGTCTAGAATACCCAAAAAATCAGAAGGAAAAGATCTTTAACCACATCAGAATACATCAAAACTGAAAAATGAATACAGCATTCCTGCTCAATCTTGAGATTCAAAATTCATACTGGGATCTTCAATATTGTTCAGCTCTGCTTCTCTGGATCTGATCCATTGGGTGCATCTTTCCTGGGCCAGACAGAGGGGCCCCAGAGGTACACAACATCTGCAATCTGTTGCTGACTTGGGAATTGCAGTTCCTGCACAGCGCTTAAACTTTTCCTGTCAGTGAGGAGTTAGTAACAGGCTCTGACTGCTGTCAAAACAGGCAACAGCACATTCATTATTTAACTAGTAAGACACAAATATGACAAATATGTTTTGAATTAGTCAGGCTTCCAGGTAGGTTGAAATGTTTGGAGATGCGTTAAACGTGATGATAGACTTCAAACAGGACTCTGGTCCTGTCATGGTTCAACCCGGCAGCTACAAGCCCTGCACAGCTGTTTGCTCATCCTGCTCCCCTGCCCACAGTGGGATGGGGAGAGAATTGAAGGGGAAAAAACACAAAACCAAAGCAAACTGGGGGGATGAGATGAAGACAGTTTAATAGGACAGAAAAAGGAGGTAGCAAAATATCCAATGCAAGTGATAGGCAGCGCAAATTCTCTTCGCCCGAAGTCAATGCTCTGCAAGACCCTGAACTACCCAGCCTCCCTGTCCAGACCAAGTTATATATGGAGCATGACATTATATGGTATGGGATATCTCTTTGGCCCATTTGGGTCAGCTGCCCTGGCTGTGTCCCTTCCCAGCTTCTCAGGTGTCCCTGCATTCTGGTGGCAGGACATTATGAGAAGCTGACAAGTCCTTGACTGCTTGGCAACAACTAAATCATCAGTGTGCTACCAGCACTGCTCTCATCCTAAATCCAAAACATGGCACTGCACCAGCTGCTAGAAAGAAAATTAACCCTATCCCTGCCAAAACCAGGACAGTATTCACCCCTTATTCTATACCGTAGGCTGTGCCCGGGTCCCACGCTCTCCAATACATTGCAAGTAATTGCAATCACTTTTCCTGTCTTTTGATATATACACACAGGTATCTGTAAAATGTCCATAAATGTCCAGGTGAGTGCCTCTAGCCCGTGACTTCAGGCTCCATCTGTCAGAGGAGACTCTCAGGGAAGTGTGGTGTGTGATGTTGGATTGTTGCATGCTGCATCCAGAGCTCCTAGCTGATGTATCTGGTGCAGTCCACACTCGGACGGTGAGTTGGACATGTCAGTTGCTGGGCACTCGTTGCCAGTTCTGGCTTCATCACCTCTGCACCTTGTCTGGGTTTATCTGAGTTCATTCTTCATTTATCTGGGTAATTCTTACTGTAACACCATTGTTAGGGTATATAGCAATCGTAGTAGTGACGGCGTGCTATTATATAGCAATTAACATTGTACAATGTAAATCATTTAGCTATTCTCGTTGAAATCAAATCCCTTTGAGGTACACATTGGACTGTCCCATTCTTCTACATTGCCCACCGAGTGCACCCAGACCCTTGAGCAAAGGCACTCCCACGGATGGGTTCCCCTTTGCCTGAGGTAGGAGTAACCCCACTTTCCCTAGCGTATTCTTTATGTGCACTGCAGGGACTTTGTCTCCTTCTATAGTATGTAGAAGGTTTGACTGGGAAGGACCAGCTTGGCTGTTAGACCCTCTCATTTTAACTAACCAGGTGGCCTTCACTAAGTGTGGGTCCCGATGTTTGAGGGTCCCACCCCCAGTTGCTGTCAGTGTAGTCTTTAGGTCTTGTATCGTTACATTTTCACGGAGGCTGGTGCATGGCAGGGGATGTGATACATCCACTCCATGTCATGCTCTTTGGCCCAGGTGTCTGTGAGAGTGTTCCAGAAATGTGTCCCGTTGTCTGACTCTCTTCTTTCCGGGGTGCTGTGTCACCACAGGACTTGCTTCTCAAAGCCCAGGAGAGCGCTCTGGGAGGTGGCAAAAATACAGATGGGTTCTGCCCCGTCATGGCTCGATGGCATTAGGGTAGTCTGTGCACCAGTGTCCACTATGGCCTGGTACTCCTGTGGGTCTGACAGGCCAGGTCATTGGATCCACACAGTCCGAGAAACCCAGTTGTCCCTCTCCTCTACCTGGCTGGAGGCACAGCTCCTCTAATTCTGCTTCATCATATTCACTCCTCACTTTTTGCAAAAATGACTTAAATGTCCCTTCAGGAGGATCATAAGTATGACCAGGCCTTTCACGCAGTCTGGGGAACTTCCTGCTGGACTCTGGAGCAGCATTTTTCCTGGAAGAATCTGCTGTTGTGTTTTTCCGTACAACTCAAGTACTTGTGCCTGCAGGTTTGAGGTAGGCTTTCCAGCACACTTCCTCATGTCTTCTCCATGATCACACAGGTAAAACCACAGAGTGCCTCATGGTGTGTACCCCTTATATCCTCTCTCTTGAATAACCCTCACTCCTAACAGCTGAGATACTGGTCTGTGCAGGTGGGGTGTAGGACCTACTCCTCTTGTAGTTGCTGGACCAATTTTTTTCACAGCCAAGATGAGGGAGGAATAGAAACTTTCTTCATATTGCTAGAGTCAGCCAGAAATTTTATCTGTCCCCTTTGTCATCTCAATCCATCACTGCCAATGAGTTGGTGTATGATGGTGGTGTGCTTTGTGCAAGCTTCTGCCACATGGGCTGTGTGCACCAGACTTCATCCAGATCTGTGGGTAATTGCACGTTGTGTTGGTCATAATAAACACACACACAGTGCACTGTCTCCTGCACAGCTAATTCCCTCAGGGTACTGGATACTGCTCTCCATGGTGGTCCATTTGCCTGAATGACATAAACATCTTCACCGGAGGGATACCTTTCCCTCATGCCTGACAGAAGTCACCTCTGGAGGCTGGGGGGTTGTGTCTTTTTCCCAATTGCCTTGTCAGCACGCTTTCCCTGGACAGGGATCCCAGTTGCTTGGCTTCCCTACCCTCCAATTCCAGGTTACTGGCCTCTTCACCTTGAGGTTAGGGTCAGACATGACACTTCTTTGCCAAGGGGGCAGCAAAACCCTGGACCAGGCTTCCTGGAGGGTGCTCCTTGCTGCATTCCTGTCAGTGTTTGAGGCATTTGCACAACACTCTTATGTCCATGCTTTAACTTTGGTGAGCCCTGATGGTCAGGCCAGTTGGACTAGGTGGGCCTTGTAGGTCCCTTTCAGCTGAACTATTCCATTCCGTTCCGCTCCTGTAGACTGTTCTATTCCCTCTGCTCACTATCAATATAGTAACGATGAGACAGTGATTTGCCTGGAATGCCAAGAGTTAGTCAGTTCCAAAAAATATTTAAAGAACACCAAGACAGCTGTGCATCTTTTATTTGTTTTTATTTTCTTTTGCCATGCCAACTGTGTATCGTCATGGCTTTTGCCTTTTCCCATGTCTTTTGCTCTTTTTCTTTTGTCTTTGGCTGTGCCATTTGCCAGTTGCCAATTTTCTCTGAATTGTGCCAAATTTGCCCCTTTTTGTGCCCTTTTTGTACCAAATTTGTGGCCATTTGCACCAATTTTGGTGGATTGTGCCGTTTTTGTGGCAATTTTTTCCGAATTGTGCCCAATTAGTGCCCATTTTGTGCCAAGTTTGTGCCCTTTTTGTGCCCAATTTGTGGAGCACAAGCAGCAGCAGGCAGTGAGCCAGCCCAGATGGTCTGGAGGGGCCCTGGCAAGGAGTCCTGCTCAGTGCTGCAGAGGAAGGCAAAAAACCCCCAGGGACCAGTGCCAATCCACCCTGGGGGAAAATTCCTTCCTGACCCCAGCAGCAGAGCTGGCGATCGGCTACTCCCTGAGCACATGAGCAAGACCAGCACCTTCCTCCCACCAGCTGGTCACGCCTCCCAGGAGATGCCCTAACCCTGTTCTCTCTCAGCCCAGAGCCTAATGGAGGCCTCTGGCTTCCCAGAATGGCCAAGTGCCCCCAGCCCCATCACCCCTAGGAGCAAGGATCCGTCCAGCACCTGGCACAGCGCCGGTCAGTGTGTGGTCTGAAGCTCTGGGACCCTTGCAACCTCTCTGCACCCCGTTTGCTTACAGCTGCTGCTCCTGGCTGAGCAGGGGACGAGGATGGTGAGCATTCCTTAAGAAGGTATCCCCATGCTCTGGCCACAGCCTCAGCCCCCTTCAAGTTGCTTTACCAGCTCCTCTAAGAGCTCCTCTCTGGGCTGTGCCCAGGACAGCTCTGGCAGGGACCTTTTACACTGCCCCAGGGCATTGTGACATCACCGCAGCCCCGCCCAGCATCCATCAGAGGAAGGCCTCTGGGCTCTTGGCCCCCCAGGCAGTCCCTGTGCAGTCCCTGTGCCCAGGAGGCTCAGGGGCTGTCCCTGCCTTTGGTGGCTACGGAGTAGACAGCTGCTGGGAGTCCCTGATGTGTCCTCTGCCGCTGGGCTCCCAAGGACAAAGCCAGTGCCCTTACTCTCCTCGGGCCATGACACAAACCAATCCTGTGGCACAAAGACCGTCCCTATTAGTTGTTCCCTTTCTGTGCTGGATGCAACGTTCATGAGGCCACGCAGCATAGGCAGCCAGGGACTTGTCTCAAATCTTTTGCATTTCTGTGCTTTGCTTTGCTTAGCCTTCCTTGCCCCGTTGTTATGCTTTGGGTTTGTTTTCTTTTAATTCTTTCTTGAGTTTCTATGTTTGGTTTACTGATGCAGTGTCATGCAGTATCATGTTATGTGATTTTCTCTTACGTTGAATTACATTATTTTAGGGGGATTGTTATTCTATGTTCAGGTTTCTTACTATTTCATGGCACTCCATGCTAAACCTCCCTGGCAGTCTGGCAAAGCCAGAGAGCCATGGAAGTGAGCAGCAGGTATACAGGCCATGCAGCCTTTGAAACAAGAAACATCCAGTTGTGGGCTATGTTGTGTAGCTTTTTTTGTAGGAGATTATCCTGCAACATTTTTTCCTAAGTTTTGGCTGATAGCTGGATAGAGGCTGTCAATATTCCTTATAGGCTGCACCAAGCTAACTTACAGAGCTTTCATCTTAGGAAATTTAATGACTGTCTACCTTTCAGTTAGTGGATATTCAGCTAGAGACTTTTGAGCAGGCACCATTTTACTCTGCTTTTGTGTGCACTGTTTTCTGCTTGGTGAGTTGAGCTTCTGACTATTTTAAAGCTTCTTGAAAGTTTGACTTTCACCTGGTGTGTTGTACTGTTCCCCCTGGTTTAGTTTTCGTAATAGGACTCACTCACCTTAAACAGGCTGAAAAGCAGGTAGCCTGGATGTGCATCTCCTCTATGGTCAACAGCATGCTGAACAGAGCTGGGTGGGCACATGGTAGGCCCTGGCATGTCTCAGTGACTTGTGCCTGTCTGGAATTGCCAGGGTGACAGCATACATTTTCCAAATATTCCACTTAGTTTTTCAGGATTCTGCACTTGTTTGGGGTTGAAGTTCCAAAGCCCTGGAGGTGACCACCACCCTAGGCACTTGCCCATGCTATCCCACACACCCTGCCACTCCTAACTATCCAGCCTTGGGGCAGATCTCTGGGTGATATTTTTAAACCTTTTTTTAATCCTAAACAAGACCTAAAACACACTCAGCAGACGTAGCAATAGGAACATGCTGGTCTGAGCATCCCAAGGATATTCAAAATTCTCAAGAGCTGTTGTAACCAGCCTGAAGGAGAAAGGGAAGCCGAAGTTATTCCCCCTCCCTCTCTCCCCCCCAGATTGGAAAAAAGGTAGAGTGTGGCTATTAGTAATTCCTGAAGGACAGTGCCCGAGGTATGGTAATGACAGTGGTGCTGGGTACACTGACAAAATCTCATGGCCAAACATGTTATCTTAACATAAGGCAGTAGTACACAGTGCAGCAAAAGGAACGTTCTCATCCAGCTCCCAGAGATGAGCAGTGCCATGGGGAACACACAATGCTTGTAAGGATTTACATGGCACAACCCTGAGAACAAATCATACAACATTGTGACCACCAACTATTAAACTAGTATAATCTATGCTTACAAGGAATTTGTTTTAGCCTGCTCTGGTCAGATGTATCATTATCTCAACCCCTGGGGCCCCACGTTGGGCACTAAAAGGACTGTTGTGGTTTAGCACGACCAGCAGCTACAACAGCCGCTCGCTCGCTCCTCCCCTGCCACCCCCAGTGCCATGGGGGTAGAGTCGAAAAGGGGGGGGGGAAAAGCAAAACTGGTGGGTTGAGACAAAGACAGTTAACAGGACAGAAAAGGAAGATGATGATAATAATGACGATGACAATAGCTATGCAAAACAAGTGCTGAACAGCACTACCCAAAGCTGACGCTCAGCTAGTCCCTGACCAACCCACCTCCCAGCCCACCCTGAGTTATATACGGAGCATGATGTCATATGGTGTGAAATATCCCTTTGGCCAGTTTGGATCACCTGCCCTGGCTGTGTCCCATCCCTGCCAAAACCAGGACAGGTCCTTCAGTCTGTTGGCATTTCTGGCCTGGCCGTACACCTGGAGGAATGAAAACCCTTTTCCCAGAAAAGAAAAAAAAAAAAAGAGAGAGAGAATCAAAATCATTGTATCTTGTAAATTTGTATAAACATTTTTTTAGGAGAGAATCTGTCAGGATTACAATATAAGGAAAAAAAAAATCCTGCTCAAACATTTGTCACTAGTTACATTCCGTTCTGTCCATGTCCCATAAAGGGATAATTAATTTACCTGCTCTATCCTCATTAACAAATTAATTGTGCCTATAGTTAAATCAGCTAATATAACCTCCATATATAAGAAGGGATGGAAGGATGATCCAGGAAATTACAAGCATGTTAGTTTGACTTCAGTCCCAAGGAAGCTGATGGAGCAGATCACCCTGAGTACCATTATGCAGGAGCTGGACTCAATGAGCCTTATGGGTCCCTTCCAACTCAGGAGATTCTATGACTGATTAACAGTTTGCCTATTAACCGTTTGCCTATTATTCCCCATTAGGTGTTGTTAGTGTTAAGCATGCTCTTTGTAGGCTTAGGACTGCTTCTGTGGTGTTAAACATACGACGTTGTTTCTTTTAACATTATTAAAGAAAACCACAATAAAAGGCTAGATGGTTAATTATGGGCAAAATAAGTTTTCACAAGCTGTGTTATGTGTTGGAGTATTTCAGCTTCGCGGGGTTGACAGCTTGTCTTCTGACTTTGCAGTAGCTACTAGTGGGTTTTTGGCATGAAATAAAAGGCAAAACTCGGAATAACAGGGAACATTGTTTCATTAGGGAACACGATAGCCATTTCTGTCTTCACCTTTTTAAAGTTCTGGTTTTTTCTATAGTGCTGCCATAGGTTAAGGAGGAGGTTTGTGCAATTCAGCTCCATTTTTTTCTTTGTGCTGTCTGAGCTTCAGAGCTCTAAAAGCTTGTCTTTAATGAAGATATTAAGAGAGTATGTCCAAAATGGTGTATTTAATTCAGAACAAGGTGTTTATCATGTAAATTATATACTTCTTTCAGTATTACTTGACAGCCCGAGGGGGCTTTCATTTGGAGAGTCATCAATGCACCCTTGAAGTCCTTTAAAGTACCATGTGTTGGTGAGTAATCTAAATGACACAGTTTGCAACTTTATCTTTGCACGGAACAGTGAGTGCTTTTAGACTAGCAGCACTAAGGGGGGCTTAGGAGGGGGGGTCCTGTATTGCTCCTTATTTTATTTTCTAGTCTTAACATCCAAGAGGAAGTCTCTGCTCCTTCTCTCATGTCCTCGCTATTTAAAGGCTTGTGACAGATTTGGTGCAACCCTCCTGCAAGCAGTCCTTGAGGTCAAGACCAAGTAAGGGAAATCTTCAGCCAAATTCCTTTTGAATTGGAAAATGTAAGCATCGTGAGGAAAAAGGAGTAAGACTATGGAAAGCAGAATCCAGCCTTATTTGTAACAGATGCTATTAACACATGCTTGGTTTTATAGCCTATTTTGGCACCCTTTTGCCTCTTTACTCTGAAATAACTTCAGTATTAAAAAGGTCATTGCCAGTCCCGGGCAAAAGCGCCTAAGTAAAAGGGGCTGACAGTCTCAATATAGAGCTCAGCACAAATGCATCAAACCCCAGTTAAGAATTAAGAAATTACCTTTTCCTTCATTCCTGCCGTGGGGCTGCAGGTAAAGGGGGGGAGGACAACTCTGCTGAGCACTTGTGTGCAGTTATGACACCTGTGCGGTGAACTTGAGGCAGTTCTGATGTGACTGCAGATAGGCGGGAGGCTCCGCGTAGACTCAAACCCGGAGCCCGGCGTACCTGAGCTATTTCTAGATACATGCTGATCTAGAAACACAACCACAAGACTCTTCGTTTTGGTGGCACGGGGGTTTTGTGCTGCACTACTACTGCAGCAGAATTTTTGTGGCCATGGGTTCTGCTTCAGCCAAGTGGAGCCCGTCCCTCGCTTTTCTTGGTTCATAAGCAGATTTTTTTTTTTTTTTTTTAAGCACAGAATGTCAAATCAGATAATTTATAAAGTAAAATTAGCAAAATGAGACAGTCTTCTTCACTGCTCATTACTCATTTTTCTGATAAATTTCACTCATTTAACTAGATTGTACTTCTGCTCGCAGAGGGACTTCCCCTTCCAGCTTATCTTTTTAGATATTCAGTAGATAATTAACATTCAAAATGTTCATGGTGCTGCTTATTTTTAGAACCTGCCATAAATATGGGCAGACATGGATTTGAAAATAAAGGGAGACCAGAGAGCCCTGGACCATTGGGATAAGAAACCTTAGTAGGTACCTGTTGTAACCCCCTTTGTTACAGCCTGCGTGGGGAAGGGAAGCTCCATCCACGTCTCTTCAGACATCTCCACCCACCAGTGCCAGAGAGCAAAAGGCAGCGATACCTCCGTGCAGAAGGTGAGATATTTCTCTGTAATAACTAAAACGATACAAAACGGAACAAAACAAACCCCAGCAGAATTTTCTCACGAGGATACAATCTGTTCTATGTTTTGAAACTTCCGAAGTCAGCAGCACAGCCAGCCTGATCCTGGTAAAAAAAATCTCCGAGGAAGGTGTCTCTTGGAGGCACGTTTTAGCCTTGCACAGCAGCAGCAGCAGCACCCAGTTGCCCTTTCTGAGCAGTGAAGTGTTGCATCAAATGGGAAAGCTGATCTCCAGCCCACATCATCAGTGACCACTTCACAAACCCGGGTGGTTCATGGATCAGCTCATGAGCAAAATGCATTTTCTGAGGGTCCTGCATATGTGAATGTTGAGTCTCTTTTTGAACCTCGATAAAGTCCACTTCTTCAGGACCCTGCACGCCAGTATAGTATGTACGTGGTGTTCTCCCACTGAGACCACTTGCTACAGAGACCCATCTGAACTGTGTCAATCCTGTTGTACTTCGGTACAGATTCCTGAATGTACCTGGGGACCCTTTTCATTACACTGCAGAACTACTACGTTTATTTTTCCAGGACCCTTAATTTAATATCCCTGGTATGGGCACATTTTAGCAGCTAAGATGGGATGTGGGCAAAACCCAACAGTTGAAGGGGAGTGCAACGCTGCATCTCCCTGCCTGTGCCTGCAACTCCTGAACAGCGTAAGCAAGCGCGTGTCACCATCCATCATATTTGCAGGGATGAGGAGTGGGGAGGGGGGGGTGTGTAGCTGCCTGCGGTTGAGTACTGATGATTAGCTACAGGCATCTCCTTCACCTCAAATGTAACTGTAGCCCTAGAACCCAATTCCTCCTGTACCCTCCTACAAGCCAGGAGCTCCACGTAGATACCACAGCCTGGGTCAGGTAGACAAGACCCTGTGTATGGTATAGTCTCAGGAAGAATCACAGAATCACAGAAGGGTAGGGGTTGGAAGGGACCTCTGGAGATCACCTGGACCAAACCCTCTGCCAGAGCAGGATCACCTACAGCAGGTTGCACAGGACACCATCCAGGTGGGTTTTTGAATATCTCAAGTTGGAAACTCCACAGCCTCTCTGGGCAGCCTGTGCCAGTGCTCTGCCACCCTCACAGTGAAGAAGTTCTTCCTCATGTTTAGGTGGAACTTCCTATATTCAAGTTTGTGCCCATTGCCTCTTGTCCTGTCACTGGACACCACTGAAAAAAGACTGACCCCATCCTACTGACACCCACCCCTCAAGTATTTGTAAGCATTGATTTCATGTCCTCCCTTGCCTTTCACAGCCAAGTCACAGCCAAGTCACAGCCACTCTGCTATAGGCTGTGCTGGGGTAAGGTGTACCTGACCCCACATTTTAAGCTGGGCAGGAAGGAATTCAAGGTTTCTTTGGTCAGAAAGAAGGAACAAAGTGGTGGTTGTTTACCTGAAGTACAGGGAAAGACCTGTATCTCAGTTTTGAAGACTGCTGAAGTGTTGTGGCTAAGGAATGTTTAGAGATGAACTCTGGCTAACAAGCAGCTTATGTAGGTGCCTCATCGTTCAGCTTATGTGCTCTTGAGACACCTTGTTAAGGTGCTTTGCAGGACTGAGGCATTGCAAAGTTGGACACACCACTTCAACACACAGCCAGAAGTGTGAGACTGCTGCATCACCACCCTGGTCCAGTCCTCCACCTTTGCCTCAAATTCATCACTGATTACATCAGGTTGCCAGCAGACGGTTGCCAAAACAAAGGATTGGCACTAAGATGAGGGCGGTTACCAGAAGCACATGGTCCAGGGCTGGATGGACAGAGAGCAGCCCTGTTTGAGATGGGACAAAGTGCTACCTCCTGGCACATCCTCACCTGTGATCACATGCATCAATGCCAGAGCAGAGGCATGAACCTGGAAGTCCTCCTTGAGCAAAGTCACGGTACTTCTTGTTAGCTAATGCATGGCAAGCCTTTGATGCTTCAGGAAAGGCAGCAATGCCTTCTAACTCATCCACTACCTTCATGTGCAACCTGTGAGCATACTGAAAACTCGGTTAACAAATCCAGAGTAGCACCCCAGGCCTTTGATCTCTGACTACTGATGCGTTTTGTATCACCAGAACCTGTGAAAGCAAACGGACACCTCCCATTGGCTTCGGCAGTCCCAAAATCACATGCCTGGCACTAGCTAACTTAAACAGCAGAGCTGTCCCACCAGGTATGCCATGGTGTCCCCAGGAGGTGCAGAGCAGGGAGGTGACTCACCCCCAGCCAGCCTTTGGATCAGCGCCAGCGGCAGGGATGGAAGTGAGATATGCAAAGCCCTGGGCTTCTGCTGTACGCATCAGCCTGCGCTCTGAAGGGTTTCCTGCCCGTGGTGAATTTTGTCAAGGTTTATCTGTGAGACAAGTTTAGAAGGAAAACACAAAAAAAAAAAAGAAAGAAAAAAAGGAAAAAAGGCCCAAAACAACTTCCCCCCCCCCCACACACACACACACAGAGTTCTCATGAATGAAAAATTATCCAGGCTTCAAAAGCTTTCGCAACTTTTCTGGGAGTAGCAGATCACTCAAATAACAGAAGAAATACTGTGGGTTATCTCTATCTCTTATGACCTTTAATCTGACTAGCTAGCTTTTACCAGTGATAGTGAGTGATAAATGTTCACTGGTAAAAAAAGGCTCAGCCTTTCTGAGGAGCCCTTTTTTGTTTTTATCAGGTTGACCACTTTGGGTTGAACAGCTCACAGATTTTGGTCTAAGCATGACAGCTCCAGCGTGCTACAGAAATGAAGGATGAGTCAAAAGCCCCCCCTTCCCATATGTGCCTGTGTTTAAGGAAAAGTAAAACCAATACAACGCTAGGGCTGTAATAATCAGACTCCTACACAATATGGTCAGCCCTGACTGACCACATGGTGTTAAACACTCATCTGGAAATGGGTGTTTGAGGCTTGCTTGGAGGTCTTATCAGTATTCATAATGTTACATTTTCTATAACAGCATGTTTTTCCCATCAGCCAGTCCAGACAAAGTGTGTTTGCAAGTCTACCAATGTTGTTCTTTTATTTTGTTTCAGCTTATCCAAGTATGAGTGAATCTCACTAAATGACTCCCCTTTGAAAGTGGCTGATGGCCAATCTGCCATCGAACATCCTTCCTCTACTTTTATTGTGCTGCGAAGAGGAGGGGGTAGACTTGTCACACCACAAAATGATAGGCTTTTTGGAATGATGCCCCAGGCATTTATTTCTTTCTGTTCTTCATATTGACTTACTTGTTTTTTCCTACTTCCCATATTTGTGTTTTGTTTGGGGTTTCATCTACCCAATTCACCATCTGTCCTTTGGTCAGAGTTGTGGGGCTGGGGGGCCCGTTTGGATTTTGTGCTGCTTTTGTTTTCTGTTTGGTTTTGGTTTGCTTGGACTGTTATTGGGAAGGGGTTATCTATGGGTTTGATTTATTGGAAAGGGGATGTTACTTGTGGGGCAGTGGCAGTGTCTTTTGTTTAAAATTGGCACTTCTCACATTATTTCAAACTTTACTTCAGCGTAACAAGGATTTTCTCTCTGGCAGAAGGGAACCTGTGTAACAAGATCTGTTACGTGACAGGAGAGGTTGTGCCATTTCGACCCTGGGAAAGAAGGGGATGCGCAGTGGCAGCGATGCTGGCAGGAGAGAGTCAGGAGAGAACAACGGCTCAGCCTCCTCTGACATGGCCCCTGATAGATCTGCCCCTGCTCACAGACACAAACCCACTCTTTTGCTTTTAAATTTGCCCCACAGGATGAAAACATGGGTCATGACTACTCTGAAAATCTTGGTGCCTTCCTGAGCACAAGGTTGAGGAGTAAGTGCTCCAGCTTTATGGGCCACAGCCTGTCCTTCCTGCCAACGTGGTGGAAGGTTTCACCACAGCATCCCTGCAGTTCTTACTGTCTGCACAAGTTTCTCCTCTGCTGCAGGGCTGTGCTCTTCCCATCAGCACTGCCAACGAGGGGAAAGGGCCTGACTAACCAGGATTTTAGTTTCTCTGCTGAACTATCGCCTCAGCAACACTTTGTGCCAGTGAGCCCACAGGTGAACGTTAGAGGGTGAACGGGTACAAGTTCTTCCTGCACTCACATGCCATTTAGCCTGTTACCCTAACCTGTGCAAAGAACCACATCTAACAATTTATGATGTATGCTCACACCGCTTTTTCCTTGAGGGGAGGCAGTTTTGGTGCCCACAACACGATCAAGTACCACTAAGCATACCAGGATGCTGCCATTCCCATGCCAGAGCCTCCCATCATGCGTGTCAGCTGTTCCTAGATGAAGCCATGGTGACCTTGCCTTGACCCACAGTCTTTAAAATGTGCCTGTGATCTGTCACTTGCCCGTGGGCACTGTGCTGGACAGGCTGCACTTCTGGAGGCACTTGTGCTTTCTAGGGACAGAACGTGTTGCAATCCTTACTGCTCCCTACCCTTCGTGCAGCACCAAGGCAGCAGTGGTGCAGAGGAAAAGAAGGACTAGGACACAAAGGGAGGTTACTGAAGAGAGAGAGAGAAAGAAAGAGAGAAGACCTGGAGGAAAGTGATTGAGATGAGTCAGAAGGTATGTGGGAAAGCAAGTCAGCCAACCGCCCCCAGGGCAAGTGCAGGTCATCCCTGGTGAGCAGTCCAGGGTCACCTTCCTCACTCCACCTTGGGGAAAACGAACCCTTCAGTGCCCAAGCAGGGCAGGTGACACTGCGCCCCAGCATTCCCTGGGACATTGGCAGGCGGGTGCACCTGTTGGGACTGCAGCCCTGCAGTGTGATAAGGAGGCATCCCTCCTGCAGCCCGCACCTCCCAGGGCATCCCGCTGGTCCCGAGGAGGAGACACAAAGATACGTGCAGTTGGACTCCAAATGTGGGGATGGGCAATGAAGAGCATGGCAAGCCTTCTCCTGGGGCTGCCCAGAACCTCCTCAATTGCCCTACCAGGTCCATGGGGCTCTCCACAGCCCAGCTGCTTGCTCAGCCAAGCCCACCCGATGGGACAGCTGCTTGTCACCCTGCAGCAAGTTGAGCAACAAGGCTGGGAGGCTCTGAAATACGCTTCATGGAAGCCAGCTCAGAATAAAAGGCAGCCCTTCATTTCAGGAAACCTCATTTTTCATTTGTAAAACACTTTCATTCAGAAAAAAAAGGAGGTTGGGGGGAGGAATAAAAGCAGAGTGCTGCTTCCTAGCCATAGCAAATACACCTGCACAGCAGCTTTCATTCTCTGAAAAATGTAAAAAGCTTGTTTTAATGGGGCACCAGCAAATCCAGCAGTTGCCTGTTGCTTCCTAATTACAGTTCCATGTAATTTTGTCAAATGACAGCTGTTTGGGCTAAAATATCCCAGGTTGGCATCTGCCCTAGTATATGTTCTTTGCCTGGAAATTTTAAGTGGTTGCTGATCATTTTGCTGGAAGAAAATACGACCTCTTTCCCCCCACCAAGCTTCAAGAAACTTAGTGACCTTTTCTTCATGCCCCCAGGCTTTGGAAAAAGGACTTAAACTGCAGTGTGATTTTGGCTCATGTGTCAGGAATGTGCTGCTTGCCTGAGATAAACATCCATCCAAACTTTACCAAGTTATAAGCCTCTGAAGAGATAAAGTATTTACTAACAAGCACTCACTAGAGGACAGCTAAAAAACCCTAACTCCTCCCCAGCTTTATTCCTGTCTCACGGCTCCCTGCAAAGCCCCTGAGGTCTGAACCTGAGCCCCCCCTGTGTGAAACTTACTGCTGCAAGCCAAGGATTGGGGCTTGTTTGGGGGTCTCACCCAGGAGGAAGGTCCCACCACTGTGAGCCCAGTTGGTGATGGGCAGCAGCAGCCGGAGCCCTAATACTGCCCATGGCAAGGCAGAAGAAGCTGGAGGTAGAAGGGAGGGAGGTGTAGGTGGGGTAGGACTAGGGATGAAAGACAGAGGGAGAAATTGTCCCTTAGAGCTGGTGGTGATGGGACAGGGAAGCAAAAGTGGAAACCGATGAGGAAAATGGCTCTCCATCCTCTCACCAGCTTGCTGGGAGCATGAGCACAAAGGAACCTGGGACCAACAGCAGAAAGAAACATGGGCAGGAGATAAAGAATAGGGAATGAGATCCAGGAGGAGCCAAAGAGCAGCAGAGGAGCAAGTGCCTGGAGCATGCAGGAGACATACTGGACAAGGACTAATCATGAAGATGGCAACTTAGAACATGAACTGAAGTAGCAGGCTATAGCCAAAGGGTCCAATATAATGTAATCACACTGCTTGAGTTTGCTCTCCCTTCCCTTTAAGCTAAGGGACCCACATACCCAGGCACACAAACACCATGCAGACAAGTTCAGGTCTGATATTTCTTAACTTTCCTTTACGTAGCCTCCATAATTTTCTCCTCTGCCAGCACAGTATTGTGTGAGATGCAAAATAAAACAAACAAAATAAAAAGAAAAACCAACCCAAACCAAAGAAGTGATCTGAAACTTTTGTGATTAAAGACACTTCCTACGAGAGTTCAAGGTGAGGCACTTTCATCAACAGGCTTTGTAAATAAGTGGGTTTGTAGATGATGAGTGGGTTTGTAAATAAAGGGCTGACTTTCTGACACGCTCAACACCCACCACTTCAGACAGAGCCACAGTGGTGACCAGCACCTCTGAATCACAGGCCACAAGGCCTTTCTATACTGAGACCTGTGCCAAAACCATCCCTTATCTTTGCTCTTCTTTCCTAGCTTGATAGAGAAGCGGTTCGTGTGCTGCAGTTGCTTCTTCCACTCTTTTTGCCTCCTTCTGCACCCATTGAGGTACCTGCTGCTGGGAGGAGATGGTGGGTATTTCCTCCGGCCAACCCCAACCCACATCCAGAATTATGGAATTCCCTTCTTATTTAGGAAAAAGGATGCAATTGCTCATTAAAATGTGGTGCTGGGGGGTTGAGTTGGTTGGGTTTACTTTATACAGGTCTGTTTTCATCGCCACTGCCATCCTGATCCCTCCCTGTGGGCCCATCGCTCCAAAGCATGGAGCAGAAACCTTCCTCTTATAAAACTGAAAGGATGGGAGGGAACTTGCTTTAATCCCCAGTTTAGCTACTGGTTTTCCCCTGTGATCATTAGCAAGTTGCTCGGTCCACTCACAAGCAATTTCTAAGGCAATCCTGAGCCTACCCCCTGCCTCTCACTGCCACCACACAAGCGCAAGGCACCATCCCACCATCGGTGCAGTCAGCACCTCAGAGCCCATGTGAAAGTCCATGGTGTCCCCCACAAGCTCCCCATCAACCCCACATCTCTGTACAGTCTGTTGAGCCCTCGGTAGCCAGCACAGGGGAGAAAAAGCATCCCACCAGCACTGCCTGCAGCTACAAGTGTGCCTGGTCCTTCCTTTCTCAGCTGTCCGTGAGCATGGACAAGTAGGGAGAAGCAGCAGGGCCAGCTCCTGGAAATGCTCCCTTCACTACCAACTAAGACAGCACTACCTGGGCAAGAGCATGTCTGTGAGATCACGATGGGGAGTTCATGGGGCTTTCCTGCTGGGGCTGCCTCCACCTGGGCTGGTTACAGCAGCTTTGGGCCCCCAGGGAAGGTCCAGGTTTGGTGCCTAAGACTGGAAAGGGGTCCCTCGGTGGGATATCCAGCAGTTATAGGCATATGACTCCATTCAAGAAATGTCATCCACATGTTAAGTAATGTTTTGGGTTTGGTTTTTTTCAATTATCAAAATCTTGATCTTTTTGTTATCAACCCTCTCTTTGTATCAGTGTTTTGAAGGTGGCTGCGGAGGAGGGATCTAGTCAGTGCTGCTTCCATTCTCCTGACACTTGCCTCATTGATTTAGACCGGAAGCTGCTGATGTCAAGAAATGCCCCTTTTTACATGGTACTGCATCAGGTAACCTCATTCTGGCTTGGTGTCCAGACAGTAAGGCAGAGGAGAGCGTGAATGACAACTGAGCACTCAAAAGCCTGAAAGTTCTTGTTCTTCACTGAAGTTGAAGTAAAATCTCTGAGTTTTCTGAGGTTTTTTTGTGTTGGTTTGGAATTTTTGGGGTCCTTTTTTATTTTGGCTCTGACATTTAGATGACCTGGTTTGTGTGTGTGCGTGTGTTTGCATGTGTGTGCACAATGAGCATGCACTGCTTTTAGCGTATTGAAGTAAGAAACTCCAGACAGACCTGCTGCTTGTTCAGCAGTTACAGAGTGCCACAGCAAAGAGAAAAATCAGGTCGATTCTTTAAAGTGACCGATATGGAAAGATGTCCCTCATTTTTACGTTCCCTGGCTCTGAGTAGAGCAGCCCAATGTCTAAGAAGAGCTGTTTCTGTTTATCTCTGCTTATAACAACGTGGGCCAAATATTCATGTCTGTCTGAATCTTCTCTAGAGAAATACTTCAAGCTGCTTCAGCGATCTCTCTTCTGGCTGTTATGAATCTCTGTTTACGTTGCCATAGCTTTGTAAAAATGCCAAGAGAGAAAGAAACTGGTCTCCTATTTATTTGTGTTTTGAACTGCTGTCATGAGTAGAGCTCTTGATTTATCAGTTTGGGAATCCATGAAGTAAATGCAGCTCCAACTGACATCACCACGAGGCATGCTGGGGAGAGGGTAACAGGAATGCTGCAGTTCCCCGAGATGTTTGTTTGATGAGCCTGGGGATCTTCTGAGCTGTAGACAAACTGAAAGCAGCCTGTCATCACCTCCAACATCAAGGTGCCTGAGGGTAAGGTCAAACCACCATTGCTGGCTTTCCTTCCCTGGGAGTGTAGGTTTGGAGCTGACATGGTCTTTGCAGGTGGCATCAGGCACCTGCCTTGAGGAGGCTGGAGGCTAATCCAAGTGCTTATGACAGAAGCTCTGCGTCATCTCACATTGCAGGGAAACAAAGGTCTTAGACTTGCAGCTTGGCTACGCTGCTTAAAAAAAATAAAATTAAAGGGGAAAAGAAAAAGAAAGGAAAGAAGGAAAACAACAAAACAGGAAGGAAACACCATTGGAAAAGATCTATCCCTGGGGAAAAAGAAGCGACACAGATTTTGCTCGATAGTGACATCTCCCACGCACACTCCACAAACGTCTGGTGGATGAAGGCTGCTCTCTGACACAGCCCCAGCAGAGGGAACTCCCCAGATCCAACTTGGCCAGCAGTTCTCAGTTATCCCCACTCCTCCCCCTCCCCCCACTTCTGAGCTGCGATTCATATAGTAACTGCTGAAGTAAAATCAGGAGAAACGAGGACTATATATAAAAGAGCTGGAGTGAAGGCGAGTGGCACCTCAGTTCTGCTTCTGAGTAAGTCTTCTGTTTTTAGAAAAAGCTGGGTGATGCAGACAAGCTCCCTGTTGCAAGGCTGCCAGGAGCCACTGGCTTGCAAGACACAGCTTTCCCTGCAGCCCAGCGTCCAAAAACACGGTCCTCTTGAGTCATGCAGCACCAATCCCGGCTCCCAAAGAGGGGTCCCGCCCAGCTGGGCTTCCCTCCAGGCACTGGTGGGACACAGGCCCAGAGAGGTGGGCAGTGGGGATGCCGCCAGCAGGGCTGAGCCTCGAAATTGCCACTCTTGGCAGGGGTCAAGGGGTGGCCTCCCCATCAGGGAGCCTCTCCTCCATCAGGTTCAAACCTCCTTTGCTTGGCCTTGGCTGGGGAACAGAGGTGTCCAGGCATCCCAGTGCTTCTGCTGAGCCACCCACACTCATGAACAGCAACAGGTAGTTGTCCATACCAGAGCAGGCAAGTGACTGGAGGCACTGGGCTGAGACAGTACCCACCTCCTGATTTCCACCTTCCCTACTGGTGTGGAGTGCTACCTAAGATTTCAAGTGGCTACTCTTTGATTTGTCTTTATTTTTATTTATTTATTTTATTTTTTCTTGTTTGTTGAAGGTTTTGTTTCCCTCCGGAAAAATCTTAATCAAATATTGCTTTCCCCCACGCCTCACTGAATTAAGAAAACAAAACAAAAAACAAAAAATAAACCAAACCAAAACAAAAGCCCAAGCCCCAAATGTCACAAAACTCACTGCTGCTTCTGCAAAACAGAATTCTTATTGTCCAGTAGCTCTGACTTATTGACAGGCAGAGGCAAAGCAGACAGACCTGTGATGGCAGTGAGGGGGATAAAGAACCCAACCAAACAACAACAAAAAAGCCAAACCAAGAATCAAGAAAGGGAAAAAAACAACCCCAGACATTCTCCCCCATGGGATGCAACTCAATTCCTAAGCACAATGCCATGGGGCCGCAAGGTTCTTGTGGTTGTGGAGCTGCCTTCATGTCACCTGGGACAAGGGCGTTCCAGGTCCCACAGCATGGGAGAGGGTTATAACGCAGTGCAGGGCCATGCAAGCACCAGGTGGTCTCTTTTCCCTGCTATATGAGACACAACCCGAAGCCAAACCAGTGCTGGCAGTGACAGTGCAACTGCTGCAAAAAAAAAATAATAAATAAACACCAGCAAGCCACCTTGCCTGCCTCCCTGCCTGAGTGCCCGTCCCTCCTCAGCCAGTGGTGCTGAATGACAAAAAGGAAGAAGCTGTAAGTGAATCTAAAAATAGAAAGGTGGGAAAGCGGGGGTGGAAGGAGGGAAGAGGGATGATGGTTAGCTCCATTCAAACTGGGTAAGAGAAAACAACTTCTTAAAAAAAAAAAAATCAGTGGTGTGAAGTTCCTGATGCCAACCACAGAACAAAAGGAACTGCTCTTTTACGTAAGTAAATGTGGTCAGCAGTAAAAAGCTGCTGTCTCGTTACGGCTTATTCACAACAGCTACAAGGAGGTGAAGCATCTTGGTCCCTCCTGAGTGGCACCCAACTCGTGCAAACCCCACCACTGAGCAGCAGGAGCTGCCTTTCCCAGGGTTGGCAATGAAAACCATTTCAGACAACCAAAATGTCCTATACCATTAGCTGCAGTCGTGGTTTGAGAGCACAGGACTGAAAAGCTCTGGAGCAGCTGGGGCTATGCAGTATGGCCACACACTTTCGCATGGCCACACCCTTGCTAACTTTGCTTTGGGCATACCCTTGGCTTATGATATTTTTTAAGATGAAGTCACCTCAAGGGGTCCGGACACTCATTTCATAGAATCATAAAATCATAGAATGGCATGGGTTGGAAGGGACCCCAAGGATCACAGAGCTCCAACCCCCCCTGCCACAGGCAGGTCCACCAACCTCCAGGCCTGGATCTACACAAGGTTGCCCAGGGCCCCATCCAACCTGGCCTTGAACACCTCCAGGGATGGGGCATCCACCACCTCTCTGGGCAGCCTGTTCCAGCACCTCACCACTCTCTCTGTAAAGAATTTCCCCTAATATCTAACCTAAACCTTCCCTCCCTTAGCTTTAATCCGTTCCCCCTTTGCCTTGCCATTGTCTACCCTTTTAACAAGTTGATTCCCCTCCTGTTTGTAGGCTCCCTGCAGGTACTGGAAGGCTGCAATGAGGTCCCTCCACAGCCTTCTCTTCTCCAGACTGAACAAGCCCAGCTCCCCCAGCCTCTCTTCGTAGGGGAGGTGCTCCAGCCCTCTAATCATCTTCACGGCCCTGACCATTTCAGTGCTATTAGGGCATCTCTGATTGCACAGGAGAGTCTCTGCTGCTCCTCTGACCCCATTTTCCTGCAGATGACCCAAGGCTGGTGGTGGCAGGGGCTGTTGCAGGGTCTGTCCAAAACACCCAATAGGCCTGTGCTCAGCAGGTGTGTGACTGGTAATTTCCAGCAGGTCGTCCTACAGCAATGTGAGTTCTTGAGGCATTTGTTATACACACCCTGCTGCCTTCTCTGAGTGTGGATTGTCCTTGTAGTGTTTCACTATATGTAGCTCCCAGCTCAGCCTTTTGTTTCATAGTGCTTAGTGTACCATTCATGCACTGTATCAAAGAGTTTGCAGCCTATAAATGCAAATTTAAAAATCACCCAGAGCAGGATGGGGGAAGGGGAGGGAGGTCAGTGGTAATGTCAGCTCAAGCCTGGCCTTTTCCAGATTTAGACCGCTGTATTCGTCTTTGAAATGACAGAGGTAAGGCCAGAGCATCTCCCCTCTGTTTAAATTCTACATGTTTATTTATTTTTGCTGTTATGCACTTGGGGAGAAACAATTAGAAGTCTGAGCCTGACCTAGTTTGGTGCCAGTCAGGGGTGGCAGATTTTGGACCAAGGGAAGAACTGTAAGTAGGAGCGCAGAGCTGCAGAGGAATCCTTGCTCTAGTGTGAGAGGCATTGGGTACTTGTTAGCTGGTGCCTCAGCAAATACTTCCCAAATTTCTGTGCTAAGAAGCTCCTGCCCCTTCCTCTGAACACGCGTACTCAATTCTCTGCAGAAGTGTAGCGGAGGCAGCTGTGGCCCCGACTTCCACACGTGCTCCTACCACGGGGTCCTCCCTTGTAAAGGCAGGGTGGAGGGAGGTTTGCTACCCACCATTTGCAGTGCCCCTCGCTGCTGCAGGTAAGTGGTGAAGAAGGCTCAGCCTTCAGGCTGCTGTCTAGCACTCCATTTGATGCGTGTCACTCTCCCCTCCATTGCCATACGCTCTCGCATAGCCCCATGTGTCATCAAACCATGCTCCTGCCAAACCGAAGGAACCCACTGGGCTCCCTCCCAGGTCACGAAGGAGGGAGTCAGCCCCTCAGGGGAGGTACACTGGGAATATGAAACACTCCCTGTGATAGGCAAGGGCTGTCAGCCACGCTCACTGTTGCCCTCCCACCCAGGAACTGCCCCTCTCCAGGCTGCACCTCAGTTCCGTCTCTTGCTCTCTCTGAACGCTGACCGAAAGGTTAAGCTGCCCAAAGGCTGGAATTAATTATTTATGGGCAATTTTCTTTCAAAGTGAGTTTTGCTAAAGAAATATTTTCTCCTTACGTAAAGTTATCTGAAGTGGTGGGAAGAGAATTTACATGCCACGTGTTGTCCTGCAGAGCGCCCACTGCCATTACAGGCGGCCTTTTTAGCTTAATAATGAGGGAAAGAAGAGCAGGCACACGGAGGCAGAGACAGAGGAAGACAATATTACACACTGTCAGGTTATCACGCCTGAGACAGCCATCGGGCAGAGAATCTGATTCACTTCTGGAAACACCCCAGTCCTATGCCACAGCCAGACCACTGAGCCCCTGGCTACGACGTGGGCCTACAACTGCCACAAGCCTGAAGTGAATCAGCCATGACACGGGCAGTGTCTTTTCTAGGTACAAGACACCAGCTCGCGGGAGGCGATAGCAGCCCTGCTGTGGGCACAGAGAACGAGACCGAGAGCAACTCAGCACTCGCACCAGACAAACTACCATCTCCAGCGTACCCCAGGCACAGCAGTAGGGGTTTTATTTTTTCTGTTTCACCCGCAGAGACTTTTGTTTGAGTACCTCCCGCACACACACAGGCTTTGCAGGCAAGCTCAGGGCGCTGCCTGTGTGCCGCGGCAGCCCAGCATCGTTCCTGTGGAGGCCCCTCATCTTTTCTTGTAAAAGAAACAATTCAAGTAAATTCTGACTCTATATTCCCACCTTTGCTTGACAAACAGAACAGGGAAATGCCATTAACACGCAAGCGTTCCTCAAACCACCTTGTTTTTGCTAGTCGCTCACTGCCAGTCACAGTGGAAACAACACCACTTCCTCCCACATGCTGTCAGTGCCTAGACTGTAGCTATTCGCTTTTAATTGAATTAGCCAGCCCATTGCTCGTTAGCCGATACAAAGCAGCTACATTCTGCAAACACCTTTCTGGAGTGACTAAATCAGACGGTGAGATAATTATTTCCACAGCATCACTCACTCCTGTTCCAAATTGGCCATCAAAACACAGGCAGCTGTGAGGCTCATGGGATGTCCTCGGCAGATAAGTAATCATCACAGATCTACTCCCAAATAACAGAAGTAATCTCTGTGTCTTAAAAACTCACACTTTACGATCTGGGATGAAATCTCTGTTCACAAAATCAGTGAAATCAGGTTTTTGAGCCTCCCTCCACCCCCCTGCCCAAGACCCAATCCACTCCAGCTTCTCAGCCTCCACGCATTTCACCAACACCTGACTTTCCACTAAAATAATACTCATCACTGTTGTTGTTACTGCTGTCATTAACACGATTGAACGCAGCTCACAATATTCCTTAGAGAGAAAAGAAAACCTTTGCTTTAGTCATCAGCATAAGAAGTGATAAATGGCACGTTTGCTTTGTCTGTCTATCTTAAAATTTACCTGCTTGCAATGTGTTTAAATAAGTTCTTGCTAATAAACACGACTACTTCAGGGGTGGAAGGATGGCTTTGAATAGCCTTTAACCATGGGGTTACTCTGGACCTGACATAGACTTTTCTCTGCCCTTGAGCAAACCTCACCAAGCACTTCCCCACACACTCTGAGGGAAAGGTAACCTTCCCTCTTGTCAGGTAGCACACCTTGCCCTGTGCTTGTACAAGACCCAAAATACAGGGGCTGTGAACTTGGAGAGGTTTTACAGGCACTACTGTCAGCATGAATCTTTCTTCAGTGTCATTTAAGCGGCCCTCACCCAGTGCATTTAGCCTCTCAGCATTTAGCCCATGCAGCAGAGGAGGGGACCAGGAGCTTCCCTCAGCCCGCAGATTGCCTGCAAGGGGCTCAGAGGGAGACGGAGGCACTCCGTGTCTGGGACTGTGGAAAGGAAACTACCACATCTGTCGGTCCAGCTGGTTAAAAGCAATCCCGTGCCCGTGGGGCACAGGCACTTCCTTCCCTGCAATTCACAGGGATGCCTTCTGCTGCGTCATGGCATTGCCAGCCCAATGAGTTAGCACTTCCCAGAAAAGAAGTGTGGACTAGTCGTGGGAGCTGGTACCTTTGTGTCATTGGCAATTACATTAACAATTAATTGAACTCTTTGCTACTTTAAAATCAGCCTTCCTAGCCCATTAAACCTTTTGCAGTCTTGACTAGATTCCTGGGTGGGCTGAGCAAGAATTGCTGTCTTTGTCCCAAGAAAATAGCCTTTGCCTTCTCCCTTGGAACATGGAGATGGAGAGAGAGCTGGGCAGGAGTAGGAGCAATGTGGACAGCTGCAGGAAGATGCCTACATGAAGCCAAGGAAGCTTCACTTGATTTTGTTGAGGAACTGAGGAATTATTTAATATCCCACTTTCACTAAGGCTTCACCACATAGGACCACTTGTCAACTTTTGCTCCTCTTAAAAACGTTATTCAGTCTACATGCTGATCCTTATCTGATCTCTGGGCTCTCAGTTCCTTCTCTATGGCCACCTTCTCCTCTCTCTCTGCATCATCTTCTTGTCTCTATGCCTGGCCTTGCTATGACCCCGGCTGTATCACTAGTAGTGGCTCCACTGCTGTTTTCAACCCCCCATTGCTTCTCTGCACAGCTGAGTTCCTTTGGGAGCTCTTCAGCAGCTTTGAATCTCCTGCTTTCCCTGGCCTCTAGCACCAGATCTATTCTGATAAGCTCTATCCCAGTTCAAGATCTGCTTATGCCCGTTCTCCCACTGTGGCTGAAAGCCTCTTTGCAAGGCCCTCCAGTAACTCTCTCCTCTAACTCCTCAAGACCTAGCCATGTGGCACTGACACCTCTAAGCACAACCAGCTCCTTATATTTTTACCATCTCAATCCTCTTCCCTGGCCTCCCTTCCTCCTGCTTGCCAGAATACCAGTGGCTGCGACACTCCTTGCTGCGCCTTTTTCCTACCTTTCCTTCCCTCCAACCTATTCCTCCAGCTTTCTCCCCTAATCCAAGCATGACCCACTGCATTATATTCCCCAAACCCTCTCTCGATCTCAGCTTATATCACCACTTAGCAGCCCCACTACCATCTTCCACTTTGGCCAAGGCCACTACTACCCCTTGAGGAACCTCCCTGTCCTCTCATTCGTCCTCTTCTGTGATGGTCTACAGGCTTGCTCCCGGCCCACTCCCTTATGGTTTCTCCCCCTTGCCCCTCGCAGACCTCTTCCTGACCCCATCATAGTTCCCATTCCTCTAGCCCCCAACCTTCCCCGTGCAGCCACAAGCAGCAGCTCATACCTTCCCTCCTCTTTTTCCAGACTGTTTTAGCTTTGGGTGCCGGTGAAGGTGAGGGGGAGAGCTGTCTTTATGTATTGAATTTTTTTTTTTTATGCCTTTCCTGTTCCCCACATCTGCATATGCTGCCTTATTTCTGAGAAATAACTGACTTCTCCTCCTGTCCAAAACCCACTTCTCCACGCCAAACCTGCTCGCCCCTTCCTTTGTGGAAGGCGAGACTAATTCACCTTAGTGACACGTATTCAATGGCCGTAGTGAACCTGGCAAGGGGACTGTTCTCAGCCAGCTGTCCTACCCCAAACTCACTCCTTGCAGCCCCCGGATCCATGCCTGTAGACTCCCTGCTCCACCTTGCCCATCTGAAGATGGAAAGTTTTCCTGGAGAAAATGTGGTTTGTCCAGGATGGCAAAGAGCAATGATGATCATCGTTGCACCCTGCCAGACTGATCTCAGTGCCGGCCTGTCTGCAGGCATGTGCTGGGGAGGTTGGAAGGCAGGGCTGGGAGGAAAGGCTACACATGAGGACTCACCTTCCACTGCCAGAAGTCACACACACAGAATTTCACACACAGAATCACAAGGTTGGAAAAGACCTTTAAGATCATCAAGTCCAACCATTCGCATCCTAAACTAAATCATATCCCTTAGTACTTCATCTACCCTTTTTTTGAACACATCCAGGGAAGGTGACTCAACCAGCTCCCTGGGCAAAAGGAGGTGTCAAGTCTGTCTCCCCAAGCTGTAGGCCTGAGCAGGGCGTGGGCCGTATCAGAGCTACTGCCTCCACCCCGTGAGCACCGAGCAACTGAAAGGAGGAGAAAGTGGGTTTATCGGGGCCCTTGGAGTGTGTGGTTCCCCATAAGACCTTGCCAGAAGGACAGAGTTTCGGAGCAATACATTTAGCTGCCCATGTCCCACAGTGCGGACTCCGGGGTTTAATATGACATGAGGCATCAATAGACACTCCTTCCCAGGTAGACTCTAAAGAAATGAAGTGCCTAATACATGCTGCGAACCTGCAGCAGATGCCCATTTACACGTACACTCTTGATCTTCCTTTCTCTCCTCTCCCCAGCTCAGTGTTTTCATAAAACTTCTAACATTAGCACCCTGCCCTCTCTCCCTCACACAGGAATGAGCCTGCCCAAATGCGTAAAATGTCATTTTAGAGGGGTGAGAGCTGCTTGCTAACTACACAAACACACGCTGCATGCAGAGCACTCATGGTTTACTTAATGATTCTGGCTTTAATGTAAGCCTCTCAGTGAAAAAAATAAATCAGCCTTCATAATAAAAATGTGGCTGAGCCAAACAACCTTGTCAAATACCTGCCCCTACCAGGCTGCAGGATGGCAAGCAGCATAGAAAACGTGCTTCAGATTAAAAAAAAAAAAAAAAAGAAGAAGAAAAAGGGAAAAAAAAAGAAAGAAAACCTTTCCACCCCAACTTCCTGCATTAATCCTCTTCACACACACAGCCCCCCCATGTGCTGAAGCACCCCCACCACCGCCTCCCAGAAATGAGCTCATCAGTTTCCAGAAAACACCACGTCGTCCCCTCCCTCCAGCAGCGATCCTGGGCGCCCAGGGCACCTCTGGCTTTTCCATGAGCTCAGGTGCCCCCACGGCACCCGTCTAGACCACTAGATGTGGGCCAGATCCCTGGCAAGCGGCGGCACGTGGGTATGCGTGCCGGGGAGCCGGCAGAGAGCTGGGATGGGTGGGTTGAGTTCGGCAGCTGTGTCACCGCCGTAGTAGTAGTTGAAGGTTCTGCTGGGTCCCACAGCGGGAACCGACCTATCACAGCTCCAGGCTCTTTCAACTTCCTTTTTGTGGTTAATGTTGCCTCGATTTATTCGTTTCTTTGTAATACGCTGATAGACATCAATATTTGCTATATTTAAACGGTGCCTGTATCTCGGTGGGGATTGAAGGTAAGCCATTTTATTCGTAGAATGACGGTTTTAAAGGAAAGTGAGACTTCAGAGTCACCCTTCAGGCCGGCGCCGTCTCATGCGCAGGCACGGGTGACCCACATCCACGCACAGGGATGCCAGGCAAACCCCCCTCCCCAGCCCATGGCACGTGGGACCCACGTCCCGGCTCCTCCACCCTCCTATCACCCCACCTCTCCGCAAAGCAGGCTCCTCTGCCTCTCTCCCCTGCACTGCACAAAGCGCAGTGTCCATCCAGGCTAATTAGCACAAATAATACAATTGCTAACGATGTGACGCAATGAAAACTGCCAGGATTCGGTTGTATTGGGGATGGGAAGAAGCTCTGGAAGAAAGAAAGAAAAAAAACAAAGTGTTTTTTTGTTTAAAAGGAAGAAAACATTCTGCACTACTCCCATGCAAATGCCTGGCATTTTCTTCTGGGAAGTGCAAGCCTGGCAAATAGTACTGTGACCAGAGCTTCTGGCTGGCAGCTTATGTTAAAAATCACATAGCAGTGGCTCCTCTGGATGGAGGGACTCCAGATACTTGAGGAAAAGATGAGACAGAGGATGAGGATAACATTTATACTTTAGACACAGTCTGGGTTTTTCAGCTGAGTTGTGAAAAACCCCTTGCTCGCAACAGCTCTGACCTTTCCTATTTCTTGGAGACTGACGTCTCTACAGTAGATACACGATGAGGTCACTCATTCTGTTTTTGAAGTCTTTCTCTCTTGCTACTGCTCGCATAGGTTTTTCTGTGGGAGGGGACTGTCACGAAGAGGGCTAAACCTCTTGATCATGTGTGAAAAGAGGAAATGAAAAAGAGTTTTTGGAGATGTAACTAGATCAGACCCATAACTTTGGTTTCTGAGGATATAAAAACTGTGAAACCCAGGAGAAGTTTGAAAGGAAAAAGGTAGGGCATTTAGCTCTAAAAGCAGTTTTATCTGAAGCTAGGAGCTCTGTGCTAGAAACTGGAAATGCTCAGCCTTCGCTTTTATGAGAGAATTATGAATGGCTGCAACAGGAGCGTGAGAACCGATTGATTCAATCGCCTCCTCGAGAAAAAGTCATTTGAATGTGGTGGCTCAGGCTGAAATAAGCTGCACACAGGCTCACTACGGGAAAGTCTAGCATAAATGATTGACACAGTTATATTCTGCTGTGCATTTTATGGTTTCTAGGGTGAGAATCGCAACTAGCAAGACCCAAGAACATCCTACTCACGATTATAGGAATTGTGGTGCTGTCTGGAGGCTCACCTTCAAAGGTGGTGCCCTGCCGTGCTTGGCACTGCAGAAATAGTAAGAAGCGCTGCCTGCCTTTAGATCCTGATATCAGTGTAGAGCGAGATCAAGAGAGGACCCAAGAGAAAGCCAAAAGTGTTAGACAGACCCACAACAAGGTATTTAGCAATGCACTTTACGAGATCACTGCAACCACCAGTAAAGAAGAGAAGTTCTTAGAGAATGTGTGCCAAGGCTGGTACCTGTATTAGACCAGGAAGAGAAGGCATAAGACTACGTAAGATAAAAATTCCCCTGACACGAGTAGGACTTACCCATGGACAGTGACAGGCTAATGTGTTTTGGAAAGAAACAGCAGAAGCGTTTGAACCTGAAAGTGTCTGACGTCTGCCTGTGCTGCACTGACCATCCCCGGCTCAGAGAAAGATTCTGCACCTCACAGACCTGAAGAAATCAGGGCATTCCTCTGGCTGCCTGATCCAGATTTAAACAAGTGCTCTTCCCAAAGGAAGTGAGAAGGAGCAAGGTGGGCAATGTGGTGAGGATGAGAGGGGATGTGTTTCACACACACAGTGATGTGCACATTGCACTGTGACACAGCTGAGAGAGCTTGGCAAGCATACTTCAGCTAAAGTGCAAGTACCTGCTCTAACCTCTCCGGGTTCACGTGGACATTCACAGACCTTCCCGTGGTAGGTGTTTTCATTGATACTACATGGTCATCCTTTCTGCCTGGCCAGGAAAGGAGTTAAAAGCTGGGCTGAGCAGCCAGGCCAACATCCACACATTTTTGGATTTCAGAATTTTTGCAGAAGCCTGTCTTACACCAAACCAGAGCAAGCCCAAGGGTCAAAGATGAAACCACTTCCCAGGAATATGGAGAGGGCAAGCATTACCTGTGGTTTGTGCAAAAGAAGTCACCTAAACCTGTCCTCTTGGCTTGAGAGGCAGAATTGGGGTATGATTCATGACTTGCATTTGAAGGGAGCATGAAATGATAGCTGAAGCACAGGGGGGGCTTAATTTCAGACAGGTGCCCAGCAGACAATCCTGTGTCCAATCTCAGCCAGCAGCACTGTAACTGGAGCGGCAGGAGGCTGCCGCAGACACATAAGGCAGCTGTGCTGTGGAAACAAGAATACCACATTTGCAAAATTAATCCTGTGTTTCACCTCCAGTTTCCCAGGCCATGAAGCTCTTCAATCTAAGAGCTAAAAACATGGGCTGGGCTCTACCCTTTCTTGACTGTTGCCATTTTGCGAAACACAGCCATTCAGACATTGTCTTTCAGGTCAGGCTCTGCCCGTCCAAAGTGGAAAAACAAATCCAAGCCCAGAAGCTTGGATCTGGCCTGTTTTTCAGCTCTCACTAGAGCACGGGCGACTGCCTGACTCTCTTGCCAGTTGCCAGCAAGACAAGGGCAACCCATCCAATCCTACCCTATTCGGTGTCGGTCCTGAATATCTCCAGAGAAGGAGACTCCACCACCTCCCTGGGCAGCCTGTGCCAGGGCTCTGTCACCCTCACTGTGTAAAAGTTCTTCCCCATGTTGGTGCGGAACTTCCTGTGCTCCAGTTTACAGCCATTGCCCCTTGTCCTGTCTCCACAGACCACTGAAAAGGGGTTGGCCAATTCCCCCTGCATCCCATACTTAAGATATTTATAAACATTAATAAGATCCCCTCTTAGTCTTCTTTTCTCCAGGCTGAACAGTCCCAGCTCACTCAGCCTTTCCTCATACGGGAGATGTTCCAGGCCCTTAATCATCTTCTTAGCCCTTCTCTGGACTCTTTCCAGGAGATCCCTGTCTTTTTTATACCAGGGAGCCCAGAACTGGACACAATACTCCAGGTGAGGCCTGATCAGGGCAGAATAGAGGGGTAGGATCACCTCCTTTGACCTGCTCAGACTGAGGTACCTAAGATAGATCCTTCTGGGCTGTCATTTCAGCACATTCAAGGCACTGGGCATTTTGCGGGTGTTCAGGCCATTGGTACCTGTAGCCCAGCAGCACAGCTGGCTGTGGGGTGCGGTGGATGTACCCACCCCACTGGGATGCAAAGAGGATGTGCTACCTGGCCACAAGCTTGAAAGCTAAATGCTTGAATGAGCCACACACCAGCTACCTCCCAACCACTCCGAGTCACGGGGACCCATCGACTTCTCTTCGGAATTAACCGCACTCCCAAGCACTTGACTGCAAGTAAATACCTCTCAGCCAGATTGGAGTTCAGATTTAAAAGAAAACAAGCCATCCTGGCAATCTTTAAAATCTTGCTGTCCAAATTCAGCTGAACTTGAAATATTGTTCTGCCTAGGAAAGGAGATATTGTGATTGTTTCATATTAGTTGGTTTTTTTATTGGGTTTGGGGTTTTTTTCCTCTTTTTGCTAAGTACTCTTTCTTTCTCTCCCCCTCTGCCTCTCTACAAGTGTAGATAGACAATGATCTGAGAGCGTGCAAGAGAAAATGTTTTACTTTTTCCTGAAAGCTCTCTGCTGAAGATGGTGTTTCCCCACCTCCACGTTGCTGACAAACGCTGATGTAAACAGCATACATAGGCCTGTCTAAAAGGCCACGGGGGTTTTCACGTGAATCCTGTGTTTTTTCCACAAACCCCGTTACACTGTATTTCAGCTTAAAATATATATCTCCTTGTTTCTGGTTAACCTCCAATCCCTTTAAGCTTAATACAGCCTACAGCAGGAGACAAAACAACTTGGCAGAAGCAAATTCTGAATAGAGACACTTCAGCTGCAGAGCTCCAGCGTGACACCCTTTCAAGAAACAATTGGGAGTGTGGCTGTATTAAAATCAGAGAAAGCCAATCCTGACACCAACTGCATGTCGAAATTTGTTTGAAAAAAAACACCAGCTATGCCTTCGGTGTTGATGGGAGTAAAGCATGTCATTTTGTAACGCCACCGAAATCATAACAGGAAGGAAGTAGACCTCAGAAACTCTAAACAGAAATTAACAGAAGTAGGAAGTACTTCAAGTGCTTTCACATAGCGACTGTAAAAAAGATACTAAAAGGAGTAAAATGTTTTCAGGGTTTTTTCTCGTTTGCTTTTTTTTTTCCCCCCACTTTATGTACCCATCAGCTATTTTGAACAGCAAGAGGTGATCACACACGTCAAACGCTGCTTTAAAGTCCTCACACGCAATATGATTTATAGTACAGCTCTTCCACTCTTCCACCTGCTCCATCCACCTGCTCCATCCCTCCGAGGAAAGTATCTCAACCTGTTTGCTTGGTTAAAGTAAGCCTGTACCTTGCATCTCTCTGCTTTCAAACTAGGCAGGCTGTGTTTGGTCTTCCCTCCCGGTTGCTGACAAGGAAAATAATTAAATAATTAAAAATTGATTCTGAAGCCAAAACCAGCAAGGCACCTCGAAAGTCAGCAGGAGCACCCACCTAAAGACATACAGAGAAAATGCCCGCCCCCATCTTCAGACACTTCACAAACCTTGTAACTGCTTTTCACACCTTGCTCTCTCTGTAAGCTGCTGCACTCAAGGACCCTTCTCAGGACTCTGATTTCCAGTAAACGGGCTGCCCGGTGAACTTGACTCCTATTCTTAACTTTGCTATTTTAGTTCACTTGTCATCCTCCTTTTCACCCTTCCCCAGCTTTTCTCACTTGAAAGCGCTCTGGAAACTAGAGTGATATGTAACCACCACCTCCAGCTCCAGCCACCAGCCTGGCGAGTGGTGGGTCAGAGGGTCCCTGATCACTAGGCTGAGTGGGGCAGGGGGTGTTACCAGCCCCATTGGGGCAGGGGTAGAGCCCTTAGGTGCATGACAGCACCAGATCCCCAGCTACTGGGCTCTGCTGCATCATCCATGGTCCAAGAAACCAACAGCCAAGGGCAACCTCCGTGTTTTCCCTTTTTCTACTAACTGTAGCCAGTATCACAGACGTTTTTGTGAGAAAAAAAAGCAAACAAACAACCTTACCGTTTGACCTTTCCCTGTACTTTTGGCTTAAGAACACAGTTCCCCAAACACTTAGCCAGCAGTGCTGCCCAGGTTCACAGGGCAGAACCCTGTGCATGACATTTGCCCCACCACTGAAAACAACACGTACAAAGCGAGTTGGTAGGGAATAAGGACTTTATTCTAAGATGTGAGCTGAAGCCATGAGCATATGAAGCAACAATCACTAGGAAAAAAAAAAGTTAAAAACACATCAAATATTTTGTACTGTACTAGTTCAGCTTAAACACAAAATAATCCCATTCAGTAAAATGTATTCAACAGGCAAAAGGCATATGCAGAAGCTCTGAAGGCCACCGAGAGCAGTGCTTTTAATGTCTGAGAAAGAGGCCACCCCTATGAAAATCTTTAAGCCAGGAAAAAACACTTCAAGTACCAAAGAACACAGAAAAGAACAAAAAAAAAGATCCATTAATTGTGTTTGGCACTGTGGAGAAGGATAAGGATAATATATCCTAAAAGAGTATGCATCTTTAAGATGTATAAAGTCAAAGTCCCTAGAACACAAGTCTGCTGCCAGACCAAGTATGGGTTCTTCTTCCTCATTTAGAAAGTCAAGTGCAGTATGTCTGCTAAGCACAGGGAGGTTTGTGTTCTGGAGTTAAAGCTACCAAGATCTCACGGTCTGCTCACCAGTGAGAAAACTTCACTGGCATGTGTAGCCAACAGACCTCCTCTCTTTGTCTTTATAAGGGCACCCTATCACTGAAAGCTGCAACTTGCATCAAATTCTACTTCTGCAAAGTTTCTGAAAACAAACATTAAAGCAGGTATTTCTGTGACTGTCTTAATACGGGGGGGGGCAAATGCTGCTCTCTTGGAACTCTCCCTTCACACTCATTGCAGCACCACTGGAAGGAAGCTGCAAGGGCAGAGCTGGCTCATGTGTGTGGCATCAAAAAAGGGCTAGCAGGTGGTGGTTATTTTAGCCTGGCTCATGCGTGTGGCATCAAAAAAGGGCTAGCAGGACCAGTTCTGTGGTATTTTCAAGGTCTGCCAACTTAATTCTAATGCACATATATATATATATATACACACACACACATATATATATACATATATAAAATGCATAGTAGCTTTCAGTTATAAGAAAAATGTGATTTATTTTAAAACTTGCTCTTTGGGACTCAAGAATTTTAGTGGTTAATCCACTAAATCCACAGGTAATAGGAGCCAAATGGTCACTTTTCTTATCACGGTACGAGCATCACCTTAGGAACGGCTATTACGGGGGCTAATCCAGTAACAACAGCGGCAGCAACAAAACCATCAGGACAAATGTCAGTCAGGCATTAAAAAAATACATCTCTGAAGAACTGCATTGTTTTTAAAAAATACACTGAAATATTCTATACAAGAATATAGGCATCACATTTACGGATCTGAATTTATAATCAGCTATTGTCAGTAAACTATCTACGTTTGCCTATCGTAGCTACAGTTTCAAATTGGGAACACCGCAAATTTATGTACCTTCCCTGAGATCAGTAATCCAAAATAAATAGCCCTGCAACTGTTAACAGTGTAAACTCTGGATTTAAGTCTTCGGTAAGGATGAGTCCTCAAAACCCAAGGCAGACATTAAGCAAACGTAAACACAGCAATCATTTCGTCAGTTTTGAGTTATTCTCAGCGGCAGTGGAACCTATGTGAGATGTAGCATCCAAACGTCGAAGACCCGCCATTTGTATCATACAATATGGTTGTCCTAGTTCACTTTCCTATCATTGAACCCCTGAACACATCCAGCTGTGATGTGGATCTCCAAATTGCGACCCAGATCTGCTTCTCCACACTGCATAATCTTTACGGTGCCTTTAAAAACACTCTCTATGTGGATCTTATTCTTGAATAGAGGAATGACGAATAGATCTGTGATAATCTTCTGGACTCGTCACAAGTTCTGGCAAGTCATAGCCTCTCAGGTGATGTCCACTGTTTTGTTGAGCAAAGTAATACAGCTGCTTGGCAAACATCGGTTCAACCTTAAGAACAGACAAAATGTTAATCAGACATGAGACAAAATTTCACGGTGGGTTTAAGTTTAAAGCGAGGCAGAAGAAGCCAGTTCTGCTTACCAGAACAACAAAATTATTTCAGTGGTCTCACTAACCGCTATCTTCAGCGAGGCCTTGCCTGTTCTGCTGCCGTGTGCCTTGCTAAGTCCTTACCTCCACAGCCTTCATCTAGAAGGGCACGTACCAGCGACACCAATGATGCGTTAGTGATTGCAGCCCCTCAGCCAGCCCCTGGGTCTGAGCGATGCCTACAGCTCAGACATGCCCTGGCCACTCAACGTGTTCAAATGCATACACAAAGCACTGAAAGTGTCTGAAGTACTCTGAGGGCTTAACTTGAAATGCTGGAGCCTTTGGGCAGACTGAGAGATGTCATCAAACAACTGTGTTTGAAATTAGACTTCAGTCTAACACTAAGATTACTCTTGTCTCTGTTCATTCAAGCTCTGACAAAGAATCTGTTCAACCACTAAGAGGGATCTGTAGGGTTTCATGCTGCCTTCACTTCTGTCTCTTCAGAAACCACCGTTCCCCCTCAGGGCTTCAGGTTCTGACTGCAAATATTTAAGTTGCACCCTGAGAACAAATACCTGAAGCTCTCCTTATGCTTGGAGGATGGACAGGCTGGACAACTGTTCTCCACAACCCTCTTCTGCTGGTCAGCCAACCCCTCCATGCTAAGACATGGAGACCATTTTGGATTAAAAACACCCTGTCTGTGGGTCCCACCTCTGGGAAGGGAGAGAGCTAGAAGAGATTGCTGCCTTGGAGCAGCCCCACCAATTCCCCTTCACTTCCTGTTGTTGGCATTCAGAGGCAGCTGAGCACCTCCCATGCAGCCATGGGGGAGACGGGAAGGCAGCAGGGCTAGGAAGGAGGGATGGAAAGCTGGAAACCCAAAATGGAGATGAAAAAGAGTTGGAGATGGTGATGGATGGAGAACTACTTCTAGCCAACCATTACGTAGCTTGGGATGGATTTGTGAGCTTCCCACCTTCAACCTCAGAGCATCTCTAAGCAGCAGTGTAGCAGTAGAAAGCTACTCAGCTAAGGTGGAGGCCATGGCTTATGACAAAAGTCTGACTAAAGCTAACAAAGGGGATTTTGAAAAAATAGAAGTCACTAGTTTTCCTCCCAAGGATGCAGTAAGCTAAGCCCCACAACTAACGTGTGTATTATCATCTCTTTGTGGTTTTATGGTCCAATACAGCCAATTTAGAAAGTACCTGGTCTCAGTCTCCGTCATCACCCTCTCTCAGATAGCATCCTGAAACACTAGCTTTGAGTGTGTGCAAACTGTGGTCAGTCAGCCCATGAATTTGCCAGCTCCCTTAGCTCTGAAGCTGCACAGGCAGCTCCTGGGTCCCTTGAAGGGCTGAGGTCCCTGAGCTGCAGGCTGGGATTCTGGAGCACCTTCAGGTGCCATGGTTGTGAAAACACCACATCCTGCACCGGCCTGGCAGCATGACCGAGTGGGTGATAACAACATAGCCCAGCTCTTCCAGCATACCTTTCAAAGGGATTTGCAAGAGATCACAGATGACACATGCTCCACAGAGAGGGGAATCAGCTGCTCTGCCCTCCTGAGGGCTACCAGTCAGTCCTTGGCAGATCTGGGGATTCAACCCTGGTCTGGATGGCACTGCATTTTGAAGAATTTATTTCCTCCTTCACAACCCACACAAGGTAGAAAAGCCTGACGAGCAGATTCATTTACTCCAAGGAATATGTTTCTTTTAGGTAAAGCAAAAGTCCTACTTACATGGGCTGTAATTAGTTTCCTCTGCCTCTGCGGATCTGGAAATTCCTCCCCAAAGCACAGAGCGACCTGGAATCTTGGCAGCGGACGTCCGTGGTGAACAAAGGCTTGCAGCTCTGGGAAGAGAGAAAGGGACGTGATGTGGGTTAACCCTGGCAGGCAGGCAAGCACCACCACTGCTGGGATGGGAGTGAAGATTAGAAGGGCAGAAGTGAGAAAATTTGTATAAAACAAAACAAAGGAAGTGATGGAAGAAGCAACCACTCACCACCAGCCAACCAATGCTCATCCAGTCCCCAAGCAACAGCAACTGCTGTCGAGCCCCCTCCCGCCACACCCCTACAGTTTTACTGCTGATCACAAGGTCATATGGTTTGGAATATCCCTTTGGTCAGTTGAGGTCAGCTGTCCTGGCTGTGCCCCCTCACAACCTCTTGTCCACCCCCAGCCCACTCGCTGTGGGGGCGGAGTGAGAAACAGAGAAAGCCCCGACGCTGCGCAAGCACTTAAACATCCCTGTGGTCTCAGCACTGTTTTGATCTCCGATCCAGACCATAGCACCACATGGGCTGCTATGAAGAGAATTAATGCTACCCCAGCCAAAAGCAGCACAGGCTGGTAAGAATGACTGTATGGATGGCTGTGCAGCAAATGGAGGACCCTGGAGCACAGTGGGAGAAGATGAAGTAACTCCAGGGGAGGATGAGGTCAGGAAAGAGACAAGAGGTAAGGAGAAAACAATGAGTTTGGACACCTTCCCACATATCAGCTAGTTAAAACACTGCAGTTTTTACATTTGCCTTTCCTCACAAGTAATTTCATGTGCACAAACCAGGCCGTATTCAAATCAGCATTTCTACTGGGCCTGAACAGCAGAAGCCCCTGGAGCAGACACCGGCAGTAGCCAGCACCCACTCAAGCAGATGCCCGACAGCAGCACTGAAACCAATGGCTTAGTAGAACCAGAGACTCAGAAGTACTGCCAGCCACTGAATTCAGCCTCAGCTAGACAGAGTCATGGAGACCCTGTCATACTGGTGCCCAGTGGGAGACAGGGAGGCACGGAAAGGTGAGGGACACACTGCGCCAGCAAAAGAGCCTGTGTTTGCTGCACTACTCTACTCCCTTCACGAATCCAGCCTCTTACACAAAGGGAAAAGGTTAAATTATAATATTAGTCAAACAGTCAGACTATGAAAGATAGTTGGGGAGGCCTTTATAAGAGGCTTCCACTCAAACCAAAATCACTATGGTGTGTTTTAGACACTGTTTCCTTCCAGAAGAAAATAAAGTTATATCTAATGCAATACCCTCATGAAAATCTGTGTTACACAAAGCACTTCTACATAGTGAATCGGTAAAGATTTCATTCTCGCTGATAACCCTCTCTGCTTGATGGAAAAAGTTGAAATTAATATTAAAATCAATGTCTGGTAATGAAGCACCCCCCGCTATGCAGGGAAAAGAGAGCCTTCAAACTTGGCATGACAAATGCACCCTTTCCCAAAATACACCCCTGCCATTTCTGCTCTAACCACGTGTTTTTCAGAACAAAGTGTGAATTCAGTAGCTACCAGAATAGTGTCCCAACCCTGGCTGGGGATGACTGGTCTTACTGGGAGGGTCAGTCATAAGAGTAAAACAATGGTCAGCTCACTTAAAATACAGAAGAAAGCATAGTTCTCCCCAGCGTCTCCCTCAAACCCTGTTCTCCTTTTTATTTCCTTTTCCTCCAGTTGTCCTCAGCAACTCCAAATCCTGAATACCTGTGGGAGAGCCACACAGTGGTCTGTGGGATGGACCTGGAGAAGAAAGCCCTTTCTTTCCCACCGGGCCTTGAAGTCAGCCCCAAAACTCTCCACTCGCTTTGTCTCTCTATTTCTAGGCCAAAGTACCTCCTTCAACAGCACAGGGCTCCCCATATGCCTCCTCAAACCTTTCCCACCTCCAGCTGCTTTGGCTCCAGCTGTCCCGCCAACCCTCCTCTGACCGCCACCCTCACAGCCCAAATTCTCTTCCTCCATCCTCCCACTCTCCACCCAGCCTCATCACTGCACTTGCTGCGCAGCACTCCCCAGAGACCCCCCGCCTGGTTCCTGATTTATTGCCATTTCAGGCTCCTCAGCCATACAGGCTGCTCAGCACAGTCCCTGACGCTCTGGTGCAGTTTGCATGTCAAGGTCCAACTCCTCAAAAGAGTCCTAGCAGCCACGGTCCACAGCAGTTCTGCACCTGCTCCTGCCTCTGCTGTTCAAGACTTCCCCCCCTGCTAGTGATCTCCTGCCTCTCTTCCCAAGGAAGGCTGTTTCCTAAAGGGGGAACCCCCACGCTTGCCTGCAGCCTGTGGCCCCAGTACATTCAAATAACATGCAGAGATGATACACCCGTGGCAAGTCACTTACAAGCTTAGCTGAGCATCAGCACTTGCAAAAACTCATTTTGCACACACCACAGGTCACGACTTCAACCACATGCCTGGGTTGCATGGGCACTGGTGCATAAGTAAGTTAGGAGGGGGAAAAAAGAACTATTGCTTGAGCTTATCTTTGGGGTTGGGTGTCTGAAAAGAGATGTCCTCTCAACTATTTGGAAGAACCCAGAGTACATCTAAAAAACCACCTGAGAGAAGGAAAAGGGATTTCCAAACCCATCATCAGAGGCAGAATTATACATCTTTAAATTAGCATGTGATTGAAGCCCAAGCCAATACCCTGACCTCAAATTCCCCTTTCTAACTGTCAATTCTCACATCCATATGAGAGAATTTCTCTCTTTAAATGTATTTCTTGCTTGATGGTGCATCCACCTTGGAATATTAAGTTGTCTAAAGCCCACTTTGGAATATTAAGTTGGCTAAACCCAGTTTGGGTTCAGGGTTTTGGGCTTTTTTAATTTTGCAAGGTATTATTCTCCTTAAGAGACCCACACCAGTGCTGCTGTCCTGTTCTAACAGGAGAAACACACCAAACCATAGATACCCAGTTTGCCTGTAGCAATGCCACACATTTCAAAGACAGGCAACATATTCCTCCTGTCCAAGTTGTCTCCTGCAATGACCAGGTCACTCCAGTTTCTCTGGTCAGAGACCTCTCCTCCCTTGAGCTGCTCAGAAGTGCTGGGAAGTGAGGTTGAGGCTCTGTCCCTCTCCTCCATGGGCTGGAAGGAGAAGGACCTGTCCTGAAGCCCTTGCCCTCTCTGTACTGATGCTTCCAACTGCCCCGTGCAAAGCAAGACCTTCCTACATTGCTCTAAGCAGGGAGGTGCATTATCTCTCCAGAGCAATCTGGAAACTCCAGAGCTTGTGAAACCCTTTTCACGCTCCAGTTATCTGGAGACACTGGCACAGAGTGAAAAGAAGGCTTTCCACTGAAATTCATGCTGATATTTTTATGGTCTAAGCAAGATCTCAGGCTCACTCTGGGTCAGGTTGAGACCAGCATGAGTGCAGACAACAGACCACCTACTCAGGTCTTACATTAGCAGATCCAAGGTCAGGATCATCTTTCCTCTGCCACCCCATACATGGAAAGACTATTTTGTTAGGTTCCTCCTTACACTTCTCAAAGAGAGGTGGTATTTGGGGTGTTACCAGCCAAGCCTCATTTCTCTCCTGCTGGTTTGTGCGGAGACATTGAACATGCACAGAGAGCAGAATTTGACAGGATTATTCAGGAGTCAAGTACGCCTTGACTGTGCCTGCCCACAAGAAGTGAGGGGTAATTGGTAAGGTAACACAAAAAGAGCACTCCCATAAAGCTGGTGTGGAGAGCGACTGGGTGACATCTCCGGAAATGGTATCAAAGCCATAGTGGGAATTACCTGCTAAAAACTGCTGAGTATCAAAGAGCTTGCATGTTTGGTCCCGCTCCAGCTTGTTGGGCCGGTCACTGCAGAGTGCCAGAGGCCCGTCCCAGTAGATCCTGCTTTGGCAAAGTCTCTTAGCGTAGAGGCCATCAGGTGCCATCCACAGTATTACTCCACGTTCCAGGTGGTTCAGTAGTTTTTCTATGTTCTTCCTCTGGCCGTTGTCCTCTGGGTAAGGGAAGATAACTTGCTCCAGGTTGCTGCCGTCGTAACTTTGGCCGTGGGATATCCTACAACCTTCAGCACTAGAAGTTGTCACCTCCTTTACCAGTATTTCACGGTAATATAAGCAGATGTGGAGCCGACAATCTACAAGGAAAAGGGTAAAAAAAAAAAAAAAAGAAAAAAGAAAAAAGAAAAAGAATGGCTGTGAATATATATCACTGTGAATGTGTTACATTTCAGACCTCTGCTAAGCCCAAGAGAGCCAAGCCTGCATGAGATTTGAGCCTTGTGGTCAGCACCACCCAGAAAACAGGCTCACATTAGCAAAAAAGTCATCCAAAGTAAGTAAGTACTGAAAGTTTTGGGGCATGGCAGCATTAACCTTCTTGCATTTTATTAAAAGGGCTACTGATGTGAGAATTTGGTAGGAACTAACATCCCACAGACTTCACATTTTCATTTAAAAGGAAAAGTCTGCACACAGACAGTTATCGTTGGTCACATTTTCCAAGTTCACGTCACAATCAAACCCACCGGCTCAGAACACTTCCTCAGGTTTAATCAGGAAGTAGCTGTGTTTCTCCCCAGATTTTGCATAAAAGCCTCTGTGCTGGGGATCTAAAAACTTGTACCCAGCTGCCTGAAGTGACTTCTGGCTCTAGCTCTGACAGCTAGCACCCAAGATCCCCAGCTGTACTTCCAAATGCCTGGCTGACCCCCAGCACTGGATATAGAGATAGATTAAAAAAATGCACGCGTGCATGTACAAGGTATGTTTTTATACGTACATATACACAGACCCACACGTATATATACACACATATAGACCCTGATTCAGGAGAAAAATCCTGCCCAAGAACCCTGCTGAGCATCACGTTATAGGCTTATCCATTATTTCTGTGAATAGGACATTCCTGTGCCTTTTCCCAGTGTTATTCAGAAAGCCCCCTCCCAGCATCTGGGTGTCTGCAAACGTGGCTGAAATAACTTCCCTTTTCTTTCCCAAATGCCTTTTTTTTTCCACCAGGAATAAAGCAGAGCAAAGCCAGATGGCACCAGCAGGAGCACAGCAACATACCCAGGTAATACCAGTGTGTGTGGTGGGGCGGGGGGGGGGGGGGGGGGGCAGGGCAGGCACCTCCCAAATGAAAAACTGAGCTAAAAGCCACTGACTCCCCAAAATTTCCAAACTCCCCTGAGAATGCCTGATTTGGTGGCTTAGCAAAGCAACCCAGCACTAATACCATGAGCCAGCAAAGCACTGACATTAACTTTAACCAGGGTCCCTCGATCCCTCGGAGCTGGGGCTACAAGTGCTTAAGTATCCTCACAAACAGAGGCTTCAGCCCATACACTGATTTCGTTCATTAAAGAGGGCTGGGTTTTTTCCCCTTCTTTTTACTTTTCATCAGAAAGGAGACATGGTGTCAGGGCAGTTCAGAAGTGGGAGTCCCTTGTCAAGCTCCCCAGAAAGCCCAGGTCGTTACGAACCTTACCTGACAGGGCGAGGGCTTCACCAGACCTTATGCTTGGCTCAATCGGGATGCCAGGAGTCTGGGACTCAGGAGGAGCACAAGCATAAAAGGTTCCTGTCACCTGACAACCTGTTTTCACAAACAAAAGTCAGTGACAGCTGCCCAAATCCTAAAAGAAAAGCTCAGGCAGAGCTCACAGCAATGCAAAAGCAAGTTTTTTTCTGGGCCTCACCAGACACTCTCTCTCTCTCTCTTCCCTCCTTCTTCTTATAAAGGTGTTATTTCCCAATTTTTCCAGGTATACCAAGTCTACAAAACTCTCTAGATGCTACTTGGGACTGTATTTTCACTAGGGTCTGCATAAAATACTCCCTCAGCATTTCAGTATTCAGCCTAGTTCGTTATCCTTACCTAACATGCTATCCTATTATAGAAATAAATTACAATTTTTAAGTAGACTACAGTGCTCTTAAAAGTTGCTTGCATAAGCCAATCCATTTTGTATAAGGAATTTTACTGAAGATGGGTATAATAGTAATAACAAAGCTGGAATTAAGGTTGTTTAAAAAGTAGGTAAAGAAAATAGTGTGGCAGGAGATTATTAGGGTTTCATTACCAGGGCTACTACTAGACTGTTCCAAGAGACGCCTACCACCAAGTGGGTTACAACACAAGAAACTCATGCTTTCCTCCACTTCTTTATGTCAACGAAAGTCTCTGGAGGATGATGTAAGTGACTTACAGACCAGTGCATGCTGCCTTTCCCAGGGGATGAAGCCACCACCATCAGGAGCTGGAGCAACGGGGATACAAAACACCCGCATCTCTTGGAGAAGTCTTAGGGCCCAGTAAGAAACCCAATACCAGCCACTACCAACTGCCTTCAAACCCAGCAAAGAGTCCAGACATGTGTTTAACCACTGCAGAGGACATACTTCAGGGCAGAGCTCATTCAGCTTGCTACCTAGAATTTTTATTGGGAAGCAGCTCAACTAAAAGCAAAGGATTCTGCCTAAGAATCTCAATACACTGAAGCAAAAGTTGCAGTGCACTGAGCATTCAATTTTAGCAGACCCAAAGAAACAGAAGTTCATTTCTCTGCACCAAGACCTCTAGAGAACCGTCCTCTCTGACAATGTAACATCTGCTCTAAAAAGTCCTTCCTTGCTCCCCATCCTTTCCTGCCCTTTTGAACCAGCAGCTTCTCCTCACGAAGCAAATGCCTGTGTCCTCAGGTCAGCTACCCTGCAAGGGTCTCTGGCACACAGTTCCCTTTCTCTCATGTTTTATCCCCTGCAGCGCTACCAATTTTCACAACTCAGGCTTTTTCCTAAGGATGTAGAGCTTGGGAAGCCGTGATTATTTTAGCTCTGGTACTGCAAGATCTTTGGGGAAGGGAGCATCCCTTTATTCTGCTTCTGCTGTACCAGCCCCAAGAGAGGTTCAATCCATGACAAATTGTCCCACTGCCACAGTGCTAAGATACAGTAATAATTTCAGCTTCTCTCTCAGGAGAGTCATGCCATTCTAACCCACAGGGCTGGAGGGAAAACTTCACTGATGTGTGCCCCAAAACATCCAAAATCAGAAAGCAAAGCTAAAGAGCACACGTTCCCTTTTGGTTTTTTTTTTTGGGGGGGGGGGGAGGGAGGGGTTGGTTACCTTCTTATTGCCTGGGGCTTTTGAGACAGCCCAGGACTTTTGAGGGCTGACTTGCATCAACTCAGAGGACTGCATAGCCCACATGCCCCACATAAGGTGGTGGGGAAAGGAAGAGCCAGGACAAAAGCCCTTGCCACTGACGGACACTGTGGCTCTCCTTGAAGGGAGCCCAGCACTCCTCTCTGGCCACTTCTGTTAATTCTAGTCAAAGCCACAATTAAGAACTCTGTAGTCCTTCTGGGTGACCAACCTCAGCCAGCAACCCTGCAGGGGAGCGACTTACCATTCTCACAGCCGGGCCCTTGCCAGTGATGACTGCGAGCTGTGAAGGGGACACTGGCGCACTGGTAGGTGATGTCAGGATGTGGCTGCTCTGGAGCAAAGTCCCTCCAGTTCCTTTCATGGGGCATCATGTAGTTTGGTACCTATTTGATTTAATGAGATACTCTTTTAATTGGCAGCTGTCAAAACTAATGTTTTGTGCTGCACCAAGGTTTCCATGCTTCAGCCCTTTGATTTGCTCTGCCAAAGCCCACGGAGGTCTAAGCACTGCCCAGGCTACACCAGTGGCACTTTGAAGCCACCAATGAGGCTTTCAAGTGAACTTCTCACCACTGGTGTAAATAACAAGCAGGGTGGAATAACAAAAGGCAGTCAAAGCATTGCTGGTTAATGTCTGCTTGGAAAGACCAGGCTTCCCCAGGTGCTTGCATCCTGGCATCAAGAGAATGGCAGCACATGAATGTCTATCAGAGTGTCTGACAGAGAAGAGCTATTACCCAGGGATAAACAACACCAAGGGAAATCAACTGCCCTGTGGCCTCGTGTGACATTAGAAAAGTTGCTTCTTGGTTTCTCAGTTTTCATAATAAAGCTTCTTCCCAGAGAGAACTAGAAAGCCATGCCAGCAGAGAAAGATGCAGCACACAGCGCAGAAACAATGCTGTTCAACACACAAGCACCAAGCGAAAGGCGTAACTGACGTCATACCTGAGATGGTAGTGAAGTGTAAGGAGATGTTATTTGAAAGGGATGGTTCATCATTAATGGTTGCTCCTCCATGCTCATCTGCTTTGCACCTGTGTTCACCAGAGGGATGAAAATAAACCATGTCAAGCACACCTTAAGGAAATTGGCACAGCAAAGAAAAACCCATACAACCTGCCTTTGAACAAGCAGAGGACTTAAATGCCCTAGGCACCCATTTGGGACAGGATTCCCAGCCCTCCCTGGCAGGCAGCTCCAGGAGGCAGGCTGTCCAATTGGGCTGCCCAGCACCCCACAGAAAACCACTGCCTGATGTGCCCTGACACCCACACCTCTGGCTCCTGCAAGCCCTGCCTGGCACCGGGAGCTTCCCAGAGAGCAAGCACTGCCCCCAGCCTCTGCCCAGGAGGCTGCAGGCTGGGCATCCCTCCCTCCCTCCTGCAGCAGCTACCCACTGTCCAGCTCAAAACACTTCTGCTCTTCCCTGAATTCAAAACCGAGATCCAGCAAGCAATTTTGTTTGGCTTTTTTTTGCTGTGTCCCTTGAGCTGCTTGCTTGGCTCCCTCTACACAGAGCTGGCAGGGAGGCTCCAGCTAAAAGAGCAATTCCTCCAGCGATGCGCAGGGCGCCTGTCTGCATCTTCTGCAAGGGCTCCCTTTCAACGCTCCGACCCAAGCGCCGGCAGTCCTTCCACAGACGCAGCCTCTTAAGTCATTAGAGCAAGCTGCACTCAGCCCTGCGTTTTGGCTCCTTAAAAGACTTAAAAAGACTGCAGGGCCACTGCAGAAAAACACACTTCAGCCCTCATACGCTCACAATGAGACATATTCACGCGCCGTTACGCAGGGCATTTGAGACGCTTTACCTTTTTTAGCTCCTTCTGGCACTATTCTGTACACTTTATAGGGATCTGAGATGTCCAGCTGGCTTCTCTCCACCAGTTCTTCAAAGTCATTGCTCTTGTTCAAAGCACACCTTAATCTTGTCTTCCAGGTAGGGGGATCTGGTTTATCAATGCCCTCTCTGAACTTGCCTTTAAAAAGAGCCCAGGCCTGGAAACGTTTCAGATAATCAAAGGAACAAGGAGAAGGGGGGAAAAAAGAAGAAAAAAAAAAAAAAAAGAAAAAAAGAAAGATCACCTACAAGGCACAAGTCTGCAGTGCTTGAAACACCATATATGTGTGTGCTTACATGTGCATGAATTTACTCTCTACAGGTTTAGGCTGAGAAAAAAAGCAGCACGGTGAGACAGGAAAAACAGTTCATCGGGCACAGAGAAAGGGAGAAAATGATCTAAGCCCAGTGTGGAAATAGATGCGTTGCAGCCCCACAAGCATTTAGTTTCACACAGAGAAGTGCAAAAGGGCAGGCTGTCTCATCCAGCAAGCACAGGGCAGCTGGCAGCGGTGGGTACCCAGCAGAGCCAGCCTGCAGAAGCAGGCAGAGAGGCTGGGGTGATGAGGGGCCACCCCAACAGCCTCCAGGCATCCCTCCTGCCCTGGCTGCATCCCGCAACCCCGGCCCTGGGCTGAACCCTACCTTGAAGAGAGCAGCATCCTCCTCGCGGTTGTAGTCCTGCTTGCCAGCATGCTTCCAGGGGATGCGGAAGATGCTCTTCTCATCGTTCTCCCACACCAGCCCCGGGTACTTGCCGCTGTCTATCTGGTCGATCAGCCACTGGCGGAGTTTCCCGTTGCCACAGCTCACCGAGTTCATCCCGCACTCGCCCGGCTCCAAGTTCATACCACTTGTGTCGGGGGTCGGGTGGGGGGGTTGTGGGGTGCCTCACCGAGCCCACCTCTCTGCGCACGTCCAAGCACCAGCTCTCTGCAGGGCTGTGGAGGAGGGGGAAAGGGGCAGGATGGAGGGAGAGGAAAACCCACAGGTTAGGCTCTGGCTGAAGTCCCCATGTAGAGCCCCACCGGCGGTCCCCAGTCTCCGGTGCCACACATATCACGACAAACAGCAGCTACGGCATGCAGGGGGGCCCCGGGTCAGGGGGTGGGTGCCGGGAAACACGGTACAGAGCCTCAGGAAACCAGGCACAGCCCCCCACAGCCCTCCCCAGGCACCACTCGTGCTACAGACTTTGACAGACGTCCCCCCGTCCCGACACTGTTTTGCATGAACATGCACGGGCTGTCGAAATTTTCATTGCAAGTGACTTAAGCCACAAACCCCTTGTCCTGGGCAGAGTTCAACTGGATTTTTACTTTTACAAACAACAACCAAAAAGGAGGGGGGGGGGGAGGGGGAAATTCAAAAAATTGTCTAAAATTGTGTTTTCATATGAGAGCACACAGATGCAATGCTACACACATGCACACAATGTGGAGGGCTTCGCGTGCGGTTGTGATTTATACGGCATCTAACTATAACATCCAAGTAGTTTTTGCAAGCTCACTTAAGACTCAGCTGAACACATGATGTCCTATACATATCTCTACCCCTCCAACTGCTCCCGATGTGCATATATAGTAACATTCAAAGCTATAGATTGCAAATACCTAGAAGTGGCAAGGCGGCAACCTACGGAGCCTGGCACAAGGGCACAATCTCCAGGGACGCGGGAGCGCACAGCCAGCCACACTGAGACCGAGCTACACACGTGCCCTGGGAGCAGCGCGGCATCCGCTTCAAAGGTCTGAACATGAGGACACCAACAGCAGTGATGGGGAGCTGGCACCAGGCTTATCTCCGTGGTCTGAATAAGTGCTTGAATGCCCCAAAGCTTGGGTGGTGGGTTTTACACACACACACACACACACACACACACACTCTCCCCCCTACATCTGGTAAAAACCTGATTCCTCACTCGCAGTCTTTGCCTCTATACACCAGTAGACTTTTGGAAACCCTTGTCAGACAGGTGCACGCTACTGCGGTCAGGCAGGCAGCTCTGCACCCCTTACACCCCTCCTCACGCAGCAGCATCCCCCCTTCCACAGACACTAAAACCCGGTCCCCCAGCTTCTCCCCTCCGTATGATGTGCCGGGGGTAGGGGGAGATGGGGGACACGGCTCCTTCGCACGTGGCCCACGGATACCCTTGAAAAGACCCCCAAAAAGTCTCTCCCCCCTCCCCGCTTAGGCGGAGCACAGAGCAGAACGCCCCTACCTGTTCCCAGGACACTGTCCAGGTCAGAGGGACCGGCAGCACCGGTTACCGGTGCGTGCCTTCACCTCAGGAGCAGATAACGGGACGGGTATTATTTCTTTTTCTTTAAATTTGGGGGGGAAAAAAAACAGAAAAGGGAAGAAAAAAAAAAAAAAAAAAGCCAAACGTCTCGCTCAGGTGCCAACAGCACCAGGACGAGCCCAGACGAAGGAAAGCCGAGATGCCCTCCCTGCCCATCCCTATCTCCCTCCCCGCCCGTCGGGTCCCGCGGCGGGGCCGCTCTGCCCGGGGTACCGGTGGAGCGCTGCGGCAGCCCGGCTGGGCGGGGGACCGGCCGTGCGGGCCGCTCCGCCGCCGCTTACCTCTGTCGCGGCGCTGGGAGCGGGCAGGGGCCGCCGGCTCCCCGGGGCGGCTGCTGAGACGGGGCGGACCGCGACTGGGCCGGCAGCACCGGGAAGTTTCTTTATATGATGGAGGGCGTCGTACCCGGGCGGGGGGAGAGGCGGGCCCCGGCTCGGAGGTGGAGCCGGCAGAGGGGAGCGAGGACTTCGCGAACTGCTGGAAAACATCTGAGTTAGTGATACATGCCCACTGCTGGTAAACACACGCCGCGCGGGGGGGGGGCGGCTGCGCAGCCGGCTCACTCTGCGTCCGCGTTGGGGTTTTTTTTTCTTTTAAATCTATAGAGACAGGCACACAGACATAAATAGCACGGGGAAACTCCTACCTATGGTAGCCAGGCGGCTTTTACTGTAATAAGACCCGCTTAGATACACCCACCAGAAACGTGCTAGACGGCGCCGGCCGGGTCCCCGAGCGCCACGGGGAGACTGCGAGGGCGGCCGCCCACCCACCCACCCACCCCCGCCGCACGCGGGGCTGGTACCACCTGCCCGCAGCCCCCACCACCCAACCGGGCTTTACCCGGGACGCCGAGGGGGATGAGAACTTTCCCCCCTGCGAAGCGAGGCTTGGGGGTGCAGGTCTTCCCCCCGCGAGCCTGCGCCGTGCTTCTGAAGTGAGGTGTGAAATGGTGGGACAACGTGGGGGGCGGCAGCGGCGCGGGGGGCCCGCGGGCAGCGAGTCCCGGCGGGGCGGCGGCGGCCGGAGCCGGGGTCAGCCGGCAGCTCCGGCCGGGAGCAGTTCCGGCTCCTCTGAGCTGAGGGGATGCTGCCCCGGGAAAGCCCGTCTTAAGTACCGGCAGCGGAGCCGGTAGCCCACTCCCTCGCTTGCCTGCGAAGTCCCCTGCCCTAACGTGGTGGGAGCCGGCGCGGTGGGGGGGGTGGGCAAAGGAGCATAGTCCGCACTTGCATGAAAGTCTTTCTTACCGCCTTTCGGGTTTCAAACACGTGTTTCATGCCACGGCACTCATTCTTGTTGTTGTTCTGTTTTAACGTCTCCAGCATGCATCCACATCCTTTCTGCTGTAACGTATCAGATCAAAAAACCAGTCATCGCGCGCGGCGCTGGCAGGCCGCCGGTGCCGAGGGTACACGGAGAGTTTAGGGTATTAATTGCAAATCTTCAACGCCATCTTCTGAAATTTGAATGTAATTATCGCCACGTTTTGAGGGAGAAGTGAGGCGCGCCGGCATTTTTAGGTACTGGGTTGGTAACACTCCATCCAGCCTCTAAAAAAAGATTTGGCAGCGCCCATCCGAAATCTTTTCAGTCACAAGTTAAGGCACCTTCAAAACATTAAAATACATCTTTGAGATGGGAGGTGGCTGCCACCATGAATCAAGATGAGCAACCCCAGCTTTACCAAAAGGCGTCTGAAAGGCTTCCTAAAAAAAAAATTCAGTTTTGATTCCTAGGGGAAAGACTGTGGGGTACTCAGGGTTCCAACTGCAATTCTGTCATTTCATGAAGTCTAAAGCCATCTTGAAATATGTGACTATAAAATGATCACTCCTAATGCCTTCTTGCTTTTGCAGCTTTTAAGACGGCAAGTTCTGGCCCAGTGTGGAACATGCAGGTTGGATATGCATTAGTCCAAACCCGTCAGGGACGGGGGGAATAAATAAACATTCTTTCTCAAATGTTGGGGAGTATTTTGAAAGTAATGGTTGGTCTTGTCGAAAGACATCCACGTGTAGATAGAGAGGTAGATGAGTTTCACATTCAGAAATCGTTAAGAGAAGACAAAGTTAATTGTAAAAACCCCAGACTCTATGTATGTGGGAGAATACCCAGCTGGTTGGCCGGTCGCTGTCTTTGTGCAGCAAGAACCCTATTAGAAAACTCCAGTTGCTTCAGTTTTAGAGGGGGTGCTTAAAGCCAGACCTCTACATGCACGCTCAGCCTCTGCAAATAAGTCTTCTCATGAGTAAGACACGCCAATCACATTAGCATTGTGGACTCGATTACTCAGTTTCTGGACATTGGCCACTTCATTTAAAACAGGGGAAAAAAATAATTTAGGACCACCGTTTCAGTCTGTAAAGTAGAAAACTGTGATGAATAACACAACTGTGGTGTCTGCATTAAACGCTGCGGCAGCGTGCCGGTAAACTGCTTTTTGCTTACGTGCAGAGGCGATTCCTCCCTGACCAGTCTTGCTGGTGATGTGAACACTTACAGCTCCTCAAGCCTGTTCATCTTTTTTTCTAGTGATTTCCACACCATTGTGAGCGCCTGACCCTTCAAACCTTACCCAAAAGCCCAGTTGCCTTCATGGAAGTTTTCTGTGTCGGTGACCGTACTGCAGCCCTCTTGTGAGCATCCTGCTCAACCCCGGCAGTCGCCACCAGGCCCCTGTTTTTTCACACTCTTAAGGTCACACTGACTAAAGACATGCCAGGAAAAGTGACTGTTTCTTCTCAACAGTCACTTTCAAGCCCTCAGCACATAGAAAGCTGGCTTCTGCTTTCACCAAACCCCTCTGAAGTCCCAGCTGACTCACCTGGGAATTGCACCCAAGGCAGAAGAGCAAAGAGAGTCGCCAGCTCAGATGGGCTGCTGAGGGGTCTCTGCAGTGGGTCCCTATGGGGGCTCTCTGCAGTGGGTCCCTATGGGGGAAGGGGCATTGCTGAGCCAAAGGGCTCTTGCATGCAGGAGCTGACTACTTTTTCCCTTCAATCAGAAAGGCTGCCTCTGCTCGGCTGGGCTCAAAGACTGCCCTGCCTCCCTGAAAAAAAACCCAGCAGTGAACTGAGTCTATAACCCACAGGGACTTGTTGGAAATATTCCGGAGGCAGCACGTCTGGCAGCAGAGGCCCTCTGAGGTTTTGCCACTCGTTCATCAGGGGCTCTCCCCGTGCTGGAGACCACGAAATCCCCTCGGGCACCAGCACAGGGGGAGTTCCTCTCTGCAGAAGTGGAACCCGCTCCCTCGCCTCGCTCCCACCTGGGCTGAGAGGGGCTGCACTGGTTGCACTGCGCATCCGGCTCTGGTGGGAATGTGCTTGTGACAGCAGGTCCCGGTGGGCAGGAAAGGTCTGTCCCCCACACACTCACCGCAGGCCAGGCACAGGGAGAGGGGCGCTTGCAGGCTGAGCTTGCAGTCAGCACAGACCTGACGGCGACCAGGGGCACACCAGTGAGTGAGCTCCTTCCCCAGTGGTCCAGCTTTAGTCTTGGGTGGAGGCCCTAACCCGGTTCTTCAGCAACCTGGCGAAGCTTCTACTGAAGCCCTTGACAAATGACACCAGCAAATGCATTTTTGGAAGTGGATTAAGCCCTTAAAAGTGGTTTTGAAAAGCCTGCAGCTGCCTGTCTGCATCTGTAGCTGCCCCAAAACCCCTCTTCTGAGATGGAAGCATTTGAAGAGCACAACCAACGCCTTGCTGTTGGCATCCATTACCACTGGGTGTCTTCTTCCCACAGAAGTCCTCACAAATCCCTGCTTGCAAGTCTCTGTGAGAGGATGTCCTCTGCTGCCAAAAGTAGCATCACAGTTCAGACCCCAGGAAGGGGCATTAATAAAGCCTCACAGCCCCACACTTCAATTCACACAGTTCACAAGTGATACAGCAGAAAGACCTCCGTGGGTGCAATCGATGGAACTCAGAGGCACCGTGGAAATTTGGGGCAGATTCCCAATTCCTTTGATTTATTCCAGCAAAGCGCCTGCTCGATGAGCAGTCTTAACACGAGTCACAGTTGGTGATTTTTAAGCATCCTCTGTTGTGGTAACTTCTGGTGTCATAAGCACTCCCTTTTCATTTTTGGGCAGTTCCTCCGTTTAAAATAGTGACTTCTGAAACAGTATTAGTCTATCATATATCTTCCATATTACTAATTACATAGTCATTTGAAGCTGTTAGAAATAAAGCAAACCAGCAAGTGTGGCCATACCTCTGTGCTTTTAAAGCAGGGAAGTCTTACGGCTGCCATTATTTCGGGCGGCTTCAGTGCACGTTTTGTTTTCTGTTCACGTGCTTCCCCTCCACTTTGTCGCCAAGAACATTTCAAACCACCTTTCAATCGGCTGCCTCCACACCGCTGTGCTGCAGCCTGTGCCCAGGACCGGACCAACCTTTCACCTCCTGCCCCAACACCTGAGATACCCTGCAGCTTTCCCTTTGAAAGGGTCGGCACGTGCACCCCACCGCCGCAGCACACAGACAGCAAGGAGACCTTCCTGGTGCCGGGTCAGCATGCCAGGAGCTGGAAACCTTGGGTTGACACCTTCACCCCTCCAAATTTAACAGCAAAATTTTGATGGACCCACTCCTTGGGGCCTCCTGGAAGAGCAGCAGGCTCGGGCAGCAAGCATTGGGCTGATGGTGTTTGCTTTATAAAGCAGGCACTGGAGGGCTGTGTTGCTGGAACAGGGGCAGTGAAAAGCTGCTGCGCCTAAGGGCTCAGGTCCCATAAGGTACCTGAAGGAAAGGTCATACCGTTGACATTATACTACCAGAAGTGAGAGGTCCATCAAGAGCAATGCTGTTTGCTGAATGCTGGAGACAGCTTTGATAATGTAATCAATACATTTGTGTCTAATGGCACTTCTAAGCATTAATCTAATTTCTCTGGAAATAAGTATTTCCATGATCTCTTTTTTTTTTCCCCACCCTCTTATTTACCCTTTCCACATGTTTTCAGAGGTTGCTGGTTATCCTTGGATCATTAGGTTCAGATTAGATGTTAGGAAAAAATTTTTCACTGAAAGAGTTGTCAGGGCCTGGATCAGGCTGCCCAGGGAGGGGGTTGAGTCACCTTCCCTGGGTGTGTTTAAAAAAAGGGTAGATCAGGTACTTAGGGATATGGTTTAGTATAAGACAGGAACGGTTGGACTCGATGATCTGTGATTATTAACCCCCTTCCCACCAGTACCTTGATAACATTTCCATTTTCCCAAATGCTGCACTAGGATCTGGAGGGGTAACAACTGACCAGCCCCCTTCACGGCCAAACAGCCCCTTCATGCCAAACCACTCCTTCATGTCTTGCTTTCTGATGCTTTCCAACACTCCCCATGCCGTCAGGGAAAGGAGAGTGTGTCTTAGGAGCAGGTTTCTGAAATAAGGAGTAACTCATGCTCAGGTTGGCGGACTGTTTTCCTCAGTATCCAGGAACGTGTGAAAAGCCATGTGGTGTGGAACTAACTGGTCTAAGATTGCCCACCCTTGAGGGCAGAAAGCTGCCGGAGGGTTTGCTAACATGGATTTGTTTCTGTGGCAGGTAAGAAAAATGCCACTACTGTCTGAGGAAAGCACCAAGTGCCCTGAGCTAGTGCAGGGAAACTGAATGTCAAAGAAGGGATTTTTCCTTTGGGAAGCCTGAAGGGTATGAAGGGTAGGAGCTGGGTACTGCTCCAGTGTCCAGACTGTTTGTTGTAGCTGCCTGGAACCACAAAGTACGAGCTAATTCCAGTCTAAAATTAATGGGAGGAGTTTGCTTTACTGTTGAGGTGCTTGAGGTTTTATTGATTCTGTAAGGGAGAAAGACCTTTGGGTTTTGTGTGTCTGCACACAAGCTCACGTGCCTGTGTTTCGCAGGGTGCCAGTGGCAACACCAGTTTCGCTAAAAAGTATTTTTTAAAGCTCATTCTGCGCTCCTTGACAAGCCACAGGACAGCTCTGGATCACTGCCTGCTTGTTGTCACTCCAGGCATGACAAGGTGGACCTTCAGAAGCAATACAAACAGCCTGCAGTCATGTTTGTGCTGGAGACGCCGATCTGATGATTCCACCAAGCCGAGGAAATGAAAACGTGTGAGGGAGTCGCGTTGCGGATCAGCTCACCAACACCATGAATAAAACCAATATTGAGAGCTTGTTGCTGGATGAGCAAGAGATTTGGCTTATTGTATGGTGGCACAGTATGGTCGGCTGCAAAGTGCAGTAGCTGACCTTAGAGCACCATCCTTTTCCCATTCTCCTTCTCTGTATTAGCTCTGTTTCAGAATACGGTGTCACCCTCCTTCCCTATCTCCCTAGAGCAGCTCAAGCTGTGCTAGCCCACTAGCCACTTTCATCACCAAGCAGCAGTTATGCATTTAAAATCAAACTGAAAAATGCAGGGGGCAGGTGGGAGGGATTTTCAGTAATTTTCAAATTAAAAAAATAAGGAAAGCGTGGTTATTGTCACTGAAAATTTCAGAACAGGTATATAAAGGTATTTGCAAAGACTGTGTTTGCTTTGCCTTGAGATAATACACTTAAAGTGTTGAAATAAAGCATTTAATTCGGAATCACAGAATCCTAGGGGTTGGAAGGGACCTCAGGAGATCACTGAGTCCAACCCCCCCCCAATTCACAGGCAGTCATTGCATATTTGTTACTCACAGTCACTGCCTGAGCAGCTGACGTGTTGGTGATCTTCACCTCTCTTCCAGCTCTCTCCGAGGAGTTCAGGTGAGGCAGGGAACCATCTCCTCAGGGGGATGAGCATCACAAGGACCAATCACTCACCTGGTGCTGGAAGGAAATCTCTGCTCACGTCTGCTCCAGTCTATTGGTGGCAAAAGGAAAACTAGGGAAAATGTGGGCCTGCTGTTGAATGAGTCCAGTGTCGTGGTGATGAAGGATGCACAGAAGGCAGAGTTACTAAATGCCATCTTTGATCAGTCTTTACTGCCTAGAATAGCCCTCAGAAGTCACAGACTATGGAGGTAGCAGAGAAAGTCTGGAGGAAGATGTTCCCTTGGTTAAGGAAGATTTAGTTTGAGACCAGTTACATAAACTGGATATCCACGAGTCCATGTGTCCTGATGGGATGCACCCACGAGTGCTGAGGGAGCTGGCAGAAGTCATTGCTAAGCCACTCTCCAACATCTTTGAAAAGTCCTGGAGAGCAGGTGAGGTGCCTGAAGATTGGAGGAGAGACAGTGTCACTCCAGTCTTCAAAAAGGGCAAGATGACGCAGGAAACTACAGGCCAGTCAGCCCTCATGGCCAAGAAAGCCAGTGGCACCGTGGGGTGCATCAAGAAAAGTGTGGCCAGCACGTCGAGGGAGGTTCTCTTCCCCCTCTGCTCTGCCCTGATGAGCCCTCATCTGGAATATTGCTTGCAGTTCTGGGCTCTTATCAATGTGAGATCTTATCAATGCTTATAAATACTTAGAATCATAGAATGTGTAATGTTGGATGGGACCTTTAGAGGTCATCTAGTCCAACCACCCTGCAGTAAGCAGGGACACCTTTAACTAGATCAGGTTGCTCAGAGCCCCATCAAGCCTGACCTTGAATATCTCCAGGGATGGGGCCTCCACTACGTGTCTGGGCAACCTGTTCCAGTGTCTCACCTCCCTCATATGGAAGAACTTTTTTCTAATATTCAACCTAAATCTCCTTTTCAAGTTCAAAACCATTACCCCTCATCCTGTTGCTACATGTTCTCATGAACAGTTCTTCCCCAGCTTTCTTACAGGCACCTTTCAGGTACTGGAAGGCTGCTATAAGGTCCCCCTGGAGCCTTCTCTTCTCCAAGCTGAACAAGCTCAACTCTCTCAGCCTGTCTTCATGGGACTGGTGCTCCAGCCCTTTGATCATTTTTGTGGCCCTCCCCTGGACTCACTCCAACAGGTCCATGTTCTTGTGTTGAGGGCTCCAAAGCTGGACACAGGACTCCAGGTAGGGTCTTTCAGAGTAGAGCAGAGGGGCAGAATCACTTCCCCCAATCTGCTGGCTGCACTTCTCTTGATGCAGCCCTGGCTGCAGTTGGCCTTCTGGGCTGCAGATGCACATTGGTGGCTCATGTCCAGCTTCTCATCCGTGAGTGTTCCCAAGTCCTTTTCCTCAGGGATGCTTTCGAGTACATCATCTCCTAACCTGAATGGGTAATAGGGATTGTCTTGACCCAGGTGCAGGACCCTGCACTTGCCTTTGTTGAACTTGATGAGGTTCACCTGGGCCCACTTCTCCAGCCTGTCCAGGTCCCTCTGGATGGCATCCCATCCCTCTGGCACATTAACTTCACCACTCAGTTTGATGTCATCAGCAAATTGAGGTGCAGCTATCAGTAGGATGGGGTCAGTCTTTTTTCAGTGGTGCCCAGTGACAGGACAAGAGGCAATGGGCACAAACTTGAATATAGGAAGTTCCACCTAAACATGAGGAAGAACTTCTTCACTGTGAGGGTGGCAGAGCACTGGCACAGGCTGCCCAGAGAGGCTGTGGAGTCTCCAACTTGAGATATTCAAAAACCCACCTGGATGGTGTCCTGTGCAACCTGCTCTAGGTGATCTTCCTCTGGCAGGAGGGTTTGGACCACGTGATCTCCAGAGGTCCCTTCCAACCCCTACCCCTCTGTAATTCTGTCTGCTTTCACTTTCTTGTTTCTTTGCTTGTTGGCATTTGGTTAAGAAACCAGAAAGCTTCCAGTTTTGTGGAAAGGGGAAACACTCATTTTTTTAAAAAAAAACCCTCAGATTTTTACTAGTCACCACTCCCATTCTTTAAAACACGTTGTATTGGATGATAGTGAGCACCCGTGCCAGTCCCTGGTTTGTAATGGATCACCCCCAGTGCAGAAGCTCTGGAGAGAGAACCTGTCCCCATGGAGTCCAGGGAGGGCTCTGGCATTTTTAAAATAAAAAACCCATCAAGGTGAGCACGATGCATTACTGCAAGAATTTAAATATTACAGCAAGGGGAAAACTCTGTCATGGATGCAGATCAAGAAAAAAAACAAAATCTTTTTTCTGAAAAAAGAAAAAAGCAAAATCTTTATTTCTGACTAATTTTAAAGAAGAATAGAGAACCTTTTTTAGAAAAAAAAATTTAAAAACCAGTCTTCATATAAAATCTCAAAACAAAACAAAAAAATCTGTTGAGTTCTGCTTTTGAGGCTTTAAAAATGTATTTGTTTTTATTTGCTTACCATTGACAAAATCTTTTACTGGTTGTTATTTTGGTGCTTCCTGTGTTATTTGGTTTTAAATGCAAAGATTTATTTTCCAATGACCTCAAATAAATGGGTCATCTCTGCCTCATGTTCCAGTGCTACCAAGAGGTGCTGAGAACCACCTCTCCCTTAACTCAAATAATCTGAGACTTGCATCTCTGTAGGGTGGCTATCAAGGACTTCCAGGGACTGCTGGTATCAAGGGGAGGACACCTTGGTCCTTGGCCAGCGATGTGGGGCACAGCACTGCCCCGCATCCCCCTCCCTCTAGACTGACGTGTCCATCTCTCTCCCACGTAGGAATTCACCCAACCCTTCATCTAGCTGAGGGCATAAAGCCAAATTAATAGGAATTATTTAAATCTCCCCATCCCCCCCATATCCAACCTTCTTTCTTTGGATTAAGAAACCAGGGTGGACAGAGGGTTAAATTTCAGACCATCAGCCCCCATAGCCAAATTTCTTCAGCCTGTTGTGTCCTCAGAGCACTTCCCATAAATGCAGTCTGTGCATTGCACCCAACGACAGCCCAAACGTCACCAGCACTGACACAAACCACTTACTGCCCCTTGATCACAGCAGAAGTCAAACCAAACTGGTGATGGTGTTCACCAGAATGCAGAAGCGGGACTGCTCCAGATGTGGTACCCAATTTAAGTATCATTTATTAGAGTGAAGAAAAAGAGTAAAGCTGGATCCATGCCCTTGGTAAAACTCCCGTTTTGGAGTGCATTTCCAGACTGGGGTACATGCAGGGAGGGGTCCAGGCCAGCTGTTGCAGGAAGGGAACAAGGATTCAGCCGGTGATTGCCATCTGGGTGTGTGGGCTGGGGTGGGATGCCCTGGGATTACTGTCTTGAGTCCTTTCCTCCAGCAAGGAAGAAGCAAATTTCCAGGGATTTGGGGAGCAATGAGCACTGCCTGACATGTTGGTTGATTCCTGGCACATTTTGAGCTTGTCAAGAGTCTACGGCTGGATGGCACCCTAAGTGTTGGACATCCTGGGCCGTTGTGAGGGCCTCCTGCCCATGGGAAAGGATCATAGAATCACAGAATCGTAGGGGTTGGAAGGGACCTTGAGAGATCATCGGGTCCAAACCCCCTGCCAAAGCAGCTCCCTAGCACATATTGCACAGATAGGTGTCCAGACGAGTCTTGAATATCTCCAGAGAAGGCTGCCTCCCTGGGCAGCCTGTGCCAGGGCTCTGTCACCCTCACTGTGTAAAAGTTCTTCCCCATGTTGGTGCGGAACTTCCTGTGCTCCAATTTGCAGCCATTGCCCCTTGTCCTGTGCCCACAGACCACTGAAAAGGGGTTGGCCAATTCCCCCTGCATCCCATACTTAAGATATTTATAAACATTAATTAGGTCCCCCCTCAGTCTTCTTTTCTCCAGGCTGAACAGCCCCAGCTCACTCAGCCTTTCCTCATACGGGAGATGTTCCAGGCCCTTAATCATCTTCATAGCCCTTCTCTGGACTCTCTCCAGGAGATCCCTGTCTTTTTTATACCAGGGAGCCCAGAACTGGACACAATACTCCAGGTGGGGCCTGACCAGGGCAGAGTAGAGGGGGAGGATTGCAAACATTTTTGCAAGTATTTTTGCTTTAAGTGATCTTTGCTGGCTGTCATACCAGCATATCCTAAGCTCTGTGACTGGGTTCATTAGTATCTCAGTTCAATCCTACCCAATTTCCTGGGTTCAAAAGATCAACATTTTTTTTTTTTATATTTTGGGGTTGAGGTTCCACTTCAAAGAAATGGAGCTGCAAGGAGCCAAGTTAAATCAGAAAGACATGGAGACAGAAGGGGTTAGGGTGACACAACAAGAAAAGCCACTGAAAACTAAACATTTTTAAAAAAACCCCAAACCACCAGCTCTGTAACGCGTACATATTGCCCATCCTGCTCCTGCTACCTACCACAGCTCTCCATTAAATATCAACCCATCTGGGTTTTCTGTCCTTTTGAGTTGGATTGTCTCTGTGAGAAGCAACACAAAACAGGAATTCAGATGCTAGAGGAAAGGACTCAGAAGGGAGGGAGCTAGGGGAAGTTTCATAAAAAAACATAGATGCACTGGCCACTGAGATTTTCCTGCTCTAAAGCAGCTGACAGTTTTCCCTCTCAGCCTGTGCCCATTGTAGTGTGGAAATCACTGGTGGCACATGCACCCCTTTAGCAGGAGATGGTTTTTAGAGACCCTATATAGGTAAAGCTCTGTCAAAGCATACAATTTCAAACATGATTTGGTTTCACCCTATCTTGATTAGTGAGGGGTAAATCCTCAGCCTGGACTTGCTGAGCAGATGGTGATGAGATGCAGATGGTTGTGAGAAGGAGGTTGGTGGCGATGGTCTAGCAGTTTGTGTTACCTTCTTCTTTTTGATAGACAAAAGAGGAACTCAGGGCCCCAAAAGGAAAAAATCTTAGCAAGCAAGGAGAGCTAGAATCTAAATTATTTAAAGAAAACACAAAAAAGCACTTATTTATTGTTCTTCCTTAGGCAGCAACACAAGTAACCTGGCTGTGTTTTCCTGTTGGAGAGAGACCTGTCTTGCCATTCACAGCAGCGCACAGTAAGTTCAGCCATATGCTAAAGGAAGTGACTGCAAACCCTGAATGAATGCACAGTGGTATTTCACTTTGAAAAGAAGTGGTGCAGCCCTACCAAGTGCACAGAGGGATGATTTAAAAGGAAACAAGTCTTTGTAAACAAGGATTTCGGTGCTGTGCGAGAATGGGGGATAGCAAGTACCTCCATCCAGTCAGAATTTCTGCTGCTGTCAGTGATCAGTCTCACACGTACATAAACCTGTGAACGCTTTCTGAAAGTTTTCAAAACCATGAAACACCTTCATTAGCTGCAACACTGAAGCAACTGTCACTTCGTGTCACAGCGCCACATGAACCACCGGATCCTCAGCATGTTCAGCTCCAGCACTCGGATGGTGGGGCAGCACACAACCCCCACATGGGCCCGCTGTCCTAAGTGGAAGCTTTGGTGCAAGTCTTGCTAGGGGGGAAACTGTCCTTCTGCATCCCCGTGACAACTGGGACATTTGTCTTAGAGTCCTCCTTGCCAGATGCCTTTAGAAACGAGAGGGAATGGGAGTGTGGAGAGTGCCAGCCACTACAAAGTTTGAATAAGCTGCTCTAGCTAAACCATCCCTCCTGGCATGGCAGCATCTTTCTTGCCTAGAGGAGCTTTGATGTGGGTTTTCTATACCATGGAGCAGGGTGGATGGGGCAGCATAACTGGTCTCCTTCACTCCACCTGTACCTGATCCCCATGTATGAGGTGGAGCATCATGCCCCATGCAGGACCTGGTCACCTGAAAGCCGTCCAGGGAAGGGGTGAAAGCTGGAGGTGCAGGTGCTCTCCAAAGAGCAGGATACTGCCAGGGACTGTGGGGAGAGTGCTGGCTGCATCGCCCCTCAGCTGAACACCAGGCACGCTTCTCCCCTATGGCTTGCAAAGCCGGATGGAGGGAGGATCAGGGGTGCTTCTACTTCCTTGGAGAGAAAGCACAGTGCTTATAAAGCCTTACTTCCAAAGATGCTGAGAGCCTACCGTAATCTGCACAGAGCAAGCAAACAGCTGGGTGATGGAGGATAAAACTACTACATGGGAAGGAAGATACACAAAAGCTGAAATGAATGAATGAAACTTTGGATAAAAAGAGGCCTGGCTGCCTTTGGATAGGTCTCCCTAAACAGTGAATATGGGACTTTATAACAACAATACCTTACTACATCTCCTCCTACCTTTCTCCACTCCATGTCACAGCAGCTTTTGGTGTCGTTAAGCAAGGAAATTGGCAACTCTAGCGCAGCAATTCACAATGGTCTGGTCAGGAGAATGATGTTTGGGTGTTCAGGTAGAAGAAAACCTGACACCAGGTGCCAGGCTGCATAGGTGCTGGCAGGGAGAACCAGACAGGCCCTGCACAAGTGAGAGCGGGTGCACAGGTCCGGAGGGTTTCCTATGGGCAGTGGCTGGTTCTATACTTACTCACTTCACCGCGGTGGAAGTGAAGCACTGACCACCCAGGGGAGACTTGCAGAGTTAGGGAGGGATATTTTCGGTGGCAGTGGGGTGCTGCTTTCCTTTCAGCGACACGGGAAGAACTCCCCTTTTCAAATGCATTGTCCACCTCCCTTTGTTTCACTTTACCTCCAGAAAATTACGGAATCACAAGGTTGGAAAAGACCTTTAAGATCATCGAGTCCAACCGTTCCTGTCCTGTGCTAAACCATATCCCGAAGTACCTCATCTACCCTTTTTTAAACACACCCAGGGATGGTGACTCAACCCCCTCCCTGGGCAGCCTGTTCCAGGCCCCGACAACCCTTTCAGTGAAAAATTTTTCCCTAATGTCTAATCTGAACCTGCCCTGGCACAGCTTTGTGCCATTCCCCCTTGTCCTATCTCCTGTCACCTGGCTGAAGAGACCATCACCCACCTCTCTACAACCTCCTTTCAGGTAGTTGTAGGTGGTGATAAGGTCTCCCCTCAGCCTCCTCTTCTCCAGGCTAAATTCTGAGTATTCTCTGAACGTCGCCCGACGGTTGATTCTGGCCCACACTACCTTCTGAGGAGTTAACAGCTGCAGTGACTGTTGACAGCTGACGTGGCCTGGATGACCTATTGCATTAACTTTTGCACCAGGTCGCTCTTTTCTAATGGTGAAGGAAAAAAACCAACCAAACCCCAAAAAAAGAAGAGAGGTATCTCTGCACGCATGGCTAGCCTTGGCTAGCATGAGCAGGAAGGATATTCTGAAGGGTGACTTACCAGCATGGGCTAATGCTTCCCTTTTGAAGCAAAATAAAGTTTTTCACACTGTCAGTGATGCAAGCTTGGCCATACACCCTGCAACCGAAGGTGCTGCGCGCTAGAGAGCACCAAGAAATTCCCTCACCCACTTAGCATTACTCATTTTGTTACATAATTTTCTTGTCGACTGAGTCAACAAATACGATGCCTGTTGAAAAACCTGCCTGCTGTGCTTGTTCATAGCTAGTGCAATTCTGGCTGTGGCCAAGTGGAAGGGCACCACAGGCTACTGGTCAGAATGAGAGGCTGGCATGGGTGAGTTGCCCCTGGTTTTCCGGAACATCTCAGGTCCATCGAGGGACAATCCATCCCTCCTTATTATCACCTCTGGGTATTCAGACCTACAAGACTTACAAAGGCCTCCCCAAATCCCCCTGCAGTGCTCCCCAGCTCTTACCACTTGAGATGTGCACAACTGGCTGCCAGTGGCTGCTGCGAAGAGGTCTTACCCAAGCTGCTAGGCGGGTAAAGCTTCTCTAACACTTTCCTTTCACAGGCATTTTGTCCTCACGGACGGGTGGATTTATTTGTGACAGGGCAGTGGTACGAGAAGTAGGGAAGCAGTGTGATTTCACCTTATGTAAAGCAAAATCCTATTACACCTATTACCACGTAAGCCTTTCCACTCTCCTGGCTGCCTTGGAGGCGGGGAGGGAGGGGGGGTGGAAGGAAAAAAAAAAAAAAAAGGAAAAAGAAGAATTGTCCACTCGGAAGCCTTAACAAACTGTTTAGGCAAAGCACCCAAAGCCAAATCCTGCTGTTGCTGAGCTGGGGAGGAAATTCCCCACCGCTTCCACTGGGGGCAAAGTGCCTGGGCCAGGAGCTGCCTGTTGCAGACAGACAGACAGTGCCAGCCCCGCCAGCACAACGGGCTGCCCGCTGCCACACTGCCCGTTGCGCTGTGAACGATGAGGGCTCCCTCCCCAGCTCCAAGGCAATGACTTTATAAAAGCCGCCTTTTTTTTTTTTTCCTTTAAAAGGACAGGCTGCAGCATTTAAAGGGATGTAGACAACGCTCCCTTTTGGCACCCAGTTTCTTGAGGAATGGTTAATGCTCTCCGTACAGTGCCACATGCATATGGGGGCTTCTGAGGCATCAGCCTGGTGAGGGCTTTGCCGGCCCAGTTACTTCCAAGCCTTCCAGCACTGCGTTACTCACAGCAGTCCCAGGACACAGTTTCAGTGATATTGTTCCCCACCCCCCTAAACTCCAGCCTGAAACCTAGAGTGACAACCACTTAATGTGCAAAGCCTCTCCATATGTTAGAGCAATCCCATGCTTGGGATAGGCATGTGTTTTCACAGCAGAGAGTCAGATAAAATCCCCTCTGCTAAGGACTAGGAGAGACTTAATGTCTGTAAGGCTGATGAGAATCATACTACCTTGTTGGAGAAGCAGCAGTGCAAGCTGTCCTCATCAGGGAAAAAAAAAAAAAAAAAAAAGAAACCCAAAACAAGAAGTACCTGACAGGGAACTCAACATCACTGTTGCTGCCCAAGGCTCATTTGGGAACCCATTTCACAAAGGCTGCTCCAGCTCTGCCTGGGACCAATTCTCTCCCCTTCCCTCAAAGGTCCCCTTGAACCGAGCCCCTGTAATTTTGATGCTCACCAGAGAAAGGATTCTTTTGGAAACTCCCAATCTATAAATCTACACTTTAAGATATTAAACTGACAGTTCTGGAGCACAGAGACCATTCAAGGAAGGCCCACAAGGCAGAACAGGGTTGTTCTGGCACAGAGAAGTGATACAGAGTGGCATAGAAGCGACAGAGTTACCTCTGTCTTCAGAGTGCACAATGCAGATACAGTGTGCAGGATTGACAGGTGTAGGTGCCTGTGGTGCCCCAGGATGAGGATAACTGTTGGTGCCACTAAACGGCAGGGAAAAAAAGGAACCTCGTCATACCTGCAGAACTCCAAAAAATTATTCAACTTAGTGCATTCTTTAATTGAGCTCCTCAAAACTTAAGGGAGCAGAACTTAAGCTAGGGCTAGCTTCACACTGCTCAGGAGAGTCAGATGTCAGCGTGGGCTCACGTTGGCTAAGTCTGAAAGCCCTAGGTCTTCTCTCCCCATGCATTCATGCACTCTCCTTGTAGTCCCACTCATCACTAGAAGTATTAGGATGGTGCTGTCACCACTGCACTGCCAAGCACAGGTCCCCTAGCAGCCAGTTTGGCTGTACCTTCCGGACTACAGGCATTGGTTTGGCTAGTAACTGTGTTTTCATTACTGGTTTTTGGTGCGCTGAGATGCAATAGTCAACGTAACCCTTGCAGAAGTCAAAGATCTTTTCCTTTCGCCTCTCTGTTTACACGCGGTATTAACCGTCTTCTCTGCTTTCTCAGAAAATCTAGACCAAAAACTTAACTCTACCTCGCTGCATCTTTCTTGGGAAACCTGTGCAGTTCCTGAAAGTTCCTCCAAGTTTTCCTTCCAAGTCCCACAGGTGCCGCTATTTGCTTGTTGAGCTCTCCCCTCGTGATAAAGCAGCAGGAAACCAGCAGACGCAAATCAAAGCCTTGCTTGGCTTTCCACTAAAAACATCGTTACGCTTTTCTCTTGCCTTCACTGAGCCAGGCCACCATAAGCCCCAGTCAGATGAGGTTATCTGTTATGACTGTTCACCTCCAGGGTCTTAACAAGCATGCTGTGTGACTGTCCGACACACCGGCAGTGGTAGAAACTGAGAATCATTGGCCCGAAGCTCTAGAAGGCGGTAGGAAAAGAGAGAAAATCTGATGGCAACACCAAGTCGTACGATGACTGTGAGCTTTGCTTTTTCCATTACATTTTATGTGATAGTTTCAAAGACAATCACAGCGGACATCTGCATAAGTCAAAAATCTGTCATGTCTATTGTTCAAGCTGTCGGATGCCGGGAGGATTTCAAACACACCACCTTGCTGGAAGTTCTTTTGAAACCTGAAGAACAGTCCCCACTCCACCAGCAGTCTTGTTTAAATAAATTAGTTACCCCTCACTAGAATGCAATCATCATAAAATCTTCCCATGCCTAATCATTATGGACAGGCAGAAGGGAAGGCATATCATAACAAAGGTCTTCCTTTTTCTGCTATGACTTCCCTCCAGGAACGACTGTGTCTGCGGGGCCTGAGGAAAATCACCCCTGAAACACAAAGCTCCTGTTTCCTAAGGCTGCAGCCACATGTGACAGACCACGAATATTGATCATTCCCCCCTCCCCCCACTTTGGAGGGTGGCTGAAAAGCAAAACTGCCCAAGGCATCGTCGACTTCTGAAAATGCGTAGTAAAGGCTTATCTTAGGATTGCACTCTATGTCTAAAGCTTCCCCTCCAGGCCTCCAGACTAATCCTCTCCCAAACAGAACATGTTCAGTATTACCAATGCACAATCAGCTCCCAGTTGCCTGCAGTATGGTTTACCCAGCTCATCAGTAAACCGTGGTGGCATGGGTCTGTGCTCAGCTCAGTCTGAGCTGGGCAAGGTCACGGGCCTAGCCCTGACCCAGCTCTGGCATTCAGACAGGGCTGTGCCCAAGCTCAGGAGCACTCTGGGAAGCCAGGCCACTGCACAGAGCCAGCTGGGATGCTCAGGCAGACAATCCTCCTCACTGGACAGGTTTTACTCTAGGCGGAGTGGAGACAGACCGTATTCATTACCATTTCCCAGGAGAAGATGACCACTACATGCAATGTCAGTGTCAGATACTTCCTTAAGGCACTACCTTGGTAACTTCTACTGAAACAGGGTTTCTAGTGTCTCAAACTGTCCTTTCTCAAACAAACATGCTCCTTAACCGTGGTCTATCACTACTTACAGAAGCTTCTGCATGCTTTAATTGCTATCGGTCACTTAAACTATGCTCATTTGCCCTCCCTCTCTCCCCAACAGGTGGAAATTCTCTTGCTCAGAGGTTCACAGGACTTTATGAAACATGCAATTAGAATATGGCTTGTTTAAATCAGCTACTAATGCCTTTGGTCTGTGAGCCACAAAGCATTCTTGTAACCAAAGCCACAAAAAAGGAGGTATTTTTAAACAAGCCCTGCGGATTGATTCACTGATTACTGTCTCTTCCTCCCCATTATTGTTTCCCATCAGAGCTGGCAAATCACTCTCAGAGCACTCAAACCATGCTCCCCCTACTCGTACCTCTGCTGTTTCTGCAGCCCAGCCCCCACAGGGGTTCCTCTCAGCTGGGCAAATCCCCTGTTCCTTTCCAACCACCCAAACGTAGGCACTTCAAATTAAAAACAGGTAAAACTCTTTGACTTTGTTGAACAAACAAACACCAGAGAGTTCAGCAACCATCTCCATTCAGTCTCAAAGGGGAGGAAGCCTGGTGGCACTAAACCAGTCCTAATCACCCAGCTTAGTCCTAGAGGCAAGCCAGAGGGAGATCTAGGAGACCTTGGCCATCAGTAGAAAGACAAAGGCTTCTCCAATGCGCAGTCTGGAACTACTCTGGTTTGAAGTTAAAGGGAGTCTTCCTTTTTAACCGAGGTGCTCACAGCAGGTGCTGCAAGTTCCCCATCCCTGCCTGAAGTTCAGTGCAGTTCAAGGCACTGAGGCTCCAAGATCACCCAAGCTGAGGAGCAGAGAGCTGGTCTGCATGCACCCACCTTCCCCGAGAAGCTGCTCTGCCTGCTTTTCACACAAGTGAAATACATTCAGTGAAAAAGAGCTAAGTCAAGGGGGAGTCTCCTTCCTCTGCTGCCTGGAGTTTCCAAGCTGTCTTTGGAAATGAATCAAATTCATGTCTTCCATGAAACAGTCCAAAAGTAGCAGCAGCAGCAGCTTGGTCAAGGATGCATTAATTTTGTTCCTCTTCCAGTTCTCATTTGACAGAACAACTTTTATTAGATATATTCTCCATATGCACTTTCTTTCCAGAACAAGCCTGGAGGAAAATCAGGACATCGTATTTTTCTAGCATCGTAACCACACATCCAAAGTATAGGAAATAGTGGAGATTCCCTTTTTTTCCTCCCTTCTCTTGCCTGCAGACTTTCTCCTGAAGCGCATGGAGCATCTCAACATATGTATCACAGGTCCTTACCATGCTACCTTTAGGTATTCCAATGCTTTAGTTTTTTCCATATGTTATTCCTCCTCCCCTCATCATTCTTGGCATCACAGGCATGTTACATGTTCCTACCATTTAATTGTTACCTGAGATTTTACGTTCAACAGAGGCAACTGTGGGATGAGGACAATCATAACCAGAACTGCTGTGGACATCTTCCACTTCACTCCATCTTCTTTTTCACCCAGAAATGATGACAGCTGCAGTTAATGTAATTCACATGGAAATACAGCACCAGTGCCTGGGGAATCCAAGCTTGGTTTCTGCCCGATTCCCACCAGCACCCTGTGCAGCACAGCACTTCTTCCTAGGCAGGTGCACTGAGGGGTTATGAGTAAGCAAAAAGCCACCACAGCTCCTTGCCCTGCTTCAGAATCTCTGTCACCAAGGTAATTTAACAGCCCTCAGACGGGGAGAGGATACCCCAATTCAACAACACACAACCAACACTGACACAGTGCTTTTCATCGGGGGCTTTGCAGAGTCATACCAGGGAAAGCTGTAACACTCGTTTCTTCCCCGCTTTACTGGGGAAATTAAGCCAGCCTGGACTGAAGCAACTCACCTCATGACACTGCAGATTGTAGGAAATTTGGAAACAGAATTCCAACTGCTCCTCAGCCCAGCATTTTGTGGATTGGACAAAGGTGGCTGCTTCTCCACGTGCCTTCTGGATAAGCCAAAACCACAAGACTTTTGAGCCAAAAAGGCCTATTGAACTTCCCAGCCTGCCCTACTGCATCTCAGGCGCTCTTGTAACCCTTTCTGCGCCACTCTAGAAATGTATGTACCTACTGGGGATGTGTGATTCTAAGGGAGAAAAGCCTGGCTAGAAGCCTGTGAGATCTCACAAGACAAACGTTTCCTCAGGTGCAATCAGCTTGAGGTAGGGTGAGCACCCCGGGAAATGAAGGTTGACTCTAAACACATCAGGACCCTTGTCCCAGTCCCTTGAAAGGAAAACATGGTTTGAGGAGGAGATGGAGCATTTAGGATCCTTCCAGTGCCAGCAAAGCCCAGAGTGTGCTTGCAGTGAATTTGTACATTACTGTAACAACTCTGGTGGGTTTTGTATCCTGACAAATCTTTTCCCATTCCTCCCCCAAACTGATGGTTAACAGCCATACAGCCTTACCCAGCCGAGAAACGACAGAGTTGTACTTGCACAGCCTCCAAGCTTTGCAGAAATGCAAATGCTTTTCAATATTCTCAAACAGAATAGTCATTTTTTTTTCCCTGGGGTAAATGGTAGCACCAGGCAGTAAAAGCCCAACCAGTTCACTTGTGTGCAAGAGGCAGCTTCAGTATCTTGCACATGGGACTGGGCTGCAGACTTCTGCAAAACTGAGGCTTGGGAGGACACAAGCTGTTGTGTGGTGTTGCTTCCAGAGGAATGGAGAACTTCATCACGTCTGATCTCCCTGCAAACCAGACATTGTCAAGTGAATACCTATGAACATAAGAGTCTCAGGTCCAAAATCTGAGAAATTGATCAAAGCTTGCTCAGCACCCAGGGCTGGGTTGGGTTGTTTCTCTTTTCTTCTTTTGAGACACTGCAGCACTACAGAAGAAGGTTTGCCAGGGAGTTACACGCTGCGGACTCACTTGCAAAGATTTCCAAAACGGAATTCTTGTGAAAACACGCAGTGAGCACACAGGAACACGGCCATCATCCTGACATCTTCAGCACACACTTCCATGAAACACAGGGCATAACTTTCCCCTGCTTACAAGCTTTGAACCGAGTCCCACTGTCCTTCAAAAAGGGAGGAACACAGAGAATCACATGAAACGCTGTTTCTAATCAGTAACCTGCTGGCCCACCAATGAGCATTTATTTGTATGTCAAAAGGTGAAGTTAAATAACCCTCTTCCATGATTCAAATGTCAGGTTTGATGCCCTCCCAGATCAGTGTTACTTTTCCAAAACATCCAGTGCTGCACAGCATCCACACAGGTCATGGCAAGCTTGGCAAACCACCACCACCGGACAGATGCACAATCAATTAAATCAGCAGCCGCCTAACATAAGCTGTATTTTATGAATACACATTTACAGGAAATAAATTGTTTGCAAGCCACACATGAGCTCTCATCCTGGCTCAAGAGTTCTGGGATAAATACCAGAATAAGCACCAAAAAAATATTACATAAATTGTAGCAAAAACTCCATCGCCTGGATCTGACAAATGAGAAACTCACTTGCTTTCAGAGAGAGAAGGGAAGAAGAGGAATCAGAACCCAGACTTTATTTGTAAAGGGACCTGCCCAGACTTAAAGACATGCTTTGTTCATGCCTGTATGATCAAGTGAGCCAGCACCTCACAAAGCTTGGATGCCTTGGTTCTGATCTCTCTACTTGTAGTTCAGTGAGTAATGAAGGGCACAAACCCTCACATGCACAACTGCCTCAACTAAAATGGAAACTGGGTGCAGGTCTGGCTGAAAATCCCACTGGGTTGTGTTTTTTTTTTGAGACTGCTTGCAAATTAACTTTATTCCCAGTTTACTGCAGATGTGTTCACAGCCCATACGAGCAGAATTGAATCTCCTACAAGGACTGAGCCACACAGCAGTTGGGTGGCAAAGAAGCATCTCCTGCTCACGCTTCATTAAATGCCCACTCCTAAGTAATTGACACTAGACACGACATGGAAACTACAGGGAGTCATCTTGCTACTCACAAGCTACTTGCTTTTGGCAACCTGCAGTTTGCACAGCTCACCAGAGCAAAGGGGAACCTAAGCTTACACACATTCAAACACGTATGACGACCACTGAATAATTCCGGACAGCGACTAACTGTAGCAATGAACTAGTTAAACGACAGGAGCCAGGGCACATGGAAAACGAGAGCCACATTTAAAGCTCTGCTGAGAACCAAGTGTGAAAATAGCTGTTTCTGTTGCATGCTTTGTGTCTCCAGGGGTTTCTACAGAAACACTGCAGAATGCAAGGTCACCTTCCTTGTGCTGTCTAGTATTTTCTAGAGAACCTTTGCAATTTTCCCTTCACCCGTAGAATCTTCTTGAGGAGGTGGAAGGACTTTGCTGGCGAAGCCCAAACTCCTTGCCAGGTGACGAGCACCTCCAAAGACATGTGGGTTTGTCCTCTCATTCCCTCTCTTCCCTGTGGTGGGGCAGGGCTACGTGAATCAAACTAGAACTGCCATTTTCCAGAGCCCACAGCTGTTGGTGTGACATGGAATCAAAGGAGACAGATCGTGGGGATGAGCACCATGGCATCCTGGCTGCAGCACAGCTTTTACACATGGCTTGGTTCAAAAGTGCCCTTGAGCAGCACTGAGCTGTCGGAAGGAAGGCAAAGCCAGCAGTGCATTTTTCACTTTGGGGGTAGGGGGAAGCCTCTAAAACACAAGAGATTATATTATGAACATGTTTTCTGGCACATCGCTGTTAGAGCAGATACCTAAGACACTACCTGTGGATAAAAGATGGGAGAAAGAAGGCAATTACACTACTAATTCAAGCTTCACAGCTGAAACACGCATTAAAACCAGAGCCATCCCACTTACACTGAAGATGAACTGAAATGCTACCTGTCTGGATGCCTACCTGTGTGATCTGTCCTAAGGAGGCTGCTTTGGCAGGGGGGTTAGACTCAATGATCTCTGGAGGTCCCTTCCAACCCCTACAGTTCTGTGATTCTGTGAAAAGTATTATGAACAAAGACCATCCAGCACATCAAAGCTATCTACAGACATGGCAACTTTATTCTAGCAAAGGACATTATTAATTAGTTGCATCCCTGAGATCCCTTGGGAAACACCCACACATTCCCAGCAGTCGGTGAACTAACAAGTGCTAGGAGAGGGAGGAGAGGAGGGTGAGAAGACCCAAACCCCATTCACCTCAGCATACTTCACCTTCATGATGAGGGAGTCAGTCCCTATGCAAGAACGTAGCTCAGCCTTCCGCAGTGACTGAAGTGGCCATGAGGTCTGGCTGCTTAGGCATGACTGATCACACTTTCAAATTGGTGGGGTTTTGGGGTTTTTTTTGGTTGGTTTTTTTTTTTTCCTATTGTTCGAATACGAGAATTACCCTCTCAGCAGAGGCAGCCTCAAACCAGAAATTTGGTGTGTTATCTTTGGGAATTTAAATGGGGCTTTCCCCGCACATTTACACTCTAAGTTTTTAATCACACCCACCTCCCTCCCCCAATCATCTCCCACTTACATCAGCTTCCTCTGATGAACCCCTGAGAGCCTCAAGCCTTGGCAGCCTGTAAACCAGCTTAAGTTTTACAGCTGATTACACCTAAACCAGTGTCCTATGGAAAAGAAGGTACTTCCAAAGAATAGCAGATTTGGATTCACCATGCACCCTGTGGCAATGATGGGCCAGCAACAATAAGTGAAATGAGAAACATCCTCTTGTGCAGCTGTCAAGAGATGCTTGTGCTGCAGATACTTGAACTCACCTGGAGAACTTGGTGAAGGGAGGGAAAGTCTCAAGAAGTCTCCATGCAGGAGGAAAAAAGTAATCTAAACACCACAGTGAGTTAGTCCTGTGCCCTTACTGTACCTGCAGGGATACAAACCAGGAGTGAAAGCCTTCAGACACTGTTACTGATTTCAAGAAATACACAAGCAGATCAGGTGTTAACATTTACTTTTATTTATAAAAAAAATTGTAGAACGTATTAAATACAAACATTTGGAAAAAGCAATCAAGGCTTCGCTAAGATGCCCAGGAAGAGGAAGACAGAGAGTCAAGAAGCTTACCAGGTTTAGAGCTTTTAAACTAGCTGAAGTAATTACTATAATTTTTCACTGACTTTTTTTATAGGCAGTGGCCATTATAGCAACCAGTGTTATTACTGTCCTTTTTAAAAAACAGAGATATGATTTGCCATATCTTCCCACTCAACCACAAAATGTTAAGGAAGCGACTCTTTCCAGGTTAAAAATCAGAGTAATAAATAGTTAAGCATTTACCCTTTACCTACATTGTATAACACTAAACATTTGCTTATAATCACACATGGATATCAAGTTACCCCGCCCAAAAGTCGATTATACATTTCAAATCTGGATATCCAATAGGGTGTTATAAACTTTATACATTTTCCAGTGAACATCAAACTGAGGACAATATTTTGAAGTACAGAAACAAAATAACTGAATGCATCATCTACACTATAAAGGCCAACTACTGAGAGGTGGACTGGGCTCTAGTTGTTCCAGAAAGCTGGAAAGTCCTACAAACTGCCCCTGAAAGGCTCGCTGGAAGACAAGTCATGTCACCTTCTCAGTCTGTGTGAGGTCCTCTCCCTTTCTAGAAGGCCAAAGGTGAGAACTGTAGCTACTCTCTCTTGTGCACCTTGTAGTAAAAAAAGAGCAAATGCTCTCAATTCTGCTCCCTACATGGATAAACCAAATTCAAGTTTTCTTAGACTGCTGTTGCTCTTCTACCACTCTTAATGCAGAATGCACTACGTACAGCCCACAAAATCACATGTGGAAGCAAGACACTACAGAATATACCTCTTTGGCTTTTTAAAAGGGAGAAGCACCTCCACTTGCTGACAGTATGGCACTCCTGTCTTCCTGCTTTACCCTGTTACCTGCTTTCCATTTGCAGCACAACACACGTTGATGTGGCTGGATGGCCCTAAAGCCAAATTCAGTTCTTAAAAAAAAATATTAAAAAATGCTATTTGTGGCACTGATTTTTTGAGGACAACCAAGCTATTAAAGAATCCAGTACAAAATAATCTTGGGCACAAGAGCATGAACTGATGCTTCCTATTCTGCCTTGTATTTGTCAGAACAGAAAAAAACCCCAATTACCAATTTACCAGCACTCACAGGGTGACTCCTAAGAGGATGAGAGTGCAGTAAGTTATGGTGTACATACAGTTGGCAGTCAGCTGTAGGAGGGACTGGCTGGAGACCTGCAAGAGCGTGGCTGGAATGCCTCTGACAGCCCTGCCCTTTGCAGAGGGGCTGAAGTTGCGCTGTGTATCCTGCTGTGAGTAGAGGGCTGAACAAAGGGACCAGCATCCTGGGCACACATCAGACCCCGTTACCAAGGGAAGTGTTTTCCAGTTACCACGTCCACGCTCAGAGCGGAGGGGCCTGCCAACGTGGGCACTGCTGGGCTGGGATTCCTAAACAGCCAATTACTTGCAGATCAGCATCTTTCAGGAAAGCCAAATACTTCTGTTACCAGGCAGACAGAGCTGTCGCTGGATACCCTGAATCAGTAGTGGTTCATTTAGCTACAAGCTTGGAAACAAAAATTCCAGCACCTTTCCCTCATCCAGCTGCATTCCTTACAGCAACACAGACATGATTATCCTGCTTCCACTGTGCTCATCACACTTACACCACTTGGGGCAATGAGAACAGTGATGCAGGCTTGGTCTTGGATGAAATGGTCAGGCCAGCTCCACCCCATTTCCATTTCCTCCTTTTTTTGGCAACTACTCATGTGCAAGATCCACCTTTCCCAAAACATGGCAGGTATTTTTGAAGATATTATACAGCAGATCTTTAACAGCCAGAGCTTACTTGACCCCAAAAGCCCTGTTCCCATCCAGAGAATTCCTTGCCCCCAAAGCAAACAGGAAATCACATGAAGGGGAACTCTGAAGGATTGGGAGATCACAGTACCAGAGAAATGGAGAGAGAAGACAGTCTATTCAGTATGCTGACTGCCTCTCACTCAGCTTTTAGCATAATATACACCACATTTAAACAAATGAGGGGTATGGTTTTGTTTCTCGCTTTTAAATATCCTGGTTGTTTGGGAAGTAGTATTTTTTTTAAATTTTTGGGATCTTCAAGAAAAACAAGCCTTTCATCCTCTGAGTCAAAGACAAGAAACCATGATCTTGTCACTGGTGCCACCCACCATTAGACAATCAGAAATCAATACACTGCCCAGCCTCCCCAGTGACATACTTGAAGTGACACTCTTTGAATACACTCGAGTCAGCCAAGGGCTCCATTCCAGAAACACACAACGTCACCAAGAGCAGCAGAGCATGGCCCCTGGCATTAACCTCGTGTAAAATGTATTTTACAAATGCATTCCTACAAAACTGAGCACAGCAAAACATACAGTGGTTTTAAAGTGGCAGAAAGTTGCATTCAAACAACTCAATTTTTTAAACTGGTGAGCAATATGGGCAAGAAAACAATAAACTTCTCCAATGCAGGCGCCATGGAACACACATGCGCGCACGCACTCTCGCACACACCCACCCCCCACTTACTTCACTCCGTGTCAGATTAAGATTACACAAGGCAATTTTCAAGGTTGCATTTACAACCACAATGACAAGAACAGCATTTTTGAGGTAGCTGAAGTCAAAGAGCAAACCACAGCACAAGCAAAGACACAGGTGCTGGCACTCACACTGAGCCCACTCTTTGGAGACGCGGTATCATGTGCGCAGGGGCATGTGTTGAAGAGAGGCACGTGTTCCGCGGGGAATGAAGTTCAGCGGCACTGGAGACCTGACAAGCTGTTCTCCAGAGGAGCTGATGTTGGGAGACCAGATGCAGAATCGAGGGACCACAGCTTAAATCACTGCACATCAGCTGAGCTGTGGTAAGAGTCTCGGTGCTTTTGGTCTGTGGCAGTTCTACCAGCAGCTCTGTCTCACGTGCACTGAAGCAAGTACAACTGTGGCAGTTAAGATGTTATTACTCAGAGCTGTCTGTCCCACTTCTCTCCTAAATGCTACTGTTGGTAAAAAGGTACAAGTACCCACATCTCACCTGCTCCAGTTCGCAGCCTGGCATTCAAGTTCAAGCCCACCTCCAAAGGGCTGTGAACAGGAGCAGTGGAGACGCAGACTCCAGGTGCAGTAACATCTTTGCCACAGTGGCACTGCAGAGATGTCAAACTGCCACAGCCTCAGCCACCAGACTTCACCTCTCGGAGCCCTTTGCTAGCCTACAACGAAAGGAGTTGAGCTAAACCTCACAGCAAATGCCAGGCAATGTGGGCACAAGGGGTTGTGGCTGTGGCTGGCTGACACTCTGGCTCAGCCACAGCAAGTGGATCACGTCTCTGGGCACACAGAGAGCTCGATCTTGCCCAAAACACAGAATGGCGTCACACACACTCACGCGCACACTTAATGGGAGTACTTGCATCCAGAAGCTTTCTACAAATCAACTGTTTGCATGATTACTGCTGAGTGTCTTGAAGATGAGATGGAAATTATGGCAAGATGCTTTTCAAAGGTAGAAAGAAGAAAAAAAAGTATCAGCCTCCTACGATTAGGTCTCTGTTGTATAGTTGCTGTACGAGAGAGATGGCACAGATGAGAAGTTGTTATTCCACTGTCTTCCTCCAGTACTCTGCTGCAACTCTGCCTGCTCTTTATATTTGCTCAGAAGATTTTTGGCTTCTTGCAGGTCCTGAGAAGAGTTTTCCCCATATTCTTCTTTCAGCCACTGCCTGAACTGCAGAAACGGAACATATATACACAAATATGATGGAACAATAACACGAGACTGATGCAGAAGTAATACTCCCTCCTGTCCCACAAAACTTCAAGACCCTTTAAGAACACAAGCAGTTTAAAGAAAAGTAAGCCAAATACTGCACGTCCTTCAACAGCAGCACTGAACACACAGGCAGAGGAACACGCATTTGAAATCGCTGAGACCCCTTGCATCCCCTAAAATCACACCCTTGCATAGCAGCTTGGCTGACTGGAGTAATGTGGAGTAAGGAACACCCATCAGGCTAGGACGTCCTGGACTTCAAAGCACCCTCCTCCCGTTGCATATACAGTAAGATGAATAAGTATGGAAGCCAATATGATCAGCCAACTTCCTCAAGTCATAACAAGCCCCAAGAAGGTTAAAGATCAGAAAGTGAACCACTCATATGGGTTTTTCATCCTGAACCCACAAACCCTGGTAGTAAAAACTGCACCACAGGTATCAGGAAAGGCATCTTCTAGGAAGAAAAAGCCCAGGAGCTTTAACAACTATAGAATAGGACCCTGTATGTTACTGACACAGATGACTGGATATGGTACATGGCAACAGATGTACCAGGCCCAGCTGAAGGCCAGTCCAGCTCTGTGTCCTGGTATGAGATTAGCCAGATGTAAATGCCAAAGAAAGAACTGGGCAATGGCAGGGCAATAATGCCAGCACCTTTTCCTTGCTCATTTCTGTAGCTTCCAGCGATTTTCAGCCCGGGTACTTTCAGAGGCTGGGGAAGTATCTTTGTGTCTGATAGCAACAAATTAGTTTTCCTGCCATGAGATCACTTTCTGAATGCATAAATTTCTACCACAAGATATATGGATGCTAACAGCTCCATAAGTACATATTATGTAAAACCCCTCTCCTTCTCTTTGATTGGGACCTGCCAATTGATAACTCCTCCTCACTTTACAGGGAAGAGTGGGAATCACACCTGCTCATCGCTTTCTCTATTCCACGCAGCTTCACAGACCTTTATCACATCCTTCTCTGTCACTTCTTTGCCAGCTGAAGAATTTGAGTCCACTTAGTCACTCCTGGCAATCTTGTTGCTCATTCCTGCAGAAGCAGCAAGGAGATGCAGCCCCCAACTGTTTTGTCTCAGTAGGGATAATATTCTTGTGATCATTTTTCAAGCCTTCACTTCCAGTGCTTGGTCCTGTTAGGGGCTCACAGGCAGCTTTATCCGTAAGACCCTTCACAAGGCCACTGAGACACAAAACCTCAACATAGTTACTCTCTCTCCTTCCCAAAAGATCTTATGGTCCCGAGTTATATCCAAAGCCTCAGGCTACCACACGGAAATTTGGAATAGGTGTAAACCACATCATGACCTCAGTGACTAACCCCCTTCCTATAAGACCAAGGCCTAAAGGACCCCAATTCCAGGAACCCCATGGGATACCACCCTACAGTGGCACAGCGAAACACCCATGCTGCTGAAATCAGAAAAGTTCACGCCCTGGGCAGATGGCATTATTCCACTGAAATCAGGTGTGTAAACAGACACCTGCTAAGGATGTGGTTGCTGTTTAAGAGACAGTAGGAAACTACAGCCCAGCCCGTGACTACAGGTGGATATTTCTTTTTTGCAACCTACTGCCTCCCCCTCAGTTAAAAAACAAAAAAGAAAAAAAAAGGCAGACTGTGCCATCCATGGTGGATGAAAAAAGAGAGACGTTACTGTCTTTATCAGGCTATTTGCATAACCCTAATTGTCATTGCTGTTAGCCCAGGCCAATTAGAGTAGAAATGACTGTAAGGGAGGAAGGAGACAAGTCTGGAAAGTCCCCCCTCTGACTTGTGTCTCTTCAAAATCAGTTACTCTACCATTTACACCCGTTCCAAACGATCCAGGAAACATTCAGTTAAATATTAAAAAACGCAAATATTTACAGTTGCAAACTGCATCATGCAAAACAAATGGTAATTTCTAAACTCTGAGTTTTCTGCTGCAGAACGACAGGGATGGAATAAAAAAACCCCCAATACCCTCATGTATTTTGCTTTCTGATTTTGGTTTGCCTCTGTTGTTGTTGATTTTTAATAAGCACACTAGACACAAGAGCAACATGCTGAGCAATGGAAAACAGAGGGGACAGACAGAATAGGCTGTTAACATAAGTGGAAGTTCACAAATCACCCACGAGGAGTAAGTATTTTGTGTGGGATGGTTCTTTTTAGGGCTAAGAAACTAATTTTTATCTTATGAAAACCACTGTGCAGTTTTACTGTCTCCTCAGTTCTCCTAGTCCTACAAAGCCTTCAAAAGGTCAGATTAGAGACTGTTCTACACATCAGAAAATTTATTAAGTCTCAGCCACATGAGGTGGAGGGAACACACCACCTAAGTCATGAGAACCTGTTTTAACTCCTGGATAGCAAAGATTTCTGATGATGATTTCTTCCCTGCTTACTATTCCAAATGAATGTGTTGCAGTGAAACCCACTATTTTTCTGCAACTGATACTTACAGGTTGGTCTTTCTGCTGTGCTCTCAGCAATGCGCTCTCTAGTTTTGACCCCTCTAAAGGTGTCAGTCTTGTGTTGTGCCTTAGCACACAGGAAGCAATCACTGGATTGAGAGCCCAGCTGGCAGGAGGCCTTCAGATGTTATGCTTCATCTCTTCCCCCATCCAGCATTTCCCAATACATTCAGTTCTATCCATGCCTCCCCAGTGGAGCAGACTTGGCCAAGAAGCCACCACCTCAAAGCAAACCTGGTGTGGGATAAACCACCCAGGCCACAAAATAATGAGAAACAGCCCACAATCTGACTTGGGGTCGTTTTTTCACAGCCCATTTGTTTCTAGTTCATTTACCTGCTCAACATCATGTTTTTCAAAGTCCTGTAGCTGCCTCTGGAAGCCCATGTTAGGATTGGCACAGGATCTCGCTGCGCGGACAATGGACAGTGAGTCTTCCCAGCCAAAGTCTGTGATGGTCATGATGTAGGCAACCACCAGCGTTACGCTCCTGGAGACACCTGCAAGGCTGCATGAAGAAGGAAGCACAATAAAATCGAAGTAGTGTTGTATTTCATCTCCCAGTTAACAGCGCAGCGGGCTGCTGTGTCCCTTGCCACAAGGGAAAACATCACAATGTTTGAGTAAAGGGTTTTGCTGCTGCTTTTTCAAATGTATCAGAACAGATGCATGACAAGATTGAGAAAGTGGGTTCTGAGTGGTAATTCATCTGAGACTGGAAAGGAAGAAACAAGTATTAAGCCTTCACAAAAGCAGGAGACAGTGCACACATCCAAAGTTTTATTTGATTTTTAATAATCTAGAAATAAGTCACCCACTTTCTTTTGCTGATATAGATCAGAGCAATGAAGTAAGACTGGCCCTTCTCCACCATGAATAAAGGCTTCAAATTCACAAAGCAAAAATGTACTTTAGAAAGTACAAAAATGAACCATAGAAGTAGATATGTTTGGTGGCTTGAGGGTTTCTTTCCTTTTTCATGTATCCATGCACTGCACAACTTCAACTCTCAGGACTCCAGTTTCCCCACGTGAATGCTGGGATAAAGTAAGAATCATTTACTGTCATGGGTTTGACAGCTCTGGACAAAAAACTCCCAACTCTTACTACTGCAAGTATAGAGAATGTGTCTGAGCTCCAATTGTACCAGACTCTTTCACTTGGCATTTTAAGAATATTTTACACTTTTGAAATGCTTCAAATTTAAATATAGGTTGGGGTGGTTTTTTTTTTAATTCTTATCACGATTCAGACTAATTATCCCTGTTTTACATACGTGATGACTGACCAAATAACCCATGTGCAGGCCTATCATGAGTCGGCACCCAGCCACAGATCTAAGCACAGGGTGTGTGTATAAGCCCAGTGTTCAGATCATGAGATGACTGATTCCAGATACAGCTTCAGATACATCACTTGGACATACAACACAAAGGCTACAACCAATAGCAGACAGCAAGAAAAAACCCAGGGCAGTATTTTCTTTTCTAATCTCTACAGTTCCAAGAGCATCTCTCCAATCAGACACTTGCTATTAACAAATGCAACATTTGAATGCTTCAGTAGGTTGGGGGGGGGGGGGGGGGAAAATCAATCTCTGTTTAGAGGGAAAAAAGAACCAACAAATTTTAAATTACCGAACTAGCTTTTAAAGAAACTAATCAAACTATTAAGATTATGGAAAACATATTTAGAAATACAGTGATTAAAATAATGGGAAATAAATATGTCTCTAGTCAAATCAAGCCAACAGAAAGGTTTGATAAGGGAAGGTCAAGAAGAGTTTCTTGGGTTTCTTTTATCTCCAGAGACCTGTCCACCTCTGACTCAAAAGTCCTAACACGAGGCTTTATAAACATCCACACTTCCTCTGGGGTTCTTCAAATAAAGGGGGCATTTCAGTCCACGAAGATTTTGCTAGAAAATGGAGATGAACCCTAACTCAACATTAAAACAATGAGCATCCAAGTCAAGGTAAAGAAACCCTAGAAACCCTTACAAAGTTTTGTCCTTGGGTTGGGAGGGTTTTTTTAAACAAATGGTATACGTACCAATGAACCAGGCAGCCTTCACCCGTGAGCCGGCACTCGTGGATGAATTTGATGCTCTCTCTGAAATGCCTTGCCCTGAAAACAGAAGCAGAAGGGGAATAAAGAAAGTGCTCTATTTAGTAAAATCACTACTTAGAAAGAGAGAAATGTATCCGAAAGCTCATTAACACTGTTTCTAGAATTCAGAACCGAATACAGGTCTATACGAGGTAAAAGTGTGTGCCAACGAAACGCAGAGCTCAGGGCACAGCTTTTCCTCTGCTCTACCTGAAGAAAGTGGTACCTCAGGCATTAACATTAACAAACACTTCACTCTGATGAGTGTCAAGTCTGTGTTTCAGTTCGGTTTATTCCTTCTTAAACTACTAATTTGACCTTGCATGCCCTTGTATACGCTCAGATGTTAGATGAAACTCAGCAGGGCTACACGAACAGCTCTCAAGGTGTACTCTCTCACACACAGAGGTATCCATCACCTGCTACACAAACTTAGGCTTAACTACAACTTCACCTCCTCCTTTAAATCACATAATGTAACACATCCAATGTTAGGAATTTCTTTACAACACCAAAACTCTCTTTTGTCCCTGCTATGAAAAAATTCTCAGTTCAAGCCCTGGCTTCTTCAGCGCCTTCCGGTCTTCTCCCCTCAGACTGCAGTGCCCCCTCTGTCTGCCCTTATTCAGGGTGTCAGCCAACCTCTGCCTACCACATACCTTTTTTAAGGGTGTGGAGTACAAAATGTGGACAAGATAAAGACTCAATTTACAAGCCTTAAGGTTTGTGCTCTCATTATCCTTTACACATGCCCCTTCACCTTACATGGGGCGAGTCTGAAAGAAACTAACCAGGCAGCTGTCATTATCTCAGCAGATCTACAGCATCACCTCTTTGCATCCCAGTCCCAAGTTGCTCACCCTGCCTCTCCCTTTTAGACTGCAAAGCCTTTGGAGCTGCCTGCCATTGACTGCAGAAGCAAGCAGCACCTCTTACTTCAGAGACAGAGTTCACTGTGGCCTTTGGGTGCTCCTGCAATTTAAGCTCAGAAGAGGTAGCAGTCTGTGCAACACATAGGAAAGACCTTCTTCAGGGGCAGTCAGTATGAAGGCTATTGGCAAAGACAAACCCGAAAGCACACTGCGTTCAACACCCATGAAGCACAACGTCCTGTATGCAAGATGTTTCCTCTCTCAGGGTGAACATCATACCACAAACTTAAAAGAAAGAAAAACCCCTCAGCCCAGCACCAGCAGCCACACAAAAATCAGGAATACCCACATAAAAGGAAGCTTCCCTTCCTGCTCAACAGTGCAGCTGCTGATACTATAAATTCTCAAGACCTGGAAGAGGACAGTGATGCAACAGAGTGACAGTTCCTGTGGAACTTGTAGATGCAACGATGTCCAAGCTGAAATACCCAAAAAGAGGGATCCCAAAGCCCAGGACTCCCTCTCAAAGGCAGTTCTTGTATCACTGGGTACAACATGTAGAAAGCTTGAGTGCCCTATTTGGGAAATCTCTGTGCACAATGCAATCCCAAGCTTTAGGACAGCATGTCAACCCAGGATTGCATGCTGCTCAAGAAACTGACCAAGTATGTGGGATGAGTGAAGGAGAGGGATGAAGCCTCACAAATGAATTTCTACTCAGACTGCCACTCCAGAACTTTCTCACTGGCTGAGTCCTAAAAAATCACGGTGCTCAGGACTGCCTGGTGGGCACAAGTACCTTCACATAAATGAAGTCAGGAAACAAATATTGGGCAGTGTCTGCAAGAAACGTTGCTACTGCACAATGAAAGAGCACTTATCTGAGATTGGATTGATTCAGTCAGATGAAACTTGGTTAGGGCTGGACTGACAACATCCCGATCTTCTCATACACCCATCTTTTCTCTCTAGAGAAATCTGGCCAACAGTGCAGCTCCAAGCACCAATGATCTAGCACAAGTTTTGGTTAAACACTTCAATGCTTTGGTTTGAAAAGTATCTGTGAATGAGCATAACACCTTTGCAAATTTCTAAATATAGCTAGAAGTGAACTCCACTCAGTCAATTTTATTTGCCCTTCCTTATCACTGACACTCAGTTTGCTGAAACAGCATCAAATGTGTTTACAGGCATTCACAAAAATGAGAAAAGCAATAGCCAAGCTTAGAATTAACACTGCTCTGCAGAACCACGTCCCGTCCTCACCCTGAGTCAGAGAAAAGGAAAAATATATTCCTTCAAAACCCTTTGGTACCTGGGTCTCCCCTGGCTCCAGAGGATGCAGTTGTCCAAACTCCTTTTCAGAGTTATGGTACAAACCATATGTACATGAAAACTAAGCCTGAGGACGAGTTAGCTGTGGTGGCAAGCACCAGACACACAGAAAAATGGCAAGTCTTATATTAACCACAAACCAGTTGATTATCATCTGTAGCAGGAAAACACTTGACAAATGCGTTGATTTGCAGCCTATTTGTTGGACTAAACAGTTACTTCAAGACCATTTTATCTGTTTTTTTTAATCTCCCAGCTTAAAGCTGGGTCCTGAACTGCATCATCTTCACAGTGGGAAAACACGACAGGAAGAACCAGTCCAGTGCCCCTGCCAGCACGTTGCTCAAGTTCTCTAAACTTACACATTAGCAAACTGGATAATCCAAAACTAGGGTGAGGGCAGAGCTGTGATACCAGATCTACATACTCATTCGTTGCTAGTCAGACTTCTACGAATATTATAAAGGTTAAAAAGAAAGCATCCAAATCAGCATCTTGATGTTTCTTCCCTTTGGCAGTGTAAATGCAACTAAGACCCATCTAAATTTCTTAATAGGTTCTATCTGGCTTCTTTATTATCACCAATAACAGCCTAACCATTGGAGGTTAGTTCCTTAGAAACACATAGCCTAAGACTATTAGCTGGAACAGGACAGGAAGGGAAGATTTGATTTCTATAGAATTCACTTTTTTAGCAACAGGTTCTATAGGAGATGACATTTCTGGAGAAGTCAATAGCCCAAGGTAAAATTCTCATGGTCCACTTAACACTGAGGAAGCACCCCAAGTCTCAAAAGGAACTGCTTGATTCCTATGCTCAGCAGAAGGCAGCTTTTGAGCCGCTTTAGTGAACACACACATTAACAGGGGAATCCCTGCAGTATTTCCCTGGCAATTCATCTCTCAGAGGAAGAGAGCTCTACTGCACAAGCTTACTAGGAGTAACGTGCATTGCACATGTTAAGAGAAGTTTCCCTCAAAAAACTGAGCAGAAGTGAATTAAGAGCTCACAGTCACAAAATTCAATTGGACCTTCTCAATCTGCCAAGTCACAAGGGCATACAATGCAGGATGCTGCTACTGATTTCCTTTTTGTCCTGACACCATCAGAGTCCCTCCTTTGAAAGAAGAGGGCAGATACACAAGGATGTTACAGGGGGACCAATTCCCTTTCCTGTTCCCCAGCTATCTATCCCCCTGCAGAGAACACAGGCAGGTTTAGATAAGATTATGTCAAATCCTCACAGACTGCACAAAGACAGCTTCCTGTCCCTTTCAGAAGGCTGTATGTGCAAACCAACCAGCGCTGCTACTTGTGAGTATCATGACACTGATTTTACTTGAAGATCCAGCCCGTATAAAGCAAGAAAACCAAATCGGTTACTCATCAAGTTTTATTTTAAGTGATAAAGTGTATCAGTATTAGAAGTAATGACGTTTGCTTGCAACCACCTGATACCAAAGCAAGTATTTTAGATGCCTGCAGCATAACAGAAACAATACTCATGCAAATATTGTGTCGTTTTACTGAAGCTCTAAGAGCTGTGGTACTGCACCAGACAGTTCAAGTGCTAGAGGTGGTTTTTCACTATAACTCCTTCATATTTAACACTGCGGGAAGGAATGAATTTTACAGCGGTTAACGTTCATCACAAATGCTGTCCTATCTATATCCATGCCTAACTGATGCAGATCTCTACTAACAAAAGAAGGAGGTTTGCAAAACATTTTCAGAAATGCTACACAGATCTCAACATACCAACACTTAATATGGCAACACGTTAATGTTCCCCTCTATTTTTTTTCCCTTCTGAAAAAGGATTTTTAAAAAATTATTTATTTGTGTATATTTTAAATATTAAGGCCACAAAAGTGGTCCATGACAAAGACAGTTAGCTGTCTGCCTTCTCATTACAGACGTGGCCTGAGATGTAGGTGTTTGGAGTGTTTTTTGTTGTACGTTGGGAGGGGTTGTGTGCATTTTTTGGTGGGGTTTTTTTCCCCTTCCCCTAAAATCACAACAGAAATGCAGAATGAAAAGGCAAATCACCACACATCAAATGCCACGTGGGAATCTTTCTAGGGTACGAGAAACACGTACTCTAAAAATATGCCCCGAAAGCATGAGCCGGAATATTGCTGTGACGTGAGAGAAAAGCAGTGCTGCGTTTCCTTCCGTACTTACCAGGCCCCTTTCAGCTACTTGTTTCTCTACAAAGCTTGATAGCAGGATGTGGCTGAAACCCCCCTCACCTCTCCCCAACATAAACAGAGAGCTCTAGAAGAAAGAGTTGGTCACCATCCAAGTTCCCTTACAAAACCTGCTTTGATTTCTCGTTGGAATCAAGACGGGCTTTCCTCAATGGTTCAAAACATTAAAGCCAAGGGCAAGTCAATTAGCGTTTCGTGAACGTTAGCAGAGATGACAAATAGTGAGGCTGGGACACTCTAATTTCAGTACCTATGTCCCCCTCCAGGAAAAAGCCACTATGGGGCAGACACTCTGCTGTGCCAGTGTACTACTAAGAGCAGCGGGGGCTTTAAGGCAGGTTTAAGAAGTCCAGAGCCGATAGTTGCAGGGGTAGTTTGCACACTGGAACTTATCTTGAAGGCCCACTGTGAGGAATTTATTTTGACTCTCAAAGCACCAGCAAATATTTCTTTCTTGTTAATGGCTGGAGATAGTGCTAACAACAGCAGCAGCAACAACAACAACAAAAAGAACAGCCAAGCAAAAAGATTTACAAAAGCAGCAGCTAGAATAAACTGGGACTAAATTAGGAGCAGACTCACTAAGGAATTTCTGAAGTTTAAGGCCACGAGTGAAGAGTGTTTACATACTGACTCTCCTACAAACCATTACACAAAAAGTCCAGGGTCTGAATCAAAGTGACTGGAATAAAGTGTTACTGTGTTTTCTTAACAAAAAGCCACGTTTGTGTAATACTTAAGATCTTGAGATCAGAACCACATCTTGCAGCTCATTGTATAACTGGCATCAGCATACTGAGGGATTGTTGGGATCTGTTTTTAAAGAAAACTTACAAGTTCTGTGAGGGTGAGTCGGCAGCAGGAATGCAGAGATACTTCACTCCCTGTGTAAAGAAGCAAAAAGGAATGAGAAGAAAGCATCTAGGTTAAATACATTTATCTACAACATCCTGCTCTAGATTGGTGTGGCTTTACTGACTTTGAGGAAGGCACACCATTATTCAGATCACCTCTGTGCATGCAGATTATAAAACACTGCTTTCACATCTACTTTGCTGCTAAGACATCAACACATAGCTTAGTCATGCTTATCCCAAGGTCTAATAGCAAGCTTCTTAAAAACACAGAAGGATCTGTACTAAAGAGGTGTAAACCTCTCAAAATCTCATTCTTCTTATGTTTCTAGTAAAACCAAGTCTTATCTTCTCCTGCCCTTTCCCTTCACTGAACAGATGATGCTAGAGCCTAGAACTGTGATGAGCAATTTCTTTTGATCCCATGCAATCCTTTTTCTTTTCCCAGTCGATAAGCATGTTTCTTCTCTGAAAGGTATTTTGTTTGGTTTGTGACATGAGCTTTGGTTTTTATTTTTTGGAGGCTTCAAGGACAACTGTAAAACTCATACTTTTTTCCCCACAGTTAGCCTCACTTTCTTAGTCAGCTATTGTAATAAGTTACCAGATCAGTTAGGGAAGTTAGATAACCATTTCTGATGCATTAAAAATGTTACTGAGTATATTTAAAACAACACTATAATGGCACACTGCTGTTTTGCATTGTCAACGCTCATTTTAACTGTCATTTTATTTTCAAAGCTTGTTTTGGTACTATGACTGCTAAGCAAAAGACTACTTTGGAGGGCATATTTAGCCAACTACTCAAACAAGACTTCCAAGAATACAGGTTGTAGTTGAGACAGACCAAAACTAAATCATTCACTGGAAGCCTTTCCACTTATCTCAGATGCAGTTATGATTTCTTTCAGATGGACTTGCAAAGACAAGGATTCACAGCAAAAAGTACACCATAAAATGTACCTTAGTTTAGCCTTCCGTAACAATGCAAGGCCCTGTAAGAATCCTGTATGTTCAACCACATGTGGAAAGTCAAACAAGTGTCTCTAAGAGATCCTTTGCCAACAAGGTGGAACATAGCATGCATCTACCAGGCATTTCATTTGCTGGGTGGGGGTGGGGTAGGGGAATTTGGGGGAATTTTCACTGCTAAGCTGTGATGGCTACCTGAAGCTGCATCTTCTCCAACACCACCTTTGCTTTGCTGTCTCAGAAACCCCTATAATCTCCCCTACTCACACTTTGTTACTTCACTTGCCACCTTACACCAAAGGGCAATCCCTTTTATAAGAGCTCCTGGCACTACAATACACCATCAGGCTAGTCCTCAGCAAGACATGGGCACTTCATTGCTACGATAGAAAGGATGTGGTGATACCTCATCCCTGTATCTTCACGTGGCACCAGACATTTTCCCAACCCACCAGATCCCCTTAAGCCAGTGTCTTCACAGCCACACAGATTTGAGAGCCCGCTCTGTCCCCTCCATGCTTTACCAGACTTCCTCACTGACAGACCATCCTCAGCGTGCCATGGCCAGACTGGAGTTGCTACTGCCCGTGGCCTTCTGGTTTGGGGAAGGCAGAGCCAGAGTGGGGAAGACTCCCAAGTGTGGACGTGGAGCCGTGGCAGTGCCTGACAAGGGAGAAGGCGCCATCAGGCCAACATCAGGCCAGTGACAGCTTGTGGTATTTTGCACGAGAGCCACATGGCAAAATGTGGTTGAGGGGAGAGAGAATGAGGACAGTTTGCAAACCAAACTCACTGCTGGAGGGAACGACATCCACAGGTAACAGTCCCTCCAGCCTTCTATCAGGAGAAGGGATGCCTGCAGTGGGACAACAGGGTGGCTCCACAGCCACAAGCAGATCCACAACGGCTTGTGCAGATACATTAATTTATAAAGATGATGCAGCAGTAACTGATAAGCTGCTGAGCCAAGGACAGCAATTATATTGTGACAGATTAATTATGATAATAAGCATTTTGTATGACACATCTGAGAGGTTTATCTCAGACACTAGTATCCCTTCAAGGGAGTCAGCTCTAGTAGAACGAGGGCTTGTGACCTGAAAGCAAATTTACACGCTATTCTCCCTCCCTACACAATTCCATGCCACTAACTCTGCATCACCAAGGGAAAAAACATGGAGATGAGCAAAGGCAGGAGATGGGTTAACTCCAGAGATCACTACATGCCAGAAGGTTTGCTCCTGCGGTGTGCACTGACGCAAGCTGTGCCACACATTTCAGAAGCCATGGCACATGCTGAGGGCTTTTCACAGGCTGAGTGCAGAGGGGCTTTCAGATCATGTTCACTTTAAAAGCAGAAGTAGCACCCGCACAAGTTTAAGACCCACAATGTTCTTTAGTCACGGCTGGCTAGCTTGCGGTAGTGGGAGCATGATGAAACTCGCCTACCAGGACCACACATGGTCCTGAATGGCTCATCCAGAGCCTGATCCTGGAGGCCTTCAGCACTTGCAACTTCAGTGAAGCCCACAGTAGTCTTCTCACTAGCGTGCTTGCAAGCGTTCAGCATCAACCTATTATCAATAGAGCTTCTCAGACAAGAAATGGTTAGTTACTGGGATTTGGTATTTTGACTTAAGCATGTCACTCGTATGGTGTTTTTGGAAGGCTGTGGTGATGGACTCCTCCCTGTGAGGAAATAATCACACACTCAACTCAGAAATAGTTAGAGGTGGGATTGCAAAAGTATTGTGCAGTGACCTAACCTGACTCCCACAAAAATCAACAGTGAAACTCTCAGTGACTTCGACCCAAACGCAGTTTGGCCAGAGTCAGTAACTTCCGAAGATCCCACCCTGCCATCACGTTCTGCTTCAACAACAATGATAATAATAGGATCAAATAACATTCTTTCTAAGTGAGTACCTGAAATACAACGACGACACAAGACTGTATGGGGCAGGTATTCATAAATGAGGCTTCAAAGGATTTTCTGTGTAGATACTATGCTGATTGCTAGAATTTCCTTTTCCTCACTTATGCTGGATAGCCTTTTTTAAACATATTGACAATAGGAAGATACTTACTGAACCCTGCTGTCTCTGACATATAAAAAAACACACTCTCCAGGATCTTAATATTATTTGTATATTTGTGCCCCAAGACACTGCTGTCCTTCCTGTGCACATACCCTGCAGATAACATCTAAGAACTGTCCCAAAGGGACCTTTCAAAGCACACTAGTTTACGCCAACCAAACAAGTAAATACCTACAGCATTTTAGATGGGGTACAGCATGCAGAAGAGGTGAAGCTATGGCTGGTTTATTACCTAGCTGTTTGTTTGCCAGTCAAACTGCAAAGCATAATATGCAAGAAGGTAACAATCACTGAAACGGTGAGTAAAACAGAGTGAGCTAAATCAAAACACTGTTGAAGAGTCAAGCAGACCAGCTCCTGGTGAAAACTTCAACAAGCTCCAAATCAGTGCCTAGTCTGCAGTTTCCTTAATAAACCTGACTCTGGTTGCAAATGCTGTATCCAAAATGGAATCAAAATTGCATATTAATAAAGACAGGAAGACAAAATACAAATATGATGTCAACTATATAGAAATCTTTATTAAGATATTTTAAAATTAACTCTGTTGTGTTCCCTAGGAATGACAGTTCTCTAAAATTTATTCAGTGGAGGAAAGACAGACCAACTCAATACAGATATTTTATCGCTTCGCTCACACACCACATTAGGTGTCACCAAATAGCTACCTCATCCCAAAACATGGCATTTGTTCAAAGCAAAGAGAAAAGTTTGCCATTATAAAAACTGATAAAGAAAGAGAAATATTATTTTAAGTCCTGCATGAGGCAATACAGCCACTTATTGACTACTGCTGCTAATATACCGTTAACCAAATATTTCTTCAGCTGAAAGCTGGGTCAGTCATGTCTTCTTTCTCCAAACAAGCTTTTTCCCAGATTATCCACTTTGAATATATAAATAAATATTTCCAACCTTTGTAATTAAACAGCAGTTACGTATGTTCTCAGGTAATAAACCATTCCATACATATGGAATATGATCAAACCCAAGCTGCTCGGTCAGCGAGATGCTGAACACACCTTTCTCTTGCTCATCTCGATTCACTATGTTCCTCTCATTACTTTTAAATCATTGCTCACTTTACTTTCGCCAATCAATCACCTTTACCACCAAGAATCCCTACCCTCCAACACATACTTCTCTCAACTTTTTCCTTATTACTCACATAATGATCTTAACCAATGCCCTCATCAAATAGGAGCGGCACTCCCCTTTCTCTTGATGTACTTAACCTGTTAAGATTACCTCCAAAAAAAAAAAAATCAGTAAAATAAAATATAATTTAATTTTCTGTTTTCTGTTTCAGCAGAGTAACCACCAAAACTAGATTTCTGTCCCCCTTATGCCCTGAAACTAAATGCTACAGTTAAACCGATACAGTGAGAGCTAACAAAACTAGAGCAAGTATTCCAATTTCAAGATTGTCAAAGTTGAAACAAGCGAGAGTTAAGTAAAAATTTCTAAAATCCACTGTTATTTGAGAAACAACGACAAGACCTGCACAATTTCATCACAGAGCCTAGAACTAAGTCAGTTCTGCTGCAGTGAATAATCCAGGGATTAAAAGCAAAAAGGTTTAGGTACACACATATAAATGCAGAGGGTTTACACTACAGTTAATAAGGTATTCGTGGAATTGCAGTAATTCTCAAATTTCTAATAATTTTAGAGCTTAATCTACTAAGATTGGAAACTAAACAGTTAATACAATCTGGAAAAGTTAGTATGACTATAAAAGACCAGCTTCCTAATAGATAATTGGCTTCTAAAAAAGACAAAATTATCTTTGTTATTAAATCTAGTATTTCATGAAGGCTCAGGTAGTGCAATAATCCAGTTTCTTAAGGAACACTGCTTCAATTCTGCCTACCTATAATATGTTTTAAAAGACTCCAGCTTCTTTTTAACTAAACTTGTAAAAACTGGCACTTGGGGGTTTTTAGTAGAACATGTAGAATGTTGCAGTGGCAAAATGACACATCCACAAGCACTGTGGATCAGATAATGGGGTCAGTGACTGAGAACAAGATCTCTAAAGAGCATGCACAAATTAAATTGCACAATACTAACAATAATTTTTACTCCCAACAGGATAAGACACAAAGAACAGTTCTGAGACACAAATGCAGGACCTATAGGGATGCTTGCTCCTTTGTAACGATCAAAAGCATTCTGAAGTCATTAAGAACGATGCTCAGTTTGATTATACCCTAACATACAGTTTTATCCATGAAAGAACGCTGTCCCAATGATTTTTGTGCAAAACCAAGTGTGCTAGCAAAAAAGCGTGCATGAGAATAAGAGGAAGGACTAAAAATGCTACTCATTATTTCATGTTTAGTGTGTCTTCCAAGTAATGGTTTTTACAGATGCTCTGGAGAACCCTGTTCCCACCACTAGTGCATATAAAACATTTGAGGCTTTAGTTACCACTGGAAGCCTGAATCCAGAATCTCAAACATTAAAAGGCGAGGAGAGGGGAAAAAAACCCCTTCAAATTACAAAATAGCTTGTCCAAGGGCAGGAGGTGGGGGGAAGGGGTTGTAAGAAAAGAAAAAATAAATTTAAAGGAGCAGGATTGTATTTTTGGCATTAAACCTATTTAAATTTATGTAAAGATACCATCAATGACTTCCAAGAAACTTTTTTTTAAAACCTAAACCCCTAAACTTAAATTAGTGAACCGAGATGCAAATAGAAAACCTCCAGCACCTGGCAAGTTCTTTCAGGTTAGTCAAAAACTATGTGTTAATTTGAGTCGTCACATCAACAGATGAGGGCAGGACGACTTATTTTTGGTTAGGGGCATTTCAGCAAAAAGGCTAAAGTGGGAAACAGCCAGCACAAAGCTTCCTCAAGCCAAACCAGCAAGAGTCTGTCAAGGGTTTTGTCCAGTAATGCACCAAACTGAACCTGCTAAACTGAAAACCGTTCAACCGTTTGTTTGTCCTTTCAGTTACTTTCTGTAGCAATCACCATTGGTGCCGATTTTATTAATGACTCACAGAAAATACATTTGTGTTTCAGCAAAAAACAACCACTAATTGACTTTAGTGAACACCACACTCAGGTTTGCTTTTGAAAAATACAAATGAAATCGAAATTACATGAAGAACACAAACAACAGAAAGCGGGATGCTCCTACAAAAGGCCTTCGACCTTAGGTTTGTGTTCTCTTGAACAGTGCAGTAGCTTTTACAAGTCGTGGGTTCTTCTTTTGCAACACTTGCTCCTGGTTTTCTTAGGAAGGAGTCTCAGTGGCACTTTTCAAAAGTCCATGTAATTAAGGCTGGAATGTGCCAATCACAAATGTCAAGCGTACTGTCAAAGCCCTCCCTCCCTGCCTCTCCTCTGTATCACCCTGTCTAAAATTGCAAAGGGGAACATTGAAGAGTTAAGGGGTTTACTTTACTTGCAGAAAGAGCTGCACATACTATTTCTAATTTTAACCCTGAATTCCAATTCTAACCTGGCTCATCTATAGGAAGAGTGGGAGAAAACACTAACAAGTTTATACTAAATTGTGGTTCATCTCCTTTAGGACACACCAAGAATACTTATAAGACTACATGCTTCAGCTGAGAGGGAGGGCCTTGCTAGTCTGCCTTGACTAGATAATGCACTCAAGGCATGTCAGGGCATATCCAACATCTGTGCACTACCCATCACACTTGGTCCCTGAACCCTCAGGGATCCCCTAGTACTACAATAAAACAATATATCCCACCTTCCTCTTTCTTTCAGGAAATGCTGGAATATGATTGCTATAGCTCTGAAATACACTCACATTACAAACATGGATTTACACACTCTCCACATCGTGTCCTCTACACAGAACGGGTCAGACCATTTGCTCTGTTCTGGTCAACACTGTACCCAAGCAATGAGAAATACCAGGCATTTACTTACTGGTCTGAACACTTGTCATGCAAACAGCTCACCACTGAAAGCTTCAAACAGTCCTCGCCACCTCCTCCCTGCTGTCTGCCACTACACCAACATGGTTTCCTTGACAAAACTAGCACATGTTGGGCAAGTAGAATCACAGAATGGTTTGGGATGGAAAGGACCTCAAAGCTAGCTCCAAAGCCCCTGCCATGGGCAGGGCCGCTCTCCACTAGTCCAGGTTGCCCAAAGCCCCATCCAACCTGGCAATTCAAGCAATTAACTGATTTAGTGCATCATAAAAGCAGCCTCTGCCAGGAGTACCCCCCTGATGAGGGCCTGGCCTGACACACTTAAAAAGCCACTTTGTGGAAGTCTCTTGAAGGCTTCTTTGTGGGCTACCAAAGTAATTTTTTGAGAAATTAGTCAGAGATCCCAACTTCACAGGCAGACCCAATGCCAGACAGGGTGGGCACTACTTCAAACTAGAGAGAATTTTCTGATGTTGCTACACCTGAAAGAAAAATGGTAGCTATTTTGCTCAGCATGGTCTTCTGAAACATCTCATGAGGGGAAACCCTTACCATGAAAAGGCAGTGAAACATCACAGAAGAAAGTTAAGTTTTATCAAAAGAAGCGCTTGTACACTTCCTCTTGATGGTAACATAAAGGCTGAAACTCGACAGGTTCCAACACTGGTGATACCAGACCTTAGTGTTATGGATGCACGATGATGTTAAGCAACAGTCTGACTTGACTAAATTATAAATTTGCAGAGCTGATCTTTACACAAAAGCAATGACCACGTGATACGACATTAGCAACTCTGATTTTGAAGGTGGTCTTGCCATTCCCCTCTGTAACAGTTCCCATAAGACTTTGGGCCAGATACCAAATACAGCAGTGTCTGAGAACATGTTGCCCAGCCATACCCAGCAGGGACTTGTCAGCAAGATGCAGTTTTCCTATATGAACGGCCTCCTACAGCTCCACACTTCTGTAACGCTATCCAGCATTGTGACACAGTTTTAATAGACTGGTGGTTCTCACTTGCTGAGCAGCATCTGTCCAGAATTAGCATATGCTTTAAAAACAATGTAGGGCAGATTAATTTCCCAACATTTCCCTATTTCATTATTTCAGGTTGAGCAGCAATATGCTTTTGAGTCCAGCCAAATCTTTCCTGGACCAGTATCTGTGTGATGAAATTCCTTCAGATTATAGAAGCAAAGAATAAAGCATCAAGGCAGCTTTCAGCACTTCCAGAGTTATCAGCTGTGGGACCAAGGCCACAACACAGGGTTTTTTCTTTTCTTTTAGCACAGGGTCACCCCTATTATACACAGACACAATCTCCAGAATATGCACTTGTGAGAGAAAAAAAAATCAAGAAGTTTCAACAAACTGATGGAAAGAGAGTTGGGAAACTAAAAGGGAGATAAGGCTATTCACAGAATCACAGAACTGTAGGGGTTGGAAGGGGCCTCCAGAGATCATCAGGTCCAATCCCCTTGCCAAAGCAGGCTCCCTAGGACAGGTCACACAGGTAGGCATCCAGACAGGACTTGAATATCTCCAGAGAAGGAGACTCCACCACCTCCCTGGGCAGCCTGTGCCAGGGCTCTGTCACCCTCACTGTGTAAAAGTTCTTCCGCATGTTGGTGCGGAAATTCCTGTGCTCCAATGTGCAGCCATTGCCCCTTGTCCTGTCCCCACAGACCACTGAAAAGGGGCTGGCTACTTCCTTCTGTCTCCCACCCTTGAGATATTTATAAACATTAAATCAGATCCCCTCTCAGTCATCTTTTCTCAAGGCTGAACAGCCCCAGTTTATTCAGCCTTTCCTCGTAGGGGAGATGCTCCAGGCCCTTAATCATCTTTGTGGCCCTCCACTGGACTCTGTCCAGGAGATCCCTGTCTTTTTTATACCAGGGAGCCAAGAATTGGATACATTCCACTTCAAAGCTTCAGCAAAAGCTTCTCTAAAATAAGCCTCATCACATTAAGTGCTAACAGCAGATAGGTTTCTATAGCAAAAAACAAAATAGCTACAAAAATATTATGCACAAAGCAGATTACATGCTTTGTGCCAGAGCTGCCAGATCAGTTCCTCTATAGCTTATTTTGCTTTCCTCTTCTAAAAAACTGCACACGTATAGCTTAAAGACCACCTGCAAACACACAGGGCTAAAACAGCATTAAGTTTTATAACATCCAGCCAGCCAGGCTTAAAAACCATGAAAAAAATATTCCAGACCTGAACACAAGCTGTTATGATCGTGTTATCTACACTAGGTCTGCAGGCTATGACCATTTGATCTTCGAAACATTTCTCAGACAGGCATACAGTCATTTAGCTCTTCAGTTTCCTCCAAGTGTCTGGATTCACCAGCCAGTCATACTTCTATTTCTTTTTTTAATTCAAAAATGTGATCCTGCACTTCCTCTTGTGACTTTCCCAGCCACAACCTTCTCATCCTTAACACCTTGTAAGATAGGTATATCACAGCATTCAGCAGAGAAAGTTATACGCTTCTCCATAGCATCCTTATTTTTCTACAGCTTCTACTCCTCACACTTACTGCTTCTGCTTCAGTTACAGCATCTTCATTGCCTGTGTTATATTAATGCATTCGACTTCACTTAGGGAGTATGAAAAGTTGATCTATATGACCAGCACAGGTTCATTGGTTTGGGTTTTTTTTAAACTGTGCTCATACTTCTCAGTTTACCTTCCTAGATACTGAGTATTTAAAACCTATTTTTACTGTGATTGAAATTTTAAAATTTGCAAGGAAAAAAAAATTATCTAAAAATCTTCGTAAGATGACCTGGCCTGTGAAGTTTATTTTCAGAGATACCGTTCTTTTAAGTTATGCTGGCTGCACAAGCTAACAGACTGGACAAAAAAAGATGCTTAGTTCAGTCAGCAATTAGCTCTTCTCTGCCTCCCCCACCACTCCACCCACCTGGTGGGTATGCCAACACTTACTTAGGTAGTCATCAATTCAGGAAAAAGGGGAGGAAAACCACTGCTCTGGAGACAGCATGTACCAAATTAAGATGATGGTATTAATGGCATCAGAATAAAAAGAAAAAAGAACAAATAACTCCTCTGCAGGTGCTCTGGTTAACTATGCAGAATGAGGGGGGAAAACCCGTAACCTATAGGCTAATATTTTAAGAAATTTAGAGCAAAAGTCAACTGAATGTTTCACAGGCATCAAAGTATATTCTCAGCAACCAGAAGACATTGTTGCAACAGTCAAAAAAATTCCACACGGTGCTTTAAGATCTCTCCACTTGTTTGGAGAAGAAATCACACAGACAGTAAGACTTGAGAGAGGGACACAGATCAGCTGTTCAGGACATGGATGTGCCTACAATTTGTGGCAGCAGAAAAAAAAAGCAGATGGTAAGAAACCTAATTATTCTCCTCTGTACGTGGTTTCTGTGTGGATTTATAAAACAACCGTGAGTGTTCCATGGGCAGCCATCCAAAATGCTCTGAAGGGAGCCAACTTGATTCACCAGGGCCATTGCCACTATGGAAACACACATGATGCTTTTTGGACACCACTCTGACACAGGGGGTGATTTCTGTGCATCTGAATAACAGACCTTGTTCCACATGGCATGCAGTCCTTTCTCTTGGACACACCACCAGTTACCTACAGTTTTTTCTGCATCTTGAAACTACAAAACATTTACCTAAATGGTTGAGATCTTGTATAACAATGGTGTACTTGACTGGAATTAATGGCCTTAGGATGCTCTCTAAATATAAATTAATTTCAGACTTGGTTTTATGAGAACAAGATTCATTGAAACAGTTTACACAAAAAAACCTAAGGGTCAATATTGCAATGTAGTTCAGGCCAGATTTCCAGATTTTGGCAAATTCCTTCCAGTCTAAACCACTTGAAGTCTTACAAAACAAGTCCATGTCTTGTACTTAGTGCAGGCTGCCAATGTCTAAAGGTATAAAAAGTCTTAGAATCCAACTGATTTTTAAACCTACTTTTCCCAGTTATTGCAGCATGAGAGTATGCAATAACCTCCTAAGGTCAGACTTTGATTGTGAGCCACACATAAATCAGATACTATCATGATAGTTTGCAAGTCATTATTGAGATAATGTCTGAAACCAAATTTCAGTAAAAAAAAAAGAAAAAGAAAAAAGAGAATGTTTCCTAAGTTACTTCTGAACAAGCACACACTATGAAACCTAAACCAATACACATATTTTTTGTGAAACTCTTCAGTCATTTTCTAGTTGATAATCTATAAGGAACTAATGCAGCATATCTCCAAGTACTGCAGCATATAAACCACGGAGGAAAGTATACTTTTTAAGTTACTGTGAATATTTTAAACACAATCAAGAAAAATTGGTCTGTAACAACACAGAAGGGCAATGCTGTTAAGTTACTAAAGTGGAAAACAATTTTACCATCTGGACCAAGTTAGTGCTCACCACGTACACTGATGTTTGCCTTTATTTCTGCAGTATTGCAGAGTATGAACCATGAAACCAAACTCATAGTTTTTATTCTCTGCCACTGCCAGCTTTAAGTACTGTATCAGAAATATTATAGCACTGAACCAGTCATGACAAACTTCAAAATCTGACAAGATGTGTTCCATGTCATTTGTCACCTCTGAAAACTACTGCAGGCATCCATATTCGTTTGGTCCACAGACAGCCAAAAAAAAAAAGCCAAATTCTCTTTGACAACATGTTGCTGTAACACTGTTGGGTTTTCAGTATCTAAACCCACTTACCTTCCATGCCTTGCAAAGAAAGCTTTGTTTAATTAGGTATTTGTAGTATTTCCTATAGGCTGTCTCAGAAATACCTGAGACAAAATACAGTTAGTAAGAGACAAACGCAACCACCACAGTCCAAGAAAAGGCAACTTTTTACCACTGACCGACGTTCACATACACACCCAGAAAACAGGGAATCTCGGTGGGGGAAAAAAATTTGCATACCACTGCAATTCCATGTTTAAAGGTCACAATAACATCAGACAGTTTTCTGAAGATGAATGTAAGCCCTCATTTTCCAGCAATGAAATCTGGGGGGAGACACACAGGGAAAGCATTCCCGTTTTACTCCAGTGGGCTTGAGAACAAGCCCCAAGCACAGCGTGGATACGCATACTGTAAACAAATCTACCTACAACCTGGCAAAGAAGTAAATAACAAAGGAAGTAACATAACTTAACAGATGTTTTCTAGGCCCTGGTTCCTAAACAGAAGCATTTATTTGCAAACAAGCAATGCAGTAAGACCATGAATGACAAAGTAATTCATAATCAGTTCAGCTCCCAAACAAATGGAACTCTCAATCCCCCCACTACTTTAAGAACTGGAGAAAAGTTTTAACAGCTGTTTCCCAGAAACACTGGCACATCCCAAAAGAGTATACTGGGTACTGAGAAACTAGAAGGCACAGTTGGAGAAATTGTAATTTTGTTAGATGCAGGGGTGAATAAAGTAAGTCCATCCTCGATCAGCCACTACTTGTCCCCATTCCACTGTAACTTTTGAGACCCTATTGCAAACCAGATTGGGAACAGACCTGGGTAAATATAATCTTTCATGCCTTTTGTGGGGGCAGCTAGAGGAGGAAATGGTGCCTTGGTTATATTTAGCCCACAAAAGCTCACAGATCTATTTACCATGCAGCCCCACAAACAGATGCACCACCACAAGCGAGATGGCGGCATGTGGGCTGCCAAAACTGCCACTACCACAAGGAACATTGGCCTGAGGCTGCAGCTGATCTGTGCCATAATTAGCCTTCCTACTTTTCTAACCATGATGCTAAAACAAAGCAAGCTTCCATTCATTTTGGAGAAGAGCACCCTAGAGGAAGCATCACATCTCCCTGACTCAGTACAAGTGTTTCTCTCCAACTAAGGGCACGATTGAAATCCAGTGTGTTTCAGACTTAGCAAGCATCAGGCACAGCAGAATTCAGATGGGCAGCACAATGAAGTTAACAGCTAAAGCTCTGCTTCAGCACACTCATCAGTTCAAGGTCAACCCTGAATTCCCCATTAACTTGATTTTTGGTTTTAATGGCTACATCCTAGGGACACCTTTCGTACAGCTCATACTGAGGGAGAGGTGGGAATTTTGTAGTTTAAGGACTGAATTCACTTGAGATTTTTTTACATGAAGAGAATGAAAAGCAAAGATTCCCAGCAGCATCAGAGGGGCAACACCAGCAACTGCCTTACCCACTATTCATGAAAAGTGGAATGCAGGGAAGAACAAACAAATTTAAGGGGACAGTGGTTCCAGACATAAGTCAAACAGCAGAATTTTAAGGTGCAGCAAAGCCCAGTAAAACTTCCCTCCTTCCAAGGTAAGCTGCCATAAAGAAAGCACGACAGTTCCACACTGGAGACCTGCAGCCTGCTCCCAGCTCTTACGCTGCTTAAAGTGACACAGCAAGTCACTTGAGCTATTTTGATCAGCTTCCCTTCAGTAAAATGGGGAATAACGCTCCACGTTAAAGTGTTGGAGACTTACAGATGCTCTGCTATATTAGATGTATTACATGAGGGAACACTGGCTCCTCCTGCACCCCAAGCCTAAATAAGGCTACGTTACACAGAACAGGTTTGAAACCCTCTTACACACAGCCACCTGCTATAAGGACTCAAGAAAGGGGCTCAAATAGAAAGGAGGGTTGGTAGTGGGGGAAAAGGGAGAAGGAATGTTGTTGCTTATGTGATGCTTGAACTCCAAACAGAAGGAAACTTACCTTTACTATTAAATTAATACCACAATCCTATTGTTGCATTATATTGATTGATACTAATTGTCTCTTCCTTTATTGGTTGTATTTCTTCTTGTTGTAACAGCAGTAACAACAAAAATCTGTAACTGGATCCCAAAGCTACAGCTGTCAAACATTTCCCCAAGAAAACCAGTCTCAAAGCACCAATTGTACAGGGCAAGGAATTAACCCCAAGATGACTAGCAGTCAACTGCAAAGTAAGGATTTACCATGGAGTCCCCCACACCTCTTACCTCAAGCATCGGGCGGGCACTGTCGTGGATTGACAGGATGTGCGTGATGTTATTCTTACTTAGTTGCTCTACGTCTCGGGCATCTGCGATAAAGGAAAAATGAAGAGAATTTCTTTAATCTCTTGAAATAGCCCACTCCCCTTTCCATTGTGCATGTTGAAAACCACTTATCATGGGTGTATTTCTTTTTGAAGCTTCACGAAGTAAAACAAAACCCCAAATGCAGCTGTTCTAGAACACCACCAGGGCAAGTAACGGGAAGACCCACTTCTAACTCCAAAACAAATTATATACTATATAAAGAACAAGCTTAAGTGACTCAGGAATATGTTCTTAAGTCAGAAGTTTCATGTATTTTGCATCTGAAATGTAAGTCTCTGTATGCCTGTGTGCAGGTGATGGCCATCTGAACAAGCAGTCAGAGCTGTACAAGAAATAGCTTACCTCCTCTCAACCCACAAATCCACCTTCAGGGGATGTATTTTCATCTGGGAGGTAGACCTTGTGATATCCTCATCTGAGAAGTGAAGCCAACCTATCAGTTCAATTGAGGTACTAATGGGCAAGGAGAACTAGATTCTTAGTTCCTGTGGAATATTGGGGAAAAGTGTGTGTTTACCCAACACATATACCTTAATTTTAAGTCTGAAGAGAGAGATGATAAAGATACCGAACGTAGGAAAAAGCAAAGCGCTACAGCAAGGAAGTGCAGATGTGAAAAGGTGGTTCCTAGACCTGTAACCAAGGGGTTTCAAACATTCAAAACTGGAAAGCAAACTGGGGCGACTGAAAATGTGCAGCTAGATGTTGCGAAAGCATAGGTTTGTTTCTATGAGAAAGAAGGTAAAATAGATTATCTGTCATCAGCGAGCAACTTTCCCCCTACTAAACCATAAGCATGCCAGAAAATTACCTCAAAGAACCACTAATATAGGTAAAAGTTAGTATGTGTCCATTTACTTTTAACCTTTTCGCTTGAGAATGGCAAAGCACACCGTGGCAATGACAGCAGTGGTTTTGTGATGTGAACACCTGCCTTCCAAATCTGCCCATACAATCTGTTCACATTAGCCTGGTTGTGCACACAAAAAAAAGAGCACTGACCACAAAGGTTTCAAGCTCGAAGTACAAAAATAACAATAGCATCACCTGTACATTCTCTACGTAGCACAAAAGCTCAATTAGCATCTCTTGCTTCATCTTATTCCACTCTACTATAAAGTTCTGACAGCTTTTCTACATCACAAAGAGGAATTAGACATTTAATTATACTGCCTCATAGACAAGATCCGTGTGAGCACAGTAACAGGCAATAAAATTTAAACCTAATCCAAATCTGAAAGCTTCTTTAAGGCTAATAAAAAGAGAAGAGTCAAAACTACATGGATTTCACTCGATACTGGTCAAGCCTCCACAGTCAGCAGAGATGCCTAATCCTTTAAGAAAGAATTTACACAAATTCCACTGAAACAGGACTAAGATCTAGCTTCACAGAACAATTAACATTTCCTAATAATCTCACAGTGAGCATTTCAAAGAAGAGACGCTAATGTTTGCCAGGAGAGGTCATCTAATCCACCTAACCTTCAGATTTATTAACAGTTTATAGGGCAGCATCGATTCCTCAGAGAATACCCAGGGTTTGGAAGCCCAGAAGCCAGTCTAAGTGCCTCTAAAAAACCCACTGCTTTCTGTTGCCCAAAGGCTAAGGGCATATTTTGGAGCCTTCTGTCTGGCACTCATGGTCTTAATGCACACCTAGGACAACGAGACCCCAGTCTCTAATTATCAGTACGAGCCATGTGGTAGAGAAATGGCTTGCCATACAGGGCAAACAGCTTTAAAAGGAGATATGATCCAAATTAAACGTTGGCTGTTTTGAACCAGTCAGAAAGGCCTAATGGTCACAGTTTGACTCAAAAGGACTGAAAGACTTTGCTTCCTCAGTCAACCAAGGACTTGGGCCAAGGCATTTCAACACATCAAAACTCTAGAGTAAGGCAGTGAGACTTCAGCTATTCCTAGAAATTAGCTAGAAATTCCTAGAAATTAGCAAGAAATTGCTGTCCCAGCACAACATCTTAGGGTAGCCAGCAGGTCATCAATATGTTTAGGAAAGAACAATTCAAGTCACAAAGCAGAGGAGAAAAAGCCTCCCAGCCAATGACTGCTATCTGGATCTACAGAGCTGACAAAGGGAAATTCCCAATACCTGCCATTAAGTCTCCACAGATACTACAAAGCTATTTAAACAGCAGTACAAATGAGATTTCCTGTCACTCATATGGTATGGTCTCATACCATAAATTTAAAAAAAAAATAAAATTAAGGAGTTACATGAAGGACCACCAGCAAGAGCCAGAAGAATCACCATTGCCACAGCAATTCTAACTTCTTTACTGTAGCACCGTGCTTTACAACCACATGCAGGCTCACATTTTGAAGTCACAGGGTTGAAAAGCCTTATTTCTAAATTTAAAGATGAAAGAAGCCTATCAGAGCAATCTTGTTCATCCCTAAAGGGTTCCTCAAATGTGGTATTATTCCTCACAGTAGGTTACCTAATACAGCGAAACACTTCTCAGCTGATACAGACTTTTGAGTAAAGTCTTCAGGAATCTGTCTTCTCACACAAAAGGACACAATCCACAGTGGGGAAGTTGTCTTCTCTCCCCTCCACACTCATATTTAGCTACTTCTTCCTCAGTGTCATCCTGTGACTCCCAGCTTAACCTCTACTCAGGCAGAGAGCTGCAAACACTTAATTGCAAAAGCAATGGCAGTCATCAAAATGGGACCGGTATATGTATCTGTATGGTTGAGGGGGCTGGGGTAGGGGGAGCGTGGAATTTGTTTCCCTGTAGCTCTGGGAAGCCTTACTGCGTGGCTGGGGGCAAATCCTCCAGCATATTGTGCTTGCGTCCCCTGTCCCCCGTATGCAAGAGGGAGACAATACTGACGAAGACACGTCAGTAACTGAAGGACTGCAACACCATTGTGATGAAGTCTCAAATGTACTGTTCTCTCTTACTTTAGTATTTTAGAACCTCACTAGAGATTCAAGGTGAGGAATAAGGATCTCCCCTTTTGTGGAGTCAAGATGGGAAGAAAGAGCTGTAGATACTTTTACGCCTCTACTGCTAACAACAAAATACAAAAACATCCTGCCAGGAATGGAGAGGGGTGAAAAACATTACAGTGAAACGGGCCTGGATCTGCAACATTTACCTGCAACTCACCTCTGAATTTAGAAGATTATATGTCTCCACAAAATAAGTGAGATTTAATTTCATTTTGTCACCTTTCCTTCCATTAGCCAACTATCTCGAACTAAAGACACCCTCCCTTCTTCCACTTCCAAAGCTCACATTTCTGACTTAGTTGTTAATCTGAAGAGACAGACATGCTCCTATGACACAGTAAGTCAGTAAGTATTACGTGTTCAGTATGATATTTCAGGTTATGAATGCAGGAACAAGGTAAATACCTACAGAAGGCAAGTCAGCCTAATACGTACAACAGTACCAAGTCTCAATCTGCAGATCTGTGGAGCCTACAGTTTCATCATCACCAGATTTTAATTTTTTTTTTAAATAAAGCAACGTTTTGTCTACACTTGTTATTTTCTGCTTTGGAGAAAATCAGACCTAAGGGAGACACTCCTCTCCAGAGGTTCAGACCACTAAGCTATTACTGAGAATTGTTTCCCACCAGGAGAGCTTTGTTCCAGAGTCCAGTGATGTGCCCTTGAAGACACACAGAGAGAAACTAAGTGACCAAAACCTCCACATCTCCTGTCCCCACTTCACACACTGTTCTGACACATGTTTTGTCTCAGGTTCTCAGAAGGACCTTTCTGAGGAATGAGAAAGTTGGGGAAAAGGACCCAGTACTCTGTTTAATGGGAATACCTGGAATAAAGCCTTAGAAAAGGGAACTTAAAAAAAAATTTAAGCAGCTGATAACAGGAATTAATTGGAGCAGAACTGCATAAACAGCAGAACTACTCAGTGGGCACTGCCTTGTTGTACACTTAGTAATGGGAAGGGCAGAAACTTTCCCAGGACTCACCAGCTCATCCACAGCACCACTGGACTCTTTGGGGGGAATCAGACCTTATACTGTAGCATTCCCCTTCAAATCAAAAACCTCCCAAATATTCCACTGGAAAAATTTGAATCTTCCAAATACGATAAAAAGCAAGGAAGGGTACAAGCTCTTTAATACTCAAGATAGAAGCAATCTTTAATTTCTTGTGCTCCCTACTGCTACACATTTCGGTACCAAACGAGAACTAATTTAGAACCTTGTAACAGAAGAAATGGATTTTTTTTTTTCTATTTGTGCAAAGGCTCGAAAGCCCCTTTGTATCGGTCTCTTAGTGAACAAAGCACAGGTGCCTTTCAAAGGACATCACGTTTACAGTGCAAAAGATGTGTGGGCATGCAATCTCACAATATTCTTTGTCTTTTCAGAGGACTGAATTTCATCTGTAAGGTACAACTGAAACAAGCTAAAATATTCCCCCCTTCACCTCTCAAATTAGAGATGGGAAGAAGAGTTAACTTCCTCTTTCCCTTCCCTCATTTTACTCCCACCCTTCAGCTTGCAAAGAAATAACTCCTCATTAACTTTCACTGAAGAAGCCCTAGAGCTCTGTTTCCTTCTGGGCTTTCAGACCAAACTTGGTCTTGGTATTTTGTATGGACACCTGTGGTTCTTCTTGAATTTTTCTGCCCTCTAGCTGTGCAATCTCAAATACACTCGGGAACATACCACAACTTTAATGTGCTACTGATCAGTAGAATCACACTTACAGATCTTATAAGATAACAAGCACTTAAGTACATGCCTAGATCCATGCTTTTTCAGGAAAGTTTTCCAGAGGCATACTCAAGTCCCATGGGCTTAGCAGGATTTCAACCAGTACTTCAGTGCTTTCCATAATCAGGACTACAAATAACTTTCTACCTACTGTTTTCTTTTTCTCTTTTTTTTTTTTTTTTTTTTTACTTTCTAGCAAAGCCCCCTCTAATTCCGTGTCCCTAAAGGTCTGTGCAGCAGCACACTAACCCGTAGTAGCGAGTTCAAATCCCATTCCTGCAATGGATTTGTTTCACAAGTTGCTTTTTCCTTGGGCCTTGGTTTATCTCTCAAATGCAGAGGCATTTGCACTTCCTCTATCAGGGATTGCTTTTAAGTTGATTGGGCGTAAAAGTAAGAATCCCTATACATAAAGTAGAAAGACTGCTGAATATTGAATAATAATTTCCCAATCTGAATGCCTTTTCCAGGCAACAGTCCTCCATGATTACAGCGTTTAACATGCTTTAACACCCTGCTTTCCTCAACAGGAAGGGACCAGCTGGAACAACCATACCTCTTCCCGCCCTGTCAGTGTCCCCGGAGGTCTCCCACACAGCAGTGAAGAGTAGGCCTAGAAGGGTTTTTCCACTTCCCAGCTACGGAAACCCTGCCCACCGTAGCTCCCTGGAGTCACAGTAGAAAGGAGGGGAGGCTATCCTCCAGAGGGCAGATCAGAGCGATTCAGAGAGAGATTTCCCCCAACTCCGCCTTCTGGAGATGCTCCCCCCTCTCCACTCCACACACAGAGATATCTGGAGGGTGCCATGATGCCTCAGCCCTGCATCAGGGCGAGACCCACAATGCCAGGGTTTCAGCGTTACTCCTCTCACTGACCAGATGCAGCTTTATTTAATTCACTCTGGAAAAAGTAGGAGACTGCTCAAAAGTACAATACAGGCATTAATTTTATAAATGCCGTGTCTTTAAACCATCTAGTCATGTCAGCTGCCCAAATCTGGGTACTCTAACCAATCCCAACTGCATGTGCTGCTGAGTATTTCTCAGTCAATCATCCCCTTTATGGCAATCTCAATATTCATTAGTCACTTTTTGAAAAAGTGCCACAAATCGGAACATGCCCCGAGAACACGGTAATCAAACTCCTCCAGAAAAACACAGTGGTGATTAACCAACAGCCTGTTCCTAAGCGGGGCGACTTCACTGCACAGACAGCTCGCTGCAATTGCTCTTAAGCAGTGAGGCAGGGGGTTATCGAGGGGCAGGGGATGCAGAAAAGACAAAATTGTAAGAGTTTGCTTTTGTATAAGTGAAGTACTGTAACAAATTTTCTCTCTTCCTCTCTTGGTACAGTAGCTAATTTAAGACTGTAACAGATATTCATGAGAGTAGAACATAACTATTAAATCCAATGTGAGCAAAGGTCAGAGCAATAAACAAACAAATATTTTGTGTTAAAAAAACAATTCCGTAACACAAAAACTGGGATTAAAGCCAGCATATATTTATTCTCTTATATGGATGGAGCTGAAGCATGTCAGCTTCTGCTTCTTTTCAGCAGAGAAACACTGCCCCCCACTCACACCACCTCCATGTTCACACCCCTACTCTACATGTTGAAGTGACCTGACATGCCACATAAGGACCATTTGCAGAGCGGATGGCTGAGTGGCCAGAGCAGCAGAGCAAGAGGGTTGCAGGCCCCGACATCGGCAGAGGTGCTGACTCACTCCACAACCTTGGCCAACTCCCCTCAGCTGGTTGAACTGTTCATCAGCTGAAAACAGAACCATACCAAGAAGCAGATGCTCCGGCTGAGCTTTGCTCGCCTGGGCAGACCGTCAAGGGCTCACCAGCAGAGAGGGACAGACTGAGAGCCACATACCCTAGGCCCATCCTGCCAGAGAGTTTGGAACCTAACGGATGCTACTATCAAACACCCTTCCATCCCACCCCTCTCCTATACTACTTGAGAGGAAAGGAAAAAAAAAGAAAAACAAAAAGAGGAAGCAACATGGCTGTGACCAAGATAGATAGCTTTGTCACTAGCCCATGCAGTCTTGCATTTTCAAAATGATCCTCTTGCCCTTATTTTCCTTTTTTCCTCTCATTACCTACTTAGACCAGTGTAAACTTGCCTCCATCCTCTCACTCTCCTTACCACAGCACGATTAACTCACACACTAGCCGTTGTGTTTGTATGCCAGTGAGGCAAAAGGCAGCTTTTAACTTCACGTTTGCCTCTGGGCTGCCTCTTAGGGTGATCAGGCAAAAACCACTGAACTAACAGGTTTTGGGATGGAGAGGAAGGGTGGGCATGAAGCAGAGCTGAGGCACCATCCAGTCTTAAAGAGCAGCTGTGATATCAGACAGAGCAGGAAGGACAGGCTATTGCAATGGTCCTTGAGTCCTGCTTTGCTGTTGTACCCAAGCATAGGAAATACATGGTCTAGATGTATCAAGATGACTGCACAGGCACAACTGGTTTACTCTGAGTAGGAACAGTCAGCTGGAACTACTGCTAACAGAGTGCTTTGAGAACAGGTCATTTATTTGGATGTCTACATAAAGTTTCCTGTGTTTTCTAAATATGGTTCTGTCTTTCTGTACACAAAAAATAAACCTCACTGAAAAAGGAAAAAAAAGTAATCCAGAGAATCTTACATCCACAACACAGGCAGCATGAGTATTGGTGATCAGATGGGAATCTGCAGACCCATCGGTCTCGCAAGCAGCGATAACCAAACTCTTTAGCAGTTGTTATATATAACCAAAATAATGAAAGCAACAAGCGTGAGGCATACTAAACCTTTACTTATAAGGAGGACTTGAAATAAGCCTTACGAAGAATCTGCCCAGCTCACAGGCTTGCCTGCCAAGCTCAGGAATGGTTTAAGGCAGGCCAATGTTTAGGAATTCCAGCTGAGGCATGCTCCAAGGAGATGGTGTTCATTTTTCTTTTCTTAAAGAGCTTGCAGCACAGCACATGGATGAGAGCAAGCAAGTTCTTCTTCAAGTGATACCAGGTGAATCCAGAAACGAAGCAAGACGGGGTTAAAGAAACTGCAGAGATGTCAAAGAATTCTGTAGGCCTGTGAAACAACACCTTAAGACCCCTGCTAAGTAATCCTAAAGATAATGATAAAACTAATCTTACCTTTAAAGTTGCCAATGTACAAGCCAGGCAGAATCTGTGAGAAAGAAATATAGTATCAAATATAGATATCTTGTGGTAAGACAATTTGACAAAGTTCAATTTGCATACAGGATGGAACATACTACTTTAGCAGACTATTGTGAAATGCAGTCTTAAAAGCACTGACAGCATTTTGTGTCTTATTGCAACCTTCTCAAACTACATAGCTGTAGGTACGCCATGCTTTGAGAGCTTTCCTTGACAGCCTGGGGTTGTTAATCATGCAGACTCTCACATAATGGAGACTCTCCAAGGATAGCAAAAGTGGTTAACGAATACACAGTGGGCCTCTCGACACACTCCTTACCCTCCCCCTCCCCCCTCCCAAAGCAGGGTAAGAGTTACCCTCATTTAACTAATGATGAAACTTCATACAGAAAAGGTGATTTGCCTAAAGTTGCTAAGCAAGCTGGACACAACACTGCAAAACGACATCCTTCGAGCCATTTCAAATGCAAAGCCATGGAAGTTGGGGCTCTTCGACAGAGGAAATCGCTGCAAACAGCAAGTCGTGTATTCACATAGAGAACTGATGAAAGTCCTTGAGTTGCATGTTTCTCTCCCAGACCTACCCAATCCCAGAAGCCTGCACAGGTCTCAGTTACAGGACTTTCTTTACTGGGGAGTTTCAAGGTCAGCCTGAGGACTCGCCTGTCAAATCTGAGGACACGTGCACGCACACATACAGAGGCGGGTGACACTGCAGTGCTACCCTTCTCACTCTCTCACAATCCTCCCAACTTGGGAACAGCAGTAAAGGCACAAAAAACCCCCAAAGTGAACCCAAACACACTTTTTCTGGCAAAGAATTTCATTCTCTGCCACCTGAAGTTCCTGACTCATGCCCACATCCTTTGAAGAGAGCAGAACCATGGTGGTGAGACCATACGATCCATTTTTCTTTGGTGCAGGCAGAGCATACCACCAATACAGATATGTCAGCACTGACTTCCTAGAGCCTTAGCAACACCCAAGTGTCACCACAACAGCAGCAACAGTCACCCTGGGAGCAGCTATTTAAAGGGAAAACTCCACCCATTTTCCTTGGTCCAGCAGCCGCGAAGTTCCAACAGTCATGAAGGACTTTTCACCAGGGATTATCACCCCAGCCTCTACTTCACTGCAACCTTCCTGCTGAAAGGCGACCCATCTTACCATGGAAAGGTTAGCAGGCTGGCAGAAGGGCCCGCAAAATAGCTTTTGATCCGCCTTAACTCCAGGGCTTTCATCTGATAAAAACATCCTATTCAGTGTTATTTATCTAGCCCTGCAGAAAACCAAAAGGCTGCAGAACTTTTCACACTCCCTGCAACTTCGGTTTGTGCAAACATTCCTCCCTCTTAGCTTTGCTGGGTGATCTCTCTCTCTCTTTCTCCTTGTCGTCTGTGTCATACCAGCCCTACCACCAGGCTCAATTCTGCCACTGATGTGGAAAGATGACTTCTCTGGGACCCTTGCTGTACCCCAAGCTGCTTACAAATTAAGGGCTGCATGACAACACCAGCCAGATAAGAAAACGTTTCTTTAGCCTGGTACAAACAGGCACCTGTCAGTTTTGCACAGATAAGCTCAGACAGCTTTCTTCCCTTTCCTTGCCTCTTCATCTTTCATTTGTACTAATTCAACATTCATCCAAAGGCAGGGAAAGAAAAAAAAAAACCAAAGAGTGGAGCAGTTTCTAATGCTGGGTTATCAAGTAGGGAAAAGGCACCCTTACAACATTCTGCTATCCCCTTGCACATGCAAGAGACCCAAAGTTTCATGGTTTGATTCATTATTTTAAGCACACTTGATGACTCTGCTGGAAGTGCAGCTCAAAGGCCCCTATAGCAGCCTATATTAGCAGCCCATAGCTGCTCCAGAGAGCAGAGTACCCAAGGGCTATTACTAAGGTCCAAATTCTACAAACAAAAAACATGCTCTAAAGCAAAAGAGAGTCAAGTTACGAATGAATTTCACCAACCAGATCAGGCCAGTCAGCTCCCTCAAGCTTAAAAAAAAAAAATTAAAATTTAAAAAAATCAAAGCCGCTTTTTTATATTTTTAAATAGATGCCTTGTACTTCTTATCTGTAGCAGAAATTTCAAATCACACCACCACTACTGCAGACTCTCACATTTTAGACTCCAGGACATTACTTCTGCATTAAATGGGTGCTCTCAAGAGAGGATAAAAGCTTAAATTCCAGTCACAATCATTAAGGCTAGACATTATAAATTAAAGATACCGAGAAGCACTGGAGTGTTGCAAAAATAAGGCTTCCTAAAGTGGTGTTGGCAAAGGAGGAAAAGTCCGGACATTTGCATTTGTGCATCACGAAGCAACACTCTATGCTAGGTAGGAAACTAGGACACAACCAAGGACAGATGTTTCCCCTGTTGTCCTACTCATTCTAGAAGCAAGAAACATTACTATGGGTGAAAGCTACCTGGAAAGAAGTGAATCTTCATGTCGTGCTGACTAATACTTCAGCACTAGACTATGGCTGGGAACTTTCAGCTGTGTCATCTCACACTGCCTTCAGTAACTGCAACTCCAGGCCGCACAAAATGAAGGCCGATGGCTGCTAGGGGTGTGTGAGAGAGAAGGGGTGGGAGTCAGAAGAGAAGAAAAATAAGGTGGTTGTTTTTGTGAACTTTTCAACCACTGCTTTATGAATAAAAACAGTAGCCTCTTTATATCATCCGAAACATTGACAGAATGGCCACGGACTAAACAACAGATGTAGAAGCGTGCACAATGAAGTGACAAGAACACCAGGCCATCTTCGTTCCTACCTCAGATGTAAACAGCTCACGTTCCTCACCTCACAGAATGACAGAGCCCTGTGATGGAGAACAGTCACTCCACGCTAATGCTTCCCATCAGTCCTCTTTGAAACATGGTTTAAAGAGCTACTTTCCCCGTTTTCTACATAGACAAAGCACGTAACTCCTTGCCCGACGCTGCTTCTAGATGTGCTAGTACTGATAGGCAGTCTGGAGATGCTCGTGGGGCTTTCTGTAAGATGGCCAGGCACCACAGAAGGCACAGACAAGCCCCCATCATCCAGCAGTACAGGAGAGGGGCACGGGTCAGGGAGAGGGATTCGCCACCACCCATGTGAACTAGCACAGCTTCGCTGGCTTCCATAGAACCGGTTGCATCAGCTGTAACTATCCACACTGATTTACATGTCTTACAAATCAAGTCTCTTCCTAGAGATAACACTCAACTCACCCCTTCAGAAAAGCCTGTGTGAATAACGGGCAGTTAACTGTTACAAGGACTGAAGCCCAAGAAAAACCTCTTCACAAAGCATATGCGGTTCACAGATGATCAAATCTAAGCACTGCAATCTCTTGTCACCATCTCAGCTGCCAGACTTGAGCTCCTGGAAAATATCTTTGTCACGTTCAACCGCAGACTTCAACTTGAACTTTTAATACAAGTCCAAGTTCGGCATTAAGCAGAAAGAGAAATCAGGCCACCCAGACAATTTCCTAAGTCAGAACCCATTACTCAATCCCGCACTTAAAAGACATTAAAAAGAGTAAAGCACTTAAGATTAATAGAGGCTAGGTGAATGCACAGTCACTAGCCAATTCTCCTTCACAGACCAAGGGTATTTACGAGCCAATGCTTTGGCTTTAATTTGGGAAAAGCCAGGAGGTGGGCGTTGGGTAGGCTTAAGGAAAACAACTAAACACCGCTAATTTTACAGAGAAAACTAGAAACAAAAGACACACTCCACCTAAAAAGAAGACACGGCCTCCAGCCCCTGACCAGCACAAATGGCTACAAAATCAGATACAACTGCTTTTTGCTACAAAGTATAGCATGTGACAGAAAAACCAGAGGGCACCATGCCACTGGGAAAGGCTCAGCATCCAAGAGCAGCAAACAGCAGCTGTAGCAATCTCTGGAGTTTTTCCTAACCATACCCATTACAGGTCACCACTAATCCTCTTCCTCTGGCATCAGTACAAAGAGATTCCCTAAATGAAATAATCCACCATCGGATAAGCTGCTTATTTTCTCCTACTGTGTTGCATATATCTCTACCACAAAAAAAAAAAAGATAAAAAACAAACACCAAAACCCAACACAATTCAGTTGGAAACTAAGGCAATTCGTATCGATAGACTACACTGAGTCAAGCAAACTTCCCCCCAATATTTGTGTGGATGACTCCATACCTCCCCTTGCTCCTCCAGCGTTCACTGACTCACAAGATCAAAAGGAACAGATGATCCAGGGGCACATTCTGAAGGTGGCAAGTACCAGACCTACACACGGGACCCCTACAAAAATAAACCCTGATGGCCAGTACCCAAAGTGGTTGTAGCCTCCTTAAAGGAGACGTCTCCTCCCGAACTGCTGAACTTTTCATCCTGCTAGATACAGCCATAGGAAGGGAGGAGGAGAAAAAAAAAAAAAAAGAAAAGAAATCAAAGGTGCTATGCTTGTCCCCAAAACTCCAGTTGGTATGTGTTATAGAATTAAAATGACCAAATTACCTGGGGTTACAGATTCCCAATTTCTGTCCACAGTCATATGGAGCAAGATGTAATGCAGATAAGAGTGCTAAGCTTCAAAAGGTTGAGAATCATCCTTTCCCTCCTGCCCTCGATCGCAACTTTAGCATCTCATATCCTGTCACTCAGAATGTTTGGACAATTTCAAACATTCCCAGAAAAATACTACAAACATAGCAGAAGTCTACAAGAAACCTCTCCAGCTGTGTTTCTTCCTAACTGTCCACTCCTGGCAGGTACCTCCAAGGACAGGCTGCGTATCATTACTGCCAAAAATGTAAAGAAGGACCAAGGGAGGCTCTACCTCCCATCTACTAACTCAGTTTGGGTAACCAGCCAGATCTTTCACCTGCCTAAAGCTTCTATTACAGTGTCTCTATCCATAGGACAAAAAGACTTCGCCTCCCAGGTGGGAGCTTTGGCTAAACACTCTGGATGCTCACCAGCTTGACTTCCAGGGGCAAGGCTGTCAGCTACGAACAGCTTGAGAATAGCTAGAGCTAGCTGCTCACCTCTGCTCTGTAAGAGGCCACACGCACAGCAAAGCTGCTCAAAGCAGGACGTTAAGACAGAAGAGATGACTCAACTTCTGTTCCTCATAGTAAGCTATATATAAAAGGCTAGTTACTACCACACTTTCAATCCTGGGTTTAAAATAGAGGTGGAGATATGAGAGAAGAAAAAAAAATAATTTAAAAAATAAAAAAATCACAGTTGTCCCTTGATAGCCACCACATGCCAGGGGATTCGGTGCTTACAATAAGCCCCCACTGCCAAAAAGCCAACACCCTTCACAAAACAGATCCATCTTCCTTCCTCGCTGCGATCTCCACTGGGGCCAAGCACTTTCCTGCCCCACCGGCACCGGGGCCAGCCCTCCCGCGACAGCCCGTATCCGCCGGCTGCTCCGCGCCCTCGGACCCCCGAGGCGACGAGGGCCGGCGCCCGCAGTCCTGTTCGAGGGAGTAGGGGGGAGCAAGGGATGGAGAAATTAAACGGTTTTATCCCACACTCGCTGCCTCCGCCGGGCTGACAGCCCGACACCACGCCGGGCCCTGCCTCAAGTCAATGGGGGGTACTGGTTCTGCCTCAAGCTTCCCCCCGCCCGAGCGGGGTGGCAGCCCCCCGGCGAGGGGAGAGCCGGCCCCGGGCCGCGGCGGGGAAGGGCCCGGCGCTGCGGCTGACAGAAGCACAGCGCCGGGGGGCACGGCGACCGTTAGCGACCGTTGGGGGCGCGGGGCCGCCCCCAGCCCCGCGGGCTCGCTTCTCCCGGGGAGGGGAAGCCCGGGCGAGCATCACCGAAACCAGGGCCCCCCTCCTGGCCGCCCGCCTCCTCCCTGCCCGCGCTGCGGCTGGGAAGGAGGCGCGCCCCGAGGGAGCGGCGCAGCCACGGTCTTCTTCCCTCCTCCCCCCACCCCCCGTCTCCCCGGGGCGGGGGACCCGCAAAGTTGAAGGGAAAAGCCTCTCCTGCCCTGGTTTCTGTGTTTCTAAGCGGGTGCCCGCCGCCCGGGGCGAGACAAAGGAGGGGGCGCCGCAGCAGCCCGCGGGGAGGGACCGCCACCCCCGGCCAGCGCTGCGCCTCGCCCGCGCACATGCACTCACGGACAGGAACAACGACGAGCGGCGTTACCTTGTTCATCCCATTCCCCATGGCTTAAGCGACCCGCACGCCAGCACCGCGGGAGGAGCCGTCGGCTGCCGGCTAGAGAGCTGCCGGCGGCGGGTCAGCGTGCATGGGACAGTGCTTGCCGGGGATGACTGGGGACGAGCTAATTGTTAATTAAGGATCGGCCGTGGCTAGCCGTTGTTAGGAAGGGCGAGGCGCATCTCCCCCCGCCCGGGCCGGGGTTTTCTCTTAGCTGCCGGGCGGCTGGAGGAGGCGGGTTTCCGCTCGGCCACCCCCGGGAGCTGCGAGCCGTAGGGCCGCGCCACCAGGAACTGCCTCCCGCCACCGCCCCCACGTGCGGTTAAAGCCCCGGCGCGGCGACCGCGGGCTGCCTCGGGGCTTGTAGTCCCCGTCACCGCGTCGCCCCACCGCCGCCCGCCCGCCGGGACTACATCTCCCAGCGCCACCCGCGCCGCCGACCTGCCCCACCTGTAGCGGCCGGCGGCACCCAGCGGGCGCTCCGAGCGGCCCGGCCTCGCCCCATTCCTAAGGGGATGAGTAAGCGCCGGCGGCGCGGTCGGGATTGTTTCCCGTGGGTGCAGCTTCGCGGAGCTGAGCCGCGGTTTCTCGGCGCGAACCGCCGGCTGCCGGTGCAGCGGGGAAGGCAGGGCTGCGGCGGCGGAGCCGGGCAGGTGGCTGCCGGCCCGCCCCCGAGGCACCGAAACCCGGCTTCGTTTCGACCTCAGATGTGCCGCGGCGAGCGCGGTGGCCTGCCTGGCGGGGGGCGCCAGGCCTTGGGCGCCGGGGCTGCTACAGCAGCCCCCCGCTTGCCAGCCTGCACCCCTCCGGCGTGCCGGTGCCCAGGTGTTGGGCCGGGGAGAGGCGCCTGGCGCGGGCATGAGGCCGGGCTGCGCGGAGAGCTGGTCTCCCGCCCTTTGGTGCCAGGCATGCTGCGGGCGCAGGGGGCTGGCGAGTACCTGAAGGGCACTCCTGCCCTTAACTGGGGCGAACGGAGAAGAAAGCAAACAGTTAGAAGCAAACGCCGGAGGATCAGGCTGGTTGAAGTGGGAAGGGACTTGGGGAGACTACCTGGCCCAGGAAGGATGCTTGCTGCAGAGTTTTGGCAGGCGTGGGGCAAAGCCATGCTCAGTCCTGCCAAACCTGTGCTTTTTCGCTCCCTAACACACAGTTAAACGGGGTGTAATAGGGCTGTATCCTGCCAGCCACAGGGCTGTGTTTTGGGAAGTGTGGTGATGGGGATTTAGTGGTTAGTCAAGGAAATTTACTCCAAAGAGTTAATATAATAGGGAGTATGTACAAGGACTTAAGGGATACACACAATTTAAAGATGTGGGGACAGGACATTACAAGATAAGATGTCTTCCATTAGCCAGCCCAATAATGCCCCCAAAAGCATTAAATCCTTAGTGGCTCATGTGCAAAACAAGGACAAAAGAGATGCTCCCCTGCAGCCACCTTGAGGTTCCCCATGCATTTATACATAGAATCATAGAATGCTTTGGGTTGGCAGGGACCTCAAAGATCACCTAGTTCCAACCCTCCAACCCCCCTGCCTTGGGCAGGGATACCCTCACTAGGCCAGGTTGCCCAAAGCCCCATATAACCTGGCCTTGGACACCTCAAGGTATGGGACTTCCACAGCCTCTCTGGGCAGCCTGTGTTAGGACCTCACCACCCTTACAGTGAAGAATTTCTTCCTGAGGTCTAACCTAAACCTTCCCTCTTTCAGCTTGAAGCTACTGCCCCTTGTCCTATCTCTGCACTCCCTGGTGAACAGTCCCTCTCCCACTTTTCTGTATGATCCCTTTAAGTATTGGTATGTCCCAATTACATTACCCTGGACCCTTCTCTTCTCCAGACTGAACAATCCCAACTCTCTCAGTCTGTCTTTGTAGGAGAAATGCTCCAGCCCCTTGATCATCTTCGTGGCTCTTCATGGACTCCTCAGTCCAACAGCTATATGTCTTTCCTGTAAACATGTGTAAAACTTTATAGAAAAAAAATCCTACTGTTGACAATTGCATCTTTATTCTCGGCAGTTGTTGTTACATGAATACTGTAATACAAAAAAACCCCCACACAAATCAACAAAACAGCTACAGAGGTTCAGCCTGGAGAAAAGAAGACTGAGGGGGGACCTAATTAATGTTTATAAATATCTTAAGTATGGGATGCAGGGGGAATTGGCCAACCCCTTTTCAGTGGTCTGTGGGGATAGGACAAGGGGCAATGGCTGTAAATTGGAGCACAGGAAGTTCCGCACCAACATGCGGAAGAACTTTTACACAGTGAGGGTGACAGAGCCCTGGGACAGGCTGCCCAGGGAGGTGGTGGAGTCTCCTTCTCTGGAGATATTCAAGACTCGTCTGGACGCCTATCTGTGCAATATGTGCTAGGGAGCTGCTTTGGCAGGGGGGTTGGACCCGATGATCTCTCAAGGTCCCTTCCAACCCCTACAATTCTGTGATTCTGTGATTCTGTATTCGTGTGTCACCTGTGACTCGAAGCTCTGTCATGTTTAGATGTCATCTGTTGGGCACACTTCAGCAGGACTGGGCAGGTCAGAGGCATCTGCCGCCCAAGGTAGTTGGTAGAGGGGTGAAAGATGGAGAACAGGGTAAAGCTGACAGGCAGCAAAGCCAGGTATCAAATAATCGATGGATGAGCTCTGAAATGATGGGTAGATGAGTTTTGGGTTGCCAGTACAAGCACACTTCTGAGGGGATGATTTCACAACCTCCAGCTGCAATCAAATACTCACAGTTGCCAAAGAGGCGATTGCACATCCTCCACGCTACCCTCAACAGTACAGCTGTGACCCTTTCCTAAGCAACCCTGATGCTTGCCTGATCCAACATCAAACTTCTTCAGAGAATTAACCCCATGGAAAGCTGGGGTGGGGGGGCGGACGGTGGGGTGACGGGGCGGTGACAGCCCACTCCCCGTGAGGTCAGACCAGTGCACATGGAGACCAGGAGCAGGACCACCTGCTTCTGCAGTGGCTTGTCATCAGATTTCCATGTCTTCAAACAGTGGTGCTGCTCCTACAGAAGGCAATTACGTGGTTGAAAGCGAACAGAAGCCAAGCCATCAGTTTAACTGCCCCAAAACTGTAAAACTCTTGCCTTGAAACAGCCGTATCATCACCACAGTTTACGTTTCAGGGGAAGGGAAGACGCCAGAGAGCAGCGCTGCTGGGGTAGCAGAGCTCAGGGCAGCTGAGGCAGGACTGGCTCTGGAGTGGTCTGCAGCTAGTGGGCACAGTAGCGCCAGCTTCTGTGACAAGGTGCTAGCAAGGGGTTTCCTGGGTGATCTTATCCTGGGATTGTAAGAAGAAAGCAAGCAGCACGGACTGCTGCAGCTAGGCCACTCCTGCTCTGCCTGAATTGGGTGGCCTCGGGAGTGGTGCCGAGCTACACCTTGACCCAGGTTGGGGAGGTTTTGTGTGAGCCAGCCCCTGCTGCTTTATGCATCCCTGGGTCTTCCCCAAAGAACTGTGACAGCATGGCAGAAGGAAGGAAGCCAAAGCATGGTTCAATCTGGATGGTTTGGGATCAGGACCTTGGCTTCACCTCAAGACTACCCCACCCCCAGCCTCTTGGATCTAGCAGTATCCCTGGCCCTGCCTCAGCTCACAGAGGAACGGGGAACACCAGTGAGACACTCATTTTGGTTTTGAACCATTCCTGAATATCTCCCTCCCTGGGGCTCCACAGAGTTTGGGGGCTGTATCACGTCATCATCAGCCCCAAAAAGATCAGAGGGGTCTCTCTGCAAGGCTGTGAAGGATAGCTTAATGCACTGCACTTCTCCCTTCCCCCTCAGTACTGCTGAAAAGCATAGCAGTGAGCTTTATCACCAAAATTGGCTTTAATATTTCATTGGCAAAGCTCTCCAGAATGTAATTTACTTCATTCTCATGCCGTGCAAAATGCGCCTGAGATCCACACGGTATGAATCACAGCTCGCCATAATAGTTGCTAAACACATTGTGCCCCCAAAGTGAAAGAATCCCTTGTCAGCAGCTCTGGTGAGTAGTTTCTTTTTGCGAGACAAACAGATAAATAATATCCCTGATAACTGCGGGGACCTCAGTAGTCCTAAGGCATCCATAGTAACTGGAAGGCCTGGCTGTCAGTAGGTTCAAAGTCACTTCCCCAGAACTCAGTTTCTCCATCTGTAAAATGCAAATAACAGTGTTTCTGACCTTTGCAGAGAGCCTTGAAAAGGACTTCGCATTGGCAATTCATGTGAAATTGTTATAGTAGGCAGTACAGATGGAATATATGTTTATCTAACTTCCTATCTGACATTTTTCTGAATGGGACATGTCATGCATTCCCGTCCTTCTGAATGGGAAGTGTGAGTCTCTGTTTTATTTTCAAGTTTCATGACTCCCTTCAGGATGCCTACTTCAGCCTGCAGTGCTTTCCCTTACTAGGGTTTTATTGCATACGTGCAGCTTTCTACAGCGAAAGAGCAAAAATTAGAGTGGGAGGTTGTAACATACCAAGATTAAAAAGCCGTGGGAGGAAACTTCTCTCTCAAACATTTACCATGATGTATAGCATCTCCTTTTCCTTCCCGCAGGTCTGGAAGGGGAATCCTGATACTCCTGCCAGAGATGTCTCTCTTGACAGTTACTCCCAAACCTGATTATTTTAGCTCTTCGGCTCTTCTTTAATAAACTTCTGTGTAATGCATTTATGGGGGAGAGGTCTTCAGCAAGCCCAAAGTGCTATAAAGTGTTCAGTAATTGTCACCTCTCAAGCTCTTACTCCTTGTGCCTAGTTTCTGCACTGGTTTTCATATTTTGAAAGCCCATTTTTAAAAGCAAGCTGCCCCGAGCCGGCTGGTCTGAATAAATGAACTCAGAAAATAAGAGCAAAAAGCTCTCCCCAGCTTTTCCTATCCCTCAAAAGAGATGGCACTTTAGCGTGGCCTGTAATCCTACAAATCCAGGGATTTTTCTATTTCCTCATGACAGGAGGATGATGAATTGATGAATCTGGGCTCCTTGGCTTTGCATGCAGACGTATCTGGCAAGGCCAAGCCTCCCAGCAGCAGCGATCGTCTTCTAGGCAACTGCCTGAAAACTATCAACCAGCCAAACTGATATCGAAACTGAGCCTTCTGCAAAAAATTAGGCAAAACTTCTGCTTTGACAGTACGTTGAGCTTACTATGTTAAAAATAAGCAAGTAAATACTCTCTATCTCCTTATCTTCTGATCTCACTTTCTGTAAACCGTGAGCTCATATTCAGCTATAGGCAGAAGGCATGTCGGCTATCCATGATCTGCCAGGAACTGATAAGACCTGGGCTGGGTTCCCCTGAAGCCATGTCAAAACTTAGTTCTCAGAGGTGGCAAAGAGGGAGATAAAAAGGATGATTGGTCAGAAATAGCCAGTGGAATGGTTTTCCTCTGAAATAGAACAATTTGACAGAAAGGAACCACTTCACTAGAAATAAATAACGAAACTTTTAAATTCATAAATAGCACTGAGCTGTTTTCTAACTGTGCCAACAGGGAGGTCCATGGAAGTGAAAGAGCTTGGAGGACTCACTGCCTTCTCTTTTAATATTTCTACTTGGCAATAAACATTGCTAAAGTATTTCAAAGCCTGTTTTCTGGATAGGAGAGGTAGCATTCTGATTTACTGTCATGTATCCACAGAGCAGAATTCATTCATCATATGATAAATTCACTGTCTTAAGGACAAATCTGGCTTTTATTATGTCACTGTGAATCTGAAGTAACTGCCTCATAATCGATGATGTTGCAGCAAGTTTTAAGTCCTGAAACTGAAGGGAGTTACCGCTGTGGTTTACTACAGAAAAAATCATCTTTCAAGAAGCTGCTCTCATCAGGCAGAGCAGCTGGAAGATGGTCATCTCCTGCCTCGTGTTCCTCTTGCTTCCCTTTCCATTAATGGATAATACCAGCAGAATATGGAGTACCCCAGAATGAAAGGGCTGAGCCAGCAGATGAGGCCAAAGTAGCACAGGGAGGGCGTTGCAGAAGGCAGGTCCCCCAAAAAGGAAAAAGAAATGACAATTCAGACAGAAGGAATAACACTAGAGAATAGCTGGGAAAAGCATACAGGATAATTTAGATGTAGGTTAGCTGCCATGGCAACCATGTACCAAATTACTGCACTTCTGTGTCTCTCAACCTGCCAGCAGCTACTTTTGTTTGCATGTACTTCAGGCTTTAAAAATAATTAATTCACCTTCAAACTCATGACAGATTGCAAATGAAGTGCAGATACTGCGGTTGCTGTAGGGTGCTTGGTTTAAACATTTAGATAATATAGGTAGAGAAAATAATAGGCCTTGAAAATTCTGGGTTTACCAAATGGTGAAAAAAATGCATAGTTTCTCTAACATTTCTTTAGCAGTTATAACCCTTAATTTATGCTGCTTCTTTGACTTGCACATGATTACTAGGTCAAGCTGCCACCTTTGCCTTCGATGTGTATACAAGAGATAAATTGGTTCTAGCAGCAGCTCTGTTTATTTTTCAGTGTGAGAAACTGCCGTGCTGTAGTAGTAGTAAAACATCTTCTTTTAATCCCGGATTCTTTGGAGATACAGTAAAGTATTAGATCCCTAAAGGATAGAAACAAGGCTATCAAAAAGCATACTGCAAGGCACGTGTGTCTTATTAGTTACTAAGAATAGCCTACTGCTGAGTGAGAAGGAAAGTATCCAAACGCGTTCCCTTGATAAGACAGGTATGTATTTGTTTCTCTGGGCACGTGTCAAAGTATCCTCACAGCAAAATAACGTCGTAATATCCTAACCTCTGCTTCCAGTCAATGTGCAGGTAGTCCTAGGGGAACTCGGCCTTCACAACACCTCTCTGCCGGAAGCCAGTAGGCCACGATATCCATTGGACTTCCCTCATGGAAAGGACTCACTGGACTTCCATCCTTGGGAACTCTTCAGAGTAGAAAGAGGTCAGGAGTCAGTTACTTGATTTTCCACGCAGAGTTTTCCCCTGGTTTGGTTATTTTGGCCTGCTGTAGTTACCTATCGGACTGTGACAGCAGAGTCCCTTTAGAGCTGCCTCCACGCTACCTGGTTACCTGGCAGTATGTCTGCAGAGAACCTGGGACTGCATGTCAGGAACACTTTGTGAGTGGCCTGTGGGCAGCTGGGAACAGGAGGTGAGCGGGAGGTAGAGCAAGGAGCACGCTCACAGCCAAGAAACACGCCTCTTTGGGCGGGTAAGCATAAACCTCAGCGATGTTCTCATCAGGCTTGATGCCCTTTGCCTGCCTCCTTTCTGTAAATTACTAAAAGAAACGTTTTCTCCCTAAGTGTATGGCCACCTGAGACACAGCTTGGTAACAGTCTGGATCAATATGATTGCAACCACTCTCAGCAACTGTTTAGTACTTTTGGGGATGTGAATTACATCAAGCTCAGGAAGCAGTAACAAGGCCAGGCCTTCAAATTCTGCCATTTGCCTCTGTAGCTGTCTCCCTGTACTGCTGCAAATCCTACATTCTTCCAACATCACCTCCTACTGAGCACTGTGGTGTCTGCTGAGCAAAGTATCAACTGCTGACAAACTGTATCCCACTGACATGGCCCAGTTAAGTACAGGTTAACATCCAATGTTGATACCTAAATCTGTACTCCCCTCTACATGGTGTAAATTCAGGGTTATTAAACTAAAGACACTTTCAGACATTATAATATCCCATATGCCTTGTTCAGCACAACATGCACAGTCATCAGTAAAGTTACATCACAGAAGATGAGAACTGCTAGTCTAGCATGGGTTCCTTTTGCTTTCAGGTTGATGGCTCACTGGTCTTCTTTCCAACCAGTGTCTATTTCCAAGGGAAGAACTACTGGAACTGCCTTTGCTGTCTTCCCCATGTACACTCTGTTGGGTAAGCTGGTGCCTGTCTCTTTCTGCACCTACCGGATACCTTGCAGTTCAAGGATGTGTTGCTCACATCTGCCTCTGAGCTCTTCAAAGCGTTTCTGCGATCTTTTATTGTGGTATTTTGGAGTCTCGGTCATCCCCTGTGCTAAAGTAACAGCAACACCCAGCAAGCTTCTAACCTGTTCAGGATTAATTCAGGGTCTGCTTGTGGTCTCTTCTGAGGCTTTTTTGTTTGTTCTGACCCTTTGGTCTTTCATCTGGGACTCAATTACATGCACAACTTGAGACACTGGTTCTTAGTTTGTATACTTCTCTGTAGTTTCACTTTCCTTTGTGACTCCAGGTCAGATCTACTCTCTTGAATGGCTCATTTTACAGAAGGATATAAGAGCAGCTGTTCCAGGTCATAGCAAAGATCCATATAGCTCCGCATCTTCTCTCAACAGTGACAAGCAGTGGACACCTATGAGAAACAGGGTGAGTACGGAGGTTTCCTTCCCCTTTTCTATCTTCCAGTTTCTGGCAAACAGCAGGTCAGTTTTTTGAGCCAAGGGCACACCCAGTCCCTGGTCTGAATGTTAAGCTGGTGTTTTTTTGTTAATATTTACAGTGACTCCAAGATCTCTTTCTCAAGTGACAACTGCTCATTCAGAACTCTCTGCATTTATCAGGGCTGTATTTTCCCATATGCCCTGTTTTGTGTCTACCAGTGTTGCATTTTCTCTGCCATTTTACCTCCCAGTCAGTTGATAATGTGAGGTCCCTGTGCTCCTTTCTCAGGCAGCTCTTGCTTTTGGCTGTTGGAAGCAGCTTTGTATCATCAGCCACCTTGGCTATCCACCATCTCTTCCAGGCCGTTTGCGAATGTGTCGAACAATGCAGGGCCTGGCACGGTCTCCTTCCACTGCCTTCCTCTTGCAGCTTCCTTTAATTGTGAAAGATGATCAGTAGCTCCCACCTTTGCTTTTCATCCTCTATCCAGTTACTAACCCACAAAAGGACCGTCCTTCAAACTCAGGGTTTTTAATGAGCCTTTTGGGGGTTGGGGAATCCTGTGAGAAGTTTTCTGAAAAATACCATTATACAAATGCTGGGGGAAATTGGAGTGGGGAAAAGGGTGGGGAGCAAGGAGATGTATTTGTCTCTGAGACCAGAAAGTTTTTAGTCTTCCTTATGTCTAAGCTTTACCTTAACCTGAGAAAACTGTGTGGTCTGCCAGAGCACTGCCTGTGAAAAAGCAATATATTTCCACTTAAATCCATCTGGCAACGCTGACAGCACAGGCTGAGTGTTCTGCTTATCAGCAGACTTAGTAAGTTCTGTTTCATACACTTGCATCTTTGACCCTGGCTCTGTACACAGGAATACTTGGTCTCTTCATGGTGAACTGCAGTACTGTGTTCAGAGGAGTCCAGCTCACCTGGAGGGAATGCCGTGGTCAAACTGTAGTTAGACTTGAGTAGGGTTAATGCAGATTTACACTGAAGTCAAGGAAGGCACAGTCAGGGCTTGTATTTTTACTGCCTAACAGGAACAGCTTATGCTGCCAGTGATGTTGTGATTGATTTTGGTAGGAACAGGAACACCATTTGTCATAAAAGATTCACCTGACCTAATCTTTCTGCAAATGAAGAAAGAAGACATTTCAGGAAATTTCAGTGTCTTTTTTCATTTGATTATTATTGCACCTTCTGTGATGGTTACTTTATTTGTTGTCTGGCAGAAAATGAAACTCACTTTATACTCTTTTAATATCCAAATAGAGCTATAATGCAAGTAGACGGGCTTGCATTTAGGAGTGGTGCCAACACTGAGTAATTTTAATATATTATATAGTTGATAATATCTGACCAAATATTCGAAAATAAGTCACTATAGAAATGAAGGTAGGTTTCCTTTGTGGCTTACAATATAATACTAAAATACAAAAGAAACCTGACTGGGTTTCAGTTATGAAATAATAGATACTGAGCCATTTTCAGATTTGCTCCATATTGCCAAAGTGTTTAAGCAGGTGCGTTTCACAAAGTTTGTGAAACAAAAGCTCAGCTGAAAGCAAATCAACATTAGGAAGCAAAACTAGTGCTGAGTGATAGTGCTTAAAAACTGAGAAACACGAGTGGTTTTAAACAGCAACTGAAAAGGTGCTTTGATGTTTTTTAAAGCACTCCCTTACACTCTGAAAAAACATTACAAGACACCGCATCTTCTGTTAGTGTTACCTCTGTAGTTCGGATCATATCCATCAAATAGTAACTGTTTTTCAGGTAATATGAGCTGGTCAGCAGTTTTTGAAGACTAGGAAAGCATATTCATGAACCTAGCTTTTTTCCTTTTTTCCAAGAGCATTATCTTACCTGTACAAATGGGCAAAAATGGCAACGAACCTAAAAGCCTCAGTATCTTCACATGAGCAGCAATTAGCCTGTCCGTTTGCAGGAACAGACAAACCCCTTTGCAGCCAGGGTAAGGGTGGGCCAAACATAGTTTTCTGGATTCAGGTGATAACCCAAATCAATCTCCTAACTCGAGCTCAGCTGAGAAAGCACCCTTCCCTTGCACTGCGAGCTGAGTGCCTTGGTCATCACACAGGCTGACAGGCAGCCTCCCTCTGAAACTCACAGCTCAGCAGCAGCACCCAAGTATTTGGGTCACAGACTGCTATCAGAGGCAAAGGTGGACAACGTGACCTGAGGGGAAATGAAGAGAATCTTAAGAATTCTGGCTGATTTTACACAAGTCCCTAAAAGCCTTGAATTCATTTGAATTCGCTGAAGGCAAATCACTGCACGCCTTAAAGTGTACTGAAGCCTTTTGACAGCAGGACTTGTATTGTGTCGCTCTCTGACATGACTTAGGAAGATAAGACCTGAACAATGGAGAGTTATTAACATGAATAATTTTCCATGCAAATTGGAAGCACCACAAAACAATAGGATGGATGTGGCTTAATGGCACCAAGTTGTCTGCAGGGCTGAACATGAAGTATCAGTAGGAAAGAGATAACAAAAGCTACTAGAACAAAACTGCTTTCAAAGATGAGCTGGGGAAGCTAGGTGACAAGATCCCTTTTCCTGGAGGTGGTTCCAGAGATTCAGTGCCCCAAAATGTGCATTAAAAAGGCAAAGCTAAAAAACAACTGCAGATTCAATAGATCTGCAGAACTTCATGAACCCAATGCATGAATTTAAACACCTTAACCAGATTCACCTTCACTGCACATCTTAGGCTGAGCAGAGTTAGGACAGATGTATTTGCAAAGGGCTAGCACCCATATTAAATATGTTGGCCCCTTCGATACAAGAAACAGAGAAGCAACATAAAGAGATGAGTAAATCAGTGTTTACATGCTGTCTTTTCTGAAAGAAGAACCTTTAGTATAAAGTATGTAGGAAGAAGGAGGGCTACTGGAAGTTGCAGGCACTGGGCTACGTTCCCCAGGGTGGGTAGTTGCTGCTGTGGCTTTCCCAAGACATGTTCCTGCTACGTCTGTTGCTACGGCTCACAGCTGAGCAGCAGGGCTGGTGCTAGTCCAGGTGGCAAAAGCTTATGCTGGTTGAAATACCAATCTCAAGAAGCTGCAAGGGGAAAGAAGGTTCACACAGCAAACAGAGATAGCAGCTGTTCCCCTGGCTCTTCTGTCCTCTCCTTGCTGAAGCCTCCTCCATTCAGATGTAGCTGATGATACATAAACACCATAGGAGTGATCATACACAAGAGAAGTATTTTCACTTGATGTTTTAGTGAACAATGTATGTAGCAGCAGAATGCAGTGTGAGACACACAGACCTCTTTCTGTGTATTCACTCTGACATTGGAGATTATTTTTGAACAGAAGTGACAGGAAATAATGTTTTCTGCAGCTCATCAGGAAACAGAACATGGCAAAGCACTGACTCTCAAGGACAGGAGCCGTGACATCCTGTCCATACAGCACATTCAGTGCCTCCCTGCCCCTAAAAATGTTTGAAATAGACCTTTTGAAAGGGTTTGGTTTTGCTGAGTCAAATCAAACTACTGAATGTCTATGTCTTCAAAAATTCCCACTGTAGTTTATCTTCTGTTGGAAACCAAAAGGTGACAGCCAGGAGGTCCAGTCCATCAAGTGCAACATTCACTGAAGTCAAGAAAGCTGTATCCCTTGTCCCTAAGAGTGAAAGTTTTCTGGTAAGTTGCTGGCATCAAAGAGGTCAGACATCCATCTCTAGCACGAAAGGAAAGGGAAAGAGAAAGGGAAAAGGAAGAAGGGAAGGAAAGAAGGAAAGAAGTTATTCCCTCAAAATAAGATTACTGTATGTTGATTATGTATCTTGCTGGACAAAATATCCAGCATACAACTAGACAAAGCCATAATGTGTTGGGTGGGCGGTTGGCTGAAGGGTTGGGCCCAGAGTGGTAGAAAATGGGGTTACATCTGGCTGGCAGCCAGTCACTAGTGGGGTTCCCCAGGACCCCATTTTAGGCCCAGTTCTTTTGAACATTTTCATAAACGACCTGGACTCAGGACAAGAAGGCATCTTAAGTAAGTTTGCAGATCACACCAAACTAGGAGGAGTTGTTGACTCCATTGAGGGTGGGGAATCCTTGCAGAGAGACCTGGACAGATTGGAGAGCTGGGCAACCACCAAGAGCATGACGTTTAACAAGGGCAAGTGCCAGATTCTGCACCTGGGAAGGGACAACCCTGGCTGCACATACAGACTGGGGGGTCAGATGCTGGAGGCCAGCCACACTGAGAGGGATTTGGGGGTGTTGGTCGACACCAAGTTAAACATGAGCCAGCAGTGTGCCCAGGCAGCCAGGAGGTCCAGCCACATCCTGGGGTGCATCAAGTGCCACATTGCCAGCCAGTCCAGGGAGGGGATTGTCCTGCTCTACACTGCGCTGGTGCAGCCTCACCTTGAGTCCTCTGTGCAGTTTTGGGTGTCACAGTACAGGAGGGACACAAAACTATCAGAGAGTGCCCAGAAGAGGGCAATGAGGATGATGAAGGGTCTGGAAGGGAAGTCTTAAGAGGAGAGGCTGAAGTCCCTTGGTTTGTTCAGCCTGGACAAAAGGAGGCTGAGGGGAGACCTCATCACGGTCTATGGCTTCCTGATGAGGGGAAGCGAAGGGGCAGGAGCTGATCTCCTCTCTTTGGTGACCAGCAATAGAACCCAAGGGAATGGCATGAAGCTGAGACAGGGGAGGTTTAGGCTGGTTATTAGGAATAGGTTCTTTACTGAGAAGGTTGTCAGGCACTGGAACTGGCTCCCCAGGGAAGTGGCCACAGCCCCAAGCTTGGCTGAGTTCCAGAAACTACTAGACACTGCACTCAGTCACGTGCTCTGACTTGTCTTACCCTGTGTGGAGCCAGGAGTTGGACTCCACGATCCTTATGGGTCCCTTCCAGCTCAGGAGATTCTGTGATTCTATGATTCTGTGATATTTGAGAAGTCTACATTGCTGCTCCCTCTGCGAGTCTTTCTGTGGTTACACAGGATTTCAGTCTCTGTGCTATTAGTCTGGCACCTTCAATGCATACTCAGTTCTCTACTGAAAACTTTGATGCTAAATCTTAAAATCAAGAAGCTGTTTTCCTCTGTCCATGTGGCAAATTCAGAATGAGGAAGAAAATTTACATTTGTTTTCTTTGTTCTGTTGTACTGATGAATCATTACTCAATCCAACAGCCAAAGCACAGGTTTTCTGCATGTGTGGATGAAAGATCACACTGTTTCTGCAGTACATTTTTCCCAACTTTCCTTTTATCCTGCCCCACCATCTTTGTCCCTTACTTATCTCACCGTTCCTCCCAGTAACCTTCTTGCTCCCAAATCACAGCTCCAAGCCTTGCTATCATTCTCTAGAGACCCAAATGCAGAAGAATAAAACGTGAAAGGTAAATCGGTCAAACACTAGTTACAACTGACTGCTTGCTTCCCTTTTTAAGAGAGTCTGCCTTTTACCTTCCTTTCTTCCCTCCAAGAATGTGGGCTTCAGCCACTGAGAATGAAAACAACCACGCAGAGGAGTTTGATTTGGGACCATTTTTCCAGAGAAATGGCTGGATTTTTCTGGCTAACCTGGTTTCCAGTATAAAAGTAAAACTGCGCTTTCAAGTAAACCAAAATACCTACCTTCTAAACCAGCTTATAGGAAGAAATGAGATGAAGAGAGATGAGAATGAGTATGGCCAAAACTTCCATGCTTTTACCACTAAATCAGTAATTTTCATGAAAATAACATATTATTTTAAATTAGTCACATTTTCCTATGGGGAAAACACATCTCAAGTCAGCAAGCCTTCCTTCCAAACTACCTGTTCATCTGGAAGCTTTGGAACTCGAGGCTAACTCACGGATACAGGTATTACCTGCACAAGGTGGAATATGCTGCTCTGTAAGATACAGGCTCAGAAGACTCCATCCTGGAAAAGAGGTGACTGATGAAGGATGTATTTAGACATCTATTAAAGCAGGTGCCATAGGGAAAGTGAACAGGTAGTGGCTGTCCCTAGTCTCTCTCCAATACAGGAGCTAAGGGGCATCAGATACAACTTGCGCAGAGCAGGCTGGAGCCAAGGAAGTGTCCTCTATACACTGAGCACAACTGCGGAAAGCCTTGCTGCAAGAGCCTGTGTGCACAAAGATGCCCTATGAGCTCAGTAAGCAACTGGGAAAATCCATAAAGGATCACTGAATAGGAAAGCCCTTGGCAAGGGAAGTCCATGGGCTATATGTCACTGAAGGCCAGAAGAATATTCTAGAAAAACTTCACTCCATCCTCACCTGACCTTTTAATTCCCCCCTAGGCGTCTGGTGTCAGACACCACTGGAAAAGGACTAAAAGCACATTCTGTCTGACAAGGCACAACTGGTCTTTTGTTCTTCAAGTTTAGCTCAAAATAAGGATCTTTTATATACAGCAGTATCTACTGCTCCTTGAGCTCACCAAAGGCAGTGTTGGGTTTTATGAATTAAGCCAGACTTAACATCTCACGGGCAGTACTGCTCTGTCTTCAGTTTTTCCCATCATAAATGTCCTTATTTACATGTATAACATGATAATGTAAAACCAGCCTGATCTCTAGAGCTCATGATGCCTTCTTTCCTTCTTGAATTTCTTTTTCTCCAGAATATCATATTATATCCCTTAATATTTTCCATGAACACTCACTGGTTTCAGGGTGACTGGAGTATAAAGTGAAATGAAGGAAGTGCTCCTGTATATATTGAGTCAACCTGTGGAAGCCCATGCTGCAAAAGATCAAACTTTTTCACAATGAAACGGAATCACCTCCTTCAGCGAGTCATCACTACAAGATGGATTGAGAGAAAATCAGGGGAATCCCCCTTTTCTTGTTACCAATGTACATGATGTCAGCAGTTCCTACAGAAAGTAGAATTCTTCCATGGTGAGGACTTCAGAACAGTCACGTTTAAAGTGGCCTTTGGCTCTTCTTGGCTTTAAGATGCAGATCTCTTTTTAGTAAGCCTTCAGTCGCCCTATCCTGATGTTAGTATCATGGCAAAAAAGCAAGAAAAATGGTGACATTTATGTGGGCAGCAGCAAAGTCACAAGCATGACCCTTCTTGTAAAGGAGAGTCAGGCCTTGAAGCTACCTCTCTGTTAAGAAACACAAGAAAACTATCCAGTTCCTGAGACAAGGTATCCACCTTAGCTGCATCCTAACACTAGCTTGGCTAGAGGTTGGCCTCAAAACAGAGCTACTCCTATTTCACACCAGCAGCGAAGCCTAGATGCACAAACCTGTGAGCAACTGCAGCACACTCCAGCAGGTAATCTAGAACTTCCACAAGGTACAAGTCTCTCCTTAGAACCTGAGATGTACTATGCCTAGTATAAATTTTACTTACCAGCTGAATAAACATCCAGGTTGCTGTTTAGCTGGAAATTTGCTGTGTGCTTTGCATGCTTGTGAGATTCAGGCGATTGTTTCATTATTTCGTGGCCCCCTGAGACACTCTTTGATAATAAAGTGGTTCTGCCTTGCCTCAGGCAGGGTGTCACTCTGTGTGTGGCAAAGCTGAGAAAATGGAGCTGGTGTGGCACCTACACAAGTACACGGCATTACTAGGTTGTGAGATGGAACTCACAGTCTCAAATATGAGATGCATTTTTTTTCCATCACAGCTAATGTTATATGAGTAGTTTCAATTGTCATCTATAGGTAGAATTTTCAAAACCGCAAAGTATCAAACTCTGCTTCCACCAAAATCAACTGCATTTTTATTGGCTTTCGTTTAGGTGATGGTTGCACACTGGGAGGCATTTCTCCTTGTATTTTGAAAGCCAAAAAGAACCTCTAAACAGAAGACCCTCTCTTGAAGGCATTCTGAATGAATTAAATCCTTTTTAATTCTGGCTCTCATTCCCCAGAATATTTTAAATGTTAGGAAAGGTATCTGACCATGAACATTTCAGATGTGGGGGACATAAACCTGGGTTAGAAATATGGCCAGGTCAGCCATTGTAAGAGATGATATCTGCAGAATCACATAAGAATTAAGAGTCTATCTCTAGAGTTCACAGGGGTTTTTTATACAAGTCTCGATTCTTTCTGTGCCATACTTCAAGGGCTTATACAAAATTGGTCTTGACCTGCCAGCCCTGAAACCTCATTCACCAAGCACTTCTGGCACTCCATCCTAGTGCTGAAATCATCCTTATAAAATAAAATGATTGTACCATTCTCCAACATCCAACACAGTCCTCTAAAGTTTCAAGCCTGGTCACAGGGAGGGTGGTTAAGTACTCGAACAGGTGCCCAGAGAGACCGTGTGTAACAAAACCCAACCGGGCAAGGCCTGAGCAACCTGATCTGACTCTGACATGCCCCCTGTTTTGAGCAGGAGATTGGACTACGTGACCTCCAGAGATCCCTTCCAACATGAATTAATCTTGGACTCAATGATTCTACTTCTTTTCTTTGCTTATATCACTTGCTGTGAAGGGATCTCCCATAAAAGTGCAGCTACTGTAGCTTAGGCCGCTGGCCTTAGCCTCTCTCAGTTTTGCCCCGGCCCCTTCCTCTGCCATCCTAACAAACACCTCGTTTTGGTGATTGTGTTCTCATGGTGTCTAGACATCAGCTTTAAAGATAACACAGACAGAACTTTAACCCTTTCTCCCAAAACCCTTCTCCATAATCTCAGTCATTATGACAACACAAACATCTCCAGCTCAGCCTTACTGCGTTGTGCCGTCTTTTACTTCCCTGGGTCTGTAAACCCACACTCTTGAGCTGTATCTGAACACTGAGCTCTCTTTGTACATCAGATCTATTACACTCACCAGGGACCTAAGGTAGGGACCCAGAGACCTGAGTTTGATATTTGGTGTTATATATACTTCTATACATCAATTTGTGTATTTTTCTTTCTGCACTCCTTGATGACTCACTTAAGATATTCTAGAATATCATAGATTTTTTTCCTTAACATTATTTTTTCTTTTTTTCAAAGAACTCATCTCCTCAGTTAATTAAAAAAATAATTTCTGCTAAGCAAAATAAGCTAAAAGTTAAGACTAGTTCCATGATCCTAGCTCTCCTCCCAGCTCTCCCTCCCTTCTTTATTATTGGATGACAGGAAGGGTGGTAGCAAAGGTACTGGGTTTCAGATTCAGAAAACTGTTTCCCACGTTTCAGTGAGTGCAGAGCTTCATTTGAATTAGTTCAGAGACAGCAGTAGTTCAGCTGAAGTCTTTGAAATGTCTAATTTATACTGTGAGAGTAGGATCCTTTATTTCGAGCTACCTTTGGTATCTATTTACCTGTTAAAGTCTAAAGGGTAAACACATCCAAAGGCTCTGTGAAAAAGTGCACCTCAGGAAAATGGGCATCATGTTATTCTCTCCCTCTTACCTTCTTCACCTGCTTATGCTGACCTTGAGATCTTTGCAGGCAGGAACATAGCTTATTAGATGTTTGCAAAGCTCAGCTGCACATCCACTCTTTCAAATGACTGTAGGGTTTTAAACAGAAATTAAGAAACACACCAACAGGTCTTACTTATTGCTTCCCCTTTAACAGGCAGTCTCTTAAGAAAGGCATCTTTCTTTATGCTGCAGCCTTTCAGTAGAGGTTCCTACTTTCTAAGAGATTAACTCTTGTCATTTCATCTTGGTCCTGCAAGCGAGGCCTGGAAATGCAGCCGAAACTAAATTCTTCCATACAGTTTCTGTTTTCTGCACGTAGTTTTGAATATCAGGTGACACGTGTGGGTGGGGGAACTTCAAGATTAGCCTTAATCAAATCTCAGCTTTTGCTGGAACTTCCCAAAGCTTTTCTCACCCTTTGCTCCTGACTGAAACACTTTGCTCGTTTTGGGTGCATTCCAATTAGAACTTAAAATATTTTATTTTGGTTTGCTGTCTTGCAGTGTTCCAAACACTTCCAAGTTTCATTTCATCATTCAGGTCTATGCCTTTAGTCTTCTATCCTGAACCTCTAATGTTTTACCTCTGTATCTAAGGCCGACCACATTCAAACAAATCTTCTGGTGATTTCCAAAAGACTTTTAGTCTGAATAAGGAAGGAAAAAAAAAAGATCTTCTACCACAGGCAACGGAGACAAAATTTAAAGGACTGAAGCAGACTGAATCCCTACTGACAGCAGTTTCTTGTCTATTTAGAAGGAAAAGAGGAAAGATAGCTTTCCTGTGTCTCCATGTACAACAATCACTCATGCCAGTAATGATCAGCAGAACGTTTTAATATAAGAGGGTGGGTCCATACAGTGAGATGTTGGAGAGTGAGCAAATAATCCAGAACAAAGTAAACTCTTTAAACTGTCTTTCTCAAACAAAAACCCCTAATCTTCATTAAAAGAATAAAAATATAATGTAAACTTAGAGCTAGAATTTATGATTAAAAAAAAGGTACTTGTGGAAAGAGGTTGTTTTCATTCAAAAAAGCCCAGCAGGGCAGAAGCGTTGAGTCCTTACAGCTATCTAAGCTATCTAGTGTCTGAAAGAATGGATCTCCTTTCTGGTTGAGGACTCCAAGGATTTTACAGAACATGTGCTAAATCATACCAGAAGCCATCAATTTCTTTCAAGTGATAACTGATTATGTATGCTGTGACTTTCCTCCTCATTTTAGCTTGCTTTCCGTTGCTCGTGCCTTTCCTTCAGCTTTCTCCTTCTTCCCACCTCACAAGTAGAAGTTTTTATCTGCTCTCCTCATTTAACATCTTCTCTTGCCATCACGATCCTTCCCTACTCCATCTTCTGGTCTATTTTGCACTTCTTTGCATCACTCTCTATCCCTTTTTCTTAACCTTTTTTCCCTGTCCATCTGTTTCTCCTCCCAACACAAATAACCTCGCTTAGATTTTATCCTTAAGTCTGATACTTCTACTACTTTTTCTCTCTCACCTCTGTTGGAATAAGATTCATTAGGGAGCAGGTAAAGATCTTCTTTATTAATGAGGCAAAATACCTAAAATGATGACTAATATTCACCTAGAAGAAATCAATACAAATATGAGCAGCAAATTCATCTCTTCAAAATCAGAGCAATGTTGACACAGCTCTTCCTGTTGATTTTAAAGTATATTTTTCTGAACCCTAACAATTATTTCTAGTTGTTAATTTCCAGTATCTTTGTTACTTTATTTCTTTTGTCCCCATTTATATTTATCAGTTTGGGGTTTTGTTGACTAATTTGCCTTGCATTGGTGGGTTTTTTGGGGTTTTTTCAACCAAACCAGTTACTCAGGTTTTTATTCTTTACACTCATTTTCATTTCTTTCGACTAATTCATCCTGTACCACCAGGGTCTCCCTCAGCTAGCTACACCTGTTTCCTGCAGGCTTTGTACTTCCAACACAGAAGAGCTCTACTTTAGGATTCTGAACCATGTGGTCTCACTTAGCAAGTAAACCAAACTAATGATTTTAGGTACTCCAGGTTTGTTGAACATGGTATCTACAAGCACTGTCTAGAATTCTTTTTTTAATTACATCTTAGGCCTCCTCCAGTTTGGTTCCTGGCAGATGAATTCAACTGAACTATTTTGACCATAGTCTCTAGTGACTCTTTAACTGAAGCTGACACTTCTAGTGCTGCAGGCTGCCCGTTGTTGGTCTGCTAGTTGTTCTTGACACAACTACAATGTAATTTCTGAAAATTTGGATGCTCATTGGCTTCAGGGTTTCCATTCTCTCCTAATTCTCCTTCACCCTCCATAACAGCTCACAAAGCTGTTTAGAGGTATCTTCATTCCACTCTGGCTCTCCAAGGGGGGGAGTGGGGTATTCTGTCAAACTCTGGGTTTGGGTTCCTTTCTTTTCTTCTGCCCCCTATGTCTAAATAGTCACTCCCCCAGCGCGCTTAACAGCTTCACGCTCATCGCTTACAAATCCACATTTCCACTCTAGGCATGAATCATTTTAGCCAAGCTAACAACTCTGTCTTTCTGACAGCTCACTTCGGTTGTGTAATTATCAGTGTAAGATTAATACGGTTAATCACTCTCCCCCCAGTAGTTTCTTTTCCTAGCTTTGGCACCACAGTCTTGCATCATGCAAACGCTTCAGCAAAGGTGATTGTTCTACCTTGGCACTTTGATCTAACCCCCTTTCTTGAGACATCTCTTGTTCTCACTTTTCTATCATATTAAGTGTAACACCACTAGTAGGGGTTGTAGGACCTGTCACAGTCTAGACTGTCTAATCTACTTTCTGTGTTGCTTGCAATTGAAATGTTGTGTATGAGAGGATCCTTCCAAACAACTTGTGATGCAGACACCTATCAAATTTTGAGATCTCCACCTTTGTATTTTCTTCTATCCTACTGATGTGCACCTTCACATTTCCCTTTAAAATGCAACTTCACTGCAAGTCCTAAAAACTTAGGCTGTAGTGAGATCAATGTAAATTCCCTCCTCCTTACCAGACTGTGTTCTTCTGTTGTGTTTTTTAGTTACTCTTAGATTATAAACTCTACAAGGAGAGAAAAATCTTGACAGCAATGGATTTTGCAGTACCTGAGTAAAAATTTAATTTCAATGGGAATAGAGGCAAATTAATAAAAAAAAAAATAAATAATATGTAGTCCTTGTATTAATACTATGGTTCCCTAAAATATTCCCAAGCACTATAACACTCTTGTAAATTACACATTTTCCAAATAAAATTTGCTTCTAAAATATTGTGGCTGAGGTTTGTAAATGCCTCTGTAACTCAGACGACTGTATACCAAATGCTACTGTTTAATCATACTCATCTACTGGATTAGATGCATCCGTAGAACGAGTATACTCTGAAGAGTCTGCTACAATGGCACAGTGTTGCACAAAGCCTACTGCAAACAAGTTTTACTCCCATTTCCAGGCACTCCACCATACAACACATTTTTTCAGCCTTGGAAATCAATAAATAAAGACAGTACAAAACAAAAGCCCTGATGAGCTCCCTAACACTTATAACTGAGCAGGTTTTTTTAAAAAAATGCTTTTTTTATAAATCATCATCCAGTGCATCGCAGAGGTACAGCTACATGAGCCACTACTAGAATATGTCGGTGCCAGGTGAGGTTATTACGCTGCTGCATGACCCCAAAAACGGCTTTTTATATAGAGAGATATACTTAGCCAGTGCAGATTCTTGATCTACATATAAGATTTTACAACACTGTAACTGGGAAGAACAGCCACAGAGCAACATCCTAAAACTGCTAGAAAATAAAAATATGAATTGGCAACCCATAGCATCTATGAATACACTGTGTAACCACTTACTATACAGAGACAGGCGCAAAAAATTTAGGAGAAGGTGCCAATGATAGAAATAGCTTTAAGAAATAAAAATTCTACATATTATACAAACTTCTAAAGAAGCAGAAGTCATTTGACTTTTAGATTTTTTTCTGAATTCAAATGAATGAGTTTGCTCTCATTAAAGGCTGCGTGGCATGCTATAATTAATGTAACACTACACTCTCTCACAGAGTGACATACTCGATTTGTTTGAGGAGATGCAACATTAAGGAAAACATAAGAATCCTGTGCTTTTCCCCTTTCAGGGAAGTTCTTAGGGGATCCAAAATTGATCGACATTTTTACCAACATTCGAATATTTTTAAATACATCTTCTGCTGTCACCTATCTTAGAGTTTTTCATAAGAAGGGAGAAAAACAGCACTGTACTCTTTCTAGTCCTTCATCTATATTAAGATCAAACCACTCACACTCCCACTATCATTCAGCCAAAAGATTATATTCTGGTCTAAAGATCCTGTGTAAGAAATAGAAGAACTTCCATTGGTTTCAATAGGTTCAGAACTGAGGTTCAAAAAGGCTGCTGCTTCTGACTTGTTCTCACAGAACAAGCTACTTAAATGCAGGCAATATAAATTCTCCCGAGCATAGGACAATTTCCACAGTTAAGTTGACCTAGTGATGTGTTAGATCAATGGCATAATGCCAGTAATCAAAATCTGACCTGAAAATAAGTATTGAAAGATGGGGTTCCCACAACTGGCTTTCACCAACTTCCCAAACTCACTATTTCCAGGGAGTGGCACCAGTCACCTGCTTGTTTCATCATGGAATAACGAGTAGGCTTAGCTCTCAAGACTACAGGTCTTCCAACTGCGGTTCTATCTACTGGTGTGCACTAGAGATTGCTACACAGATGCCTTTGTTTCTCTGAAGCAATTTCTAGGTCCTTTACACCCCTCTCTCCTCTTGTCCAGCTGCCTGGGACTCCCCCAGTTGTGGCTCAACATGGATTTCCCCCTAAATGGGGAAGTTCCCCAGAGCAAAAGAACTCACAGAGAAATGAATGCGAGTCTCCAGTTGTACTGAGCATTGAAAAGATTCTCTGAGGGACTAACTGAGAGACAATGAATTTCGTCCCTTGAACTACCTCTGCTCTGAACCTTGTGTTCATACCTCAGAGGGAAAAAAACAAAGTGCAAAAGGAAATGGTGAAAAATATGTACAAGAATCATGATAGGAGAGAATGCCTAGACAGAACTGGAAGCAGGGATAAAGAATATCATCACAGGATCACAGAATCGTAGGGGTTGGAAGGGACCTCGAGAGATCATCGGGTCCAACCCCCCTGCCAAAGCAGCCCCCTAGCACATATTGCACAGATAGACATCCAGACAAGTCTTGAATATCTCCAGAGCAAGAGACTCCACCACCTCCCTGGGCAGCCTGTCCCAGGGCTCTGTCACCCTCACTGTGTAAAAGTTCTTCCCCATGTTGGTGCGGAACTTCCTGTGCTCCAGTTTACAGCCATTGCCCCTTGTCCTGTCTCCACAGACCACTGAAAAGGGGTTGGACAATTCCCCCTGCATCCCATACTTAAGATATTTATAAACATTAATTAGGTCCCCCCTCAGTCTTCTCCAGGCTGAACAGCCCCAGCTCACTCAGCCTTTCCTCATACGGGAGATGCTCCAGGCCCTTAATCATCTTCGTAACCCTTCTCTGGACTCTCTCCAGGAGATCCCTGTCCTTTTTATACAGGGAGCCCAGAACTGGACACAATACTCCAGGTGGGGCCTGACCAGGGCAGAGTAGAGGGGGAGGATCACCTCCTTTGACCTGCTGGCCACACTCTTCCTGATGCATCCCAGGATCCCATTGGCCCTCTTAGCCACCAGGGCACACTGCTGGCTCATAGCCAACCTGTCATCAACCAGGACCCCCAGGTCCTTCTCCACTGAGCTCTTCTCCAGCAGGTCATCCCCCAGCCTGTACTGATACAAACAGTTGTTCCTCCCCAGGTGCAAGACTCTACACTTGCTTTTATTAAACCTCATCTGGTTTCTCCCTGCCCAGCTTCCCAGCCTGTCCAGGTCTCGCTGGATGGCAGCGCAGTGTTCCTGCGTGTCAGCCACCCCTCCCAGCTTTGTATCATGGGGGTACTTGCTGAGGGTGGATGCTATTCCCTCATCAAGGTCGTCGATGAAGATATTAAACAGGACTGGACCCAACACCGAGCCCTGGGGAACACCGCTAGTCACAGGCCTCCATTCAGATTCTGCTCCACTGATCACGACCCTCTGAGCCCGGTCCGACAGCCAGTTCTCAACCCACCTCACTGTCCACTCATGTGTGCACATAGGGCATTTCTTCCAAATACTTGTTTTGAGAAAATAGTCCAAGCTTCTGGGCACTTGACGGCAAAAAAAGACTGAAGAAAACCTGAGGATCAAGTTCCTCATATGATGCTCCTTTTGTGAAGATGCTACCATGCTGCTTAGCCTGAATGCAACACATGAATCAAGTCCTTCTTCTAGAAGAATCACAGAATTACAAGGTTGGAAAAGACCTTTAAGGTCATCAAGTCCAACCATTCCCGTCCTATGCTAAACTATATCCCTAAGTACCTCATCTACCCTTTTTTTAAACACACCCAGAGATGGTGACTCAACCCCCTCCCTGGGCAGCCTGTTCCAGGCCCTGACAACTCTTTCAGTGAAAAATTTTTTCCTAACATCTAATCTGACCCTGTCCTGGTGCAGCTTTGTGCCATTTCCCCTTGTCCTATCTCCTATTCAAAGCAATAGGAGTTTGACCTCAATGGAATCATGAAAATGGAGACCACCCATGCTGCTCCACTGCATTCAGTTTAACCCCACCAAAACAAGGATGAGGGCAGGAGATAATCTCTTTCTTAGGTGTGATTTTCCAATATCTTCAAAACTTCCCCTTTTGTTCCACTCTAAGTGATGTTCTGTCTTGACAATTCACAAACTTTCTATTCTCCAGATTCTTCTTCTTTCATTTTGGCTTAATGATTCACCCGCATCTTCTTTAGGGTTGAGAACCACTTCACATGATAGGATGTGTGAAACGTGGGGGCATTTACAGGAACCTGGAAGCAGTTCTATAAACATTCCTATGAAGAAAAGGGCTTTGTAAATCAGAATTTGGGTTGGGTTTTTTGTTTGGGTTTTTTTTGTTTGTTTTTTATTTTTGTTTTTCCAGATAAAGTAGTTTCGCAGAGTGTTTTCAGTGATTTCCCTCTGCAGAAAGAGAGAAACTAAAAATAATCATTGTTATATCATAATGGTATGATCTGAATAGTTTCAGAACAATCTTTAATTAGCTCAATGCTTTTTGGGTCTGATAGTGACATCTTTTGTTTACACTGAAGTAGTGCAACCAATATTCTTTTCTTTGGATCATGGCTCTGAAGGGCAAATGTCGTAGCTGCAATTCAGGGATGCACATTACACAGTATGAATTCTTTCACCCATAATTCCAGTTCTGCCTTTTATCTCATGTTAGTGATGAAATAAAGATTCAGACAAACACTGAAATTCATATTTAGACTTGTAAATGGATACAATTCTGGAGCTTCTCACTTGATATCCCACTTCCTTCCTTGTCTCTACACTGCATCTAGAGATAAAAATCTTCTACTAGATCCTTATGCCACAGATACTAATTCATGCTAAGTTATTACGTTCTCCCCCTATTTTAAGAAAGCACGAGTCAGAAAGAGCCATAAGAGAAAAAAAAATCTGTATTAATAGTTTGCTGTGGGTGTCTGTCAATATATCTTGTCATCATCTAAATCAGGGACTGACTTTTATGTGAAGAATGTGAAAATGGAAGAAATTAAAAATGAGACAACCAGGAATCTCAACTCTAATATTCTCTTTTTTTAATTCACATTTAATGGCAGCTTCATTAACAAAGAAAAAAACCCCTTTAATCAGTCATGTAACCAAAAATCCCAGAAGGAAAAAAATGCTTTTGTACTAATAAACTTGTTTGGTTTTTTAAAAAGATGATAAAGCTGTAAAATTAATTTTGTTAGAGACTGGACATGAATTTAGTCACACCACCGTTGCCTGGAGAAACTTGGGTCCAAATTCAATCTTTCACTGAATATTATGCTCTCCTCTTCAGTTTGATGAAATAAGAAGTGAACAAACAATATAAATATTTAGTTCCATGCAGAACCATGAAAAAGCAACATGGCTCTCATTTGTACCAGGTTGGGCATCAAGACTGATGCACAGGTATTCATGCCAAGCCTTTTCAACTGTAATCTGCAGCCCCTGTCCTAGAGTCTTGCTTCATTGTGGATCTGAATGTATCCAAAATCTCAGTGAAAAATACCCCAGATCCAGGTTGAAAACCTGCCAAAGGGCCATACTTTGTTTTAACTCAGTGAATGACTCAAGTGAAACTCTTGAAGAGAGTCAGCCATCAGCATACACCTTTTGGTTAGACCGAGGCTGCTGTCACCACGCTGATCTTTAGTACATAGCTTATTTCAAACTGCTAGGCACCCAAGTCTGGGTACTAAAGGCCATAGCATGGTGTCGTGGTTTTGCCCCAGCCGGGGGCCGCACCCCACACAGTCGCTTGTACTTTTAAAAGGAAGGGGGAAGGAAAGTTGGGGGAAGGGGAAAAGGGAAGGAAGAAAGGAGGAAAATAAACCACAGCCTAGAAACCAGAACCACGCAGGTTGGGATAAGGATAGTTTACTAAACAATAACAGAAAACTAGATATAACAATAACATAAGTTTAAAGCACAAAATAGATGAAACTGGTGATACACAATGCAATTTCTCACCAAACCACACAACTCAGGCCGCACAGCTTAGAGCCCGTCCCGGACAACCCGACCGCCCCAGAAACTGCACGTCCTGGCGTTGTCTCCCCCTCTTCCCCCCAGTCCCCCCTTATACTGAACATGACGTAACTGGTATGGAATATCCTCTTTGGCCAATTCGGGTCACCTGTCCTGGCTGCGTCCCCTCCTTTCTCACTAGTAAGGAAGTATGCAGAGCTGAGAAAGGTACTTGATCGCCCGGCAACAAATCGGAGACATCAGGATGCTATCAGCACTATTCTCATGCTAACACCCAAACATGGCATTCCATTCACTGCTAAAAAAAAGTTTAACTCCATCATAGCTGAAACCAGGACACATGGGTAAATGCTGCATGATTTTAATCAAATATGCTTACATAATAACTTCACATAGCTAGCTATGGGTGAAACCAGCAGCTGCTTCTAGTCTAACATTGCTACACCAAAACCTCTTGAGGGATCTGACTCTTCCACTCCACCATGCACTGCTCTGCTTCCCCGCTCTACCTCTCACCCTGTTCCACGGGCAAATTCCCAAAGGCCTCTGTTCCCCTGTTCATGATTTTCTCCAGAGGGCACCTGCCAGTTGTTAGCAACAAACAAGGATTCATTTGCCAGCCAGTGAACCTTTCTTTCACCAGCCACAATGCACGGCTTGTTCCGGAACACAAGTGGCTGCGTGGCAACTGAAGCGATTCAGCAGGCATTTTTGCCACTTGAACAAAAATACAAAAAATAGGCACAAGCACCTCCATGTGGAAGGCTGACACCTTGCAAATGGAGTCACCAGAAGAAACAGTCACCTTCTCCACTTCCCTAACTGGCCATGCCGGACCTGCCAACTGGGCTGCGCAAAGCCCCGCACCCAAGGCTCGGGATATCTCTACAGTGCTGTGCTTGGTTAAGGAAAGGGACCCCCCCTTGTGACTGTAACTCCAACTCTGCTCTGCAAACTTTGCTGAGTGGGAGTAGTGAGACGGAGCAGAAAGCTGGCTTAGTTCCTGAAAGTGCCAGATGGGCACTGGAGAGAAGGCTTGCCATAAGCTGCAAGCCACAGAGAACCAACTTTCCAGCAAGGGAAAGTCCCAGAAACTACCAGCAGGAAAAAAGCCTGTGGGAAAAACGAGACACAGTCTTCTCCAACTAAAATCGGCCTCACTTGAGGTATCATTGAACATTCTTTCTCTCATTCCCCTGAAATATTGAAGGGAATGACCAAGTGCCAGACACAGAAGAAGAAAACTAAGCAGCAGCTCACTGTTTTCCAAAACCTGTGTGATCTCTGGATGAAGTGCCTCTCCTTCGTGTTCATGCCAAACATCATCTAAAGGAATTCTGTTAGCACTCTAGGGTGTACACAAACCATCTGCTACTGGTACAAAACATCAGTCTCTCTACTTGTAGAAGGGCTGCAGTGATTTTCAAGCCCTTTCAGACAAGGAAACACACCAGATGATGACAGCTATTTAAAGGAACACCACACAACTTTTACACAGTAACCAACACAAGCAGATTCCTCGTGGTGCACGGAAACAAAAGAAAACCTACCACAGCAGGGCCACTTCCATTTTATTTGCTGCCAAGTCAGTATCATACTTGCCTTTTGACTGACCCCTGAGAAACTTCTCTTTGCAACACCGCATTTTGCTGTTTTCCCATTACTTCCCCCTCAACACCTGGAGGGAAGCACAGAATGGTGCAAGGAATGATCCTGGCCTTGGTGGCACTTGCAAGATACCTGAAGGCATTCAGTTTCTCTTGTGCTACAGACTCCCCCTGAACAGTGCTGGGCAGCTTGACTCAGCTCTGTGCTCAGTCTAATGCAAGGGCAATTTGTTTTTCACAGGAGCACAATAAGGTAATTCTATCAAGCCCTGTGCTGGCAGAGTCATTCAGGTACCATCAAACAGCCATAACATTTTGTTTGCAACCTTTTTTACATGCTCTTCAAGAAGACGATCTGGGTAGGGGGCAGAGGGGTTCTCCAGGGTTGGAGACCGAGCGGTAACATTTAGTTTTCGATAATTACTAACCTCGCCTTGACCTGTGAGTTTCAGAGAACGCATGCGGCGCCTTTATCATCCCTGTTACCTATTGCCTCTCACTTGCAGAGGATGTGGGTACTGTGGGCTACCAGAAAGTGTTGGTAGAACATGTTCCTCTTGCTTGAGAGCACATATCACAGTGAAACTAACTGTTCATGAATAATTCCATACAACAGCCTGGGACCTTGTTCGTATCTGGACGGGAGGGATTGAGCGAGACAAAATGCAGGCGCAACGTAGGGACCTGCACGGGAGCACTCTCGTCTCCGAGTCAACCTGCTCTCAGGGACGACGTGCTGAAAACACTGTCCTCCGGCCCCGTGAAGGAGAGAGAGCACGTCAGGGATCTTCAGTCAGTTTTGGTAAATGTAGGCTGTAAAGGTCAGCGCGGTGGTCAAATTCAAAGTGTTGGTTATGGATTCCTGACAGTACAGATTCTAACTGGATCCAATGCTAGTTGAAATCAACTTGTAACAAAACTTAAATTGCATTTCAATTTCATTCATAACTTTCTTCTCTAGCTAGTCAGATCCCACTGTTGAGCACAGTAAATATAATTTGTCATTCTCCTGTATATTTGCCAAAACTTTACACCCCTGTTAGTGAAGAGAACTACGTATGAGACGATTCCTTTCAAATTTGCTAGGCAACTCCTAAATTTATACAATTAATTGGACCTTCCTGCATATTTGCAATATTGTGAAAACCAGTGGAAACTGGGTTACCGAGTGTCCCAAGTGGTCTCCATCAAATTAACTTTTCTAATAATGGGAGATAAGAAAAGGAATGGTTTAGAAAGGGAACTGTATGAGCCCTACAAATAAACAAATTAAGATCTACAGTTCTCGGTGGAGGGAAAAACCCCTCTGTGAAAACCATGTGGGATTCCACCAAATAGCCAGGAAAGATCCATGGTCACACAACCAGTAGAGATGCGCTGATTTCAGTTCAAGGGGTTTTTATGTTTTATATCCCATCGATGTATGGAGCTTTTGGGCCTCTCACAAAGGAAATAAGTATTATATAAGTGAAGGGCAAAATGGCTACCTCCCCTTTGCCAAGTTAGTTATAAGTATTTAGCAACTAATTCTACTTTGGAACAAAATAAGCATGCTGTGCTTTACTGCAGGCCTTATATTCTGTCCTTTACTTTTATTACTTCTGTGAATACATGCTTTTCCTACAAGTACATGCATACATACATACATTCAGTGACTGAAAGAAAAAGGTCAGAGAAACCAAAGGACAATTTATGTGACTGAAGATGTACTGGTTTTACTCTTCCATACTAGCTCATCGGAGACTTAGATCTGAATAAGCTGTGCCTTGCACACCACTGAAGCCATGAGGAGAGCAAAGGTGCCTTCTGTAACATCTGTACCATACCCAGTCCCTTAGTTACGTGGGGGGAGGGGAATGGGTGGGATAATGACAGCATGTAATGGTTTTCCTGGAGCCGATACACCAGAGGGGATTTTTTTCACATGCTTCTAAAGAAAAGTGTTTTCAAGGGTCTAGCTTTGCTTCACCATCAAGTGAAGACTTCCCTTGATGGGGAAAATCCCTTGCTTCTCTTTCATAGCAACTTTCCAGCCAGGTCGGAAAGGGGCTGCAGTAGCCCCTACAAATCAGACCCCTGACATTAAGTTGAACAAATGACATGACGCTCAAGCAAAAGATCTCTTAGCACGCTGCATCTGTGTAAAAAACCCCACCTAAAAAAAACCAACAAAAAACCCACAAATGGCAGCACACCAGTACCCTGGTATTCAATGTCTGATGTGGCTCTGAAGTCAAGGCTCAATCTCTTATAGCAAGTACAGAAGGGACTGGCAGAAATCCAATTTGTATAAGCATCAGCGATATGCTCTAACTTCATGCAAAACATCCTCGGCAGACTTTGTCCTAGTAACAGTCACAAGCTAGTTGAACTGAAGAAATGTCAAAAAGAGAGGAAATCATACTGGTTTCATTTTTTTTCTTAAATGACCATTAGCAGATTTGCTAGAAGATAGGGTTGGTCCTTAATAAATGGACATCATGGCTTTTTGGTACAATTTTTTTAGAATTTGGTTTCAAAATAAATACTGGAATTTTATTTTAGGCTTCATCCCATGCTTTATCCCCACAAACACTTCTAGATTTCCTCCAAATAATGAACTAATTTCTCAACAGATGGGCTTCTTTAGCTTTTCCCCTCTCAGAAGCAGTGGGACAAGAAGAAGGTGGTCACTTCATTGCAGACAGCACAATGTAGCAGTTCACATTTCTGAGGTAAAATTCTGGTTCTCAGCATTTTCTTAGAAAGTAGCACACAATCACAATACAAGTTGACAAAACTACAACACAAGGCTAGCTACTGATGAAGAGACCACCTCAGAGAGGAGGCAATCATCAGGGCAACAGCAGTAGTTGCTTCCACCATCCTTCTGTTGCCCAAAAAGCATATGAAATCTCTCCTAAGCTCCACCATATCTCACCTCCCAGTTATTCCACCTTTATCTACCTCTACCTGGCTATGGCATCTTTGAGCAAGTACTGGCACTGGACTGGTCCTGTCTAATGTGCTGCCTCAGTAAGTCACTGTAGTGAACACGGCGACACTACCCACATGTGAGATGCTCTGAACCACCACCAAGGGAAGAGTTTTCTGAACAGGCATGGAAATGAAGCAACATCCAGTTGAAGAACACAAGGAAATGAAGGCTTAAACAGCTCCTGGAGAAAGGGAGGCCCACAGGCTAGATGGTACTTTCATTACTCATACTGTAGTTTCACTATGCATGTGGTCCCTTTGCTTTTTCTCTCACAACTTCCTCTTCAAAAGCTTGTGCAATACACATACATGCTAAGATACCACACTACTACTGCACTGGGAAAGGTAGCTGCCAGGCTCCTCAGGACCTGCCCCTTCCTGAACCCATCAGGCAGAATCCAGTATTTGTGTTGCGCTTCCTAAGCGAGCTTCAAGTCTCCTCTCTCCTGAACCTTTCAGCCTAACTCTCACCAAGGCAAATATAAAGAAAGTCAAACAAATTCCTAACTGTGCAGAAGGACTTAAACACTGCTACAGCAGCCCAACAGAGGAAAAAAAGAAGCAGCATGGGACTTTCAAACAACTTCTCCTTTTTCAGAAGGCCTTCCTGTGAGGGCTTTTACAGGCCGGCACTGTACAGTGAGTAGCTGCAGTCTCAGGCTGCCATCTGAGGCAATTCACTACACAGGATTTTCAGACTCGTGGGGCTCAGTATTAAGCTGGGTACTTTCAAAAGCTTGGTGCACTAGGCATCTTTTTCCCCCAGTATTTACAGGGAAGAGACACTATACAACGCCGCTGAGCTCGACTCCTTCGCAACTCCTCCTCCATAAAAGCAATGGCTGACAGAGGTTCAAAATATCTTGGTTTTATTTGTTTTGTAATGGAGACTACTACCAGGAGTCTTGATATTATTTACTGGGAATATTAAACTAGCATGTCCAATGGATCGAATCTTGCAGCATCTGATAGTGAGGAGGTGCATCTGCTGAAGCTCTGTCACTAGGTTCATGTTAGATCTACTGACAGTGGAGGTTCAAATCCCAACAAAATCAGCTTCAATTAGAAAGATGAGATACAGATGTGAGGTGCTCTCTGTCCTAATTTCCAAGGAAGAGTTTTGGAATACAGACACTGAAATACAACTTCATTAAAAACTGGGATAAAAATCTTTTGGCTTCCCTTTTATGGAGGAAGCGTCTATGATTGCAGCTGTGCTTAGACTGTCTGCAGTAATTATGTACACTGTTGCAGAGCTATTTTAATTAATGCTGTATAATGACTTCCGATATTGAATAAACTGCCAGTAAAACTGAATATTTCCATGTCTGTAACAAAAACAGTACCTGAACTATGTACATTGCCTGAATAAACACACGCCATTAAACAGTAAAAGCTGACAAGTGCTTAAACCTTGTACCCCCACCCATGTTAAGGGTAAGCAAAGATTCATGCTAAAGTCAGGGTGAGCCCTTCTGTTGACAAAACAACAATTTCATTTGTTATCAATAGTAAAGATTTACATCTAAGACTCACGGTCTTAGTTTCATTCAAGTTACTTGGTTTTGATTCTGGGTCTTACTGAAGTCTTCTTGGTTTTCATGCCTACATTTCAGCTGTTTTCCTGTTAGTCCTGCACTGTCTCTGAAGGCAGCGAAGGTTGCTCTACCCAGAGTGTTGGGTACACAGGGAAATAAAGGCTCACTTTCTCTCTTCTTTCACGGTTGCATGAAATGGCCTGCTTACAATCGTTATTCTCCACACACCCATGGTATAAGAACCCCAAATTATTATAAGATTGGCACATGATACTGTATGATCTTGGGATCCAGGGACGAACAGAGTTAGTCTTTAAAGCCCAAAGCCCAAGCTCACGTGTGCTGCGGCTCAACCCATGGCTCCACACATCTCTAACCATAGGAGAAGCCAGAGGAAACCTTCCCAAGTTATGTCCCTCACACATGGCAGCACCACTACGACTGTCATGATTTCTGTGGATGCTGCTGGCTCTCAGCCATCTTCTCCTCTACGTAACAGGCCTGTCTGTGCCTCAGAGCGGAGGGGTTATGTATATTGTGTAATACACTTTTCAAGCTAAACACAGCCATCGCCAGCAAGTTCTGCTGTGGGCAAGGAAAAAGTGATGTGTGTCTGACATCTGACTAGATCACTGCCATTTCTTTCTCACTGCGTATTCCCCAAGCCAAGACCTCTCAGCAGGGTTTAGGGGAAGGGGCACAGTAGATGACGCTGTGTGATGATAATGATATGGATGGAGAGCATTTGTCAGCAAGGTGCTAGCACAGTCAGATCCTGGAGACAAGCATACAGTCCCACATTTGTTTCGAACAATATAAATGGTGTTTTCATCTTTTATATGACTCCTTGTGTGTAGTTGTAAGCAGGCAGCTTTCCAAAATACAACTTTACTGTGGAACTGGGAAAGCGAATAATCAATGTTATGGGATACACAAAGGACTATTAAGATGCCGTTCTTCTCCAGAGACCTTTCAACACAGTGAAAGAATGATTTTAGGTTTTATACTGCTCCAGGGTGGTGTGTCAAGCAAGGGGGGTGGATATGGTAATCAAAATGAAATAGAAATTTTTCTTAAAGAACAATACTTTCCAAAAGCAATGTCATGAAGAGAGGACAGTAGCATTAGCAAGTCAAATATCGATCCCTGTCAGAAAACATAAGAAGAGCTTTAGGGGTGTTACCTACCATATGCAGGCACACAAAGAAACGAGTCACTACATCACAAAGGATGAAACCTAGCGAAGGCTGCGGGCCATGCGTTCACACAGCCTTACCTCAAGGCATGCCCCAGCACATGTAAGGCTCAGCAAAACCCTGGCGTGTTTCCAGCAGGCCTGAAACAATGCTGTACTTCAGAGCCTACTGCCTGGGAGCATGGTTTGACTACACATCTCTGCAGCATAACCACTGACACCTAGAAGGTTACACAAGCAGTTCAGTATTTGTTCTGTGTTCTTTATTAGAGCAACACGCAGAGGAAACCCAGTGTGATCCGTATCCCCTTGTATTGGGTACTCGACATCATGCAGGTCTGCCTGTACTGATAGGGTAAGAAGACCTGCCATGGAACGTAGGTGTTTGAAGGACAGCAGTGTAGACACATTTGGTCTACTGCTAATGGGTTTCTGACAAATCCATCAGGGCTGTTTGGCCCCTTGGCACCCCTCGCCTTTTTCAAGACAGACATCAAAATCCAAGATAATATTCATTTAATATGGGCTAATTTATCTCCTTCTCTGGAGATACTCAAAACCAACCTGGATGCAATCCCATGCAACCTTCTGTAGGTGATCCTGCTTTAGCAGAGATGTTGGACTAGATGATCTCCAGAGGTCCCTTCCAACCCCTGCCCTCATGTGGTTCTGTGAATCTGTGAATGAACACTCAAAATAAGGGTCTGCACGACCTTTCTCTGGCCAAAAAGATTGCCAGTGGCAGAGATTAAGTTTTCTTGCTTCCCAATCCAGCACATATTTCTCTGACTGTTCTGTCTCTAAACCAAAACAATTTTCTGTAATTGTATTTACTACTGCAAACTTTAATGCACAATTTTCTGGGTGAAATTCTGCACCCATAGCAGTAGCTAGAGAGGCAGGGGGGAAAAAAAGAAAAGAAAAAGAAAAGAAATACATCTTACTACACTATCTTCCCAGAAAGGGAAACTGAGGGAGTGGGGGGGCTCTGTTACAGATCAGAGCAATTACAAGAGGGGGAAAAAAAATAAAAGGACCATGACGTCTCCTTATCCAAAAAATGTATGGCGATTCTTTTAGGTTGTGTGTTTGAATTCACGGGGAGAGGAAAGGGACAGGGAAAAGGAGAAGGAAAAGCTCATCTCTTTCCATTTTCCACTTGGGGTTTTGTTGTCAGCTTTGGCTGCTGTGGAGTAGCCACTACATTGCTCTTCAGGTTGAGCCCCTGAACCACAGCAATTAATTCCAGAACAAATTCTTTGGGCTTGTGAGGTGGTGTGACGCAGGATGCTAAATGACAACAGGCCACAGAAAAGGTCACAAAAACCAAAGGGGGGAAGCAATTCATATGTTGAGCGCTGTGAGAGCTATGCTGAGTAGCTGCACGGATAACTGAGTTTGGGGGATTTCTCAGCTCTGCTCATTGCTCTTGGGGTTTGTACTACTGCAGGTAGCAAAGAAAAAAGGGGGGAGGGGAAGGGGCCGGGCGGCACAGATGTACAGTAAGGAAGTAATTCTGAAATGTAGTGTGCTGCTGCAGCGGTGGTAGATCTGCACGGCCAGTTACAGTGCTTCAGGGAAGAACGTTTCTGCCCTGCCCCTGCTTTTTGTGTGGGAGGTCTGGGCACAAACGGGGATACCCCACAGCAGCGTGAAGAGAGAAAAAAAAAAAGCAAAAAAGCTAAAAGGATGCCTGTAGCTATCTGATTAATAGCACTTCGTCCACGGGACAGATCTCTCTGAACCACACACCACGTCTTTGCCAGCTGTGTCACGCAGATCATGCATAGAGGCAGGCTGAAGTAATGGGGCAGGCTGAGGTGATTTTAGTGCACGTTATAGCTACAAATGTAATCAATAGTTCTCAAACCAGAACTCTCAAGGAGTAAATGGCACATGCAAATCACTGACCTAACAACAACCTGCATGAATATGTAATGTTACATCACCGTAGGGTGCCTCCGCTCTGCCGTTCGCCAGGACCTGGGACTGCTGGGCCTGTCAGACTGCCACATTCCACCCTGCAAGGCAGGTTGCTGAGCCAGGCCCTGCGGACTCGCTGCAATGGCACCCGGTTCTGTGGGCAGGCCCTTCTCCTGCAGTTGTGTTTCAGCCGCAATTACCCATTCACACCTCTGAGGGCTGCAGTCCTGAGCCCTGCCCCACCAGTAGACAGAGTAACACTCCAGTCCTGCAAAGCTTAAAATATATTATAAAAGCTTGTATTTATCTGAGTGCATCAAAACAGTGAGCGTTCCGCCCAGGACTGCTTCAGGCGTGAGTAGCCCACAACAGCGCCTGGGCCCTAACCTGGCAGGGGCTGAGTTGCCAACCTCAGTTGGGAAACAAGCAGCCATTTTCGGGAGGAGGAAGGTGGGGGTGGGGATTGCTAACAGAACCCTGGTTGTCCATCAGGAAAGTCCCTTTGCTGGCTTCAGCCTGCGTTTGGGCAGTTACCAGAGAGGAGCTGACATAGACGTACACCTAGGCACAGCCACATTTTGTGGCAGAGGGCCATGGAAAAACAGATTACCTGCAGCTAAGCAGCAGTAGGACAAGAACAGTAATATCAGGAATATATCGTGATATGAACACAAGAGCAAGTAATATCAGGAATATGCCTCGAAGCAAGACTGTAGCCTGGTGGCTGGCTCTGTTAGTGCAGAGAGAAGTTAGAATCCCAGCTCTGTCTCCAAGGACCATCCCTGCATTTTACCCTATGCAATTATTACCTAAAACATTTCCAGGCAACGCCTAAATCAGAAAGTTTGCTCAAGGTGAATTTTAAGCATAACAGATTACTCAGGGGAGCTGTTTAGATAGCTGAAATTGTGCACAGCGCCAGATGTAGCTGTATCTTTTGCTAAGCCTCTCCCTTAGCCTCTAAGCCTCAGTTTGCCTATCCATCAAATAAAAATTACCCCTCTTTCTTTGTACCAAACACTATGGCAACAGTATCCATCCTCTGAGTGAACTGTTAAACGTACAGGTGAAACTCCAGATACCTACAGTCTTTGCCTGACATCCCAAGCAAGGACAGAGGAGGTAACAAGGCAGCCACTCGGCAGAATCACGCAGAAATGAAGCAATGGAAAGGAGGCACGAAATTAATTTGAGAGACGGGACATGCATCCACGCACACAGAGCACCCGGCAAACACAGGAGCGACTTGGACTAATTCCCTGTTTGTTCCGCAGCTCCACGGAGACCCGAGAAAAGACGCTGATGGATGGATCTACAGCTCGGCTTGCCTCAAGGAGATGAAGGCGTTTCACAGGGCCTTTCTCGGCTCTCCAGCACCCTCCTCTGGGCTTCGGCCAGGCAAGCGCCGTCCTCCCTTGCCTACTGCTCTCCACCGCCTGAAGTTTTTCGTTTCAGCACTCTAAAGGCAATGAAAGGTTGCTTTGCTCCTGTTGAAGCCTTGGAGAGCCTTTGCGTGACAGAAATTCAGAGGAGCCTCCCCCAGAACTATGTCCCCTCCAGCACTGTTCCTCTGAGCATCGGCTAAGTACCTGGCCTGGTTTTGCAGCTAATCCCCACTGACTTGCTCGTTATTTCCAACATCAGGTTGTTCATCCTGAACCTGGGGTAGGCAACTGTGTGTTAAAACTGGTTTTATTTAGATGGCTTTTTTTGACCTCGGTGGTTATCTTGCAGACCATGGGATGATGAGTTCATGTACAGGACTGGATCCCTTGTTATAACTTCATCCCAAGTCAATGGAAGACTCAACAGTAACAGGCAAGCAGTGACCACATTACTGTCAGGGGTATGTCCCATCACAAACCTTGCCAGAGTGAGCTGGCAGCAGGCTGGGCAAGCGCGCGCTCCCTCTCCTTTCGCTGGCTTTCTCCCCAGGTGGATTGCAGCCATGTGGAGGGGCTTTGTCAGCAGTTGTTGCAGACAGGGACTCTGGCATGTAAGGGGAACTGGCAAAAATCCCTTTGGAATGAATGTCTAAGATTAGTTGCCTCTGAAATATGTTATGACACATATCACTGAGCTCACCAGAAGCAGCACCTTATGGACCTGCTAACGTCTAATGAGACTTTAGCAAATTTAGGGAATTATGTTCATCCCCCACCACAACAGACTTCAGCCAGCAGCTGGGCTCCTTTCCAGCCTCACTTTTCAAATCTAAAGAAGCTTCGATCTGAATATAAAAACAGAGCATCAACTTGATGTACGACCTTTTCTCCATAATAGAAAAATGTAGATCTTGCATCTGGAACAGAAAGTAATGTTGAAGTGTAATGACTATAGAAACAGGCCTCCCAAGTTTTTCTTTCATCTAAGGGAGAAATTGTCAGCATAGAAAATTTACTTTCTCCCTCCTTCACCTCTCCCCAGAAAAACAAAAACCAAAACCCACAACCAAACAACCTTTGAAACTCTGTTTGGAGCTGTCTGGAGCTAGTGTTCAGAATCAACCAGGTAGCACTGTAGAATAACAGCAGATTTTAAAGAACCTTCTCAGAAAGCTATGATCAAATATATTCGTGGGTTCTTAATATCACAGCTAAAGCACTGCCATGCTCAGTTCAAATACTCCATAAAGTACCTTCTCCAGGAAATCAAACTCCTTATCAATGACCCCTTTACTCTCTATCAATTACCAGGCTATATTGATTCAACTCTATATTTACATGAGCAATTCCACAAGAAGTGGAGGGAGAGTGCAGGCACCCCTCCATTGCCTTTTGCAGTCGCAAATGGGGCAAAGAACGACTGTCATGCTGGGCAAAGATTCACATTATTCAGATGCAAGGGCAAATCCTAGATCTGCTGTGCTTTATGTGTGACAACTAAGTGTCTAGTCAGATTTCAAATTCCAGCCTGTGTTTGAAGGCCAGACTTACCAATCAAAAGGTGCAGAAGAGAGTGCTAATTTACAATCACTAAACTCAAGTGTCCCAGAGTTTATACCTGAACAAACTAGTGCACTTACTTCCCTTTACCTCTGGCAAATATCTGCTAGCAGAAGCTGCAATTAATTTTTGGACAGATAAAAGCCTTAAACACATCTTTAATGTCTCCTTTTAGCAGTACTAAATATTCACTATCAGAAGGTTTAAAAACAAGCTAAACAACTGATAAGAATGGTTTCCTAGGACACCATCCCTGTTGATGGTTTGCTTTTCATTGTGGTGTATAGAAACGCCCCAGAATTGGTCATCCCAGAAGTTGCCCTTTTCAATTTCTGTTACTCACTACCAGACAGAGCAAACGAGAAGAAAAACAGGTCACAGTGAGAGGCTGTTAGTCACGCTGTCCTCCTGCTTCCTTCCTTCCTGTTGCATTAGCCCATTGATTCTTCTGCTCGAGGAGATCGATATGAGGATGCCTGTTATCTTTATGACCTGACAAAAGAAGCCTCGGGAAAACTAGTGTTGTTGTGACACGTACAGGGGTAGAGCCTGATGCAAAGATGCTTTCTGTCAGATACGTCTTCCCAATTTCTCTTTTCCCTTCCTTTCCCCGTGCAGAGCCTCAGTTCTGGCTGGTTAGAACTGCTCTCCCACGGGCCATGCTCTCTGCAATCCTCACCAAAAACTGCTATCAAATAGGATTTCTTTTATGACACTGATTTGTTGGTGTCAGTTTTCTTTACTGCTTATTAGCAAGGGGACAAAGGCTCCTAAAACACTTCCTCCAGGACAGACCGGGCATTTAAGATTAAAAAACTCACACTTCGTGAAGCATTCACTCCTCACGTACAGACAAACTCTTGCACTAGAGGGCACAGCAGATGTCCTTTGGATACATGGTATTTTAAAACCTTAATATCCCACTCCACAGACTGAACCATGCGTACAAGAAACTCGGTGTTAACCCTAGGAAAAGGCATGAAGAAAGCTAAGCTAGTTCCTGCACAGTTATGGTCTAATTAACTTCTTTTCTAAGATAGATGACTGTCCCTTGCACCTTAACCCACGCTTTGTATGAGGAAAACATGCACAGACACACAAATACGATACTAGCATTTCCACATGAATATATACAACAGGTATTAAGGATCACAAAATTGTGTACAGCATCACCTGATAAAGTTGGGGTGGGGGTGGGGCTGGGGCTGGGGAAGAAAACAAAATGCTAACCTAGTTCAGTTGCTGAAGGAACTGATGAACATAAGTGCTGCCTGTATTTGTACTTTACACCGGCATCTAGAATGCTTTTGATTCTGTTGATGATGGATGCAACCCATCGATGGTTTGGAGCAACAAACCCCATTACTTCAGAGTAGTTTAGTTCTTGAACTTGAGTCTTACTATAACATCCAACAACGTATTCTCAGGATGCAGATTTTAAAGTTAGGCCAAGAATGGACATAACTAGAAGGCAATAAAATGTGTTAGCTACTTCCTCTCTCTCATATGTATTTGAAATGCAAGACTTTGTTATTTTTCTCCTATGAGCAACTCAAAATTTTTATTCCACTGCTTATAAGATATTAGAAGGGAATGTAAATGAAAGTACTTAGCTGGTTTTAGGTATGCAGATACTCTGGGTTTTACTCTTTTTACAAGTTGGGTTTTTCTTTTCCCCCTTATGGGATGCTAGTGTAAGAAGTATTATTCAGACATGTCTCAGGAATTAAGGTCTCTTTCTGTTCACAAAGCAGTATGATGCATGAAGTAGCACTGCAGGTGTCTCTGCATCACTGGACCAGCATATCACAGTTTTGACCCGGAATACTCATTTCATTTCAAAGAGGAAAAAAAAATAGCTACTTCACTAGAGGGTTTGGAGCTACAAATCAAGAGTAAAGGTATTTTAGGTAATGGTAAAGAAGTGTATCTCTAATATATCTAAAGGAGACTATTTAAGCTACCAACTTGTGCCAGATTCCTCCTACAGGCAAGTCATTCACTGCACACAAGGGTTGTTTCTAACCTATATAGGAACTAAGCACAGTGTTCTGGGTGCTGCTTGGGAGGCCAAGCAATTAAGGGTTATTTTTAGTCTCTTTGAATCTGAAGAGATGCTGATGGGAGACAAACCAACCAACCTGGCTTCGCGTTTAAAACAAGTCTCTGAGCTGACTGCTACCATACAGGAGTAACATTCTGACAGATAACTCCACACAGGCATCAGCTCAACACTGAGTAGCACGCAAAAAAGCAAGTTTCATAGTGGGAACTATTAGGACCACAGAGCAGAAAATCGTTATACCACTGGGTAAATCCAGGGCACATCCATACTGTGAGTACTGCGTGTAGATCTGGCTCCTTCGTGTCAAGAAATGGTACAGCAGAACTGGAGAAGGGCAGAGAAGGGCACTAGGAAGGACTGGAAGTACAGACAAGTTTCTGAACAAAGAACCCCCTGAAGAAGACTCTTCAGTCCAGAAGAAGAGGTGATTCAAGAGGCACACAGGACAGGCCCACAAAATCACCAGTGGACAGAGGGGGTGAGCAGGTACTGATTCTTCACTGTCGCCCCCAGTACAGGAGCTAAGGGGCATCAAATGAAGCTGTTAGGAACCAGATGAAAAGCCAAAAAAATAGAAAAGAAAAAAGTGTTTGCTCCTCAAGCATCAGGAGCTGAGTCTCTGGAAGTCCTTGCCAAGGACACTGCACATTTAAGGAATTGGCATGGATTCACAGGGAGTCTGGGAAAGAACCAGACAGGTAAATTGGAGGCTACTACATAAGCAAACCACACGATGCCCGGGCCTGAGCTGAAGACAGCTGCAGGCTGAGAGCAGGGGGGTCAGTCTCATGCGTTTATGTGCTTCCTAAGCATCTACTTGGGAGCAGGGTTGGGGACAGGGTACTGGGTTGAATGGACCCTTGCTCTGACTCACTACCATGATTTTAATTTCCTTATGTCTTGTGTTGTAGAGATAAGCAGTCCATGTCAATCAAAAGCAAGAGAAACCTCCCATTAAGTACGGCTCGCTCTGTCAATGCTCATGAATGGCTGACAGCAACAGAAGAATTTTCTCCCAGTTTAGCCACAGCTACTTTTTTTCATTAATTAACAATTAATTCCTTAGGCAGAAAACATACTAATGGGAAATAAAACCAAAACCAAACCCTTTTTTTGTTGCAAAGGATGACTAGAGAGAGAGATACCAAATGCAGTGGCGGGGGGGGGGGGCCCAGAACCAAAGAAAAGCAAACCCACAAACCAAAACCAGATAATAAGAAACATTCCCAACCTGCAAAATTAACATCTCAGACCATGTTTGAACTACTGCAACACTTTCCTGAGTGCTAATTAACTTTAGAGGATGCAGGGGAAGCAGGAGATGGAGAAGGAGGCTACAAGGAACTTCACTTGGTCCCATGCAGCTGTCCAAACAGCAAAATCTTCATAAAACTATGAAAATAGTGTTTCACAAAGAAGTCTTTGAAGAGCTCTGAAAAACTGCTATGAAACTGGCTGATGAAATCCTTATAATGGGCCTTGGCCAAAGACAAACATCAAAGGGGTTTTTTAAAAATTTTATAAAATTATTAGACATCATTGCAACAATATTTAAGAGAAAGGTACTCTAGGATATATTAGGAATTAACACAGGAACTAATCCTGTAAACTTTTACAACCTTACTTGGAAATGGGGGGTGGGAAGGAGGGCTGCCACCTCTACAGTGAAATCACTGCTGCTAATCTTATGTGGAGAAATTTTAATTATTTTATGCTCTTCAAATTCATAAACTCCTCAAGGCTGAGACTACAGCCTTCATCTGTCTAGAATTACAACACACACCTACAGCGTTGTTTCCTATTTTAAAAAATGTATTGTTTACCTGTAGTAAAATAAAACAGGAATAAAAATAGGAATATATCATGTATACTATAAAATATACAATATTTAAACACAGGTGCCTACTCATCTGAGGCATTATTCATGTGTCATCTGAAGCCCTTCCTCTGCAGAATATACTCTCTTTCCTATGCTGTTTTTATACACAGGTAGACCTTTTCAAATGTTGTTAACATTGATAATAGATACACATTGGGGAGGCCAAAAATATTTTGTGTTCAAGGAGAAAAACCAGCCGTTTACTTTATAGGCATTATCCTCACTCTTTACATTAAATCTCCAAAAGAGACAAAGATAATTGTGAGTCCAGGAACTACGTCAGAACCTGGGTGGAAATCCTGATACCCCTTGTCAGGATAAGACGGAGCATGTGTTGGCTGCCACCCAGCCCAGAGAAAGCTTTGGACACACAGACAAGCCAACAGCTACTGTTTGCTCTGATCAGGCTCCAGGTAGCAGAAGATAAGGGTAGGAGGGGAAACAGGATCCCAGAGAAGGCCACAGACAAGCAGAGACCCCAGCAATGCCCAGGTGATGCCCAGGCAGAAACAACTTCCAGTGCAGGTTGAATGGTGAGGAAGAAAGCAGGAACAGGGGAAAAAAAAACCCACAAAAACAACAAAAATCAACCAACCAACCAAAAAATGACCCACCACAAAAAGATAAAACCCAACCCTTGGAAATATTCTAATATTCATCAAGTGTTGAATAGAGAAAGCTCAGCAGGAACAGTGTCATTTTTAGTTTCTGAGAGGTATCGTATCAGATAGTGCCAGATAATACCCTCTTGGTACAGTACATACACCAGCATTTTCCCTTTAGATCCCCATGTTGTACTATAAATAGAGCTGACACATGGAGGAAAAAAACCTGAATGAAAACACATACTTTTGGCTTGGTCATTCAGGAAGCTAGAAGAAACAACTCTAATAAAACCACAATAAATATCTTTGGGCTACGTCCATTTCAGTTTCGTTCCTAGTTTTGGCCAGTCACCAGAAAAGCAAACTACCTGTGCGAATACCTACAGCCCTCCAACATTTAAACCCTGAGAGTTTTACCAGAAGGTCTCACTGTTTCTGTCACCAAAAAGGATGAAAAGACAAAAAGGAAAGGACATCCTACCTGAGGGGAAGTAAACTCTAACTCGAATCTGGGTTTCTTGGTGTCCCAGCCCATTTCTTTACCATGCTGCTTCCCATATAACCAGGAGAGTGTGGCCAAGCAGAATTTGAACTCATGTTTTATATTCAACATATGCTGGTGAGGGACAGCTGTAGCTTTGGTTTCTGATGCTGTTGTTGCTCATTTCCAACCAGGGTGCTATGGCAAAGTCTCACTGAATCACAGAACATTAGGAGTTGGAAGGGACCTGGAAAGATCATCTAGCCCAAGCCCCCTGCCAGGGCAGGATCACCTAGACTAAATTGCACAGGAATGCATCCAGGAGGGGTTTGAATGTCTCCAGAGAAGGAGACTCCACAACCTCTCTGGACAGCCTGTTCCAGGGCTCCATCACTCTCACAGTGAAGAAGTTTCTACTTACATTCACATGGAACTTCCTATGCTCCAGCTTGCACCCACTGCCCCTTGTCCTGTTGCTGGCCATCACTGAGAAGAGCCTGGCTCCATCCTCCTGACTCTCACCCTTTGCATATTTATAAACATTAATGAGGTCACCCCTCAGTCTCCTCTTCTCCAAGCCAAACAAGCCCAGCTCCCTCAGCCTTTCCTCATAAGGAAGGTGTTCCACTCCCTTAATCATCTTGGTGGCCCTGTGCTGGACTCTTTCAAGGAGTTCTATGTCCTCTAGAACTGAGGGGCCTAGAATCAGATGCAGCATGCAATTTAAACTAAGACAACTGCTGCTAAAGATGTCCATTGTGCAGCCCTAGTAGTTCAGCGCTAATGCTTATCTAAGCAACACATGTGATTGTCAAAAAAGAAGAAGCAGAACTGAAATATTGTTAGTTTGACCAACAAACATTGAAGAACCACTGAAGGCTGCCAAAGAAGGAGGAAGCTAGGGGAAAAGTTATTCCAGCAGGGGCAGATCACGACCACCCACCCACAGACCACCCACCCGAATTCAAAAGAAAGAATGATTAGGCATGTGCACTAATTTACATAGGAGGTGAGAGGTTTTTAACCAATCATATAATGATAAATAATACATATGTAGTATACACATGAATGCGTTGTGTATAAGGAACCACTGATTTGGAGTTTTGGTGCACTGCCTTGGGACAGGAGCCCCTGTCTCCATAAATATGCAGTAAAATACCTCTGCTCTGCATGTATACTGGCATATCACATAGGGCATAAATGAACCCCCAGATCTGGGACAACAAGGGCCATCCCAGTGCCTGCAGTACTATGTGTGCCACCTTCTCTCTGGGAAGCTGGTGAGATAGCTATGGGGTGGGCGTCTCTCCTGACAGCACAGAATCACAGAGTGTTAGGGGTTGGAAGGGACCTGGAAAGATCATTTAGTCTACCCTCCCTGCCAGGGCAGGATCACCTAGATTAGGTCACACAGTAGTGCGTCCAGGCAGGTTTTGAATGTCTCCAGAGAAGGAGACTCCACAACCTCTCTGGGCAGCCTGTCCCAGTGCTCCGTCACCCTCACAGTGAAAAGGTTTCTCCTTACATTCACATGGAGCTTCCTATGCTCCAGCTTGCACCCACTGCCCCTTGTCCTGTCATTGACCATCCCTGGGAAGAGCCTGGCTCCATTCTCCGGACACAGAAGCAGCGCAGATGATGCAGTGTTCACGCAGGCGCTGTCTGCTCACCCCACTGCAAGAGGACGCAGCTCTGCCGTTCGTTGCCCAGAGCTCTGACCCGGTCCCTCCATTCCTGCCTCGGATTCTCCAAGTGAAAACCACGGCTGACGGTACCTGGCCCCTGGTAGTCGGGTGAGGGCTCACCGAACGCTTCAAGGGCGCAGAGAGGGGTGGGCACCCCTCAATGAGCCGCCCCGGTTCCCCTCTGGCGGCACTCCGAGAGGAGCAGCGCCGTTACAAAGAAACGCCAGAGTGTGACACTGTAAGCGTTAATAACAGTTACCGCGTGTAGCGGCAGCAGGTGACGCGCCCCTAACGGGACCGGCGCCTCTAAGGGCGCCCTGATGCGGCTCCGAGCCCGCCCCCGCCCCGCCCTGGCGCAGCCCCCGGGGCCGGGCCGAGCGGGCAGCGGGGCCGCCGGGAGGGCCGCGCCAGGCCCCGCCGCAAGGCTGCGCTGGGCCGCGGGCAGCAGGTAACAGCACCCCGGGCCGCAGCGGGTCCGCGACGAGCGTTGGGCTGCGGGGCGGCGCCGGGATCCCCGAACGGGGGTGTGAGGAGGCGAGAATCGTTTCGAAACCAGCGTTAAGAGGGTAGCAGGAAAGACGAGAGCATCGCCCCGTGCTTTCTCGGGGGAGGCGGTAGCGATGCCTCGGCTTCAGCCCCTGGGCGAAGCGGGTGCGCGCTAGCCGGCGGCGTGGAGTCTCGGTACGAAGCTCGGCTCGGTACGGCCGGCCCAGAGCGGGGAGGAAGCCGGGCGTGAGGCGGCGTGCGGGGCTCGGCCTCTCCCGCCGGCCCCGGTCCTTCAGCCGCAGCCAGCGGGGCGTGCAGCCGTAGCGGGGATATATACGCGGGTATATACACAGGCGGGCGTGCGGGCACGTATGCTGGCTCGTAGGCACTCACCCAGTGTCTCCCTCTCCCTTCCCCGCAGCAAGGCAGCGCTCCGGAGCAGCGGCAGCAGAGCGGGGATTTTCCTTTTGCACCTTTTCCTGATGTTTCTCACGTAAGCGAATTTGTCATTTGAGTTCACAGCCCATATCGGAGTCTCTCTCTCTTGAGAGAAGCTACTCGGTGCTTCCAGAAAATGGCAGGTAAGGATAAATACTGGTAAAGCCGTTGTTCTCTTCAGGCCTGGTGTGTGGCATATCTGTCACGTTTAGTTGGCATACTGAGGTGTTTCTTCCTCAAGTGGCCGAAATGAACAAAGCCTTTGAAAACTCCAGTCTCTCCAAGGACCGTGTCCGAGTGCCCCCAGCTCCACCGAAATGGAGGCAAACCTGCGGCTTGCAAAGTTAATCACGTCACCTTGGTGAGCTTGTGCCATCTCCAGCCGCCAAAATACCTGTTAGCCAGGAGTTAGCAGGGACAGCAGAGAGGTACCTGCTGTTTGATGTGCCAGAGCAAGTTAGGGAGCAGGGGTTTAAATAGCTTAGACACGTGATAAATTCACAATAGCATCTGACTTCTATACATTGTCTTTTGGTAAAGCTGTTTTTTCTCGGACACTGTACACCCTGGAGAAATAATCACCCCTTATAATTTAGGCTAAAAATGAGGTATTGTTTCTTCAAGCCTTTGGCTCTGGTTCTATTAATTATCTCGGACACCTTAAACTCACCCATCACCCAGGTGGGGCTCTGAGCAGTCCCTTGCAGAAACTGAACTCAGGAGACATCTGGGTTTTTGTGTTGACATCTGGGAGTCAAGAACTGTGTGTTTCACAGATCCAGTAACTTTCAGTAATTCCTAGAAATTTCCTTTTCGGCAGTGTTACTGCTACCCATAAAAGTATATCACCTTTCTCTTGTGTTCAGTGATGCATGATTTTTTTAGAGAATAATTAAAATTGAATGGCCTATGTACAATAACATTTTAAACAAGTATACTCTGATATACCTTGTTACATCAGTTTAAGAAGCTCCATCCCAACATACCTATCTTGACACTCAGCTTACCTTGAATTCACTCTGTCAGCTATTTGAGATACACTCTTGCATCTAAGAAAAAAATCACAGTGCTTTCTATTGAAGTAGCTACAATGATGCTGAAGTGGGATAGTAGCGTCTTAAGCATCTACTCGAATGAGATCACCTGTGCAGTACTGAACTGGAAGGTGAGGGGATCCCACATTGCAATAGCAAAATGCTTCGAGCTCACAGGACTTGATTCCAGAACAGTTTGAGGGAATCTCAAAGCTGGCACTGCTTTGATCCCAGCCCACCCCTCACAGTTGTGCTGTAGCTTGTCTGACCCAGCTCAGGGAACTAAACCACCAGACAGCATTTTTCCCCATCCCTCCTGTTGGGTGAGGGGTTTTTTTGGGGGGTAGGATGAATCAGGTGAACACAGGTGCTGATTCAAGACAGGAGGCTGGATTGTGCTGATGTAGGGCAGCATGACCCACTGTGGAAACACACCACCCACTGTCCTCCCAAGTTCCACCTAGGAAAGCCCAATGTAGCATAAAATTTCTGGGTGAGGGGCATTTACTGATTGCTTCCTCATGAGTCACTTGCTGCTGCTGAGGAGTCAAATGGTGCTGCTGTATTCTGATGTCACTAGTTCTGTGCTGCTTGGAAAACACGCTACAGAAGAATAAAAGGCTCGGGCCCCACAGACTGGTTTGCATCTGCCTCCTATACTCAAAGGTATATTCTGGTTTTCTTTCTGCCTCCAGGGAGAAAAGTCCTGATAGTCTACGCACACCAAGAGCCCAAGTCCTTGAACGGATCTCTGAAGAGAGTTGCTGTGGAAGAACTGAGCAAGCAGGGCTGCAGTGTCACAGTGTCTGATCTATACGCAATGCAGTTCGAGCCCAGAGCAACACGAAATGACATTGTCGGTGAGACTGGACAAAATACCCTTTTTTCAGTGATAACAAGGAGATGAACTTTGGCTTTTTTTAACCCTGCTGCATTAACAATCCAGAACCACGCTGTTAGGTGCACTCTGAAAAACAGTTGTTACATTCTTGTACAAATATCCCTCAACTAATAAGACCCAGCTGCTTCTTTTCTAGTAGCACTCACTAAACAATGTCAGTGTAGGAACCCAACACATCTCATCTCGATTTGAATAAATCTGATCACTAGAAATGGCTGCTCCATCAGAAAAATGAACTATCTGCATAGTGCAAATTTGTAGAATGGTGTTTGCCTTCAGACTAAGGCGAGTGAGAGACAATATTCTTTTTTACAGTATTTGCAATCAACTGCAGAGACATTCTAAAAGCGACCTTCTCTTAATGAAGATGACAAATGCTTTCTGCAAGTTAGCTCCAGCCACTTAAGTGCTTGGGCTTTTGAGTTGTCTTGGCACCTCCTGACTCCCTGAATTATAGAATCACAGAATTTCCTGAGCTGGAAGGGACCCATAAGGATCATCAAGTCCAACTCCTGGCTCCACACAGGGCCAGCCAAGTCAGAGCACGTGACTGAGTGCAGTGTCCAGACGCTTCTTGAACGCAGCCAAGATCAGTGCTGTGACCATTTCCCTGGGGAGCCAGTTCCAGTGCCCAACAACCCTCTCAGTAAAGAACCTCTTCCTAATATCCAACCTAAACCTCCCCTGTCTCAGCTTCATGCTGTTCCCTCGGGTTCTAGCACGGGTCACTGAAGAGAGGAGATTGGCACCTGCCCCTTCGCTCCTCCTCGTTAGGAAGCTGTAGGCAGCGATGGGGTCTCTGCTCAGTCTCCTTTTGTCCAGGCTGAACAAGCCAAGGGACTTCAGCCTCTCCTCATAAGACTTCCCTTCCAGAACCTTCATCATCCTTGTTTCCCTCCTCTGGACACCCTCCAATAGTTTTGTGTCCCTCTTGTATGGTGGCACCCAAGACTGCACACAGGACTTGAGGTGAGGCTGCACCAGTGCAGTGTAGAGCAGGAGTAGTATATGATTACTAAAGATGACTAGATGATATGGTTAAAGCTTGATAAAAGCAGTGATGCGCTTGTTAGGCATATGGAATATATTCAGTATGCTCTTAGCATTTAGCACCCATATTTTTCCAGGAAACAAAGCCATAGCGATCTGCAACAGCTGAAACACTTTCTTTACAACAAGGCTCAAAAAGAAATAGTAGAAACAGCTCCAGTACAAGCACTGGCAAAAGCAAGAAGAAACTTACTAATGACCAGACAAGTATTTCTAAAAGTGCACTCCTGAACATGACCCTTGGCTTGTAGTGACACTGCTGAGAGGGAAAGATGCATTAGTGTGTGTCCAGAGTCAGTCTCTGATGTCCGCTTCTTGCAGATGAGAAATGCCTTCAGATGCTGATCTGTGACTCGCTGGAGTTTCGTTCTCTCCTCTGCTAGACATTGATGATCTACTAGTTGGATCAACAAAAGGAATGTGTATGTCTGATTTGAATATAGTTGAACCAGCTCACCCAATTTCAGTGGATTCAGCAGAGACAGCTAGTACTGCTTCCACAGCCCCTGCAGAGTTTCCCAGTTAGGGAGGCTGTAAAGCAGCCGTGCAGTGCTTGTGACGGCCTGGTGGTTTCAGAAATCCCTAATGCAGGGGAAGAACAATTCACAAAATTCTCTGAACTCCTCTTAAATCATCCACCTGTGTCACCAGATTCTAGAGGTAAGCTTAGGTCCACTTACTGCACTCTGTATGTTGCTACAGAAAGGTGAAAGCTTTAGCACTCTGAGACACTACATTCCTCTCCAGTTCAAAATCAAATCACCATCAGTTCAGGTAATGCTGAATATCCACAACCAAAAAAAAAAAAAAAAAAGGTGGGGAAAAATGGAAGGCAGTCATTGAATTTGGAATTTACAGCTGTAGATTGTACCACATATTTAATTCTTACTTGGCTACGATGCTAGAGAGAGGGCAAGGAATGACTGTTCCCTTCTACCCACAGGTTGCTTGATCAACTCGGAAGAGTTCAGTTATGGTGTGGAGACACGGGAAGCTTACAAGAGAGGAGATTTGTCCAGTGATCTGGTTGAAGAGCAGAAGAAGGTGCAGGAAGCAGACTTATTGATTTTTCAGGTCATTAATTTTAAACTGATTTTAAATTACTTCATTTGTACAAAATTGAACAAAAGAAAAGCAATAGTGAGGAGACTATAGATGTCATTAGCAAGATTGAGTCTAGCCGGAGTAAAAAGAAGTAGCAGCTCTGCCATTAACATAAAACAGTCTGTATCCAGCATAGCAATTTCAAGGTGTCAGGTTTTTCTGCTGTGATGTGGATTTTAGAAAATACCAAAAATACCAGGTCACGTGTGAGCATTACGCTGTATGAGTTTTCCACACCAATAATGGCTGTGTATACACTGGGGTATTTGAAGAATAGGAAGGCTTCTGAAGTTGGAACCTTAAAATACATTTGTGGCAATGCTTCACTTAAAAATCAATGTTCAAGAGTAGTCTGATTGCATAGATTTTGTGAAAACTGGTCCTCGTACTACCTGCACTCCAGATTGATTGCATTGAGCCACTCAGACCAGGAAGTGTTGGCTGCAAATTAATACTATAAGTAATCCTATAATTCTCCACATGAGAACCGTGACACGTTATCAGGCAGCCCAATTCTATCTGTTTACCTTGGAGCTCACACAAAGCAAATACAGGTCTACACAGAGAAACATGTGTGAGGGCTTAAGGCAGCCCCGATGAGTTAGGGATTTGAGATATGGTAACTGACACCAGACCAACAGCTGTAGGAATAAACACTCTAAGCAATGGTACAGTAACAGATACAAATCGGTAGTACCACTGTCTGGGTCATTACAACAGCAAATCCAGTAATTCGCCCGCAGTTGGCCAAACTTAATACCTGGTCACACAGAGACAACGTGACCACGGATGGCAGGCAGGCTGGCAGAAAGTGGGGCAAGGCTCAATTTCTGGGCGAGCAGCTGGGAGCAGTTGGCAGGCTCGAGGAATTTGGACCTGACTGTCCTCATTCATTGCTGAGTTGCAGAAGCACTATATGGACTTGCTAATGGTTCACTACATCCTGTTTCCCTTTCCCACTGTGCCTGCAAGTCCCAGAAGTACTGTGTACAGCAATAAGCAATACTAGCCTTACTTGGTGTCACTGTTGGCCTTAGGTGTAGCATGCACATATTCCACTGTCCAATTCTAGATGTAATTTAGGCTGTGACGGTATCTCAAGCATTTCCCTGTAAGTCTTCATCATTTTAAATTATTGCTCCTGTGATGAGTATAGGAAAACATCCCCTGAAAGTAAGTGGTTGCCTTCTACTTTCTGTCTGCAGAATGCTATGAAGAGTTGAGTATGTTCTGGTGTTGGGGGTGGGGAGGAAGAAAAAAAAAAAAAGAAAGAAGAAAAAAGGCCTCTGAAAGACACCATAAAGTAATTTAAAATTTACTACAAACTACACTCACCACTTCTAGAGACAGTGGCAACTGCCCAGTATTTGCATTGTTTCCATGTGGAGTTAAGCCACACACGAATAAGCTTGTACAGAATTTATTCTGTACCGCCATGTGTACAAAGGTTTAGGGACAGTGGTGCATCCTAGAATAAGAGTCCATAAAGCATTCAAGATAATGCAAATAAGACATCGTAGCCTCAGGCTGTAGTCCCATGGGCTGATCTAGTCAAGAAGAGAAGTTTTCTCCTCAATAAAGTGATTCAGGGTCACCGTGTCAGCAGGCTGTAAAAGTAAGTCTAAGATCCCATGGCATTTGTCAGCAGACTGTCAGATCAGAACTGATCACCAGACCTGGCAATAAGGCTCTCTGTCTGCATTTTCACCACATTCTCAGTTAGATCATGTGGGTTTTTTGCATTTCAGCAATCAGAGACACGATTCTCTACAGTCTTAAGTTTGAATTAAATGGCACCCCTTTGCTTCATCATATCCCAACTTTAATTTGTGTGGAACCCTTATGTTCACCATGGTTTTAGTGTGCTGTAGAGGCTCAGATACATGTATTCCAGACTACTACAGACAGAAAGTGTGTCAGGTATTTTTGCCAAGCGTAGTTACTGCCCCTCTTGACAGAGAGCTGGAAGAAGGGACGTACAAGATCCGAAGAGATTAAGAGAATAGAATTTGGCCTGTAAACCAGGCCTATAGGCAGCCGAGACTCTCTGTGCTAACAAGGTAATTTCCTTTTTGCCTAGTTCCCCTTGTATTGGTTCAGCATGCCAGCAATTATGAAGGGCTGGATGGACAGAGTCCTGGTCCAAGGATTTGCTCATGAATTTCCGAACTGTTACGATTCTGGTTTGCTCAAGGTATGTTTCTGGGATCGGTGTGGTAGGATCAAGATCTGTGCAATGCCCTCGAGGGTATGGCTCGCTCTCTTCCATCACGTCTAAAGCTCTCACTTCATGTTCTCAGGGAATAATGCTTTGATAAGGCACTGAGTAACCCTCTGGCTTGCTAGAACTGTCTGAAAGGCTGTACTGTAAGTAGAACACAGTGGTTCCTAAAGATTTAAGCAATCTCCTATAGATTTTTAGTTGGCTTACAAAATGGGCTTTGTAACTCAGTAGGTGTGTTGGAGTGCACAGGGGAGGCATACAGCTTGCAAACAGCGTGAATCAGTCTGTTCCCTTAAACTGTGGTCTGTCATTCTTCCCACCTTTGGAGGGCCACACAGATCTGTAATGAGTGACACACTGGAATAGGTGACAAGATCCTATTCCAGGATTACATGTCAAAGGTTGGAATTAAACTATAAAACTTAATCAGAAGCCTGAAATACCCAGCGCATGAGCCTCTGTCCCAGTGATCACCGTTTAACCTTTAAACCCAATAAATTAGGCAAGATCAGTATCTCTAGATGACAATTCATAATCTTTTCATTTTCTGCAGCACTGGGAACATCCCTTCAAAGTTTTGGCCCACTGTCTGTTGAATCTCATTTGGCAAAAACTACAACATCCAGAAACATTAATCTCTGCAATTTCTGGTCTTCTAAACAATTCCAAACATTTCAGTTTGCTTAAATTTCAGAAGTAGCTGCCTCACTGAGATGAATAGGAGCAATCCCCAACAATAATAGCTGCACGCTGAGTGCAGGCTCAAGGCAGTTCAGATAACATTTTTCCAATGCTGTATTTCAATTACAGAAGTGAAAAGCAAGAGGGTAGAAGCTGAGCACAAGCCCATGGCTAATAGTTGCAGAAGCAGAAGAAACACAGGGGTTTCAAACACCCAAGGAATAAATTATTCTCCAATTATTCCTTGGCAAGTGGCAAGCAATCCCAGGTTTACAGGGGTATTCAATTTCTGCATTCAGGATGGAGTGGAATAAAGATACTCTCAGTACCAGAGTGCTTTCCAGCCACAGCTTTCCAAACATTGCATAGGTGAGAGCAAAGCTCAGCCCTGCTTCACACAAGGGTGTCAGATGTGTAATTCCTTTTCTTTTTAACCTGTCCCTGTCCAAAGCCCTGACACACAGCCTCCTGTCTAGCTGTATGTCATTAATCTTTGACTCAGAGTTGCCACGGTGCACAAGGTCTGGAAAAGAAGAGGACACCACCTCCTCTAGCAATTGATGCTGTCCAGGTTTCCCCGAATATCTCTTGAACTATTCAGCCACTCTTCTCTGAACATGCCTAACTCAGGTGCTGCTTTCTTAATTCTAGAACAAACTAGCCCTGTTTTCTTTCACCACTGGAGGAAGCAAAGAGATGTATGAAAAAGGAGCTATCAGTGGTGATATTCGCTATCTCCTGTGGCCCATGCAGGTACAGTATGTGAATATTTGCCTGTTGTTTGCCTTTATTGATCGATTTTTTTAACAGGTATATTATAAGAAAAGAATTTCCATAAGGAAGAATTAAATTGTCAGTTACAAGCATCTGCAGGTTATAAATTGGGCCCTAAAATCCTGAGACTAAAGTCCATAGAGTTTTAAAGTCAGTTTGCGCCCCTTCCTCAAGGTTGGAACCAGGAGAAAGCTCATACTGTCACCATTTTCAGCTTCTCTGGTGTCACAGGATTTCCTTTAGCCCTGTGGTGCAGGATTTCTTTTCCCTGTAGCTACCCAGTTCCAACAGGATGCAGGGTGGGAGGGGAGTCCTGCATTATCCTGGCGTTTTCTTGCTAGTACTCTTTTATTGGGAGCGGCAGGCCTGCTTTGAGAAATTTAGGTGGTGAGGCAAATTGTGCCAGCTACTTCGTTATATCATACAATCATTGTGCTTAAATTCTTTGGTCTCCTACCCATTGCAATTACTGTCTGCCCACCCTGTGTGGCTATCCAGCTTGTAGAGCTGGCAGGTCAACCCAACAAAGGGCCTGAAGCGCAACCATGAGAAATACACAGAGGGAAAACAAGGTGTCAGCCTCTGTTCAGGATCACATGTCTAAGCCAGAGGCAAAAGGTTGAAAAGATACTTTGAAGTAGATGAGAACTACACTGCAGTTTGGGAACACTGTGGAGATTCAAATGGTACAATGGGCTTTAGGCTGTCTCTGATCCTTGCAAATCGAATAGCATACAGCAGCTAAAGAGAACAGTTCTGTGGGCTTAATAGCACTTGAAAATAAACTCCACTGAGCAGAATGAAGTTGACCTTAATTTTAAGCATATCAGATGTCATTCTGCTTAATGCCTAGCCTTTGATAATGACTGCTAGGACAGGTAAGGAGCTTTTGCAGTTTATTTCCCTTCTCCTGAGAAACGCACAGGTTTAGAAAACCTGCCTTATATCAGGTCTGAGAAACAGTTTCCGTTTTTAATCTTCCCCATTCTTGAATTGAAAGCGAAAGACAACTGTTTCCTGAGGGATTTATTTCTTTGCTTTGGGCCCAGCACGGAATCATGCACTTCTGTGGTGTCAGAGTCCTTGAACCTCACATCTGCTTTGCTCCGGAGTATGTCTCAGAAGAGAAGAGGAAGGAGATGCTGACTGCCTGGGCCCAGCGCCTGAAGACTCTTTGGAACGAAGAGCCCATAAACTGCTCTCATGAGTGGTATTTCAAGTAATGGTCAAGTACAAGACTACAGAGAGAATAGATATATTTAATTTTTGTTACCTCCCTTCATTTTGATGCTTTATCTCAATACCTGGATGTTAATTTCCTTATTCAAATGTATTATAAGTATCTTAAGTAGTACAGCAAGCAGCTTAACTGACAGTATAGCATTTATCTTCTCTGATTCCTGAGGGATTCTCTGCAATGATGGGCACCAAACTTTGCAAGGAATTATCCTTACCCATACAAACAGGGACATCCTGCCTGCAAGTGATTGATAACACAAGCAGTATTTAATTGCAGATTATACCACTGCTACTAATGAAACAGTGAAGTACATTTCCAAGTTTATTTTAACAATTTTTGCACCAGCTGCCACTTTTTTTTCCCCCACTTTTTTTTTTTATTTGCCAGGGAACATGTTGCCCATACTCAACCTTGTTACAGCCAATCCATTTTTCTAAATAAGAGCTCTACACTTGTGCCTTTGAGCTATGAAGCCAGATCATGAAAAATGCAAAAGGATGTGCAGCTGCACAGGGTCTCTATGGGAAAGCCTTGGGCTTTTCCACATATTTACAAAGCAATGCTATAGCTGTGACACATACCAGACAGGGGGAAAGAAATAAAATACAGATGATATATAGTAGTATATACACATATTGTCTTACTTTATAGAATGTAGCTTCCATTTGTAAAGTATATAGTTCCCCAAAATCCAAGGGAGTCCTCTCTTTTTGTTACCCCGAGAGAGACAAAAAGGAATCCTATCTGTTCTGTGCCCTTCACACCTTTGGGTCTGGAGGGCTGGGTGCACCCCCCCCAGCTCAGTGTATGTGGGCTTCCTTGGAGATCTCCAGCACCAGGAGATCTGTTTACCCTTTGGGGGCATATGGCAAAGGGTGGGTTTCTCACATAGCTACCCAATTTCTTGTTTTGATCAGCTTGCTTTACAGCTGCTTTACACACTGATACTAAAAAAATGTAGCCTCAATAAGAGAGAGTCTTCTGAGTCACTGTCAAATGACCCTCAGGCCTCTGCAAACAGTGTGTATCTGCTAAATGTTCTTTGTGGCAGTCTTGTCATGCCCCACCCTCATGTTTTTTAAGGGGCTGTTCGGATAACAAACATGCTGAGCCCAGATCCTGGAGCAGCAAGGTCAGTTGATACACCAGGCTAGGAATCACTGCCACAGGGAAAGAGTTGTATGTTCTTGTTTTCACGGTACGAGAGCCACCTCTAGCAGACCCAGACCCCTGGAAGCAGTGCTGCCCTAAGCTGTTGCAGATATCTGCTTCAGTTTGTATGAGTCAGAGTCTTCAGGTTACACAAGCAACAAGTTTGCTTTGGCTCAACGACTCTGGCATACGAAAACGAAAGTGAAAGGGAATAAAATGGAAAACGTTATGCACATAAGCTGTGGGGGAAGCCCATTCCTGCCTAAAAGACTTGAGGGAAACAACTTGAAGTTGCCTAAAGGGAAAAGGTGTTAAAATTGTACAGAGGAGAGGAGGCAATCCTTACGGTTCACTGTGCTTGCTTACCAGAGCATTCAAGAAAGAAAGAAATGGATATGAAACCAGAAGCTGCAACTGCCAGACCAACCCTTACTGTATCAGATCAGTCCCAGCACTCGGTGGGTTTAACCCTTTAGATGAAGAATCTCAGGCTGACCTAATATGACAAAGCTACACTTCTCAGCACCATTTGGAGACGTGTGCCAGCTCCCACACACGGTAGCATTAAGTGTCTGTATTAGACCAGTTATCTGTAATGAAAGCAAACAAGAGTAGCTGTGCTAGGTCAGAACAAGGAGGATTTTTTTCTCCACAGTGGCTATAGGCCAGGAAGAACAAGCACTTCCCCTGAATACCACTCTGGACTCCAACTATATTTAGTTTTGAGGGGATTTTCGGAGCTATATATGTTTGCTCTGTATTTACCAAGCCAAATGGCAAAGCCTCTGCTCTGAATTTTGTTCAGTCTTCTCCCGAGTTCAGGCTAACTTGAAGCAGCTGATACTTTGTTGGCAAAATTCAGCCCATAGGCTTTTTCCTTGTGTCCTGGTTTCACCTGGGGTAGAGTTAATTTCCCCCCCTATTAGTGGATATAATCTGTGTTTTGGATTTAGGATGCAAATGCTACTGATAACACACTGACATTTGGGTGGTGGTTGCTAGGCCATATCTATGCTAAATCAGTGACTTCTCAGCTTCTCATACTGGCTTACCAGCGAGGAGGTTGAGGGTGCACAAGAAACAGAGGGGGGGACAGCCAGAACCGGCTGACCCAGACTGGCCAAAGGAATATCCCATACCATATGATGTCATGTTCAGTATGTAAACTGGGGTTGGGACTGCAGCTCAGGAACTAGCTGGGAATCAGTCATCTGCAGCTGTTGAGACAATGTGCTGTGCACCACTTGTTAGGTATATTTTTATTGTTATTCTTTTACTTTTCTGTCATTTTAAGCAGTCTTTATCTCAAACTTTACCTTGCCCCCATCCCATCTGTCCCACTCCCATGCCGGGGTGGGGGAGGTAAACAAACAGCTGTTGTGGTTGTTTTAGCTGCCTGATGTGTTAAGCATGAACCATTGGCATGGGGAGAAATCCCAGTGAAGGTGAAGCACCTGGTTCCCAGTAGCTTTGTTTGATTCCTCCCAGTCAAAAGCAAATTATCAGTCCTGCCTGTTCTTTCACACAGCACCTAGAGTTCAGTCGATGTGCATCACCTCCCCTCCTGAATCATCTCATTCCCAGGCCATGGAGTCCTGTCCTGCTCAGTTGTTCTGCCAAGAGAGAAGGCATTGTTGTCCTTTGGTCTCCCTTGTTGCTCTTCTCTCAACTCCTCCAGCTTCACTATCACCTCATTACTGAGAAGAGGGGACCAGAAGAACATGTGGAGTCAACTCTGCAACTCTTGGATTCATGCTTTCTCTGCTCCTTCCTAATAATTCACTCGCTGTCGCTGCTCCTGACAACCTCTGACACATGATTTGCTTTACCTAATGTTTTCACCTGTTGTAACCCTAGATCTTGGCCGCCAGCAGTAACGGTCAGCTTAGGCCATTATTTTATACATCAATTTAGGGTAATTTTTTTTCCTTGTGTGCACCCCTTCACATAACCTGAATTTCACTTCCAGTCTCACTGCCCAGTCAGTCACTCAACCGTTTTTCCAGAACTCTTCACGATCCACTTTCCTTGTCCCCCCTCCTCCCAGTAATCTCTATCATTAGCAAACTTTATCAACCCCATTGCTCACACCCTTGTCCAGATCACTTGCCATAGCTCAGACTCCTGCACTTGCTACCTCCCTCTGCTCTGATAGCTGACCATTTACTGTTGCACCCTGCCCTATCTTTTCAACACATCTCCATGCCACAACCTTCTTCCTTATCCCCTACCTGTTTAGTTTCCTTTAAAAAAAATTATAATGAAATATTGTCAAAAGCCTCTTGGAAGTGCAGGTAGACTGTACCAGCCAGCATACTGTTCTCCACATGCTTTAACTCCTTGTAAATTCCTCAGGAATGCCATTTGGCTTTGAAAGCCACTGTACAAGGGGGTGTCTGATGGGCAGGGGGAGCTACGAACCACTATTGCACTGTAACTTTGTGCAGTCAGTCTCAGTCCTCGTCTGCACGGCCTGTTCTACAGAAACTGTTCCACGTGCCTCAACGGTTCTTGTCATGTGCCTTTTCTTCCTGTCTAGTTCTGTAGCTGTTCCAAGAAGAGGTAATCAGAGCTGCAAGCTGTACCTCAGCTGATGACAGGTGATAGATTAAGCCGCACTGGCTGTAGGGTGCTGCGCCTGCCCTGCTTGGGAAGCCGATCAGCTGCGCAGCGACCGCAGGTGCTGAGCCAAGCGAGAGCTCGTGTCCTTGTGCAGACACGCTTGCAGTGCCTGCTGCACGTCACACGGTGCAGGGGCACAGACACGTTCTGGCACACGCCTTTCAAAAGCTGAAGGGAGAATGCCTGGAGCATCTCCCCTATGAGGAAAGGCTGAATGAACTGGGGCTGTTCAGCCTTGAGAAAAGGCAACTCAGAGGGGATCTGATTTAATGTTTATAAATATCTGAAGTGTGGGACACAAAGGGAAGTGGCCAGCCTCTTCTCAGTTGTCTGTGGGGACAGGACAAGGGGCAATGGCTGCAAATTGGAGCACAGGAAGTTCCACACCGACATGTGGAAGAACTTTTTCACAGTGAGGGTGACAAAGCCCTGGCACAGGCTGCCCAGGGGAGCGTGGAGTCTCCTTCTCTGGAGATATTCAAGACCTGTCTGGATGCCTACCAGTGTGACCTGTCCTAGGGAACCTGCTTTGGCAGGGGGCAGTTGGGCTCAGTGATCTCTGGAGGTCCCCTCCAACCCCTACAATTCTGTGATTCTGTGAATTTGAACCGTGTAGAAAACCAACAGAGCAGTCTGTGGTTAATAAGGAAAGGGAAAGGAAGCTGCAGGATTAATTTCTTAGTAGTTCTGGAAGAGTTGGAGTCATTTTGATCTAAAGAATGGTTGTTGCCCTGCTAAGTCACATTATACTGAAAGTCAAATGTAGTCATGTCAAACCAGCATTGATTTTATCTAAAATTTCATCTAACTCCAGAATTAGGTAACCTGTAGCTGCATTTCAGGCTGGGGAGAGGTATATAAGGGTAACATGCTTTCCTCTTCCATTTAGTCTGGGGATTTGTTTTTTGTTGCTGGCAGTCCTCCTCTCCCACACACCTCGGGCAATGCTCTGGTCTCTTTTCTCCAACAGTTTGTTCCAAAAAGTCATAACTGAATTTCTTTCCTTTGGTGTTCTGAAATGGGAGGTGAAACATGCTTGTGGCTTCAGAAAAATACAGGGAAACAAATAGATCTCCACCTGAACTACGTTATCAAGAAGCCCCACAGCCTAGAGAAACCAAGACTAATTTCTTGCAGAAAGTTGCTTTTAATCCAGCTTTCAAAGAGTTAACTTTTAAAATCAGGCATAGATATTTCTTTGTTTGGTTTTATATTTGCTTTCTGGAACAGTATCGCTGAAGTTAGCTGCCTGCTTGCAGACGACTATCCTTTGCAATAGACAAGTTGAGAAAAGGTTGCACCAAAGAGAGGAAGAGCCAGTGATAAACACCACACATAATTCACATACAACTTGTGTAAAATTTAAGAAAAAAAAAAAATCCTACAATGTTGGTAGATAGCCTAAAGCACCTACAATCCACAAGAGAGATGCAAGAAATTTAAGCATAGGGCACTCTCAAGTTTCAGTGCCAAGGGTATTAAAATGCCTACTGTACCCATACATGAAGCTCCAAGACCCACCATGTTTCCCTTTAAAATGGGTGAGTCACTACAAAGAGGAGCCAAGGAAGCTATTCCAGCCTCCACTTCATAACTTGAATTAAAAAGTAGAAAAGAATCTTTGACTACAAATGTTTATGGGAAGCAGAGGGCTGAGTTGGGAGCAGCAGCCTTGCGTTTCGGCAGCCTCATTTTACATCCTTTAACAGAGTGGCAGTAGGTGACCATTTTACAAACAAGTCAGAGAAACATCTGTTCCTGCAACACTTTTGTTGCTTCCATCTTACTCTGCCAATGTTCATATATTTATAGGAACACTCTCCACAGAACAAAATCCTAAGGAAACCCCTACTGAAGAATGTGTGTCACAGTGCTCGGCGCAAACTGGTGTAAAAACAGCAAAATTATAAATACTGGTGACATTCTTTTGAACAGGAAAGTTTAGTGAACCAATGTTTCACAACCAGTTGTGTCCAGTCATCCTAAGACATTTTTAAACTCCTCTAGATTCAGCAGTATTGGTTTAATGCTGTTTGAATCCACAGGAATCCTGATCTCATTGGAAAAGTATCATTAAGGAGGCAGAAGACTGGTTTCTTCCTTAAGATTGCACAGCCAAAACACCCCATAGCTGTTTCTGGAGTACCAGTTGCCCTTGATGAAATGAGAAAGCATTTTGCTAACATCTTAACAGAACGAACCAAGACCTAGCCAGCTTGTATGAGCAACAGACTGTCACAGAGCACCGCCATGCCTGCGAACGCCTGTACTCAGAGCACCGCCATGCCTGCGAACGCCTATAATCTGCTGAGACGTGTGGAGCAAAGGCAGGGCCTTCACTGCAACTTCATACGAAGCAAAGAGGAAACAGAATCCTCTCAAATGTACTCTATGTGTCCACCCCTGTATTTCTGTCCCCTGTGGCTAGGCCACACCTCCACATCTAGAGGAGACCTCAAAGTGCTTGTATTGTGAGCTTAGCTGCAACAAAAGATTGTGGCTGTGGTCAGTCACAGTGGTGGTTCCCAAGTCTTTTGGGGCAGCCCATAGTGCATTTGGACTCCCCGGGGGAATACAGCCCTGCTCCCCATATGTCAACACTGGTGGTTGCACAGCATTGCAGTTTCCCCTGCCTCAGCCCTCTGGGAGCTTGGACAATTATAGTAGATTTTTTGTTGCATCGATGAGCCAAAGCCACCCAAATTCATGGCTTCTTGTCATAAGATCAGCTGTACAACATAATATCTTGACAGCTGTTAGGAACAGGTAATGCTTTTGCTTCAGATTCAGAAAGGTCACAGACAAGTATCTCCTTGGGGTTTTACCCACCAGTGATCCCCCTCCCCAGAGTTTTGGGCAGGGTGCTGAGCCCAGAGTGAGCGTTTCCGCACTGACTCATCTCCAGGGCTGGGAACCTCCTGTGTGAGGAAACACACATCCCAGTAGGTCCCAGCAGAGCCTTTTGCTAGGGACAACCACAGCACCATCACGCTCAGGTCCCTACAGAGCTCACAATTCCTGCGAGACGTGGAGAGGGAAAAGCCTCTCAAGAGATAACCTGGCAGCAAACTGCAGCTGGAGAGGAAGGTGTGGGAAAATGTAGACATCTGTAGGCAGAGCTTAGTACAATACAGCCTTTAAGGATAACACCAGGGACATACCCCAGTGTGAATTCACTTCCCCGTTATGGCACGAGCTTATTCCATTTGATTTTGGTTTTTAGGCAGCCTTGGTCCAGCACTGTGGAGTTCTGACACTTTTTTGCTTAACATCCCCTATTTTTTTCCAGCGGTGCAATGGAACCCGCAGATTTCACGCACAGGGTTTTCCCAATAGAAAGAACAACCTTCGTTAGTTACAGAAGCTTGTTTGCCGTCAGGACAACAGGCTACATCGAGCCTGCCAGAGGTGCCCCAGCTGCACCTGACCTCTGCAAGGGGGTGGACTGGGCAGCCCGCGGTGGCCCTTTTAGGGGACATGTTCCTGCAGCTGCCCTCGGGGCAGTGACCGTGCAGTCACTCTGCTGACAGACGGTAAATCCTGACGCCATTCTCGCCTATCGTAAACCCGCCCCTTCGGCGCGGAAACCGCAACCGAAGCAGCGCGTTTCCACCGGCACCGAACCCCCAGCGCTGGCGGCGCGGCCAGGTTCGCTCGTAGCCTACACCGCGCCCGCGGGGTGCCTTGCGGGCTGACTCCGGTACAGCGCCGGCGGCTCCGCTGCGGGCAGAGGGAGCCGGCGTGCCGGGTGCGGTGCCCGTCCGGCTCAGCTCACGCCCCGCTTCCCGGTGGAGGCGGTGCGTTACGTCGAGCAGACCGAGTCACTTCTCGGGAGCAGCTGCCCGGCACCCTCAGGAGGAACCGCACTGCTTCCTCCGCTTCCGATCAGGCGCGGCGATGGGGCGGGCCCGGTCCTCCTCCCGCCGCCGCGGGGCCGGGGCGCTCCGCAGGGGGCGGTGAGGCCGCACCCGCACGCCGCCAGGCCCTCCCGACGGAGGCGGCAGGACGGAGGAGAGCGGCCCGCAGCCACGGTAAGGCGCCGCGGACCGGGGGTGGGAGGGGGACCCGGGCTGCACCGCCGAAACCGAAAGCACCGCGCCGCCCACCGTGTTACGCGAAGGCGGCGCCCGGGGCCGGTGCCGGGACGGCGGATGACGGGCCCCGGGACGAGGTAACCCGGAGCGGGGTTAGGGCGCATCCCACCGCCCCCCTCCCCCCGCGGCAGCGCTGGGGAGACTCGGCCTGCCACGAAGGAACCCCCGGGGCGCTGCGACGGGAAGCGGCGCGGCGGGGAAAGCGGTGCGAGCGAGACGAGGCGAGGCGGCGCGGCAGGAAGCCGCTGGGAGGAGGAGAAGGAGGACGACGACGACATGTCAAGTCGGCCAACGAGGAACTAGGCCAGAGCAAACCCGCGTTAGAGCGTCCCAGCCCCGCGTCTCCCGCCGGCGTCACGGCGAGCAGGTGCGTTTGCCGGGGCCTCACTGGGAGGGCCCGGAACCGGCGCGCACCTTCCTTCCCCCGGCAGCCAGAGCAGGGCGAGGTGTCCCCGCCGAGACAGCCCCTTCTGACGCCCGGACTAGAATACGCGTTTTTGTGAGCACTTCAGCCCTAAACCAGAACGGCTGGTGGCACGTCCATACTGGTGCCAGCCGCTGCACAGACACCCGCCTCCTCTCCTCACCCCCTTCTGCTCTGGCTCTATGAAACACCTTTGGTTCCTCCTTGCATTCCCACGGGATCTTTTCCATAACCTGCTGCTGATCTGACACAGGTGTTGTCTTTGCTATTTCCAAAAGGGAAAAAAACCCCAAAACATCAAGCATTTCCCCATGAACAGATGCATCATCTGAAAAACCTGAGCAGAAGGGAAAGGTTTAGACGGAGCGGGCTATGCAAGTTACAGCAGTAGGGTTGAGATGCACTGACAGCTTTTGAACCGTCCTCTGCACGTGTGGTGTTTGTTTCCAGCTGCAGGGACCCTTCCACTTATCTCCTGTCACCCGTATCGGCGATACCAGCCTTAGTTCCTGTCACACCCTTCCAATTCCTGACAGTTCAGCAGCCGCCAGTTCGACGCTTGCAGACTCGTTCACTTTCCCTGCGCATACCTCACAACTCTGCTCAAGAGCTGAGGGCCGCCAGGCCAGAGAGGGCTGCAATTACCGCGTTACCGGGGCTCAGCAGCCCCCCCGACCACGCAGGCTGCACAGACCTACAGCCCGTCAGTGACAAGCCAGGAGAATGGAGCAAAGCGCTTCTGAATGACGATCAGGCCTGATATACGCTCTAACGGCCAGGTCACGATTCTTGGGAGTTTGTGTGCCCTTCGGGGGTCAGAGGGGAGAACACAACCCTGGCGCTAAGTGGGGTTTGTGGCTTTTATCCCTCTCCAAAGAAAAACCAAAAAAGAGGATAAAAATCCCTCTTCTTTTAGCGACCTGCATTCAAAATTCTCACAGTACATGTTGGTACTTGTTAAATATGAACCCACCCTAACAGAGATGTTCAGACTAGCGTATTAGAAAGAGGCGCTTTGCAATCAACCGATTATACAGATGAGGGTTACGTCAGAGAACACAAGTTAACCCTCAGAAGCCCGCTTAGCTTCTGTAACGTTAGGCTAAACAAAGGACAAAGTTTATCTTCTCTTAACCACAGAGACAAGCCTGCACTGCCGCAGTAGCACAGGTACTGATACACTGTGAATCAAATGTATCCCAGGTAGTAAGCTTGGAATGAACTTGAGCCTTTGAGCTTCCCTCCTTGATTTTCCTACCATCCCCTATTTCCAAGTAGCCAGTACTTCATGTTAAATAGTATACAGAATCATGTAGTCTTTGTTAAAAGCCCTGGATATAGAGTGCCTTCCTTCCTGCAAGAAACTTTGCCTTTTAAGTCAGTCTTGAGGTCAAAGAGCTTTTTCTCAGAGTACACCTCACTACTTAATAACACACACAAAAGTCATAGCATCCTAATAATAGCATGGGCAAGGAGGAGGGTTCCCTCCCATCTTATGGGAAAGTTCCCTCCCTTAGCTGCTGAAATGAACTGGGTAACAGTCATCTCATGATTTCAGAAATAATTACTTCTTCTGAATTCCCAAGCCCTCTGGTTACAGCGATTACATGCTGCTTGGTAGGAACAGGTATCAACAATGTAAATAGAAACAAGGGCCTATCCTGTTGCAGTTCAGAGCAGGGCTGCTTTCCATCAAGTTAAATGGCATTGAATGGCAGCCCTGAGCTATCAACAGCATTAAGGCAGCTTTAGGGGTTCAGCATTCAAAAACGCACATCTGTGTTGTACTTACAAGAAGAGCACGTGCATTTCCTACAAGAACAACCCCTACTTCGATGCATAATTACAGTTAGCACGGAAAAGTTACCATAGGTACTTGACTTCTGGAAAGGGAGACCCCCAGATAAAGAAGCAAGGTGCTAGTTCATACCATGTTAAAGCCTCATGACTGAATTCAGGTCTTTGTACCCGCGCCACCCACCCCATCTGCTCAGCAGCCAGTACACCACCTCAAGAAAGCCAGACATCCATCACTGGAAATTGCCAGGGAGACAAAAGCTCACCTACGAGAGCAGCAGCAGGTATTCTTTGTGCTGCTGTGTGTGTTAGTCAGCTGTTTGACTGACTATAAAGGAATTTTTAAAAACTCAACAGCAACAAATAAAACACAACAACAATCTCTCCTCCCCTAACAGCTATCAAGGACAGCAGAGCTTACCTGCTGGATGAAGAAATGCAGCTGTACCTTCAGTCCTCTGATCATAATACAGGCTAGCACTCCAGCTAAACAAAACCTGCAGCCTTTCGGATCCAGGAAAGCCAAAGCAGAAAACTGAAGAGATCCCAGTATTCCAGTTGTAGAGAGGATATTCCTGGTTTGTGCAACGGCAGCCCACAGACTCTAGATACACATGTTGGGAAGAGGAAGCTCTTGCTTTCTCTCTTCTGCAGGCACAACTTTTTTTTTCTTTTTTTAAATTAAATGTACTCTTCCTTATTTTGACTTGTCAGCCCTGAACCGACCGGACAGTTTCCAAATCAGCACAAAAGCACATCTCTCCCCTCAGACATCTACTTTCCAGACACTTTCTCTCCCTTCTTAGTTCCCAGGCTCCAGAGCCAGGCTGTGGTAGTTGGGCTGCAGCTGATATTCATAACAACATTAAGCAACTTTTTCAATTAGAGATTTGATGATACAGGTGCTCAGCAGTTTACAGGAGTCAGCTGTATACTCGGCCTGAAGAATTTGGGAATCCCTTTGCTACACTCTTTAGAGCTCTTTATTACCCAAATGAGCTAATTTGCTCCATTGCTGCTGCTGCTAGTGGCACTCCGAAACGGTGCATTTCTCCCAGCGCTCTATCTGTGTCACAGTCACCCAAGAGGAATGGAAACCAGACAACTCTGCCAGCTTCTTGGACTTTGTGTTTCCTCAGCAAACTCTTCCCTTAACTTGACGTAAGGTGCTCAAGGTAAAAGTCCAGTGAGGAAGGAAACAGGGCTTGTGGCTATGCCAGCAACGCAGCCTGCTGGTGTGTGCCCAAGGTACTGCAGCCTGTTAAGGTTTCACCTCCTGAGAGGTGCATTAGGCAAGAGAGCACCACAGCTTTATCAAAGGCTTAAAATTATTCTGGCATCCACAGGCATTTATTTATCTACCCATTTCGTAGGGTGCCCCAAGCTCTTCTTTTCTCTCACTGCATTTAGGAGATGCCACAAATCTTCACAATTTCTTTGTTCCTCTTCTTTTTGAGGGGCAGGGGAGAAGTTGCCTTACATCCCCACCGTGGTGCTTCCTAGCACTTGTCTCCTTAAATTCAGACAGCTGTGAAAGTAAGTTTCCCACAGAAGCTGGGTTCCTTGTTTCACCCTCCTGAGAAACTTTTGGTCTGTTTGAGGCTTCAAGCAAACCCTTTAGAGCTGGATTTGCAAAGATGCCTGAAAGGTAGCTAAGGGTTATACAGGTATCTGGGCACCTGACAGGCATTTGTTCAGGCAATTTAGAAAATGAGATACCTACCAGAATCACCAGGCATGACTTGCCTTTGGGACTGTGGCCTTGGATTTTACTGGGTTTCGGTTTTTCAGGTGTGAATGCAGGGACAGTACTTATCTGCTGCGTGTTATGTGGATAAAAACAGTACTTAACAGTACTTGGAGATCTGCAGGTGAAGAAATGGTTTTACATTGGTCCAATATGACTAATGAGTTGACAGGATAAATCATGGTGATCTTTAGGTGTGATCTAGTGAGAACTACGGCATCTTTGATTTCCAGCCAAGGCACTTCGTTCCCAAGGGTCACGAGCTTCCCTCTCCTTATGTAGATGCTTAGTGGGACAGCTAAATCCTTGATGATGACACTTTCTTTTCTTCCTTTGTACTACAGGTCCAGAATCACTAAGGGACTTGATTTTGTTTTAATTGCTAAGCCACAAAGACTGCAAACATGTCGCTGGAAGACATCCACATGAGCACCCAGGATTTGCAGGAAAAAAAGCAATTGGATGCTGGAGGATTTGGAACAATTTCTTTGTGCTTTCACAAGAAACATGGATATGTTGTATTAAAAAAAGTGTACACAGGACCCCAGCGCAACGAGTAAGTTACAGATCTTATTTCTGACTTTTATCTTTTAGTTAAGTCTAAGGCATCCTCTAGACTTGATGGAGCTAAATCTAAATAAAGTGTAATAATTTCAGATCTTTGGATCTTGGAGACGCTGTATGCAGAGAAAATACTCTAATGTAACACTAGCAGTTAGGGTACAATACTGACACGACTGTATATTTTCCTTTCTACTCTCATGAGCCAATTTTTTTAGTTTTAACTCATTGGTCCAGTGAAGTTCCTGTTTCCTCTTGCAAGGTGAGCACTACTGTGAATTGTTAAGAATTGAGGGTGAAGCCTCAGAAAGCTGGAATCAAACCTCACTGGCCTTGGTGACTATGAAGCAGGTGTCCTTTATTGCAGCGCCAGGCACACAGGGCATCGATCGATCGCTCCTCTGAATGTGTGCACCCATTAAAGCCAGATTTCTCATATTGATACAGATTAGCTATACATATTCATTATAATTGCTAAGAAAAGGCAGGGTTATGCAAATTATTTCCAGGAAGTAATTTACATCAACTCATCCCAGATAGAGCATACTCAGTGACACTCAAGGGGGTCTTCTGGTGGTCTTCAGGGATGAAGGCTGAACATCTTCCTCCCTCTCAGCACATGCTCTTTACAGTTTTCTCCACAGTCTCAAAAACACATTCCTGCACAAACTAGTTAGGAACCCCTTTTAACTGAACACAAGATATACTCTGTCTCTTGGTTGTTGGTCTCATTATTTATTACTCTCCTATCTTCACTTTCTTTATTGTCAAGGCTGGCCCACTGTTAAGGTTAAATTTTGTAGCTGCTCTAACGAAACAGCTCACACGGCTCCAGCTGCATTCTACTAAAATCCAAAACATGCAAATACTGTCTAGTCTCAAAACATGCAACTTCTTCTTATATAAAAGCTATATTAATTAATTGTCTCTTAAGCTACATCACTGAATCAAGGGACTCTTGCACACTTAAGGAGATGTAGAAACTCAGTGGGCACGTGCTGTTTTCAAGCTTGCAGATCATTTTTCAATACAGGTGCCCAACTGTAGATGTCTAGTAGGAGCTAAACACTCATGAGTCTGCTTTGGCAGGGGGGTTGGACCCAATGATCTCTTGAGGTCCCTTCCAACCCCAACAATTCTGTGATTATGTGATGAGCTTTCAGCAGGATTCCAACCCCACATGTACCATACCAAGAACGTGACCCTCGCTCCCTTGAGAAAAGCAGAGCAAGCCAAGCCTGCTGATTTAATTCAAGGATTGAATTAGCAGTTGATTTTATTGGATACAGGTCACATTGCATCTCTGTTACCTCACAGCCACAACAATCCTAAGCCTCTCCCATGAGTCATATGTGACAGAGGGACAAAAGCCACATGCTCTGCTAGTTTGGGTTATGATAAATAAATTAGCTGAGTTATTTTGCCAGTGAAAAGCAAGTTATGAGATTCTAGTAGTTTGCCTTGTTTATTTTTGTGTTTGTGTATTTACTTTCCCACTACACAGGCTCATAAGGTTGTTTATTCTTAAAGTCTTGAGCAAATTTATAAGGAAGCTTAATGCAAACAAAATAAACATTTTCTTCTCTAGTACTACAGAGGAACACAGATGGAGGTAGCAGTTTCCTTTTAAGTAACCAGGTAAAAGCACTAGCAAGCAACATAGTCTCCAGATTTTCATACACCTTTTGCCCAATGACCTGAACAGAAGCAATAGAATCACAGAATTGTAGGGGCTGGAAGGGACCTCAAGAGACCATCCAGTCACATTTTTACTGTTTAATATAAGGGATACCATCCCTCTTTACCACCCTTAGTGAGCTCCCAGCTGTGAACCTGTGACTACTGATGGGTTGTACTGAGGCCTGGGTACAGAGTTAGGCTTTTAATTCATCCTAAACCAGGAATCACTAGCAAATGTTATCATCATCCAGTAGGTGGGTGGATTCTCTGCAACAAATCCATTTTGAACATGAATACCAACCCTTTGGGAAAGAGACCCCTAGAGTCTCCTGTACAAAAGGTAGAGGATCCTTGATCCTCCTTGTCCAAAGGCTCTTTTCAGCCCTGGCCTGATAAAAACCCTGGCTCAGGGGTTTGGACATACACAGTCAGCAGTGCACCTGCAAAAAGAAAGCTTATGCACCTGCTGAAAGGCAGGCCTTAACATCAGGCTGTGCAGGCAGACTGTGAAAGGCATGTGAGCAAAGACATAGAAAACACAACCTGGCACAAACAAAGCTGTATCGACTCAAAACCAGCTGATGGTGTGGTTCATCTTACAGCAGCTCTAGGGATGCTGATGTTTTTGGCCATTGTTTTCATTATGTCTCAACAGTATTTTCATCCCTGTGTTCTTCCTAGCCTGGCACCTAAGTTCAGTGTCATGTCTGTTTTGCAGATACAATGATTCCCTCCTTGAAGAAGGCAAGATAATGCGCAGGCTGCAGCACGACCGCGTGGTTAAACTACTAGGTATAATTTTGGAAGATGGAAACTACTCACTTGTGATGGAGTATGTGGACCGGGGGAACATGATGAAAGTGCTACAGCAAGTGAGCAGTGAATTCCTTCCTCCCTTGCCCACTCCTTAGGGTTGATAAGATGCTTGAAAGGGACAGGATGTTCCTGCATCTCCAGAGATCAGTCTCTTCAGTTTCTCCTTTGTGTAGTAGAGAGCCACTGGAAGCCCTGACTTTTCTAGAAGCAGAAGAGGACAACTATGGTTTTCTTGCACACCACAGAGGAGCAGACCACTGTTATAAGTTCAGAGCTATAGGAGTGTTCGTATAGATAGGGGGAGAATTCGCTGAAGAGGAATACTTTTGTAAACATGGCGTGACTCTAGAATTACTTTAATGCAAAAATTTAGATCCAAGAAGGACCTTTGTTCTTTACCATGGCTTGAGCAGAGGTATTTTTGGGACAGAAAAAGAAGCTTTTTTTTTTTTTTTTAAAGACTGTTTTTTAATTTGGTTGTGGTTGCAGCATTTTCTAATAGCTGGTACTTCTTGTTCTTTGTTCTAGCTCACACTGCCTTTGTCAGTGAAGGGGCGTTTCGTGCTGGAGATCACAGAAGGAATGCTCTATCTGCACGAACAGGGCTTCGTCCACAAAGACCTAAAACCAGAAAACATCCTTGTGGACAAAGACTTCCACATTAAGGTACTTACTAGAAGGAAAATGGAGAAAGCTGGTGCTTTGGGCTGAAGAACCCAGTTCAGCTGCATTGGTTAGCATTTCCGATTGGTAGACAAACTCCTTTGTAGCCTAGCGAGCTATGGCTATGGGAGTGTTAAGCAGTGGGTCCCTGAAGTATGGTGGCCTGTGCAGTCTCTCAGCCCAAGGTTTGCATGATCTTCCCCCAGTTGTAGGAAAAAAATGAATCACTGGGGTATTACAAATTAATAATATTGTTGAGAATTAATGAACTACAAATAACAAAACAGCTAGGAAAAAAAAAACCCTTAACATGTAGAGATTGAAACAAAATAGGATGTCATATGGATCATGTCTTTTGTTACTGTAATTTTTCCTCCTGCCTTTATGTCCTCCTTTTTATTCCTTTCCTTCTTTTGCCTATTATCTTTTCTTCTTTTGTCTCTCTTTTTTTCCTTAGTCATCATTTCTAAATGATAACCAGCAGCTACCAAAAAAAAAAAAAGCAGCAGGAGACTACTTCAAAGAATGATTTATAAGCCTGTTCCAAAGCCTTCCTCTTAACTCTAGTGGGGTTTTGGATCAAGACACATAGATATAGAGCCTACTGCTGAATAAACCCAAGTAGAATTTGCAGCAGTCCTCATCAAATATCCTGTCTCTAGTCAAGGTGAGTTGCTGAAAGTCACCTCATTACAGTTTGAAACTACAGAATAAATTCCTAAGAAGAGAGTTTTGTCATTTGATATTTCTCACACATAAATTAATAAGGTGTTGTTTGATGAGGTTAATATAACAGCAAGTCCTAGTGCACTATGAGCAGCTTGCAGACAAGAAGTATAAACTTGGGGTTTGGTGGGTTTTTTCCCCTAAAACAAAGTATTATTTGTTTAAGTGTAAAATTGATGATTTTTGGTTTTGTTTCAGCTTGCTCACATGGATAGGATCAAGTTAGGCCATCATCACCTTGCAGAACAAACTGAACTGGAACCCATGATCAAATTCAGAATCAGATCAGACTTCTTCAAGGAGCTTGATCAAAAGTGTATTTAAAGGCATCTGCTGTATTATTGATCTACCTGAATGTATCTAGCCTTGCCAATATTTTTAGAGGGAAACCATTGTTCTAGAAAACTGCAAATGCATGAAGACTTATATCACATCTTCCTCTGTCACACTAGACCTCCTCTCATTTGTAGACTTGAACTTGTACTCCAACCACCTCAGTCAGATATCACTTAGATTTTCCTCTTCCTCTGAATACATGACCTCTAAATTTAGCCCAAAGCTTCAGAAACTCATCAGGAACAATAAGCTAGTTAGAGGTAGCAAGAAAGAAAAGCGAGTTAGAAATGAGTCCCCTTGGTTTTATCTGAAGCGGTTAGGTTACACAACTCAGTTTGGCCACAGACAGCTCTCATCAGAGACAGTCCCATTTTCTTCCATTTTTCCTCTCCTGTTGACCTCCTCTTCCCTTGCATTAGCTCTGGTGATAATGTGACCACCCTACCCTGATTTACGAAGCCAAACCAGCAGATTGCTATTTACTTTGTTGGCAGTGCTACCTTTCTGTTGGGAAGCACCTGGTTCAGCAAGCTGGGGAGTGCCCTACACTAGGTCTTCCCAGCAACAGATAAGCATCGATGCTGGAACAGGAGGAGCAGAGAGAGCATGTAACAAGAGGCTGTGAGGGAAAGATTGAGTGCTTTCTTCATCAGCCATTAGTCTGCCTGTAAAACTTCACCCTATGGTTTTGGTAGGGTCCCTCTGTCAAGCTTGAAGTATCTACACATCCCTGCTTTAACTTACTCCATGCTCTCCTTTCCTGTGTCTCTTTGCCATATGCATCACGTCATTTTAGATCCTCTTCCCCCTTTCTGTAGGAAGATCTAAGGAAGTTGAGCTAGATGGAATCTAAACAGAAAGGACAGTGAGAGAAGAGGGATATCTGCCCATCTCAGATTACTTCTGGATTTGAGTTTTAGCTTCTTCTCCTATGGATCTTCTGTCCTGCCCTGAGCACTTGCAACAGACCTTGAACGTGAATGCCAATACGAGCAAAACCAAACTTCTTTTCCTTACTTTGTGCAGTTGTTCCAAGTGGAGTTCAGTTAATAATGAAGGTTCAGTCTAATGGTTCCCAGTTCGCAGGGATACTTTGTTTAGGGGAAAAAAAGAAAACAAACAAGAGGGCAAATAGTTTGTTTCCTATTTGCAGTTGCTTGCAGTGTTTCATTTCTAGGCAAGTTACTACTAGCTGTTCATTATAATACTGAGCAGTGTGTGAAACACTTGCTTATCTCCTCTCCATCACAGCACGAGCTCTGATGTGTCTCATTTTCCAGATCGCGGATCTCGGTGTCGCCTCCTTTAAGAACTGGAGTCGCCTGACCCAGGAAGAGACCGTCCGACAGAAGCAGATCAAGAGCGCCTGCCAGAACAACGCCGGGACTCTCTTCTACATGGCCCCGGAGCACCTACAGTCTGTTAACGTAAAGCCTGTGGAGAAGTCAGATGTCTACAGCTTCGGTATAGTGATCTGGGCAATTTTTGCTAACAAAGAACCATATGAACGTAAGTTACCTAGTAAGGATCATGACCGAGACTCAGGTTAGGGAGAGCTGGATCTGCCACCCTTACTCCCACTGGGCATGTTTTACGTACAGAAATAAACCCATTAATATTAAAACAAGTCTCTAGCCCCTGGGATTTGAATCCACTGCCCTCACACTACCTGTTGCGAGAGATCTGTAGCTGTAACTCAGACATATTTTAAGTCTTCTTTTACCTATCCCCAAACTCACAGGGAGCTGCTTTCACTATCTCTTTCACCTGCAGGGAGGCAGCAAAGCTTGTGATCAGGATCTGATGGCAAGCTTTATTTTTCAGATGGTATTAACGAAACCCAGATTTGCTTTGGCATCATAAATGGAAACAGACCAGACATACAGGAGATCACTGATAAGTGCCCAGTGGAAATTATTAACTTAATGAAACAATGCTGGGAGCAAGAGCCAGAGAAACGTCCAACCTTTGCAGGTAAAGCACTGGTTTTTTACATGTCCATTGATAGTTTGTAATGTAGTGAAATAAACTTGAGTGTTTTCCTCTTAAAATAATAAATTTTTGCTTTGAAAATGGAAGTATCAATTCACATGCCCAGTAAAGCATGCTCCCTGTACTCTGACTAAAAATGGGATCTGGGCCAACACCTATAGGATTGAGAAATACTAGTGAGTGGAAAGAGCTAAGACACTTTACATATGATGATAATTTGTCTTCAACAGAAAAGCTACCATCAAGGGACATAGTACATCTTTGCTGTGACTGAGAAAATACTCTATCAAAACTAGCTTCAAAAGCTGTCCCAGTTTCGCCTTCCAGGAGCAATGCCACAGCCTTTGACTAGCTGACGATCCTTTGGTACAGTCAGATCCCAAAACACTTGCAGTCAGTAAAAGCCTTGACTGAACAGTCTGGGAAGGAGACCAAGAGCATTCAGCAAATAAGACAAATTTCTTTATCTCCTCTTGTCTCTTCTTTCTGCCTCAATATGTAATGCCAGGAAAAAAAAAAGAGGCCAAAAAACAACCAACCCAAATAACCACTCCAAAACAACAACCAGCAAAAAACCCCAACCACAAAAAAACCCCCTACATATAACAGGAAATGGAGGTTTGGATTAAGACAGTGGCATCAAGAGCTTCATATACAACAGGCATATACTTACACGCTCAGGGGAAATGGGTATATCCGGAGGAAGCCATCTATTATTTCCATATTTAACACGTATAGTCCACTGCTAATAAATTGAGTTTATGCTTACAGTGCATCTTAGCTTCTAATGTTTCCATACACAAAATACTGCTATTTACCACGTTTGTAGGCGATTTCAGTAATTCTGTCTTTAGCAGGCACAGGACAGTTGCTCATCCAATAGCTGAATGCAGTGGAATGCATCTCGTTTCTTAAGCTGCGGCAACCAGTCTTTTGGCTAGTTAAGGCAAGGCAAGCTGCTGTCAGCCACAGCTCGTAGGCAGAGCAGTTTCACCCTAAAAAGCAATACAGCAACCATGGAAAAAAAATCCCTAGAAATTGTCATCTTCTCATTACTGTATTAAGGCTGAATGAGCCATGTGAACAGATTCCAAGTGTATCTACAATTATTCTGTTGCTGACTTCATACAAGTCTCTATGCAGTCATCCATCAGAATTGTTAACAGTATAAATCACTCGTTTTCCATTGAAAACCACTTTCACTTAGGTCTTTTCTTTTTGCAGAAATTAGTCAAAAATACAAGCCATTTTACCACCAAAACCTAGGGAAAAATATCGAAGATGATCTGAAGAAGTTAAAAGTGAGTAACTTTTAAGTATTTTAAAATGTCAGTTCCCCACATTGCCTCTCCCCAGCCCCAGTCATGGGCAGTTTCTGCTACTGTGAGACCGATGATGCTTGACCAACCTGATTTCCTTCTGTGATAAAACAGCTGGATTTATGAATGAGGGGAGGGAGAGCCATGCATGTTGTTTACCTCAGCTTTAGGAAGATTTTCAGCAGTCTCCTAAAACATTCTCGTATCCAAGTTTGAGTGTTACCATCTGGCTGGGCAGACAAAACCAGGTTGGATGGTGAGTCTCGGGGTAGCAGTTAATGGGCCTGACTTCACCAGGAGGCCAGTAACAGCTGAGGTAGTAGAGGAGTCTGCTATGCTGGGACCCCTCCTGGTTTACCCCTTTGTCAGTGACTGGAGAGAGGTGACAGAGCATATTCTTACAAGGTGTGCAGGTGACACCAAACAAGGAGGACCAGTCAGTACAGTCAGAAGGGCAAGGCTGCTAGCTGGAGGAACGTGGTGACACACAAGGTATGAAATTCAGAAAGGACAAATGCAACATGCTGCACCTGGAATGACCCCTGGCTTCAGTGCCAGCTGGGGCTGCCTGACCAGGAGCAGCACTGCTGAGGACCTGGGGGTGGTGGTGAGCAGTGACCTGGCACCAGCCACAGCAGCAGGAAGGCCAGCAGCAGCATGGCCTGTACCAATGCTGTCAGACACCAGACTGAGCAGATCTGCTCAGCACTTGTCACTCCTGCCATACAAGATGGGGCTGAGGGACGAGGAGTATTTCAGGGCTATGCAATGGCTTTGTGGGGGACATAAATAGCAGTGCATCCCTAACCTATGAGGAGCTGATTGGGAAGATAGAACCAAGCTCTTCACAGCTGTGCACAGTAGGAAGACAAGAGACAGCAGACAAACTAAAATGAGAGCGAGTCAAACTGGATGTAAGTGGAACAGAAGGAAAAAAAAAATCCAAAAAACCCACCAAAACTAAACCCCAAGTTTTCCAGTTTTCTCCATGAAGACAGCCAAGCAATTACCTAAGGAGACTGACCAGTCACCATCACTGGAGGCTTTCAGCAATCAACTGCACAAAGTTCTGAGCTACCAACTCTGATCCCATAAGTGACTGTTTTGAGCAGGAAGGGGGCCTGAAGTTCCCCCAAGGCCCGTTCCCACCTGAGTGACACTCTGATTCTATAATTCTCTGCAGAAGCTCCTCATATATCCACTAAGTCTCACTCATGAAATAAAATGTAAAAGTGTCAGTATCTGATTGAGAGTGACTCTGTAAATTATTGGTAATTTTTGTCCTGTGTTCAGGCAGTGTCAGCAGATCCTGGCCTGCTTGAGACAAGGAAACTATGGCATAGCAATAACAACAGGGAGAATTTTATATCAGTGTTTTTTTCCGGACTTGGTTGCTCTTAATTTATAAACCTAAAGCCGGAAAAGTATGACACAAGTAATTACTTCCTGACTGAAAAGAGGATGAGAACTTCTTGAACAGTTGGGCTGACCATGGAGCCTTTTTATCACAGATTGGATCCATTTACTCACTTGAGTAGTACTGGCAGCTGTTTTTAACTACCCAGTTAAAAACAGGGTTTTAAACTTTGCAGCGTAGTGAAGCTCAGAGAGTACATAATCAGCTATTTTAGCTAAGGGAAAAAACAAGCAAACACACACCCCAAACAGTATGCAGCTTCCTTTGTGAAGCCATTCATTTACAGTTTTCTTTAAAGCACTTCCTCTGTCACCAAGTCTGCATTGTGGAAATGAACGTTTCTGGCTTAGAGAACATGTGATATTTATGAATTGCCAGTGACTGTTCAGAAAAGCAGTAGAGTTTTGCAAAATCAAACTGATGGTACAAATTTTCTGGACTGATTTGACCAAACTAAATCACCACATGAAAGCTATCTCAAGCTATCTGTTTAGTTTGTGATAGCAGCTCCAAATCAGGATCACGGCCAATTACAGTAACTGCATTAGGTCTCTGCAAATACACCTCAAATCATGGGGCTCAAAAGACTATTCAGAAGATGAGCCATGAGTCTATGACCCTCTCAGAAAGGAAAGCATCCACTCTGAGCCGGGTGCAGGATGCAAATACAGCATCCAAGGGATTCAGTATGGTGAAGTACAACTTCAGTAGCAGCATGAGTTCAAGGGTTTGGGCATAGCCTTTCCCCCCACGCATACACACACACCACCACCCCCCACTAGCACTTGTGGGAGCAGAGTCCACAGCCTCCTAACTAAAAGGACCACAAAATGGTTGACATTGGAACAGACCTCTTAAGGTCATCTGGTCCAACCTCCCTGATTAAGCAGTTCTGTTACTCAAGTAAACTCTGAGGATCTAAGGCTGTGATGTGCTTTAGAACATCATCTTTTGCTTTTGAAAGGAAGTAGATGTTTTGGGAAGATAACAGTTGCTGATTTTTAATCTGTGAAAATACTTCTTGGGCTTAATTAAAAAGAAAACCCCTACTTTTAGAAACTATTGTACAAGTAAGAAGCAGTGGGGGAAATTGAGAAATAATTTTCCCAAGTAAATCTTTTTTTCTTTCTTTCCATTTCCAGTGAAGTCTGAATAACAGGAGCATCAAAAGAACAGGACAGGGATGGATTTTCTCTTCGCTCTAGTGAAGCGAGGCTGAGGGTTTACAGAAAGAAAATTGCCCTTCATCTTTCTGAAGATTTGCTCTGGATTCCTTGTTCCTAATACTCTTCCTAAAAATCAGTGTGGCTGTACCTGAATGTAAATCTTCCTCACCTCTCCCCTGTCCACAAATGTACTTTCTAAATATAGATCCACAAACCAGGATGTGTGTTTGCTGCCCGTACCTCTGCAGCATCCTCTCACCAACATTGCTAGCAGAAAGCCTAGCTTTTACATACAAGAGAAACAATCCAAAACCACTCTCTGGATTAAGCTCGTGTAGGCAGGGGTACTGTGTGGCCAACTCAGGACGTTATATACCTCAGCTGCATTGCAGTCCTCCCTTCAGTGAAGGAAAGGTTTTGCCCACCTCTAGCAAAGCAGTGTGTTGTTCCCCTCAGGCAGTGCTCTCTAAGAACATGGGACCTCTTCCCACAGGTGCACAGAATCACTTCATCCAGAGCACTTCACGGGAAGCCATGCTGTTCCCTATTCTGGTTAAGCTTTTGCCTGTAACTGGATCATTTGTTCTCTCTTACATACAGAAAAGGTGTCCCGAGTCAAACGAACTGCTGAATAGGATGCAGTCCCTGCAAATAGATGCTGTAGCAGAAGATACCAGCAATGTTCAAATAGGTAAGTCACCTACTAGTACATCACCATCATGGCTGTTCTGCCAAAGATAAAGTTGTGTACGTGTGCAAAGTAACCTTATCATTAAGGCATTATGAAGACTTAATTATTCGGCACTTCAGAAGGAACAGTAAACAATGAAAATATTAAATTTACTCCGAGGCTCCCAAAAGTAATACTTATTTTTCACATTTTCCATAATCTACAGTTTGAACCCATTTCATTTTACTCCATGGTCTCCTCCCATGCTGAAATTTTTTTTAACATTAGACTTTTTTCAGTGGTTACTTTGATAATTACTTTTCCTGCTCGATCTTTCTTCCCATCCTTTTAGTCACGCTGACTGCTTAGTCTGTAGGCTTTGATTTCATGAAGACTCCTTCCCCCCCCTCCCCAGCCTTTCTTATGAATGCTCTGAGTATGAGCATTTCTTGGTTTATGATTCTCGCTCTCTATGGAATCTGAGGTGCACTAACAGATGAATTTTCCTATCTCATATTTTCTATCACATGTTGGATGATTTGCACGTTTCATGGTTTTACAGAGCTGTCTCGTACTTGATGATACAGTTACAGTTTTGTAGGGGTGTATCTGGAATTCTTTTACCAAAGTTTCTTAATGGTAAAGGATATAGGACCATATTTGCAACAACAGTTTACAAGCAACAGTATCAAATTCAGTAGAACTAAAATCCTGCTAAGTTTGCTCATACCATTTGAAAAACATTATTACATGAATAATGTTAAACTGTAACAAGCAACAAACCTTCCTCAAACCTGGGTTTGCTGTCACTGTTCTTCAGTAGAATTGATGGCTTTAATGGGGCTGCCCCACTGCTGTATTTTTAAATTAGCATAGTTACATTTCCCTAACAGAAATAATCACATATGACTGCAGCAGATTCCAGATGCTCTTGTGCTTTAAGTATGAAAGGCTTTATTGTGAATCTATGCTGCCAAAAGACACTATCTTGAAAGCCTGTCAGTCAAAGTCAATTTTTTTTTCCTCCAGTCAATGGGCATTCCTCAGGCAGGGATAGTGAAAGATATCCCACAGGATCTATTCATTCATATCAAGCTTGTCCTGGAGAACAGGCACCATCTAGTTTATGCCAATGCTGAATTGCTAACAGCTGTCACTTTTGATGAGGTTGTTTCTGTATTAGCTTATTCCTCCCACTCCTCCTCTAGCAGCAGTAACAAAAGAAGCAGAGCAAGTCAGACTGCAGGTGTACTAACAGGCATCAAAAGGAACTAGTTTTGCTCTTGCCTAATATAGGCTGAATTAATGGAATTTGGGGAAAAACACTGGCATTATCTGAGCTAAACAGAAGCACGTACATACTTTTTGTCCCAGTTCAACAGTGGTCTGTAAGAGCAGTATACAGTGCTTTCTAGAAAACTCTGCAGATTCCAGAACTCCAAGAACGCATCTGTAGTCCTACCCTTAAAAACACAAGAACAAATAATAAGCAGATTTTTTACAGTCTCAGAATGCTGCAGCATGATCCAGATCATAACCCGATCTAGTTCAAGACTGAAGTAGAACTTCCTTTGATAGTGAGAATTAGTTTGAAGGACGTAGGTGACACAGACTATTTTATCTGGTAGGTGTTACTTGTAAAAATGTATTCTTTGGGACTACGAAGAACAAACTAGACACACAGGATTCATCACAAAATACCCAGACAGAACATTTTACATCACTGTTCACAAACATTACTTTAATGACAAGTTATCTGTGCTTTATGAAGTAACACTTATTGCAGTGGTGTTATTTTTCCATCCTGTTACACTCCAACTTGGCACTGATTAAACTCCGATTAATGCCAGTGGAAACACCCCAACAAATCAGACCCTGCCAATGCCTCCAGGAACTGTTGTAGTTTAGAACTTGATGTCAATATAACCAGAGTATGTAGTGAATTCTGACATGGCTTGAAAGATTTTGACACAGATAGCTTAAGCAAATGTGCGCTTCCTGCATAAAAACGTGCAATACTTCTCAGGAAAGGCCTTCTATAAAACAAAACACATCTTATGCTTATCTTATTACTATAATATCAAAAATAGATTATTAGGTTCCAGTGCCATCACAACAAGTTATACACTTGCATTTGGATGTATTTCAAATATTTAAATTTCCTCCCTTTCAGATCAGCCCAACTCTCTACACAGCTCTCAAGGTCCCATGAACAGTCCGATTAATGAAGCCCTGTTTGCTGCCATGCCTCAGAACCAGCCTGTGGAAAGCTGTGAGACCTCATTTACACCTCCTGATAACCTGGAAAGGAAACTTCAGCAGGAATACAACTATCACGCATTTGGGAGCCGGATGGACAAAGCAGTTCTACCTGTAGTATACACCCCTGAGATGAGAGAGGAAGAAAAGAGGCGAAGAGTTTCCTATGATCCGTTTGCAAAGCTGTCTCCTGTTCCTCAATGGAATGAACTGTATCCAAGAGCTGAAAAAACAGGATCAAACACTAATCCATATTTTTGGCCAGCTGCAACACCACCAAACCAGGGAAAGGTAGATATTTTTTACAGGCCAAACCCTAACAGTCTTCCAACGGGCAGTAGAGAAGATCTCTATGGGTTGTGTTCAGCCAGTACTTTTAGCCTAAGTAAACCTCCTGTACCTGAGTCTGGCCCAAACCTGCAGCCACAGACCAACGTAAACTGGTATCCAAAGAATGCAGACATAGATACAGGTGAGATTCCTCCTCCCTCAACACCTATGTTTCTGAAAAAGTGCTTGCTCTCTAAAAACGAAGTGCTCAAGTGTTTTGTAGCTTATGTAACAACCACCTGCTTACTGCTAACAGCTGATCTGTAATATAGCAAAGGTGAATTTATTTCAGTAAGCTTATTTTATCTTTGTGAGTTTATTTTATCTTTGTTTACTTGAAGTTACTTCAGCTTCTAAAACACTCTAGCTTTAACTTTATTACGCTGCTTTCACTGTTAATTTCAAGTTTTGGGATGTTAATTTCAAGCGAACCATTTGTAAAGCACCAGTGTAGTAGATGAGCATCAGAGCCAATGCTTAAAGTCTTCAGCTACCAACCAAGCAATAGCAGATGGCAGATACTGCCACAGCAGCTACCAAAACCCAATCTCATTCTAGGGAAACAAAGGAGAACTTCTGATTTTCAAAAGCATAACATATATACCATAAGCTTTGCTTGTGCAGAAACAACTTTTGGAGCATTTCAGAAAAATAGATGGGTAGTTGTAGCTTGATTTGCAGCAAGGTAAGAGACTCATGAGCTCAGGGAGCCAACAAGAAGCTAAAGCTTGTAACTGATTTCTCCAGAGATCTTTGCCCGGTACCAACGGGGAGATTCTGTCAGTATTTGCTAGTGAGCTGTGGAGTAGAAAGGTGTGGAGAGGGAAGAGAACACAGAGCGTTGGCAAATAGAATAAATAAGTGGCAACTAGAGACTTCTAAGTTGTAACTTCTGAGAACTAGAGACAGCATGAGATGCTAGCTGGCTCCTACTAAATATTGGATATGTTTAGTGTGGCATTCTTGTCCAGGTAGTCTCAAGAAAATGAAGGATGCCTAGCTGCTTACAGGCAGAATGCCACAAAGGTGTTATTCCATTAAATTATTTATGCAGAGGCTGTAATTAGTTGTTTATGTGAGTTTACTGAAATGAATCTGAGAGCTGTCATGTCTGAAGACAGGGATTAGAACTGTTGACATCACTAATTAAGTAAAATCTTCTGTTTGAAATAAGAAAACTGTTATGATAGGGAGGCTGTGTGCAGTAGTGTAGCAGGTATCAGACCAAGATGCAGAAGAGCTGCATTGCAGCTCTTCCACTGATTTGCTGAGTGGCCATAACCCAGCCCTCTTACTGCCCCATGATGAGCTGCAGAGCTCATCTGTGGGTATCCAAACCCATTGCTGCCCTGGGTAGGAAGTTACATCTCTGCTGGATGTTACTGCCACCAGCAGAAGATGCAGTGGTGTCACACACCTTACCTAAAGCCTGTCACAAGCAGCGTGCTGACAGAAACAGCGACCACTCTCAGCAGCAGGTGGTAGGAGCACACTCAGGAGTGTTGAATTTTCCAATCTGAATACCTGATAGGAGGCAGCTCAGTCTGTAACCGTGGTGCACTGTGATCCCAACATGGCCACCTACTAGCCAGGCATTCAGACACCCACAGAGAAGCCACTAGTCACTGAGCAAAACTATGACAAGGTCATTGCTTTAACAGGAGTTATTCAAGGAGATACAAGCCTGTTAATTAAAAAGCTTCTCATCTCTTTGTATTTAAGCACATAAACTATGTACTCATACTGTTCCAAATACAGCAGTCATTTTTAAGTACATTTGCTTTTTAAGTGCATAATGCATCTTGATTTTTTGTGTTTTGTTTTCCCCTCTTTGTTTAGGTAACCAGGCTTCCAGTTCTTTCACAAGGGGAACTTTTACATACTATCCTACTACACCCAGAGTAAGCACAGGTAAGTGCTGAAGCCTTCATCTGCCCTGGTAGCCAACAGGCTATGCACAGCATCCTGACTGGCAGGGCAAAAATATTTTGAGATTTTGAAATAATTTATGAGATTGCTTAATACCTTTAAACATAGCAGAAGTTATCAGTACTGGTATGAAAAGTTAGTCCCAAGCTCTAGCAGGACCTGTACATGTTAAATGTCTATTTGATGGATTAAAGACAGGATCTTCTAGTATGTAAAAGAGCTTTTAAAAACATGAAGGCAGTGTAAGATCTCTTGTACACCTAAGCCAGTCATTTTCTTAAAGATCAAGTTGCTCTACCCAACTCCTGAACCACACATACCTTTGGGACACCTGTCCTTTCTTGCTCTGGATTCATACAAATCTCTAGCTGGAGACTGTGTGAATGAGTCTTCCTTGGAGCAGAGGTCTCTTGTTCAACTGTCTTAAACCCCTGAAATTCTGTCCTGTCCTTCAAGGGTTGTTAATATACCCTCCTTTAAAGTTCTGTTTTTGGGGCACCCTGAACTCTTTAATTAACCCTCTCAAGGCTTGCCCAGTTTGTAAGCAACTTACACTTTCAGAAAGAAAACTTAAAACAGAAAGTTTCCATCTTCTTCACTATGCACCCCTTAGAGTCTTTAGATGGTGACCCAAATGTGATGAGCAAGCAAAGTGCAGAGGCTTGGGAAAGGAGATTTATAAGCACAGTAACTTTTACTCTTAATATCAACAAAGCATTTGTACATGTTTTCATATCTTGTGCTGGATTTGTTTTGTTCCTAGATAAGAAAATAGCAAATGTATTAGAGATTTCTTAATTTTTTAACTAAAGTTATGTTGCTATTTCCTGGGTCCTTCACCTCAAAGGAAAAAGAAAGGATACAGACATAATATATTGAGACATGATAAAACACATTCCTTTTCTGACACATCTATGGGCTAACCACGCATACATATAAGTATTTCTAACTGGCATTTACAGGTTAAGAAATATTAAATGCATTTACTCAGATTTTCACATGTAACCAGAGATTTCCACACTTCACGTTGCAATTGAGTGTATGACAATGATGTCTGTAAATCTCACCATCACTTGGGATGATGACATACAGAGCTTGGTCTATCGTTTTAAGTATCTGTTCTCAAATTTTAGACCAGGTTGTGATACTCACCATTTAAACCAAAGTTTGAATGTTTAATAGATGATTAGCCAAACAGAGTTCAGAAAATACTGTCAAGAGAATAGAAAACTGATGCCACCCAACAGGACTAGAATAGTAATTTAGTTTTGTGGTAGGTGTGGAAATTGGACAAGAGACACCAAATTCAGCGTTCAGCTAATCACATACAAGTAAGCCACAGATCCAAGCTCCCAGAGGTGCACATACTTCAGCTGTGAGATCAGTGTACATAGATGTTCACTTTTATTGCTGAGGATTCAGGCCTTCTGTAAAATAGAGCAATTTGGTAAAGCATTCTAGTCTTGCCTTAGAACCAAAAGAATGGATCAGAGGAAGAAAATGTGTGGGGTTTGTTGTTGGTTTTTTTTTAAAGAAATGTTGTCGACACAAACACTGGGCAAGCAGTGCACTGTGATTCACTCTGAAAATAGACACAGCTGAAAAATATACTCCTAGATAGCAGGGATGAAATACATTGTGAAACAGAGAGATGCCATCACAACAGATTAGTATAACATAGAGCACAGAAACCTTACGAGCAACTAGAAATAGTTTTCTGTAGTCTCACAGAGCTTTGAAGACTTAACTGTAAACCTGAACTTAACATCTATAAAAAATAGAGCTGAAAAGCAGAAGTAAGGCTTGAAGATTTCAGTGAAAAGCACTTTCAAGTAAAGAGTGTCCCGAGCTGTTAACCAACAAAAAGCGAGGCTGGTACTACACGTCCCTGCTGCGCAGGGATCATTATTTACAGCCTAGCAACTACCACCAGGTCAGGCTTGGCTGTGACACTTTGACATAGAGTAGAATTGGATGGACTTTCACTGAAGTACATCTATGTCACACATCACTCTGAAAATATGCTTACAGTTGCTAGTAAATGCAACTCCCCCATTTCTACACTACATGCAATAAAAGCATTTATCACTTCCCCTGTTAGCAGAGCCTTCTTCCTCTTTACGCTACTTCTTGACGTTTTTGAACCATACACAGTGGTTTATACAATGGTATTAAATCCCCCTGTACAGATGATTCAATCAAGTACAACATAAGCAACAGTTCTGGAATTCAAATTGGATCCTATAATCACATGAAGATTGAAGAGCAAAATCAACACATCAGCACTTCTCCTGGTGCTACGGAAGCAACTTACATGTATTATGAAGCAATGGGCATATTTGGTAAGAGAAATGTCTCCCCAGCTTTGATGTCTTCTCCCCACATATGTATCTGAGAATCATTTGGTTTAGGATGTGTAAAACATCAGAGGTTTCTCCCTCTGATACTTGAGAAATAACCGTTTGGGTCCTACATACTCAAGGGCACAGAAAACAAGTGAGGGTTTGTACTAACACTGTTTATAACATCCCTCATTTGTCCTGTAGCTTCATGACCTCTTTGAGAGGCCAGATACAAGCACAGGTGCATAAAAACATGAGGAAGAGCAATGCTCAAATTGTTAGAAGCAAGGTTAGGATTGGTGGCCCTCACCTGACTTACAGTTTAAATCCTAGAATATCCTGAGTTGGAAGGGACCCATAAAGATCATTGAATCCAGCACCCAATACCACACAGGGAAACCTAAAAGTTAAAGTATGTATCTAAGAATATTGGCAAACATTTTTTGAATGAAAAATGACAGGCTTGGGGCCATGACCACTTCATTCAGCTAGAAACTGGGAGATTTTTAAGTCTATTTTCACTGGGCAATGCTGAATTCAACTTTCCTTATGTATTAAGTAAACAAATAATAGAGTCCCTGAATACAAAACACATCATACAGACATCAGTGGGCTATATAAGAATTCTAGAAAGGAGCTGTTCAGTTTTGCAGGTGTAAGTGACAGACAGCAATAGCCTCAGATGAAAAAGCAAGTCCAGCACCTGACCTGATAATACACAGGTTCTGACTGGGAGTTTCTTTTCCTGGTATCATCGGGTAATACAGCCTCTGTGAGACCCACTTCTGACCCTATCACTAAAATTTGGTCTCCAGATACTACCAATAAATAGTTAGGGGAGGACAAATGAGATAGCAAAAGGAGCAGTATAAAGGTTAAATGATGCCATTTTCTCATAGTTATTTCCTGTTTTTTGCAGAGAATGCTACTGTCCTGACTGAGAAACACCTGAACCTAGTGAGAGAGAAGTTGGCTAAGCAGTGGAAGCACTGTGCTCGTAAACTGGGCTTCTGCGATCCCGAGATTGACGAAATTGATCACGACTACGAACGAGATGGACTAAAAGAAAAAGTTTACCAAATGCTGCTCAAGTGGGTAATGAGGGAAGGCTCCAAAGGCGCTACAGTTGGAAAGCTTGCCAAAGCCCTCTTCGGCTGCCAAAGGTTGGATCTCCTTACTAGTTTGATGCAAATCAACGAGGAATAAGTTGACTGAGAACTAGGGGAAAATAAGGGTATTTTTACATGAAGAGCTTCCAATAACAATTAATAATTCTGAAGAGACTCTGGAGCTGTCCTTTTTGCACAGACTTTTTGGAACACATTTTTTCTGCCAAGCGGTTTTCAGGGAATACTTCCAGTAAATCAAAAAGATTTTGTCAAGATAATTCCAGAGGATAACAGAAAGCAACCATCTTCCTCCTGAATAAAGTGACTGTCCAAAGAGAATAACAGCCAAATGCAACAGGAATGTTGATTCAAGGAAGATGTGTTATACAAAATTTCTGTCTTGAAGCACGTTGGTACCCTTGTTCGGTTCTGAACAAAAGTGTGTCATTTCAACAAACCCAATGCATAGGTAATAATATGTGAGAGACTGACTCATCACTCCTTGAAAGACTTGGACAGAAAATAAAATCAATGCTTAAGTTTTGCCAGAAGTGCCAATACTTACAAGGGTACTATCCCAGATTGCTCTAAATCAATACGCTATTTTTAAAACAAAAACAACCTTTATATAATTTTTTATTAAATACAGATGTCTGAAATTATGCTGAAAAGCAGCGTTAATAAAAGCAAAAGTGATTTTTTTTCTTTAAAAGTATATAGTTGGTAAAATACTCTTTTTTTCACAGGTTAACATTGCATTAGATTTTTACATTGTTTGCTAGAAAAGATTTTATGATCTAGTTAAGAAAGAAGTTCAATCATTATGCAATCCAAAGTAAAAACTTGGGAGTACGAGCACTTTGGGAAGAGGAAAGCGCCTTGTTATCACGTGACAGAAGACACGTTCTCCTACTCTCTCTGAGGGCTCAGAGCATTACTAGCTTATGAATCTCTGAGGCTGCACTTACATCCGAAAATTAAATGTGCCTGGGAGTGTTCCTGGGTGATGAGGTCAACTGTCATGCTGCAGCCTGCTGCCAGGATAGCAAATTCTTTAAGCCTTGGAAATACAGTGCAAGGGCTATTTCATGGAGCTGAAGTTGTGTCGGAACACTGGAACAGCTCTGTAGCGTAGCTGATTGTATCCCTGTCACTGCCACTCTTACCTACCAGAATTGGCAAAATCTCAGTGTGCAAGGGCTGCAAAAGAATTGCTGAGCTGTAATGTTTTATTCCCTAAAAATAATTATGCCAGGCTTTTCCTATGAAGGATGATACATCCTACTTCCACCAAAGCTATGAGTATTTCCAGCCGATGTTTTTTGGACCAGGCTGTTCTTTATGCTGTAGACAATTCAGTAAGTGTTCACTAGCTTCTGGTTATTGTCAAAAAAGCTAACAATTTCATAAAAGCTCAGTTAGAATGGATTTCTGCTCTTTGATGCAGCCACCACCATTTTAGCAGAAGCAAATCAAAACTGGAATAATAGCAATCAAGATATTTGTCATCTTTAAACTTATGTCATCCACCCAAATACTGGATCATTAATGTATGCTAAACCCCATACTTTCCATTGAGGCTAGCCTGGAGTGTATCAGTATATACAGACATTTATCTTTTTAATTCCTCAGAAATTATTGCACTGCCTGTTTTGACTTAGCAACATGCTATTTTTTTAGAAACTCTTGAGTATTATAGATAGATGAAAGACATCATTCTGTAGTATAGTGAGCATACACTTTCCAGAAATGATAATTTACTCTTCTTGAAGCAGATAAAGAAATACATGGGGCAAATGAGAGTCTTCTCCATGTCAGTCCACAGATTTACAACCACCAGCTACTACATTATTTCATGAAACAGATTCCCAAACAGACTTCTCCGAAGTCCACTTATGTTCCAGTAAAGTTAGTTTTACTGTATTGCTGCATCAATTCCCTACTCCCCATTTGCTTTTAAGTCTCAAATGCCTACAGTCTTCACACAACGTGCTATTTTTCCCTCATAAGATCCTTGTCTTATTTGGTGCACAGAATTAATTATTATCCTTTATTGGGCATACATTAAATGCTTTGTTTTCTCTTTAATAAAAGGAAGCAAGCCTAGGCCTTACCTTCCAAACCAACAAGGAAGATGTAAAGCACGAGCAGGAAGCATCTCAGATAAAACCTTAAGCATAGGGCAGTCCTAGATCTTTAAATTGTAATACAAGAAATTAAGGTCATTTTAACTTTAATGCTGTCAACTCCAATTCTCATAGTTCATTGTAGATGGTACAGAAAACAACCACAGAACTGAAAACTAGACAATCTCTTTCAGAACAACTCTTATAGAAGTCAATCACAGAGAATAAGATTCAGCTTCCTGGGCAGAAAACAGAAAGTACTACAAGTTCTTCAGCATATTGTGGAAAAACACATAACAGGACCCAATGCCTGGAAGCTGCAGCCAGGCATGCCAAAATTAGAATACATATTTAATAACGATGATTAACTACTGGAATAAGCTACCTAGGGAGCCTGCAGATCCTCTTGATATATTTTAATTAAGACTGGTCTTGCTTCTTAAGATAGATGTAGTCAAAAACAAAGATACAGGTCTCAATACAGGGTTAACTATGTGAAATGTAAAAGATAATGGGGCACAAGAGGTCCAAAGAAAATAGTTAGTGCTTTCTCTGACCTAAAAGTTTTTAGAGATGTTAACTATGGCAGCAAAAGATCAGCTAATATTAACTTACTGGGTTGCTCATCTTATCTACTACACCACCAACCCCACAATAAAAAAAAAACCAAAAAACCAAGGCTAGAAAATATTTTTGAAAAGCAACCTATCAGGAAAATAACAGGGGCAAGGAAGATATATATATACGTGTGTGTGTGTAGCTCAGATGTGTTGATGACAGGTTGGCTATGAGCCAGCAGTGTGCCCTGGTGGCTAAGAGGGCCAATGGGATCCTGGGATGCATCAGGAAGAGTGTGGCCAGCAGGTCAAAGGAGGTGATCCTCCCCCTCTACTCTGCCCTGGTCAGGCCCCACCTGGAGTATTGTGTCCAGTTCTGGGCTCCCTGGTATAAAAAGGACAGGGATCTCCTGGAGAGAGTCCAGAGAAGGGCTACGAAGATGATTAAGGGCCTGGAACAGCTCCCCTATGAGGAAAGGCTGAGTGAGCTGGGGCTGTTCAGCCTGCAGAAAAGAAGACTGAGGGGGGACCTAATTAATGTTTATAAATATCTTAAGTATGGGATGCAGGGGGAATTGTCCAACCCCTTTTCAGTGGTCTGTGGAGACAGGACAAGGGGCAATGGCTGCAAACTGGAGCACAGGAAGTTCCGCACCAACATGGGGAAGAACTTTTACACAGTGAGGGTGACAGAGCCCTGGGACAGGCTGCCCAGGGAGGTGGTGGAGTCTCCTTCTCTGGAGATATTCAAGACCCGTCTGGACGCCTATCTGTGCAATATGAGCTAGGGAGCTGCTTTGGCAGGGGGGTTGGACCCGATGATCTCTCGAGGTCCCTTCCAACCCCTACGATTCTGTGATTCTGTGAGATACCCTTCATGTCAAAAGAAAGGAAAGGAAGGACAGAACAGTCATTTCACAAGGGCAGAGGTGGCAGTAATGCAGCAGCCTTACAGGGATTGTTCATATGATGAACCAGGCACAAGCCAAGGAGAAAAAGGCTGTGGGTTGCAACAGCAGGCCTCCCCCTCATGGCCTCTCCTCAAGGAACTTACACAGCAGGTGAACTAGTCCACTTACACACAAGGATGTGTGGTGGTTTGACCCTGGCTGGAGGCCAGACACCCACCAAAGCCACTCTATCTATCCTTTTCATCTGGACAGGAGAGAAAATATATACTGAGAGGCTCAGGAGTGGAGATAAGGACAGGGAGAGATCATTCCGCAATCGGTGTCATGGGCAAAACAGACTCAGCACAGAACAAAGGGCAAGAAAACTATCTAATTTATGACACTGCACTGCACGCCCACTGACACCAGAATTGGATAAAGAGAAGTGTGTCCAGATCTTAAAGCACCTTCCCCCCACCCCTCCATTCTTAGCAGACTTTGGTCTTCCCCATCTCCACAGTGGCATAGGGATGGGCACAGAATGGAGGTTTTGGACAGTTCCTCCCCAGTTGTTTTCCTTCTTAGTCAGGGGTGGGGGGTAGGGGAGAGCATTCTATGGGGTGCAATCATAAATCATAGAATGTCTCTTAAATCTCTCAAGCCAGACTGCTCCAGCCTGGTCCTCCAGAGTGTCAGGCCCCACCGCCCTCCCAGCAAAACTGCTCCTGCATGGGTCTCTCTCTCTTATCTGTGTGTCTGTCTCTCTCCACAGGCTGCAAGTGCTGGCAGAGGCTTGCTCCAACGCAGGTCACAGCATCTTCTGTGTGTCTCCATCTGCTCCAGCATGGGGCCTCTCCATGGGCTGCAGGTGGGGTCTTGGCCTTTCCCATGGGCTGCGGGGGGACACCCGCTCCACCATGGGTTACTCCACAAGCTGCAGGGGCATCTTTCTCTCCAGCACCTGGGGCGCCTCCTCCTCCCCCCTCTTCCCTGCCCTTGGTGCCTGCACAGCAACTTACACCTCCTCACTCCCTTCTCTGGTGCAAAAAGCTTCTGCTTGCATTTTTTTTCTTCTTAAATGTGATTCCCAGGGCGCTGTGACCATCACTGATGGGCTCAGCCTCAGTCAGCAATGACTCTGGCCTTGAGCCGGCTGGTATTTGCTCTGTGGGGCCTGCAGAGAGCTTCTGGCTGCTTCTTGCAGCAGCCATCCCTGCAGCCCCCCTTCTCCACCAGAACCCAGCCACGCAAAACTACAACAGGATATTATGTTCTCCAATTTTAAGAGTATAAGAGTTTTGAGACTTTAGATTGCGGTTTTATTGCTAGTTGAGTTCTGCTCACAGAACACCGTAGTTTAAGATACTAAAGAGTTCCCTTCCTAGAATCCTTGCATTCCCTGCTATCACTTGCTTTCTCCCTTACTCTAGGCAACAAGCCTAGGAACTTCATTTGCAGAGGCAAAGCTAGAACACAGTTTAATAGCACATAATCAAACACCATTCAAGTACTGGCTCCACCCCAGAGCTTACAGTGATCATTACACAGCAGCCAATCTGTGCTGAAATTCTTAAACCCAGAGAAGATTTGAGTCCAAGTCATTCAGAGCAATTTATTTGGTTTAATTTTGTTACTACATCTTCACTAACAGCGTTCAAGCAGTTAAGAATTTCAGGGAATTTCTACTGCTTCTAAAAATAGTTGCTAAATAATACTGATTAATAATACTGAATGAGAACCTCAGAGAGAACACTGTTTCAAGTATTTGATATGTAAGCTTTGAACTGAGCTGGCAATATACAAAGGCCAGTTTCCAGGAACAGGCAATACTAGAGAACATAGCCTCTGATAAAGCAGCTTTAAATAAACTGTATCACTCTTCTCCAATGTTTGGGTTGGGGTTTTTTTTGTCATTATACTATGATAAATGAAAACTTTATTTCAGCCTTGGAGGTATGTGGAAAATAAGAGTAAGAATCTGTGCCTTTGAAACATGCCCAGCCTTGTACATGGTGAAAAGGGAGCTACAGGGAAACAAAGTAGGAAGTATTATCCCGTACAAGCAGGGCCGAATTGGAGATAGCTAGGCTTGGGAGGGTTTTCTTCCCTGGATCCTAGTGCCTTCTAGGCATTTTTCCACCCCTTCCTCATCCCAGTCTCTACAGGAAGCACTCCTTGCAGCATGCCAGCTTTCCCTCCTAGCCTACCAATGAGCATCAGGAGTCAGCTGACTGATGCTCATTTGTTCCTCACCACAAAACAGCAGCTAAGGAAAGTGAAGCTCTCACAATTTATCCTTAATACAGTCCCAGGGTAGAAGGCGACAGGGGAGGGGGATGGGAAGTTAGGATCAGAACAGGGACTAGGCTGCAGAGCCTAGAAGCTATCTTTGTGCTGGAGGAAGTATTCCTCAGAGTGAACCCATGTAGATCAGACTCCTGACACTGGGTTTCCCTCTGCTCTCCCACTCCTCCTCTACGACTCTTAAGTAGGTCACTTCCTTTCCCTTTAGCAGTTTCCTCATCTCTTTGGTACAGACACTAACTTCTGCTTCAGCTAAGATGTGATCAGATAATAAGCATTAAAGCTTAGAGAGACACTTGATGAGAGCTGCGTGAGACAAGAATCCACACTCATCACCTTAGCAAACCAATAATACTGCTTGGAATTTTGAACGATGGGTTACGAGTCTTGTGTGTCCCACACATATCCCAAGTCAAGAGAACTAAACGCAGTACTGGAAGGGACATCTGGGTCACCAGGCTCACTAAAACAGATTCACACAACCCCTTTCAAAACATCTCAAGGACCATCTTCCAAATGTTACTTTTACCCTCTCCAAGGGAGAAGCTGTTTCTGCTTTTACACCAGAGTACCTGGAGGCTTTTCAGCTATCCGAATTTAAAATGCCCTGAATTAGAACAAAAGCTGTACTGAGACTCTGCTTGGATTTACAGGATGCAGATGATATTCAACTTTGAAATTATGAGACCTCACATCAACACATTTGCACATGGGATTTATAACGCAGCTATTTGTGAATATATGAAAGGTATGCAGACACTACTTAAGCTGACAGATAACTACCCCTCACCAGCATAAGAAAAATACACGCAAACATAAAGAAAACAATTATTAAATACATCTCTGCATCTTATTTTCTTCATCAGTCTGAAATTTTCTTTGAGCCAAGGTATCTAGGATCTTTTTCTACCAGATGGTCTTATGACAAAGCATCCTTTTCCTTGTGATATAAGCCCAGTTCTCTACTTGGCTATTGTTCTAGCTAATTATGTCTCCTGCTACAAAACCACATGCTGCTACTCTCCATGCTTCACAGCTTCAAAAAACATTCCATGACTACTCAGACTTTCTTTTTTGGAAGGTCAATACTAAATCACAGAACCATAAGCATTTTCACACCTTTGTTCTGAATTTAGCAATTCACCACTACCCAAATCTTACCTCTTTGTGGAACAACGAGGTTTTGTCCCAAGATTAAAACACTATCTGCTCTAACATTGAGCATCCAAGAGGCAGAAAAGCACAAGTATCAAAACAGTCACCTAGACAGTGGGATATCTCACTTCATAGAAGTGGCTAAATTAAAAGAGGAAAAAATCATCAGTCAGCATGTGCACAGACTCAAGAAACTCAAGAAGCAGAGTCTACAGCAGTACCTGGATCGCTAGGGACCCCAGCCAAATGTAGATGTGGCTACAACACAGCAGAAAATGAGACAGACCAGCAGCCCTGCACTGAGCTGAACTGAGGCTCCTAGGCCTGTGAGCAGTGGTGAGGTGAGGGAGGAGACCTCAGCTGAGGCTGATCATGGCCGTTAAAGCCTATTAGTGTCCCAAGGGCCCCAACAAATGAGCTGCTCCTTGAAAGGTCCAGAGTTAAAGCCCCACTCATGGTGATGATTCTGGTGTCTAGTACGGGATCACTACTCCTGACAGGAGAATCTCACACATGAATTAAATTAATGCCTCTAGAGACCTGAAATCAGTCTTTTTGTCTGATGTTCCAGGATGTTTCAAGAGACCCACTGTTTCAATAACCGACTAGGGCTTTTTTATATTTTCTACAACCCAAGAAGTGAAAAAAAAATATAGATACTTATTTTCTATACAACCAGGAGTGAGAAGGTTATCCTGTCTTTGCAATTTAAAAGGCATGTTGAGAAACCTAACTGTTCTGTGGTTCTGTCCTTCACAAGAAATTTGGGAAAATATTTGTGGGCTGGGAAATGGCATTTGAGTCACCCTTTTCACTGCTGTTCAGTCCCATAAAGAACAAACCCATGCAGTGCCAACAGTGCAAGCCCAGCTGCAAGGGCTCATCACAGGGGACAGATTTTCTCTCTGTAGAGATGACCATACTGGTGAGATGGGGCAACACCAAGGAGGCCAAAAAACATGTCAGGGTAGTTATGAGAGAGAGGGAAATCTGTATTCAGGGATACATCACCAGCAGAGCAGTGCTACTTCTTTATTTTATTATTTTATTTTTCTTTTCGATGCAATGAGCAGAAACAGTTCATTCCCACAACCTGAACCTTCAGCAGTAACCAAACAAGAATATTTTACAAGCGTGGACAACTACTGCCCCACTTATTCTCAACTTTGTCCACAGGCCATGTCAGAATAAGCCTGTGTCTAGCTTGCTCAAAGCATGTTCTCTCCTTTCAGCCATAAATTTATGAGAACATTTTTGAGGAAATGGTTGAGCTGGAATACTTAATCCTCACAGCTGCCCATCATTATGTCCAAATCTGCTTTACTGCCAAGACTGGTGAACTGAGTAGGGTGAATACAGTTTGAACCTGTGAGTTTACACTCTTCTTGTCCCCAAATCATCCACCACCTGCAGCCAGCCTCAGCAGGGTCCTGCTTCCACAGCTGCATCTGGGTTCACTGCCTTGTGGGCCCAGATAGCAACTCTCTCCTCAAGAGCTTTCCTGTCTCTCCTCACAGAGTCAGTCATCTTCCCTACACACAAATAAAAGGGGGTTTTGCCAGTGCCATCTGTCACGTTAGTTTTGTTTCCCTGGGCCAAAGAAGGCAGGATATTGCCTTTGAGAGGAGCTGCATGGTCCAAGTGCTTGGGAGAGGAATGGCCACTTTACAGACTTCATAGTCTGCAGAGCTGTTACAAGAGGCCTGTAGATGACACATGGAGCAGCACCTTGACTGTGAGAGCCGTTTCTGTAAAAAGACCCCTCAGCATTTACCACACTGACAGTAGGATAAGAAAAGGATGGGGTAGGTCCAGATGAGTTAAATGGTACACACGCCTCCTTACCTCCCTCTTCTCTCACCTATCTGGCAAGGGCTTCTCTTTTCTTTACCTACATTGTATGATGAACCCTTTCTCTGCATCAGTTCTTCAGCATGCATTCTGAGAAGTTGTTACATCTCCTTCAGTCATAGTAGGTAGAGGTTATGTGGGAAGATCAGATGGAGAAGCATTTTTAACAAGAGTGAAATTGGATACAAAAAGTTTGAGGCCTTTCTGAACCTCACAGTGAAACACAAAAGAGCTCCTTTTGATTTGTGGCAATTGTGGAATTCAGAGAAAGTAAATCGGTTTGTGCAGAAGACCAAGCTACCTGTACTTCCCTGAATGCAGAATAGTCAGTTGTCACCTCCAGGCATTTTCCATCAGAAAGAAATGTAGGTGGTGACATTCACAAGAAAAGCAAGCCCCTGGAAATAGTCTAAGTGCCAAGGAAACTCTAGGGTCTTGTAGATGTCATTGGGCAAGAGTGAAGGCAGCTTGTCCTGATGATGGATTGCTTGTAATTAGCCATACTAAAGACCTTAATCTTAAATGGTTTGATCTGCTCAGGGGATAAACTGAACCAGTATGCTCACACAGTTGAGCTAATCTCTTTATGAGCCGGGATTTATTATGACTGTGATTCACCTCTAAGACTTGTTAGTGCCATGCAAACAAATGGCGATGGAATGGGAGAGCTGACAGCTATTCACTCTCAGGGCAGCCAGTGAGCTCCTGCTGAGCTGGAATAAGTATGTAACACTACCCTGCCTTGAGAAAATCCCTCTCATACAGGTAGAAGGACACCTTGTCTCCTGGGTCTGTTTCAAGCCCGGTAGCAGCTCTACAGCTTTCTGCTGTTTTCCTCACTACCTTCACAGCCCTCTACACTGCTGCCCTGGGCAGGCCACAACTTAGGTTGGTCATTCTTCTCCACGCTTGAAAAGCAGACGCAGGGTAACCAGTTGGTCTCCTTGGTGCTTTATGAGCATCCTGTGAGGAGGTCCAAAGGAAAGTGAGCCCAAAGTGCTGTGGTGAACAAAGGCAATCAGGCCACTCTATCGGTGCTGAGCCCGGAGTAGTACGGGCACTTGCCAGACCAAAGCCTTCAGACAAGGGATGAGTACCCTTCCCACATGCAGGCACTACAAAAAGCACTGGTTAGTCAGTATTAATAATTCTTGCCTTAGGGAAGCTGCAGTCCCAAGAGACACCCTCACTATCCCAACTGCCTACAGCTTTGAGCTTTTCTCCCAGCAGACCTGAAGTCACAGATGACCACCATGTTTTCTGCTTTCTCACAGTCCATGGAGCTTCTTGTGTCACAGGCCAAGCATGAGATACAGCTCACGACCCCATGCCTTGTCTTACCCACGGCAGGGAGCTTCACTCCTTGCAGACACCTTAGGCAGAAGGTGGAGGCGCTTCCAGCACTCTACTCACGGGCATTGCTGGCTGCAACACAGCTAGGCACCGCTCTCCTCTCCTGCGGCAGCAGACAAAAAAACCCCTAGAACTCTGAACACCCACCTTCTACCCTCCCGCCTACGTGTGGGGATAAAGGCTCACAGCGAGACACCCAACAACAAGCCCTCCCACCCCGGAACCACCCTTCCTCACAGTCTACTCCCGTTAATCCTCCAAACCCTCCCCCCGAGCACGGCCGCCCTACCCTGAGTGACACCGGAGCCCGTCAATCAGAGCGCGGGCAAGCAGGCAGGTGGTACTGCCTATCGCCCTTTCCACCCGAGACCTCTCGGCGGGGGGGTGTCCCTCCTGGTGTCCTGAAGGTGGCCAAGGCGCCCAGTGCTCTGGTGGTTGCCCTCAGTCTTAACGCTAGCCGGGCAGGACGGCGGACCGCTCTGGCGGGGAGGGGAGGAGAAAGGGGGGGAGGCGGGGCGGCCTCGTTTCTCCTCCCTTCGCCGCCGGAGCGGCCTCGGTGGGCGAAATGGCGTGGCGGAACGCAGGCCGGGCCCTTCAGGTGCTGCTGCTACAACCGCCCGCTGGGGCCAAGTCGCTCACGCCCCGAGGACCGGCTGCCTCCTACGGGTAAAAATCAGAGCCGCTTCCTTCCCCTGCTTACTCGCCCCTCCCCTCCTCCCACTCTTTGCGGAAGGGGACGTTTGACAGGCCCGGGTGGGCGTCACTGGGGGTGGAGGGGAAGTGTTTTAGCAGAGTGGGGATACAGTAGATTTCGGGGGCGTGTGGGGGTTGTGTGTGACAAGATGGGGATTCTAGTAAGGCCCTGAAGGTGCCTGCTTCTGCGGTTAGGTGGGGGGAGGTTCGTCTGGCTGCGGGAAGAATAGCTCCTTCTCCAGCCACTCTTCCTGTGCGGCAAGGCTCCATGCGGGCAAGGGTCCACAACCCCTTCCCATCAGTCGCCTGTCATCCTCCCCTCTGCGAGCCCCTTTTCCCCCAGAAAGGCAGGACGTGCTGCTGACTGCCTTCCTGCTCTGCTGCCTGCCCATAAAGGGGTTTGCTGGAGGTCGCTGAGGTTGCAGAGCAAATACATCCACGTAATATATATATATAATACTGCTTATTCTGCAAATCCTATTCAGGAAAATCAGACATAATACCATTATTATTTCCCACACACACAGATAAAGACTAGGTTGTATTGTAGCACAGCTGGAACAGAAAGGAAGTTCCCAGGTTAAGCTCACTCCTACAGAGTATGAGGTGAAGTGTGGCCTCCCACAAGGCATGGTACAAGACCTGCCCACTCTGCACCTGTACTGTCTTGGTAAACACAGGCAGTATGTATCCAGTGCTGCTCAGAGAGCTATAATAAGCCTTACCACTGCTAATCCAGTCACAAAATAATGGGGTGGGGGTGTTTTAACATGGCTTCTGCTCTCGCAGTCCAGTGGAAAATGCAGTTTTGATGAAAACTTTGCAGAAGTAAAGTCGTCGTGCCGACAAGAATACTGAAGTGGAGACTTGGTGTGGGGAAGACCAAATCTGTCTTAGGTGTTGCCAGTTTCAGTACAGTTTCTCAGCACATTAAGAACCCCCCCCAACTACTCATTTGTTCTTAGTTCAGGAAAGTACTAAAAATACTCTCTTTGTGAAATTCCTGAATTGCATTGGACTTTACACTGAGGAGCAATCCCAGAATAGAAAGGCATCGCAAACTCAGCAAAATTCTCAAGCTCCTGATGTTAATAATTAATCCTAAAAAAGTAGAACTGCCTTTAAAAACCCAAACCTAACATCTGGATCAGAAAAGCAGAATATACATCCCTTTAAATAAAATAAATTAGGTTGGTGAAAAGATGTCTTGCAGCAATTATGGCACAGATTTGCATGGGAGAATTGACACAATGGTCTGTACTGTTAGGAAGTTACCTTCAACCTGTGCTACTTCTGCTTTCTCTCTAGGTGTTTGTATCTAGGTATCTCAAGTTACCTGTTTGTATTTACACAGGTGTCTTGCTTTGTATTCAGTGTTGCAGGGGTTTAAGGGTCAGGGCTGGGAGGTGCCCTATGCGGTCAATTTCTGTGGTACTTCTTTTGTGAGTGGGTTTTTTGGTCATGTGGTATTTTCCAACTTTCTCCAGCTGAGATTACACTGACAGAAATATCATCACATTCATCTTTTCCACCCTCATCACAATGCAGTGGTTTTCATTGTAGATGCTACGGTTCACGAGGAGCTGTAACAATAGATTGTGGTCTCTTTCTGAAATGAATAGGCTTAGTTTAGTAATTACAAGGTGAACACCAGATCTTTTGAAAGTTATGCTGTGACAGAATGAGGTTTCTCCTCTCCAACACGTTTCTTTCTACACATTTCTATAGCCACGTAAAACTGCTTTTCTATTACCCTTGTTGTACAGTCAAGACTTTTTTTTTTGCTTCCCCTTTAACTTAAGTAATTAAAAAAGCTGCATGGGGTCACAACTGAATATTTCTCTGGTCCTGACAAGGTTCTATTTGGTCTTCTGTGCACCCAAGAAATGGCAAGTGACCCATTTAAATCTCACTGTATCGTCCTTCATGTCTAGAAAAAGTAATTGCTCTGTATTACTTGAATGACTATCCAATAATGAGAATTACCTGAATGTTTTCCTTTTTCTCTCCCCTTCCCCCATCTCTAGGACTTCAATAACATCTGCCAAGATCCAAGTGAATGGAGTCCACCTGCATTATCAGCAGACAGGAGAAGGCAGCCACGCAGTTCTTCTGCTTCCCGGAATGCTGGGTCTGAAGATTTTGTCTTATCTTTGTAGAGCAACCACCTCTTTTGCCAGCCAGTCTCAAGCTAGAATGCAGAAAACCATCTTGTAATATGTTTAGGGCCTGGTTATGGAATGTTGTCATTAAAAAAAAAAAAAAAGCTACATATATATATATGAAAAGACAGGCTTCTTGCAATCAGTTAGCTTTCAAAGATTTCATTAATCTCACCAGGAATATCTTACGCTATTTCTTGATTTGTGTAGTCACTTGCACTATGGATGTCTAGCAAAGGTGGTACATAGCAACACAACCTGCAAAATAAGGGGGTGGGGAGGGAAATCAGGTCGCCTATATTTGTTACACAGACTAAATTATGCATTCTTTTAGAAAGTAGGTGCATTCCAATTGGATTAATAGACATAATACAGCACTTGCAGCTTATCTTCATAGTGAAAAAGGCACAGTTGGAACTTCTTGTTTAAAAATGTATTTTCATGTTTTGGTTGTGCAGGAGACATTGCTAAGATTCTCAGTAGCTTTTTGAGATGGACAACAGGTTTTGCTAGGTACACAATACCTGTCCACAGAGATCACTGCTTTTGATAACAAACTTTTTAAGATTAGCACAGGCTTTTTTCTGGGATCTTGTGGTTCTAAAGAACCAATCAGGCTTACTAGCAGTTCATTGGAGGCTGTCAGTGGGACCATCACTATGCTCAGAGCTGAGCTCGTGCTTAACTGAATTGCTGGATCAGGATGATAGAATGTCGAGAACTGAAGAGCAGATGACATTTGTTCTTCTTGGCAACAACATTTTCAACTCTTTGTGAAGTGGTTCTTTATTTCAAAGAAGGGGAAGGTGGAAAAAGTTAATGCTAGGGGTGCTTCAGTAGTCATATGTTTTAACCTATCCATAGCTTTTATAACTGTTTGTCCTGTTGCCAATTCTAACTCTTTAAATAGAAAGAATGTATTTCTTAGGTTGTGAGTAATGTTATTATTAGGTGTACATGGCTGGTTTTCAGTTAGCATTACTACAAAGAGTAACAGGCCTAGTATCTTTACCATTGTAAAGTTTATGTTTAATATTTCTGGGCAGCTTATGTGGGTGAACTTTACATTCTGCCATGTACTTCTTCCCTTTGTACTGCTACTAAGTTTTCCATTCTTGTATACTACTTAGAGTATTAACAGGCTAATAATGTGTTATGGAAACCATGTAAGTGCTTTTAGCTCAAAAGAATTAATTAGTCTCTAGACTATTTGTAAACTACATTAAAACAAAACTGATGTTTCTGACTAGAGAAGTATTGGGAAAATGCAGCAATCAGATAGGCTTTCATCGTGGCAGGTTATAAACAGCCTCTTTTATCATTTAGAATAGTTGATGGTATAAGAGGAGGTATCTGAGGACATATTTCTCCAAGTAAACAGGAAAAAAATAATCCAAAATGCCCTTAAATAACCTTTTTAATATAACAATGGATAGCCAGCCTGGTATTTAATTTACACCATTTGAATATGTTAGATCTGAACAGGCTTTAATCGAGTAGCCTGTGATACTGTTACCACATGACCATAATGCAGAGGAGAAACAGATTGCAGTCTTACCTTCCTGCTCGTGTTTGTAGCTTAGTGCAATAGACTGGAATACTTTGGCTTTTAAAGGTCAAAGAGGAATATAAGAAATATATAAGACAATAAAAGAAACTGTCCTACATCAGAAAAAAAAGCTGTATTCGGCTTATGTTGGTAACATACATATTAGAAAAATCAAGTTACAGTTTTACACTACTGTGTCACCACTGTGCCCTCAGGCAATGAAGTATTTTGAGCTCGGCTTTGGGCACCAATATTCTCATAGAAGTGTTTTATCAGATCAGAACAACTGTCTCACACAGTGCTCTTCACCCTGTAGCTACAGTCGGTACATCCCTCCCCTTCCAGTTTCATCTGTGCTGTCCAGATAAACAGCAGTGACTGACCATGGTAGTGCTTTAAATCCCTGCCAGAAATGCTTTGCTCTGAGCCTGTTGCAGATGGTTCTGGAAATTTTTATTGTGGTACTTTCAGTCTGAGGGTTGCAATGTTCAGTTACAATTAGACATAGAACGTACTGCAGTTGATGGATAATCCCTTTTTTTTTTTTAGAATTTAGATATGTTTCCCCAGGTTTCCATTTAGAGTACATGTACTTACTGTGTATGTATTATGGTGATTACTATAATTGAAAAATGATGGTGTTTCAGGGAGCGGTCAAACTGATTTTGGACCACAGCTTAAGTCCATGAATAAGCAGCTTTTCACAGTTGTAGCGTGGGATCCTCGGGGATATGGAAAGTCCATTCCTCCATCGCGAGACTTTCCTCCAGACTTCTTTGAGAGGGATGCAAAAGATGCTGTGGATCTTATGCAGGTAAATCTATGATGAAATTTTATTATTTTCACTAAGTATATATATATATATTTAAAAGCTGTTTTCCTTAAATTTTAAGAAGGAGGAAGAGTATTAAGCAACTTGTTTCCAGCTAACAGCAAGTTATGCAAAAGAGAGTAAAAATGAAGGCTTAAAACTGGCCAGATGTGCAGTATTCTGGAAAATATTTTCTTCTTCCATCCCTTCTGCCATATACATGAGGTTCAGCAGTGGGAGTTAATTCTAAAGCACTATGCTTTATTCCAAGACCCAGCCCTTAGAGGCCTGCAGCCAAGAACCATATAAGTTTAGGTAAAGTATTTATAAAAAACAAAGCCTATAGTAAGTGTTTTAACTGAAGGGATTGCAATAGTGAAAGGTTCTTAGAAAATTCTCTAGCTAATAGAGTCTTGGCGTTTTGCCTTGAGCAGCCCCTTTTGAGAAACATTTGATTCTGAAAATCAAACTTGACACTTTGTACTTTACAGCATATTACTGAAGTATTTTCTGTGGCAAATCGAAGAGTTCCTGTGATCATACCAGATCTTAATAGCTACTACAGTTATTGTGATTATAAAGAATGTGATGCAAAGCTGTTGTTACTCCACTCTGCAGAGTTTTTTATTTCAAATCTGTGTTCTTCTTTTATTCCATCCCACAAGTGCTAGCACTATTTTTGGGTTTAGTTTTAACTAATATTTTGGCTCTGTTCTGTTAAGCTATACAGCCTCTTTGGCCATGTTAAGGAAGTTGGCAGAGCGTTAAAATTCCACAAATATGAGACAAGAGTCGTCAGACAGTCAGTCCAAGTGTGTTTCTGTAATAAGCAGTAACCTTGCAGAAACCCATCTGAAACTGGAAACACAGCCTTCCTCGAGCATTCCACGTAGCAACACAAAATGAGTCTGACAGCAGAACCAGGATTAAGATGCAGTTTTGCCCTCTAACCATAAAAGCAATCTCTCTCTGCCCCATAAATCACCAACTTCTTCTGCTACGCTAACAAAGAAAATAAATATGCTGCCAGAGATAGGTGACGGACTTTCAGTTGACGTGGTTCTGACCCCCTTTCCTGCCTCTGCCCAAATACTAATAAATGAAAAATAGAAAAGAGAGCTGTCCCCAAAAAGAATGTTACTGTGCAGCATCCAGTCAAACAGGACATCAGCCTACCAATTTCTAAAGCTGCCAAAACAAATGAGGCCTCATATCCTGGGGTTTTTTTTGAAGATGTTTATTGATAGAAGCATATAATAACAAATGACTAAAATCTCCCCAAGCCTGGTAACTTGCTTCTGTTTTAGCATAAAGTATACAAGATAGCACAATCCCAAAGAATCATCCCAATTAGGATTCCCAGTATAACACAAAATCATAACTCCTGCAGAAGGCTTTATGAAGGTTTGCCCACACTCAGCCAGAAAACCCATCCCTATAGGGGAGCCCTCAGAACCTTTTTGTCTGGGCTCCTTCAGATCTTGGTGTCTCTGCTGGACCTGCAAGTGCTGAGAGGTTTCTGCCAAATAACAAAACCTGAAATTCTGCTGAGCATTTAGCACCTTGATGCAGGTGCCACTGCTCCAGGTCACCCTATGTGTTCCATGAAGGGGTTTGCATGAAATAAAAGGAGCATAAGGCAAATGTCTAAAAATATCAAAAGGCCAGTAGCATTAAAACAATCATGGAAATAATTAGCATTGACATTTAAGAGGTTCTTGCTCTTCAGAGCTACTCTCCTAATGAAAGGATTGGCATAGACTTCTCCAGGTTTTTATAGATCAACTCAGCTCTTATTTGTGGTACTCCCTGTGACCCAATGGAAGCACACACTACAGAGTACTGTTGTATTGCAGCTCACAGTTGTAAGTTACCTCTGTCACAGTGTATGTGATCATTTGATTGCCTTTCACATAGGCCTGAATGGAGGAGGTGATTTCAAAAGATTTTGTTCACTTAGCGGGCAAGGCCAGCCCAAAGTCACCCCCAGAACTGAGCTGTGCAACCAGCCCCCAAGTTATTGCTAATGCTAGGTAGAGACCTGTACTGTAACTGGTTCAAGATTAAGGCAAGCATGCATGCGTGCCATATCCAACAACTCTGTTACATCCACATTTGGAGGGCTGCAAAAGGTAAATTAAATTCCTCCTGCTGGAAAGGCATCCTGAGACAACCCAAAGAATGCATCAAGATAATGGCTAGTAAACAAGAGATGTCCTGGGGGCAAATAGGTCTCAGCTGAAGCATTGCCAAGTAACATGGCATGAAGAACAAAAACTTCAGTCAGCTATTCCACCCATCAGCCGACTTTGAGATCCCTAGTTTGCTCTTGGCAGTAGGGGAACAGCAGCAACAAAATCTTAAGCTTTACAAGCACTGCTGCCAACTCCTGAAACTTGCCAAGACACCAGTAACCCTTCAGCAGCACGATACTGAAGGCTGGTCACAGGTAACTATTCTTCCAGCAGGCCAGGGCCAACTCGTGATCAGTTGCTGTAATTCAAGGCTCTCTTCTCTTGCTGTCAGCTCTTACCTCACATGTCCCTTTTCCCTTCCCTTATTTTTTCTTCTGGATTAGCCAAGTGAAACCTAACATTGAGCAACACTACAGTAAGCCTGATACCAAGGAAGAAGCCAAACCCAGAAAAGCCTGATAGTGGTAGAACTTTGCTAGGTATCAAGTTGACAGATAAAGTTATGCTGCACCTGAGCATCAAGTTTATAAGCAGGAGTGAGCTTCCAGGTTAGAAACTGCTTTTTCTCTCTATGGTTGTTTCTCTCATTGCCTGCATTTTTGCTTTCAAAGAAAGCAGGCCTGGACTTCCAACAACCCCTACCAAGCCCTAAACCAGTTCATTCAACTAACTTGCTCTTTTTCCTCCAAGAGTACAATATGTTCCTTAATCGCATCTGAAAGGCTGCAATTTCTAGGGAAAAAAAGAAAAAGGAAAACACTTTGAAACCTTTATGTTTGTTGCAAAAGAGTTCACAAACTGAGGTTTCTGCATGCAAAACTGCAAATACCTCTTAACCACTGAATATCTTCCCTATACAGCTTCAGATGTGTTTGCTCCTGAGGGCCTTTACCTTCCCCACGTTTTACCCACTGATCGTCACATACACAGAATCCTCTCTCATGTCCCTTCTGGTACCCCCCACCACAGACTGTGGTATTTGAGGAAATAAGAGTTTCAAATTCTAGTGGAAAGCATTGTGCCTGTCAGAATGAATTAAGGTCTTGGTTGACATATTTTTTGCCCTCAGCCTTCCTTTTTGAGAAGGAGAAATTTCATTACTAATGTTTTGAATTGCATCTCACCATTTTGAATTGCAGTTCACCATAAAGTAACATTTAAAATGTACACTTAAAAACTTCAAAAATGTCAGTCAGGCACTAAAATTTGATACAATTCTGTAGCAAATACTTCAAGCATTTTTTGGTTGTTACAGAGCAGATGATTTTTTTTTTTTTTTTAGATCAGCCAGAATCAGTAAATTAGATCACTGGGTTCCATTCTTCAAGCCTTAAACTTTTCTTAAGTTAATCTTTGTTTTGAATTACCTACCATCCCACAATGTGCTAGTCGTTTCCAACTTTATACCAAGAGAATCCACAGATTCTTAGTACCATCAGGCACTCTGGAAAAGTCTTTGCTGTCCGTTGTAAATACGCATTTCTTAATTTCAAGAGGGCTTTTTAAAATGCAGCAAGAATGTAATATGACTGCTGCCTGTTTCACTAAATAGTCATGGAAAAATGAAAGGGCAGGTATAATTTGTTTTCTGAACATTTGACCTATTCTTAAGTATTTTTGCATATAGCATTTTCTAATTAGGAAAGCTAACTATAGTTCAACTATATAGAGTTGTGTACACTACTGTGCTGTTTGTTTTCAAGAAGTATTTGATACTTGCTTGCAAAACCAAGTGATGATTTGTGTATAACTTTCTTGTGCAAATGAAGGCACTGAAATTTAAGAAGTTCTCTTTGCTGGGGTGGAGCGATGGTGGAATTACAGCGCTCATCGCAGCCGCAAAGTATCCAGCTCTCGTCCACAAGTTGGTTGTCTGGGGAGCAAATGTCAGCGTTACTCAAGAGGATGTGAGAATTTATAACGGTATGTGTGATCTGAACATCATAGCCTGTAAAATTGCTTTTCCTTCCTTCTTGACCCAAGGTTCTTAGTCATGTAACAGCTAAGTGGAGACAGGGCTGAGGACACAACAAACCTAAAGGAACAGGACACAAAACTCACCAAGCTGTTGAGTACAAGGATAGATTGAAGTTATAAAGAGAAGTTCCCTAACTATTAATCCAATGGGTAATACAATGGGACTTTTAAAAAATCCTTACTAACAGCTGCTGAAAAGCTTAAGTTATAAGAGCTTCCTAGTAGTTTTCAGAGAGTAAAATATCTCCTCCTGTAACAAGCTCCTAAAACCAAATGGCAAATAACACTACTGATCCCAGGCTTGATTTCCTTTCTCACATCTCATACAACCTTTAGATAAGATCCACAGAAAAATCACTGGTCTAGCACACAACAGGTTTTGCCTCTAGGGCCTATATAATACATAGACAGTAAGAAAACCTGCTCATAACTTACCCTTTGCACTCAGGAAGCAAATGAATCATTGAAGTGAAAGTCCTGGATGCCTTTCTAATTTGCATTCCTTTCAAGTTAATTACTGTGGTTACAAAACCTTTGCAGAGTAAAGAAACATGGGATTTCTGATCCTTGTTCTGCTCACATGAAATAGAATCTGGCCATTTGTCACTTTAAAGCAAAATAGCAAAAGCTGCTAGTGAACTCATAAAGAGACCTTATTTCCTTTCCAAATGAGAAATTAGAAGAGTTAACCACTCAGACTCTCAGTAAATGTAACCCAGTATAGCTTCACTTAAGTGACTGGCTTATACCAGCTGTGAAATGTCTCCTTCAGCTAAATTAGAAGTGTATGCATTGCACATGTGCACTTACCTCACCTAAAGCACTTTCAGGGGGTGGTGGTAGTAGTCTGGCTTTTAGTTCGGTAAGCAAAAGGCTTTTCAGCTCTGGAAAAGTGCTCCTTTATTCCTTTACATCTTTTTATATGTATGAAGCTTTTATTGTCTAAGTATGAGATGCATATCAGTATCAGCCAACAGGCTAGAATGTAAAAAAAAAAATACCTACCCCAAAGTCTTACTTTACATGGAGCACCCACAGCGATGCTGACCTTTGACCTCTTCATGGGCTGGTGTGTCAACATCTCTGTCTGGGTGATGGAGCTTGGATTGCAGCAGCAGAAGCCCCCCACAACTGGCCCATCAGCACATCTCAGCTGCTGTTGAGGGTTTAATATGAAAGAAAGGTGTTTATTTGGTAACTGTGTCCTTTCAGCACTGGCTTCCTGCCCTCCCCCCCTTCCCCTGCCTTTTATTTTTTAAAGCAAGGCCAGCCACAGGGATAAAACAGTAGTCTGTAAGGGAAATGACTGTTCAGTAACAGCTAGCCTGGGGTGAGCAAACTCATTCCAATCAGATGCTGCTATAAAACACTTTTGGTCACTACTGCCTTGCTCGTTTGGGTGGACAGGTTCTGTTTGTTAATTAACAAATCACTGCTTTCTTCCCTTAATTACCATTTGAAACCAATTAAAAGCTTTGCTAGTGGCATATATTTCTGCTTGATTAATCAGTATTTTTCAGGTTTCTTTCAGGTTCTCTGCTACACCAACATTTTTTTTGAGCTTTATGAATAGAAAGCTGTACAGCTGAGATAGAGTTTAGCGAAAATCACCCTTGTGGGTATCTGGTCCTGAAAACTTTGGAGGGGAAATAGGTAAATCTGATAAATAAATAACTTGAATGTCAGATTATTTGTACAGCTTTAGCCACCCTGCCATGAGTCACAGGACTCTACTGAGAGTTGCTTGTTTTTCTGTAACACTATGGTAAATGTACCGTGATGTCAGCCTGCTGGAATGCCTTAGTAAGAGCTTCCTTCCTCTGAATACTGGTAGGAGCCATGGAAGAACTTCCATCCATGAGCCAAAACAGAAAGCTGAAGGATATAAAAAAGAATTGCCAACTCTGGCCCACTGTTGTAAAACAGTCCCCTTTTTATATGTAAGGTATCTCCTTGAGCTCCTCTTCTGCAAGGCCTCCAAAAAGATGCATCAGAATTTTTAGGACTGAGTCCTTTGATTATTTTTTTTCCTCCTGTTTTCCTTATGACCATAATAACAAGAGAGTCTTCTGTGACTCAGAAAAGACTCCAGCAGAGATTGTAAAGCTACCTTTTTAATGTCCTTTCCATACTGTGAATTATTTGAAGCCATTCAGTGCAGCTTCAAGGTTGAAATAACGCATCGCAGTTTGGTTGGAAAACTTACTCGTATCAGGTGTCGGCAGTGCTGGGTTGTATCTTGCTGCTGGAAAGGACTGAACATGTTTCAATGGTGTTTTACACAGGCATCCGTGATGTCTCAAAATGGAGTGAAAAGGTCAAGAAACCACTGGAAGAGATGTATGGGCATACGTACTTTGCAAAAACCTGTGAGGCTTGGGTAGATGGAATCTGTCGGTTTGCTGAGAGATCAGATGGTAAGGCTTCTGCAGAGCTAAACTGAAGAAATTACAGTAACAGGCAGTTCTGGATTTAAAAAAAAAAAAAAAGGTCTAACAGTCCTCCTAGCAGCCAGTAAGGGAAGGACTCGGCCTCTGCATATGGCATTAAGAGTTGGGTCTGACTCACTCGTGAATAAAGCAATTACTTTGTAGATGGCTCACAGAACCAGCAAGGTACAGGAGGAAAACACATTTATGGGAAGCATTAGCTGATGAGTCTCTCCTCTTGTTCCAAACCACATTAAATCATTGCTTTCGTGTGGACTGATGGGAAAGGATTCTGCTCAAGCTTTTTTCCCCCAATCTTCTCTCTGTGTTGAAGAATTACCTCTTGGGGACATTGTTAAGATATCCCAGAAATGAGGTGCGTTCATTCCAAATTTTCCAAACTGGAGCTGAAGCACTCTCTCAAGCCTAGTAGCATTTGAGTTAAAAAAATAAGGAAGTTCAGATTGTGAGAACTCTGAATTAACAAAACACAGTTAAAAAACAGTATTGCCACAGCTGAGCTGTTTAAAACAAAAAAAAAAAAATAGGAATAGTTAGACAATGTAATTATTAAACATTTATTTCTGAAGATTTCTGCAATTATTCTGCATAGACTTTTGCAGACAAAGATACTGTGAATAGTAACTTGCAGTTTTAATTCAGAGGAAAAGTGTTTTTAATTTGCCTGGAGCAGAAATACATAAAAATAAGGAGTCTGTATTTCTCTTACGGGCTTTTTCCTGTAGCTGTCATCACGAAAGGCAGGAGGTGACATACCTTAACAAGCAGCAGGTATTACTACTACTACTATTTTTTCCATGGTTTTGCACAGGATCATCAGCACAGTACCCAGATTTATCCCAGTAGAGTGATGCACAAAATGATGATCTGATTTTATTTGACCCTTTCCGGAACACATCTGCTTAAAGCTAGTTTATTCTCAAGGCCAAGGCTCAGGCTGGTGAGACTCTGGCTGTGACATCCTTTTACTGCCTGCACATGCCTCAAACACTGTGAGATGGAGAAGCCACCTGGAGACACACAACAAGGAGCTGAATTACCCAGCCTCTGTAACTGGGTCACATATAGGGAGAAGCCTAACATTTGCTACAAAACATGAGCAGTCATCAGACTGCAGGGTTTTTTTCCGGTGTAGCTTGGGGACGGGGACATAGACTACAAGCAGGCCTCCTTGCAATGGAAGTCAAGGCACACTATGCAAAAGGTGCAGATGTGGCAAATACAGAGAAGAGGATTAATAAAACCTTTCAGAGAAGAGAGAAGAAGACAGCATGGCCTTTCTTCGTCAAAAACCCAGCTCAGGCTCTTTTAAGAAATCGACTATTTGCCCTAAATGGGACACCTTTTTGTGTGAAACACCATAAAAATTCAACTTTTAGAAGCTGCCTGTGCTTAAGGAAAATGAATGTGTTGCATAAAGCTGCAAAATTCAGGGTGGCTCTTGCAGTTCTGTATTTTTGGAGTAAATATAATCCAGTGGTTATAGTGCAAAACGGTTTTAGGACTGGAAACTAGGAACTAATCATTTGACTGCAAACTATGTCCTTAGGTAAATAACCTCAATTTACTTGTTACTTATCCTGAAAAACAGTCAACATTTGCTCAGGTGTTTGAAGACTGTGGGTGAAATGTTCTAAATGGAAATACTTAACTGGTAGGACTGCAAACCAAGACTGTGTAAATACCCAAACAACTGGAAAACCTCTGTGAAGCAGCCTATGCTTTAGAGCCAAAAATCACCTCCAACAAGAGCCCCCCTTCACGAAAACGAATCTTTATCACCACTATAATTATAGCCCGACCCTTTATCATCCTAGCATTTTCAGCAACACTACTAACACTATTCTACATTTCCTTTGAGCACACCTATCAGCATTATTCATACAGCTGCTGGTAGCTGCAGGGAGACAACTACAAATAGGAAAAAGTTAGCTCAAATATAAATGGAACATGAAATTTGAGTATGTTTTGCCCAAAGATTCTCTTGCAAGAGCATGAGAAGTTAGGCAACAGGTTTGGAAACTAGGTTGGCTAAGGGATGAGAAAAAAAAGGAGAAAAAAAAAAAGAAGTGTCTTTAAGGAAAAGCATTAAAATTGCTTCTAGTGAGGTTAAAGACTTGTAAGTATAAAATTATTCTCGAGGTTCTGCAAGATGAATGGGCAGGAAGAATAACCTTTGAATAGTTGTAGCACGATTTGCATTAAATAGTTGTAGGTTGCAGACAGTGAAGGGTCTGGAAGGTGGAACAGGCATGAGTACAACCTCAGTTAACTTGTTGATAAGAAGTAGCAAATCCTGTCATGGGAACCGATGTAACAAAATGTAGCATTAACGTGAAGGCCCTGAGACTCCAAGGCTGGAAAGAGCAGAGCCAAGGAAGAGAGCCTTTGCTTTCAAGTCAGAGAGAGCCTGGGGAAATGAGGGACAGAAGCACTTCCTGCACTCTATCTGTTTTTCCTGGTATCCATTAATGAAGCAAATTTCAGTGAAGCGACATTTTGGAGAAATAAGTGTTCATTATAGTCCTGATTACATAGTTCTGCCAATTAATTGCATGGCATCCACAAGGAGAGGCGATAGCTAGAACCCAGTGGAGTTCATAGTGCTTCACAGAAGCAGTTTCAGACTATTTTAAAACAAAGTGTGACCTTCATTGTATTTTCTCCCTAGGTAATATCTGCCAAGAGTTGTTGCCAGATATTAAATGTCCCACATTTATAATTCATGGTGAGAAAGACCCTTTGGTTCCACAAGCTCATGCAGAATACATTCATAAGCACATCAAAGGCTCTCGGTAAGTCATATGATGGAGTATTTGTAAGCCATTGTTGAAGAAATGAAGGAGTTCAGACCCACAAACTATAAAAGAAAAGGTATTTGGACAAGTTGTCTCTGTCACAGACAGACCATTCCAAACTTCCCTGTCAAGTTACAATGCAAACACTGTAGCTAGACCTCTCTTGTGATATAAAACAAAATATTTTAATAAACTCCTCTAAGAGAAACCAAGTAAGATCCTTTTCCACTTCCTCCACAGAACCACTCCCTACTATTTACTGACATGCGAAAATTTTTTCTCTATGTCCATTGCATTTGTTTTGCTGCAAGAGTCCTTCCTCATTTCTGTCCTATTCAGTAAAACAGTGAACTTGAATGCTATGAACAGAGAGATTCACAGTTGTTAAAGAGAAACGCAGGATACAGTATTTTCTCTGCCTTGTTGATGTGAACAATCCCCTCAAATTTTGTTTTTCCAACTGTCCCATGAATTTTCAGTGGTTTTGAGAAAAGCGGGAAGAGAAAAAAAAATGTACAACTCTACTCAGAGATATAGACAAGGAATTTCTTCATTTGAAAATTCCAGACATAGTAAATTTGAAAGAGCTTTTGCTAATTGTTGTACAGATAGCATTGCTTATTTCTCTCATGAGACGAGAGCGTGCCATCATTCTGTATTTGTGTAGTACAGCTAGAGTAAGGTAGCTTAACAGCAGCAGCTAATAGCATGCACAGTGCTACAGCCTTGTGCATCTGTGCACTGCTTGGTCTTCAAAGAAAGAGACTTGATGAAATTCAGACAGAAGGGCTGGAAGAGCTGGCCATGTTCACTCACTATGGCTCTTTTCCCCAAGACAAGGCAGCACTTGTCATGACCAGAAGAAGAAAGATCTCCTTGCTGTAGTGGGACTTAGATGTCACAAAGGCAGTATAGTCAAATGTTGTGGCTTAACCCCAACCTGCAGCTAAGCCCCACGCGGCCACTCCCTCACTCTCCCCACAGTAAGATGGAGAGTCAGGAAAGGGAGAAAACTTGTGACAGTTTAATAAGCAAAGCAGAAGCAATGCACATAATCAAAGCAAGACAAGGAATGCCTTCACTGCTTCCCCCCCCAGGCAGGCAGGCATTCAGCCATTCCCAAAGCAGGGCTCCACCATGCCTAACAGTGACTTGTGAAAACAAACGCCATCACTCTGAATGTTGTGTGTGTGTCCCCCGCCCCTTCTTCCCTCAGCTTTATATGCTGAGCAGGCATCACATGGTATGGAATACACCCTTGATCAGCTGTCCCAGCTCTGTCCCCTCCCAGCTCCTTGTGCACCCCCAGCCCACTCGCTGGTGGGGCAGTGTGAGAAGCAGAAAGGCCTCTGCTCTGTGTGAGCGCTGCTCAGCAGCAACACAAACATCTGTTATCAACAGTGTTTTCAGCACAAACCCAAACCATAGCCCAGTCCAAGCTACTGTGAAGAAAATTAACTCTATCACAGCCAAAACCAGCACACAAAGTATCAGTCAAGATAGCTTTAGCCTTATTAAAACTACTGAGTATGTGGTAGGATAAAATAATTGCCCAACCCTGTGTAAAGAGGTAGAAGTATGCACTTGGTGTCTAATTTTTCCCAGATAGAAAGGAAGGGTAAGTAGTATTTTTGGCTCCTCACATCTATCAGTAAGACAAAGATTTAACTTTTTGCAGATTTGAAGCTTTTGTTACAGCTGAAGATGTCCTGACATACCTTTTTACTTTAATAGATTAATTAGTGGTGTTAGTTTTTAATTGTCTTTTTGCAGAAAGATTAGACAAAATTCAAACACAAGTTTGGTGGTGGCAAGAAACCTACATTTCTTTAGTGATCTCTTACCTGTGTTCTCAGCCCATCATAACCACTGTTCTCTGAAAGAGGCAAAACTGCTCAGGTACTTCACATGCCTTTCAGAAAGGTGCATCCTGCTCACATAAGTTTTGGAATGTCATCTTCTTTGCAGACCACCAAAAAGGTCCCTAGAAACTGAGTCTAAGACACAAGAATTTGCCTTAAGCTTGGTTTGTCTTCCCCAAAGTGGGGCAAGTGGTACACCTGTTCTCCAGCTGTTGCTGTCGCTCACACTGAGCAGCAAACAGGGGGATAGTACTTAGAGGTATGTCAGCTCCATACTTGGGTAGCCAAGAGCAAGGAAAAGGCAACATTTTGGTTACCTATAGTCACAGAATACAATGTATATTCACCATTTGATTCTTTTTATCTCTTAAGGCTGCTTCTGATGCCAGAAGGAAAGCATAATCTACACCTGCGCTTTGCAGAGGACTTCAACAGACAAGTGGAAGATTTCCTACAGTGACATTAACTGTAAAACAAGTTAGAGGTGTTTGTCCTTGCCTTGTTTAGGAATTTCAGTTGGCTTTCCAATTCCATTCAAGCTACAGGTAGGTTTGGATCCTGTAAGAAAAAAACCATGAAAGATATTGACATGAGCAGCATGCATTTCAAGACTATGCAAGCCTCAGTGGATCAGAGCGCACCACCGTGCTGCAAGGGTTCTGAACATGCCTTTCAATTTACTTCTTCCCACACTGGCTAAATGGCTGTTCTGTGTCCTACAGGGTGGGGAGGGGGGTCAAGAAAGACAGAAAACATGATGTACAATACATGCCTTTATGTGCTCTTAACATTAAAGGACAAAAACATTGTAATAACTGGGATTGAGAACTGTTACATTGAGAAATCTGTCAAAAGTTACAAGTGCTGAGAGGATAATCGGGTACACAGTTTCTAAAGAACATGCTTCACCACCACTATCAGAAGTCATTCCCTTCGCATGCCTGCTTTACAGTTCCTTTGATACCAGGGGACTTAAGCTTCATCCTCCTCTCCTTCCTCTTCGAATTCCCCCTGCTCATCTGCAGTGGCATCCTGGTATTGCTGGTACTCGGAGACCAGGTCATTCATGTTGCTCTCGGCCTCCGTGAACTCCATCTCATCCATGCCCTCGCCCGTGTACCAGTGCAAGAAGGCCTTGCGCCTGAACATGGCCGTGAACTGCTCCGAGATCCTCTTGAAGAGCTCCTGGATAGCCGTGCTGTTGCCGATGAAGGTGGCGGACATCTTGAGGCCGCGCGGGGGGATGTCGCAGACGGCCGTCTTCACGTTGTTGGGGATCCACTCCACAAAGTAGCTGCTGTTCTTGTTCTGCACGTTGAGCATCTGCTCGTCCACCTCCTTCATGGACATGCGGCCCCGGAAGATGGCGGCCACCGTCAGGTAGCGGCCGTGGCGGGGGTCGCAGGCGGCCATCATGTTCTTGGAGTCGAACATCTGCTGCGTCAGCTCGGGCACCGTCAGGGCTCGGTACTGCTGGCTGCCGCGGCTGGTGAGGGGGGCGAAGCCCGGCATGAAGAAGTGCAGCCGGGGGAAAGGCACCATGTTGACCGCCAGCTTGCGCAGGTCGGCGTTCAGCTGGCCGGGGAAGCGAAGGCAGGTGGTCACGCCGCTCATGGTGGCTGACACCAGGTGGTTGAGGTCCCCGTACGTGGGGGTGGTCAGCTTCAGGGTGCGGAAGCAAATGTCGTACAGGGCCTCGTTGTCAATGCAGTAGGTCTCGTCCGTGTTCTCCACCAGCTGGTGCACAGAGAGGGTGGCATTGTAGGGCTCCACCACCGTGTCCGACACCTTGGGCGAGGGCATGACGCTGAAGGTGTTCATGATGCGGTCGGGGTACTCCTCCCGGATCTTGCTGATCAGGAGGGTGCCCATCCCAGAGCCCGTCCCGCCGCCCAGCGAGTGGGTCAACTGGAAGCCCTGGAGGCAGTCGCAGCTCTCAGACTCCTTCCTCACCACATCCAGGACAGAGTCCACCAGCTCGGCACCTTCCGTGTAGTGCCCCTTGGCCCAGTTGTTGCCAGCCCCACTCTGACCTACAGGGCAGACCAGAAGCAAGGTGCCACGTGAGTGCCCCAGGCAGGAACAGGCACGATGCTGCTTCTCTTGCCCCAGGGGCTTCACCCCTCACTGCCACCCCCATATCCCCACTGGGATTCAGGTCCCCCAGATCACCGGCATGCTCGCTCTGAGCCTCTTCTGACCACAGAGCTCCTGCTCCAGGACACCTCCACCCCCCCGCTCACTCACCAAAGACAAAGTTGTCTGGACGGAAGATCTGCCCGAAGGGGCCGGAGCGCACAGAGTCCATTGTGCCGGGCTCCAGGTCCACCAGGATGGCACGGGGGACATACTTGTTACCTGGGGGAGGAACCAGCACCAGTGTTACAGCCCTGCAGCCAGTGCCACAGCAGCCCTGATGTGCTCCCTTCCACCTCCCCATACCTCACTGGAGAGACACTATCTCAACGAAGACTAACATGTTATCAGAGCCATTCTGAGAACAAAGCTCTCTCAGAGGCATCACTGGCAGATGACAGCTCTTGCTCGGGGATTTTTCCAGCCTCAATGAGCTGGCATGTCTGCCCCACTTAAGGGCACCTGAGGAAGCAGACATACTTACCAGCAGCTTCATTGTAGTAGACATTGATCCTCTCCAGCTGCAGGTCACTGTCCCCGTGGTAGCTGCCCGTGGGGTCGATGCCGTGCTCATCACTGATGACCTCCCAGAACTAGAAAAACAATTTTCCAAAAAGGACAACGGTTACCCACAGCTGGCCAGTGCCAGTCACAGGCAGCAGCATGGCCTGTGCATACCGCAGCCATGACCACTCCCTTGCATGGCAGGGCAGCTGCCTGGGAGGAAGGTGAGCCAGTGTGGAAGGGCTCCCCGGTGGCGGCAGCTGAATGAGCAGAGAGCAGACAGGCAGCTGGAGCACCAACGTGAAGCTTAATTATTTTACAGCCTCTATCAAGAGGATGGCAGTCCTCGGGTCTCTCAGCTCGGGGGGTCTCCCATTGTCTAGCAGTGGCTAAGGACCCTCTAGCCTCTACAAGAAGATGGCAGCACCTCCGACACCCTCGGGGGTCCGCCCGTGGCACTGGAACACGTCTCCTTCCCTCCCTCAGGAGCCAACGCCGTCCGTGGCTGCAGAGGGGCGCGGCAGCGGGGGGCTCGCCGCGGCTGGCTGCGGGAAGGCAGAGCAGCCACGGACCGGAGCCCGGGCACGCCTCAGCCAGCGCCCAGCCCCGCGACGGCTCAGAGCGGAGAAGCAGGACCCGCTATGCCCGAGCAAGCCCCGGGTGCCTTTTAATTTAGGGACGGGGCTGCGTGCTACCCGCGGAGCGCGACCCTAGAACCCCTCACCGCCCCTCCTAGGCCGGGCAGAGAGCCGAGGCGCCAGCCCCGTACCTTGGCGCCGATCTGGTTGCCGCACTGCCCGGCCTGGATGTGCACGATCTCACGCATGGTGCCGGTGCCCGACGCTGCCCTGTAGCCGCCGCTGACGCCGCCTTCTCCGCCCGCTCCCGCACTCGCCGCTGCGGCGGCCGCACCCCGCGCCGCGCCTTAAATCGGGCGCCGCGCCCCGCCCTGCCGGTGGCGTCATGCGGGAGCGGCGCGGGGCCAATGGGCGCGCGGCGGCGGGGCGGGGCTGCGGCATTGTCTCCCGCAGCGGGGGCTCAGCCCCGGCCCGCTCCGGGGGGCGGCGGGTCCCTCGGCAGGCCGAGCGCGGCCGGCTTGGGGCGCTGGGGAAGGCCGGGATCGGCCAAGGCCTGGCGCGTCTTGGGCTGAAAAGGTGAAGAGAAGGAACAACCCCGCGCCGGCCCCCCGCAGCCCCCCGTGCGCACCTGCTGGAGCGCGGCCCCGCAGCAGGCGCTGCTGCGTTTCGCTGGCAGCCTCAGACCTGTGTTCCCAGGTCAGGCTTGCTTAAATCGCCTCTCGATGCCTGTTTCGGCACAAGCAGCATCTTGCTGTAACCCCGGCACCTGAAACAAAGGGGAACTGAGTGGTGGTGATAGCACCCGTGGCCCCTTCCACGCAGCGCATCCCTCCTTCCTTCAAGTAGTGCTGCCAAACCCTTGTACATGGGGCTCTGATTTCGGGGACACAGGACACCAGCATGAAACACCGCTGTTACCTAAAGCATGGGTGTTTCTGAGTGTGGTCTAGCGGTGACAGTGGTTTGAACACCCAGAGGAACAAGATATCTTTTTATTCTGTAAGGGATGTTATGTTCTGTCTCACCAGACACCTGCCACACACCTTATTTTGGGAAGATTTTTGGATGCTCCTCCTAGCATCTCTGTTTGTTCCCTCACAGAAGTGAACCAAGTGAAGTACACGGCGGATGACTGAGGGAGGAGGGGCAGTTCCAGAATGACAGTGAGAACCATGTATTTGAACCTGCTGAGATTCACACCTGTACCTGCGCTTCTGCCATGGACAATATCTGACATAAATTTCACCAGGGCCTAAAATGGATCATGTGGAAACTACTGAACTTGACTGTAAAATATCATAGAATCATAGAATGGCATGGGTTGGAAGGGACCCCAAGGATCATAGAGCTCCAACCCCCCTGCCACAGGCAGGGCCACCAACCTCCAGGCCTGGATCTACACAAGGTTGCCCAGAGCCCCATCCAACCTGGCCTTGAACACCTCCAGGGATGGGGCATCCACCACCTCTCTGGGCAGCCTGTTCCAGCACCTCACCACCCTCTCTGTAAAGAACTTCCCCATAATATCTAATCTAAACCTTCCTTCCTTTAGCTTCAATCCATTCCCCCTTGTCCTGCCATTGTCTGCCCTTTTAACAAGTTGATTCCCCTCCTGTTTATAAGCTCCCTTCAGGTACTGGAAGGCTGCAATGAGGTCCCCCCACAACAGTCAGTTCAGAGCTGTATGTTTTTTTCAGTAGTAAGAGTTTCTTTGCCCCTCAGCTGGCCAGCCGAGAGAGGACAGCTTTACACTAGGACCAGGGGAAGGAGACACCAACCCACATCAAACAAGGAAGTGGTGGAGCAGGCTGGCAAAGAGGATGTGAAATGATGTACCTTGTATTCAGCACAGCGGAGCAGGAGGGCATCCACCTCCCGAATAATATGGAAGCATCGAGGGGACAGCATGGCAGGACAAGCTCTTGCACTTTTCCTGGGGAATCTGCAGGCTTGGGTGCTTCTCCAAATTGCCTTGACACTAGTGCACGCAGCACAGGGTGTAAAAACAGAGTTAGAGATCTCTGCAGAGTTGCAGGGCTGTGGTCTCCCTGGGATCACAGGGACATGATGGGGTAGCTCACACAGCTGGAGTGCTGTGATGGAAGGATGCAGGTGCTTTAGGAAGGCCAGGCTGGGGAGGGAAATTGCCCTTTGTGTGAGAGAGCAACAAACATACAGAGAGCTCTGCTTGGACGTGGATGAGGAGCCATCTGAGATTGAAATGGTCAGGATTAGTGGGCAAACCATTGTGTGCTGTGTGGTGGTGGGTGTCTACTAAACACCTCCTGATCAGGAAGATAGGTAGGTAAGACCTTCAGACAACTGGAAGAAATCTTGCATTCACAGGCCCTAGTCCTCAAGAGGGAATTCAACCTCCCTAATATCTGCTGCAGGGGCAATACAGCAGGGTAAAAGCAATCCAGGAGTTTTGTAGAGTGCATTAGCGATAACCTCCTGACACGGATGATCACGTAGTCCAAAAGAGAGGGACTCTGCTGGACCTGATACTTACAAGCAAGGGGTCAGGGTTGTGAAGGCTCAGGACAGCCCTGGCTGCAGTGACCATGAGATGGTGGAATTCAAGATCCTGGTAGAAAGGAACAAGGCAGATTGCGGGATCACAGTGCCCTGCTCTTCAGGAGAGCAGACTTTAGCCTCTCCAGGTATCGGTTTGGAATAATCCTATGGGAGATGATCCTGTAGAGAGGACTCCAGGAGAGCTGGTTGACTTCCAGGGATCACCTCCTCCAGCCTCCAGAATGGTCCATGCCTACAAGCAGGGCATCAAGAAAGGTGGCAGGAGACCTGCCTGGATGAAAAATGAGGTTTTGAGTAGACACAAATATAAAGAAGAAGCATTCAGGAGGTAGAAGTAGAGTCAGGTGATCCAGGAGCAACATAGAGTCACTGTGCAGGGTTAGGAAAGGGTTAATGAAGTCAAAGTGAAGGACAGTGAGAAGGACTTCTGCAGGTCCATCTGCAGCAAAAGGAAGTGTGGACACAAAGTTGGAACCAAGTCGAAATGTGCTCTTGCAGCAAGGGTGTCCAACAGCATACAGAGCTGTATTAGGAAGAGCATTACCAGCAGGTCAAGGAAGGGGATCAGTGGTGATGAGACACATCTGATTCTGGGCTCTTTGGTACAAGACAGAGATGGACATACTGGAGCAGGTCCAATGAAAAGCCACAAACCTGGTTAAGGAACTGGAGCATCTGTCATATGAGGAGACACTGAGAGCTGGGGCAGATTGTCCTGGAGAAGGTTCAGGGGAATCTTATCAGCGTATATAAATACTTAAGAGGAAGGAGTATAGAAGATGGAGTGAGGCTCTTCTCAGTGGTGCCCAGTGACAGGAGGAGAGGCAAAACACAAGAAATTCCACCTAAGCTTAAGAAAATAACTTGTTTGGTCTGGCACAGGTTGACCAGAGGATGTCCATTCCTGAAGATATTCAAAACCTGAGTGGACACAACCGTGATCAACCTATGCTAGCTCTAGCTGACCCTCCCAGGCTGAGTAAAGAACTGGATTAGGTGATCTCCAGAGGTCCTGTCCAACCCCAACAATTCTGTGATTCTATGGAAAGGAGAGAAAGGAGTGGGAGGCTGTGTGTGACCAGCAACACCAGATTGACAGCTTACTGATCTTCGTGCCACGCTATTACATTCGATTGTAATTATAACAGCTAGAAAACAAGCAGGTTTCTGCAAAGCTGAGGTAAACTTTGCCCAGCATTTGGCTGCCATGAACTTAGGAAAATACTGTGGTGGTGTTTGCCAAAGCGGCTCTCAGTCTGCTCCCCTGAACTGACTTTGTGTATGAAATGTGGCTCTTCTTCTGCCCTGGTGCAGAAAGCTCAGCTGCCAGGAAACGTCACGAGCACGGCCTGGGTCAGGCTTTGCAATGCATGGAATTACATGGGTCATTATTACACCTGGCTTTTGCAATCACAAAATATCCAGAATTGTGCTGGCACTGAGATCTTTCCACCAACTTCTCTTAAGTTTTGTGTTCTTCAAGTCCTGGCCGCTGTCAGTATTTTCCTTTGACGTGTTTCTGCCGTATTTAGTTGCAGGCAGGCCTGTTATGGCTCACGTAACTTGTGCACACACATTTTTCTACGTACTATAGGCATAACCCACCCTTTTGGGCAGCGGCAGGCAGTTACATTTTCTCACTACTGGTGGAACTGCAACACAACTGCACTGTTGTGGGATCCACACAGGCACTGAAGAGCTTTTTGGGTGCCAAAGTATTCCTGGCAATCAGAAAGCTTGAAGCTTTCTGACTCCCATCCTGAAGGCACCTGGACACTCCCTGAGACGTCTTCTTCCCACGTGCATGCTGTGGTTTCCATGGCTTTGTAGTTAGTCCACGAAGGATTCTGAGTTTTTATTAAGAAACTAGTTCTTTGATGTTATGGTACTGGTCTCTTTATAGGTGCCCACTGTTTTTTGGGGGATGTAGCTCCAGGCTTTAAACCCGGGTACCTCAAGGGAGGTCTGCGTGTATTTGTGTGAGCTCCCTCACCTACAGCAATGCCGAGCATCCAGCGAAGCAAATCGAACGCCGGTTACTCACACGTCAGTTCAGAACCCTCCATTTTGGCAAACCCTTTAAAGGATCTTCACCACCAATGCTACTTAAACAGCTGTGGGAGTTCCCCATTGTATTTCCTAGCACAGCTCCATACATCCCAAGCGTTCAGAATTGCAACTGAGAGTCAAAACTGCCCCCGCTCATACGAAGGCAGCCTGTGCACCCAGGGACGCCCGTGTGCCCCTGCGCAGCTGAAACTACTCCGGCAGGGCTGCAGCCTGCTCCATGCCTGCATCAGACCCTACCTTCCCAGTTTCCAAGGCAACGGCGGAGCCCGGGCGATGGATGCACAAGGGAGGCGACAGGGACCCCGCAACACTTTCACGCCTGTCCGTGAATTCCCATTGTTTGCAGCAGAAGCACAGATGTGGGAAGGTGAGAGCTGCTCAAGCACACGGAATGCCTGGCTATGGCTTTATTCTCCCTCCCATGCAATGGGTGATGTCATGTGTCGCTCAGGCACGTATACCAGAGGCTACACGACCTTTTTGAGTCATGCTGTTGGTGCTCGAAAGAGCAGGCTCTGTTCCTTAGCTTATTGTTTGCCTTCTACCTAGTAACTAGGGTATTTCCCCCTGATGAGGACTGTTGGAGTTGAGATAGAAGAACATTTCTGCCAGCAAGAGGGTGGAATAATCATGAAGGTATCTTTAATTCTAGTAATAAAATACCGAAAAGGAAAATCTATTTTTATTTCAAAATTACAACCCACTGCAGGCACTAGAAGCGATTAAATACTACAACACTGAGCATTTTATGAATGAGCAAAAGCAGGTTCACTGTAGAGTCCTCTGCACTTGTATTTATTGTACCTTGGGGAGGGGAGGTGGGTGTGTTTGGCCAAGAACAAAAGAGGTGAGAGGATGAGAGAACATCATGTTATGGAACAATTAAGGGCACTATTAATTCTAAAATGACCTATATTCCTTTTGAGGGAATAATTGTGTCTCTACGAACACAGTATTTATTCCAGATCCTATGGTTTCTCTTGTGACCTTAGATGATAACCTCTAAGAGTCAGAAATTTCTGTGAATTTGGTTACAGAGGACACAGCAAGTAGAATCCCACTTGTCTGGCTTCCAAGTCTACCATAATAAACACGTTCACATGTTGCAAAATGACTCCAGAAAGGGAAAAATATGTTGATCATCATCAGGCAGCAATTTACTGAGAAGAAAGGCAAAACAATGCAGCCTTTCATTATTTCTGCTTGGCACACCAGATGTGATGGGTAGCAGCCAGATGGCTCCTGCCCCCATCCAGGCATCTACCTTTTTAAGATCGCTCACTAGATGAAATACATCTGCCATCTCTACAAACTCGGTCCTCCAGTCAAGAGATGACTAAGATTCCAGCACCAACATAAATGAAATGCTGACATTGCATTTTCCAGGGTAGCTTATTTCCCATGCATCATCAAGAACAAGGCACAGATAGAGACTTTGATCTGCTACTCAGAGTTTCTTTTGTTCCTTAGCAGCCTCGCTTTATCTTGCAATACGATAGTTACTTGTAACTCAAACTGACACCAAGCAAACTCTAAACTTCATCTTGGGATGCCTGCTAAGAGATGCGGTGGTTTCTGTGGTGGGGTTCAATGTACATTGCTTAAAATAGCCCGAGGTTCCCTGTGGGAGACTTCAGGGTGCTCTAGGCAGCTGAATCGACTGAAAGGCTTGCTCTGCTCTGTCCTGCTTCCAGCGACCTGCCTTTTCCTCCTCCTCTGCACCACATCCCCCACTAACCCAAGAAAAAACTTCTTCCCCATCACCAGTTTTCTGTCCCTAAGTGGGGAGTTTAGGGAGCTGAACTGACTGGTAGAGGGGGTCAGACAGGCCCTGGGGGTAACCCCTGAAGCAGGGTGAGGGGAATGGAACCATCCTTTTTGGCAGCTGGAGCGTATTGAATCAGCCCATCCCACAGAGCTACCCACTTCTGCAAGCAGCAGCTTTCTCAATACCCCCCAAAATCTCTAACCCAAGCTTGCTTTCTTTCACTGCCTGCTAGGGTGGAGCTGGAATTTATAAAAAAAACCAAAACCAAACAACCCAAAAACCACAACCAACCAGCCATACAATTAATTTATTAATTAAAAGACCAGCATTACACTGGATGCAGAGCAGCAGACTGTAAGAAGTCAGTGCTTGGGTTTCATCTAATGTTTGTAAAGCTCGTTGTGAGCCCATTTGAATTCTGCTTGAAAACCTTGTTTAATTATTCACTAAGATGGCAGGCGGTATCTTTCTTCTACATCCACAGAAAACATGGAAGCATTTTTCAGTGCAAAACAAGAGATAACTGTTTACTGTACAGGCTACACCACCTCTGCCAGGGTAACCATTTAATTCTCTGGAGCAAGTGTTTCCACTTTCTGCTTACACTGGATTATTATCAGCGTTTCTGTCTGCAATGATAAGAGGCATTCTTGCCAAAGAGAACAGAAAACATGCCTTGGAATTACCAAGGAAGCCAAGTGAGACCGGTAACCTGATTATCGAAGATGACATATGGATAAATTCAGACCAGATAGAAAATCTCTACCACACAGGAATCAAATGTTAACAAACAAGAATTGAAGAAAGCTAACTTGATTTCCTCCCTTACGAGTGGAATTCTGCCGTAAGGGAAAAATGACTTTGAGTAAGGAGGAAGGAATGACCTGCTCTTAAATGATTTCTCTTTTGCTTAGGTACTCTAAATAGAGAGCCTTCTTATATGCACACTTCAGAGAGACATTTTTTTCATTCTAACAGATTCACAAATAAAATACTTGAAATAGAATTGAAGCTAGGAGCTGGTAAAAGATCTTCCTTCTTGTTAAACTGCTCAGGGAGAAGAAAGAGTTGTCACCTGCACTGTCCCTTAGCCAGCAGAATGACTGGGGAAGGGCAGGCTTTCACAGCTCTCCCCAATACCCTCCCCATGCCTCAAATTCAAATGCTCAGAGGGCTCTAGATTGACAAGTGTCCAGAGTCGGGGCCAAGAAATGTCTTTTTCCAAAGTGTACCATGGCCTCAGGCACTTTCCCGTGACCAAATGCTTCCATTTTGAATTGTCATGTAGGCGAGCTAAAGATAACCACATAAAATGGTTCCCATAATCTGCTCTTTCCCATCTTAATAAATAAGAAATGGACCAGAGCAGGTGATGGTTGGAGTACCAAACGATAGGGGCTTAGCAAGAATTAATTCTAGATTGGAAAGGAAAAACACTCAAAAAACCTTTTTTATTTTTCTTTTAGTGACATAGAAGATTAGCTCCTAATACTCATTTATAAAGGTTTACTCTGAGTTGAAAGGAGGCGGCAAAAAAATAACCTTACTTGGATTACCTTGGGTACATATAACACATCAAGGATGTCACAAGCTTGGTTCTGTGGAAACATAGAAGTAGCTGAAAAATACATGTGACAATTAAGAAGGGGTTTATTTGTAAATGAGGAGACAATGCCTCCCCTACAACAAGCAGATTTGGAGGAACCACGTTACCTATAGCTTCCAGGCAGGCTGCCACATCTCAACAGTCCCTGTAAGTATACATTTAATATGCTTTAACACAGAGCAGAGAAGTAGAATAACGTCCCTGAGGAGAAAGGGTATCTGCCAGACATCGGGGGATAATCACACGATGTCTCCAGAGAGGACTTTTATCTCCTCATAGCTTCAGCAAGCAGAAATGTTAGGCCTCATTAAACAGAAAGCACTAATTCACACACAGCCCACCAGAAAGCAGGATTTAATGTATCTCAACACCACTGCTTTAAGAAAAAACCCACACAGTAAATCAGTGAGGTGTGGTTTGTTTGTTTTGTTTGAAAGTTATTTTAGTGGAACAACCATAAAACTCCCCCTCCTCAAAGCCATGGATCATCCTGATGTTACAGATAACTTTGCCATGGGGCTTACAGTGAGGAAGCAAGGGGAGAACTCTTTCTGGCACGGAGAGTATTGTTATAGACCCCAGCTCCTTCTGGTGAGGTAAGAAAACGTGTCCCTCTCGCATCACTCTGCAAGAGGCCTGTGTTTTGCAGGAGTCCCGTAAGGGCTGCCAGTCCAGCACAGTTCCTTTGAGCACATCGCATTTGCACACATACCTAGAAGTACTCAAGTGTGCTGTGCTCATCTAAAGTACGTAGATATCATCAATGAGCAGATTTCCCTACACAGGGATTAGGGTTTAGCTCCATTTTTGCAAAGAATTGGCTGGAGAAGAGACCCAAGATCTGGATTCCCTTGTTTCTTCAGATTCTAAGTCCTCTTGCTACTTTGTTTTATGGTTTCCTTAATCTCATGGCTTCTGGAAAGATACACTTGTCAACAGGGTGGGCCTCAGGTTTGACTCTTAGATTATTACATCACTGGGGCCATTGTACATTTAATACAACCCCATTTCTGATGTATATAGGCACCTCACACATCAGTAAGAGGAGAAACCTTATCCTTCCCATTGACAGATCAGAAAACATCTTTTGAGAACACATGTAGATCTGTGTTTTCAACAGATACTTAAGAACTTTAAAGAACCAGGCCATATACTGGACTATCCTTCCACAACAGTGATGGTACAATGTCTTAGACTGAGGCCCTAGAATTTAACAGGGGAGGGAAATTAGGAGAGATGGCATCTCTGTGCTACCACACCTCATTCCATTTCTATTTAAATTAATCCTACATAGTATCTTGCTGCTTTTGCATCCTTATGTAGCTATACCATCTTGCTTTACCAACCAGTTGACAAAGGTTGAGCTGTTTGCCTTGGTCAAGACATTCTGCTAGTGTGCTTAATGCAACACATCAAACAAAGGGAACCAACAAAAAACCACATTGTTCCCTTCCCCAACACCATCAGCTCTGATTGTCGGAGGAGAATGCTTCCCTGCACCACTGATGCAATGAAACAAAAATACATTGCTTGGTATTTATTAACTTCCATCTCAACACAAATGAGTCACTATAAATAGCATAAGGCACACAGCACTAAGCCTTTACTACTAAGCCTGTACTATCTATCCTCTGGATAGGATGCCTGCTGCAAGACCTTTAGCCTTAGAGATGCTGTTCATTGCACAGACAAATACAAATTGGCACCCAACAGACTTTAAGGCAGATAGATGACCTAATCTGAAATCCTTTCAGTGGTTCTGCTTTCTCTGTGAAACAGAAAAAGTGCAACCATGAGCACTTGCTAGGACATCTGTCCATTGTTTGGCACAGAGCAGTCAGTCTCCAGTTTTTATAGTGAATGGTCTCCTGGGCGATGGATACAGCTAAAGCTTAAAGATCCATCAGAAAAAACCTGTTATTACAACCCCCAGGCCCAGTGTGAGACTCATCCTCCCTTATCATTGACTTACTGTTCCTATCAAGGAGTTTTCAACCTCCCCTCTAAGTCTTCCTGTATCCCCTTTTCCCCCAAACACCAAAATGGTTTGATTTTATTTTTTACACGATTATGACTGACAAATAAGCTGTGTAGGATTTATGAAAGGACATGTTTCTGCCTAGACTCTCCATTTATGGTTTCCCTTCCCTTAGAAAAAAACCCAGAATACAAACAACAGCAAGCACCGTAGGATGGTGCCCTACTTTCTAGTGAGGGAGTTGTACTGAAATGTGTTGCTTGGGTAGCTATATTTAAGGGTTAGCTAGAGACAAAGTGTAATTACACTAAGAATTAGAAGCTAGACATGCTGAACACTAGTGAGACCTGCTACAGTCCCACGGCATCAGAAAGCAAGATCTTTACTATGTTAGACTGGGTTCTCATTTTTAGTTAAACTTTGTTTAAATTCATTTGCTGGCTCCCCCCGTCTCAGCTTTGCAAACAAAGCCAGACAATAAACAACTTCAAGTGCAACCCAGCCAGGTAATTTCAAGGGAAGGTTACTTTGACAACCAGATAAAAGCTGTTATTTCCCCAAGGGGCCTGGGGCAGTGTGTAGTAACTCAGTTACTAAAACAGCCTCAATTTATTTAATGCTTAATCCTAGAACCACACATGCCAGTTATTTGTTTATCAACAGTCCAGACTAAGTACATCTCACCCCTCTTTGCAGGGTGCACACCAGAAACAAAGCATATAGATGAGAAAAGCTGTATGTTGTCCTGTGCACCAGGGTAGATCTCACCTGGGATGACAAGCCCAGCAAAGGAACACTCTGGCCAGTGTCTGTAGGCACTGGTCAATTAACAGAGCCAAAATGGGCAAGATATTAGTCATGCACAATAGCTCCCTGTTAGGTCTTTCTTCCAGTGATGCCTCCCAAGCGTTTCATTAAAGGATTACAAAAGAGGCTGTGCACACGTGAATGCCAGCTCTTTGAGCAGCAGGGACCGCAGCAATTGTAGCACTGGTAGCAGCAGTTCAAGGCAATGCTTAATTTTTAAGTACAGGAGCACTCCCTGAAGAGTGGGAGAACTAAGGTCCGAGTGTGTATTTTGGGTAGATACTCTGCTCTAGGAGGGGATTTTACTCATCTTGTAGGAGTAATAAAAGTCTCATTAGACCTTAAATAACTCTGGATTCTTACATCCTTAAAGCATACAGCTTTCACACACCCCCTCCCCCCACTGTAAGGAAGCCACACTTACCTTTGCAAAGATGCACAACAGGGTGCTGCTGCGCATCTCTCACCTGCCTGGGTAGAGCTCTGTTTCCTGCTGCAGGGACCAAGAACTTCAAGCAGCCCTGTAAATGCATAACTGGGGGGTGGAAGATCGTTACCATCAGGGTATCTACCCGACTGCTCCAAGATTGCATAGATGCTCTAAGCAGTCTTAAGAGCTGTGCTACCTAGAAGTCTGCCCACTGCCTCCTACCTCCTAAAAGGAGGTGATTGCCCTGAAGAGTCAAAGCCTTTATAACTAAGAGCAGCTTAGTGGCTTTTTTCTGGGGGAGTGGGCAGGAGAACAGTCAAGAATTTCATACGTGAAGAGAAAATTCAGGTTCTTCAGTTGTCTCCTAGGAGAGACCCATGATTCTCTGCATGAATGAAGAGAAGGACTGAGGGGGAGACAGGACAGGTGAGGACCAAATCAAATCACAGGCAGCCACCCATGCACAAGTGCTATAGGCCACAGAATGACTTCACTAAGAGCTGCTGAATGGCAGGGGGGAAACTTGCTGCTAATCTGTCAGATCACTTCTGACAGCTTGTAATGTGGAACCCAATACCTTCTCACTGACCTCACTACCATGTATGCCCATAAATAGGAGTTGCAGGATTCTCAAGCGCAGTGTCTTGTTGCTATTAGTTAAGGCAGCTTTCTCCCCAAAAATAGATCAGCTGTTGGACTCGAGAGTGTGTACTAGTGAACCCCCCCCATCTCTGTAAGTTAGCTACCATCTTAAACTCAGCAACTGTGGTTTACTCATGATGCCAAATTCATGACCCAAGAAATCTTGTTTTATTGATCTTAACCTTTTGCTGAGGTTTAGGATTAAACTGAGAAGTGAAGGTATAGAAAGCTATGCAAGAGTTATTTTCTTAATCTAGAGAGAAATAAGGCAGAGGAGACAGATTAGGACACAAAAAGCCTTTATGTTTGAGAAGTTAACCATTTCAACAGAAGACTCTGAAGTATTTTTGCAACTACTGTTACATTGGACAGTCAAGGATACAAAACTGCTGACAGAAGCAACAGTGGAGAGCACCAAATTAAAAAATGCATGCTTCAGCACAACTGCACAGATTCCTCCTCTCAATGAACACTTGCCTGCTCAGACTATACTTAACTCCTACCCATTGAGACTTTATGCCTCATCCTCCTCTCCTTCCTCTTCGAATTCCCCCTGCTCATCTGCAGTGGCATCCTGGTATTGCTGGTACTCGGAGACCAGGTCGTTCATGTTGCTCTCGGCCTCCGTGAACTCCATCTCATCCATGCCCTCGCCCGTGTACCAGTGCAAGAAGGCCTTGCGCCTGAACATGGCCGTGAACTGCTCCGAGATCCTCTTGAAGAGCTCCTGGATAGCCGTGCTGTTGCCGATGAAGGTGGCGGACATCTTGAGGCCGCGCGGGGGGATGTCGCAGACGGCCGTCTTCACGTTGTTGGGGATCCACTCCACAAAGTAGCTGCTGTTCTTGTTCTGCACGTTGAGCATCTGCTCGTCCACCTCCTTCATGGACATGCGGCCCCGGAAGATGGCGGCCACCGTCAGGTAGCGGCCGTGGCGGGGGTCGCAGGCGGCCATCATGTTCTTGGAGTCGAACATCTGCTGCGTCAGCTCGGGCACCGTCAGGGCTCGGTACTGCTGGCTGCCGCGGCTGGTGAGGGGGGCGAAGCCCGGCATGAAGAAGTGCAGCCGGGGGAAAGGCACCATGTTGACCGCCAGCTTGCGCAGGTCGGCGTTCAGCTGGCCGGGGAAGCGAAGGCAGGTGGTCACGCCGCTCATGGTGGCTGACACCAGGTGGTTGAGGTCCCCGTACGTGGGGGTGGTCAGCTTCAGGGTGCGGAAGCAAATGTCGTACAGGGCCTCGTTGTCAATGCAGTAGGTCTCGTCCGTGTTCTCCACCAGCTGGTGCACAGAGAGGGTGGCATTGTAGGGCTCCACCACCGTGTCCGACACCTTGGGCGAGGGCATGACGCTGAAGGTGTTCATGATGCGGTCGGGGTACTCCTCCCGGATCTTGCTGATCAGGAGGGTGCCCATCCCAGAGCCCGTCCCGCCGCCCAGCGAGTGGGTCAACTGGAAGCCCTGGAGGCAGTCGCAGCTCTCAGACTCCTTCCTCACCACATCCAGGACAGAGTCCACCAGCTCGGCACCTTCCGTGTAGTGCCCCTTGGCCCAGTTGTTGCCAGCCCCACTCTGACCTACAGGGCAGACCAGAAGCAAGGTGCCACGTGAGTGCCCCAGGCAGGAACAGGCACGATGCTGCTTCTCTTGCCCCAGGGGCTTCACCCCTCACTGCCACCCCCATATCCCCACTGGGATTCAGGTCCCCCAGATCACCGGCATGCTCGCTCTGAGCCTCTTCTGACCACAGAGCTCCTGCTCCAGGACACCTCCACCCCCCCGCTCACTCACCAAAGACAAAGTTGTCTGGACGGAAGATCTGCCCGAAGGGGCCGGAGCGCACAGAGTCCATTGTGCCGGGCTCCAGGTCCACCAGGATGGCACGGGGGACATACTTGTTACCTGGGGGAGGAACCAGCACCAGTGTTACAGCCCTGCAGCCAGTGCCACAGCAGCCCTGATGTGCTCCCTTCCACCCCCCTCCAATTTGCTGCCACAGACAGTGAAGGTGGCAGCATTTGCACAGAGGTAGTTGAGGATGGGGCACAAAGTAACTGTAACAGCTGTGGCAGGATGCCACCCACTGCAGTGGGGGGGCTAGGGCACAGCCCCCATGGGAGGACCAGGAACACCCTGCCTGCTCCCCCTCCCTCCTGTGACCCCAGGAGGCTAATTATGCAGTGCCATTACCGGTGGCTTCATTGTAGTAGACGTTGATCCTCTCCAGCTGCAGGTCACTGTCCCCGTGGTAGCTGCCCGTGGGGTCGATGCCGTGCTCATCGCTGATGACCTCCCAGAACTGCGAGGACCCGGGGGGATGCAAAGGGGTGTCAGTGCTGCCACGCCCAGCCCGCGCCCCCCGACCAAAGCCCCGCGACGTGGCGTGCGAGGATTCGTCACGAGTGGGGGCGGACCCAGCTAAACGCGACCGCTACCGCGCCCCTCACCGCAAACCCCCCCATCGGAGTGAGGGGTGTGGCACCGGCTCGGCGCCCCTTCCCTCCGCCCGGGACCCCTGCAGCCCGCCGGGAGCGGGTGGACACCAGGGCTAATACACACACACAGCCCCACGCCCCACCAAGGCGCGCCGTGCTCACGCTGCGGAAGCCCCGCGTTTTCCCGGGAGGCGACAGCGGGGAGCCGCCCCGCACGGACCCCCGCGCTGCGCAGCGAGCCCGGCGGTGCTCCCGAGCGGGAAGGCGGCCCCTCCCCGGCAGCGCTCATCCCGGGACGCGCCAGACCCTGCTGAGCGGGCACCGCCCCGCGCCCAGCATCACCGCAGACCCCTCCCAGCCCGGGCAGAGAGCCGAGGCGCCAGCCCCGTACCTTGGCGCCGATCTGGTTGCCGCACTGCCCGGCCTGGATGTGCACGATCTCACGCATGGTGCCGGTGCCCGACGCTGCCCTGTAGCCGCCGCTGACGCCGCCTTCTCCGCCCGCTCCCGCACTCGCCGCTGCGGCGGCCGCGCCCCGCGCCGCGCCTTAAATCGGGCGCCGCGCCCCGCCCTGCCGGTGGCGTCATGCGGGAGCGGCGAGGGGCCAATGGGCGCGCGGCGGCGGGGCGGGGCTGCGGCATTGTCTCCCGCAGCGGGGGCGGGGCGGGGCCCCGGGGGCGGGGCGCGGAGCGGGGCCTCCCGGGAGCGGCCGCCGCGCACCGGTGCCGCCGCCGCCCCGCTTCGTCTCTAAGAGCGGGGACAAAGGCACGGAGCGCGGCCGCGGGACCAGCTCGGTGGGGGGGTGGTGTGGTGTGTGTGCTACTTTCCCCGGCCAGGGACCACCCCAACGCCTCGTCGCTTTGTTGGCCGCCCATGTGCGAACCGGCCCCGCCGCTGCGCAGCTGGCGGCCGCCGTCCCTCCGCCCTCCCGCAGCCGCCGCAGCCTTTTGTTCCCCGAGACGAGCAGCTTTCCCTGCCGCAGCAGCGGGCGTTGCCGCGGGGGGCGGGGGGAGAGCCCGGCGGCCGCCCCCGCCTGTGCCTCCGCGCACACGGCGCCGGCGGGAGACTCCCGTCCCCGCGGGGGCACCACTCACACCCCCACCCCCGGCACCACCGAGCGCCGGTGACTGCCGCCGCTCTGCCCGCACATCCCCGCGTCGGCGGTCAGGAGCCCCGCGCCCTGACCCGGCTGGTTCGGTTACCCCCGGCCGGACGCGGGTGGGCTTCCCCCCCTCCAGCACGGGCTGTAACCTCTCGTCCGCCCGCCCTGCCCTGTATCCCGCCGTCCCCCGAGGGATCCCTCCTTGCCGATTCCCCGGTACCCAGCTCAGCTTTTCTTTTTCCGCCTAAGAATGCCGGGTTTGGTTCCCGGGGCTGAGCTAGGAGCGATATAAATGACAGGCTTCAGGAGCCGCTCGCTAGGAAAGCGACCTGCTCCGCGCTGTCCCCTGTCCGGCGACCCTCAGCCAGACAATAGACAAAGCGGGTGCTGCTGCACAGGGCCCGGGGACTTTGGGGGGGGGGCGTGGGGGGTGCATTTTCCGTGAGCTCTGCAGCAATCGGGTCTTGCAAGCTTGCAGGACGTTGTCGTTTCGTTACGGGCTGACACGCGGTGCGGGATGGAGTAAAGCGAAGAGCTGATAAAGGCGGGGGGGGGGGCGGGGGGCGTAGTAAGCGAGGGATGAACATGTGCGCCCCAGAGATGATTTCCCCGGTTAATTATCCAGCAGCCCGCAATGGCACCGCGGTGATTACAAGGGCCGCAGAGGCGGCGGGCAGGGCACTTGCCCAGACCGCCGGTGGAGGAGGAGGTCCGGGGGAGGAAGAGCACGGAAGGGAGACACAGTCCCCGCCACGCCCAGGGCCCTTTGGTGCGGTCAGCGCGGAGTGCCGGCTCCTCGTCCGTGTCGCTGCTTCACACCACAGTGTGTGCGGGTGTGTGTGTGTGCGGTGATGGGGGGTGCGGCTCCCCCACGGGACTGCCCGCAGCCCCCGCAAGCGCAGGTAGGCTTCCCGCAGCCTGCACCCCACTAAACCCGGGTTCAGCGACCCACTGTATTAAGGCTGCAGCTATTCCAGAGGCACATATTAAAAGTTCATCACCATTTCCAGCACGTATTTCTTCAGTACACTCTTCCCTTTGTTCTGCCCATGTGCCGGTCCCTCCTAATCTTTCTGACCTCGTTTATGAGGATCGATAACCCTGCCCGTGGATCACGCTGGATCCGATTTTACATTCTTCCAGGGCAATCTGCAGAACAACCCGGTTTAGACTGATTGATATGCTGAAGCATACACACCTTTCTTTTGTTCACCTTACAGGGAGAAGGCATCCCGGCTCCGAAAGGGGATGCTGGAAAATAACTCTCTCAGGTTTGTCTCTTCGGGAGCGATTTTTGAGGGGAAAAAAAAAAAAATCCAATCACTTGCAGTCCCTGTAAAATCTCTTCTTACCGGTCTAAGACAGGAGCACATTTAATTCTTTGGTTGACTCTGCCTCGCAAACGATGTGTGGCTTTAATTTCAAGCGTGTGTGTGGTTTTTTAATTGTTTTTTTTTTTGTTGTTGTTGGGGTTTTTTTTGGTGGCATGTTAACTGCATAATCAACATCCACATCTGCAATTACTTGTTTAAAAATAACTTGTAAATCAGCGACTCCAGCAGACTGCTGACCCGCCTCAGGTAAGGACTCCAAGTAACGCCAGGCTCCCCACGGCTGCTGCGGCGGGTGTGCTCCCGCAACCCCTGTTGCAGCGACACTGGGTTTCAGCAGCGCTGGTGCAAAACGCAGGTACCGTGCCTGCTCGCCACCACGGTTCCCACGTAGCCCCGCACAGCGTACCGCGTGTAGTAGGCACTTACTTAGGAATTATTGACAGCACAAAAGGGAGTAGCTGATTTTACACATCCTCCATGCCTACGTTAAGCTCATTCCTAACAGCTTGGAGCTTCAAAGGAAGCCATTTTAAAATCCAATTCAAGGAAACCAGATTACCAACACCGAGGGAGAGAGACCCACCCCAACTACTTAATCGTAAAATAAATTAATTCACGATTTTCGGGGTGGGGGGAGGGGAGGAAGGGGAGGTTCAAGTACATCTTCTGTATAGAACCTGTTGAGACTGAAAGGAAAAAAACACAAACCAACAAACCAAACCAAAACCAAACAACACGAAATGCTGACTTTTAAAATAAGCAGCTGCATTACTGGGGGGTGAGGGGGGAAATCCAGGTCTAGCTTGTCTGCAGCCCCTGGACAAGACCCTTTGGAGGAGAACAGCAGCCATGCAGACAACTTGAGGAGGCTCCAGACAAGCTCCAGCTTAATCCGAAGGTAAGCATTTGAAACGGAGGGTTTCCCAAGGGTTCAGTGTAGCTTATTGCAAATGTCTTGCTGGTAAACCAACTGTTCGCTGCTAGGTGCCGGTGCCTCTCCCTCTCCCCCTCTCTCCCTTCTCTGTATTTGCCTCACATCGATGTGTCTGTCAGCGCAGCCCCTGCCCCAGCCCCGGGGCCGGCCCTGGCTGGATTCCTCCATCCTCGGTCTCCCCGGCAACCGCCCCCCCCCCAACCTCCCCGGCAGAAAAGAGCTGCATAAAAAAGAAAGGAACACAAAACCCCCTAAACCCAACCCTGCGACATTTTCCCTTGCCCGGCTGATTTCCCAGGGTGTAAGAGCAGGGCGGCTGTGGGAGCACAGAGAGGCGGCAGGGTCGGTGAAATGCCGGCTGAGGGGCTTCCTCCGCAGCCGTCCCCACCGGACAGACGTGCCAGAAGAGGAATAACATTCCCTCAGCCAAGAGTTTGTTTAACGAAGCTCAGAGGATCAACCCAGTTGATCCAGTGTGTGACCCAGTTTGCCAGTGTGTCCTCCCCCCCACCCCCCGCCCCCACTTTTGTGGTTCCCCTCTTCCCAGCTGCAAGGTTGGGTGTGATCACTGCCAGAGCCTCTGCCTTACGCTACTGAAGTGGTCACTGATCAAAGTCCCTTGAAGGTTGTAGGAGTTTGCAAGAGCCACCTAACAAAAGCCCAAGGGAAGGACTCAGTCATTTTACTTTATAATAGGAAATATGTGCATTTGTGTGATGTACTGGGGCACAGTTTGTGGGTCATTAGAAGGGTTTTCCTAAAGGGAAACTCGCTTCTCTTTTAAGAAAACATGCACCCATCCCATGGCTCAACATCCCATTTCATGGGTCCTATCCTTGTCTGTTGCTCCTCCTCTCAGAAGGACGTGAATGACTTAGAGACCTTGATGATATGCTCAAACCCCCAGGAGCAGCACCTAAGCTTTCCCTATTTTGAGTGACAGCTTGCTGTAGTGTAGAAAAACAAAATAACAAAACAAACCAAACAATTTGGAACTCTTGCAAGTTGAGTTCCTACATCCCAGGACAGGCTAGACAGTAGATGACCTGTGTCTAGGGAAGCTCATATTTGGGTCATTTAGGTCAAACCCAACACGTTGCTCCTCAGCATGCACCACTGTAACTCAGAGGAGGGGCAGGCTGGGAGGACCCTGGGTACATTTGGGAGGAATTCAGGGTGGTGCCTGAATATTTTGTTCCTATGCAAACAAATTTTGGGGTTTTTGGGTTTGTTTGGTTTTGTTTTGTTTTTTGGAGCGGGTGGGGTGTCTCCATTTCGGTGTACCACCTTTGTGTTTTGCATACAGCTTGCTTGGAGGTGATACCAGTGGCTGGGCCGACCTGTGTCAGCTGGTGGGAAAGGACAAGAAGCAGACAAGGCTGGTAGCAGCCATGATTGTGTGCTAACCGCAACCCTCAGTAGCCTTGCCCCCAACAAAAGTCCTGGCTCTAACATGTCCCAGCTGCTCCAGAAAATTGCTACACTATGGGAAAGCCATCAGCACAGCACCATGCCCGATAAGAAAAGGTACAACTGCAGGCAGAGAAAGGACTATAGGAATGTGATCATCCGTAGCTCAAGGACAGAGGAGGATCAACACCAGCACAGAAAGCTGTGAGATCCTAAGGGAAGAAAGCAGGGAGGTGGCAGAAAACTGCAGCACATCAGCGCTGAGGACACATTCGTGGCAGCAGCAGCAAAGGCCAGCCTGCCTGACCCTGCCCACACCTGCCCTGCCAGCACACCAGAGGCTGTCTCTGCCTGCCAGAGTGAGGATTAAACCCTGGAGCTCATTGAAGCCAAGCTGTGATACCCAGGATCCATGGTGGTGTGTGCCCCCTGGGACGCACAGGCAGGGCCGGGTGCCCATACCATCGCTGCAGTCCCACACCAGCCCAGCTGCTGGGCGGGCACCAGTCACCCAACACGCCCTGGGTGGGTGAGGCCTGGGCCGTGGCTGTGCCATACCAGCAGCCTCCAGGCCCAGCCAGGCAGCACCCCAGGGAAGTGAGGGTACCCCTCCGGCACTGCCACGCTCTCCAGAGGTCTCTGGGGCCAGAGCTGCTGCCTCACAGCCCCTGGTGCTGCTGTCCATCTTGGGGCATCCCTGACACCAGCAGGGGTGAAGCCAGAGGCAGATGTGATGCATCCTCCCCACAACCGGCTTCAACCAGATCACAGAATGATTTTTTTCTCATTTACTGCCACCACAACCCACCATTTCTATTAACCAGCCAAAAAAACGTGCAAACACAGTTCCCATTTTGCTGAGAGCACTGTCTGCACCTACCTGCTCACCAGTTACTTCTTGTTAGACAAGGTAAGGACTGAAACAAAAGGCGGGGCTTTTCCCTCTCGTAAAGGAAAACCCCCAGCCTCAGATTGAGGACTCTCGTTTTGGCACCTCATCAGCAAAAATTACAGCAGTAGGAGGTCCCAAAGGAAGCTCTGAGGGTCATGCTGGCACCACATGACACCTTTCACGCGCACAGCACCATGTGTTGTGACCTTGGGGTGTGTGTCCCCACCAGCACACACTGGACCCCTCACAGCATTATTTCTTGTTTGATCTCATTCACGCCAAGGTTTATGAGTATGCCCTTATGCAGGCAAACACTCATCATTCAAGTGTCTAATAATGTCCCCAGCTGTATTTAACAGATGAGAATATAAACCTCAAAAGTGCAAAAGAGAGGTGAAAAATGGTGTCCTTAATTAGGAAATTATTGAACGGTGAGAAGCAAAGAGCAGGTAGGAGGTGAGGGGCAGCTTTCCTGTGACTGGATGAGAGCGCTGATGAGGAATTGATCTGCTCTCTAATAAATCTGCTTGCCTGGCCACCCAACAGGGCAAGATGCCGTATGGATGCTGGGGTCCCCGAACCAACGACAGGAAGGCATTTTGATTCCTGTGTGCTCTGCTCTCCAGGCATAAATATTAACAAGGTTCCAGCCTTGGTGCTGGTGCTGATGCAGCTGTTTCTACATTCATGTGGAACAAATTCAGTAAATGCAAAAGAGCAAGGCATGAAAGGAAATATTCACTCGGTCGTCTGAGTTATTCTTGAAATCCGGTCGTGGTCCTTTCTTTCCTAAGCAGGATTTGTGTGTGTGTGTGTGTGTGTGTGTGTGTGTGAGTGAGTGTGTGTTCAGGCTGAACTGAGATCCAGCAAATTTGCATCCTTTTAGGATCTGGTTGCAAATACCAGTGTCAGAGAGTAAAGCCATTTGTGTCAGGGAGTAAAACTCATTTGCGGTCATCAGGTCAGAATCTGGCACTGCAGCAATACAGAAGCCACATCCCAGGCAAACACTCCTTTATTTTCGCTTGGAGCCTGCTCAGTTAAACATTTTTTATGCCTTCCCCCCCCCCCCCCCATCCCTCAAGGACTCATCCTTGAAACCCTGATAGTGACACGCTGCCCTGCATCATTACCAAGTCGAGCTTCTGCTGAATCCATCGCTTTGCTCGGCCAGCTAGGATTTGGTATATTAAGGATGTGGGAGTTTTTGTAACCGAAATGAACAAAGCCTTTTTTTCTTTTTTTCCCCTCCCCTCTTTTTTTTTTTCAAGGTCTTCTGCCACCACCCTGCTCTCTCCTCCCTGCAGCAACATTGCGGCTGGCAGCGCTGCTCGCTGCAAGGAAGAGAGCGCTTGTCACTCCGTTAACACTTTCTTCTTTTCCCCCTTTGCAAAAAGGGGAGGTTGGTTGTGGAAATGAATTGTAAAGATCTTATCAGGCAGGTGCTCTGGCTGCTCCCCAGCACCTCACACTGCTGTTACACATCTCTCAGAAGAAAAAAAAATATAATAAAGAATTTTTAAGGCTGAGAATAAAAAAAAAATATGGCTTTAAATCACTCCTATGTATATTAAATCTCTGGCTCACTGGGAAAGAAAATGACTGTTTGGAAAGGTTTCTCCCTCCCTGGCATCAGTTGCCCTCCCACGTTGGGCTGGAGGGGGGTGATGCAGGTGCCAAGAGCTGAGAGAAGTGGGGTTTGGGGGAGTGGCTCGGGGCTCTGGTGTGCTGTCAGTACAGTGATATAACCCCTCTCCCGATGGCAGGATTTACACAAAGGCTTTGATCATCTGGCTTATTAAAGCTGGAAGCGTCCTCGACAAGCTTGAACCAGCGGCAGAGATGAAACCTCTGGTTTTCCAACCCTTCCTTGCAGCGTAAGGGATCCCTGTGGCTGGGATCGCGGCCGTGGGGAAAAGGCAGCAAGACGGGGCAGGTGGGTCACTGGCAAAGGGCTGCCATGCCGGTGGTAACATCGTCACTCGGGGTGAACAGGGTAGGTGGGCGCCGGGCGCTTGTAGGGGGCGAGTTAACCCGGGTGCGCAGAGCTGTACGGGCTTTATGGGCTGCGTGAAGCTTCATCTTCACGTGGGTGGGGATGCAGGTACGTGAACACACCACCCAGCAGTAACTCGGGAGCCCAAACTGAGGTGTTTTGGGTAACTGCCAAGTAAAGTTTATCATGACAAGTGTTATCTTCAGCTCATGGGGACCAGCAGGTGGTGTTTTCAATTGATTTCTGCAGAGGCCGGCTTGGATCCTCAGTCTGTTACAGAAAGGAATCACTCCCAGATGCTGTGAATTCCTTTCCTCTTTCCTCCTATTTTCCCGTTTGTGGCTCTTTATGGGATTTAGGGATGATTTTCACCTGATTTAAGTTTGCCTTATGAGATACACATAACAAACATCCCGTCATCCCATCCCTTTATGGGACATCAAGCATGCATGTGCCTTTCAGTCCTGGGGAAGGCCACCATTCATCCCAGGACTCTGTAACAGCAGAAACAACAGCACCTGGCACCAGGTCTTTCAAACACCAAGCAGAAAAGAGGGAAGATGTCTCTTGCTTTCCAAGGGGCAGCAGGGCAGGATATTTTTCAGTTGCTGTTCATGGTTGGGGCACAGACTTCTTGAAGATTCAGCTTCAGCCTGTTGGGATCCTATTTCACTTTGAAAATACAGTAAAGGAACTCTGATAACACACCACCCTGGGAAGAATTTATGACAGCATAACTACTCCGTCTCTTCTGTTGTCAAGCAACTAGGCAACACACCCATCTTTTGATACTAGTGCTAAGCAATTACATTTTTTTAACTTCAGAGATTGGAGACGGATCACTGAAGTGACGATTGTGAAAGCTGCGTTCTGTGTCATCATCAGTAACACCAGATACACTGACTGGGCGGCAGCAGCAACTGTTTGACATACTTCTGCTAGGAAATCAGATATGCATCCCTGATCTAAATCATGCTGCACTGCACAGGACTGTACTAGAAACCTGGAGAGCATGGCTAGAACAGCCATATCCCTCATGGCTCAGACAGTGTTGGGCTGCTCTCTAGTAATGCACAGCTACTAAGCTACTCTTTGGGATATTTAGTCTTTCTGCTAAACCGTGGTATCCAACAGAGCAGGAAGGAAAAGCCAAGAGAGAGGCTGGCTTGAGTTAAGCCACCTCTGAGGGAACACTCGAGGGCTGCCAAGGGACAATGCCAGTCCTGTTAGCTTCAACCCGTGTCCAGGGAGGAGGAAGCAAAGTAATCAAAGCTGATTTTGTCTGGCTAGATTTGCTTGCAAATGGAAAAATTAAAAAGGCCATGGCATTACTTTAAAAAGAAATGAAAGAGAGTGGCTGTTTGGAGAACCAGGCTGAGAGGCAGGCACTTGCTGGCATGCTTGAGAAAGGAAGAAACTGTGCGCAGGCATGTCCTCTCAGACCCACGGGCTAAGGGACTTGCTGACAGCAACTACTAAGTCTAAGGCCTGGCCTAAGGTGGAAAAGAAGATTCATAGAAATTCTAGTATCAGCAAAAGCGAAGTACCCAGAGGGATGGAGAAGGGACCAAAACCACAGCAAGTCCCATAGCCATGACAGCAGCAAACTACCTTTCAAAAAACCAAAACCCCAAACCAACCCCAAACCAACCCAAAAACCCAACAGACCAAACCCAACTTCGTTCCCCTCCCAAAGCAACCTGAACCTCAGTCAACTCTTAGTTTACATGGCTGCCAGCACTGCACGTTGAATCCCTGATTTCCACAGCTGGGAACATAACCCTCTGCACCCTGAGTGGACCAGCCAGCCCGTGAGCCAGCAACAGGCTGGCATCCTCTCTGCTCCAGGCACACAGGATCCCCATGCACATTACATATCCCAGCCTTGTGTCCTGCAAGGCAACCCACGCACAGAAAAGTGACCGAATCCATGAGGTGTGGCATACATCATGTGGGATCCAGGCACTGAACTGAGCAATATAAGGGAAAGCATTTTTTGGTACTATCACTATTTTTCCCCTCCCCTTCTCAGCCTTTCCAAAGCTTTATTTCCACTAGGCTTTCACACCTGTTCCCTTCCCTGTCAGGTCACAGGTATGTAATAGCTCACTGCACCTGCAGATCTCACTACAGCTGCTGGCTTTTACGCATCCAAGTCGGTGTTTGTGAGCTGCTCTGGGATTCTCTACCGTGAAGTGGTCTATCTGCATATGAAATATGATTTCCAGCTGACTGCGTAAACCTTTTCTTGTCCCCGAGGGGAGCGGTGAGTCACTCCCTGTTAGTGCTTCCTATCCAGCAGCTACAAACCCACGTGCCTCAAATGCTCCGACAGACCTGAGACAAGCTCCCACAATGACTCACATAACAACAAAAGGAAAACGTCTTATTTGATAAGAGCAGAAATTCAGTCTGCATTCATGGAGGCCCTTGCAAGCTGTGTGCTAGGCAGACTTTCCTTCAGCTGCAGGGAGGCAGGCAAGGGTTATTGTGCTCTTCCAGCCTGCAGAGTTGTGAAATAAATCAGAGTAGAAGGTCATGGTGCTAATCAGGCACAGAACCTAGCAGGCCCGACTCCTAGTCCAGCATGCGGCACACTGCACCACGGCAAGCTGCCTGTCAGAGAATCCCCATGCCATATACATCCCAGGCCTCATCCCACCTGGGCAGGGAAATCCCAACAACTGAGGAATCAAACCCCACAAAAAAGAAAAAGGTTTTCCTGGAAGGAAAAGCTGGTATCTTAATTCTTTTATAAATCAGGAGCTGGGTTTCCTTGAAGCAATGCCTGCCTAGGGACCGATAAACGCACCGAGGAGTGGTTACCTGCCAGCACCATCATATTGCAGATGTGGAATTGCTTACACACACCTACATTTTCCATTTGCTTAGGGGTGTTTTTTCAAACATGGCCTTTTTTTTGGAGAGGCTGGGGGTGGAGCTGGCCTTCATGTTACTTTGGATCATGAGATTCGTAGTATGAATTCGGTGTGGTCCCCTTGTATGAAAGAATCACAGTTTAAGAGATCTGCAAGTTCACCAGTCCAATTTCCCCATTTTCTGCACCTCTTTCAATTGAAAAATTTCCAGCCTGGGTTCTCTTCCCATCTCTTTTCTGATCAGACTGATCGAAACAGGACAGCGTTTTGAGCCCTCGGGTTAAGAAAGTGCTGTGGCCACAGTTAGGTGTTTCAGGAGCAGTCTCCTACCACAGCTAAGCACACATCCCATCCCAGGAATAGCTTCTGACCAGTTTGGTTCCCCAAACCGGCTCATCATCATATAAGATGAGTGCTAGAAAGCATCACTGGGGCAGCCCCACCTAAAATTGGTTTAGGTGGCCATAGCATCACAGACAGGGTGACTGCATGGTGTAAGCAGAGCCACTTCTCCCTTTCTTGCTTGCCCACGCCTGCCTGACGCTGCCCTCCATGCTGCCAGCAGGAGCCTTCGAGCAGCGTCACAGCGCGCTAGACCAAGCGACTGACCCAGCCCAGAAAAACAATCAATAATGACCAAAAAAAGGAAGCATTTCCTCAGCTCCTCCTGTGCCTTGATGGCACAGGGAGAGATGTGGCTTCCCTTCAGCCACCAGTGCCACTGAGGGAAGTTTACATGCAACGAGCCTCTAAGTCTCAGGGGCAAGCAGGCCCCTGAAAGCCTGGAGCTGCGGCACAGCCACTGCTGCAGCAGCCTGGTACCATGAAGTGACTTGGAAGCTTCATTTGGCTTTATCGAGTGGTCATTTACTCCTCTGCTAAAGGACAACAAATCAAGAAGACTGGCACGTCTGGAAGCAGCGACAGAGGGTTTGTGGACACACACACTAACAATCAAGTGCTTGCTCCATTGTCAAATTCACGTTTTATCCACGTAGGAGCCAAAGTGTGAAATGCATTTGGGAGTCAGAAAACATTTTCTTCTCTCAGTGGCACCCCAGTTCATAACTATGAACTCCACATCTCTTAACTCTTCAGTTACTGGGAAGAAGATTTACTCCTGGCTTGAAACTACTGCAGGGGAGAGGATGGGGGGTTAGGATCTGGTAACTCTTGTGGGCAACCTAACTTTTGGAGAAGAACAAGGAGCATAGAAGCACATACCTTTAAGCCACATCTCCTGGAGCTTGGATTTCATCCGGGCAGCAATATATACATACACACACGAAGTGCTTTTGCTACAGTTATCTTTGCTCTATCGTTAGTTTGCTATCAGATGTCTCACCACAGCTAAGGCTCATCCTAGCCTCATACCTGACAAATAAGGAGGAATAACAGGCACTACTTTTATGGCCACAGATAAAAGAAAGGAAAAGAGGGAAGACAAGAGGTTCTCTAGGCTGCTGGAGTGCTTTCCCCTCTCATTTTTCAGGGGTGATGGCCTCATAGCCTTGTAATTAGGGAATTAATTTCACACTTGATGCTCTGGCTCTGCACAGCTCCACTCACCCTTCACACCTGCGCTGCAAATAAAAATGTTTACCCAGCATTTTCTTTGCTAGATGAACATTTTTCCTCTTCTGAGCTTCAAACAAGGATTTGGAGCAATTTACAGATAGCAGCTGCATTTCACAGAAAAACATTAAACACATACATAGAGCTGCTTAGGTACAGAGGGACCCTGTGACTTGCTGTCAGAGATCTGCAGGGCTCAGGATCCTAAGGGAAGTTACAACCACTTTGGAAAAGACTCCTGATGAGAAGAGGAACAGCTCAGATCATCATGTAATAGGGGCTTAGGGAGAAGCAAGCTTGTGGACAGCCTTGGCAGCAACGCAAAGAACTTGCATTTTCTGTAGAAAGACTAGGGAAGAAAAGAGAATATCCTTACTTCAGTCCAGCAGATCACCTAAATGTAGGTTTAGCTCACAAGGAAGTCCCAGCTTCTACTTGATGGGAAGAGACACACTGGGCTGGAACTTTGTTGGAGCAGATCCTCCACTGTGACTCCACTACAGAAGGCAGCTCCATCCCAGGATAACAGAGAAACTGGCTCTGAAAGCTTAAAGAAGGATTTGCCTACATGAATAAATCTGCTTGCAAAGCTGAGCACATCTTACCTTTCACCCCAACCTCCTTGGAGTCAATGAAAACCGGTCAGGAGAGGACACTTCTCACTCAAGAGAGAGATCTAAAACAGCTAAGATGAACCCTGCCAGAAAATTTCCTGCTTCTCCCCTTGATCAAACAAGCCTGGGGCAGATCTCCTCCATCACCCACCAGTATCTCATCACAAGAATCTCCTCATCCCCACCTGCACAGCTCCTGGCAGGAGATTCTTATTCCTGCAATGTTCCTGGCCTGTGATAGTTTTTGCTGTTTTAGCTGGTGGCCTTGGCTTGCCCCTTACAGAGACACAGAGGGGAGAGGCATTTGGTGCTTGCAGCCAGTGCCTCCCCCTTCCAAGGTGATTTTTGTCACCCCTTTGCCTGCCTGATCTCCACAGTTACGGGTCAGTTTGCAGCAGGTTGCTGGGGCAGGCTGATTTTTGAGCCCAGACACAAGCCCCTGCTGCCACACACACTGACCTTGCGGGAGCGAAGGGTTGGGATGGGCTGCGGAGTGGGGACGCTGGGGACCAGCGCAAGCCTGACATCCTGTCAGCAGCGAGGTGGGGGACAGGTGTAGGTGGAGTCTGCCACCGTATAACCCATAATACTTTGTGCAAGCAGCAAGGGACAAATGTAGGGCAAAGGAGGTAGCCTGCGACACCCCCCACCCCTTCCTACCCCGAGCTGATCCTGTGCCATGGGATGTGGGGGTATGGCAGCTGAGCCGGGCTTAGCAGCATCCCGGGATTTAGTGGCGATGCCGCAGCACGGGCAGAAATTAGCAGGGCTGAGGATTCTGTCTTTCGGCAGATGCCGGAAGAACCGGAGCAGCTTAGGGCAGAAAAGTAATGAACGGTTCCTTTGTTTCCTCCCTGTTTCTTCAACGGGAAAACCGAAGCTTTAGAGTTGGGAAATTCTGCTTCCCAGAGGCACGTGTGAAATCGGAGGCAGGGGAAATACTGATTCAAAGCTCAACCTGTGCCATTGACTCTCTTGTTCTTTAGGGAGAGGTGATCGCTCTGCCCGTGGCGTGGAGATACGCGTTCCCCACCGCAAAGGGCTCAAGTTAAGGAAAATCCTTTCCAGTGATGCCCAGCTTTAGCTGTGCTCCGGTGAGAGCGCAGCAGCCGCAGCATCCACGGGCTTTTGATTCGGCCCCGGAGCTCGGGCGGCCCGACCGTCTCCTCCGCAGGCTCCCCCGGAACCCTGAAAACCTCCTGCGCTGAAGGAAGCCAAGGGCACCGCGACCTCCCTCCTGCCCTTCCCCGGGGGAGGCACTCGGCAGCCCCCTGCCCACCGTGTGAAGCCTCGGGGCTCTTCCCGGGACCGACGGAGCCGCCCGGCCCCGGTTCCGTCGGCGGCGGCTCCGCAGGCAGAGCCTCATCTGCCACCTAGCGGGGCTTCTCCGTCCCTGCGCCTGCCCCCGCCTCGGCTCCGCGGCACCGGCACCGGCACCGGCACCGGGCGCTGCGGCTGTGCGCGGGGAGGGGATGCGTGCGCGGCCGGGGGAAGGGTGTGAGTCCCACGGTAGGGGGTGTGAGCCCCCGGGGGACCCGCGCTTGGAAGGAGAACACACCGACCCCGGGGCGGGGGGGGAATTTGTGTGCGTGCACAAGGGGTGTGCACAGGGCGGGGGGATACGCGGAAGGGGTGCGCCCCCGAACAGCGAGTGGAGCACATGTGAGCGGCCCGGGGCCGAGCGTGCGTGCTGGTGAGGGTCTGTGCAAGGAGGAGGTGTGCCCCGGGAGGGACCGTGCGCGGAGGGAGGGGTATACACCCATCTCCCGGGTGTGCAGCCACTGGGAGAGGGGAGGCCTTGACGGACGGTGCACTTACACCCGGAGGAAGCGTACACCCATCGGATGCCCGGGGCGGTCGGCTCCGCGGGGCCGGTACCGGGCGCGGCAGCGTCTGTGGCGGGGCGGGCGCGGCGGAGCACCGCCTCCCCAGGCAGCGGGGCGGGCCGCCCGCTCGGGCCTTGCTTGCCGAGGCCTGGCCGCGCCGGTTGAAGGGCCGATGGAGGCGGCGGGCAGCGGGGGAGCGGCGGCCGGCATCGCCCTGCACGACTTCAGCGGGCGGCTGGGCGAGCAGCGGGTGCACTTCCACGCCATGCGGCTGCGGGACTCGCTCTTCCTCTGGGTGGGCGCCGCGCCTGCCCTCGCCAGCCTGGCCGTCGCCATGTGCAGCCCCCGTGTGAGTGTCCCCGCCGCCTCTCCCGGGCTCCCGGGCCCCTGCGACCGGCGGGAGCCCAGCGGGCGGCTGGCGGAGCCCCGCAGCCTTGCCCCGGGTCTCCCGCCCGGCGCTGCCGGGGACTAAGCCCTGCCCTCTGCTGTGCTCCGCTTGCAGGACAGCGTCCCGGTGGCCGCCTCGCTCCTGGGGGACCCCTCCGACACCACCTCCGCCTGCCTGGCCCAGCGCTTGGGTAGGTGCGGGCGCGGCGGCTGCGAGGTCCCGCGGCGCGGGGGGTGTTGGGGGAACCGGATCCGGGGCGGCGGGCGGAGCCGGGCGGGGAGGTTGCCTTCCGTGGGGGCGGTGGGAACACGCGGGGCGGGCCCCAGGCACGGCGGTGCGGTAGGAGCTGCCCCTGTCCTGGGCTGGGTGGGCGTAGGGGGATGCGGCGCTCACTCCCCCGGCTGAGCGGCAGCCGGTGGCCTCTGGGTTCCTGCCCGGGCTCCCGGCGGTCTCCGCCGTTCGTCTTTGCCAGCAGCATGTGCGAGGCTGCCTCGCCTCAGCTGGCGGCGGCTCTGCCTCAGCCCCAGCCTGGCTCTGGGGTGAGGCAGGGGCACCTCCGCCTGTCGCGTGGGGTTTCCGGCAGTCCCCGCTCTGTACAGCTGTAGTCACTCATCCCATGCCGCAGGCTGGGACGGGCGCCGTGCGAGCCGCCTGCCTTTCGCCTGAAGGTCAGCGAAAGGGACACGAAGATGATCAGGGGTCTGGAGCCCCTGCGGCGAGGGGCGGAGCGAGCTGGGCTTGTTCAGCCTGGAGAAGTGAAGGCGGCGGGGGGACCTCACTGCAGGCTGAAGGGAGCACACAAACAGGAGAGGAATCAACTTGTTAAAAGGTAGACAATGGCAGGACAAGGGGGATGGATTGAAGATAAAGGAAGGAAGGTTTAGATTAGATATTAGGGGAAGTTCTTTACAGAGAGAGTGGTGAGGTGCTGGAACAGGCTGCCCAGAGAGGTGGTGGATGCCCCATCCCTGGAGGTGTTCAAGGCCAGGTTGGATGGGGCCCTGGGCAACCTTGTGTAGATCCAGGCCTGAGGTTGGTGGCCCTGCCTGTGGCAGGGGGGTTGGAACTCTGTGATCCTTGGGAACCCTTCCAACCCAGACCATTCCATTCTATAAGGTGAAGCCAACCCTCATCACATCTTGCACTTATTTTAACCCCTAAATTTTGATAATTTATGGCCTGGGAAGTCCTGCATCATCTGGAGATGCCATTGTGTGATGCCGTGTGTCCCTACAGGGCATCTCTTGGGATGTTGCCAGCATCAGCATGTGTATGAGTGTCCTGCTATACCTACTGCACTGCCGACCTAGCTAGAGTTCTGAGTCTCGACACTTTCTGTCCTGGTTTAAACTGGCCAGTGGCTAAAACAACCACCCAGCTGCTCGCTTGCTGTCCCCTGAAGTTGGGGGGGAAGGGGAGTAGAACTGAAAAAACAAAAAGGACTTATGGGTTGAGATAAAGATAGTTTGATAGGACAGAAAAGGAAGATTAATAATAATAAATTAATATACAAAACAAGTGAGGAAGAGCACAGTTTCTTACCACCCAAAGCTGATGCTCAGGTAGTTCCTGAGTTGTCCTGCCTCCTGGCCACACCCCAGTTGTATATGGAGCATGATGTCATATGGTATGGAATAGCCCCTTTGGCCAGTTTGGCTGTGCTGGCTGCGTCCCCTCCCAGCTTCTTGGGTGCCCCCCACCTTCTCATGACAGGGCAATGTGAGAAGCTGAAAAGTCCTTGACTGCTTGGCAACAACTAAAACATAAGTCTATTATCAGCATTGTTCTCTCCCTAAATCCAAAACAGGGCCTTATACCAGCTGCTAGGGAGAAAAAGTAACTCTGCCGAAACCAGGACCCTTTCCAGCTCCTGCATCTCCAAAAATGACTTGGCCAAGTGCACCCGAGCACCTTCACGGTTCCGACAGCTGCATCACGTCATTGTCGCCTAGCAGTGGCTGATACAGCACCAGCTGCTCCCGTACCTGTTACAGGGTTTGAAAGGCAAGATGCTGTGCTGCTCAAGCTCATGTTCTGTTTCGGTGGGAAAGGCCACATGATTCTTCTTAATCATTTGCGTGCTTCGTTATGGGCAGTACGTCCTGAGTTTGTGTGTCAGGCAGTTTCACAAGGCTACACCAACTTACTCTCTGTGCCCATTAATGCATGTATCAAAAAAAGATTGGTCACAAGCCTGATCTTTGACAAACAGTCCTAGCAACCTTACTTCATCCTGATGAGTTAGCTTCTCATAACCTCTCTGTTGTAGTCTTGCCTGGTGGCACCTCTTTCTCTACATACTGGGTTTGGTTGTTTCTGTAAGTATTAATTCCGTGGGGTACTGTATAACATGAATTCTTTACCTGTAATTAGTGCATTGTCCATAAGTCAGTAAATATCTAGCCAGGGTTTGCTTTGGATAAAGTGTAACAGTTTTATTCCATTTTTGGTCTCCTGATTACTCATTTCTTCTGAATCTTGCTCTAAGCTTCTGTGCAGTGTGGAAGCCCAGCTAACAGCTCAAAGTTGTCTCAGTGTTTCTTGCCCTCTCCTGTCTTTTATTTTCAGTCTGTGTCCTATCTTCAGTCTTAAAGATTTAGTACAGATTTCATAGCTAGAGTTGGTAATAACTTGTCATTTCTTCTTATATCATTGGTTCTTTAGTGTTCTAGGCCAGAGGCTGTCCACATCACTGGATTTTTCTCCTAGTAAGTGGTCTGTTTTGCAGCTCCTTTCCCACCCCCCCCTCCTTCCAAGTTCCTTCTCATTTACATTGCTAATTTCACATATTTTGTTCCTGAGAGCTGATAGTGTTGCTTGGTACTGGGATATCTGTTACCCTTTATCCTCGGAGCATAACACACCTTCCTTTTTTCTGTTTGTGCTTTAAGTATCTTTCATTGTTTTATCTTGAGCTTTCTGTGCCAGCTGTGGCCCAGCTGGGCTTCTGGGTAGTATTCCTCTGTACCTGTGCCATCTAACCTCTGGGTTGCAGTTTTCCTGGCTGGTCAGTCCCTTTTATATTCATTATAGGAAGAATTCTGCTGCGTTCCTGCTTAAGGTGTATTGTCTTGAGGGAGGCCTGTAGACCTCTTCCAATTTTGGTTGGAAAGAGAAAGCCAACTATAGCCTTCTGGTGTTGAATTATTACATGCTGCCTTTTCACCTGATTGTAACAGAGTGTTGAGACAAGAAAGAAATCTTCTCTCTGAAATGCTACACCTTAGTTTTTAGGCTTCCTTTTGTCAGTCCAGCAGTTTAAGTCAGCCCATGGTCACTTACTCCAGAATTCTTTATTCTCCTGAAACCAGGGGATCTGTGAGATCATTGTTCTCTGCATCTTTGTTTCACAGAGTGCTCAGTAAGGACATCTGTGTTCTGCCCTGACAAGAAATACCAAGCCTTACTGTTACTGCTAAGTTTTACTCTGGGAAATAAAACTACCTTTCTCCTACAAATTCTGTAACAACAGAGATACTATTTACTTGTAGCTGTACTTCCAAGGTGGCTTTTTTAACCATCCTGTCAGATGGTAATCTTCAGGGAGGGAGTACATACATTTTTTTCCACCTGTACTGGCACCATTTTTTCCATTCTGGTCTTCACAGGCACCAAGTACAAAACAATGCCATCTGAAGGTATGCTTCCCAGTCACATTCCATCACCTGCCTTTTGTGCCTGCAATGTCAGGTTCCCTGCCCTGGAGCAGAAGTTTCAGTGCTGTTGTGCATCAGCATATGTGTTTTTCTGCCATTTTCTTTATAGCCTGCTTGGGGTCTTTGCCAGAACAGCTGCATTTGGTGTGGTGGCTCTTAACCTCATTAGTTCAGGTTGGGTCTTTTTGTGGTGGTGGAGTTTTTTCGCTGATGACAAGTGCCATGTTCCTGTTCTTCTATCTATTCCTGTATTTGTTTTATTAGGTGCAGGGACTGTTTCCCACCACCCAGCCTGATAGCTCTGGCATGAGATGTGTCCTTGTAGTCAAAGGGACCAGCAGACTCTTGGTGAAGATCACCCCAAATTCTTCTTTGAGCCTTTCCCAGCTGGGTGCAGTGCCCCTTTGCCACTTCTTTTCCAGCACAAACCGTCTACAAACTTATGCCTAACACTTGTTCGTTCTCCTGTTCCCACTGTGCTCCTCTTCAAGCTGAGATTTGGGCCTTGGACCTGTCCACGAGCTGAGGGGAGCAGGTCCGTGCTGCCATACTGCCTTTTGTCACTCTCCGCGCCCTGGACGATGGGCTGCCAAGGAAGGTTTCCCCCCACCAACTTTGAGGGGCTGGTGGAACAGGGGTTAGTAGCCAGGCTGCATGGGAAGCAGCCCTGCTGAAGGGTTTTTTTTTCACGTAAGCCTGTTTTTTCTTTGCAGTTCTCTGCTTTAATCTGAAATTGCAGATGGTCTCCCATGGAGACGTAAGATCTTCCCTCTAATGCCCTTCTCACAAGAGTCCACATGTCTGGATGAGTCCGCAGGGAAGTGGGGACAGAAGAGGTCCCACTGGGAGCAGAGCTGCTCTGTGCAGGCAGCCCTCAGGGATTCACAGCATTCCTGGGAACTGGAACAGCAATCGTTTCTTATGTAAACATAATTAAGAAGTTGAGTTTTGATGCTGCAGTGCACGATGTAGCTTTGTTAGACAGGATAATGGTATTAATTAGTTCAGAATTAGCATTGCCTTCATTTAGGGCACGATAACGAAGTGCTAGTGCTTGCAAAACATGCTGCTTTATACCACAAAATCTGGTGCCAAGCAGTAATTTTCCTGCAGTCAGAGCAACGTGGTGCATTGTATCAGCATCCTGTAGTGCCAGGTCTTAGGAGGCGAGCGAGCCCGTGCCTTTCGGAAGCAGCTCCACTCACTGAGCCAGGAAGCCGGTAACCTGTTAGAAGGGAAAGTGATAATTAATTGCTTTGCATAATGAAAATGCCTCAAAGGTGCTGTTTAAGAATGTTTTATATGTATATATAGGTTTCCTGTGGTTAGCTTCCCCATTTAAAAAGGATTGAGGTATCAGGAATTCTGATGTCTTTTAGTGTCGATTTTAAAAATTTGGGTGGTACTTTTGAATTCAGCAGAACTCCCTGATTTCTCCCTGGGATTGTCAGCTCCCAACTCATTCCCTGCCAGGAATATCTCGCTGCCCAAATACCATTTTTTGGTCTTCTATTTTAATACAACCCAATTTAAATACACTGCCTATTTTTCTTCTGTAGCGCTTACATTCTTCACAAAGTTTGGCTTTGGCAGCATATGGAGAGAGTTACAAATTTGGTGTATTACTACAGCAAAAATCTAAGCAGGATTCCAATTTATTTACAAAACACTTCTTGGTGGTCTCTCTTCTATTCCAGTGATTAAGTCTTCCTGCCCTGGTGGGCATTGTTTTTGTCACTGTTAGTTAGTTCTGCCATGGAAGGCAGCTCTTAATTTTATAGCACCTCTCTCTAGCTATTTGTCATGACAGCAGCCTGGAACTCAAGCTTGGCTCCATCACCTTCAGCTCAGGCTCTCCAGCCTCCTCGAGTGTTCATGGGCACTGGATAAATAAAGGAAGCCAAATTCTTGGGAGCAGGCTTAGGCAAGAGTGGTGCCTGTTCGCTGGGGCCTTCTAGGGGCTGGTGATGAGACAGAAGTTTGTTAATTTGGGCCTGGTCACTTTCTCAGGTGCTTTCCCTCCACAAGTGGTTTTTCACAGCAAACTGGCTCATAAACTAGATGTCAGTGCTGAGAGCCCAACAGAGTCTGTGGTTTCACCTGAACTGTACTGTATTTAAGCAGCATCCTGCTGAAAGCACCGTCAGGCTTTGAGGGGCCAGTGGCTTTTTGCATCAGGCCAAACATGAGCTGCTGGGTCCCCAGGCCAGTATTGCCTGTTTCAGTGTCGTGTGTAGTTCTGCCCAGCATGCCAACACTGAGGCTGCTCTCGTGTGGCTGTTCCTGCAGAACTGGGTCCGTTGCAGCAGGACTGGGGAACGTTGTCTTAGAAACCTGCATGGTATGGCTTTCTGAAAGGCTTGTTTGAATATAATCAGCACTTTAATGAGAGCAGTGAACTGTGGCTGACCACTCTCTTTTGTGTTTTAGCCAGCAAGACCAAAAAACAGATATTTGTCAGCTACAATCTTCAAAACACAGACAGCAGTTTCACCTTACTCATAGAGAACAGGATCAAAGAAGAAATGATGGCGTTTCCGGAGAAGTTCTGACTTTGCATTGAAGTGAAATAACCAGCCTTTTTGTTTTAGAAAGACTGATCGCCGTTTTCACACTGACATTAAGTTAGTTTATTTGTTTTGTATTGTTTTGATTGAATTTGCAGTTGTTATTAAATATATAGCTGGACCTAAATACAGTTTGACCTGGAAGATTTTTTTTCCTTTTTCAGATGATCCCTGTGAAGCCACAGGGCAGCTGAGTGGAGCAGAAAATAACACTGCAGTGTGAGAATGTCATTGTAAAAGCACGTGTGGTGTGTGGTCTGTACACAGTATGGGGACCTGCTGGAAAATCAGTTCCAAATTCCACCTGAACAATTAATCTACACTGTAGTAGTACTGAACATTAGAGTTGCAGTTTTTTGTGTTCAAATAACACAAACCCCGGGGTTTTTGTATGGGAAGTCTGTGACATATAACGAGCACTCCCTCACTCTCTCCTCTTAGCCCCTGTGGGTTGTAGGGCTAGCTGCACTACCAGACACTGGATTTCCTTCTGTCTCTTGGGGGCAGAGAATACTAGAAGGGTTTCATAAAGGATTTTCTGTACGTTCCCGAGGGATAAGTAGAAGGAAAAGGCACAGTGTGAATTTTGAAGCAAGAGATAAATCTGCTGGGCTGGTAGAAGAGCGTCATGTGTGTAGATTAAGCGTACTCATTAGAAAACTGAGCAGGCACCCACCACCACCAACGCAAAGCATCCTGCTGCCACATCTCTGGGCTCGCTTTTAGGCCAGGCAGCTGTCCTTTCAAAGGCAGGTGCAGGGGCTAATTTGTTCAACAAGGTGGGCAGCTGAAAGTTAACTATAAACACGTGACCCCAAACTAACCACAGAGCCAATGGTGTGGTGACCACTTGCAGCCACAGAACACCACCTCTTAGTCCCAGCAATTTGGAGGAACACCGAGCGTAGCAACCTGATGAGTGAATCCAGGTTATTTCTCGTGCCTTGCCAGTTGAACCCTGACTTGGGCATAAGCTTCTGATACTGCCAAAAAGAATTAAAGTACTACCAGTGCTGCTGCTAGACAACTGTCCTAACAGCCTACAGAAAACATGAACTTACCTTGCTTGTTTTTAATTGCAATCGGTAATTAAAAACTGTAACTGAGAGGTTGCTGATGTAGAAGACACTGCTCCTGACGAATCTGTTGTCCAAAGGAGTCTGAGTGCCCAGTGGCATCGACCTGGCAGGTCTGACATGGGCACCGAAGACCCTTCCTTACCTGGTGGGAGCAGATGCTGGTCCTTGGCCGTAGTTCAAGATCAGAATACACTGGAGAGTGTTTTCTTTGAAACTTAACAGGAGTCAACCGTTCTTCTGTGACTGAAAGTGAAAGGTAATTAATTACAAATCAATGCTCTGAATTAATTAGTCTGATTTAAAATCATCTCATTCTGTTGGTAGAGGCATCATCACATTAGCTGCTGGGTGGTTTCGGAAGCCACCGCGAGAGAGCCAGACCAAGGAGAGCAAACTGATGGGACAACGTCATTTTATTCTGTACATCTACATACAAAGTTCTTTTCAGTAGGTACAACGGATGTAACATCATGCAGACATTTAGCTTGTAAGACTGTTTTCAGTACTTGATTTAAGCTTGTGCTATGAGGAAGCACCACCAGACTATTCATGATCAAAACGTACAGTAACACGATTCTTTAAAACTTCATCAGAAACTGAAATGGGGAGGGAGGTCTCACCCACTAGACATAGCACACCATACTCCTTTCCCAAAACATTTTACACAATACATTTAAAATGAGGTTTTTCATTTTATTTTCTTTAAAAAAAAAAAAAAACCAACAAGTTACAGTGGGGGAGATCCCCTCCCCACCACTTAATAGTGTTGTCTTATGTGCCAGCTACAAGGCGCAACTTGACTTGACATTCACAGAGTTCAGTTAATGGCACTTCTGCTTCCAATTTGGTGACCTTTAGTGTTTGGCTCCAGGAAGTAGCAACGGTTAAAAATACTTCCATTAAAAAAAAAAAAAAAAAATATATATATAAAAAAAGCCTGGTTAATGAAACTGAAAAGTCAATCTCACAAACTCCTTCTGAGGTGCCACAAAACACTCACAAACAGGCGACTGTCGTTAATCCATTTGCAGTGTGCCTGGCAACAAAAGCAGTACTGAAACCTTAAAAAGGGGGAGCCTCCCCCCCAGGATCAAGCGTAATATACCACTTTCACATTTTTGTTTTAACTTACGAAGATGGAAGGAAGCCCTTAAGCAGTAAACCCAGAGAAAAACCCACCGATGGGCTTCAGAGGTTACTGAAGGTTCACAGAAAAGGCCGAAATGGACAGGACAGCTTTGACCGCTTTCCCTGCTGCGGCGGCCGGGAGCAGCCACCTGAGAAAAGCTTTCCCTGGTGATGGCTGCGGAGGAGTCGTAGCCGAGGAGCCGATGGCGCAGCAGACGGAGCGCCCCGTCCCGCTGTGGGACTGGGCAGGGGACGGTAAGCATCTCTGCATCGCCCTTCTGCCCTGCTGCATCTCCTGGTACCGACTCCTCCACAGGAGCTACGCTTAGCTAAAGCTTTCCAACTCTGTGTGGGTGTGGAAGAATCAGAATAGCAATCACAGAAGTGCTTATCTTTTCAGGAAAAGGAGCAAAACCGGAGCTGCCAAGGCAGGGAATTAGTCTGTGTTTTATCAGCATGACAGAGGCAGGGGGCCAGACCAACTTGAGAAGTTTGGGCTCCCCACCTTGCAAAAGATCAGTACCAACTACCTGGTTTCAGGCAAAAAAAACCCCCAAAAAGCAGCAAATCAAGTCAATTTTAGAATTTAAAAAAAAAAAAAAATGCTGCATGTTCCTGTCACCCAGCTTGTTTATTATCTAAACATCAATGTGCTTAAACAACTGTTTTCTTCCCTGGGCCCACCTGTCACTAGAGAGCAACCACCAGAATAGGAAACGATAAAGCGCTGTGGACAACAGCGGTGAGTGCACCGGGACCGAGCACACCAGGACCGCTGGCTGTGCTGGAAGCAGCCAGGTTCAAACAGGCCTGTGGATAGTCTACAAGAGCCGTACCGTAGCTTGAGCACGCACGCAGAGACACCACTGAACAAAGGAGCCGCTGGCTCCACGGGCACGATGGATGGCAGGACGCTGCTCTCCGCCTCAGTGCTCCTCTGCTTTCAAGCCCTTTTCCATTAAGGTTTGTTTTGCTTCTTCAAGTTTTTGTTGTGAACCCACTTCCCCACCCCCCACCCACCCTTCCTGTCCCCCCCCCCCAAAATGTGTGTGTCTTGCCATAAGCAGCTCATATCCAAGGCAGAAGTTATTGCACAAATTTGGCACGTGAATACTGCATGAACGGGGAAGGCCTGGGTCAGGGGTTTTTCTTTCCCCTTAGGTGAATGCAGACTGCAGAAGTCTCTGCACAGAACAAAAAGAGAAGCAGCCGTGCTCAAGCTGGGTGATAAAAGCTTGAGCGTAAGGAAGATCGGGCTCTCGCTGTCACAGGAAGTCAAGCAACGGTGGAAAAAATACCAGCAGTGTAACTTTGGGCAAAACTACCATCAACTGGGTCCAGTGTTTCTTACCAGGCTCCAGAAGAACCTGAACGTCCACATCCTCTGTACAAAACTTAGCAGCTTTAGGACAACATTGTTACTCTGAACACAACAATCTCTGTCACTTCTGCAGGTCTACCTGTCCCCTCGCGCTTGTCAACGTCTGAGGCTGCGCTACTTGCTGCATCGCCCACCGGGGAGCACGTGTCTCAGATTTATTGGGGCCTCTAAAAGGACACCGGCAGCCTAATGGAGGAGGGAAATTGTTAGGTACAGCAGTTAATCGACAATATATACAGCAAAGGGGGAAGGGGGAGGAGGCTGAGGATAGAAGTGCAAACAAGCGCTTCCCATGCGCACGAATGGACGCAAGATGTACATCAAACAAAGTGGCAATCATACGGACAGTCAATGCAACACCGACATCCTGCTGCTCTGTCTGTCTGGATGCCTGCACTACCAAGGAGCAATCACGAATGGATGGCTTGAGTGCGGAAGGAGAAGAGGGAGGGAGGGAGGGAGAGTGGGGAGGTTGACTAAAATGCAAGAAAGCTGTTTGTTCACAGACTCCTCGCATCAAACTAGTTCCTCACGATATTCACGGAGTGAGAAGCTAAAGCAGATGGCTGAAGGAAGCAGTTGGTTTGAGGGGCTGGAGGAGGCAAGTGGTCACTATTAAAGTGCCATCTGCACAGCAGGAGACAAACTGGATGTTCACTTTGCTTAGCTGAGAGTAGCATCCATCCAATTTGAAAGAAACTTCCTTTTTTTTTTTTAAATTTCCCGAATGAAAATCCTACAGGAGCAGTTGGGGAAAGGGGGAAACCTGGGTGAGTTCACTGTATATTCTTGGGCCGGAACCAGCAAACACCCCTAAAAGCCCCAAGACGGCCAACAGCAGACTGTAAGTCATTAATCACAGGCTGTCAATTCATTCCTTCAGCTTTCTGTCTGCTTAAATTGCAAACAAACCCCCTGGTTCTAAACCCAGGAAAGGCAATGCCAGCACACTCATTTCCCTGGAGCGGGAATCCCGGCCGCGCGGCCTTGTGGAATAGAAGCACAGGTCATAGTCCGCGCTCCTCATGTTTTGTTCCTGGTCTGGGCTCTTCTGGAGCAGTCAACCAGAGATTCTGGCTTTCATTATCAGGAAGCCCATTCTCAGCAAAACTCATTTTTGCCTTCATTGGTCAAGTCATTTACATGGTGCACATCACTCTTAAGACCAGCGGGAACGGTCTGCAATAGATAAAGGCTTCAATCAGCTTGTTTGGGTAGGATTTTCTTCACCACTTTTGGTGAAAGAAAAAAAGAAATAATAAAGGTAACTAATTTAGAAAGTAACTTTTAAGTGCACATGGGCTACACAAACCAAACACAATGCTGCCTAAAATGCAGTCAAGAGTCACAACAGGGTTTTGCTTTTTTTTTTGGGGGGGGGGTTTGGTTTTTTTGGCGTGTACAAACGCAGCAGGCAACCTGGGCACTTGGACTTTCTAGACAGGCAGAAGAACGTTGCACAAGTCTAAACGTCAGTCAATTCAACTTTGCAGTGGATCCCTCTTTCCTTTAAAGAAAAGACAAAAACAAAACAGAAAACAACACCCCCCCCCCCCCCACCACCCCCCCACACCCCTCCACCATGGTTTCTTTCTTGGAATGGCTGCACCTCTTATAATAAGATGGCTTCATTTTTGTGATCTATGATAGGAAAAGGAAATAAAGTGCTTCTTGAGAAAAAAATCAAAATAAATATACATATTTAATGGCAGGAAAAAAAAAAAGAGTTCTGAAGGGCTACCTCCAGTCAGGTCTGTTCTCAGATGAGTCTTTTCTCCCATACTTTTTCAAGAGCAATCTGCACAATAGTTGAAGATCCCAAAAGTTGCTTTAGCAGCAGAGTTGAATTCCCCCCGAGTCTATGTCTGCTCCATCACTGGTGTGTAAAATCTGTGCAAAACACCTTTGCCCAAAGTGCCGCTCCTCCTGCACAACAGCATCAAATAAAATACAAAAGAAAGAGAAGGGGAGGGAAAAAAACCCAAAAAACCCAACAAAAAAAAAAAAAAGAGGAAAAAATAATCCACCCAGTTACATCGACTTCATCCCGTTGGCAGTGGTGTTCTCTGAGATCCCGTCGCTCACAGCTGCCGAGTCGTGGAGGCCGGAATAATCCTTGAGTTCAGAGTTTGTCAGGAGCAGGGGCTGCTCCCCCTTCCTGTGCGGCAGGAGGGGCTGCCGGGTGTAATGTTCCCCATCCGGGATGTTCTCGGGCAGGTTCTGGTTCTTGCTCTCTGGCAGCAGCAGGATGCAGATGATGCAGATGAGCGTACAGCAGGCGAAGATGACGTGGTGGAGGAAGTAGCCTTTCTGGTTGTGGAGCTCCATGATGGGGGCGGTCAGGCGGCCGAAGCCTGCGCTGGCCAGGACCAGCCCCAGCCCTCCTCCCCTGCAAGCAAAGCAAGAGGTGAGAGCCCGGCCCCGCATCCCGCTCCCGCCATCACAGCCCCATCAGCATGGGTCAGGGAGCCCACAGCCCCGACAGATCCCCCCATGCTCCCCCGTGTCTGGCACACACCCAGGCGTCCAAAATCCTTAAGACAAACCGGGTTTGATCCCTGCTTTCATGCCATACAACTGTCCCGCTGTGGAGCTGCTTTGCTGTTGTAGATCGGTGCTGTGTAGTTGCCTCTGCATGGGGAAACAACTATACTCACTCAAGTAGCCTCTACCATCCATGTAACTGGCCCCACCTAAGGAGAAGAGGAGCGTTGCAACACGAGCATGTAGACAGCCCTCCGAACTATGCCCGTGTCCAAGTATTACTGTATTCAGTGAGGAAAAACCAGATTTTGCTAAGTGTGCCAGCCTTCTCCAGCTTAGACAAGGCACACCAAGAAGCAGTTGGTGTGGAAGTCACAGAATTGCAGAATCACAACGTGTTCCTGTCCTGTGCTAAACCATGTCCCTAAGTACCTCATCTACCCTTTTTTTAAACACATCCAGAGTTGATGACTCAACCCCCTCCCTGGGCAGCCTGTTCCAGGCCCAACAACCCTTTCAGTTAAGAATTTTTTCCTACCATCTAATGTGTACCTGCCCTGGCACAGCTTTGTGCCATTTCCCCTTGTCCTATCGCCTGTCACCTGGCTGAAGAGACCATCACCCACCTCTCTACAACCTCCTGTCAGGTAGTTGTAGGTGGTGATAAGGTCTCCCCTCAGCCTCCTCTTCTCTAAGCTAAACAGCCCCAGCTCCCTCAGCCGCTCCTCATAGGATTTGCCCTCCAGCTCCTTCACCAGCCTGGTTGCCCTTCTCTGGACACGCTCCAGGACCTCCATGTCCTTCTTGTGGTGAGGAGCCCAGAACTGGACACAGTACTCGAGGTGCGGCCTCACCAATGCAGAGTACAGGGGCACAATCACCTCCCTAGACCTACTGGCCACGCTGTGTCTGATACAAGTCAATTTTGGCTGTGTCTAAGCGTTGTCTGGCATCAATCAGCAACAGAGGCAGGAGATTAGACTTCACAGGGCACTGCCTCAATCCATTATACCAAACGGTGAGCACTGAAATATTATCCCCATAAAAACATGTTGTGGCTGGAACCTCTTGCCACGTGGATGTCGTAACGACATCATCATTTTCAGGAAGGGAAAAACAAACAAACAGAAAAATAACATAAGTAGCATTTGGAATAGGAGAACACAAGTTTGGGATTAATTTCCAAGACCTCCTCTTAACTGACTGGACAAATTGAGGTAGGTCACTCACTTTGCTCTTTCTTGGGGCTCTTGTGTATTCTTGCATCACAGAAAGGAGTTACAGAAAGGTCAGCACTGGTGAAAAGCTCAAACTGTGCATAGGTAACATTATGAAATACTCTTTATGGCACAAATGCTTGTTTATTAAATGCAATGTGCTCGGGTATTGGGAGCATACCTTTTGCACACCGAAGAGAGAGTGAAAGCACATTCAATTAAAAAAATAAAGAAAAAAGTGTGAAAACAGCCTCACCCACCCCAGTCCCAAGCATGGAAGCCACTGGTGCAAACCGAATTCGGTGCTCTTTCCTGATGCTCAGCCATGCAAGCAACCTCCCTTGCAATTCCTTGTCTTGCTCACTGATGTCTCTCCAGGTGTGGGGATGGAGTGCCTGGCACACCTCCAGCCACATGCGCACGCCCTCCTCGTTTTTGGGGCATAGCCCATGCTCCCAGGGCTCATCCCCACTGGGTCACCCCGCAGGGAAGTAGTACCACAGGGTTTTTTTCTGGGGCAGATTATTCCCTCCTCCTGCTGTGGTACAACTGAGGGCTCTGGACAGTCAAGTGTCACCCTCAAGTGACTCATTTTAGCAACATCTCCAAGAGCAAGTGGCAGCTGGACTTTGATTTTCCAAAGGCCTTGCTGCCTGCAGAGGGAGGTCTTTCTGTGAGCTTAATTAATGACTGGCCCTCTCCTCCTCACCACTCCACCAATACCATCTATTCCCAAACCCTCTGGTGACCAGACAGGCTTCAGGTGCTTCAGTTCCTGGCTCAGAGGCAGAGACAGAATTATTAATGATAACCAGACCTTGCAGAAGACACCTGCAGAAAGGAAAGGAACTGCTTGGGAAAAAAGTGTTCACCAACTAACGAGCTTACTAGAAATCACAGCACTATCAGCCTACAAACACCAAAGTCACTCAGCCAACCACCGTGTTAAAGCTGATCTTCACCCAATCCCTTCCCAAATCCACTGCTGCTTACTTGGCAGCTGAAGGGCAGCAAGCACAGGCCTCACCAAAATGCTCCTGGGACACTGACTGGATCAAAAATTCATGTATGTCTCTTCTAGTTCTCCAGACTCTGCAGTTTATTTTCCTTTGAAAATAAACTCTGACCCACAGACTATGAGCATGGACCATGCCAGGTGTATCAGTCAAGAGCCTGAGATGCAGCATGCAACGAGCCAATGGAACATACAACTATCCTGAGAAACTGTTACGACAAATGGAGCCTGGAAATCATGGACTAAATGAACTCAACAACTTCAGAGGGATGATTCACAGACTGAGGGAATAAGATCTGTATGCAGGTATGCGTGCATACATGTGTACATACATATATGGGTGTGTGAAACACGAAACTGGTTGTACCCAAAGAAAATTGTTGGATCTGGTCATGACGTAAATGGTATGGAATAAGGGGTGGATAATGTCCTGGTTTCAGCTACGATGGAGTTAATTATTTTTAGCAGTGGATGGAATGCCATGTTTGGGTGTTAGGATGAGAACAGTGCTGATAGCACCCTGATGTTTCTGGTTGTTGCCGGGCAATCAAGGACCTTTCTCAGTTCTTCATACTTCCTTACTAGTGAGAAAGGAGGGGACGCAGCCAGGACAGGTGACCCGAACTGGCCAAAGAGGATATTCCATGCCAGTTACGTCATGCTCAGTATAAAGGGGGACTGGGGGGAAGAGGAGGAGACAACGCCAGGACGTGCAGTTTCTGGGGACAGTCGGGTTTTTTCCGGGACGGGCTCTAAGCTGTGCAGCCTGGGTTCTGTGGTTTGGTGAGAAATTGCATTGTGTATCACCAGTTTCATCTATTTTGTACTTTAAACTTCTGTTATTGTTATATCTAGTTTTCTGTTATTGTTTAGTAAACTATCCTTATCCCAACCTGCGTGGTTCTGGTTTCTAGGTTGTGGTTTCTTTTCCTCCTTTCTTCCTTCCCTTTTCCCCCTCCCCCAACTTTCCCTCCCCCTTCCTTTTAAAAGTACAAGCGACTGTGTGGGGTGCGGCCCTCGGCTGGGGCAAAACCACGACAGCATCTTTCCCAGGCAACGGTGACGTCCCCAAGTACTGCTGAAGCCCCTGTTAAAAATGTGCCAGCTTTCACCAGCAGCGTGGAAACCCGGCTGAATGTGGCCATTGTGCAACTGGCCCCCTGCAACTTCATGAATACCCTCACGTGAGTAACCTCACAGTGCAGCCGGCCCCAAACGCACGGCAAATCCCTCTCCAAGTTGGCTCTGGAGCGACAAAAGCCCAGCTCATTTACATCACTGCTTGCTATGGCTACATTGTATCTCAACTCCCCAAGAAAGACCTGAGGTGAGTTTTAAAAGCTGCTGTAGAAGGGCATCGGGCAAGCTGAAAGGAAGCAGGGAAAGGCAACAACAAAGGCAGCTCTGTCACTGCAGGTCAAGCAGCTTCAGGCTTGGAGAGGAAGAAGGGGAAAAAACCAGTTTACATCAGTAATCAGAGCAGGTGTTACTTCATCCAGCACCATCGAAACCTGGTAGGAGTAGGCTTGGAAGGTTTGTTTTTCCCCCTGTTGTGTTTTACTACACTGCAAATATAGAAATAGAAAAAAAAAATAAAGCTGAAAACACGGTCAGGAATGTTTTGCTGCTCAAGTGCACATCAAGGAAATGGGTGCAGGGCAACAGGAGCAGCACCCTCATAACTTGCTGTTTTCCACAGGCACTGCGAGGGAGCAGGTGGGAAACAAAAAATGTCCACAGCGTGTTTTGGGACACTGCTCCTCCTCAGTATGGGCTTCCCCACAGCAGGGCACCAACCTTTGTATTTCAGATGCACCCTGAGGTGCAGATCAGAGCCAAGGGAGGGAATGTGAGGGCTGCTGGCACCCACAGCGAACCCCAGCTTCTCCTCTTGCACTGGCTGCTGTTGGGGGGCTTTCCCACAGGCAATCAGCTCCACTTCCCCGAGCCCTGCTCACGCAGCAGCACTGAGGCTGGAGGGCTGGTTTACATGAGGCTTATGGTCCCGACATGGGTGAATTGCAAAGGGACCTTGATCCAAAAGTTTGCCCTCAGAAGGGGCCTCCCTGGTGATGGCAGCGAAATTTCCTCGATTGCTACTGCAGAATGTTTTGGATAACAGCAAAATAGCCTCACTGATACCCTTTGCTTGGAGAAGTCTAAACCTAAGAATGGGGACACTTGCCCTTCTCAGCATTGCTCAGGAGAACCTGTTTCAGGTGGCTGTTTGTCACGGGTTGACAGGCGGCACAGCTCAGAGTACCGAAGAGCCAGAGGGTTATTCAAGTTGGAGGACACTTTTGGAGAGTACCTACAGGTACTATGGGGCCAACACTGAATTCAGAGTAGGTTTTCTTAGGGCTTTGTCCAGTCAGCTCAGCCACTTCTTGAAGTCAGTCCCCAAAAACCTTGGTGGTTTTCCTTGTCGTTCCTGTACATAAGTGACCCTGTTGTGTGCTCTGTCCTTGAGCAGAGCTTCAGTAAAGCACCAGCACACCCTTGGTCTCACGGGGCAGGGCACCACCTTTGGAAAGCCAGGTCCCAGTAAGCAGCACTACACCCCACTAGAAATTTGGCTTGGTAAAGCTCTTTGGCCACTGCTGCCCACTCTTCATTTCTTTGGCTGGGTGGGGGCAAAAGCAGGTCATGGAGAGAAGAAAAAAACCAAATCAGATTGCTTTTCCTCTTGTTAGTAAACGAGCACACAGAGGACAGGGAGATGACACACCACACTTTCCTCAGCCTATTCCTCTTTAATAGCCATGCAACCCGCAGTGGTGTTCCCATCAGGATTAGTGGGGATGGAGTATTGGTGTCTCTTAGTGCTCAAATTCAGTTGGAAGGAGCTCTGAACTGAAGACCCTGGTGCAAGGAATGGGAGCTCTCTGGTGAAGCCCTCCTACCTAGCACCAGGAGACCAGTACCCCTCTGTGCCACATGACAGCGTGGGACCTTTGTGTCTCTGGAACTGGCAGCACTTCTTGGTGATGAAGGGGGTTGCTTTCCTCCCGTGTTACTGTAACCACCTCAACAACACACCAGTTGAGCTGGACTGGTGCTATGGGCTGGTCATCATGTTCATCGCCACCTTGATAATGGCAGTGCTGTTCTCCTCCCCTCAGGGATGGGGGATCACAGGCAAAGGATTTGATCTGGGAAACCCACAAGATACAACCAAATGCACATTAAGATGCTCTGAAACACTGAATAGCACCTGAGGAATTATTTTGGAGCCACTGAAATGCAAGACACTCGGCAGCTTAACCACACCTCAGCCTGAGACAGGTTTATGTACCTGCCTGAGCACCCACTAATTACAGCCCTGAGTGGATCTCATCAAGAGCTTCATGGTGGTAGGACCACAAAGCACTGTCACCATCCTTATTAACAAACAGGGACCTTGAGGCGTATCCAGCTATTGCTGTTTGCCTGGTGTCACCCAGCAGAGTCAGGGAAAGCAGGATTTTGGCTCCCAGACAGGATTTTGTCTCCTCCACTGTAGCAACATAAGTGATTTAAGGAAAAGAGAAGCTTGCTAAGTTCACACTGCACATCCAAGCTTACTTGGCAGATTCTCTTCTGATTGATGTGGCCAGTTCCTTATCTGTGTGTCTTTCAAACAGAGACAAGGGGAAAATTAAAGAGACGTAAGAACACCAAGCTGACTGATATGCATGTAAGTAAATAGCTGGTAGCGGTTTGGGCTGCTGTATAATCTCCTCACCGTTCACACTGCCTTTCCCTGTGGAAATAATGTTATCTGTAAAATACATTCACAAAGTCAGATAGCTTGGAAGAAAGGGCCATGGATCAAGGAGACTCTGGGTACTCAACTGACAGCTTTGCTATAATACTGTTGCAAAGTTATTGAAAAGGCATATAATTCACAGGGGAAATAAAATAAAAAGGAAAAGAGTGTCCTCTTCCCTCTGCTCTCCCTCCCTCCCACCCATATGACCTACATTCCTGGAAAATTCAGCTGAGTCAGGGCAGACTCCCAAATTGCCATGGCATTGCTGAACCCATGATCTGGAACACACAAGCACCACCTCTGCTCTATGAAGGGTAACAGTGGATACACAAAACGGTACAAAACCATGGCTGTACAAAGACCTGTCACAGGAAGCTCCCCAGCAAAGACCACCTGCCCAATTTCAACTACTGCCCAGGGCGAAAGCACTCCTCTTCAGAAAAACTCTGAGCCTCTGCTAAGACAGATCTTTTGCAGAGAGAAAGATGACTTTATCAGCAGTAAAGGCCAGCCCCTCACACCGGTGCTGTAGGAGAGGCAGGACTGCAGAGTCTCGGAGCATCCATATGCACCAGAAGTGTTTCACACCACAGGTCACAAGCCTTCCTTTCCACTCAAATGTCCCTGAGGCTGGCCCAATTAACCGTCAGGGACTCCCTGCACCCATGTCCTCCCCTGCACACTCGTGAAATTTCTCATTCAACATCAAGCTGTAGATTCAAAGGGCTGCTGACTGCTTGCACAGGCCACCCAGCAGAGTCAGCGAAGCCATCAGCACGCCTCAGCCCCGCGAACTGGTTCAGCTGAGTAGTCGGGCCCGTAGCGCACTGCGCGCCGACGCAACCCGTGCGATGCCTGGCCTGCTGCTCATCGCCACGACGGGACACAAGGTGGAGCCATCGAAACAAAGCCTCTCCATCTGCAGGCAGGCATCGACTTCGGCAGACAGACTGCAGCGGCAGTAAACTGAAAAGCGGCCCAAAAATTGCTGCAAGGTCTCCAGTTACAGGGGAATTTCGCCTCCCATACCATGTGTGCGGCTACACTGCCAGTTACCAACCAAATTTCTTCCCCATCCCTCGAAGAAGGGGGCTCTGATGTCTCACCTGATTACCGTGGGTGTGATTTCAGCACAGAAGAACACGCTGAGGCTTCCAACGGCGTGAGAAGAGAACATACCCACGATGGAAAACGCGGTAGAGAATTTGTCTTTGACGCTGTCACTCATACCTGTCAAGAAAAGTGTGCTCATTAAAAGGGAGAATGAGGCCAAACTTCCAAGGAAGGAAACAAGAAAACAGGTTTACGTTACTCATTCTCCCGAGACAAGAATTTGAGTCACTGTTGTAATACTAATTTAAAAACTGGTATTTATAAAGTCCATTCCCCAAGCAGCCGACACACAAACACACGTGGAAAAAGAAATAATCATAATGTCATGCCAAAAACAGCAGTGATCTCCAAATTACGTATGCCCAGCCACCACAAAAAGGTAAAACCCAAGAAAAAACACATCTTTGGGCAGCCTTTTAGGCACCAGCCACTTCCCTCCCACATTTGACAGAAAAGTGGAGGTGGGCATCAAGCTGCCAAACATCAGCTCAGGGCTTAGGCACTGGAGAGGCTCATGGGACAGGAGGGGAAAGCAACAGAAGTGCTCCCATCTCCCTGCTAAGCCCCTGCATGTAATCAGTCTGCTGACTCCGTCATAACCACCAGCCTGACAGCCTTCACCTGATGGCGCTGGCTGAGAAAAGAGGATGCTGAGGATGGTGAAGCCCTCCCCTGTACCTGTGTCCCACAAGGCTGCTTGCTCAGCCAGTCATGGCTGGCTGCGAGGGTTTCTGAGAGCAAACAGCATCCATCAAGCACAGGGATAAGCCCCAGCAAATGTAAACAAAGCTAAAGGAAGCTGGCCCCAATGATGAGAAGCCCCTCACTTGATCCCTGCCCACCACCTTTTGAAGGCCAGGGCAGGATATCTGATCCAGGGTTGTACAACCTCCCATGGACCTTCCTGGCCAGTGAGCAGTCCTTGCAGACTACTGCGCCATAGGAAGGGAACACATCTCACCTAACAGAGGTGCTGGGGAAAGGACTGGAGCTTTGCAGCAACCCCCCCCACACCTTCCTACAGCCAAGTCCCAAGATCTGCCTGGAGAAAGGGCTGCTCATCAGCCTGCAGCCCCAAGCAGGCATGCTCTCTGGGTTGGATCCAACCAAGAGTAACGCCTGCTTTTGTTCTTGCTGAATATATCAGCTCTCAGGAGTGCAAAAGGTATTAGGAACTCTTAGATTACGACTTCTGAAACACACTACAGCCTGCTCAGGGCTGAGCCCTTTCTGCAGTGCACCCCAAGCCTGCAGGAGAGGGCAAATACTGCCAGCAGACAGAGATGGGAGTGTGGCACCTTGCAAACTACAGGTCTCTGAGGCTCCCTGGCACCTCTTGCGTAGTGGGTTGAAGCTGCACCACTGACCCTGCAGGGACCCATGATTGCTCAGCAGAACCGACCCTTAAAGAGCTGGGCAAGGAGAGGTCTGTTAAAACCCAGCACAGAAGGGTAGGTTTTGTTCCCCTGCAGCCTGTCCCTGCATCACTATTACAGTACTTCAGGCTGGGATAGGGAACTATTTTCCATGGTGCTTTAGTCACCCTTGTCAGAAAGTACTTTGGCATGTCAGACCTTTATGGAAAAGACCAAATTTGGAACGTTGCTTCTGAGAAGGAGACTTTCAAAGGAAGCACTGCTCCATATCTAAAAATACAACCTTGGAGGAGATCTGCACCTTCTCTTGACATGCAGTAGCCTGTCAGAATACATGGAGGGGATGCTACACCAGGAGACTGCATATAAACAAACAGGCCTGCCTACAAGCGGGGTCCCAAGGCACTGCAGAAGTGGGCTTTCCTCCCACACCCCTCTGAGGCGGTAGCTCCACACTGGGTGCTTTGACCCCAGCCTTTTGGATCCACTGCTCCTGGGGGAGCACTTCCTGCATGATGCAGTCCCATCTGTAAACCATACCTGAGTCTGGAAGTTGACTGTATTTTCCGATCACTGGATCCGAGACCACAGAAGTAGAGTGAGATAAAAATAAAAGAGAGAGGGAGAGAAAACAAGAACATACTGTTGTTACGTATGCAATTTACACACTGGAAAGAAAAAGAAACAAGGTAAATCCCAGACAGTCCCCAGCCCCCTCTACACTTCCTTCCCATGCCATGGCTGGTGCATCTTCCCATGACCACCAGACAGGACATGCCATTTCCAGGCCTGTTTCAGCTGGAGGACAGCATGCTAATGAGACAGGGATAACAAATGCTGCGGTAAAGCATCATTAAGAGCCCCAGAATTACCACTGGGATTAACACAAAGATCTCTTCTATGTTAGCGAAGAGGAAGAAGAGAACATCCTGCTGCAGCCCCAAAGGAATGGCCAGCAGAGATTCAGTTAGAGAGCAAAACCCTTGGCATCAGCACCTTTGTGCTGGTGGGAGACCTTTTCCTTGCCAAAACCCTGTGCTGGTGGTCCATGCTAGCCACCAGCTGCCATGCGTCCCAACCTTAAAGGAGCGCACAGCAGTACCTGTCAGCAAGCGGAAGGGCAGCGGCATGAGCTGGGCGCAGTTCTGCTGGTGACCTCTCACCAGGCTCCTGCGACATCCCAGATGACACCCCGAGGTTGGGAGGAAGGGCTGAACATGGGAATCCTCAAGGTCCGCTGCAGGTTCGCTGCTGATGGAGAATACCCCTCTCCCTCTCTCACCCTCCTCCTCAAAATCTGATTTCATTTGCTAATTACACCCAAATTATGCCAAGCTAAAACACGCAGGAGGCTGTAACAGATTTCATAACCAGCAGGGTCACTGCTTCTCTCAAAACACTGTCTCGCTCTTCTGAGGAAGAAGGGGGGCATGGTCTAGAGCAGGGGGAGATGAACTGCTCTGAAGTTCAAGGCTGCCTTTCCGTCCTCACAAAGGGGTGAGGACAGAGTGGGGAAGGCAGGGAAAAGGTTGTAATGATTCCTACAGCGTGTTCTTCCCCACCTCCATCACTCTTTTTGTTGTTGAAAAACTGCAACCAGATTTTCATGGCTCTGGAGCAGACTAATGGCTCTGGCATAATAAACATAATTGCGTGTTTATTATCTCAAAAGCCTCAAAAAACATCTTAATTCCTTAAAAAAAACCCCAACAGACAGACAAATTTAGTGCAGAGACTCCCTGACGGACACCACCACACCAGCGTGGAGCTTCAGGAGGTCACACACGAGCACGGTGTGGGTGTGAATAGTCACAGTTTGCCAACGGGCTGGGGATGGGATGGGGCCAGGGGGCTCTTCCCCTTCTCAGCGGGGACTGCTGGACAGGGCAAATGTGTGCTTGAAGGGAACATAAACGTGGGTGCCGAGCTGGGAGCAAACACACGTGAGGTCGGAGTTTCCTCCATGTCATGAAAGAGGTTCCCTGTTCCTCCTGCGCTCCCACAAACAGCGTGTAAACACTTTGAGGAAACACAGTCTGTAAACATGGATGGTTCTTGCTGGCTCAGGAATGTGAAATCTTTCCATCCTCAACGCAAAAAACGTTCTCTCATTAAAGCCCTTAATTACTTCTAAACTTAGAAATGAAAGCCAGCAACAGCCAGCGTTCTGGCGGTTGTCTCACATCTGGTTTGTCCAAGGCATGTCTCAATCCTTTTCCTTGCCCTGAGGTTTCATGGGACAGAGCTCTAATGGTTGGCAACTGTCAGAGTGGCAGAGCACATCCCACCTTCTCTCTGCTTCGAAACCTCTCTGATCCATGAAGCTCTACTTCCTCAGCCATCAGAAACTTAAGACAAAATAAAATGATATATGAAAAAAAGGAAAGGGAGTATTTCTATAGCAGTTTTAGTAGCTGAAGCAGCTCCAAAGGGCCGGAGAAAGATTGCAGCCTGCAAACAAGGAGGTGGAACATTCTTGCTTTTGGCAGGAATAACCCATTCAAAAAGCTGTGTCACCTCACAAAATGAAGTGTGTGCGTTCTCATGGACTGTGCGAACATACCATGCTAAAGGTAGGGTCTCCCAGCTGCATATTTCCATGGTACCCATATATTGTTTGCATGTAGCAAGATGCTCAGAGCAGGCAGAGGACACAGACCTACTGTTTTAACCTATGTTTGGTTTAGAGGCTGTTTGGGAAGCAGACTCAAGTGGGAAAGTTTTCCCTTCCCAATCCCAATTGAGCTCTTTCCCCAGAGGGGCCGAAATAAAATTAAAAGCATTTTTAGTTTGCTTGGTTTTAAGTGACAGCCCTAGAAGCAACACCAATGCTCAACGAGCTTTTCTACAGGGACTCATTCAAAACACAATGCCTTTTGTTAATGAACCTAAGACAACAAGCGTTTGGGGAACCCTTCAAATGAATCCAACTTCTTGAATGAAGCAGGTGCAAGGCATGTCAAAACAGAGAGGCAAAGGAAATGCTAGTATATAGATCCTGGTCCCTTATCACAGAATCACAAGGTTGGAAAAGACCTTTGTAGATCATCAAGTCCAACCAATCCCATCCTAAGCTAAACCATATCCCTTAGTACTTCATCTACCATTTTTCTAAACACACCCAGGGATGGTGACTCAACCACCTCCCTGGGCAGCCTGTTCCAGGCCCTGACAACTCTTTCAGTGAAAAATTTTTTCCTAACATCTAACCTGAACCTGCCCTGGTGCAGCTTTCTGCCATTTCCCCTTGTCCTATCGCCTGTCACCTGGCTGAAGAGACCATCACCCACCTCTCTACAACCTCCTGTCAGGTAGTTGTAGGTGGTGATAAGGTCTCCCCTCAGCCTCCTCTTCTCCAGGCTAAACAGCCCCAGCTCCCTCAGCTGCTCCTCATAGGATTTGCCCTCCAGCCCCTTCACCAGCCTGGTTGCCCTTCTCTGGACTCGCTCCAGGACCTCCATGTCCTTCTTATGGTGAAGAGCCCAGAACTGGACACAGTACTCGAGGTGCGGCCTCACCAATGCCGAGTGCAGGGGCACAATCACCTCCCTAGACCTACTGGCCACACCGTTTTTGATACAAGCCAGGATGCCATTGGCCTTCTTGGCCGCCTGGGCACACTGCTGACTCATATTCAGTCTGCAGTCAACCAACACCCCCAGGTCCTTCTCTGCCTGACAGCTCTCCAGCCAGTCTCCCCCAAGCCTGTAGCGCTGCATAGGGTTATTATGTCCCATGTGCAGCACTCTACACTTGGCTTTGTTAAACTTCATCCCATTGGTCTCAGCCCATGGGTCCAGTCTGTTCAGATCCCTCTGAAGAGCCTCCCTACTCTTGGGCAGATCAACACTTCCTCCTAGTTTAGTGTCATCTGCAAACTAGGAGGAAGTGCTATCTGCCTGTCAACATCCCTGTGTCCTGAAAAGCCCTCGTCCCCAACTTACAGTTGAGAAGGCCCAGCTGCAGAAGCGACGCCAGAGCTGTAAGGATCATGAAAAGCAGGAGTCCTCCTCTCCTCCCCAGAAACCCAACCACCGGGCACATGGCCAGGCAGGATGCCAGTGCAATGCCAGCCATGGTGTAGTAGTCCGCATAGAAGTTGTGGGTGATGGCCATCTTCGCTTCGTGCCCCATCATGCTTTTCGCGAAACAGTGGTGTATGCCATAGCCAGTCAGCCTGGGGAAACAGGAGAGGGTGAGAGGGGGTCATGGCTGGGAAGGCAGCCACGCACGGCTGTGTCATTCGGTGTAAGAACATGTTAATGCAGGAAACATTCCTTCTGCTGCAGGAATGTAAGATCTGCTGCAAAAAAAAGACTTAACTCAGACTTCTAGGTGCTACTGTTAAAAATAAGCAGTGATGAAAAGAAACACCCCTGTCCAGCCAGAGACTCTCAATCCGCTGGCGCCATTTGTTGCTCGACATCGGGGTACAAGCATCTTTATAAAGACTCCAAGAGCACCAACTGGTTTTCCCAACCAGAGAACTCCTCCATCTCAATGAGGAGATCTCTCTGTTCTCAGAGCATCTGCTCATGGCCACAGAGCCAGCGTTGCCAGGATGAAGCTGCCCATGTGCTTGGACAGCAAAACAGAGCATAATACTGATGTGTCTTCCAGGAAGATGCACCTGCCTGTGGCATTTTGTTGTACCAAAGACTGCATCTCACTTCCCAAGTTAGCCTGGTACACCTGAAACCCCCTTAGAAACGAGCATCTGAAGTCATGCATTGCTCTGCAATGACTATTGCAGTTCTGAAACAGCGAGCCCACATCCAATCTATGTGTTTACACCGCCCTCCATAGCAATGCATCTCCCTTTCTTTGAAGTTTCTTCCCGATGCCAGCAATCAACATCTTGCCACTTTTACTCTTCTTTCTCCTGTCTCCCCCCTACCTGGCAAAAGGGAGGTAGAGCAGGGGGCTGGCGGTACAGATGAGAAACCCCAGCATCACCCCTGACACGACACAGAACTGCAGCAGAGCTGCTACAGGAGGTCAGTCCTCCCAGCTGCACCCATCACAGCACAAACACCCCTGCCCCTAAGGGCCTCCTGGTTCCTGGCATTTAGGCCAGACAAACCTCACGTCACAAATTAATTGTGCCTTACAGAGCAGTGGGCACAGACCCAGGGCTCCAAAAGAAATGAATGGTGGTGACATTACGCTGATACAGCTCTATCTGCCTGAACGTCATGAGTTTGAAGTGCTGTCAGGGTAAACTGCATATAAACAGCTGGGGGAATATGCAGTTGCTGCGTGTGTGACAGCCTGGGGAATTTCTCCTGTGATCTTGTGAACCAACGCTGCAGTTCAAAAATATGTTCCCATTACCAAACACCTCCCTCCCTGATAAAAACCTACTGCAAGTACTTGCTGCTATGCAAGAACGTCATTGCTTTGGATATCTAAAATACAACTGACTCCTCCCAGAAGAGAAATATTAATCAACGAGATGATATTTAATAAGAGGGCAGAGTTAACTACCGTGCGCCTTCTCTCTCTCTTCTGTCCATGCAAACACACTTGCTGAAGTTATTTAGGCCATGACCTATAAACTAAATGAATGTATTATTTGGACTTTTCCTTCCAGCCTGCTGCCCCAGGAATTAGTCTGTTATCTTATCTAGCTGAGCAGCTCAGAACAGTTGCTTTTAAAACTAAATACGTTTATCTCCCATCATGTCTCATCGTTCCCTGCAAAAGGTTCCTTCTCCATATTTTAACGCTACTATAATTTAGCACAGCCCTATCTAACAGGAACAACAGAATTAAAATTAAATAGGGCTGGTGTTTCCCTCCTCACCCCCCCCCGCCCCCCTTAAAAACAAACATGAAAGCTATTTCCTCAAGCATACATCTGCTTCAAGCTCTACTTGGACGGCAAACAGCCTCTGCGTGCTATTGCCAGAAGTCACTCCTTGGGCTGCCTAGTTCTGGTTTCGGATATTTCCAAGCGGGTGTAATTAAAAAGAAGGAGGGAGAAGGGGAGAATTCCCCCTGTAAAGGCTTTGCACAACTAAAATTAACACTAGCTAAACAGTCTATCAGCTCAGCCTAAGAGGAAAATGCTGTTTCAGAACAGAGGGAGTCACCCACCGGTAGGTGGGAGAGAGACACAAAATCACAAAATCAGAGTTGGTTCTGCAGCAGCTCTGCTGGAGACCCTGAAGCCCGTGTGCCTCTGGGTGACTACCTGTCTAGCACGAGGGCTGGCATCTCTGGGCTACAACCCGATCCCTGTACCTGTTAACAGGAGTGAAGGTTGCAGAGCTGGGCCCTGATGTGATGAAGAAAAAGCCACAAGAGAGCTGCGTACTTCTGAAGACAGTAGAGGATGGAGGATTTCTAGTCTTCTCCCCACCTCCCATTTGAATAAACCCATGGGTGTTTTATAAGGCAGAAAAATTAGAAAATCCACCCCTGCTGCTGCAATGTTCGGTTTGGTGAGAGGCTAAATTTGCAGCCCATCAGTTTTGCAGGGTACAGGCTCTGAGACCTTTTGGCACTGAAGGTCTCAAAGCCTGTACCATCCAAAACTCTCAGACAGATGCCTGGTTTTGCCCACACAGACGTGCCCAAGCTGAAGCCTTAGGACACGGGCACCACATTGCTCTGTGCAAGACAGCACATTATCCCTGTGTGCCCTGTGCATGACTTGGGAGAGCTGAAGCACTTTGTAGTCTGCTTTTGAAGACCTGTCAAGGACTGCTGTCATACAAGGGAGCAGGCTTGTATTTACCGGCAAGCAACATCTTCCCCTGCACCGCAGGCATATCGGCTATAAGCAACTCAAACTAGTACTCCTGTGCAGAGGACTGCATGTGTGGGCATGTACCAGCACTTGACTCTGTGAGATCTGAGAGACCACTAGCAAAAGCAATGCACTTGCAGCATGGCCCCTGAGAAGACTTGTGGTGCTGCTGCTGCCTGAAACAGTCAGTGATTTCCTCTACGTTTGCCATGAAAAAATAAAATAGTCCCCTGCAACAGCTGGTGGTGTTACAGGATCATTTATCAAAGACACTAGAGAAGGGTCCCATACTGAGAAATGGAGGAACAGCCCCATCATTTCCTGCTACTGCTTCCAGTTCACCAAGCAGACAACTGTTGGAACAGAAAGAGATCGGACTTACGAGTTCACACACAACACGACGATGTTTTTCCACAGGTTCCTGGTTCCCACCACTTTAACAATGCAGACTTTCTTTGGTCTCCTGGCAATCTCCTTTTCCAGCTCTGAAACAAATCAAACCAAAATTATTATTTTACTGAGGAGAATGAGAATGAGAAGCTTCACTTGTGAACTCCAGATATTCTGAGGGATGTTCTGGAGAGCAGATTATACTAACAGGAGTTGGTTGTACAGACAGGAGCTATAAAAACACTGAACAACCTGCCTCAAGTCCACCTCAGGTTCCTTCTTCCAGGTTTCCCTTAACCTTTTTTGGCACTGAAGAACTGCCCAAGAACTCCTTCACACCTCAAAACTTCTCCCAGTTTAAAGCATGTATGTAGAACGGGGGCAGTATGGAGCTCAGTCCTGGCAAGCATGATCCAAAACTTCCTGAAGAATTTCAGGATTCTGTGAATTTTTAAACCCTCACAAGCAGGATACAGCTTGTGGAAGACTGTTCTCAAAGAGGGTCCCGTGACTCTCTTACAAGAGCTGCTGTATCTTTGCAATGCACACCTGAAAAGCCAAGGAAAGGACTGGAGCTGAAACTCATTTTTCATGCGAATCTTTTGAGGTTCATTTAAGTCCAGGTTTCAGAAAGAAGTGGCTAGGGCACTGTCAGCTCCCTCACTGCCCCACCAACCTCCCAGTTCAAATATTTAAAACTGTTCTGACGGATGTCTGACACAAAAGACATTTCCTTAAAGAAAAACCCCTTTTTCTTTGTGTCAACTCTTTTTTGTTGCAGCGTTACAGTAACGCACAAGCCTCCCAAGTATTGCATCTCATATTCTTGTTGGCACAGGACAAAAAAAAATTAACAATTAAAAAAAGAAGGGCACTGTTTACTTCCCAAACATCACGAGGTTAGAGCTTGAACACCTGCCCAACCATGCCAGTTGCATGACAGCAAGACAGCTGTAAGGTAAAAGCCAGTAACAATGGAAGAGGCTGTACCTATAAAGAAGCATCACAAAAAATGATGCACTCCAAGAGTACGAGCTAGGACTGGTTTTCAGGGGAAAGACTGGCTGCTTTTGAAGGCAGCAGCACAGCCCTGCATCCATTCCCTTTGTGCATATGCAATTAGTCTGGGTGTCCTCAGCCGTCCCCGCTGGCCTGCCCTAACCTCTGCCTCATCCACGGACCAGCAATCTCTTCAAGATATGCAAGGCAGGGAGAAATAAAAGCAAGGCCCGCAGAAAGAAACAAGACAAATCACCCTAATTTACAATCAAAACAGAACGACACACTTTTCTGCTGTTGAAAATTATGTAATAAAAATAATACACCCCCCCCCCCCCCCCTATTTATATGCAAATAGTTGAGCTATTCACTGCTCACAGGTCACTCCTGGTCTTCTATCTAGAGTAACTACAGAGAACGCTTCTGAGAAAAGCGGTAAAGGGTATTTATTTTACATTAACGATCGTACTTAAGCAGAATATTGCCGTACTACTTTCCTTACTACCTGATAATATCAGTTTCTCCCCAGAATCTACGCAGCATGAAGCTCTAAAAAGCACAAAACCGGAAGTGGAGCAAAAGGGGAAATTGGTTCAAATTAATATTTGCAATACAGGAGCACTCAGCAGGCTCAGCGATGGATTAGGGCTATATTAAATAAAACAAAAAAGCTATAAAAAAAGATGGTACCTAATCTCAAAGAGCAAGGTCAAAACAACTTTCGTAGCAAGATTCTGGAAAGGAGTAAGCAGGAATAAAGTAATTCAGAACAACTGAAGCAGTTAAGATAAACCATAGTTATAAAGCCTATAATTGAGCCCAAGCCAAACCTTCCACGGTGGAGAAGTCAAAGCAAGCACTAGAAGCAGCACAAGGTTTTGAAAAGCTGATGATGGCTGTTTTAACTATTTCAGCTGAAGGGCAACAATGAAAAATCACCACCCAAGCCACACAGTTTGCACAGACTTCACGAGGACTTAAGAGTTTACTCTCAAACGGTCTAAGAATGTCCAGATCTGGCCTGTCAATGCAAAACATCTCCTCCTCCATCAGCAGAAGACAATCCCTGATGCCACGCTCTTGGAATTTTCTTAATTTGGGGTTTTTTGTTTCTCAGAATCTCTTTTACTTTTTTCTTTGAGAGGAGAAAGTAGATTTAGTTGTCAATATGTGCTTTATCGAGCCACAGCTTAATAAAGTTAGGAGAGGCAATGCTTAACGTGGTTACGCTTCGGAGCCAAACATTATTCTGCCCTCCACTCCTCCCGTGGCCAGATACCACAAACCAAATCATTTACAATAATCAAAATACCATCCAGATAGCAGTCAACAAGCTATGTGACTTGCAGAAAAGCCATCACCTCCAGAAAAGGCATTCCAGAGGCCCGCTGTCTTTGGAGGTAGCCTGCTTGCGTGGAAGGGCCTGCTCTGCCTGACTGTGACACCCGCCAGGAGGGCGGCAGCTCTCAGGCCGTCTGGACTTCATGGGTCAACACTGAGGTCTTGGAAGAGAAGCCAAAGCAACAGCTATCGAAACTTCTTGGAAGCAAACTGTTGCTCTGTCAGTGGCTGGAATAACAGCAGGGAAACTTCCCTCCACCCCCAGCCTATCCTCTGGTTGTGCACTGAGGTCGCCCGTTCGGAAGAGATTTGCATTAAATGTCTGGGTTCTGGCTGATTTACCAGGAGGGTGAGCGTGGAAAATAAAAAACATTTTTATTCGTTTACTCAGGGGCTCGTTAGGAGTTTTCCCATACTCTGGAGCCCACACACACTCTAGGCTTCCTATTCAGGGCCGCAGCAGGAAAACTGTCAACAAGCTAACTCTTTATATATCTCCGTGGAAATTAAAACTATTCATTGGGAGACTTTAAAAGTCTCACGGGGAGGGGAACCCTACCAGCTTCCAGCTCCCAGCACTGCTGAATTCTCGTGGGATCCTATGCCTTTCAGGAGCACAGCTTTCAAAATCAGAAAGTATCTTTAAAGCCTTCAGATGAAGCCACCCATCTCTGCATCACTTGGCAAAGACAAAATAGACAAAGTTCAAATCAAGCTACCGAAAAAGGATGTCCAAAGTGACAAGTGTCCTGTGGTGATGGACTTCTGCTGCATTTTCCTGGCTGCTAAACGATACTGTCAAGTAGCTCTTTGAACTTGAAAAGAGCTATGGAAGCCCAGCTCAGAGGCTCAGTCAATCCCCGGAGCACGACAGCTCTGCAGCAGGAGGTAAATTGGTCTGAAATTCAGAGCTGAAGCAACCTACTCTCAGCCACACTGAGTTACTGGTACACAGAGTTATTTATACCTTCCAGGATTTCTGTCCCCATGAACTCTCTTTGTGCTCATTTATTTATCTAGCTTTTTTTTTTTTAATCATGGAGAACTAGCAGCCTGATACATTGCATTTTTGAAAAGCCTAATAGTAAAGGAATACTGAAGGCTATTGAGTCACATACAGAAATTAAGGGGTGGGTAAGAAGCTGATTGATGGGCAGATAGCAACAAGGGGTAGAAAAATGGAAATTGCAAGCAGGTGACAGGAGGTTAGTGGCAGGATGACTCCTCTTGTTCTCAGAAAAAGAAATTTAGTTTAAAAACCTCACTAGGAAGCTTGGCACAAACCTTGGGAACGTGCCAGTGAAGTTTGCTAGTGACAAAATGAGGCACTGCCAGCAGTACAGCACAGAAAAGGGACATCAGAGGGAACTGGGCGAGCTTGACAGCATGTGTGGCAAAAACGAGTTAAAAACCCCCCGAAATGACAAGGTGAGACACTCAGGAACTAATGGGAAATGGTTCTGCTGGAAGATACTGCTGCACTGGACTTGGTTATATGCTGCTTGATCGCAAGTGTCTCTAAGGCACTATAAGGCACTAGCCTGTTGTGTCCACGAGGTATTTGCAATTCACACAATGAAAATACTGGTGCTGTCCTACAATTCTGGTCATCAATATTTGAGAAATTAAAGCCTTAGCAAGCCTGTTTATAAAAGGAGAACAGAGAGACAGAGAGGAGAACCTTCAGCTCAGCAAAGGAATAAGGCTGCTGTCTGCTTACAGGCATGGGAGAAAAAGAGGTTTAAGATAAAGACAGACATAGATGGGAGCAAATGGGAAGGGAAAAAAGACAAAGAAACTGGGCAGCTCTAGTGTATTTGAATTGAATGCTGAAGTGTACCCTGGTACAAGAGCAATTTGGAGTCTGGAATGGCCTTCTAACAGAAGCGCAGGACATAAATACTCAACAGCATTTAAAATGAAGCTTGTTTCATGAGAGCAACCACAGAACTCGATGACTATAATAGCAAAGGACTGATTGTGATAATTTGTTTCAATCCTGTATTTCTAATTACGTTCAGAAGAAGACAGGAAAAGCCAGGCGTAGGGTTGCCATTGTAATCTTCAATTGCTCCTATGCATTATGATACAGCACTTAATTAGATGATCACACATTAGTTTATCCCCCAGAATGCTCTCTGCAGTCAGCAAATGGGCAGCTATTAATGATGCCTCTACCTATCCCATTCAACATGTGCCCCTCAGCCTTATTATCCAAACCTCCCAGCGAGTACAAAATCACAGGTTTCCTCAGAGACATTCCTACAGTGCTGTCAGAATATTCATGTACTTCATAAATACCAATGAAATCATCCCCACCACCTTCTTGTAAGGACAGAGATTATTCCTGTTTTGCAGGCAGGGAGATAAGATACGGAGGAATTGTGTCCAGAATGAGAAAAACCATGCAGCGATACCCCTTGTATGTGCCAACATAAACGCTCCAGATCCCTGCAAGTCAAGCCCCAGAATTACAAGCTACAGACAGACACTGAAGAAATTGTGACTAGTGACAACACTGCAAAATTTCCCTGATTCCAGGGACGTTTCCACCATTGTACAAGGACATTCCTGGTAGGCACAAGGGAATGAGTACAGCTCTTCAGAGGGCATTCAGTGTCATTTCCACAAGACTGTCCTCTCTCCTTTTGCAACCCTCTGCCTCATTCACTACACACCTTCCAAATTCTGCAACAAATGAGGAACAGACAACAGCTTCATTCCCACAGCATCGTCCATCCTATGCACTGATTCGTCCATCCTATGGCCTGTGGAAAAAATAGGTTGTAATCATGTTATTAAAGGCTGTATCATCATGCCTTCATGCCAGGAGGCCAAGCAAGGGTTTCCCAGGCAACCTGACTTCTTGCATTTCCCAGAGCATAACTTGTCAATATTCACATTCCTCTAATATTACCAACATTAAACCCCCCTCTTCCCCCCAAACACCACAAAGGATACTTCAAATGTCATTATGTGGAGCCATGTCTGGGCCATCAGGAGGTTTCATGTACCTACACATGCATTGCTGCTATCTACTGCAGGAGCCGTGGAGGAAACCTCAGCAGGCAGAGCAGGTGAGTTGGGTAGTACAGAGGGGTGTGGCACATGTTTTAGGAGTGAATTTCACAAGAGAAGAGTGCTGAGACCGAATCCTTAGGCTAAACAGCTTGTTCCAGAGAGGAGGGAAGCAAACAGTCATAGCCACTTTGGTCTCCATTGTTCTACATGTCCTCTCTTCTTCCTGTGCAGTCATTAATTCCACCCAGTCCCTTGTCACCTTTGCTCCTTTAAGTCCCTTCCAACTATCTCTACTCTCTGCCTGCACAACTCTTTCCACTCTCATTTCCTCTCTTCCCTGTCCACCTCTCTGTCCAGCGGTCCCCTCTTTACTGCTCCCTGTCTCCGCTTGGGTCCCGAGGTTTCCTCTCCTAACCCCTCACATCTGCATCCAGACTGGCCCATCCTCCTCCCTGGTGCACGGGGGAGCGCTGGCAGTGCCAGGGCTTGCTGCCAGCCTCCTCACAGGATCCTGCCCTGGAAAGCCAGCCCCTCCGGAGGAAAGGTACCACTGTGGACAAAGAGCCAGTGTGCAAGCCGGGCACAAAGCAACTGACAGGCTGGAGCGTGGCCAGCCAGAGTCTGCAGAGGACTCGACTGGTGAGAAAGAGTCATTCAAGCTTAAAGGGAAACTGGGACCTCCCCCCCTTTATTTTTTGTGGGGTTTTTTGTGAGTTTTTTAATAAGTTTTCCAGCATATTTGGCTTTTCCCAGTAGCACATCCTTAGTAGAGCACTCCCTTTTTTTCCCCTGTGCCCTCCAAATCCTGCTGCTGTCACAGATCACTACTGCCCCTGTCAGGGATACTGTTAGGGCATGCATGGACCCTCCTCTTCCATTCCTGTAGACCTAGCCAGCAGAAGAGGACTTACACTGATCACTTTTACCCTTGTTACTTGCTGTTTATTGATTGTATTGATAAATGCTGTTTCACTGCTCATCCTGAAAGAGTTGCAAAAACTCCATCAGTTCCTGCTTCCTGACTACAGGGGACCACTGGAAGAAACTCAGCCCCTCCTGAAAGCTGATTTAACATACAAGTGGGCAACAGAAATCACTGGCTGGTTTTGTGTGAGATGAAAATCTCTGTGGTTGACCCAGAATCCTTTGTAAGACTTAAAGGTGCCTTCAAGTAGCACCTTGAACTATTTTAACTAAATTTCCCACATTTACCCAACTGTCCTGTGGGATTTGAGCAGGAAATTTGACACCATTAAACAACCAAGAAATGGCGTCTAGTGAAGGAACACAGCTAGTAGGTTTGTACATAGCATCACATGGAGTTACCATATATTACATGGCCAGTGAACTTGCTTTCTTCCCCTAAGCTAACACACCTGGCTCTTCATCCACCACAAGCATTAAAATTGTAGTGTAGTTGTAGGTGTGACTGTTTAAAGATACGAGTAAAGCTTTGTAGGGAGAGTAATCTCTTCTATTAGGGAAAGAGACTGACTCTTCAGACATAGGGCCTTTTCACCCTTCCCTCTGCTATTTACCCAAGAGGAAAAGACAAAAAGCATGCCAAGCACATGGATCCAAGCCTCAGGCTTCGGAAAAAAAAAAGAAAAATAGCAAAGCAAACCAGGAAACTAGCTTATGTATAAAAGAAAAGGCATGGCAGCATGTTGCTCAGCAGCAAGAAGTGTGAATGGTATTTTTTTATTATTTGTTTTTTCATTAAAAGGAAAGCCCCTGAAAACCCACAGCTTTCCTAACTGAAACCCACACACATACACACACACAGTATTGCCACCACTGTACCCCTTCTGCCTCTCCACAACGTGCCCAGCAAGCTAAAGCCTTTGCATCTCTTTGGATGCTGTAGCTTTGCTGGCCACTTCTGTAACTGCACTGGTATTATTTCTCTAAGCTTGGAAAGGAACCTTGGGAAGGAACCGCTGTAACCTGCCTGTCCACAGGAGCACTCCCAATTGTCATCTAGAGCCGAGCAAAAAGGGGTTTTATTTTTCGCCTTATTCAGCCTGGCCAAGCAGTTATTTTTCTGTTAAGGAGCATCAAAATGTTTCCTGCCATGGGGGAAAAGAAGAATGGCACGAGGGAGGGTGGGTTTCCATGGCAACATCAAGTCTGACACTCAGGTAACTGCTGACACGGCTTCTTAAGCGGTGCATTTCCCTGCTCACCCAAACACCCTGCCAGGGCTGGGATCAGCTTGTAGTGCTCCATCTGTTCCAGCCAACACACAGACCCTTGGCCCCACATGAATTAAAACCATGCACCCTACCAAAATAACGAAAGCCACCTAAACAGCACACCTTTAAACAGCGTAAGGACAGCTGACACTCTGGGATTTCCAATTCCCCTGAACACCCTTCTGTCCTGTAAAAACATTTTGTTTCCTTGTGGTTGAAGCTGATGTTTTGGGATAATCGATTGAAGTATTTGTCAACACGGCTCCCCAAGCCCGTTTTACAAATGGCATTTCAATATGCAGTTGGATAAACTCCTTGGTGCAAAAATGAACTTAAACTTTTATTTTTAAAAGGAGGCAAAACTGTTGAGCCAACTGATGAAGTTTTGAGACTCAGAACATTAGGGATTAGCACACCTAGATTTCTTCCACATTAGAGAAGAGCATATGACCACATAAACTCAAAAAATCTCTTTGTGAAGGCTAATCATTCCTGCCAAAACCCACAAGGTGCACCAGCCATTCAAAAATAGAGCCACTTAAAGCTGTGGAGGGAGCAGCTCTCCTCTGGTTTCGCAGCCAATAGCAGGCGCTGCATTACACCCTTGGGGCAGGTTACTGAGAAGATAAGGGCAGTGTTAATTTACAACACCCTGGACTCCTATCCATGTCCCTTGTCCCACTTGCTCTCTTGCTGGCTGAGGATTTCCCATCAGCTGCTCCATGCTGCTTTTCTCCAGACAGGGGCTGTTACTGCAGCTGCCAGACCTTCTGACTGCATCTGAACCACTGTCCGGACATGAAGCTGTTCTCTTCAGAGACATCTCCCAGAAGAGCACTGCCAAAAACTTCTCTCACCCTGTAGATTACCTCAAAACCAGCAGACAAATTTTGCTTCCTTTCTTCCCCCCACCCAAAAGGTAAAGGTGCCTATGGGGCAAACAGCCCTTACAAAGGGTTAGTGGCATGTTACGCTATGGGCAGCGCAGCCAAACAGACCAGCAAAGGCTTTCAGCAGGCAATGGGAATGCTGTGATTCTTCAGAAGAGGAGAAAAAAAAACCCAACCTAAAACCCTGTTCACTGCTTGGACAGCAATTCAGGATTGCAGTTTCTTCCATCCCAGAAATACTTCACCCACATGAACACTACTTCTTTTTAGTATGGGACTCGTATCAGCTGCCAACACAGGAACACGTGAGACTGCTGTTAAGTCCTGTAACGATCTGTTATATAGGATACACTAATTTGGCTGCTACGTGTGAGTAAAATTACAGTGGGGTTTCCAACTGGAAGGGACTGCAAGTGAGCAGTTTATTATTTAAAGGTATTGGGAGTAATTCCATCACAAGAGGCTGTCACCACAATGCGGGGAGAAATAATCAACAGCAACACAATAGCCCCTAACTACAGCAAAACAGTTGCCAGCCCTTTCGGGTGTGAAACAAAAGAATAAAACAAACCACAGACAAAAACCCCTCCACATAGAGAGGAAACAAAGCTCAACAAAGGAGTCAGGGAAAAAAGAGGGGATATCTGCATCAGGCTCCATGGCGTCCTTTCTCCCAGGCAAGCACCGGCTTTTTATGCCTGTGACAGGCGCTGCGGGTATGGGATGCTAAACACAAAGGCAGAGAAACGCTTCCTTCTGCTTAGGGACCCACTCAGAGTGACTGCGGTTTGATCCCACTATTTCTTCATTTGGGATTTTTTTTACTTTTCTCCAGTCCTCACTCAGACCATCGACACTGCCACGCACCCGGAATGAGAGAGAAGGTCCTTCCAAAAATTTTAGTTACGCTCATTTCACCCTTCTGACAGTGCTCCTCTCTTACTCTCCCTAGAGAAATCCAGCAGCCCTCCAGAGCTGGGTCAGGAAAGCCTGAACGTGTGGGGCTGCAGAGGGACTTTAAAGAGAAGTGAGTGAAACAGTAATAACAAATCCCAACAATATCCCAAATGAATCAAGCAGCAGCAAGGAGGCAGAAATGACCATGTTCTGTATCACTTCAAGTTTGCAAAGGTTAATGTACAGATAACTGCATATATCTAAATGTATTCGCAGGCAGGGAATCCATAGCATCAAGGTGTCTAACAAGGCTCTGTTTTCCACATGAAAGGGAGTCCCTCCTTAAACAGGAAAGTGCTTCTACCATGAAACTGCTGGAAAAAGTAATTAGTCATGAATAATAGTCAGAAAACCCATTCTGATACTTAGCATTCCTCCATGGACAATATCATTATACATGGCTTAAATCAATCCCTCTAGCACACAGTTGCATCTTTATCATTTTCCTTAAAGGAAACCAAGGTAATTTATTTTCTCTCCCCCCTAAAATAGATTTCATTTCATCTGCAAAATCAAGAAGCTGACTAGATGAGAAAAGCCAAATTGAGAGTTGGTTGGGAAGCTCCAAGTCCAACTTGCAAGGTATTTCATTGCTGCAGACATACGTTTTCTACAAGATCCATCACTTCCCCTAGGGAAGTTCTGTAAAAAAGAGGTGGCAGCATGATCACCAGGTTAATGGCTTCTCACATACCCCCCAGCTTTTCAGATTTTTCCCAGAAAAACGGTGTTTATGCTGTAAAACTGTGTTGTGCACAATGCAGATCCAGGAATTGTAATCCCAGCCACGTGAGCCACGTGCAACCAACCAGCTAACACCCGCTTGCCAACTGCACCAGAAACCACAGCAGTGACCTGGGTGTGAATAGCACAGACCCAAATTGGGTTTTTTCACCCCCCCGATGAAGACTGCTTCATCTGTTAGGCACTGATGTTAACAGTGACATTTTTGTATTCCAGCTGAAGTCTGTTCCAGTGCTTTACCGATGCCTTTAGCACTGACTGAAGCTACAGTTACCCCAGACACCTTTGGCCAAGTGCAGGAAGCATCACCCATACCCATGGGCAGAGCTACTGGGTGAGGTCTCCCTGCAGCCCTGGAGTATGTAGGGCTTGAAAAGTGGGGAAAAAATAGACATATTTCCACTGTTTTCTGAGGTAGTCAGACACAGACTGCAAGTGACAGTGCAAAATGGGTGTTTATGGGCACCATCAAGCCTGCAAGGAGGAGAGCCTGAACCAAATCTGACAGGGGCACCGGTGAGATGAAGACCCAGAAACTCTTTGCCTTTGTTGTAGAGACACACACACACACACACACTCTCTCTCACAGTCTCCTCTGCAAAGCACCCTGCGAGACATAAGCACACCTACTTTGGTGACAATGCTGGTGACAAGAGGTGTCAGCTCTTTCCAAAAGCACCAGCAAACCAAGGAAAGGATAATTTAGACTCAACTAAAAACTGCACCCTACCGCTGGTGCTTGCAGGCAGCCCCCATTTGCTGAGCAGCATCACTCACATGATGCAGGAAAGGAAAGCAGAATGGCTCTCAGAGCAAGGCTTTAATGAGGAACTGCAATGTGGTTTGGGTCTGACACAGGGCTGGTGCTTTAAAGTTGGGAGTTCAAGCACTGCCTCTTCTCCAAATCAGCAAACTAAGTGTTGCGTGATGGGCAGGATCTCAGTGAGCAGGTTCCTTAAAATAGAGCTTCCAGAGGCACATGGGGCTGAAGGTGCACTCTGTAGCCATGACAAAGTTCTTCAAGAGATGTCTCTAAAGACACACGGCACCACGAGATGAGACTGTGATTACTGGGGCTGCTCAACAGGCTGAGTAATTTTAAAAGCCGTGCTGGAGCCTGGAATGGTTTGTAAAGGAAAGCAAAATGAATGAATGAATGAATGGGATGATTTGACAGACAAAAATTAGCTTAATTCCGGGCAGCAATGCCATGTGCAGCCTTTGGAGAAGAGCAGAGGGATTTGTGGTTGTCTGTCTGTCCGTCCTACTCACCGGGCACCACTCCTTTGATGTCGCTTTCCATGTTCATCCTGTTCTTGTGCGTGAACTGAAGGATCAGTTCCTTGGATGCCTCAAACTGCTGCGTAGCCATCAGCCACCGAAGGGACTCTGGGAAGATACTTTAAAGATGGAATACACGTTAGGGTAGCTTCCAAGCTTCTGTCCAGAGGAAGAACTGACAGTGCTCAGCTGCTCGTTTTACCATTCCTGAGCTGCTTAATTATTCTCGAAAAGCAGAAGAATCACTTATGAAACAAACCAGAGGGAAAACAAACTCAGAATGGGCAAATTAACAACATTTTCTTTTATGTTGATTCACAAATGATACAGGAACCATCCTATCACCTAGAAATAGGACATATTAGAATTTTATAACACATTAGAGGTGTTCTGCCCATTAATACAGTTTTGAGAGAAGCGGGCGAAGGAGGCAGCACTGTCTGCAGTAGACATTTACTGCCAAGCTGGGAATGAATGAGATCTGCAGTTAACACATTGTAATTCTGGCCAAAAAAGGAAAATAGCTGACAGAAGTGATTTGGATTCTCTTATAAAGACAGAGAGAGGCGAAAGAGAAGAATTACTTTTTAGGATTATAATGGAACAGATTTTTTAAATTTTTAAAACATGTCAAAAATCTTCTCCCACATATGCAGACTTTAAGCCATTCTTTTATACAGGTCAGTATTGTGTCTGCTCCAGGCAACATTCAGTTGTTGTTCCCAAAGTTTCCCCTGGTAGAGACAATATTATGTTAGTTTCGTTGCCTTAAAAATACACATGTGCACACAGTTACAAAATAAAAGTCTTTTTTCCACCTGGTTGTTTCTTTCAAGTGCTGATATTCACACCAGTCATTAGCTTAACCAAGCATTATTCCTTGTTTTAAAATTTTCTTTTCTTTTAACATGGGTTTATTTTAATACAAAACTGAAAGAAGAATTCATTAGGAATGTTCTGATTTTGAGGTCCAAGTGCCATGTGTACATACATCTTTGTCCAAAATGAACTTAATTCGACTTCACCTGAACTCCAGATAGATGTCAATCTGTCCAATTGACTGGCCCTGTGTGGAGCCAAGAGTTGGGCTCAATCCTTACAGGTCTCTTCCAACTCAGTATATTCTAAGACTCTATGAAGTATGTAGATTTTAAACCAAGAAAAACCTCCCATAATCTACAGATATGTAAAATTTCAGATCCGACTCCAAGCATATTTTTATCTTCCAAAAGACCTTTTCTAAGAACAAATTTAATGACTTCTAACTTCAGGTACATAATAAACCTCAAATTTCCTTCACAAAGCCCTGATCTTTTCTGTGGATGCTGCCTCAGTTCTTCTAAGCCGTGGACCAAGCAATTGCACCATCAGAGTGCTATCTTTTAAGGCTGATGCAATTTGGAAGACAGCTTAGTGAAACCATCATTTAGATAGAGAAAGTCTGTTTGTTGCTTGGTTGTTTTCTCTTTTTAAGAAGAAGAAGAAAAAAGCAGATAAGTCAGGCAGACTGCAATCCAAATGACATCAAGCAATAACAATATATAACAGCCATGATGACAGCCATTCAGCTTGACAGCTTATTTACTACCACTGGTACTGCACCGATGCTTTGGCATATCTCCCTGCAGAAAGTCCTGTACTGCAAACGTGTACCTGAAACTTAAGAATTCTTTGAATGCAAGAACTCCACATGCTTGGCTCAGGAGTGGGGACAGTCTCAGCCACTGGCCTAAAAGCTGCACTTTGTAAATGGTCCATTTAGAGGTCCCAATTAACAGGTGCTATAGGGAGCACTTGCTCCCAGGGGATGGAAAAGACCTGCAGTGATGGGGCATCGTGAGGACAAACACTGCCTCTGCCTTCCAGCTCCTACAGGTTTCTCAAACTGAACGTGCCAAAGCCTCGCATCTTTCAGCTGCTCCATCACCCAGTGTGAGCAATGGGAGGCACATTAAGGATCTTTAAAAATCCCTGAGCTGCGATGAGCCCAGGTTATCAGGCACAGGAGGAGGAAGTGCTGACCACAACACCTCTGTGTAAGCACCTGAGCTCGCTTGTGGAGCATGGACCCTGCTGCATGCCTACTGTTGGCAAACGAAGCACCATCACAAACTCAAAAGCAAAGGAAAAAAAAGCCAACCCCCAGTCTCCATGGACTTCTGCACAGAAATTTGGTCACAGATTCATGCTTCATCACCTGGCATTAAACACTCTTTATACACATAAACCACTTTTTATATACATATATATATATAAATATAAAAATGAAGCTGAGAAGGTTTTCTGCTGAGGCTGGGCAGTCTTGAGATCACTGGGTTGAGCTGACTGCAGAGTCCTGGTTGATAGTCGTGTACCTCCTCCATCAGTGAGGAAAGGACCAGTCTTTTGCAGCAGAAGAAAAGATCGAGGGGTGGGTAGGAAGAAACATTCACCTCCTATTACACAGCTGCTGTTTGGGAGAGGAAAAGGGGAAGAGTGGGAGGGACACTGGGAAAAAAGATCCTAAGCCCGGGAAATCCTAAGAGCAAAGAAGAATCCTTGACAGATAGAAAAAGGCCAGGCAGGTACCAGACGTAGCTGGAAGGAGAACTGTGATCCTGTCCAGATGCAGAGCAAACTTGTGCCCATGGAAAGGCTGCAGCATGTCAATAAGGGGTCTGACCCAGGGCAATAAGCCCAGTTATTATAACTTTGTACTTTGGTGAGGGTACTTCCAATCTCTAAGCATCCAATCTCTCAGCATCACCCCTTCCCAGTCTTCAGTTTTGGTTTAAGGGAAGAAGTTTATTTCAGATTATTGATACCTCTGTTGACTTTCATGACATGTTCCTGTCAAGAGCTTCCTGGGTCCAAGGGAGAAGGAAAAATACCTCTGTAAAAACAGGAGCTCCCCTTCTCTCATGGCTCTAACACACAGACACGCTTTGAAAGGAGCCTAGTTTCTATTAGCTTATTTTTATGTCCTCATCACCAACCCCTTTGCTCACATCCAACCTACGTGGGTGCCCCTTCAAAACAACCTGAGGACTCAGCAAAGGCATCTATCTCCTCAATTTGTAGGTGTCCCAGCCTACCAGCCCATCCTTCCTAGACAAATCTGCTTCCTCTTTGCTCCCCATCCATGCCGGGCTCCCTGCTCTGCCTGGCAACCTGCCTCCTGGGGATGGTACAGCCTGATGTATGTGGCTGGGACCAGAGCAAATCTATAGGTGGGAGAGGGCTAAGCCCCAGCACAGAGGGGGAAACAGATCTCACAGCAGCAGAGGGAAGCAAAGACAGCAAGGAGATGGCAGGGGACAGGGACTACTGCACTGTGATTGGGCTCACTGCTTAGGGTACACAATGAGGAATTAACAAGCAGTGCAGTTTTCTAGTTCTACTTTTATTACAAATCAGTTTTCTTCCTTTGTCTGTAACATACGCTGAGGGTCCATGTGCTATTCCCCAATGCAGTACTGGGGGAAGGGGGGAAAGGAAAGAGGTAATAAAGTGGTGGCACTTCCCAGAGACTATGCAACAGATGGAGGGGAAGAGGCTAAGAGAAAAGTGCATACCTTCCCGACAGTAGAACTGAGCAGGCATCCTAACCAGGGTCCTGGGCAAGGCAAACCCTGTTATGTTGGCCATTAACGCCATTTATTGAGCTGCTGCATTGCACATTACATAAGGGGGTGGGGGTCTATTTGTGAGGTATGCCTGTCCTGCTCCTAGATGTGTTTTAAAAAAGGGTAGATCAGGTATTTAAGGATATGGTTTAGCATAGGACAGGAATGGTTGGACCTGATGATCTTAAAGGTCTTTTCCAACCTTGTGATTCTGTGATTTTGCCCAGTCAAAAAGCCACAAAGCTCATGCAGACCAGGAAATAAATGTTAGCATTGCCCATTGCTTTCAATGTCACCTGGGGACAACCTCCCAACAGAAACATATGAGACCTTGACTCAACCACCTAGAAAATGCGCTGCTTCCAGAAGACTGCTGAGGAGTTACTTCTGCCTGTGTTTTCAGGCATCTTCATACTAGTGTGCTTTCTCTTTTGGACACAAAATATCTGAAAACATTATGCTTGATATTGGGTTCTATCCAGTGGTGGATAGAATGCTTTCTAGCTGGCTGGCATCCCAATAGGAGGCTTTGGAGCAGACCTGCATGTGTTTGTATGCATGTAACATATGGCAGGTTCGGGAGAGTGGCATTGTACATCAACAAGAACACTCCAGCTTATTCATCATCAGGATGAACACCGATGAGATGAGACTATTTAGATGTTATATGTGGGAAAACAAGGGGGGTGTGAAAAAAGGAGCCGCTTTTATCTTGCAAAAGACTTGTAGCTTTCCCCTGCGTGCTGCGTTTCGCCCTCAGCCCAAGCTGAGGCATGCCTACCTCCGTGAGCGTGGGGGTAAGCAAAGAAATCCCCACTGAGGGTTACTCTGATGAGAACTCCGTAGCACCTTCGTGCACCAATAGAAAAATACACAACTGTCAAAAATTCTTACATACTGTAACAAGTTTTTCTATGCTGTAACTTGTCAGGCATCACAGCTAGCAGCTTGGCACCCCACAGTACATAAACAACCTGGTCCTGCACAGTGTGGTGGCCTTTTTCCTAATTTTTTTAAGTGCACACCAACGGAATATATTAGCCTTGTTAGTGTTATCTTTAAAACAAGGTGACCTGGTGTGCTCTCACTGTGATGGTTTTGTACAGCCCTGCTCTCTGAAGCCTCCCATTGTGTTATGCTGCCACTGCGTGTCACTATTAAGACAGAACAAGAAAGATTTTTTAGATTTAGAAAGTCCTGGTAGGGATGGACCTGGCCCTATCTCCAAGGTGAGAGCCACCCTGCTTCTCTCAGGATAGCTGGAGCAGTGCTGCGGTGCTGCTGGTGCAGCAGGCACAGAGGAGGAGTGGGAGCAGCCAAGAGAGGAGGGTTCCTTGTGGGAAGCATCCTTCACTGCTGCTTGGCACAGCCGGGCCACCCAGCCTTCGGCGCAGTGTGTGCTCGCTCCGGCACAGCTGAGCAGGCAGCCTAGCTGAGGGATGGCTACCTCACATACACAAAGGATGCCCAAGCACACTTATTCACAAGCTGACACGTGTTATTTTTAACCTAGCTTGGCCAACCCAAGCCAAAGAAACCAACAGTGACAGCCCATAACCACAATACTGGTTTTTAAGGGAAAAATTTAGCCGTACCGCCACAATCTAGCAACAGCTAGGCTGAGCTGCATCCTCTCAAGAACTGCTTTCACCTCTCAAGCAGAAGCAACAGTAGTTGCAACAGTAATTGCAAAGTACACCTGTGCTCAAGAGAGGTCCATCTCCCCGGTTCCTGCCACATCACAACACACAACCTATGTGCCTGCTAAAGCAAATCACAAAGTTATCTCTTACTTCAAAGTCAAACCTTTGCAAAAGGTGCACAGAGGAACAAATGGAGATATATATATATATAGAGAGTGTATATAGAGCAGGGTAGGTTTAAATTAGACATGAGGAAGAGGTTACTCACTATGAGGGTGGTAAAACACTGGAACAGGTTGCCCAGAGAGGCGGTGGAGGCCCCATCCCTGGAGACATTCAACATCAGGCTTGATGAAGCTCTGAGCAACTTAATCTAGTTAAAGGTGTCCCTGCTTACTGCAGGGGGAGGGTGGACTAGATGGCCTTTAAAGGTCCATTCCAACCTCGTTCATTCTATGATGCATATCATGAAGCACACACTCTTCCCGACAGTGAAGCACCTCCCAAGTGCAACATTAGGAGCTCGTGTTGTCTTTGACCTGACAGCAGGAAGAAATACTTACACCCAGTAGAGCAGCATCAGCAGGAAAGGACAGATGATGACTGCCTGGAGGACCTGCCAGTCCCTGCAAAGGGCGGCCAGCCCTGGCATGAGGAACTGCCCCGCCATTTCGATGAAGCTCGCCACCATGGTGATCATGAACCGGTGCCCAGGAGGACAGAGCTCTATCCCTGAAACACAGAGCACATGCAGACACATTAGCATCCCACGGGCAAAGGCACCTTCCAGGGAGTTAGTGTCCTTCGAGTGCTTTTGCCAAAGTTATACAGAGTCACACAAATCTTGTTTCCTCCTGTATTTAGGCCTCACACACCCTAGCAGCGACAGTGGAGCCCATTAACAGCTGGCTGTGGCACGAACATTGCAACCTCCACACACCTATCACATCTCCTGCAGACCCGCTGTATCCTCATTGCCAGCATCCCTTTGACCTCTGCCTCGAGAAGCCTTTTACCAAATCGTAAAATATTTGGGTTTTTAAATGGATTGTAGGGTAAAACATGATCCAAAGATTTTGAGTTGAGCCTCTTCACGCTTTTCAGAGACACTGTACGCCAGTCAGCATGCTGAGAGGCAGAAGAGCACAGCTCTCCATTGGATACAGCCACCCAGCTCTCATGGGATGCCACCTGTCCATGGTTTAATAGGCTACAACTCAGCCAGTTTCAAGCCGGATTTGGCTGACTGGGTTGCTTCTGGGTTTGCTTTTTGTTTTTGCAATAGCTAATCTTGATTAACTTTCAAATGAGCCAGCTTTCCATCTGCCTTATCCTGTCCTCCATCCTTCCTTTTGCTGTGGGGCAATTTGCTCCCGTCACTGTCATCATCAGTTGTCTCAGCTGCCTTGTGACAAGTGAGCCGAGTACATAAAAAAAAGTTTCCTTAAACCCTGAGAGTCCTGGCAAACCTTTATTCAGTCCTCAAAAAGGAAGATGAATTTATCAGAGTCAGAGCTGTAAAAAAAACCCCAACATAAAAATCACAGCAAAAACAGCAAAAAAATTGGACTGCCTTGTGGAAATACATTCAAACTATTTTTTTCACTGTGGTGAGACTGCAACAGAAGCCCCTATTTCCCATTTCACATTTGCTTCTGTGAATTTGCAGCCTTCCAGTACATGAAGGGAGCTTATAAGCAGGAGAGGATTCAACTTTTTAAAAGGATAGACAATGACAGGACAAGGGGGAATGGATTAAAACTAAAGGAAGGAAGGTTTAGATTAGATATTAGGGGGAAGTTTTTTACAGAGAGAGTGGTGAGGTGCTGGAACGGGCTGCCCAGAGAGGTGGTGGATGCCCCATCCCTGGAAGTGTTCAAGGCCAGGTCGGATGGGGCCCTGGGCAACCTTGTGTAGATCCAGGCCTGAGGTTGGTGGCCCTGCCTGTGGCAGGGGGGTCGGAGCTCTATGATCCTTGGGGTCCCTTCCAACTCATACCATTCTATGATTCTATGATTTATAATTGAGCACAATAAAGCTGCCACACACGGTGTGTAGCACTTAGCGGCGCACCGATACAGAAGCATAAGCTCGCAAGCAGTCATGACGTGTCGCTGTCAGCATTGCTGCTCTTCCCTGGGATGTTTCCAATGGTCATTTTAGATTAGAATTTAACAGTTGTTAAGGTTGTAATTGAAAAGCTATAAGGTACTAGGAAGAGGTGACAGCTGCTCCTTCATTTGTTCCCTCGTCTGTTGCTTGTCCAGCATTTATCACTGGGACACAGGTTTAAACTAGCTGACCAGGAACTAGACCGTAGATCCAATGTGGGATTAAACACCACACACTTCCTGCCCCCACCCCCTGCACTTTCTTTTCAGCCAGTGACAAACACTATCTGTGGATTTTTGCCAGTACAGAAGGAAAATGTTATCTGTTGCAAGGCAGCCCAAATTTTCATCGGCTTAACCACAAACGCAGCAGATTTGGGAAAGAAAGGGGCTGGGGGGCGGGGGAGAGAAATCCCTCAAACACTCTCACTTGCTGTAAAAGGCTTTTACATTTTAATTAGGAAAACAAGATTAATACACAGAGCTCCTTATGACATTAATATGGTTTCATTCTTACTAATGAAGTACCCCAAGCCTCAGCAATGTTTTTTTTATTCAATGCAAAGAGGTCACTTCCGTCTCATTTCTCTAATCTTCAAATATAAAGCAGCTCTGTTTGTTTCTCTAAAGCTCCAAGTCATAGTTACTCACACCCCAACATTCCTTCATTAAGTACAAGGACGAGCTTTGTTGCTATAGAAACGGGAAGTCTGTGTTAGCTAGGTGAGGTTTTGGCATTTCAATCACTCTGCTTAGGTTAGTATCAGATTTAAAAAAAAAAAAAATTAACCAAGAGAACAAACTTTTATATGAGGTCAGGAAGAGTGGTCCAAATAAGGAAAATATATTTTATGAAATCACTGGTGCACAGTATGTAACTCCATATGCAGCAGTTATTAATTGTAGAGAAAAGAAATAACTTCAGGGGTTGTTTACCACCAATCTGCTCTGGATTATCACATACACTAAATCAATTTTTGCCCTTTCCTTTAAAAAAGCTGGAGAAGACAAAAAAAACCCAAGTCCTGCTGTATCCGGGTGAGCATGACTTTCAAGTGACATCAGCAGGCGCTCCATGCACATGAAATATCACATCTCAGTTGAAACGGTCAACACATTAGGACAGCCTGCTGACTTTCTAGTATCTCTGCCATCAATTTTACATGATAAAACATTCAGAGCTGCCGTTTTTAGCAAGCATTCAGCAGTCAACCTTTCCCCACCTCTGCCAGCGAAGCCACCCACTGCAGCACCTCTGCCCCAGCTCTGGGAAAGGCACCCCGCTGATGCTCTCATTTGGGCCATGATGCACATGGGCACGAGGCCTCTACAGCGGCAACAATTTCCACCCAGCTTTCCTGATGAATTACCAACTCACATGAAATCCCTACAAGGCAGAGAACGGCCTTATCCACCCCGGGCAAATCCAGCAGGATACCCTCAGATCCCCCACTCAGTGAAAAGGTTTCAACCTCAATTTCTTTGTGGAGCACTGAGGGTCAAGTAAGCTTCTGTCATACACACAAATCACAGAAACTACTGTCAGGACCAAAAACTCCCAGATACATCTGTTTGCTTCACTTGGAAAATTCTGTGTGGGCAAGGAAACAGGCGTAGAAAGGATTCTGCTTCCTTGCCCAGTGTTTCTGCTCCAAGCAGCACAGTCAGAGCAGCAGATCCAGCTCAGATGCCTAATTTCCCTAACTCCCAGGCAAACCATTGCATGGGCAAGTTGAAACCAGTAGGCAACGCAGTCCTGCCACACTTGTGCAGGGAAATCAGATGTGCCCAGGACACGTGGGACAGACTTTCTCACCGTGAGCAGATGCCCACTAACAGTGGACACCACAAGTGCAGAAACGGGACCCAGTCAACCCTCGTGGCTCCACACACTCTCCAAGTCTGATCCAGCCTGAAGGCGATGGCCTTGCCACATGTGGAGTGCAGACCAGGTAAACCCTGTCAACATCACTGACATGAGTGAGACACTGAACACACGAGGCTTACTGCATGGCACTTGCCTCTGCCTGGGAATAAAGTGCAGAAATCCTCCTTTCAGACCCTATCTGTCAGAAATGACCAAATCAATGTTCAGCAGCCTCACAGGGAAAGCTGGTATGAACCATATCCCTTCCTACAAAGGATTCAAGCCTTTTGTGGGGCTGCTTGATGCACTCAAAGTAACCCTGCTACTAACGTGCAGGACGTGCAAACACACATGCTGACATGGAAGGCACAGCACTGGGGCCAGATCTGTTACTCCATGAGTCTGCATGCAGAGATTTGTGCCAGAAGTGTTAAAAACTGGAGACAAACAAGGGCAGAATAAAAGTCTGTGTGTGTGTACGAGCGTATGGCTGTGTGAGAGAAAGTGAGCAGGCACCAGAAGGATGAGCAGAGCATGAGCTAAAGAAACAGCACATGCTCACTGTGCCAGTCGCACCCTACCCGTCCTTTCATTCAGGTAACAAAAGGAGGAGGAGCAACCTGACCTAAAGATAAGGTGTCCAGAAGATGAAGAATAGGACTGGAGTCATAAAAAACAAGACTATGAGGAAAAAAAAGGGAACAGAAATTAATCAAATTTGCCTGACAATTATGAGGGATGAGAAAAAAACGTGAAGCAAAAAATTGTAAACATCATCAATTCCCAAAACGTATGAAAAGCAGCCCCAAACCCCTCTGTTGCTGCCTGCCAAGAAAAACATCAGGGATGTGATGAGGACACAGCAGCCACTGACTCTGCATCACACAAGTGACCCTGGCCAGACCATGTGGACATATGCCTTGGTATTCGCGAGTGCATGGGTGTGAGAGCGTGCAGGAGTGGAATCTGTGAGAGAACTGAGTGTGGTTGTGCAAAATCTGCTTGCTGAGAGACTTTGGGGAAAAGAAAACAACAAAAACTTCCTGTCCTATATAGTCTCTCACTGAGTTATTTAGAAATCCCATGGGAAATATTTTCAAAAATTAACCAAGGGAATAAGAACCACTGCAGCTGTATTGGCTGCTCCTAGTGACAAAGGCCGAGCTCACGAAAAGGACTTTCAAACCAACAATTTTGGTATACTAAGAGAATCAAAGAATCACAGAGTGTTGGTGGTTGGAAAGGACCTCAAAAGATAATCCAACCGCCCCTGCCAGAGCAGAATCACCTAGATCAGGTCACACAAGAACATGTCCAGGTGGGTTTTGAGTGTCTCCAGAGAAGGAGACTCCACAACCTCTGTGGGCAGCCTGTGCCAGGGCTCCGTCACCCTCACAGTGAAAAAGTTTCTCCTTATATTCACCTGGAACCTCCTATGTGCCAGCTTGCACCCATTGCCCCTTGTCCTATCATTGGGCATTGCTGAGAAGAACCTGGCTCCATCCTCCTGACATCCTTTACATGCTTACAGACATTAATGAGGTTACCTCTCAGTCTCCTCTTCTCCAAGCTAAACAGACCCAGCTCCTTCAGCCTTTCCTCATAGGGAAGGTGTTCTACTCAATCATCTTTGTGGCCCTGCATTGGACTCTTTCAAGGAGTTCTATGTCCTTCTTGAACTGGGTGGGGGCCCAGAACTGGACACAATATTTCAGATGCAGTCTCACCAGGGCAGAGTAGAGGGGAAGGAGAACCTCTCTTGACCTACTAACCACACCGCTTCTAATACACCCCCGGTTACGATCTGCCTTCTTGGACACGAGGGCACATTGCTGGCTCATGGTCATCCTGCTGTCCACCAGGACACCCAGGTCCCTTTCCCCTGTGCTTTCTCTCCAACAGGTCTGTCCCCAACCTACACTGGTATGTGGGTGGTTCTTCCCCACATGCAACACCCTACGTGTGCCCTTGTGGTATTCCATTAAATTTCTCCCTGCCCAGCTCTCCAGCCTGTCAAGGTCTCACTGAATGGCAGCACAACCCTCTGGTGTGTCAGCCTACCCTCCCAGTTTAGTTTCATCAGCAAACTTGCAGATGGTGCCCTCTGCAACAGTACTGGTCCCAGTACCAACCCCCAAGGGATTGCACTAGATAAAGGCCTCCAGTTGGACTCTGTCCCATTGACCACAACTCTGACTTCTCTCCTTCAAACAGTTCACAATCCACCTGACTACCCAATCATCCAGACCACACTTCCTCAGTTTAGCCATGAGGGTGCTATGGCAGAAGGTGTCAAATGCTTTACTGAAATCAAGGTAAACCACACCTACTGCCCACTCATCATCTATCCACCTGGTTATATCCTCATAAAAGGCTATCAGATTGGTCAAGCATGACTTCCTCTTGGTAAAACCACGTTGACTGCTCCTAATGACCCTCTTATCCTTGATATGCCTAGAGACAGTTCTGAGGATAACTTGTTCCATCTCCTTTCCAGGGACAGAGGTGAGGCTGACTGATCTGTAGTTAGCTGGGTCCTCCTTCTTGCCCTTTTTAAAGACCAGAGTGACATTTGCTTTTCTCCAGTCCTCAGGCACCTCTCTTGTTTCCCACAACTTACCAAAGATGATGGAGAGTTGCCTAGCAATGACTTCCACCAGCTCTGTCAGTACCCACAGGTGCATCAGGACCCACGGGTAACAGAACTGACTTCAGAGCAGCTCGTCTCTACTTCATAGGCCGTCCTTTTTCCTTACCGCTAGCATTATGGCAATGGCCCTACTTGACCCCTAAGAGAGCCACATGCACCCCTAGAATGTGTTAGTTAAACTTGCTAGATATGAGCTGAGGGAAAAGCCCCGGCTGAGAAGGGCTCAGTCCCTGATGCTCCTCACACTTTCCTCAAGAGGCAGCCTTGGAGATGTCCTGGGCTGGCTTCCTTCACTAGTGTGCTTCCTATCTGGAGCAGGGGCAGCCCTTGGGATTCAGAGGAGTTGAGTTCCACCACAGATGGAACTACATGGCTTTGAGCTTGGTCAGACTTTCTGACCATCTAGCTTTAACAAGCAGGCTGTTGGGGTACACTCTTGCACCCAGCGTGTGCCTGGAAGAACCCAGAGAGGGGAGCAGAAAGGAGAATGTTTCTAGAGACAGGCTGTAGGTGCATGAGGTATGGGACATCTCTGACCTGCACGTGTCTGTGCCATTAGACCTGAAATGCTTTTAGTAAACCTAGAAATAGTTCGCAGAGGGCAACAAGGTTCTAGATTATTCCACATCAAAATCAATTGCCCCCAACAGCTGACCAAAAAGGCCGAGATTTACAAAAAAGGACAGGAGTCCAGCTTATACTTCTGCATGGCTGGTGAAATTTAGGAAGATCCCAAAACTGCTGACAGCTCAGATGGGATGGTGGGGGGAGTCCAAGCGCTTGCTCTGAGCAGAACTGTGGCAGTCTTCCTACCAGCGTGCCACACACAGCCTGCACGGGACACAGGGTTGTGCCAGCAGGGCTCATGGGTCATCCCTGCCCGCCGCAGGACTGCGGGCACTCAGACTCATCCAGATGTGGGCAAGGAGGGAGCTCACGAAGAGGCTCTGCAATGCCCCAGGCGCTCAGCCCCACCGCACGCAGAGCGGCTCCCTCGTATGGGAGGTTGCTGCCCCTGGGCATTGGCAGAGAGGGCATGGAAAAACTGCAAGTCAGACAGCAAGTTACAGAACATGTAATCTGCACTGATGAGAAGGGGCACACTGATTTGAGATTGGAAAGGGCAAGTAACCTTTGCTAACAGCTTCTCCTCTCCCTGGCACTCAGATGGAAAAAAACCCGGGCTGGGATCCTGGACAACAATTTTTTCAGGCAACCTCTTTTGAGTAGAAGGTGGGGAACTGAGTTAAAATTACCCAAGTATTTTGCATCCTGACATCTGCACTGCTACCCTCTCCCCTTTCCAGCCAGCTCCTCTCTCCCACCCGCTCTGCCTGCAGCTGCAGAAGGGGCAGTGCATCTGGAGGACATGGACATACAGACAGGTAACCAGGGAGGACTACAGTAAAATTGGATTAACATCAGTTCACATTGGCCCAAAGCATGGCCCTACGTAGCCCACTTTCTCCGAACCACATGGGGTTAGCTGTCATCACTGTGAAAGGGGTTAAGGACCACATCCAATCCTTTCTCACTTGGTCTTACACTTGCACACTAGTAACGAACAACTTGCTTCAGATTTCAGAAACCCTCTCATTTACCTTGAAAGTCTGACATTTATTCTCACAGGATATTTGCACAAGGATGAATAGCAAATACTTTTCCTTAAAGCAAAAATAAAGTTGTAAGTCATTTGCAAATAACGTATTAAGAGGAAAGAGAGGTTAAATCACACTGCCTGAACAACTCTCTAGCATTCCCTCACCTATCTCCAGTCCTGAAACACAAAGCAATTCTTGCACCACAGCCCAAGTGCTAGCTACATCAGGAACCACAAGCTGACTGCTTTCTGTGCCGCTGCAGTTTTAGTCTACGAGTCACCGAGACCATAATTATGTAGGCATATCCCTCAGAGAAAATGGCCAAGACAAAGCACACCTCAAGTCTGGGCAACAGCATTCCCACTGAAAATAATCCCCCTAAGGAGACAGGCTGATTCTAGATTCACATTTACTCACATTTACTGTTTCTCATTAAAAAAAAAAAATTTTAAAAAAAGAAAAAAATCACAATTTTGGACAGTTTCCCCCATATTACTATACCCCAAACACTCTAATTCCCTCTCTCCAAGGACTCCTCATGATGTCACCCTATCCCAAAAGGGTGGAAAAGAATCAGTCTCAGATGAACAAGCCCCCTCCCATCAGTTCAGCTGAGGAAAGCACCGGTGATGTACACGTATGTGTAAACATGTCATGTGTGAAACACAGGACAGGAGAAATTCCCAGTGGTGGTACCATCCTGCAGCACCAGGGTCTGGTTTGCCTCAGCCCCAGCAGCTGCTCAGCTCAGTGAAGAGCAAAGCACAGGCTGTGGCACTGAGACTGTGTGCTCTGCTTTCCAACAGAGCACAAACACAAAGAGAAAAGGAAAATCCCAGAGCACTTAGTTTCCTGAGCTGCTCAGCACTTCCAGCATGTCCCCTCACTGCCACGCTCCTTGAGCTGAGCCTCTTGGTACGACAAACTCCAGCACCCCTGGCAAAGCAATCTTGAAGATTGCTGGGAGGTAACACCATCCCTTCTGCTGCCTTATTTCCTAATTTCCACCAAACTCTCTCAAACCTCAAGGATCTCTTCTTCCCCCAAAGCTCTCCATGGGACTGTCCCTCTGCTGTAAACAGATTGTTTCGCTGGATATTCCTAGAAAACCATGACCCCCGGGCTGGCTTGTGGGGCTAGCTACCAGATACAACTGCAGCAGAAACTAACCTCCAGACAAGCCTTTAAGTTTGCAGCTGGCTGCTAAGGGGGAAAAGTAAATAAATAAAGTTCATCATATCTGCTTATATGTCCAATTTTCCAGTTACACCGGTCATAAACTTCTAAGAGCTGCAAGCCCTACCCGTGGGCTATGTACACTTCTCATCCCAATTAGAGCTGGCTGAGACAGCCTGGGGCGTGAGCCCACACTTGTCCCTGTCTGAGTTTAGACATGGAGCACTTTTTATTGATCATCTTTGCTGTCCCCAGAAGGAAGGGGCGGAAGCTCCACATGTAAATAGTTTGTTAGAGACCAGCAAACAAAGCAGCGCATGGGAGGGAAGGGGATCACCCGCACCGCAGTGTGCAGACAGCTGGGAGCTGATGTAAACACAGGACAGAGTGCAAGGAAAGGAAAAAATCTGATTTTCTCTCTGGAGAAATCCAATCTGCTGCCAAGTGAAGACAGCAGTAATAGACTGAACCTCCAGTGGCCGAGTAAGAAAAATGGGATTGTTTTCCCCCAACAGCACAGCAGGACAAAAGTTATTCTAAAATGCATCTATGAGGCGACATGGGGGCTCCTTCAAAGCTGGTTTTATTACACATCATAGATTTGATGAGGGCTTCTTTTTAAATACACACTAGTCCCTTGTTTATATCTAAACAGCACTTTTTATACGTGACAAATCAGTCGCCTATACCCTGACACAGCCCGAGCTGATGGAGCCACCAGGCCAGGCAGCCAGCGCAACACCTCACCATACACACTGTGCCACTCTTCACTGCTCACTAGCACAGATATCCCGTACCTACTGGATGGAGCTATCAGACCTATCAGTTAGACAGATATGTGATCAGAATAGGTAATTCTCTTACTAGATCACATGTTCATTTTGTATACAAGTACCAGGATAGCACTGAAAACTTTGCTAGGGGAAATATTGTTTAGATGGACTGCTTAATCCTTAATGGTGCTGTGAGCACCATGATGCACGCAGACAGGCACAGCATGGAAAAAGGAAACACTGCCTCCTTTTTTGTCCAAAACCCAAACAAAACTCAAGGTGTGACATTTCCTTCTCTTTTCCTTCCCATGCCCCTGATCCTCTCCTGTAAGGCACAAACGGGTAACTCACCAACCTGATTTCAGGCCTGGTGTTGCTCAACTGTGTCAGGATATTTCGGGAGGAGCTCTTGTCCCAGCTGCAAACAGCCTGTAGCTACCCACGGGCCAAAGGTTTAGACCACAGGCATGGAGCCAGCTGGGGTCCAAGGCAGGGTGTTCGCTTGCCCTCCATAACAGCGGTTGCAGGAGTTGGGGACCAGTCAGGCACAGGCTGTGTGCTGCAGAGCCCCTTTTTGGGACCGGGCTTGCTTGCGGCAAGGAGCAGGGCAGGGCAAGGGCAGACCCCGTGCAGAGGCTGACAGGGCACTATGTGGGATGCAGCGATGCCTGCAATCACACTCTGGATAGAAGCTGGATCCCAGGGAGCATCAGCAGCGGAGAAGGGAGCACGTGTAGTTCTGTTCATTGTGGGGCCATCTGTATTTGTGGAGTTTTACATTGCACAAGACAACAACATCTTACAAAACAGGCATCTGACGGCATAAGAAACCTTTAACATACCACGCTGCCTGCCATCCACGAAGTAATAAAAGCAAAGAAATGTTAAATCACATTTGTGGTACTGCAGTTGCCATCTATCCTACTTGCAGAGGAAGGCAGCAGCATCTCTGCTGCTGCCATGCAGTAGCTCCCAGCCAACACTGATTTTTGATGGCAGTTCCTGTATGTGAATAATGGCATTATGAAACAAAACCAGGACAGTGGCACTGGAAACATAAACAGCAGTGATGGAGAGTGTAAGAAACTGGCAGCTACAGAACACGCTACTTTCAGAATAAAGGTGTCTTAATTTAAATCAATTAAAAAGTGATTAAAAATCTCTGCAATGACATATGCATATATGCTAACTGCTATCTATGAAACGATTTCTCTTCCACCTCCAGTCTCTAACTTCCTACCCCCATTAAGAGACTCCAAACCTGTATCGGTATTTATTCTTGCACAAAAAGATGGCATAGAAATATATCAGCTTCTTCCTCCTTCAGAGCAGGTGCCTTGCTCTAAAGGCACCACAGAGTCGATCACAGGAAGACTTTGCAAATCGAACACCTCTGCTGCTCACAGAAGCTGGCCCCTTTGCTCTTGGCAGGATCTAAATCACAACTGGCATCTTTTTGACAGGAATGAATGAGAGCAGCTGAAACAAAAACCGATGTGAGAGGTATCAGAGAAGCTAATTTTCTTTGATGCCTCAGATGAAAGGGTTCTGTATCTGTATTTGTTAGCAAATTTTTAGCTATATTGTAGCCACTTAAGAACGGAGAATAAATTCAATAGCCACAAATCTGTGTGGCTGTCTTTTAATTAGCCAAGTGGCAGATAATATTCTAACAGCAGCTATTTCTAAATCTGTTTGCAACCTCCAGACGGGTGATGGTCCTCAAAAAGAGGAGAACAAAGAATTAGCAACCTAAAAGGTTTATTAAATGTTTCCCAGCTTGCTAAGGTAACAGGGCAGTGAGGAGCAGTCCCTTTCTCCTCTGCCATTGATCCCACATGATACACACCTGCAGGCTGGAGGTTTTCACCGTCCTGCCCTTGGACAAGTGTGTAAATGCTCTGAGCCCAAAATTCAACCATATTCCCAGAACTGTACATTGCTAACAGTTTTGAGCTGTTGGCTGCCTAGCTTACCAAGCAGAAAAGACAATCATAGAATCACAGACTGGTTTGGGTTGGAAGGGATCTCAAAGATCATCTAGTTCCAACCCCTCTGCCATGGCAGGGACACCTTCACTAGACCAGGTTGCCCAAAGCCCCATTCAGCCTGGCCTTGGACACTGTCAGGGATGGGGCTGCCACAACCTCTCTGGGCAGCCTGTGCCAGGGCCTCACCACCCTCACAGGGAAGAATTTCTTCCTAATGTCTAACCTAAACCTGCCTTCTTTCAGCTTGACGCCATTACCCCTTGTCCTATCACTGCACTCCTTGATGAACAGTCCCTCTCCCACTTTCCTGTAGGATCCCTTCAAGTATTGGTAGGCTGTAATTCTCTCTCTCTGGAGCCTTCTCTTCTCCAGGCTGAACAAGCTCAACTCTCTCAGCCTGTTTTCCTAAGAGAGGTGCCAATCATCTTTGTGAGCCTCCTCTGGACTTGCTCCAACAGCTCTGTGTCTTTCCTATTCTGGGAACCCCAGAGCTGGATGTAGTACTCCAGGTTGGGTCTCATGAGAGCCAAGTAGAGGGGCAGAATCACCTCCCCTGACCTGCTGGCCACGCTGTTCTTGATGCAGCCCAGGACACGGCTGACCTTCTGAGCTGCTAGCACACACTGCCGGCTCATGTGGAGCTTGTCATCAATCAGCACACATATGATTGTAAAGGCAAAACTTCCTAGTGCCTTTTCCTTCCCTGACCACCTGTGACATCAGAAGCAATCAGTAGAAAACTGGGTGATGTCCTGAAGAACCCTGTGCCATTTTGGAGAACCCAAATTGCTCAGGTGGCATCACCAGCATCAGGAAGAGCCCGTGACCCCACAGCACTGGCTGAAAGCACACACCAAGGGCTGGCAGATACACAGGAAATTGAATCAAAAGCAATTAACAAGCATCCTTGTGAAAAGCCATTGCATATTTGGCCCCGAGGCACCCTGGTTTTTAAAGATTCATGCCAGGCACTCTTGATAGATGTTTCATGAACCCTGAACGTGGGGCTTGGGAGATTCAGAGCCAAAAAGCCGTTATATTTTGGGTATTTTCACTGGAGGAGGAAGTGCCACTCGAACTAACGGGGTGGCTTTTGTATTAATAGTCCTCTGTCTGTGGGACTCAGCATCAAACCTGACACAGGTGCAGGAAAGGCAAAGGCAGGCAGGCAGAATGGGAACACCCACACAACCAGCAAGGACTGCGCTGGCACAGGGCATGCAGCCACTGTGCCAGAATCAGCACAGGCAGGGTGGTCCCATGTCAGGTGTCCCCTAATTTTAAACCCATGACAACACAAAGAGAAAGAAAAAAAAATATTGAGGCAGCTGTGGTAGCATACAGGTGGTGAGAAAGCTCCTTTTGATACAGAAGCAGCCAACATACAGCTAGAAGAAGTACAGGTACTGTTTTTCCTCTGCCATTTGCCAATGAGCTTTTGCTTGCCAAGTAACATTCCCATAAGGGAGGGAAAAAAAAAAAATATATATATATATATTCTGGGCAAAAAAGGAAAGACCAGCGAATATGTCCTCTCAGCCAACTGACTTTGAAGTGAAAAAGATATGACATCCAACCTTGGGAAAACACATGCTTCCTGAAGCTATTAAAGTTACTACAATTTTCATTCAAGCCCAAGTATGACGTTTTTACCTACAGGCTTTTATTCTTTATACTAAATACATGAACTGCATGCTGCATGGGTCACCTTCCAGCCCTCTGTGTGTGAGGGGTGCTTTGTATGGCGAGCTCTCCCCGCAGCTGGCTGGTGGGCAGCTCTGCAGCCAGCAGCCTAACTCAGGAGTTCAATGAGAGTGTAGAAAACTTGCTGGGGAAGTTTCCCCTCTTCAGGCACATCACTGTTCCCAGCCAAGGTTAGATCAGGAAGGCAGCACCTGTAGTTGCATGCACAGAGATGAGTGCAGTGGAACATCCACCTATGCTATTAGTTATCTATGTGTCGTTATTAGTCATATGTGTGATGTGCTGCTGCCACAGAGATAGTTAAAATGACCTCATCATTACCAAAGCTTAAAAGTTCCTTATATTTCTTCCTTGTTATCTTTACAAACACCATCTGTGAAAAGTTCTTCACCTGAAGCACCAGAATTCCTTGAATTGGTAAAACCTGACCTGAGGGTGAAAAGCAGTAACAGGGGAACTGGTGTTATAATGCCTCCAGTATCTCATATTTCCACGTGAGCTGCTGTGCTGAGGATGTCTGTGTGACACCAAACCAGACCACCCAAAAACATCCACTGGGATTTGAAGCTTTCCCAGGATCATCCCTCAAAAAATGGGTGAGCTCATTTGAGGGTATCACACAGCCAAGAAGGTTATGTGGCTTTACAAGGGTAAAATACTAATATATCCTGATAAGACTGTGGTAAGAGTTAAATATTTCTGCTGAATGGATGGAAAACCTTCTGTTGATCTTCAGTAACTTTGAAAAAAAAAGGAAGTTCACATTTCTTAATAACCTCCTTCTGAGGAGGCTGGCAAGTATGCTGGGAATATACCCATCTACCCAAGCAGAAGCCATCCTCCCGTGGAGGATGTTCGCTTTTCTCCAGTGAAAGACCTCTTTCAAGAGAGCTCCTGCCACTTACAGAACAGTTCAAAGATGGCAACACTCGCCGATTTGTTCCAAATAAAACCAGAATGAATTGCTGAGCTAATTAATAACACAACATTAAAAGGAAACTGAGCTCCTTGGAAAGAATCCAGCTGCAGTTCACAGAAGGGGATTTCACTTGCTCCGATTACAACATCAGTAAACTCTGTACACATCACAACCACAGCTAAAACTGTGAAGATGTATACATGCCCCTGGGAGATGAATGACTGTTAACCTTTTCTTAGCACATCCTGAATATTTTTCTGTGTGATTCTCAACACCTCGAGTGGCAGTTCTATGGCACCATGCTACCCTGTGATGGTGCAAAGTCAAAGATGTCGAGACCTGTGGGTAGAAGCAACACTGCCCAGGGTGGCAGAGCCTGACGCAGACCTCACCTTGCCCAGGTACAGCCAAGCTGTGCTCCTACAGCCAGAGGTCTGTTGGGAGGATGTCTCTCCAATAAGCTCTGCTTCTCACTTTGAAGGCAGAAGCACACAGCAGGCAATTTCTTCGTTAAGATAATAACATTTTTCTTCGTGTAGCAACATTTAGATTGTTTCTAGTACATAAACAACAAGATGACTTTTTACACACTGCTTCTGCAATGCCAGAGGAGCAAGGCATGTGTTAGGTTTCCCCTGCTCAAGAGAGCAACTTCAGGTACATCAGAAAAACCTCCCATATTTACCTCCCTTTTGTAGCAGGAGAAACGTATAGGGGGTGGGAGAGGGAGGCGGGGGTATGGCAGAAAGGAGATGATGGCCAGAGGCTCAGGGGAGCCAAGGTATAGACCCATTGTCATATTGTTCATCATATCAGATTTCCTTCCCACAGTGAGCTATGAGCAAATCACTCCATTGTTTGACACAACAGAAATGATTCAGTTAAAGTTTCCAAGTTTTCCTCTGGGTCTTCTTGCAGAGCCAGTAAGGAGAGGAGACAAAGGGCTGGGAGCTCAGTTTTCAACTCAAACACCCATTTGCTTTGTAACCGTACTCAACAACTTAAAAGAATGTGGCAAACAAGGCAACTATTTCCCTCCATGAGAAAAATGTTGGGTGACCAGAAAGGAAAGGCTCTGTCACACTGCCATGGCTGGTGTGATAAGGGGTCCTCAGCACCTCCACGCAGGGCTTGGACACCAGCACCTGCCCAGGACAGGTCCCTGTACCTGCTGGCATGCAGCAAACCTGAGCGCACCACATGTACATGTCCCCTCCAGCATAAGCACCACAGAAACCTCTAAGGGACCAGCCCAGTTTACAAGGGAGCTAAGTGTAACCAGACCCATAAGATCTGTTCTTACTGGAAAAACAGTGCAGGAGTAATTTGAAAAAATAAAATTAATGTCCACTTGCATTTATATATGTTTACAGAAGCAGAGAAAATGCAGACTGCTACTCTGTCTTGCTGAGTGATATTTCTAATCAAGATTTTAAGAAAAAAAAAATTGAAGACATTTGAAAGCGCTGTAAACCCTTCAGCTATGAAAGACATGCAGAGCACGCTGCCAAAGAACAGTCATGTTTATTACACTGAACTCTGATGTTTGCTCAATGAAGGATAAAGCTCAGAGGGCTACATAATTGGGATGCATCTGGAATTCCGAGTCAAGGGCAAAAATAAATGAGTAAATAAGGAGGAGCAACACGAGAGAGCGATAAAAATAAACAAACAGCAAAACTGTTCAGAACAGCAGGTCCTGAACAATAAAATAAAATAAGTTACAAACCAAAAAGCTTCCATCACATATTTAAGAGGAATGGGCACGTTATGTCATTTAGGAATGGGAATAAGAAAAGCAGCTTTACTACTTTTCTTTTTGGTTTTCCATATTCAAAGTGCTGTCATAAAAAGAAAAGACCTTTGTCTGCTTCAGGTTTGACTGAGGGATTGAAGGAACTTCTGAATGGTGAGATCTGAGAGAAAAAACCCAACAACCCATGGGTCCCACCCAGAGCACCTGACCTGGAGGTGACCACCACTGAGCTCTGCCCACACTCCCCACCCAGGAGAGGCTGGACCCCTGGATAAAGCCCCTGCCTGAGGCTGTCAGGAACCAAACAGCATGTTTCTCTACATACAGATCCCTGCCCATTTGCACAATACTTCCAGGCATAGGGAATGTTTAATCACTGCTTTCTCATCTAAAAAAGGGGTAAAGCTAGAAACCATGGAAAACTCGGAATTCAGGCTTGGAGCCACCAGGTGCTGGGGTTGCTCCAGGTGGCTCTGAGTGATGGGCAGACATAGTTGCAGTGGGCAAGAAAGAGGCTTGTGCTGGCAAGTGACATCCTGCAGCACCGCTGGCCTCGCCTTAGAACACCAGCTTCACCCCAAGGCACGGTTACACTCAGAACAGGAGCTTGTTACTGACAGTGTTTCCTTACTTTAATAGGAATAGGTGGCTGCGTGGCTAAGACATGATAGAATACAGCAATCCTACAAACTCACACAATAAACAATTCAGTTCAGCCACTTCCTCACACTTATAATTTAGCCAGGTGTTTCACATGGAAGGAGGAATGCCATTTCTACCAGAAGTAAGAATAGACAGCAGTAAACAAACACCCCTTGTCTAAATAAACCAACTTCCTTTCCAGCTCTTGGCCAAAGGAGAGGAACGCCAAGCACTGGGTGACACAACACCCTGACCAACTTGCAGGTGAGCGAGGCGCCAGGCATCTGAGCTCAGTGGCATCTGAGCAGGCATCTGCAGCTCAGCACCCAGCCTGCCTGAGCTTGCAAAGAGTTATTTGGTGATGTGTTGCCCTACAATGCTGCAATAACTCTAAATATCAAGAGACATACCCCCTCCCTCCCAAGCCCCTACAATCACCATTTCAGTGAAAAAACCCTCTGTTCACGGTGAGCCAGAGCCAGACTGGTTACGTGTTGTGTTCCTGTGACACACAAAATCGTCATCACTACAAACTCCTCTCTGTGTCCACGTACCAGCATGATGCACCACTACTTGTTCTGCCATGTAAAGAACTTACAGCATTTTTCATTATAAGCTTTTATGTTGCTTGGGATATCTGTGTCTGTTTACAGACATACCTGTGCAGGCCAGGAGTAACCCGAAAAAGAAACATAGGATGCCACAGTTCTCATTTTAACACAGAAAAGGATGCCCATCAGTCAGGGTATATAGGTAGCACCTGTGTGTCAAGAACCAGCAACACAAGCTCACCTTGAAACATCAACTCAAATTAAAGCAGGAGAAGTTAAGCGCCCTGCTACCAGCAACAGATATTTTTGTAGTAATTTGCCTAGGAAATGGTTCTCCTTTTAGATTATACATTTAGCCAATTTAGAAATGGGAGAGAATGGCTGAAGAAAAGAGGTTGTCCCTTATAACAGTTGAAGGTCTGTTTGCAGGGGCCTGGGAACAGCTCAAAAAGCTCACTGTCTCTCCCTGTGGTGAGCAGGGCTGACTGTATCGCTGTGATGCTTGTTCTGCTCCACACCTGCCCTGATGGGGCTCTTGTGGGGTTGTTCCCACCAACCAGCCACCACGTCCTGCATGGTCCGCCACCGATGCTGAAGGTCAGGGTCTGCTGAGCCCCAAGCACACACAGCCCTGAGCTCTCTCCCCAGAAATCACAGTGGCACAAGCAGCCCAGACCACAAAGCCATCACCCAGCTTTGTATGCAGTTGGAGCACAGCGATATGGGAGTGTGCAACCATCACCGAGTCTGTCTTGGAGCAGTGAGAGGCGAAGCATCCCCTTCTTTTGCCTGCTCTGCCCCCTGCATCCACTGCACAGAAGCAGCGCACCAGTGGCAGCAGTGGAACAGAAAAGGACCTTCTCAAAGAAGAAAAGGTTCCAAAGGAGGCAGCTAGCTTTGGCCCACTGTTGCACTCTTCAGCAAGAGCCTAGCAACTCCCAGAGCACTGAGATGTGCTCCTTTGCAGGCTAAAACTCACTCCCCTGCCCTAACCCCCCTACTTGACACTTACCAACATTCACTGCCTGAGTGTAAATTGCCAGTGAATACAGGGGACCCATACCCCTGCAGCAACACCCTTCCTGCAACGGTTTCACTGCCAGTAACAGGTTTCCCTTGCCCCCAAATCCAGATGCCATGCACCTGCAATTTTGCCTATGTGGAGTTAAAAAGCGTAGGTATAGCCTTCACCCTGAGGTCGTTGTTCCCTTAACCTGTCCAGAAGCTGCTGCTCAGATCATTTTGCATCTGACACTGTAAGGCTCTAAATAACACATCCAGAGCGCAGCCACCTACTCACATGTGTCTGATTAAAATAAATTCATCTAGAAGGAAGGCCACCTTTGCAATGGAAAGCAATGGATACAGGAAAGGTGAAGGGCTTAAAAGATTGAGAATTGCTGGGCTAGTTAATGCCAGGCTGTCATGCCCATCACCGAGCTAGTATCACTCACAATGTTCCTGCATAATCACTTAAACAAAAATCAAAGCGAAGGAAAATTAGAAATTGTTTTGGTTTTTAGGGGTGTGTGTGTGGATTTGAAAGAGGGGTTGAGAACAACACAAATATTTAAAAAAAAAAAATTAAACAACCACAACCAGGTTTATATGTTCACTTATGACTGATGGCAAGCTTCAAAAAGGACAAGAACAAACACAGGTAGCAAGGAACTGGCACAAGGCGAACCATCAGCCCCTGCCTTGCCCAGCCCCGGGCAGTCACCATGGTCCCCCAGTAGGCTGGTGAGGAGATGGCTGAGCTTTGTGACTCGTGGCCGCCTTCTCTTTCTGGGAACTCAATTTATAGCCAATTTCTGAGCTCCAGATATGAGAAATTTGAAATGCTGATATAGATGCAGCCCCTGGGTGTTAGGCAGCACTGGTTGGTTTTAATATTGACCCAGCTGACAGGTGAAGACACATCTGCAAACAACAGAGAAGATTAAGAGCTGAAGTCTAGTAGTGACTTCATTTCCAAACTCATCTTCAAAACAGGAAAACTTCCCATGCAGTCTACCACATGGAAGAGTGCAAAGTACCCAAGTTCTGCACAAAGAAGGAAAAGCGTAGGTGTGTGAGGCTTGCACTGATTTATCACTGGCTCATCAGTAGCTACCATGTAAAAGCAACTATAAAAGCAACAGCTGTTAAATATTTTTCATTTTAACTATCATTACACACCCTTCCTAAGAAAATACAAAGATTCAAAGTTGATTTTTTAAATTTGAACAAATGCCTGCACAGGCCTAACAGGAAAAAAGGGTTAAGAAGAGAGGGATAGTGGGGGGAAGAAGTAAACACACCTACACTCATGCTTTTATTGCATTCTCACCTAAACATGAATATCGTAACAGGGATAACTGTATTCAAGTGCAGGTCCTAAACATAAGAGCTCTAAGCTTCATTGTTTCAATCTAAATTAAAGTTATTCGCAGATGCACGTGAAATAAATAAAAGTGTTTTGAATTGATGCTAATAAGGATACTTAATGTCCAAATATTGTATTTGGACACCAAGCTATTTATATCATATTTAAAGCTCAAGGCCTAACTATTAATTTTCATACATCATACCAGATTTAATTGCCTATTAAAAGGATCTTCCCTGTTTCTCGGTAGTCAATTATTCATTAACCTCCTAGAAACATTCGTAGAAGGCACAATTTATTTCAGGAAAGAATAGGAAATTGTCATTATAAAGACATCTGAACTTAATATTTCTTTATGACAGAAAGAGAACAGTAGGTAGCGGGACCCTTAACTGGCCAACATCAGAGTAAGCTTCAGTAGAATCATTCTGGACACTATTTTTGATACTGAAAGCGCTGTATGATCACAGCACCAGCAAATCAGTATTTTCAGGTGACAAACATACTTCCAGCAGAAAGAGCTCCTAATGTTATAAGCACTCCTGCAGTGCATGAAACAAGTTATCCTGGGTCAGACACCTCCGGTACCTTTCCACTTAGCAACCGACCATGCTATCACCCCTTCAGCTAAACACCACGAATTCTAAAGCAGCCAAACAGACATTTTTACTCATGGAAACATTGCCACGTGTAACAGACAAGGCTTAAGACAAAAATTATAGACCACCACCCTAAGAATGTGTTTGTCTTGATTATACCTGCACCAACAGGCATCTCACCCCAAATAGGAGAAGGTGTCTCCTTTCCAGCCTCTTCTTTCCATGGTTTCACACCTAAACCACCAGGCAATTGTGTGCTGCAGTATATGCAGTCAGTTAGTATCTACCTGTATTTACACTACCTGGCTTGTATCACCAGAGGACCCTAACGCAACTAGTACTGCCTCTCAAAATATGTGGGAATCACTTCATGTTTGCTTAGGGGCTGTCAGCTCCTGGGAGGGGGTAGAGGAGCTTTGTAAAAATCCACAGCAATTTATTCTAGCTCAAGAAAGCAACAAATTAAAAAAAAAAAAATCCTTGCTCTAAAATGAGATGGGGAATTTACCTAGGTAGGAATAGGACTTGTAATACTCCTTTCGCCATGAAGGGATCCGAGTTTCTTCTTCACATGTTGCCAGAAAGGTGGTGAAGAGCCTGTTTCATCTCCTGACTGTTCTGTCTCAAGCAAGGCAACTGCAACTGGCCTCTGGACTTTGGGAACAATTTATAATGCCTCAGAAGAATGGGAAATTACACATGCTTCAGTACCCGGTAACTATCATCACACAGCTGACATCCATTGCAGTTCCTCTCCAAAAAAACAAGTTAATTAAACATATCCAGCCTCTGAAAAATTCACAGGTTGGGCCTTGCAATAGCTGCAGCAAGTTTTCTAAAGTATGGTTGGTTAAAAATTGATAGAACAAGGAATATTTGAGACATAATTTTATTCTGAATTTGACAAAGCTAAAAATACTGACTGATTAAACACATGGCTGAAAACAGCCAACTGCCCCATTCTCTGTGGCAGTATGAACACCTGCCACTCATTACTGCTGTTTTCTGCTGGGATACCCTCCCTGTTTCATCCCCTTTTCTGGAAAGTGGAGTTCATTTCCTCCACGTAAGTGACATCCTCTCTCATCCAAATATTTTTTTGCAGGGAGAAGAGCAAAGCATTTTGGCATTAAAGAGGTGGTTTGCTTTTTTATTTGCGTGGTTTGTCTTGTTTTAAATAAAAACATGCACAAAACGTCTAAGTAAACGAAAGTAAGACCAGAAGTTGGCAGTCTCCAACAAGGGGATGTCCTGCTTCTGGCCAGGCCAGAGTCAACCTCCCCAAGCAGCCAGCACAGGTGAGCTGAGTTAGCCCAGGTCACCTGAGTCAGCCTGGGCTGTTTTCCACACCACCTGACACCACTTCACCATAAAAGCAGCTGGCTGGGGAAGGATACAGGCTTGGTGCCTCCAGGACAGCCTGAGAGCAGCTGGGGCATTAGGTCTGTCAGCTGGCCCTTGCTGTAGGGCAGCACTCTGTAATCATCGGGTCAGTAAGGCACTCTGTGTTAGCACTGTGTGTGAGTGTAATTGGCTGTTATTGTTCTCCTTTCACAGTGATTTCTGTCAGTAAACTGTCCTCATCCCAACCCATGGAAGCTCTGTCTGTCTCTCCTCTTGGGAGTGAGCTAGTGGCATGTGGTGCTCAGTCATGGTCTGGGGCTGAACCACAACAGGGGGTCATGTGTTTGAGAGCACCCTGACCACAGGGTCACTTGGAAGAAACCTTGCATGCTAACGATGCAGTGAAAGCCATCCTTCTAGCACGGGGGTTTTTAGGATGTTTGCCCTGATGCCAGCCCACTGAGTGCTCTCTCCCCTTTCCCGGGGCTCCGGGCTGTTTCAACACCCTGCAAGAAGCAGGGGTTATGCAGGGAACAGGGCATGCAGTGGGAATGGGAGGTGAAATGGAGAGAGCAGTGATGGGAAGAGGTTGCCAGCAATCAGAAGCAGCTTCCTTAAAGTGCAAAACAAATGCCAGAGATAGGGGCTAACACTGCTATGCCACAGATCTCAACCAGTTTCAGCAGCAAGCTGTCAAGTTATGCCAACAATATTCAAAGCACCAAACTCTCTGTAACATACAGCATGTGTCTGAGTACTGCCTGGCATATTCCCTACCATGAAGGAGCTCTGGGTTTGGTGTCAGTTGGCTGTACAGCCCTGGGGAATGATGTACACGGGCACAGCTGGGGACACACTCCTGTTCACGAGATACCGAATGACCCTCAACACACTCCTTGGCAGGTTAGCAACCAAAGCACTGAATTTCCAAGTACAGGGATGAGGTGGGACAGGTAGGTCTGTTTTTTAAAATCCTTAAAGATAACTAATGCCTTAAGGTAACTAATGATGTCTACAAGTGTTGCATGAGATTTTTAGATGAAACATTTGAAAAACAGTTTCCACAGGATGATGTCAGAGTCTTACATTAAGATACAAGCATTTTTCACCAATATTGTTGCTTGAATTAAAATTTATCTCTCTAAGAAGGCATACCCTGAAGCATAAGATAACCCAAAGCTCAAGACCTACTGCACTTTATATAGGATTAGAAGAAGAAAAGCTGTGGCTAAAAAATAAAACAAACCAAGTTCTCTGTCACTGCAGCCCATTCCCAGTAAGAAGCTGGCTACAAAGCCCTGTAAAAGCTCCAAATGTGCATGTCTGTGTTGGAGCAAACATGACACCCTGGGACACTAAGGGGCTTAACATCATTGAAATGAAACAAGGAGAGGCTGTAGAGAAATAATTTCTTAGTACATATACAATGCTGGCAACAAAGCAGATTTCCCTATCTCGTATTAGAAAACAAACACACACCAATCCATGGTGTTACATACTCAGTACTGTGGGCCAAATCTGCTCCTAATCCAAAGGCACAGATCTGAGGCTTAATAAATAATCCCCCCAAAATGAGCAGCCTGACTTCCCTCCTCCTTCCCATTTCCCATTTTCTTCAGCATTAGCTGTTAGTGTGAACACTACACACTTCAGTGGCTACCATCAGAAGCCTCAGAGAGGCCACAGAGTCTCTTTGCATTGGGATAGCTCTTTCAAAGAGCAAGACCTTCCACTCTTAAACCTCAACAGCACACACAGGCAAGTGATTAAAGAAGAAAGAGTTTGGAGGAGAATAATTCCCTCCTTGGGAACCAGATGGAGGATGTATTCTGCATGGGAAATCAAGGAACGCAAGTGCTACGAAGGAATTGAGACATCTCCCTAAGGGGCATCCTTGGAGATACTACCCAGAATACATGATTTGCCGATTTCGTTGGTGCAGTCCTGCTTATTTCTAAAACCAGGCGACGTACCAGGTTTCTTCTCTGATCTGAGCCGCTCATGAGCTGAGCCATCCTCACACACAGATCACAGTGTTCCCTTCCAAAGGTGCTGCATCCCAAGGGCACCCAGCTCCTTCTCACAGCCAAACCCCACCCACCCCAGACATTTCTTGCTTCTGTTACATTTGCATGGGGTGGAGGTCCATACACACTTACCTACCAACCTTTGGGCCATTTTTATAGCTACGACTAAGTTGCTTCCTGAACCAGCGAACACGTGGGTCTCCACTGCATCTGCAGAGTGGACCTATGCTCCAATGAAGGAGCTGCTTTTAAACCATGGCTAACGCCTGCTGAAACCTTAAAGTGAACCTAAGCAACCTGATGGTGCTTTAGTGACCTTTGACTTTGCAATTTTATTTAGACATCACAATAAATAAATCAAGAACTGTTACAAAAAAAAATGGGAACAATGCTTTAGACTGAGACTACTTGGGGCTTTCCCCTCCCAGAGAAGTCAAACTCCTTAGATTTATTTTTTTTAAGAAACCCATCTCCTTCCTTCTCAAACCACTGTTTCTCCTTTCCCCACTGGGCACACACACAGATATATGCTGACCTTTCTTGTTCCCAAACTCCTGACCAGAGGAGTTGTGCCAGTCTTCCTGCAAACACCACTCAAATACAGAAGTCTTCCCTGACACGAGAACTACCACACACCACAGGAGTCAGACAAGGGAACAAAGATAAATTTAGAAAGTCAAATGCATTAAAAGATGTTTTTGCTGTTGCTTGCCCTTACCCTGGAGCTACCCAGGCATTCCCGAGAGGGGGTGAGGGAAGCTCCTTGTTACATGATCAGCAGTTTCTGAGAGGGTTCACTTCTAACCTACTAGCAGGTTAAGCACATTGCAGAGATACCAGCGAGCCCAAGAAAGCTTCCCCTTATTTTTGGGCATACCCCCTGCTACTTAGTTTTTAATCTCCAATACTGCACTGCAATACACAGATAGGACTAGCCTTCCTTTCTAGAAAAGGTATTAAAGTGTGTTGCTTGTCATCTGGGGTCAGCTCAGGTCTGAGAGTTACCTGGCTTTTATTTTAAGAAAAAGTTAACAGCAAAAGGGAGAGCTGCTGGGGTGGGCAGCAGCCTAGGGAGCGAGGAAGAACCCTTCAAATCCAAATCACACTTTTCCACGCTTCCACAGCTGGAATTAAATCAGACCTATTCAGTTCTCTTAATCCAATCATTTTAAATCTGCATTTGAAACCACAGTATGTTTACTGTAAATTAAATAAATTAAGAATAACTAAATTCAAAACAGTGTTCAAGCAAACAATGATTTGCTGTCAAACCCTTAAAGAGCGCCAGGCGCTGAGCATGCAGAAACCACTGACCACCACTCTGAAACAAGAGTTTGCAGAAGGTCTAACTCAGCTTTTGACAGCTACACTTTTTCCCAAATGGGCAAAAAAGCTTTTTTAAAATTTAACTTACCTATGACTATGGGCTTTGAACTTGCCACTGAAAGCAAGCAATAGGAGAGGGAATGTTTCAGGATGTGGAAAGCTTATTCTTCTATTCCCTCTGGTATCCACTATGTTATGTACTGTCATATCTACAATCTTGAGGGACATGGTGACCAGAAACAGAAAGGCACAACACTTCCTTTGTTTAATGACACTGGGTAGCTTTAAAGAACAAAGCCGTATTTGGGTAAACTTCTATTTTGCTCAAACAGAAAAGCATTTGAACAAGCTTTTATTTCACTAATAATTAGTCTTTAAACAATATTGATGCTTTTTAATTCTGTTTTCCATCCAAGCGCAGCCTGGCACAAACCACAAGGGAAAAACAACTATTAATCAGGGATGTGAGCAAGTGTACGCCGAGCTTTACAACTGCTCCAGTGAGCATGTGTATGCATACAGCATGCACCCACCCAGCTCTCCAGGAATAGTGCCAAATGAATGTGAAAACTACATTTAATTACAAGTCAACACATTTGAATTACTACCAACCAGTGATCACCTACTTCCCTTTTGAAAAGCATCTTGAATAATTAAGTTCTAAATTTCAGCTAGGGTTTCAACCTTGCTGTCTGAAGACAAGAGTATAGAATCTATTGCCAGGTCTTTATGTTCTCCATTCCAAATCTCTTGCTTGCTTTAAGATGTGTTCCAAAATTGGGATTGGGAGCGAGCAGCGGGAACCACCTCTTGTGCTGGCTAGGAGACCCACCACAAATTTGTGTATTATGTGAAGCAATCTGTGTCCTTCAGTTCCCTGCTTTCCCATCAGCTATTTCTGGCCCTTCTGGCTGACAGACAAAAAGTTCAATATGTTTTGTGTTTTAAAGCTCCTTTGCCCACCCTTCCAGTACAGATATGGGAAGGTTTTCTGGCTCAAAGATGTTGTTGATTGCCACCAGCCATATTAAAAAACATCAAGAGGTTTTAGACTTTGCGTCATTCAGCCAGCAAAGCCTTAGACTTAGCGGTAAGTTTAAAAAAAAACAAAACAAAAAATGAAAATGAATGCACCAACAACGTAGTCAGGTATCCAAAAACCTTCTCAGTTTAAAGTAGTCCACCAAGCCCAGTGCTGAACAGGACTTGGACAATACTGTCCAAGGTAGGACAGCAATGCCTGACCTGCCCGCACAGTGGCAGACAGACAATAATTGATTGATGTCTGTCAAATTAAACAAAAAAGATAATAAAATAAAAGAGCCTTCATATGTTTTTGTGTATGCAAAGGAGACCCGTCAGAGTGACTCTGTATGGAATAAAGCCACATGGCTGCTGAGTACCTCTAATTCCACAAACCCCATCTTAAACACAGATTTACTGCACCACAAAACCACAACCGTAATATTCTGGCACCTTGCAACCATATTTTGCTGATGTCAGTTTTGTTGAGACAACGAGCTGTGGTGTAGTGGGAAGAGGCCAGACCACTGCAATAACTTCTCAAATGTTGAAGCACTAGAAAAGCTCTTCCTCAGTTAAGTTAGGGGAGGAAGGTGGGGAAGGAAGTAAGGGGCTATTTATTTTACTGCTTTAACATTTAGTGTTTGGAGATGCAGGAAAGGCAACGCTCAGAAACAACAACTGTGTATGAAGCTCTTAACCCAGATTAATAAAAAAAAGGAAAAGGCTTTTACATCTCAGAAGCAAAACTTGGCAGCACAGAAATACAAGCCAACAGGTAAAATGCATTTATAGAGCAAATGGTGCTTTGTCAGGGAGATCAGACAAGTGTATTTAGCTTCAATTAATTAAATTTAAATTCACTCGCATGCGGGCTCACTACAGTTCCTCTCTAAATATATCCCGAAGTAGATTAATTCCATTTCCCAACACAGAGTCTTACTGCCAAACACGTAAGTTCAGCTTGTTTTGATGACCATGATACATTCTCCTCATCCTGCTGTTTACAGAGAAGTCCAAAGACCAAACTATTATAAACAAGAAATGGACTATCCTCACAAACAAGACATTTCCAGACTATTCCAAGGAGCAGATAAAAGGGAACCAATGTGTTTGCATTCAAGTGGGTTGGGTTTTGACCTTCTAGCAAGTGACAATTTCAGACAAGTCAACAAGACAGATGCACATCAGTAAATAACTGAAATTCAGGTACTTATACAAACCATGCAGCTTCCTTTCCAGAAGGAGAGATAACCTATTAGTCTCGCCAGAAATCTTAACAGCAGCAATGGAAGGTGCAAGGATTTCCTTGTTCTGCTAGTCTGTGCGTTTCACTTCACTGAGAACTTTCCCTCTAACTGCAAATACATCTTGGTCTGAATCAACACAACAGAACAGTGAAACCCAGACATCTCTGGGGGCCACTGCTCTGGATTTCTCCAGTACAATCTAACATAACAGCTCTGTGCACACATGAAGTCCATTGCTCTTTTCCAATTGTTTCTCTTCCAGATAACTTCAGAGAACTGAACCAAGGTCAAGAAATCCTGGTCCTCCCACATATGGCTTTTCTGTGACCAAATGTTCCCTGTTAGTGACTGTGTGGAAGATGTTTTTGTCTAAGTCTCCCCTACCCCTCCTCTCCTTACCCCTCAGATGGCTGGAAGTGTACCCCTCAGTACCATGTCTTAAAAAACAAGCATATATTACACATCAGCTTGAAGGGACTACAAAGACTTTGTCTACAAAACGCAGAGAGACTTGTGGTGCCCAGAAATGCCTGTGTGAGAAACAGCAGTCCCCACCCCAAGAGCAATCTCCAAACCTGCTTTACCAAAGAGTATTTTTACTTTACTTCACAAGACCACCCCCAGCCCCTTAGTGGCAAGGCAGAAAGAAGCTGCTGCCCTCCTTATGCACAGGTGAACTCCAACAGCTTCCTAGGCAGCCTAAGGAAGGGAGGCTTTAAGCATGCTTTAAGTTGTAGATGAGAAGCCAGTGACAACGTGTACGGGTGTAAAGAACATAGGACCACTTGCTGATGTGACACCTCAGAGATGTTGTAGATAAGGGTGCCATCTTGATGCTTCTCTGGCACCGGCACAGTATCTAAAGAGGGCCCAAAGATGGGACTGGGCTCTAAATCCTGCTGGGATCACATCACGTTCTCCATTTCAGCTCTTCTTTCCAACAACAGGAGAGAGAGCTCCCCTCTCGTTGAGAAGCATAAGGTATGTAACTCACAGAAGATATTCGTTCCCCTCAGGAAAGAGCCCACTGAGAGACTGCGGTTTAGGAACAACATGGACCTTTGCTTGGAGGATGGCAATGTCCTGCTGTCACTGACAGGCCACCCCTGGCTGAACTCTGCTGCCACATTGGGATATATTTTATCAACAAGCATCAACCACCTCCTGGCCTGCAGGTTACCTCCAACTGCATCAGTGGCCAAGCCTCCATCAGACCTCCAATGAGCCAAGTGCCCCAAGCCCTGCTCAGCACGGATTTCAGAAAAGCCTCATGTGAGCCCAGTCCAAACAATAACCAGCTTTAGAGCATCACACCTACTTATTTAACATAAAAGGTTAGGAGTGGCCGCCTTCCTTTCATCTCCAGCCTGTGCTACTTCTCCTTTTATTCAGCTGCCTTTAGCTGACTCCTCTGTTCCAGGAATGGGAAATACTTCACATCACAGAAGTTTGACCAGGAAGCTTCAAGAGGCACAAGCTCTTCCTTGCCCTGTCAGCTGTATAATGAGGCTTAAAAGTTAGAGCTTAGCTTGCAGAGTTGTTAGTCATTACCATGGCTGCACACAGGCATGTTCAGTACAGGGTTTTAAGTGAAACCTCTGTGGCCACCTACACAGGAGGAGGATGTGGGCTGAGATGTTGTTTACAGGAGCACTTGATGTTATAAACATGTGGAAACTTGGCAATGGCTAGCAAAGCTTAAATGCTGTATGGGCTTTTACCTATTTTACTAGCTACTCTTAAAGCCTGTGCAAACCCCTCCTCTTGCCCTTCAGCTGAAGGTGAGCCCCCTCTGAAGGTGCTGAATGCCAACCACATTGGTGCTGCTGGGATGGCACTGACCTGAAACATGCAGAGCTGCTCCAGTGTGCCCTGCCCTGCAAGTCTACTGACCTCTTCAATTCCAGATGCATCTCCTCTTTGATTCCTCCTTCCAACTTCATAAATTTCAAGCCTGGTAAGAACTGGCTTCAGAGAGAAAGCTGAAGTAACGATGAGGAACTGCATGCCAAGTTTGTGGTCTGTTGCTGGCGGAGAGCCTTGCAAACAAAGGAGGCTGAACCAAATCCCCAGAAGGAATCCACGATTCATCATGGTGCAAATGGTACTTGGGACACCCTGCACTGCCTTTTCCATAAGTTCAGCCTTCACTGCAAGTTAGGAGTTAAAAGGTGGTCTCTTCTCCATACCAACTCTGCATACCTACTCTCTCTCTGGATGGCACCTACCAGGGCGAACAAGCTGCCCATAAGCAGAGCCATGAACCATGACAGCTTCCTCCTCCACCTTGAGGAGCTACTTGAGTTGAGCTTGCTTCTGTGTGACTGGAACTGATCAACAGGCTTGAAAGTGTTGGGGACAGAAGGAAAAGGAGAAGGCAAGCAGTGGGGAGGAATATTTGCAGTGACCAAATGAGGTAAAACAAGCTTAAAAAAAATAAATCAGTTACATAGAAAAACAAGCATCCTGGTCTGGACACACAGAAAATTTAAGGCAAAGTTGGGAAATCTGAAGAGCTCTTTCTGACTGTGGCCCATGCTAGAAGCACACGTCGAGACTGTATTTGGAATAGTTTCTCTACAACTGTCCATCTGACGCAGCCGCAGGAGACAAGCTGCAGAGCCACTTTTAAACTACAAAGCCAAGAGAAAGGACACTCCTAAAAAAAAAAAGCTCATTGCTCTTGTGGGAGCTGTCACACCTTACAGACTAAGTGCTCTGGCCTTCCAGGCACACCAAGGAGAGCCGTCAGGTGTGTTTAAAATTACTTGGTTCTGATTAACACCAATTTACACTGTCACCAATTTGAGTAAGCACCAAAACTTGCCTGAAAGAACCACATCCAAAAAGTTCAGATTAGATCTCTGCTCCCCAAATTAGCCACCAACCCATTAAAAATATCCATAATTTAGCCTTTGTGCAGCAAAGCTAGACCTTCTCCTCTGATGTCCACCCAATCCTAACAATTACCACAAGCTGCTCATGACTCTTCCCTCACATTCCCAACATAGCTACTTGTTTTCTACTGCCAGGTTTGGTTTTTGGAGTGGAGAATCAGTTAGTATAGGAAATGTATAGAAGAGCTGCAATAACTCAAAAAGAAATGATTTTTCCTTCAGATCAACTTGGCTTGATATTCCAGAAAAAAGAGAAATCTGCAGTTAGTATGTACAATACGAGGTAACAAGTATTACGGAGGAGAGAGAATGTGTTGGCAGCACAGAGCATGAAATGACATGGGCAATTTGGCTGTCAGCAGGAAAGATTGTTTGGATTAAATAAAAAGAAGTGTTAAATGTTTGCCTGTGCCAAGAAAGCTTGACCCCTGCTTTTGAGAAGGATATATAAATTGGTTCAACAATTTAACAAAGTTTCAATTATGCAGTGCTTAGTGCCTGGAAAAAACAACTTTACACTTACTACTTATAAACTATCTATGCTGAATCCCTGCAAGCATATTTGCTCAACGCTCCTAGGGCTGCAAATACAACAGTAGGGAGATTTTTTTCCCCTCTCCACTTCTATAGGGTTTGTTCAATACTGGCACAGATGATCGGTTCAGCCTGGTACAGGGCGAAATGAAAGCTAATCAAAATATTCTCCTCATTCTTTCTGAAGGCTTAATGGGACAGATAAACTAGCAAACTGAATTTCATTTCAGCACCTGAGAAGAAGCTTAAATGCCTTAAAATAATGAAGAAGCAAAGCTCTTTGCAACAACAGTTCTGTGTGATGATGCCCAGAAGAGTATAGAGAACATACAGCACATGGCAAATCCAGTCCAATACCCTTATTTCTGCATCAATCCTGTCAGTTCTTCCATTTATACAGGTACCTATAAGCATTTAACTTGAAGAAACTAGAGTCCTGCCTTACATAAAGGCAGAAAGAGCTGAAAGAGGGCAGGTTTAGTTTAGACCTTAGGAAGAAACTCTTTAATATGAGGGCAGTGAGGCCCTGGCACAGACTGCTCAGAGAAGCTGTGGCAGCCCCATCCCTGGACATGTTTAAGGCTAGGTTGGATGGGGCTTTGGGCAGCCTGGGCTAGTGAGGGTGCCCCTGCCCATGGCAGGGGGGTTGGAACTAGATGATCTTTGAGGTCCCTTCCAACCCAAAGAGTTCTGCGATTCTATGAAATATTGAATAATTTAGTTGGGGGCAGAGCTCAACCAAGGGATCAAAATTAAAATGAAATAAAGGAAAGACAACCTTCCCCCCAATTTGGCAGCCAAGCAAGCTGTCTTCCCTGCACTTCCCCCCCACCAACTGTCAATCATCTGCTTTCACATTGCAGTTGCTTTTAATTCACATATTACAATACGTCACCCCTCTGCTCACAGGTACATAATGATTACTAATAAAAGGGGCATGGGAAATTAAAGAGGAGAGGCTCAGCATAAAGTTGTTTGTGTAACTCAGTATGCCAAATCCCAGATTTTCGCAGTACCATCTATATGGGAATAAACACAGAGATAAATATGTGCCAGCTACAAGCACATACCCCACAAACCCACAGCCAACCCACATGCAGTCGTTTGTTTGGGAGGGTTTTTTTGATTTTTTTTTTGCTGTTTGGTTGTTGTTCCCCCCCAAGGGCCTTTTCCTTCTCATTTGCAATCAAATAGACTTGAAGATCAGAGCCCGTAGAAGCCTCTCAGTTATGATCCAGAGCTGCTTGTTCTCCCCATGCATAAAAAATTTCCAGCAGGCAGGGAGGGAATTTCATCCTGAGCATGATGCAACTGCAGCTTTTGTGCACCTCAGCTCTGTACGAAGCAACCTGCCAATCTGCATCCAGTTACTTCAGGTGGCTCTGTACTTGCCAAGGAGCCTGCGAGCTGCCAGCAGCGCCAGAGTTCATTACCTGTATCAATTTGGACCCTTCCTCAGTTCACAGGCCAGCATGTGGACTGTAGCAGAACACCCCCCAAAATTTTAAATTGCTTAATTGTTCCCCACAGTCAACCTGCTGGCATCTGTTTGGGCTACACTTTGGACTGAGGAAATGGGGGGACAAAAGAAAAAACCAACCTTTTTTTTTTCCTGAAAGGGAGTCCATAGGAAGAGAATGTAGTTTAAGGAACGGCTTCGTGTTTGAGGTGACACGCTCTCCCTTCAGAAGCCCTTCCCAGTTTTAATGAAGGGGGAGTGGAACAACCCCAAAGAGCAGATAAAAAAATTAAGCAAAACTACAACAACTTGGTCAACACCCCACTAACTCTTGCTTTTTAAAGTCTGAGTGATGCTGCAATCTTACAGCAAGAGGAGGATATAAGCAACGCGGATCCTTATGGAAAGCACGCGGTGTACGTCACAGCCCCACGCTCAAGCACAGCAGGCTCTGGGACTGCTGGGTGCAGCTACAAGTGCTGAGGATTCGGACACTGTTCTTCCAGCCACTCCGTTGGGCCACACGAACGGTAATGGGCCCCTGCGCAGAGCTAAAGGGACATAAAACCAGAGCTTCTCCAGATTAGCAGCAACACTAAATAGGAGCAAAAAGCCTGAAGTTCATCAGATGAGGAAGTGCCTGAATTCAGCAGATGGTTGGTCAGCAGAGCCAAATGCATGCTCCTACAATTCAAAAGACCACAAGCAGCAGACTGGGCTAGATCAGCCAACTACAGCATCATCCCAGGACATGACTACTTGAATACGCAGCGGGACCAGGAAGATGTCTAAATGACCCAAACAGGAGGTCATCCAACCAAACCCAGAGCCTTCCAGGGCTGCAGCAACACGAGATAACTATTTAGTTCTTTACAGAGAAAGGCACCCAGGACTAAATTTTTTTCCCCAGGTTGTAGAGAGATAAGTGATGGTCTCTTCAGCCAGGTGACAAGTGATAGGACAAGGGGGAATGGCACGAAGCTGTGCCAGGGCAGGTTTAGATTGGATGTTAGGAAAAAATTTTTTACTGAAAGAGTTGTCAGGGCCTGGAACAGGCTGCCCAGGGAGGGGGTTGAGTCACCTTCCCTGTATGTGTTCAAAAAAAGGGTAGATGAGGTACTTAGGGATATGGTTTAGTTTAGGATGAGAATGGTTGGACTTGATGATCTTCAGAAGTCTTTTCTAACCTTGTGATTCTGTGAATTAGTTTGGGACAACTTCACCCCTAACCATTTTAGGGAAAGAAATATGTGCTCCCAGGCTATGCATAATAATAAGAAAGACCGAGGGCTTCCACTGTAGACCCTGGATGATCTTCCTCTTTGCAGAAAGACATTCACATTTTATTTACATGCCTACCTACACGCCCCTACTCTCCCTCCTCCACTGGTATTCCTCAGGTTGAGAATCAGACTCTCTCAGAGTCTGGAAAAACTCAGATACTGCCAAGAAGCACAACTGAATATAAATGAATTAGGAAAAAGAGGAAGCTAGCCTAAAGTACTGCCACAACCCAAATATTCCACATAAGTTTCTTATCCCTAAATCAGCATATTTTGCAGTGCTCTGTATAGTTTGCTTTTCCTGTTATTGCTTCAGATGAGCTCTGCACCCTACGAGATATTGACACCAAAAGCACACAGAATGACTTCTCAGGAAAAGGCTTCTCCAACACCTCCCCCAACCTTCCTGAGTATATCTAATAGAAATGCCTGCCAGAATTTTTCAGCTTTTCATTTAAGACTATTTTGATTCTTCAATGAAAAGTTCTCTCTCTTTTTTTAGTCGCTGTTAAAGACTTCTGGAACATGATTTAAAAACAGATCAAGCAACTTCTAAATTTAGAGGTTTTGCTCAGGTAACCTTCTAAAAATATTCACATACATTTTTCTATTCATGCCTCCATCAAAGTAATTTAGAAAATAATTAGCACTATCTTCTTTGTTGTGACTGTCCAGGAGCTATATATATACACATGTAGAATAGCAGAAACCTCCTGGGTCATTTCTAGTTCATTCCATTTCTTGCTCTACAAATCCCCACCCACACTATGATTATTATTAATTAATATATGAGGGAGAGAGAAGCGGGGGGTGGGGTGTGGAGGGGGAAGAGAAGGGTGTTGGGGGAGAGAGAGAGGGGGAAGCACACAGAAAAGCATCTTCATCCCAGGAATCACTTCAGTCCCTTTACAAGCTGACCAACCTCAGGCGTATTAACTACTATGCCGAATGCAGGCTGACTTCTATTCAGGCCCTAGTGCTTTTCAGAGTTAAATCACACTGCTGTAAAATCTAAGCTTGTCATAAAGGTTAAGACAAGACTTTCAAGTTCATGGAAAGAAAGACTACCTAAAGCACTACTAGTGACAAAGAGAGAAATCAGCATTAAAACCACCCTGCAAGACCTGGTTCTCCAACCCAGACTTTCCACAACAGCATTAAGACAGACCAAAAGAAAGAAGAGCAAAAGTTCTTCATCACTCACCTATTCTAAAGCTCTCAACATATCATTCACCTTTGCTCTGAAATGCAGAGGATATATACAAGTGATGATGCTCTAGCTAGAGGAGCAAGAGAGTCAGAAAATAGACTGTTAAACCTGAGATGGTTAAAAAAAAAAAAAGAACTAAAGGAGGAAGCCATCAGTTTTTGAAATGCTGATGGAAACAGATTCAAGCATACATGTACTCAGCAGCTGACAACAGACGTGATGCAAGAAGGGGACACAGAGGAGGCTGACATCTCAGCAAAGCTAGCTGTAAGCACTTACAGGACAAAGAGGAAGGAGAAAAACAAATGACAAGACCTAGGGGAGTTACAGGACAACAGGAGCAAAGGGGTTCCAACTGCCATTAGTCATTCCACAGATTTACAGCACGCTATTAACCTGCACTGCTGTTACCTACTGCTAATACAGACTAAAGCCTAATTTTACTGAAGCTACTAAGAGAAATGAGCACAAAGGTGATGAATGCCTGGCATCATCCGTGTGCAGGAGGTGCTGATACACACTCAGGCAGCCAACAGCGCTGAGCTAATTGAGACACTCTGGTCTTTCCCCAAGAACGTGCCCATATTTTAGCTCATTACAGCCTGCGGTGGGGTGTGCTTGGTTTATGTCCCTGCATACCCTTCTTTTAGTATCCTGATGAATAATTTAGTTCAGATGACAAACCTTTTTGTGTGCTTCAGGCGTTTTCTTCTCAAGACTGTCATTGTGGTCCCAAAGTACTGAAAGGAAAGGCACTTAAGCCTGTTGACCACTCCTCCCTCCTCTCCTCGTATTTTGCCTGTTCCATAAAAAGTACAGTTCGGTGCACAGGTCAGTCCGTGACCTACAGTGAGGTGCATTGCTCAAAGGAAACCGGAAAGATGTGTTGTACCACATTAGTCATGGTTGAGCTGAAGAACAAGGGAAAGGCAAAGTGCTTTTCTTCCCTCACTAAAAAGTACATTTGCATTATTCAGCTTCCCAAACACCCAGCACATTTTCATGGGGTATGCACAGGAGGCTGAGGTTCAAGGTGGGAGGAGCTCAGTTCCCCTTGGAGCAGGGTGGCAGATTGGCTGGGATCAGCTCTGTGCAGGCCTGAAAAGACTGCAGGGCCTTGCTATGGATTTCTCCTTGCTGCCATGCTGCAGCAGGTTCCAGCTCTGCAGACCAGTCCTGTTGTGGGGACAGCTGCACCCAACTCCTCCTCTCGCCTCTGGCACCCCCTCCCAGTAGGGCACGTTACCTTGCAGGTGACAGCACACGCTGCCATTTTATTTAGCAGTGAACCAGCTGATTTCTTGCACACACAGAGGCAAATCCCACCACATGAGAGTTTCTACCTAAATTCACACGTCCAGGACAGAGAAGGTGCTTCAAGGGAGTTTTCTTACTTAAAAAATGCAGTGCTACTATGGCATACATAAAAATAATAAACACCCCTCCTCCCCCAATACTAAGGGGAAGCTCAGATTTCTCCCAGAACTTCATACAAGAGAACTTCATAAATATCCCTTTGCCATCTCTAGTAGTCAAAAAAATTCCTTCCCCTCTTTATTCGTCAACTTGGCGATGAGGAAGCATCGCATCATGACTCCTGAAGTCCTTCAGGTGCAGCATGCTCATTCCCTGCAACACGAAAACTGTGCCACACTTCCAAACAGCATCACAGGTTGTTTACAGAGACAAGAGAGACAAGCTGACTAAAGTTATTTTTAGCCTCATCTCGCAAGACCAATTTGTAATTAGTACGGCCTTTGAACACGATGCATAACATCAACATGCTGATACAAAATAGGGCTTTCTCTAGTGCTGGAGGCCTCCCCAGGACAGCTCTTCTCAATGACTTATGATTGGACTTGATGGACTTAAAGGACTTTTCCAACCAAAACGTTCCTCTGGTTCTATGACTTTTGGTGTGACGTAACACTGGGCCGCAGTACGAGACACGTGGGCCGGCTGCGAGGCACAGCACAGACTGGGAGCTGTGCAGCGCAAGAGAGCTGAGAAGTCCCCCAAGGAGAGGTAGTGCTTCTCCGAGTGGATGATGCAGCTGCCACCACTGCTCCCTCTGGCCACTGTACCACTGACCTGATGTTAAAAAAAAGTCACTTCCCTTTTACAGATACTCCAAGGCTCATTTTGCTGCTATGTGAACACGCAGCAGTTGCTCTGCAGAAACACTTTCACAGCAGTCACTGCCAGCGTGCTTCCACACGGTTCACTCCACAGCAGCCCTCCTGAATCCCCAAATCCTCCCCACAACTCTGCTGCTCAGCTCAGAGCTCCCAGCTGAAATGTCCACCAGTGCAGAGCCTCCAACACAGGTGGCTGCCATAGTGCTTTTCACGGCCTACAGATACTGCACGCCAGCTACAACAAAGGCTCTCTTGTGCTACTGCACAGCCTGAAAGAGGGTGAAAAGAGTATGTGGTGAATGCTAGGGCTGGGCATGGGGGATGGGAAAGCAGAGGATCAGCCAAAACAGGGAGAGCCACAGGAAACCTGGGTCCAGCTGCCTCCTCCCCCTTCCAGCTTGAGTAGAGTAGAATACCCAGGCACCCACGATGCAGAGCATTTTCCTTGCCTCATATGCATTGCTGAACAGGAGAGCTGACAAGCAGGAACAGAGGAAGAGGAGCCTCTGGGGCCCCACCTGCTCTGTGGCCCTCCTCACATGAAGCCCCTCACTCCTCCAGGGGCAGGGAACAGGCAGGCACCACCAAAAGGGCTGCGTCCTTTCTCATCCTGTCTGGAGAGCAATGGAAGAAGCACAGATCAGGTGAACCCTTCAAGTCTCATTTGTGGCACAATGCAATTATAACTCTCTGTTTGCCCAGCACTGTCAATTGTCAAGGTAGACAAGGTAGCAATTTACCAAAACACAGAAGTCACAGAAGCAGGGAGTGAAGTCCCTAGACTGCAGTGACATCCACCCTGAATTCTTCTCTTCCCAAAAAAGAAAGTCTGTGGGCTTAAATGTGAGCAGAAATATTTATGACAACCTAAGTAACCCTCCCAAACATAACCAGAAGTCTCATTTTATTCAATTATGAGGTCACCAAGGCTCCTTTCCATAATCTGCCAGGTTTTGCTATGGAAAAACCACTAGAAACCTCACGGATGAAACCCACGCTAAATTAACTTGGCTTCCTGGCCTCCTTCAGCCTCAGAAAAGCAAACACATTACTTCAGGAGAAACAGAGTTTGCCACCTGCACCCATGGCACTCAAAGACACATTTAACAGGAGCAAGAAAGCTAACTGAAGCAGCCATTGTAACGAGCTGAGAAACAATGAAACCTGCTTCATTAGACCTGCCCATGCTGCTGCCAACAGAACCTTGTCCCATGTCCATAAATTTGCTGGTTCCAGACTGCTGAGGGTCCTCTTCCTATGTTAGTTTTGCCCTTCCCCAAGGCAAAAAATTGCTCTGTTCTGCTGGCAGTTAACCAAAAACTAGTAAGATCATCTAGAGCACACTCTGTTATCACTGTACAGCGCTGCTCTCCACAAGCAAAAAACTTCACATTTTCAAGGAAGGCAAAACATGAAGTACATATAAGCAAGACAGAGTGCTTACTATCTCACATAGATTGAGCAGTGCACACTTCTGGGCTGTAAATCAAGGTTTCCTAGTCTTGAATTAGCCTTCACTGTCCCAAAACCAACAGTTCCATTGCTTTGCCTAAACCATCTTGACTAGAACAACTTTTGCAAAGAGAAATAATCCCATGGAAAACACTGGCCAGTTTCCAACACAAATAAATAGCTATAAGCCCAGAACAACTCAAATAGTAATTACAGACAACAGTCAGTTGAGCAGTGCATCTGGAGTAGCCAGGGAGAAGGAATAAATTGACTCTCTCTGATGCAAAGTGAAGCAAGAAGGGTGGCTTATTAGCCCTACAATGCAGTCAGGGTACAGCCAGGGTAATATAAGGGAAAACAGCACATGTCTCTAAACAAACCTCTCATGAATCTGTGTGTGGTGGACCCCTGTACACAGAACCGGCTCCCTAAGAGAACCTACGTCTAATACCAGCATCCTCTTCAGAAGAATACCTAAGTCTGTGATATCCAACTCAGTTTTTTACACCACCAACACAACTCAACTGGGAGCTGCTGGAGTTTTGGTTTGATGTTATATGACTATCCTGTACGGGAAGCTAAATTTTAGAGAATGAAATCAGCGCTTATTTTGTTTCTAAACTAAAATCCATATGGCTTTACAAGACAAAAAAGCAGTATTTCTGATGACTTGGAGCAGCAGCTAGAGCAGCAGCCCAAGCAAAATTGTATACCTCAGCAATCTGAGAAATTTGTGTGTTCAAACACAGCTAAAATAAAATGAAGAGCCTTGTATTGTTCTGATCATTGCGGGAATGGTGTACTTTGTTCTGATGGGGCATCTTTGCCTTGTTGGTGGATGTTTTGCTGCAAATTGACAGAAAGGACCAGGAAAAGCACCAGATTGAAAAATAATGCTATTTTTCTTACTAGCTATCAATTGTAGCCAGTACTCATCGTGTGCACAGTTACCAACAGCACCACAGGGAACAAAGGAGCACAGACCTGGTTTCAAGCAATTTTCTTTGCTGATTCAGAAAGACCTTCCCACCAGTGAGACTGGGCAAGAGCCGTACAGCCATGCTGTTCTATTACTTCTAGACAACCTGTATGACCTTGTTTGGAGATTATGAAGCATGCCCCAACTGAATTAGAAACAGTTCAATGAGGCAGAAAAATATTACCTTTTGCCTCTGGAAACTTGGGTTAAAAAAGTGGTTTTAACTATGAAGAAAAACATCATGCGGTCTCTACTGCATGGGCTGCCACAAACAGGAAAAAAAACCCCACCATCCACTGAGGAGGACTATATTTAGATGTCATTGGCGTCGTTGAAGAGGCTTTTGGAGTTTAAGCTATAGATATATGAAAAAAACTGGATACAAGCAGAGCAGGGAGGGGATCATCAAAAGGCCCGTGTTGGCCACTAAGTCACTCAGTGTACTACTTGGGAATAAATCTTGTTAAAAGGCAAGGCTCTCCATCTTTCTGTCTCTCTCTTTCCACTCTGTGGGTTTCAAAAATAAGTTGACTCAGAACCCTGTTATTACTACTTTCTATCCTAAATTTCCCTCTCCTTCCCTTTCCCCAATGTACAGATACAGCTTTGCCAGCTCCTACTGCCATGCTTACCGCTTACTCCACCCTCCCACAAAGACCTTCCTAGGCACATCTCTCCTTCCATAGTTAAGGGGGCTTATGTTAATTGCCTGCCCCAAAACAATTGCGTTGAGCAAGACACTTGCTTCTTGGAGGCATAAAAGCTACCTTGAGACACAAGTGTGTTGCCTCTGCCATCTTCCACAGTTCTGTTAGCCAACCTCCAAGTCTTGCTTCCCTTCTCTCCTTCAACACAGGGATGAGAAATCCACCAACTAAACGTTCCCTAAAATGTAAAAAGACGTTTGACCTCTCCTTGTCTTGCCCAGCAGAATGTACAACCTACAGATGGAGATTCTTCCTCATCAACCACATCCTGGAGCCAGACTGTACGACATGCAATCCGTGGCAGGCACCGGTCGCATTTATTGGAAAGCAGAAGGGTGAACAGGTCAAAGCCCAGCACACAACACTGAACATCCCGCATAAAAAAAGCAAAAGCTCATTTCAGAGAACAACACCAGGAAACCACTCGGGAAAGAAATGGGAGCTGCCAAGCATTCCACTTCATACTGCTTTCACTGGAGATTTTGTGTAGGAACCTGGCAGCAGAGGGGGATTAGTAGGTACACGAACATGCAGTCAAAGATGGGACAAGCCTGCTGTAGCAGATTCTTGTGGTACCACCTCTCTTTCAAGATGAGGTGGTAGACACGAGGCTGTTAAGAGCACATTAATCCTAGACAAAAAGCCTGCTGCTTCCAAAGGGTAGATTAATTATTAAAGCAGCAGCAATAAAAATAGTCAGCGGTTCAGAGACATATACCAATATTATAGGTAGATAAGTGCTCCAATAACCTTGTACTTTAATTTGCCGATTCACTCCCCTCTCCCTGCAGATAGCAACACAGCCATTTAAACTCTACCATTTGCATTAACTTCTCTTTGTAAGAACGAATTAGAAAATATCAGAAAGAGGCATCCTCTACATAGCACCAGCTGCTTCCTCCCTCCTTCCACCTTTTCCCCTCTCAGCCCCTGAAAGGCAACAGCATGTTTGCCTCATCCACCAACAAACCAAAAGAAGGATCATGATGATGAAGAGCTTTTAAGTACGTCTATATTTCCTTTAAAATAATCATAATTACAATACTGAGAAATTAAAGATAAGACCTGTCACAGACTGAAGAGATACTCCTTAACATCCTCACCTTTCAGAAGCCAGGTTAGCCACTAGAGCATCCCAAATTCAGATATTCAGAAAAGGAATGGGCATATATGCCCTTGGGATGTCATAATTTTGGGGAAAAAGATGCAAAGATCACCTAGTTTTGTGAGTAAAAGCAGAGTATATTCTGTGTTTGAATGAGGAATTGTTGTTATTAACTGACAGGGATTAAGCTTTACCTCAGCACGTTCAACCCAACCAAACTCCACACATTTCTAGACACAAAGTGCAAAAAAGCAAAAATAAAAGTTTTCCAGCATTGGCTGCAAGTCACAGAGTTGGGCAACTCCAGCTAGCAGTATTTAACTTGGTTAAATGCTGGGGGATGACCTGCTGGAGAAGAGCTCTGTGGAGAAGGACCTGGGGGTCCTGGTTGATGACAGGTTGGCTATGAGCCAGCAGTGTGCCCTGGTGGCTAGGAGGGCCAATGGGATCCTGGGATGCATCAGGAAGAGTGTGGCCAGCAGGTCGAAGGAGGTGATCCTCCCCCTCTACTCTGCCCTGGTCAGGCCCCACCTGGAGTATTGTGTCCAGTTCTGGGCTCCCTGGTATAAAAAAGACAGGGATCTCCTGGAGAGAGTCCAGAGAAGGGCTACGAAGATGATTAAGGGCCTGGAACATCTCCCATATGAGGAAAGGCTGAGTGAGCTGGGGCTGTTCAGCCTGGAGAAAAGAAGACTGAGGGGGGACCTAATTAATGTTTATAAATATCTGAAGTATGGGATGCAGGGGGAATTGGCCAGCCCCTTTTCAGTGGTCTGTGGAGATAGGACAAGGGGCAATGGCTGTAAACTGGAGCACAGGAAGTTCCGCACCAACATGCGGAAGAACTTTTACACAGTGAGGGTGACAGAGCCCTGGGACAGGCTGCCCAGGGAGGTGGTGGAGTCTCCTTCTCTGGAGATATTCGAGACTCGTCTGGACGCCTACCTGTGCAATATGTCCTAGGGAGCTGCTTTGGCAGGGGGGTTGGACCCGATGATCTCTCGAGGTCCCTTCCAACCCCTACAGTTCTGTGATTCTGTAAATGAAAAAGTTGGTAGGGAGACTAGAATCTCAGCAATTTCTCAACAGATTCATTTACTGCATTGTCTCAAGGGGAAAAGTTTCAAGTCTCTGATGCGTGTATCACTACTGTACACAGCGAGTATTAAACAGGAGATGACAAACAATTGCCAAGCTGGCTGTTCTCCAGTTAATCAGCCTGCTTCGGCTCAAATTCGTCTGTGAACTGCTGTTGAAAACCAATTGCTTGTTTAATGGGGCAGAAAGATGAAATCAATTTCAATATGCATCTCTAAAGTGTCCCTCTTATGTAAAAGTGCTGCCTGGGGGAGTGAGGGACACAATCATTTCCTTCTGGTTGTGCCCATTTCACTTCCAATTTGCTGTCCCTACAGGTACTGAATTATAAAATTACATGAAGAAAGAAGCCATAGCCGCATGCAAATGATATCTCTCTGGTTCACAGCATCCTCAAGTCTCAGAGAGAACTTCTCCCTGGTCTCCAGGGAGGCAACAGCCATACACCCAAGTGAGATTAGTTAACAGTGACTCATCAGGTGTTTCATTAAGAAGTTGTGTGAGGGAGGAGACCAAAACCAGTGAGCAACGCTAATGCCAATGCCAGCTGCTGCCACTGGCACCCTGGGTGCTCAAGGGAGAAGAGGTGACTGCTGGGGTGGAGAACATTGCATGGACAGATCACACTAGCTTGGCTGGGGAATTCAGCCCAGGCCTGTCTCCAAACAGACAAAAGCCTTCAAGTAGCACTGCCAGGAAACCAGGGTCAATAGTAAGGCAGACACACACACACACACACACACACACACACACACAGAGCAGTATATGATTTTGCTCAGGTGAGAAGCATTCGCATTGGATGAAGAGTGATTTGCTGACTGTGCTGCATCCCATGATGTTTTTCTATGCTGAGACACCTGAAGGCAAAAGCACCATTTTGGTCTTAACCCTTTTTTCCTCTTCTATTTTAAACAAAACAAATTTCCTAGTTAAGAAATAACTCAATTTTACATTCCAACTTGGGAATTAAAGAACTGTATTAACAAAGAATTTAGGATTTCTGATTTTGCTGTTGGGTTTTTTATTACAATTTTATGTCAGCAAATCCACATGCACAGTTTCTGTGATCCTCTGCTCACAGAACAAAACGGGAAACAAAGACCTGCACTACTTTAGGAAAGCATAAGAGACCACAACCTGGACCAGTGGTCAAAACACCACCTCCGCAATCCCCCCACACCCCCCCAGTGCTCTCCAGTCACATTTCATTAGCTTATTAGGTCACATATTAGGCTGTTGTAGAGAGAAATGTTCCCATGTCATACAAGTGCATGTGAGCAGGTCTGTGTCCCCACCAGCTGGGCGCTACGCAACTTATCACCTCTGACAGAGAGAGTGGTTATGTTCCCTCACGGTGGCTTTACACAGCAATTTTGGGGTGCCAACCCATTTTCCACAGGTATTCTGAAAGCAAATATTCCCCAAGGCATGTCTGTGCCTTGCCCAGCACCATAAGCATTGTCAGGGCACTTCGTCCTGACAGAAGCCAGGTGATGAAAATGAGAGTGGACAGCCTACCACCACACTAATGCTCGTCCTACGGTCATCTCTCATCTCAGTCACAGGCTCCAAGTCCGCTGAGGAAATACCTGATGCCACAGTATGGAATGTCTGCCCCTTAAGACAGCCTCAGACATCAGGAGCATGCACAATGATGGTCTGCTGTATCCCATGCAACATATTAACACTGCAAAAAGTGTCAAGCACTCCCACATACTGGAATAAAAAAGCCTGTGTTACCTCCCTGTAAATCGAGCACCCCATCTCATACCATTTTTATCATCACACAGATAATAAATTTTGCAAATTCAATCTGCCAATCTTTTCATTGTGCTTCTTCAGTATACTATCTTTAGATTAAGGTACATGGAAAGATGAAATGTTTCCAAGCCCCACAAAGAAGATACAAAAAAAAAAATGGAGACAAAGCTCACAAACCAGCACATGGGAATTTGTTTCCCTCTGGAAGGAACATCCGACTGACAGGAACAGCAGGAGCTGGGTGGTCTTGCAGCTCTTGCCTTTGTTTCTGCAGCTAATGTGCTTTCCAGGAGCTTCCAAAGTAAGCCTCTGACTTCCCACCTGAAGGCTTTGGACTGCCACCCTCAGTTATCCTGGTTGAAATCAATGGGGGAAAGAATACTCCTTGGGTTATTGGGTGCAGGTAAACATCGTGATACTAATAGCCTGCAGATTTTGGGAGCAGCTGCCTCTCCCACCACACCCCCATGCAGCACCAAGTATGAGGGAACGTTTCAGGCCACACTGGATTGTGTTTATTCAGCATTTTCTATGAGCCCGTCTCAGGTCATTAAGAACTTGATACAAAGGAGAGAAACAAAGGCGTTGCATAGGAGATTATGGCAACAATAGGTTATGTGTATTGTGTGTGGGGGATGAAGGTGTTCTATCCCACAAGAAATTTTAAAGTTTTGACATCTGCTTTCCCCTAAGTCTGTCCTGGTTGTTTAAGGAGTCCCTTGAGACAACAGACTAGTTTAGCAATAAAAGAAACTGTAGTGAAAATGTATGATCCAGGTATCAAGACATAAGGAAAAAAACCCACGTGGCAATCCAGTAAAGTTCCCACTCACTGGAAAAGGGGAAACATAAGCCTCATTTTTTAAAAGGAAAAAGAGGAAGACACAGGGAACTACAGGCCAGTTGTTCTCACCTTTGTGTCTGGCAAGACGATGAAGCAGATCCTCCTGGAAACTATGCTTAGGCTGATGAAAACAAGATCAGTAACAGCCAACAGGGCTTTACTAGGGCAAACCGTGCCTGAAAAATGTGGTGGCCTTGTACAACAGAGTTACAGCATTGGTGGGTAATGGAAGAGCAACTGATGTCATCTACCTGGGCTTGTTCAGCCTGGAGACAAGAAGGCTCTGGGAATACCTTATTGCAGCATTGCAGTACCTAAAAGAGACCTACAGGAAAATTGGAGAGGGACTCTTTTTCAGGGAATGCAGTGACAGGACAAGGGGTAATGGCTTTAAACTGAAGGAAGGTAGATTTAGATTAGATATCAGGAAGAAACTCTTCCCTGTGAGGATGGTGAGGCCCTGGCACAGGCTGCCCAGAGAAGCTGCGGCTGCCCCCTCCTTGGCAGTGTCCAAGGCCAGACTGGATGGGGTTTTGGGCAGCCTGGTATAGCGAAGCACGTCCCGGCCCATGGCAGGGGGTTGGAACTACATAATCTTTGAGGACCCTTCCAAGCCAAACCATTCTACAATAGCATTTGAATACAACACATTACTACCAGAGAATACAGATACTAAGTTTGACTCTCAATGAAACATATACAGTTTCCCCAGTACAGGGAGATGTCAGAAAAGTCAGAATATTTCTATGGAAAATGGGTATCTCAACACACCATAGTTTTCAAAGAAGACTTTAAAGGCAATCTTCCCCTCCTTTAAGTCACGTGCCCCAATATGCCATGCTTTCCATTTAGTGCTTCATTTGCCCTTTACCCCCTCGCCACCATTCCCTCAAATATCCACTTTTGCTAGGCCTACTACTAATACTTCAGAACTCCAAATGAAAAGAGACTGTGGTTTCCATCAAAAAATGTTGAGCGAAAGAGAAGCTCTTCTCCCCCCGACCTTTCCATGTGAGGGTGGCCAACTCAGCTGGAAGCCACACACACACTACTTGTCACTTCTTTGACTTCATTACTGGGGTCCAAAGACTGGAGCCATGCCAGACAAGCTTGCATGTTGCCATTAGAAAACTTGGTACTTCATTCTGTGAGGAAAATTGAATTCTTGACACTCTGATTTCTTCCCTTTCGATTTTGCTCTGAAGCATACTCTGCAGTACACGACAATCTCATCTACATAGAGCTCATCCTGAATGCACACAGACAACACTGTGAGAAGGAAGGAGCATGCTACACGTTATTTCCTTCATCTCCACCAATTCCACTGCTGATGCAATCACAAAATAGTCCTAAAGTGGATCTGTTAAAAAAAACCAACCTGGCACTGCTAGGGCAGGAATATTTCAAGAGACACTTTTGAATATTTTTGTTTATGTCACCTCACTTTTCACAGTTGGCTTTGAGTGCAGTTACGAAACTAGCTAAATCAGCAAATTCAGGAGGTGGCAACGTGTGGCAGAAGCTTCTGAAACTGGCTGTGCTGTAATGCGTAGCCGCACCTCTGCAGACATGTATTTTCAGATTTAGTTTTGATAGTGCTGCTCAGGATGCAACTTGCCACCCCAGCAGCAAAGCCCACCTTCCCACATGCTCCTTTCCCCTGACATTTACATCTGGTTGCTCCCCAATTGCATGTTTCAATAGGAGTGCAGAAAATTAGCTCGGCAAAGTAACTTTTTTGGTTAGATTAAGTGGTTGACGAAGAGGGAACAGGTGTCAAAGCCAACAGAAAGCAAGCAGCTACCACGAGGGATGCTGGTAAGCAGGGGTGCTCCTCCCCAGTGGCAGGAGCTGCTGAGCAATTTGCCCTCAGGAGCTAAGGTGCCATGACAAGAGTGCAAACACAGGTTCACACTGTGACCACAGTAATGGGAACACTATATTCAGTAATTACTGAACCTCGGTATCTTACTAGGATCCCTCTTGCAGCACAACTCCCACACAGTAGAACCTTTCCTTAAAGGCCACCAGGAAAACCCTGGTACTCTGAGGAGTGGATACTGGACACGTAGGCAGCAGCTCCGCTGACCCCCAGACCCACACTGTACTGACAGCACCTCTCAACATCTACCTGTGCTGGGGCAGGATGAGAGGGTTTCAGAGGAGGACATGCAGCTTCCCCACTCGCCGGGTTACAGATGACACGGCTTCGCCACCTACACCCTATTCCCACGCAGCTCCTCAGTCAGCAGGGAGACGGATGATTTCTGAAGGCACATCAGTTTGCACAGCAAACGGGCAGCAGTTTTGGCAGTTGTTCTGCTTAGGTTTCTCAAGTGAGCAGCAGTTTTATGCTTAGGTTTTGAGTGAATTTAAATCTAATGCGTTTTTACACTGAACGCCTGCCTTGAAATTGCCTCACAGTTTACATCACAACAGCACTATTTCATACCAGTTACACAGCGTGCAAGTATAACTGCAATGCAGCATGAAAAAAAGCCCCTTAGATACGGTTTAGTTTGGGATATAACCCTGTTACAGTAACACCTTAATTTTAAGTCACTAAAATTTGATTATTTGAAATTAGAATTGCATACAATACTTTGCACACCAATATTCCCAATTCAGAATCATCAGGATAAATTTGTTTCCACAGAAATCTTACAAGCCTTAATAAATTCCCTTAAGACAATGAAAATCCTGTAGCATGCCTCTCTCACAGATGTCTTTTCCAAAGAACGGCACTATTTCCTTCCAGTGTTGAGAAAGTGAAACTTAGCCTTGTCGGTACAACCATTTCTAACGAAACAAACGTGACAAACACCTGATGTCTGAACACACAAATCCAGAAGCTTTCCTTATTTTACAGAGTAAAATACATTCAAATAGACAGACAAGCTGTGGCTTCAAAAATGAAGCAAGCAGAAATAAAAAAAGAAGGAACACTATGACAACCCCAAAGATTTTGGAAATGCTCTGAATAGGTGATCAAGGTCACATGAGCTGGACAGACAATTCAACATAGAGTATCTTTCAACATCTTTATTCTAAACACAAACATCATAATCTCTATCACTCATTTAGATTCCTAACCTTTTATTTTTTTCCTAAAAAATTCAAAAATAAAATCTAATCTCTTTAAAGGGTAAAATTTACTTAAGAAAACAAAAGGGAGAGCAACAAAATTATCTTTTGAAAGGAACTAGGTCTTTCCAGTACTGTCATATCAGGCTGAGAGGTTGCATTTCGGCTCCAGAAAGTTTAGGACTGTCAAATTCATAATCAAGAGGTTTTACTCTGAATCACAGATTATTTGTTGTCATTGGCAGACTGCAGGCTTCCTATTTATTCACTCATTTGGATGTTGTTAAGAAAAGCTAGCCAGGAAAGTACAAGCCTCATAACCAAGACCTGATCCTTATTTGGTTCTCCAACTGAATTTCAAAGTTTTAAATAAATCCAAATCCAGTTTCCTCACTCTAAGGGCAAATAAAGCCATACAAATCCCTATAAATTAAGAACGTTTTTCTCTGCTGCCAGTTTATCCAGTCTTCTCCAAGACAAGTTAGTACCTAGAAGTGGAAGGACTTCCATCTGCTGCTGTTTCAAACATGGACAGCTATCCTGGGAGGAAACACCAACCTGTCCAAGACATACATTTCTAAACAGATTAGACCTGCTGTCTCTGCCAAGATGCAATTAAACACTTATTTTTAAAAAGGCTGGAAGAAAGAAGTCCCAGGTTCAGCAATGACCCACCACACTGAACACAGGCAAGCTTTGCAGTGACTCCTAACAGCCTGCTCTGTTTTCACCAAGAGAATTTCCTGACCCAAGGTCGCTGCAATACGCTTGCAAGAATTGATTGATCCACGCTATGATCAAGCCACAAGGCCTCTTAAACTGCATCTGTAGCAGGGCACCACGGCAAGTCAAATTAGCATCGTGGCTCCTGCATGCCACCCGCCCTCCTTAACTCCCCAGGCCCCTGCTCCTCCTCTCCTCCTTTGTCTGCCCAGGCCAATCAGACCCTGTAGCGAGCTTTCGGCTGGAAGGAAAGAGACCAGGAGAAAACTGGCTTTAAAACAAACCAAACAATACAATTAATAGTTTAGCACACTTGAATCAGTTCACCATAGGGCCAGCAGTAGGTGGGAGCACCTGCCAGGGAAGGATGGGCAGACCCAGGACAGGCAGAGCTAGGCCAGGGCTTGGGCTGTCACCGAGCTGCTGTCAGCTTCTCCCACAGGGCAGAAGCTTCAGCCAGCTCCTGCACTGTCACACTGAGGTTTTAAGTACTGACAGCAAGCAGGGCAGAAAGGATTTTTTAATTATTATTTATATATATGCACATAAATAAAAGGCCCTCTCCTGCTCGCACAGGAAGGTGGGGTTTTACTAAGAGCAGTCCACTTCTGTGAGGTATTTCACCTGCACTGCTGTGAGCAGAACAACCTGTCAGCTGAGTGCCACCGGGCAAGCAGGACGGGTCTCAGCGGCCTGAAGGAGAGACAGAGACGATGAATACATAAGCATTTCCTAATCAAACAGAAGTTGTATGCAAAGCTGTCCTGGAAGGGAAAGGCACTAATATCTCCAGTGCAAGTCCCACCAGGCATTGGGAACTCCCAGCCAGGATCCCAGCAAAGCACACCACCAAGACAGCGCACAATTCACGTGAGCGTGACACGCTGCCTGCTTTGCCTGGCCATGGTTTTGTTTCCAAATTAACAAGGTTACAAAACCTTCAATCGCTGCTATCATTCTTCATTGGATAGGAGCAGATTTCTTCTTTTAGAAAATACCTGCCACTTTATCAGCAGCAAGAGAGAAGAGGCAGCTCCTGTACATGTTATATATTCTATTTTCTTTATTTTCCCTCCATGTCATCTATTGGCTACTCTTGTTCTCTGCTTTGCCACGTTACTGGCCCCAGACCCATGTGAAGCACCTACTCTCAGCAAAAGAACTGCATTAAGGAAAATATCAGGAAGGGAAAAAAGGCAGCTGCATGAATACTTGTTTTATTGAAATGTAACAGTCAAGAAAGGTGAAGTTTGTCTCCTGAAAAGGTCAAATGCATCAGGTTTAACGTTTACAAGATACAGATTGAGCTTTATATATTTTCTTCCAGACTTAGAACAGACACTAAAGAAAAAAATATAAGCAAGAATGGGACAACACTTTTGGCTGATTCATAACCCTAAACTCACACATGACATCTGAAAAGACTCACATGGGTAGAGTCAAGGCTCATATAATCAAAACTTCTCCTGCCCAAATTCCAAAGCACTGGAGTGCAGTAATTGGGTTTTTCTACTGCACAGATACAAGAGAATCCATTTTTTCCAGTAGATAACACAGACAGCTTTATTTATTTAACTTCCAAAGCACATTCATTTTTAATGGATCTATAATTCAAAAGCTCTTTAATTAATTTTCTTCAAGCTTCCTAGAAACACAGATTTGGGTTTGTGCCTTGAAAAACAAGTCAGTCAAGTTCTAGACAAAACCCCCTTTTCAAAGTCAAAGCTATAAATGAAACCAAAATGAGATTTTTATTAGGAACGCTGGTTGCAGTTTTACCACATAAGCTATTTCTACCATTATACTGTCTTTTTAAGTTGCTCTTGTTTTTCCTCCCTATATTCAATCCATTTTTGTTTGCTATAATAAGAAAAACATTTCTTGCCTTATATTGCTTTTTGCCTCACCACATTATTGATTCTGCTTCCTGTACGGTTTTTGTTATTTTTCTTTCTTCTCGCTTATCTTATAAAGCTGTAGAGTGCTCCAGGGGAGAACAGCTCCATACCCAGGAGACAGCTATGCTGCCTACCAGTACAGGACTGAAATCAGGGTGGAAGCAACACTGGCACTGGAAGAGGCCCTTAAAGAGAAGCTGACAGAGCAGCATTTTGTTCTGTCTGGACAGCAGTTTCACATCAAGCAGACATTTATTTTAGACAACAATCCCTGGTCCGTGCGCTTGAGTATCTGTTGACTCTACATGGAAAAAACACCCTCTTCTCTTCTCTATAAATTAGTCTCATAGAATCATAGAACGTGTGAGGTTGGAAGGGACCTTTAAAGGCCATTTAGTCCAATTCCCCTGCAGCAAGCTAGAACATCTTCACTAGATCAGGCCGCTCAGAGCCCAAGTGTCTTAAGTGTGGGGGTAACAGATGGCACCTAAAGTTACCTACCTCTGCCTTCGTACTGGGGCACACAGACCTCCCAGCATGCATTTTTCATGGTGTTATTAATTACAGCACACCACACTCCAGCAGAGCTTGCCCTCTTCCACCGCACCGAGGCACCTTCCCCCGTCCCACCAAAGCACACACAAACACCCCGCTCTGCTGCTGCGTCTGCCAGAGAGTATTCTCCTTGGAAAATAAACAGCAGCAAAATGAAATGCATATGTCTTTAACCTCCTATACCGAACAGGTGAGGTAAGCCACTGATGGGAGAGGTATTTGCGCTTAAATGCCTGACTGTATGGGAGACGACATCTGCATACGAGCTAATAGTTTGCTCTACAAATGTGTGATCTCTGCCACAGAAATAGGACAAAGCTGGAAGGAGAAGCCGCAGGAATGGTCGGCCTGCCTCAAATTCCTCCAAACACAAGTCACTTGGAGAGAGATATTGGAGCATCCAGGACCCGGGGAAACTACCCACAGAGGTGAGGGAACGTGGATCCAGAGCTTCTGATGCAAGCACTGGACCATGCTCCCTCTTACCCTTCAACACAGACACTCTTTATCAAGAGACAGCTACATCTTCAAGCCACAGAGCCTCCTTCAAACACCCTTTTCTCTAAGATACTACCTGTTTTAGTACCAAGCCTAAATTCAAGATTAACTAGGTTGAAAGGTTCCTTGCTGAACGCATGGGTGACTAAAGCAGACATACAGCTCATATACAAGACTGGAGTAGTGCTTGCAAAGGTTTGCACATCATTCATTAAATGTCAGTGAACTGATTTGTTCTCTCACAACTCAAACCATACCCAGAATTCAAAGAATGTGAGCAAACAAGTTTTCAAGATACTAACGAGCACTTATGTCTCCACTTATCTCTAAAAACTACGTAAGTGTATGTACAGTTCATTTAAGAAGGGACTAGATGTTCTTGAAAGACAAAAACATAGCTCATGCTTTTAGGTCCATCTGTAGTTGCAGCATCCAAGTTGTGAACAAATTCATCCACAAACCAACACTGAGCAATATTCATGAAAAAAATGAGCGATATGAGCATTGGTACAGCGTGTATGATTAAATTCTGTAGACTGGCAATAAATGAAACGAAGAATTAAAACAAAAGTGAACTTTTTATTGTATCTGACTAAATAATATGCATTTGCAGAAATACTGCAATGAGTGCTGCCTGCAAATTTCATGCTTTGAGTGAAATTTAATTAACTTGAACTAGTAAAAATCCCACAGGGTTATGTTATTTGTAAGCGAGAAAATAGGAATCATGTCTGCGTGACTGGGGATGGAAATTTGGCTAGCCTTGTTAAATTACGGTTCCCCTTGAAAGGCACATAAATATTTATGTGAATTTGTGTGCTGACATTCGTTTCTGGACTTGAATACTCAAGTCACTACAGATAACTTCTAAATCCACCTTCTTCACACACGTGGCTTTTTCCTCCACGCACATCCTGTTGTCACGACAGTTTGGCTTGTGTTTCCCTGACAAGCTAACCTGCAGGAGCAGGCAGGAAAGGGAAGTAACACACTTCATTTGCAGGTGATTTATGGATTTACACACACTTCCTTTTGCAGCAGAAAGTTAACACATGGAGACGGGGGGGTGGTGGTAAAATAATTAAAAAAAAATATCCAACCCTGTATGCTGACTACATTAAGGGCAGCTCCTGAGCTTCTTGCTGCCCATCTCATTTCCAACTCAAGCTCTACCAGTTTTCAATTTCTGCAAAGTGCAGGGACACAGCTGAGGAGCAGGGTAGCTAAAACTCTGCTAAGCCTGTCAGCTTACTGAATAGGCTTTATACGTACAGCTTCTCTCTGATGCTCTCTGCCAAAAAAAGAAAAAATAATCAGTTTCCTGCTGGGAAAAATAAAATAAATAAAAGCAAAAAAAAATCCCAACTGACAGAGCTTTCACATCCCTGTCTCCAAAACACTAAAATTTCTTAGAGAGAAAACAAAACAGCAACCCACAAGATACTGCTCCGATCATGGAAGCATGGGATTAACCATAAACCCACAACAGCATGAGGCGCACCCCAGCGATACAGTATCTCTGCACCACCAAACCCTTGTAACCACTGAGCAAGAACCGTTTTCCAGCCAAGCTAAGCAGAGTATTTGGGACTCAGGCACTGGGCAGGTCATAGCAGGGAGGCTGTGCACCTTAAGTTGCTGGTAAGAAGGAGCAGACCTAACGGCTGGGGTGGAAGGCTCTCCTTGGAGCTATGACAGAGACCCTGCTCTCAGGAGGGAGGCTAGCAGGGGTGCTGTGCCATGCACAGCAGCCAAAGGACTCTGCTGGGCCATGAGTGGTCTGTATCTTGCAGTGGTATCAGTCACTCCAGACAGGTCTTGTGCTGATGCATGGACATGAGTCATGTGAAGCTTTTGCTACCAGCAACGCTCCACAACACTGAATGCTAGCTTGGAGCTACATAGCAAGGAAAAGGCATTTAGCAGTTGTCTTAAAACAAGGCTGGGGGGGGGGGGGGGGGGTTGGCGGGGGGAAGGAGAAAAAGAAAAAAGCACATGGAACAGACATTTAGGCACTTCACAATTTACATTTACAGTAAGGACCTAACAACACTTTAGCTGAGTCAAAGAGCTGCGGGTGAAAGGTTTCCTGGATTTAACTTTATAACCATCTTAAAGACCCCCTTGTAGTTTAAAGCCATGGATGTATGAACAGCTGAGACCATGCAAAGGGGTTTGGAAGGAGAGGAAAGGAGCCACCCCATTTATTTTCAGTGGCAGTGAGCTCATAGCTGCACAGCAGGGATGAGCAGACTGGCAAGCCTGTTTGCGACAGTTCAGATTTAAAAATAAGAAACCCTTAAAGTGTCCTTACAATCCTGAACACTTACAGTTACAAGTCTTTCCATGACAGAAGGTAAGATTTTGCATACTGAGAATACCCAAACTACTGGAGCTGTTTTGGAACAATTAAAAGACAGACACTTTAAATGGCAAATGCAAGCTGTGTTTTGAGCTGGAGAAATTACAAGTGTACTCTAATCTCATCCGATTGTCATCATTGCAAGTATAACAACTGCAGTGTTGCATCTTAATTGCATTCCCAGTTGACCAGTCATACAAGGAGTACCTCAAATAAAATTAATTCCTTAGGCTTCTTTGTCACATTGACAACACTCAAGACTTTCAGCAACTGAAATGGAAAAACTGATGAAAATTAGATCCCACTGCAATTTATCCATTAACCAAACACCATCTAACCTCCCAAGGAGCTTTAGAAAGATCCTCCTTTTATTCCCCTTTGGCACACTTTAGAAGTTTGTATAAATTCATTTCAAACAGACTGCCTCAAACAGTACAGTTTTTTCCAGGATTCAGGACAACATGTTAGCAATTTTTCAAGGGCAAATCTGATCTGGAGTAGTTTTTAGGGGTTAAAATAAGGAAAACAGCCCATGCCCTAATGACAGAAACTACGTCTCCAAGAAGAGCTCTTACCCATTCTGACCACCAAAAACAGGAAGCAAACTCAGAGGAAGCACTGAGGAGAAAGAGGCCAACAGATTACAAGAGTAGACATAATTTGATTGTACTGAAGGAAGCAATGTAGAGAGCAAGGAAGATTTATACTTATAAGGAGAATACTGTAATTCCAATAACCTTTTCCACTCTTGCATAAATTGAGCCCCCAGGCATTTGAAAAAAGGTATGCACAGTCCTCTCTTTGAGCAGCTGGAGCGCTCCTACTTCATACTATTTCTTTAACAGTTCTCGCACGAAGCTACTAAAAATACAGAGGTGCTGTTTCCAGAGATGCATCCCATCTCAATGCTAGACCAGCCTGTGGCTGCTCTTTGTTTATAGGTACATCATTTAACAATTAATAGCCACTTGCAGGTGATCCAGTAAGACTTCTGTTCAGCCGATCCCTCCGTGATCGCTCCTACTAGATCTGCACCGAGTGACTCAGCGCAGGGAAAGGCTGGTTATATAAACAGAAGGTAGGTGGCTTAACAACCTTGATCTTATCACAGACCTGTCAGCTGAGAGAACTGCACGTTACTGCAGAGCTAAAGCACATGTCAATGTACTGGAAAGCGCTCAGATGTTTTCCACATCATCCGATTTGGGAATGGGTTGCGGAGTTATTTATTGAGCTGGTTCAGATTACAGAGAATAACTTCAGAGCTTGAAACTTCCAGTGCTTCACCTGCCTTATCCAGCTGAGGCCATGCTTGCTACTGCAAAGGCAGGGGAGGAAAATGGAGAATAAAGCAAACTGCAAGGGAGGGGGAAAATTATAAACTTGGGATGCTCCAGGATCTGAGCCTGTATGCTTCTGGGAGGGAAAGGAAAGATAAATCTCACCCTATATACTGACAAAAGGAATCAAAATTCTTTTACACATCTGACATCACTACAGCCCAAAACCCAGAGGCTTCCATGCTCTGTTTTGGCACTTGCCCATTCTTCAGACTGGAGCAAGCTTTCTAGCATGCCACTCTAGCTTTCCAGGATATGTGTTAAAAAAATAAATCCTAAGAAGCTGTGTTTGGCCTCTCTCAGATCAGCGCCTGTGCAATTTACAGGAGTAACAGGTTAGATTGACCTAGCTATAAATGAGAAAGATACATCACAGCTGGACATCTTAACCAGCCTTGAAACCTTTGCCAAGTTTCTCCAGGCTTTTGAAACACAACCTATGATTTTCAACAGTGTTTCTGCCTTTTTGCTTGTAACAGCACAAGAGAAAACAATGTGCCTACTCATTCTGCTACTACACATTGGAGAGGCACCCCTGCTTCCTCACTCCAACCTAAGAAGATGCCGTCTCCCTTTCAGCAAAGCTGTTTCCAGACCCTATTTACTAGTTCATTCATGTCTAAGACTTTCTAAATTTGCAGCCTAACATGTAGTTCAGTCACCCAAGAAATGGCTGAGCGGCCTGCAATTGTGTACAAATCCACGCCATGGCGTGTGCTGCCTGAGCAGAGTCTAGCCATTAGCGATGGCACGCAGCGCTTTAACGGGAGGCTCATTATACCTGCCAGGAGCATCTGCCAAGAAAAAATACATACAACTCTTCCCCCCCCTCTCTGCTCCCCCTTAAATAGTTTAATTAATATAATTCAGCTCCAAAAAGTGACAAAAGCAGGGACGTGGGGAGGAGGCAGATAAGGCATTAGGAAGTGCTCAGCTAGAAGGGAACCCTTGCTTCTTTTACCTATTTAATTGGCACTGTGTGGTATCAGGCCATACTCCTCCTCTATCCCCCAGGCTCAGACAGTGCAAGGGGTGTGATGCCCTGTAGAGGATCTCCTAAAGGAAGAGGGGACAATACCAGCAGGGACATCCCCATTGACAGCAGTCCACTTGGTCTTCCCTAGAGGGAAGGTGGATGGCTTCTGCCGCAGGGGCTCAGGCCAGCCAGCACGGCTCTGGCAGTGGCACGCAAGAGGAGAGGGGAAACTCCGGCCCTCAGCCACGAGCACTCTTGCATCAGCTCACACCAGCTAGTGAAAGCAAGCCCTAGGAAAGGGACCTGCGCTGAGTCAGCTGCAGCAGCAGGCCTCCTGCACAAGCACACAGGAAAAGGCCGCCTTGGGGTCACAGCTGAGGCAATGCCTCAGTGAGGCTAAAGTGACCCAGGAGCAACACCCTCCCCGCCCTTAAGACAATCTGATTCGCTTTCTCCCATGACTTCCACATTTGCTGAGTGTACTTTGTCCCACGTGGTTTGCAAACAGCAAGCAGAGCTATTTGCAGCAAGAGCAGCACACCTTGCCTGCCATAGGAGTCCACAGACACCAGCCAAGGAATTACTTGGGCAAACACGTCCCTGCTCAGGGCTCCTATGCCTCTTTCCTTCACTCTTGGGTGAAGCAAACTCCTTGCAGGACTGGCCACCCCACTCAAACCTTGTCATCTTCAAATGGGCAACAGGCTACAGTGCTATGCATCCAGCCATGCCAAGCCAGCAGTTGCAGGGTGCCCATCCTTTCTCCCTGGATGTGCATGCTGCAACAAATACTGGGACAAAAGACACACTCAAGAAGGGAGGGGGGGACAAAGGGGAAGAAGCTTTTCCCCTGCTTCCTCTAAACAACCTGTCCTGCTCCAGCCCCCCAGTCTATACCCTTTCCTACATTTAAATGCTGGGCAGGCCATACATCCCCTTCCAACCACTGCAGCAAGAGTGCTTCCTTAGCACCCCTCTCCACCATTTCTCTCTGGGAGATATTGCCTCCTCTCCTCCAACAAGCAGCAGCTCATTTCTGCAGAAATCTGCTCAGAAAATGTAGCAGGGCATCTAACCAGCATATCATGAGCAACAGCTCCAGCTCTGTGCATCAGGTGACTGGCAAGCACAGCATGCCTGGAACCACTTTGTTCTCAAGGGGAGAGCTTCCCGAAGACCTTGGTGGTGCCTCACTACCCAAGATACCAGCCAGCTGCTCGGAAGCACAGGAACCCATTGAAGGTTGGGTACCAGGGCAGGAAACCTCTTCTGAAAGATTGTAGAAGCTTGCTCAACTCCACATCAGCCTGAAACAAAAGCCTTTCAAAGCAGTGTGTGTTTGATCAGCGGAAGAAGATTAACTGCCTTTCATTCTCCTTGATGACCAATGGCCTGAAGCACCCAGGAAGAAAAAAGCTGGAGTTCACTTTTCCTCTGCAGCAAGCACCATCCCTTGCACCAAGCCCATCTCTGCCTGCAGGTTTACTGGAAATTTCACCTGAAACATCTTTTCCACTAATACTACAGCAGCTGCAGGAAACCTTTCCAGTTTAAGAAATCAACATTCAGAAGGGGTTTCTTTAGACAACTCCCAAGCAGCTCCAGGCAAGGGGCTGTACTTGGAGACCACAAGAAGCTAGCTCACTACAACGCTGATGAAAGCACAGAGAAGCGCATGGGGGTCAGGTTAGGCTTGGTGCTTTTCCTCCACAGAAGATGAGGCTCATCCCTAGGCTCACTCTGCACCTTAGGGCAGACAGGTAGGAAAACAAGCGTTCAGCTATTAAGAGTGTGGTTTGAGTGGTGAGGGCGGCTCAACCTCAGCAGCTTTGTGTTTTAAAGACAGCACTTCGGTGCTCTTCCCACTCCCAGAGCACCCAGGACTCCTATTTACAATTTCCCTTAGGCAGGCCATAAATCCAAGCTCAACTAGCAAACTCAACACAGTGTAAAAGGATCCCTGTGGCAGGCTAATTGCCTTTGCAGGCTATGCAAGCCTAGACAGCTTGCTTCTGTACAACTTTGGCTAATGACTGTCTAGCAAATAATACTTTCCACTTTCTACTGTTCTGCTCAGGGCAACCAGAGCAGGAATTTCAGGGGCAAGAAACCTCATGGGGAAGTAATCAAGGCCATTTAGAGAAAGGGAAGAGGGGCTATGAAACAGAAGATGACTCCACATCAATGGCATGCTACAGAGATTGTAGCAGAAAGGGAAAGTCAGTAAATCTAAATTGAGAGGGAGCCTAACAGATCATGAGTACTAAACCCAAAATGAAAAACAAAACAAGCAACTCTTTCTCTTAAAATTTTAGGGATTAATCCTCTCTCATGACTCTACAACCAAGATGGCAACTTTTGTTGTTGTTTAAATGACAATATTCAATACAGAATCATCTGATTCCCTCATCTCCCCAAGCAGAAGGTCAGAAGATTTACCAGAGGTGCAGGTGCTGCATCTTTCGTATGTTCTCACACCCACAGAAGTGCAGTGATATTCAGGCTGCAGTTAATTTCACACAGATCTCTAACACCTACTAGCTTTATCCATGCATTGCCTATCCAGACAGCTGCCCATTTGCAATTGCAATTGTTGTAGCAAGCACTTGAATTACAGGAGCAAGTCACACTCAAATCCTTGCTCTGGCTCAAGCAGAGCATCAGCCTACCAGCGTCTCCCATTTGCTGAATGAAAGCCTTGGCTGGCAGGCTGTGGTCTCATCTAAGGTGACACATGCACTCTCTTGCCCTGATCCCATCAGGTCCATAATGAAACTTTTACTTAGATAGCATTTTCCTCAAGAAGCCTTTAGTTGCCAAAGCAACCAAACCAACCCACCCACCAAAAAAAACCCCAAAATAAAGTACCAAACAAACTAAGAAACCTAGAACAAAGAAGATCTCACTAATCAAGAAAAACTAACATGCTGCATTGGGCTGCAAAAAATTCCAAGCAGCCCAGTTTCCAGCTGAATGTCATTCTTGTAATGGTTGACACCACCTCCCAGAGAGGTTAAAACACTCCCACTAAAAGTGTAATGACTTCAGTGGTAGTTTTGGTGAAAAAGTCTCAGTAGAGATTACATGACCGAAGGCAAGAGAAGAAACCCACAAACATATCTTGGGTACCATTATCAGCCATAACAAAGAAATGCAATACAGAATAATCTCTTGTATACTCTAGTTGGGCTTCTTTCTCCTTGGTGCACACCAAAGCCAAGCCAAAATATTGCATAACTTAACCCTATGAAACATTCCACACAGAATAAGGATATTGTTCTAAGGCTTGATGGGTCAGATACTATCTATAATTTGAAGTAAACAAAAAATTATGAGTATCTGTACAGCAACTTCCAGGGTATAGTTAGACAATACTCTTCCAGAGCTGTAATAGAAAAGGGGAAATTTTGCTTCTTCCTTGATTGGTGCAATATTGCTTGTTAATTACAAACAGCCAGGGAAGCACAAGCAGTCAGAGCTCTCTAGAGCGTATTCAAGGGACACAGATCAGGCTGGTGGCATCACACACATACTCTTTGAAGGCAAGGCCTCGGAAAAGGGTTTTCAAATGTTTTGGCTACAAGTTTACCAGTACACTCCAGATATGAGTATGTAGATATTTCTTACAAGCCTCCTCCCAAGTTATCAGTTGTTCCTCCCCCCGCCTCCAATGAAAGAGGCAACCATAAAGTAAAAAACAACATTGCTAAAAGGACTTCAGGCTCTTCTCACTAATTTCTGCTGTGCTTTACAACCCTCAGGCAGGGACACAGGATCTCTTGCTGCAAGCAACAGAGGAATTTCTGAAAAAGTGCCAGAATACATACTGCTAGAGACAACAGAAGCAGGGAGTATCCTACTGAGCTCAACACTGCAAGGTGAAATCCACTCCCATTATCATATTATGGTCACAACACAGATGACTTCTAGGCTTAAATAACAACAACAGAACCCAAACCGCCTTATAACCCCTGAAACAAGCTCTGAAACAGCTTCACAGCAACCTAAAGAGATGGCTACAAAAATCCCTACCTCCTTACCAAAACTCCAGCTAAAGTTTTTTCAGTCCATACGATTCTGGTTTGATCTGTTTGGGTAAGAGTGGGAAGCCAGAGAACAGGAAACCCATGCACTCAATAAGGAGACCACTGGCAGGGTGGCGAAGGCATACTTACGCAGTGCGTACAGGGAGAGGACTATTCCGGCCAGGCAAAACCCCTCAAAAAACCTGAGTGTGCTGAACATGGTCACGTTCACTGAGAGTGCCACAGACAGTCCAAATACCAAAATGAGTATGACAGAGAAGAGCAGTACCGGCCGTCGACCAACCCTAAAAATAAAGAAGTCGGGAAAAACAATGTTAAAAGCCAGGATGGACATAATGCTAGACAGACATAACTCCCAATGGGGGAACAAGTCATGCAATCCGTTCCAAACACTACTATCCATTTTTAATGCTTGTTTCATTCTTCTCTTTCCTCCTCCCCTGCATATTAAAACCCAGATTCCTCCATCAGCTTTGCAGTGACAAGTTCATTTCCGATGGGATTAAGTGGGAACAGGACACAATGTATCACTGCTTCATTTAAACAGCATTTTCAAAACACCAAAGGTGAACAAGAGAACATCTAGGAACTACAATAATGCCATAAGCAGATACCTTGGAGATCAAAAGCAACTTTTCAGTGCTTTCTGTAACAGCACAGAGTACATGGTGTTATATGGTATATTATTATTTCTCCATAATGTACCACCCCACACATTACTAGAGAGACCCCTTCTTCCAAACACGTGCTTTTCAGCCTCATCTGCAAGAGGAGCAGGCTCAGAAAATTGCTTTTCTTAGCCTCACTGAGGGCGAGTCTAACGAATACAAACCAAGCATTAAGCAGGGCTCATGTCACCTCCCCAGGCCTTAGAGAACTGATAGTAATGCTTGCAAACTTGCAAGTCCCTCCCCCTCACATCCCCACAGTGGCTGCCGAGATCCACAAAACCAGCCCAACTGGAGGAAGAAACCACTCCAAAAACAATCACTAGGAGTGTGGGTGTGAAGATTCGCAGTCCTCCTTTGCAAACAGGCTTTGCAGCTGCAACCTGCAGTCACCCGTGCTGGTGCAGCATGGACAAGGAGGAAGAGCTACGATGATGCTGAATGTGGGGGCACTCGCTGCAGTTTGGCTTTTATGTCAAAAGAATACAAGACTTTCACATTTCTTACTCATATCCTTCCTGTTTATAATTCTCCTTTCTCCCCCTCTTCCTGTGCAAGGAGAACGATATAAAGTGCCAGAGCACATGGCTATTTTTAAGCAAGACTTGGATCATTATGTGGAGATTTCCAAAATTTTTCAACTTGTCATCTCCCACAAGTTTTCCAGTGGATCTGAGGATCCCTCTTAGTCAGCTCCATATGCCATTTCCACAAGGAATATATGAACCTGCTTTTCATAGGCAGCTTTCACGGAGCCTTTCAAAGTAGTCCATCAGGGGCAAGGCAGCCATCAGGTTGAACGTCAGTGCACTGAAATCTCACAACCTGAGATCCAGTTCCACACACCAAAGTGTTTCTATTCAATTCTGTCAGGAGATTGTTACCAGCAGCTATAAAGCTTATTGTATACATGCATTCACAATTAAAACTTTTCATTTTGCTTTACTTAGACTGGAACAAGATCAATAATATCCAGGGTGAAGGGCTGAAAAGGAGACAGCTATAATTTCTGACATTGCTTGTAACTAGAAGAGTGCACCTGCATGTGTGTCACTATTCAGGCTTTATTGAAGCCACACCTAAGAAGGTGATGTCAAGGCTCCTTGCATGCGGAGAGATTTACTGTTTATTTCAGCTGTAGCATCACCTCTGGGGCATCTCAAAGATTTAACCTGTTGGCATTAATTGTTCTGTGTTATCAAAACAGAAAAGTACCAACGTGCAAACTGAAGACAGCCTTCAAACATACAAGCCCAGCCTGCCAGAAGATGAGCTGCTGTTGAGCTCAGAGTGGAAACACGACGTCACTGCCTTGGTCATACGCGATGCACTGGGAACATGCTGGACACTGGGACATTTACTGCTGTGTGTGCTTTCGATTTTATATTTATGGAACACAAAGCACTTGGGCAGGCAGGGAAAGTGCCTCATACAAAACCTTGAATACCAAAGGAATGAAAAGTATCAACCAACTACGAACTTTGTATTATCAGCGATCAGCGCAGACTTTTGCGGCCCTATTTTCGTGATCGTCAAGTTGCAATTCATACTAATTAGTATTTGTGGAAGTACTTTGTAGATGAAAGGCATTATGTAAACACTCAGAATTAGGAACTTAATTCTCATCACAAGCCTGACCTGCCATTCCCTGATGTTGATTAAAAAAAGACCCCATGCTTAGCGTACATGAGTTCCCTTCCTCCCCTCCTCCCCCTCTCTTTATTAGAGATTATCCATCATTAGGACATAGAATTTATCCTAACATTATACAAGTTATGCAAATGAATGGTTACTGCTAATGAAGAATCAGGAAATCCAAGATCTTCCCAGGCCTGTGAAAGCCAACTGAGGCCAGATAAGCCCTCTAGTAAGAGGCATGATCACACATGCAAAACCAGTCTGTCCTCACTGAGGCATACACCACGTTCCTCAAAAATCCAAACTCCGGGGTAGTTACCCGTCATGTATTTGGTGATCCAGCAGGGTTTTGACAGGAGTATAAAAGAGCCATTTATACACAGACAGAGTTATCCAACTAACACTACATGGAAATGCTTGTGAGAAATTAAAGCCATATACAATCTCTCCGGTAAAACAGCCCCAGGATGGCAGCTATCTGCTCCTACCCAAACTACTGCAGAGACATATTTCTGTGCCACAAAAGCCTCAGCCTACAGTCTATGATGCTATTATCTAGATGAAATGCTAAATACTACCTGCATGGGTTAAATAACTAGAAATACAAGCAACCCCAGGCTTTTGGAGAACCCGCAATCCACACAGTGCGATATGCAGATGCAACAAAAAATACTCCAAACGTCAGAGTTACACCATGGGGGAGGAAGTGAATGGGTTTAAGGACAAGACCTGCTCTTCCCATGCTCCTGTGCATCTCCCTTGCCACCCTTAGAAGCTCGAGACTTGCGCTTGTTGCAAAATTGTTCTTCCCGGGTTGTTCTTTGCAGGTTTTGGGACCTGAAATGGCACCAAGGTTTCATAAAGCACCAGAGCAGCTGCAAAGCAGGGGCTGTTCTGGGCAATGAGGAGCAGATACCTATTGTCTCAATGCTACATGGACACCAAACCTGCCTGCTCAAGAAGAAAGAAGCCTTCCTTAGACACCTCAACAGCCTCCATCCAGAGCAGCCAAAACTGCCAGCAACACTGCTGAACAAATAACCTACACAGGCACCAAATGCAGTCAGTCATCGCACAGCCGAGCGCATCCACGTAGAGCTACCCAAGCATACACAGCTACTGTATTTTCAACATAGACCACTCTGCTTAGCAAGTGACCTTAAATACACTCAATGCCTTTGCCATCTACACCTTTAGAAGCTTCTTCAAAAAAAGGAAAAGCAAAGCCCCAAACCCTAATGGTACCCAAGCATCTTCTGATTATCTATACCAGACTGTGGCATGTAAGTGAAATGAAAACAGATTTTGAAACTTTGTAACACTTTCATACATTACTCCTTTTACTCTCCCCGCTCTTGTTTGGGACTGACCTTCTTTTTGGTCACCCATGAAAGGGTGAGGGGCTCACCTGTCCATCCAGCCACCAAGTTCTTCATTCTACCCTTTGCACCACAGCTGGAAAGCAAATTCTCTAAGTTTTCTTAAACTCGCTAAAAAAACCCACTACAAAACCCAAACCCAGACCCCCAAACAAAGCTAATTTTTCTGTCAGGGTAACTGTATGCTGCATTAGCTCAGCTAAGCAGCTTGTAAAAGGGTTCAACAAGCGCATGTGGCAGCACAAAGCACACGCTGCAGACAAACGGCTGGAAGAGCAGGATCCTCCTTCTTTTGGTGGCAAAGAACTATTAACTGCATTTCTCTCTTGAAGCTGGCGCCTTAGGCGACAAGTTGTTCACTTATTAAGGCTTATTTGTCAATTATAGCAGCATTTCCCTAACTTGGGAATAAGTCTGCTTTCTCCACACTGATTCCTTTTTAGGAAAGCCAAGTAAGATCCCTCATTCATTTCCCCACTATACTTTCTACGTGGTGTTACAGCCCGGTTTTACTTTGGTATTTTAATCAAATTCAACTGTAGTTCATCATGCACATTCCCTACTTCACTGAAAAGTCATAATTCCTCTGTTACCTAAAACTTTTTAGTGACTATTCAAGAATTAAGATGCAATTTTGCTATGAATGCTTGAGCCAGGCTACTGCACAGCTGTGGGGCCCTTTCTCTCCCAACCGATGGGTGAGTTGCAGAGGCTTTGTAGGATTTCCCTAATAGGCAAGTCTTCCTCCTTCCTTCCTCATTTTAATCAACAGCAAAAGAGTTAACTTGAGGCTGTTTAAAGGACCAACACTGGCAACTGTGCTGGAAGGCACTATAACGACTCGGACAGCATCCCAGAGCTATTGTTTCAGATTGCTGCAAGTTCCCATTGAAATGACTTGAGTCATACCTTTAATTCCTGTTGTTGTTGTCCCCCTCTTTTGCAATGCAAGATCTTTTAAATAAAAGCCAAACACTCAGAATAACTGGGGTACCCCATAATGGTTTTACTACTGTAATTTAAGGAATTGCACTCCATGCTTTTAAATTTAATACCGTAATATTAGCAGCGCAGAAGTCAGCTATTCCTTAGCACTACATCAAAATGTTTGCTTAAAAACAACTTTAAAAATAGAACAATTGAAAGGTTTGCAAAAAACAATCTTCTCTGCCCCCCCACCCCCGAAAAAGACACTGCGTAAACACAAGGTTGACATGACACCAGTCCTGCGTTCAGGCAAATCAATGCTGCTTCCAGTTTCTTTTGGTCCCACAGAGGCTGCGCTTACATAATTAGACAATACTTAGTTCTGTACTAGCGCTACAGCTGTAATAAATCACGCCAAAAGGAAATAAACCTAGTCAACTATCAAATAGCTTATTTTCATGTTATTTACCTTGATTATAAAACACTCAGTTCAAACAATTAACACAGCTTTAAACCATTTATTCATCATGCATCTTTAAGAACCTGAAAAATCATTATGCAAAGGTTCTTCATGAATATAAAGTAGAAGAAAATAAAACCAATGTTTAATGTTTTTGTTGTTATTTAGAGCATTAAAAGATTTTTCACTTACCAGTCTGCTATACATCCTGTTATCAAGTGGCCAAAGATTAATCCCACCAGCAGGGAGAATTTAGCAATGTGGACTTTCCAGGCAGAATCACAGACAAGATCCCACTAGAAGAAAAAAAACCAAAACAGATAAACTGAAATAAATTACTCTTTCAGATGTGTTTAAACATGCATACATTGGTGTAGAGCTTCTTCCAAATTTCAGTCCTACTGTGAGTGCACAGAAACAGCAGAAGAAAGCTTTCTGCCTCAAGGCAAACCCCAGACCCCAAGAAGCAAATTAAAGACTCAATTACTACAGTGAGGTTTATAAGGCCCTTGGTTTATAAGACGGCAACTTCCAACTCTTAAAGTCTCCCCCTCTCCAGGCCATGCGAGTACTGATGTAACAGAGCATCTCGAATTAGCGGTGCCCAACACCTACTAACAGAGCCCTGCAAAGAAAGCTCCACCATTTACGAGCAAATTCTGTGTGTGAGCTCCCCAGGGCTGCTTGGAAAACTGGGGACAAGCAGCTGCTCTGCCACAGCCCCCGATGGCCATCAGCTCCAGGCTCCCACAGATAAAGCACCAAAGCAGTTCTGCTTTCAGAAAAGCATCCCAATTCCCCAGGTAGTAGAAGAGGATGAAGACTGACTAATGTCACAGCTCATCAGGACAAGTCCTGGCACGGAGCCGGACATGGCAGCCAGAGATCCCAATGCAGCTGTGTGACTTCTTGGGTCAGCAGCCCCCACAGCAACATTTCACAGCTCAAAAAAATCAGACAAGGGCTGAACCTCCACACTAAAGCTATCCCTGATGCCAAAATTGCCCTTTCTGTCCAAAGGAAGAGAAGATGGACCATTTCAGGCACCCTAGCACTGGGACACTGCCTCATTCCCATGGGAAAGATGGGAACAGCAAGGTTTCTGGTGAGGCTTCTCTAAACTCCAAGGCATCTTCCTCTGAGGCATCAGACTGAGCCTCTGCAGAGCCAGGCTGCATTCCTGGCTTTAGCCCAACACCCTCGGTGCTCTCAGACACGTAACAACCACTCTTACATGTAAGGTGTGCGTAGTACTATTATACTCTTGAATAAATGTAGGAAGATGCATTTGCTCATGGTTTGTGCAGTGTTCAAATGTTGATGGGAGTGGAAGCCAGGCACATTTCATGACAAATAAGCACTGCTAACTTTGGAGACTCAGATACTCCAAAATTAAAACTTCGCAGAACAAATGGCTGCTCGTGCGTAACGTAATAGTAGCAGTCCTCCTGACACCAGTAACTCAAGTTTCAGGGGCAAATATGCAAAGTAGAAAGTATGGAATTTATTTTTAAGCGTCAGATGCAACTTTGAAAGAAACACTTCCTTCAAAAGAGTTCAATTAGGTACAGTGCAGATTTAAGCATCCCCACATACATACAGCCCTCCCACAAATCAGGTTAGCTCTAGTGCAGCCCTCTGGTGCACCGCAGATGTCATCCTCCCTACAACATACCACCTCACCAAAAAGCATAGCACTTCTGTGGCAGAAAGAAACATGCCAGCTTTCTGCAAACATTCAGGCTCAGGCTTTTTGTGAAATGCATTTTTGAGCTCTTCACTGTACTGACTTGTAGAAGTTGGGACATACATGTCTGATCCTGCAAGCTACAGATTGAAGGCACCGAGGAGCCAGAAACGAGTAGTATGGCTGAGTATTTTCCCCACCAAATAGCTACGAATTATTTGCAGCAAACAGCTCAGCCAGGCAGTGAGAATTGCTCTCTGCAGATGTTGATGCCTTAGAAGTATTTAGCAAGCAGGGGAAACGCAGTCCCCAATATTTGCAATTACAGAACCAATCTCCAGTTAGCAGAGAAAACATCTGCCCAGACAAGCAGCAAACAAAGCAACATTCGGGAGGTATATCTGAGCCCCAGGCAGGCTTTCAAACGCTCCAGGTTTATTTTCACAATCCAGAAGGTGTGTATGCTGCCTAGAAATGAGAAATCAGTTTTTAATAACTCAATTTTTACTCTACAAACAAAATGATCATATTTATATAAGAACAATTTTTGAAAGGCAATCTCTACAAGCTGTTAATTTTTAATTTTATTGCTGCCTGAGGAACAGCGATGTCATCCAAGTGCAAAAAGAAAAAGCAGATAATGCCAGTGCTTTTTCACTCTCACAGCTCACTGTTGCTAGTCAAAGAGAGCCAGCCCTTTCACGAGCTCCAGGCAGCAGTGGTTCAGCTCGTGCAGTACCAGATTACACGTAGGTAAAGGTTCACAGTTGGAAGAGCCAGAAAAAAACAAGTCATGAAGGGCTGTTGTGAAATTTTAGGCCAGGACAATAGATGTCAAACCACTCTGGCACACAGAGCAAGTCTGAAAGCAGAAGTAAATCTATCAGCAGGTCCTTCAGTGGTGCCTGAACGCAGCCAACTCCCTTTGGTAACTTACCTGGGAGTCATCATTTGCCTGTCTTTAAGGTTATTGCCAAACTCCCTGGCTGCTCTGAGAATAAAAACATGTATTTCCTTACAAACCCTGCATCCAGCCCTTTCCTGCCCTCAGCAGCACACTCGCTCTGCAGTCCAGTGTAAATCAGAGCTGATCCTCTGCATCCACAAAGACGGTGTAACATGGATGCTGCCAGATGCAGGCAGCCCCTGACCATCCCCAAACCTCTCCAAAACCTCAGAATTTGTAAAATGGGAAATCGTGAAATATTTCAGCAGCTGATGTAGTACAAACTTTCAGAGAACCTGCTGCAACCCTGCATTTCTTGCTCAGTACTAAGAGCAGAAGCCCCATCCCTCGAACTGTCCAAGGCCAGGCTGGATGGGGCTTTGGGCAACCTGGTCTAGTGGAGGGTGTCCCCGCCCACGGCCAGGGGATGGAACTTGACCGGCTTTGAGGTCCCTTCCAACCCCAACCGTTCTGTGACTCATACTGCAGTTTGTCCTCGAGCAGCTGCCGCAAACTGGTGAGAGAGGCCGCTGTGAAGCAGTTATCCAGAATAAATTTGGGACGACAGTGGTGGACGCCACCAGGGTATTTGACTGGCATAGGGACAGAAGAATAAGGAGAGGACACAAAAGAAAAACAGATGCTGCAGTCAAAAGCAAACTCAGGTAAAGACGACATTAGTAGGACAAAATACGTGCTTAATTGCTAGCGTATCGTTCTTACCCATCTGAACGGAGCAGCAGAGTGAACCAGTAAAGCTTCATCACGCTCCAAGTGCGACATTTCACCAGAGATCTGCACTCCCCTGTCCCTTCCCCATGGAAAAGCCAAAGGCTTGCAGTCTCAGCTTTGAAGAGCTGAGGGCATTCGACACGTGATCACACAGCACGGCTGTAAGGTCCCATTGTAAGTGCTGGGAGTTTCACCCCGCAAACACAGCACCCAGATTTGCTCTGCAAAGGTGTGACAGGTTTCCATGCCCCTGCAGAAAAACACCCCACTGGGCTGGGCAGCGTTGATAATGGTTTAAGTGGTATTCCCAAAGAAATATGCCCTGGGAGACTGTTTTGGCTGGAGACGAGACAGTAATTCTCTACTGCCCCTTGCAAAACATAGGTTCATCTGTCAAAAGCAGGGAGGCCACGAAATCCTAACGCTTCTGGCTGAATGCCCCCAGCGTCCCACCTGGGAGTTATCAGCACCCACCCTGAAGGAAAGGTACTGCCGCATTTAACAGTGCTCCCCGGGATTTCTCTTTGAGCGCCTGGGTTTTGTCTGGCTTTCTGTCCTCCATCCATCCTCCTACAGCAAGAGCTCCGATGAAGTGACTTGCTAAACCAACAGGACTCTATTGTTAGGCTGAAACATAACAACTGTATATAAAATATGCTGAAGGGAAGAGCCCCTAACAAAAAAAGTGCTTTTTTTTGTAGCAGGGTACAGCAACATAGAGAATTTACCACTTATGCAGATGTGCAATATATTGCAAGTGGGCTTTTTTTTTTCCCTTCATGTTGTGACAGCGTTTTTATGACAAAGCTTAAGGAGTCACACCTTCAGGATCCTAATGTTTAATTGATATCTGTGAGTCACCGCCCGTGCTGTGAGTCACCCTGCTTCACATCAAGATGGAGGACTGTTTGAAAGGCGAGATGCTTGGCAAGACGTCTGGCGAAAGGTAACACACCCAAGGAGTAACCACCCTGTAACTCCGTTACAGGGGGTGAAAATCTGGACAGGGCTCACGGGGTGAGTCAGTATTTGCACTGAAGTTACAGAAGTTGCAAATGTAAAGTCTGCTCCCTGTTTTTCATACAGATACAAGCTGCCTCAGCTAAGGGCTCTACCTGGAAAGCACTTCCCCTCCAGAGGTCATAATGCTGTCTATGGCATTGAAGCACACTGAATACCCACTGCAAAAACGTCATAACAACATGGCTACCAATGCTTTGATTAGTTCTACCTTCACACTGCATGGAAAAGTGCAAATAAGACCTTTCTATCCTAAAATGAGCAGACAGGAGGAGAGATGATCTGATTCAGTGCTTGCCCAGAGCCTGGCACTAAGAGCCCATGAGGGTGGAGCTGGACATGCACACTCTCTCCCTGCACTGTGGACTCGAGGTCCATTTCCAACGCCCAAATCGCTGCCAAAAGAAAGCAGACCCTTCCCCAAACAGTCTGAGGGTGGCTCATAGCTCTGCTGTGACTGCTGTCCGCATTGGTTTCAGCACAAGGAGGCCAGAGGGTCACGGGCACTGCAGCCTTTGAAGGCCTTAAGCCAGGCATGAAGTTCCACCCTTAGTCCACCCTTGCCCAGGCAGCACCTGGCTGCTGTGCTGGCCTCTGTAGGCTCCATCCCAAGGCACATAATGTGCCCTGTGTACTGTAAGCAGCCTCTTGACCTCTAGAGAAAAGGTCCCACTTTGGAAGCCCCAGTCTCTACACATCACATACGCTGTATGTTACTGTGCCAGACCCAAATGCCTCCTAGGGAAAAGCCACAAGCTCGCCTGTAGGTTAGATGGCGATTTTAAAGACAAGTAAATGAAAATAAAAAGCTCTCATTTGTCACGAAGGTCCGTGTGTGTTGGGGCTCATCTTTCTTTGTTCTTCTTTTGCCTGCTTCTTTTTATAGCCAAACCCTGTCAATTTTCCCTGCACAGCACTAGAATCCATCTTCTATATAAATACCTCATCTAGTGAGAGCTTAAATTTATGATGCCTTCAGATCCTCTCAGAGTATTTTTCTAAAAAAAAGTGAACCACAAAGTTGTTTTTAAAAGGAATAAAGTTGTTTTTTTCATATTTTATATATATATATATATATCACAAAAAGGAAAGCAGTCTCCAGGTACTTACTCCTGAAGGAAAAGCTCCAGGCCAGCAGAGCAAGCACTACCAAAAAAACCCCACCAAAACCCACCTGATAGAAAAGCCAAAAAAACAGGCAGTCAGTACTTCCACGGTAATACAGCTACCACTGATGATGCCTTTTCCCAGTACTAAACTATCCAAGTAGCACTCAGTTTCTGCCACTGGAGACCTCTGCACCAAGATTTCCCTCCAGGCTGGTACAGGACAACACTTCTGTCCTCCCTTTCTCAAGCCCCAGCCAAAGATGACCCTCTGGCTGTATTTTTATTATTCAAGAAAGTATGAAAGTTCCAGAAAATGGCATGGTGAAATAAAGACTATGTTTCTATAGAAAACAACTGTGCAATTAACCACACTAAAGAGGTTGCAGGAGAAGCCTCCCGGAGAGATGTGCCAGCCCAGCTAGAGCACGTAAAGTCAGGTGGTTCTACTGCCTCAGGACCATGTCCCTCAGGTGCCCCCCTCTCAGCCATAGCAATAACAGGAGATTTAAGTAGCTTAACCTTCAAGGTTCCGGGTAGGGATGCCTCTCCTTTGAGATCACAGCTGGGCAAAGCACTCCCTGATCCATATTTTAAGTGTCAATAAATTGTTCTTGAGAACACCTGGCGTTGTTTTGACCACCAGTACAACCAGTTGGGTGGAAGTATTCAGAAGGTCACATTTCAAAATGGGGACATTAAGACAACTAGTAAACAAACCAAACAATTCTAGAAGTATTAAAGAAGGTGTAAAATGGAAGAGTTGTTCTTCCTTTGACCAGCCACATTCAGAACCAAACATCTCCCTGACTACATCTTTCCCTTGCGAAAGCCTGAGGTTTTTATCAGACACAACTGCACTTCCCCAGAAAACAGAGGAGTCATTAAAAAACCCCAACAAAACAAACACCCAACCACAAGCAAACCAACAAATCAGCTATTGAGAGGTTTCATTGTTTGTTTTCTTTGAACAGCCACTCAAAACAGCCTACACCACCTACACTGGAATGCTTCAACCCACCACCCAGTCAACACCTGACTTAAGCTACTGACTCTCTGTATGATGCCAGACCTCCAAGCGCTGGGGACATGATAAAGCTGAAGAAAGTTAGATAAGTGGATGCTTTTGCTGCAGATCTTCAGCCAGTGCCCATGTGCTTAAGACCTCTTAAAGATAAACTCTTCTAATAAACAAGTTTCTACTTAGCATGTACACGCTGGTATTTTGAGTAGTTTATAGCCATGCAAGACTGCAAGAACTTTTCTTCAGGCAGCAAAAGAGATATTGTTGGTATCAGAGCATCACCTTTTACTCAACATCTGCCTCTTTCCCTTTCTCAACAAATCTGGATCCCTATTCCATACACTGGAGCTTGCTAACTCAACAGATGTGAGGGTTTGTTTAGTTCAGCTCCTTGTCCAATTAATTTTCTTACAGTGGGAACAACATTTTCTGCACTTTCCATTCTTGGAAACCCGCAAACTGCTTCTGACCATGGCAGACAGCTGGCAGGGAAAGCTGCAGCCCAGGAAAAATCACTCATGAACAGTGAGCACAAGGTCACATACACAGAAATTGTCAGGGTGCTTTGACTACAGACATGTCTGACCACCTGGGCAATGCACCATTTGGAAAATAAAGCAAAGAAACTAGTTTTTAACTACTGCCACAAAGCCAAAGGTTTTGGGGACATGGGAAGAGAGGGGACCGGGGAGAGAGAAAGAGGAGAGGGCACGTGAGCCAGAGGACACGTGCTTAGCAGTCTTCCAAGAAAGATATAATTAGACTGTGCAGCGTTGTATGAAAGCAGTTTCACGTACCTATGAAAACAGCTTCCATCCCCACAAAACAGTACAGGGCCGCACAACTGTGGGCTTCACAAATTTCCCTAATGGTTCCTGAACTTTAACATAGTTGATGCTGCTGAAATACATCCTTCAAAACTACATTTTCAGGTACAAATGACTTTGCTGTGAAATTTCCACATTAATTTTTGAAGTGGGGTTTAGTTTTTTTTCTTAGTTTGGTATTTCTGCCTTAAAGACAGAGCACAGAGGCTCAGACAGTGCTGCCACTCATCACCACATGCAAACCGATACATAAGCCCAGCACTTCCTCCTGGTTGGCAAACTTCAAATCCATTGTGAAGATGGGAAACTAAGGTGGAGGCTGTGTCAAGCTGCTTGCCATCAGAGAGGCAGATACACACTGCCTCCTATGCTAATTACCTCAGGGTAACTTGTCTGTCCCCACTACGCTCTATGGAGGGGATGCCTTCCTTCTCGCAGGGGGAACATGCATGGCCCTGTTCCCCCTGCCAGCAGCAGTAAGGCCATGCTGCAAGCAGATGCGTTACTGTAGCATCTCCTGCTTGTGCCCAATGAAGCAGCACCAGGCTGCTGGCCCTGTGTCACACCTAATACATTTGCTCACAGCTCACCTGCAAAAGCCATCTCCCCAGCATGGTGAGATGGTTCTCAAGCAACACTGAAAGCATAAAACAAGCTCAAAGCTTCAAGTGTGCAAGAGAAAAGGAATCAACCTCATTTCAGAGCCAGTAAAATAAACTGGAAAAGATGTTAAATTGAATGCTCTGCACTAAATTACTCCTATTTGCTAATGTCTATGCCATTAGCAAAAACAACACTCCGAGCTACCCACCAAACACATCAGCAGAGTCCCAAGATAATCAGATGCCACCTGAAACACAGCAAAACTAGGAAAAGTTTAATCTACCCTTCAACTTCACACTTTAATCAGGAGCAATTAGCTCTTCTGTTCCCAACCTGGATCTCATCACAGATCTGTTTCTTTTCCCCACTGGGAGAGGAAAGAAGTAAGTTTGCTAAGTAAATAATCATCACTAATATGCTAACAATTAAAATACAATTTGTTAATCATATGACAGTCTTGTGAACACTCAACATGATTAAATCACTTTTAGTAGCATCCATGTACCACCCACTGCTCCATCACTACTTTTATTTTCAGTAGCAGCAATTCCCTTCACTCCGAGACATTTTGATCTTCTCCAGCCTTTACCCTCCCCAGATTAGTCAACTAACTTGTTTCTCAGCTGATGGGATCTACTTTGCTGCTAACAACTCCATAATGTCTACTAACATCAAAGAGTCGGGAGGTATAAAACCTTGCTTGCAGCTTTCATGAACACTGTATTCATAACTTCCCAGAGAGCAGGATCAGGATATTTCCATCTCTCTTTTACATCCCAGCGCTGTAATTATCTTTTCTACATGCATTCTGAGATCATTAGGAGCCACTGTCACACATCTGACTAACATTAAACGTATTCTTTGCTTTAAGACCCATCGCTGTTTGTCTCCCTCCGACTGTACTGTACGGCCAGGAGCAACACCGCCTGCCATGCACAGGGAGCAAAGGGTGAGAGTGCCATCCCTCTGCTTGCAGCTGATGACAGCCTTTATCCTGATCGAGGTACATGCCGCTCGGACTGGCTTTGCGACCAAGCTAAATAGAAAAGTAAACTAGTTTTCAAATTGTATTTAGAACAGGTCTAGGCACTGTAAATAGAAGCCATATGGATGAAGAGAACCCAACATTTTGGTTAAATATTAACATTTGCTATCATCTGATTATCAAAAACAAGTTAACGCTTTGAGAACTGGTATTTTTCAGGCTGCCAAAACCACGTGTGCGTAAAACATACCTGCATGTAGGCAGCCTTGAGAGGGCTGACAGGGCAAAACCTAATTTATGCAGGAAGAGCATAATAGGAAGAATTGGGCCTTTTTGAGCGTTAGGGCAAGAAGGGATTGAAAGTGTCAAGCATGGCATAAAAACTTGGAAATGGAGATGACAAGGAGGAAGCCATTGCTCATGAGAAATGCTTACTCAAAGTCACTGTAGATGAAAAGATCAGACACCTTAATTCTGACAGGCAATTATTGCTGCTGTGACCTTGCCCTCTCATCATTTGAGGACTACAGCTATTATAATTCAGGCAAGAAGAAAAGAGAGGGGGAGGAAGAGGGTCTGGTATTATTTCAAGCTTAAATAAACATTATGGGGAAGAAGAAAGAAAAATACGCCACTTGTTTTACAAATCAAAGAAAGAAACTGGTCTGTCAAGCTTGTATTGTTTAGCAGACAATGTTTAACACAGCCCTGGGAGACAGTGCAAGGGAAAAGGTCTTAAAAGCTTAATTTACATTGCCTATCCATAATGATATTTGTTGCAACATTGCATACACGCCCGTGGACTTTGGTCTGGAGGCCAGGAGGAGACCAAGCTGCTCCAGAGCACTGCAAAGTAACAGGGAGATGCTACTTGAGCCAAAATGAATTCCTCTGCAACTGCCTGGAGCTGAAAACCTTTTCCAGGGAACCGGGCCACCCTGCTCTGAAAACAGCTTGCAAGGGGAACTATAAATCACATGCTACTGCATGAGGCGAACTTACCGCTCCCCTACATCACAAAAGGAGCATCCCTGATTCTCCTGTCTTTGCTGTCTTGCAGATCTAAATAAAGGCCCCAGAAATGAGTATCAGGAGATACTCACTTTAGCCTTGTCTTCTTGTGTTTCAATAGGAAAACTAACATTTGGGGCTCTCCCAGATTAAAAGACAAAAGAAAATTCTTAACAAAGCCCTGGCAGTAAAGAGTAAAGAAAAAGAACAAGATCGATCTTCTCCATCTTCTCCACAGAAGCGAGTCCCACCCAGCCCACTGTCCCCCTGGCACACCTGCCCTCGCCCCATCAGTTCACAGGGCAGGCAGGAGTTCCCAGGAAGCTGCACCGAACGCTGGCACGCTCTGCAGCCAGCCGCCGATCCATCTCCCGCCACGCGGGAACAGGCGCAGCCCTACTGCACGGTCCCAGCAGGTATGACGTGGCCTGGATCGGTGGGAGCTACTCAACACGGGCATTAATCATCGCTGCCTGCCAGGCTTTATGGGCCGATGGCACGGCAGGCCGCCCAGCGCCCGCGCTGGGTGTGGGCCAGCACAGCTCCAGTATGGCGCTGAGCGGTTTTCAGACACCGACACTGGTTTTGCCTGGATACCTCTGCAACACACCCCGACGACACATTCTGGAAGAGAGTTGAACCTCCATCCTCCCTCCTTCAGGTCCCTTCCTTCCCTGTTGACTCCAAAAGGGAATTCAGAGTGCACATAAGGTCACCTGCTGTCAAAAGTGAACTGGAAAAAAAGAGTATAAAAATAAATCACATTATGAGAGCTAAGCACACACACTTCAGAACTGAGGAGGCTGGAGCCCAAAAGAAATCACTCTGAAGGCAGAAGCAGCACCAAAGGGAGTGAGAACAAGCGTCCCAAGCAAGGATGCCAGATAGCACAGAGGGGAAACAGAGGCAGAAACAAACAGGCTGACAGGGAAAACAAAAGGCAAGGTACACAAAAGCACCAGAGCCCTTTCAGCATTTTCTAAATTTAGCATCTCTCTAGAATTCATTTGGAAAGCTTTCATTTAAGATTTTGTGGCATTAGTACGGCCCAAACTTTTTAAGTTAAGGAAAGCCACAAGTCTTGTGCTATTCCAGATGTTATTTAATTAAAAGTGAACACCTCCATGCTCAGCTGGCCCATAACCCTCACCTCAAGGTTACCACCAGAACTGGCTCCAAATTAGATGCTTTCCTAAGTGCCGGTTCCTCCTCTTTGCCAAACGCTTTAAGAAAAACATGAGGTCATCTTTTATAATCACACTCTTGTAGTCAGAGTAGAGAAGAGGTAAAACTGTTGGGACCACTTCAGAAATTTGGTTTTAGACTGCCCAAAGTGCTGGTAAATATACACCATAGCCTGCAGCTCCTGCCACATCCATGGACAGGGTCTGTACACTTAAACTAAGACTAAGATACAGGATATATTAGGGAGTGGAAAGAAAACCAAACAAAACCTCAACCTTTTCAAACATCACGTCCATCCAGGAAAAAAAAAAGAAACAAACAAGACGCAGTTGTGACATGCACACAGAAAATGAGGAATACAAAAGGCTTATCAGCAAGTTTTGGAAAGCTAAAAAAAAAAAAAAGACATGAAGATATTCTAATATGGCACTACCTTCCTGAAGGGTTACTGATAAGCCTACCAACGCTACAAACTATTTTTGGCAGGTTTAAATCAGATTCCTGTGTCTGAGATGCTTTATCTTAAGGGTGATAATAAATATCAACTCTATGTACGTTATCTCTAGTGAAAAAGTAAATCCCTACCAGATGGAAAACCTAAGACTACCTGAGCTCTGATGTCAGCCTTAACCTGCTCTGTTTTCTAAACCGGCTACTTAAACATTTTCTGGGCCACACATAACAGCCCCCCTTTTCCACAGTAAATAAAACCATTATCTAGGCTCACAAGTATTTGTAGGCTGGTAGTATCACCATACTTGGTTATCTCAGAGATCAGCATCAGGTAATTTGCAGGCAGAGGACTGTTCTGCAGCACCAGGAAATTGCAGCACTGCTCCCAAAACAGCCATCCCTTTCCTTCACTCAGCCAGAAACTCACCCCGGTCTTTTGGTACCCTGATAACCAGGAGACTCCCTCACCACATTGAACGTCTCCAGGCAGGACCCAGAGCAGCTGCAGCAGAACAGGCCTTCAACGCCCCTTGTTCCCTCTTTAACAAGCAGGTTTCTCAAGCCTGGGAGCGCTCCAACCGGCAACCACTAACTCTTTATCAGCTAACTTGCAGAGGGAAGGGGAAAAAAAATGTTTGGGATCTCTCCCGTAGCTGAGGAAGCCATAAAAAAAAAACCCAAAAAAACCCAAGCAAAAAATAGTAGAAGTTTGCTCTGGTCTGCCAGTATTTCCGTGTACCTCTGACCACAAGACTTGTTGACTCCTTCAGCACCCACAGGAAGCAGAAAGAGTCATTTCAAAGCCTGGTCTGAAAGGAATTTAAAGTCTTTCTGTCCATTGCTAGTATCTGCCTTGCTGGTCCCCAGACACCCCTTCCATCTGTACCAGGACAGCCAGGGCATGGGTGCTACAGTAGCTTCAATCTTGCTACTTCTGACCCAACTGCCACACTAGGTACACTAACTCGAGGCTTTCATTGATTTGGGACGAAATAGAAGCCAGTCAGCCAGGAACCAATACCGACAAGACAAATCCTGGCAGTTGCAGGGTGTTGGGTGTGAGCGTGTGCATGCGTGGAGGTGTGTGAAGCACCAGCACTTGTGAATTCCCTTTGCAGAGACCAGCCAACTGGAGATTATGTAGGGGAAAAGAAGTGACAGACCTCCTCCCATTTGTGCCTCGAAAGGATGGCACAGCTCTTAATTCAGAGGGATCACACTGATAAGTTCCTTCCTAAATTAACAACTATAGTCTGAGAGTCCACTTGAAATACACACCTATCCCCTATACCACAAGAAATACCACCTTACAAGAAGTGCCAAATTCATCATCACCATTATTATCACAGAGAGATGGGTGTTTTACCATTTCTGGCTACTCACAGTTACCTGCAATATTCCTGTGAGACTGCACTGAGGTCTAGGGGACATGCAGCCACACAAGGCCATTTCACTTCATTAAAACAACAGAACAAAAGATAATAGTTTTTAAAAAAATGTATTTAAAAAGAAAGTTTTCTACCACATTAGCAACTAAATCAGTTGAAGACGTGTCCACAAAAGTGCCAGAACTACCATAAAAGTAAGGGAAAGAAAGGCTGGTAAGGGCACAGACATCCCCCTGTTCCAGGGACAAAGAGCATCACATCCCCAGCCTGAACTGATCCAAGTTTGTACCAAGATAGCACTGCCCCTGGACCATTTGGTGTTCCTGAATTGAGCTCTGTTTTTTGGAGGGGACAATTTGCTAGAGGCTCACCCAAAATTCGTATGAGAATGATCGAACCAGTGGCAAATAGGTAAAATGATGACATGTTACTTGGGAAAGAGATGACTCAATCCAAATCAAGCGGAAAGCTGAGAGCCAAGAGAATAATGCTGCAGCAAAATAAGGCATCTAGAGCAGAAAAGCAGCCACAACAGGAATTCCCTTGCGACTAGACATGAAATATTATTACTTAATTGCTCTGGGTGATTAAAACACAGCTTTCAACTAACCACTTCCTTCTGTGCCACCCCCAAGAGGCAGAACGATCTAGAACGCTGTGGGTGCACACAGAGGGGTGGGACACCATCGACTGCTGCAATTTATTTGAGCCTCAGTCCTTGCCCACCAACAGCCTTTGGTGTCCACTAGACAGATGAGCATTCAGACCAACAGACAAACCCACCACACGATGCAACTAAACACAGCAGACAAGTTAACGGGAGGGAAAGGTGACAGCCATCAATCCTGAATCTAAGAGCTTCTGTGAAAACCTTGCCCCAGGACTGGGGCAGCTGGCTTTGCAGAAGACTGGAAGATACAAGGGCTAAAGAAATTAATGGGAGAGTTAGAAAGGTCGCAGGTCCAACTTCCTGCCAGGCTTCAAGGCTACGTACGCTTAGTTATCACTATGCTGCTTATGGTGATAATGCCAACAATTTACCTGAAGCATCACTTTACAGAGGGGCGAAACGAGACCTCAGGTTTCCCCCTGGCAAAAGAAGGTATTTCTCAGCATCCTTCCTTGGGACAGTGGTGAGGCACACAGACCATTTTAAAGACAGGTTTGTTTTTTCACTAGCATTTTGCCTGAAGGCTAGTTCAGGGCACGGGTCTCTCAAACACCACGCGTGCACTCTGTTTATCGCAGTGCGAGAACGGTGATGCTGTGATAAAGACCAGACTGAATCCTCAGAGAAGCATTTAGCAGTGAAAAAAGGCTCACGAGTGGTTTGTTCTAAAGGAAGAAGATATTTATGTACAAACCAAGCTAAAGTCCAAGATTTATGTACCAAGTCAGGACATTAGCTCAGAGGGGTGATTTAATACGGCCACTGGAATCCCCGCGGTTAAATTATGCATCTGACCTCTTCGCTATATGTATTTCAACAGCATTAAATAATAAGCAGTACGTCCTTTATTACCATTTCCAGTTCTAATGACTGGCAGCACTATGAAAAGCATCATTCCCAGTGACTCAGTTGAGGAGGTCAGGACAATGGCGGTGCCCAGCGTGGCAACACCACTCTTCAGGGAAGGTACAAGGCCACTCCTGGCTCCAGCGGAGACTCAAAAAGAAGCAGGGCTAAGGAAAGCACGGAGCGGGGATGGAAACAGCAGGATCTCCACTCTATCTATCCCAGGCACCACAATTTGCTGGGAGAAAATAGGTACTGGGGAAGGGAGAGCTGCAAGAGCCAGGACAGAGAGACATCATCTGGTGAAGGGTACCATGAGGAGAGAGGCCATGGGGAGAGCGGAGCTTAATGCAGTTTAAGGACAGCTGTCTGCTCCCAAGGAATGGGGGTCAGTTATGTCTCACGTGGGTGTCCATCAACAAAACGCCGAGCAGGAAACAGGCTCCGTGCTGAACAACCACAACTGTTTTCGTCATTTCTGAAGACAAAGCAATGATGGAGCACCCAGCAGCGATTAGCCTGGACTGCTGAAGATGAGAACAAGGGGATTTACCGGCCAAACAGAAGTGCATTTTTTATTAATATACTTTTGGCTCTCTTTATGATATTTCAATATAACCCCTGGCTACTACACAGATGAGCGTATATTAGACTAAGATTTAATAAAACTCTATTTAGAAAGATGAGAACACTGCATAATACATTACAGAAACAAATGTATTTTTGAGGGGAGTTGAGGGAGATCTGAACATCCAGTCTTCTGAAGTCACCCAGGGCAGCTCTCTCTCACAAAGGACAGTGGGATGCATGTAAGAGGAGTCAGCAGTTATGAGAATCACTCCCACAGTGTCAGAGCTCCTGGGGGTTTAAAAGAAAGGAAGTGCAAATGAAGCTGCACTGATGGTCTGCCTGGGTTTTTCCTCTCTTTCTTCATTAGAATAAAACCAGACGGCACACCCACCCAGAAAACCCCCAAAACAAAACCCAAGCACAAACTAAGGAGGAATCCTGACCCCGAGAAAAACATCCTAATTATAATTACATGGGATTACAAATCAAAGCAAAAGAGCTGCCAAGTTTTTGGAAGTGAGCATATAACAAAAATAAAAACTCCACACTGGAAAAAACCCTGTAGTCTCAAAAGATGATTATTATTCTTTCTAATAGAAAACAAGACAGCAGGGACCACAGATGTTTATTTATCCCTTAAAATTGATCTGCCCTTTACTGCAGGTTCTTCCAAAGAACACTTTAATTATTTTTAAAGAAGCACGCAAGATAGCAAACTGACTCTCCCTCGACCTTTTGTGGCCAACTTGACAACGACCTTCAAAAGATTCAAACATTTTAAACGTGGGGTTTGGGATTTTTTTTACATTTTACACTAAAAAGGAAATATTTCAAGATTTTATTTTTGCTTAAGCATCATCATAAAACCCTAAAATATATGAAGAGCTTAAAGTCTGGTTATAAATGGGAGAAAAATCTGACTGTCTGAAATGTCAAGTTTCGTTATGCACTTCTACACCACAAACCATCCAAGTCCACTGTGTGCCTGTGTTTTTCTCATGGAAGGAGCATAGCTGGGTTACATTTATTTATTGGGTTTTATGCCTTCTGGGCTCAAGGTTTTGAGGGATTTGCTTTACCTGCTTTCCCCCCCCACCCCTTGCACACACTTTCAAGGGGCACAAAGAGAAACTGAGAAAGATTTTCAGTGAGTAATACAGACACGTGCTGGCTGACCAAGGCACCATCACACCAGTCATCTGATTATTGCTGCTTGTCTTTCTCCCAACTAGATAAGCACAATTAATCCCAAACGCTGCTCCCAGGCCGGAAGTAATTTTTGCTGATTTTAGGGAGTGGGGGTGGGTGGGAGCATCTTGAGATTGAGGGAACTACTGTCCTGGTTTAACAGTTTTCCTTTTACATTTCCACAGTGTCCATTGATACCAGCGAGGCCCACACGCGACTGGCAGGGCTGCCGTTGGGCTGGTGCCATAACCAAGCCAAAGCTTTCAGGTGAAGAGGTGAGGAGGTGGGGTGGGTTGTTTTTTTTTTTTTTTGCATGTGCTGCTCAGCAAACACGAATGGAGCACGGAAAGCAGCTCGGCCCCTCCTCACGAGAAATATTCCTCCTTAGCCATTGCCTTGGGAAACACCAGACAGAGCAGCGCCCGCGCTTTCTGCTGCGGGAGCACGACTCGCGCCAGACGTTTCTTCTTTTACCGCTCTACCGAAACGTTTGTCAAGGGGATAAGTACAAAACAAGATGCTTTCAGCAGAACTTGGTCTCATTTCACTCCCAACAGCAACCACCTCCACCAGCTTCCTCAAAGATCAACCTGGTTTTTGGTTTGGATGACTGCTTTGGTATACACGCGCCAAGATGAGCGGTATCACAACTCTAAGCCTTCTCCAAAACCCTTTCGCCTCCCTAGCCAGTCTGCCTTTCCCACAGAAAGCCGGTCTGCCCTGCCCGCACCCCGAGACTTGCGGGACAGATACCAAATTGCCACCGAGGATCCCCTTTCAGGACGTAACTTTACAGCTCAGTACCGCAACCAGCGCCCAGGTAGACACCCACAGGACGGGCACCCGGCGTGACACCTCGGGAGCGAAACGATTACGAGGATGCGGGAATTCCTCCCGGTGGGAGGGTAACCCACGGGGCGCCCAACCGACCCGGCAGCGGCGCGCACAGGCAGACCCGCATCGCGTCAGCTGCTCCCCTTGCCTTGGGAAGCGCGGGTGCCCAGGGGGACCGGAGTAGGGCCAAGGGGGGTCGGCGAGGGCTGGCCGGGGGGAGGGGGAGCGGGGCGAGGGAAGCCGCCTTTCTCACCTTGCTCACGACGTTCTGGACGAGGCCGGCTCTGATGCGGTAGTGCCACTCGTGACAGTCGCACTCGCTGGCGTTGCCCCCCGCAGGGGTGGGCAGCCCGGGCGGGGGGAAGATGCTGCCGTTGCCGCTGCGGTTGGCGTGGCCCGGCGCCAGGGACGCGCTCCAGTTGCCCTGCCCGTCCGCCTCCCGGCACCAGAAGTCAGGCTGGTCCAGGAGGAAGGAGTCCGAGAACTTGCTGAAGCCGATGAAGAGGGCCGGGACCCAGGTGAGCAGCACCAGGGTCCGCTGGTACCCGCCGCCCAGCCCCCCGAGGAAGGGCAGCACCGAGCCGTCGTAGTCGAGGAGCAGCGGGCTGCAGGCGGCGGCGGGCGGCGGCACCGGCACTGCCTGGATCTCGGCCCCGGCGGCGTTGGCGGGGGGTGGCCCCGGGGGGGCGGCGGCGCCCCCCCCTGCGGCTCCCGGCACCGAGCCGTTTTCCTCCGGCAGCGGCCGGCCCCCGCCGCCCGCCTCACGGCGCCGGTCTATCGCCATCCAGCCGCCCGGGAGGGCTCACATGGGGGGGGGGCTGGGGCAGCCCCGGCTCCCTCGCGAGTGTTTCCTTCCTTCCTTTCTTCCTTCCTTCCTTCCTTCCCTCCCTCTCCTCCGCGCACACACACCTTGCAACGTAATCTATTGCACACACGCTCCCAGCCGGACCCGGCAGGAGACGGACGGGGAGGGAAGGAGAGGAGGAAGGAGAGGGACGAAGAAAGGGGAGGCACCGAGAGCCCCCTCGCTCGCTCCTTTCCTCACCCGCACCCTGCGGCCACGAACCGCTGCAGCTGCCGGCGGTGCCCCCCCTCCCCTCGCCTGTGCGTCAAGCTGCACTCATCCCAGTCTCCCTTCCCCCTCCGAGAGGCACCGCCGAAAATAAAAGGATCCAGCCGGATCCGAGCGTGCAGTGGGCTAAAGGAGAGGGAGGGAGAAGAGGGGAGGGGGGGAACGAAATGGGGGGGCGGAAAAAACCCCCACAAAAAACCACCAACACCACCCCCCTCCCCGCGAACCAAACCCAGCAACAACAAACCAAGCAAAACCGGTGCAGCGAGGCTCTCTACGAACACGCCTCCTCTCCCGGTTTTGGTGAAAAGGAGGAGGAGGGAGGAGAGAGAAGGCAAAGGGAGGAGGAGAAGAAAATAACAGCTCCCGACGCGGTTTCCCCGCTTCCCGCACGGCTAAGGGTCTCCTCCCGGCCGCGGCAGCAGCGGCGGCGGCAGCCCCAAACACCCCCCCGCCAGCCCCTCGCAGCGCTCCGTCCCGCGCATCTGGTTCCGTAGCAAGGGGCCCCGCCGACCCCTCTGCGGCCCGGGCTGCGGGAACCACCGCCGCCGCCGCGCGTCTTCCCGCGGCAGGCCGCTCGCTGAGCCGTGCCGCCGGCCGCACCTCCAGAGGCGGGAGGCCCGCCCGGCTCCTCACCACCCTCCGCCTCCCTGCGGCCCCCACCTGCCGGTCCGGTCCGGCCCCGCCGCCCGCCCGCCCGCTCCGCCCCCCGCGGTGCCGGGCGGCCGCACCTGCTCCCGCCTCGCCGCCGGCCCGGCCCGGCCCCCCTGCAGGGACCCGCCGCCGGCGGGGGCGGGACGGCGCCGCGGGGCGGGGAGGGCGCGGGGCGGCTCTGTTGCGGGCTCCGCGCCGCCCCGCGGCCGCGTTGCGCTCGGCCGCGGCGGAGCAGGTATCGCGGCGTGTCGGGCAGCAGCGAGGGAGGGCAGGGTAGAGTGAGGGTCGGGGGAAGGAGCAGGCGCTCCGGCGGCACGGCGCGCTGCTATTTCCACATCAATTATTTACGCCGTATCCCTTCAATAATGCAGTGCAGCCGCAGCTGCGCGGGCCGGAGGAGCACCGCGCCGGGGAGCCGAGCCGCAGGAGCACCCTGGGAGGGAGGGAGAGAAGAACCCAGGGTCCAAGGGGTCATTTCTGAGACGCCGAGACCTAGGGCGGTGCGAGGAGTTGTACCTGCGTTGCTTCCGCCGGCCTGTCAAGTTATCGCACAGTTACAAGGCAATGATTATTCCAGCACCTGACGTTAATTGCGAAGCAGGCATTTTGGATTCGCGGGGGGTTATTTTTATGTTAAGCTAAATTTACTTTTAGCCTGTAAATGCCTCAGACTATTTCCATCGTGGAGCGTAGCCCGCGCGTTACCGGACCGGGCGGTTATTTTATCCTTGGGAAGGAGGGAAGGAGAGGCAGCAGATCGATAGGCGCTCGTGCACGTGGGCACGGCTAAGCGGGCAGAAAACGCCTGTGTGTATCAGAAGAGGGCTGGTGTCGTTCCCAAATACAAGTGGAAAAACAAGCCGAGGTGGATTTTCATTTACTTGGTCTGGTCTCTGCCAGAGGGTTATTATCGCACACCATAAACCCCTTGGATCTTCCCCCATTTAGCCCATTTTCTCACATAGGACACCAAAAAGGTTTCCCATCTGCCAGTGGCCCTGGATACCTTTTGTAGGGCTTCCCTCAGCCCTGCTCTGAGAGATCTCCAGTACCCCAGCAGCCCTACAGCCTCCCCAGGAGACACTTCTTCCTCCTGTCTGATCTGAATATTCCTTGCTGAAACGTGAACCTTGTGCTCCCTGCCCAGGGAAGTCTCCTCTTTCTCTTCCTGCCTTGCAGTGCCCTTTTACATCTGATGGCTGCTATCATGTCCCCGTGCCATATTTTCTTTACAACAACCAGCTGCAGTTTGTCCACTTCTGCTGTCTCCTTGGCCATCAATTGTCCCCAGCTCTCCTCTGGTTTCCCCTCCCTTAACTGCTGCCCACAGTGTGCGTGGGAGGTTAACCCTGCCTGCAAACCCAACTCCTCCTCTTGCTTTTCAGTCACATTCTGTGCTTTCCGAGCAATATCTTAGGATTATTTTGAATTCTTACTTCATCTTCCAAAGTACTTGCAGCCTCTGCCTGATTTGTGCTATCTCTGAAGGTTGCTAATGAAACATCCCAGGTCAGACCCCTTTGGAATTGCACCTGTTTGCCAGTAAAACACCAACAACTTCTGTTTCCATGGGTTGGTACCCACTATCCAATTTTTTTTCACATAAACTGAACTCCCTCATTTATGAACAAAAGCGCAGAGCTGAACCAAGGTACAGGTGAATACTGCCCTTGCTCCTTTCTTCCATAAAAAGGTCTGTTCTTATATCACCAAAGGAAATTTGGCCAGCTTGTCCCAATGTCTTGTTGACAATAAGTGGTAGTTGCTTATCTCATTGTTTCCTTCTATCTGTGTACAAATAATGTGTTTACTAGGTATGTGCTGGGGGAAAAATGTCTGTCTGGTCTGTTTATTTTCTGTCTATCTATCTATCTATCTGTCTGTCTTTCTATTGGCTGTTTTAAAGACAGGCATCAGTTTTGCCCTTTTCTATCAGCAGGATCCTTGGCCATCTTCCCTGAGGTCTCCAAGACAAACCCTAGTGTTTCCAACACTGTTTGAGCCACTTCCTTCAGTGGCCTGGCATGAAGTCCAGCCAGCCTGTTGGTTTCAACACCTCTGAATTATCTATGTAACCTTGTAACTGTTTCTCTTCCAGTCTGGGCTGAAGCCCTTGTCATTAATACATATTATGTCAGTCACCTGATCACAGCGACCTCTTTTAGCCAAGAGGTCTGAGGCACTCAGAGCCTTCTCAGCACCAGTCAATAGCTTTCCCTCTTTTGATGAGTAATCCTCTTGCTCCTGACTTCCTCTTACCACTGATGTACTTACCAAATGATTTCTTGTTATTTGTGATGCTCTTGCTGGTTACATTTTATTTGTTGTATTGGCTTTTTTGTGTTTGTCCTTGTGTGCTCGTGCCAGGCAGTACTTCTGTACTTACCCCATGGAAACCTGACCTATTTTCTCTGTGCATCCTTTTTGTGAGCTCACAGCTTAGCCTGAGCAGTGGCTTCCTACCCTTCTTGGTTTTCTTCTGTGATGGGATCATTTGGTTTTCTGCAAGCTCTGAGCCACCACTGCCTGTCTTTTCCTACAGAGGGGAAAAGGCCTGGGCATGGTCTCCTCTTGGCAAGGAGAAATGGAGAGGGGAATGGGAGGCCTCAAGCTGAAGATAAAATTGACTGAAGAAAGCAAAGAATTGAAAACTTGGAAGAGATGGTGGGAAAAGAAGAGCCCTTAGAGAGTCACAGAATCACAGAATCGTAGGGGTTGGAAGGTACCTCGAGAGATCATCGGGTCCAACCCCCCTGCCAAAGCAGCTCCCTAGCACATATTGCACAGATAGGCATCCAGACAGGACTTGAATATCTCCAGAGAAGGAGACTCCACCACCTCCCTGGGCAGCCTGTGCCAGGGCTCTGTCACCCTCACTGTGTAAAAGTTCTTCCCCATGTTGGTGCGGAACTTCCTGTGCTCCAATTTGCAGCCATTGCCCCTTGTCCTGTCTCCACAGACCACTGAAAAGGGGTTGGACAATTCCCCCTGCATCCCATACTTAAGATATTTATAAACATTAATTAGGTCCCCCCTCAGTCTTCTTTTCTCCAGGCTGAACAGCCCCAGCTCACTCAGCCTTTCCTCATATGGGAGATGTTCCAGGCCCTTAATCATCTTCGTAGCCCTTCTCTGGACTCTCTCCAGGAGATCCCTGTCTTTTTTATACCAGGGAGCCCAGAACTGGACACAATACTCCAGGTGGGGCCTGACCAGGGCAGAGTAGAGGGGGAGGATCACCTCCTTCGACCTGCTGGCCACACTCTTCCTGATGCATCCCAGGATCCCATTGGCCCTCTTAGCCACCAGGGCACACTGCTGGCTCATAGCCAACCTGTCATCAACCAGGACCCCCAGGTCCTTCTCCACAGAGCTCTTCTCCAGCAGGTCATCCCCCAGCCTGTACTGATACAGACGGTTATTCCTCCCCAGGTGCAAGACTCTACACTTGCTTTTATTAAACCTCATCTGGTTTCTCCCTGCCCAGCTTTCCAGCCTGTCCAGGTCTGGCTGGATGGCAGCGCAGTGTTCCTGCGTGTCAGCCACCCCTCCCAGCTGTGTATCATCAGGTACTTGCTGAGGGTGGATGCTATTCCCTCATCAAGGTCGTCGATGAAGATATTAAACAGGACTGGACCCAACACCGAGCCCTGGGGAACACCGCTAGTCACAGGCCTCCAAAAGGAGGTAAGCAGGCTGGGAATGAGTAGACCCTGTACAAAGAGTATAAAATCATGCAGTATAAAAAAACCCAACCCATAATGAGAGGCAACAACCCTTACTCAAGCTGACCAAACATTTTTGTCCCAAAAAATGGGCTGCTCCTACATCCTGAGAGTGTGTTTGAACTGAAAAATTTCAAAGCTAGCATATTGCTGAGAGTTACATATTTTTACACAGTGGAAGTTCTCCCACCCTTGACAGACTGATCCTCCAGAGACTGTTTCTGAGTACAAGAAGGTTGAGTACAAAAAAGGAAAGTAAATACATTTCTAGGAGTTAAGGAATAATTTTTTCACAAAATGAGTAATACAGAAGCAAAACTTCATGGAAAAATATCTTTCAGCAACAGATATGCCTTTACATATTCTTGTGAAAATTGTTTTTGGTTTGAATGAGGCAATGGGAAAGGTCTGAAAGGAATATTCCAGCTGCATGGTGGACCCTACCCCTGAGTAAATAGAGAAGTTAAGATGACAGCAAGCCTCTCTCCCCTGTGCAAGGCATTGTGAGACCCTATGTTTTGTGATCAAGCATGGCTTCTCCAACAGTGTCTCTTTGACTTCAGAGAGATGACGTACAATCTTGGGGTGCCTCTTTGCTAGAAGATAACCGTGAAAAAAGGTATCATTTAAAAGATAAGCTGGATTCAAGAAGAGCGTGAATCAGTGTCTTTTAGCTCGCTTTTTTCACATCACTGAGTTGTATTAAAGAAATTGCATACCACTATAACCCAGGTCCTCAACAGTTTGGCAAGGCAAGTGTTTCATCCCTGGTGAAATGCGGAGCAGCTTCCGAGCTGGGACAACGCGACAGAGGAGGACCCCAGTGAACTTCTCCCTGTTGAAGAGGAAGCCTCCTCTTGCAGAACCAGCATCCTGTCAATTACTACCCCACCACGGCTCAGAAGATTTGAAACCAAGATGCAGGGAAGTGTCACCATGTTTAGAGAAAGGAGGAGAAAGAAAGAAAACATCAAGCTTCCTTACCCTTAGCATTAACATTTCCAGATTCTTGGAAGGTCAGCCCACAGGAGTTTGAAGAGCTCCTGGCATAAATTCCTAGTTTATGTGGAATTTGCAACAGCCTCATTCTGCAAAACAACCACCCTAGCTATATTTTATTGTTTTATGTGGTGTATGCTTGGCTGCCTTTTTTGTCTAAAGGAATCATGTGCCGTGGAGGTAAAACTATGACAATGCAATAAAGCAAAGATACTTGGTACTCAGATTGATTAATAAAACCATTTATTGGAATGGAAACTGTCTATACAATGGAGAAAAGCATGATGTCTTCATAGGGTCATACAATAATTCAAGTTGGAAGGGATCAGAAGGTCTCTAGTCTCACCTCCTCTCAAAACAGCATCGGCTATGGGGTCAGATCAGGATGTTCAGGGATTTATCTAGAAGCTATAGGGGATTTTTCAGCTCAGGAGGGCCAGGCAAGTGCTGTGAGAGCTCAGTGTGAGCCAAGATAAAGAGAAAGAGAGAGGAAAGGGTTGAAAATGGAAAAAAGAGCTAAGCCACTTGGGGAAAAGGCAGAGAAGCCTGTACTGATTTTGATGTGCTCTCCTCTGATCCTGACTGAACCAAAGATACCTGACTTACACCATTCTTCCAATGTCAGCAAACATTAGTGAAACTCATGGACAAAGTGTTAGATCCCTCCCCAATCCTGATTCAAATAGGAGATGACAACCTATTACTTGTGTCATCTCTGTTGGCAGAGATCTGTACCCTGTACGGGGTGGGATCCAGCAGTGGAAGTGTTCCCATCCCCCATCTGCTAGGGATGTGAGCACGACAGGGAATGTGGGTGGCTTTGTTTATTATCCTAAAACCAGAGAATATTGCTTGTACACTAATTATTGGAAATATCACAGATGTTGCAAAGTCAAGCAATCTGATGTTGGTAAATGCTGTAACTGAGATTGCTTGGGCAATGTTAATTTATGCCCCAAATCTTGTGCACATGCATTCTGATGCAACCTTTAATTAATAGTGCATTATGATGCAACCTATAATTACATGAGTATGTAATATTATTAATTTTCTTTTTTTTGCAGATCTGCTGTCTTATTCTGGAAAAAAAAAAAGAAAGGAAAAAGAAAAGATGACCACTTAAAAAGCCCTGACTATCAGCTGGATTTAAGCACTTAAAATACCTTTGAGAATTTAGGTCTTAATGAGGAACAATTCAATATTTTGTTTTCTCCCTTTTCAGTATGGAGCCCCATGACTTATTTAATGCACCATCTTCAAACCCTGCACTCAAGAACTAATGATTAATGTCCTCATGGGATTTTTTTTTTTTTTTTACAATTCTCTCTTATGACGTTTCCAAGTGTTTTGCAAACCTTACTGCATTTATTTTCACAGTGTCTGCACAAGGGGGAGGTTTATTACCTTTTTTATGTGTTGGGAAACTCAGAGGGGGATAGGTTGAGGTAAAACCGTCAAGTTGTGGGTACTTGCAGCTCCCAGCAGTTTCGCATTCTTGAGCAGGGTGCAGCATTTTGTATTTTCAAAGCACATCTCCTGTTTGCAGCAGTGAATGTGCAGTGCTTCTGTAAATCAGATTCCAGAGTCTCACTGCACGTGCTCATCAAGTGAGACAAATGCAACTGGAATAACGTCGCTGCTTTGAGGAAGTGACAGAAGCCCAACATCACGCTTGGGCAAAACAATGGAGCCGCTGATGCAGCACAGGTTTAATACAGAATTTAAACTAGGTGAGATAATTAGAGCCATTTAACAGGGATTTAAGGGGAATAAACTTTGTCATACTACCATTTTATTTATTTATTTATTTATTTAATGAGGTAATGTATTTAGTTAATGAAGGCAATGGTACTGATGTAGACTGTTAGTGACTGTACAGTAAGAAAGATAAATCCAAGCTAGTTCTACCCTAGCTTGGCCCAGGCTGTGAACAGATGCTACCTTCTGGACACAGCTGTGCCACCAGAAGAACTTACCTCCACCAGCAGCCCGTGCCCATTGCCTAGTTAGAAAGCAGTTCCCCTTCCAATCTGCCGACAGGCAGCTCCTGTGTTGCCCCCCTTACTTTCCAGCAGGGTAAATCAGGGGAGTTCACTTAGATCAGCATCTTAAATTGTGTAACTTCGTCCCGATAATTTTCCTTGAGGGGAGTTCAGGAGCTCGCTCAGACACCTCTATACCTGTCAGCAGCCAGCCGGTTGAGTTTCTAAGTTATGAATGTAATTCTCTGGAGAAGCAGTGAATTCTTCTTCCAGTCTCCCACCTCATTTGTGATGCACCAACCTCTACAATTAACGAGGTAGTGTCGTATAAGGAACAGCCTTCTTTACAGGAAGGTGACCCACATGTGAAGCAGGTCTATCCTGTTCACTGAATAAAGCAAACACTCTGTGGAAAAAACAGTAGGCAGTCATGTAATTAAAGGCTTTTCTTACCGTGCATACACAAATATTATACCTTATGTATGTACGTATAACGCACAGACATTATGTGAACACAGAGAGAGACCAAATTAGATTTACACAAGCTATTTTACCTTGTGTTATTTCTTACTTTCAAGTGTTTAATTTTGCATTCTTCACGGTGTTTTAATGTAGGGCTTCTTCTGTGTTTGTATACATTAAAACAATGCAAAAAACCTATGAGTGTTTATGTAAGGCAAGTTCTACAGTGTGCATAATTTTTAGACACAGATTGTCTGAAGGTCTTAATGGAATGTAGTGAAATCAAGTAGGGATTAAGTCAGTCCAGTGCTTTTTTATTTTAAACACATCTTCAAATACTAGAATTAAATAAATTAAATTAAGCGAACAATTAAATTAAACAAGCTTTGAGCTGTATTCCTGCTTCAAAAGACCAAAGTTTCCAACTGCATTTATTTTACATTCTCTTGGTCCTAAGATGGTAGTTGAACATCTGATGTTGAAAAATCACTTTGTGCAAATATATGTATACATTTTCTGCATCCTCCTCTAAAGCAGCTGACAAACAGAAGTACTGAGGCTGGAGCACCAATACTTCTTTTTCAGGAGCAAGATGGGCACATTTTCACCTTCAATGGGAACCACCCCCTGTTTACTGACACTTTTACTCTATAACTCAATTTCCAAGGGAAAGCAAAACCCAAACTGCGCCCAGGATAGTCTTTAAGGATTGATTATCAGAGTAAAGGAATTGGGACACCCTGAGGGAAGGCAGTGACTCAGAGCGCAGCCCTCAGACACTTGCACCTTGCACGCAGACTAACTGTGCAAGCACGTGTACATGTTACAGAAAGTGACCAAGCAAATGTTGGGGATGGCAGCTCAAAGCCTAATTGCATCGAATGTATGAATCACCAAGTTCCAAGCTTGCAGGACCTAACTGGAATATTTAATACAAATGGAACCTATAGTCAAGAGCCTTATTTGCACATGAAATATTTCTCTCTCATTCTTTTTTGACTTTACACTGGGATAAGAGATGTGCTCAATGGGAGAGTGTTTCTTCCTATGCCTGCTCCTACATTGTAGACTCACCTAGTGTCCAAACAGTTTTGCCATGAATCCGTGCTGACGTGGGCTGGGAGGGAGCTCCAAGGCACAGCAGCAAGACTTGAGCTTCTTCTACCCTTCAACACAGCCCCAAAGTGGATGTTACCTGTGGAGAGACTGAGAAGGGGCAAAGTCTTAAACTATGTCATGAAGCCAGGTGATGTTGACATATATACATCCACCTATTTATGTGCTAGCCAGCACTTGCTGCTGCTTTCACCCTGCAAGTCCTGCTTGCAGTTGGACTAGATGATTGTTGTAGGTCCCTTCCAACTCTTCTCTTCCCTTCTTTCTCTCAGACAGGAATTACTGGGATACCCTGCACAGACCTTGCTAAATTCGATCCGCACAAATACAGCCCTGGATACTCTTTCTCTGTCCATCCTCAGGGGACACCTGTGCGAGTGGCTCACGGCTCAGCTCATGGTTCTCCTGAGTAATCCTTTCAAAAACTGCAAGGAGAGGAGCACATTCTCTATTCTCCACATACAAAACAAGCCTGATTGTGTGCATATGGTTTAAGAGCATTAATTAGTTCAAGTTGGAGAAAGAGCATGTTGGTTTTGCGCAAGAAAATTGTTATGAAACAAAACAACTGTCTTAAGAACAAAAGGGAAAGAAAGAGGTTGGGAAAAAATCATAACACAGCATTTAATATTTTTGTTATATTTTCTCTCAACATTTGAAAATTTGAGAGGCAAAAGGCTTGCACTACTGGAGTAACGTGGTTTGTAGTTACCTGGAACCCAGGCCAGCTTGTGTAAATACAGCTCTGCAGCACGGTCAGCCTGGCAGACTTTGTCTTTCCAGGCGTAACCACCGCTTTATACCTTACCCCACAAAGGTCAAGACTGCCTTTCCAACATGCTAGTAATGCTGTTCTACCCTGGAAATGCCAAGGACTTCTTTTGGGTTTTTTAATTTTTTTATTTTTGGCCTGAATTTATGCAACCTAAAATCAAGGAGTCCATAGACTTTTGAAATAAATAAATTTAAAAAATAAAAAAAGAAGGAAAAAAGAAGACCAAAAAAAAAAGAGAGAAAGAGCGAGAGGAAGAGAGGTGGTCCCCTTTGTTCATCCAAAGGGCTCTGTATTTTACATCACTAGAGCGCCAGATCTGCTGCATCTGAAGCAAAAGGTGAAATTCCAGCTAGTTTTGCTCTGGACCGGTAAGGTCTGGCTGGCCCATGCAGCTTACCAGGATGTTTGCTTAGGACACACCCAGCATAGCGGAGGAAAGGTGAGAGGCATCAGCTGTACCAACTATGCTGCACCAAATGACCTGCTGCAGAGCTGTGCCAGCCTTCCTCCCCTCTGCTGCCCAGCGAGGATGCTGCGCCTGAGGAATCTGAAAAGACAGAATACGCAGAAAACTCGAGTTCCTCTGAAGCTGAAGATAGCTAGTTGGAAAAGTTTTGCTGGGAGGGAAAACTGCCAGCAGCAGCCATGGAATGAGCTGGGTGGGGAAATGCTACAAAGGAGTAGTCAGCTGGGAATAAACACCTGGCTTGGGAAGGTTTGACTTTAAAAAAAACCAACAAAAACCCAACAAAACAACAACAACAAACACCACGTAAATCCAGTTGTTTGTTTGTTTGATTTATAAAGAAAACAACAAATTTTAAATAATATTTAGAAGAAGCAAACCTGGTATACAATAAAGGAGGAAATGGAAACAGGACTTGATATGACGCTTCTGTTTGTGACACAGAGATAAAAGAACAGAGGGTGATTGATGAGCAGCTTTTGCTGGGGCCTTTCCTTGCTTCTCCCTGCCCACTCAGCTGGCCCAGAGGTGGTCAGCCAGCAGAAGAGGAATACCAGTGGTCTCAATCTGCAAGGAGGAGGCTGTTTTTCACCAACAAACCTGTGGTTCTTCTCAAGCAAATGTTCTTTTCAGACATGCCAGAGGTTCAGCTATCTTCCCCAGGAAGATATCAACTGGGCAGCGAGTTTAAAGAGGCAAGCATTTTAAAAAATACAGCAGTCTGAACTGGGGACTGCAGATGTTTTCCATTATTCCCACTTGTAACCATGTCATGGGGGAACATCAAAGGCTTCCACTGATTTCATGATTGTTTGAACGAGATAGGCAGTGAGCCAAAACCTACCTTGGCAAAAGCCTCCCGCGTTGTGCCGCTTCAGCTGTCCTGACATCTACCTCAGGCAGGACATTGCTTATCTCCAGCTTCTTTCTATAAGGATCAAGTGTTCCTGACCACCTGGATTTCGACAAAGGGCTCTGTATGTATTAGCTCTGTATGCATTAGCTTTAACACTATTCCTGGGCTTTAGGCAGGAGGGAGATTGTTAGGCCAGCTTCACAGCGGTGTTGACTTATTTGCGATCTCTTTTCCAGTGTCAAACAGTTATTCTGTCTAGGCACCTCGCTGGCTCCTGCTGATTTTCATAAGCTTACCTGGGGCAGATGACTAACTGGTGCCCAGTTCAGCTTCTTTTCCACAACTCACTTCTGTGATTAAGAACGCAGTGGTAAGAGACGAAGAGGTGTTTGCATAATTATGCTGCAATTCTCTGTTAACATCTCTCAATTACTTTTAAAAGCATGTTGCTATGGGGAAATGCTCCTGGAGCCAGTTATTTTGAAGTTTTCTTCTGAGATATTTGAACTCATCCTTCCGGTCTTTTCAGGTTCGAGGACAAACCTCTATCCAGTTAGTGAACACAAACTGTGTTGTTCGCTCTGCTGGGAATGACACGTCCTACCCACCGCTCCAAGACCTCAGAACAAATCAAAGCAGTGCTTAATGAGCATTAGCCCACATTAAGAAAAGGAAGACGATCACAGATAGTAAGTTTTGAAGTTTAGGACAGAGTTTCTTTTCCTTGCTTTATCAGAAGCAGAAAAAGAAGGAACAAAAATAGCTGGAAAAAAGCTAATAATTACTTCTTTTAAATACACAGATAGAGGAATGGAATCCAAGCCAGATGAATTTCAGAGTCTGCTGCTTTCTTTAAATTAATTTACCTAAACCTCCTGTGAGCTATAAATCAGACTTTTCTTTTTCTTTCCAGGCTCCTGAGCTGTGGCTGATACCAGGCATCTACATTCCTCCCACTTTTAGGGTTGGCAGCTACTATCATGGAAAACATCAGTGTCAGCTTCACCTTTTTGCAAAACAGTCAGCATTTGGTTTGGCTGAACAAAAAATATTTTGAAATGGACCTCAGTGACCTTCTGTAAGTTGATAGCTGGCTTGCAACAGGCAAAGCTGTTGCACGGGGTTGAAATCCAACCCATACCTCTGTAGCATATCTTGCATTGCCAGTGTAATTTGCGTTGTGACGTTCTCAAGCTTTAAAATAGCTTTGAAGAACCTCTGATCAGGTTTTAATTGGATACTGTATGTCACACACATTCTCTGGGAGGAGGTGAATTTTGGCAGCTATTCTGTAAAGTTTGGGTATTTGGGTTTTCTTGTTCTGTATGTGTTTCCCTGGGAAGTTTCCAGTTCCTTAAAGGGAAGGAAATTCTGAGTTCCTCCAGATTCACTTTTCTTGTGCATTTGGTCCATCAAACCGCTGAGCTGAACAAGTGATTCACTTTCTTTTCTTAACACATCTATTCCTTGCAGGGTTTCTGACACGATTTTGAAGCCCATGGTGTTTGCAACTTCCTTTTTAAACCCACAGCAATATCACAGGGAAATGTAAGTTCTCCTGGGATGGGGATGTAAGGACTGTATCACTGATTTGACTGGGTATTTCAGGGCCTTTTCTGAACTTCTGAACCTCCTTCAACCTCCCACATCAAATGCAGTGCAACAAAGTTTTCAAAAAGTGAACTGCTTTGCTGTTGGCAGGCTGTTTTATGGGGTAGAGGGAAACAAGCAGTGTAACACTTTCCATTTCATGTCCCAAAGTGCAGCATATCCTTTAAACATCTAATTCAGTTCTGTTTTCAGATTTTATCAACATTTTCAAGAGTATCCCCTGGGTAAACACTTTCTGCAAGACTTTCCTTGTGTGCCAAGTTCCTAGCTTACAGCCTTCTCTGACTGCCTGACTGCAAAGCTGGCTGCAGGTTGCCATTTGAGCAGCTACATCATAATATTATTCTCAATAATTGGTAAGTCTTAGCTTTAGCAGCAGTAATACAGATCCTGTAACCACCTTCTATAATCCAGTGAATGCTCCAGGAGCAGTCATGCTGTTACCCACATACAGCAGGTGCAGAACCACTTGTACTTTATTAGAAAGTGCTGTAATTTTGCCCACCACAATTTAGTAATTTTTTTTTTTAAAACTTCCCTTGAGGTTTTAAGAGGCATGATTTTCATTATCTCATTTTAAACAAATGAAGTTGAGTATTTGTTACAATTCCTTGGAACACCAGGGTCACAATCTGCTTGCACACAAAGCAGCTGAATAGACTTTTATGTCTATGTCTCCACTTAAGGTGTATTTTCATCTTGTTCAGCATAATGGCATTGAAAGTTTTGGGGTTTTTTTCTTCCAAAGCTGAAGTACAGTGCTGATTTTTTCCATTGGGACTTTACAATTTTCCTTTTTCTTCCTTGAATTCAGAAAACTTAATGTACCGATGGCTGACTTTGTTCACTTTGAACACTCTCATCTGTTTTGTGGGGATATACAAAAGCCCAACACTTCCAGAATTTGTCTCAAGGATTTTTTAATTTTTATTTCCCCTAAAAAAGAAGGAAAAGAAGCCATGTAAAAGCTTTTTCTGGGCACTTAGTTACAAGTAATTTGCACCTGAAATCTGTAGTTAAAGGAACAAAATCTGCTGTCACTGATTCCTGAACAGTAGAAAAAAGTCAAATCAGGCCGAACAGAGAGAAAACTGTGTTTTCCAGAACTATAGATGTAGCAAAGCATAAATTATGGCTGATGAAGTACCTCAAAATCCCAAACAGGCAATTGGCATTTCATTGTACTCTCTGGCACCAAGGAACTTTTTGAGCAATATCCAATCTCCCTCGCCCTTCCAGCATCTGGTTTAAATGCAATATAGATGCCTAAAGGTAGGAGCTTCATGTGTCTCTGCAGCCATGGGTGAGAGCTGGGCATCTCCAGAGAGCAACACCGAGTACACGAAGCTATGTGCCTCACACCAGGTGTTGCATGTCTAGCCACACTAACCCTTTTCTGTCGGTCACGTTAGGATTGTTAACCTTAACCTATACGCTTTTTCTTTTGCATTCTTTAAGGAGAAAGAATAGTGTAGGATTGCAGGATTTAAAGGAAAATGCATTTTAAAAAAAATCCACAGTATTCAGCTAGTATGAATTATTTTTCTGGCTTTACACACAGAGTGTGGTTTTGTCAAGGCCTAGGGCTTGGCAAGGTAGAAAAATCCTTTCCCTTGGCTATTAATCGTACTGGAAAAGAGACTTCTCTGGTTCCTTCCAAAGTGAACCCCAAAAAGAAAGAGTGAAATGACACCCTCTATCCCCTGTGTCTCAGCACAGTGAGGCTTGAGTAAGGATTTGCAAAAGTGAGTCCTGGTGAAGTAGGACTCCCACTGCACTGTCCTCCCCTGCTTTCCTTGGGGAGGTGTGGGATCCCGGCAGGTAGCAGGAGAGCTGAGCAGGTGCTGGGTGAGTTTGCCTCACCTCAGACCTGTAGGGAGAAAAGGGGCAGCATCTCCATCAGGGGTGTGGTGCAGGAGGAGAGGAAGCAGCACGAAGAGCTGTGTTTGAGCACAGGCATGGTCGTCTCTTTTTTCACTTTATTTTTGTTTCCTTCACTTTATAGGGAGGCCTGAGAGGAACCAGAGCATACCCTAGGGATCTTCAGCTTGGTCTCTGCTACTAAGACTTGTCTGATACTCTGTGGATAGGTGATCTGCCTAAAACCCCTTTGAGGCTGTCAGCAGTCTGTACACCTTCGGGCCTGAAAAGAACAAGTTTTTAAGTGTTTCTTGAGAGAGTGTGAAAAATAACTGAACTGTTTATAACCCTGTGTCCTTCCTGATAGTAGCAGAAGATATGTCTACCCTCCTGCTCACAGCAAATGGCAGTGAAGTTTTAGTCCTGATCTATAGCGTGGGAAGTGTCAATGTGCTGAAAGACCTTGACTCTCCACAAGAGTCCACATACAAAAAACATTCCCCTGTTCTTACTTCCAGATAACTAATAGGTGGTAATTAACAGGATTAGTCTGTGGAATCCTGCTTGTGACTTGATCTGAAAAGAATTTAACAATACTGTGTATTCTAGTGTGTGTACATGGCATACAGATATTCAACATGTTGGTTGTATTCCATGTAACCAATTTTTAATTTTTTTTTTTTTCCTGACAGAGGAAAAGAATTCACTAAATTGTCCATCATAACTTTAACTTTTAATCCCCAAGGCCAGAGCAATTACTTTCCCTTTTCTTTGATACCCGATGCCCTCCAGCTGGGTTGTAGATTAGCAGACACAGGTACTAAATTTAGTAGAATTAGTGTGCATAAGTACTAATTAAACTAGTCAGTTTAATGCCTTCCAGGCATCCCTGTAAAATAAAATACGTGAATTTACAGGCTTTCCAAGGAGCTGCACTGGGTACAGAGGCCTGCTGACTGTAATCCCCAATTTAACTACATAGGATGGAGTGGCACGTTTCCTGTGTTGTCATACCTGTGAGGTTCAGCACCAACCTATAGAGAGGGTCAGCACATTTGTAGCCTGGAAATAGGGCTGCACTCAGCTGTCCTGAGTTGGAGGTGGTGGGGCACTTCGAATTTAAGCTACCTGAATTTCAGTCCAGCTTGTCCCAGATGCAGACCACCTCCCTTCTTTGGGGCTCCCATCTGAAAGCATCGTTCTGCACTGCAGCAGAAATAGCAGCAGTACAGTGTAAGCCAGCAGTCCTTGCCTCTCTCTTTCTGACACTCTCAGTATGCAAACTAAGAAGATAATTTCTCTAGCTGCTGCTGCTGCAGACACAGTCTGGGGTCACTGCATTCAAGTGAAGCCTTTATATATATTTTTTTTTTTTTCCTCCTTTTACTTCTCAAAGAAGATGTAAAAGTAAAAATTCTCTGAGTAATTTCTGCCCTCATTTGTGCAAGAGCAATGACATTCCCTTCAAATGATGCCTTTTAGCAACACCATGGAAACCTCGGGATTTTTAAAGGATTTGAACAGCCTTATTCACTGGGAATTGCAGAACAATTCTGCTGGTGTGCCAGGGAAGAGAATTCAGCTTGTTCTCCTTGAACACAAAAGTAAAGATCTTAAAAGGAATAACTCCAACAAAAAAAATCCTTAGTCTGGAGCTGCACTCACTTGAACTGAAATTCATGCTTGGTAATGATCTACCACAAAATGTACCAATTAAGTCCTCATTGAGTCATCAAAATAGGCCTTCAAGATGCATATGTTTTGTGCCGATCCTCTCCATGGGAGAGAATTGCACTCCAAATTCTATTTGTTTGCTGAAACTAAGAGAAGCCAGCAAGGCTTCCCACGGGTCCCGAGCTTATACTTTCACAGCTCACTCAAGCTGTCAGCATTTTGTTGAATAATTAAGGAATGGGTATAAACATATTTTGGAGTTTTAGATTGAACGAGTTACCAAGATTTTAATGTAGGATGTAGCTGTATGCAGCTGCATGTTGTAATCACATGGCTGTGTTAAACCCCCTGGTTTATCGGGTGCCTTTGCAATATGCAAAGAAAACGAGCACATCCCTTCTGAGCCTTTAAGACAACTTATACTAAGCTGCCAGCATGATCAAAAATGGAGTTTTAAGTAGCTGGTATCACCAGCCAACTGCAATATGGTGGTGATACCATTGAAACAGATGACATGGAAACAATATGAGTAGATACAGCAGGAATGTCCCCACAGGCCAAGCAGGATTTCATGCAATTGTATGAGTGAGCTTGAATTGTTTGTTTGAAAGTTAAGAAGTTAACCTGAACAATAAGCACAGCTTATCAGTACAGGACAAGTTAACTGATAACTTGAGCTCAACAGATTAGGCTTTGAATATTGCTGTAATCTTCGTTTCGCTTAGGAAGGAGATGGAGGACAGCTCTTGGAACAAGAAGAGACAAGTCTCACGTAACACTTTGGATTTGCAATCAAGTCAATATTAAGATAAAATGGTCGATCCAGAAGTGGCCCCAAATCTCTGTTGTGCTAGATAGGTATTTTTATGAAATCTTTTGTCAGAATGGCAAATGTCATCTTGAAGGTAGAGCAGAAAAACTGTGTGTATCTGTGTCCCTCTTGTCTGCTCCTTCAGGTGAGCAGTTGGCACTGATAGGTTGCACAATACGTAGGAATTTAAGTCTTTGGTAATGGAATGCTAGTTCTTCTTGAACAAATGTCTGTTTTGCCTGATGTTGCAGAGCCCATTGTGACAGACCCCTTGACTTCTGGCTCAGCTCATATTTTACCATTCCCACATATGCTTGGGCTTTAGTTTCACCAGAAATGTCTTCGGAGCTAATTAGTGTGTAGCTGTGAGCTGGGGAATATTTAGGTGACACCCGTTTTCTGACACAGAGAGCAATTAAAGGTGTGAAATTTCAACGAGGTTAAAAGGAAATCATCACGAGGCAAAACATACTCACAACTACCAGAGAAACCTCACTGCAACACCTTCCTTAGTGTTACCATGTTACCTGGAGAGCAATTCTCATTCAAAGATCATAAATCCACATTCAAAGACTAATCTTTACGCCACATCGTGTCATACCCCCAGGACCATTTCACGGAAGGTGTGATGAGGGAGGCACAGCAAGCACTGGCTTGAGAATGTCCCACCCTGATGGTGCCAAGTCTGACATGAGGATCCAGGGATCCTGACTGTCAGTACTAGGTGTGCAATGCACACTAGACAAGTCTCTCCTGACATCCATCTTCCTTAACTCCATTTTCCCTCTAATAGTCAAGAACAGCCAAAGCCAGGAACCTTGTTTGAGCAAAGCCTTCTCCCAGACACCTTTATCACTCACAAACCACTCACTGAGGCTCTGTAATTGGTGCAGTGGCTGTAGACATGTGAAACACCAATAAAATATACCTAGAATACAGACTGTGTTGTACTGTCCATTTTTGTAAGCCCAGTAATGAGTCCCTAAGAGACAGCCAATAAAGTCCAATTATTCCATCCCAACTGCCCATCTCTTGAAGGTTGACTGGTTTGCTCACTAGTTGTGTGCTGCTGGAAAGACAGCCAAAAATGAACTAGGATCTTGAGGTGTTACAAAGAAAAAATAAATTCTGATTATTTTTTTGATGTTATTTATTCTGTGATTCTTCCAGTTCCCTGGTGGGGGTCTGACAAGCAACCCCTTCCTCCTGCACTGCCACTCCTGAAAAGAAAGTGCTTGGTCACAGCTGGGCAAAAAAACCACTGGACAGCAATTACTTTTCAGGATATAAGCATCATAGGGTGATCATTTAGGAGCAACACAATTAGCTTCCTCCTCTGACAGACCTTGCGCTGCCTCTGCAGTATTTTCCATCAGTCCAAGCTCCACTGCCCTCACTCATGTCAAGTAATGCATTTGAAGTGACCTACTGGGTAACGAACTGACATCCCTATGGGAGCAAGATCAGGGATTTGGGGGGGAATATGGAAATCTGCATCAGTTCCTCTATAAAGTAGCAAAGGGCCCAGCCCATTAAGCCATTGAGCAGCCTTGAATTTTAGATTTAAGCTACACCAGTGGTTTTGATAGCCTGATCATTCACAAAGGAACAGCGTAGGGCAGGTACATTGCTCTGCCAAAGAAGGCCTCTCAGACCACAGGGCACACACTCTGTGGCAGGCGTGCACGTTCTTTTATTAATTGCAACAGTATGATATTTCACCTCAGCCAGGCACATCCTCTGAGGGTGTCATTCCCTGCCCCCCTCCCGCCTGGCCAGTCACACCCACTTGGGACCTGCCATTTGCACACACAGCAGCAGATGCTGCTCTGCCTCATTTCTCCATGGGGGACTTGCTCTTGGCTGGCAAGTAGCTTCACCATAACTGCTATTTACAGGCAGCTGGTAGATTAAGAGCACCTTTCTATTTTAAAAAGGTTGTTTGTTTTTTTTTTTAATTCCAGCTATCTAAACTTAACTGCCACAAAGCAGAGCTTTGGCTTGCTCTTCACCGAAACAGTTCTGTAGCACCTGATTACAAGTCCATGATAGGCAAATGCACAGGAGCTTCCTTGCCTGCACACCCTGGCAAGTCACAAAAAACCATGAGCTACTGCACTAGAGAACAAGTACCTTGCTGATATTTAAAGGATCATCAATATAATTGAATCCAAAGAGATGGGGTTTCTAACTTCCCTTGACAGCATGCAAGCTAAGTGGAGTTAAAAATACAGCCAGTGGGTTTTGAAGCAGAGGGTAATGCAGTGCCAGCAATTTAAGGTTTGTGCTGTTGTATGCAGAAGTTGCACACTGGGCAGTTTCGGGTTTTAGTCCTGGTAGTGGAACTGTGAGATTTATAGGAGATGACAAAAGTGATTTTGACCCACTGTCCTTCTCTGCAACTAGTACCTCTGCCCTTCATGCCACTGCTCTTGATGAACATTTGCGATGTGCGGACTCTGGGAATAGCATAGATACTGCTCTGGCACCACCCTCCACGGGGCTCAGAGCAGCTCACTTTCAAGTGCAAAAGTGAAGCCAGAAAGCTGTCTGAGTCCTCCCCAAGGTGTCTTCACTAAGGTGGTAGCCACCCCCAGATTCCTGCAGCCAGGAAGCGCAGTTGGCTATTGCCCAGTGTTTCTCAGCGTGTGCAGGTGGGACTGCAGGACCTGCTGCTTCTTCTCTTGCCCACTGAGGTGGCTGCACCATCATCCTGTCTCCAAACCCCGGACGCTCCACTTGTACACATAATTTATCACGAGTCACGCCTTGACAGCACAGTGTTTCCTTTTTGTATGCCCTTTGGCACATAAGCTGGTTTTCCACGGTAGCTCCGCAGATGGCAGAATTACAGACACCTATTTTTCCCACGTGGATTCTTTGATGTAAACATCAGTTCCATTAGTTTGTCCCCCAGTAAGGATGTTAATGCAATCTTTCATGCTTACCTACCATCTATTTCCCTAACACTTATGGAAATTTAGTATCACTGATATCTCGAGTGCCTCTATCAAGTTAAAATGAAATTTGCCAATAAATTCAAGAATAATTGTGTGGGAAGACAGACAGACGACATGACTGTACAAGCTTTGCTTATCTTAAGAAACCAGACTACAAAATCCATAAATGAATACAACAAAGACAGCGGAGGCAACCTCCCTCTCCCCCAGGTCTGTGAGCAACTACATCCTTCCTTTTGATAAAGAAAAGCAGCGTTTGTCCCAAAGGAGAGGAAGAAAACACAATGTGAAAAGAAGCCTGCATAGGAAGTACTCCTAGCAGGCTTTAAAAAAGCATAGCAATTTCAAGTTCTTTCTCTCATCTCTCAAAACCCCCTTTTCCTCCCAGAAATAACTCACAATACCAAACAAAAACCAAAAGGTGTGCTCAGCCAGAATCTGTCAGACAACACCAAGAGGCAGCCTTACCCCAAAACCTTGGCTGGTTTGAGGGCTTTGAAAACAAAAGCCCTGGGACATACAAGGATAAGTATAATCCATTCAGGAGCATGAATTTCGACATTCAGCACTTTTAGCCATGGGTCTTGCTCCCAAGGGGCAGAAGGAGTAGCCAACAGGCAGCATAAAAGCCTGCCCAAAGAGGGAAGATTAGATGCGATTCTATGGTCAGGCTGGGATGCTACACAATGGATGGTGGAGTCACTGCAGAGAGAGACAGCTGCTTTATAAATTAAGCTTTGCCTTGTCAGAAAACTTGATAACAGGAATAAAAATAATTCTCCATGGGAAACTCTTGTGTACAAGAGAAGAGGAATAGGAGTTTAAAAGTAACAGGTGGAAGAATGCAGGGATGCAATTTTTTAATATTTCTGATTTGCATCATAATTACTCAGCTTGCTGGTTGTTTCTCCTGCTATAACCTCCTTGTTTGTATTCCTGGGGCAGACATGGCAGCGACTTCTCCATCCCAGCCCTTGGTACCACCTGGCCCAGCACACTGCTGTGCTCTGAAGTGGGTGTTTCTGAAGTAGAGGGACCTGGTTGTCCTCCTGCAAAGGTATTTGGAATAAAGCAAGTGGTTTGTCTAAAAAGCTGGCAATTTGGGGTATCGGTGTTGTAGGGAACAAGCCTGAAAGAGAATCACACTTTTCTAGCCTTTTGCAGGGTTTAAGTGCCTTACACATCCCTGTCCCCTCCAACATTTACTTTCAGCTACATGAGGTTGAAGGCAGCTGAGAGCTGGAGGCTGTGTTTTGAGAGCAGGCAGCTTGATTAAACCACTGTAGCTGAAACTGCGATCCTCAACGGACAGAGAGGGGCCAGCAGGTTGTGCAAAGGCCCTGGTAAGAAACAAGGGAACCTCTTTTGGTCTGCAGCCCTCACTGGGGAACCTGTGCGTGTCCTTCTGAGCATTGGTGGCACCAGCAACAGAAACGCGTGACCTGTTGCTGCCCAAGACAAGCTGATGCTGAGCATGTCCCTTACCCTGGGAGAGTGGGATTTTGGGCTACGAGACCACATACCAGCCCATTACTTCACAGTGGTGATTATTTCCCCACAGCTAAGCGGTTGCTCTGCTGTCTTCAGCAATCTCACACACGTCCTGGGGCGAGACAGAAGCTCACACTGGCAAACTCCTTGAGCTAGAAAAAAATTTTAAATCTCTTTAAATGACTCTGAAATCGAGTTTCTGCTCTTTTTGCAGGCTGAGCTCTGCTTTTCCTCTCCCACTTCTGACACTCTCTACTTGTAGCTAGGAGAAGACAGAAGAAAAAAAAGCAACAACAGGAAGAAAATTGTTGTGCAGAGATGAACCTCAGCAATGTAATCTTTCTACGTCAGTGAAAACTTACCCTCCCTTTTTGTTATTTGGATAATAAACCCTTCACAAGGCTTATGCTACCTGGCAACCACCCACGAAACAAGAGATTCTGCTGGCTCTGGTCAATGCTCTGCTTTGTGCCAGTCTGCAGACCAGTATGAGCTCGGCATCCTAATCTGTTTTAGGTGAGGACTCCATCACCCTTTCCTTTTGCTTGCCTTGTTAAATCCCACATCAGGCACAGCTCTTGCGATCCGAGCCCTGCTGTGCAAAGCTCAGGCAGGGTACCAAGCCTGCCACGCGTGTAATTTCTCACCTGCGCTGGATGCTGAATACTGCATGAGCCTTCCTCTTGTCCCAGGTGGATTTTAGCCTGTGAGTGCTGCATGGTAAACAGGGAAGCTATTGAGAAGCAGTATTGCTTCCACGTTCCTGCTTCGTCTTGTGGTTAATAAATGTTAAACTTGCTGACACTATAAAACAGCACCTGGGGAGGGCTGATAAGCTGTAAATATTTATATCGGCACACAGTAATGATTGTAAGTGCCACTACCCAAATGCATCAGTCTATATGTGAGAGCCCAGAACTATAATTATTCATTAGATCTTAATGAGACTAAAAGCTAATATTGCTGCGATGGTAAATGTTTCCACAGTTTTGCGTCTTATGTTTGGCCGTAGCTTGACTCAAGCTCCTGAGCGACTTCCTTATTAGCTGTAGTATTGCTGAGTTACAGAAATAAAAGTCTGAAGGAACGCCATGAGAGAAGAAAACAAGCTTAGTGTTTCTGAGATCATCTTGGTCTTTTACCTTGAAACACAGTTTATTTCAAATAAAAACCTGTAGGTCTTCTGATGAGCTGCTTCTGCTCCTAATTACCCCGAGCATATGCCACAGTTAGATCCAGGCTATACATTTGTATGCGCAGTCCCTAAAACCTTTCACAAAACAGTAAAGAATGCAGAGTGGGCAAGAAAGAAGGAAATTCTCTTTATTTTCCCTGTCCACAGATTTTTCAAATTTTTTTTTTTATGCCTTAGCTTATAGATAAATTAGGGAAAATAGACACATTCTTCAAACTCAGACAGCTCAGTGAGGATTTATGCTCAATCTCCAGTTTCAGTCAAAAGGCAACAAGAAGGATTTATCACAAATGAGATTAAGATAAACACCAAAAAATGTCATAATGATGAATGAACGAATGGGCCAGCCTCTTGGAACAGCATACTTAGTGCTGCTTCATCCTAAAAAAATGGCTGTTGAATAACCCAAAAGTTTTTCAGAAGGGAATAACAGGGGCAGTCTCAGACCTAGAAAGGCTCAGGTTACAGTGATTAAAGCTCTCAGTCTCTTGCTCTAAGGCGGAGCTAGAAACAGGAGATGAAAAAGTATAATTTCTTATGAATGATTCAGGGTGCAGAAGTTCTGTTCTCCCTAACTACCAACACAACAGCAAGGGGATGAGTGGTAATTTAAAAAGGTGATGACTACAAAACTATGAGAGAGGGTGAGTGCTCGAGAAGAGTAAGGAGCTCTGTTGCCCCAGGGCGCTGGTGAGCACAGCAGAATTCAGAGACCAGACAATTTATGTGGCTACTGAGAATAAAGTTACAAATAATTATGCAAATTTAAGAAGAGAGATTAATCATCACGCTTCAGGCCTTAAACAGTTATTGGAGATGAGGGTGGGACTGAGATACAAAGGGTTATTGAATGGGGTTCTCACACATCCTTTCACACGGTCATCCTTGGGGAGGGAATGCTAGAGCGTGTGGGTGCACCATCCATTTCAGGCATTGTTTTTAACAATAGAGCCCTTGCAGCTTCCGTGTGGGACTCCTAGGGCTTGCTTCAAAGATTGGATTGCTCATTGATGATGATCCTTATGGGTGCTTTCCAACCCAGGATATTCAGTGATTAAGGTAACTGGCCTAGAAATTCTTGGTTTCTATTAATACTTGGGTGACAATATCCTGGAAGCAATTAGATAGCTTTGCCATTTCCTCACTGCTTCTTTTTTGGTCACTTACTTGATTTATGGGATTTTGCTTTTGAATATAAGTTAGGGCTTAAGCATTCACTTGTTCACCAACAGCACTAAGGGAGAACACACGTGGATGGATGGCTGTGCTCCCAAGGTGCCGTGGCACAATAAGCAGGTGTTGGCTTTGCTCTGGTCTGCTCGCAGCATTGGGGTTTTCTTCCCAGAAGAGCAGTAATCAGCTCCTGATGGTGTTTTGCAAAGCGCCTGGTAATGCGCTGCGGAGCTGCTTGCTCCATGTGGGCCGCTTCTTCTGTGGCCATGCTCAGCTTGGCTCCTACATTACCTCAGCAAACAGCACTCTGTGCTGCTCGATTAATGCAACTGGAGTTTGTGTATCAACTGCCTCCATTAGAAAACACTTAGGGGCCAATCTCTTTTCTTTTATCTTTATGATCTCTGATGGAGGAAAATTATTTAGTCAATTAGTTGTTGATGCTGCACCAGCAGGTTTTTACTTGAAATTCCAGATAGGCAAGCCAGGCCAGATTTTATTATTGTTAATCAATAAGTCTCGTAGTACAATGTCAGAGAAACCCACGTTCCCTTCAAAAGTATCATTAATAACATTGGTTGAGCTAAAATAAGAATTCCAATAGATTTCATGGGACAACTTGAAATTAATTGCATTATATTCCAAATATTACTATTTCAAGCTTCCTAACAAAAGAGGGACCATTAACTAAATACCTGCTAAGGTGCTCAGTTAAAAAAAATACTTAGAATATGGATTTTTCCATCTATAACTGCTCTGCAGTGCAAGCATCAGCAGCATTGGTAAAGATCCTCCAGGAGTGACAGAGTGTCCTTGGCTGTAGCTAAGCCAGGCCACCAAGCAGGAACAAGTCTGCACCAGGGCAAGTGAGGGCAGGAATGGACTGAAATGAACTTCAGCTCTCACTTTGCCACTGCTCTATTAGTGGTTTTTGTGATTGAAGCAAGGAATTCCCAAGCGTGCATGGAAAAGCGATCCTATTCATTTTAAGCATTTCTCATCTGATTAACTCACTTTGTAATCTAAAATTAGGGAGTCCCAGAGGAATATAATCTCTTTTGGTCTTCTTTTCTGCTGATGTAATAATATTTGATCATAAGTTACACAAAGGCATCAAGCCCATTATGCCCATTACTTGGTTTGGGATCACCTTTGCTTGTCTGCCTCCTCATTAGTCAGCTGTGAGATCAGTTCAATGTGTCAACAGTCTCAGGTGTTGCATCATTTGCATAAGAGGAACAGCAAGAAGGAACAAGACATGTTTTACTGGAGGTTGCATCATTATTTCAGGTTTTTCTTTAAGAGGTAGAACGAAGGAGAGCTGTGATCAGACAGAAGTCCCTTGACATAACCTTCTGTCATATATGTATGCCATGCCTGCTGTGTCCATGTGGAAACCCATTATCTTAGTCTCTGTCCATTGTATGGACTATTTCATATGGAAAACCAAGACATTTCTCACATGCTGTGGCAATGCCTGGCATTTTATACCAGCTACGCCCTACAAAATAAGGATGTAGGAGTTTTTGGAGGCAAGCTGGTGCAATGAAGAACAAAGCACTCCAGTGTTTCCCCTGAAGGATGTACAATTCAGAGGAGACTCAAAACTTTATTTCTGAATTTAGAAGACCAGGGCAGGGTTATCCCATAGCAGAGGCCTATAGCTTTTTCTTTTTTTTAAGTAGCAGTCAGTTAGACCATGCATAGCAATTCTCAGATGATGGATAGGAGTCCTGTTCCTGAAGTACAGAAGAAATATGGGAGTCTCAGGTTTGCTTACAAGGAGGTCTGGGGAAAAACAGTCTTTGCCTCCCTGTTGATTTCCACATCCAAAAAAAGGCAGCAAGCAATGGGTGCAAAAGCCAGCATCTCATGGAGAAAGATCCCTGGTGTAGTACACCTCACAGTGGGGTGGAGAGGAGGGAAATTCCAAAACCCTGTTAATTCCCCACTATTAATTATGTAGTTCTTTGCTAGCATTTCAACATACAAGTTTCTACCTCTCCTAACTTTCAACAAGGTATGGTCACCCATGCCATATTTTTACATTCTCTGTGGTATGCCAGCAGGGAAAAAAAAACACTGCCTTTTTCTTCCAGGGTATTTTTGTCTAATCACCTAAAACAGTATGACAGTGACTGTCAGGAGAGCTTTGCAGCAGGGCCAGCTGGTGTGACTTGCCTCTGGGAAAGCATAGAGCAGAAGAGAAGGAAGGAGTGAGGAGGGAGAGGGGTCACTACGACTCATCTCTGCATCCTTCAGTACTTGGGGCCTAGAGGAACACCTAAATGTCAACACACAGGAAATTTTCATTCAGCTCCAGGCAGCTGAAACAAGGCATGGCCCAACCTCATCTTCTGCACAAAGAGATAAGGCACCTCCAGATCTTGTCATCTTATTAGATTAGACCATCAACTCCAAGCCCCATACTTCCCAAGACATACTTCCTTCACCCTCTTTCTAGATCACTCTTAGTCCATGGGGGCTACAGCACCACGGTGTCCGACGTACTCCCTGCCTGACATGCTAAAACCCAGAGGGGTTTGCATGGTGATGCAGTAGCCCTTCACAGCACAACTGATACCCAAAGAAATGAGCTCTCAGATGCATAGGTCCCCCTTCAGGTCTTAATGTTTGCCAAGATTTTTTTCCCAACTCTATCAGTTGTTACAGTAAAAGGTTTAGAATATCTTCCTACAGTTTCTGCCTCCCAGCCTGAAGCCATTGCTGCCGCTAGCAAAAATGCTGCATGATATTGCAGATGGAGCTGCAACGCTTAAGCTGCCCAACACCTCTCGCATGAAAGCACAATGGTTTGGCTATTTCTGCAGATCAAAGGTATCAGGAGTTGATAATTTAAAAATTTTATGTATAAACCAATCCATCACAGTTGGGAAACCCAAGACAATGGCCACACAACCTGTTTTGTCAGGGAAAAAAGCATAGGACAAGGACTAAAAAGGGCTATGCCTCCTTCAGTATACTCTCTCCCAGATCCAGGATGGAGCCAAACCTCATTATTCCCCTGATACTCATCAACATTTGTCCAACTTCTGGCAAAGGATGCCCTAGTTCCCTAGCACTGATCAACCTGGAGGTGGTCAGCCTGCAACTGCTGTCAGCTTGTCTGTGTAGTAGGCTGTGATCCACCAGCTGGCAAATCATAGAGACATCATATTTACAGATCTACTTTCTTTTTTTGCCATTGTTTGGGCTGTTCATATTTCCTAGTTTAAGATGAAAGTTTGCCTGTATCATGGGAATGCTTTGAATTCCTTGCAGAAGGATGGGGCAAATCACCCACCTTAATCTTTATGCAAAAGGAGACTGAAGTATCTCAAACATACTACTTTTTTTTTCCTGGGCATTCCTGTCTCATTCAACACAAAGAAGCAAAAGCGTTCACTTCATCAGCAGTCATTCAATATTTTGTTTTCTTGTCACACAGCACGTGGCCCTTGGCCTTCTTTATGGCACACTGTTCAGACCCTGCTGTGGGAACAAAATTCATCATTTCCTTATGGCCTCACCCGCACGGCACATCGCTACAGCATCCAAGGGCTTTGCAAGTATTAACAAACTTCCTTATACAATACCCCCCCACCCTCCCCGAAAATGCCATATTACCCTCATTCTATAGAAAGGCAGCTGATGCACAGAAAGATGCAGCTTTCCAGAAAGGTCAAAAATCCCATATTCAGAGCACGTGTTCTGGTAACTCCAGCTTCAATTGTTGAGGTTTAATGCTTGAAATGAGGCTGCGGGTGGGCACACCCAGGACGCCGACTAGGAACGACTGATAGCTGCAAAACATCTGCAGCACCTGCAGGAGCTCTGTGGCACAGGCTGGGAAAGGATGCCTTTCTCCGGGACTGCATTCAGCTGCCAAAGGATCATATCCTTTTCTACCAATGCCCGTCTCATTCATCTCCTGCCTTGTAACTTCTGCCAAGAGTAAAAAGGGAGTAAAAAAACAAGAACTCAGAGTGAATGGGAATGTGTGGAAGGAACCTGGAAGCCATCTAGTCTGCTTCCTTCCTCTGATGCAGAAAGAGAACGCTCTGCCTTGTCCCTGATGCCTCAGCTCTGAGGACCTGCAGTTCCTCTATCTTCCCAAGTGACTCCATGCCAGCATTTCACTGCTTGCAGAACTATTCACAGTTTCTTCACAAAGTCTAACCTACATCTCCTTGACACAGCTCAAACCTTTTGTTCTACCCATAGCAGACAGAGAGAGCAGATGAGTCTCCTCTGGAGGAACTGGCCTCCAGCTCCTCCCCAGAGCCACTCTCTGCATTCGCAATCCTGCTAAAAATCTAGCGTGTGATTACATGAGATCTGCATCCACAGTATATGGGGGTGGGATGAAAGGAGGAGCAATTTAAGATTTGGTAGTCATCCTTGCATTGCCCAGCCAGGTCTTTGCTGCCCACCATGGTGGTGTTCCTTTAACATCATTCTCCATAACTCTGTTTATGTACATGCATATTGTTTGCAAGTCTATTTACATACACATAAGCACCACCCAAGTCAGGAACTGATGCAATAGCCAAACAGCCCAGATCTGGTGACTGCCCTTCCCCAAACATAACCAGGGGATTGTTTGAAGTTCTAAAACTCACTCTTTGATGCTTCAAGCACATACTTCCTGTGGTGCTCTTAAACAAACACCCAATTAAATTTATCAGTCACTGGTGCTCCCGTTTGATGTTGATTAGCAGCTCTGCACTAAATTAAAATTTACATCCAAGCTATTCCACCACGTGCCTGGCCACAAACTGACTACATAGAAGCAACCATGCCCTGTTGATCCTACCTCATTTTCCCAGAGCAGAGCTGAAGCTGGTGGAATGCTCTCTCTGGGGAGAGCCTTTACTGTTCGCATTAGCAAAGTTCCCAGAAAAGGGGTAGGGTAGATCCTTGTAACTGGCAGGGAAAAACTAATTCTGTACTCATTGGATTTCAGTGTGGCTGGTACCATCTGGTGTAGCTCAAGAGAGGATCTCAATACGTTCAGATGGTGGGATGCTCTTCCGGCTCGAGTTGAAAGAGTTCAGTAGGAAAACCAGTTATTCAAGGTGAATTTTATGAATGCCAGATAGTAAGGAGCAGCTCGCAAAAAATCAATCTTTAAATCAGCTGCCCCAAGGCTCCCTGCCACTACTGTATGTTTCTTCAGCTGCAGAATGAAATAGCAACAAGTTCCCCTCTGCGAGGCTCTGCTCAGTGGAGATCTCAATGTTGACCGCTTCATCTTGCCTGGGATGAGGCACACTGCAAGGGCTGGACTTTTGCCTGGAGAACCATGCTTATTTGTGAGAGGGAGTGCTTTCAGCTTGTTGAAAGCACCTATCAGGCAGGAGTGTATATATCTTAAATCCAAGAAGGGATAATTATTTTTAAATGCTTAATTGTATAGAAAGAGAAATAATTTGTGTAGTTCACTGTGCTCAAATGAAGTTGAGTTTGGGTTAGAAAATAAAACAAACAAAACCCCTAGTGCTTGTGTGTACAGTCTGTGTTCAGTCTTTCTAGGTATTTATGTTCTGTGACACAGTTTCAGAAGCTTGCACTGGTAATTTAGTTGTCCCAGAGTCATACCAAATACTTAACCCATCAGCACATACCTCAACAAGAACCTTTCTGTTTCCGTATCATCCTCCTACACATGCAAAGTAGCTGATAGCCCAGATTCCCTCAGTTAGAAGAGCAGATGAATATTCAAATTTTATCAGTACAGATTAAATTTGTTAATATTACAGAGCCTGAGGGTAAAAACCCTAATGGGAAAGAAGGGGAAAAAGAAAGCGCCTTTTAATAATGTATGTTCAAAACTTTTCAAATTATCTGAAATAATCTATTTCATTTCTGCTTATAGGAAACTCTCTAAGAATTCACACAGCGTTGTCTACAGCAGAAAACTAGACAAGTAGTTTTGACAGTTCAATGCTAAGAAGCTCACCTTAAAAAAAAAAAAAAAGGAAAAAAGTTACCAGCTGTCCATTCCTGCTCCTAACCATGCTATTAGTACCCATCAGGTGTCTTGCAGGTGCTCCAGGAAGGGGGACAAGGATTGGAAATCATGTAGGAAAATTGAACTTCAGTACTGAAACAATCCACTGTGAAACACACTATAGAATAGCCTTCCTGAACAGCTAGTAAGAGTCCAACCAACCAGACCATTTAGGAGTGGATAGGCCAAAATACCAGAGCATGCAGACTGCCATGGTCTCCCTTTTTACAGGGAAGACAAGATGAAGCTGCCTAAAAAGCCTTTTCTCTCCTTAGTTATTATTCCTGGGACACCAGGCACAGAAAACTGCCTAATTGTAAAGGCATGGGGACTTTTCTGTATGTAACCCAGCACTGAATTCAGTCCATCATTGTTCCAGAAAAAAACATTTCCTGTTTTTGCAGCAGGAAGCCAGGGTCTCAGTGTGATGCTCCACCAGGAATAACGTCCGTTTTCTCCCCCGCTTGAATGATCATCTCATTCATCTGCCAGAGTCACCCGGCAGGCACAGGTAATCACCAAAACAGCCTGACAATCACAGAATCACAAGGTTGGAAAAGACCTTTAAGATCATCAAGTCCAACCATTCCCGTCCTAAACTAAACCATATCCCTAAGTACCCCATCTACCCTTTTTTTAAACACATCCAGGGAAGGTGACTCAACCCCCTCCCTGGGCAGCCTGTTCCAGGCCCTGACAACTCTTTCAGTGAAAAATGTTTTCCTAACATCTGATCTGGCCCTGTCCTGGTGCAGCTTTGTGCCATTTCCCCTTGTCCTATCTCCTGTCACCTGGCTGAAGAGACCATCACCCACCTCTCTACAACCTCCCTTCAGGTAGTTGTATGTAAACAATGATAGACTTTCCTCAGTCGCTGGCTGCAAAACACAGCTAACGTTCTGTGGGCCTGGAGCACCGCTCAGAACAATTTCAGGAGCTCAGCCTTTCAAGCCCAATGGCTGTCTTTCTGCTCCCATGGGGGAGGTTTTGGCCAGTTCCCTCCTTGGTAAGGCAAGGTGAAAATTCCCTCCACAGCTCAACAGCAATGTCAATGCCACGTCTCTCCACTCTAAAAGTCAGGTCCGACATATTGTGGATATCCCGTGTTTCTAACAGAAAGGGGTTTTATTCCCAGTGGTTTCCCTTGCTCACAGCTAATCTCCAGGGACATTGCTCTGACATAATGAGGAAAATAGGAGGCTGTAGTATATAACACCAGGTACAAATGAGAAACAAAGAACTCCCTTTGGTCCCACTGCACAAAGCTGATAGAGGGGACCATATTCCCAGGTGTTCCTCAAAAACTGCTTTTCCCCATTCATTGTCCTTTAGTGACCCTTGGTTTAAGTATTAGCTCTCAGCAACACAGGGAGCATTCATGAAAACTGGCTGCATTTAAAGACCTTATTTCAAATACTCTTTCTTTGAATTCCTTCCCTTTGATGTTGATATGTCTGCTGTCTCCACTGTTACCTACAGAATTTGCCAGCAGTGGAGGACTGAAAGTCAGCCCAACAGATGCTACAACAAATGCCACCGCTCCCACTGAGCTCATTTGAGAGCACGGTGTATGTGTGTTTGGCTCCGATGAAGTGAACTGAGACTGGGAATGCTTCTTACTAGAATTAGTGTAGCAAGATGTACTGTTCACCCAAGCATTCTCCAAGCTGTGATCAAGGTACAGGGACAAAACCCACACTAGTCATTGGCAGACATTGGCCTCTCTGCAAGGATTTGTTGAAGTCTGCATTTCTGCTTCCCATGGGTAAGGGAAGCCCCTTCACTGCCCACTTACTAGAGAGCAGAATAAGCACCTTTATGCTTTCTCCTGAGGTAGCTCTCCACAACTACAAACAGGTCTATACAGTCAGTGTGCGTCTACCTCCTTCTCTTCCTCTGTTCTCCTCTACCACATGGACTACTCAGCAGTTGGATGACCTTGAGCGGCTTGTATGCTTCAATGTCTCTGCTTCCAGGATGGAAGAGTCTTGTCACCTTGTGCCTTTGTAATTCCCTTAGACTGTTATCTCACTGGGCTTTTTCACTTCACTTGAAAGCTTTGTGTCTCATAGACCATTTCTTTGGAGGCTGAACAGCTTTCTTCAAGTCCTGCTGGTTCCTAAACAAGAAAACATATGTAACTCTGGTACCTATGATGGCAATGTGGTGCTGATAGTGGAAAGCTTGAATTCTGACCAAAATTAAAAACCAGTCTGAACTTCCAGTTCGGATTTTGGACCTCCAGTCCTAATATCCTGACTTTAGATTTTGCACCTGACAAGGGTCATTAATTTGTCTGGCCCCTGTTTAAATAACATTTTAATCTAGTGCTAGGGAGTACTTCTAAAATTTATGGCAATACAACCTTTGACGTATTCTTAACACACAGCAAAATAACTAAATAAAGCACTAGACATTAATTTCAAAGCAAATAGTTAGAAATGCCATTTCAGTTTAAAACATTATCGGTCATTTTCATATAACAACCTCTCTTCAACAAGGTACCGTTTAATCTCAGCCATGTAATTATAAACGCCAAAGGTTTTTCTTAATATGTAATTTTCTCCATCCTCAAAAATATCACTGGCAAGCAACACCTCACAGGAAACACAGTAAAGACCATAAATCTGCTTGATTACAGTTGCAGGCTGTTAGGTAAGCAATGCTGAGCAAAATTATAGGTCACTCGCGGTCCCCCAGAATTAACCCTGCACCCGCAATTAATGCGTGCACACGCTGATTCAAAGGCTACCACTTTCACAGCCCCAGCACCTCATGCAGAAAGGATCTGATGCCTCCAAACCAGAGCTGCATACAAGGTATATCAAAGCAGATGCCCAGAAATTGTACCAAATCATCCTGAAAGAATCATAAAATGGTTTGGGTTGGAAGGGACCATAAGATCATCTTTACACCCTCCAGATCAGGTTGCTTAAAGCCCCATACAATCAGGCCTTGAACAATTCCAGGAAGGGGCACCCACATCTTCACTGGGCAACCTGCTCTGGTGCCTCACCACCCTCACAGTAAAGAATATTTTTCTTCTACCTAATATAAATCAACTTTTCTTCAGCTTAAGGCCATCAGCCCTTGTCCTATCACTTCATATCCATGTGCACAGTCCCTCTCCATCTTTCCTGTAGGCCCCTTTAGGCACTGGAAGGCTGCAATAAGGTCTTCCCTTGGAGTCCGCTCTTCTCCAGGCTGAACAAGCCCAACTCCCTCAGCCTGTCTTCATAGGAGAGCTGCTCCAACCCTCTGATCATATTTGTGGTCCTCCTCTGAACATAATCCAATAGCTCCACGTCCTTCTTATGTTTGGGGCCCAGAGATGAAGGCACTATTCCAGGTGGGATCTCACAAGAGTGGAAGAGAAGAATCACCTCCCTTCTTTTGATGCAGCCCAGCATATGGTTGTTTTTTTCATAGAATGATAGAATGGCTTGGGTTGGAAGGGACCTCAAATGTTACCTAGTTTCAAGCTCCCTGCCATTTCTGGGCTGCAAGCATACATTGCCAGGTCATGTTAAGCTTCTCATGAAGCAACACCTCTGAGTCCTTATCCCTAGAGCTGTTCTCAATCTATTCTCCACCCTTTATGTTTGGGATTGCCCTGACTTATGTGCAGGAGCTTGCACCTGGCCATGTTGAACATTATGCTCATGACAGGGTTGCAGCAGTGTTGGAACTAGATGACCTTTAAGGTCCCTTCTGATCCAAACCATTCCATGATTCTATGAGGCTGACATGGGCACACCTCTCAAGCCTGTGAAGGCCCCTCTGGATGACATCCCTTCCCCCTAGCAGGTTGACTGCGCCACACAGCTTGGTGTCATCATCAAACTTGCTAAGCATGCACTCGATCCCACTGTCCATGTCATGGACAAAGATGTTAAGCAGCATTGGTCCCAGTACCAGCCCCTGAGGACTGCTATTTATCACCTTTCTCAAATGGACATTAGGCCATTGACCACAACCCTTTGAGTGCAACCATTCAATTCCTTATCCACCAAGTGGTCCATCCATCAAATCCATGCCTATTTAGAGACAAGGATGTTGCATAGGACGATGTTGAATGCTTTGCACAAGTCCAGGTAGACAATATGTCAGTTGTTCTTCCCTTATTGACCAATGCTCTAACCACATTGTAGAAGGCCACCAGATTTGTCAGGCATAATTTGCCCTTAGTGGAGCCATGTTGGCTGTTACCAATCACGTCCTTATTTTCCATGTGCTTTAGCACAGTTTCCAGGAGGATCTACTCTGTGATCAGTCTCATGGAGGTGAGACTGACCTGCCTGTAGCTCCCCAGGTCTTCCTTTTTTTCCTTTCTTAAAAATGTGTATTATATTTCCCCTTTTCCAAGCAGGGGAACTTCACTGGAATACTATGGCTTCTCAAATGTGATGGATTATGGCTCACCAGCCTCATCCCCCAGTTCCCTGAGAACCTATGGATACATTTCATCAGGTCCTGTGGACTTGTGTACCTTTAGGTGGTCTTGAAACTGATCTTCTGCAATGCACAGTTCTTTCTCCTCCCAGTCCCTGCCTTTGCCTTCTGCAGTTTAAGCAGAGGGGCTAGAGCCCTTGCTGGTGAAGACTGAGGCAAAGAAGTCTAGGATTATGTCAGCCTTCTCCATATGCTGGGTAACCGGGTCTCCTATTTTCTTCCAGAGAGGGTCCACATTTTCCCTAGTCCTCCTTTTATCATTAATGTATCTATAGATGCTTTTCTTTTTGTGCTTGACATCTTTGGCCAGATTTAATTCTATCTGGGTTTTAGCTTTCACAGAATCGATTCTGTGGTTTCCTGCCCTAATCCCTGGCTGGAGGGAGAGTTTCTCTGCATTTCTCCCAGGCTACCTGCCCTAGCTCCCACCCTCTGTAGGCTTCCTTTTCGTGTTTGAGTTTGCCCAGGAGTTCCTTGTTCACCCATGCAGGTCTCCAGGCATTTTTGCCTGACTTCCTCTTTGTTTGGATCCATTGTGCTTTGATGAGGAGGTGATCCTTAAATATTAACCTGCATTCTCAAGCCCCTCTTCCCTTCAGGGTTTTGTCCCATTGTACCCTACCAAGCACCAAGGGACCTGAAGAGGCCAAAGTCTACTCTCCTGAAGTCCAGGGTAGTGAGCTTGCTGTGTGCCCTCCTCACTGCCCTGAGGATCTTGAACTCCACCATTACATGGTCAAGGGCAGTCAAGGCTGCCCTTGAGCTTCACATTCCCCACTGGTCCCTCCTTGTTGGAGAGAACAAGGCTCAGCATGGCACCTGAGAGCTGAAATACTGTCAGAGTATAAAGCAGGAATGAGCAAAGAAAAAAAAGTCAGAGAGAGGAAGGGAGGAGAAATGTCCTTTAACAGAAGATAGAGGATGACAATTTTTGGCACAGCCTATATGCCAAAGTAATGAGAACAAAGGACAGTCCCTGGCAGTCTACAGGGTAGATTACTATGACTATTAAGCACAAAAAAAACCAGCCCCACTTCGATGATTTCCTTTATGTTTACTGTGCAACAGGTAGAGAGGAAGTTGAGGTTAGAAGTGGCTGAAGAGACAAGAAAAATTACAGATTTTGTTCACAGCTGAAAAATTGAAATGCTTAAAAGATGGGAACCCAACTGCTGATGGTCACCTGGTAGCTGTGCTGGATCAAACGGTTCTGTAGGTGTCCTCACCTCTGATACTTGGGCTTCTGCTAAGCAAGAAAACATTAAAGCCCGAGAGCTCTTGCTCGGCTCTCAAACTCATTCACCTAAAACTTTTTCCTAAATTAATAATGTTTTGGTGCACTCAGGTTGTGCAATATGAAATAGGTTTCCTTGAAACCCAGGCAAAACTTTCATCTTGCCAAAAGAAGCCCTTGTCTGGAATTCCTGAATATAATAAAACACGAGGGTTTAAGCTGAAAGGTTGCAAACAGGGAAACACTCGTTTGACAAGATGAATATATGTATATTGTTTCATTCTCAGGAGATCTCACTTTCTTTTTAAATTCCTAATGTGCAGAACTGAAACGATGGGCTTTCTATTTCAGGATGCTAAGCATATTGGGCTCTGAGAGCAATTAAGAGATGACTAATACATTTGTGCTCTTCTTCCTTTGCTCGTTTATATCGCTATGCTTTATTTTTCAAATTTGCCTGTTTTTCAAGGTGGTTCTTTAATTCCTCCTGGGGAGCACGTTTGCTGTTGTTACCTTATTCCCAGGTAAGGAACCTGGCTCTTCACACCGAGGTTTGAAGATATTAAACAAAAGCAGGACAGAGCCTGGAGACCAAAGTCTCCATTGTACTTGTCAATAGCTCATCCAGGCTGGTGAAAGCAGAGGGGAGAGATTTTTTTCCAGTTCTTTCTCAAATCACAGAATTTCCTTTAGCAAACTTCACTACTTGGCTCTGTTACAGTAATCATCTAAGCTGGGTCTATGAGCATCTGAACCTAAATACACAGCAAGCAACAACAGTCCTGGACAATTTGTCAACTATCAGCTGCTGTGAACAGGGTCAGAGGAAGACAAAAGCTTTGGGGAACTTGAGAATGGGGGAAAATTTTGTTAATTTTGCCTTGTGCTAGACTGACAAACGAAGTCTATCCATCTGCTGGAGTGGGTGGGGAAACTCCCAACATCTTTCCTTGCACCAGCTGGTTCTCACACAAGTTGAATATTCCTGCCTAGGTGCATCCCGAAATCCACATGCATAACTACAGGGGGACTGGAAAATAACCCCCAAAATTCAAAAGCATAGCTGATCATATATATATATGAACCTGGTTGCAGCCTTTGCCAGGTAATAGGATTTCACAAACAAGGAATCACTCCAGCTGGACTGAAAAGATTTAGCGCAGGCTGTTTAATCATGCCTCTCCAAGATGGGTGATGCATTGCATGATCCTGTCTCCTGCTGTGTCTCTCCCTGCACCCCCTTGCACTGTATGTATATTCAACAGCATTTGTTAGAACAAGACTTCTAGGAATAGAAACTGGAAGACATTCAGATATTTCTAGCTTGCAGCCTCTTTGCATCAAGTCTTCTGCAAAACAGGCTTCCTTTATGAGGATGGAATAGGCAGCCCATTGATGCCCACGTTAACAGGATGGAAGACCACCATTCAGCAGGCTTCATGGGAGCCATGAGTCCTCACAACTACAGGAATTCACTGGAGATGCTACAGGTTAGATGCTAGATTAATTTTTCCCTACAGAGACCCTAGGCACTCAGCCCTGTTTCCTTCTTGCTCAACCCTGACCACACTTGGTCTCAGTGTCACAATGCTTATGGGTGCAGTGCCCAGCTCCACATCCCACCACTGCTCCCTGCTCAGAGTCCTCAGGGCTCTCATACAGTTTGATGCAATCAGGTGCTATACAAAGGGTGAACAGTAGACCCACCAAAATGAAAGAGCAGCCCTGTTTGATGTACAGACAACGATACCAGAGGCAGAACCTGGTTACCAAAAGGGGAAAGTAAAAAAATCCTTCTATTAAACTCTCATGATGGCTTTCAGGTGACTGAAGACTATAACTACGAACACTACCGTTCTGGGGAGGGGCTGGGAGTAGCTGTGCAGTTGCCTGGAGGGTATCAGAACAAAGCCAAATGTATAGCTGATGTGAAACATGCTGTAAGATGCAACGCAGACATTAAAGCTACCAGGCTAAAAATTCAGGCTCTGCAACCACAAGTGAGTACCAATGGCAATGGCTGGGTTTTCAGGAGCATCAAGGACTGTGCAGAGCTCCTTAAATCAGTGATCTGTGCCATTTGAACAAGTAGGGCACATAAAACCAGCCTCTATAGCAGATAGTTTGACATACAGCATTTTGGAACAGCAGTATCTGAGAGGCCAGAAAACAGCTCTCGGGAGTTCAGCTATAGAAAAATCATTATAAACAATCACCACCAACGTGTGCAAAGCTGAACGAGTTGCTAGTAGCAGCACTGGGCATGTAATAAGGATTGTTTTTTGGGGAGTAAATGCCAATTTTTTTTTTTCTGTTTTGTTAGACTGAACCAAAAGTGTGGTTGTGTGTATTTCTAAACAGAACCAAGAACAAAGTGAGAAATCCCAGTCTTACACTGGCTCAACTCAATCTTTCCTAAAGCTTAACTTTAAAAGCCCTTGGAAATAAGTAATTAAGTATCAAAATATATTCCAAGTGTTAGTTTTTCCAAGATCCTTTTTAATTCAGCTCAGCCATTGACTGAATTTAACCCAAGATACCAAATCAGTTCATTCTAAATTTTTCAGTTAATCTGCTGCTCACCAGAAACGTTTTGCTCCTTTCCAATTAAGAGTTCAGTTGGCAAGAATATCAGGTTCTGATTGAAACTAAACTGTACTTAATCATATGGCACATATGAACTTCAGTTTCCTTTAGATGCTGAAGGTAAATTAAAAGTCTTTCAGGCATGATTTCTAGATGATCAATCTTCTAGAAGAGGAAAATGCCTGCACACCAAGCTGGAAAGAAAAAATTCAGAACTAAACTGGGAGAGCAACAGTTAGAGGGCACTCAGCAGCATTGTCATTTCCCTAAGAAAAGAGGTTGTTCCTTTTCAACATCTAGTAATTACAGACACCTTCAACTAATTTCAATATGCTTATTATTGCATTAGATGATGGGTCTAAAGATGTAGAGAAGGCATTAGTAAATCTACATCAGTGCCCTGACCTGGGAGAAGGCTCCAGTGTAGGCGTCCAATATCTTGGTAAATGAGGGAGAACCCCCAAAAAGGAGAGATAAACCTCAAGGCTGCTGAGCTACAAACTCTTTGGAAACCAGGTACTATTAACTCCTCAGTACATAGCATTTTTTTTTTTCTAGTTTCCTTCACCACTTGATCACTAGAAAACTGAAAAAGTAAAATACAGTCGTCCATTTGCAGATGAAAGAAGACTTGGTTCTTTTGGGGTTTTTTTGGAGGTTCACACCATGGGTACATGTACGCAGCACAAGACCTACATATGAGCCGGGTAGGAGGAGGGAGGCTTAGACCATAGCTCACCAAGTAAATCCCAACAGCATTTTTGGCTCAAGCAGTTGTTGTCCCTACCTCCTGCCCATGCAGGGAGCCACATCTAATGAGCCACCCAATTGCACAGAGGAGTTGGCGATGCTAGGCTGGAGCACTGCCCAGATCAGCTGCAGCAAAACCGACATGAAATCAGATCTAAGCATGGCCACGGTCCTCTTCCACAGGCTCATTGTCCTAAGGTGCTTAAATACAATGCAAGTAGCTCACATATTTCGACTGTTAGTCTTTTACCTTAATCTGCCCCCATTCCTTTTACCTACAGGCAGCCGGGAACTGTTTCTAAATCATCCTGGATTACCCCATTCCCCACATCTCATCTCTCTTCCTCAGCACAACAGGGCTAGCTCCAGAGGGTCAGAGACAACCCAAAGAAGCACACTTCATCATCCTTCGTGGCCAGGCAAATTTGCACCCGTTGTGTGTGTTAATCAGATAGCTACATTTGACACAGAGCACCAGATTCAGGAGACACCACGAGCAGAACATTTATACCTTGTTCTTCACTAAAATGAAGCTGAAGGAGGTAGAGTTGCAGAAAAACGGTCTAGCTAGACACAAGCTGTTGCCAATGATAGTTTAAGATAAAAAAAAAGAAAAAGAAAAGCAAACAGACAAACTCCCAATACACACTCTGTTTGGAAAACATTTTGAATGCAAGTGGAGAAGGCTGAAGAAACAACAATGGACCATAGGGAGCAGCACACAGGCTGCATTTAACTCTCTACCTCCTGAGCAGCCCCAGGCTCCGGAAGAGCAGCCTATAGTCAGTGCTGGGACTTGACACTGGGAAATGCAACTCCTGATAATGGTCCATGATGAAGATATCATAACCTAGCTGGAAATGTTCCTTAAAATCCCTGCCGAGGAAAATGGTCGAGCAGCGGCTATTAAGCTGCAATAGCTACCTACCCACTTTATTAGTGCACTCTGGATTTGTTTTGTTGAAATGACTCCCAGGGGAACAAAGAGCGGAAACAGGCATTACACTTGTTGCATATTTACCACTGAACTCATTCAGCTTCATTACAAGTCGGGGAGGAGTTCAAAGCTTTTGCTCACAAGTTGGAACACTTACCGAGAAGACTTTATTCGTAGACAGCAGCTAGGTCAGCATTTCCTAATTTTTTAATTTTTAAAGGAAGGATTATCTAAGGCTTTGAAAATCTTACACAGTGAGATCACACAGTTTTTGTTAACAACCATATCAAAGTTTAAGGATAACTTTAAAGTTCATGTATCGCTTTTGTTCCCCTCAATTAAATTTGTTTGCTCACATGACTAGTGACACATATGAGAGTCTGGTCTTTATTTTTCCTTCCTCTTAATCGGGATATTTATCTTGTAGACCAAAGTGGAGGGCTGCACTAAAAGCCACTCTCCCTGCCAACCAGATAAAGCACTGTTCCACAGAGCAAAACAAAACTTGACAGCTTTATTTCTCAGTGTGTGTTTCTCCACAGAGTATAAATGATGAAGAAGGGAGTATCTGGGACTTCTGAACATTCAAATTTTACCAGTCACACCTTAAGACTATTTTAAAAAATCCTGGAACTGGGCAATGCAAGTCTGACACCTGTTTACTACATCTTCTGGACCTTCAGGATTCTCCGACTTGTCCAATTTGCAACAGGACCTGAGCTTGGACCCACTGGGCATGAACTATAATTTTCAATACTTTTAAAGAGTTAAAACATGGAGAGGTTCAGAGTTCCTTTGCAGGAAAATAAACAGTCAAGCCTCTGCAATACCAGTCTAGAGGCAGCTTATGATCAAAACAGATGTAACTAAATAGCTGATACTCAAAAAGCTCTATTTTAAAGGCAGCTTAATCCTCTCAGCACCTTCCTCTTGCATCTGACACTCAAGTTACAGGGTCAACCTCCTGGCTCCTATTCAGAGGGGGCTTTTTTTGCTGCACCCTAGTAACCCTCAGCAGAGGGCTAGCCCCTGGGAGGCGTCAGCGCCTGCATAGCTTGCGTTTGTTTTTGTCCCACAGGAGGAGTATCACACCTTCAGACATCGATGTAGTTCAGGTAATTGAAAAGGGACATTATAAACACACATTTAAATTTTAGTTAAAAGACCAATAAAACATTCGGAAAATCAACAGTCGATTGCAATGAGAACAAATGCAGACTCCTCTGCTTTTATGTCTTGAGTCTGGTTTAAATGTGAATAGTCAGACCTGTTATAAAGCAGCCCTAGGCTCTTGAAAACTAGGGGAAGGGTATATGCATGTGGGGGTAATTAAGTGGAAAATAAGATCTTATTTACATAAGATCTTACGTTGCAGTAATCTCCTTCTTTTAACAGTAAACAATACCAGATAGACTAACTATGTAGAGCTCTCCTTCCAATTTTTATGTCATCAGTAAAGCCAAACCCAGGAATAAAAATGCAAGTAAATATGAAGGCATGTGTTCATGTTTCCAGATTTACTGCTGACGGACTTTCCCCTTTCTTACCCGGAGTAAACAGAACCTCTAAAAGACTGTGAACACATGGAGTGACTAATAACCATAACACGAACCTCCCTGGGACTGCCTGAACTTCTCCTTGAAAGCAGAGGAAGAGATCCATAGGAATCCTGCCAAACTGTCCCATCTTTTTTCCTCAATGTTTTCAAGATAACATGCTGAAAAACTTTAAAATTTTGTTTACAGCTTTGGAAAATTCAGATTATTAACCAACAGGGGGAAGGAAATAAAAAAAAGTGCATCTGTTTTTTGTTTGTTCCTTTGAAAGCATCACCCTTCCCCTCTAAGCCATAGCTCCTCCCCTTTGTTTCAGAAACAGCATTTCCAGCACTGTGTTTTACTCACAGGCAAAAAAGTAACCATTTTCCATAGCGTGACACACGTGTAGTGATGAAACAGGGTTTTGTGCCTTTGTGCACAGGCAGCTGACAGCATGGCTGGCTTCGTTCCCCCTCAGAGCAGCCCTGAGAGGCACTGATAACACATTTTCCTTCTCCAACAGTGACTATCAGCATCCATAAGGCAAAAGGATCACCACAGATGTTGAAAAACCAGTTTAAAAAAACAGAGCTGGAAGGATTCTTTTCTCTCCCCCTACTCCCAAGCAGGATAAAAAAGCACCTGACTAGATGGAACAAAGCCAGGTTTTCTGGTCCAATTATTTTCTACTGCTGAACAATGACCATTTATACTAAAGATAAAAAGCAAACTCAGCAGTGAAATAGATGAGACCAGGGAGGAAGAATGAGGGCAGGCTTGGAAGGAGTCCGTGGAGGAAAGCCCCCATGAAACGCCTTGCGCTGAGCCTGCAGTTGGGCTTTAGAGACAACTGCTTTGCTGGACAAGTGGTCTAGTTCCTTCCAGAAAGCTCAAGTAGAAAGGTATAAGCATAAAGATAACTAAAAAGAAATAATTATAAACCCCCCCAAAGATGTTTCTCTGTAAATAAAGCTAGCTTTTTACTCAGAAATGGGACTCCCCAGTTACTGTGAAGGGCCAATGGTTTGGGTAACCAAGAAAACCAGATTAAAGAAAAATTATTCTGTTAAAAGGTTATAAAGATTACACAAGCCAAAGAGCTCTTCATTCTCTGAGTCAGCGCAGACAAAGACTGCAACATGTACCTCACCTGCTTAAGGGGGCAAGGTACACTGCGGCATGTGTTATGTGCTGAATCAGCATTTTCATTGCAGATTAAAGATGACCTATATGAAAGGTGGTGGGAAGCCACACACCGTGGGTTCTAACCGGAAAAGTCACGATCTTGAAAGTGATACTTTGTACCCGAGGACCTGGGATGCACTTACATCCCCAGCTCTTGCCACCACATCACAGAGGACCAGACATTTTTAAACTGATTTGGAGCCTTTCTTCTCCTTACCAGTAGCTCTGGGCATCTGCTAAATATTTGCTTAAAGACATTGACCATAAGTCCTATCAGCCAGGTACAAGTGAGCAGCCAGCTTCCTTCCCTGAAGCACTGCAGCCCATCCCACCAGGTCCTGCAGTCAGCCTCCTTCTCCACAGGAAGGATGAGCGGTAATTAGAGGCAGATATTTTGGGGTGCAAATCCAGTATGCAAGAGAGGGAGCAGAAAGCAGGCTTTACTCCCCATACAGTTTAATTAATTTTGTCTTGAATAGAAGACATTGTAGTCCAGATTTTCAGAGTGAAGGGGGATAGAGAAGGTACATGAATGCTGTGAAATATGTTTAAAGTCCAGATAAGAAAGTTCAGACAGAAAATAAGTAAGAAAGCTACAGCTTCCCAATCAAAGCAAACCCTTTGGCTGGTCTGAGGACTTTGGTATTTCCAGCATGTCACATATCATTTACCTTGCACATTTCTGCAATAACTTCTGCAGAGAGGGGAGCCAGTTTTCTCAGATGAGCTCTCCCCAACCCCTGCACCCTGTTCCCTCTTCTCAGCAGCTGACTTTGTGGCACCAAACAGGCTTGCCTGGCAGCAATGCCCAGGTCAGGAAGGTGCCACTGAATGCAGAGGTCGGCGATGGGCAACACACAATTTGATATGAATTAAGGTGAAGCCATTTACTGAGCAAAATCACACCGATTATATACATTTGTTACAGCAAACGTGGCAAGCTAAAAACTGCTAATTGGTTACACACACTGTTCACACCAAACCGATTTGTTAGTAATTATAACAGGTTCTGATAAGCATGTCTTATAGCTAAACACTGTTAGTTTACCTTTGATGTCTAAAGGTATCTGCACACCTGCTGTATTGACCATTTATTATGGCTGGTTCTTGACATGTTCACTTACTCCCAAATACCTTCCCACAACTCCTTCTTGGTTTAGGGCAGCCTGTACCCCTGCCTTCAAGGCCGCTGTGTTTTGAGAATGTGATTACCAAAATCCTCTCAGCGTGAGTAGCTTTCCTGTCTCACGGGAACGCGAGCATATTGTCAGGGCCTATGTCTTCTGTGAGGAGAGTCAGGCTGCTGGCAGGCCTACTGCCTTCCCCGACAACCGAGTGTGCCAGAGACAGCTATTTTCCCCAGCTCCCTTGGTGTCATTCTTTACACAGGGCCCTATAGAAAGGCTTTCTGAACCCCCACCCTTACACTGCAGGGACAGTGGCCAGCTGCACCCACACAAGCCCCTGCCGCACTGTAAGGGATCTACACTGACCAGCTGCTGCACTTCATCCTCATCAGCTGCTGCACACATGCCAAAGAGCCAAAAAAAGGAGCAGCTGCTGATGGAGATAAACTGAGGCTTCTCCAAGTAATGTATACAGACACAGAAACAGGTAACTTGTATCATAGGGACGTTGCATTAGTTTTTGTGAAGTTGGGCTGCTGAGAAGACCCAAGGAGACACAAGCACACTGTAACACTGCTCCCCCCTTTCCCCTTGAAGCTTTCCTTAGACATTCTGGTTTTTAAGCAAAATAGAGCTGTGTCCCAGCCCATGAGCCTTGTGGGGAGGGGACAGAGTCCCTCCCTGAGCCAGATGCCCTGCTCGCACGTGGTCACTAACCCCAGTGTGAGGAACAGAGTTAATTCTCTCCCCCACAGGTCCCTGCAGCTTCCACTACAGTATTATCTGTACAAAGCTATACAGAGGGAAAAGCTATCTGCTCAGAATCGTTTGGGAGCAAAGGATTAAAAAAAAAAGAAAGAAAATAGGGACACTGTTACAGACACACACACAGAGAAGCCTTTGTGTGCCAGAGCAAGGGAGCCAGCAGAGATATCTCCAGCAGTTTACAGCAGAAGAGCAAGCTAGGATGGAATTAGCAACAAACTCACTGGGATGCAATTTAATCACACTGCCCAAAGGCAGACCCACTGAATGATCTTGCTGGTGTGCTCTCAAACACCTGCTGCCCTTGAGCATTATTTGATTGCTCTGGCTGAGGTGGGGTAGGTGTTTCTCCATCACCACTAGACTATGGGATATCCCCAGCAAGTTGGGCTTAGGCAGGTAAGCATTAGGACCCCTTCCCTGGTAGGGCCTAGTGCTGCTGGGAAGGAGGCACAGCAGCTGCAGAAAGAGGGCAGCTGGTTTGCTGCACACAGTGCTCGATGGTCCCCTTGAGAGTCTCACCATGAGCTTGTTCCTCTTCTTCCCCTCCACACTCTCTCTAGGCCTCCCGATACAAGCTTTGAAATATGGATAAACAGTGATTAGCCCTTAGAACAGAGGAGCAAACACAGGAAGGCGAGCCAGCCAGCACCCCTCCTACACACACTGTGAGCCTGAGGGTCATCAGATGGGTGAAGCAATGAGGTCCCAACTGAGGACAAGCCCTGCCCAGCCAAAATGGGAAGCAGAGTGAGTCCTCAACCACAGCTTTGGGTGATGATGGTCAGATGTCTTTAACCAGGCTGTTACAGCTCATCCAACTCCCACCCCTCCTACAAATGAGGTTATAAATACCTATTTCATCAGCTGTGCTGGGGAAGGAAGTTCCTCTGTTAGAAAGATTAATCACTGTGTGAACAAGTCACTGAACTGTAATCAGACCTTCAGCATTAGCTGTCTTTAACAGACAGGTGCTCAGCAAGGAAAAGCTCGGCTTGCTCCAGGGCAAGTGAGGCGTATTCCAGAGCTGTGTTACCAAAGCTGAGACTGCCTGGCCCTGTTTTGCCAGAAAAATGGCAGCACTGGCATTTCACACGTGCATACTGGTACTCTTCACCAGATGTCAATGCTTGTGTTTTATAGACTCCTACAGCAATGGATACCAGAGGCCAAATATAGAAAGGTTTCCTAAGGCTAGCTCTACAGTTACCTGAGATTTATTATACTAATAACCCTGTTCTCATATTAGTCAGTGTAATCAGCGAAACATTCAAAATAAAACCTCCAAGTGCCCTGGAAACCAAGATATATGATTAAGGCCAGATAAGTACAGAAGCTTTCCACTGATCCACTGTTGTATCCAGAGCTCAGACAGCCTATTAGGTTACTCTAATTAAAAAAATTCTGCTTTCTTTTTAGCAAAGCTTATTCATTTGAAATTGTGCATAACAGCCTTACAGAACGTGTTTTGGAACTGCTACAAAAGGCAGCAAGAAACCAGGATGGCTATTCCTGCAGACCAGAGTTACCCAGGCTCTTCATTAGAATGGGAGCAACCAGCTAGAAAATTAAACAGACCGTAATGTAAGATGTCAAGGTGTAGTCTGCAGAAAGACATTCTTCACTGAGACGCCTCAGGACTTGCTGGAAGTTTCTGGCTGTTGCCAGGGAAGAGAGTTTGAGCAGACAGCTGGGCCAGGGGAGCAGCAAGCCCTCGTCACAGCTCCCCATGCCATGCAGATTGCCACCAGCAGAATTCTGGTGTTTCATCCATTTTTCAGCAGCTGCTGCCAGCTCTCATTCACATATATCACCTGGGCATAAATAAGTAAAACACCATACATACAGACCTATGACAGAGGAGAGCATTAAAAGCTAACAAGTGAGCAGGCTTCATATGTTTGCTTGTACTACAGTGTGACACTGACCATTTCACCAGCACCAGTTATGCTGAGATCCAGATCTTGGACTGTTTTTACTCAGTTACACACCAGAGGAGACTTTCCAGCTTCTTTTTCAGTTACAGTTTTCTTCTCTTTACCTGGACAAATGCCCTCTCCCCCTGTGTCCCCCCAACACCACCACCATGTTAGAATAAATATCTTTAGAATACAAAAATAAGCCTTTTATAATTTCCATTAGAAGTATTTGTACAGAATATAGCATGCTCCAACCTCTGCTACTACTCGCAAGAGTCGTCGTAACTCAGCTGTAGCGTTACTTCTTATCTCAGGACCAACCTTACCAAATATTTTCAGTGCTGCTACACGTCCAGCAGAGATTTCTACACCTGTAGGCTTTCTGTGCAAACCCTGACTTCAAGCTAGGCTACATGTTGAGGTAGTAGATCCTGCTCAAGAGCCTGCCTTATTAACCAAGGCAACAATCACAGGTAGGCTTTGTGATCCTTATTCCTGACCTGCTTCCAGTATCTCTGCACTGTTCCGGGCAGATAAAACCACTCTGCATTTTCACATTGCCAGCTAAGCCTGGGAAAGGCTCCTGGGTCCTACCCTCCTCTGAAGGAAGATACTGCAGCATGCTAACATGTGCAGTTTGGTATGGTGCAAAGGTTATGGTTTCTCCTCAGAACTGGGAGCTCTCAGGGTCATGCCACAGAGCCGCTGAACCAGCGCAGCCAAGCCAGATCCATGCACAGGAGAGCCACAGCTCTTACACCAAAAATAAAACCAAACCCAAACAAGCCAAACACACAAGTTTCGTTATATTAGAACCACACTGAAGTGGCACCTTAATTGGCCAAACTGTAAACTAAACTGTAAGAAGGCACAAAAACCCAACAGACAGACATGCTTTTCTTTCCACCAGGAGTCAAAATCATCACCTGGCTACACAGTATTACAAAGAAAAGAGAGAGGAGTAAGAAATCGTCAGGAGTACTCCTAAACCAGCTTGTCTTCTTCAGCAGTACATTGTTTAAGATATTGTGAAGCAGTTTATCTACCAAAGGCCTTTGGAAAAAAAATCTAGAAGAAAAAAGTGATAAATACTATTGGTTGGCTTTTAGGCATCTCAAAACTTTATGATCCATTTTGATTTATTTACCCAGAAAAATAGCATATTTAAGATTTACCTGGAGATTTGTATTTCACAGGACCTAATATAGTAATAGACATTCAACCAGCGTTGAATAGAGTTGAATACAGTGCAGATGACACTGTTAAGCACAGAAAGATTTTTTACAGTCTCGACTGCCTGTATTTCTTTAAGGTACTCTAGGAAATGAAAGCATCTTTGAGTTTCACACCAGAGCAAGATGTCTCTAAGCCAGCAAATTAAACGGAAGATATTTCAGAACTTATTAGTTCAGCAAAACTGATCCAGGTACTTAAGAGTTCATTATAGCATAGGGAAGTCAAGAAGAGCCTCTGCTCAAACTATAAAGCCAGACTCACTTATCTAATTTTCAGCTTACTGTAAGGCAATAGAGATTTTTAAGCAGCAGCTTATAGCTAGGCAATACACACAGACATATTTGTATTGAGGAAAAGTAATTTCAAACTTGGCAGTATGCTCAGCTATGTCTGAGGACCAGTACTTCTCTGGATAATACATTCCTCAAAATCAGCAGTAAGACTTCTATGTTTCTTCCTTTTGGAAACAGGACATGCTTCTGCATGTTCCCCTTAGCTGCTTTCCATCAGCATTTTCCTCTGAAAGCAAGAGATTTCTGCCAGTTTGTTTGGTTATGGGTGCATTTACTATTGAACCTTCAAAATAGTGCCTGCCTTCACTTCAGCCACATTTGATAGCTGAGGAGATTACTTCTAAGAGTTCTGCTTATCTTTTGAACACACTGATTTAGCAGAGGACTTTGGAGCCAGAAGGTGGCTTCTCACCATATAAGAGAGGGAGATTTCAGTCAAATGTAAGAGAAGATTACCTGCGGGTCAGAAGAGCCCTGAAAAGGACACAGCTTATGGCTGCCAGGCACCTGCCTCAGCTTCTCTCATTCATCAGCATCTGATACAGCAGGAAGCTCATTCTGTTGGCCAAGCCACTGCTCCTCCCAAACACAAAGTCTGATGGAGGGCACCAGAAGCATGACCTCCATCAAGACAAGATCCTTCAGGAGAGACTTTTCTCTCAAGCTGATGGAGATGCCTGATAAAGAACGACCATGATCAGCTGCCCAGCAAAGGCTCAGCTGGAGATGCCTCACCAGGCATCAGATTTTCCCTCAGGGTCACGCTTAAGATGGCTTCACTGGACTGGTCCTTCAGCCTCTCTTGAACTCTTGGAGTCAGCATCTCCTCCTCTTTAGAGCTCTTCCAGGAGCACATAGTTCTGTCTCATTCCTGCCTTACCCTTTCATTCAGGAAAAAAGTCCCATGCTTGAATCTCCTGGATCTCTCTCTTTTAACGTCTTCCTTCCTGACCTATGGACATCTACCCTCATGGACTCCTACCGAGATTTTAATATTCACCCTCTTTTCTACCCTATAGGTCTTTCTTCAGTCTGATGTGAGCCTGCTGCATGTGCTAGCCTGGAATTTGCTCTTGCCCTTGGAAATTTTGGGCCCAAGTCACAGCCAAAAGACAAAATAGCTCTTTGTATAGCTGGCTGATGATAAATATCACAGTAAAGCTCACAGAGGTACATGTCACCATAAAAACACTGGTTACGCTGGGCAGCCTGACTGCTAAAGTACATCTATCTCCAAGCATTTTAGAAGACAGGTAGTATTTCAGCAACAAGTAGTATTTGTAAACCCTACTTTCCTTCAAATATCTGTCAGGAACAACAGAGATACAGCTAGTCCTGCCTTGGGCAGAGGAATAGGTTAGCTCTGATCGAGTCTCCAACTACCGCAGAAACCTGTTTTGGTTGTGTGCTGTGTTGGCCAAAACACAAGGAGGATTCCAGACATACAGACAGGAACCTCACCAGGACAGATCTCCTTCCCAGCTCTTAGCTTTAACCACACTTTTGTACAAAGTTTCCACTTACTGCAGAGAATGGAAGAAACCATGGGTGATCAGAAATCGTGCCATAACGAGGCAGCACCAGAAAAGCCAGTAGGACTGTACTAGAATTGAACCATCACAGAATCTAACCCACTGCATATATCCATGTGTCGTTCTGGTTACCATAACCAAAATCTTGCTTTAGCATTTCTGAAGCTAGAGAACACTGTTATAGATGTCCAAAATAAAGTAATTAAAAAAATGAAATGGCTGCAATTTCAGCTCTGGAAACTGTGGACATTAAATTGAGGTGGTTTGTCTTTTCTCCCCTTTCTTTTTCTATTAAATAAAAAAGAGCAAAGTCATAATTAGAGTGGTATGTATTCCCTAGATACTTTAAAGTAGCCAGAATTAATTCTGGGTTTCAGATAATGTCAAATACTCTAAGGCTTCCCATGAAAAAGCACTCATTATTATAAAAAAAAAAACCCACACCCCCAAAAAATACCATACCTCACCCCCAAAAAAACCAAAGACCAAAACACCTCAAAGAAGAATGTAGGAAAAAAACCACCCTGATTTAATGTGTTGTTTTCTTGGAGATTTTTGTTGGGAAAAACACACTGCAAGCTAAAGCGAGACCTTGGTGTCATCCCTCTGCACCTGCAATTCCTCACCCACTTGGAAATCATTGCAACCTGCCACCTCTTCCATCCCTGTCTGACCTTGAGCTTGGGTTCTCTGCACTGATTGCTGGCTGCCAGATGGATGGACAAGACATGATAGGGTAAACAAGGTCATCTCAGCTAGCAAGGACCAGTGCCTCAGAAAGGCCTGCTCACCAGCAAACTAAAATAATTCACTGCAGAGGCAGATGCATGTGAACATCTGCAAAGAGATAATAAAAACAGGCTGGAAATTAGTTCATCCTAAGCATCTGTGGATATACCACAAAGCTTTCATTCGTCCTGGGGGAAAAGCTGTAGGCCTGTTTCCCGTTCCAAAAGAATCAGCCACCCTGCTCTCAAATGAGTCACTTCACCTCACCAGGGCACAACCTGGGTAGGAAATGGCATGGACCTGGTCTACCCTCTCAAACTTTCCTGAAGGAGCTCCTTTGCAGCTTGAGAGGCTCATTTCCAAGGAACATCCACTAGCTATCTGCTTACCCCGCCACAGGGTTAGAGAAGCAGTGATATAAAACATCAGCTAGAGCTTGTCAGGGCTTGTCAACTGGGGAAGGGTTTCACTATTTCTCTTGGGCATAAGTGCTCTGCACCTCTCAGAGGCTAGTTTTAGTGGTGTATCAGCAAGGAGACAAGACATTTGTTGTTGTTATTGCCTCAAAAAAATTTCTCCAAACATCTGATGCTTTTGCAGCTTGGCTGTAAGGAAAACATTGGGTTTCTTACATCAGTAGAAGTCAAAGAGAAAAACTGTATTAAAAGGGAACTCACACAGAAAGATTAGATGACACATGCATGTCTGGTGAAGGGTGTAATCCTGCAAACACCATCTTTGCAGGAGGTGACTGGCTCAGCAAAGCAATCAGCATCACCTGATGGCAGTTTAGTCTCCATTTGGTTCTACCTGGATAAGTTTCCATAACATCAGACTGCAGTTTTGGCACTAATTGGCACTCAGAAAAGAGGAGTGATGAGAGATGTAGCAGGGCAGGCTCCAGCTCGTGGAGCAGGGGAAGACAGTCCTCTTTCATCCCTGTCAAGGAACTGGTCTACTGGATGTAACTAGACTCTACATTTTAGACAAGACTTGATTTAAAAAAGAAAATGCAGAGGTTGGTTTCTAGAACCAGCTGTCATGAGATCATATCCAAACTTAAATTTTAGAGCAGAGAGAAACACCACTGATTTATCCACAGGGGATGAGTTTCCTTTGTGAAGCGTAAGGAAGGCAGCTAATTACAAAGCAAATAAATTAGATCTACTATAAACATAGTAATTTTTTTTTAATATAACCAAAGCAACTGGAAGCTGCATAACCAAGCCAAGATACCTGATTTGAACATAGCCTTCAGTTTTTTCTTTTTAAGATGTTATTAATATTATATGAAGGCTAAAAAGAGATTTGAAAGTAAGGATCTAAAGTAGACTGCTCACTATCATGGCTAGTCAAGACAAGGTACAGCTACAGCATAAAAAATGAGAGGATGATGTATTTTAAGAAGAAATCAGCCTGATGTTCAGGAATGCAAAATAGGAGCTGGGGCTCCACCGAACACCAGCCTCTTGCCTCGAACATGGTCTCTGCACATTGTCAATAAAGATCTTTCTCAGCTCTCAGCCTACATCCTGTATCACTTATCACTAATGAATCCCTGAGGGGTTTAGATATTTAATATTGCAACATGAGAAGATGTCTTAGAAGAAAAAAAATTAAAGCAAAGGCACCTAGGCTTTAACCGAAGTATTAATCATAATGGGCCAGATTCCCTCTGGAAGCAGAGCTCTGCTCAGTGCAGGAGCAAACGGACATCACCTCCAGATGCATGGGAAAGCTCAGTCCAAGCCTGGAAAGAGCAGAAGCAGTCCAGGAAATGATCTGATTTATGCCGTTGGCCCAAACTCTTGCAAGGCCAGCGTGGGCAGAGAGGATCAATCATGCCCATGCCATCCCCTGACTCACACAGCAAGAAAACAAGTGAGAAACGGGTCCAGGAGTTTGCCAAAAGATGTTTCCAGGCTAGCATGAGATTTACCACTAGTCACTTGTAACTGGAAACTAGCCCATGGTCTCCATGAGGAGAGAACTGGCCTTTATGTTGGATATAGATAGCACTGTATTGGCAAGTACTCCTAGATTACATGCAGCAATAGAGGTTTTGCTGGTAGAACTTGCTTGGTTCTGCTGGTGAAATAAGCCAAACTGACAGAAAGAGATTGCTCCAGGGGCTTCTGCCAATATTAAAATGTCATTAAAAAAAACAAGCAACAAACCACCAGAGAACTTGTCTCTCTACATAGTGTTATTGCCCTGGCAACAACCCTACATGTCTCTGGAACAGCTTTAAATAGCATGAACAGGCAAGACCTTAGTAGGCAATCCAAGTTTGCCCCAGCAGAGGAAGGCAGCACTTTGCCTTTGTAATGCCTTGAACTGCCCCAGCAGCTCTGTTTGGGCTCCATGAGCGGGGCTTGAGAGGATGCAAAGACACTGCTCTTGCACTCTGTGTGAGGATGTGCTCCACCTGCCTAGGGTGGCATCAACATGACAAACAATACCTCTCTTGTTCAGGGCAAGTACAGTTTTTGTACTCATAGACACAGATTTGTAGAATCATTTCATTTGGAAAAGACCCTTAATATTGAGTCCAACCATGAACCTAAGACTGCCAAAGATCAAGATACAGACAGCATCATTATCTGCTTTTCTTTGGTTCCCTGAAGAAGCACACATATAAACAGTGTTAGGATGAAGGTCTATCACACCATGGTTTGTCTGAAATTGTCATTATCTCTAAAGCACATGCTGCAATGTCAAGATGGAAATAAATTTAGCAGCACTTTACCCAGTCTACAGAACAGGGCACCATCTAAGGAGGTTAACAAAAAAATAGATGGGACAGAAAACTGATCTGGGATGAAGCAGGGGAAATGTTGCAATAGCAGTGTACAAAGCTTTGGGAATGATAAGTTTGCCTTGTGTTCCCATTCCCACATGATGATGTGGAACAGCTTATGTGCAAAGTAAGGGCATCTCTGCGTACCACAGCTATTAACTCTGCAAGGTGTGTCAGGCTATCTTTGACTATAAAGGTAGCCGCTGATAATTATAGAACATGAGCAGGTACTGCCTGCTTCTCTTAAGCCCCGCAGCGGGCTGGAGCTCAGATCAGTTTCCATCAGTCAAGCCAGTGTCAGGTGACACAGTGGATTTACACCATCTGTAGCGGAGATCCCCATCTGCTTTGCCAGCTCTAGGAACCTAATGACAAACTCTGAAGCTGGGAGCTATTTTAACAGGGACTTCATCAAAGCATCCAGTGACGAGTAGCTTTCCCTCCTGCCAGTGGATGCTAGCAAATAATAATGACCACATTTCAGTTAATAATTACCAGGTGCCCCAGGCCACCAGATAAGTTACCCAGGACAAAGACAGAGGGTACCTTCCAGAGCGTCAGGCAGTTGCTCCATCTACTGGATTAAGCCTACAGCTAAAGCAGTTTAGCTCTGCCCATGCATTGTGAACAAGGTCCTTGGTGTCAGTCAGTCAGTGAATCGTAACTATGAATAATTTTAGTAAGCTTCAGGGAGGTCCTGAGTACTGTGGAGGTCCTAGTGTTGTGGGTGAATTGAGTCACTGGAACGAGGAATAAGGAGAAAAAATGGTAAAGCCGGGGGCAGGCTGGATAGTCTCCAGTCATTCTCTGTTTAGTCAGGCACTTGAAAGTTAATTTGTGAAGTGATGTGTCTGAAGTCAAGCCATAAATGAAGTTCCTTAAAATATATAAACATATTACCATCGATGTTGCTGTTTCTAGGTTTCTAGGGTACGCAGAATGCCAAGTGACTGATGATGCATACTGAAAGCCTTGCAACAAAGGATCAGTATTTGCTGAAACAGAACACACCACGGAGTTTTGCTTTTGAAGGGGGCTGAATGCCAGCATGTTCAGTCTTCCACACTGATAGACACAGTCAACTAGGAGAAGAAAAAATTTTTTTCTTTATCATTCCACACCTTGTGCAGTCATTTTTGTCAGAGTGAAATGGAAGGATTTTTTTTTTAAATATACACTTGTTTTGCACAGCTTTAAATGGCTGCAGAGATGTATTATAAAAAGCTTTAGCCTTAACTGCAACAGAGTGTAAAAAAAGTTTCAGAAAAATATATACACATCTTTCCTCAAAGAAACCATCATCTTTGGGTATGGGATAGAGTAATTCAGATAATATACACTAGGGAGGTTTGCTTTCCTTTGTTTCTTTTCCTGTCAGGGTAGATAGCGTTTCCTCCTATAAAACCTCAAAAACCCAAAGTGTGATAGGCAAATGAGTAAAGAAAATGATGTCAGAGTAAAATGCATCTGATGCAGAGTCATAACTTCATCAAGGCAAACTCCTCTATAAAAAAAGACTGCATACCACAGCTACTAGTATGTGCAAAGGTTGTTAGGCAATATCACACCTATAAAAAGATTTCTCATTGAGGAGGATCTTGTTTTGGGAACCAAGGACTAAGAGATTCTTATTTTATTCCCAACTGCAATGAGGAAACTTTGTGTGACATTGCCTGAGCTGTCATTTCCCCATCTGTATGACAGTTAATATATTTTATGTACAACGCCTGTATCAGGACAAGATCCTGAGATGGAAGGTCCTGGGTAAACATAAAATAACATTTTACTTAAAGTGAAGTGATTCACAGAAACTGAAAATTAACTTGTCATCTTTATCCACCAGGATATGTGTCATATCATGAGATGTCACTGGGAGGAATTCTCAGAATAAGAAAGAAAAAAACCTGGCCCATCCTAAAAATTGCCATGATGGGAATTATTTTTTGGATTCTGGGTATCTATGAAGCTGTTTCTTCTCATCTTCTGCACTCCCTGTTTATTAGGATCTGGTGAGGACAACCAGTTCCTGTCCTCGTTTCTGCTTTTTGGGTTAGAAGCTGGGACAAAAGACTAAGGACAGGAGTAGGTCTTTTGTCCCAGATTTCTGCTTTGATCATCTAAAAACACAACCACTCCCCACCCACAAGGGGTCTGTGCTGGCTACCTGCATTTACATCCTCATTCCTAGCCCCAGAATCACGGTGGGAGCAATGAGATTAGCCAGGAGGACTACATGAGATGACTCAGGCAACACACATACCTTCAGGGGTACATAGCCGTGCAACCCCACCCCTTCTTCCCCTCATTGCTCTTACCCATACACTTTTGTCCCATTTATCTCTCTTAGTTTTAGCATTCCTTTATTGTGTCTGGTCCAAGCAGACGGCAAGTGCTAGCACTCCATGTGTGGTTGTGGGTCTCTGGGCTGTCTCATGATACATAATTAACAACTCTAAGAATCTCGTGGTAGCACAGTTTTTTCTCTGCAAGGAAAAACTCACCCAAACCTGGCTAGCAAAGTACAGTTTGGAGCACTACACAGCTGCAAACCCAAGTCAAACCAAAATACTCTGTATTATTATAAATGTCCTAGCAGATTTTACTCCTACTGCCTCGCAATGACTGGCAGAGATGTCTACCAGAAGATGCTTGAGAGACAGCTATATCAAAACAGAGATGACACATGCACAGAGCCTTCTTTGATATAAATAGGATGTCATTACAATTCTTTGTTACATGCAATGATAAATACCACTTAAGAATTATTAACTTTGCTATATCACCAGTGGTGTGGGAGAAAAATCCAGGGCATTCCCACTTAAACACAAGATGCTGCTGGTGTTCTCTAGCTGGGGATTGTTTCGTATTTCTTGTAGATTTCATAATTAAAGTAAGAAGATAAAGGACTATCCTTTGAGGCTTGCAAGCTCCTAATGAGCTTGGCTCTGTGGTGAGAATTAGTGGAGCCTGATGCCTTTCTTGAACAAACAGTCTCTGTCTGTGCAATGTGTACACAGCTCAGTGAATTTACTGAGGGTGAACTGAGAGTACATCACACTGCTTCCCACCCTTTATACTAAGTCATCAGAAACTGATGCCTGCCCTGTCATCTGTTAATTGAGGAAGAAGGTCCAGGCTAACAGACTGCAGCTGTGGGTATGGTACTATTTACTCACTCTAGCAAGGTTAGCACTGCTCACTGGGGTTGCTACCTACAAAGCCCCCAACCGACCACCAAAAGAACAGTGACCACGAAGTCAAAAAGCTCCAAAATTGCCACAGAAAACACAGGCAGAATAAGGCAAGCAAGCTGCCCACATTCTCATTTACTCTTTCCCTGACAAAAAAAGAATCAATATTTTTGCCCAATTTGTTACCAAGCTCTCTGCTGAGAGGGTTCTCAAAGGTGCCAGGTAGAGGTGATCAGTGCATGATAGAGATGTCTCATGATTTAAAAGAGTTCATGACATTTTGTGCTAGCTGAAGCAATGGCGGGCTCAGCTTTTGGGTGTTCAGGTGGTGCTGTGGAGCAAAAGACTGAGGTACAGGAGCCAGGCACACGGAACCACATTTCTGGTTCTCTAATGCTGTGCTGAGTGCTAGCAGAGGGGCCTGGTACACGGGCCAGGCTCAGCTGGAGTCAGCCCTAGGAACCTGCATCTGGTGGGGGAGGTTGGGTTGTTCTCTGCAAACTGATGATTTTGTGCCCATTAAATTGCACCTTGTTTACAATTGCACAAGTGCATAAACAGCTGTTCCTGTTACCATCAAGGTGTTTAGAACCCCACGCTTCTGGATGCCCAGGTGAATGCTACCTGCCCTATGGTCTCCAAAGGTGCTACAGATTGCACGATTTGTGCTCTCACTGCCACTGTCTTAAAACACTTGCTTACCTTTTCTGCCCATACACAGCAGGACCATTGAGGATATTTTTCTCTTCCTTACCACTCATTAGTATTTCAAAGAAAGCGTTGACTATCTTTTAGAGAAAATAATACCATTGTGTGTGGCACAACCTACGTGATCTCAGCCAGGGAACAGTGGAGTAGGATAACACATTTCCTGGCTGCTATTTCTTAAGCCAGGATTTAAAAATCATTAATACTGAATCCATGCCCAGTGCAAGTCTGATCCAGATTAGACATGCTCACACAAACACATTTCTGCCAGAGGGAGCTGGTGGACACAATACAGAATTTCTACACTTTACAGGATAGCTAGATCCAGAAACATCTGTCCAGGTGGTACAGAGAAGTACTTCTTGCTTTACCAGAGCCTGCTGAAAAACAGGTGATACACTGTTATGTTTTTAAGAAACCTGAAGCATAAGGATGTAACTAGAACATACCAGCAACACATCATGTGGTTTTAAGCATTTTTGATCTAGTTTTAGGAAGATCTTTGTATCTTCCCAATAGCAGTAAAAGAAATGATGCTCTGCTGAGGCACACAGCTCTCCTTGCAAGGCAGATACGGGTGTTAAACTCCAAACTGTCTCTGATGTTTCTCCCCAGGTGCTGCCATGCAGCCCCTCACTGGATTCCCCATGAAACTTCCCAGCCCCAAGGACTAGTTTACGCAAAACAGTTCCCACCAGTTTAGCTTCAATCAGTTATTAAAGTGATTCAGTTAATCCTTCAGGAACTCCTTTGGGGACACAGATGAATTCATTTATAACAGTTATAGCTTAGAGCAATTTACCTTTCTGTTGGTAAGTTAATTGTGATATCAATTTAAACCTTAGCTTGAGAGTTTGTTAACCCGAAGCTAAGACGTAATTGCTATTGGCCAAAATCCCGTGCTTCCAGTTGTGTTTCCAAGCAATGTTTTCCACCACTGATTACAGTTAAGTCAGTTCAACTATTTATACCAATCAGCCCAAAATCCCCTGCCCCAATTACATGGTCTTGAGTTTCAAACATTGAGCAATGCACAAGTGAATGATCTATCTGTCCCTCTGGTAAACAAAAGGGTAACACAGGCAGTACTTGACCCTTGTTTAAAAACAACAGCTCAACACACAGTGCTGAGGAATCAGAAAAATGCCAGTAAAGAAGAATTTGACCCACAGATTTTCCTTTCAGTCCATCAGCACCTCAGAGACCACCAGCTTTATGTACGGAGCATTTACAAACTGCTGGGTTTCATGTACATATTTGTTTGCTGTGTTTGTCCCAGATACTGATTATGGCCTTGTCTGTGTAGTGTAGCTACACCCTAGGGACAAAACTATTAGCCACTCATACGATACACAAGGGAACAGGCTGGTGTTTCCAAAAGCTTGGAGCAATCATCACTGAAAACATGTTGAAACAAAGGAAGGACTCTAACTAAAAGCAGGTGCTCCTGGTACCATGATTATTCCAAACTAGCTTTCCTCCTGACCAGCACCTTCAGATTAATTAGCTATAAAACCTAATTAAATAAATCTATAGAATTAAGGTAATAAAGTTAAATAACATTAGTGAAACAAGATTTGTTCTCATTTCTAGGATGGGAGAGGAGCAGCAGGGAAGCTGGCCCCTACGCCCTTGCCTGATGGTGCTGCCAGCACAAAAATAAGAGGCATCAAACCACTTCACTTACTCAGCTAGGCCTGTTTAATTAGAGCATCCCCTGCTGCAGGCTCAGCAGGAAGCAGCCTGGGACTCACGGGCAAAGCAGCTCGGGGAGCAGGGTGCTCCCATGTCAGGCAGCAGCTGCTGGGGCTTATGGCACAGGCAAGCTTGTGCTGCCAGGCCGTGGAGCAGGGCTCACCACCAGCACACCTCAGGCCTCTGATGACAGACAGCTGCTGGCCAGGACAGAGGGAAAGGGAGCCAAAACGTTTTTGGAGCTGTTTTTATAGCTCCACTCTTTGCTAGTAGAGAGAGAAAGCGGAGATGAAGGGATTAAAGCAGGCTGAGCCAGGGCACACAAGTGTCACAGGGCATCATGCTGCATCATACTGCAGGGGACAGTCTGTGGTCTCAGGAGGGGTTGATGCCCACAAGAAAACAAAATATCTTGAGGTGAATGGCTCCAGCCTCAGCTTTTCCACCACACTCATACCGTATCTTCCCCATGTCAGCGCTGCTGTGCAGGGTGAAAGCTGCTCTCTTCTGGCCTTCCTCAGCCACCTGCTCTACTCCCTATAAAGTTTTATGGGCTTTTTCCTCTACCTCATAGGGGTGGATCCCCTCATGGTCTGCACACTGCTCCTCCAACACACAGCACTTAATCTAGCACTGCTGTTGTATTTCAGCTCATTGATCAGGTGGTAGGTTCCTTCTCAATTTCATCACCAGTAGAGAGATCTTTTCCATTTCATGAGCACAAGTTTTTAAAGTCCTGTACTATTTTAGGAGGGCACCAGGTGTCACAGCTATACTACAAGCTGTGTCAAATGTTTCATTTTATTCCAGCTCAATTTCTATTCAGAGTTGAAGTTAGCTTCAGTTTTCCCTGGCTTGACTTTTTTTCTGGGGTTGCATTTGGAGAGTTTGTGCTGTCCCAGCAGAGAACCCACTTCATTACTGAAATCTGCCTTCCAGTGTATTAAATACTGCTTGACACAGCATTTTTATAGTGCAATTGATGTGAACTTAACTGCTTTGGGGTTTTATTTTAGCTTTTAGTGTACTGCTTAATAGCAATAAGTGGTCCATAAAATTTAAGTGTAAAAAGATCCTCATTATCTACTCACACAGTGTCTGCTTGTGTTGCTGAAAAAACCTGTGTTGCTTCTTCCTCATCTGGTCTGTGGTAGAACCACAGCAAAGCAAGAACAGTTGAAGCTAAACCTGCTCCTTTCTCAGGTCACCTGCTCCCACATGGCAGTCAGCATCTCTACAGCCTTATTCACCAGCATCCTGAAGGCCTGATGGATGGTCCCACGCCCATCCCTACTGGCCACTGAATGCCTTTGAAAATCAATTCAGGCAGAACAATTCATCTTCACATTCATCTGGCATTTTCAGCAGGAAAATGAGAGCTGGCTCAGGGTTGAAGCTGGCCTCACTTACATTTTCCAACCATTTATTCTTTCATCTATGACTCTTCTTCAAATTTTATTAATGCTCAAAGAATCCTCAAGAATGAGCCTCCACACTCTCTCACCCTCTAATTATAACCATGGTGTCTCCACTCATATCCAAACCCTCCCATGTTCTTAAGCAAATATGCTGACACCCAGGCCAGCCTTACACAGCACTGTGGAAAAACCCTGAACTGGTGTTGAGGGCAGCCTGCTTCTCTTCGGCATCCAAGATCTGATGGGCAAGGAAGAGCCCAGGTATCACACCCCTTTTAGCCTAGTCCTACCACTAGAGAACAGCTCTTATTTGCTCTCCTATCATAACACTATTGTAACAGTGGCATATGAACCACAGCCTTCTTGTTCCTATCATGCCCTCTGCCCACCCTGTGCTGGTTTTGGCCGGGATAGAGTTAATTTTCTTCTAGTAGCTATGGTTTGGATTTGTGCTGAAAACACTGTTGATAGTATAGAGAGGTTTTTGCCTTGGTTACTGCCAAGGCCTTTTCTGCTTCCCACCACACCAGCAGGGAGGCTGGGACTGCACAAGGAATTGGGAGGAGACACAACCAGGACAGCTGACCCCAACTGACTGAAGGGATATCCCACACAGAATCACAGAATAATAAGGTTGGAAAAGACCTTTAAGATCATCGAGTCCAACCATTCACATCCTAAACTAAACCATATCCCTAAGTACCTCATCTACCCTTTTTTTGAACACATCCAGGGAAGGTGACTCAACCCCCTCCCTGGGCAGCCTGTTCCAGGCCCTGACAACTCTTTCAGTAAAAAATTTTTTCCTAACATCCAATCTAAACCTGCCCTGGCACAGCTTCATGCCATTCCCCCTTGTCCTATCACCTGTCACCTGGCTGAAGAGACCATCACCCACCTCTCTATAACCTCCTGTCAGGTAGTTGTAGGTGGTGATAAGGTCTCCCCTCAGCCTCCTCTTCTCCAGGCTAAACATCCCCAGCTCCCTCAGCCGTTCCTCATAGGATTTGCCCTCCAGCCCCTTCACCAGCCTGGTTGCCCTTCTCTGGACTCACTCCAGGACCTCCATGTCCTTCTTGTGGTGAGGAGCCCAGAACTGGACACAGTACTCGAGGTGTGGCCTCACCAATGCCCAGTACAGGGGCACAATCACCTCCCTAGACCTACTGGCCACGCTGTTTTTGATACAAGCCAAGATGCCATTGGCCTGCTTGGCTGCCTGGGCACACTGCTGACTCATATTCAGTCTGCAGTCAACCAACACCCCCAGGTCCTTCTCTGCCTGACAACTCTCCAGCCAGTCCCCCCCAAGCCTGTAGCGCTGCATGGGGTTATTAGGTCCCATGTGCAGCACTCTACACTTGGCCTTGTTAAACTTCATCCCATTGGTCTCAGCCCATTGGTCCAGTCTGTTCAGATCCCTCTGAAGAGCCTCCCTACTCTCAGGCAGAGCAACACTTCCTCCTAGTTTAGTGTCATCTGCAAACTTAGTGAGGGAACATTCAATCCCTTCATCGAGATCATTGATAAAGATGTTGAACAAGACTGGACCCAGGACTGAGCCCTGGGGGACGCCACTTGTGACCGGCCTCCAGCTGGATTTTGTTCCATTCACCACCACCCTTTGGGCTCGGCCATCCAGCCAGTTTTTAACCCAGCTGAGGGTCCACCTGTCCAGGCCAGTGGCAGCCAGTTTCTCAGTCAGAATGCTGTGAGAAACTGTGTCGAAGGCTTTCCCAAAGTCCAGGTAGATCACATCCACAGCCTTCCCCTCGTCCATTAAGCGGGTCACCTTGTCATAGAAGGTGATCAGGTTAGTTTGACAGGATCTACCTTTTGTAAACCCATGTTGACTAGGCCTGATCCCCTGGCCATTGTGCGTGTGCTGTATGATAGCTCCCAAGATGACCCTCTCCATGATCTTCCCTGGGACTGAGGTCAGACTGACAGGCCTGCAGTTCCCTGGATCCTCCTTCCGACCCTTCTTGTATATGGGTGTAACATCTGCCAGCCTCCAGTCGACTGGAACTTCCCCAGTCTGCCAGGATTGCTGATAGATGATGGAAAGGGGTTTGGCAAGCACATCTGACAGCTCCCTCAGTACCCTTGGGTGAATCCCATCTGGCCCCATTGACTTGTGGGTATCTAACTGGCCAAGTAGGTCGCTAATCATTTCCTCCTGAACTATGGGAACTTTGTTATTCTTCCCCTCCCTGTCAGCCAGTTCCGGAGGATGAGTACTCAGGGAATATCCTTCATTACTGTTAAAGACTGAGGCAAAGAAGGAATTAAGGACCTCAGCCTTGTCCTCATCCCTTGTCACTAATGTGCCATCAGCATCCAGTAAGGGCTGGAGATTCTCCTTGACCCTCCTTTTACTATTAATATACCTATAGAAGGACTTTTTATTATCTTTTACAGAACTGGCCAGCCTGAGTTCCAGATCAGCTTTAGCCCTTCTGACTTTCTCCCTACATGATCTCACTGATTTCCTATAATCATCCCAAGACACCTGCCCCTTCTTCCAAAGCTCATATTTTTCCTTCTTTTCCCATAAATCAGCCTGAATCTCTCTACTCAGCCAGGCTGGCTTCCTAGCTCTCCGACCCCTCTTCTGACGGACTGGGACAGCCTGTTCTTGTGCCGCCAAGATTACCTTCTTGAGGAGCAACCAACCCTCTTGGGCTCCTTTGCCCTCAAGGGCTGCCTCCCATGGAATCTTATCGAGCAGCTTTCTGAACAGTCCAAAGTCAGCCCTACGGAAGTCTAAGGTGCTAGTTCTGCTGTCTCCCTTCCTTGCTTCTCCCAGTACTAAGAATTCTATAAGCTCATGATCACTGTGCCCCAGGCATCCTCCAACCTTCACATCCCCCACCAGGTCTTCTCTATTGACAAACAACAAGTCCAGCAGGGCACCTTCCCTTGTGGGTTCATTCACCAGCTGGGTCAGGAAGTTGTCTTCCAAACCCTCCAGGAACCTGCTAGACTCTTTCCTCCCTGCTGTATTGTACCTCCAGGAGACGTCCGGTAAGTTGAAGTCCCCAATAAGGACAAGGGCTGGTGACCGCGAGACTTCTCCCAGTTGTTTAAAAAACAACTCATCAGCTTCCTCCTCCTGGTCAGGTGGTCTGTAGCAGACTCCCATCACTATATCTCGCTGATTTTGTTCTCCTCTGATTTTCACCCAGAGACACTCGACCCTGTCTTCATCATACTCCAGCTCTAGGTTGTCAATGCATTCTCTGACATACAGGGCTACCCCACCTCCTCTCCTACCCAGCCTGTCACGCCTGTATAGTTTATAACCAGCAATTGCAGCACTCCAGTTATGTGAACAATCCCACCACGTTTCTGTGATGGCAATCACATCATAATTTCCTGTACTTACAAGGACTTCTAATTCCTCTTTTTTGTTCCCCATGCTGCGTGCATTGGTGTAGATGCACTTCAGCTGGTCTACTGATCTTGTTGTGCTCTTTGGGGAAGCCTTGCTTCCCAAGCAACAGCTGTTTAAGTTACCTAGCCTATCAGTAGTAGCTACATCTCTACTCTGAGTTAGAACACTATCCCCCTGATTAACTAGGGTGGCTGACCAGAGGTCATTACCAGCACACCATCCCTCAGTAACTCCACCACCACACCCAGGCTTTTTTCCATCTAGCCTGTCCATGTCCCCCTCCCCCTTCCTATCTAGTTTAAAGCTTTATTAATGAGCCCTGCCAGCTTCTTGGACAGTATCCTTCTGCCCCTAGGGGATAAGTGCTCCCCATCCCTCGAAAGCAAGGCTGGTGAGGCTCGAGCCAGCCCATTCTCAAAGAACCCAAGGTTCTGTTTCTCGCACCAGGCTCTGAGCCAGGTATTTATTTCCTGGCTCTTCTCAAACCAACCCTCCCTATTCCTTGTAGTAGGAATGATGGAGGAGAACACTACCTGTGCTCCAGGTCCTCGCACCATGTGTCCCAGGGCCCTAAAATCCTTCTTAATGGTGCTCAGTTTTCTTTTATGTATTTCATTACTACCTATTTGAAAAATTAAAAGTGGATAATAATCCGTGTCCCTGACCAAGGTTGGGACTCGCTTGGTTAAGTCCCTAACTGAAGTTCCCTTAAGGCAGCAGACTTTCCTGTGTAGAGGGTCCAGCCTACAGATTAGGCCCTCAGTTCCCTCCAGAAGGGAATCTCCTAAGACAATGACCCGTCTTTTTGCCTTAACAGAGGATGTTTTGATGGTTTGCTTAGGGGTTCTAATTCTAGGGAACACAGCTTCGGAAGGAGCTTTCCTATCAGCCATCTGGGTTTGTTTGGAGGGTCTTGTCCTAGGGAACACAACCTTAGAAGTGATTTTCCTATCAGCCATCTCATGATCCAGCTGGTCCCCTTGTAATAGGATCTCATATCTATTGCTCAGAGGCACTTGTGGAGGAAGGACAGCCTTGGAAGGTACTCTCCTACTGCCCTTTCCACGTACCTGCTTCCATTTGTCCTTATCATTTATACTGTCCTGCGTGGGGGAGGGTATAGGGTCACTCCGGTCTTGGACACTATCTACTGGGTATTCACATTTCTTTGGCTGGGAGGACAGAACCTGGCTCATCCGATCTGTCTCCACCTCAGCCTCCCTGGTGCTCATGAGCCTGTCTAGTTTACCCTTGAGCACATCTACCTCTTCTTGCAGGTATGCTGCACGGCTGAGGAGATCCCTTATGATCTCACACAGTACACAGCCATGTTCAGAGCTGTCTGCTGCCGCAAGCATGTTGTGACAGTCCCTGCACCCCAAGACCTGCACCGCAGCATGCTTCTGTGGTTGGTTAAGCTGAGTGGCTACCTCCACAGTGGAAGGGGTTGGGGTTATGGCCCTGCGCCGGGTAGACACCATTGTGCAGTGCCTACCCAAGTGTTAGTGACCCTCTCCCGTCCTTAGGCTGGGCTCCTCTATTTCCTCTGCCTGGCGAGCGGGAAGGTTGGCTGCCTCCTCTGAGCTCTACTGCTTGCTTGCCTGCGTTGTGTGGGTGGGCATTTACCATCATGCTCAGCATATAAAGCCAGGGGAAGAAGGAAGGGGACTTTTGGAGTGATGGGGTTTGTCTTACCAAGCCACTATTATAGGTGATGGAGCCCTACTTTCCTGGGGATGGCTGAACACCTGCCTGCTCATGGAAAGTGGTGAATTAATTCCTTGTTTTGCCTTGCTTGTGTGGCTTTTGCTTTACATACTAAACTATCTTTATCTCAGCCCAGGAGTGCTCAATTTTACCCTTCTGAGTCTCTCCCTCATCTCACTGTGGGGGAGTGAGCAAGCAGCTGTGTGGGGCTTTGCTGCTATCTGGGGCAAAACCACAACACACCCTGAAAACAACTGGTGTGAAGATGGCCTTTGCCAGCCTTACACAGCTGTGCAAGCTCTTCTGAGCCAGGGAACCTTCCTAGAAAGCATCTACAGCCCCTTTCTACCTGCTACATCCATGTGAACAACATACTTGGAATTAATTAGATAAGTAAATGAGAATCAGCAACCCTTGAATGCTGCATGTAAGTACACAGTAAAAAGCCACACCTGGCAAACCAGGTGTGGTCACTCTGAGGCAGCACAGAGACAAATGGTCATTTTCCCTCCATGCAAATGAAAAGAAATCTTGGTTTTGTGGAACAACTGCTTAACAGGACAGGATGCTCTAGTCTCTAGAGGAAAGCCACTAAGTAGGGCTAGTGAGACTCCACAGTTTTCTGTTGAAGACAAACAGCAGTTCCTCCAGAAGCACCAATACAGCATCTGACCAGCTTTATGCTATTTTCACCACTACTTTGCAGCCTAATCCATAGGACTGCCGCGATTTACAGAGGCTTTACTTTACCCCTTGAATAGAAAAGCAAAGGCCGATCCCAAAATGGTTCAGCATCCTGCAGGACCGCTCAGTATCTCCGTTTCTTAGGCACACACAGCACAAAGCACCAAAGAAGAAACAGACACTGAAAAACTACTTTCTTAAGCTACCAAAGGACAGGGTGGTCGACATTACCAAGAGGTTACTCCCCACTGAGGGCAGGAGGGGCGAAGGGTGTAGGTAACACTGAGCCAGACAGGGCACAGGACATAGTGCAGTCTCTCCCCCTGCAGCCCAGTGCACTGAACTGTGCTTTCAGGGCACTGCCCACCACAGCACAGTCCTGGGGGATCGCCAAAATGAAATTTCAAGCCCAGCAACCTTTTGCACTGCAGTCAGTTTTTGCCCAGGTCTGACACAGCTGAGGGAAAGTGGTGTTTGCAGCCAACAGGGTCTGCTCCACACATGTGCAAAGCTGGTGCTGTTCACTGAGGTATCTGCCTCCTCCACTGACACAGCATCTCACATCCAGGTTTTCATGCAGACTGCAACACGTTCATATACATCAAATGAAGAGCAGGTAGACTTCTGCTGAGGTGTCTTTGGTTTACAAGCCCTTAAAAATATTGGAAGTCACTGGCAATCCAAAGCCAGCCAGTTTGATGGTGTCTTGTCTCTATTAAATTAAGGGATTCAGAGAATGTAAACAAAGGGAAAACTGCCATCTCAGATGGTTGCGGCTTCATGAGCTTGCAGCAGGCTTGGTTCTGGATCTGTTTTGTTCTAGTGAAGAGGTTGCTGCCTTTAACCCACAGGCGAAAACATTATTCCACACCTAAACAAAGTCTCAGCTGCCACCCAGTGGAATTAGAAGTCGCTGCATTATACCAGTGGCTCCTGCTACTGCCTCACCACTCCTCCTGGCTACAAGATTTTAGTGACTAACAATAAAACTTGGTTTGCCTGTGGGTATTCCCTGCCTGTAGGTCATTTAGCACTTCAGAGAAGTATCATCATTTCCATTCTTCACAAGGGAAACTGAGGCACGACGACTAAGTGATCTGCCCAGTCACACTGCAGGCCAGAAACACAGTTCAGAACAGACCACGCCTCTCCCTCATGGATGTCATAAGCACCGTTGGCTACTGAGCCAAAGAAGGTCCTACAGTTTCATAGTTTGGAGCAGAGCAGTGGAAAAGACAGAATCACATCAGGGACAAGCAGTGGGATTAAGTCTACCACTTTTAACCTGGACAAATGGCCGAACAGTTTTCTTCTCTTTCGGGTCTTCTCTGCTTTCTTGCATGTAAAATACACAAACGGTCTGGTTTAAGAGATGCCCACAGGGATTTTGCAAGCTGTCACCATTTATTTTTGACTCTAGGAGAATATGCTCCTACAAGACAGACCTTGACATATGGCTGGATCTGGAAGGGAAAAGATGCAGAGCAGCCTGTACAGCTGGCAGTGCAAGTCCCTGCAATAAGCAGGCAGCCAGAAAGTTGCAGAGGTACTACAGCTGAAGAAGCGCTACAGAGGCAGGCACAGTCCTCACCAAAATGCAGACAGATCCCGTCCTTGCATTACTCTATGACCACTGCCTGTGATGGGAATGTGACCTACTAATCAGGCCTTACAGGGGCAAACAATCCCTCTTCTGTTCACCCACAATTAACACAAGCTTCAAGCCTCTGTGAGACCTTTCAGTGAAAGAAAGTCAGAATAACTGGAATGCTTCTTCCCCATCCTACGCAAGTACACAGCTCTGAGCTGCAGCTCTGTCATGGCAGGAGCAGGCATGGTGAAATGCCATGCCCTGGGAGGGGTGGAAGGCTCCTAGAAGTCAGTAGTGGCACCAAAAGGCAGCATTTCTTTCTAAAAGCATGCATGTAGTTGTGCATACGTACACGTGTCATGTTTGGAAGATGAAGAGCAGTGTAATATTTGCAAGAGATCCAGATTCTGAAAAAGGGGTTACAGCCTAACCTGACCAAAACTGCAATGGTGGGATATACATATAAGCAAGTTATTTTTCTGAATAGGAACACTTGGTGCCTTCTGCCCTGCTCCTGAACATCGCCCAGAAAGTGGTGATCACCAGTTAAAAGTAGAGAACTTCTCCATAGCCCAACACCCTCCTCCTTGAATAGCAGGATTTGTAAAGCACATCTCCACAGCTTCATCTAGAGATCTATGTAACCCAGGACACAAAGCAGTGGCCATCAGAATGTCAGGGATTCAGGAGAGACTGCCCAGCAGCCAGCAACTCAGGCTATTCCAGATTAAACAGGAGTCTCACCTTTCCACACTCTTTCTAATCTGTTGTGCCTCTACTCCCTTTAAAAGGGAAGGTGCAGCAGACACTGAGCTGGAGATGAACACCCACATTCTGCTGTTCGCCAAGGTCACTGAAGACCCACTGCAGTTTGACAAGATTTTTACTTTCTCACTGAAAGTTCACAGCACTGGAAGCCTACTTCAAACCAAAAGACAAGTGACCCAGTGCCACAGAGTTATTCCCAGATTGCAGCAGCATTATCTCTATTTGATAGCATCATCAAGGAATGATCTTGGCACAGACGAGTCCAAGCAGAGCAATTCCATGAGAGCCCCAAGATTCATCACAGTATGGGGGAAATGACTGGAGATAAAGAAGGAAACCTGTCAAAATAGAACCTGGTTTACCAGACTTTCTTTAATCTGTTGCTCTGGATACACAGTAAATGGCATCCATAGAATGTACTTAGCCAGGCTATTGCATCACAATGGACACCATGTCCAGGTATATAGGCTGCTAACTTGCCACCAAACCTTCAATCTGGAGCCATGTAAGAAAAATATCTGTGCTGATGGGCTTATTCTCTCTAAACAGGTCTTGACAGGTAAGATACCATCATGTTCCAACTAGGCAATCACCATATGGTATGCACGTGGTCTCTCTCTGGAAACATGCATCTTTGGATATGCAACTGCACTTCTATCTACAATGCCTGCCTAAGCCCTTGGAATAACTTTTATACATGAACATTGACATGCTCGCATGTATGTTTTAAGCTTTGCACATTAAAACATATTTTCCTGACTCAGGTTCTTGGCACGTTTGGTCTCCTCCTTCCTTGATAAAAAGAAGAAACATACACTTGCTTGTCCTGAAAACTGAAGCGTCAGGACATTGTCCCTAGTTATTCCAAGGAGGCACTTTACAACTGTCCTACAAAGTAAACCATACATACATGCTTGGCAAGGTACTACCATAGTAAATGCACATGCACAGACTGGTTGTGAACACACGTTAAAGGGATGCAGAGGAGAACCGTGATATCAGAGTTGATCAGCCTTCCCCAGCAAAGCAGGGCCTTCCTCACAGAAAAATAGAATGCTCCGGGTTGGAAAGTACCTCCAAGACCATCTACTTCCAACCCTCTCCACTAGACCAGGCTGCCCAAAGCCCCATCCAGCCTGGCCTTGGACACTGCCAGGGAGGGAGCAGCCACAACCTCTCTGGGCAGCCTGTGCCAGGGCTTCACTGCCCTCAGAGTAAAGAATTTCTTCCTGAGGTCTAGCCTAAACCTGCCTTCTTTCAGCTTGAAGCCATTAGCCCTTGTCCTATCACTGCACTCCCTGATGAACAGTCCCCCTCTCACTTTCCTGTAGGGCCCCTCGGCAGTAATGATCTCTCTCCCTGGAGCCTTCTCTTCTCCAGACTGAATAAGCCAAACTCTCTCAGTCTGTTTTCCTAAGAGAGGTGCTCCAGCCCCCTGATCATCTTTGTGAGCCTTCTCTGAACTCGCTCCAACAGCTCTATGTCTTTCCTGTACTAGGGACCCAGAGCTGGACACAGTACTCCAGGTTGGGTCTCATAAAAGCAGAGTACAGGGGTCCTCACAGGAGCAGAGTACCTCCCTCGACCTGCTGGCCTTGATGCAGCCCAGGACATGGTTGTCTTCCTGAGCTGCTAGCGCACTCTGCCAGCTCATGCTGAACTTGTCATCAATCAGCATCCTCAAGTCCTCCTCCTCAGGGCTGCTCTCAATCCATTCTCTGCCCAGCCTGTAACTGTGCTTGGGATTGCGCCAACTCACATGCAGGACCTTGCACTTGCCCTTGTTGAAATTCATATAGTTTGCATGAGCCCATCTCTCCAGCCTGTTAAGGTTCCTCTGGATGACATTACTTCCCTCCAGCGGGTCGACCTCACCACACAGCTTGGTGTCATCAGCAAACTTGCTGAGGGTGCACTCTATCCCACTGTCCATATCATGGACAAAGATGTTGAACAGTGCCAGTCCCAGTACTGACCCCTTATACTGGTACATTTCCCTGCAGGGAAACAGGTTTCACTCAGCCCAAGAAATCCATGCTATCAAGCCTCTTCAACATGAAAGGATACCTGCCATGTAACTTGGCCTTGTTGGAAAGGGTTGCTGTAGCTATTGTAACAATTGCTTACTTCAGGTCTCAGTTCTGGTTCACAAGTAAGCAATTGTTACAGGGATGCTGGCCAGGGTACTGGGCTACTGGAACCCACTAAGGGCTTTCCTTTTGGACCCTATGGTCTGATCTGCTCTCCGCAGCCAGACCACCATGGGACTCAGGGAGTCTTCCCACCACTTGATCATCTTCCCATTCATACCTGGAACCTGACAAGCACTTCATCCTGGTGCTTGTTGAGGGTCCTCCCACCACAGTCATTCCAAATCAACAAAGTTCAAGACTAGCCATCAAAAGGAGAGTGGGGTGTTTGAAATTATTTCCTATAACAAATAGGTAGTTAAAATAAAAACTATTCAGGCAACTTCAATTCCCCAGACTGCCATTAATGAGAAAATTCAGCTATATATTACTACTACAATTTCTTCATCAGCCACGTTGTAAAGGAAATATAGGTGCAGGTCAAGCCCATTTGAGGAACTTTTTAATCTACAAATACACTTTTTCTTCTAAAATACCAGTCACCTTTTCATCACACCCAGACTGTAAACATATGATCTTTTGCTTGCAAGCCATAAGTGTTAGACAGTTTTTATTTTCAAAACTTTCTCCCCTCATGATCTAGCAACATACCAGGAAAGGCAAAAGACTGCTTTAGTACATTAGTGTATGGTTCAGCCTTGTCTCTAACATTAGCTATACACCTTGATCTTTGACTGAGAGCTATAGATAATACTGTTAAAGACATTTATAGAAACTCTTAAGGCAACAAAGCAGTTAAACATTATAAACAGAATAAATACACATGAGTTTCATCAAAATATACTGCAGATATCTTTCTCCATGAAAATCACCCACTCAGAGCACCCACTCTTCCCCACTAATTAGACAAGATTGAGGCATCTAACTTTGGTCATCTCCACTGTCTTGTTAGACATCCAAAACAGGCAGCTTAATACATCCAGTAAGAGTGCAGCTTCCTCATAGTCAGAGAGGGCACCTCTGGATCAGAAGGTGCATTTCCACTTCACCTACATCCAAAAGATCCAACTGGGCTGCTTCAGAGACTGCAGCGACAGCAGGAGACCTCATGGAGGATGGCTGCTGGACACAGTCTCTGTAGCCGTGGACATGATATGTGAGGAATTTACTTCTGAACACAGCTTTTTCAAAAACAATGCCTAGACAAAGAGCCTGTGGTGATTTACCTATCCTTCCTTCTATTGTTAACCTGCCAGTCAGTAGGAAACAGCAAACTGGAGCAGCTAACGTGGAAGACAGCTGTGAAAGGATTCAGAAAGCTCAGCAGTGGGTACCAGGAAATGACAGTTTCACTGTTTATTTGCAGTATTTTGTTTAGTGCAAAGAGAGTCATTCTGACAGCACAGAAAGATGTGAGAGCTATTCTTTGGAACCTTTTATTCTAAATAACACATCAGTATTTTGAGGTTATTAAGATGTTCTGACCATGAGGAAAGATTGCCTTGTATTAGCTTCTGTACAATATGATGATTCCTGCCTCAAAGATGCTTAACAAATCATTAAGTTATTAGACAGGCTGTAAAACAAACAAAACAAACCACATAAATGCACTAGGAGGGGGAATCATTTGGTTTTGCTTTTGAGAAAAAAAAAAATCAGAGTTAAAAAAAAAAATCTTGTCAGTATTAGCAGTGAACTCCAACTCTTGCCTGCACAGAGCCAAGTTTCTGGGAAGATTAAGAAAGAAAACTGATTCTCAAGAAAGGCTGCCCTGGTTTATTTCTTGACTCTAGTGGGATCTCTACACACTTCGTGGGAAGCAGGTGGGATTTGTTCTTGTAGTACTCCTATACCTTCCTTCTTGTCCACTGGATGCAAACCAGCATGTAAGATCATCACTCCTGTACTTGCTTTCCCCCACTTCCAGGGCAACCGCAGCTTTGAGAGCAAGCAAAACAACAGTCACAGACTGCAGCATACAGGGACTGTCACTGACTTCTCTGCCTGGAGAGGCTTGGGAAGCCTGCTTCCACCATCTCTTTTTGCTCACCTTTGCACCGTCCTGTGGCCATCTTGTTCACTGGAAGTTGTAAACCTTTTTAATCACTCAGTTTGACAGCATCTTCATTGTTATTCAAGTTATTTTTAGTATAAAAGCTCTAGTCCTGTTCAGTGCAAAAGCACAGTCTCTGCAAGGATTTCCTCACTGTTATGAGCTGTCACCCAAAATCAGCTAACACACAAGCATATCAAGCTCTGGAGTACAGTCATTGACATATAAGCATGAACAACTATGAAGACTAATGCCCACAAAAAATACCTCTTTCTGATTGATTGTGGACAGAATGCCACACTTCTGAGACTGAAACAGCTGGAATGAGAAGGGTGATTTCATTAATTACTTCAAGCAACAGGATGATTGCTTTTCCTCTTACAACTCCCACTACACTCACAGCCTACTGAAGCTATTACAAAGACCAAATCCTCTCATACCACCATTACCAGTCTAAACTGAAGAGCCATCAGCCAGCAGAAAACTATAGCAACAGGCTTATTGCTTGATGCAAGATTACAATTTCTCATCTAACTTTGGATGTTAAATCCCAATCTTTGAGATTTATGACAGACAAGAAGAAACAGAAAACCAGCTAGAACTACTGCAATGATTCACCTGAAATTTCTCCAAGGCATGTACACAGAGGAGCAGCTATTTTTCTTCCCGTGTCACTGAACGTGATTCACCACCTTGTTGCCTCATTTACAGCTGGGTTCCCATCATTGCCCTGGGTACCAGGGGCCCTACATGATGGGGCATCCCAGCAACAGTAGCCAGCAGTGCAACAAAATTGCTTCCCTGAAAGCCAACACACTTACAGGAACTGGAAACTCCTGCCAACAAGCAAGATTAAGTAGGCCCACGCATGTTGATTTTGGACAGTCATATAGAAAGTCACACTCTGAAAAATCACTTATTCCCTTCATTAAGGGCCACAGGGGGGACCAAGAACCTAGCGACAGTAGCTAGTTTGAGCCTCAGGGTCTTGTAGATAATTCTCAGGGGCAAACCATACCATAGATTTCTTAAGCCTCTTGATAGACCTTTGCAGTTCAGAACTTAAACTAGAAGAGCTTTATCTAGTTAAACATCGGGTAGCTCCCCTGTGAGGTGCCTTTGCACATACTGCTGCTGCTTCATGTACAAACATGCTGCTTCGTGCACAAACACTGTGGGTAGAAGCAATATCTTTGAGAAATTCTATCAAGCCCATACCCTGATACACCTGATATTTAAAATTGCAGGCTAGGTGCATTGGTTGAGTCTTCTGCTCCCTTCCACAGGGACAAATGCAGAGAGTGAAGCAGCCAAGAAACAACAGAGTGAATGGATGGAGTCAGTGAAATTAACTGATTTAACTCTAGCCCAGTATTTAGATCCAAATTCTTCCTTTAAAGTGTGAAGCTTTTCCAGCATGGAAATGCTTGTAAATACTCAAACATATATGTACATACATATACACAAATATACATGTGTGCCAATATACATACACTTAAATATTTATATGACTAGCTTCAATCACACTAGAAAAAAGCATTCCTAAAATGCAATTTTTCCCTAGTAACAGCACTACACTGATAAGATTGACATGGTGGACTCTTTCCAGATTGCCATATTGTAATTATTATGGTATAATTGCAAACAAGAACAACAAGCAATCACAATATTGAGCATATCACCTAATATGTTTTAAACTATACTCCTTAAACAACTGAGATGATAATGCAGTAACAAGGAATTAAGTCAATATCTTAAGACATTTTTCTTATGACAAGAAAAATAATGACAGCTATAATGAAAATTAGAAAATAGAGCTCCAGAAGCCAGTCCAGCAGCCAGTGTTCTGCCTGGGTTCAGTTTGCAACTCTAAGCTGTAAGTACAGCAGGCTCAGAACACAAATATAGCTGTAGTGAGTTGTACAAATCTCTTGCCCCTTTATTTAAGGGCGCCAGAAACATGAGTGTACCCAGGGCATGTTTGGTCTGAAGGCAGCAGGAGGGCAGGCAGTGCAGGAGGTACCCCTGGCACACATCCAGCTTGCAACATGCTCCTTTTGCACTTGGAGATATCTCCGTTGATTCTTTTTAACAGAGCTACTTGCACCACTACCACCACCACCACTCCACAGGAGCCATGCCTTTAAAAAACACCACATCTCTCTTCAGTCCCATTTGATTTTGGCACCACATAAGTGTATGTTTGAAGTAATAAAGAGCTCAGCAGAAAAGCAAAGAACACAACCATCAGAAACCACAGAGATCATCAAAAACAGCTCCCTGCAATCACTGGCTATCAGGACACAGATACTAAATTTAAAACTTCACCTTCATTTGCTTCATGTGTGCCACAGTCCACAGATTTTCTTTTGAAGCCCTGGTCCCTCACCACAAGTGAAAACAGAGTTTTTTCTTTGTAGGCAGCAGTTGCCATCTTTCTCTCCCAGACAGAAACCTTTGCTGCACCCAAAGCACACCTGAGCACCTTGGGAAGGTGAACACAGTGTTTTTGTGGATGATCCTAAATCAGATAAGTTTTGCTTTACACAAAAACCTGAAGGGACACAGGAGGATTAAGGTCTCATAGCACCTTACTAACACAAGTGTGACAGCCCACCACATCCTTACATGGAGGCAGCAATCCGTTTGTGTACTTGAGCACGTACTTATGCCAGGAGGAGCCTTAGGCCAGATGAGAGCACATGATTGTCACTAGCATTACAGCAAGGAAGGGGAGAGAGCTCTGGCTACTCTCACAGTGCAGGCACAGAAACAAAGCTGGGGGGACAAGCTAGAATGGGGAATACAACTACTGAATAAATGGATATTCGCAGCAAGGAAACCATGGGAGTATTTATTTTATATTTATTTAGTGAGCTACTGTCTTGAAAAGCAAGGCACCAAATTTTGGAAGATCAGGTTTGAAATTCACAGGTGACCAAAGAGTGACCATTTTCAAGAGCAGCTTTACATTTTCCCTACCAGGCAGCCACAGTAGGCTCCAAGCCCTCCAAACTCAGAAACATGGGTTGTAGGTTTGTTATTTAGTAGGTTTTAATAAAAGGCTCTGTCTCACATGAACATGGAAGGCATTAATATTTATGCACAACCAAAGGGGCCGCTTGTCAGTTAGTGCCATTCAGCTACTGAACACCTTAATCTTTCTAGTCACTACTGCTCATCTTTTCTTTAAATTTAACTGCCTTTCTTGCTGTGACCTATTTTTTAGGGAACATATACTCAGCTAATGCTGGTAGATCAAATCAAAACTGTGGCTATGCTTCCTTTGAACAGAGACACATCCTTTGCATTTGAAATAAAATATATCAGGGCTTTTTCTAGCATATATTTCTAAATGGAAACACTAGATCTGACAGGATGCTGGCTTAATATGAGAATCAGCCATTCTTTTTTCCAAGAGTATTTTTGGATTACAGCAAAAGCTCATTATTTTCCTCAAAACAGGCTGGGATACCTCTACAAGCAACTCTGTTGCTATCTCTTGTTCATAAGACCCAATAAAAAGCAGTTGGGAGTAGCTCTGCTGATCTGATTTTTGGTACATTTGTCCCCTGCTCTACCTCTTCAAGTCTGCTTGCTGTTTCTGAAACCTGTTAGACCTTCACCAAATATATCAACCTAAATGATAAAGCTGAACCCAGGGAGATAATACCTTTGTGGTTCTTCCTATAATCAGCTTCAGCACCTGTTTACAGCTCAAAGCCTTTCCAGCCTTTAACTTATTCACAAGGGTATTTGTTTTCATTGTCCAGCAGCAGCCTGTGGCCTGTGCAATGCATATTCCTCTCTCAGTGCATATCCTGGAACAGATGACCAGGAGTACATTTCATCAGGCAACCCCAACAGAGAACTTTAAGGTGAAGACCACATGCTGTGCTTCCTCCTTCTCTGCAGGAGGGCTGCTAAACCCTTACATGGGAACTGCAGGAGCTCAGCAGGTACCAAACCATCCTGCACAAGGACGAGGTGCTGTGATTGGAGCAGTGATTTGCAGAGGAAGCAGCCTGACCCACGGCAGCTGTAGGAACTTGGAAGCAGCTTGCAGCTGGGTAAGGCAACAGGACATCCACTTGCAGGGATCCAGCAAGACCAAGGGTCTCTTTTTCCACAGAAACTGACTTCTCCTGAAAAACACAATCTTGCCTCTCAGAAGCAATGAATGTCTTCATTTCACAGGCTTCAGGTGGAGTGGATTACATCACAGCCTCTGGGTATCCCCTTTTCTTCCAGATCCTGTATATTGTCTCTAGCTTGACCCATGGATGCTGTGCATTGGAAGGGGAGATCCAGGATGGATTCTGGTAGGTGAGTAGGGGCAAGTTTGTCTGGCACAGTCAAACCTTTGTATCTGTCACTGTTCAGCTGCATCCTCAGCCATATGCTGCAACTGGCTTTAACAGAGCAGGTTTCCTCATTATTTAATAGCTGCTGTTTGAGTCTGTATCTAACCAATGCCTTTAGAACACCTGTCTCTACTATTTCCCCCTAAAGACAGAGCTTTTTATGGGCTAATGCACATAGAACTCTCAGTACCTAAATATTTGGAGTTGTTTTAGGAATACCTCTTCCCCAGCCCTGCTAAAAGGCCACTCTTGATAGCCTGTGAACTGCACACATTAGAAGTTATATAGACAAAGAATTCAGAGCAAACCTAACTACTACAAAAGGGTCCATTAAAATCTCTCATCATGGGCCAAGATTCACATCTGAAGCTTTTCTCATCTTGCCACTTGCTTCACCGAGAGCTAGATCAAGACTTTGGCCTTCATTCACAGCCACTACACCAAAAAGCTGCACAGAATTTGCTGCAACTGCAAAAAGGCTGAATTGACCCCAGCAAAGATTTGTAGCCATGCTTCAGCAGAGAAAGGTGAACACACTGATGGAACAAGAGCCATCATGCACTCATGTTCGTTCCATCAGATCTTCATTGTTTAGCTAGTTCTACAGATTATTCTATACACTTAGAGCTGCAATTTTTACAGTGTAGCAATTAGCAAAGAGGAAATAGTGTTTTTATTGGGCTTTGTGGTGGTTTAGCCCTGGCTGGAGGCCAGACACCCACCAAAATCAGTCTATTACTGCCCTTCTTATTTGGACAGGGGAGAAAATATGTATCAAGAGGCTTAGGAGTCAAGACAAGGAGAGATCATTCTATCAGCAACGGCATGGGCAAAACAGACTCAACACAGAATGAAGAAAGAAACTACTCTAATTTATTACACTACACTAAAAAGAACAGAGAAAACCAGAGTCGGGAGAGCAACCAAATCTTAAACAAAATGCAACCAGATCTTAAAATCATGTTCCCCCCACCACTCCCTTCTTAGCAGACTTTAGTCAGGGTTTATTTGCTCCCTTCTTCCCTCCCATTTGCAGCACAGAGGGGTGCTGGGGGGAAAAAGGGGTTCTCAGTAGCACCTTCCCCCCACCCCTCCATTCTAAGCAGACTTCCCTTTAGCCATGATTTTACTCCCTTCTTCCCTCCCTGCTCGCAGTGCGGGGAGAGCAGGGACTAGGAAAAAATAATGGGGTTCTCGGTTACTTTTTCATTAACCGTTTTCCTTTTCCAGATCTTAAAACACCTCTACCTCCCCCCCTCACTCCCTTCTTAGCAGGCTTCACTCTAGTGATGATTTCACTCCCTTCCTCCCCCTGATCACAGCACAGGGGGGCAGGGACTGGGAGATGGGGGCTTCGGTTAGTTCCTTGCAAGTTGGTTTCCTTCTCGGCCGGGGAGGGGGCATTCATTCCACACACCCTCCCCCTGCTGCACCGTGGGGTCCCACCCACAGGAGACAGTCCTCCACAAACTTCTCCAATGTGAGTCCTTTTCCCACAGGGCTTTATCTCTTCAGGTGCCCCGCTGTGAATCACTGCTACGGCGGGCAGCAAATAAATCACAATGTCTCTCCAGTCCTCCACAGGATTACAAGCCTCCCCTCCCAGCAAACCTGTTCCAGCGCAATTCTCTCCCTCTCACTCATCTCTGTACGTTGCAAGTGCTGGCAGAGGCTTGCTCCAACGTAAGGGTCACAGCGTCTTCTCTATGTCTCCACCTGCTCCATCCAGCGTGGAGCCCCTCCACGGGCTACAGGTGGGGTCTCGGCCTTTTCCATGGGGTTTCTCTATGGTCTGAAGGGGCATCTCTCTCTCTGGCACCTGGGGTGTCTCCTACCCCGTCTTCCCTGGCCTTGGTGTCTGCACAGCTCATTACATCTTTTCCTTCCCTTCTCCAGTGGCAAAATGCAGCTGCTTCCGGGTTGTTTTCTCCTGTATGTGATTCTCAGAGGTGCTGTGACTGTCTCTTGGCAGTGACTTTGGCCTTGAATTGTTTACACTTTGGAACTGTGGAGAATTCCAGCAGCCATTTTCTGCACCCCTGTTCTTTCCCAGCACCCAACCATGCAAAATTGCCACAAGCTTTAACTCTTGATTGTGACAGTTTTTAGCTTGCAGACATATATGTAAAAATTTGAATGTTTGAAAAAAATTCTGTAACAAGGACATTTAAAGCATTTTTCAGAACTAACTTTGTGTGCCAAAAACTGTCATCAGATCTTTCATACTTGGTCAGCTGGAAAAGGCACAGTTCCTTCTTTTTTTTTGTACAAAGCAGGATTTGTGTTTTCTAATGCAGCGTTATGCTCAGTCACAACTGGACATGATCTAGTACCAGTTTTCCATGGATTTTTCTTCTAATCAATATTGGATGCATCTTGAGAAGTGTTTTCTGTTACCACATAATTTCCAGTTCAGATGAGATCACAGCTTGGCAGCTTTGAAGAATTTGGTGCAATGGGTTTACTATACAGATGCAGACATCCATTGCAATCTTGATCTTCTAGTGCTTCAGTGACCATTTTGAGGGAATTATAACGATCCTCCTATTCCAGAAGTAGCAGCACATAGGAACGAGGGTCAGAAGGAATGATGAATTAAGAAAAAAAGCTACCCATGTTCTGCAGTTTTGCCTTTAGACAACCAGAAGACCTTCTAACAAGACACTCCTGTGTCACAAGGAATTTGGAGTGCAGCTTATGAGTGAGAAACTCAAATACTGCACGTTTGTTTGGACAGAAGCTCTTGAAAGGAGAGAGATTTGATTCTGGAATAGCAACTTAGTCTTCAAGTGCTGTACTTCTCCAGAATAGAGTCATCTGTGGTTTGGGGGAGGGAGAAAGCCAGAAAAAAGGAGACCCATCATGTTACCCCAGTGATAACTAAACTCACAGTAGCAGAGCAACACTTTTAAACCAGTTGACAGCCGCAGTGCAGGCAGTCCCAGTTTACAAGAGTAGCCACTACTACTGCCATTCACAGACCATTTCAGTCCAATGAAATGTTTCTCTGCCTTTAAGCTGCCTTTGGAAGAGCATATATGAGCTTAGATATTACTGAAAATTCCACCCTACTCATATTAATTAAGAAGTAACACTCATTACAGATCCTAATTAGCACTAGATTTGGCAGAGAGTTGTGTATCATAAATGCACAGTGTTTAATGAGCGTGTGGCAGATGTTAGTCATCTCATTTAACGCACAGCTGGCAGAGGTTCCTCTTGCAACAGTAGGATGGTGAAGAACCACCAGCCACAAACACTGCTTGGACATAAACTGTCTTTTGGAGAAGTGTTTCTGGGTCACTGTATGACCTAGAGGTCCACTGCATTTTTCCAGGGCTGCTGCACATCAAGATCTCAAGATGAAAGCAGAGCTGTAAGAGGTTACGTCCATAAAGTAAGAGAGATTCCACACCCCACACCCCCCCATTCAAATGCTGCATCTCTCAGACCAATCCCAATTCTCTAGAGCTGTGCCCTATGATTGCCAGCAGCATAGAGAAGTGACCACATCTCTATCAGGTGATTAAGAACACCAATAAATAATCTGTCAAAAATTCTCCCTATTAAGGGGCCATTGCCTTGTGGCTGGCAGGTGTCTGAGCATCAGCACCAAGCTCTGCCCAGCCACGTGCTCAGCTGAAACCTATCCATCACAGCAAGTAGTTCCTTAACTCTTCAGCACTGGCAGCATTGGAAGAGCCCTATTAAAATTAAATATCCTAGGGTGTTAAGCTTCCACCTGCTATATACGAGTCATTTATTTTAATCATTTTGTTGGAATATAGAAGCCTGGAAGTGTCTCACCTTGGGGGTTGAACATTCGTAGCCATTTGCAGTGCTCTACTGTTAGCAAGCTCCTCTAAATTGTTAGCCACTTCTGTCAAACTCACTGTTTTTCTTGAGTACTGCAGAAGTTGCAGACATCTACAACTTGGGCTTTATACACAGAAAAAGTGTTTTAAACACAGGGAGGCTTTTATGGTGCATTTAGCCAAAAGCCTCATTTTATACTATAGTTAAATAAAGGATTTATAGCAATTAATGAAAATAAACCAAGTGAGAATAAATCCTTAGATAGTCTTGCCTGTAACATCAGATAGCCCCTTAAGTGCTTTTATCGGCATCCATGAGATGCAGCTACACTCACCTTGGAAATTTGGTTGGTGCTTGCTCAAATAAACAGTTCTGTGTTAAATCAGTAAAGAGCTACAGTTAAACACTGTGGAGGAGGAGAACATGCAAAGTCATCGGGTTTTATTTCTGATGTAGGATTTAATGCTTTTTCTTTCCCCTTTCTCTTCACTAGAGTCAGGAATTGAAGGAGAGCATCAACCAAAGTTACCTGGTCGGTAATTACTACTCCAGATTAAAAACTTTTCATAAAGGGTGGTTTAATTATCCCTTAACTCCTCACTCCAACCTACAAATGTGTGCAGGCTCTGTGCTGGCCTTTTTAGACAGGCCTGCTAACTCACACCCTGTTTGTAGTAAAGTCTTCCTCAAATATTGTACCAGAGGCAGCAAGTTCTTAGGTGCCAGTGACAGGACTCACTTCAGGTTTTCAATGACGTGTGTGCAATGACACAGCTTCTCCATAAGAAGATTTTTTTTGTGTATCATAACACACCCTGCATGCATGTAGAGGTGTCCAACACTACTCCTGGGTTCCACAAATCAACTCTTATACAGAGCTGAGCAGAGCTGCAAGTACTTGCCAGTGCTACCAAGGAGTGTCAAGGCAAGGAGAGAACCATTGCATCTCTCCCAAAACTCCAGAATTCTCTTCAGCTTTATTTGGAAGCAAGAACAAACTGGAAGTGCACAATTCTGAATAAGAGGGAGAAAGCACTTTTCTTACACAAGAAAAATTGCACAACTTGGTTCAGTGGCATATTTTGCAACATACCCTGCTTCCTTCCCTTCAATTCTCAAGAGGCCACACAAATCTGAGTGCTGTCAACAATTTAGAAAGACCTCATGGTAAAGGAGAGTGCTATGCTTTGTGGTAAGACATGGGGGTTAAGAATAACATCTATTTTGCAGTTTCACATTGGCTTTTACCTAGGGCAGAACGGCCATTAGGGATACAAAGCACATCCCCCTGCCCAGGATGCACTGGTTTGTGTGTTTGCTCTCTGCAGATTTCTGACTCCAAGAGCAGCCATATCCTTGTAACCATGGAAACTGCTCGTGGCAAATTCCCTCAAAACAGAAAAGCAGGAGGATGGAAAGGAACAAATATTTTAAGGAGGTCATACACAAAAAGCAAGGCAGGATCTGATCTTCACAGAAGTGTTCCCCATGGCTTGGGGAATATTCAGGACAGGAGAAAACCAGAGTGTCTTGATGCTGGAGGGTCAGCTGTCACTGGACAGTAAAACAGAGGACTTTGTCTAATGCTTTTCTTTAGCATCACAGTTGTATTCTTAAGACTTATGTGCATGCAGGTGCTGTCAAAGCTTCTCTGATCATTTGGTAGATCAAAGGACTCAATGCTGAATTTTCGTGGCAGTATATGACAACCTTGCATCATGTCTAAGACAGATGCACTTTGAATTAAAAAAAAACCCTAGTTTTTGTCTTCAAAAATAAATTAAAAAAAAAAATCACAACAGCAAAGGAAGAGCCATAGCTGAGCAGAGCTTGGTCCTCCTAGTTTTCTGCCTCCAACAGTGCCTGTAAATGAGGAAGAATAATTGCCACTTGGGAGGAATTTTCACACTAATACTCTTCCTCTTCTCCAACTCTCAAGGGACTCCTGAGCCTGCTGTGGTTTGTCTTTGTTGTGGTTTTGCATGGCAGGAGAACAAGGCTATCAGGCCCAGCCATCAGGGCTTTATGAAAGACGGCTTCTGCTTGACTAACATGATCTCCTTTATCAATGATCTGGACAAGGGGTTCAAGCACACACTCGATAAATTTGCAGATGATGCCAGGTTGGGCAGAAGTGTTGATCTGCTTGAGGGAAGGCTTTACAGAGGGATCTAGCCAGGCTGGATAGATGGTCTGAGGCAAACTGTGTGAGGTTCTATAAGACTCAATGCTGGGTCCTAACCTCATGCAGTGCTACAGACTTGCAGAAGAATGGCTGGAAAGCTGCCTGGAGGAAAGGCTCTGCACATTATTAGTTGATAAGTTTCTGAACATGAGCCAGCAGTGTGCCCAGGTACCCAAGAAGGCCAGCAGCATTCTGGCCTGTATCAGGATTAGCATGAATAGCAGGACTAGGGAAGAGATTGTCCCCTGTATCAGAACTGGTGAGGCCACATCTCCAGTCTTACATTCAATTTTGGGTCACTCACTACAAGAAAGACATTAACATGCTGGAGCATGTCCAGAGACAGCTAACAAAGCTGGTGAAGGGTCTAAGGCACAGGTCTTATGAGGAGTAGCTGAGGGAACTGGAGTCGTTTATCCTGCAGAAAAGGAGGCTGAGGGGAGACCTTATGGCTCTCTACAGCTACCTGGATGGTCTCCCAAGTAAGAACTGATAGAACAAGAGGAAACGGCCTCAAATTAGTGCCAGGGAAGGTTTAGCTTGGATATTGGGAAGAATTTCTTCACTGAAAGGGTTGTCAAGCACTTTGAGCAGACTGCTCAGGGAAGTGGTTGAGTCACCATATCTTCAGAGATTTAAAAGATGCGTAGATGTGGTGCTTAGGGACATGGTTTAGTGCTGGACTTGGCAGTGCTAGGTTAAAAACTGGACTTGATATTAAAGGTCTCTTCCAACTAAAATGATTCTATGACTTCCAACTTATGAAGATTAAAACTCAGGAATGTTTTTGGAGAGAGAGGCAGAAAGTAGAAGAAACAGGGGCCTCCAGTTTACCCTTGAGTAAACAGAGGAATCTCAGCAGCTGTGTAGTCCCCACACATGCCCTGTGCACAGCCTTGATCTGTTGCTTAAGTGTTCCCTGTTAGTTTCTCTTGCTCTAAAAAGGGATGAAACTTTACTCCTGAGAATGAAAAAACACCCCATCCTCCCTCCCTATAACAAACAGCAACAACAACAGCACTGACTGGAGCTGGGAAAACTTCAAGTTTGCCATTAACTTTAGCCAGCTAAGAAAGAGGCTTCATTTACAGAGCAGGGTCAAAACAAACAATTGAAAAGAGTTTGGTCCTCCTGTGCCCAACATGTATAAACACAGTAGCAGTTGAAGTTGGGCATCAGATACTATTCCTAAGCCTTGTAAAAATACACTTAGAAACTTGCAGAAAGCAGCTGTTCATTCTGAAGCACCAAAAATTTACTAGGGAGTATAACACATGAAATGGTTTTCCTTTAAAATGTCTATTTCAGCAACACTTACTATGCCAAGCTACAAAGGAGATGACGCAAAGTCTTTCACTCACTACGCTTCAGGAAAATCTCTCCCATAATATTATCAACGTGGCCTTCAAAAGGAATGCTAATGCAGCTTGCATAACTGTGTGTTGAGGCACAGAAGCTTAGAAATAAAATTCAATCTAAGCTTGCTGAAAAGTGACAGTAGAGCTATAAATGAACTTCTGCAAGGGGGGCAGAAGCAGGGAGAACACCCCCAAAAGGCAGAAGTTCAGAACACCAGGATTATTGGCATAAAGCCCACATGTGTTAAGATACCTTGTAACTTTTCCTGATTCCATTTAAAAAAACTAAGGTAGTTTTACAGTGCTCTAGATTTTAATTGGTACAGGGTTTTTTCCTTTCTCTCACCCCTCTCTCTTTTGTTGCACCTTTCTTGGTGGTAAAGAGACAAGAAAAGAGCAGGGGAGAAAAACAGGGACACAAATATGAGGGGAGAGGGGGGCGTGGAGTGAAAAATTAGAATGTGTGATTATAATGAAACTGTTTGGGGTGAAAATTGCTTTTAAAAAAAGAAATGTTGCCATGATGGTATAGGAATACATGGAAAATCAGACCCAGAGGCTGAAACAGTATTTGTGGGGTTTGTTTTAAACCAAGAGATGTATTTGCTGTAGTTGTTAGGAACATAGTAACTGTGATAGTACATCTATCTAAGGAACTCTGTATCTAAAAGCTTCACCTTTTTTACTGCCATTCATATCAGTTGCTCTTAATAAACCATAACTCCTTGCAGCTTTTGCTCTTAAAAAAGGTGGCATGCCTACATTCATATCTACGTTTAACTCAGCTGCCTAAAACATTTGTCTTAAATCAGATGACAGTGTCTGTAACCTGCAATCTGTGCAGTGTCTTAATCTGCAAGATTAAGCAGCACTGGCATTAACAGACTAAAATGAAAACGTGGTCATTTCCTCACTTTTAATGCTTAACATTAGCCCCATGTTTGAGTGTCCTGACTTGGCTTCTGACCAGGGAATTCCATATAGCATCTACCCAGAGTGTGGGAAAAGTTATCGATAGTAATCACAAAAGCCAAAAGGCTCTCAGAAAGGGCTTGGTATTTACTACATAAATTTAAGCAACAGATGATAGTCAAAGGAGAAGGCCCTGTGGAATCAGCATTGTCCATTGCATGTCACATCCTTTCTCTCAGGCCCTTGGCATTCAAAGCTTTAAGTTGTTGAGCTGAGAGATAAATAGGGCCAGCCTTAAATCTGCAAGGTGGTGCCTGAAAGGGATTGTAGCTATAGTTAGTGTAGCAAGTTCCTGCCGCAAGCCCTTTACTGGCACTTATTAGAAGGTGTGAGACGTCTCAAATCCTGATCTATGCAGAAATTCAATTCCACCACTTTTTGAAGCGTGGCAACAGCCAGGCGGCAAGCTGGCTCTTTCCACCTGGGGAAATGATTCCTATCCTCTAGAAAGCTCACTGTGGGTAAGACTTCTTCCAAATGCCTGCCCCATAAGTATCCTTTAACCAAGAATTCAACATCCATAAGCGCTACCGGCGTCTGTGTTTCCAGCTGTAACCGTAGCCTCTGCTGCAGTCGTAAGTAGTAGGCAGCTATTTTTAGCACAGCAGCCCAGAGTCCCGTTCGATGTGCGTTATGTCAGAGGCTGCTTCACCAATCAGAACGATAACAGAGCCATGCACAGGGAACCTATTTTCCCTCTTCAGGTTAATCAAGTGTGCTAAGGGAGGTTCCCAAGTGAGAGCATCCAGCTGCATATCAAATATGAAACACACCCATCTTCCTTTGCAGCTATTAATGAATCACCATTCGGGCACTTAATAAACTTGCACATTAAAGTCTAATTGCATCCCGCTTTCCTCATTAACCTGAAGCACTCTACTGGTGAAACACCTACTCTTCCAAGTGGTACTACAGCACCTGATATTCCCTGATCGAGCTAAACCCCTGGATCCAGCTCTGCAATCTCAGAGCCACCTAAAGCAGTCATTCCATCTTTTCTGTATGCTATAGCCATGCAACTGCTCTGCAACTCTCTCCTTGACTCACAGAGATATGTATTTCCCTGCCCAGTTGCTTGCTTCATAAAAATCCTACCCAGCACTGTGGCCTCGTGGAAAGTAGAGTATGTTCCCCTTGCAAATGCTTCGGATGGCTTAAGCCAAATCCTAACAAGTTAATTATATATTGCTATAGTTCCTGCTACTATATCCCTTGACTGATATTCTTGCTCCCACTTTGCTAACATCTGCTTGCGCTCATTAGCATCCAGTTTTTTTTCCCCTCACTCATGTATCTCATCACCCATCCTCCACAGCTGGCTTGCCTCCTTCATCATTTCACAGGTTATTAGGCACAAAGCAGACAACTTTAATTGCTTTTATAGCCTAGAAGCTGCAGTTCTGCACATTTCAGTACAGATCAGTTAACTAACCCTATTGTCTCCTCCACTTGAGGAGCTCGAATCCCAGCCCCCTTAACCTGTTCACAACCAAAACCCAGGGTCTTGCAATATTTTCCCATCTGCACTCCAGCAGCGATTAGGCAGAAAGGAGATCAAACCAATTCTTTCTGAAAAGCATGCTGCTTGCACACACAACGCCAGCTACGATTGCACAGACTGCAGAGTGACATCCCACCCAGCAAAACCCTGACTTCCACAGGCTATCTGCCAAGGGACACCTCTACTCTTCCTCCTGCAACGATCATGTTTACCACCCAGTGTCACTCAGTTCACAGCCAATGCAGGTTCAGTTTTGTGATGTGACCCCAGCTTGTTTGCCCAGATTGGATGTTTAGTCACTCTACAGAGATACAATGCCAATAAGGCATTTTACGTGAACTATCCCTTGATAAAGTCTCTCCCAATATGGGCTGGCATCAGAAGAGGAAAACAATAAAGTCTCCCAGTAACCAATCATCAGTTTCAAAGCCTGTAAATTGATTATTTCTGGAAGTTAGATGCAAACATATATCATCATTTTATTCTAACCCCCAGAACATCACTGACTCTTCATAAGTATCAGTGTTAAATGAGTGTTTTCTAGCAGTTGAGCAACCAAGCAGCTATACTCTCCAGACCAAGCTAACTGTACTATTAACTCATGTGCTGTACAAAGAAGACATTCCCAAACACATAGCCTCTTTAGTCATCCCTGGGAAGTGCTCTCCTATAACAGGAAAGTTCACACTCATGTCAGGAAACACTTGTAAAGACAAGGTTTATCACAATAAGTGAAACAGGAGAACTCACCATGAGCAGAGCAGGGTGGTGGCAGCAACAGGTCCCACCAACCATCCAGGGAGCATCAGGCAGCATACACACCAGATCAGGGTAGCCCAGAAAATCCCCACACCATCTAAGGACGGTCAGTCCTGTAGCTTATCTCGGAAAAGGACTAAACCTCTCCAGCTGAGCTGAAGTAGAGCCTCTGATGAGAGGGTGTGGGTGGACTCCCAGGTGAGGGTGGTCAGGCCCTCACACCTACAGCCACCTACATTTTTAGTCTTCAAGTACAGAGATGAAGGTGTAAGATGCATGAGGGACTAATTGAAACAAGCTGCATTGCTAAACCTCTTACATTAGCTGTGTGGTGCTTTAAAGGGGCAACAGCAATATGTTTTGTCACTTCATAATGTCTGTTCACAGCAAGTTCAACACACTCATTTTATACAAGGGCTCCTGATCAGACACAGGCATCTCCTTTCAACAAAGCCAGCCAGGCCTCATGCTGTTCTTTGCAGGATAATGGGTGAGGATTCAGCACCCAGACATTGCCAGTACAGGACCACACAGGCCCACCCTCACTCTAACCAACACAACTTCCTGCAGCTTCAAGACTGAGACTATCCCTGGATATCTCCTCTGTTTGCACTACAATCCTTCCCTTATTTCTCCAGTCCCCTCCTTCCAAGCCATCCCAGCCTTCCACATACACTCACTGCTAGTCCAGTTTTCTTGCTGAAGGTCACTGCAAGACAGCTAAATGCAGCATGTGGTATCACTGTGCTCAACTGCTGAAGCCAACTTCCACGACACAGAAGGAAACTTGGCAAAATTTGGGAAATTTCTGTTTTGAAAAGAGCATGTGTTCATTCAGAAGTCATGGGTTCTGCTCAACCTAATAGCTACAAGGGAAAATAATGGACAATGGTTGTTTTGCTGGTGCTGCTGCTGGTAGGGTTGGGGTTTTTTTTTATTTTACATAACAAAGTTGGCTTCTGATAGATGTAATTATCTCTGTGTCCAGCCTGCCTGGTACGAGGTGACACAACTAAACAAGAGGTCGTGACTACTTGCAGATGGTTTCTGAACTAAAGTACAATGCTAAATGAAGCTAACTTGCTAATGGAAATTACTAAAGCTGCTTGGAGCCCCTCGGAAGGCTGGAGGCATCTTAAGGTTACAACACAGAGCTTTGTAGGGAGAACCTGTGTCTCCAAGGAGTCAAGAACCTCCTATGAGATGCCAGGGGAGCAAAGGAGGCTCCATGAGTCCCAGACCTTATAAATACACATTGAAACTGTGGACAAGTATTGATTTTTTGCCAGGTTGTGTCAAAAATAGCTGTACCAGAGCAACACACAAGGTCTTACGTGCAGCTCCAACATAGGCCGTAAAAGATTTGAGAGAAGAATCCTCTACTTTCTGAAGTTCACTGGAAAAAACCACACACCGAGCTGATGTGGGTTGAAGACATCTCCACAGCCCCTGGGTGGGGGCTGGGGTCTAATCGAGTCCTTGCTGGCAGCAGTGAGCCCTTGTGCAGCTGACAGCTGGTCTGGAACCTGACATGTAGGCAGCCTCAGTAGGCAACAAATTGAATTTTACTACTGTGCAAAATTTGCAAAGGCACCTTTAGAGAGTAAGGAGCTTTTCTCTGAATCCTTACCTGGACAGGTTCCTTACACATCAACATTTCAAGTAAAGAATGGCAAGCTAAACCACTGTAGCAACTCTCACTCTATGGTGGAATGCATCTGCCTGCTAGATGTCCTGCTAGGACAAAAACTAAGCACTGCAAAACCCTGTCTCAGCCACCTCCTGGTGTCCCATCTCCCCTTCTGTGACAGGGAAGTTCAAGCTGCTCTCTCTCTCACTGCAGCATGGTGGGGTAATATACATTAATTGTAAGAAACACAGACATGATAATAGGGGCTGGGAACCCCAAGGAAGTCTGAAATCATACAATCCAATTGCTAACTGCATCTAAGCAACTTCCACATCTTCACTGCTGCTGCTGCTGCTGTGGACTTTTAGGTGAATGCAAATTCTCCATGTATTAAATCTAGATATATTGTGTTTAATATTACCTTGGGGTTTTCCCCTTAACTAAATCCCCCAATGTATGTATGTTACTACGAAGGTTAATTATAATAGGAATGGTGTTAAGGGCATGAAGAAATTACCTGACAACACTTAAAATGGGAATGCTCTCTGTGCTATAAAACTTGGGAACTGCGCTGCAGGGTGTGAATATTTCCATTTCTTATTTCCATTTCCATTCCTCATGCAAATATTCACATCAATTACATTGATGAAAGCTGACTGGTGAAATAGCCTGAATAATTTGTGTATGTGTAGGGAAGGGAGTTCAGGGATAGCTGACCAGAACAGGAAGGAACATTATTCTAGGGAAATTTAGAAAACATTCATATATATTTTTAAAAGAGTTTGATGATGAGTATTGTTGCTGTAAAGAATGGCCTTGAAATCCAAGACTGAGCTTTTAAAAAGTATTTATTATAACAAAAGACTGGTGGACAAGACATAGTGTAGTGTGATACCCCCTTACCTTCTGTAACTCTCTTGGGATTTGGCAGTGTTATAATGCCAGCATATTTAATGATTTGAAAAATAAAACCCAAACTATTTTGTTATCACTGTCCCTCCCAAGAGTCATGTTCCTCCTGTTCCTTCACTAGATACCAGTACACTTCAACTCTATTCTGCTCAAGCAGCTAGTAGCAAGGACTGGTACACATGATCCCTGTGCAGTGTGCTGAAGGGAGAAGCAGGGAAAATAAAGCAGGGAAAATAAAGCAGGGAAAATAAAGAACAGGTTTTTAACAGTGTGGCTTACATAGGAGTTGGTTTTGCATTGTATAAAGGGCTTTGGGACTGAAATCCTTGTGTGACTCCCTTCTGTTAGAATCCTAAGAAACTAACTAATGAGTGATGCTGAAAATTACATGTCCATTGTTAGATTTCTGAAGAAACACCACCAAGATGTATGGCAGCACTTTGCAGCCCCTGTGATGTTTTTTGCAGGGTTCTTCAGCTGTGGGTATAAGGGACTTTACAATGGGTTCACAGGGGGGATGTCTTGTTTAGAAATCTAAGAGATGGAATTTTATTTCAGCCATATTTTCCCTAGATGATGAAAGAAGGGAGCTTGTTTGTTTTTCTTTTTTCTTTTTTTTCTTTTTAAGGCAGCAATAACTGAATTCTGCACCACATTTCATCTACCCAGAACATCAGGGTACCTGTTTACCTGTGGCAAAAATAAATGCACCTCTATAACTTGCAGGAGAAAAGTCCTGCATTTAGCATCCAAGACCTGAGTGCACCCACAGGCCTGGTTGTCCGTATCCACCCCTGGGGTCGGGTCTCCCACCTGCCCACACAGATCAGGACCTCACATCAGCCCCCCCGGGGCCACCACAGACCCTCCTCCAGTGACACCACAGCAGGGCTGGTCTCCAGCTCCATGCAGCCAGCCCACATCTCAGCCTGTCCTTTACCTGTTCCTAGGAAGCAGTGCCCAAAGTCCAGTGCCTCCCCAGCACCCTGCTCCTGGCAGGGAGGTGGGACAGGCCCTGGCTGCCAGACCTGCACTTATGGCCCCATAGGGAGCTCCCACCACCACCTGCCCTCAGAGCACCCTGATATCCAGCACCAACAACTGGAAATGCAGGAAAGAAAAGGAATAAAACCCAACATGCCCTAATAATGAAAGGGAAAATCAGTTACTATAGCACATGTTAAGCACTTAAGCAAAGGGCTGCAAGGAAAGTTTGATTCCTGGTTTATAAAATGCTTTCCTGGCAGCAGCCACAATGAGCCTTTCCATGCAAAGTCCTCTCTTAGGCACCAAGCCTGGTGTTAGCTCAGGCCCCACATGCCCTTCCCTGAAGTCAGGGCACCAGGGCACAGGCAAAGACCACTCACAAGGCAGCTATGACTGCTGCTATAACCCCAGGAAGCCAAGAGAGGGGGAAGCCTGGTTGTCAAGATGTTTCTTCCCAGTTAACGTGACAGTCACTGTGCAGCAACATCAGGATTGTGCTTCCCTGATAGTTTTTGCCCACAGGTTTAGACCCTCAGTACATATAAATGGGCAAAGCATCACCATAGTGATGGATGTGCATTAACTCACCACCACCGTGGCTCCAAGTCACGTATAAACTCACCTTCTTACTCCTTTTCAGTAGGACCAGATGATGGAAATGGCTGCTTCACCACCAGCTACCATGAAACATGGGAGGGGAGAGCCTGTCTGTGCTCCAGGACCCCCTGTCCAGGGATCAGTTTGTGCCCCTGCCACTCCTGCCAAGGAGCAAGCCAGGGCTCTGGTGCAATCGGGCAGCCGTGATCTCTTTCCTACAGGTAGGATCCAGAAAGGAGTGCCAGCAGCCCAGCCACAACCAACCATGGACAAAGATGAAGGCAAATCTCCAAAATGGAGAGATTTCAGGATGAAAACCTGTTTCTCAAGATCTTTTCATTTTAATCCCCCACAGCAGAGAAGCAGTTGGAAGAAGATAGGGATTTTTTTTTTTTTGCAGTCACCAAGGTGAAAAAAGAGGAAGTAGCTGAGATACAGAGATATGGTTTTAGATGTTTGCTTTGTTGAAAAAACAGTTTTGCTTCTATGAGGGTGCTTTTGTGAGACAAATCCTCTGGCTTAAAAAATGCCCAAAAAGACTCTGTTGAAGGAAGAAATGCATGCAACCCTCCTCCCTCCCTGCTCCCCCCCCAAGCAGACATTTGCAAGGCTTCTTTCAAAGAGAGTCACTCCAAAAGTAGACAGATATTTTTGACCCACAGACTTAGTACTTGGGGTTCCATTTTGCCATCTTTTATTGTCTTCTGAGTGCTTGATGGTCCAGCTGAGGCAGGTACCAAACGCTCAGGTCTCCTCTCACTCACATGTAATGGTGAGGACATTACTGGGGAAGTCAACAAAAGCATTTGTCCCAAGCCCTGCATGAAGGCCTGGTCAGACACAACAGAAGGTACACGCCTGCTCCATCATGGTCTTGTGACCTCTGGCTTTGTGGGTGAACCATGTGGCAGTCCAGCCCCACAGAGTCATACGGGTTATTATATAAAAAGTGAGCTGGGGAACCACTGGCCCAGAACAGGAGAGATTCAGTAACAGGGCAGTTTAAGATGAACATTTCAGCTGGAGCCTTCCTTTTCCCAACAGAGTGAGAACTGCTCATACAGGCTCTCCACTCCCCCAAAAACACCCCAGGAGAGCCAGGTTCACCCTCCCATCACTAACACATAGGCTTAGGGCTACTTTAATGTGCAACAGGGTTACGTATCAGTACACTGTTCACAACTCACATGCATTTGTAGTCATGCATACATTTGTACTTCATACCTATTGGCCCTTTATCACATTATACTGACTGAGGAATGTCTTCAGTCTCAGACTCTGGGTTAACCAACCCAGAGCTATACACAAAGGCCTTGATAGCAAATCCTTCTCCTCTGACAGCAGATTTTTCAGGACTACCTGTGTTTATACTGCTACACTACTGCACGTCCATCCTCTGGCTCCAACATCCCTTTCACAATTAAAGTGTTCAGACTTAGCATATTAACCCAGCTGCTATTGGTATGTTCTCTTAATAACACAACATCCTCCCAAACACAATGGAATCAGAGATATAGGTGGGAAAATTGAGCATTCTGCTACATCAAAAGACAAACTTTAATGGAGTATCTGCACAGTGAGTTTGGGTTATCTTCTCTCAGGATGCTACTAGTCTACAATAATAGCTGCTTGGGAGGAAAAAATATATCCCACCAACAACCAACCCAAAAAATTCTGTGTTCCTTCTCAGTTGTGTGTTCAGATTAAGAATTATATTTTTTGATCAAGAGTAAGGTATCTGTACATATGAATCAACTACATGCTTAATTCACACTCTGAACCTCTCCCAGTTGTAGAGACCTGGTCCATATGAGGAAGCTGCAGCAATTTAATCAAAGGGTGTTGTTTTTTTAAATTGACTATAGAGAAAGTAATATGCATGATCATTTGCAGTCCTTTGCTTTATCAAACACACTTCAGCTAAGAGAAATAAGGCACATGACCATCTCTTGATCAAAATGGCTTTTGAAAAATCCAAGTGAAATGGGCGCAACATCTGTTTGTAGATTAATTCCTTTGGATTAGATTCTCTTCCCTGAAGACTTTACTGTCCATGCAGCCTAGTTGGTTTTCTTAGGAGTAATGAGGTTGTACATTTTAAAAATTAACACTACTTCTCTATTTTTCAATCTATGGATTTTAAAGTATTTTAAAGAAGACAAGCAGTTATGTGGTAAAAATTCATAGGAACATGGTAGGTTGATGGCAGGGCCAGTAATTGAAATAAAATATTTCAACTCCCAATTCACTGCCCATGTTTATTAGATGCTATTTCTCCCCCACCATAGTTAAGTGAAAGCACTGACAAGAGAGTTAAAACTAATGACAGTACAACAAATAAAGAAGCAAAACCCCCTCCTTAATTCCAATTAAAGTGTCTCAGAAAGCCTGCATGAGGGAGGACATATCCCTTTCTATTATAGAAATTTTTTATATAAGGATCTTTATCTTAAAAAAGAGGAACTTCCAGATTCAATTGAAGTCTTGAAAATGCATAATTCCTCTACTAACTTCACTGGCATTAAACCACATACACCTAGACATAAGATCAACAAGTAGGTGGAAAGGCTTCATGTGAATATACTCTATACCTACAGTACAGACAACACACGAAGCACAGAAAGAATTACCAAAAGTCAGCATGTTGAGCATCCTCAAAGTTAAGAAAAAAATAAGGAAGCCACTGTTTCAAGCTGCAGAAAGTGTACTGAACATGAGTTATATTTTATTTCTTTAAAATATATTTTAAAAACATACTGTGTAAAAGAATTAGGCTTCTCAATAATTTATTATTTACATTAGCAAATTCTGTTTGACTGTTATTCTGTAGATAGAAGTAAAAAGTTCGCAGAAGGGAGTTATATCAACTTCTTCAGGACCAGTCAAGTCCCTTTCCCGAGAAGCAAGTCCAAAATGCACTCCTTCCAATTTTGATGCCTTCAGATTCATGTTTGCAAACAGATCACAAAAGGCTCAAGGAAAGGTCGTGTTGGCGAGTGTTGAGCACTCACAGCGAGAGCCGGGATTTCGGAGTGCTCTGCAAGAAACACCCCAAGGAGATTTTTATGTTGCACTACTCGGTAGTCAAGAGGCTGCAGGGACCATTCCCACTCTCATTCCTGCTGTCCTACCTCCACTGAAATCCATGGCACTACATGACAACGAGGCCTGCACCCGGCCCCGCAGGCAGATCTTGAAAAGCTGGACAGACTCCTTAGGCCAGGCCGGCAGCGGAGGGCGCTTTTCCTACGACTGTAGACAAACTGTAGCTTCTCAGTCTTTTTTCAGTCCAAAAATCAGCATAAATATCATTGTCTTCCTCCCCATCCTCTGGAGAGAAATATGCATAGGGAATTCTCTCTCTGATGTAAACAGCTGTAAGCACCATTCACATTAGCTGGTCCACATGACAGAAAGTCATATCCAAGTGCCTGTCATAGCCTTGACCATACTTAAGCAGCTCAGCTTTCCCGATCTCTGAAACCACACAGGTACCCAAATATCGTGCACAACCCACTGCAATGCCAGCTGCTGCCTGCTTTACTGTTCCAGGAAAGAGTAGCCACCTCTTCAGTGATTATACAAAACCCCATGATTAAAAGCAGCATAGCAGTCAGCTCATGTGTTCTGTTTCCTGGAGGCACTCAATGGTATTTCTGACATCTCGTGTAAGGCACCAGTCATCTGGTAGCTGAGCAAAAATGGACCCACAAGACCTCCATGAAGCAACTGCAGAGGGAACTGATAAAATTCAGCTGGTTTGCTCACCTTCTTGCTTACATAGCATAAAAAGTGTGGTCACACCATCTGGGTAAGTTTCTGATGGCATCCTAAAAGAAGCCTCAACTTGCACTGCAAGCCAAGGAACATGGGTGACAGCCTCCTACAGCACAAGTTTCCCATGGCTGCATCAGAGCAGCAGTTCCCACTGACACAGCAGAGATTTCCTCGAGCCCCAGGAAGCCCTGCCTTGTTTTCACCAAAAAAAAAAGAGTTTGTCCTCAGCAGCGAAGCAGTTAGCTCCTTACAAGATGTCTCCATACCACGCAACAGAGGGCCAGGCCACAAAGCCAGCTTAGTGGTGTACTTGCTGCAACTTCTCAGCTGTTGGTCTTGCCCACACAGCCTTGTTCATGGAGATGCGACACCGGAGATAGCAGAACCTGTGGACGAAGAGGTGGGCTGGATGCTGGCTGACTGCCTCACCGAGCAGCCTCAGTCCAGAATATCAGTCTCAAACGGGACCAGGTGGTAGTATGTCAAATTGGTGACATAAGCTGTTGGATCATCACTGTCTTCTAGCTCTGAGGTAAAGTCACTAACACTTTCAAACCTAAGGAGAAAGAAATAATTTTTTTAAAAAACCCCAAACAAGCAAAAAGCAAAACACCAAGAGGCATTAAATCATTAGTGGCCATTTAGAAAAATCAAAGGAGTTGGTAGAAAAGTACTGAGGGAGAAGGCTAGGATATCTGAAGACTAATCCCTGGAAATTCCAAAAATTCTGAGAAAAGGCATTTGTGAGGGGACTACTTGGAAAAAAGGCTGAAGGCAAGAATGCTTCTCTTGGCATTGTAAGCTAAATTTCTGAGTAAATGTAACATGTGGGTTTGCCTCACACCAGAACAGTGCCGGAGTAGAAATATTTCTAAAGCTGGTCTGCAGCTTCAGTTTTGTAAAGCTCGGTTTGCCAGACAGTTCTAGAGCCCAACTCTTTCCAAAGCTTCAGTATCTCACTCCCTGTCTTGGCAGCCTGAGATTCATACTAGAAGTTGTCAAGGCAGGTCCATGAAGATCAACTATGAATCGTGAAGCTATTGTTTCCCTGACTGCCTCTGCATGATTGTGCTAGGATATCCTCCTGGAGACACCCGCAACATAAACTAAGATTCAACACTTCCTACAGAGAGTTAAGAAGCAGATGGAAAGCATTGCTCTCCATGGCCTTAAATAAACTGAAAAGCCTCTTTCTTTATAACCTATGGAAATGACTAGGCCAAAGATTGTGCTTTCAGTAAAACAGGATGGCTACTCCCTTTCAAAGCTGCACTAAGACACAGCTATGCAGCGTGGGCCCGTTCTCCTCTCTTTAGACAGCAGTCTTCAGTAAAAAGGACTCTTAGGACTCTTCTGTAGTCTGACACTGACTCTTCACAGATATTGTCATTATAATTACCTGAACTTTGTATTCCTTGACACCTGGATACCACATTGCATTTAAGATGAACTTAAATGGGTCAAAAACATTAATTACCTGTTTTCAGGCCCAAGGGCACCCCTCCTGCTAACAAATGATTTCCTAGGACATTGCCTTTCCCATCAGGCAATTCTGGGTACTTCTATAACATGATTTTTATGACTCTAGAAGAACTTTCACCATGGTATGGGAAAATATTCACAGAAAGTACTCAGAGATCATCCCACCCCCTGCCCCTCCTCCCCACAACCATTTATATACAAATAAACCATCGGCCAATGAGAACCATGGTGCATGTAAACAAAACATGTTACCCCAGACTTTCAAAGCTACTAGTGAGGAAGGAAGCAGTAAGTGAGCTCTTGAAAAGTGAATCAAACAGCTGAGGCCCACATCCTTCCATTGTGTTCTCCCTGCATTTGGCAGCAACATAAAATGCCTCAGTTCCCTCACAAAAGCGAAATGGCAACTGCTTTTGCCTGAACTTGTGCTCTCATGCTTTCATTTCCCAGGTATCTTCTCTCAGTTTGGCTTTTGTATGAACTCCAATGTCTAAAACAAATGGGAAACAATGACTATAGTGTCCTTCCCCCAGAGCCTTGCTGTCCTCCCCAGGGCAAGCAGAAAACATCTGAATATAAAGAGATCCCCAAACTTAGTTTCACTTGTTTCAGTTTTTTTCCTTCCCACCTTCCTAACTCCTGAACTTTTGCAAGGACTACCCACTGCCTCATGCCTTCTCTCAACCAGAAGACATCAGCTTGTTAAATCCTATATTTCCCTCAGTTACACACATTCCCATTCCAAGGAGGCTTGAATTTCCATAGTAAGAAAACATTTTACTTCTTCCCAGGCAGATAGTACAGGCCAGGGATTAAATCTCAAGGGACCTGAAGAACTATCAAATTTCTTTTTCTCATGCTCTGTCTTTAATGTTTTGAAAGAACTTGCATTCATTCTGATAAGAGTGAGGAAAAATAAAATGGAAACTGAGAAATTGCACAAGATGGAAAAATAACTCCTAACAGCTCTAACTGCAGAATGCGTCTCTAACACCTTTTTAAAGTGACATGCATCCGCCCTTCAAAGAGCAGATAAACAGATGCAGTTTTAAACCAAATTATTTTAAAACTGCATCTCATCTATATATGAATTAGTTGAACTCCTTCAGTTAAGTCAAGCAACTGAAGACATCCCTCTAATCTCGCCCTAGAGACACCTAAGCATCAGGCATTTGAGAGGACCTAACAGATACATCTCCCACTCCTGTATGTACCCAAAACTTTCTTTGGAAGCATCATGGGTTAATGGATAGCATAATCTATACATCCTGCAATGTACAGACAGCTTTTTTTCCACACTCCTGCCTGGTCCTTCTCACCTCTTATCTATGAGGATTGCAATGTTTTTTGAGTGGAAACTCATGAGCTTTCTTCTGGAGTGCTGTTGCTGTGCTCTTTACTTACAACCAAAATGAAATGAGACTGAACTTTGAGTCTTTATTACCCTCATTCCTCTACTCCCTCCAGGCTGCATGCTTGCCTGCATGTGTGGGAACATGTGCAGAAGGGAGTTGACTTGGTATTTTGCAAACACTTCACAGATCACATTGTGCTGTCTTACAAACCGCCAGCGATCCAGAAACAACAAATTATAAAATACCAGTGGGGCAGAGAGAAGAGAGAAAGCAGAAAAGGAGTCAGGAAGGCTGTTCAGACTCTGCTCCCCTTCTCCCATCAGTTGTATAAAACCAGATGATTAAAACTGGAAGGCCCCACAGATGTTGCAGTGCTTCAGCCCCACTGGTAGGGTACCACAGACAGCATGTGAGGTACAAAGCAGTGGCATTGACAGGCTTGTGGCTATGCAGAAAGCTCTCCTTGCCACCAAAAGGGAAGTGTGGACACAGAAGTCTGCAAAGAGCTCATACAGAACTGAACCAAATAAACCATGGCTGTTTACTGCAGCTAAAAGCTGTACAGGCCATTCAGCAGTCTGGGCTGTTACCAACAGGTCTTTTTCCCCAAAAAAAGTTTATCCAAACTCTGCAAACTACTACAGACATGCAGACACCACAATACCCAAACTGTTGCCCTGGCCTTGCTATTTTTTCTCCTCCCAAAGTACCTTGGCAGACAGTATCCTTCATAAGGACCTATTCCTTGTTCTGCAAGATAACCATTCCTTATCTTTTTAACTCCTGGTAACGCATTAGAGTTATTGCTCACATTTGCCAGGAAGACAAGGGAAACAAGGTAAGCAGAAGATCATTAACTCACAGGAGCAACTCCAAGTGTCTCATGGTGTGAGACAATAACCCAGCTCTTCTCATCACCTTATGTACAAGCAGTACCTAAACAGGTCTCCTTCTACCTAAGACTGAAAAGCCACAGGGGAAGCATTTTCTTTTCCTATCAAGAGAAGGATTTAATTTTCCTGCAAATACTCTATGTCTAAACTTATCATTTCTCTGCTGCTTTTGCATCACCACCCACGGAAGTCTCTCCCATGGACCAAAGACGGCAGCATTGGCCTGAAAATGCATGTCTAGTACTGGAGTGGATTTGCCAAGAAAACATGTCCAATGCCACAGCCTCTGCTGCAAAAGTGCAAACAGTCCTGGCAGGGGAAGGCACCTCTGTAACAAAACCAAAGCAGAAGTTAGGATACACTGATTTATCACCCGTCCTTTTGAAAGGACTTCAGAATACTTGAAGTACGCATAATAGGACTATTTATGGCACATAGATACTGAGCACACTTGGTCCACCACATTTTGCAACAGTATGGTGTGTTGCCAACTAAAATTAGAGAGAAAGTGAAGGAAGCAGAAAGCAACTACTTCAGAACAACAAAACAAGCAACTCCAACTTGCAAAAATGCTATGGCTTCATTTTAAACAAGTATGAGACTTTTCAGCTGATGGGTAAGTAGGACTGGAGGCCACAACAGCAAACCAGTGCAGAAGGATCTTGGGAGATGATTGCTACCTGCTGAAGCTCCAAGTCCTTCTTTACAAAAAAAAAATGCAGGTTTTCTTTGCAAAATGCCTGATTCAAGTACATCAGCAGCCAAAAGAGTTTAATGCTGCAAAAAGGGAAAAGTTCTCATTTGAGGTTATACAAGTCCACAAGAAATAAATCAGACAAACTCTGATTTAAGAATAGAAACCACCAATCTTGTAAATCTAATTTTATAGAGACTAAAAAGGAACTGTAGAGGGGTTTGAAAGATTTTTCAGTTTCCTTTCTGGATTGCTAATCTACCTTTAAAACAAAAATATAGAAAATTTCTGCTTTTAAGAAGAGTTCAATATTTACAAAACAGCTGTGCTTCAGAAGACCCATTACCATTCAGATATAAAATATAGCTACAGGATGGGCCAATTTAAGGCACCAAGTATAGCAGACATTTGAAAGTTATTAACTTCTTGACTCTTGATTTAAGTTCCTTAGGGAAAGTTAGAATACAAATGCAGAAAGCCAGACTGTTATGGTCATTTATTTCTTCCACCACAGTTTCTGGGAAGCTATGCCTACCACATAGTTTTTATCATATTCATATTTTCTGGCCTGGATATTCTCTGACTTTGATGGGATGGCAATTAGATGAAAACAATTTCTTATCCCGCACCAGTAAGTTTTGCTTGGGCTGCAGCCTGTTTTAAAAATCTAAGCTAGATTCCAAAAAAATAGTTAAAAGATAAATCAAGAGTTTAAAAAAATAATCAAATAAGGCAGAAAAAGGCTTTCTTTGGTAATTTGTTCCTGTTATTTGTCACTCGCAGTACTGTGAAGTGATCCACTATGAAATATGACAACTTTAATTTCCAGATATTTGCCTTACAGAATTACTGCCAGTGTGTCACTTCAGTCTCATTAACAGAAGCTTGTAAGTTTAAATGTTAGCAAGGTCAAGGTTCAAAACACTAAGTGCTAAATTAATAGAAAGACTTCAAGAAATTACACTGGAGTCAGAGAGACACTCCAGCCACTGACAAAATCTTGCCAAGCTCTAAACCTTTCCACAGATTGGTGATAGCCATATTTCAAACATGGCATGAGGGAGTGCTGCACTCAAAGATAAAGTTTCCACAAGGCTTTCACTGCTCTGTTTCCATCATTTTGCCTGTGCTAATGAAAAAGTAGGTCAATGTTTCTCATTAAAAGTGTTTAAATGCTTCACTACCTGAAGCTCATTAAAATATCAATCACCTGCCACAACAGAAATCTGCAGGGGCAGATTTCCATCAATACCCACCTGTACTGACTGAAGACCTGTGTGAAACCCCTCCTGGTTACGGGTCTTTGACCCCAAAACACCTACATGCATGTCCTGGTTTCAGCTATGATGGAGTTAAACTTTTTTTAGCAGTGGATGGAATGCCATGTTTGGGTGTTAGCATGAGAATAGTGCTGATAGCACCCTGATGTTTTCCGATTTGTTGCCGGGCAATCAAGGACCTTTCTCAGCTCTGCATACTTCCTTACTAGTGAGAAAGGAGGGGACGCAGCCAGGACAGGTGATCCGAATTGGCCAAAGAGGATATTCCATACCAGTTACGTCATGTTCGGTTTAAGGGGGGACTGGGGGGAAGAGGGGGAGACAACGCCAGGACGTGCGGTTTCTGGGGCGGTCGGGTTGTCCGGGACGGGCTCTAAGCTGTGCGGCCTGAGTTGTGTGGTTTGGTGAGAAACTGCATTGTGTATCACCAGTTTCATCTATTTTGTGCTTTAAACTTATGTTATTGTTATATCTAGTTTTCTGTTATTGTTTAGTAAACTATCCTTATCCCAACCTGCGTGGTTCTGGTTTCTAGGTTGTGGTTTCTTTTCCTCCTTTCTTCCTTCCCTTTTCCCCTTCCCCCAACTTTCCCTCCCCCTTCCTTTTAAAAGTACAAGCGACTGTGTGGGGTGCGGCCCTTGGCTGGGGCAAAACCACGACAGTTATTTTGGCGCCCAACGTGGGGCACGAACGGTTGGGATAACGGTAGATCTGACCCTAACTATCGCAATTAAGATAAGCACTGTTGTTTAAGCAATCTCTGGTCACGATGCTGTGGTATTTATTTACAAGGCTGTGGCAGCAAAACCACCGCATGCTGTATACAATCCTGGCAGGATTCTTTACTCTCTCAGGTCTGTGGCTCCCGTATTTGTTCCCATACTTCATTATAGTGTATTTTATGATATCGGTCTATGATACAATAATATCGATGATCATGAGCTTAAGCTGGTACCTGTATGAGGTTTTGCTGTCCTGTCCATTCTTTGGACAGGGAGGGGTTAATAACAGCAGCCGGTATGGTGGGGGCACTGCTTTCTTTTCCTTTGGGCTAAATACAACAGCTCTTAGGGCAGTTTTTGAAAATCTTCAATATCTCTGGGATATTCAAACTAGCATTTTGCTATTGGTAGGTTTGGTGCAGATGGTTCAGTTTTTGTTATATATCAAGCATAGGTTTATGAATACCACTGAAGAGCTTTCTCCGAGACAGAATAATCACGAGTGGCAGGGCATGTGGCAAAGTATGGGCGAGTACCTAGGTACTTTCTCACGCCCGATGGTTTGGAATTTCACTCCTGAACAGCTACAAGACCCCGATCAAGTGACTGCATACCTAAGGAAAAATTGCTGTAGGTTTCCCAGAGATGGACACCTTACTGCACTGTGCTGGGCTCTGGCCACTATTTATCAAACACTGCTTGATAGCAGGCAGCACTGTCAGCACTGTCAGCACTGTCAGGGAGAAGGGAAAGGAAACAGACTGGCAGATACTATAGCTGCTGCAACCACTGGGGCTGACACTGCAGCTACTGCAACCCCTGTGACCGACACTGCAGCTACTGTAATCTCTACAGCAGACACTGCAGATGATCTGAAAAACCAATCCACACCAGTGTCTGTTGCTCCCGTACAAAAGAGGAAAGGCACAAAGAAATCAGTTCGTATAGTGACGGATAAGGATGATGATCAACCGGGATCATCTCGAGGATATCAGGATGAGGCAGAACCAGAGATTGTTACCCGATCCCTGACTCTGAGTGAGCTGCGTGAGGTTCGAAAAGATTTCACTCGCCACCCAAGTGAGCACATTATCACTTGGTTGCTCCGATGTTGGGATCACGGGGCCAGTAGTTTGGAATTAGAAGGCAGAGAGGCCAAGCAGTTGGGATCCCTAGCTAGAGAAGGAGGAATTGACAAAGCAATTGGGAGGAGGCCGGAAATCCTCAGCCTCTGGAGGCGACTACTGTCAAGTGTGAAGGAAAGATATCCCATAAAGGAATATATTACATGCCAGACACCTAAGTGTAACAGCATAGAGACATCTGTCCAGCACCTGAGAGAATTAGCTGTACGGGAGATAATTTATTATGATCTGGACAATTCACGGCTTCCCTCTGATCCCGATGAAGTCCTATGCACTCCAGATATGTGGCGTAAGGTTGTACGAAGTGCACCAGCAGGGTATACCAATTCACTGGCAGCAATTGACTGGGATGATACGAATCCGCCAACCGTAAATGAGGTGGCCTGCCGACTCCGGAAATACCAAGACAATGTTTCCCTCTCCGTCATTGCAGCAGTAGAGAAACTGGTTCAACGACTTGACAACAATGTGTCCAACTCCCAACCCGTATGGAGCAATGTTGCAGCTACTGGGAGAAAGCGTCCATCGTTCCAAGAGGGAGAATACACACCACGACGTACATTGTGGTTTTACCTGCTTGATCATGGAGAGGACATGAGGAAATGGGATATGCAGCCCACCTCAGCCCTTCGAGCACGAGTAAATGAGCTGCGGGGTAAAACATTCCCACAACGAGATTCTGCCAGGAAGAAGGCTGCACCAGTTTCTACTGGGCAGTTCCCTAGACCAACTGGAAGGCCTACCTATATGTCTGATGTGCCTGATCCTTTTGAAGGGACCTCTAAGTCCTTTATGCAACCAGTGGAAAACAAATATGATCAGCAGCAATAGAGGGGCCCTGCCTCCAGCCAGGTGGAGGAGAGGGATAATCGGGTTTATTGGACTGTGTGGATCCGATGGCCTGGCACATCAGACCCACAAGAGTACAAAGCTCTGGTGGATACTGGTGCCCAGTGTACTCTAATGCCATCGAATCATGAAGGGGTAGAACCTGTTTGTATTTCTGGAGTGACAGGGGGATCCCAACAACTAACTGTGCTAGAGGCTGAGGTGAGCCTAACTGGGAAGGACTGGGAAAAACACCCCATTGTGACTGGTCCAGAAGCTCCGTGCATTTTAGGTATAGATTATCTACGTAGAGGGTATTTTAAAGACCCAAAAGGGTACCGATGGGCTTTTGGAATAGCTGCTTTGGAAACAGAAGAAATTGAACAATTGTGTGCCTTGCCTGGACTCTCGGAGGATTCTGCTGTTGTGGGGTTGTTGAAGGGTGAAGAACAGCAAGTGCCAGTTGCTACGATGACGGTGCACAGACGACAATACCGTACTAACCGAGATTCCCTGATTCCCATCCATAAGCTGATTCGTCAACTGGAGAATCAGGGAGTGATCAGCCGAACCCACTCACCCTTTAATAGTCCCATATGGCCAGTGAGGAAGTCCAATGGAGAGTGGAGGCTGACAGTAGATTATCGTGGCCTAAATGAAGTCACTCCAGGTATGAGTGCTGCTGTGCCAGACATGTTAGAGCTCCAGTATGAATTGGAATCGAAGGCAGCCAAGTGGTACGCCACAATCGACATTGCGAATGCTTTCTTCTCGATCCCACTGGCGCCAGAGTGCAGGCCACAGTTTGCTTTCACTTGGAGAGGCATCCAATACACGTGGAATCGTCTGCCCCAGGGGTGGAAACATAGCCCCACCATCTGCCATGGACTAATCCAGAATACACTGGAAAAGGGTGAAGCACCAGAGCACCTGCAGTATATCGATGACATCATTGTATGGGGCAACACAGCAGAGGAAGTTTTTGAAAAAGGAAACAGGGTAATTAAAATCCTTTTAGAAGCCGGTTTTGCTATAAAACGAAGTAAAGTCAAGGGGCCTACGCGAGAAATCCAGTTTTTAGGAATAAAATGGCAGGATGGGCGTCGTCAGATCCCAATGGACATTATTAATAAAATAGCAGCTATGTCTCCACCAAGCAACAAAAAGGAAACACAAGCTTTCTTAGGTGTTATAGGTTTTTGGCGAATGCATGTCCCAAACTACAGTCTCATTGTGAGCCCACTCTACCATGTAACTCGAAAGAAGAATGATTTCCAATGGGGCCCTGAGCAACAGCAAGCCTTTGAGCAGATCAAACGCGAGATAGTCCATGCAGTGGCCCTTGGGCCTGTCCGGACAGGGACAGATATTAAAAATGTGCTCTACACTGCAGCTGGGGAGAACGGCCCGACCTGGAGTCTCTGGCAGAAAGCACAAGGGGAGACTCGAGGTCGACCGCTGGGGTTTTGGAGTCGGGCCTACAAAGGATCTGAGGCCAATTATACTCCAACAGAAAAGGAAATACTGGCCGCCTATGAAGGGGTTCGAGCCGCCTCAGAAGTGATTGGAACTGAAGCCCAGCTCCTCCTGGCACCCCGACTGCCGGTGCTGGGCTGGATGTTCAAAGGGAAGGTTCCTTCTACACACCATGCCACTGATGCTACGTGGAGCAAGTGGGTTGCACTAATTACACAGCGGGCTCAAATAGGAAACCCCAATCGCCCAGGAATTGTGGAGGTGATCACAGACTGGCCAGAAGGCAAAGATTTTGGGATGTCACCAGAGGATGAGGAGGTAACACGCGCTGAAGAAGCCCCACCCTACAACGAACTGCCAGAGAATGAGAAGCGATATGCCCTGTTCACTGATGGGTTTTGTCGCATTGCGGGTAAGCATCGGAGATGGAAAGCCGCTGTATGGAATCCTATAAGAAGAGTAGCAGAAGCCACTGAAGGAAAAGGTGAATCAAGCCAGTTCGCTGAGGTGAAGGCCATCCAGTTAGCCCTGGACATTGCTGAGAGAGAAAAGTGGCCAAGGCTCTACCTTTATACTGATTCATGGATGGTGGCGAATGCCCTGTGGGGGTGGTTGCAGCAGTGGAAAAAGAACAACTGGCAGCGTAGAGGCAAACCTATATGGGCTGATGACTTATGGCAAGATATCTCTGCTCGGTTAGAGAAACTTGTTGTAAAGGTACGTCATGTCGACGCCCATGTACCTAAGAGTCGGGCCATGGAGGAACATGAAAACAACCATCAGGTAGATAAGGCTGCTAGGATTAAAGTGGCTCAGGTAGATCTAGACTGGCAACGTAAGGGTGAATTATTCATGGCTCGATGGGCTCATGATACCTCGGGTCATCAAGGGAGAGATGCAACATATAGATGGGCTCGGGATCGAGGGGTGGACCTGACCATGGACGCCATCGCACAAGTTGTCCACGAATGTGAGACATGTGCTGCAATCAAGCAAGCTAAGCGGTTAAAGCCCCTTTGGTATGGAGGACGGTGGATGAAATATAAATATGGGGAGGCTTGGCAGATTGATTACATCACCCTCCCACAAACCCGCCATGGCAAACGTTATGTGCTTACAATGGTGGAGGCAACTACCGGCTGGCTAGAAACATATCCCGTACCCCATGCCACTGCTCGAAATACAATTCTGGGCCTTGAAAGGCAAGTCCTCTGGCGACATGGTACTCCAGAAAGAATCGAGTCAGACAATGGGACTCATTTCCGAAACACTCTTATAGACACCTGGGCCAAAGAGCATGGTATTGAGTGGGTGTACCACATTCCTTACCATGCACCGGCCTCTGGGAAAATTGAACGATATAATGGACTTTTAAAAACTACACTGAAAGCAATGTGTGGTGGGACATTCAAGCATTGGGATACACATTTGGCCCAAGCCACGTGGTTAGTTAACTCTAGGGGATCTACCAATCGGGCTGGCCCTGCCCAGGCAAAATTTCCACGTACTGTAGAGGGAGACAGAGTGCCAGTAGTGCATATGAAGAGTGTATTGGGAAAGAGAGTTTGGGTCATTCCTGCTTCAGGCAAAGGTAAACCCATGTCTGGAATTGTTTTTGCTCAAGGACCTGGCTGTACTTGGTGGGTAATGCAGAGGGATGGAGAAGTTCGATGTGTACCTCAAGGGGATTTAATTTTGGGTGAGAATAGCCAATATAATTAATAAAGTAGAAATTATAATAATTGCCAAATAACCCATTATTGTATATTCATTATTGTTATGATTGCTGTATGTTGTACCATAGCATTATAGCCGGAGTCATACAAGTTAATGAAGAATGAGTGCCATGATGATGGAACTAAAGCCTGGCCTCTCAAGAACTTTTTGCTCCCGTTGAAAATAAACTCTGACCCACAGACTATGAGCATGGACCATGCCAGGTGTATCAGTCAAGAGCCTGAGATGCAGCATGCAACGAGCCAATGGAACATACAACTATCCTGAGAAACTGTTACGACAAATGGAGCCTGAAAATCATGAACTAAATGAACTCAACAACTTCAGAGGGATGATTCACAGACTGAGGGAATAAGATCTGTATGCACGTATGTGTGCATACATGTGTACATACATATATGGGTGTGTGAAACACGAAACTGGTTGTACCCAAAGAAAATTATTGGATCTGGTCATGACGTAAATGGTATGGAATAAGGGGTGGATAATGTCCTGGTTTCAGCTATGATGGAGTTAAACTTTTTTTAGCAGTGGATGGAATGCCATGTTTGGGTGTTAGCATGAGAATAGTGCTGATAGCACCCTGATGTTTTCCGATTTGTTGCCGGGCAATCAAGGACCTTTCTCAGCTCTGCATACTTCCTTACTAGTGAGAAAGGAGGGGACGCAGCCAGGACAGGTGATCCGAATTGGCCAAAGAGGATATTCCATACCAGTTACGTCATGTTCGGTTTAAGGGGGGACTGGGGGGAAGAGGGGGAGACAACGCCAGGACGTGCGGTTTCTGGGGCGGTCGGGTTGTCCGGGACGGGCTCTAAGCTGTGCGGCCTGAGTTGTGTGGTTTGGTGAGAAACTGCATTGTGTATCACCAGTTTCATCTATTTTGTGCTTTAAACTTATGTTATTGTTATATCTAGTTTTCTGTTATTGTTTAGTAAACTATCCTTATCCCAACCTGCGTGGTTCTGGTTTCTAGGTTGTGGTTTCTTTTCCTCCTTTCTTCCTTCCCTTTTCCCCTTCCCCCAACTTTCCCTCCCCCTTCCTTTTAAAAGTACAAGCGACTGTGTGGGGTGCGGCCCTTGGCTGGGGCAAAACCACGACAATGCATTAGGAGGCAGAATTTACAAACAAGACTTCCCTCTCTCCTAATGAGACAGACATGCTTCCCCAAGCCCTGGCATGCCACTGCGCCGGGAGCAGACACTCAACTTCCTTTGACTACACTCAGGGGTGTGTTCCCCTCTCAGGATGGTGTTTTACTTCTGAATTAAAGCATACCCTTTGTAGTAGGACATTCCTTTTGTAAGGATGTTTGAGTTTCCACATTGGGGTTCAAATCATCTGAGTCACGAGAGAAAGAAAAAGCCTATGACAACCACAACTTTTTTCATACGCAGAGGACTGGGTTCCTCGGGGTCAATCGTTCCCCCCGACAGACATCTTATCCAGAGCTGTGAAGCCTCAGCAGTCAGGCCCAGTAATCTTGACCCAGTCAGAATGACAGCTATAGCAGTCTTGCTCCTAGACAGAAGATAGCATCTTTTTGGGGATGAGGGGTGGGAAAGCTGCAGCTGACACCATTACTCACACACAAACCCCCACTTACAAGTGTTCTGCTGAATCTACGTCCAGGTGCTTCTCTTTCCCGTTGGGTATACTGTGGTCAATGACTATTGTTTCAGTGTTGGCTAAACAAAATCCATTTGATCGCATGATTTCTGTCAGGAGAAGAAATTAAACAAGATGGAAATTAATTTTAAAAGGGCTGGAAAACAACTGCATATCATAATTACTTATGGTCATGAACAGAGAGTATGCATGACATCGAAAATCCATATGTGAAAGCAGGAATGAAGAATTGGTTTCACAGCTTCTAACACCTGCAAACTGACAGTCCTTAAGCAATTTTATTCACATAATCAATAGATGACACAGAACATTTGAAGCAAGGCCCAGTTTCAGCCCTGTTATCCTCAGTGGAAAACTCCCATCACCCTGAGGAGAATGACAGCCCACCCATATATTGCAACCTACCACTACCAAAACATAATTGTATTGTTCCTAGACAGTCCCAGGCTTCAGCCAGTTAAGCAAAAATCAAAAAGACAGGAAAAAAGAAAGTGAAAGCAACCTTCCAAGCTAATTCAACCACCATCTTTAAATTTTGTAAAGCAGACCACATTGCTTTCAACTCTGCTTATTTGTTCCTTACTGTGTAAGAAGCCTCCAATATGGAATAGTCAAAATTTACACTTAATTCCACTGACTTATTACCGTGGTGAGCGCTTATAATTAAAGAACAGTATGTGATGTGAATGAGAAGTTAATCCATGTCTGTGATACATGGAAGGACAAACTGGGCTAGTCACAAGGTTTTCTTCCAGTCTCACCATCTTAGATGACGCTAGGGCCACCACAAAATGAACATACACCTCTCTATAGAGCAGCACCAGTGGGATGACTCCTGGTTTGCCTCCAGGTACAAGGACCCTGTGTTACACCCTTCTGTTATCAGCACAAACAAGAGGAAATTATCAGAAAAATAGGGTAGAAAATAGGGTAGGCACAAAAGGAATCCTCAAACAAGCAAACTTCAACTGTACATACAGTTCAAGTAATGAGCAGGAGATGAGACAGGAGAAAGAAGGGTGGTAACATTTTTTAAGTGTGCATTTACATGTTTCTACCTTAATGAAAGCCAAACCTCACTTCCATCTTTCTCTTGAGAAAGTCATCTTTGACTTTCAGCCTGTATTTTACTGAGACTCCTATTAGCAAAATATGTTTGAGGTGGTAAAAAACACCGTATCCCAGTGGAGACATGCCTCGGTCATGACTCATCTAGAGCCAACATTGTACTGAAGAATAAGATTTACACCACAAATCCAAATTCAGCTTTAATCCAAGAGGGCAGGCCTTTCTCTCTTCCCTATCACCTACTACTCTGAACAGGACCATGTGGGAGACTGTTTAGGTTTTTTTTTCCCCAAGGAATACAAAACATTTTCACGGGTTGTTTAATTCTGCAGGCCACGTAGAAAGCTGCACTATGACTAACATGAATGCCACAGTGTTTTCCTAGTGTCCTTGACGCGACCTAAGAGTTACAGCGTTCCATTGCTGCATTAACTGCTTTAGGCCTTAACGCTTACTGCCATCTACTGACAGCATTCAGGCCAGGCAAATACCATCAGTTTGCAGCAGCTTGCTACCTATGCTCGCCAGTTCTTTGCAGCAATCGCTTAAACGCTAAAACTAATCACCACTAGATGCTTTTGGAGAGATGCGTAGGTAGGGGAATCTTCCTCTAAGTAATAGGTATAATTCATTTCTAGCAAAATTAATTTGGATTAAAACAAGGAACACGCTATTGTTCCACTACGGTGGTTTCTGCAGCTCCTCTAACACAGAGGCTGGCAGGGGGGTTCCCTTTGCTGGCAGCTTCTGTTCATTCTCCAGGCACCCTCACTCTGAATTTGTGTTCATCTTGATCACCCCTTCATTGCAGCCACCCTGTGACACGTTCAGTCTTGCCCACACAGAGCATGTGTGCCCTGAGGGGGTACATACTCTCACAAAAATGACACAAAACCCTTCCAAACAGCAAAAAAACCACCCCAAAGCCAGAGCAATGCTGCAGTTTCTAACCAGTGTGATTCCAAAGACATTTATTCTTGAGAGTTGCCTGTTTAAAAAGAACAAGGTACCACCACCAGCAGCCACCCTTTGAAATGTTTGTTACCTCATAGAGTTTGGGGATCCTTCATTTTGGAACGGGCAGGTGCTAGGACCCACTTGGTAGGAATTTTACCTGAGGTTTCCACATCGATTCTAGACAACACCCAAACCTCCCTAGCCACAGGCAGGGTGTGAGACGCTCCCATTGTGTCCCCTCTCTGTTCCCAGGAAGCCAGATCTGCCCTTCGCAGTCCATCCATGGTGCCCTTCACAGTCTCTGCGCTGCAGCCTGAGCACGGTCAGGGGAGCTCTACGAGGAGGCACCAGCGCCCAGAAGGGCCAGCAAGACCGCACTTCTCACAGAGGCTCTGCATTACAGAGCCTATAGGTTGGCTCAAACCATTTACTGTTTAAAGGAAAATTTACTGAACAGAAGAGTAGTTTGCTTGGAACCAGAGCTCAGGATCAATTACAAAAAATCTACCCCATGTTTCAGATCGATCCTTCTGTCACACTGCTTACACCTTCAGCATGCTGACAGGCTGCCTGGCCATGGGCAGGTACCCTGTCAGCACCTCAGAAAGCTGACACCAGTGTCACGCCAAACACTTTATGCACCTTGGAGGCTTATGTAGTATTTCACTTCTATTTAATTCTCTGAAATAAATTCTCATGGCCACACAAAAACCAGTAGTTGCCATTGAGATCACACGAAACATTTTGGTATAGAAACACAAAAGTAGGCACAACAAAAGTCCACAAACCCTTTAACAGCAGTCAGTAGCAAATGCAGAGGGGACAGGCTGAAAGAATAGGCAAGGACAGAGTAGTACTGCTCTCATTTTAACCACTAACAACCTGTGGTTTAGAAAGGTCCTATGTTTCCACATGTGACAGGTCTCAATGTGCTTTTTCTCCGCTTACTTGTCTAACTCCTTTGTGAAGTCATTTACACTTTCAGTTCCACCATACCCCACAACAATAAATTCCACTCCTTAACTGTGCCCCATGTGGGAACAAAACAATACTATAACCTTTCTTTTGTTTCTTTAAAGCCTTTTGTCTGTCAACGTTACTAGATAACGAACAGTTCTTGTTTCATGAGGAGTGCGGGATAATTGACCTCCTCCTATTCACAGCTCTGTACACCTCCATCATATACCTACTCTGTCATCTCTTCCCAGAGTTGAAGTGCCCTTCTTTATTTAACCTTTTCCATAGAGAAGCTATTCAGTGATTTGAATCCTTGTCTTATTTGTATGCCTTTAAATTCTATGATGTCCTTTCTGAGATGGAGAGACCAGACCATATTCAACACAGGGTTGTGCTCCCTTTTTCTGTTCTCCCCTCCTTTCCTAATAATATCCAATATTCTCACTGCTGGTTTTGTTCAGCACTTGGCACTGAGCTTAGATTTTCACAGAACCGTACCAATAGCCTCAAAACCGCCTTCTTTAGCAGTAACAGCACTGCCATATGTGATGACAGCAAAGAGTGCATCTTCCTCACATCCACTTCTTTGTATCTATGAGCCTCCAATTTCAACCTGCCACTTTACTGCCAGAATGCATGTTGCTTATTATGTTAAGGCTAATTCTATCTTCTATATTATAAAGCACTATGGAGAAATTTATTAATTTTCTTATAATTCCTAGTGGAGAACAAATAAGGGAATGGCAAATGATGTCATTTTTGTTTTGTAAATGTTGTGTCAAATGTCAGAAGCTAAAAATGCTTACCTGATATTTTAACTGGACTCTGAAAGCTTGGCTGAATCTTATGGACGTTGTCATTTTTTAGAACTTGATCCAAAGGAGATCTCTCAAAGAATGTGAGGACAACTTCAGATCTTGAATACTTAAAAAGAGAAAACGAAAATAACATACATTTTTTTTACCAGTGGTTGGTCTTGTCTCTCTTCTTCCTTTACACCCCTTCATAGTGCAACAGAAAGGCTTATTACAGACAATAATGTGGCAAAGTCATTACAGGGCTCTGGCACAAGTGCTTCTCCAAGTTACTCAATAAATCGCTGCTTCTTTGAGAGTTTGGCAAAGCCCATCACTTTCTAATCTGCACTAGAGTGTGTGTCACCATCAAGGAGGAACCAAGCCAGGCTAAACATGGCACTTGGCTTACTCACCTTCCAGGGCATGTTTATAATAGTCTTCAGGAGCTTTTCCACTTCATTAAGTCTGGCTTCTATATCATGGGCTTCTTTTATTGTGATGAGCCCTAGAAACAAAGTAAACAGATCATGAGCACAGACAAAAGCACAGTTCCATGTGCACACGCACTTCAGCAGCCAGAATTGGCAGCTTAAGAAGCCTCAAATATCATGTCTCCCAGAAACATCTTTTAACCCACACTGATGATAAAGCATGTACCCCAAACTGAGGTGGGTGTAGTTACAAGCAGAGTTGCAAGCTTGACACAAATTCAGCTGTTTATGATCATATTTAGGAGTTGCAAGACAAGCAGAAGTAGAGCCACCTACTCCCTCACCCACAGAGAGGGAGCACTACACAGCACTCATCAGCAGTGATAACCAAACAGCCCATTTTCAGCCTCCAAAACCCATGATTCATCTTTTTTCCCCATCAATAAAAAGCAAAAGAAAACCCAAAAAATTACCACCAACAAAAAACCCCACAGCACACAGATAAGAGGAAAAGACTAAACACAAGCTAAACACAAGGCTTTGAGGCTCATTTGCATTTCTCAGTGTAACCAGCAGTGAGAGGCCCAAGGAAGATTTCACAGCAGAATGTTCTTCAAGTGTGAAACAACTTTTTGGATTATTGTTTTTTAAAACATTGAATTATCATCATCCTGCAGTGTGGTGGTTCAGCCCCAGACAGTGACTGAGCACCACCCACCACTCACTCCCAGAGGAAACACAGACAGAGACTCCCTGTGTTTGGATAAGGACAGGTTACTGACAAAAGCATCACAAACATAGAACAATAACAACCAATCACACTCACACCCAGTGCCAACACAGAGCACCTTACCAACCCAAAGGTTACAGAGTGCTGCCCAACACAAGGGCCAATCTACCCAATACCCCAGCCACACTCAGACTGTCCTAGAGCCACCCAGGCCCTACCCCTCCCCAACCAGCCCCTTTTATGGGGAAGTGATATCAGGTGGTTTGGAAACAGCGTGGGCTAATTCAGCTCACCTGGGTTAACTCAGCTCACTCTGCTTGGGGAGGTTGATTCTGGCCTGGGGGGCTCTATCAGAAGAGGGGTGGCCATCAGGGACAGGGAGGTGATTGTCCCTCTCTCCTCTGCCCTCGTGAGGCCCCATCTGGAGTAGTGTCTAGATCTGGGGCCCCCAATACAAGAAAGATGTAGAACTGTTGGAGAGGGCTCAGAGGAGGGCCACGAAGATGATTAGAGGGCTGGAGCACCTTCCCTACGAAGAGAAGCTGAGGGAGCTGGGCTTGTTCAGCCTGGAGAAGAGAAGGCTGCGGGGGGACCTCATTGCAGCCTTCCAGTACCTGAAGGGAGCTTATAAACAGGAGGGGATTCAACTTTTTAAAAGGGTAGACAATGGCAGGACAAGGGGGAATGGATTGAAGCTAAAGGAGGGAAGGTTTAGATTAGATATTAGGGGGAAGTTTTTTACAGAGAGAGTGGTGAGGTGCTGGAACAGGCTGCCCAGAGAGGTGGTGGATGCCCCAATCCCTGGAAGTGTTCAAGGCCAGGTTGGATGGGGCCCTGGGCAACCTAGTGTAGATCCAGGCCTGGAGGTTGGTGGCCCTGCCTGTGGCAGGGGGCTTGGAGCTCTATGATCCTTGGGGTCCCTGCCAACCCATGCCATTCAATGATTCTATGATTCAGATTAAAAGGGAAGTCTTCTGACCAGAACAATGCATTGCAATGCTTCTAATTTTTAGTCGATCAATATGGAGATCTCCAACTGTAATACCGTATTTCATACATATAACCTGCAGGACATCTGTAACTTCCCTCTCAGACTCAGGGACATATATCACAAGCTATATGTACAAACAGGGAATATGAGGAAAAGTAAACCCCAAAATCTTGCATCCCTCTAGCAGCCCTTTAATTTTTGATCTTTGTAACCTATTTTTTCTAATCCAATCATTGATTCATCTCTACATTTGGGCAGCTTTCCCAAGGAACAGAATACCTAATTAATTCAACACTTGAGAGGCTATTCAATTTAACAAGCTTTGCTGGTAAACAAAAATAAAAAATATGAAAAGCTGGTGGTGAAAAAGACCAAATAAATCAAAACCCTCTAAATAAAAATCAAAACTAAAAATGTGCAAAGCAGCCTGTGAGAAACCACTTCAACATACTAAAATTGTAAGTGCTGGACTCTAAGTACGTCTCCACCTCCCTATTCAAAAGGCAAACACATGGAAAGAGCTGTCAAACATGCACACTGTGGGGACAACATCCATAAAGTGTTTTAGTCTGCATCAGCCCTTGCTGTTCGTTACCTACCTACCAGATATGATCCCACACAAGCTTTCCAGACAAAAGTATGACTTTGAAGTTGTCAGATCTCCTTGAATTACAGCTCTAAAAATAACCAGAGATTGCCTCTGGAGCTACCAGGTTTACTGGATGGCTGTCCCACAGAAGTAGCCTGGTTGCATAAGCCTTTCTATTGCCCAACCGCCCCTTATTTTTGCCTGTTTTTGTTCTGCTTTGCTACCACCTCACCCCCTCTTCTTACAGCAGGGCAGAGCAGGCATACCATGCAGGAGGCCTCACATCTTGTTTTAACCTGCATACACTATGGTAGGGTAACTTTGCATGGAAATTCTCTGGAAGGCTGTAAAAGCAAATTAACTCATCTGCATGGGTCCACAGACCACGTTTTAGCTGGGCTGTGCTTGACATTACAGACCTGAACTGCAGACCAGCACCCTTCATCTTCCTAACTACTGGGTGTGAACAGGCCTGGGTGGATCTCCTTCTCCCCTCCACAAATATGTTCCCATCCCACATCTGAATGAAGTTTGAACCTTTCAAAAAAAAAAGGGTTTTCATCTTCCCAGAAAGAGAAGCCGCCAATGCCCCACTGCTCAGACACCCACCTATGATGCTAGAAACACGCTGTCTCCCTGCCGTAGCCCACATCAGAGAAAACAGAGCTAGCCACCCCAGTGCCAGCTACCGTGGGATGCCTCCACTGCTCCTGTTGGTCTTGCCCCATTCCACTAACCACTGACACAGTCAGAGCAGAGACTGCCTGACTGCAGCTCCTGTCTCGCAGGAAAACATCTCATCGCTGACCCTCCTGGGATTCGGTATTCACCTGCGTGCGCTCTCTCAGATCCGCCCTCCACCTCTGACTCTTTCTCAAACATGCATTCACTTTTGAAGCTCATGTTTTACCAGGAAGAAGGATACCCTCAAACAAATGAAGATACTCAGATCAGGGGTGGGGAAAAAAAAAAAAAAAAAAGGAAAAGAAAAAAACCACCTCACCAACAGCCCTGAGCATTCGTCCTGCGAGGAAAACCAGACAAGCAGTTGGGATTTTCTCTCATTAGTAACCAGGGAAAGCATCTGCAGCTCCACACTGCCTTTTTATGCTTCATTTGGAGAAGTCAGACGGGGCCATCAGCCTGTTGTGCTGTCACAGATCACCCAGTGGGAGGTTTTACAGCTTCTTACATTACATTTACCAGGAATTTCCAGCCCTGGTCTATTCCCCCTTCCAGCTCTTGGAAAGGCACCAGCCATGCAAACCCACACTCTGACTTGGAAACTGGCACAAACAACTTGTAACATCTGGCACACTAAGAACTGTTCCTCACTGAAGTTTTTAGTAATATCAAAAGCAAAAGGCAGACAGCGTAGGAAGGAGAGTGATACATCTGCCTGGCCAGCTTCCTATATACGTGCTTATGGTTACAGAGGCACAGCACGGGTGTGTAGAGCTGCTGACCTTACATGAATTCCCCACGCAGGGAATTCGGTTTGGCTGAGCTAAAGCCTTCCTCTACAGTCCAGATACACAGAAACCACTCAGGCTGGCTACATATACACTAAACCCTGTCATTTCTTCTGCAATAGCTACAAAGTTTGCGAGGCCTGCATTTATCTTAATTCTAAAAGTCTCTGTTTTAGGAGTTAACAGATGCCCTCATGGTTTTCCTTCAGTCATATAATGTGATCCCACAACTTGAGGGGACTGCTGTCACCCCAAGCGCCACGCTAACCAGAGCAAGGCGCTGCCTGCCCAAGCAGCCAGAAGGAGTGGAGACCCCAGTCCCTCCTTTTGCTCTCTCTCAGTGCCCGCTAACTGGCTGCTGTCATCATTCACAGCACTTACGTGCATGAGGAACGCTGTGGTTTCACAAGGTGAAGTCTCCAGTGGCAGCACTGGTCTGAGGTGTGTTCGCCCTCCCCAGCAAGTCACTTCCTCTCCAGCACCGCAGCACAGGGCTGCCTCTGCTTTGCCAGCACAATTAGACAGCAGTGGGGAATACCTCGAACCGCTGTTGTCAAAGGCTTCATTCACCTCCCAAAACCTCAGCCTCAGCAGGAGTAGGAAGAGACTGCAGGTTAGGATGCCTGATTCAAACTCCTTTCTCACCCATGCAAGAAGCCCAACTGAGTTTGAGCAGGAATCAAGACTTGTGTAAAAAAGGAGCCACAGAGCTTTCTGTCCCTTCTTTGCTTTGTGGACGTTTCTCCCCTGCCCATCATCTTTTTGCCCATCATCCTGCTTGGAAGTTTTAATGAGGCAGAGAGAAAGACAGAAAGACAGACAGAAAGACAGAAAGACAGAAAGAAAGAAAGACAGACAGAAAGAAAGAAAAAGAAAGAAAGGAAGGAAGGAAGGAAGGAAGGAAGGAAGGAAGGAAGGAAGGAAGGAAGGAAGGAAGGAAGGAAGGAAGAAAGAAAGAAAGAAAGAAAGAAAGAAAGAAAGAAAGAAAGAAAGAAAGAAAGAAAGAAAGAAAGAAAGAAAGAAAGAAAGAAAGAAAGAAAGAAAGAAAGAAAGAAAGAAAGCCAGAGGCCGGTATAGGATCTCCAGATGCTGGAAACACCTGGACAGACAGACACACAGGCACACACCAGCTGACTCTGCGCTCAGAGCCAGGGCCTCCACCATTCATTAACCCTGACACAAACGCATCGCAAGCTGGAGGCATCTGGAGAGCACAGGACTCACTGGCCACATATGCAGTAACCATGCAGAGCTACAACATCTGAGACTGCTGTGTCCCTGCCCACAGACCACAAACACATGCCTATTTTTCCATTGGGGGCTTTTAGGTCCCAAGAACCCCTTTTCAAACAGTTTGCTATAAAATAAGACACCGATAAAGCAACCAGTAACCAGGAACCAGTTGTGCTTTCTTCCACTTGTTCAGTCATGCAACAGAGCTGAGCTCAGGAGCTGGGAGATCTCTTTGTGAGGTCATGGTGAAAGGCTGTTCTCATGCCTTTTCCTGTGCCCTGGCCACCGTCTGACTGCTAATGGAAAACACTCTGTTTTGTTACCTGCACTGTGCTTGGACAATTAACTATAATTTCTAGTGATTTAAATGCTATAAACACCTATGTTTATAGGGCTGGAGGTAAACTTAAGCCCTACTGGTTCTTTCACTGCAAAACCTGTTGCTAAATACCACAACCCTCTAGGATTTCTTCACCCTACACACAAGGGAGGCCACATGCTGGGTGATGAGGGGGACAATATACAGGCACACTGCCTAACCTCGGGTGACATTCACCCAGACCTAGGATATTTGCTTTTAGCAGGCTTCTGCTGTGCACAAAGCTGCCCCCATTCCCTGCCCGCCCCCTCCGCCCCCATGCCCATACCCAGCAACCTCGTTTGAAGAAAGGATGAGGCAAACCCTCTGACATCTTCTCTGCCCCTTGCCAAACCTAGAGCCCCAGGCAGAGTCCTTTAAGGCTGTGTGAAAATGATTTGCCCACAGTTTGACACCAGGCACATACAGCAATGCTACGACACGTTGCAAAATGTCTCTGGAAAAAACACAGCACAAACCAGCACCAGAGGCCTGCAGCATCCTCCTGCTCTGGGACCCTGGTGCCGGAGCAGCTGCAGGAGGCTGAGGGCAGGCCAGCAGCTGCGAACCTGGCACGCCGGCTCACAGCGTGGGAGAGGGGCCCAGAGCTGCAAGAGAGCAGGAAGTGAGCTCAGCAGAGGAGGGCGAACTGGGAGCCAACTCCTGATGTCAACACACAAGCCTTGGTACGCCTGTCCTGTTACTGCCACGTGAGCCGTCAGATCTGCAACTAGTGACGCTTTGGCAGCCGCAGGTAACGCGCTGCTTGCTTCCACCAAATGAACTGCTGGAACTGCAGCCTGTGCTCCGCGGCTCATGGTGCAATCACAGCGCAGTCCTGGCAGTCAACAGTCAGCACACCATCTCACCAATCCTCTAGTGCTTTCCAAAGAAGAGTAAGTTTGTCTCATATGCCATCTCTCAATGCTGACACAGAGAAGTCTGTTTTTCTGGAGACGTGTTGTTATGTACAAGTCACTATGTATACATGACCTCAGACTGTGGGCAAACCCTCTTTCTCCAATCCAAACGACTCCACTTCAGGCTTGTGGTCAGGAGAGGAACAAGGATCGTCCAAGAAATCTCCCACTTTCTCAAAATCAGTTCAGTATGTATAGAAGGCTGAGCAAGATTAGAAACCAAGATGTACTTTAAGATGATATGTGCAAGATGGAATGGTGATACTCCTAAGTGCTGTGTATTTTAGTATGTGCATGAAGATTAAAATACTACATTGGGCCCTCCTTACCTAATCCTCTCTCTATCCCCTAGGAAAAGACTGCAGAGTAGATATCAAAGTGAAAAAAGGAGTAACAAATAAATCCAGGGAGAAATCTTACTGTGTTCTGCTAACCCACACTGCAAGAAAGATTTAAGGCCTATAGATTCAGATATTGGGCTCATCTTTCTCTCTTTGCACAAGCCCACACCCAGCAGTTAAGGACTGCAAATCTTTAGGGAAGGCACAAACCAACTTGCACAGAAGGCTGCTGCTCTGCTCTCTCCCCTGACCAGAATGAATGGCTTCAACAGGAAATACACTCCTTTTCCTCAGTCACAGTACTCATTAGCACTGTGGTGCTCAGTCTTTTTTATTCTGTACCCTCATTTCTGCTTTCCCTCAGGTATGTTCTAACTCATGTGCACATACACCCAACTCAGGGTATACACAGAGGAACAGCAGGAAAGTCCCAGCCACAAGAGGAGATACACAAAAATCACAGACTAATGTCCAATGGAAGAGTTCAATCTGATTCATCCAGAGAAGGGACAAGTAGCAAGTCAGATCAGGCTGCCAGGGACCATGTCCTGTTGTCTTCTGAGTATCCCCACAAACAGATATGCCACGGTATGGCACAGGAACTGAAGCTACTCAGATGGGACATGGATCAGGGCTGAAAGGTGGTGACTCAGCCCAATGATTTCTGCTATTTTGCTCCTTTGCACTGCTTCCCATCTCCTCCTTCTGCTGAACCAGCTCCTCTCAATGCCACTTCAGCTGGCATCTTTCCCTGCTTCATGGCCACGTCACCTCTCTCCTCCCAGCAGCTGCCCTGGGAGCATCCATCCTCCTCACAGACACACTTTCCCTAGACATTGCTGCCTGGGAACTACAGCACTAACCATCTCAGACTGGACTCTGAGGAGGCCAAAACAGCTCCCAGTAACAGCTGCCTCCCCTCTGACAGGGGAGAAGAGGATAAAAGGTTGTTGGAAGGACAAAGGAATACTCAGTGGTATGTAAAGGCAAGAAATTAAAAAAAAACCCAAACAACCAAACAAAAAAAACCCAGCAGATGGGAAAGCTTTTTTCCCACAACTATTCTTCAATAACTCTGCAGAAATAACATCACAGGAATCCCTGAAGTCCAAAGACTTGATAAGATCCAGAGAAGGCCAGATAATTACAGACAATAAGGGATATCAGATCTCCAATTACTAGAGCTCAGGACTGTCACTTTTCTGTTCTTTGCTAGTTAGTTATGCTGATTTCTGGAGCATCTGGTTCTCATCACTAGGGATGGGATCCCAGAGCTAACTGCTGCACTGGTCTGACTTAAGTCTGGCAACCCTGGCAACTCCTCTTTGATGCCTCTTGCCTAATTCTATGACACCCTTCTCTTGAGGCAGACACGCTGGCCCCTTCCCCTCATGGGGAAATTCATCCATCTCATATGACAAGAGCTGCTACAGTCTCTAAAGTCTTTACAAAAGGTTTACTATTTACACACTATCACTGATGTGATCCATCTTGGCGGTGTTACTCGGGGAGCAGCTAAAAGGACATGATGGAGTTGAAAAGAATCTTAAACTTGATGTTGAGCAACAAAATGGGGACAGTTGTTTGGTTTTTCATGTAAGTCACTCCAAGCTTTTAACAGTCCCATTAAGTGGCAGTGTGCTCACTGAAGACACTGAGGGAAATCTGTTAGATGCAGAAGGACAGACACCTTTCAAAACCCTACCCACACCTAGCTCTAACCCACACCATTTCTTCTTTTGGGGTCCATAGGCAGCAGGTGTAAAAATACAGATGGAGCAAAGTCCTATCCAAACAACTGCCCCACTGAAATCCCCCAGAGCGAGGGATGTGACCGTGCCCACCCAAGGACGCTGGCGCACACACAGACACCTGTGCACAGAGGCAAATGAAAGGCTGAAAACTCCAGACCCTCCAGCTGATGGGATTCCCATACATATATCAGTTTATGGGGTCTCCCAGGATCTCCAGAGGGGAGATGACACTTCCTGGTGACAGAACTCAGTCTTCCCCCACAGAGCTCCCTGTCTTGATGCCTGATGAGCCAGAAGAAACAAGCTCAAGATAAAAGCAGTCAAACCCTGATGGAAAATGTGAGCTCCTACAACCATTTTTAGCACTGTTTTTTTATCAGGTGAGAACTGACATGAAGAAAACCACCTCATTTCCATTCCTTTCCATCAAAAGCCTCTCACATTGCCTCAGTCCACCACAAACAGGCAACTTGTGCCTAGCTTTATAACACAGCCAGCTTCATTTATCGCTATCATTACCGATGAACCATGAAATTCAGCTCATAACAAATAAACCCAGAAGCCCCAAACTTAATTCTGGTTTTACAGCGCTGCTAGAGCCTGATAACCAAGAGCTGCATCCTTTGTCTGCCAGACAGAAGCTCTGAGCAAGCTCCACTAATGAACTGTTGACAATGTCAACAATGAAAAGAGCACAATAGATGCAGTGTATTTATCTGCATTGTCACAGCACCGAAACAGCTGCTGTCTGTGGAAACCACTGAGCTGCTTCTGTAGAGCTCCCTCTCCTCATAAATCACGCTCCCAGCTGGTCTTGTAAACAACAACAAAGCGCTATAGCGCAGTGTATAGCACACCCGGAGTTAGCAGTGCGCCCTTTTGCAGGCAAACATAATGCTCCTGGGCTGGCTCTCCAGGAACTGCCTTCTGCTTTGTGCAAGTCCTTCCTGGAGGAGCTTCCCATGTGCTTCCTGGTCCACAGCCACTCAGGCACAGAAAACAGCCCATCATCTGCTTCCCACATGAAGCAACCACACCTCACAGCTACAGCTCAGCATCAGTCATCTGGGATGGACTGCTCAGGGTCTGCTGCAGGTGAGGTGACTACCTCTAAGCTATGAAGGACGCTACTGATGCAAAGTTTCTCTAGGAAATCTCTGCCTTTACTGGGTAACTTCTATGGATGGACAGGGGTTGAGCACTGGTAAGGCAGAAGGGAACAGAAATGTTCTGGAGAGCCACAGATAACCATGGATGGCAGCAAGCTGGTGGAGGAAACTCAGGGGCAAAGAAAGGGAACAGAAAGTGCCTCAGGGAAAGCCACTTGGAGAAGCAGATAGAAAATAACAGAAAGAAGAGCAAGCGGGGGGAAAAGCCATGACAGAGCAAAATGAGTCAGAGGAGGGATGGAAAGAAGGAAGGGGGAGGAAAATGAGCACTGTGGGAAGAGAGTGCCCAGCTAATAAAATAAAATAATAAAATCAACAAACCCGTAAGATTGAAGGGAGATTCTGACTTGACAGCTCAGAGTATCAGAGCATGACCGAGCCCTACATGTAGATGTGATTCAAACAGTGACATTGGAAGAGCCTCTGAGCAGAGGAGGACTGCCAGAAACCACCCTGCCATTCTGAGGGCATAACAAATCCCAGCTTTGAGAGGCTGCTAACATGCTCTCCTGGCTTCCTGGCCCAGCACTTAAGGGCCTGATCCTGCCCACGCTGAACTCAGGAGGCTAGCGTCCAACTGCTGGCTGCACTGAAGCTGGATCAAGTTCTAGGATACATCTCAGACAAGAACCCCTTAGGAGTAACGTTTAGAGAAAATGGGGAGGGGGAAGAAAAAAGGAGCACTTTCTCAGGTTCATACTTCCCATCCAGAAACTATTGGGTCTGTTGCAACTGTTTCTAAAGCATCAATTTTAAGTTTGCTTCTAAGTCCATAGCGCTGCCTCACTCATGAAGGCTATTTTAAATACAAAAGCTGGTTATTTTGCATACAGAAACATACAGATTAGTAACATTAGGCTGCATTCTTGCTCTGCTGTGAGTGAGCTAGCCTGTGTTTTTCTGTGATCCTCTTTTGTGGATGTGCCTAGAGTGAGGGATGGGCCCGTTTCAGACACAAATAATACTAGCAGGTTACTGGTAACATCACAGTGAATCATATTTTATCACCCTGTGGGTATGCACATACCTAACCTTGTTTACCAGCTTACTGGGGAGATGCCTGGTGTTGTCAAACATCCTTGGCCCTTAGCATCATGGTACGCCCCAAATGCAGAGAGTGCACTTCGTCAGGTGTTGCTATTAGTTATCAAAGAGAAGAGCAGATTGTGTGAACACCATACTCCCCCCAGGGACCTCCCCTCTTCTCATATCAAAGAAAAGGTAAGATAAACAGCCAGTGCAGAAAACTGTACCCCCCATCCTCTTCTGTCATCAAAGAGCTCTGCTTATCTGAGAAAATACGGAGAGGGGGAGCATGTGGAATTTGGTCCAAGGGGTTGGAGGGTGGAAAAAGGAGAGCTGCTGGCTGTTGCTGAGCAAGAACAGGAGCACACTCCTGCTCAGTATGGGTTGTTTGCTGAAACCAGCAATAATGGTAATAACCAACTCCTTCTAATATCGCTGACATTAAAAAAAAATAATCTTCTTTTAAAAAGTTAGTAACATCAAATAGCTCAAGCTTTCACTCCTCACCCATATCCCTTCAATGCAGCTTGACTGAGCTGTAGGATAATGCCCGTCCTTTTAATGCTCCTTAGGCAAATCTGTAGGAACTTTGGAGGCCTTCAATGCAATGCAAATTTGGTTTGCAACATTTTACCATTTCCTCCAGATAAAAGACACAACTAATATTCACCTTCTTTCAAGCAGCCTAAGATAAAGACACACACACACACAAATATATATACAAACTCACATATGCAAACAGATGTGCATGTGTATAAAAATACACACAAATGCATAGAACTGAATGCTAACACACACTGAAGCACGCTTTTGTCAGGTGTTTTTGTTGGGTTAAACACACTGAGCTTTACTGTAGGCAGAAGGATGTGTGTTTTTACACAGGACATTAAGAAACCATGCTTACACTAGGAGTTTTCTAAAGACCGGACATGCCTCGTGCAATCTCTTCTGGCATCCAAAGCTTTGCATCAGTGTCACTTAGTTAAATGAGATTTTTATGTTTCAGCTTAGAAGTTACACAAGGCTGTGGCCAGTCCCTTTAAAATGCTGGTGTGGTGAAGTAATTTTCTTTAGAGCAGGAGCAGCATAATTTTAAACAGGGTATCACTGAAATTGTGAAGCATGCTGTGATTGCTTAGAAACTACTCCTATTTTTTTAATTCTGTCTCTGCTGTACAGTTAACCCCCACCTCCTCACCATGCTGAACAGACCATGATTTGCTTATATTGGCTTTCGATTTTTCAAGTGCTAGGCAGATATGCCTGTTCTGGAGATAAGGGTAAGTGAAGGTTGCTGGCTCCATCCAGGTCTTAGGCAGGAATTGGGCATTGCAGGCTGAGGATGCTTACTTTCCCAGTTGTTCATGCACGAATGGTGTGTGTTACCCTGGACTGTCCGGTAAAGCCAGTGGGAAGGACTACCATTCCACGTGGCTCCAACTGCACAAATGATGCCTCAGAGAGAGGCAAATACAGTTTAATGTTTTGCAAAAGCTGTGATGGATCTTGAGGCAGGAGAGGAACACTTCAGTGGTGAGGAATGAGAACGGCTTGAAGACACACAGGGGGTCCTGTGTTTAATTGATGAGAGGGAGCCTGCTGGGAGGAGCAGGAGGTCAGACCCAGCACATGCCCCAGCCCGACTGCCAGGCTACTGTTGAGAGCCCTGTAAAGCCAACAAGGGAAAGGATGACTGGCACCCTGGGAAGTCATATTTAGGCACAGTGACCCGGGCAGGTGCTGTGACCTCCACGCCATAAGCCAGCTTGCTCCAGACCTACCTAACATCCTCAAAAGCTAGGGCTCAGGTGCCGTGTCCACTTAAAGGCCATGTTATTTAGAATTTACTGCCACTCAGCAGCACCGAAAGTCATACCTGGAGTATTTTAGGTCGGGCACCTGCCATGGATAATAAATTTTCCACAATACTTTAGAACCCTGGTCAGCAACCTAATCCCGTGAGACACTATCATAAGGACACTGTGAGGGCACATAGCAGGGCTGAGAGGTCGGGGGGTGGGCGGGGATCTGCATGAACAGCCTGAGGACTCCCCCATTCCCATCCTGCACCTAAGTAGGGGAAGAAGACGGGCCTCCTCCGGCACCCCGCACCGCGGAGCGGGCAGCAAGGTGATGCGGAGCTGCCGCCACCCCGGCAGCCCTGCGCCCATCCTCGCTGTCTGCAGAGGGCACTCGGGGCCCGCGAGTGGCGGCGGAGCTTCTCCCGGCACCGGCGGAACCCAGCTGCCTCCTCCCGGCAGCGGGAAGGGGAAAAGCCCCGCGCCGGGGGACACCCGCTCTCACCACCGCGGCGGAAGGGAGATAGCGAGAGGAAGAGGTACAGGCGATTTTAAGCGAAGTACAACCACCAGCACAACCAGAGGTTAAGGGTCTGGCGGGCAAGGGAAAAAGAAAAAAAAAAAAAAGAAAGAGAAAAAAAGGATACATGCTTCACTTTAAATGCCCCTCAGAAAACATCCTTAGCGAGTCAGCCCGAGAGAGACCTCTCCGGGTCTGCCTCCCCTCTCCGGGATCAGACCCTGCTGTCACATAGGTATGCCTCAGAAATAAATCTGGTGGATTGTCACTGGTATGAAGGCTGGAGAGCCAGCCCCGAGAATATCAAAACGCAGACCCACTGCAAGGGGAGAGGGGTGGTGGTGGGGTGTCACACTTGTAAGGTGCGAGGCGAAACGACACCGGCAGAGAACTTCTCCCTCCTCTGTGAGAGGAAACCATACACAAAATACTAGCTTCTCCCCATTCCTGGCCAACCAAACCGTTTATGTGGCTCCTCAAACATCTGGGGAGGCTGGATGTGCTATGCACGCATCCGTTTTCGTACGAGCGGATGCTCCGCACCACTCTACACAGTAGAGATATTTTAGAGAGAACCACGTTAACTGCATTTTAAAAACCAGCCCAAACGTTAAACAAATTAAAACGAAGCCCCGAGACAACTTAACACGTTAATACGGACAGCAGATACACGCTGCTCCTGCCCAGGGAGCCCTGAGCATGGGCAGCACCCCCTGAGCTGGGTTAATTCTCTTCGGAAACGGAAAGCGAAAACGCGGCTCTGGCCGCTGGTGCAATTCCCGGTTCTGCAGAAGTTATGCGAGGAATGATGCCAGCTCCCAGAGCCGCTCCGGCCACTGGCAAGCGCCGCAGCCTTAGGCTTTGGGGCTTTTTTTTCCCCTTTCCTTGTGGCAAACAACATACCAACATGAGCAAATTTTTCAGCTACAGCCCTTCTCCTGCCAACAACAACCCCCTCACAACCCAACCCCACCTCGGGAAGCCTCGGGGAGACCGGAGGCAGCGAGGAGGGGCAGCGTGAACAGGGATCCCTCTGCTCCCCAAGCCCAGCCCGGAGCCTCCCATCCCTGCTGCCGCGCAGCTGAAGACAGCGGTGGGGCTGAGGTCTCTCTCCTGCGGGAGCCCGGAGCCCGCGGGGCTCGCCGCTCCCTCCCTTCCTCCCCCCCCTCCCCCCGCCTCGGCACCGGGCAGCCCTTCACACCCACCGTACATTTAACAAAAACACCCACAACAGAAATCAACACCCCGAGACGAGTTTCCGAGGGCAAAACACTCCCTCAGCTTTCCTGCCCCTCCCCTCCCCGTCCCGCAGCGGCTCCTGCTCCTCACCCCCTGCCCTCCGCCGGGGCGGGGGGGGGCATTGCACGGCCCCGCCGCAGCCACCGCTACCTCCGAGGAATGGGTAGCAGCTGAAAGCCCTCCCTCCCTCCCGCCAGCAAAGAAGCGAGGACCGGGCCCGCGGCGGTTGCTCAAACCTTGGAGCAAGGGGGAGCGGGACAGCTCGGGACGGTCCTCGGGGAAGGAGTCAAGGAGTCGCTTGAAGAGGCGGCCGAGGTCCGAGTAGCTGCGGTGCAGGTAGAGGATGTTGCGGTCCGACCACTCGGTGCGGATCTCGTAAAACTCCTCCTCGTCTCCCCGCCGGCTGATGATGAGTCTCCGGATCCCGTTCACCCAGCAGCCCCGCACGTACATGTTCACCAGCGATGTGCCCTCAAACACGGCCGAGGCCATCCCGCCGCCGCCCGCGCATCCCCCTCCACGGGCGAAGGGCGAAGCGCACCGCCCCGCGCCGCCGCGGACAAGTTAAGAGGAGGAGGAGGAAGAGGAGGAGGAAGGGAGAACGGGGGTGCCACCCGCTGCACGGCCAGCCCCCCTCCCCGACCCGGCCCTGCCCGCCGGGGCTGAGCCGCCTCCCGGCGCTGGAGGGAGGGCCCGCCGGCGCCTCATAGACGGCGGCCCGCAGCGAAGGGCCGGCCCTGGCACCCCAACTCCGCCGAGCCCCCGGTACCGAGCAGGGCGGCTCTCACCCCGTCCCGGGGCCTGGAGCGGGGTGGCTCGGCCCCTTCTTCTCCGGCGCCACAGAAAGGCAAATCGCCTCCCGTCCGCGGCGGGGCTGGGAGCTGCCGCTTTACCCGGCCCCCCGCCTTTCCTCCCCGGGCCCCGCAGCCAGCGCCCGCCCCTCCGCACAAACAGCCGCGGTCCCCGTGGCGGATCCTCCTCCTCTTCCTTCTCGGGACGATTTCGCAGACGCCACAGACGTGACGAGGACATTTTTTTCCCCACCCAGTGACCCCAGAAGGGGTTTTCTTTCCTCTTTTTGGGGATTTTGTTTGTTTTGTTTAAACTTCCATCCCGGGCAGCGGAGGCGGGGAAGAGCAGGAGTTGCTCACTCCGCCTCCAGCTGCGGGTTGCGGGGCGGTCGGGCTCCAGCAGCGCACACGCTTGACAAGCATCGCTCTGTGCCCCGGGGTGCCGAAACGGAGACCCCGGCAGCCGCGCCGGCACCTCGGGGGAGAGGGAGGGAGGGAGGTTCACTGCAGAGAGCAAAAGCAGGAGAAAGGGAGAAGGTGTCTGGAGCCTGGGATTCCTTTCAGCTTTTTCTTAATAGTCTGCTGGGACGCCGTCCCTAAGGGAGCCTCCAGCAGCATCACTGGAGATGGGGGGACAGGGAGGCTCACGCTTGCAAATACATCCCCTGTGTCCCACGGGGACACCAAGCACTGCCTTTATGCAAGGAGAGCAGGGTGCTGGGAGAGCTGGCAGGGGCTGCAGCAGTCAGAAGCAGTCATCTGGCAAAACTGGAGATGCGCTGTAAAGCGAGGAAGTACATGAGGGATACTTGGACGCCTGAAAATGCCTAGGAACTGCAGGGTTAAGATACACATACTGGAGGTGAAGCAAATGACAGCGTGGTGACGTGGGCGGGATGCATTATCCGGGATGGGCCTGTGCACGAAGGCAGTGGCCTCCGGCACCCGGCTTTCTGCTGCAGAGGGGCTCATCGGGACTGAGGGGGGAGGGAGGGGATTTCCCAGGGTCATACCGTGGCCTGGGGCAGGAGAGACCCTTCCTGCTGGTGTGATTTGGGGAGGTCAGAGGTCGTTGCACTCACACGGGGTGTTATCATATGTAAGCCGGGTTTTGCCAGTGTTGACATCTGTGGTTCAGGAGGCCAGGAATTCACACACTATCAATCTGGGTGCTGTTTAACTCCTCAGAAAAACCAGCAGAGCCCAGAGACAAGACCGCTGTTACGGGTGTCAGCCCAAAAAGCAGTGCTAGGAGAAGATCACACCTGGATTAGTTTGGGACAGTAAAAATAAGCCCAAGTTTGTGGGAGTGGGGGAAGAGGCCCCCAAGCTGAAAGATACTTAATAGTCTTCTGTAAAGTTCATCATTAGGTAACTAAATCACACTCTTTTTGATAGATAACGTGCTGCTACTAATTGCCTAAATCATTCAGGAGCCACATGCCTCTGTGGTAAATCAACTGCAAACCTACAAATACGGTGATGTCCCGCTCTCCCTATTCAAATACGCAATTGTATATTTTCTCAATTTAACTTCTACGTAACAAAACTGGTTTGGGTTCACTCTGAAGCACAGTCATATGTAAAGAATGCAAATAACCAAGCCCCATCTCTCCAAACTGAAAGGCACGTGCCTGTTTACTGCAGCCTCACTCTACAACACCTGCAGATGTTTCTTTAGAGAGATCCGCAGTTTTCAAAACAGGAAGGGGCAGTATTCGAGGTGTCAGAGCAGACCCTGAGGTGGTCAGCTCTGATTCTTACCAAACTGAGCTCCCTGAGATCAGCCCTGGGCCCATAGCCCACCCTATGAAAACAGGCAAAGCAAACAACCTGGAGGCACAAGCTTTCCAAGGACAGCTGGTTACCCCTTCCAGGAGCTAAGCACGCAGCAGAGGCCCACCCGCTTCACCACCTTGGATCACCACAAGAAGAGTTTTCACTGGCTAGATGTCTCCAAGTACCCCGTATTAGCTGTTCAGTGTATTCAGTGTGGCTTCGCAGGAAAGGTATTGTTATGAACCTCTGTACTGTAGGAAGATCTCCACACAGCTCCTTTTGTTTGGGGCAGGCTTTTGTAGTCCCTCCTCTCCTCTTGTTCCAGTACGTGGTGGTCTTCCCAGTTCTTCCGTGTAAAAACAAAAGAAGAAAATAAGATGCCTTCTCTTCTGGCAGTTGCTGTGGTAACCTGAAATAACCATGTATCCTAAGGAAGCGAAACTTCTAGGAAGAGAACTGTGAGAGTAACCCCCCTTTCTTAAAACATGTCAGCCTTGAATTACTTCTATTTGAGCAAGGAAAGCACTTGACTTCTCATTCTGAATGATAATTTCTGCCTTTGCAATAGAATGGGTTTTGCCGTCGTTGGCCTGCCACAAACTGTGTGCCTCTCAGTCCACCTCTGAGGCGCTCTGCACCTTGTCAGAGCTCCAGCTTCATCTGGATTCTGCAGGTTGAGGGTCCTCAGCTTCCTCAGCCTTCACCTGGGATAAGGGTGGTGTGCTGGTGTGCACTATCCTGCAGGCTCGAGCATTTTTCTCTTTCAGTCTGACTGGTCCCACTCTTCCAACTTCATTAAAGTATTTAAATTGTGCAAAACCCTGTGTGCCTGTCACTGCCTGCCCATGGAAAATGAACCTGTGTTGAAAATTCTCTGTGTAAAGGCCTATGAAGCTGACATATTGATGCCAGATCCTGAATTTTTGGAGTATGAAAGAGAGCAGTGCCCTTGTGCCTACCGCTGCACATGCAGGCTCAGTCTGTTATTTCCCCGTGAGGACAATCCTGTTCCAGAAAAAGGAATCCCAGTCCAGTAAGCACAGAAGTACAACATCCCCTTTTTGGAGTGAAAAATAACTATGGCGCAGCTTTAGACCCTGCCACTGAGCACTTCTGGTGTGGCTGGTGGGTGAGTCGGTAGCCCACCACGATTTAATCTCATTCTCACCTCAGGCTGTATGTCCTCTCACCTCCCAGGTGTGCTCCTGAGCATCCTAATTACAGCAGCGTAATGCCAGCCAGCCACGACATCCAGGCACAGCCGCTGTTCGTGACAGTTGGGTTGGCAATAATCATCTGCCTCTGTGTGGCTCCAGAAAAGTTTCACCAGGCAATGCTCATGCAGAGAAAAAGGAACGTTTGTGTTAGGCTAACAGTGTGCTGAGGAGGACAGCGGGTCTCACAGCGCTGTCTGCAGCATGGAGTGTAAAATGGGTGTGCAGGAAGGATGGATAGTCCCGAGGGACATGGACACCTTGCAGATGAAAGTATCTTTTATTACCAGCACCTTTTATTGTTGCTCTACAAACTGTATCTGCCATGCACTTTTAAAAAAGTACAGGGAGGGCAGGCGTTTGCATTTGACTGTTTTTTCCATCCATGTATATGCAGCAGGGGCAGAGACACTGCAGCAGCGGCTCTGCAGCAGGAAATGGAAACATGTATCTGCCTTTCTTTAAAGAAAGGCTTTTATCAGGACACACTTTCTTACTTCTTGTGTGACATGCAGAGTTACCGTTTCCCATATTTAAGTTTTGAGACAAAAGTAATTAGTGGTTATAGCAATAGAGAATAAGGATGCCAACAGAATATGTGTTCTGTCCCCTTGCATTTTTGTGATCTCACTGTCTCGTTGGAATCATAAAGTATTACAGGATTGCATGCATTTTCTTGGCCACTTAGTAGTTTGGTTTCTACCTAACAGCTTTCCAGACTTGCATTTTACTTTCACAAACTGGTAAACAATTTTATTAATTGAAAATACCCATTTTGGGTTTGCATGGCAAGGTTTTGGTACTGGGGGGGCTACCGGGGTGGCATCTGCGTTGGTGGAGGCTTCCCCTATGTCCAACAGAGCCAATGCCAGATGGTTCCAAGATGGACCCACCGCTGGTCAAAGCTGAACCCACTGTTAATCAGCTTGCTGAAAGGGGTCAGGCCCTGTGAAGGTTACTCGGCCCCAAAATTCACTCTCAGTTCTTCATGTGATGCAAATGCAACCAAAATGATGCAGCAAAATTGTCTGAACTTGAGAAGAGGCCAGAGCCAAATCATGGGGCTAAAAAAGCCCAAGGGCAGGTTAATTCTTACACTTGGATTGTGAACCATGGCTAGAAACACAGCTGAAGTTGAATGACCCTGTGGTTCTAACCTTGTGCTGCATTGCGACATGTGTCAGCCCTGTTTTTTCAGGTCTCTTCATTGGTGTAGTGAAGATGACAGGGATACTTGCCTTCTGTCATACACAGGCAGGCTATGAAGACCTCTGAAAGCTATTTCCATACTATCTACATTTTCTCCACGTGTCCTACACCCTACAGTCCACTGCAGCACCCTCTTTTGCCCTCACCAGTTATAGTCCCCAACAATTATCATCTCCCAGACAGCATTTGCACGTGGGAGGAACTTCATTAAACGTCTAAGAAGACCTTGCCCTGTTATTGTTTAGACATCATTTTAGGGCGCCCTTTCACCATTATGCCTTTAACCCCCTTAGGAGAGAGGCATGGTGATTCACCCTCTTTCTGTCCACATCCATGCACTATATACTTCACAGGGTAGGGAGAGTCTTTCGCACCATATTCATAGTTAAAGTCCTATTTTTTGGCAATAGGCTTTGTAGTAACTAATGAGGAGTATCTACTACTGCAAACAGTAGTAGAAATGAAAGTAGAAGAAAGTAGAAAGAGGAAACTACTGTTTCAATCTTAAAGAAAAAATACATTTTGTGAGTGCGACCAGTGAAGCTGGCAGGTTTCGCTACTTCAGATTCGATCATCAACCTCTTTGAAGGAAATAGATTATTGAAACAGCAGCAGCCACTAACCAGCCAACATACATCTTCACCTGAAACAGAGGTGTTGCAGAGTCTCTCTAGGGCAGGACCACCTAAAGGCAATGATTCTCATGGAAGAATCAAGTGGGAGCTCAAGGACAGAGGCAAGCTGTGAGCTGAAGGCAGCCTGGCTTCAGCAGCACTGTCAGTGACAGCCTTGGGGTAAGAGGCTCTCTAGTTGTTCATGTCTTCCTTTGCTCAAAGAGTCTGTCCATCTACATTCTTGTAAACAAGCAGAAATTGCATTCAAGGTGCCTGGCTCCATTACCAAATCTGAGACCCAAATTTTTCATCATGCCACTTAACAAGTTACAAAGCAGCCACAGCTTAGAGTCACCAAAGACCTCTTGCCTGGTGACTTTTTAACATCATTCCTGGTGTGAAAATATGGACAGCCTGGACTCTACAGCGAAGGAGAGAGTCATGTGTCCAGCCTCAGCAGGCAGATTCATAAACTCAGGAGACCAGAGCCTTTGCAAAGACGCTTAGTTAGCTCATTCTGCTCTGTTGCCAGTGTGGTGCTGGAATAAATAAAATGCTCACCTACTGCCCAACAGCACTGAAAATAATTTGGGAAGCAAGAGGGATTGAAGCCTTACCCACCTACACAAAGAGTGAAAAGCAGAGAACACGCTTGAAAAAGCACCTCATACCTCTGTAATACCTGCAAACCGCGAGGAGGGGGCACTCCTTTTTCTGTTCTCCCAGGATGAGCACCGTTCTGTTAACAGTGTTTTGTTTTGCATTATTTTCTTAATGTGCAATCCAAAGGCAAAGCAGCCCCTCCTGGTTTAGTCTTTAGTTCATACGACAGGAGCATCCCTTCTGAACACCTCTGGTGAGCAGGAGCCCTTGAAGAAATGAGCTACTGACCCAAACATCCTTTCATGCTCCTGTGGGGCGGTTTGACTGCAAAAGGTTCGCATGCTTAGCCAGAGCACTGCTGTGACTGTGTATTCTCACTTTGTTCTCCTCCTCTCTCCCCCCAGGCTGATTCTGTGAAGTACTGAGCCCTCCTGGAGCCAATGTGAGTTAAAAAAGTGCTCAACATCCTCCCAGCTTCCACTGCCTCATAATATAGCCATTAATGTATGCAAACCTATTTTTAGAATCTGTAATATGTTTTCTGGGTAAAAAAATGCTTGAAAGACCCCTTCTTCTCCCTTAGAGTTGACATTGAATTTGATTTAATAGAAGAGCCTGGAATTCTTTCCATTAAAAAGTGTATTATGAATGCTCATGGAGCTGTAACTGCAGTTGAAAGCTAGGTATATTCCTGCCAAAGGGTAAACTAGCTTCATCTAATAGGAGAATATTTCTGGTGGAACAATTTACCCTTTATGAGCCTTTTTCCTGGAGACAACATAGAAAGGATATCTTCACTATGTTTCCAACAGACTGAAGTAAATTAAATATACTTGCAGGTTACTAAATAAACCTAAACATTGGCACAAAAATATGCAAGACCAAATTTATCTTAGTTTTCAGATTCTTATCCTAGCATAATCAGCTGGTTGGGCAATCAAAGGTCCACAGTACTGGCCTTCAGTATGGTTTGTACTGATCCTTTGTTGGCCCACCACTGCCAATGTGTACTGCATGTTGAAATAGGAAGCCCTGAAGTGTTGAGAAAGATGAGTGTTATCATTCTGAGTCTGTGGACAGGGAGATGGAGCCACGGAGCAGGGAAAGCAGCTTGCCTAGGACTGCAGAAAGAGGTTGTCCTAAAGGTTGAAGTATGTGTAGCACTTGGCACACGGACTGGTATACAGCCCTTAGAGAACATAGTGTTTTGTAGGGGAAGAAAATAATCGCATCGCATACTTCCACTAGAGCTGTAAATGCACACCAGAGCCATTTGTGCATCCTAAGAAAGCTTAGGCTTGTGTGGGTTTTTTTAAGGGATAAAGCTGCTTTAGTGTCCTCTTTTTCTTTTTTTTCTTTCTCATTACTGTGAAAAAAAATCACTGTTTAAAAATGGCAGGTGGAGGACACCATTCAAGTTGGGAAATTTTAGCTACTTTTGTTAGTAATTGGAACAAATTCTTCCTTTGGTCTGGCTAGACTACCCCAGGATAAGCACCTGGCCTTGTTCTAGATGCTGAAACCTCTGGCTGTATCTTAACCAGTGGTAACTCTCCTTTAAAACGAATGAGCCGTCCGGCTGACCTGCAGTAGACTACTTATTCTCTTAAAATTAAGGGCACACTAAGTGCATAGCTAAGTGAGTATGGAGCCCTTCAACATCTATGGCTCAGGGCAAGGAGACGTTCTCAATGAAAGAAGTGCGTAAGGAAGTCACAGCAACAGGAATGCTGAGTATGAAAGACACGCAGGATCGGGCCCTGAGCCTGATGAACAAGTCTTACTGAATTGCATTCATTCACATAGCAGCATCTGTAAGATGCAGCTCATCAGAGTTTGCTGCTTCAAATACTTCAAGTCAAAACAAGCGTGAGTGATTTGATGTGTCTACATGGCATAATTAGAGATGTAAACAATGACTGGCACTGCAAAAACTAGTGCAATATGCTAAGTAATTACCTGAGCTATTTCAGTCTGCCTATATTCTGCATCATTAGTGTAATTATGGGTCTTAAATTGGAGGCCATCATACCTTTGGTAGCTCAGTTTGTGCACAACAACCTCATCCTCAATTTCTACGATGTCTCCTTGATCGCCAGGGTGGCCCATGCTCTCCCCAATTTTTCATTTTCTGATCCACAATGGAAAGACCCATTAATGAAAACAAGGTTAATTATGCTTTCATCAGAATGGCTTCAGAAGGGATTCCTTCTGAAACAGCGGACTGGGGAGTCCGTTTGTTCTGTTCCCTTCCTCCCTAAAAAATAAAGTAAACCCACACAATGAATGTCTCTATTTACATTTCAGAGTTCTTTTCATGCCTAATATACCCATGTGAATGTACCAAACATGAGTGAAGCGTGAATAATATGTGACTATTTTTCCTTTTTCTCCCTGTATTGCTCAGCACTCTCTTTTTCTAACTCATTCCAATAGCAAGAAGGAAACCATTTCCCTGCCCCCTTCCTCTTTGTTTCTTTTTCTTCTTATTCAGGACGGGGCTTGTAGTGAATCTGTTAGGACTATTGTGCTATATTCATCAGTTCTACTTGGCGCAGCTCATGTGTGAATTCAGACTCTTTTCTCTATGAGAAAGGGTATTTCCCTTTATAGTGTTCTAAGTCAATCACTGTGTTGGCCTTACGTATTTTTTTCCCTTCCAGCCAGACATATAAGTATTTTCCCTAAAGCCCTTTTTATTATTTGCCATATTATAAAGACCAGAGTACCTTAAATGTACATATGGTTTGGTTCATGTATACTTAACACACACTGAAAAAGGTCATGAAAGTTAACATAGCACCTTCTTACAAATAAAGGACAAGATCTGATGGACAACTCATCACCCTCAATATAAGGAGGTTAACAAAGAACCTACAACATTTTTGTGCTTGCATAGGACAGTGATGGTTTTTTTTTTTCCTTTAAATAAATAAGGTCAGTTACTTCAACCAAGGGTTGACTCTCAACTGAATTCGCTAAAGCCTCAGAGCTTCATGAAGGATGAAGCAAAAGACATACAGTGGTTTTAGTACATACTTCTGGGAAACTCCCCCCCATTTATTTTTAAAAACTCTGGGCTTGATTGCATAGATGCTTTGAGTGGAAAAATCCATTGAGTTTCATCATTAATAGTATTTTGTTTGTTTTATTTGGGAGAAGATGGGACGCAAAGCCACTGGGAGTTGTCTGGTTCTTGTTTCCATACAGTGCAGGTATAAAGCTCATTATATTCCAGTGCTAATCCCACTGGACACCAGCTTAAGATTCAAATGCAGTCAGGCCCAAATTAGACCAGCTAAAAAAGTCTACAGAAGCCTCCTGGATTCAGCACACAATGTTGTCACCTCTCATGGGACAGAGCTGACAAACACTGCAACGAGGTGCACCGGCCCAACTCCAGAGGAGGGCCACGAAGATAATCAGGGGGCTGGAGCCCCTCTGCTATGAAGAAAGGCTAAGAGGGTTGGGCTTGTTCAGCATGGAGAAGAGGAGGCTCTGGGGTGACCTAATTGGGTGTACCAATACTTAAAGGGGTCCCACAGGAAAGTGGGAGAGGGACTGTTCACCAGGGAGTGCAGTGATAGGACAAGGGGCAATGGCTTCAAGCTGAAAGAGGGCAGGTTTAGATTAGAAGTTAGGAGGAAATTCTTTACTATGAAGGTGGTGAGGCAGGCTGCCCAGAGAGGCTGGGCAGTGTCCAAGGCCAGGTTGGATGGGGCTTTGGGCAATCTGGTCTAGTGAAGGATGTCCCTGCCCATGGCAGGGGAGGTGGAAATAGATGGTCTTTGGGGTCCCTGCCAACCCAAAGAGTTCTATGATTCTGTGATTCTATGATCTTGAGGAAGAGGGAGAATCTTCGTGGTTAATGTTGAAAGTAAAAGTCCTGAATTTCTGCTGTGAGCAGAGGCTACGCAGCAGAAATGTCCTGCTGCAAGATTACTGTAAATGCAATGTATGCTTTATTTAGGCCTTCCCAGTGCAGTTTTACCCCTACTCATCACATGAGCCCAATGCAGTTCTTAGCCCAAGACACTCTCTTCTGTTGCTTCAGTGAAACTAATACAAATAGATATTAATTGTGCTGGAAGTTGGCAGCTGTGCATACAATCATTGACCCCAGAAAGTAACTGGAAATTAAGAGAGATCAAGGAGCCCTTCCTTAGAAGGACTAGGTTTTAATGGGAATAGTTAAAAAGAATTTGACTTAAAAAAATTAAGGTGCAATACTTTGAGTAAGCAAAGTCTAATGCAATACAGACTTCTTACAGAAAACACCTATTGTCTAAGCAGAACCAAAAATTAACAAAAGAAGAAATCATAAATACCCCAAGATAAAAAAGTTTCTGAAGAAGTCTAGTAGGGAACTTACCAACAAGGGCTGAAAACCTCACTTAACTTCAATTCAGGGAGTAACCATCAAAGCCTCTTTAGATGGGAACGTCTGCAAGAACAGGGGTTCATAATGTCAGGAACACCATCTTGGTGCCAGATTCTTCTTTCATGCCAGACCTTGACAGTGTCATCATTAACATTAAATTATTTCATTATATAACACAGACAGGATAATACAATCTTATTTTAATCTAAGTATGGTAAAAATAGCATCTACTGGCCAGTTTGTTGATCAAGCTGTTTCTCTTCAGTTGTTGCCTGCAAAAGAGTAAGGTTTATTTTTCCTCTCCTGCTGCTTAGGTTTCTCAGTTGTCTTATTTTCCATTACTCTAAGTCAAGCTTAGGTGACCAAAGCTGTCTGGAATTGTTACTTGCAGCTGCTAAAGTAGTACTCATATCTTTTCTCCTCCAAGTCAACATCCTATGCTAGTTCCTATATTAACTCATGGTAACTACTGCACTAAGGCCTACTAAAAAAGTCAAGGTTAAATGGGAAGTATATACAGTTAGCTAGATGCTTCTTATCCAAGCAAGAGATGTGCATTCCACTATTATGTGGAATTTTCTTTGAACTGGATTTACTTTTGGAAACATGTCTGATAGTGTGTACTCCCAGTGCAGGCGCTGTTTCAACAAAAACAAACAAACAAACCAAAAACCCCAACCCCCCCAAACAGGTATTCCTTTATGAGGATCTGTTTTCTTTGCATTTCAATTGCTTTTTCATAGCGTTCTTCATCAAAATGTGTCTTGTGAAGAGAACCTTCTGAACAAAAAGATCTGGAATTAAAGGCACAATAATATTAAAGGGTACCATTTGCTCACAGGGTCCCAAATCTAAAGCAAGATTTGTTAGTTGCTGCAAGATATTTCTAACACTTCAGCTTGCAGGACTGGGTGGGAATAGAGTGGAACAGTTTGTGAGGACTAAACGCAGCGGGGGAAGATGTCTCCCTCAGCGCTAAAAATGTTCCTCACAAGAATTGAAGGGTTTTTGTGCCTCTGAATCTTTTGGAGTGATATAACTACACAAACACAGATCCATTGGTGCAAATCACTATGGAGCTCTGATCGCTCCTGTATACGACTATGTGTCAGTGCAATTAAGCACAGATGCCAATTAAGTCCATGCAGAATTAAGCACAGAATCAGAGTTTTATAGCAAAATGCTTCAACGGGACCAGAATTTCAGTTTCCTTTTCTTTCCTCAGAGGAGTGACCAGAAGGATCCAGAGAAGACAGAAGCACCTGCAGAGATGAAAAGGAGTGAGAGACCTTGGGAAGAACTACAGGGAATAAGAAAACCGACGGTCTAAAGCTTCAAAAGCATGGCAGCTTTCTTGTCTTTTTAGCTGCGCAAAAAAATCAATGCCAAGGCCTTGGATCATCCTGTCCTGAAAGGAAACAAGAAAACACAAAGGCAAACAGCATAAATATCAGCCATCTGCTTGTGGGGAGCTGCCAGCCACATGGATTCCAGTGGTGATGGACGGACGCAAGCCCATCCTTCTGGCAGGTGTGGCAGTGGCAAGTTTTTGTTCCTGCCTTGCCTGGCCTCACAAATGCTTATTCCTTTCTAGCAAGTTGAGTAACTTCTCTCCTAAGAGTAGCTTGATTCCACCACGTGACAGAAAAAAACCCATCTCCAAAGTAGTCAAGAGCAAAACAGTTTTATATATAGTCAGCCCCTTGCGCAGCAGCTGAGTAAAACAAGGAAAACTCTTTCGACTTCCTCTTCTACACAGTTTTCGTTTTAAATAAGCATCTGTGTTTTTTTGGTGGGGGGAGAAATTCAACTGCTTCATAATTGTTCCCCCGCTTCCTGTCAGAAAAGTCTGGTCCTAAATCGTAGGAAACTCCTCACTCCCTGTGTGAGGCAGGACTCCTGAGAACAATAGCTGGCTACAGTCAATGGCGCAGCGGCAGAGACTTGTTAAAATAAATGCTTGCATTGCTATCTACTCCTGAGAAGTGACAGTCTATAGCAGCAGCACCTCATGGTTACAGCAGGAAAGTATTAGTAATCCTAAGTGCTGAAAATCACCAGCAAATTTATCTTTTAGCTTCTCTGTCAATTGCTAGCAAGAATTATCTCCCTTTAAAAAGAAAACCAGATGGATGGAAGAAAAAGGTCTACAAAGAAATTTACCACAGTATGACCCAAAACAATGGCACAGTGTGGTATAAACCAGAAGAGCTCATGTGTCCTGAGGCCTTTTTTCATCTTGATCTCAGTTCCAAGGATTGATGATACACCTGAGACAGTGAAACAGTTTGGCCCCAGAGTCATATCCTTCCCAATGCACAAGCTTCAAAATTGATTAGCAGATCCTTTCTGTGTAAGGCTAAAAGCTCTTTATCCCGCAGCAGTTTTCCAAAGCCGTGTTTGGTACTCAAATGATTTTGCTTGATTTTCCCAGAAAAATCAACTCTTCTTTGCATGCTGGAGCAATGACAGAGTTGGCCAGTGTGGAAAAGAGAGCCTGAGCAGCTGCTCCTTCACATGGCTGCCACTGCCAGACAAGAGACCCCAGCACACGACTGAAGGAAATAAATATCAGAATATATAACAGGCCATGTTCTTCTATAGAGTTGCCATTGTCTCCAGCCTACTTCTCACCACTGTCAGCATAAACCCATTAAAAATACATAATGTTTTCCAGTTTGCTTCAATACGCCCGTTAAGAACTCCCTTATAAAATCGTACTCCTCAAATCCTGCTCAGGTTTCCTCTCATAACAGGGGACACACACTCAAAAAAAAAGTAGAGGCTGACTTCCTTGGGAAGAAGGTGAAGTGTCATCTCTTATTTTTCTCTTGCATTGTTGACACTCGGTTGAGTCTCCCGTTCAGCATTTGGAACATCCACTGATTCAGAAACTTGAAAAAACAAATCTGAAAACAGTGAACAGGACTGGAGCCCCAAATTCTGTTCCTCTGTCTTTAAGGCATAACTGCACATTGAATCAGTCCTCCTCTCTGCAAGAAGGTGCAAAACATAGATGTGGTTCTGTAAGCATCAGCGGCTTACTTAGGAAGATGCAGTCAGACTTCAGCACATCAGATAAATTAGGAGGCCAAGCAGAGCACAATATTCTCTGTCCTGATGAGAACTGGGAGGTTTGATGATCAAACTTTCTCAAAATCAGACTGCTTACTAGAAGCATCTCTGCATATGAATGTCTGATGCCTACCCACAGGCACTCAAGCTTGACCATGTCACACAGCCTAAAAATGTCAAGATCACTAAGGAAATTCTGTGAAAAAACAGGAATAAAACCCTTATTGTCCTGTCACTACAAAGCTTTCTTTCTTCCTTTGTTACAGTAATTTGTTTTGTACAGCTTTAACAAGCTAAATCTTAAAGTCCTTCCTAAACCAGATTTGGATCCAAGCTGCCCTGCATACTAGCTGGCATAGATGAGGTCAGAATTCAGACCTGCATTCTTCTTCATTCCTTTCCAGGCAGCTCGCCTGCTCCTTCAAAATAAACTGTAGATGCCAGTTACAAAATCAAGAGTTCGTCTCTGCATAAGTAATTAGGAGTGCCAGTTTTTGCCATAATTTTTGCCTTATTATTGCACCATGGAATTTATGGAAAGTAATGGTGGCTTTAACAGCTAATGATCATTTTGGAAGTAACACTTTACTTTCCCCAATAGGATTCAAATACACAGCGTGCAGTAGAAACCCCTGTTGTTCATCTCAGTCTCGCCGAGATCATTACTGAGGTGCACGTGCTTACCAGGAATGCCATCACCACCTTTCTTTTCCTAAGGAGAGGAAAGACAGCTGGAAGGAATTCATCACAGTTATTAGATCACAGTTTTCTTGTGCTCAGAAAGGATCTCCAAGCTCTTAACTCATTAAAGAAATGGTCTTTCGGAAGCTCAAGGGCTTGGTTCTGTGCCAGGGATGAATACTCTGAGGAACAACCCCTGGCTTCAGTGCTGGCTGGGGCCTGCCTGGCTGGCGAGCAGCACTGCTGAGAAGGACTTGGGGGTGATGGTGAGCAGGGACCTGGGCACCAGCCACAGCCTGCCTGGCAGCCAGGAAGGCCAGCAGCATCGCGGGCTGTACCAACGGTGTCACAGACAGCAGATCAAGGGCAGTGATTGTTTCCTTTTACTTGGCATTCATGAGATTGTACCTAGAATATGGCATCCCGTCCTGGCCCCAGAGTGAGAATGAGGGCAGTCCCACAGGATGTATTCAGGGGAGGGCCAGGGGCTGGCACATGGGTCTGTGAGATGCTCAGGAACCAAGGTTTCTTCAGCTGTGAAAAGGAATGGCTTTGGGGACCTGACAGCAGACACCAAGCACCTTTGAGAAGAGGTAAGGAAGGAGGTGCATGGAGGAGTAACAGTGGCCAAAAACTGAAACAGGGATAGAAGGGGGAAGACCCCTCTTTGGGACAGTCAGGCAGTGGCTGAGGTTGCTGAGAGAGAGGTTGTGCAACCTCGATCCCTGGAGGTTTCCAGGACCTGACTGGATAAAGCCCTGAGAAACCTAGTCTGATCTTACCACTGATCCTGCTTTGGGCAGGAGGTTTGACTAGAGCACCCCTGAGATCCCTTCTGACTTCAATGGTTTTACAGAAAATTACAAAGCAAAAAATGTTGCAAGATACCTACACAAACGAGTGAAATAATACAGCCCTTGTCAGAGTAGAACTGCCATTCTAGAGAACAGGATTTTTCAGATGGAATGTATAAAACAAAATCCAAACACCCCCTCTCTCCCTCAACAACAGTAATATTGAGCTGCTATACTAAAATCTATCCAGATATCACTATCTGACACTTAAACTTTGTCCTGGCCAGTCACTTCAGAGATTAATGCATTTGGGATTCAGAAGAAAGAAATCGTTTCCTTTCTTCTGGCAGGTATTCATAGCAAAGCAAAGAAGGGAGTGTGTTATTAAAGCTTAGCTGTTGTTGAAGCTTTTGAAGTCAGACTTTTGCCTATTTCTTCTAAGAAAATCCTTGCTCCCCTCCTCTACGGACATAAAACCAGACTAAATCCATGAGTGTCATCAGGGAGATTCTTACCCTGTTTACACTGGCCCAAGTCTGAACAACTCCCCAAGAAGGAAATTCCTCTTGATCTGCACCATGGGGACTGAGACCTGCATGCCCAACTGAATCTCAGCAGATGTGCTTGTGCAAGAAAAAACCCAACGAAGCCAAGTATTGCTTAAGAAGTATGAAAAGACACCAAAAGAAAGCAGTCAGTGCATATCACTATTGGCACAGGTAGGAAGCTGCATAATGCTCCCACCTCCTAAATTCACGTGCCATATAAATTGTCCAAAGGGGCTCACGGGACTTGAGCAGGGAACTCTGCTCTCCACCTTCTGGACTTCTGAAGTCCTCTCAGCTGTACAGGGATATGCATGAAATACCCAGAGTGCTTACTGTATGTCCCATCAAAGGGCTAGACAGGGTACTGTCTTCTCACAGGAGTGGAAGGAGCCAGAAACCACTTGCAGCTCATACTGCTGCATTAGCTCTTTCAGCATTGAAACACACAGGGCCTGGCTTGATTCATCACAACGACCTAGATGGGCAACGACCAACGTGAGAAAGATGTGCGGGATCAGGTTCCCCATGAAGAAGAGTTTTTAACTAGATCCTGGGTGTATTAAAGGTTTTTACTCTGGAAAGGCCATCTATATGGCAGCATGCAGGGTGTAGAGTAAGCTCTGTGCTGAAAACTTACCTCATTCCATGCTTTGAAATGCCACACTCTGTTTTCAAACTAATTCCCATTCCTGCTTGGGCGATGCAAGTTGAAGTACTCCTTCATATACATCTGTATTTTAAAAAGCATTCCAAATGAACCCCCTCCACCTTGCAAGAAAAATGCTTTGGGGACTTTGTAGGCGGGTTAGAGCTTTAACAACAACATACAGAATAAAATATTAAAAACATATAATGCCTTTTCAGAAGCCAACCTTTCAAAAAGGGGCATTTTCTTTGGCAGCTCTGTGGAAGAAAGACCTGGCTGTGAATATTCTCTGCTTCGAAATCTTAGCACTTTGGCAAGATAGGAAAAAAATTGAGTATGAAGCATAGGGACTGTAATTATGGTGCATCATTCAAAATAAGGGGGAATAAAAAGCACACACTCCCTTGAGACTTAAAGCTGTAATGGTCATGACCATGAAGGAGACAGTAAAGTCTTGGGATAAACTTCCAGCTTTGCTGAAGCTGACAAGGGTTCTACCATAAGATTTCACACTTAGGACGTCTCTTCAAGGGCTTGTACCTGGCTTTGTTGGTGGTGTAGGTCTCATTTTAATGTTGGGATGCAATAACGCACAACTCCCACATTTCAAAGGGAAAAACGCCGGGTGCAAAATTCTTCCTTGTCCTCTGTCTCACCCACACAAAAAGAAGCACTGAAGTCTTTAGTTAAGTAAATCATATAGGAATTTTCAATAAACATAAAATAATTTCTTGTGTGTTCAATAAGAGCAAATTTCAGTTCTAGGTAATGTTTAGCAGCCTGTAATTACAAGGAGTTTACAAAGTTTTCCTTGCAAAACACAAGGGATAATTAAACTTCTTCCTTCAGAGCAAATACTCTACCACTCGCTATAACCAAAGTTATAAATGGGGCCGAGGAAGAATTGTATTATGTGTATGGGCTGCATTCTTTTACAGAAGGTTTTTTGTGTCCCCAACATATACCTCTAAACAGGGAAAGATGTTCCAGAAACAGATCTAGGGTCTGTAACGGGGTCACAAGTGGTTGTGTAAAACAAGAACTAAAAATAGTATTTTAACATTGTATATACATCCTAGTAAGTGCAAGAAGGAACTATTAGATCTCAGAGGACTTAATTCTTCCCTTTCTTGTAATGTTTCCAGTATGAATTTTGGGGTTTCCTACTAACAGCCACTGGCAGAAAGAAAAATAAAGAATAACATTTTAAAAGGGAAATCCCATTGTATAGTTTTGCTTGTCTGCAAAAAATTCATTGCTGCTGTGTTGGTTTTGGCTGGGATAGAGTTAATTTTCTGGTATGGGGCTCTGGTTTGGATTTGTGCTGAAAATGGTGTGGGTAACACAGAGATGCTTTAGTTACTGCTGAGCAGCACTCACACAGAGCCAAGGCCTTTCCTGCTTCCCACACTGCCCCACCAGTGAGTAGGCTGGAGTGTTCACAGGGAGTTGGGTGGGGACACAGTCAGGACAGAAATAGCTATCCAAAGGGATATCCCATACTGTATGATGTCATGCTCCATATATAAGTGAGAAAGCTATCTGGGAGGTGGGATCGTGGCTCAGGAACTAGTTGAGTATCAGTTCTAGGTGGTGAGAAATTATGCTGTGCATCACTTGTTTTGTATATTCTTCCATCATTATTGTTTTTATGATTGTCTTCCTTTTCTGTCCTGTTAAGCTGTCTTTACCTCAACCCACGAGTTTTACTCTTTTTTTTCCTCTTTTTAATTTTCTCCCTCCTCCCCCCGGCAGGATGGGGGAGTGAGCAACCAGTTGTGTGGTTCTTTTGGCTGCTGGCCAGGTAAACCACGACACAGGCAAAGGGAGTCAAAGTCAAAAGCAAAAGCGCTGGTTTATCACAGAATCACAGAATCGTAGGGGTTGGAAGGGACCTCGAGAGATCATCGGGTCCAACCCCCCTGCCAAAGCAGCTCCCTAGCACATATTGCACAGATAGGCGTCCAGACGAGTCTTGAATATCTCCAGAGAAGGAGACTCCACCACCTCCCTGGGCAGCCTGTCCCAGGGCTCTGTCACCCTCACTGTGTAAAAGTTCTTCCCCATATTGGTGCGGAACTTCCTGTGCTCCAATTTGCAGCCATTGCCCCTTGTCCTGTCCCCACAGACCACTGAAAAGGGGCTGGCCAATTCCCCCTGCATCCCATACTTAAGATATTTATAAACATTAATCAGATCCCCCCTCAGTCTTCTTTTCTCCAGTCTGAACAGTCCCAGCTCACTCAGCCTTTCCTCATAGGGGAGCTGTTCCAGGCCCTTAATCATCTTCGTAGCCCTTCTCTGGATTCTCTCCAGGAGATCCCTGTCTCTTTTATACCAGGGAGCCCAGAACTGGACACAAAACTCCAGGTGGCGCCTGACCAGGGCAGAGTAGAGGGGGAGAATCAGCTCCTTTGACCTGCTGGCCACACTCTTCCTGATGCATCCCAGGATCCCATTGGCCCTCTTAGCCACCAGTTCCCCATCTTGTAATGGGGAACTGAAGAAAACCCACGGTGTGTTTGCTGACAACCCCTTCCATGCATCCCGAAGCAGGATGTAATAGTAGCTCTCAACTGCATTTAGCAGCAATTTTACCTTCACTATGCTTGAAGTGAAAACCTGCATGAGCAGTGCCTCATTCCGATGTATTCTCAGGCCCACACAGCATCGTGTGTCATGCCATATAGGCATGCATAGTGATACCCTAAACATCAGTGATACAGGTCAGACATGATAAGTTGATAAGTGTTTACCACTCAGTTCAAAAGGAAGCGCATTTTAATGCAACTGCTACGCAGTCTTACCATATATACTTTGTTAAGCATTCATACCTTGCTTGCAAATTATGTTTTGCATCATGCCCATGACCCCGTCATTCTGGTTGGATCAGATCACCTGCCGTGGATTCTTACCAAGACCTTTCCAGAAGTAATACAGTTTTAGAAATAAATCCTTTTTTAGCAGTATCTCAGGTCATTTTTTCTTAATCTCTCATAAATTCTGATAGAGCACCATAGCTACAACCCAAGAACACCTGTTAATGCAGTACATTGCCCTTGGCATATAATTTACTACTCTTTTGCAACAGGCTGGTTGTTATGCTTGATTTTGCCTTGAGTAAATCTCAGGAACATACTGCAAACATTTCATTTTTATATTTATTCCTAAAGACCTTCTCCTCGGGTACTTCGCACGCCCCATAATTTACCTTCATTTTAAGCAACTTTCAAGCATTAAACTTCAAATGTCTTTCCTGTACCCAAAGAGATTTAAACATACCAGAAATGTTAAAGCCTGTAATATCATCATCTTCTCTGCTGCCATGTGCCATGCTTATGGTCACTCCCTGTCCTGTAATACATGATGGCATCATTCACCTGAAAGCCAAGGCAGGACACTATAGAAGGAAACAGGTTCTGTTAAAATATTGTGATGCTTTAAATGATGTGTAACTCTTGCTATGAGTAACAAAGTAGTCATTTAAGTGGCAGTAAGTCCTGGTTTTGGACTATGTTAAATCTTCTGGGGTCATTTTGACTAACAAATGAAAAGACTAATAAATGAAAAGACATCTATCTATTTTGACTAATAAATGAAAAGACATCTATTGACATCTATTCCCCCTAAAAAAAGAGAGATCTAGTTATTTCAGACAAGCACAATATAATATTTTTACAGCATGCTGCACTGGATCTCCCGACGCTTCCAGGCTCACACTGACCTCTCCCATTGCTGCTCCTCCTGATGACCTCCACTGTGGTGGGTGCCCTGCAAATACAACTAGGAAGTGTCTTTAGATCACAGGAACAGAAGAGTTTTTCTTCACTCCACGTCCTGAGTCTAGTCAGCTTATTTGCCCTTCTTAACTCAGTCATAAATGCTGGAGTGGATGATGACATCTGACTCACTTCTACTGTAATTGATTGTGATTTCATAAAAGCATCGTTACATTATTGATTCAGACAGAAGGAAATTGAAATAGATAAATAGTTAACAATTACACATATACTGACTATAATCATGCTATGTAGTTGTATAACCCTTCATTCAAGGAATTACACCACATCTGATTAAGTATGATGGAATGTACACGGAAAGCATAAGTAATAATGTACTTTAGCAGTGACAAATGTTCCTACTCACAAAGTAGTTCAAGTATAACATGGACAGACACTCTAAAATGTTAATTCAGAATACAGCACTGAACAAGGATCGAGGAAATCCACCTCCAAATCTCCCCAGCAACAGCAGTTTCTCCTGAAACTTTAATGAGCACATTCTAATCAGCATTACCATCGAAATTATTTTCTCCAGTCTAAGAAACTCCAGTAGTTCAGTAACTTACCTTAGTTTCTGTCAGTGCCATAGGTTCTTCACTGGGTTAGCAAAGACCAAGTCTGAATGCCTGGATACAGATCAAGAACTCTAATGTGATCATCTAAACATCAGGAGGTTTGGGGTGGGGGCATTTGGGTTTGGGGTTTTTTGGGGCGGGGGGGGGGGGGGCGCTGTGTTGGTGGAAGGGGTGTAAGGCAGCAGAAAACTACCAGTTTGACTATAGGACTTTGCCTTTGATAATTCTCTTCCATAATCAAAATTCTCATCCCAGTAAGAATTTGCACTTCTAACATTTCAGAAGCACAGACAGTCAGATACCACTCTTCGGTTCGATTCCTCCAGATGCAGGCAACATTTCTCTTGGTGTCTTTATAACCCACAACAGCATGCAGCATCCATTTAGCTTTGCTAAGGCAAAATGCCCACAATCCTTGTGAGACCGATCTGGACTGCAGACTGGACCAGAAGAAAGACTTGGATTTGTTACAAAACAAAAACCAAAACAAAGCAAAACTGTTTTGACCTTTCTGATTGCATTGCATGGCCCACGAGCAATCGCTCCTGCTCCTGTTTGGGAGAGGAAGGCAGCAGAAACAAACCAGAAACGAATTAGCTGGTCCTGTATTCTAGTTTCATTTTAGTCAGCAGCAAATCTCACATTCACCTTATCAGGTCTTCAGTTTATATGTGTTCGCTTCTGTTTGTCACTTCAAAAGCTCGGTTTGTCGTAACAGGTTCCTACTCTGATTTTCCCCTTAAGCACTTCAAATGCTCTCTGTCTAGACACTACTTCCATATATCAGGTCAAAATTCTTTTCTCAGTTGTGCTCCCCTCTAGGCAATAACTCCCCCCTGTGCGGTAAATGCTACAAAGATCTTCCCCTTCAAAAACTGAAAGGAGGATAAAAGCAGTATTTTCCTCACATAGAAGTAGCCCTCCCCAGCCCAAAGAAAACTGTTTAAAAATGATTTTGGATTGAAACTCTTCCCACTTTCATTTGTCTGCATTTTCCTTTTGAGATTGTTACAAGAAGGAGCAGAAAACCAAGTTTCTGTATTTGGTTGGTTGTTTTGAAATAGATCAAAAGGGGTTTTTTTTCCCCCTCAATTTCATATCCAAAATGTTTTCCAGGAAAAGAACATAAAAAGTAATAGAAAGCAATAGCAGCTTCTCTTCTTTCCACTGGGAATAATAAATAAATATATGAATGAATAAATAGGAAATTATGGTTTCTCTACACACATAAATACACTGACTTTTTTTTCCTTCTCCATTAGAAATCTGGGATATTTGAAAGTGTTTTGCTCCCCTATTCATTTCCCTTCATGATTTTATGCAAGTTTGCAGCAAATGAAATCTGGTTTCCATTGGCACTCCATAAAACCATAAGCATTTTAAGAGCTAATTTGGCAGAACACCTTATCAGAAGTTGCTCCTGCTCACAAGAGTCAGGCATGGCATTCCCAGGCACCACACAACCCTGCTCTGTAAGCAGCTCCACAAAGAGAGAGGGGTTCCACTTTGCCCATTACTTCTTTCTTCAGTCAAATTAACTGAAGGGCTGAAATTTCAGGTTGGTCTGCGTTCAGCCAGGACCAGTGGGTGACTTCTGCCTTGAGTAGCAAGGAGGTAACTCCACCCTTGCAGAGTGTGATAGTTGCTGAGATCAGAAAGGAGCCTGGAACACCTTCAAAGCCAGGTTCAGCCTTTACTTCACAGATGCAAATCTAGAGGAATGTTCCCTATCCTTGGAAGCACTTAACATCCTATGTCAGATGACATGGATTCAGTCCACATATATCAACAAAACTATTCTCAAGTTGAATCTTGGTTACTGGGGACAACAGAGGTATTTGGGTACACCAGGAGCCCAGCACAGAAACATCTTGGGACCACTGAAACATAATGAAGGCCTCTGTGAGGAGGAGAGGTAAAGAAAATTCTTTGCACATATACAAACTAGATTTTTATCATTTGAGAAGGGTTCCTTTAAGGACACTCCACAAGGACAGGTTTGGGAGTTTTTTTTGAGAGCTGCTATGTCACTTCCTTCTTGTCTGGCAAAAGATGAATTGATGCTTTTTGACAAACTCATACTCTCAACTCAGATAATTTCTAGCCAGCCATCACATACCATACAATTTAAAAGAACATAAAAAATAAAATAATGTGGAAAGTTTGGAGGTTTTAAGAACAACCTTTTACAATTTCATCTCAAACTTACTGCCAACAAAGACAACTGGTGCTCTGGGGCTTGCAACAGTAGCAGACTTAGCTTTCAGCTCTGAACACTTGATCCAAAAAGAGATTATTTTCAGGTCAGTTTTTCTGAAAGTCTAAGTCTAATGGCAGAGGATCTGGGGAGATCTTATAGCAGCCTTCCAGTACCTGAAGAAGGCCTACAGGAAAGATGTTTACCAGGGAGTGTAGTGATCAGAGAAGGAGTAATGGCTTCAAGCAGAAAGAGATTTAAATTAGATATTAGGGAGAAACTCCTCCCTGTGAGGGTGGTAAGGCCCTGGCACAGGTTGCCCAGAGAAGCTGTGGCTGCCCCCTCCCTGGCAGTGTCCAAGGCCAGGCTGGATGGGGCTTTGGGCAACCTGGTATAGCGGAGGGTGTCACTGCCCATGGCAGGGGGGTGGAGCTAGGTGATCTTTAAGGTCCCTCCTAATCCAAAACATTCAATGACGATCCCTTGATTAAGTTCCTACTGCTGCTTTAAAACCAAAAGGGTATCTCTGGCAGCCCGAATACATTAAGTAATGGAGACTGACTAAGAGCCACTGATGCACAAGGGCCCACAGAAACAATCTTCTTGTTCAAGCTGATCTTCTTGGGCACACTGTAACTTGCATCACTGCTGAATGTAATCAGTCCTAACATTATAATGAAAACTGGAGGCATCTATGGGCAAGAACCTATTTATCTGGGTTGGAATGGGTTTAAGGTCCCTTCCCAACAAGGTGGTGAGATAAAAGAATATCTAGGACACTGCTGGCAGCTTGGGCCAGATCTGCAGTTGTGCAGACCATGCAAGGACAGGCATTAATAATCCAGTCTGACACTGCTCCCTCCTTTACTTACTACCTTAGCTCTGCTTGTGTCCTGGCACACTTCAAAAGGTGACACCTTAAAAGGCCCTATGGGATAGGAGACCACTGGGCAGTCTGGGGCATATCAGAAACCCCTGGCAGGATGGAGCAGGGAAGGGAGGAAAGGAGCAGTGAGAGGTACACATACTCCCTCTCCTTAGTGAGGGCAGAGAGGAGGGCTGTACAGCAAAGGGCAACACTCACAGCCCCTGCCAGGCAGCTGTGGGACACGGAGTCTCTAAAGGAGGATGGTAAGGCACACAGAAAGCCTGTAGTCACAAGAAGTCCTGCAATGCAAAAATCCTCCCCTGCACTGTGAAATACGCCCTATGGGAGCAGCAAAGCGTGTAACCTCATAGTTCAAATGCAAAACCAAGTTATGCCAGTTCTTAGCAGGTGACTTCTTAGATGTCGGTACACATGCATAATAAGATGAGACAAGTTGTGTGCAAAGGAAGAGCCAGCACTAGTGACTGGATATAAAGTGACAAGCCTTTGGAAATAATGGGTTTGTTTCAGATAAGGTTTAGATTAAGAGACTTCTAGGGTAAGGCGTTACAGTCCTTCTAATCTCACAAAGGCCATAGAGCTGTAGACCAAGGATTAAATCCGAATATGGTTCTAGGTCAGTTTTGAGAAAATCTTCCAGAAAATTCTTCTGAAGTAGCAACAGACACTCTGCAAAGACTTCTGGGGCTGTGCCAAAGCTCATTTCAGGCCAGACCCCAACCCCAAGAGGTAGCAGACCATTTTCTTAACAGCTTCTGCTCCTATCTAGAACCACCATCTACACCTGGGGATTGACATCTGGAAAATATGCACATAAGCCACAAGGGAGGAGCAGAATGTGCAACCTAAGTTTCTCATCAGGAGAAAAGAAAATATCAGGAGCAGAGATTCCATGTAAAATAGGGAGGAGGTAATTGCAATAAATGTATCAGCCCACGAACAGCACTTTCCTGTTTGGAGGCAGTAGAAGTGCAGTCACGATCAAGATTCAAGGCCTGACAGAGAAAGTCAGAGAGGTTAATTGCCAAGAAGAAAAACACCAGATGTGAAGCACCAGCTCATGAAATCATGTGGATTTTGCTACGCATTTCAGTGCAGCCAAATCTTTCTCTGCTGCAGGTTTCTTTAGGGCGAGCTACAGTAATTTCCTTGAACTGCAAAGGAAAACATGGAATTTCCTCTTTCCCTCCCTTGAGACATTTTCAGGTTTACTGAATAAGGCACAACGAGGGCTTTGCATATGCCAGGGTCAATCACAGCCTTTGTGTAACTTCCCCTGCATCTGCCGGAATAGTATTCACACCAGGGTTAACTTTGGCTTGGTAACCTCAGTGGATGTCTTGCTCAGGTTGGCAGTCTCTTGTAGAGTTTGTTCCTGCTGCAGTGCCTTATCTGGCAATCCCAAGCCTCTGTTAAAGATTGATTTCCAAACACCTCTTATGTCAAATTCATTAGGCTGCACTGCAGTCTGGTACAGAAGATGAATACAGCACATTTCACTACAACGACTACATGTTACAGAATACAGCACAAGCATTAGTATCTAGGATAGCTGCTCTCCCAAACCCATGCCAAATTTACATTTACATGGTGGGGAAACCCTCAAACCAGAACCCAATAGATACTACAAAGACAACTGTGCTAATTTCAAGCCTCAAGTCCATGCATCTAGAACATGCAGCCCTCTTTCAGTGACTGCAAACTAAAGGAATCTTGCAGAACAGGAAGCGGCGTCCATCAGTATAGTCCCACTGCCCTTCTGAAACCATTTTTCGTGCTGTGTCTCTTCACCCACAGCAGGCATCCCATTTCTCTTCTGAGCTGCATGCTAACTCTCTTTTGGGAAAGCCAGTCACTCTTTTCTGTCTTCTGTCTCCAGCTGAAAAGGGTTTGCCTTTCAAGACAGCCTGCCAAGTCTGCAAGTAGCTTCCCTCTCTCTCTGGGCTCAATTCCACTTTAGTCCTCTGTCGTCTAAGACAGCCTTTCAGCCCTCCCCAGGCAATGTGATCTCTTTAATAAACCTCCATCAGAAGAACCCTGGAGCTTTCCTGCACTGGGGCAGAAAAGGAAAGACAAGCTTCCACGTTTTGCTTTAGATCCCAGTTTGGAGCCTCTGAAACAGCCCTACCGCCTGCACCGGCATTTGCCTTTGTTCTGTTTGCTTTTCCTCTTTGCAGGTTTTACATCACCTCAGGGTTCCCCTCCTCCTCTGGCCTGTAGCCAGCAGGTTTGGATAATTTCACTATTATCCCCCCTTGGGTCAAGAGCTGCAACACGCCTCACCAGCAGGTCCCACAGAGAAAGCCAAAAGAAACTTGTACTGCAGAGTCTCACAGCCAGCAGCCTTTGGCATATGCCCACTGCCGTGAGCCTCTGATCCAGCAGGCAAGATGATATCTTTCTCAAATCCTTTGTTTTGGGTTTGCTGTGTTCCGTTTCCTGTCTTGTGGACTCCCCTGTGAGAGCCAGACACCAGCCTGTTGACATCCTCACGATTCATTTTTAAGCACAAATCAACAGTTAATGTTCTGGTAGTATGAACTTGTATGAAGTTTACACAACATTCAGGTTTTTGGTGACACAAAACAGAGGAACAGACACCCAAGACATAACTCCTGGGAAAAAAAACCCTCAATTCTATTACCTGTTCCTCCCTTGCATTCCTCTGCTTTTTCTTTCCCATTCTGCATGGTTTCAAAACTCTCTCTTATTTTGGGGAAATGTTCTCACCCTTGGCTCCTGCCTTCCAGCCTCGTGGGTTTTTCTGTTTTGTTGAGCTGGGGAGAGGGGGGCAGGCACTTCCTCTGGCAGTCAAGGGGCAGCTGGATTTTTAGGAGTGACTCAGCCCAAAGCAAACCCCACAGGGTTGGGCTAGCAGTAACTGCTTTTGCAGTTGTGGCACTGTGCAGCCACACTGGTTTTGAGCTGCCCTCTCCATAGCAAGTGATCTGCAGGGAGGAAAAGTGCGGCGTTGAAGCACCCAGTTTTTAATATTTCTCCTCATTTAACATCTTTAACCTCTTAGGGTGCTCTCTGTGCAGGTCCATATTCGAGCCTGAAGTCCCATGCTTGTTTCACAGGAAAACCAAGTATTTCTTGCTCCTGAATAATGTACAAGAGCCTGAACATTGTTTTGCCAAGATGGATTGATTGGTATTTCCACAGCAGGAAATAATGGCCTATATTAGTGCTTTGATTAATACTCAAAGATTCCAAGCAACAAATAGATCCAAAATTTTTCCAGGTAGAAACTATATCTAAGAGAAATCTCTCATTCTGCCACCCACAGCTTCCTAACCCAGGCACACCAGCAAAGGCACAGAACCAGAAAGAGTTCCTCAGCCACTTTCATTAGGAAAACGTTCCTACCATAAGATGAATTGTTCTCTCATTCACAAGACACACGATTAACTGTACGCAGCATCTTCTCAGGAGACCTGTGAATTGCTTGTTTGCGGTACAGCAAGGGAGAGTAAGCATGTGCTGTGTTTGTGACTGCTCCCTTGGTTGAACCTTTAGATGTGCTGACTTTTTACTTCTTCGGTTAATTTTTTTGCTTGTGGAGAAACATTAAGCTCTGAGCTGGGGAGTTTGCTGGCTATCATTGTATTATTATTTAGTGCAGCATCTATGCAGCATCTTGCAGTGTTGGTAAATACAATGCCAGAGTAGCAGCAGCAATCCTGTAATTCAAAGGGTCACAAGGGACAACTATACTAAAAACTGGCAGCGCAGGCCCTTGGATTCACTAAGCTGAATTTCTTCAGCTTATAAGGGCTTTGGGAAACACTGCAGAAAGAATTTTGGTTTTAATTTCTCTATAAACTGCCCAGAAGTCAACTAAATCACTACTAACAGCCGCTGGAAGACCCACGTGATGCAGGATGTTTTTTTAACCTGATCACTTCAAACCTCCTCTGGCATTTATGTTTCTTTTGGTGCTTGCTGTGTCTCTCACCTGGGGTTTGTCTATGTTTCAAAGAATCCCAAAGCTCACTTGAGGTTTGGAGGCGAGCAGAAAGTGTCATGACCGTGCTGCTCTTCTCTGGGAAACAACCATCAAGAGAAATACCTTCTGTTCTTCAATATTTTTCTCTGCCTGCTGTTTTCAGTTGACATCTGTAACTCAGTGTCCAGTAATTAATCTAGAAGGTTCACCAGGATGCACACTCACACCATAATTTTTAAGAAAAAAAAAATAAATTAGAGAAGACTGTCTGCAGTGACTATTCCTGCCAAACAGTCAGCAGCAGGGAATCAAAGTGCCTGCTCCTTACCTGGAGGCTCAGATAATTGCGTTGTGTGATCTTCTCGGCATCTGCCAGCTAGATGAAATAATAACCCAGAGCTGTCTTTGCACCCTTCTGTGATCTCACAGGCTTCGCCGCCATGCGAGCTCTTGCTTTGACTCACACGGAAGAGGGGTAGTGCCAGTCTCCATCCTCTGCACCAACCACAGAGCTAAAGCACAACGACACCTGATCGCATCGTGCTCTAGAGACAGTCAGAGTTTCCTTTCACTTGAGATCGCCGTGCTCCGAGTTAAGAAGTTTTATTGCTGTCACGTCAACATGTGAAGCCTTTGGCCTGTGAAATCATTCATCCTCCCAGCATTTCTCTTCCTGGATTTATGTCCTTCAGCCAAGCCAATCCTCCAAGTATTTCACTTGCTGCAATTATCATCATCTCTTAGCATCAAAGCAAGCACACAGTGAGGAAGCCTGCGTAGATAACCACAGGAAGGGCTCAGGCGAGGCAGGAGAGCCAAGTTTGGTGAGCAATGCTGAGTGACATTACCTCCTGAGGGGGTTCAGCTGCCTTCCCAGCCTGCAGTAAACACACCTTCCCCTCTGGCAGAAAAGAGGAGTCATCAGTAAGTGTTACCTAGTCCAGCTGCTACAAACTTAAGAGGTAGCTTCATAATTTACACTGGCAACTTAATTAACTTCTAGTGCATCCAATTACAGGAGGGAGGGACGGGCACAAAAGCAGAGGAAAGCACCACAACTTCATTTTTTAGAGGTAATTAGCGTTATTTCCATGGCACTAGAAGGCTTAAATGTAATTTTCAAGAGTCACAGCCTAGGGTGAACTTCAGCTGTCTGCAGCACATAGGCCGTGCAAAAAGTGGATGGACACCCAATAACCTGTAAAATCTGAGCCCGGGCTCCCATTCATCATCAGCACTGTCAAACTTAGCAATCTATGCTTCATTTCTTCTCTAAGTTTTATTTCTTTTCGAAGGGATTCACCCCTTTACTCTGCCATAATAGAGGCAGCAAACCACTTATTAAGTGATAAACCTGCCAGAGCGTGCAGGCAGTACTTCATATACGCTGTGGCTAATTATCTGATGATCTATCAGATCCAGTTTGTTTCAAGACACAGAGTGTTCTCTCGAATTGCGAGCCACCTAGTAATAATACAAAGTGTTTACTTTGGAGCTACAACTATTTGGAAGGGAAATGTGATTTATCTCTATATATCCTTTAAATATCTTTAAATATCCCTGTTGTCTACAAAGACCCTCTTGGAGAACATTCCTTTATGTGTCTGGATCAAAGGGAAAAAGGGGCACATGAGAAATAACAGTCACTCAGGAAAGCAGATAATACAACAGACCATGAAGTCCTTGGTAATCTCAGGAGAGCTCTGCAACATAAGGGAAGCACAACTCCTGCAAGAAAATGGTTGCAGGTTAAATAATAAAAAAAGAAGTACTCCTGGGAGCATCTAAATATGGCCAAGGCATATAATTTGTAGCAAAAGAATCTCACAACTGTTTTGAGAAAGCATCTCACTGAAAAGCTCAGAGGTCAGAAAATTTACTTTTTATAAATAAGTATTTGGTATTTGATCCAAATTTTCAGAGGCACTTCTTTCACAGTTTCATGGCTGCTCTTGGCTCTTCAGCCATGGATCATCCATAAGGAGCAAGAAGTAAGATGGAAACGACCCCTTCGAGTTTCCCTGTGCTGCTATGAAATGTTGGAGAACTTCCCACAAACATTAGAGAACATTTGCCAGTGGAAGCCTGGAGATCCCCCAAAGGAACTTTGTATGAAACCCCTGTTAAAACAGAGCATAAAAATGCACCCCTTGCAAAAAAAGGCCAGGCCCTGTGAGACACAGGCTGTTGCTGAAGAGGAGCAGCCCCAGCCAAGGGTATGCAACAGGGTATGGGATGAAGCTGCATGCAGGGAAACATGCAGTGTGGGACGGCAGTCAAGAGAATGAGGTAATGTGGTAGGGCTATGGCTTTGTATAAAGACCCTGTTCTTCTTCCAAGCATCATGTTACTTTAAGCACATGCCCCAAGTCCCAAATAAAGACTGTCTGAGGCGATGATGCACCCTCTGGTAATGGTAGTGACATGGGGAAGGGGTACCATATGCCTTGGAAAGGAGTAATTTTATCAAGAAATAGACAGCAAAAGCCAAACTAGATCCATAAAATCCGAAGCAGACAGAATATAATTTATTTCCCTGGGAAATAAACTTCTCATGAATGCTTGAAAAGTTCCATATATGTTCCCAGTCCCACAACAGCTATGTTCCATATGGCATATGGGCCAGACCAAAATAATCAGTCACACGACTCTGCTCTGGTCTCAAACAAATCCTGGGAAATTTAATCTGGGTGTGGAATTTTCCATATAGGCCCCTCCTCATGCAATTGGCTTCTAGGGGTCAGATAAGACTGACCGACCAGTCAGATCAAACTCCGAACATGTCAGCAACTTCAATCAAATTCATTTTCTCTTCGTGATCAAATTCTGGCTGTAGGCTGAAGGATACCAGTGACTGTGTGGACCAGTGCACAAACGTTAGATTCGCTGTGGGAAGTGGTGTAAGCAACCCATTGCTGGGAAGAAGAGATGGAGATAACCTAGGACCCCTCTGCCCATGCAGAGGTTATTCTGCAGCTGGCAAAAAGGTTCTGGGGGAAGCTTCAGAAGGACAAGATGCCCAATGCCTTCTTTGCAGAGAGCATCAATCTGTCATCACCATCTTGTGAAGAATTACATTAATTAAGAATTACTTAAACAGCCGCCAAGCACCTGATAAAAGCTCAGTATTGCTATAATAGTCAAGGGTTCCTTGGGGACACCAGTTCTGTAGGCTCAGAAGGCCTACAGTATCTTTTTTATAGAAAGCACAGCATGTTTTGGTGCCTGGAAGGAAAGCAAGTTGTAGCGAGCCAAGGAAACTATGTGGGAGTCAGGAGCTTCATTGACATTTCCAGCTCGTTGTCTTTCAGATCCCTCTTTTGTAAATGGTGGATGAAGTTGCTCTAATTCACAGAAGTGTTTTGAGAACAAGCTAATGTTTATGAAATATTTTGAAAGTAGAACAGTCAGAGTGTTATTTTATTGCATTCATCTTCTTGCTTCCTGGAAACAGCTGTCTCATAACAAGACCTCAAAGACTCTTTAACAACCGTTGCTATACATTCACGTAGCTGTTCAAAATGGATGCACACAGGAATTCATGCTGGTCAAGAAAGATGAAAGACTGTAGGCAGAGCTTCAGCTAGACCATTACATTTCAGGCAAAACTCTTGAGGCACCCATATTTATTATTTTAATTCATGGCCCAGATTGCATCTGCTGACTGCATTACACCATGGGCACACAGGGCAGTAAAATTGTCCTCAGAATGTTCCTGGGAACAGATTGCAGAAGCAGCATGAACCAGTGAAACAAACAACAAAGGAAAATACATCCTTGCGACTGCCCACAGCAGATTTCCCTGGGGTCTCATGTGGGCATTTCCATTAGAGAGAAAAATCTTAGTGCTGGGGTATCCGAGCAGGGCATCCACCCTCCAGGTTCAACCAGATGCTGCACATCACCTGTAGGAAGCAAAAATAGGCTTTCTATGAATAGAGGGGGTACCTAGAAGAGCTTGTTGGGGTGAAATGGAAACAACCAATAGCTAACAACAGCAACAAAAACAGATCAATAACACATTTACAAAATAAAAACCCAGACCAGAGGAAACGCATTAGAGCCACCCACTGCTGTCTGAGAGGAAGGGGCAAAACTTACTCATCTGGCTGCTCCTACTAAAGCCAAAACACAGCGCTATACCAGCTACTAGAAAGAAAATTAACTCTGTCTCCGCCAAGTCTTGAGTTTTTGCTGCCAGACAATGTACCTAAATAGAAGATGGTTTTCCTCTCTCACATACATAGCTAATTAAAAATAGTTGTGGTGTTATGGGACATCTGTAATTGGCCTTGTGCAGAAGCTCTGTATTCTGCCGGTAATTACAACTATTCTCCCATTGCAACCAACTTCAGTTTCACTAAATCAGCCATTTATTTTCTCAGCTGTCAGGGTCCTGGCTGAAAACACAGGAACTATTCAATTTCAATCCTCTTCTTTCACACTGTGGTATACAAGAAACATCTACATATTCTTCAGTTTTCATAAGGCATTTTATTCTTTTAACTTGGAGCGGATTTCCTCCAATAATATACACATTCAAAGCAAAATCCAGCTCCATTTGGATGCAGGCTTCAAATGCAGAATAACTCTTTGCTGCTTTTTTTCCCCCCATAGTTATGTCTCTCCTTTCAAAGTGCTGGTAGGCAAAACCCCAAGATGTAACATGTCACACCACTGAAAATGTCCAGATCCCACATCAACCCACAGTCATAAATATAGGTTGGATCTTTAGCCAGTGCAAAAACCAGGCAGTTTCATGTGAATTTCATAGTAACAATAATTGGCATTGCTCTGCTTTTGAGGGACATGCTTTGAAACAGATTTTGCAGACAGTTTTGAATTTGGATCAGAGCAAACCCATGGGCTTCATTAGAAATAGCCTTATTTACTATGTCTCACAGAGAGGAAAAAAGGCCTGGTGCTCTGGAAATCCAGCCACTAGTAGGCAAAGTGTCAAATTTTTGAAATTAAGGGTTGTTCCTGGGAATTTCAGAATGGATGATTTTGGTGAAGACAAATTATCCATGGAGGTGCGTATAGGAACCTGAATTCCTATTCAAGAAAGAGTGACTAAAGCAGGGGAATGACAAGCTGCCTGCTCACACCTGGATCTGGGCACGCTTTGGGGCTGAAATAGCTATAAAATATATTAAGATATATGTTATATAATACAAAACACTGAAAAAATGAAGTTCTGTGGAAGGGGGAAGTGACCTACAAATTTGGAATAAGATCATAAGAGAGCCAGTTAAAAGAACAGGAGAAAAACTAGGATAGCCAAAACAATTATTTTGACATCCTCAAATTTTTTTTTTCCTATTTTGAAAATTGACTAAATATAATTTTAAAAGGGAATTAAAGGAGGTTCAAACAAATGTAAATACCTCAACAAATCTTGGAGGCTGCCAAAATATGTTATCCACTCAAAAGGGTTTCCTGTTTCGTTTGTTCATTTTCCCCAGAAAAAAAGGAAACAGGGAATTAATTGCTTTTATTTGTACTTCCCACATACAAAAATAAGCAATTCGCAGTGTGTGCTGGAGTCACCCATCCTTGTCACATCTTGTGACTTGACATGACTAACCCACATAAGGCCTAGTGGTTTCTGACGGGCTGCGGCAGCGGTGGGAGCGCTCGCCGGACCCCAGTACAAACTCCCTGAACTCTCAAGGGAAACTGTAACTTCCCTCCCCAACGTAAAGCCGCCTGCTGCTGCAGCATTTCTCTCCTCAGCCTTACGTTCACACTCCCAGGCCTGCTGCAATCTGGAAGTGTGCCTGCAGCAACAAAATATAAGGCTTTAATTAAGCTGGCTTTAAACAGTCATCATGCCTGAGATTTCCTCCCAGAGAAGCATTGTTATTTTATACCCCTGTGCCAGCCATGCCTGCTGCAGCGGCACCAGAGCTGCTGGCAGGGAAGGGATTTGTGGGGACAGCCACCTCTCCTCCAAAACAGATGACATGAGTTACCTTCTCTGAGCCACTTTTTTTTCCTCTTGCCAAACCACATCTTAAAGATGAAAGAAGGGGCTGCTTGCCGGCACCGAGCAGAGAGAGACCCTCAGCCGTGGCTTTGAATAGAGCACAGGCACCACTGACCTGGTGAGGAGCTCCTCAGAAAACCAGTAATTATCGTTGAGGATACTGTGGGAGGCAAAGGGGTAAAACACAGTGACTTCCCCACTGGGGTTTCCTCTGTGAGAGCATCCACCATCTGCAGAAGATCCTTGGCACCAACCAGCTTCCTAACGTACCTTTTGCAGGCAGGGCCAGAGAGGTCCCCTGGCCAAAATAAACACCCTTCTGAGCATCCTCACCTGCCACAGCAGGCAGTGACCAGAGCTCTGCTGCCAGCCACAGCTGCCAGGAACACTTACTTTAGCAAATCGTGACCGCTGCAAGCCATTGGCAAGCTGTTGCAGCCTCACCCCAAAAAGCGCAGTTCCCAGCAGGCTGGGCTGCTTGCTTCTTCCTGCTGCTGAACTATCTTTTCACCTGAGCTACCATTATCACTGCCTGCTCCCACCCTTTCAACTTCACCCTGACTTGGTGCCGCTGCTTGTGCCTATAGTGAAAGAGCAGAGTTTGGTAGGACTGACAGAGAAGCAGTTTAACTGGCTCCACCTCCTCCTTTGGGGGTTGGGCTCAATGATCTCTTGAGGTCCCTTCCAACCCCTACGATTCTGCCATTCTGTGATTCTCCTGCCCCTTTTCTTATGCTCCCCCAGCACAATACAGAGAGCCTGGAAAAGCTGCAGGCATCACAGCAGAGCGGTTGCGGCAGCCCTGGGGGCGTGCACACCCCCAGCCTGCACTGGCCCTATGTCCAACTGTGCTTTGGCATCACTGCCTCTGAAGCAGAGCTGACCACCCCTGAGGCAGAGCTGCTGGTCATGCTGCAGATGCTTAATCCGGGCTTTTTGGGTCCTTTTGGTGGGAAGGCCATCATGCAGGACACAGAATCACTGTGGGTTTGTAAAATGTTTTCTCCAATTCGAGCCTACTGTTTAAAACTAAACAGTAATCCCCCTGCTTGCCACAAGGTGTGATTTCCAGATCAGGGTACTGTGTCAGTAAAACATCATCACTGAGTACATACATTCCTTACAAGCACAACGTGCTGGGTGGGAATACCAGTACTGCTGCACATAAATTTATACAAATGAAGCTTAAAAACCAATTTTGAAATCAGCACATGCTTGATATCATTCCCCACTGCTGTACCTCTGTCACTTCCATGCTGGGATGGGCATTGCCACTGATTTTTATTTTATTTTTGTCTTGTAGCAATTGCAGAGTCAACCATTGTCCTAGGCACTGTCTGCTGACCTGTAACATGCTGGATTTCAGAAAGTCTTATCAGCTCTGTCACTGAGTGGTCTTTAAGCCAAAGTCCCACTTTGAAAGGAAAATATGGGAAGGCAAGCATGCTGCCTTAGCATCTCAAGACTTCCCAGCTAACCTCCTACAATCTACCAGAAGGACAGTTTCAAGAACCCAGGGATAAAGGATATTGGGTTGTGATGAGCGCCTGGCAGCTGCCTTTTCTTTATGCTCTAAGATAAATTCTTTGCCAGCTTTGCATTTGCAGAATTCACAGGAACTGTCACCTAGCTATAACTCCTGTTCTAAGGAGGAAAAGAGAAAAGAAAATCCTGCCTTGCAAACCTGCTTTGGCAATCAGTTGAGAAATGTAAAGAAGATTAGACACTCCTCACATTTTCTGTACTTTTTTACAGATCTGTAATTACCTGTTTGGATGAGATTTTTTTCTTCAATTCTTCCAGCTGTTGCCCTTGCCAAATTTACTCACCCGTATCTCCCACCTGACTGTCACTACTGATAAACCTTACAAGACTCCGTTGAGTGCTGTTTTGCTAACACCACTTCTGCCTCCAAGCATCACTCCCCAACCCTTCTCACAGCAAGGGCTGAGTTTTCCAAGGCCTGAGATGGGATGCCGAAGCACTGATGTCATTTGCATGAACTGCCAGGCCCTTCTTTTCCTGTTTCTCTTCGCTCAACAAACTCCTGAATCATTCCAGCTCCGCCATGTGACTCACATACAGCTTGTTCCATAAATAATTGGAAGTAGGAGGGAGCCGAGAGCAACAAAAACAGAACCTGAAAGTGCTGGAATGCGATCGGTTGCCTTGGTGTTGCCTTTTATTTATTTATTATTTTCCCATAAGGAAATCTGCTCTTTCAAAAAGGGGGAAAAGAAAAGTCATCTGCTTTATTTAGCAGGAGCAAGCACTGCATGCTTTGTTCCCTGCAGCTTGCCAAGCTGATGTCACCACCAGCAGCTGGCTGATAAATATTTTTCAGTATAACTTCATATATGCCTCAAACCCTTATACTGAAGTTGGGATGAGAGGATTCCAAGCTGATTTGCCTGAACCCAAGCCAGAGGAATGAAGTCCTTTTAGCGGCTGTGCTTTGTGCTGTTGTAGGTATGCGTTAGCCACCAAATACCTCACTTGGAATAGCAATAAAACCTTGTAATCCCCTAGCATCTTCCAGCCAATACTTAGCAAATATTAATCACATTAGCTTTCAAACACTCCTGTGAAGTAAAGAAGAATCTTTGTCGATCCTATCTCTATGTTAAACAGAAGACAACGAGACAAGGGCAAGAACAGATATTTATGCCAACACAGCCAAAAAGTCTGCGCTAAAAATGTGAGTAGAATAAAAGGACTGCATTTTCTATCTGTCACGTGACGCACATTCAACTGAGGTTAGGTGGATTGGATGAACTACACTTAACACAGTGTTATCTAAGCATCAGGAACAAGAGGAGGTGTCACAGAGGTTTGACATACTGTAAGAAGTGTGAGAGTGGCATTGCAAGGTAGCAAACAAGACAGGAAATAAATTGTATTCAGGGCCAAATTTCTCACGGATCCATTTAACAAGATGTCCTCCAAAACAAGAATCCTTTAGACCTGTGAGAGAGATTCAGCTTGCCTATTTGCCACCCTACGTGACTGAACTACACAGCAAACATCAGCGCAGGTGTGAAGTTCCTAGACATTTGAGGCAGGGTGGGAGCTTTGAGATGCCCCATGCCACAAACAACTTCCAGCTCATTTAAAACATTAACATTTTGTTGATTATACATTGATGTTACTTGCATACATGGGCTGACACTGGTTTCCTGAGGCACTCCTGATTTGTGTGGTCACCACTTCTGGACAATTCACATCTGAATGCACCATATAAGCCATTCTGAATCTTTGCTCTCTTACTAATTTCTGGCTTGCCACATTGGATTAGCTGACCCATGGCGCACTTACAATACGTGCAGCTGTGAAAACAGTTTCAAGCCAGGCAGGTCTGCACTTCTACAGCAGTACTGTCACTGTGGGAGCATACCATGCAAAGCAGCTGCACCTGCAGCGTCCCATTTCCTTCTGGACACATCCACATCACCCCTGAGACCACGAACTCATTCATGGTTGCATCTCTGCCACCCATTGCTACAGGTTCTAGAACAAAATTGGAACTGGTGTCAGAAAGTGCTAGGAAAGAGCTCTGCTTGAAACACCCACAAGAATAAAAGAAAAAAATACAATAAAATAGGAATGAGGGAAAAAAAAAAAGCGATAATTCTCTGCAATTTGGATTTATATATCAGGGAGAGCTATTCTTCAGTTACTTTGCCAATGAGTCTTTTAAGGCTTTTCTTTCCCCTCCAGGCCCCCACAGTTCAGGGAATCTGTCTCTAGTGCCTCAGCTGCTCAAGGTTTGGTCATTACTCGTGAGTTACACCAGCTCCATTCTCCACAGAAAGGCATTACCCTTTTCATCTTCTAAGTCAGTTTTTCTGCAAACTGTGGCACTGACACCCTCTGGGTGTGATTCAGCCTATTTTCTCATCCCCTTCAATGAGCCTTGACTCTGTGTTAAGAGGATAATTTCTTCCCACAGCTTCTGGGAACATCAGATGAAATTGGACTGTCACTTACTGGACCCCATTTGTCTTGTTTTTAGGGCAGCCTACGTTTGCAGTGTTCTGGATCTGCTTTCTTCTCATTTCTTTCAGCTTGGGTCAACCTACCCTTTCACCTCTGTTTTTCTTCCACAATTCAAAATAATCAGCCTTGTCCTCATACCCGCCTGGAATTTAACCGGCATGGCTCAATCTGCAGAGGGAAAGGTCATCCCCAATTTCCCCTGTGTAAAAATCTTCAGGTACACAGAAGAGCTGCTCTCACAAGGATACTGCTGCCTGGACCCCCTAGAAATTCTGAAAAATTCTTGCTGTAGGAATCAGCACGTGTGTATCAGCACATAGGAATATCTGTTCAAATATCCAGGAATATCCATTTGCATTGTAAAAAAAGCTGTTGTAGAATATGCTGCTCTCCTTTACAAGTGTACCTACCACCTTGACAAAGCAGGTTCTGTGCCTCTGCAAAGCTATCCCCAGCAAAATGAACTGAAAAGTTTTGTGGGTTTCTCTCCCACAAAAAGCTTTATGGGATGCAGGTTCTGGATCTGACTTCATTAGTATGTCTAGGGTGGGCCAGGGCCAAAAGAACCTTCCCAACTTGTCCTTGTTCTCTTTCCTGCCCTGGAGCAGGTAAGTACTCTCCTCAAAACTTATCAGGCCCATCTCTAGAAGTATTAGGATTTTTTTTTCCCTAAGGCTAACAGTCAAAACAGGAAATGTTGCAACCCATAGCAAAGGAGAATTTGAAATGAGGAAGAGAAACTCCAGCTAAAGAAGGGAGGAATCAGCTGGATGTGTATCTCACTGTCATCACCATATTATCTCCCAGTCATTTTTTATCAGCGCAGGAAGACAAAACCAGCTGGCTGCTACCAGGTCCTTCAGTCTAACCCACTGCTGATACATGCGCCCACACCACCCTTTCCCGTTCATAGCCATGGCGAGATCTATCTAAAAGCAGTCACGAATCCCACGTGTGGGGCTACCCTTCAAATGCCTAGGAACTGTTTCGTAATTTCCAGCTTGAATTTTTTCCTGATCATTTGTATTCTAAGGCATCGGTGGCTCCTTTTCTCATCTCCAGTATTTACCTGCCTGATGCATTTCCAGACAGCAAACATACCCCATTTCTGCTTTTGTTTTGCAAGGTTAAACAAATCATTCCCTTCAATTTCCTGCTGTAAAGCAGGATCCCTGCTCTGCTGATCTTTCTTAGTGCCCTTTTCCACATCTGCCAGTTGCAATTCACCTTTCTGCAAAGGGAGTGATCAGAACTATATGTGGTATTGGAGTTAATATTGGCAACCTCAAAATGGGGAGGAAAAGGATCACTTTTGAAGACCAGCTTAAAACTTGTAAAGAAGACCCCAACATTTACAGCGTATGTTGGAACTAAACTCTTTCCCTCCTCATATCTGTGGAAAAAGACTTAGAGAACAGTGTTATACGGTTGTTCTGTCTCAGGATTAGATGGTCAGTTGGTCATTGCTACTAATATAGTGTATAATTGTGTTATACTTTGATCCCAGACTCAAAAAGGTTGATAGAAAATAAATTTTAAGGTTTGTGGGATGTCTACTGTGTCATTGTAACATCGTCCCTGAACATGGGATTAAGGGCTTGAGGCACGGATGGAGAACTCAAGTGCAAGCCTATGAGCTGATGTCAGCAGGCAGAAAACCTGCTCCAGAGGAGCGATTTCCATATTTCTGAACCAATGGACCTCTGCAAGTCCACAACATTTCCTTCCTTTAGGCAGGAACAGAGTGTGGTGCGTGGCCTGTTGAATGGCTGTAAGGACCCGTACAGCTCCAGCATTTGCCGCCTACAGGCATGTATCCTGCATAAGCCCTGATACAACCCCTGCAAGCAGTCAAAGCTATTTTTCTGTAGCCTTCTGACCACAGAGAGTTTCCCTGGAGCAGAGTTTGTGCAATGCTTCCCTAGGAGCATCCCTGGACATGCACAGATGCTTTCAAAATCAGTTTATGAAAGACCATGGACATGTTTTCTCAGGCTAGATGTAGAAATACCCTCATAATGAAAAGCAAAATGTCTCTATCTGGCAAACATTTCAGTGACTTTGTGGCTGCGGTCCCAGGAAAGAGGCCTTCAGTTCTGAAGATGGCACAATGCAGCCACAGCAGATACTGTCAACTTGCCACATTAGGAGTCCTTCCAGAGAAAGAGCATGTCACCTTCTGGTACCATTCTGTCTTACATAGATGTATTTTCCAAATGGGAAAAGGGGAAAGCCAAGAGATTCCCACTGCCATCTGCTTTCTGTCCTTTACACCTTGAAAATTTATGTTATGAACAAAGACCAGAAATATATGCAGGCAATGGAGCCATAGTGCCAGCAACATCCTCAGAGCATTGACCAGACCTTCTAGGCTTTTTGAAGCCATCAAAAATAGAAGGATTTCTTCCATGCTTCTAACAGAAATAAAGCTCAGAACAGGAAAATTGCCTCATGGCTAACACGAACAGTTGCCCCACTTCAGCACTTATTGTTCCACTGGACCAGGTTAATTCCAACTGTACATTTTTTTGTAGATTAGATTTATGCAGACATGCACTGGTGCTCTACTCACAGCAGAGAGGAACAACATCCTTGGGTTTTAACTTTTAACTTTTCCAACTTTCAGCCTCTCTGAGGTCTGTAGTGCACATTTAGTTTGGGTTACTTGGCAATGGGGGGGACAAGAAATGTTTGTTTCTAGACCTTTTCACTTGAAGATATTTGAAACACACATATTGTTTGTATCACAAAGGATTTTTCAGGGGATCACATGGATGTAAATGAAACACACTTTTGCCAGAACTGGGTGAAGTCACAGTCTCAAAGAGGCAAACCCTGGCTCTCTTACCTGCTCTATTTACTTGCAGGAGACTTTGTACACATATTTATTCATGGAAGAGAACTGTAACAGATGCAGAAATCTAACTGAGTTTTAAACTTGCTTACATTTTCTTGACCCAGGGCCCAACACACCAGGAATTGCCAAAGAGAAAAAGATTAAAGTAGCTGTAAATACAAAATTTCTTGCAAGAGGATGAAAGCCATCTCAAAAGGCTGAATCCTTCCCTTGAGAAGTCTATAGCAAGCTAGTACTAGAGGAGGATCCAGGACATCTAACAGTACTTAATGTCTCAGGAGTAGGTATTGAGGTCTCCTTTTCTCATCACAAGGACTTATTAGCTCACCTGCCTTGGAGCATAAAGCTCTAACAGTAAATTCAAGCGTGCCCACAATGTGCCTGTGCTCTGCAGCACAGTTCTCTATGCTAATAGCCTGTGAGAGAATTCCCTGGCATGAACGCGGACTGTTCCAGCTAGTACTTTCCCAAGCAACTTCTGGACCTGTTTTGGTGGTGGGAGAGTGCCAGGAACCACACCCAAGCAGCACTTTGCTTGCAGCCACCCAATGCAAGCAAACCCAGTCCACCAGCAGAGATGCAGGCTGTTCCACGCCAGCCGGCCTGGATGGCTGGGAACATTCCCAGGCACACTTAATACAGTGGTATAAACCCAGCCGAAGTCCTTTAACAAAATTACAAAGTCAAATCAAATCATGACTGAAAAGCTGTTGTACATACAGCTTTAACAGCGTGCTGTTTTGCAGGCGCCTGGCATTTTCTGGGCTCACAATGCTCTTAGGGTGCTCCAGTTATATACGTGATGCGATCCCACAGCTAACAGTGGAGACGCTGCAATGCAGAGCTCCAGAAAGGTTGTGATGAACCAGCTCCTTTAGAACAACAAGGGTGATAGAGTCTAAAAATAGACTTTCTAAGGTCAAGTCTGGCCGTGACCTAAGTTGCTATCACTAAGTTGCTATCACTAAACCTTTTGCTGACATGTGACAATCTAATGATCATTTTCTGCCGTGTCATTGCAATTGCCTCCCACAGCCAGGCACCACTTGAAACAATTCCAGGAAAGCAACTTCTCTCCTATTGTGAAAGCAAAACTGGAAACACAGATGCGATTGATTAGAGGTCTGGCAAACTCTAAGCTCTATTTTTAACTCCAATCACAAGATCTAGGCTGTCCCATTAAATTACTGAAATGAACATAATACCTTATTTCCTTCAAAATAGCACACACTCATTCAGGTTGAAAGGAACTTTCAAAAGCCTCTAGTCTGACCTCCTGCTCAAAGCAGATTTAGTTAAAGCAAGTTGCTCAGGAGGGTGTGCAGCTGTGCCCCACCTTCTCTACGTTGTCCCATTAGGTAGATGCAGACTTCTGCAGGTGGGAAAGATTGAGGTCTCTTAGTTTCTTTTCACACATCTTGTGTTCCAGGCCTCTAATAATTTTGATGGCCCTCCACTGAACTCATTCCAGTATGTCATTGTTTTTCTTGCACTGGGGAGCCCCAAACTGAATATATTACCCCAGATGTGGTCTCACAAGTTTCCATGGTCTTCCCAGGCATTGAGGTGAGTCTGAGCAACCTGTAGGTCCCTGGATCCTTCTTCCTCTTCTTGAAAACAGGTGTGATACCTTTTTTCAGTCATCTGGAACTTACCTCAGTCACCATAACTTTTCAAAAAGGAGAGAAAGCAGCCTCACTATGCCATCAGTCTGCTCCCTTCACACTCTTGGGTGCATCCCATTGGGTCACATGGACTTCTGTATAGAATTGTAGAATGTGTGAGGTTGGAAGGGACCTTTAAAGCTCATCTAGTCCAACCCCCCTGCAGTGATCAGGGACACCTTTAACTAGATCAGTGTCAGGTTGGCTTGGTGCTCCCTACTGTTGCTGCAGAAAGTAACATCCTTTGCATTCCCACAGACCCCGCAGAAGTCTCAGGGAAGCAGGAAGGATGAGGTTAGATGATTTTACTTCCTGTACCTTTTAGATGCATATCTGTTCAGTCACGTGCACTTAAACTGTAATAGCCAACAAAGACTTTATTCTGCTTTGTATGCCCAAATGGGCCAAACTCAGATTGCACCCATGACCTTAATTCTTAGTTTTCCCAGTTCCCAAGGGTGAGGACTTTAGCAATATTTGTTTCAATGCAGGGTTTATCTGTAATACAGTGTAGAATGCAAGATTGAATGCAAAAAGCTTGACAGTTAAAAGCCTACCCTGTACTCTGCCTCCCAAATCAGAGACAGACTAGCATGGCCCAAACAGATCTTTTTCTTCTTTGCGCTTATATCTATCTATAGGATATCATCTATGTGATCAACACCAATAAACACTAGTCAAAACGTGCAGTATTCTTTACCAGAGGAGCTTTATGAGATGTGATTTGGCCTCTAAAGTAATTGGCCTGGGCCTTTCATAATAAGGACAGCTGCGCTCAGTTCAGTTCCCTGTGACTGATGATAATTCTGATTGCTTCCATTAGGAGGCTTGCTGTGCTATGAACAGTCAGGAAAAAAACCTCACCACTACCTTCATGAGGAGAACTTACATACCATTTAATAAAAGGCAAAGCCATCAGACTATGTGTCACAAAAGCTATCCCCCGGCTAGAGAGCTCTGTTGGGTCAGGGCAAGAAATGATGACACCATTCACTGAGCATTTAGGCCAGTGGAGGCACATCCCATTGCACGATTAGGCCCTAAAAGAGGCACTGAGGATTAATGACAAGACTTTTTTTCTAAAAAAAGGTTTAAAACCTTGTGACAGAAGACACACTGTGCCCTGGCTACTGTGAGTCTTGCTTGGTCTGCGTGTTTCACAGTGACTCATGTTGTGACACATCTGTCAGGGGAATACTCACATACACAGACATACATGCAAATGGGCACAGTGTTAAAAAGGGAGGTCAGATTATGGCTCTGTTAACCTTGAGAGCATCTCTTTTAAAAAGAGATGCAAAACAAAACAACAACCGAACAAACCTAACCTCCAGCTAAAAATAAGAGCTCTTCAGCTGAGCACTTTTGTACAGGAGTAAATATTTATAGATTGCTCAGAAATCCTGAATAATGGGCAGCTTATTGGAGACCGACGGGTTCTTAACTAAAACAGTGCTAATGGGTACCACGGTGAGGCTTTTCTGCCCTTTACCACGGTGGTCATTGTGCCAACAGATGGTTTGCAGTCTCTATAACCACGGATAATTCGTGGTAACACAATCAACGACTCCTCAGAGAGAAAGCAAATGATCATACCTGGAGCTTAACAGCAAAGTAAGTGGGTACACAAATAAATAAAACCTACAGCTTTCAGATTTCTGTCACACCCACCAGGAAAACCTCAGAATAAAATTGAGAAAGATCTATAAAGACAAAACACAAAAGCAACAATAGTGTGTTTTTTACTGCCATTAATCAGCAACTGGAAGCGATGAAGGATTTGGGGCAGAGAGACAGTGCACTCCAATCTTTAAAACTGTGTTGTTTTATTTCAGAATTTCCAATGCTCGTTTTTTTAAACTTTCCACTGGATAATAAATCTCATTGTCATGTCAAAAACTGTCTAGAAATGAGCAAGAGACCTGCAATGAACTTCTTTGTCCAGTCTGAGGAAGGTGTCTCTGGTGACAGTAGACACACATCCAGAATGTGTTTAAATAATGCTGAAACACATGGAGAAACGGTGGATTCTATTTGCTACTCATGGAATTAATAAACAATCTCCTTTCTATTCCTTATAGCCCCACCCTGACTTTTTTTCAGGGCACAGGATTTTACAGGAGCCAGTAGGGTAGTTCAGGTCTCAGAGTCAACTCAAGGTTTTGAGTTGTTTGGCTCTAGAGCTTGGATTTGGCTAGCTGTAACAGGAGGGAGCAACAGGAACCAGAACCAAGGCTGAACCTGCACATCTCCAGACTCAGCAAGCCCAGGGTTTGCATCTGGAGCATCCATTCATCTCCACAGCAGGACTGAAGAAGAACTAAGTTGCAAACATGCAAGATCTGGTGTTAATCCCTATGACTTTTACCCCTCCATTTCAGAGCAACTTTGTTTATGACTCAATCTCCAAGATAATTCTGGAAGCTTTTATTCTGGCGGTCCCAAAGCATTTTTTTCCCCTTATGAAAAGTTTAGTCTTTCTTTAGGGTGTGGTATATAACTTGGATATAAGTTTTGGCTGAGGGCTAAGGCTAACTAAGAAGAGTGGGAATGATATTTTTCAAGATATCAATCTTCATAATTTCCTGTCATTACTGTGAATACCTCAGGCACTTAATTTTGAAGCAACATCATCTAAAATACATGTTAAAGGACTAAAATATACGTTGCAAAGTACCGATCCTTACAGTACTGGATTTAGAAATGTTCCATGCCAGAAACTGGCTTTAAATCAATAAACAATGCCTCTTATTCTGGCTTTTTTTTTTTTTTTTTTTGCCAAATCACAGTTCAAACCCAGAAAAAAATCAAGTCCAGCTTTTCTTATATGTTAATAAAATAAACATAGTTTCATTCTCTTGAGTGAAAACTTAATAACGACGATGGCTTAAAGAATCTGTTATTTTTGAATACAACACCTCTTTGACTTTGCATATCATTACCATTTCTCTTGAGTGCCAGTCACAGTAGCAGTACGTGCCAACTACTGTCCTTTGCCTCATAAATGGCTGCCTTCCAACAACTTTGGCTATATATAACTGCTGGAGTGTTTGAGGAATTTGGGGAATGAAAAATCTCCAGCAGATTAATGCACAGGTCTGCGGCAGAAGCTTGAGACCTACCTCTGCATTTCCTAATTAATGGTAATTCAGGAACATCTATTTTCTTGGCCTCTGTATAGTGCATGACAACCATAAGCTACCCAAACCATGACTTCTGGACATCTCTTAGTGGCAGTGCTCACACAAACCTCCACCAGCTCCCATCTCCTTTGCAGCTATTCATTTTCACTACTTCATCACCCCCTCAGTGGTGCCAGGACACTTACTGATTAGAAACTCATGTTCGAACGAACCTCAGGCGGTATCGCTTTGCTCTTAGGGAACATTCATTCAGGATGTGGTTACTCAATGCAGCTACAAACACCACAATGTGGACTGATCAGGGAATCGATCCAGGTTTTAAATGGAGATATTTTAAACCTAAATAAGTTCTCTGATCTGATTCACCATTATAACTAAGAATGAAACAAAAATGAGGAGACTGGCAGTGCTGAAGGTGGCACTAGCATCACAAGTAGCCACAGATGTCTTAAACTCTCTTTCTATGCTCACAAGCGTCTATCAAGCTGGTTCATGACAAAATTGATGGCTTTGTCTCACCCGGTGATGGAGCAGATTGACATCTGTGTACACCATGAATTAAAACTAGGCGCAGCTTCCCAAGCAAGAACCAGGAAGAGAAGTCAAGGAGTTCATCCTTTGCCAGTGATACTGTGTTCAGGTCACAGTATCCTGAAGACAGTGATCTGGAGGAAGGCTCTCTCTCCTCCTGTGCTCAGCATGTGCTAGCCAAGGACAATTCCTCTGACCAGGACCTGGATAAAGTCAGTAGGAAGGACTTCAGATCACTAGATGATCTCCAGAGGTCCCTTCCAATCCCTACCATTCTGTGATTCCATGAGATATCTCAGCATTCAGCACTTCAGCTCAGTTCAAGAGAACTCATGCTGCTCATGCTTAAACTGCTTGTACAGGGAGTGGAGAGCGGAAAGCTCCATAATTTAGGCACTCTCAGTCACTCTCTAAAGATCCCATTGGCTGTGCATGATGTCTGAAATTTTATTTTAGGCTCTCAAGCTGGATGAAAATAAAGCCAGACGAAGCGAACTCTCCATATATGTCTCTGTATTTACCACGTCTTTTGTCACTCTGAGGGCTAAAAGAAATGAACAGGAGCTCTAACGTTGCAGACCACTCAAATCCCAAAAGTGCTACTGCAGATGAGTGTTTGCAAAAGCCATCCAACAGCAGTATGTAACAAATTGTTCTGCAGAAGAAAATCTTCAGCTAGCAGTTGAAAATTACACCTTTTTTAAAACCACTCTCTTATTGTAGTTTCTTATACAATAACTGGACATTTGAAATTCTATCTGGATACCCTTGTATACACAAGAATGATATCCACCTTCTTTACTTTAACTCTGTGTTATACAGAGTTTGTCTGGATTACAGTGTGAATTTTGTGCCTCACACCTCTCACTGCAGACTGCAGACGTAGCAGATGCATCAGCAGGTGTTAAGTTTCAGACCATCTAGAGGAAATGTTACAGCTCTGAAATACTTCCTTTTTTTCTCAGTCATATCTCCCATTCACGGAGCAGAGCAAGGATACATATCTCTGGTCTTGGTGCCCTTGAATGCACTTAGTTTTCTTTTTCTTCAAAGACGCAGCAGGAAAATCAGTTTCTTAAGTAGCTGGGCAAAGCCACCAGGTTCAGCGACCATCAAAACCTACAAGATGCAAGGCCAGAGGCTCTGACCTGCAGGACAGTGGGTATATCATCCCCACCAAAGCTTTATAAACCATGCTAAAATCCTTCTTCATTGTTTTGTCTTAACACTATCAAGCATGAGCCACACATGCAATGGAGACAGTACGTGATTAAGAGGCACTGTGTAACAAGCTTCCATAGATTTTATTTTTTTAATGCCTAAATGCATTAGAGAGTCTTCATTGATGTGTGCACTTGTGCAGCAACCCACAGCGAAGACTGTGCTGGCTGTCCCCCACAGAGACAGGCCTGTGGCAACCTGGGCTGAACACAAAAAGGAGTGTGCAGGAAAAAATTGCAAGATCTGAAAATATTAATGGTCAGTTGCTTCTGGTTTTCCATATATAACAACTAAATATATTAATCTTGTTAGTACAGTATTAGTAATGAACAACCCGGGCTGTTCTGGTGGTGTATCACATTGCTCTCCTAACTCCCTACAGCATTATACTTGTGTGCACAAGTGCGCACACCCTGCTACAGAATTTTCAGCTGTGATTCCCCCTCCCTCCCCAGCTAAAAAGCATTACAGCTACTACTGGCACCACTGGAGAAAGGAAGGAGGTACAGCATATTTTTTAACAATGGGGCTAAGCAAGCTAATAATTACAATCTGCTATGGTCAGCTTTGTTCCAGAATCCTTTACTGAAGGTACGTTGGAAATGTATCCTTTCTAAATGATTTTCTCCTATAAGACCCACACTCATGCAGAAGGCAGATGTGCATCTGTGGTTTGCAGCCTTTTGATAAATAAGTTGCCCACAACTAAAATTTAACAACCTGGAGAAAGCAGCAGATGAACCCAGCTTCTGAAGAAGCAAAAGAAATGTTCCTGCTACGAGGGTGTCACACACAAAACTACTTGAACAGAACATCTGTTGTCTATAATCTGGTAGTAGTCTAGGTTTTGTACTGCACAAAGAGATCCTAAAGCATGGGCAGATGTGTGGTTAAAGGCTGTGTGCAGGACAGTCCCCATCCCGTGCTACACTTTCCTCTCAGATGAGAGAATAAAACCTCACGCTTACCAGAGCGTCATCTCACTGTCAGCACACATTTGGACAGCTTAAGACCCTACGGCTTGTTTTATGGAGTACCAGCCTTGTATCAGTCAACCTGAGCCTTTGTCCTTGTGAAATCATGCCAAAAAGCTGCTTGGGCCAGGGACAGATGTCCTTTGTCCCAGAACAGATGCGGCCTTGCTTTGTGCCCTTTCTTTCAAGGCCTCCTGGCTGGGGCTGCAGTGGCACCCTGTCCCCTAAATTGCCGTGTCTGACATCTGCCATAGCAGCACAGGGGACATCCCTGCCTCGGATGCAGAGCAGCTGCGTGAGCCGTAAGGGCGCTGCTGATGCGCAGCTGCCAGGATCCGCTCGCTGCTGCCGTGGGCGTGGGTCTGCGTGGCGGGGGGTTCGTAGGCGAGCTCCCTGTCTGCGTGTCACGACCGCGGGAGGTGACACGTCTGTGCCTGAAACCGGTGACACTGGCGCTGCGGATGCAAAGCAGCAGGCCGTGGGGAAGCACTGGGGTGGCTATGGCTGAGTCAGCGAGGCCCAGCCGCTCCCTCCCACCTCTGTTTATCTTGCAGCAGCCCGTGCAGCAGCTTCCCCTCGTACCACGCTTGCTGGGTGAGTTAGAAGAGCGCGTTAGAATGGTCTCAGCTTTCCCAGAGTAGAACAAAACAGCTGAATTTGCATCCCTAGGCTGGCTGTTTCCGCTCTGATCTTCATAAGCAGAACACCCTTCACAAGACTCCTGTAACGTTCCTACAGAACTCATAGGCAGGAGCAATGATAAAGACATTTAATTTGTCTTCCCCATAGAGGTCTGCTTCTTTACTGGCATTCAGAAAGAAACTCTGTCCACAACTCTTGAAAAATCCCTATCCAACAGCAGGCATGGAATCACTATGGCTGTGTCTAACCTGATCCTAAGCATATTGTGGGATGCTGAATCATCCAGATATTCTGCCTTTGTAGATTGTCTCCCTACCTTTAAATTTATGCCTGCTGTAAGTAGTATAGCAACTGGAAAATAACCCACTTCGAGGAGCTTAAAATTATTTTTTTTTTTACTTTTTTCTAAACTCATTTTTAGTCAGATCAATTCCTTGAACCACTTCACTGCCTGATAACAGAACTACGTGGAGTGGGAGCAAGCACGGACTCACAGCCAGCTGGATTTGGACCAGCTTCAGCCTTGATGAAACTGAGTCCTCCTTTGAGAAGGGAGGCCTCAACCGAGGCATGACTCATGCAACGACCTGGAAGATTTAAAAGAGATGAGGTGAGTGATAGCAGTGGAGCCTGAGGTATTAAAAAAGGGTGCTTGAAGTAAGGTGGTGTACTTCCTGAGCAGCTGAGCCCTCATTGCAGCCTGTAATGCCTCTTTTTTTTCATACACACCATCATTTGGTTGCCTCATGGCTGAGGATTAAGCTACCTATTTTCTAACTGCTGCCTGGACTTGCTACACACACCTTCTGGAGGGCGAAGCTATGCTGCTCACATCTGTGAAGCTCAAATAGAGAAATATCTTAAGGCACTCCGAGGAAGAAAAGATCCCTGTGAAACCTGAGACAGCTACAAGTGCTCATGGAACTGCAGCGGGGAGAAATCTGAGTTTGCCTTGAAAAGGTGTGGAGAAAGTATCACTGTTTTCATCAAGCAAGTATGCTAATATACTTCCAGTCACTGCAGGAATAGCCCTGAGGTCGGAAACTGTGGAATGATTTAAAACTGCAGAGAAAAAAAATCAGAGATATGTCCCCTCATGTCTCATGTTCTCTTCCTGGAGCACATACAATAGTAATTGATTTTGATGTTTGGTATCACATCTTTAATTTGTAGGGAAGTTTTCTGTAAGTTGTGACATGTAAGGGCAGGTGAAGACCTTATTCTCTGTCCCCTGGGGCATCTAAAATAACTTTTGTCCTGGAAAAACAGGAGTAGGTTCAAGTGCAAAGACTTCATCAGAGGCCTCACTTTACAGGGCAAACTCCATGGATCCTCTTACCTGAAATGGTAACAGCAGGAGTTTCAAAAATACGATCCCATTGTTTTCTGCAATAATTTTTCTCACTGAACTCAGAAATAGTCCCAGCACAGCAGAGTCATTGCACAAAGCTGCTTCTTTCTTCCAGCAGTTGAAGAGGAACATGTGTCATGTCATCCGCCTGGAGATTAGGGCCAGCAGATGAATGTCTAGGGTTAGCCAGCAGTGAAACATTAAGCGTCTCTCTCTTCCTCAGGCATTGACAAAGGCTTCATATTCCTCCCACAGGACTAGCCATCTCCCAAAGATTATCTTTAATATACAACTTATTTCAAGCAGACTAATCTCCCCCATTGTCTAGACTGCACAATACAGCCTTCAAACAAGAAGTGCAAATGAGGACATTTGTATGTTCTCTCCTCATCCCTCCTACGTGAACAGCCAAGAGACCAACAGGGAATAGTGACTTAGATCTTGGATTTGGTTTATATGCTGAAATAAAATCACAATCCAAATAGTAATAGCATGACAGGAGAAGGATTCCTTGGGTATATTCATTGACTCCACAGGCATTTCCTCAGAGATAGTCTTTGAAACTCAGGACAAAGAGCTTCCTCCTAAGACAAAGGGGTTTTCATCTTTTCTAGATGACTTGATGCAGAGATCTTTCCCTGGCTTGCTGCTTGGACTCCAGTTTTCAGATGTGACCTCTTTCTTTGAGAAACCCTCAGAAAGCCTTTGGTGCTGCTGGCATTGACCCTCTGTGGGAAAACCTGCCAGTGCCAAGGAAGAGGAGGCGATGTTTATACTGTGCAACAATTGGGTGGCTCTCAGCCAGCAAGAGGTGAGGTCCCAAGGGTCATGTGTGCCCTGCTCTGCTGCCTATACTGACAGAATGCTAAAGATCCCCAAAGGACAAGCGGCTGCTATAGACTTACACCACAGGTTCTTTGTTGGTGTTTCAAGGATTTTATTTTTAAAAATATTTTTCTGGCCACAGCCCCCATCTGCTTTTCCTAGAGTTGGTGGATGGTCAATTAACTAGAGTTTGGGGAAATCAGCAGTTTTTTGTTTGCAATCATTCATGCAAATCTTTCTCTGCCTTCAGTCTGAGCTGATTTGCAAAGACAAACAACTAAAACAAACACAGCTATAACACTCCCTGGTTCAGAATCAACTGAATATTCATCTCTGGAGGTGCTGTGTGATTTTTAGGTAAAAGCATAAATCACTCCAAATTTACTTCATGTTTGAAAGAGATCCATCACCAGATGGGCCTGCCTTGGAGTCAGGGGCTGATAGAGAAAGACTGTGCTCACGCTTCCTTCCTGGGAGCAGCAGGAATTGCGGTGGAAGTACTCACAGAGTAAAAGCTGAACACTGAGCAGCAGCCTCACAATTTAGTCTTTTGGGTTAACTCGATTTCCTTGGCTTCCTCATTGACTGATCAGGAGAAAACACCCTTCAAACAGCTCATTCCCCTGACTTCCCTGCTCCTCACCCCATGCTGTTCATCTTCAGCTTCGCCAACATGGCTCAGCAGTAAAACCAGTAAGGGGAAGAGTCCAGCTTAAAAAACACACAGCACGGAAATTTGAGGGAGAGGAGGGAAATAAAGAGTTAAAACCTTAATTGGTTGCCCAAGCCCATTTTGGGTGGGATCCCCACCAGCTACTGTGTTAGCCCAGCAGACTGGGGAGCATGGAAGGAAGGAGGAGAAATAAGGGCAGGCAGAGATGGAGCAAGTCTCACTGACGAGTACAATGGTTTGTGAAACCCTGACCTGACCCAATGGGGACAGGAGCTTCATAATGCAGCGCTGCTGCTGCTGCAGCACCCTTCTGAGTGTGCCATGCCATGGGGCAGCCAGAGAAGCAGATTTAAATCCCTGTCACCTTCAAATGAACATAAAAAAATCTGTAGCTTTGCAGGGAGGAAAAAAGCAGAGGTTATGTTTCATTGCTCCTTGCCTTTTATGATTAGATACTGATCTAAAGCCCACTGAATTCATTTGAAAGGCTGTAACTGAATGCACTGGTTGAGATCAAGACTTCAGATCAAATATTTTAAAGACTTTATCAATTCTTCCACTGGCTACAAAGCACTGAGGAGGAAGCCTAGGAAAAGACACAAAAAGGAGAAAGAAAAGCAGAGAGACAGAAACAGCTGTGCACCATTGAAACAGGATGCTACTGCGAGATGTAGTTTATAATAATTAGTCGATCAACATGCTAGGCAAGGGATTTTTTTCCATTTTGAACCAGTAGATGCACAGATGGGGTCTATAATAGAACTGGCATGTGTCTGGATTTTTTTTTTTAAGGGCTGCATAATTTTACAACAACTACTAACATTCACATGTGTTGATATAATGGTAAGAGTACTCAAACTTCTGAGAATTAACACTGTCAAGCTGGCTTCCTGCCCGTCAGGTGTCATTGAAGTTGCAATCACCCTTGTCTGGAGCAGAAGTAATGGCCACAGCCAGACTGTGTAGATTCACAAACTCCTCCAATGTAGCAGTAACAGCAGTGGTAGAAATATGATCAAAAGTCATTTAAGAAATGTCATTTTCCCCAAGCTTTTAGACAGAGGCACAGTGCTGACTACCTTGATGAATATCAAGCTATAGATCTGCTTTTGAGGCAGAGTTAGAAATGAGCTTTTCCAACTCCTATTCCAATGCTCTTGCGATCTACGATATGGTTTCCACATGAAAGAGAGCACCAGCACTCACTATCCATTTAGGCCTTCCTCAGTCACCTGTATCAGCAAGAAGTGAAGAAAATTAATCAAACGACACAATCACTAATGAAGAGCCTCAGAGTAAGAAGGGTATGTCAAGAAATGTGTATTCTGCCTCCCTCCAAGGACAATGTCAGGAGTACATTTTGTTCTGGGATATTCACGAGGAAGCAATTAACTGTTGGAGATTAGAAAATAAATATGACTCAAGATTTTAAAATCTGGACGTGTTAGGAAAGATCAGCACTAGGGAAACGCAGGCAAACATGCTTTCAGAATTCTTCTCATGCGACCAGTTCAGCTGAATGCCACCAGTTCACAGCAAGTGCAGGGGGTCCCCTCAGCAACTCAGCACCTTCAAAATACTTACTGAAAAGACCAGCTTCAGCAGGGAAAGCTTAGCCTTAAGCTATGTACCGATCAGAGACCCATACATAAACCATTGCACTAAAAGAGAGCCAATGGGATCCTGGGGTGCATTAGGAGGAGCGTGGCCAGCAGGTCGAAGGAGGTGATCCTCCCCCTCTACTCTGCCCTGGTCAGGCCCCACCTGGAGTATTGTGTCCAGTTCTGGGCTCCCTGGTATAAAAAAGACAGGGATCTCCTGGACAGAGTCCAGAGAAGGGCTACGAAGATGATTAAGGGCCTGGAACATCTCCCATATGAGGAAAGGCTGAGTGAGCTGGGGCTGTTCAGTCTGGAGAAAAGAAGACTGAGGGGGGACCTTATTAATGTTTATAAATATCTGAAGTATGGGATGCAGGGGGAATTGGCCAACCCCTTTTCAGTGGTCTGTGGGGACAGGACAAGGGGCAATGGCTGCAAATTGGAGCACAGGAAGTTCCGCACCAACATGGGGAAGAACTTTTACACAGTGAGGGTGACAGAGCCCTGGGACAGGCTGCCCAGGGAGGTGGTGGAGTCTCCTTCTCTAGAGATATTCAAGACCAGTCTGGATGCCTATCTGTGCAATATGAGCTAGGGAGCTGCTTTGGCAGGGGGGTTGGACCTGATGATCTCTCGAGGTCCCTTCCAACCCCCACAGTTCTGTGATTCTGTGAAAAGAAGCTATTCCAGCATTTGGTTGTTCCTAAGAGTGGTTCAAGCTATTCTGCAAAAAATATTGAAAGCTGTGTCCTGATCTCTGGGATACAACCCCATTGTGATATATGCTACTGCAGTCATATTTGTCAGTGTTCTAAAGAAAGGCCAGTACGTTGCTAATCTGATCACACCACAAGCTCAGCGCTTAAGCAATAAAACTGCAGAGGTTTATTGGTCTTTATTACTGCACATCTTAAAATCTCTGACATGTAATATGACATCTAAAAGATTCTTGCTATCTGCTTTTAAAAGCATAGCTCTCCTAGACAGGAAAACAATAGAGTGAAAACGTAGTAATAATTGAAGTAACCACAGTCCAACTAGCTAGTAATCAAGAGCCTCTCTGAAGAGCATCCTATTTAGGATGGTTCGCTGATCCTTTATACTTGTTTGATTTTATCAGCAACGTCAGTGAATCAACAGCCCTAAGAGCTGAGGGCAGTACAGGCAGGGACTGCATGGCACCGCACCAACATGAACCTTACTGCTCCAAAATAAGTTGCACTCTGAGACATCAGGCCAACAAAACCCACCACAAAACCCAAAACTAGAGTGTTCGAGCTCTGAAGCAGCCAGCATGAAGAAAACAATGCTGTGCTAGTAGAGCCATAGATTTTTTTTCCTCAGTGTGCATGTCATTCAGGTTTTTGGTTCCGCAGCTGCTGGTAGCTGAATTCCCATCTCACAAAAGCATTTTGGAAGAAAATCCCTCAGAGATACCCTAATTTCCCTTCCCCCCCCCCCGCCCCCCCCCTTCATTTCTTTAGCTCTGTGGAAGGCCCACCCACAGTTTTGACTCCCCATTGCAGCTCTATTCTGTTTAAATTGTTTTCTTGCTCAGATATTTGCAGCTTCCAATTAGAGAAAAATGTCTGCAGGGCTCTTATTAATTAAAAAAATAACAATAAAATCCTCATTTCAGTGCTGAAACCAAATTTGCAAAGCTACAAATATTTCAAAATCCAGGCTATGTTTTTTTTTTTGTTTGTTTTTCTGTTGTTGTTCTCTGCCCCAGCTACTTCCAAAATCATTACCTACAAGACAAGAAATATACCGTTGTCTACAGCAGCGGTTCTCAGTTTGAGGTTTCTGAACCATCATATATTCACAACGTTTTTCCTCAAGAGATGCCAGAGTGGTCCTCAGAGGAAAAGGGTTGCAGACAACTGAAGGTGTTATAGCACAAACCGTAAGGGCTGCATGACCACTTTTTTTGACATTAAAAACTACTTTGGTATAGAGTGGGAGTTTTCACTTGAGTAACAGTGCACTGTGATAACTCATGAAAATACTTCCATAGCTCCATTAAAGGATATAACCAGGAACAACACCTGTGTTCTAGGCTATCTTCTTCAGGTTCTGCCTGAAATTAGACCATGTATGTCTTTAACTATTTTTTGTAATCCATGTTTCCTGTCTCAAATCCCCTCTCTGGTAGTGCTACATGCATTAATTGGTGTCTTATCATAATACTGTTCCCTCAAACCTTCTTAGGGCACAGTTGTCTTGTACCCCAGCAAAACACTGTCTTCCTTGCACTGCCATTTAATTTCACTTAATGCAATTATAAAATAGCATACACATCTGTTAAATATTATTTGTGAAGTAATACATCCCCTGTAGCACAAACAATAAAAAATTTTATAGAGAGCATATTTATCTTTTGACACGTTATTATATTGACTCATGAAAAATAGAAGCAATGTCCTTGTTATTTATCTAGTCTAACTTGAAGGTTGCTCTAGCCAGGTCCTTCCAGGAAGAAAGGATCTTGAATATTTGATATATATGATTAGTGAAGTCTGCAGTGACCTCTTCTAGTATTCTGTATTGTTAAAAATCATTGAACCTTACAGAGGAACAGGGGCTTTAATAGTTGTCATGCATTTAACATAGTTTCACAAAGCCATCAAGTATCTTGAAAGAAACAGGTAATTTGAACTGTTAAGGAACTTTAACCAAAACATGGTTAAAAGTCATCATCCAAAACAAAAGGTCATGAGAAACTGCTTGGGATTTTGACTTCTGTACCTCAGTGGGATTCCCTGGGGACTATTTTATCTTTGTCAGAAAGAGACAACAGGAACACTTCTGGATATACCTCTCCAGGTAGATTCTCATTCTTAAAATTACAAATTAGTATACTAGCCTTGCTTTTTCTGTAGCTCAGCCCCTCAGCAAACCTGCTGGCTGCTAACAGCATGTTGAAATGGACCCAAAAGGCAATGAGCTCTAGAGGCATCACTTCCACGATGGCTGAGATGCAGGCTCCTTCCGTCCAGACCCTGAGTAAGAGCGGACAGTGCTCATAAATGAGATCTTGGCTTAGGCTCTCCTCCAGTCCAGAAGGGTCAGACAAAAAAGAAACTACAATGAACACAAGTGCTAAAGCTGGGATCGTAACTCAGTATTAACTAAAACACCAAGGATTCCCCTTTTCCCTGTCCTGGAGCCGCCCTGTTCAGCCGGCGCTCACTGCCTTTCCCCAGCACACAGCAGTCCACGGTCCCTCTTGCTGGCACGTCCCAGCTCAGCTGCTGCTGTGGCAGACCATGAAATTGACCCCCAGAGAGCAAGCCTGGGGATGCTGCTGCAGCCTGTGCTTACTTCTGCAGTAGCTGTGTGGGATGAAGAGAGCTTTCCTGTTCTGCTGCGAGGCACTGCGCGGGAGGCAGCGGAGCACAGAAGGGAAAATTCCTGCTGCGGTTGTGTTTCCCCTTCCCTCCCTTCCTGCCCCACAATACCTTCACTGTCATCAACAACAACAAACTGTGGGGCTGCAGTCCGTGCTGATCCCCAGGTGCAATTCCTGCCAATTCCAACCCCTCCTTGTAGAGATCGTTTTCTCAGGTGCATTTAGCTAGCTCCAAGCCCCTGTGCCCATCTAAAAAAGCAATATCTATTATTAATAAATGACAATGCATAATTAATAGCAATATTCAGAAGCAGTTCTGCTTTGCACTGCTCTGGCTACCAGCTAATAAAGCTTTACACTGAAGCAAGCTAGAAGATTAATTTTAACGTTATCCTGTCATTTAAAGGATATTTCATCATATATTTCTAGGGTAACCAGAAGGCAACAACTCCATTCATAGAGTTCACTACCAACCAGGTGAGCCCATCCTGCAACACAGAAATACACTTACTTACCAATGGCAGAGACTATGGTATTAATTATGCAACATGGCCAGAGACTTTCTCTGAGCTACCAATGGCCCAAGTGAGGGCTGAGTAACGCTGATGAGATAGCAGTACACACATACACAAACCACTGCTTGCATATGGGTCTGGAATAACTGTCTAGCAGCTATTCTTATCCCTTCAGAGAGCTTTCCAAAGGTGTGCCATGACAGCTAGTAGCACTGTCCCCATTCTGCAGAGGAAGACAAGGCATGGGTAGGTAGGGCAGCTGGCCAGAAGCTCACCAGCAGAGCCAAGAACAGCAGCTATCATGCTCTGTCCATGTCCTGTTCAGTCAGCCACATGCAAAGGATCACCTCAGTAAAATAAGGAGGACCTTGCCACAGTAGACTTTCCTATACAAGTAGGGCAGAAAGAGACTTTGGGTGCTGATCCTGTCTGCTCTGGACCTTTCTCAAGCACTGTGATAATTTCAGAAGGATTTACTGAAAGGGTTTGTAAATGATGATCATCCTTCGCTGCATTCAGCATTAACTACTGCAGTTCTCAAATCCACAAAATAATTTGAATGTAGATGAGTACGACCAGAGCCATAATCATAGAATCATATCATCATAGAATGGCTGGGGGTTGGAGGAGCCCTTTAAGCCCATCTAGTTCCAACTCCCTGCCATGGGCAGGGACACCCTCCACTAGACCTGGTTGCCCAAAGCCCTATCCAACTTGGCCTTGGACACTGACAGGGAGGGAGCAGCCACAGCTTCTTTGAGCAGCCTGTGCCAGGACCTCAGCGCCCTCACAGGGAAGAGTTTCTTCCATATAACTAAACTAACTTTACCCTCCTTCAGCTCACGGCTATTACTCCTTGCCCTGTCACTCCATGCCCTAGTAAACAGTCCCTCTCCAGCTTTCCTGTAGGTCCCTTTTAGGTACCTGAAGGCTGCTCTAAGATCTCCCTGGAGCCTTCTCTTCTCCATGCTGAACAAGCTCAACTCTCTCAGCCTGTCTTCAGAGGACAGGGGCTCCAGCCCGCTGATCATCTTTGTGGCCCAGCAGCAGAGAAAAAAGAGAGTTAAATAGAAAAGCGCCATTCAAAAATATTCAAATCATGTCAGTGCCCACTAAATAAGACAGCAGTGGCCTTCTTTGGCAGGTAGGAACCGTGCTTGGTGTGGAAGTTCCTGAGAGAGGAGGTTTATTTATGAGTTCAACTTTGGAGATTTTTAGCTTGACCTGTAAGGTAGGGAACTCTGGGGCATAAGGCAGATTATCATATTTTCTGGAAAAACGTCCCATTTCAAAGGTTGTACGTATCAAAGCAGGCATGTTAGCACTGCAATTTGCCTAATACATCCGTTCCCCAGTACCTGCAAGTAAAGGTCTGTTTCTACACTTGGCAGAAAGAAATGGCAAAGGCAAAGCAGAAATGGTGATGAGGGCACCACTCTCTGTGGAACAGCAGCGATCTAGGCCTGGCTGATAAGTTTGCATGGACTTTAACCTGCTTTTGTACTTCTGCTCCTCTCCTAGGCTAGAACAGGGAACTTTTTTGGCAGCAGTGTTAGATATGGCCTGCCTGCATTGTTCACGATGAGATTTTTCTTGGAAAGGAAGGCATATTTAGAGCATCACAGAAAATTCATCTGGGGCTTTTTACAGAGCATGTCGTAGCCAAATTCTGACTCCTGCATAGCAATAGATGCACAATGGCTTGTTTTGAAGTCAGCTCTTGAGTTTTTCAAAGCAGGAAAACCATTTCCCTCTCCTGCTGGGAGTAAGGCTACATATTGCTGATCACAGTGACTTCTCACAGTGATCACTTCCAGCGGCAATAACATAAACCGCATTTCAGCATTTGCTGACCGTAAGGCTTTAACAGTTTCAGCCATAAGCAAGCCACATATTTTTCTTTTCTGTCATAGATGTGTGAATTTCAGTTGAAAACTCTTAATAAATACTTATTCATGTACCTTGTCCTGTTCAGTTTCTCAAATGCTTTGAGCAAGAAGACTTACTTCTGTACTTCTACAGATGCTCCAAATGGCTTTAAAGTTCTCAACAAACTTATCACCTTTGAAGCCTCATTTAAGCATCCAAGCTCTTCCTACACGTCAAGGACAAATTTGAATCCTGAGACAGACACTATAGAATTTTGGACATGCACTTCCACTACAGTCAGACATTGCAAAACCCACTCTGTACTAGAACTAATCCTGCCGAGCTTCCTTCGCTTCAGCCTGAGCAGCCTGCAATAGCTCAGAGACACCCAAACAGTGCTGGGCTTGAAAACTTCTACACTGAGAAACGTTTACAAAAGGCTTGCCTCCTTTTAATCTCTTATTTTTCTCCCTGGAATAAACTGGCTAGCCCAGGGCTGGTTTCTGATGTGCTGCATTAAAGGGGAGGAATACTAGTACAGAGTTCCTTTAAATGTCAGGCACAGTCAGTCAGTGCAGATGCCGTATTTTTCTTGGAGTTTCTTTATCTTACAGAAGACGTGTGTTATTTTGCACACACAAAAGCAGTCCCAGTCTTCTACTACTAACAGCAGAAATCTGACCTACGATCTTTGGCCCAGTTACCTCTGAACTCACACAGTCTAATCCTCACCCTCCCTTTCCGCTGATAATGGACACAATTAATATAGCTGTGCTCGTTCTTCTAGCTGCGCCTTCTAAGCCCGGGCTCCACGCCTGGCAGGAGCTCATCCCTAGCAATGGCACAACGTTCCTACAAGGCAAAAGATGCTTCAGGAGTCTCAGGTTTGCTACCCGAGCCCTGAGGAATACCTGGGGTCTCAGTGTTCACAGTTTCTCCCTTTGCCACATTGTAAAGCCACAGTCTACTCTGAAACGTACGGTACTTGCAAACTGCTTTTGCCAGGGGTTAAATACTTTTTTATTCACAACACCACAAAGACTTCTCTGTGCAACAGTGCCAGAAATGTCTAGGAATTCTGCTTGGCTTCATTTATATCTCTCTGGATGCCATGTGTACGATATTTTCATACATTAAGGGTTTCTACAGAATTTATCATAAGCCATAATGGTTTCCAGGAGAATTGCTGGCTCAGCTTTAAGAGTGAATAGCTTCACCTTTAGTTTAGCACTTCTGTCAGGCTAGGATCAAATCCAGACACTCTCAATTTTTCTTTTAGTGGATCAACTACACTTAATCTTAGCTTCTGACAAACAGGATTAAGAAAACTCTCTATTTTTGTTCAAGGTCCCAAGCCCATACATAAACACTGTAATTTACTACATAATGGCAGCTCTTGCAAGGCATAAGTATAAGTAGCAATAACAAATGTCCCTTTTTTTGAGAAGTTCTTGTTTCCAGAGGTAAAAAACCACTCAGCTGAAGTGGTTGGTGTGTGACCTTCACATGCCTGATCTCCACAGCGCACTGAAAATCCCGCTGCAGAACTGGAGGATCAACACAGTCTCTTCTCATCTGGAAAACTGAATGAGATGACATAGAACAGCAACAATTTCTCACCTGATCCCTCCTGCAAGTGAAGTTTGCTAAATTGCCTTGGAGATTTCAGAGGGCAAACTCACCCACCGAGCTGCGGGAGTTACGGCCGGGTTCAGTCGGGTTTCGGTGCAGTGAATGGCTTTGAGTACTGCCGAGGTTACGGCGTGTGTGGAGGTAATGAGATGGAATCACAGATTAGGGAAGCCTTCATTTGGTAAGATATTTCAACAAAAATAGAATATTCCTAAGGGTCTAGTACATTAGCTTAGCTGGTGAAAAAAAAAACCCACCAAAAAAACAAAAAGCCCTGCAAATTGTTTTCCATGGAGACTTTAAGCCAGGTGAGAAAGGGTTTTCAGAAGGAAAATGGTTTGGTTTTAATTTAACAAACAAAAAAATTTTCTGCTCTAAAGACTTTTGAATGAAAGATTTTTATTATTAGTGAAAAATCCCTTTTTTGGCCAAAATGAAAATTCTAAATGAGATGGGGGAGGGTGATAAAAAGGTTTTGAACAACTTCTGCAAATATTCCGGGGAAGCTTTGCCTCCTGGTACAGCCACTGCAGGCTAGAAGACAGTACACCTGGAATGTTTTCAAAAGCAGACATTATTTTTCCCTGTTCTTGCTACCTTTAATGCTGAGCTTGCAGAAACAGGAGGCTGAGGGGAGGAAAGACTCCTGCAAAGCATGTCTGTGCTCCTCGTGGGCTGACTTAGTCCACATCTCCCCACTCAGGCCCTGGACCAGACTCTAGCGGCTCCAGAAAGATTCTCAGGCATGGCACTGTGGTGGTTTTTCCTCCACCCTGAAATAACAATGATTTGTACAAATCACTTTTTCTCTATTCCCCTACTGTTCCTGCAAAGGCCTGTTGACAGAACCAGGCTATCCAAGCACCACATCGGAAGGGTGAGCATGGAGCTAAAGAAAAGGGGAGCAGGGAAAAGGGCAATAATTTTTCTTTGTTTGAAAGGATGGGTGGACTCTGAAATACAGAAAGCACTTCTTGTAATGATTTCTTTAGCATGTTAGGTTTTAGCCTAAGAAACTTTAAATAAATGACAAGCTTTATACAGGGATAAGAAAGCTCTGAATAATATTCCGGCAGGGAGTATTTCAGTGAGCCACATAGGAACAAGTATAATAAGAGTTAAATTGCTCCTGCTCCAACAGCATATTTTTCTTAAAATAAATGCAATGAAAGCACCATCCCCCGAGTATCATTTGGTATTCTGGAGCCAAAATCCTCCCTTATTTACACATAAATCTAGAGGCCTTATTCACAGGATACCCGTTGCCTCAACTCGTTTCCCAAAACGCTCCCCCCACCACCCCAGGTACAACCCAACATCTGCAGTCAGGCTGTGGATCTCAGAGGACATAGTCCAGAGGTGTATCAGGATAACCACGTTCAGAGCTTTAAGTCTCGTACTTATGGCTAATGAACGCCCGATGTTGCAGAGGTTTATGTACCAGCGGAGGCCAGCAATGTCTGAACAGGGGTAGTTTAAATTACCAGGTACAACAGTGTTCAGACTCCTTTTAACAGAAAGAAGGGGAGGAAAAAATGTGATTTGAACCTGACTCGAGCAAGGCAAGGTTATTACTCATACCCCAAGGAGGTGCGGTGTGCGCGATGAACTGAAAATGCTATTAGAGAAGAAGAGATTCCTGTTATGATAGGCCAGGTAAGCGCAGGTTTCACTGCTACACCGTTAATTACACATTCACTCTTCCACATAATGAAAAAAAAGCCTCATGTAGTGCCTACAAAAGGGGTTTGCACTTTTGCATGCAATGAAACCCACAATGACAAATGCCAGCAGCACTGCACACCGGTGCCATGAATAATGCATAATGCAGAACTGCGGAGCTAAAAGCAGAGAAATAAAACCATTGATCTTCCCCCCACAAACCTACAGACAGATCAAGTCTAATCTTCTGAGCACTTCAAACCCAAATGGTTTCAAGGCTTCTGTTTCAGAGTGGGGAAACTGATGAATGGTCACAGCAGCTTTCACTTTTAGACTAGATTTAAGCATTACCTACCGGCTTATGTGTCTGCCTGTGGCACTCCCCGGGACTTTATGCAGCCATCCCCAGCAAAGCCCAGGATTCACCTGGCTGTTTCCCTCCAGGAGCAGTGTCTTCAGAAAAATGGTGAGGCTGATGAGAGGAAACGAGGAGAGTCATCGCCTTTCCCTGCTCTGTTTACTTTGGTTTCTTAGATTTTTCTATGTCAGCTGGAAACCTCCTGAAATGCTGCTTTAGAGCAAGAACTGAGGATGGAGAAGCACCCCCTGTGTTCTGCTCTTCTTCAGCCATGCTATATCTTCAAACAATGCCAGCTGGGTTACTGAGCAGCGCTGACAGCCCGGCTGGGCAGATGGTACCCAAAAACTCCCAGATCAGAAGTGAATGCATCCACTGGCTCTAGAAAGCCCTGCAATAGGCCATGCTGAGGGTCTGGCTTTGATAATCATTTGATTAAATAAACAGATGCCCACTGACTTCAGAAGACATCAACACATCCATCTATGGAGGGGTCAGCATAACCAGCCCTGCCAGGGGAGGAACAGAAACATCCCATGGGCAAGGGGAACTGTGAGGAAAGCAGGGGGAGAGTGGCATTACTGGTCTGCACGGATGGCTAGGAAGAGACTGCAGGCCAAGCAGTTCAGTAAAATGCTTCTCTCTGTCATGGTAAGTATTATAACTGGAATTTGAATAAAATTTGACCTGAATGAGGCAGCAGTGACCTAACTGTCCACTGATAACACCCCGCACTATCACACAAACAAGGATGGTCAGCACTGCTTCACAGCTGCCTCTAGACCATGACAGGAGGGAGATACCATTGAGTTCACTGCCAATGCATTCATGGGAAGCTGTAAACTTTTAAATTCAGCATCCTCTTACAGCACTGGTTATCTCCACCACCTATGTTCTCCATTACACAGATTTTTAATATATGTGCAAGTATATATATTTCATAGCTTTTAATTACTGGTTCACACCCCCAAGTATCACCTGTCTCCTATCCTGCACATAAATCGACTTCTAAGAGTCACAATTAAATTATTAGTCATGTTTCCACTGCACTATGCACTATGATAGACTTCTTATAAGAACCTGGTTGTGTTCCCTTCACAGAAAAGATGGTGGCTGGAAATGCAGTAACGTTTTAAACCAATTTAATTTCTTTATGGTTCAGTGTGTGACTGATACCTATCTTGAAAACACAGCTGCACAGTGTCATTTTGTCCAGTCTGAACAATTCTTTCTATAGAATTTACATGATGGGTTAAATTGAAAAGGACTTTTTAGAACAAGGCAAGTAGGAAAGTCCAGGAAAAAGGGCAGGTTAATCTTAATACAGAAATCCCACCATGTGAAGCAAGAGTGTTTGGTCTGGAAAGCCAAACCTCTTTGCCCAGTGCAGATAAGCACTAAGACAGGGCTGCTGGCAGCATGAGACAGGACGCTCAGGGAAGCTCGCTTGTTTGGGAAAGCATCTTCACAGACAGCATTACAAGAGCCTTTATATATTAAAATGCAACATTCTTATGCATGCATGGGCAGACACAATGGGGCACTGAGAGACTGTCTGTTCAATGGGCATTGCCATACCATTTATGTACGCATGCATGGGCAAAGCTAATGAAATGCAGACACAACTTGGCTTATTGTACAACCAATAACAGTATATGCAAAAGAAACAGGATTTTAAGAGATGGTTAATTCAATCTGCTGAGAACCTACCTCTTCCTGGCACCCAAAGACAGAGCAGCTACTGAGGGATAGCAGTCCAGTAAAAAAAAAATCAAGCCTACCCCTAATTTAAGGCTTATGTTAGCATGCTACAAGTCCAGTTACAATCAGAAGCTAAAAATTCAGAAGGCATTTGAGAACGTTGCCCTTTATCAGAGACTTGCTTACTGTCAACCATGTTTCCATTGGCTCTTGCTGAGGTCATACATCAGTATAAGAATATTAAATATCAGTATAAAAATATTACTAAGGTGTGTTGTGGGGTATTTTTTCTGAAGAAGACAATCAAAGACTTTTTCTTTCTTCTTGAAAAACTGCTGAACTTCCAGAGCGAAAGAGAAAAAGCCTGTTGATGTACCAAGAACAAGTGGGACAAGCATGAGCCAAAGAAAGAAATGCTGGATGAGACTATCTGAAGAGCGTGAAATGATGCTTAGCAACCAGCTGAGGACTTGCAACTTGCATCCTGCCAGATGCCCAAACTGGCCCAGAACAGAACATTCATCTCCTACATTTCAGCAACTAATATCTTTATCATTCCTAGCTTTCAAATGGAAACTCTACATCCTCCCCACCCCCAATATTTTTAAACAAGTAAGTAATAGCAGAGAGAAAAAAACATTGCAAAAAATCTGCATTAAACCTAGAGAAAATGTAATTTAAGATACAGTGCACAGCACTAAGGACCTTGAGGAATTTGATCTTTTAGCATAGTTCTAGCCCTCTGCAGCAATTAAGTACTTTGCATATTTGCAAGGCAGAAAGAGCTCTGTAGAGATCAGAGGACTCTCATATTTTTGAGGACATGCTTGTCACTTCAGGCTGGGACTGAACACTGCGCAGTTTCCTTCTAGAAAATGCGTTACCTGCAATGGGGTCCCCAAACTGTGCCATGTCTAGCACTAAAGGGACCCAGGTCCCTTCAAAGCAGCAGGTAGTGTGACAGTAGAGGCACCATCACCATTCTGCTACCACTGACAGAGTACTTCCACATGTACCTCACTTGGCAGCTGCTCACTCTTTACTCTGGAGTTGTTTCTGATCCAGACATGATGTTACAGGTTCAGCACAAAGAAGCAAAAAGGGACTGATGGGAGATGAAGTCCAAAACACTCAAAACTACCTTACGTTGCACCTCCTTGCAACCATACTTCCAGCATTAAGCTAAGAGAGACAAGGAGCAAAGCTGCAGCAGCTCCTCATCTCTTTGGGTCCCTCCAGGCTTTGCTGTCTGTAGAGGCAAGTGCATCTTGCTCCCAAAAGCTTTGGATCAGAAAGTCTGAGCTTGAAACTGGACTATTTGAAATGCTGCTGTTCCAGGGTGGTAATTCATGCTGCCTTTCGGGTGAGGAAGTAAAGCAGTTGCTGTATATGACTTAAAATTTCTTTAAGATCAGGAGAAGATGCAGCAAAATCCTATTGATAGGAAGCTTCTATTCTGGTTCACCAGGGAGGCTGAGGAGTTAGACGGTTTCAAGTCCAGTCTGCAGCCAAACTGCCGAAACCTCCCCCATCGGCACACACAGGAGAAAGGGGGCCAATAATGCAAAATAATGGAAGCTTGAGACAACAAGGACCATCAGGGGGAAGACTTCCCTCAAAACCTGAGGTGCCCTTGAAGAATCGCTTCACCACTCCACAGACTAAAGAACAAAGATCTGCCACATCAGGAGAGGTGCTGGGGCAGAGTAAGGTGGCCCCATCTGCTCCCCATGTAACAACCAGCGCAACCAAGAAAAGGCAAAGGGTGGTAACAGTAGGCAACTCTACTCTGAGAGGTACAGAGACACCCATGCACCAACCCGACGCTATCGAGGGTGTGCTGCTATGAGGGGCTTGGATCAAGCACATCACTGAGACCCCACCAAGCCTTCTGCAGTCCACTATTATCTGCTACTGTTGTTTCACGTGGGCACCAGTGACACAGCCAGGAGCTGTCTGAAGAGTATCAAGAAGAATTACAGAGCCCTGGGACTGTAAGGGACTCTGGAGCACACATGCTTTTTTTCATCCTTCCTCCCGATCAAAGGGAAGGGGTATGAAAGGGCCATCCGAATCTGGCAACTCAACAAATGGTTACAGGACTGGTGACACAGCCACGGGTTCAGCTACTTAGACCACGGGACTTGCTCTGAGAAACTTGGGCTGATAGGGTCCATCTGTCTAAGATGGGGAGGAGCATCTTCAGTCATAGCCTTGCCAAGCCAGTGAGGAGGGCTTTAAACTGAAGTTACCATGAGAGGAGAACCTCAATCCATCCCACTTCTACCAGCTTGATGCCAGTGCTAGCAATAGATGCCCAGAACCTGGAGAAGGAGCCCGGGTCAGCAGGAGAGCACATTAAGTGCAGCACAAAGGAATTCTGGCCAGTCAGTCACCTTCATGAGGAGCCCAACTTAAACGTCTGTGCAAACACACGTAGTGGGGAACTAACAACAGGAGTTGGGAGAGGCGCACACAGCCACAGGGCTGTGATCTTACAGGTATCATGGAGGTGTGCTGGGATGGCTCCTATGACTGGAGTGCTGGGATGGAAGGATACAGGCTCTTCAGTAATGTCGGACCGGGGAGGCAACGGGCTGTTGAGCTCTATGTCAGTGACCAACTGGAGTGCATGGATCTCCATCTGGGATGGATGAAGAGATGACCAAGAGCTTATGGATCAGGATTAAAGGGAGGGCAGGGGACATTATAGTGGGGGTCTGCTACAGGCCACATGACCAGGAATACTGAGCAGAGGCAGCCCTCTATAGACAGATAGGAGCAGCCTCATGTTCACAAGCCCTAGCAGAGAGGGGTTGGAAGTAGATGATCTTTAAGGTGCCTTCCAACTCAAAAAAAAAAAATAGAGTGAGAATTGGGAAAATTCAAAGACAGTTAAAACCATATTGCTGTTGCTCGATGCTACAGAGTCTTCTGCACTGTTTTGCCTTGGTGGAACATGACCTGCTTACATGATGACAGATACAGGTCAGCAAGGCCTCAGAGTTACATCTACCCTGGCATTCTGTCCACCACCATATTCTCCCAGGGCATAAGAATCAGAGCAAATGCCTCACTCATATGTGGTGTGAAAAGTGGTTTATGTTTACTCTGATATAGCCTGTCCTGCTGCCATGACCTGATGATGTCAAAGCTTGGCATCTTGCTTCACTGACTTTGAGGGCAGAGTTTGGAAGCAGGGCTGCAAGAATGACCATGAACACCTAGGAATACAGTTTTGCTAATGCAAACTTAGAAAAGCTAACAAAGACCTCCAAGATAGGTTTTCAATTCAGTGTGCACAGTCACGGTCAATGCTTTCAAACTACTGCAGCTGGTTAGGTGAGTTATGATGCATCAGGAATAGCCCTCCAAGGAGAAGCCCAGAAGAACAACTGTAACAAGGTTACTGAACATTATGAATGAACCATCAGGGGCCTTTCAGAGGTGGTTGTTACCATGTCTGTCTCCGGCTTGTTTTATCCATTTCTCAGGGTAATGACAATGACAGAGTTCCTCAAACCACAATAATTCAGGACTACATTAAACCTCTTAAGAAAATACACGCTTCCAAATGCTGCAATAATAGCTCAAACATCTGGACAGATCTTGTACCTTGAAAGCCAGTAAACTGGAATGGCCTCCTGAACTTTCTTTAGGGGTGCTTTCCATTTCCAGGTGAGCTGGTCAGGTTTTTTCATCATGCCTGATCAGCAGAAGCTTTGGAAGTTCTTTTATAAAAGCTTTTTCTACTACTAGTTTTAAATCCTTATCTTCTTTTGCTTGAGGCAGTAAAATTTCTCATCTTCTCATCCACACATAAAACTCTGCCATCTGCTAGCTAGTTACAGTTCTGTACTATACATTTTTACAGTGAATCTGGTTTTAAGTCCCTCCATCAATAAGATAGGAGGGAGTAAGTTTGGTGATAGGAAGAGTTACTAGGCTGCCATCTAGGACTTCAATAGTGAATAAAGAGATCTGCAACTTGCACAATTACTTGAGTTAGTAAAGCTCACTTGGATATCAAAATGTTGCTCTCCTTTGGAGCATTAATTTCCCAAGCCCCCTCCCCTACAAACCAGTTCTGTCCAGGGGCAAGGAGGTGATCGGTTGCTTTCTCATGCCAGGAAGGAAACGATTTCAACATTTTACATTTAGACATTTTCAGTTGTTTATGAGTACAGTGTGAAATAAAGCCACATTTGTGACACAAGCCAAATCACACAATACCTGGCAAGATGGCATTCTGTTCTCCAGGGCTTACTAAACATAGCGTGACAAACACATTGACTCACTGGTAAAATCCAGGTGAAATCCTGGAGTTTTCCAATATTAAAGCCCTTTCCACAATACACTTATGGAGTTGTAACAGCTTCTACAAAGCCCAACTAGTTTTTTAAAGTGTACAGACCTCCCTTACTCTCTGGAAGTCCACTTGTTCTGCCTGGAAGCCTCCTGTGATGAGCATGCCGATCAGTTCACTGGTGATAGGCTGATCAGCAACAAAACAGGTGCCAAACCACAGTGGATGTGCCATACCAAATGACTGCAAAATCACTTCCCATTGGTTCTCACAAGAGACCCCCTAACAGCAAACAGAACTAACCTGAAGGGTAAAATCCAAATTCCTTCCCCCTCAAAGGTTATCTCCTCAAAGGATGTAGGGTAATTCTAAAGAAAATTCCTTCTAAAACATAGCATAGGTGACATAAACTTTGGATCAGCAAGAGGAGCTCGTAATCTTGGTCCTACTTACCCTAAATGTTGTTAGCTGGGATGCTTTCCTACAAACAATTTGGACATGCAGTGGATGAGCTGTGGGAGTCCATCTGGAAGGAGTTCACTTTTTTTGTCTGCTCTTCCTGGATGATACTAGAGAATGCTCCCCGCATCACTGGATCAGGCCCTAGGATCATTTACTGTATTACACTAAAACTGACTGCTGAGGCTCATCTTCCATCCTTTTGCATTCATGTCATTAAAAAATGGGTTTCAGTGTCCCAGATGTGCTGCAGAGCAACAGAGCCTCAAAGTTTCCTATTTTCCCTACCAGAGGCAGCTGCTCCGCCGCAGCTCTTCCCAGCAGCACTGACTGCTGTGGTATTCCTGGTGGTACTTTGCTTCACTAGTTCTCCCGCCTCCCACTGCAGATCACACATATAGAAACTTCTTTCTCTTGCCTTTTAGCTCTAGGGGGTTTTTTCCCTCTCTTCTGAAATTTTTCTCTGCAGTGCCTTCATTTGGCAGCATATCCAGGAAGATGCCATAAGAAGTCAGTGTGAAGGGGCAGAATTAAAAAACCTTATCTTACGCAGTTTGAGCTATTAAAAATTCAGAGGCTGCTTTATTGCACATTTCAGTAGAAGCCTCTTTAAGTTTCACTAGTAACTGGCTACAGTCATCAGATACATGCCCTTGCTGAGCAGTAAGAATCATTACGACCTATCCGATAAGGATTTATGTTGCACTGACGGTAATATAACAAATCCCAGACACATGGAGACCATCCTCGGAGGGGAGGGATGTGAATCCTTCCAGGCACACGTATAAACCAGAGATTAGTGCTAGTGTGCACATAAGAACAAATTTGTCTCACTTTCCCCATTCTGCCATCAGTATCAGTGCCTAGGTTGTCCAAAACTGATGCAAATTACAGAGCAGAAGAGTTATAACTCTCTAAGAATCTCTGTGCTGGAAGCATTACTGCAAATCATGTTGCCAAAATAAAGCAAAAAGCTATAAAAAAGTTAGATTTTCTTATTTTTCTCTAAGAAAGCAGCCTGCTTATTTAATGTTATTCTTCTTAGCCCTGTTTATTATTCATTTCTCGAACCCGATTTATTTTTAACTAGGAAAAGATCACCAGTACTTTTTTCCAGACCAGCAGAAATGCTCCATAAATAAGGATGGGGAGGGAGAAGAGAACTCTGTTAGATGTGAAGCATCTGCTGTTCCCAGGAAGGTATGTGGTTTTGGGATGGGGTTCACAGAAAAGTTCCAAAAACCCTGTGAGTCAGGTTGCAGGGTAAGCATCTATATCCAGATGAGATGCAAGTATTGCTTCTCCTTCTTCACTCAAAACCAAACACTGTTATGCTTTTAAATCCCTGCAAACTATTTCTACTTTCCTTGGTATTATACATCATGTACTTTGGTAAATGGACAACAACCACCACTGAAAAAAAAATCCACTGGGTTATGATTAAAATATAGATAACTTTTTAAAAAACTATTTTGCTTCCACGTTGTGCTAGCAAGGGGGGACTAATTACAGCTGCACAAACACCTTGACTCATGGGCTGATTTTGGCAGCCCTAACCTGTCTCCCACAGTTTGCTGAAAACTTAGATGCCCTGTTTGCCTAAAGCTTGCTATGTATTAACTGCTGTGATAAAGAACTCGGGTCTTCAAAGGTCTTTATCTGATTTATACTGATAGGACCTTTTGATGGAGCAACTATGTCAACTTATGCAGCCAGCAGAACATCCCTGCTGTGGATGTAACTTAACAGCAGCATCACCACTGTATTTGGCAACCCTTCTGAAAGCCACCCTATAAATATATAGTAGTTACACTGGTGTAACTGCATTTGTTTTGGGAGATTTTCCTAGCACGGCTCCACTAGCCAGAGATCCCACCTTTTCACTCCCCTGGCTGAAGACTTCTGTGCCAACAGAAGGCTGTGACATAGATCTGGCTGCAGCTGACCCTGCTGTGTGGTTCTCCAAAGGGATTTTGTTCACTCCACACAGCACAGCTCTATTTACAGCAGGCAAAGGGATTTATAAATAGCCACCCTAACTGGACACCATCACTTATTAGAAAGGGAACTGTTATTCTGTAGAAGATGCCCAAACACTCCAGTAGAGACAACCGATCTCTTCCCCAGTGCAAGCCCACTAATTTCTTTGGCTATGACCCAAATTTACACCAGTGCAAGTGCAGAAGACAACTTGGCTTTAAATCCAATGCTGCTGCAAGGTCCAATTCTGAACTACTTCTCATTATTGTGACTGGGATGGGTGGTTTGCAGCTGGACCTGTGCTACATCTTCATCTGAAGACGTGCTGCGTTTTTTACTGAAATTATCCAAGTGTTTAGGATTTTTGCCTCATGCTAATGAAGACAAATTGCTCTGCAGTTGCCATATCATTTAGAATTAAAGACTACAAGGGAAATGCGCATCAACATGTCTTTCTACTGTCATGATTGCTACCAGTTGCAGCCCTGACATCAAAACCCACACTGATGTACAGTACAGAGCGCAAGTCAAACAGCACAACACAGTGCCATCTCTCACAGTGCCAAGCCTCCTCCTGGCAGCACTGTGCTTCTCACTCTCTTGGTAGACCCATCAGTGACAAAGTCTGGGGTATGCATTAGTTTCTTCTAATTCTGTGGGCTTCCTACTACTTCTGTCAAATACATGCAGTGCTAGCATCAAATTGGTCCCCAATATGTGCTGTCAGCACCAAGGAAACCAGTAAGCCACACCCCCCTCATGCTTCCCAGGCTTGCTTAGCAGTTCCCAGGTTTATTTTTTCAGTGGTTGCTGCATGGAAAGGTGTTTAAATTGTTCTCTCCTTTCCTGGGTGGCAGCCAGCATGACACACAATGTCAGGCAGGATCGATGTGTGAAAGCACTCCATTAAAGGAAGATTTTAAAAAAAGAAGGAAATTGCTTATTTCAAATGGCTTCTGCTTTTTAGCAACTGACATCATAACCGAACCCAGGAGTGCATAAGTCAGAAGGCAAAGCCAAAGCAAACACATGAGATTCACCTTCTGACGGGGACATGCACTTCATTCCCTACCAAGCACGTGGAGCACAGCACCAGGGCGAGTAACAGCACGGCCTGAAACAAGCAGAGGAAGATCCCGAGGGTGAAAGATGGGGTGTGGGGATGAAAAGGTGGGTGATGAAGGGCACAGACCTACACTTCTCATAGTCTGAGCGATTTGCTTCAGCATTTGACTGTGTTGTCATTGTCTTACTCATGCCTGAGTCACAGCAGGGCTTATTGGTTTTTATCCCTGTTCCAATTTAGAGCATCCCATAAGAGACAGCGGGGTTTGTGAGAAGGGTGAGATTGCATGACTATCCTGTGGAGATTTACCAATCCAGGTGTACAGAGTCACTCGTTAAGGTCACACAAACTGCGAAGCTGGAATGATATGCCTTTAGAAGATCTGGGGCTTTTTACCTGAGGAGGAGAAAAACCACAGCCTTCCAGCAAACCTACCTGAGGATGACTCTGCTCACTCACCACGTGCATGCCTTTTCTACCACACAGCTCTGACACATCAACAGCTGGGTCTGCAACCAGCACTGTTACTCAAACTCCACCCATCATCTCAAACTTCTCTCCCAGCCACAAAGCAGTTAGGCATTTCTTCTCAAAATCTCAAAGGCTGTTAATGGCACCCCGAAGCAGCCAGCAGTGAAGTACAGAAATGGAGCTCCCAGACAGAGCAAGAAATTTGCTATTCACTGAGGATTTCTCTACAGGAAGAAGAACAGTGAAGAAGCATCAGCCATAGTTAACATGTTGAAGAATCCCTTGCCTAGAGAAGATACAGGGGATGCGTTTTTCACCTTGATTTCTGCCAGTGTACATTACCTCACCCCACACTCCTTGTGCAATCTGGACAAGACCTGAGACATTCCTATCCCAGGTCAAACACACAATTGTGGAGTTAGATTTTAAGTGACTTAAATTGGAAAAAGAGTAAAATGCAGTTTTAAGAATAAACTAAAATTAACTTTTCATTAGTTTCAATATTAACATTCAAGCAAATACAGCAGAGGGCTGTTTCCACCTTCTAGAGCAAGTTTTCACTGTCCAGCAACACAGGCAGATGGTGTTTCACCTGGATCACAAGCAATAGACCTTACAGCCAGAATTTCCTCAGTTAAACTGCACTCAAACAGCTGACTTAACACTTAGGCTCATGTTTCTGACACTGCATCCCTATCTGACCACCACCAGCAACCTTCTAGCAGACCTTATAGCTCTAGAAAAGGGAGAAATCAGCCAGAACTTCCTGGCATCCAAACTGATACCAGGGTAGAAGGAGATGTCATAGGTGTTGTCCCTGTGTTTTCAATCAGACAGGAGTCCCACAAACCCCACAGGCCGGCTGAACACATTTTCTGTGAAGAGTCCTTCATTCCTTCTTCAATACAGAGCACCTGCAGATCCACATTTGATTTGACTGCTCCCATTATTATTTTCCTTCACCGTTAGTGTGATAGTTTAAAAACATATTTTTGAGAACCCTAGGGGGAAACCATGCGGTTCTAACCCACAGTAATGTGCTAGATTTAATGTAAAGGTCTTCTTAAGACCAGGTTTTTCTTGAACTTAGTATCACTCCTAAGGTGTCAAGAACAGTTCATGGAGGGTCTCACCTAAAACAGAAGTTTAACAGATGTCACAGAGAAGTGTTCCTTTTGCTTCTAGCTGCTTAGAAGCTCTGAAGACAGCACACTCTCTAAAAAAGCATTTTCAAAAGAAGCACCAAGAAGAGAAAGAGGAGCTCTAAGTGCAAATGCAAACATATATCAAAATATAGAAAACAGGTCTAGAATTTGTGTTGAGAATTAGAAGATGACTTTAAGGGAGGAGAGAATCCGAACTCCAGAGCAGCTTTCCATTATGTTGGGAAAATGACAACTCTCAGAATGGAATTTGATAAATTAGTCAGAATTCATTTAACTCTTGGGAGAGCAGGGATGAAATTCCATGACCCAAAAGATCCTCTGCAGTCCTTTATTTCAGAAGCGATCATCCAGTGATGATTTTAGCTGACCATTTTAGAACTTAATTGCATACATAGTTTAATATATTAATGATGCCCACTCCTTCACATCAGGAGTGTCTTCCTAGTATGTCTTGCATGAGATGGGCAAGAAGAGACATTGGCTTCGCTCCTAAATGACTTTTGAAGGATAGAGGAAGAGTACATTTCTTTTATGTAGGACTCCTGCCAGCCTTTCTGGAAGCTGGAGCTGTTGTCCTTATGCTTAGCAATACAGATATACAACGCCGCTTCATTTCACTGTCAGGAACATATGGTCTGTCTAGCATGTGCTTGAACCACTGCCATTTCATTCTAGTCTGGCTGTTCTGTAACAACAAAAGAATCTGATTTTCAAACCATCCACTTTGTCAGGAGCATTGTCTTAAACCCATACAACTCATCACCCAGCTAGAGGCACAGCTGCAGCCAGACAAGTTTAACTTTGCCCTGCAGCAGCACACACACACCACACACACAAAATGACCTGCAGCATGTAATCACTGAATGCAGAAGGTTAAAATGTTTCTAAAAAAAAAAAAAAGCCCCTAGTAAAGTCTGCATAATTAATGTTTAGCCATGAGGTGAAATGAGTAACTTGAATTTATTGATCACCGTCGAGACTGAAGATTAAGCATATCACTGTGTCTGCATGGCACAGTCGTCATTCCATGAGCAAGAGGGTTCAGCAGTCAATGAGATGATGCTCTCATGTGTCAGGGGCAAGCAAACAGGACTCTACCAAGTATTTACCCAAGAAAAACACAATGGGATGAGTAGGAGGTTACAGTGAGGTGGGTGTTGGCCTCTCGCAATAGGACAATGGGAAACGGTCTCAAGCTGCACCAGGGGAGGTTCAGATTGGATATTATGAAAAGTTTCTTCACTGAAAATGTGGTGAAGCATTGGAACAGGCCGTCCAGGGAGGTGGTGGAGTCACCTCCCCTGGGGCTGCTCAAAAACTAGGTAGATGAGGGGCTTCAAGGAGGTAGTTTAGTGGTTACAGTGGTGTAGGGCTAAGGGTTGACTTGTTGATCTTGAGGGTCTTTTCCAACATTGATAATTCTATGGTTCTATGACTCTAGGAAAAAAAAAAAAAAAATCAAGACAAACTGTAAACTTAGCCACATTTACTACTGTAATTAATCAAGAAATAATTACTACTTCAGAGAGCATTTTTTAAAGAGGAAAGTCCAGTCGAAGACGTGCTTTTTATGCATATGGTTTTAACTCTTCCGTGATGTTAGTTGCCAGACAAGTTAACATAAATGGACAGCCCTGATGTTGAATCAATTGGGATCACTAATCACACAAAAAACACACCACAGAATGAAACAGCTGGCAGTAATAAATTTAAATTGATTTTCAGAGAGAGAAAAACAGAAATGTTGTTATAGGCCAACATCTTCATGAGTGCACACACTGCTTGGCTTTGAGCAGGGCATTTGAGGATCTCAAAGGAACAGCATGGTTCAACAAATGCTTGCTAATGAATGCAGGAGTCATAAAAGGAAAACTAAAGATAAATATTATAAAGATGCAACTTCATAGATTAGCTGGTTTTACAGCTTGTACTGTACTAGCATCTTCACAGTCACGTTGGAAAAAAAAAGAAACCAGTTGATGTTGCAGATAGGAAATAGGATATTGCTCTCTTTCTGCAGGTTCTGCACCAGCCAGAAAGGATACTGAGGACAAAATCTGACAAGTAATTTATAAATTGCTTTTTTGACCACACTGGTTGCAACTACAGCATGAAAAGAAAAGCCAGAGTAATATGAAGTCTAGAGAAAATGACCTACCAACAGGGGTCTAAAGAGTTCAATGTGCCTCATTTATCAAAAATGAAATTGAGAATGATCCCATTATGGCACACACATATTCATAGTGAAACACAGCTAGTCTCAGAGGGTTGTCTAACCTAGCAGAGGAATGTGTTGCAAGAATCAATAGTGAAAAATTAAAACTAAAAATAACAACACCAATTCAGAAATAAAATAAGAAACATTCTGACTGTGACGCATTGCTGAGAGAGACTGTGAACAGAAGCAATACATTTCTTTTTCAGTTTTAAGTGATACAGTATTTTCATAAAACACAAGCCACCTCTTGTCTAACGAGAGCTGGCACACAGAAGCTCTGTGGAAGGGAGTACAGGGAACAGCCGAGGTAGAACTGACACAGGCACTTTTCTGTACTTCTTGGGGCCAACCATACTTGGAAATCAGTCATTTCTCAATACTCTAACACATCACCACACCCCTCACTCTAAATTTGCTGCCAAGTTTCCTATGAAAATAAAACATGTGTCTTTGTGCTCTACACAGACACGGGTCTGTCCACTGCTTTTTAGTAAGCCCGGAACCCACTGGCCAATTTTAACCAACTTCAACAGAAAGGCAGGGGATGTAGAGAATACTAAACCCTCAAATAATTTCTGTGAAAACAGACAAAAGACAGAGGATCTGGCCACAGTATTAGACACAAGAGAATCACAGAATCACAAGATTGCAAAAGACCTTTAGGATCATCAAGTCCAGCCATTCCCATCCTATGCTAAACTGTATCCTTAAGTACCTGATCTATGCTTTTTTTACATACATATCCACATGGAAGGAGGAAAGATAGACATATATGCATGCTGAAAAGAAGGCTTCATGAGTTTTGCTGTTCATGGAATTTCTTAAGTGAGAATATGAAAGCAATTTGATGCCATGGGTACTGATAGTTTATCTTCCGAGCTCAATGGGGTCTGTATGCTACCTGAGAGATGTTATTCTGATGATCTCTTTTGGCCTTAAAAGCTAGTGTGTTACTTTTTCTTCAAATCTGTCATATAGTAAGGGATCTTTCACCAATCTTTGTCTGAGGAGATCTCTAAAACATAGCAGAAAAAAACCACCATGATGGACAATACAGCTTTTCTTAATTCCACATTCATCACTAGGCTGTGGGGACTGTTAGTTTTTAAATGCCATTGCAATTTTCAGATAGATCCCCAAAAGGAGCTCTAATGACCAGTTCAAGCATTGACAGCACTTCATCTTACTGAAAATCTAACTTGGAAGGAGATCACTCTGCAGATCCAGTCACAACATCAGGTTTGCAGAGACTTGAGGTGCCAGCTGTCCAAGTGCCTCATTTGAGATGGAATCCATGACTTCTTGGGCAACTAAAGCTTGGAAAGATTAATAACACTTCTGGCTGAAAGAAAATTCCAAATTAAGACAAGATCAGGTAGGGAAGATCCAGTAACAGCAAGCATGACCCCTTTTAGCAGGCTGTGGAGCAAAGCCATTGCCTGCAGACATAGTGCATGAAACCCTGGCTTCACGCTGAATAACATGACTGGTACCAGCACTTAACCATATCTGTCATCTACAGGAAGGAAAGCACAATAGAAGGAAGGGCATGCAAAGTACATCCTTAGGAAGCAGGTTTTTTGCCTGAAGAGATTTCCCCAAATCTTTTACAGGACATATTTGTCTCAGTTCTATTAGAGACAGTTTCTTAAGTGACCTGCTTCTGCCTGTTCCTCCAGCAGTGACTAAAGTAGGTTTAATTGCATCCTGCAAAAGGCATTGCTGCATTGCCTTTCTGTTAAGGAAAGAGAAATTAAAGCTTCCACATGAAAATGGAACTGCTGCACTTCCACACAGTAGCTGGCAAGCCAAGAGACAGCATTCCAATCACTAAGGCATCACTTCCCAAATTCAGACAACAATCAGACACCTTGAACCAGTTGCACCAACTACTGCCAAGGAAGGGGTGCTTTCTTAGCATGTAAAAAGATTATGTTAGGTTGTTGTTTCCTTGCATTTGCCTACGAACAGAGAGTAACGAAATAAACAGCAATGCAGCTATTTACCCTTGCATGTTCTAACACAGGACACACCCACTCCTAAAAACTAGGAGCCAAAGAGAGATGCTGTCTCACAGCAAGTGTGTCATTAGCAAAAATCTGGGAACAACTCCCCGAGCAAACTCACTCTGGGCAAGAGCTGCCAGTGCACAAAGTCCCAGTGGCTGGGTCACTGGACAGGCAGACGGGACAAGGAGCCACGATTTCTTGCCAAGTCATACTGGCAAGAAGAACAAAACTCTGGCCAAAGTACTCCTCATGACACAGAAGAGGAATGCTACGGATTCCTTTCCCTGGGGATAAGAATTACGAATAATCATAGCAGCAGACTGTTCTCCAGCAAGACTTGAATCGACAAAGCTCTGAGCCCCACCTTTAAAAAGAAAAATTCCTCTGCTCCTGCTAACAGCTATTAATCAGTAGAATTCAGACCAAAATAAATTAACACCAATCAGATGCAGTCAGCACTTTCAGCAACAGCTTATAGGCATACCTTTGAATATGCCTGGTTAGGAAGGCAAAGGGAGCTTCCTTCTCCCTGGGACTTGGCAGCATGTCACTGCTGTGTGACAGTATTACTCACTGGGTGTGGAGTTATCAAGGCAATGACCCAAAGAACGCTGAACATCAGTTCACAGCATGGAAGTTTCACCTACCCCTTGTCTGTCAGTTCATGTTTACTTGCCATCTCTTGACACGTCTTCTGGTTCTGTGAGTCCACCAGCAGCTGCTTAGTGTGAAAATAATTAATAGATTGTAAATGAGGAAACATAATCCATAAATGGTTTAGAGAGATTTTCTGCTGACGCTGCTGCTGTGTTTATTCCTGTTGGCCTTTTACATATCCTGTTATACACAGAATCACCCTTGAAAAGAGGAATGTCAAGTAAAAAACATTGATTTAAGTTTTCAATAAACTTGAAAAACTATTTGAGATGCTTTCAAGCAATGCAATCCAAGAATGTATATGTATATCTGCAAGTCCCGATCAGTTATGATAAAAATAAATAATACTAAAACAATGCACTACCTTGCAGGATGTAGAGTTAATGCTTTAACTATGGGTTCTGCAACAAAAATAATGTTTGAGTAATTCCATCTGAGTTAGATTTCTCCTTGCTATCTTTTTAGTTTTATTAGCTATATGAATTTGGTTTCAAGAAGAAAGGAAGTTACCTTTTTTTACTACTGTCCTAAGGACAGGTGTATTTGAAGACTGATGCATGAGGCAGAACTATTTTTCCCTGCCTGACTTCTGCCCCAACTCACTTTGTAACCTCAGTGAAGGAAAAAAATTGGAAAAACCTCTTCTTCTTGATGGTATTCTCAACATTCCTAAAGAAAGGGCCCTGATCTTAAAGCTAGAAGACCATCTGAAACCACTGCTGTGAACACAGACTAATCCAGTAATTATTAGCCAACGGAGAAAGAATAGACTGTCTATATAATATAGGACTTAAGACATTCTACACAGAATGATGAGACCTAATCCCTGTTCCATTTAAACACAGAAGATTTAAATATTCTCAGGAACAGAAATTAGAAGCCTGGTCTCCTCACACATAAACAACACTTTCATAGGAGCACCTGACAAACCCCATTTCCGAAATGTCTGACCCTTCTCCCCTCCCCTGGGAAACTCCTGTGCAAAGAAGTGATCTAACTGCCACGTGGTATCTACACACATGCAAATGATTTAAAGTAGAGGCACCAATGCTTTCCCTGGTTGTGCTTTGTCAAAGCTAACTCCAGCCACCAAACAAGCAGGTGAGAGTTCGTGAGTGAATCACAACAAGTTTGAGGTACATAGATGCAAAGATTAGGGGTGAGACTCCTAACTAGGAGGCTCCCTGCTTGATGTCAGCATCGTCTGGATTGGACTCTGAGGCACCCAGCTCACCTCTAGCTCAATACATACCTGGGCTAGGACACAGGATTACTCTAAGCACTCAAAGCATGGGGTCAAGTCTTCCTACATCTTTTGAAATCAGCCTCCTGATTGGGCGGGTGATATGGTGTGTGTCCCTTTACTATTTTACTACCTATAAATTATTAAAAATAAACCATGCAGGGGGGTGGTGTGGTGTGTGTCCTTTACTAGTTCACTATCTATAAGCTCCTAAAAAAACCCATGCAAAATTAATCCTGACACTGCTAAATGAGTTTAAAACAAGATTGGTGAACGCACGGAAATGATCCAAATTCAAGCAAAAATAAATCTATCTCAAAGTAAAGTAATAGCCTGCACACAGGTTTGTATGCACACACTTATGCACCACTTTGGTAACTGTCAGACACCTTTACTGACATTGGTAGGGTGTTATGCTTAGAAGAGGTCTTAAGGTCTGGATTTAAACCAATTTAATTAAAATAGTACAAAAAGTTGCGCTCATCCTCTTAGATGAGATTAGTCTTCTGGCTTCATGAATTAGGTATCAGCTTAGCTCTAGTAATTGCACATGCAAGCCTAAACCTGTGGCTAACATGAGGCACGGTGTGATTAATCCCATGGAAGTATGGGAAGAAATGTGTCTATTTTTTTACCTGCTGGCAAACTCATCCCCTACTAGCAGCTAAATTTACTTTCAGTAGGTACACGATCCCATCAACATTCACCAAGGGAAATGGATTCTACAACTCTCAACATCAATGGGCACCCAGTCTTGTAATAGTGTTTTAGGCAACTTTCACAATATATGGTGACAGAAATTCCCAGATGATTAGCTGGAGATTACATTTGCCTTAATTTATAGGAAGCAACTCACTAGTGCAGGTATTACTAATAAAAACAACCAACCACAAATTTGGGGACAGCAAAATTTGGTGTTCAGCAGTAAGCAGAATCTGCCCCTTAGAGTTCATACTGAAATCAACCAGCCTGTAGAGTCTGATATTTCCATGTGCAGATTCCAATTAAAATATGCTTTATTTATAGCAGTAGAACCTTTGCTTGAATATACCAAGACAAAGAGTCCTTTGTCAATTCTTGTCCCTAACTTGTGTGGAGGCTGCACTTTGTGGAATGACTGCTCTATGAAGCGCCTCTCTTGACGTCAAGAGGAAGCAAGGAGGAGAGGGAATGTGAGGGGCAGTTCTCGAGAGGAAGCACAGTTCATTTAATACCTTTGTAACAGTCACATGGAAAACAGCTTTCCCTTGGACTCATGGAAGTTGACACACACACACACACATTGCTTTACACAGAAAGAAAATAAAGCATATGAACCCAAGGTGTTCCTAGAAAAATTGTGTTTGAAGCCCGAAGCAGACTTGGAAGATTTGTAAGATACGTGACAGTTGAACTAGTTCTAACTATCAAATATCTTAATGATAGCTGTACATAATAGCTATTTTAAGACATCCATTAATAGCTACTCCTGAATGACCAAGCTGTGTGGACTTCTGCTAAAAGGCTCAATATTCTAAGATGCCTTACGCTATAAACAAGAACCATGTCAAAATTATTTTCTGTATTTAAACTTTGTTCCTTTTCTACAGAGCAAGGAAGCAGCTCTGATAGATCGTGCCTCATTCATATTGAAAGATCACTTATAAGGATGTACCAAAATCCTTCACTTTACTGCAGAATAACTGTACTGCCTGAAGCTGATATATAGAACAGATTAGAATGTAGCTCTATAAATCATACCTTATATGTATAAAACCTGCTATCAGCAGTCAGTCTTCAATAAAGCAGCTAAAGCTTAATATTTCTGTCTCACAATAGGCTGATAAATACATTTAAAAAAAAGAAATAAAGCACTGATTTTATATTCAAGATCTCATTCTTAATAAACTCATCAAGCCTACTTTAGAGCCTGCACTAACAGCGAGGAAAAAAAACCCACAAGAAACACACCTCACATCACATTAAAAATTCCAGTGGGCATGCAACTGCACCATGCTACGCCTGCAGCTCTGTGACCCCAAGCTGTATGTTCTCTTGCCTGTTCTCAAATGCTAAGGGTGAACTCGGTGCTCAGGCAGAAGATGCAAAAACAGGACAGAATGCTGCCAGAAGTAATCTCTAGTAATTACTAGTAATTTAGTAAGTGGTACAGACTGACTTTCACAACATTATTGAATAAATTCCCCAGAAAAGTAGGTACTAGATTGCTTACACCACAATTGTCAAGGTGACATCAAAATGAAAGCTCAGTTCGCTCACCAACTATTAGAAGTCCCCTCGCACTTTTTGCAAGATTGGGACTGTTGATCTGAGTTTTGGCTGAATTCCAGTTTGGTTAATTAAATTCCACATATCTACATCCCCTCTGCAGTTCACATTTTTGCTACTGCTAAATGCTATTAAACAATCCACACGTTAAGTCAATGTCCTCTGGGCCTAACATCAACAAGGATCAAAGTATTTCCCCAATGCAAAGTTAGTGAAAAGCCGCAGGAATCCCTCAGAGTAAAGTACTGCCATTGTCATAAGTGAGTACTCACTACTCGAGCAATTTCAAGTTAAAGAACCATCAGGCTATTGTACAAACAAATTAAAATGCCACAATGCAAACTGTAGTAAGGAAAGAACAGAAATACTAATGGGAAATATTTATGTGCTCAGTTGCAAATGCTCAATTATTATACTTCCAGATAAAGAACTGTTTGTTTCGCAATGCATTTCCAACCTTTTCTCTTCCAACTGTACAACAGGAAGATGAGGTCTGTGATGCTCATTAGTGTCTAATAGCATAAGCATTTTCTTCTCTGAAAAAAGTTTCTCCTTAGTTCTTTAATAAAGATTCTACCCTCAGTTTGCCAGTAGCTACTCTCCATGTAAGTCTTTTGCTAATATTTTCCTTTAAATGAAGAGATTACAACTTACCTGAAGGGAAACTTTTACCCCACTGAAGTAGTATACTCTTTACAACTGTGTTTAAGACCACAGTGGAAGCATGGCTTCAGTAACTATTTGTTTCTCTCTGGTAGGAAGTTGTGATATTAAGTTTTTTAGTTTTAGCAAGAGCTACATTTCCTAAGTAACATTTGCAGCTATTAACAGACTTCACAAAACCACTCCAAGCGTGAAGTCTTCAAGCAAAACCAGTCCTCTAAGAACACAAAATTAGACAGTACTCCACTCTTCCAATATTTTTTTTTTCCTAAAGTGAGCAATTTCTATTTGGCTAAATAAGGAACACATGTATTTAATCACAGAATTTTCATGTCAAATTTATTTTATGCCATATTTCAACAGCTTATATTTTTATTTTGACATGGGATTATGTTATGCCACATTTTGTTTTAAAAAATAACCATGAAGAATTTTAATGAGGTTTGTTTAACCATATTGAGTTGTACAGCATCAGTAGATATATATTTTAATTTTTTTGCATTATTTGCTGTTTTATATAGAAACCTGTATTAAAAAGGAGAGATGCAGTACAAATACCACCTGTAGGGTTCACTGTCAGCTTTGGTACATTTCAAGAAGTTCTGCCCTGAAATATCAAACTCTTCACTTGTAAGCAAGCAGAATATCCCAGCATGAGGCAATCAGAACAAAACCCAACATGTCCACCCTTTGTGCAACACAAACCTCCACACTCCTCTCAGCACACTGGAGTTACCTCCTGTACCATAATGCACACAGTGAGTTTTGGGAAGTCAATTCTAAGTGCTTTTCCTTGCCACATAAGGACCGTTTCTTCTCTTCTTCCAGATAACCCTGGCTTTCAGCACAGAAGTCTGATAACGCCAACAGCTTCATTTGCTGGGACGATCTGGTGGAAGTTTAAGCGTGAAAAGGCTAATGTTCCACAGGAAGTGATTTGAGGGTAAAGGTGGTCTGGGAACTGGTCAATGAGGTTCCTGAACTCAGGTGGTATGTTTTTGGAGAAGCTATTCATCAGGGGAAGAATAGCAGCAAAAAAACTAGAGTCAAATGCCTCACCAATGTGATGTCAGCGCATGCGAAGGTCCAAGCTCTTCTTATGAATGCTGAAAAAAACAAACAAAACCATATCAGACATTAGTCCCATCAGTAGCAGTAAGCACTGCATGAACACAGGCAGTCAGTCTCTAGCTGGAATGTTCCCAAATCCAAACTAGCCAAACAGTAGGTCAGGAGATGCGCTGTCCCTAAGGAGATTTCATGGCTCTGCCCAGTGGCAGAGCTGGACCAGAACACAGGTCTCCTGACTTCTAGCCTAAAAATTTCACCTACAGCTAGGTGTATTCCCAAGTGAGGGTTTCTAGACCTACAATGCAAGCAAGATTATGACTTCTGCCCTTTTTTTTCCCCCATCACTGGAGTAAGTTTTTGGATTTTGTACTACATCAGCAGTAATATTTCTGTTTTAGTGTCAACTGTACATCTGTGGATAAATCTATTTTTTTAAAATAAAGCCTCCGTACAGGCAATCAAAATCTAAACTCCTACAAGCACAGGTATCCCAATTTACTTTTTAGTCTTAATAGGACCTATGCATTTACATCCTTAGGGCAGAGTTGCACTAGCACACAGGCACACACACCTGAGATGCGCACAACTGCATGTGCATGCGTACCTGGATGTAACTCCAGTTCAGTGTAGTGAAAGCTGCAAAGCAGACTGAATATACTGAAAAGCTTTGGTCTTGCATTTGTCATTTCATTTACCTGTTTTGCATTATGACACATGGATGTACCCTCAAAATAACGAACTGTAACACAAATACTGTCAAGGATTCCTTCTATATTAAAACGTGATGTCTGGTACATACTAACTATGGGTCTAAATCCTGCCCTGAGACAGTGGAATTATCAACTGATCTTAATCAAATTGTCATTGCTTTAAAATTCCAGGAATAACAATTTGTAATGTAAACTTCTCTGAATTTACTGTTTCCCTTAAACAGATACTGAGGATCTGTTTATTTCACCAACAGGTATTTGCAGTCCTACGAGCTAGGAAACTAAACCAATCACCTACGGGAGTATTTATACCACATAATGTTAGCCAACAGGCCTATATTCTAGATTTCCTCTGTAACGTTACCTGCAGGCAGGCAGTAAGTAACCCTAATGGGGATGTATTGGCCCACACATTGAAGTAATGTCTCTCGTGAAATTGAGATATTTTACACAGTGAGGGTGACAGAGCCCTGGCACAGGCTGCCCAGGGAGGTGGTGGAGTCTCCTTCTCTGGAGATATTCAAGACTCGTCTGGACACCTATCTGTGCAATATGTCCTAGGGAGCTGCTTTGGCAGGGGGGTTGGACCCGATGATCTCTGGAGGTCCCTTCCAACCCCTACGATTCTGTGATATATTGTGGGAACGCTCATCAGTCTCCATCAAGTGCAGAAAGGGATCCACAGAGAGGTCACACTAAACAACTTAGCTGGATAAAATTAATTCTTAGAATTAGCAATGTATACAACAAATGAGTTTAAAAACCTTGAGCTTGGTGCTGCAAATATTTAAGGGTTTTCTGTATTTGGGGCTGTGGTGCTTAGTTGCTGGTGTTACATGAGTGCAACAAGCAAAAGACTAGACTTGATCTTAAGGTATGCTTTTCCGATTAGCATACTTTATATTCCCCCTCACAACAAACAAAAACAATGTAATTGGTTGATCTGGCATGTAGGGGAATATTTCACTACACAGGCATAGAAAAACTTGTGGTTTCTAGTCAAGATTTACACAAAAGATTAAATATTTTCCCATACATACTTAGTAAAGCAGCACAAAACTCTCACTATCTCTATTATCACCAGGAATACAGAACTTTCAGAAAACCCTCTTGCAGTCTTTGACAGCAAATCTACCAAAACTGTGAACCTGTCAGATTCTGTGCCATCAGAAGCAGTCATCTGAATCTTCCGAGTCACTAAGCAAGGGCAGATCTCAGGCAAATTCACATCTCTTCTTCTACATAGCTCTAAGCTCTTGATAAGACAAAAGCCTTAGAATAAAAAAACCTCTACCTGTGGTAAACAGCCCAGTTACATACAAATTTTAAGTCCTGAGTTCGTTATGCATGCACAGACATAAATACAGACACATACACAATACACAGAGAGATGCACTTAAAAATTAAATTTTACTGTAATCCTGAATTTCAATGAGCAGTAGTCCCTGCAGATTTCACTATATTGTTTTTTTTATTCTGGTAAACTCAGAGCCCAACAATGAGCCTGAATAATGAAACTCTTCTCTAATTGAATATATCACTAATCAATATATATTTATTCCCTAAGTAAATCAGAATACCAGAAAAGTTTAGAGATTACACTTTTCCTGAATATCTTATCACAGCAGTTATGCCATCCTTACTCTTGCTTACACTCACATCTGTGTGTTCATGTGTGATTTCTATCCTTTGCACTGCACTTTTGAATACAGCCTGCTGAATCAAGCCAGTGAGTTCTCTGTAGGTGCAAAGTACATGCTTCGGGTCTGGAAAAGGGTTGGGTTTGCTTGGGTGTTTTTTTGTTTCTTTTTTTTTTTCTTTAGTATTCCTACAGTTCATTTTGTTCTTGATACAGTTTCAGAAATAGAGTGTGTTACATTCCAGCATGCTTAAAAATCTTCTGACTATTACAGACCTGAAATAGCTTACTTAAAGGAAAAAAAAAAAAACAAACCCAAAACAAAAAACCACCTTAACTGTATTTACCCAGTTCAGACAAACTCACAAGTGGACATTTCAACCACCCAAACTGTTTAGAGGTTTGGAATGTGATGCAGGCATTTGTAGTTACCACTATGCAGACAGGAACGAAATGCATTTTAAGCACAGATTCTATACACAAGGAAAGAATATTTTCAGACAATGTTACCATTTACTCTCACAGACACTGGTTAAAACATTCACTTCCTGATCTCACAGGCGCTCGTTACATAATGTTTTTGACTTACTAAAGAACAATTATTATTAACTTCAAATGGAACTGGTTCCAGAGCAGAAATTAAGCATTGTCCTGGTTTCAGCTATGATGGAGTTAATTATTTTTAGCAGTGGATGGAATGCCATGTTTGGGTGTTAGGATGAGAACAGTGCTGATAGCACCCTGATGTTTCTAGTTGTTGCCGGGCAATCAAGGACCTTTCTCAGCTCTGCATACTTCCTTACTAGTGAGAAAGGAGGGGACGTAGCCAGGACAGGTGACCCGAACTGGCCAAAGAGAATATTCCATGCCAGTTACGTCATGCTCAGTATAAAGGGGGACTGGGGGGAAGAGGAGGAGACAACACCAGGACGGGCAGTTTCCGGGTTCGGGGACGGCTCTAAGCTGTGCGGCCTGGGTTCTGTGGTTTGGTGAGAAATTGCATTGTGTATCACCAGTTTCATCTATTTTGTGCTTTAAACTTCTGTTATTGTTATATCTAGTTTTCTGTTATTGTTTAGTAAACTATCCTTATCCCAACCTGCGTGGTTCTGGTTTATAGGTTGTGGTTTCTTTTCCTCCTTCTTCCTTCCCTTTTCCCCCTCCCCCAACTTTCCCTCCCCCTTCCTTTTAAAAGTACAAGCGACTGTGTGGGGTGCGGCCCTCGGCTGGGGCAAAACCACGACAGTCATTTTGGCGCCCAACGTGGGGCACGAACGGTTGGGATAATGGTAGATCTGACCCTAACTATCGCAATTAAGATAAGCACTGTTGTTTAAGCAATCTCTGGTCACGATGCTGTGGTATTTATTCACAAGGCTGTGGTATCAAAACCACCGCATGCTGTATACAATCCTGGCAGGATTCTTTACTCTCTCAGGTCTGCGGCTCCCATATTTGTTCCCATACTTCATTATAGTGTATTTTATGATATCGGTCTATGATACAATAATATCGATGACCATGAGCTTAATCTGGTACTTGTATGAGGTTTTGCTGTCCTGTCCATTCTTTGGACAGGGAGGGGTTAATAACAGCACTGCTTTCTTTTCCTTTGGGCTAAATACAACAGCTCTTATGGCAATTTTTGAAAACCTTCAATATCTCTGGGATATTTAAACTAGCATTTTGCTATTGGTAGGTTTGGGGCAGATGGTTCAGTTTTTGTTATATATCAAGCATAGGTTTATGAATACCACTGAAGAGCTTTCTCCGAGACAGAATAATCACGAGTGGCAGGGCATGTGGCAAAGTATGGGCAAGTACCTAGGTACTTTCTCACGCCCGATGGTTTGGAACTTCACTCCTGAACAGCTACAAGACCCCGATCAAGTGACTGCATACCTAAAGAAAAATTGCTGTAGGTTTCCCAGAGATGGACACCTTACTGCACTGTGCTGGGCTCTGGCCACTATTTATCAAACACTGCTTGATAGCAGGCAGCATTGTCAGCACTGTCAGCACTGTCAGGGAGAAGGGAAAGGAAACAGACTGGCAGATACTATAGCTGCTGCAACCACTGGGGCTGACACTGCAGCTACTGTAATCTCTACAGCAGACACTGCAGATGATCAGAAAAACCAATCCACACCAGTGTCTGTTGCTCCCGTACAAAAGAGGAAAGGCACAAAGAAATCAGTTCGTATAGTGACGGATAAGGATGATGATCAACCGGGATCATCTCGAGGATATCAGGATGAGGCAGAACCAGAGATTGTTACCCGATCCCTGACTCTGAGTGAGCTGCGTGAGGTTCGAAAAGATTTCACCCGCCACCCAAGTGAGCACATTATCACTTGGTTGCTCCGATGTTGGGATCACGGGGCCAATAGTTTGGAGTTAGAAGGCAGAGAGGCCAAGCAGTTGGGATCCCTAGCTAGAGAAGGAGGAATTGACAAAGCAATTGGGAGGAGGCCGGAAATCCTCAGCCTCTGGAGGCGACTACTGTCAAGTGTGCAGGAAAGATATCCCATAAAGGAATATATTACATGTCAGACACCCAAGTGTAACAGCATAGAGACAGCTATCCAGCACCTGAGAGAATTAGCTGTACGGGAGATAATTTATTATGATCTGGACAATTCACGGCTTCCCGCTGATCCCGATGAAGTCCTATGCACTCCAGCTATGTGGCGTAAGGTTGTACGAAGTGCACCAGCAGGGTACACCAATTCACTGGCAGTAATTGACTGGACTGATATGGATCCACCAACCGTAAATGAGGTGGCCTGCCGACTCAGGAAATACCAAGACAGTGTTTCCCTCTCCGTCATTGCAGCAGTAGAAAAACTGGTTCAACGACTTGACAACAATGTGTCCAACTCCCAACCCGTATGGAGCAATGTTGCAGCTACTGGGAGAAAGCGTCCATCGTTCCAAGAGGGAGAATACACACCACGACGTACATTGTGGTTTTACCTGCTTGATCATGGAGAGGACATGAGGAAATGGGATATGCAGCCCACCTCAGCCCTTCGAGCACGAGTAAATGAGCTGCGGGGTAAAACATTCGCACAACGAGATTCTGCCAGGAAGAAAGCTGCACCAGTTTCTACTGGGCAGTTCCCTAGACCAACTGGAAGGCCTACCTATATGTCTGATGTGTCTGATCCTCTTGAAGGGACCTCTAAGTCCTTTATGCAACCAGTGGAAAACAAATATGATCAGCAGCAATAGAGGGGCCCTGCCTCCAGCCAGGTGGAGGAGAGGGATAATCGGGTTTATTGGACTGTGTGGATCCGATGGCCTGGCACGTCAGATCCACAAGAGTACAAAGCTCTGGTGGATACTGGTGCCCAGTGTACTCTAATGCCATCGAATCATGAAGGGGTAGAACCCGTTTGTATTTCTGGAGTGACAGGGGGATCCCAACAACTAACTGTGCTAGAGGCTGAGGTGAGCCTAACTGGGAAGGACTGGGAAAAACACCCCATTGTGACTGGTCCAGAAGCTCCGTGCATTTTAGGTATAGATTATCTACGTAGAGGGTATTTTAAAGACCCAAAAGGGTACCGATGGGCTTTTGGAATAGCTGCTTTGGAAACAGAAGAAATTGAACAACTGTGTGCCTTGCCTGGACTCTCGGAGGACTCTGCTGTTGTGGGGTTGTTGAAGGTTGAAGAACAGCAAGTGCCAGTTGCTACGACGACGGTGCACAGACGACAATACCGTACTAACCGAGATTCCCTGATTCCCATCCATAAGTTGATTCGTCAACTGGAGAATCAGGGAGTGATCAGCCGAACCCACTCACCCTTTAATAGTCCCATATGGCCAGTGAGGAAGTCCAATGGAGAGTGGAGGCTGACAGTAGATTATCGTGGCCTAAATGAAGTCACTCCAGGTATGAGTGCTGCTGTGCCAGACATGTTAGAGCTCCAGTATGAATTGGAATCGAAGGCAGCCAAGTGGTACGCCACAATCGACATTGCAAATGCTTTCTTCTCGATCCCACTGGCGCCTGAGTGCAGGCCACAGTTTGCTTTCACCTGGAGAGGCATCCAATACACGTGGAATCGTCTGCCCCAGGGGTGGAAACATAGCCCCACCATCTGCCATGGACTAATCCAGAATACACTGGAAAAGGGTGAAGCACCAGAGCACCTGCAGTATATTGATGACATCATTGTATGGGGCAACACAGCAGAGGAAGTTTTTGAAAAAGGAAACAAGGTAATTAAAATCCTTTTAGAAGCCGGTTTTGCTATAAAACGAAGTAAAGTCAAGGGGCCTACGCGAGAAATCCAGTTTTTAGGAATAAAATGGCAGGATGGGCGTCGTCAGATCCCAATGGACATTATTAATAAAATAGCAGCTATGTCTCCACCAAGCAACAAAAAGGAAACACAAGCTTTCTTAGGTGTTATAGGTTTTTGGCGACTGCATGTCCCAAACTACAGTCTCATTGTGAGCCCACTCTACCATGTAACTCGAAAGAAGAATGATTTCCAATGGGGCCCTGAGCAACAGCAAGCCTTTGAGCAGATCAAACGCGAGATAGTCCATGCAGTGGCCCTTGGGCCTGTCCGGACAGGGACAGATATTAAAAATGTGCTCTACACTGCAGCTGGGGAGAACGGCCCGACCTGGAGTCTCTGGCAGAAAGCACAAGGGGAGACTCGAGGTCGACCGCTGGGGTTTTGGAGTCGGGCCTACAAAGGATCTGAGGCCAATTATACTCCAACAGAAAAGGAAATACTGGCCGCCTATGAAGGGGTTCGAGCCGCCTCAGAAGTGATTGGAACTGAAGCCCAGCTCCTCCTGGCACCCCGACTGCCGGTGCTGGGCTGGATGTTCAAAGGGAAGGTTCCTTCTACACACCATGCCACTGATGCTACGTGGAGCAAGTGGGTTGCACTAATTACACAGCGGGCTCGAATAGGAAACCCCAATCACCCAGGAATCGTGGAGGTGATCACAGACTGGCCAGAAGGCAAAGATTTTGGGATGTCACCAGAGGATGAGGAGGTAACACGCGCTGAAGAAGCCCCACCCTACAACGAACTGCCAGAGAATGAGAAGCGATATGCCCTGTTCACTGATGGGTCTTGTCGCATTGTGGGTAAGCATCGGAGATGGAAAGCTGCTGTATGGAGCCCTATAAGAAGAGTAGCAGAAGCCACTGAAGGAAAAGGTGAATCAAGCCAGTTCGCTGAGGTGAAGGCCATCCAGTTAGCCCTGGACATTGCTGAGAGAGAAAAGTGGCCAAGGCTCTACCTTTATACTGATTCATGGATGGTGGCGAATGCCCTGTGGGGGTGGTTGCAGCAGTGGAAAAAGAACAACTGGCAGCGTAGAGGCAAACCTATATGGGCTGATGACTTATGGCAAGATATCTCTGCTCGGTTAGAGAAACTTGTTGTAAAGGTACGTCATGTCGACGCCCATGTACCTAAGAGTCGGGCCATGGAGGAACATGAAAACAACCATCAGGTAGATAAGGCTGCTAGGATTAAAGTGGCTCAGGTAGATCTAGACTGGCAACATAAGGGTGAATTATTCCTAGCTCGATGGGCTCATGATACCTCGGGTCATCAAGGGAGAGATGCAACATATAGATGGGCTCGGGATCGAGGGGTGGACCTGACCATGGACGCCATCGCACAAGTTGTCCACGAATGTGAGACATGTGCTGCAATCAAGCAAGCTAAGCGGTTAAAGCCCCTTTGGTATGGAGGACGGTGGATGAAATATAAATATGGGGAGGCTTGGCAGATTGATTACATCACCCTCCCACAAACCCGCCATGGCAAACGTTATGTGCTTACAATGGTGGAGGCAACTACCGGCTGGCTAGAAACATATCCCGTACCCCATGCCACTGCTCGAAATACAATTCTGGGCCTTGAAAGGCAAGTCCTCTGGCGACATGGTACTCCAGAAAGAATCGAGTCAGACAATGGGACTCATTTCCGAAACACTCTTATAGACACCTGGGCCAAAGAGCATGGCATTGAGTGGGTGTACCACATTCCTTACCATGCACCGGCCTCTGGGAAAATTGAACGATATAATGGACTTTTAAAAACTACACTGAAAGCAATGTGTGGTGGGACATTCAAGCATTGGGATACACATTTGGCCAAAGCCACGTGGTTAGTTAACTCTAGGGGATCTACCAATCGGGCTGGCCCTGCCCAGTCAAAATTTCCACGTACTGTAGAGGGAGACGGAGTCCCAGTAGTGCATATGAAGAGTGTATTGGGAAAGAGAGTTTGGGTCATCCCTGCTTCAGGCAAAGGTAAACCCATGTCTGGAATTGTTTTTGCTCAAGGACCTGGCTGTACTTGGTGGGTAATGCAGAGGGATGGAGAAGTTCGATGTGTACCTCAAGGGGATTTGATTTTGGGTGAGAATAGCCAATATAACTGATAGAGTACAAATTAATGAAAAAGTATATACTTGAAAAGTGGTGCTGCAAAAAGAGGCAAAATACCATGACAGGTATTACAGAATAGTTTACTGGGGAAAAGAAAGAAAAAAGAAAAAAAAAAAGGAGTTTCTTAGCAGTACAAGGCAATGACAGCCTCCTGTCATTCTTGGCTGTATCCTATAACTAAAGCTTATCTGATAGGAGAGAAAACTGGGTTTCTTGCGCCCACTACAGTAATGCACACATAGTAGTAGGCAACCAATATCCCACTCTATAGTCTGGAGTTCACCACTAACATTTCCCTCAATTTTTCCAACCACTATTCTCCTGCTCATATATTAGGACATAGATGATCCCTCCTAAATAGTAAATATCTGCAAACAAATACCCTGTGTAAGTGACCATTTAATTAATATCCTTCATTTTTTTTGTTACAACACATTTTATTACACAGCTGCCACAAAAATAAAAGCTTTTTTCCTCTATTATTTCATTACCAGATACTGAAAAGCTCTTCGTGAAGAAGGAACTTACTTTAAGTTCAAGGTATCTTACCACTGTTGATAATTTGCAGATTTCAATTCTGATTAGCTTTGTGATCAGAATTATCTTTATCATGACAGATAAAGAAACGGATCAAGTTAAGCTTTCCTCCATGCAAGTAACTAAACAAAACTAATCAAGCCATCTCTCCACCAACCACTGCATACCCCAAGAAGTAACTTGTGGACATTAGCTTATCTTAGTTTAAACCTTTCAAGCTTAAAAAAACCCACCAAAGTAAGCAGTGCATCATTTAGCATACAGAGTTTAAACACACAATAATTTAAATTTAAACAGCCTCTAAGGCTGCTAAGTACATATTTTCAACATGTACTTCAGCTTTACCAAGACTGGCTGATGCTCCCACTCATCAAATGACACGCTCTGCCAACACTGCAGCATGAAAGGTGTTCCCACTGTCAGAAATGGGATCGCTTCCCCAGTTGGCGGGGTGGGGGGTGCATTTCCCCAATTGGCGGGGTAGGGGGTGTGTTTCCCCAATTAGGGGGGTGCCATCAGAACACTACAAGCAAAGCTGCAGACACAGTCAGTGAAGAAGCAGCATGCTACACATAATGCAGCAAATTAAGATATACACAGTTAGTGAATGAAGACATTTTTGGTTTTATACAAGTCACTACCGTTTGTCCCAGCATCCCTTCACACTGAGACAGATACTCTCACCTTCTGCTGAGTACTTTTGTGTTTATCACAGTAGCGTCCACACATCTTCCAGCACAACCTATGCAGTACTTACATACGGAAAGAGCTGTAAAGATGGGGCAGAAAGCAATCCCTTCGAACAGCCAAGCTCCCAAGAGGAACATATAGAAATGTTTGACTTGGACTTTCTCAATGGGTAGGGGTGCATACTGTGAAGTGGGGGGTTTTGTTGATGTTGTTTTTTCAAATCCACCAAATTTACAGAATTTCTCTGAGAGATTATTTACACTTACCAACTATGTGAACATTTGCAGGGCCTCTCATAAGCACGTGTTTGAAAGTGCTGCCGCAGAGAGCTTGCATCCACGGAGACGTAAGGGCACACCTCACATTTGGCAGGCTTCTCACCTATAAGGACACGGGAAGAGCATGAAGGATGTGCCATCTTCCATGGGAACACAAAGCCTGTGTGGAAAATTCAAAAGAGCATCAATGGATTATCATTTACAGCATATCCTCAGAGCCACAGCTCATCTTTCACATGATGGTGTTGCTAATGAAGCATGATCTTATCTTACATAATGGTCTAGGCAGCAAAAGGTTACAGTCTGTTCTACCAGCAGACCTACTGCATCTAAATTCGGCTTCCACCGTAAGTCTAGTCAAGAAAAAAAGCCAAGAACCATTTCTAAATTTAGTTTTGGTCATTTTTCCGAATCAAAGTTCAAAGGGCCAACTTTCAGGGTACTCTATGTCACCTATTAAATACAAATTCCCTCAGAAAGGGGAAAGGTAGCAGAACAGGAAATTTTTGAGAGGCAAAAAGAAATTACATTAAGGGAAAGTTATTTTAACTTAATGAAGAAAACACACAAAAAATTTTCTGTAAAGACAGCAAGGCCAACATCTAGGTCACAAATACAAAGGAAAACAATAGCTTTCAATAACAAAACAACTAAGGAGCACATTCCTAAAGGACTACCCTCCCCATTCATCTGCATTCACACCATTTGTAATTGACAATATTAATATTTTTTTGATGTACTAAAATTCTGAAATATTAGCCTTACAGTGGAGAATATGAAATGAACCCAACCAGAAAGAAATCACCGACTAACAAAAAAAGAGAAACAGAATCACAGAACAGTGAATGTTCAGAGGAATCTCTGGAGGCCATTTGGTCCAACCCCCAGGCAGACAAACCTATTTTCATTTTTGCAGCCAAAAATAAAAACACAAACCAAACAAATGAATACATTTGACTTAAATGAATGTATCTTAAGAATCTAAGTCCTAACACCAACCCTTGTATAGTAATAATTCTCCTCCAGACAATATTTCACACCAACATCATTACAAGTAACTCTCCAGCTCCAGTTTATTATTAGTGTAATCTTTTAAGCATTACTGCATCACATTGTGTGATCACAGAACAGGCAGTGTGATGTGGAAATCTAAGGGGTTTTTTATGTTTACCCCCAGTTATCAACGGGGAAGCAACAGGAAGAAGCTGATGACATTTTCAGGAGTTGTCATCAATGGCTTGATGGGTAGATAACAAATTACATCTTCATAGGTTAATAAGCACCTCCTTAAAACTCTTAAAATTCATTAAATATGTTTGCTATAGGTCAGCTGAACAACATAGAATAGGAGACAGCTCTGGATTTGCAATCCTTCTTCTAGACAGTGACTTGTTCATTTTTTTGCAGAAGTTTTATTAATTTGGCATGGGATTGGCCACTTGTCTACTGAACAGTGACCAGTCATACTGCCTAGCCAGCCTCCTAAATGTTGGTTCTCTCTCCTTTGGGTATAACTCTCCTCTTCCTGTACTTTCTGAAGCCCTGTCAGTTGCCTTCTACATAAGCTAAGAATGTTTAATAGAGCAAATGTCTGTCTTTGAAGACAGCATACTTGCTACCACAGAGATTGAGAGCCATCTGTCCTTGCAGCACGAGACGTCTATCAGCCTCCTTCACACCTATGTTTCCTGCCAGACATCTGCCTACTCTCCTCTGCCGCCACGTGTGACGCCACGGCTCCAGCCCCGCAGGATGGAGCGCCACCCACCCACGCTGCTCAGCTGCCGGAGTGCCGCGCTCCTGCCAAGCTGCTGCCAACGTATTTCACTTCAACTCACTGAAAAGTTAATTTTGCCAGTAGGGACAAGGGTGGATATTCCCTACTCACCAGGCTGCCATATCCTATAGGACTTCAGTGGCACACGGTTGTATAGCCCACCTGAGTGGATCTGTTCCCAGCAGTACTATGGCCACTCAGCAACAATCTGGTCCCTGGGCGTGCTGCTGTACAGCATGGTCTGTGGGGATGTCCCTTTCCAGGACGACGAGGACATCATGTGGGGAGACGTCTGCTTCGAAGAGCAGGTGTCAGTAGAGTGCCAGGATCTCATCAGGTGGTGTTTGTCCATGCGCCCCTCAGACAGACCGTCCTTGGAGGAAATTTTCCATCATCCGTGGCTGCAAGACATTCACCAGCCCCAGGAAACAGCAGAGATCCACCTGCACAGTTTGATCCCGGAGCCTGGCAAATAACACCTCTACGCGTCCCCAGGCCAGAAGAAGCAAAGAACACCGGACTTCTTCCTGGCGACCGTAGCGCCGGGCAGGGATCATCAAACAGGAACATGAACATCTTGTCCTGGAACTGTGCTGGAGACCTGGCCTTCGAAGCGATGGTGGCTACCATCCAACCCACCATCCCACCCACCAGTCCTGGACATCCCCCCCATGACCATGCTCATTTGATATTTTGACACTAGTTTTATTTTATTCTTCTTTCCTAAAAATATAGTTCGTTTGTTTGTTTGTTTCTCGTTTTGGAGGCTCCCAAGTGTCTTCCTGACCTGCTGAATTCGGGACCACGAGAAGCTCAGAGACCTTGTAATTAGAAAGTCCTCAGTGGGAGAAAACTGCCTGGGAGGGGTTGGGAGGGCAGGTCCCCCGGCCGAATGGCTGTCTCTTCTCCGCTGTCACTGTGCTCGAGTGCCTTCAGTTGTGATCTGGGCTGTGCTGGAGGAACTACTTGAATTTTCCTACACTGCTGCTTCTCCAAGACTCGCCTGGGTAATACAGTTCCTCTTCCCAATGCCAAACCAGGTCAGAAGATGCTTTTGAGAGCCGAGCGGGCAGTGCCTCGCCTCCCGTGCCTGCATCTCACATGGATTTTCTGGGGTTCTTTGCTTCCCTGTGCCCTCACGAATGCACAAACAATGCAAACCAACAGAGCTGTAAATGTGTACAAAGTTATACAGGAGCAAAGTTTGAGGGGGTGTGGAGTCTCCATCTCTGGAGATATTCCAGACCCGTCTGGATGCCTATCTGTGCAGTATGAGTTAGGGAGCTGCTTTGGCAGGGGGGTTGGACCCGATGATCTCTCGAGGTCCCTTCCAACCCCTATGATTCTATGATTCTGTGATTCTCCACAAGCTGATTTATTTAAGTATTATCAGAAGCAGTTAACTGGCTCCCTACTGACCTGTCCACCAACTCACTGCACCCAGCTCCAGCAGGTTTCACAAGGCCATTAACGCCACATCACAGTTCCCATCCCATTCATTCAGTTAAACTTCATTTCTAATCCCGTAAAATGCTTGGTTCGCAAATAAGGAGAAAGGCTTCACTTTTTAAATACCAACAAGATGGAACAGATCCAACAGTTCCAGGCAGACAGTGATGCAAAGTATGCTCTTCTGTGTAAATTCAGAATTTCTAATGAAAGTGCCCTTTTTTGGCAGACTGATGGACTTAATATAACCATGGCAACACAAAGTCTATGTAAACAAATCACTTGACCAGGACAAAAAGAACTCCAGAGCATCAGTCACAGGGAGGCTGGGCCTTTGATAGAGGTTCAACATTAAACTTTAAAACAGAGAACTGAAGCAGGAAGCTTTCCAGAAAATGAAAGGGAATACAGCCAAGGTGGACAAACAACAATTTATTATATTAAAAATCCTGAAATACAGCAGTATGTGCAAGTTGATTTTAAAAGTTTTGAGCAGACATTCACATTCTTCCCTGGAATACCAGTACTGAACAAAAAAACCCAACCTATGAACTGGCTGAAGCCCACATCCATCTCAACTAGCAAAGGCATCCTTCTCTGTTAATGAGCCAAGGTCGGAAGCTGTCCTCATCCTTGCAGTATGTCATCCTTTATATAAGTGTCTTCTGAATATAGATTGTAAACCAGGATTTCCATAAATATACCTGTATTCAGGAAGGCAGATCAAACATATCCTTAAAGATCAATATCCCCTCAATGCCACAAGAAACATTTAGCTTAAAAATCTGCCTGTTTTGTTAAATCAGGAGCAGAGTGTTTGGGTTTTGGATAGTCAACAAAAGAGGGAGAGCTACTATCAATAGCTAAAAAAATATCCTTGCTCTCTAGAAATCCTTTTCACAGCACAAAAGCAGCTCTCCTACACAGCATTGAATATCCAACTGCGAAATAGCACTTTTTGTCCCCAAGCAGTTTATCTAAGTGGTAACAAAGATGATACACATGTAATCCACCTGTATGCACTAACATATGCTGTGTCAGAGAGGCCTTGAGCCTTGTTTTGTACTCACAGTGCTGGCAGGAAAAGGCTTTGATGCCAACATGAGCTCCCATGTGTTTCTGCAGAGCTTCCTGTCGGAAAGGAAACGAGCCTTGTCACAGCTGGCAAATCATCATCTATTCTTCCCGTATAACTGGTCCAAAGGGATGACATTGCTCGGTTACCGTGTTAATTTAGGCTTTTAATGTCTTTTATCATGAGTGTTTAAAGCTATTAGTTAGGAAAGATTGATATCATTATGGGAGAGGTGAGAGCACAAAGACTCCTATTAGACCCGTCTAAAATCAAGTACTTCAGTTATTATCTTTCAACTATTTATTTATGTTCCCAGAGTGACACACTTTGCTGTGGTGAGTAATTTATTGGCAGCCAATACTGAAAAATGGAACATGATTATATTGGATTGTTGTATTTTGATGTTTAAATAGTCCACCTACATCTAAGTATTTTTTGTCTAGATGAAGATGACAGGTTCTACTTCCTCAATAGCATGAAGGGCTACTCTTTCAGGCCAGCAAGTAAAACTTACTTAGAAGAAAAAAATGCATTATGAAAATTGTATGTGTGCTTATTCACAAAGCAAGGATTCCTACAGAACAAAATTGTAAGATATCTGAAGAGACCTACACAGATCTGCTGTCCCAAATTCTTTGATTTTCCAGATTCTTCTATACACCACACTTAGAAAACCTCAAAACCGCCCAGCACTATGTCTTAAGCACTTAAAGCTCCTTGAAACTCAGCAACAACAAAGGAAGCACTGGTTGTTCACAAATTTGCAAAAAAGTCTAGGATGCTGCAAAATCACAGCTGTAACACATGACAATTTCAAAGGGAGAAATATAAATAAAAGAACACGTTGAAAATCATTTTCCTGTGGAAGTCAACTAAAACAGGTGTAAATGGTGCTTACATCGCTATCCAGATTATTGATCAGCACTCAGCAAAAGGAAGCAATGCCCTTTTGAATCATACCTGTAAATAATTAATTACTAGTGGTAATTACTTCCAAGTACAAGTAGTACTACTTCCAAGTACATGCACTACACTTACATGTTAGATTTCTCATTCATTAAACTGCATTACTCGTTCTTTGAACACTGTACAATGAAAACATGCCTATTTTCATGACACAGATGTGAAGGTAATTAAAGTCCTGCTATTTTGAAAACAAAAGTATTTTAGAAAACACAATTATTTTTTATTGTACTCAAGACTTCTACTGGTAGGACTTCCTGGTAATTCTGACCTAAGGGTGAATCATACAGCTGTTACTTACTGCAACATTAAGTATTCAAAACAAGAAAGATGCAAAGGGGATTTAATCCTCAATTATTTGTGTGGATTAACACTTTCTTGCACCAGAGAAATAAAGTTTACCTTGCTCAAAGAATAAAAGACCTGAACTTGCATGAGGGAACTTAAGTACTCCAGGGAGTCATTGAAGTGTTCAATGCATAGGAGGTGTGAAAGCTAAAACAATGATCTTGGCAGAAATAAGGATCTATATGGAAAAATCTGAGATTTAAACAGCAGACATCAAAATGAAAGCCAACTCTGAAAGGCAAGCTGTGTCATTCTGAAAAACTCTTCCCCAAACATCTGTGATGTTTCAAGAGGAGAAACTATCACCAAAAATTTCTGTCAAATATCTACACTCTATATTCCTAGAGAACATTTTTTTTACAGCTATGAAGCTGACACTAAAAATACAGGGACTAATTTCTGTAATAGCTTTGTGAATCCACAGTACAAGTACAGCAGTTCAAAGACATAACCATGCCAGTTCACAAACTAGGAAAGTGATCTTCATTACTATTTCTACTCATTGAAATCAGAATTAAACCCACAATTTTTACACAAAGGACATGCCTTTCATATTGACCTAAGAGAATGACCTTCCTTTGTTAGGAGATTAAAAGCACATGTAATAGCTTTAAAAGCAGAGGTCAGAATTTTGATATGCAGCACTTGTGGTGCAAACTCCCCACAAATACCCATGTGTTCTTTAAGGAGAAAAGAAAACAAGACACTGTTGCTAGGGGTGGTGGCTGAATCTTCTAAGGTAAAGGAGCAAAAGTCCAAACGAACGTGGAATTGTACTATGGATGATTTAACCTTTCATCCTTCAGATGTAAATAAGGTGTGTTTGAGACGGTGGGAAATTCCAACCAAATTAAGACCAAAGGGTCCTGAGAAATCTTGATCAAATTTTAGGCTCCATAAAGGTTCCAAATGCATTACAGCACTTATGATTTTAATGAAAGGGACAGGAAAGACTATCAGTAAATCAGTCTCATTCTTCCCAATTAGCTTTTTAACACTATCTGTAGCTGATCCTTACAGATTACACTATTCCAATCTTTGTAGGAGCTATTGGATCCAACTCAGCAACTGCAAAGGTGAGACTGCCCTCTTGCTGTGGCTTCTTGCTAGCTACTTGGTCTGCAATTTAAACAGAATTATGGTCGATATTAATCAGCATTTTCCCATACAGTAATAAAAATAATACTCCAAATCAGTAATATGGTATGCCTCCATAAAGTTTAGGTTATAAAACTGTACTTTGTTGGTGAAATAAGACAATAAAATTTGGTTATACTGTTTAGCATCACTAGTATTCCCTGTGAATTGAGACCTGCACTGTCAGCAGAATGCACTGTCAGCAGAATGCACAAGCAATTCTTGCACATAAACACATTAATACTTAAATTAAAAAAATCACTGCATTTAGTGAGTTTTCTGTTTTGTTTTCTGATGAGAAAAACCACCCATGAAAACATTATTTTGAATTGTAATATTACATCAATTTAACTTGAAATATAGAAAATAAATATTTGAAAGATGTGTGTGAGACATAGGTGATGTTATCTAATAATGGCATGGTGTTTTATCCTTTAAAATATACACATACCTAATGCCAACAGTCATAAAAGCCTTAAACCTTCCTATAGAACTGCCTTTTTTATAAACTTGAAATAGATTTTATTAAATCAGCTCTACTGCCTAATATTGACAAGATTAAGGCTTGTACATACATTCCAGCTATCCTTGTAGGTAGAAATCATCGTTTAAAACTCTAACAACCTGTGCACTGAGGTTTACAGGCAAAGAGGAACACTGAGAAAGAGTTTGGGATGTACTGGGCAGTGTGATGCTGTCCATCTGCTGCCCCCCTCTGGGAAAACCCAAGCAACCCAGCAGGCCAGCCAGGAGAGCAGCAGTTCTCCAGTACCGCTACCCACACTTCTCTGATAATTCAGCCTCGCGACAGCAGATCACTTCCAGTTTAAAGGATTTTTAGTCCCCTCCCCACCTCCAAGTTCTAATTTTAAAGTATCGATAGAAAATAAAATATATTTCCATAAAATGAGTCCATTAATCTAATTGCTGGTTTTCTTAGTTTCCCCTTCAAAGAGGCTGCAAGAAAGAAACAGCATTACCATGAAGTTTGCTTTACTGTACGGCAAACCTCAGGTCAGAAGGAAGCATGAAAAGTTCAAGTAGTTTCTTAACCCTCACAGTAATTGCAAGCATCCTTCCAGGGAAAGCTCCAGAGATCCAGTCTGTAAATACTGCTTTTATTTCTGAAACAGAGAGGTAAGGCTTTCATCAGATAATGACACATTTCACATAACCCCTGACTAAATTTGGATTGCCATACTCCCCTGCTCCAAAAATAACCATTGTAATGGCACAGAAGTGTAAAGTGCTTAACCTTATAATTCTCTATAACTTCTTTAAAACTGAGGCAAGTTGTTTCAAAATACCTCACGGTGAACAAGGGAGCAGTGTGCCTAACTGCTTTGTGAATCTTTAATGACTGAACTGTGCCATGACTACAACAAGGCTTGTTAACTACCTACTTCATTTAAACAAAAAACTCCAAAGAACAGGCAGATGCTTATGTGAAAGGTACAGCATCAACACCTTGGCCCATTCCCTACATGCTAGCAAAGCTGGTAGTAATCAGGCTTTCGACTACTGAAACCCAAATTCTTTTCTTTCTTTTTATTACAGCAAGCTACATGTATTTATTTCTTTCCATGTGAGCAGTAACAACTTCAAACCAGGAAATCCAGATTCAGTATAGACAAGTACTTCAGTCCTAGAAATCCAAAGGGCAAAGAACCTCTTTGAGGAAAAAAAAACCCCAAGCAACTTCAACAATTTTAACTAATTAGATAATAATACACAACTTTTAAAGTCAGAAAGTTATTTCTCTGCTTAAACTGAAGGTATCTCTTTTGAAAGTATTTTCTGACAATGTAACTGATGTGTTGCCATAAATAACAGCAACAAAAAAAAAAGAACATACCCAATACCAAGCCCACATACTTAGAACAAACATAGAGAAACAGAATGTAGGCTAATTTCTCTACTTGCATGCTAGAAAAGCTAGTTAGAATATTGCATGATGTGAACTCATGGATGGGTGGCTACAAGAGATCACTCTCTTCTATATGAAAGACAAAAATTCTTTTATGAATAACAGGAACAGATGAAATGCCTTCTCAAATTCTCTTGGGAAGAGAGGATTTTGCATTAAGTGATGAAACTGGCGCTTCAGTAAACACGCAGCCATGACTGCAAAGGCAGCTGTACACTGCCACAGCTGCCTCACTGCTTATAAGCAGAATTCCAAGAAGTCTCACAGCACATCTCTCAGCTCTTCAAAGAGCACTTCTCAGTAGCTCTCCTTTGCTATTCCTTCTAACAAAATATAAAAGAAAACCTTCAGAAACACCTCCTGCTCAGCATCTGCTTACTTCATTCAAAAGACTACTACTACCACAAACTAAGATGAAGACAGCTATTTGAATAGGGCACCTTAACTTTTTTTGGGCTATCTGTAGGTAACTCTCTTGTGAAAATAAAGTAGTAAATCAATCACTAAATGTGCCACATTATCACATTATCTCTGCATTAAAGAGCTACACAAGTACTTGAATCCTTCTTTCTACTTGCTTTTGTGGTTGAGCACATAGGATTTCATCAGCCTTCTTTCTTCTCCTTCATTTGTTTTTCATTTGTTCCTCTCCCACCATGCCATAGATCTGTTTCTGATGTCCATTCATCTGGTATCTGTTTTTGAGTACTTGACCCCAAAATGAAGACAGGAGGACTACAGAAGTTTTCAGATTTTCCCATATGCTCTTTCAACTCTGCTCTAGATAGTTTATTTCTTAATCGGCAAACTAACTAAAAAAGAAACCTGAAATACAGTATCAAAGAGACTTAAGAATTTGATATAAGATACTATCAAGTGAAAGACAAAGTTGCAGCAGGACTTTTAAGAGAGTTCAGTGATCATAATTCAGTCCACTAATAGAAGAAAAACCTTGCCAATCATTCCAGGTTATCTTTGTGAACACAAACATGCAAAGTAAAAAAAAAAATTGCTTCCTGAAAAAGCTAGACAAGCCATTTGTTTGGGGGGCTTTGTTTTGGGTTTCTTTGTTGTTGCTTGCTTTTTAAACTGTAGGGCAGAATTAGATCCAAGTTGTTAAATACAGGTAATGTTGAATAGAAACTGTTCTATTTTACTTTTGCACATATTGCAAATAAAACAAATAGGCAGATGACTTTCAGCAATGTTTAACTGCCACTCACACCCACCCTAGAAGCACAGATTATCATTCTTGAATGCACACTTTCATTATAAAATTGCCACGTTGCTGCTCAGCACAAAGTGAAAAGTAAAGTGAAATAAGCACAAGTCAGAATGAGGAAAAAGATACATTTGGAAAGCAACTACTGTGTGTGACACACTTACCAGAACAATAAATATCCCTGGTAAAAAGTTACAAATCAGGAAGGGGAAACATGATTTAAGAAATCTCATTTGGCCTGAATCCCTTAGGCTTACTAGATACAATGTATTTATCATACAAACGTTTTACCTAACAATGCAAACTTTAAACAGTTGTATTTTCTAAGTTTCCTCAGCTGAGCTTCCAATAGATGCACATTATTCTAGGTATATATATTATACATGTAGATAAAGAACAAGCAACTTATTGACACAGCTATTACAATGCAAGGAATTGATTTATTTTTATTTTAGGAATATTGTTTCCTTTGTTATACTGTTGTTAAAATAGCATAAAATTCTAATTACATCACTAGAATTAATATCAAGATCAGTGAAATCACAGCCATTTCCAACCTAAAATACAAACTTTAAAAATGCAGTGCTGCATGCACTTTAAATATACAGCATATTTTGTAAAACTAGGAAAAGATGTAAGCCCATTAGATGATTGAGAGGATATACAGTATTGGTTTCAGAGTGTGCTGGTTTTGGCTGTGATGGTGTTAGTTTTCTTCAAAGTAGCTAGTATGGGACTATGGAGTGGACTTGTGTCGAAAACAGCACTGCTAACACAGAGGTGTGTCTGCTTCTCACTCCACCCCACCAGCAAGTGGGTTGGGGTGCACAAAGAGTTGGGAGTGGACACAGCTGGGACAGCTGACCCCAACTGACCCAAGGGATATTCCATACTTTATGACATTGTGCTCAGCATGTAAAGGTGGGGGAAATAGGAAGGGGGGGACCCCCCTTCAGTGTGATGGTGTTTGTTTTCCCAAGGCACTGTTATGTGCAATGGAGCCCTGCCTTCCTGGCTGAACACCTGCCTGCCCATGGGAAGCAGTGAATGAATTCCTTGTCCTGCTTTGTTTGTATGTGTGGCTTTTAGTTTACCTTTTAAACTGTCTTTATCTCAACTCCCGAGGTTTTTCACTTTCACTCTTCTGATTTTCTCCCCATAGGGGCTGGGGGAGTGGAGAGTGGTGGTGAACAAGTGGCTGTATGGTACTTAGTTGCTGTCTGGGGTTAAACCACGACACAGAGCAAGGAGCGTGCTTCCAGCCACAGAAAATATAATTTGGCACAGAATTGCTTAATTTCCTCCATTTTTTTCATCCTGACATGGCTTGCATATTTCTGCTTATGTATAATTATTTCAGCAACAAAGTACTGAAACTTGTTAATTGTTACATAAATGAATCAATCTCAAAACAGCTGCACCAGCTCTGGAGGTGATTTGCAAAATCCATCAATTTAAGCAGTATATATCAAATGCTCCCCAAGGGTTTGGAAAAGACATTTCAACACAGGAAGGGAAAAAAAATAAATAAAGTTTTCCTCACCCAATATCATCATACCTTATTTATTAAATTGCTGATTCCTTTTAACATGATGGCACAGCAAGCATCGAATTACAGAGCCTCTAGTGACTGGGGAAGGAGGGGAGATAAACTGCCAACTTTATGACCATCTACAGAGAAAAAAAAAAATATTTAAAACATCTCATGCTTTTTTGAGATGGTACACACAAGACAGCATTATGAATAAACACTCACCCAACCCTCCATTCAGTGTACACCAGCTCCAGGCTTCTGCGTAGTTGAGTGGTCAATACATCACCACCAAAGAATATGTTAGGGTGTCATGATGAAGCTGAAGCCAGTCACCCTAAAGAGCCTGGGTGTCCACATAACCTAAGGGAGAAATAAATGAACTTTTATGTATCAATGTACTATACGGTCTCACAGCCTAGGAACTAAGAACATACATCATATACTGCTAAAGTCAATGGTGGTTTCTTTAATTTATTTTAGTATAAGGTAGTTTCTCAACATATTTCCCTAAACACAAAATAAATCCTGTATTAAAAAAAAAAAATCAAAATCCCAGCCCATTAAGGTTGCTAAATCAAGAAATAAAAATTAGGAATTGCCAAAATTAAGGTTACCAATGCAGCTTTACTTTTGTTGCTTTTGGTGTATATACTCTATGCTTACTGAACAAAGGCTAGTGAAGCTACTCACTCTACACAGTGAATTTTTAAAGGATCACATGAGATCACTGAATACTCTGGAAGTGTATCCACACACAGAGATGAATGTTTGGCTTTGCAATCTATTGTGTATTTTCTTGATATTTTGGTGGGGTTTTTTGGTTTTTTTTTTTTTAAAACGTGCTTAACATGTTTTAGGCTTTATTTTTTTTAAAACAAAATACCTAAGAAGTTAAAACAAATTCCTGATTTCACAATGGGGATTATATTTGGGCCAACTGGCATTGCTGAAACCCTTAAGATATGCCAGAAACCTCTGATGCTTGAACCAATTGCCTTTTGGGTAATGACAGCAACAGTAAACAGAAGTGATTGTACACCCTCTTATATTAATGGTGCCTCATGTATGTGAAACTAAATTCTTTCTGTCCAGTTCAGGCCACCCTGCTGCCAAAGTTATTTCCATTCTTTGAGATTCCCCACTTTATTTTATTCCCTGCCAACTATGCCCTGTCCCACTAGCAGTTCTCCTAAGGTGCCAAATTCCACCTAAGTTCATCTTCTCATGTCCTCTAACAACTTCTCACAGGCTTTCCAGCCCCACTGGTCTTTAATATCCAACTTTTAAAATAAGTTTTATATGAAAGAATTAAAAACCTTTGCAGCCAGGTACCAAAGAAACCTGGCAAGTTTTCTTAGCTCCTGTTCTTGACTCCCTAGAACAGTCACAATTAGTTTTCTCCAGTAAGGTATCTTTAGCGTTTGATGCATTTTTCAGAGGCTGTGAAGAGGCCAGAGCTCGGCAGACTTTTGCATCAGGAGTGCGACTTTCATCTATTCTCACAGCAGACACCATCTGTAAAATGCTTAAATCTTTGCTGTTAACCGTGGCTTTTAAAAACAAAAGGTATCAACAGCCTTACTGGTTCCACTTGAAATCATTATGAACAGAAAGTTTTCCCCACATGTGTTCTAGAAAATTGCTTGAATCATTTTGGTTGATCTGTCTTTAAAAGGAAAAATATCAGTTGAAGGCAAAGAGCCAACATTTAAAAAATTGATGCAATACAGTTTAAACAAACAAAGAAAAAATACAGACAGGTGAGCAAGAGAAAACAGTAACTTCTAAATAAGCAGCAACATCAGTAACAAAGCAGAGATGCTGCTCAGTCTTTGCAGCACCTGCAAGAGCAGAGCACTCCAGGAAAAGGCAGATTTTTCTGTGCCCTTTCACATTTGTTTTCTTTTGCTTGTGTAAATATGGGAAAGGAACAGTACTTCACTATTTAAAAAGAAAAGGACAAGACTGACAGTTGTAAGGCATAGTGTGATCAGGCAGGCAACTACAAAAAGTAGCATCATTTGCCTTGGTTAAATTTGTAGTTGGACATGCAGATGAAAACTTGTTTTTATACCAAGAGACTCTGCCCACCAAAACTTCTCGCATTAAACAGTCTTCAAATTCAAAAATATTTTTTATTCACACAAAGAGGCAGAATAAGACTATAGAAACCCAAACCAGCCTTATCCTAACATTGTAACATAACATTAGCAACTACCCTATTTATCTAAACACTATACACATTAAATACCTTGTTTCTCAAATCCAGAATTCATTACAAAGTAATCTGAAAATAAGATTATTTCTATTGTGTCATTTATTTAAGGGAATAGTGCCTTCTAATCTAGAAAGAAAAAGTGTCTCATATAGATTCTATACAGGACCCTCCTTTGCATGTGGCTTCCACCCACTAATTATATCCTCCTTGGGATCATCTGCTGTCTTGGCACTGGACTGTATGTTTCTTTGGTTGCTTCAGATCCATGAGCACCTAATTGTACCTGATGTAGTTAGATGTAGTTAGTCTCACCCATACCTCCTAAGACACCTTTTTAAGGTGCAGTGTCCTCATCTACAGTGTGCCCATCCTAAATCAGCCACACAAATACACTCTTCATTACTGACATTTGAGTGCAATAGTACAAAACGCAGACCCATTGGTGAGTTCAGTTTCTGAGCAAAAGGAAACCAAGTGTCTTCATACCTGTGGTAATTTGTAACAAAGCAGAGATGCTTTGCTTTGTTAGTAAAAAAACATGCAGTGTGGTTTTATAACATGAAATACGAATCAAGCAGTTAAAATACAGAAGTGAGAGAGATCGGCAGGTGTGTGTCCACCCATTTCTGATTTCAGAGGAAGTGGTGTTCATTAACACAATCGTGGGGAAAGTATATTAATTAGCATGAAGAGAAACTGCTGCTAGAGATGTACAGCCTCTACCACTACTAAAAAATAAATCACAAAATCAAATTTGATGGTGTCAGCATGCACAGCTCTCACCCCTCCTTTCGTTCAGCCTGCAATGGGCAAAGCTGGATAGAGACCTTTGAGAGTTGCGTTAGGATTTAAGAAATACTGAAGTTATCTGTAAGTATTGCTCATTTGAAGCAACTAAAGTATATACATACCGATTGATAGGCTGCTATACATTCCCTCATCAGATTCACCCTGCTTCAGTTAAGAGTAACTAAAGACAGCAGTCAGAGCAGGGACAAGTCTCTCCACACAGTTCTGTTCTAACCACAAGTCTTTGTACAAGGACTTTTTAAGTCAAGGTCTGAGGAACTGGAACCACTAATAGTATGCACTGCAGTGTCTGCTTCTGACATCATTAAATGTTTAAAAACAAATCAGAGACCAAATTCTTGGCCAAAAAAAGACCTAAATTGTAGACTGAGCCTGCCTAGCTGTCACTCAGAGTATTATGATTCTGGCATTATTCCAGTCATATTGCCACAAAGCTAAAGCCAGAAAAGCTTCAGACATGAGGCATTCCTCCTCTTTGACATTTTAAGCAGTACAGTTATCCCCTCCTCCCCACCCCCATAAAGGATCCAGCTTGATAACAACAGAAAAAAAAGCAGTACAACTGTGAGGGAATACAGAGTATTCCTTGTGTGAAACAAGAATCTCTATCTATTGCAGATGGAAATAAAGTGCTCTCTGAGTAAGATGGAGCAAGACTGACGAAGTAAGATAAACTTACTACTACTAGCTTAAAGAAGAATTTCCTTTTAAACAAATGTACAACAGGTTATCTAACCAAACAATGATCAACTGCCAAAACAGGCTCCTCAAACTCAAATCCACCTAAAGTATATTTGGGTCATGTCCTGCATACAGATTCCCTGCACCGTCATTGCTGTGTTTTCTCCTCTACTCAGCTGTGAGCTCAGTGCAGCTGCTACATCCCACTTCCACCAACCAACCTTTGAAGAAGAGGATCCTCATTTACTGAATTCAAGCAAGCCCCTAATCCTCTTCCTCCCCTCACGCCACAGTTTCTTAATGAATTGTAAAGCCTTCTTTCACCAATTAGAACAAATTTACTTGTATGTACACTTGCATTAAGCAAACATTTACCACTGGGAAATTCACCTCCACTTTAAATGTTTTAATTCTCTCTGCTTCTATAATCAGAAATCCAGCACATGTTCATGTTTACAAAGCATTTGCCACACTTTATAAACTAAGCTGTTAAAAACATAGATGGCTACTTGAAGCTAGGGGAGAATAAAAAACTAAAAAAAACCCACCCAAACAAAAAATCCACCTACATTTGGAAAAACATCTTCTAAACCTCTCACATTCATTACACGGATGCAGTCTGAAACTGTAACCATGGCTGCATGGATGCTTGTAGGCCTTGATCCATTCCTTAGCTGTATTAAAAGCCACAGTTTGTTATAATACCTTAAAATCAGATTAAATGCATTAATTTGATATAGAAGAAATTTATGGTAATAAACGTTTAACATGGAGAAACGCTCAAACAACTCCTATGTAGTTTTAGAGTGTTTTGTACTTACTTAAGACTGAATTTGGTTGAGAAGCAAATTATTTCAGAAGAAAGACCAACTATTAATTACAAAGATACAATTTGACCCTGGGGACTTTGGCAGCAAAAGTGAGGTTAGCTTAGTTCTAAGGATACCAAATGCACTCCCCTCCTGTAATGTCAAAACAGAACAAAAAAATGCCAGGAGAACAACCAGCTCTCAGAGATCTCAAACCACAAATTAAAATGAGTTAGCAAAATATATACTGGCAATGGAGACATTTTGATGTGAATTATGGGGCATATGAAAAATATTGAAGGAACAGATACTTAGAAAAGATTAAAATCCCCAAGCTTCCAAGGGTTATTTTTAGCGGTGAGATGCAATACACTTGTCCATTTTCTTTGAAGCACAACTAATGACACTAAATTTGGTCTGGAGAGACCATGGTCAGAGGTTGCGGATTTTGCATAGCGGATTACTCTTTACTGGGAAATGCAATTACCAAAACTAAGGCTTTCCTATAAAGGTTTCAATATAAAAATCACTCAACTTTCAAGCAACTTCTAGGCTCCTTTTTAAGGTTTAAGATTCAAGGACCAAAATTACAACAGGCAGCACAATCAGTCTGACAGCTCTTCTGCCTCTTTTTTCCTGATGGGGATGGTATACAGTCACTAGACAGCCTAAGGAAATACAGACAACTGTTTTAATTTAGATAAGTGAACAAGTAGCATCATATACAAGAATCTCACAGTATGACAAATTGATAGCTTTGTCCTAAGTAAGAATTAAGAAGACACTTCAGTATACTCCACAAAAGTACTTGAGCAATTTGTACAATTTTTTCCAGTAAGCAGTTGGGCTTTCAGGTAGGTTAAATGTTGTAACAAGCATACTGTAGCAAATAATGTCAGAAATTACAGCTGAAATCTCAGCATTTATTTAAACACAAGCTTCATGCTAAGAACCTGCAGTTAAAACTTATTTTAAAAAAAATACCCCCACAGCAAGCAGAAAGGCTTGCATACTCATTGTAGTAGCTCCACAGGCATATTAAATTGGTAGCAACAGTTCTTTGTAACGTTACTTTAATGGAATGAAACTCTGAAACCCACTAGCAAGCTTGAAGATTTCTCACAGTTTCATTAATGTTTCTTCTCCACCTTAAAGATGTGTAGAAACAAGCATAGTTTTTTTAACAGGTATTTAGAAAGGTTTCCTTTGATCACATTTATCACAAAAATGAAAATAATATTCAAAACGTGTAAAATATTTGCACTTCTGTAGTACTTCCAATAGCTTAAAAAGTTACTAAGTATTTAACCAACTTAATTTTAGCTTCCTGTTGAAAAAATAAGTAAACTTTCTGTATACATTAAAATAACAGTGAATGGTAAATTATAATCTTCAAAATCCATTGCCCCCAGACATGGTGGAAATTGTCAGAGGTATCCCAGCAAACCTAATCCCAGGTTGTTTTCCCATTGTAGTTGCAAGGGAGATAGATTTAGCTGTCCATGTGGTCTTCTTCCCAACCTCTTAAAGAAAAAGAGCAGCAGCCTTGTTGTCAGCTTACTGTCACATACAATTAAGCAGAGACACTGTATGTTGTGAAGCAAGTAATATACTAATTTTGCTTCTAGTTCTAAAAATGACTAGGTTTTTAGTTACTTTTTGTGCAGAAATTCTGCAATAACATTCTGTGAAAATTCTACAGCCTGTTCTTTTAAACAATAAAAACTCAAAACTACCCTATTTGCCCTAAAGACAAAGACTTCTAAATTAGACGGCAGAACATATGATCTAATCTAAACCCTCCAAAACCTACACCACAGCACAGATGCACTGCCCAACCTGGCTACAATCACAGGAAGCCCTGTTACTCCACATTCCCCAATGCTCCTAGCACCTCTTGTTTTCTTACCTGACACCACACCTCCAGAACACTGCCAAAAACCATCTTATTTTATATAAATTATCTGATTTTGCACAAGCCTTGCTGAGCAACCAGAACCGAGTCTATAGTTCAACCCAGACAGCAAGAATTTGGTCTACAGTAGCAGCCCTAGAAACCTTGCTAAAATCAAGTCAGTCAATCACTGCAAGCAAGCAATTAATCAATCACTGCAACGTTGAATGGTTAATCAGGAAAACACACAGACTACCTTTTTATACAGATCTTGGAAGATTTTATCCATAGACTTGAAGGCAAGCTCTAAATGCATGGCTCTATTGAGGGCAAAACACCTGCCATTAATAACAGAAACGTTTCTATGCTTTCCCCCTCCTTGCTTAAATAAAGTACTATTGCTACAAAAGTAACATGTGTAGTCAGTGCAAAGGGAACAGCACTGGCATACTGGAATTGTCCCCTTTTGTGATTTATGAGACACAGGTTATATTACTCTGCCAAGGTTCTCCGTTTATAAGTGGAGATATTAGCTAGATAGAGATATTACCAGTGTCACAAAACTTAGAGATAAGAAGCCTTAACCCTGGCAGAAGTACCTTAACAGTAATGTTACAGGGCCATTAAAAAACTAGCAATACTGAAATCATTGGAACATGATGGTCTACTACTAGAAATATTCAAATCCCAAAATACAAAAAACGAGGCAGGATTTTGCAGAATGAAGGAGCATCATCAAAAAGTGAACATTCTGTAAATCAAAATATTTACAACACTTTTTAAAGTTTTTGGCAATTCTTGTGTTTTCTTGGTTTAAAACACTATGAAGATGTTTTACTGTGGCTTCTCATGACAACATTTACAGCTTATACTGAAACTTGAATAAATTTTGCATTTAACAACTAAAGTCATGTGCACGTAGAACTTTATAGCTGAGGCAACTGTATGAGAATAAAAAATAAAACTTGACTTACTGCTAAAATCGCTGTGTGGGCATTTAAACATGTTCTGGTAATGTCAAGCTACATGAAGATTTCTTATCCGCTCAGTCTCCCAAGATGATGAATACGCTGGGCGCTGAAGAGAGAAGGATTCCTCTGATAGTTTTGAGGCACAAGCATCTTTAAGACAATGAGCTAACTCTTTACCTTCACATTTAGTTTTCTTCTGAGTTTTGTAAATTTTACACCTTGATTCAGCTTTAGGGGGATTTATCTCCCCAGCTAAGGTCTGAGTTCTAATGCTGGAAACCAGGCGGAGGCCACGATGCATAAACTGGGTGCCTTCTTCATCTTTGCTCTTGGAATAAAGGCAAATCAGGCAGAATAGGGCTCCTCAAGCTGCAGTTTGAGCTGCTGCTTCTCCAGACAAGGTGTTCACAGGAGTGAGAAACATGAGGACAACTGATTGCTTGGGCTCATGTCACAACAGTGATGACTCATACGTTGAAGCATCTGATACACAGGTAATTAGACAAGCAATTTTTGCAAGATTTTCTTTGTTGTCTTTATTTCCTTGGTCAGCTTCATCTCCCAAACTGTGCAACTCATTTTCATCTTGCTCCATTTTAGGACAGCCTGAAATTTGACATGCTGTATCTGTTCCATGCATGTGAGGCAGGTGGGTCCTGATCTTACGTCCGATGTTGCTTGCGAAGTGGCAGAGCTCACACCTGTACACCTCCACAAGAACCCCTTCCACCAGGCTAGCAGCCTGGGCTTCAAAACCTTCAGGCGTGGCAGCATACAACTGGGACGTTGCAATTTTGTTGCAGCAATGCAGGTTCACTGAAATACCAATATATTGGTATTTGCACTTAAGTTCATTTATCTTCCATAGATAAATCTACAAAAACAAAAAAAAAATACCCAACAGTTAAAATCTAATTTATGATTTCAAACACTTTTTACCAAAACTCTGAGCCACAATGAAATCCAGACTCAGATTCCAGTCACAGGGATGTCTGTTGACCTTTAGACTACCTGAAAGGAGCAAGGGTTTTTGCTGGGTGAAAAATTATGCCATGAGTTATTACTCTAATCTCCCGTGGAAATTAGTTATGACCTACAGGTTAATCACATTATATCATTCTGCGTTAAGACTGTAACAGCTCCCACTACGAAACGCGCGGTATTAATCTTGAGGCAAAGGACGCTGGCTAAAAAGCGGCAACGCTAATATACAGTGGCCTCCGGTCTGCAACCACGTACCGGCTACAGCCCAGCACCCCGCCGCTAACGGCCCGCCGGCCCTTCCCATACGGCTCGGTACAGTCAGCCGGAGTCTGGAAAAGCAAACGACGCGGAACACCACCTTACAAGACGCGCAAGCTGCCTCTAGAGAGCCCGCACCGTAACGCCCGGCAGCCCCTTCTCCGGCTACCGCCCTTCCCGTCGCCGGGCGCCTTCTGAGTTCGAGCGACTGGGGGCGGCGGCCTCATGCCAGCGAGGTTCCCTGAGGAGACTCGCGGCGCCGCGGCCGACCCACGCCAGGAGACGCAGAGGCACGAACGAGAGTGCCGGGAACGAGCACCTCAACTTTCGCTTCAGCTTCCTCTCGCCCAGCGAGGGCACCAGATCGCCGCCTCACCGCCGCTCAGCCCGACTACCGCCCCGCCGCACTCCAGCCACCACATCCCGCGGACACCCGGTAGGGGAGTGGGCGGAGCTTCCGCCCCGCTCCTTACCCAGGCCGCTGGTTTCACTTCCGGCGGCCCGCTGCCCCCGCCTCAACCCGCCCTCCCCACGGCGCCTCCGTGCGCCTGCGCTGCGGCCCCGCGTCTCCCCAGCGGCAGCGAAGGAGTTTGGAAGTTCAAAATGGCCGCCGCGGCGGAGCCCGAGCTGCGAGCGCCCGAGTAAGAGATCAGCTGGGAGGCTCCTGGTGGCGGTGCCTCGGGGAGGCGGGAGGGAAGCGCGGGTGAGGGGAAGCGGGGAGGGCGAGAAGCGGCTCGGGGGGGGTGGTTGGCGAGGGCAGGAGGAAAGAGATGGGGGAAGGTGGCCGCTCCGGGAAAGAGAGGTTGCTATAGGAGCCACTCGCCGGCCGCCCCGCCGTGAGGCGGCCCGGCGAGGTCGGGGCCCTAGAGCCTCCTCCCGCCGGCTGGGGGCTGGAGGGGGAGCGGTGGGGGTGGCGCACGCAGGAGGCCGCGGTCTGTGCGCGCGCGAGCCGGCCCGCCGAGGGTGGGGGGAGGGGAAGCGGAGCCGGGACCTGCGGGCGCGTGTCCTCAGTTCCGCGTGCGCCTTCCCGCCTCGGGGTGGGGATGGGGGGGCTCCGGCGCTGCCCTCCCCGCTCCTGCCCCGACACCTCCCGCCCCTCCCCGGGGAAGCGGCTTTGCCTCGGGAGGGTCGGAAGGGGGGTGGGGTGGGGAATCCTCTTCCTCCGCGTGGTTGCGAGGCCGCTTCCTTCCCGGGCCGGGCGGGTGCCCGGCGCCGCGCAGAGCTCGGGCATCCCTGAAGCGAAGCGGGGCCGGCGCTCCCCGGGATGCGCACGCCTGACACGCACTCCCCCCCAAGGCCGCGGCTCTGTCCGAGCGGGGTCGGGACGTGGGGCGGGGGGAAAGCCGGGCCGGAGCAGCGGGTGCCTTGAGGCTGCCCCTCCGCTGCCCGCCCTGCGGCGAGCCCACCTCCCCCCGAGTCCCGGGCGCTCTCGCGTTATGAAAAAGTGCCTGTGCTGGTGGAAGCAAAAAGTGATTTGTTGCCGCCAGCCCCTCCTTCCAGCCCTTCGAAATGACTGGCAACTCCCGGCTCCCGCTGGGAAGCGAAGATCGAGCTGCCGCCTTCCCGCCGGACCGGGGATCCGGGGGTGTATTTTCCTGGCATCCTGGTTAGCGTCGTCGTGAGATTTAGGTTTGTCGATGCTCACGAACACTCTCCCCTCTGGAACTTTTGCCCAGAGTTGACAACCTCATGCTTACTTTATTGCTGCTCTTCAGTATACAAACACTTTAGCCGTATGAACTGTTATTTTTCTTCCCCTTTAAAAGTAGTGGTTTGAGCCTTCTTTTGTTATCAATCCTGGGAGTAGAAACCAGGTGAGGCAAAGCAGTGGGTGTACAGGTGAACCATGCAAAACTTGTGGGCACGCAATGAGTATTTAGTATTGTCTAGAGAAATATAACTAATAAGGTAAAAACTGGCAGTAGGAAGGCTGATTTTAGGAAAAGATGGGTGAAATCTCTTTGCAAACCTTCATGAACGTCCTATCGTTCTTCTCTTTGAATGCAGAAGTAAGAAAAAATGGGGCTACAACAAGATCACGTCATGGTTGCTCCCTAGTTAAAGCCACTAGGATCTAGAGATGCCGTTACCTACCTGTCTCATCACCTTCTCAAATCTTCTTTAAATGCTACTCATCCATGTAATTACACCTCTGAAGCATTTAAATGAAGTAAAAGCTGCTCTGTGTTTTGATGGAATTACCTGAAATAAACGTTCCTGTACATGAATAAACTCTGAAATAGTTAATAGTAGTTTGGTAGTTGAGCTACAAACGCAAAGAGAGCTGGCACTTCTGTTAGCAGCCTGTGGTGGACTGAGATGCTGCTGCGGTGCTGTGTCTCGTCTGGTACCTCCGCTACCAGCTTGCTTTTACAGAGTGCCAGGGGAGGGTATTATGTAACACTAAAGTACACACGGTAACAGAATAATTTCCATGTAGATTTCACTGTCACTCTGCTGTTACGAAAAGGGAGACCTAATCTGGAGCAGCTGGAATGGGTGTGATTTTTGTTGTTCCATAGAATTATTTTTATAATGTATTGAAGTACCATTAAAGTGTTGTCAGGGGGTTATGTACAGCATCCTGTATCCTACTAAAAGAGTTCTTGAAAGATGCATAGTTCCTGTAAAATTTGCCATGTGATGTTTCTTTGCTCTTTACCTAACTGACACCACTCACAGTGTCTTAATCCACTGCTCTGGATTGCAAATCCAAGTTGAAAAAGTTTTATGTGTAATAGTTTTTCCTGCTTTTTCGTGTCTTTTGTGCTAACTGCAGCTTTGAACAAGCTAATTTTAAGGCAGTTTGTCCTCTCTCTGATACTCTGTTGCCATAATGGTGTGGAGTATCAGGAGGAAGCAATTAAGAACAACAACTGTATTTCTTCATGCGTTTGAGTAGGCAGAAATAGTGGGGAAGATGTAGAGGAAAAAGTGTACCGCATTCTAACTTAAGTCTCAAACAGTCTGTTCCTCTAGGGAGTTTCTCACTTCAGAACAGTAAGCTGTGAATGGTTTTAGCGCTGCAGAAAACTTTGTATTACTTACTAGCACCAGAGTTGGCAATATCTCAAGCAGGAGAGAGTAACTGTGCACTGTTTGAAGATGCTGCATGTAATTAGGAAGACACAAGTTGATTTTATAGTCAAGTGCCATCCTTTAGACCTGCCTTAGAAAACCTCTGATCTATTTATTGGATCATTGATCATATTCTTCAGAAACGTCTGTCATATGGAGCTGGTAGAGTGTGGAAGATAACTGCATCTCTCTGTACATCCCCCTGCCACACCTGACTGTTGTGTGTAGGGAATTTCTTATCAATGAATTAGGTTTGGGACTCAGGAAGAGCTATATTTAAGTTGTTGAAGTGTGTGTTAGTGAACTCCGAAACTGTGGCTTAGATGGGGTGAGTTTGTAGAAAGGTGTGAACTCTGGTACCTGTATTTGGCAACAGATTTCAAAAGGCAAATATCTGTCCTGCCACAGACAGTAACTTAAATGACATTCTGAAGGAGATCAGGAGGTATTTGCTAAGATCTGTTAAAAAAATATTGTTCGGACAGTTTTCAACGTTAAGAAAGATGAGTGAATGCCTAATGTCAGGGCTGAATTTTTTTCATTGTTGAGGTGAAGCAGTCACTATTTAAATTGCTCATTCCTGTGGCTAGCTAATTTATTTTTTTTTTAAGAAATACTATGCATTATTATTTTCATAACCTACTGTACTTATTTTCTGCGTTTTTGGCAGAAGTTTTCTTGGGAAATTGATAGTCTCTGGTATACTATCAGAAAGCTTTTCTGATATCTAACTTCCTTAATAGTATTCCCTGTATTGCATACATAACATGAATGTGTGATAAGAACCATTCTTGATTTTTCTAACAGGTTGTGTACACTTGCAGAAAAAGTGAAGTATAGGAAAGAGAACCAGTTGACTCTGCATAAGATTTTGCAATACGAGTTTCATTAGGTCGTCAGCATCACCCCTTCAAATAAGTTTTGATCTTTAGAGCACAGCTGTGTCCTGCCATTTGAAAATACTTTAAAAAGTACTGGATTAGGCAGAAGCTAGGATAGATGATGGGCTGACAGGGTGCATGAATATGCAGCATTGTATACTATTAGCAGATATTGTTGATATTGAACCTAGAAGCATAACCACTTATTTCACCCAGGTGCTTTGTTTTGTTAGTGTATTTGCTGTGTCTTCCTTCCCTGGTATTTTTTTGTTATCATAGCTGTGTGTTCCTGAGGCAGTGTATCTGCTGTTATAACTTGGTAACAGTAGTTGTACGTTTTTAGTTCTCCCAGAAGTAGGTAATTAAATGCCAGTTAGTTTCTATCATAAAAGAGACTGTCAACACAAGATTAAGGACCGCAGCGAGTGGATAGTGCTGATCTGTAGTTCTTGTGTTTTGCAGGGTCGAGGATGCGGATGCGTCCGAGAAAAGCGTAAATGAAGAAAATGGGGAAGTATCAGAGGCAGACCAACCTCAGAACAAGCACAGCAGACACAAAAAAAAGAAACACAAACACCGAAGTAAACACAAGAAACATAAACATTCTTCAGAGGAAGATAAGGACAAAAAACATAAACACAGACACAAACATAAGAAACATAAACGGAAAGAGGTAGCCAATGCCTCCGACAAGGAAGATGGACCAGCTAAAAGAACTAAAATTGATTTTTTAGCTCCTCTGGAAGACTTGGAGAAACAAAGAGCGTTATTGAAAGCTGAACTTGAAAATGAATTAATGGAAGGAAAAGTCCAGTCTGGGATGGGATTAATATTGCAAGGTTATGAGTCAGGATCTGAAGAAGAGGGGGAGATTAATGAAAAAGTACGAAATGGAACGAGACCTACGTCTAAGTCAAACACTAAGGGGAAACTAGAACCTGTGGACAATAAAACTAGTTCCAAGAAAGCAAGTAAGAGTGAATCAAAAGAAAGGACTAGGCACAGATCTGACAAAAAGAAAGGCAAAGTAGCAGTCGATGGAATCAAAGAGAAGACAGCTAGAAGCAAGTCAAAAGAGAGGAGGAAATCCAAAAGTCCTTATAAGAGAAGCAAGTCTCAAGATCAGACAAGGAAGTCTAGGTCTCCAATGCTTAAAAGGCGATCTCAGGAGAAAAACAGAAAGTCAAAATCTCCCCCAGAGGACAGAAATAAGGCTGATGATAAAAATAAATCAAGAGATCGCAGGAAGTCTCCAGTTGTAAATGAAAACAAAAGCAGAGATCGTGGCAGAAAATCTAAATCTCCAACAGAACTAAGAAGCAAATCCAAAGATAGAAGATCACGGTCCAAAGATAGGAAACCTAGGAGATCAGAGACTGAGAAAGAAAAAAAGCCAATTAAATCTCCTTCTAAGGATGCTTCTTCAGGGAAAGAAAACAGGTCACCTAGACGACCTGGCCGTAGCCCAAAAGGAAGAAGCTTATCTCCCAAACCACGTGAGAGGTCAAGAAGAAGCAGATCCCCTCTTTTTAATGATCGTAGATCTAAACAGAGTAAATCCCCCTCTCGAACCCGCTCTCCAGTTAGAAGAGTGAGGAGTAGGTCTGCAGAAAGGAAAAGAAGAGAATCAGAAAGGAGGCGTCTCTCTTCTCCCAGGTAACTTAAAGATGTCATGAACTTTTGCAAAAAAAACTATAGGATGAACCGTCTTCTAGTTCTGTGTTTATTTCTTTGTTTCACTTTGAAAATAGCTATTTAGAGAGGTAACCAGATTATGCATTGTATTGTGAGCCTACTCTGTATGTTTTCATTTTTTTAAAAAAATACTCTGCCAAGCTGTCAGATGTGCAAATTTGGCTTTGGTTGTTAAAGTGCTGAGTTATTTGCTGGAGAAACATTATTATATTACTATATCATTATATTATTATTGGGAAAACATTTCATAGCTCAGGGTCTCCTTTTTGTCGCTTGGTTGGATTCAGAATTTGGCTTCAATTTTGTTTCTTGGTTTACAGTTCTGTTGCTTTCAGGAATTTCTGTGGAGTCCTTGCTAGCCTTACATACCAATGTTGGCTAAAAGCGGGTAACTAACCCCTTTTTCCTGCTCAAAAAAATCCCTAATAGTAAAGTCAGAATGTGTGAATGCAAGCAAATCTTTTATATCAAGATGTTCTTCTCACAATGATTTTTCTTCTTTAAATATTTCATATTTTTCATTTGGTAGAGGTATGGTAATGTTGCTTCATTATTGACCTGCTGTGTATCATTAGTGTATTTTGCATACACTTAAAGGAGAGAAACTGAAATATTTTTGTTATCTCTTTAGTCTTGATGTTTTTAAAAGGACAATTTAGCCTATAGAAGTAGTAACCTTGAAACTGACTACAAAACATGAGGCAGTAATTACCAGCATCCACTCTGAAGCTGATAGGCCTGGCTTGGATAGTAGTTCCCAAGCAGAGAGCAATACAAGTGTATACGTCTTTGGAAGTTAATTCATTAACTGTGTGAAGTTCAGCAGACACAAGAGTTCAGCATTGCTTTTGGATAATGAGTAATTTAAAATATTCTAACACAGGGTTTAGTTTCACCCAGTCTGAGAATTAAGAACAAAGAAGTATGACTTGAAAACTGTGTGCTGGAACTGCAAAGAGATCTGGCTTGGTGAATAAGATCCTAATAACTGTGGAGGTTTTCCTGCCTGCGTTACGGAAGGTTACTCTGGTTTCAATTACGTGGTATCTTCTGCAGGCATATTACCGGCTTGTTTGTGTGTGCTGCTGCTCAGCAGTACTGCAGGTGCTTTGGAGGGTGGCCCCAGAGCTGTTAATCAGATTAAGCAAGTATTGTAAGTGCTAGTGGTTTGCCTGGCTGCTTCCTGGTGAAGCAGGGATGTGTCTGCGCAGCCGCTGCCTTTCTTTGACATAGTATTTGACTTTTTTTCTGTGGCATTTTGCATCTTTCAGTTTTCATTTCTCATGGCAGCTTGCATTGCCATGGCACTGCAGACAATTTGAATTAGTTGCCTAGACACTACTTCAGGTGATGCATGTGTTGAGGATTTTGCTCTCAGACTTGTACTTCTGTAACACCACGTGAGTGGGGGACTAGTAAGAAATACTTTCTGCTGGAAATGTTTGCAAATCAGCAGGAATATCTTGTGGGACATCCTGAACGAACTCTAGCTATGTTGGATTTTTAACTACCTGTAATTACTGAGGCCATCAGAGAATTTTGGAAGCTTTAATGAACAGTTTTAGCCAAAAATTCCTACTACTGTTATTTTTCATGTCTGTTGCCAGCATTCAGTCCTATAAGATACTTCTGAGGTCTTTGACTGAAGTAACTCATTATATGAGATTAATATGAATTCTTAATCAGCTTCTAATATTTTATCTCTGTTTTAATCTTTTAGAATTATTTTGATTTGCTCTTGGCAGTACAGTTGCTTTGTTAGATGGGAAACCTGCAACTGTCAGTTTATCCTGTGACTTTTTGTCTAATACTGTTCACAAGAACATCATGTAAATTAAGTGGGTTAAAGGGCTGAGCCTGCTCTGGCATTTGACTCTACAGTAATTCCTTGCAGAAACTGCCAGTGCTTCTGCATTTGCATAAAGTTTCCTTCTGTCCTGCTCTCTACTGTTTTGTATGAGTTCAGTATGGTCATTATACATAGCTGAGGTTCCTGAAGCTGATGTAACAGTCTCAAAACAAACAAAAAAAAACCCTTACAGAATGGGGGTGGGGTAAATAATCTTTCAGATCCAGGAGATTTTATTCATTGATGAGAGAGAACACCTGCAAAAACTTGTCCCAATTTGGTTAAAAAAAAAAAGGATGTGGGGGAGGGGAGAAAATAGAGTAGCAGCATTGCAATTTTTTCTTTGAACAAAGGTGTGGAAATATTTTCCAAGAGTTTCTGTTGCAACCTCATTAGAATAATTGTTAAATATTTAAAACTTTTGTCCTTATCCAGTTTTTGATTGAAGTCTTGCTATCATGGAATACAATTAAGCTTTTTAATTTGTCACGTCAAGGGTTTCTTTTCCTTGAAAAATTGTGAATTTGTGTAGACAATAATGAACAAATTTTGAATAGTGTCATACTTGAATATTCATTTTTATAATTTGAGGAAGGTTAGTTCGCATGTTAATTAAGAATTTTAGTTTTCAGCAGATGTATTGGAATATGTGGAATGTTAAAGCTGTTCAGTTCTAGTGCCCAAATTGAAATAGACATTAAAGTCATTGCTGTGGAGTAGCATGGTCTGAAACCTCCATACTGTGTTGTAAAGTTGCTGGGAAGATTCTCAAGAATCAGTTGGGGGGCTTATTTATTGATTAAATGCTTTCTCTGATAGAGATGAAAAGAAATCGCTATTTAAGCATGAGCTTTGTTTTAAAACCTCTCAGAGTTTTGTGGTGGTATTTAATAAGCTCTGTTTCCGGAGTTAACCTGAACTAGACCTATATATGGGCACACGTTTCCCAGGGTGGGAAGACACACACACACAAGAAGGGCAGCCAGCTCTGCTGCATACTTCTCCATCCCTCCCTCAGAAGCCCATGTGGTCGTTCCCTCACCTGCAGTTAAGATTTTAAAGTGAGCTTTTAGAGGGAATTGTGATGTTTGTTTTCAGCTGGTTTTACTACCATTCTCTTCCTCTATTTTAAGGACACGGACCAGAGATGATATTCTGTCTCGACGTGAAAGATCTAAAGATGTTAGCCCCCCTAGTAGGTGGTCCCCATCCAGAAGAAGGTCTCGGTCTCCCATTAGAAGGAGGTCTCGTTCACCCCTTCGACGCAGCCGATCTCCAAGAAGGCGGAGTAGGTCTCCTCGGAGGAGGTAAAGACACACTGTATTATTTTTAATGTATTTTGTAAAATATTACCGAAGAGTAAAGATTGCTATATCTTTGTGTAAAAAGACAATGCCATTTTTGTCCACATTTATATACGCTAGAAAAGTCGGATTAATTTTGTCCTCCGTGAATTCATTGTCATTGTATAACTTTATGGTTTATGAATAGGTTTTCCTACTTTTCCTAAAAAAAACCAAACGAAAAACCCAAACCCCTCTTATTGTTACCAGGGATAGAGGCCGAAGAAGTAGATCTCGCCTTCGAAGGAGGTCCAGGTCACGTGGTGGCCATAGACGTAGGAGTAGAAGCAAAGTTAAAGAAGACAAATTTAAAGGTAGTCTTTCTGAGGGTATGAAAGCTGAACAGGAGTCTTCATCGGATGAAAAGTAAGAATTAATTTCTAACTTGTGCTGATTATCTAAAAAATACAGATAATTTATCTTCATGATGTTGTTTTTGGGTTGTCAGCTAAAACCTTAATCATGTTTTAGTACTTATGATCTTGTCAAATTATTGTTATGGCTGACCTGGAAACCTTTGCAGTATGTAAGAAAAATCAAGATCTGTAAGCTAGTGGGCAGAACTGAGGGTGTGATACATTTTTTGGTTTCTAAATTCAACTTGATCAGTATCTTGTGACAATATTTGGTCTGCTTCCTCAAGGTTATTGCTTGAGGAAAATCTGTAACAGCTGAAAGGATTAATTGCTATCTGCAGATTGTTTATATATTTGTTAAACATCTACTTAATCCAACTGCACAAGAGTATGCATTCTTAATCAGCAAGGAAGCGTGATGCTGGGCTGAAAATGAACAAGTTTTTTTGTTGCTGTTTTTTCTTTAAAATTTTTTGCAGTTAAAAAATGAAATGCTCAAATGCCTGATGAGATACCAAAACACCTTTTCTCTGTAAAGAGATGGAGATATACACACTGGGATTTATACACCTTTGCTTTCTCAGTGCGTCAAACAGCTGTTATTTAATAGATCGTGTGTGTTCTGCACCAAAGACCTGCATTTGGTAAAATTCAGTAAGATAACCTTATGTTTATGATGTTATACATAAAGTAATGATGTTTTTATAGTCTTGAAGACTTTGATTTGGAAGAAGAGGATGAAGAAGCAGAGATAAGGCAAAGAAGATTACAGCGGCAGGCAATTGTTCAGGTACACAGTTATATTATGTGGCTTACAGAAACTAATTTTATCTTTTTAGTGTAAAATGTTGTGATAAAGGAATGGTCTTAGCCTATTTCTACATTATGATAGTAAGTACTATTACAGTATTTTTTCCAATTACTTTATTGTAAATGTTAGTCTCAGTTAAGCTTTACGCTTCTATTGCAACAGCATTGCTTTTAAGACTGAAGCAACTCTTCTGTGAGTCATTTTTGTGCCGTGGTTATGTTCTCTGTGGTTCTGACATTGTAAAAATGTTCTTCAGTTACCTTAATCTGTAGGTTTTCCTTGCAGTTGTATGGTTGATATCATAATGTCAATATAGCTTTGTTACATACTATTTAACCTAACTGGTCAGTTTCAAGTAGAAGCGGTCCTTTTCCATTACTTAGTAAAGCGGCTGACAAGGGTTCCATCTTTGTGAAAGTAAAGAATACATTGTTACACATGTGAGTTCCCATGAACAACTTATCCCTGGTAAGAGGGTAACAGTAGTGACACATAGTAAGTGATTGAGACCCCTAAGAGGGAGCTGTGGCCAAAGGGGGTGGGATTCTACAGCACAAACTTTTTTTAAAGCTGGAATTTGTCACACAGTTAGGACATAGTAAGCAAAGTGCTGTAGCGTATATACTTAATATTTAGTTATAAAAACACCACAGAACCACAGACTGCTTTGGGTTGGAAGGGACCTCAAAGATCATCCATCCCCTGCCATAAGCAGGGACACCCTCCTCTAGACCTGATTTCCCAAAACCCACCAGTTATATTGGCCTGCTTATTTTAAACAGCACTAAACATATTCTTCGCCAGTTGACTTTCATACAAAGCCCCTTGTAAAATCCTTCAGAACTAGACTGAGCAAAGCCATATAAACAAAATTATTTTTAAAGACTGGTTTCACCTGTTTTTGGTCCATGCAGGAAGCAAATTCCAGGGTGTCACTCCCTAAATGAGAAAACTCTGCTTGTATTACTGAATAGTTCAACCCTGATAACTGAGTGGTATCAGCATTTATTCAGTTTGACTTTTTTTTTTTTTAACTTTTGGGAAAGGAAGTGACATTTGTATTCTGTTGTGGTACTTCAGTTAAAAATTGTGCTGTCTTAAACATTAAAAGGTGCTGTCTTGAACTTACAATGCCTCTGAATTTTTGCAGCAGGAATGAATGAACAAACAGGATTTCCAATTCAAATAAAAAACCCCCTGAATCTAAAGCCTACTTTTCTGTACCGTAACACTAACAAAAATGGAAAAGATTCTAGCATTTTTTCCTTAAAGACTTTATTTCACTTCTCTTGTGCCAGAACAGCTTAGTACTAAACCTCTTGGTACTGAGATTTTGTCACGTGCAACAAACTGGTTAATCTTCAATAAAAATAGCTTTTTACAGACCTGTAAAAGCTTAAAGGGACATGCATGAATCTTTCAGTCTTCTTTTATGGTCTGTGCTCTGGTGCACCACAGGAAAAAGTGTTTTCAAAAGCACTATCCCATTCTGCAAATAATCTGTTGCCATTAGCGATGTAGGTGATCGGAAAGCAAAGGTTAAGGTTTAGCACAAACCATTGAAAGAGCGAGTATAAAAATGTTTTAAATTGTGGTAAGCTGTGATGGTGAGACACTTACAGTTACATTTCTTTTTAGAAATACAAAGGCCAGACAGAAGACAGTAATATATCCGTGCCGTCTGAACCAAGCAGCCCGCAGAGTAGTACGCGGAGCCGCTCGAACTCGCCAGACGACATCCTGGAAAGAGTCGCTGCTGACGTTAAGGAGTACGAGCGGGAGAACGTAGACACGTTTGAGGCATCGGTAAAAGCCAAGCACAACCTCATGACAGTGGAACAGAACAACGGTAAGAATCTTGGCACCTCACTGTGTGGTGCGGTTTATGAAAGCTCAGCTCTTAAGCAAGGTGCTTCAGAAGAGGCGTTTTGCTTAGTTTCCTTATATACTTCCAGACTTGGCGGTAGCTTGGCTTTTTAGACAGAATTTGAGAATGTTTCCTTGAATGTTAACAGTAATTATAACATTATAACAGCTTGCTCGTTAAGGAATACATGTTCTCTGTATTTCTAATAATTCTTAGCGCAATTCATGCTATGAATTTGGAAGACCAAATAACAGTATCTGTCTTTATAGTTAAGAATTGCCCTTTTCAACTTCCAAATTTTTCTTCTCATGTACGTGTGTTGGTTTCTTAGAAGCCTAATGTAGTCTTAGTCTTTATTTTGGGGTGGGTTGGAAACTGTGCCCCTTATCTTCCTTCATCTGGTCAAAGACAATGTGTTAGAAGAATATAGGTGGGTCTGTAATAATTTAGAATGATTTAGGCTTTTGAGAGTCATTGCCAGTAAGGCCATTTTGGTGGCATAACCTCTTCCGAAGAAATGTCTACTTCCTCCCTCCTATTCCTCCTTGCACGTAATCAACTGTACAGCAGTACTGAAAAGAAATATATCTTGGTGTGAAACCTGCCCTGTGCTGCTGCAGCAAAAGAACATAGAGTATCTCACTGTGCACCCTGTAATACTGAAAATCTGAAATCTGCCTTTTTTCTTTTTTTCCTTCTGAAAGTGGGTTACTGCACCTCTTCCAAGTAGTGAAAAGGTGTGACTAGTTGCTGTGTGGACATACTTGAATGAGTTTTAACTACTTCAGTTTCTCTTTATGGTTTAATTGCAACAGCACATGCTGTTTAACAAGGGCTGTGAAACCTGCCCAACCCCTCAGGAAATGGTTGGACAGCTTCTGTTTCATGCCATGCACTAGATGTATCCTCAAGGGTAAATATGCTATGTTCTAGTGGATACTTCTCTTCAAACTAATAAAGCTGCATCTCTTTGGGACTGGTATACTGCTCTGTAGTTTGTCCTGGAGTTTCCTTGGTTTTGGACTGTTCCCAGTGTTTTTGGATTGTTCTGCTGCAGTGTAGGTGGAAACAACTCTCATGGACTTTATTTGCATGCCACAAGTTTAGACTTAGTCTTCATATGCTTAACATGGTATCACTTTTCACCTTTGTCAGAGGCACGTACTGCCTTCTGATTTTGTCCACTGAAGTATATGGAAATATAACTATGTAACTATGTGGAATTTTTTAAGATACAAGAAACATTTGTTTTTAAGAACACACGAGTTACATGCATATCTGAGAATTTTCATATATTGCTGGATTTTGATTTTGAGGTTCTTGGCTATAACAACAGATGGAACCACTGGATCATCTTTCTTTGCAGAAGCTTTTGTTTGTATATCCTGACCTGCTACAGAGGCAGGATAGAAAGTTGCTAAGGAGCTACTTAATAACTAACTCATCCTAGCCCAGTGAAAGTGTCAGCAACTGGAACCAAAAAGAAAATTCGAGGAAGTTGCAGGAGGGTCTGTGTCTTGAAACAGTGACATAACCTGCCTCCTCATGGTGGCAGGTGACAGGTCTACCTCAGAACAGCGGTGTCAGCATGATGGATGAGAGCTTGCAATGCTGTCAGGAGATTTCAGTCAAGTTATTTTGTATGAAAGTGGTTGGCTATATGCATCGGGAGACCGCAAGCATCTGAGGTTAACAGCTTGTTTTTCTCCATCGTTTAGTGTGCTTAAGGCAGTATCTGTGATTCCCCTGCTCACATGAAGGGGTGTTACCATAATGTGTGTTATGAAATAGTTTGAAGTTTACTTGCTTTCACTAATGCATACTTAATTTATATTTTTTTGCTTTTATCTTATCAACCAAGTAAAGTGTCTTTGGGACTTTAAAGATGAATACAAGGTGAGAAAGGGATAATCTTGCCTGCATAAAAAATGTTTCTCTTTAATGTGATAGTTAACATTGTCTGTGACTAAAAGCCACACACAATATACTTTTTGACAGGGTTGAAGAAAATATTTTCCAAACAAACAAACAACTTCTGGGCTTTACAACTTTGTTTTTTAGTAAAATACCTTTGATTAGCAGAAAAGCCTGAACTTGTATATTGAAAAGATGTCTGTATTATTTTAATATACACATGTAGTCATTTTATATTTCTATTTATACATACATATATAGTAATTACCTGTAGGGATTATGTAAGTATGTACTTTTTGCTTTCTCCTGTGTGAATAGAGAACTACTAATTTTTCAAGGTGGTGTAAATTTTTTTGAGTGCTTTGAAGAACTTACCCAGTCTGAGTTTTGTATTTCTAGAATGTAAAATGGTGTTTGCTAGAAGTATCAGTAGAACTACTTGTTCGCCGACATACTGAGCATGGATTATATTGTAAAGACTCCAAGTCATTAATTTTACTGGTAACAGAACTATTAGTTTTTCTCTTTCGTGTTGAGTAATCTAAATTTCATTTTTAAGGTTCATCTCAGAAGAAACTGCTAGCTCCTGATATGTTCACAGAATCAGATGATATGTTCGCTGCATACTTTGATGTAGGTAATTCTTTGGAATGAAATGTATGGTTTGGGGCTTTTTTGCCTGAGTTTGGACTTTTCTAGGGAGTTACTGTCACTTGAAGTTTGTGGGAACTTTTGATTAGTGAAAAGCACATGTTACTGAGTGGATAGTATGTTCTGAGTCTTTTGATCAGCTGAGGCAGACAAAGTAGTTCTTAATTAATACTTTAGTGAAAAGAAAAACTGCTGCAACTAGTGAGAGTTTAATTAGAGTAATTAGGGAATTTGTCTGTGTTTAGAATAGGACCTATAATGTCACATGGTAAGAAACTTATTTATAAGTTATGTTTTATGCTGATGTTACCATGATGCACAGTCCTAAGTGTGTGCTTTTTTCAGAGATTCGTGATTAAAAAGTATCTGTGTAAGACATTTTATTCAGCTAATTATAACATGTTGGAGTAATGTGATGGTTGGTTTGGTGGTGGTGTGGTTTGTTGTTTGGTTTGAGTTTTTATGAAGAGATGCATTTCCTGGTTTTACTTTTGCTCTATTGCAGCAGCTTTTCTGTAAATGGGCTGAAGTGGCAGTGCAGTGACTGGTTTTGAGACTGTATTTGCTAGTCTCAGTAAATCTGCCATGTTGTTGCTGATGCACAACACTGAGAGATAAATCAAGACAACAATTTTGTTGTTGACTTAAAAAAATCTACAGATAATTTGGTTAATTTTGGTTTATGGCAGACGTTATCTGTTAGTTATAACAAGCATTGATGACAAACGACTGCCACGGTGTCACTCTAGCAATGCTGATGGTAATAATAATATAATCAAAACACCTCAAAAGTCCTTTGACCTGGAAGAATTGAAGGATAGTGGGGTGGGGAGATGTGTGCTTTTAATATTTGACAGTTACACATAGGGATTTAAATAACTTGTAAGTGAACAGTTCTCCCTTCCATAACCTTTTCCAGCTGAAGGTACAATTTGGTAGTCATATATTTGAATTTGTGGTTATTTTGGCAAATCTGTTAGGAGATGTCAGCAGCAATTGTAGTAATTTTATGATCATAAATATAGTAGTAGGAAATCTGTGAAGGAACATTGAATGAACAGAAATTCAAGGCTTCAACAGTTACACTTTCCCCATGAATTGCTAAACTGGATTACTGCAAACATACTGTAAGTAACGAGTCTTGTTCAGAAGGTCCAACATGTGCATTCTAACATGACTTGGATAAATTTCTTGTGGGCATTAATTGAAATTTTACCTGTTTATGCTTAATAATAGTTCTGTTGGTTGTTCTCTTTCCTTGCATCAGTCTTTAGAGACCACTATGTAAATAATATTTTGTGTTCAGTAGTTTCTGTCTCCTGCAAGATAAGTGTGTTTGTACTGTGGAGAGGAACAGTGTTTCAGTAGGAAAATGGGGCTTGGGGTAAGTAAACAAGGAGAAACATAGAGCACACCAGCAAAGCTGTTGCCTTTCTTTTTATTTCAGAGTGCTCGTCTGCGGGCTGCTGGGTTTGGAAAAGACTTCAAAGAAAACCCCAATCTCAGGGATAACTGGACGGATGCAGAAGGCTATTACCGTAAGTTGCGTTTGTTGCTTGGCCAGGACAGCTGGGGTGAGGGTGCTGAATGGAGAAGACCCTTGTGTAAAAAGTCCAACAGCATTATTGTAGTGTAAATGTACCACAGTGCCCTCACTGAGCCTGTAATGTAACAGCTGACATGGGTGTGCAGGTTTTAACCCCAGTTAAACCTCACTTCAACATCCCAGCTTGTTCCCCATAATTTCCACAAAGCTCAGTGGTACAAAACACTGTACGCTAGGAAATGAAGTGACTCTAGCGTTCATCCTGTGTTTCTGAACTAGACAGAATGGTTTATTTTTCATAAAAAGTTTCCTTCTGCATGTCACTCATACCTCTTTAAATTGCTTGATTTTTGTCCCTCAGGTGTTAATATAGGTGAAGTTCTAGATAAACGTTACAATGTCTATGGTTACACTGGTCAGGGAGTCTTCAGTAACGTAGTGCGAGCCAGGGACATGGCAAGAGCAAACCAAGAAGTAGCGGTTAAAATCATCAGGAACAATGAACTTATGTAAGTAACGTTTTTGTTTAATAATAAAGCATATGTAACGGAAGTTTTACACGATGTGATTCGAATCTCCCTTTGTTTCAAGCGAAGTAACAGATAACAGCTGTGATTCCTGCCTTTTCTGCTAATGTGAGCCAGATAATGGGGAACGCTTGAGGACTCTGTCTCCACACTTCTTTACAGCTATCACAGGAGAAGGGTACTTGCGTTTTCATCAGGCACTTTCTCGTTTGCAAAACTGCAGGGAACACCAGTAGCAAGAAGCAAGGTTACAGTTAATTATGAGGCCTGTCCAGACCTTAAAATTCTTGAAATGGGAGTCGTGGACTGTAAAAAAAGTTGGTTTGATGGACCGGATCAGTTTGGCAGGCTATGGGTTGGATCCTAATTGATCATCTGCAACTTAGAAAAATTCCTCTGTACGCTAATTATTTTGGTACATTCTCTATATGTTTGCATGTAGATAAAAGGGCTGGCACTCTTCCTGATGAAACTTAAAAAAAAAAAAAAAAGAAGGTTCTTTCAGAATGAATGAAGTATGATCTATGTGAGGGCTTGTCTAATCTTCATCTTAGTATTTTTCCAGTCACATATTATGTTCTCTTCTGTTAAAAGACAACTTAAAATCTGTCTTTTTCCTTGAAAGTTTTAGAAGTTGTCTTGCTTGTGTGTAACTGGGTTATTTTGAGTTAAATGAATAGGTATCTAGAAAAGTTACTTTAAAATAAGGAGGGAGGGTGATAAGCTGTTTCACTTTGGTATGTTATTTAGATAGTAAGCTTGGTTATGTATTTGATGTTATAATCAGTTTAGCTTAACCATTTGTATTATTTTAAAAACTTTGAGGTGGTTTTTTTTTTTTAAAGTAAGCTTCAAAAATGAGTGCTGTTCGAATCTGAAGTGTTGTCTTACAGGAGGAAATCTAATTTTAGCTTTGCATGGAACCAGAAGGGAGGAAGAAAGGATAAGTAGGTTAAAGGACAGTGAAGATGAAAGATTTAAACTCACCCAATGTGTAGACATAGACCACAAGCCACTATTGTAATTTTTTTTTCTAAGCAGTGGAAGTTTAAGTAATGACAAGGTACTTCTCATTTCCTGATGATTATGGCAATGCAAGTGAATGACTGGATTAAAAAGGTGCTAGAATGTCACTGGTTTGTTTTCTAATAGTATTGCTTTGTTTTCAGGCAAAAAACTGGCCTAAAAGAACTGGAATTTTTGAAGAAACTTAATGATGCAGATCCTGATGACAAGTTTCATTGCTTAAGATTGTTCAGGCATTTCTACCACAAACAACATCTCTGTCTGGTATTTGAGCCACTCAGGTAAGGCAACAAATATTTCTCTGTAAAAAGTGAAGTACTATTGAGGGGTCATTACCTTTCTGTTCTTGGCCTTTGTTTTGATACCTTGTTCTGTTGCCAAGACTCAAGAATGCAAGGAGCTCTTTGGTTTTTTATTTTGTTTTGTTTAGAATGTTATCTGGAGGCACAAATCCACAGACTACTAACTATTTTTAATTTACTTAAAGCATCATCATGAACTTTGTCTGGACAATGTCTGATACAGAGTTCAATGTGTTATTAAAAGATGGTTCATCTCACCAGTGCTGCTCTTGTACATGTCACAATAGTTTTTATAGTTTTCATAATTCTTTCTTTTATGGATTTGGATTAAGATTGCATTCCTGGAGAGGAATCTGTTATACATATAACAACCGTCTAAGGAAAAAATTCTTGGTGCTTTGTGCTCTCACTCTTCCCTTTAACTAGTTAGGCTCTTTTGACAGGCTAATTGTGCACACTGTTTTAGGATAGATCTGTATATATTATCTTAGTTCCTGTTCCTGCTTACAGACATTAGTTGTTCATATCCTAAAGTTTTGCATGTATGTAATATTTTAATTTTTGCCATATTTGTGGTGAAGATACTGAAATGCTGAAAATGCTGAAGCAAAGCAGGTTTTATGAAATGACCATTATATTTTAGTTAATAAGCCATACAACAAACTGTTTTCTTGTGCTGCACTATCTTTTTGTAACACACATGTACATTATTTATATCACTGATGGGTTTTGTCCCAAAACTGTGGCCTTTTTATCTGCTTGTATCTTTTGTGTACTTCCTTTTTTATTTATTTCTTCAGAAAATTCATACAGTACCGTTGTTGAGAAAATGCTGTTCACGTGCAAATAAAGCCTCTTGAATTAAGCTTGATTAAAAATGTGTTCCAAACTAAGTAAGTCCAGCCCAATAAGTGTAGGACAGATCCGACTGACCAGCACTTTTGTCTTATTGCTGTAGCTAACCCATCGGCGTGTGTGTTAAGTTAAATGTTGCTTTTCTCTAAAAATGTCTAGAGCTAACTGACTTCAAGTTTGTCTCACAATTTAGGAGGCTGCTGTATTTTTCCTTGTTAAGTTCTTTTTTATTCTTTCTCTCTTTAATAGCATGAATTTACGAGAGGTGTTGAAAAAGTATGGGAAAGATGTTGGACTCCATATCAAAGCTGTGCGTTCCTACAGCCAGCAGTTGTTCCTGGCTTTAAAGCTTCTCAAAAGGTGCAATATCCTACATGCAGATATTAAACCAGATAATATTTTGGTAAGTAATAAATAATTGGAATTTTATTTTGCACAGTCTATAAAGTAAAATTAGGTATTTGAAATTTAACATAATTTTGTTAATTTAGGTGAAGTCAAAATTTAATTTTAACTCAAAATGTTAAGGGTTCATGTTTTTATTTAAAATGTTATTGTGATGGAAATAGTATGTAAGAAATATAATACAGCATCTGAATAAAATCTTTTATTTAGTACATCCACTTGTATCTTTTTAGAAAGCAAATCTTCCAAAGTAAGTATACTTTCTTAGGAGAAATCTTGGAACTTTTCCCATCAGTAGTTGCTTTCTGTGGTTTGAGTCTGAATGAAGATTTTGGGGGTTGTGCAGGATATAATGGGAAAGCCTTAATGCTCTCTCTTTTTTTTCTTTCCTGTTACCATTAAACATTCGGGCTAGCAGAGCAAGAGCAGTGCAGCAGAGGAATCAAACATGTTTCCTTTGGTGTTCTTGGTGGTCTTCCCTGTGAAAAGCTCAGATTTTTACTGTATTTAAAATGTTCACTACATGCTGTAGCAGCAGTAAAATCGATGTGTCAAGTAATACGTTGCTTTGAGTGGTATTCTGGGTACTGGAGCTGGAGGCCTAAAGAGATACAGTTTCAGTATCTGGAGTGAAATCCAGGTCCAGGAAGGATATTTTGGTAAGGAAAAAAAAAATTTTGTGAAGCTGACCTTATTTGTATTTCCCAGGATCTGAAGCCCTTAACTGTCACTTGCAATGTCAGCAGGCTTTGCAATTTCTGTAGAACGCAGAGAGGAAGGACTGAAGTACGGGAAGAACCTTCCAGTTTAGAGGCTGAATGTTTTTCTTATCTCTGGCTTAAACTTATTCCTCCTCCTTGTAATTCTGGCTACAAATAGGGCTAATGGGTATTTACTTTTTTAATTTTCAGGTAAACGAGTCTAAAACGATATTAAAGCTTTGCGATTTTGGATCAGCTTCACACGTTGCAGATAATGACATCACGCCATATCTAGTTAGTAGATTTTATCGAGCTCCAGAAATCAGTAAGTACATTGGGTTGGCTACTTGTGTTCTAAGCAGTAGCAGCAAGGATGTGCCAGTGCTAGCAGATGAGAATTTGACTTGAATTTACTCTCTGTTTGGTCTTAGCAAAACATCACTCTGGAAATGTGATGGCAGTCAAAAATTGAGACTTTGAAAGCATGCTTGTGTGACTACTCTTCATGTATGTTGGTCAGCTCAGTGAGGACAGGGAGAAGGCATTCTGATTGGTTGTAGTTATGTTTTAACTTAGAGGTATTGTTCTGGCTTCTTGTTTTTTTCCAAACTTAATTCATGCTGATCTGTTTGGGTGCTAGGTACAAACCTCCCGCTCTCTTAAATAAGGATATTCTCATAATTAAAAGGTTTGCATCCTTCTTTTATGGTGGCTTCTTATTCCTGAGAGGAAGAGCACAAATGTAGTTTATAAATCAGATTATTTTTTTCATCTCTCTGGTTTTCTAGTATTATGTCACGTGAGGCTGCTTTTATGGAATTAACTGTAATTGCTTTGTTTCAGTTATAGGAAAAATCTATGACTATGGTATAGATATGTGGTCTGTAGGCTGCACATTATATGAACTTTATACAGGAAAAATACTCTTTCCTGGCAAAACCAATAACCATATGTTGAAACTAGCCATGGATCTCAAAGGAAAGATGCCAAACAAGGTAAGAAAAATAAGTATGTGATGTTTAATAAATATCTGAACCTGCTGTAATGAACAGTAGAAAGCACTTGCTTTTTTTTTCCTCCCTGAATTCTATATCTTATCATATGCATCTTCTCTTAACAGCAAGTAAATAATCAGACATCTCTCTGACTGTATAATTAATACTGATTTAAAATCTTATGAAGTGAAAGCTTACAGCTTCTTTTTCATAGACTAAGTATAAAGTGAAAGCTGAAACCTTCTCAGCACTGACATGAAAAAAAATAAAATACGTAAGTCACTGGAAGATACCGTGTCCCTTTTCAACTGGTTTGAAGTGTATTTTTTTTAATTCAGTCTGGACTCTTCCTACTGTCCTTTTGCTATGTTTTTCATTAGTATTCAGTTATTCGTGTTGCAGTAAGTTAGTAGACATTGATGCTAATTGTGGCATTTGTAAGACATGGAGAACTTGCCTGAAACTCTTGCCTCTCCCTCGTTTTCCAGATGATTCGAAAAGGTGTGTTCAAAGATCAGCACTTTGATCAAAATCTCAACTTTATGTATATAGAAGTAGATAAAGTGACAGAAAGGGTAAGTCCTTCACATGCCGACTAACCTGGTACTTTTTTCCAAGCTTTCCTACTCTTAATGGTCTTTCAGAGATGTCCTGGCATCTTAATTAAAAACGAGATTTTGCAAACTATTAGAGTGTCCTTTTGCGGCAGCGCGGACAAGTCACGTGCCTATAAACTGGCAACAGAGGGCTTTTTCCTACGATTTAGGAACTCTTTTAAGAGAAAGCCAAGTTTAATTGCGGTAGGTATATGGGCTGTTTCCACGTAATCTGTCCTTAAATTACTAATGAAAGAAATCCTGCCTTCATTTTAGAGAAGGATGTCCAACTCGAGCATGATACACTCATGCTGTAGGAGCTCGCTGTTACTTTCTGCATCATTTTAACGAGCTATCTTTATCAAGAATCACAGAATTAGTGATCACATGGGGGAATTTTCCCCGTGGTGCTTCCATGCTAACTGGGACATCAGGTTCCCTGTGCCAGTGCGTGGGCAGAAGAGGTGGCCTGGCCTGGCCTGCCCCCCCGCGGCCTTGTTTCCCGCTCTTTTCCTCTGCCTGTGTGCGGGCTTTGGAGGCCGTGTGACGGCCCCTCAGGCTGTGAGGGGCGTTGCTGGTCAGGATATAGGGGTTTTGTGCCTCACTTCTGTCCTACAAGGTTGCCGTTTTTGTATTTGTAGGAGAAAGTTACTGTTATGAGCACCATTAATCCAACCAAGGACCTGTTAGCAGACTTGATTGGGTGCCAACGACTCCCTGAAGACCAGCGTAAAAAAGTGCACCAGCTAAAGGACTTGTTGGACCAGATTCTAATGTTAGACCCAGCTAAACGGATTAGCATCAACCAGGCTCTGCAGCACGCCTTCATCCAGGAAAAAATTTAAACCAGATGAAGAAGTTCAAAGGGTTTGAGTAATTAAGATACAAAGACTGAAGAAATTTCACAGCAGTTATTAATGTATATAAACATAAATATTTCCCCTGCAAAGTTGAGGAAGAAATGATACATTTGAATTAACATCAAGGCTGATATTTCTTTTTAGAAATGTTAGAGTAATTCTGTTTTGTGTCTTATGTGAAAATTTTCACTGTAGAACTGTTTTAATTGCCAAGACTGCACAGAAGTACAATGCTAATGTATATGGTTGCAGTTCGTATATATTATAAAGAGAAAAAAAAAAGCCTCTGTTATAAAAAAAAAAAGAAAGAAAAGAAAAAAAAAGAGCAGTAATACTGGGTGGTTGACTTGTTTTTAGCAGACTTGGCTTCATTTTTGTCTTTGAAAAATGGCCAGCATAAATGCTGTTTATATTCACATTTTCCTAGGTGTGTGTGTGCAGGCCACAGCAGCATGCCCTTGGTGTAGTCAGTGCCGAAGGGGGTCTGTTCCTTCTTGAGCCTGCCCGCAGGGATGGTCTCCTCTTTTAAAGCAGGTTGTGTACAACTTTCAGTACACTGAAGGTAAGCTAACCCATCAACATCACCGGTGTTTAAGCTGTTATTTTACTGGAACAACTGACAAGTGAGAGACAATAGCGTTGTGGCAGAATTCCCTGCATGTTTGATAAGTGATCTTGTTTTCTTTTCTGGCATTGCAACCGTGGCATAGTTACAGCTTCTGTTCTGTTCATCACATTTAAAATTCCCAGAGAGCGCACTTGATGGATAGAGCGCCTTCAGTGTACTGTTTCTTATTACTTTAATTTTTTTTAATCAACTTGCTATAGACTTTGTATACATTTTGTTAAATACGATTCACTATGACATAGAACCGATACTTACAGGAGAGTTTTCATTTAGTAATTACATACGCTGGACTCGCATTCGAAAGACCTTATATCTAAAGGATAGATAGATGACATAATGAGATTTTTAACTATTTGTATGTCATTTTGAAAGTGTACTGCTTTATGCTAAAAGTGTTTCGTTTGTTCATTGTTTTCATTATTTGTGATCATGTTGTCTTTCAATGCAGGCATAAACCTTCCACTCTTGAACAAAGCAGCTGCTTTTTAAAAGCGGTAATTGCTTCTTTACCTTTTATTTCTTTTGTAAATGAAGCTTTTCTTTAAGAAATGTGACTTTAAAGTGTTGTCTCTTGCATAAAACAGTTGACACTTACTTATTGTAAAGTGAAGATTGTTCTGCTGCATGTAAAGTGGACCATGCAGATTTCTGTATGTTTTCAGTATGCATCATTAGATAATAAAGTCTTTTGTGAACAAGGCATTCGTAGCCATTTTTAAAAGAATCTATCTTCAGTGATGGTAAATCAGGTAATTTGTAAGAACCACCCCTGCATTTCCTATTAATCGTTTAATTAAAGGGATTGTTAAACGTTATGATCTTTGGGAGAGCCATAGGCCACGTTAATTAGATACGTAATTATCGCTGCTAAAGCAAAAAAGAAAAACCCCCTACAGATAATGTCTGTCTGCTTTCATTGTAATGAAATTATTCCTGTAGGACATGGGATTAAATTCAGGCTTTGACTAATGTTTGTGCTGTTTTTCTCACTTTTCCTTTTGATGGTGCTGAAAGAGAAAAAGGAAAGCGAGTCACAGGCCACTCAACGCCTACTCCATGGGTCTGATTTGCTGAGACACCAACTTCACCTTCCTAACAAGGTTATTTCTGAGAGCATGTGTAGATAAACATTTAGCAACCAGTTAAAACAGCTAGAAACATTCGAGTTGGTTAATGCAGCGCGAGGAAACCCGAATCAGAGCTTTCAGGTCCATACTGCAGATTAAATGTTCTCTCTGACAGTATTAAGAGGTTCACCTGTTGGTTTTTATTTAAGATGCTCTGAAAAGCTGTGAAAACCGCACCGGTTTCACGTACTTATTTATAAATACCTCTTTGAACTAAGAAGGGTTTTTGTGTCCATCTAGGTACATAATGGCAACAGTCATGCACTCTTAGTGCACTCAAGAATGGAAAAATGAGGCAAAGCAGTCATTCTGCTGGTGGGGAATACCCCACCGAGGAGATGTAATGAACTAACTGCGCAAACGAGCGGGAGATGGGTGGTTTTGTATGCCTCTTTGGAGCCTGCAGCCTGTCTCTTCTCAATTTATACTGTCAAATTCTTAATAAAAAGTAATCTCTCCTTATAGCCGCGTGTTAAGGTATCTTGTTTGTAAAGGAAATTATAATAGCTTTCATGGTTAATGAAATACTAGTTGCTGGCTAGTTAAATGCAGACAGTACTTTTACAGCATAGGCAGTGCTTCTGAGGGCAGTTTTACACAGAGGTAGTAATAGCTTATTCATTCTGTTGCTTTGTAGTTTATTCCTAAAATAGGGATATAAAACAATGAAATGAGTCGGTGATGCAGAAACAGAGCAGTAGAAAAGATGCCCCTTAATGCCTACAGAACTGTTGTAACCTATTCTGAAGAAGCATAAAGTTGCTCGTTTACTTGTTCTTTGTGTTGTAGGTGCAGCTCAAAAGAAGATGATGGCTACCAGAAGACATGAACAAAGGTTTCTGTCCTATAAAAGATACGAAAAATACTCTTCGTGTAGTTCTGCCTTAATCTTTTGGTTTCCAGCATTCCAATTGGTTAGCATTGCTGCCCTACTGCTAGCTCCTGACACTTGCTGTATTGGAATCTGTTACGTAGGTGTGCTTGTTCCAATTCTTGTTGGAGAGGGGCTTTTACTGTGAGTAAATGTAGGTAAAGAAGCGTTACTGTTTGAAAGCCGTTCTCTTAAAACATTAGAATGATCAGCACAAAACTGGTGAGATTTAGGGAAATCTCTGTTAAAATACGTGCATTTTAACTAGTAAATATCAAAGCAGGCAGTGTGCTTTTTCCTTTAACTTCAGCAGGTTCATTATTTCTTTTACCTCTGTCAGACTTTACTGTTGGTACAGAGACCACCTGACCAGTCTTAGTCGGAACAAAGAATGTATCAGTCCTCTGCCTTGTATCAGCTTCAGCTGATACTTCTGGCTGGTAACAGGAGGAAAGCTTTAGTTCTGGCTTCCAAAGCCTGTGGAACTGAGGACTTTTTGCCACTGTTAAGGAACCTGGTGGAACCTGTAAGCCCCTGGTCTGTGCTTGGTGCAGACAGAACAGCTGCACAACAGAGTTTTCATGTTGGACTATTTCTCAAGCCATTTCAGAGGGAGGGCAATTTATCTTTTCCTCCCAAAGGTGAAGATGTAATTTGTATCTTCACCCAGGGTCCCACATGTAGAAAGTTTGGCTAAAGCTGCTGCCCCAATTTGTGTCCTCCCTTGCAGTGACTGGGAGCTTCCCGTTTCATGTACTTGGCTTGCCCAGCATTCAGGAAAAACGCCAGCCCCATGCAGTCAGAGCAGGTTTTTCTTACCTTGGTCTATAGTACTGAACCTTAAAGACTGTTTAGGAGTTTTTGCTAGAATGCTGTGCTTCCTTTGAAACCTGTTTAACAATGCTTTATCTCCACACGTAGGGTAAGTGGCACTGAACCTCCGAGGAGCCTGTGTGTGTGTGCTGACCCGAACAGCGAAGGCAGAGCGGTCTGCGATGCCGCCGGAGGCGGAGCCGTGCACCACAGCCTGTGTAAGCTGTGACCCGGGCGCGGGATGTCGGGAGGTGGCAGGAGCTTGCGATGAATAAAGCGTGCTTAAAACTTACTGCATCCTGTCTTCTGTTGTGTTTGCCAGTGTCCTGCTGCCGGGCTGCTCAAGGCAGGGACAGGTCTTTAACACGCTGAACCCCGTAGCTCTTTGAATGAGGCTGCTCAGGTGTGGGGGGCGCTAATGAGGCTGTGAAAACAGTCAGCTGGAATGTGCATGAAAGGGAGCAGTTGTCTGGTTAAGTCACCTTCTGGTTTTAGAAGCCCTGTGAGGGCCGAAGGATTCATGTGCGTTTCACTTGGATGTTCTTTCATTTTTAGTCTTTAGGTCCTAGCCTCTGGGAGCTGGGGATGAAATCACTTTGTATCACGGTGAAGGGAACCCAGATATATTTACAGCTTCATCTTTGTAAGAAAGGGCAGAGGCGGGTCAAGTGGGAGCAGCAGTATGGTGAAGTGGGACAGGGTGTGAATTTTGTCTCAAATGATTAATTGGAGCATATCCTTTATTATGTGGGTGCAGAAGCACAGCTATGAAACCCGTCCCTAGGCTGTCACATCTTAGTTTGTTCATCCAACTACTTAACTAAAATGGAATTCAAACTTGTGACAAATAATTACTTTCTCTAAATGAAAAGCCTGGCCGGCCCTTCCACGGAGCACCTTTTGAACAGTTATTCCCTCACAAACACTGATGTGATGGTTGGAGCCCACGTCTTTCTTTGAAGTGTAGGTATCAGCTAATTATTCACAAAATAGTGAAATCACATGAATATTTATGAAGATGCAGCCTGTGGTTACCCCTGATGACCTAGAGAACAGAGAGGGCAGAGGACTGCATCAGTTGAAGGGGATTGTACCATTTGTACAGGTTCATTTACTACCAGCATTGATTTTCACACTACATTCCTTGCAAGGAGTGAGGTTTTGGTGCTAAACATCTGTTACTTTTAAGTCCCGTGCCTCATTATTACCAAATATCAAACCCTTGACTGGAATGAAGGGAAGAATATTCTTCCTGTGGTTTATTGAATTAGAGCTGAGCTCCAGCTCAGAGCAGTAACTGTTGTAAGAGAGCAGCAGAGCTGACACCCCTGATCTTTGACAGACAATCAGTCTCTTCTGCAAACGCTGCTGACTGGCTTTAAGGCATCACACTTGGCCAGCTGTGAATTTATGCTTTCTGCTCCTAAACCTTGTCCTCAAATGGGGAAGCTGAACTTCACCTGGTACATATTAAAAGGAGCTTTACCTGATCTAAAAGCACCTAAACGCTCAGATTAGCAGACTGACTGTCTCCTGTGTCAGATCTCATCCTAAAAATGTTACCCAAATGTGATACTTGGGGGTAGCCCAGCCCTACACCTGGCTGCAGCCTTTCCCTGGGAAGGAGACAAGGTCTCCTTCACTAAAGCTGAGCTGACTTCATTCTGTGCTCAGCTCTGTGTCTGGTGGATGGCCGGAAACAGGGGCCATTCCATGCACGGCGTTACAAAGCATTCGGACCCGAGTCGATGGGCAGACAGACCAGGCCAGCTGGCTGAGTCCGGTCAGGCTGCTGCCCCCTCCAGCCTCTAGAACGGAGATTTCCTGCCACAGCCGAGCGAGCAATCGCAGCTCTTTTGAATGGCCTCCTGCTCGCAGGAAGGTGGCAGTTCAGTCACTCTTTCAGGGAGTTTTTAAGTTAAATCCAAACCACACACACTGCCTACCCCTCTTCTGCCCCCAGGGAGGCGTAAATTAAATAAACCTGGCAGAGCAAATTGGGGCAGGGAGTTCCCTGCCTCTTTTACAGAGTGTCTGGGCAGGACAGGAAAGGGGGGATGTCCCAGCCTGACCCAAATTTAACAGCTAGCTCGTTAAAGTGAACAGACCAAGGCCCCTCCTATTTACGAGCCACAGATCTATTTCTGTTCAGAAAGGTGTAGTAAAAACCAAACTAGCTGTGTTCACGTGAGGAAGCCGAATGATGCCTGGAGCCAAGTGCTTTTTCTTATGGACTTTCTGCTTTAAAATACTCCAGAAGTTCTCTTCCCATGGGGTTAATTATGCAGTAATTGCCTATGTGCCTTGAAGAGCAGTTGAGGACCTCTCAAGGAAGACCTGCATACCTGAAGCAACAGGTGAGTGTTTGTGGGGGAAGCTCCGGTACACAGATGGAACTGGAGGCAGTCTAAACCCATTCTTAATGGAAACATCCCTCTTACAGACAAGAAGATGAAATAAAGTATGTAATTACCTCGTAAAAGTTTAAGGGGGTTTGCTTGGAATAGTCATCGTAGTCGGCCTTATTTATGCTAAGTAATTCAGTTGTAATTAAGAAGCAGTCTGCTTTATGAATATTTGGAGAAAAGCTGTAATTGTGGGGAGGATAATGCCTTTGGAGGACAGTTCTGCGCCAGCTCGTTTTGTAATAAAGATGTCTTAGAAGATGGCTCAAGATCCTGGCACATAAAATGAGTGAGATTGGATTGCTTATAACAGCTCTGTTCAATTCTGATGAGGTATTGAGCCAGCGGTGTGCCCAGGTGGCCATGAAGGCCAACGGCATCCTGGCTTGCATCAGAAATGGTGTGGCCAGCAGGAGTGGGGCTGTGATTGTGCCCCTGTGCTTGGCATTGGTGAGGCCATGCCTTGAGTACTGTTTTGGGCTCCTCACTATATGAAAGACATCGAGGTCCAGAGAAGGGCACCCAGGCTGGTGAAAGTGGCTGGAGCACAAGTCCTTTGAGGAGCAGCTGAGGGAGCTGGGGCTGTTTAGTCCAGAGAAAAGGAGGCTGAGGGGAGACTTTATGGTAGCCAGGTGGGTGTTGGTCTCTTCTACCAAGTAACAAGTGACAGGACAAATGGAAATGGCCTCAAGTTGTGCCGGGGAGATTTAGATTGGATATTGGGAAAAATGTCCTACATTTCCCTGCATCTTTCCAGTTGACCCTCCAGTTGTGACCTAATCTAGATCGCGTTTCCTGGCACCGTTTAGGGCAGCCGCGGAGCTGAACAGCGCAGAAACCTTTCTGCACATCAAATTACACTCGCTGCTGTTCACTGGCACACCAGGCCTGCCACACTACTGAAGGAAACCAGATCAGCTCCATACTGCTTGTCCTTGACAAATAAACCCTCCCCACCAACTTGATAGGCTTAACTGCAGCTTCTGCTCCTTCTCCTCGAGCAATAGCAGGCCTTGATAAAAAGCCCCTCAGCGTTCCCTCCTTGCATCGCAAAAGGGGTGCAGAGCCACACATTTTCAGAAGATCAGGGCTAGGATCAGTCAGCTTCTGCCCTTTGGTTCCTCTGGTACTTTATTTAAATAAAAAAAAAAAAGAAGTTTTTAAACTTTACTCAAGTCTAATCACTTCAAATGCCAAAAAGCAACAGAACAGCTTTCAGCAGTGCTGAGGGATGGCAAAAATATCTCTTCAATCAGTGCAAATTGTAACAACTTACCAAAACATTCTGTATGTGGTTACAAACTCCATGGAGTTTCTGTAAGTACTTTAACTTCAATTATTTATTTTTTTATATCAGTGCAAATCTCTTCCCAATTTTTAAATTAACTTTCATATCAACAGGCAAAGAATTCCTTACTTCATGCCTGTGAGTAGTTCCAGTACTTCTATCTAAAATGCCAGGTAAAGATACATTTGCAATAGATATTTTACTGCCTGGAAAAATACAAAATCCTATGCATCACAATAAGCTCATTAAAGTAAACATACACTATCACAAAGGATACAAACTGGAGGTGACATCAGTTTATTTACACACACAATTTGGGGAAACAAGGTAAGTGAATTATTCACAGTTCAGGTTGAAGCTCTCAATCTGCATAAACGTTTCCCATGTGTTAGATGTGATGCGTAAGGACTCCTGTTTGTAATCAAAAGTGCTGACATGGTTCTTAACAGTTCAAGGGTCTTGAATGAACTGGGAGAGAAAGCCCAGTACCAATAAAACAGGCAGCCAGAAATCACAGAATCACAGAGTCGTAGGAGTTGGAAGGGACCTCGAGAGATCATCGGGTCCAACCCCCCTGCCAAAGCAGGCTCCCTAGCACATATTGCACAGATAGGCGTCCAGACGAGTCTTGAATATCTCCAGAGAAGGAGACTCCACCACCTCCCTGGGCAGCCTGTGCCAGGGCTCTGTCACCCTCACTGTGTAAAAGTTCTTCCCCATGTTGGTGTGGAACTTCCTGTGCTCCAACTTGCAGCCATTGCCCCTTGTCCTGTCCCCACAGACCACTGAAAAGGGGTTGGACAATTCCCCCTGCATCCCATACTTAAGATATTTATAGACATTAATTAGGTCCCCCCTCAGTCTTCTTTTCTCCAGGCTGAACAGCCCCAGCTCACTCAGCCTTTCCTCATACGGGAGATGTTCCAGGCCCTTAATCATCTTCGTAGCCCTTCTCTGGACTCTCTCAAGGAGATCCTTGTCTTTTAAATCCCTCTCTCTGTTGTATACTACTCCTTTAGTAATGAAAACCAGCATCAGCGGTTACAGAGCATCTAGTGAAGAAATTGCACTAACAACAGAGTTAATGAGTTGTGTACTCAGACAGCAACAGGCATCCTCAGGGTGTGACTACAGGGCAAAGTAACATGCTCTATGTGAGAATAAAGGCTTTTACTTGGACGTGCCATTTGCTACTTCCCCAGGGCCTTTCCTTAACTTCAATGGAAACAAATTTATATCCACTGATGAAAGCCCTTTGAGCGTTCCCATTGGAAACCTGTAGGCAGATATATGTGTTGGTGCTTAATTCTGCAGAGCGCTAACGTGTCTTTGCATGCATTGTCCTCACTTGTTCAGCCTGGCTGGCTGGCTATGACATTAAGTGCTCAATTTAATTTGAGATACTTATTAAAACCATGTTTTACCTGCTCACAGCAAATTGGCCTTCATTATGTGTCTTCTTCCAGGCATGAGAAGTCCTTTCCTTGCTGATATAGTTAGCTGGCTAAAATAAGGAAAACAGTTCTGTTGCAACATCAGTGAGATGTTTCAGAGCGAGCACAAGGAACACAAAATAAAAGGTAGACCTTATTCATTTGGCCAACAAAGCCCACCTGTCTTGTGCTACCTTTCTGTTCAGATAAATCTGTCCCCAAATCTGGCAACAGTTCTGCTGGAAGCCTGCAAGAGTCCTGAAAAGAACAAACCCATGTGGGGTACAGCGCACGTGGAAACCCTTTTTTCAGAGCTCATCACTTTGACTCTTTTTCTTTGGTCTTTTACTACAGGAGTTTTAACCTGCTGTCAGTTCCAGTGAGCTGAACTCGGCTTTCAGTAACACAGTTCAAATGTTGCAGCTGCAGTTGAACAACTGGGGATTTTAGGCAGGGAGAACTTCTATCAAACCACCGACTGTAGTCGGAGAAGAGGGGCGTGCTTTTTGGAGGCCACATGAAGAAAGTGCTACAGGCCAGGCACATCTTCTGCCTTTCACACTACACTGACTACCCTAACAAAGGATAAGACCTCTTGCTACAAACCTGGTTTCGTTTCTATGCTTAGCGTGCCCTATCTCCAGCATTAGAGAGAGAGCTGAATGCAAGCCACAGGCTGACGAAACGCGCTGGCAGACTGATGGGCACTGAGAACCTCATTGTTGCTGTTGGGCCAGACAAACACCAGGTACCAGAGGTCCAGTGCCCAAGCAGAAAGAACAAACAAATGTGATTTATGTCTGTATCTTCATTTTTATACACTTCTGCTATACGTGTGTCCTTTTACTGTTGGCTTCTCAGGTATATGCCAACATGCCCACTGCACCCCGATTCTATGCACGTACCTACCCAAGCACACAGAGCCAGGACCAGAGCACCTGCTGCTGCCTTTTGGGTTTCTCACCATCAACACTCTTGAGATCAGTGGCTCGAGCACTGAAATTAAAGGGTTTTTTGTCTGTTTGCTGTGCAACTAGCTCCTGGGCACTGGAAGGCTTTTCTTGATCAGTAAATGCTGCTTCTCCATGATTTCTTTTCATTGGCATGAGCTACATGCCCACCTACTTCCAGCAGCCCGATCCTGTCCTCTGCGGTGCCTGGTCGCTCTCTAACCAAAAGACATCCACCAGTGGAGACATCTTCTCTTGAAAAATATTTTGTTAATTTAGCTGCAAAATGGCTACAATAAAAGATCATACCATCTTGAACAGGATTTTTTTCACAGGAAAAAGGGCAAAACAAAGGAATTAATGGAAAAATATATTTAAGATAAGAACCATAAGGCTCCCAACAAACACCTCCGAGAATCTTCAAGTCAGCCAAGTGAATACTTTTTGTAGCACCATTACATATTAATGCACCTCCAGGATCTACTTTGCCTCTCACAGAGGGTGTTTAACAGAAGGAATAAGAATCAGCCCAACAGTAATTAAACATGTGTATTTATTTTTTCAGTAACAAAGTATTTCCTTCTCCCCCATGAATAGAAAGAATCACTTGTAAGACATGTACTGAAGAGCTATCAGAACACACTGTTACTGAGTCTGTTGCTTCGAGTGGAAGAGAACCTGCTTCAGTAACAACCAGAAACATCACTGCTGCCTACAGAGTAACCAACCTTTTTCCCCCAACCTAAATATCCATAAGGGATCCAAGGCACATAACACTGTATTCATTTTGTGAATCAGCTTTAACCCAGTACTCAGAACAGAAATACCCACATCAAAAGGCGTCAGAATTAGTCTTTGACAAGAAAGTTCATTAAGGATGAGGGCAGATTAAGCTATTGCCAGAAGGTGAATTATTCTACTAGTGAAGATCAGAGTTTTGATTTCCTCTGAAAGAAGCTGACAATAGCATTTACACATTCATCAGACAGCCACCTCTCCTTCAGGACTTCACACTCCTTATTGTTGACCTCATGGAGCTTCTCCTTTTCCATACTTCGCAGCAGCTGCTTTGACACTGCCAAGGACTGGAGGAGAAAGAGCAGAATGTTAGGAAGTTATGCTTTCCACACCTTGATTTCAGAAAATAGCACGACACACAGGTTGGAATTCAGAGTTGCATTAACTTTGTACTTTTTAGTCACCTTTTTGCTGGGAGTAATTTTTGCCTTTGATTACTAAGACTGCAACTGAGATGGGGGAGGCTCACAGAAGTGAAACAGCAGCCTGCTAAGTGCTCATCATTAGGGTAGATGGGCATTAAGAAGCGAAACCTGTCCAACTGTCTGCAGTGCCAAACACAACCTACGTTACCAGCAGTTGGCACAAGCGTCTCCTCCTTGTCCAACGTAACCTAATTCCATTGTGACTCAAGTAGTTTTGCAAAGCCAGTTTTGAAAGTAGGTTTTGAACTAGTTTTCAAAGGAGTTGTGGACTAGGGAGCAGGATGACTGGATTTAGCAAGAAGTAGAGCCACCCAGCATCATCCTGAGCACTCACAGTACAATTAATGCTGCAGAACCAGCAGTGAGGCACTTCACTATGGCCAAATTAAAACATGGGAGAAAAGGCATCCAAGGCACACACGGGACTGCAAGTGGGTTAATTAGTTTTTACAGCTTTTCACCACTGAATGTCTGCATACACTACACTGTCTTGGACTCAGCCAGGGTAGAAGAGCTATCTGTTTCACAGTAGCAGAGGGACAGATCTGTGTTTGAAGGAAAGTATCTTGAGCCTTGTTATTTCAATCAAGGATGAAGTGAAACCAAGTAACGGGACAGGTTTGGCAGGAGGACTGGGAATATTACAGGCTTACAACGTGGAGGAACGCTGAAAATACTGACATTTTTGGGGAGGCTTGCATAAGCTTCTAATCTTTCCCAAACTTCCTTCTGAAAAGACCGTTCAGGGAAGACTTCAGTCACAAGTCCCCAGGCACAGGCTTCTGCTGCAGTCAGCTTTTTATTGAAAAGCAAGAACTCATTTGCCTGTAGAGAGAAAAGGAGAAAGTGTGAGTCAACGGGACACAAATCTGACAGAAAAGGGACAAGCTTCCAGGTCGCATTGATTTTATTCTTGCTTGTTAGTGTCTGCCCTCTGAAGAGGGCACAGAATCAGAACAGATGAGGTTGGAAGGGACCTCCAGATAGTGCCCAGCTTGAACCCCCTGCTCAAGCAGGGTCAGCTGGAGCAAGCTGCCCAGGACTCTATCCTGTTGGGTTTTGAGTATCTCCAAGGATGAAGACTTCCCAGCACCTCTGCACAACTCGTTCCCACATTTCACCACCCTCACTGTAAAATTATTTTTGTTACTTTCAGGTGGAATTTTCTGTGTTTCAATTTTGATCCGTTTCCTCTTGGCACCACTGACAAGACCCTGACTTCTTTACACCCTCCCATCAGGTATTTATAAACACTTGTAAGTTCCCAAGCCTCCTCTGCTCCAGGAAAACCAGTCCCAGCTCTTTCAGCCTCTTCTCATATGTAATACGCTCCAGTGGCTTAATCATCTCTGTAGCTCTTTGCTGGGCCTAGTCCAGTATGTCTGTGACTCTCTTGTGGAGCCCTGACCCAAACACAGCACTCCACTGTGGTGTCTCCAGTGTTGAGCAGAAGGGAATAATCACTCCCCTCAACTCGCTGGCAACTCTTTGTCTAATGCAACCCAGGGCACCATCCACCTCCTTCGCTGCAAGGCTGCACTGCTGGCTCATGGAGAGCCAGGACACCAGGACACACAGGTCCAGCAAAGCTGCTATCCAAGCAGTAAGCCACCAGCAGTCACTGGTGCACAGGATTACTTCTTCCCAGCTACAGGACTTTGCCTTGTCCTTCACTGAAGTCTGTGAGATTCCCCAATTTCAAAGGGAGACTCTCCAATCCCAAAACCTGCTCAGTCCCTTTGAACAGCAATGCACCTGGTGCATCAACCGTGCCCCTCAGTTTTGTATCCTCTGCTGGCAGCACACTCAGTCTCAGCATCTGGGCCATAATGAAGAGGTTCAAGTATCAGCCCTGGGCTTACACCACTAGTGACCGGCCTCCAAGACCTACTGTTCAGCAACAGTCTGTGTGTCCTTTTAAGCAGAGTTCCAACACTGTCACCTGAAATTACCTCATTGTAAATTTGTTTGTTCACTTCCTGCAGCGACTCCAAGATTTCTGGAATGTGGGCTGATAGGTTTTATCTCACTGAACAGGCTACTCTTGGATGTTTATGAAGCACCTGCTCTACCCCTTACAGATTTAAACTGTGCTCAACAAAAATACAGTACACTAACACAGGAAATAACATCAGAGAAGTGTTGGAAACTACCTAGATTTTTTCTGTGGGACATCAAAAAAGCAGAGAGGGAATGATGCCATTCTGAGAAATGAAAAGGTAGATTCTGCTGTCTCTAAGTTACTATTACTTAGTGTCTTTATTTCTGCAGTAGACAGAGAAAAATCAGAGTATGGACAGAAAACCAACACATACTAGAACCAAACAGATAAAAGTCTGCAAGTAAATACATTAAAAAATTTCTTCACATTCACACTTGCAGGAATGGTTGAACACAAGTTTCCCACAGGGCTGGCACAACCCACTGCACCACTTGCTCCCTTGCCTGATAAGGGCAGCCTACCATGACATTTTTAAAGACTGCTCTTATTTGGTTTGGGTTTTTTTTTAACCCTTCTTTACATCATTCCCTCCCACTGCTGGAAAAAAGATACAACCTTTTGCTGTATAGAAGTTGCCTCAAGAAGGTGGAGGAAGCCACAAGCAAGACAATTTTCATCAGCACTACAGTACAGCCTTAGAAGTGGTCTTCACCTCTCATGGTGCCCGTGCTGACACTGTCAATAGATTCCTTGATCTTTGTTTCACAAGATGTGAACAACAGCTTTCTCTGAGGACTCCTGCTGTGACTTCACTTGCTCTTACAGGTGAAGGACACCAACATACAAACACCAGATGACCCCCCACATACAGTGCAGATGTTCTTACCTTGGCTACGCCCATGATTTTTGGAAACAGGTAAGAGGAACATCCTTCTGGGCTCTGTCCCAGTTGGCTAAATGGGCTGTGAAATGTAGCCTGGGTCAAAAAAAAAAAAAAGACAACAAAACCAAACATCACAACAGAGCATGGGACTAAACTTCTAGTATTCACTTCTCATTTTAAAGCTTCTACTGTACCAGAGCTCACCAGAAATACATTTCAGCTGTCACCATCATAGGCTTTAAATACCATCTGGTAACACTGCTTCATCCTCTCATTGCACCCAAGAGGTGGCTTCGTCTGCATAATTCAATTCCCTTATAAGAACCCTGCTGATGAAGTTAACCTTAATTGAATACAGCACTTAAGAGAAACTAATTTGCACGTGCAAAATCATTACAGAAAGGAGGTTTATCCACATCTGCCCTAAAAGTTATTAGATACATAAACCAAATAACTCAAGCAGTAAAGAGCATTTTGCTTTCTGAGAGCACACAAGGTTTATTCTGCTCCTTAGGAAGTCAAGTCACTGAGTCTTCTTTCCTCAAATTTTATGCAAAGAACCTGTGGCACAAACACATCATGAGCTCATTAAGAACAATACCCTAACTACAAGCTAGAAGTGCATTACAGAGTCCTGTGTTTTGACAGCTCCCATCAGCTTTAAGCAAGGCCTTTGCTTCCACGTAAAGGCAGGAAGAGACACGCAAAGAGCAGGCGCGTTGCCAGCGCGCTCTCACTCTGACAGAAGGCACCCATCCCTTCCGGGGCTGCTGATGGCCCTGCAACACCATGACAGATCAATAGGCTTCCTGGCAAGAAAGTGACACTTGTAGCATTGTAAGAAAAGATTAGACAACCTCTGCCAGGACACAGGCTAGTGCAATTGGCTGTGCTTCAGCAAGGGGAGATGAACTACACCAGGGCTCCAAACTGGTGCCCTAGGAACCGGAGCAAAATCCTGTGCAGAAGGCAATGTTAAGTGACCACCCAAAATGCTGATGTGTTGCCAGACTGGGCAGTGTCTCATGAATGTGTTTGGTAGTGATCTGTTCTGGGAATACCTGGCTGAGAATAAGAGAGAGCCTGGACACAGCAAGAACTGGCCACTTCTGGATTAAGGAGTCAATGCCTAAAACATGTCAACCCTACAGGAGATTGTGAAACAAAGTAGTAACTTGGGTGAGAATGACATTATTGCACAGGAGCTCACAACCCTGGAAGGAAAGAATAGAGAACAATCTCCTTTGAGAAGGTGTCAATAAACTTGAAGTTAACAGGAAAGTTCTCATGCAGACTAATCTAAATGAAAAGCTAAGGTAGACCCTACACAAATCCTCAAAGAGCTATTACCAAGGGCACAAGCCAAAGCGGTTCCAGTGCAGGTGGGAACATACTAACAGATTGTCTCAACTTAATTATAAGCTTCAACCAAACTTCAACTAAACCTATACTACTTACAGCCACAGGAGAAATTATGCCAAGAGGGGAAGTGATTAGAATTCAAAATAGTCTTAATAAAGGGGAGAGGTGTGAGTAAGAAGATGCTATTTGGCATGAATAACTTGGTATAAAGTACACAATAGGGACAGCTGCTTAATTGGCAGCTCTCCAGTGAAGGATCCAGGTGTTGTAGCAGGTCACAGGTATGTAAAAAATTAAGTAAGGTTGTGGGATGTCAAAACAGAACCACGGCCTGCCGAGCGTGGAGAAGTTGCTCTGCTCTGCTTTGCATGGGTGAGAGGAGTTGGAGCAGCGTGCCCAGTTTGTACCACTGTGCTTAAAGAGACACAGAACAACTGGAAAGAGTCCAGAGGAATGTGACTGCAGACCTAAAAGCACTTGAAGACAAACTGAATGAATTACAGCTGTTTAGCTCAAAAAAAGAAGAGATCAAGAAAGTGAATGTAAACCTGAGCTGTATCTGCCAGCCTACGTGCACTGATGGCTAAGCACACTTATGGCTACTCTGAGGGATGATGAAAATAACCTGTTCTTTAAATTCAGGAGCAAGAAACAATAAGTGCACCCTGCAGCAAAAAAAAAAAAAAAAAAAAAAAAAAGAAATCAGGTGGGAGGGGAGGAAGAACCAAAGAATTTTTTAGTAAGAGAAGAGATCTGGGGATAGGAATAGACTGAATAAATGATGCACATTGTACAAGCCTCTGTCAGGATTGACATGGTCAGAGCTGATCCTGTTATGGGACAAGAAGGAGGAGCTGGTTCTTTGCAGCTCAATTCTTTTAGGTCTCACAATGACAAACTCAATCCAGCAGGGACCTCAAGGAAAAATCCAATGTGGTGCCAAAGCAGGAAACAAAGTACCACCCAACCACAGACATTTCTGCAGGCAAAACCTTGCCTAAACCTTGGACTAAGTTCTCTGTCCATTTAATAGAGCAGAACATAAAAAAAATAAGCCATATAATGGGATTCTGTGCTATGCCTTCATATAGCTTTTGGTTATATTTGTATTTGACAAGTTACCTTAAGCTGAATAAACCAAAGGTTTTCCCAAGTTACCTTGGAATACAGATTGGCTACAGCGTCAGTTACTGCACTTCCATTCCAAAACAGTATCTTGCTCCCACACCTTGAAAGGGGCCTTAAAACCATCATTTCACATCAGCTACCAATACAGTAAAGAATTTCTGGTCTGCTGTCAGTAACTTGATAACCATAACAGCAGGGAAGCTCCATGCACATTAACCACTGGCTGATGAATCCCAGCACTGGTAATTAATATTGGTTTTCCTTGACGTGATACAACAAAAACATTCTTTTCACTCCTGTGTTCTTCTGTCAGCTCAGCCCAGAGCAAATAACACTTGCTAGAGAAAGAGGATTAAAGACTGCCTTGGGATCAGCTATGGAACGTACTTACCCTGTCAGAGGCGTAGACGATGTCGCACAGTCCCAGGATGGTTACGCAGATTCCAATAGCTGGGCCATTTACCACTGCGATCAATGGTTTAGGAAAATCAATGAAGTGACCCACAAACTCTCTAGAGAGAAGGAAAAGCAGAGAGTAAGAGACACAGCCTAATCTCTTCATCAAATACAGACAACCTTCAAGATACCTCACACCAAAACCCACGAGCTAGATTCTATGTACTGTGCGCCTCTGTCCCTCTCCCAAATGAGTTCTGACAGAGAAGATAAGAACTAGTTGAAATACCTGCATTTCCACACCAAGAAGCAACATGTACATGACAGCACAGCTTTCCTACCTCCTGCAATCAAGTTACGGAAGCGCTGTCCTCTTCAGCCACAGTTACTGAATACAGCTCACTAACAAGGACAGATTTTGCCCTGCCTGTCTATCTGCCTGTGCATCCATCCCAGCTCCACCCGTGGGATATCCATTCCCTTCAGCTGCTTCTGTTCTGCTGTGAAGCTCCAGCAGGCACCAAAACTCCGATGCTGCCGTGACACAGAAACCCCTATTGCTGCTCTGCCTGGGTGTGAGAAACAGCAGTTTGTGTCATCTGACAGCTACTTCTCCATCCAAGAGGTGCAACAAACATCCTCAAAACACAGTATTTTTCAAAAGCGAAGAGTGCTGTAAAAAATCCACTTCTCTGGCACCTCTGTGTGTCAGCTGTAAGGAAGCACTGCAAGATACAGACCACAAAGTACACAGGAGACTATGTATTGTGTGGAACACCCCACAAAACACTGCAGGCTGAAGCACAGGCACCACCGAGTAACATCTCTGCAACAGATTCTGACTGCATGACTATCCCTTTGTAGGGGCAGCTGCCACCCTCAGACAGCTTGCCTAAGTGAGAACTGCAAACAGGAGTACTTCACTTGCAGCTCTTCTTCAAAACACAAATCAAAAGCATTGTTTGCTTTGCTGAGTAATTTAGGTTTTCCATCAATGACAAGTGCTGGAGGAAGCAATCCAACTTGCACGCATAGCTCAGATGTAATCATCACACACAGAAGTAAAAAGATAAAACCTGTTTAAATAGGGAAGAAACAAACATGTTTGCCCAAAACACACCCCATTTCAGCCACTGTCAGATGATCACCCTGATCTCCTTGGCCTAAGAAAACAGATTTGTTTAAGACGTAGATTCAGACTCAAAAATGCAACCAAGAACTCAGAATTCCTGGACAGTTTTGAGCAAGTTGAGAGTAGCCCTGCTGAGAAGGACCTGGGTGTCATGGTGGATGAGAAACTTAACATGAGCCAGCAGTGTGCTCTTGCAGCTCGCAAGGCCAATGGTGTCCTGGGCTCCATTAGAAGAGGGGTGGCCAGCAGGGACAGGGAGGTGATTGTCCCTCTCTACTCTGCCCTCGTGAGGCCCCATCTGGAGTCCTGTGTCCAGATCTGGGGCCCCCAATACAAGAAGGATGTGGAACTGTTGGAGAGGGTTCAGAGGAGCCACGAAGATGATTAGAGGGCTGGAGCACCTGCCCTACAAAGAGAGGCTGAGGGAGCTGGGCTTGTTCAGTCTGGAGAAGAGAAGGCTGCAGGGGGACCTCATTGCAGCCTTCCAGTACCTGAAGGGAGCATACAAACAGGAGGGGAACCAACTCTTTAAAAGGGTAGACAATGGCAGGACAAGGGGGAATGGATTGAATCTAAAGGAAGGAAGGTTTAGATTAGATATCAGGGGGAAGTTTTTTACAGAGAGGGTGATAAGGTGCAGGCACAGGCTGCCCAGAGAGGTGGTGGATGCCCCATCCCTGGAAGTGTTCAGGGCCAGGTTGGATGGGGCCCTGGGCAGCCTTATGTAGATCCAGGCCTGAGGTTGGTGGCCCTGCCTGTGGCAGGGGGGTTGGAACTCTGTGATCCTTGGGGTCCCTTCCAACCCATGCCATTCTATGATTCTATGAAGTTCATTACACAGAAGTCAGAGTGAAGGAGTTCTGGCATGTCCTGACACTGTTGGCTACCAAAAAAATTTTCATTGCAGCTTACAAACTATACAGTCAAAATCATGCCTGTCTCATTGTATCTGCATGTACTTTGGGGACTAAAAAAATAAAATAGATTCTTTAGCATCACTGTCCTTAAGATTTATAATACTCATCTCCTTTCCTCATTTATTTCACACAATTGATACTACTTATTCCACATGATCTTTGTGTTTATGCACATGATGAGCCCTTAAGACAGTCATCTCAGTGGATGTATCGTAGCATAACTGGGTGAGTCTCTACCTGTCGTGTTTTCTAACAGTGCCTCCAAATTATATTTTACCCATTAGATTAACTTATACATATATGAAAACAAGATGTTTTACTTGAGTAATACTGCTCCATCTTTTGCCATCTTCTCCATTTCACCAGGTTGGACATTAGTAAAATTATTCAGATCATTTCCACTGCTGTAGTAGTCTCCATTTCCTGCAAAGAACACACATGAACAAGCACACCAACGATTTGTGAGGGGGTAAGAAGTTTCCATTTATTACATTTACAGAAGAATTTAATTCTAAGTGTCTAACACTACTAAGTGATTAAAGGGATTGTCTCAAAATATACACTCTACCTTAAAGGACATCTACACTTAAAAATGAATTTTGACTGACAACGCACTGAAAAGCAAGTGGTAAAAAGCCAAAAAATATTAAATTTGAAAGATCTGAAGGGGAATTTCTTTTTTATGTAAGTGTCAAATAAAAAAAAAATAAAATTCTTCCCCCTCCATACATGCTCAGGGTTTTTTCTGCCAATTCACAACGACTCACACAGTAAGACGTGAGAAACTTTTAAGCAGGAAAATCGAAAATTGACTAAACCCACACCAATCGACTTTAAAAGCAGCAATGAAGGTGCTGCAGACCAGATACGTCAGCTGCTCAAAAGTAATAAAGCCCTTAGGGGTATTCCATGTCTACCTTCTCATCTCAGAAAGACATTTTGGTATAAGAGCAATCTGGCTAAAGAATTTGAAACACTACCTTGAAAGAAAAAACATCTTGGAGAAAGAATTTCCTCATTTACACGATTCTATCTTACTCTAAATACAGGTAGACAGCTCATGTCAGTACAGTACTGTGGCACTGTATGAAACAAGTCTAAGAAAGGCATATGAAGTGTGGTACCAGTAATAACTGCTATGGTAGAATCGTCTTTTCCAGCTTCTTCAAGCGCTTTGATAATTTCTCTGTACATCTGCATAAGAGAAAGATCAACAAAGTACAAATGTGATGCTGCAAAAGACCATAAAAAGGAGAGTCACACTGACAACATGGAACCTGAGACACAGATTAACTCCGATCCCTTGAAGTGTGGAAACCATCCCCCCTGCATCCACAGAAAATAAGGTATTACATGGGAGGTGTTTCTGGCCATAAAGACACATACTTGCAATACTCAAGACTTCCAGTGCATACCTAAAGGACAAAATAAAGTCCTTTGGAAAACAGACATTAACCAGAAACAGCCAGTTGTAAGACCTGAGAAGTAGTTTAAGTGGGCAAAATAATATATTAAAGAATTAGCAGCAGTGGGGTGAAGCCCCTGTTCTGGTATCTTTGCTGTTGTGAACATGGGACAATCATGTTGCCGACAGGATGGACTTCCTCATGAAGACAGCTACGGGACCCAGGAGATTCTCAGACATACACACAACACTGCTGAGCCAAAAGCAGGCCACACACGCACTCTGTGATACAGCCAAGCCTTGTATCCACACAACAGGCTGCTCTTCCTGCAGTCTGCCACTTTAGTTTAGCACAGACTGGAATCCCTAGTAGGTTTGAAAGAAACCAAAAGACAAAGAAAAGCCCAATCAGTAAAACTTTAGCTGAATGGTTTTATTTTTATTGGATATTTATTCCTTAGGTTGTCAGTGGAGTCAAGCTACTGAACCCTCAAAATTCACACCACCATGCTTCAGTCAGTTCTGCTAACCCTGTAGTAATGATTCTTTAAAAAAACTTAAGCAGCTTACACAGGAAAGGAAAAAACCCATCAATCCTCTCAAGTTTAGTTCTTTACCTTATGGTTGATGGCGTTTTTCCTGTCAGGTCGGTTAAACATTATCTTTGTGATATTGTTTTTGGTGGTAACTAGTATTGTTTCATAGCCTTGATGTGCACTCTCTTCTGGGGAAGCATCTTTCTTTTGGTCAGCAGATTCTGCAGAGACCAAACTTGAGACAAGTTCAGCATAGTTCTGTTTGGCATTATCCTGTAATGAAAGGAAAGAAAAGAAGAAGAAATTAAAAAAAAACCTCACAGTAGACTATCAAAGGCTGCAATGGAAATCAATTTGTTATGCTATTCATAAAATGGGTCCATAGTCCCCGGGGGAGCACTGTGCTTCAAGACAAAAAAACCCCAACAAACCACCAAACAAACCAACTACACACCCCTAATTAGGAAGTATTCTAATTAGGATGAGAATAGGAACATGCTGTCTTTAAACACTGCAGATTACACTTAAAGTCATCTGGAGAACAGTAGCAAAGGCTCTGTAAAAGAAAAGTGTGTAGATGATGGAATGACATTTACTTTGTTGCAGAAATGCCCCCGTCCACACCCAAGATGTCCAGAAAGACCTTTGCCATATGCCCAGCATTTACACATTTACTTTGTTTCTGCTTTCCAGTCAGACATTTCTCCAACAAAATAGGAGCTTTTATTTTAGAACACGTGTTGCTGAAAATGAGAGTGCTAAAACGGGTCAATGGCATTTTAAAATTGCTTGAAGACACCAGTTTTTATTTAGCACAAGCATGACATGCAAAAGCCTAAACAATCCTACTTCCCTGTTTACACAGTAAGCAGCGGTTTAGAAGAATTTTTAAAGTTCTTTGCTGTTACAACCTATTTTCCTGAAAGGATAATATACTTTGAACGATTCTACAATCCATAATCTGCAGCACATGAAATTGCCTATTCCCTCTCCACCTTAACTTCAAGAGCAGATCCTTTGCCTTAAGTCTTTATTGGATATTCCTTAAAATAAAAACCAACACCCCCCCCAAAAAAACCCCCCACCAATCAACCAACCAAGCCCCCTCCAAAACACCAAAAGAAACAGCCCACAAAAAAACCCACCCCAAAACCTAAAACACCAAAAACCCCAAGGCAGCACAAGAATACGTTTTGCTGGTGAAATTATGCAAGTATGTTTTCTTTTAAAAGAAGAATGCAAAACACCTGTCCGCACTAAGTAGCATCCTTGACTGACCTCAGAAACTACTCCTGAGCAGCAGTGACACAGCTGGTTTGTAAAGCTTGTGTTTTCTTCACTTCACAGCACCTGAAAAACCTGACAGCTGTATGCAGCGTCAGACTTACGAACGCCTACGTATCTTGGCATCTATATTCTTTCTGCTCGCTTCACCTGAAGTAAAGACTTCCCTAAAGGCTATGAAAGGTATTAAAGATGTCAAGATATAGTGAGAATGAATGAAGAGGAGATCTTAATACAGCAGTTCTTCTATTTTTTTAGTCAGTGCAATAAGAGACTGACTTTCTAAACCGAGAAAGTTACCAATATGCTGGATTCACAAATTTGCTCTTTGTTCTAAGAGCTGAGAAGCTCTTGTAGGAACTCAGAAACTCAATCCATCTTTCTTAAAGGGAAGAGCAGAAGAGAACATAGTGTGAAAGACACTATTTTTATTCAAAGTCAGCATGTATGTAAAACATCTTACACAGGTACAAATTGGTAGTAATAATATAGAACTAGGCTTATTTTGGAACCTGAAGCAGAGTCACTCAACTAGTGTTGACATCAGCCATTCACTTACAGACCAGACATTTCAAGGTAGCATAATCTAAAAAGATTTTAAGTGAAATTATAGGTATCGTCACCTGAGACAAATTGCCAAGAGAAATCCATGCATCCCACTTGGCTTTCTTGACAAAGTCCAGCATACCTGGTTTTGGAGCATTGCAGGGACCTTCAGTAGCCTGAAAACAAAGAGAAACAAAACTTATTTAAACAGTTCAGATGCTTTGGTAGAGAAGATGATGACTTAAGAATATTTACCTAATTGGGAAACAGAATTCAGCTCTAAGTCTGAAGGATTACCTAGTCGTTGGGCAATATTCAGATAGTTCACATACCATGATGTTTTCAGTTCTGCTATTTCCTAATACCTGATGCTGGGCTTACAGAAGCACCTAACCAATACAAGTGTCCAAAACATCCATGCACGTCAAGTTCTATCTCAAAAATTGTTGAAGTTTTATACTTAAAAAGAAAGTTGAAGATTTGTAAGGGAGTGACTGGTAGAACCCACTCTTCAATAGTCCAATCTGGCCAGTGAAGAAGTCCAATGGAGAGTGGAGGCTGACAGTGGACTATCGTGGCCTGCATATAGTGGACTATACTGGCAGCATATGAAGGGGCTTGAGCCACTTTGGAAGTGACTGGAATTGAAGCCCAGCTCCTCCTGGCACCCTGAATGCTGCTGCTGGGCTGGATGTTCAAAGGAAAGGCCCCTTCTACACACCATGCCACCGATGCTACGTGGAATAAGTGGGTTGCAATTATTATGCAGCAGGCTCGAACAGGAAACCCCAATCACCCAGGAATACTGGAAGTGATCACAGACTGGCCAGAAAGCAAAGATTTTGGAATATCACTAAAGGGCAAGGTGACACAGGCTGAAGAGGCCCTACTCTATGGTGAACTGCCAGAAAATGAGAAAAAAATATGCCCTGTTCAATGATGGATTTTGTCGCATTGTTGGCAAACATCAGAGGTGAAAGGCTGCTGTATGGAGTCCTACATGACAGGTTGCAGAAGCTGATGAAGGAGAAGGTGAAACCAGCCAGTTTGCAGAGGTAAAAGCCATCCAGCTGGCTTTAAACATCGCCAAATGAGAAAGTGGCTGAATTTGTACCTCTGTACTGACCCATGGATGGTGGGCAGTGCCCTGTGGGGGTGGTTGCAGAAATGGAAACAAAGCAACTGGCAGCACAGAGGCAAACCCATCTGGGCTGCTCCACTGTGGCAAGACACCTCTGCCCAGTTAGAGAACCTAACTGTGAAAGTACAGCATGTAGATGCCCACATACACAAGAGCCGAGCCACTGAAGAACATCAAAACAACCAGCAGGTCGATCAGGCTGCTGAGATTGAAGTGGCTCAAGTAGACCTCGATTGGCAATGTAAGGGTGAATTATTTATAGCTTGCTGGGCCCATGACACCTCAGGCAATCAAGGAAGAGATGCCACATACAGATGGGCTCGTGATCGAGGGGTGGATTTGACCACGGACACTATCTCACAGGTCACACATGAATGTGAAACACATGCCTTGAGCAAGCAAGCCAAGGGGTTAAAGCCTCTGTGGCATGGAGGACAATGGCTGCAATACAAATACGGAGAGGCCTGGCAGATCGATTCCATCACTCTCCTGCAGACACCCCAAGGCAAGCGGTATGTGCTCACAATGGTAGAAGCAACCACTGGCTGGCTAGAAACTTATCCTGTGCCCCATGCCACTGCCTGAACACCATCCTGGGTCTTGAGAAGCAAGTCCTCTGGCGACATGGCACTCCAGAAAGAATAGAGTCAGATAATGGAACCCATTTCTGGAATAATCTCATAGACACCTGGGCCAAAGAACACGGCACTGAATGGGTACAACATACACCCTACCATGCACCATTTTGCCCCAGGGAACATTGAGAGGTACAATGGGCTGTTAAAAACTGCTCTTAAAGCAATGGGTGGTGGAACCCTAAAAAACTGGGGTATGCATTTAGCCAAAGCCACATGGCTAGTTAATTCCAGGGGATCTACCAATCGAGCTGGCCCTGTCCAATCAAAACTCCCATGGACTGTAGAGGGGGATAAAGTCCCTGTAGTGCACATGAAAAACCTGCTGGGGAGTATGAATGAAGTATTCTGTCATCATTTTTCCTGAAGAAAAATACAGTATCAGAGAGAAATATTCTAAGTAGAAGGTGAGAAAGAAAGAAAGAATGCATTTATGAGCTCATTATTATGAATTAGTAAAACTACCTGGAACAGTCAGCTAAGTTTTTATTTAAAGCAGCAATCAATTGCCTTTTTCAACATAACGAGCCACAGTCTGTACTGACCCTGCAGCCAGCCTTGATCCACAAACACTTCCCAAAATACCAGTATAAACCCCACTGAGAACTTGCATCTACTTATACAAAGGTTTCCTTCCCTGCTGTAGTAAAGAATAACTTTCACTCCTAGTGTGGAGGAACAGTTCCTTGAATTTAGGAAAATAGACAGAACCAAAAAACCTGTAACAACCACAAAGAAAGAAAAAACTCCAGAAATCAACCTTCAAATGTCAACACTGTTATATTAAAGGTCCAGCTGAGTGTCTGGAGTTACAAGGAGTTTAAGAGGAAGCATGAGGTATGTTCATTTTTCCTAGGCATAAGCCATTTTGCACAGCTACATCAATACATGCTGTAATTATGGAAGGCATCATACAATTGATGTCAACTTGCTCTATTTCTTCGAATAAAGGTTTCTATTCAAAGCATCATTTATAAGATGAAATGGGTTTGGCTTCCCTCAGAATTCAGCCAGGGTTTGAAGGGCTGGCAGTTCAAGAACAGGATTTGAGTGCTTGACCTAAGAGCTTGTTCAGACACAATACATTTGCACAACCCCTGTTTTAAGTAAACATTTTACAGTTCCATCCCCTTGCATTACAAATGGCCCTTACAAAACAGAGTCAGTCAAGCCTACCTGCTTGAACAAAGCATAGAGCTTCAACTTAGTTTCATTCCCAGGATCCTTTTTCAAAAGCTTCAGTTGTTCTTGAGCCTTTTCAAAGTCTTTCTGGCTGACTTGCATGGCGGCTGCAGTCGTGTGCAGGTGAACTGCTGGAATGCAAACAGCTTGTGCTGACCTGTTGGTAAACAGAAAACAAAATCCCACTGCTTGGTTTTTGTGTAAGACTAGAGGGGAAACAAATAGGCTGGTTTTGAAAGACATTTAAAAGTACATGTAAAACATTAAGTATTTGTACTTGCACAGAGTAAAAACACCACCACCAACAACAAAATGCAAGATATTAAGTGACAAGAAAGTTGCTTTAGAAGTTTGCTGTAGTTGCAACATGAAACTTCGGTGAGCATGTCGTTATCTCTCTCTAGTATGTAAAGTCCTAAGTTTAATGCTACCAGATGACAAAGAATCTATTTAGTAATATACCAGATGATCATATATAGACCACTAAACGGCAGTAGTAGTAAACTAATGTTTTGCTGTTTGTGGAATAAATCAGATCCCTACAGGTCCTGCCCATGAGAAACTAATAAGAAACACTGAAGATTATTAATTGTAGGCTTACTTCAACAGAGTTTGGAATCAAATGCTAAGGAGTCTAATAATTTTGTCTTATATTTCAACAGGGCAAAATCATGTTATCTCAACTTACTTTGGTTAAATTGCAATACATGTTCAGTATTTTTATTTTTTTTTAAATGTTAGCAGTTTATGTATCAACATTCCTTCTCTATTTTAGTAAAAAGAGTCTAAAAACCCCCCAACTTTTCCCAGTCTAACTTAGACACAGCTGCCATGTTAGATCATCATATATGGTAGATTTTACAGTCAGTCATATTTGAAATAGTATCTCAAATGCAGACTGATAGAATATTTAATAATTATTTCCATGTGTTAACGTTTCAGTTACAGAACCATCATTTAAAAGTCATACCTAACAAAAAGGCAGAGTTTTCATACTCAATGAGAATTGTAGAGAAATTCTGCCTACTTTTGAGAACTTCCTCACTGCTCTTGTTTTTTAAATAAAATTTATTTTCATTGCGTGCCTAAAAAGTTGCAGGCAGGACGTGTCAAGGATGCCAACTGTGTTCAATGGATTTTATTACTCTTTTATTCCATGCAGACAGAAGCTTTTAGTTGTCTTGTAAAAATGTTTGTAAGATCTATTGGTCTTACGCTCTCTTCCAGCCCTCCTATATTAATAAAATCTACATTCCTGGTATATTTGTGTTACCAAGTTTGAATGACAGAAACAAAAAGAATATTTTCTGTTAATAAAAGAAATTCTTTCAAAACCAAAGAATTCCAGAATCTGGTTCAAAATCTTAGGCTTGCAAAAAGAAATCCATCTGAACAATACAAAATGGAATAGGTTATCCAACAAGGCTGCAAGAACACAAAGTCTTCTGACTTAAACTGACCAGCTGCAGGCTGTTACTAGCATAGCAGTGCACCCACAGAATCACAGAATCACAGAATTATCAAGGTTGGAAAAGACCAGACAGATGTGGGCTAACTAACATTCAAAGCGATGGGGTCAGAAGACTCTGACAGAGTTTAACAAGTTTAGCCTCCCAGTTTGGTTCAGGGATATTTAGCCAACTTCGGGGCTTCACCTCCAGCATCAATAAAAGCCCTCAGAAAGAGTGTACCTGAACAGTGAAGGCCTAGCAGGAGATGTGATGGTTGGAGGACACCTGGGGTGTAGCAATCATGAGATTATAGGATTCTCAGTTCTAGAAGTGAGGAGGGGACTAAGAACAGCCACCTTGGACTTTCATAGGGCAGACTTTGGACTATTCAGAAGGCTGGCTGATAAAGTTCCACGTGAGACAGTCCTTAAAGGCAAAGAAGCCCAGGAAGGATGGATGTTCTTCGAGAAGGAAATCCTGGCAGCACAAGAACAGGCTGTCCCCATGTGTCAGTAAAGGAGCTGGTGAGGGGGGAAACCAGCTTGGCTGAGCAGTGAGATCTGTGTGGACATCAGAAAAAAGGAAAGTGTATGAGCTTTGGAAGAAGGGGCAGGCATCTCAGGAGGACTACAGGGATGAAATAAGATCATGTAGAGAGAAAATCAGAAGGGCTAAAGTCAAACTAGACCTCAGATTGGCCAATTCTGTGAAAGATAATAAAAAAAAAAAAAATCTTTCTACAGATATATCAACAGCAAAAGGAGGGCCAAGGACAATCTCCAGCACTTACTGGATGCAGGGGGAACATTAGTGATCAAGTATGAGGACAAGGCTAAGGTACTTAATTCCTTCTTTTCCTCAGTCTTTAATATTAGGGTGAGATGTTCCCTGGGTATTCATCCTCATGAGCTGGCTGACAGGGATGGATAGCAGAACAAAACTCCCATGATCCAGGAGGAAATGGTTAGAGACCTGCTAGGCCAATTAGATATTCACAAGTCTATGGGGCTGGAGATCTGAGGGTATTGAGACAGTTGATGGATCTGCTTGCCAAACCCCTTTCCATCATCTACCAGCAGTCCTGGCTGACTGGAGAAGTTCCACTCGCCTGAAGGCTGGCAGATGTTATGTCCATTTACAAGAAGGGTCAGAAGGAGGATCCAGGAGACTACAGGCCTGTCAGTCTGACCCCGGTGCCAGGAAAGATCACAGAATGGGTCATCTTGAGTGCTATCACACAGCACATGCACAACAACCGAGTGATCAGGCCTAGTCAACATGGGTTTACGAAAGGCAGTCCTACCAAACCAACCTGGTCACCTTCTATGACAAGGTGACTCGCCTAGCAGACAAGGGAAAGGCTGTGGATGTGGTGTGCCTTGACTTCAGCAAAGCCTTTGACACCATTTCTCACAGCATCCTGCTTCAGAAGCTGGCTACCACTGGCCTGGACAGGCACAGCCTCTGCTGCGTAAAAAAATGGCTGGATGGACAGGCCCAAAGAGTTGTGGTGAATGGAGCTAAATCCAGCTGGAGGCCGGTCACAAGTGGTGCTCCCCAGAGCTCACTGCTGGGTCCAGTTCTGTTTGGTATCTTTATCAATGACCTGGATGAAGAGATTGACTGCTCCCTCAGTAAGCTTGCAGATGACACTAAACTATGAGGAAGTGCCAATCTGCCTGAGGGTAGGGAGGCTCTTCAACAGGATCTGAACAGGCTGGATCAGTGGGCTGAGACCAAGGGGATGAAGTTCAACCAGGCCAAGTGCTGAGTCCAAGCTAGAAACCTGCCTGGCGGAGAAGGACCTGGGGGTGTTGGTTGACTGCAGGCTGAATATGAGCCAGCAGTGTGCCCAGGTGGCCAGGAAGGCCAATGGCATCCTGGCTTGTATCAAAAACAGTGTGGCCAGCAGGTCTGGGGAGGTAATTGTGCCCCTGTACTCGGCATTGGTGAGGCCGCACCTCAAGTACTGTGTCCAGTTCTGGGCTCCTCACCACAAGAAGGACATTGAGGTCCTGGAGCGAGTCCAGAGAAGGGCAACCAGGCTGGTGAAGGGGCTGGAGAGCAAATCTTATGAGGGGCGGCTGAGGCAGCTGGGGTTCTTTAACCTGGAGAAGAGGAGGCTGAGGGGAGACCTTATCACCACCTACAACTACCTGAAAGGAGGTCTTAGAGAGGTGGGGGATGGTTTCTTCTCCCAAGCAACAGGTGATAGGATGAGGGGGAATGGTCTCAAGCTGCACCAGGGCAGGTTCAGATTAGACATTAGGAAAAATGAAAGGCACTGGAACAGGCTGCCTAGGGAGGTGGTTGTGTCACCAACCCCAGATGTGTTTAAAAGACAGGTAGATGAGGTGCTCAGGGACATGGTTTAGTAGAGGGTGGATATGGTTGGACTTGATCTCAAAGGCCTTTTCCAACATAATGATTCTGTAAACTGATGCAGGTATTTTTTTTAATACCAAGTTTCTGTGATTAGTTTGCCCTGGAGTCACAGAACACAATGCTCAATTTCAGATCCTATCCCCAAACATGTTTAATTTAAAGTCATATTTATGGGAAGAAAATGTGAATGCAGTAAGATGAGTGGTTTCGTTGGTTTTATTTTTTCCCCCTCCAATTCTGCTAGCCATCTCTGAACTACTTAAATGCTGCTGTCCTCAAGATGATCTGTGTATCTGGTAGAAGTATTTTGTCAGTCTAAGTGGATTCAATGTTTAAAAAGTGAGATTTAAGTTTACAACACGTTTGACAATCTGGACTTCACTCCAGCTTGGCTATGGTCACTGCTATAAATAGGCTTTAGGAATCTCTTAAATACAATTTGATAGTGACCATAAATTAACAAGAGTCAAGGATGGGCAGTTGGGAAGAGGGGAATGCACATATATTCGGGGTTAAGGGGTTTTGGCATTTAGCAAGTCACAAGTTCTCTTCCTTACTAAAAGTTTGGCTGGGGAAAAGTAGAATGATCTTTTGGTAAGTCCAGACTTGGAGCTACTTTCCTTTGCTGTTTGGTTATATCCATTCTTATTTCTTAGCTACAAAAATGTCTGGGTAAAATATGTTAACTATCCACTTCAAATATTCCATCTTTCATTCTTCTTACCTCCTTACCTACTGCTTTCTAATAGGAGATTGTGCAACTGAACTGTTTGTTAAAGTTTATAAAAAAAGGCCTCTTTTCTTTAGCTCTTCCTTGGTGCTGGCAGCTCATTCCTCTGCAGGATATCTATGATTCACTCCTTTCTCCCTGCCTTCTGATCTCAGAGAACATTTACTATACATCAGCAATGATCACCAGTTCTCAACATGCTAAGGCTCAGCTGACTGCTACTATTTCTCTATTAAAATTACAAAGGATGAAAATGTAAAGGAAAAATTTAGTTACTTCACAATTTATTCATCTTGGGCAGGACCTCATTCTTCAGAAAGATACATGAATAGCAGAAGCATAGCTCCTTGACCCCAGGTAGATCATAAAGAGATGATGACTCTCCACCTGCCAGCACACAGCGCAGTACTGCCATCTCTGGAACCACACACTGACTCTGTGTCACAATCCCAAAGACAGAAGAGCAGGAGAGGCTGCTGTAGCCCACTATGGGCAAGGTTTGCTCCCTTGCTGTGACGCTGAATCCTTATTACTCCTTAACCAAGCAAATCCATACCTTGCTTTAGTGGCCTCACTAAAACCACACAGGTTTTGCAGAAACCATGAAAGGCAGTCAGAGAGCTTGGAACCTGATATACAAACTACTGGTGTCCAACCTGCATTTGTCTCAATCCAAGCAGAAAAAGAAACCTGGGAAAGGCAATCAAAAACCCCTCTGTACTCCCTTTCTTCTCACCTACCTGCTCCAACAAAGCTAAATGATTTCCTTTGCAAAACTTCCCCTCTTTATTGCCCTGCACCCTGAAGGCAATCAGCTGCCACTGCCGGCAATTACCTTTGTTGTCCTGGCACCCATGGAAAAGCAGTGAGGGCCTGGCAACCTCTCCCAGCGGGTTAAAAGCCAGCTCACACCAGAAGGAGAGAAGTAAGAGAAGTCACAACCTGGCAGAGCAGCCACAAAGTCCACAACAAATGCCTGTGCAGTCCTGCAAGATCGCTCACTTGGTATTTTGCAAGCTGTACGCTCTGAAAAGAGAAATACATCCTGGGCATCACTGCCTGCACCTGCAGCACCCAGGCTGACAATCATTTCCTATTTATTCCCTTGCCTTGGACACCTCTGTCCCCCTTCAGCCATTCCGGGTACCTTGCAAGCCCATTCTATTCATTCTGCCTGTTCAAACACACGTCTCTTTCTCCTGATAAGCATTCATACATAAAACTCTTAGGATTTTTGAAGTCAGTTACACTGAAAGTACTTTCTCACTGTTCAGCAAGGGCTGCAAAGCCTGTTAAAGCCAGTGCCACTCGTTACAGCGTAGCTCTGTCACTTGCACAAGGACTTGTATAGAGTTAACAATGCCAACATTTTATGAAGTGTTGGCTGCTTACCTTCTAACTTCTAAAGCAAGTACACAATTTCCTCATTAAGAGTAAACAGAAGCCAAAAGATCTCTTTTTGCATAGGAAACATTAGACATGCTCAGGAAAAGAAAGGGATGAATATACCTGAACTCCATCTTCCATTTACTTAATAAAGGTTTTCTTTTAAACCTTAGTATATCCTGGGGAAATAAAGCACAGACAAAAGCAGTTACAAAGCCTATTAGGATTAAAAGCAGCGGGTGGTGCTAGAAACACATGGGTTAAACTCCTGACAGACATGGAAAACCCTCCTTTCACATTACTGTAACTAGCTTTGGAGAGATAAGGGGGAAAAAAAGAATAGGAAGTGTTATCAGACAGAAATAAGCAGTACATTAAACTGTCACTTGGATGAATCCTGGAACATACTTTTAATAGAAGATGTGGATATCTATTGTACACTGTGTGTAACACTTCAGATAACGCACGTGACATCTCTTCATGGCCATGATCACTATCACAAGGTGCTGTGCTCTTCTGTGATGCACTTCCCATGTGTGGAACAGCGAGCAGCACGGTAACCTCCCATGTAATACCTTATTTTCTGTGGATGCAGGGGGGACTGTTTCCACACTTAAAGAGACCGGAGTGAATCTGTGCCATTTCACACAGACCTGGTACTATAGCACCACAAGGTGGTAATATTTCTTTCCATCTTAAGAGAAAATTAAACAAAATACTGTTTTTCTGCTGTTACTGTAAAGAGTTGCATGGCTTGGTTTGTTTGGGTTTTTTTTTTTTAGTTAGGACACAAAGCAATCAGCCCACACAAACCTCAAAATGCCAAGCGTGTGGTTATATCCCAGAACAAGCTTCTGATTTCATACCTCTCCAGAGTCCCTTCAAAGAAGGGATAGCACATGTTGTCCCACCCATCCCATCTCTATTTTCATGGTACCAGCCAGAGCCTCAACTGTTCCACAAATTTCAGGAGGACAAAACTTATCCCAAGTGCTTCACCAGGTCTGCTCTGGCACCAGCAACCACTGCTCTGAGAGGCTGCTCCACACTCAACCAGGGGAGCAACCAGATGAGACCTCCTCACTCCCTGTCCTCCTGCTGTTGGGACACACAGACACATCTGCAGGAGATGAACCATGTGCCCTCCCTGTTGGGGTGAGTGGGGTAAGTCTCTGCCTGCTGGAGCCTAGCCATGGAGTATTCCTGCTCCAGGTGGAGTCTCAGGCTTCAGTCCCCCTCTTTCTGTAGCACTCCTCCCATTTTGATCCTCCCTCAAAATTATCCTGATTTTTCTCCATGGAGGAGAATGGGATGCAGAGAAGGAATGGCAAACTTTGATCATTAGTTCAGCTACATCAAGGGACACTGGAGCAGCACTGGTGGGAAAGGCTGCCACCACTGGCAGTTGCAGTGACTGTTAACAAAATGAGGCATGTGAGGGGAATAGAAGCCAGTATTTAAACTGTAACTGTGAGAAAAATAAATGGACTGTCTAGAAAAAGACTTCAACTCAAGTCACTGACTTCTCTCATTTCCCCCCTCCAGGACTTGATAGTAGAATCTCTAAAAAGATGATAAAAAAAATGAAGAAGAAAGGTTGATACCAAATAATGACAACAAGCAAAGCATTAGCAGTGCCAGTGTTTCATAGCTTTCTCTGTAACTAGGAAAATATTGTTACTGTTTTCAATATTCAATTGCAGTATTTTCTGCATGCAACACATTTAAAGTCATACTTCACTTTATATTGCTGAGGAAGAAGGAGATACTGTCTGTGTCATCAGTACAGAAATCATTACAAATTTTAATCTGCAGGTTGCCCAAATCACGACTCATCATGCCATTGGTGGTATACTACTGAATCCAAACCTCTATTTACCTATGCAATAACGCAGCACTAAGGATTCATACATTTTTCACACAGCCCAAGCACTTACACAGCAACATAAGAGACTTCCCCATACAGCTGAAGGTGGAGAGGGCTAATGTCAGATTTCTACCATACCTCTCAGTCCTCCAGTTCTTCTCTCCATATGAGCTAACTAGAGCTGAGCTGGGAAAAGAAGAGGCACCTGACAGTGCTAAAGCAAATAGAGCAGCCTGGGGTGTGTTTGCAGCAGTCCTTCCCCCTTTGCTGCTGGAGGGGGAAAAAAAAGCAGCATGTGGCGGGTGGAGAGTTAATTCATAAAGAAATTCTGAGCAGGGGTTCTTCTGGCTCAGAAACAGGGCAACCCTCTCTCTCTTTATGCCATCACGTTACAGGTTTCTCCCAAAGAATTCCAATCATTTGACTGTACACACCATTTCTTTGTCATCTGCTCTTTTCAGGTTGTTTCCTTCTCCTTCCCCTCCACACCCCAAAATATTGTTTCTCATGAGCATCTATCAAAAGAACGTGTTTGTTACAGCATCTTGTCAGACTTTTAGATGGAAAGCAGTATCTCTGTAAGTTGTACTGACAGACTTTCTTACAAAGAGAAGTTGCATAGAAGGCAGTGACAGTGTCATACTAAAGAAAACTCAGCTTGTCAGTTCTTACACTAATAAAGTCAAATTACTTCAGCTGTTAGTTTCTAGTCTTGTCCTTTCAAGTTTCTTCTCTTATACTGGGAAATGGGGAGTAGCCGTATTTGACACAAAAACTTTGACTCCTGTCATCTTGAAAAAGCCAACATCTGCTTCCAACCATCCTACATGAAAACTTTCACTTCCCCTCATTTGTATGCACCTTTTACAAGATCCTCTGCCATTAATTAAAACTAAAACAAGTCAGAACACAGGCAGCTGAAATTCAGTCTTCATTCAGAAGATAGTGAAGTAGAGACTGCCTCTACCAATTTTTTCCTGTTCAAATTTCAGTAACTGATACATTTTCTAATATCAAGTAGCTACAAAACAAGAAAACACAGTTAAATACTTGAGTTGCTCCTTCAAGTCAAAACCAAAAGCCACACTTTTCATGACAGAAACCTTTACACCTTACAACTAGTCAACTGACCCGCTATAAGTACTGCAAGGAAAGCAGTCTGTGCTTGCCCCACATGAGATCACAGGCTCATTCTGTTAAGCCCTGCATCCCTATCACCTGCTAACATGCACCATGGCAGCAGGTTAGTAGTAATCCAAGTCAGTAGGTCGCAGTGGGTTAACACCACCTCAGCAGCCAGAGTAATTTTATTTCTTTGTGCAGCAAGAGCCAATGGACACATCCACCCGTTTGGTACAGCGGCGCAACCGTTCACCGAGCTCCTGCAGAGATCAGAACCACCTCCTAGATTAGAAGCCAGCAGCCTAAGAAAGTCCTGTCAGAACCAAGGTTACTCTCTAGAAATCAATACATTTGCTTCACTTGGGGAAATACACAGTGTTATTAACCAAGGTGATAACATGGAGATGTTGATGACTCAGTAGACAGATCTCCAGTTTTCCTAAAAACATAAGAAAATAGTGATCCCACCCTGTCCCACCAAGATGATCCCTGGCAGTACCCCCTTGTAGTGTATCTAGCATGGAGTAACTAAAACGTGTTGCTATCCAGTAATAGGGATGCTTCCAGTGTGCTGGTACTTCCAATACATCTAGCGAGCAGAAAAGAGCAGCGCAAATACTCCATAACCAAATCACTTACTGACACCTTAATAACCAGAAAGGAAACTCAAATCTTTTCCTCCTCTACATTAGAACATTTTAATAGTTGTTTTAAACACAAGTTCGGTGTACAAATCCTTATCAGCTTCTACCATTTTATACTCCTACGCTGTTTTGATACACAAAACCCAGAAGATAATGATGTGTCTGTTGGCAAACTGAAGTGCTGAATCACTGTTGTTTACTGGAAGTAGCTCAGCTGTGCCTGATAGGGTTTGTGGGGTTTCCCCCCCCCAATATTAAAGAATAGCTAAGAATCAAAAGATTGAGATTACCCTTCACTGAGATCTGAAATGGTCTGCTCTTTGTGCTCTATACAGGCAGTTAATATTCTCTCATCACAGCTGCTGGGAAGGAAACTGGGATCATGTCCTGAAATCTCTGCAACAGCTCTCTCTTTCCAGCAGACTTCAGTTCACCATGAGAGTATTTCCTGTACATGCTCAGTCCATGTAAGACATCTCTGCAAGCAGGAAGACTTACAGACAGACATCCTCTGAAACACATTCAAAATTTATAAACATGAACGTTAGCAGAAAAACACACAGCTGTGATACGCATACATGTGATGTGCTGAGAATCACTCACAGTTTATGGTACTATTTGGAGAGCAAAATAAGTAGGTTCTTTATGCAGCCTTATCCAAGTTGACTTCAACAAAACAGATATGAACAAATCCTCAAAATAATTTTGCTGCTGATGGAGAAAGAAAAAAGCCATTTTTACTTGGCTTCCAGGGACAAATCCTGCTGACTGTATGGAAAGCAAGGAAGTGTATACTTCAATGTTAATGGCTTTTGGCTGAGATAGGTAGGTTTCTGACAGGGATACAACCAGCTGCTGGAGCTCCCATCCACATTAGAAAACCCACCAACACTCCTGCTAGTTCAGCTAAACCAGTAAAAGACAACAAAACAATTTGTTTGAGGCTTACTTTCACTCCAGAATCCAAGACATCTAGATACAATGAGGACAGACACAAAGAATACTGACCAATCCACATCACAGTAACAAAGCAGTATTTGTCAATGACTTATCTTTCAGATAATTTAGAATTAAGCAAATTAGATGTAAACACAAGAGCACACTGCTCTTGGTTTTGGCACTATTTCCAGCACCCACAATCAGAAAAACTTACAGATCTCCTGTAAAGGCCCAGGCCAATTTACTCATATAAATCTGATGGTGACCTGGGCTTTGAGCTAAAGTTCTCACATACAGGCAAGACCTGTAGATTCTGCTGTGACACAAATGTATTTGCATCGGCTCTATGAATAACGTTACTGAAAAGTTTTATCAGTTTCTAACTGACTGATAACTTTCTCTTCAGATAACCTTTGTCATATACCTTTCTCTTAGAGAAACAGATGTGACACATTACTAAGCCTTGTGTATGAAATAAAGCACTGAGAATGTTTGTCACTTAGAAATTAAAGCTACACGTATTCCAAGGAACTTCAAGTCATGTCTTACTAAAATATGGTAAAAAGCTTCAATCACAGCATTTAGATGCCGAATCTAGAGCAGCAGCTCCCAAGAGAGAGGTCAGAGGCTCCTCCTGGATTGTGGCAGTTATCAGTGGGGATGCAACACGTGCAGAGTCGAATTGGCTCCTGCTGTTGTTGTAGAGATTATGAAGAACTACTGGCCTGGGAAAGCAGCTGGCAACCTAAATAAACTCCCTAATATAAAAGTGTTGTTTTATCTGACATCTTATTGGCTACTAAGAAAAAAAAACAAACCACAAAACCAACCAGAAAGATTATTTTGTTTCAGGAACAGGCCTGCTGGACTGATATGTTTGAAGCAGTAAGCATTTTACAAGCACATTCATTGTGGTATAAAATGACAACATATTTGATATAAAAATTTTTACTCTATTTTAATGGTTGGCTTCTAAATGACCAAATTAGTCAAGAATTCATGTGCATTCTACAAGTTATGTACCTGTTAAACCAGGAGCCACTTTTTTGGAGGGCCCAAGAGTCAGAAAAGTATCCATACAACACAATCTAATTGTCAATAAATCATCTTTTATTCCAAATTAAAAATGGAATCCCCTTTATTGAGCACTGGTGAGGTAGATTACTGTCTCTGGTCCTTAGTTCCCCTGGGAGAGACACACAGACACATGGGAAATAGTCCAGCAAAGGGCCATGGGGATGATTAAACGACCGAAGCATCTTGCATACAAAGACAGGCTGAGAGAGCTGGGATTGTTCAGCCTAGAGAAGAGCAGGCTTAGGGGGATCTTATAATATACCCTCCAAAGGAAGACAGAGCCAGACTCTTTCCAGTAGTGCCCAGTGAGGAGACCAGAGGCAATGGGCCCAAGCTGAAACACAGCAGGTTCCCTCTGAACATGAAGAAAAACTTTCTTACTGTGAGGGTGACCGAGCACTGGCAAAGGTTGCCCAGAACAGCCCTGGGCAACCAGCTCTAGCTAACCCTGCTTGAGCAGGGGGTTTGAACCAGATGGCCTGCAGACACCCTTTCCCACCTCAACCAGTCTGTGAAAAATATGCACTTAACCTGCTAGCTATACTGAAGCAGTGCACAAGCAGCCCACTAACTTTAACAGTTCATCTCTAGACTAGACTTCAAAGCTATAGCTCTTCCAGCCTTCAAGCAAAAGCCTTCAGAGTCTGTTTCAGGGGAAGAATTGGACTGATCTGTTCTAGGACACTCAGGAAACAAGATGGCTACATTTGCTATTAAGCTGTGACTGTTTAAATTCTCAGCTGGCAGACTCTCTGTAAGTGGATCTACATTCAAGGACAAAAACAGGACTGGGAGGAATGCGCACACCCAGTCTCTGTAGCCAGGAAGTCCACTCAATTTTTAGGATTGTGACTGAAAAAAAAAATCCCCCCAAACCACTGACTGCCTAAATTTGTAAAGATCTTTCACAGAGCAAAGTGCACTGTGAACTCCTTGAGACCACACCACATGCTAGAAGCAAAGTTCCCCTCTCTGCCCTTGCTTGGACTTTCACAAACCAGGCTAGGGTTAAGGGTGGGTGCACACACCCTCTGACACAAGGAATGAAGTTCATCTGCAAGGTACCCTAGCTGTGGACAAAATACACGAAATACCAAGAATTACATCAGGACCTACAAGGAACAATTTTTTGTGTGGCTTCCTTCTCCAACCTAACCTTATTTTTGGCAGAGCAATAAGATTACTGAGCAAAAAGAGAAAGATGGAAAAAAAGGGCAGGGAGAAAGGAAAGCAGAGGGGAAAAAAACCTTTCCCTCCGCGGAGTCAGATGCCAACAGAAGACAGCACTTTGGCAAGCAGGCTAAAAGGGCCACACCATGTTCAGATAGGAGGAAGTTTGGGAGGTGAGGTTTTTTAAAATTTGTTTGTGTTTAAATGTGGCTTCTCACTACCGCAGTCAAAAGGTAACTATGACCTACGTGGTCAGATAGCACTAAGGGCAAAACTGTTTACTTGTTCCTAAACAAGCACGATAATTCCCATTTAATCTTCAATTAAAATAGACTTCATTCACTGACTGGATCACGGAAGTTTCCACCTGGAGTACTCTATATTATCAGGAAAAAATGGTAGCTTTCATACAGACAACAAAACAACACCATAACAAAACATTACACAAGTTTTCTCTGCATTTCAGCACAAATGAAATCTGTCAACCTACCAAATTCACTGCTATCTCGTGCTGTTATCCTTTCTGTAGGTGTTTACATCAACATGAAAAGACAGTAGCTTATGAACAAAATAATGAAGTTACTAGCTCACCCACAATGCTTGTGGTCTCCTCTCTGTGGCTGGCTAATCTGCATTACTTAACACTTCTCATATTAAAAGCACTAGCTGATAAAATACTACTCTGACAATTTTAAGAATGATTTTTGTCTTCAATGTATTTCCTTTAATAATGGTTACAATGATAAAATACTACCACCAGGTTAATTTAAAAACAAGGATATTAGCAAATTACAAGGTTGCTACATGTTAATCACTGCCAGACCTCTCCAAAGCCAAACAAGTAGCACCACTTACACAGTGACCTGGAGGGAGTTCGATGTAAGAAAAAAGCCTTAACCAGAACCCATTCCAAGAGAGCTTTTGTGTCCTCTTTTCTAGTGGAGCGTCTAGTACTGAGTTACTTGGCAATGGTTTCTGTTTCTCTGTGAAATAAAGGATGGTTTATCAAGACCTTTAAAATCTTAGCTCACAGTTTTTGCTGGAGTTTACTGATTACAGTCTAAATTTTATTATAATGAACTTCAAAGGAACCTGAAAAAGGTTTACTGTAATCAGTGGGCTCATCACAATAGAAACACTCAATCATTTACTACATCAGAACAATGAAGAAACATCCCATCTGAACTGAATATCAATATATAATAGTTCTAGATCATTTAACATCGATCAACATTTAAATTATTATTCTAAAATAGAACAGTCAGGAAATAGAATATTTCTGATTTTTTTTTTCCTAAGCTGAATCCAACAATAAAGTGGAAAAAAAAAGAGAAGACTGATGTGATTGGTTCAGTTTACTGTATGTGTTTGCTCTAATGACAACCACCAATGAAACCTCTGGCATCTTCTTTGGCATTACTATAAATGGAGGTTACCTGTAAACATGGTTCATGACAGTGAATTAAGTCTGCCCATCAAGCCCAGGTAGAATGTCATGTTTTGCACTATGAGTTCTGAGTTTGACATTCAAGTGTTTCTCACTTCTTCATACCTGTATTGTCCCAAAAATTCTGCTAGAAATAAATAGACCAACTTCCATCCTAATGAGGACTGCTGTGCAGGAATGAGAGCTTGCTCTCTCCACCAGATCGCAGTCGCAGACAGAACATAATTTGCACAGGGTGAGAAATACAAGGGAAGAGAAAAGTAAGAAGCTTCTTAGAATGATGCTAGTGTATTTTCTATCCTAGCAAAAGCTCAAAATTCATTCTTAGTACCATATTAAATTAAAAGAAAAACAAAAAAAAACCCAACCCAAACACTTAAAAATGAATTTACATTCTCCTTGAGGAACTCAAAACTAACTTCTGATGGGGAGAGAAATCTTAAAAAGCAAGGGCAGAAAGAAACCGTGGTTTCTCATGTCAAGTGGGAGCTACCAGAGAGCGCCCACTTTGGAGACAAGGGCTTTTCCAGCCCAGCAAAATTCAGCTACAAAAACCTGTAGTTAACTACCACTTCAGTTGCATTCATATTATCAGATCCTTTTGAACTCAGCAGCAAAGCTGCTACAGAATCACCTAGTGATCACTGACTTAGACAAAGCTGGCAAGGTCAGGCTGACTTCAACCAGCAGCTGCTTCAAAGCAAATTACCTACAGCAGAGCGCTGGGTTCCAGGCCAATCCATTTTCACGACTTCTAGACACCTTGGCTTGATACTAGCTGTGAATTGTCACGTCCAGCTCCATTACATAGAGTTGGTGAGCTTGCTGCTCTGGATTTGGATTTGTTGATTTTAACTGCTGCATGTATTTCTGTGCAGAACAGTTTAAGAGGGTGCTTAAATATGGACATAAATTTAAGATGCTTTTCTGGACAACTGTTCAATCATTTTGCCATTACATTTTGTCTTTTACATCAATTTGGTAAGCTAAAACATCATAACTCATGCAATTAACAGTGGTATTTGCAGAAAAAGCTTCCCATTAAGAGATTTAATTGTTCATTTTCCATTGGTTGGTTAGGCTCAATATTCAAAAGACAGTGGAGGAGTTTACTCTAATGGCTGTTTCAAAATCCCAATCCTTGAAGAAAAACGGAAAGTTAAGATTCATCAGTGGTATGAAGAGCCTTTTTCTGAAAGGCTGAAAGTTACCTTACAGTCACAATGTTAGGAGAAGCTGATTTTATCAGTATTTTGCAAAAAGTTATCACAAAAGTCAAAGCAGGGGAGGTTTCAAGAAAGGAAAGAAGTAATTTTTTTTTTTTTAAATATAAATGATGAGAAAATTAGTACTACTTAAAAAGGGAAATACAGTGAGCTCTCTAAATTTTTTATTGACCTGCACCAAGACAGAAAAGTCTAGCGTGGGGGAAGGGGAGGGGGCAGGAAAGGTTTAACATCAAGGCAGTTATGTGCTTGCTCTTCTGGTGGGCAGGCAAGAATCAGTGGCCCACAGCTAGTCAAAGGCTGGGCAAGACGTGGCTCACAAGCATCAACTAGAGCTAGAGGTCTGACCTACCGGAGGGAAGTTCTAAAGGATAAGCAAAGCTACCTCGAGCAGGAGGAGCAGAGTAACCGAGACATACAGAATCCAGTGGAAGCCAAGGAGAGCTGATAAACAGAAATCTGACACAGAAAAAAAAAATTTGGCTGGCTGATAGGGAATAGCAAACAGCTGAGCAAGGTAAAGCTCGTACAGCCTGAGACACAGCACTGAGAGGCATGACTTAAGAGACTCTGAAACCAGAAGACAAGAGCCCAGGTCAGACAGCGACAGGGAGTACAAAGCATACTCCTCAGGCCTCCCTGGGGTAGGCTCAGGGTATGCACTTTGTGCTGTGGGTCACACACGACCCTGTACATGGACACATTTCCTATGTCAATGTGCCAGGATGCATTCCCACCAGACTGCTAGCAGGTGGGAAAGTTGGTGGGCAGATACTCAGGAGGCTGCAGGTGTCCAGTAGCCTATGCCATGCTCAGATAAGGAGGGAAACCACATCCAATTCAGGCAAGACCTAACTGACATCTAGGGAAATGTTTCAGGCATAAAATCCATTTCTACTGCCAGCTCTAGAGGTTTCAGTACAGACCCACAAGAGGACTCAGGAGGGTCAGCAAACAGTTTTCAGGAATACAGTCTGCTATATCACTTGAGCACGACACAACAAAAACCCAGTCCTTGTAAAAGGGTATCTGTGACAGTAGGAGAGAGAAGGTAAGTTAACTGCTGCAATACAGAAACAGGACTTGGCGGCAGGAAAGCGGGTGGGAAGTGAAGAGGCAACAGTGTCCTTTTTGCTCAGCCAGCATGACAGTAGCAGAACAAAGCTACTAAAACTTGCATGCCCGTGTCCAGCTGCAGCAATCTGAACAGGACTGACAGAAAGGACTAGGCATTTCCCACTACAGGGATACAAGGCTGATTAGCTCCTCATCACCAAACCGGGAAAAAAGAAACCGGACAGAAGAAAGGATACCACAGAACTTACTAGTCCTCTCCAGGATGATAGTGGTCTCAAAGAAGTTTTCTACAAGACAAGGCTTACATGTGCTGTGACTGTGCTGACATCTGCAATTACTTCCAAGTGCAGGAAATTTTACTGCGTATATGTCACAGCAGAAAACTGTGCTTCCAGCCTCCTCACATACTAAAAATAAGCAAACAAAACCCCAAGCAGCAGTCGATAGACCATTAACAGCAATAAAGAAGTATTTTCAGGGAAGGACCTAAAACACTGAGCCTCTTCTTACCAAGAGAGGCCCCAGAGCACAGCCATTCAATGAAGCCAGAAATAATCTCTCAGCTGCAAGAGATCAGTTCTTCATCCACCCTCAATGGAGGAGTTTCCTCATAACAGACACCGTTCCAGGTCAAAGACAACCCTCTAGCCTTTTCCCAGGGTCCTACATCTGGCTGGCTTAGTGGAAGGGAAAGCAGAAAAGAACTACAAGGTCTGTACTTGGAAGTAGGAAAAGGAGCCCGTACAGGGGTTATAAAGTCCTGCTTTGCCATAAATGTATCAAGAGGCCCTTGATACAACAACCAAAGGATGCAGCTGCACTACCAAGTAAAGGATAAGCAATTCAGGGAGCAGGTTCAATTAATTCCCAGACAGAAACAGAAAAGGGTTGCAGAGACTGTTGCACATTGTGCTGGGACTTAATCGCACCTGAGCTCCAGCCATGTGGGTGGGCTGTAAACACACCAGTATCTTGTGAGATGATGCAGGGAAGCCAAGAAGAGATTATGGACACTGCTCAAAAGCCAGCATGGAAGTAAACTTGAGCCCTCAAAACTGCTGCCTTCCAAGCTGAAAAGCCGATACTGCAGTAAAGACAGATTTACTGTAAACAGGAAGTATTCCAGGCACAGGCAAAGATCAACAAGGCCACAGCTTAAGAGGAAATTAACCGTTTTTCAGTCCACTTTATTTGACAACCAGTATTTAACAGCACTTCTCTGAAAAAGGCTCATCAGAGCTGCTAATAAATATAAGAGTCACTCGTGGAAAGGTTGATCTTATAAGATCTGACCTCCTTTAGAGCTGCCTAGATAACCATCCCACTCTTGGAGCAAGTCTCTAAGTTGATGCCAACCCTGGTTTGTGGCCTTTGTACACAGGCATGAGATCCCCTCTGGATTACATAAAATCAGGAGACCTCCTCCAGCCACTGATAGGTGTTCAGTGCAGGGACAATAACACAACCAGCCTGAAGGAAAACCCCAAAACAAGGATAGAGAGGATCCAGGTTTCCCAGCAGCAAGTGTTGTGCTCCCGGTGGTCTGAGGTGCTGCAAACATGAGGTACAGCCTGCTTCATAGCAGCAGAGTTGTGGCACCTCTGATCTCAAACAGCTGAATGTAAAGTCTGTCTAATGGCTACAGCCCCAGTGAGCCTCGTCCAAATGTACATTTCTGTCAGTGTTCCCCTTCCTCAGACAAAAATCAAACTTAGAAAAATGACATACTGTGATGGGACAGGACAAGAAGCAGACACATGGGAGAAGTGCCTGTGGAACTCACATCTCCACATCCAGAAGGAATAGGAATGTCCTGCTTAAGGGAAAAAAACCCCAACAACAAAAAAGACAGACCAAAACCACAAAAAAAAAAAAAAAAACTTGCATTTTGTCCTAACATCAGTATGAGAGCCTTCCTCCCCAAGGGCTCCAAGGATACGCTTTTGTTTTTTTTTTTTTTTTAGTTTGGACTGAAAAAAAATCTTCCTAAATTCTTTGGCAAGGCTGCCAGTCTCTTGGATATAATTCTGCAAGTATACTTTTGCCACGGAAAATAATTGCACCATTGGAAAAATTGCACCATGTTCCTGTATTATATCTGATTACATATAACAACATTAACCTGTTATTAATATTGATTTATGACCTTATTTCACTTACAGAATCTTGCCGTTTCGAGAATATCTGACTCCACTAGCCTAATGATGTCCAGCAGGCCAGTCTTTTATGTGTTTTCCATTTAGATTCATTTTCCCTCCCTCTCACTCTAGCAACTTAGCTGTATTAAATGAATACTATTTATCTGTAAAAAGCTTGCCTAGAGAGTTATATTTTTGAAATGAGGGCAGAAGTCATGCTGATCACACAATTCACATTCACTTTGTTTCTCCCTGTATCTTAAGATGTTCATGCACATACTTCAAATAATTTCTCACAAAGCTTTTGGAGAAAAATATTCTAATTTAATGCATAAATTACTAGTTTTCTGGTCAAGATGCACTCATACCTAATGGAGATACTTACAAAAGCATGCACTGTAACAGCTGAATTTGTATGTCATTAACAATCAGAGTATCACAGGTCTTTAATCTACTGGTATGATGATGCCTGTTTCATTATTCTATTTGGGAACTTGCTTACCAAGTATATGTAACACACCAAATGCTGGCTTTTCTTTGAGTATTTATTGAGCTATTTTTGATAGGAAGAGGAAATTCCTCAAATTGATGTTATTTATCCACAAGCAATTTTACAGTGGAATTTCCAACTTAAGAATTTCCAATAAAAATGCCAATCCTACAATTCTATTTGCAAGTCAAGCCATCCTTTCTGCTTCCCACAGCCCAACTAATGCTGCACTATTGCCCACAACACTTTACTTGGAAAAACAGCTTAAAAGTTATGAAGTTTTATATAAGTTATAAAGACACACCGTGGGAAATAGTAGACCACTATTTGGAAAGCCGGAGCAGTCTTAGCAAGAAGCCTTAACTAACTGGTCACACAGTGAAGCCTGGTTTTAGACAACTAATGAAAAAAACAACTTAGAAATGTAGAATGACAGAGTCTTCTCCGTGTTTCAGTGTAGTTTCAGATGCCTTATTCCCTGCTTAGCCCAACAATTTAGCTGGTGGTTAAACGTTTGCCTCAGGAGGCAGATACATGACAGAGAAGCATCAAAAACAGGTTTCCCTCTCCGCCAGTGTGTTCAATCACTTAAAAAGCAGGCGGTGCAGCTGGAAGGGTCTCTCTCGCTTCAGGAGGAAAGCAGTATCCCCGTCCTGCGCATAAACCGTGCAGGTATGGCCCACACAGGGAACGCAGAGGCAGGAGGGCACCCAGCTTTCACGCCGGACCGCAGCCGGAGGGAGCTGGGGCTGCCCAGGCCTGAGGCAACGACCGGCCCTCTCGCCGCCCCACGCACGGCGCTCGCACCCCCAGCCCCGCCGCTGCCCCCAGCCTCTCTCTGCTCCTCTGTGAAGGGGCCGTGGGGGCAGCCCCAGAGGAGCAGGGAGGCGGGAGGGGGAAGGCCACTCTGGGCCCGCTGCCGGCCACTCACCCCAGGACCGCGGCAGGGAGACAGCGGCTCGCGGAGCGGTCCTTCCCCAGAGCAGGACGGCGCCAAAGGCCCCCACCTCAGGGACGGTGGGCAGACGATCGGCGCTCACCTTGCTTCAAAGAGCGACCGCCAGCACAACCGCCGGACGAAGGTCAGGGCCTGGGCCGCCATAACGGGGGAGGGGGAAAGTGAGGGCAGGAGGAGGAGACGGCAAATCCCGCCCCGCCAGAGTCACTGCCACACCCTCGGCTGAGGAGACAGCAGCCGCCCGGTCCCTCCCTGGGGAGCGCACCGCCTCTAGCACCGTGAAGAGGCCGGCCTGCGGGCGGTGGCTTCTCCGGGAACCTTTGAGGGACGTTGGGGATGGATTTGGCGGGGACTTTGTGGCGGCGGTGGGGGTCTGCACCGGCGGGGGAGGCAGGGCGGCAGATCCCCTCCTCTCTCCCGTCGCTGCAGGTGAAGCGCAGTGCTGTGAGGCAGCGCGCTGAAGCTGTCCCTTAGGAAACGCACTTGGGGGTGAGCGGAGGCGAAACAGGCAGACGTGAGGAGCTGACGGGCGGCCGAAGTCGCTGGAGCAGGCTGTGGGAGAGGAAGGGACGTGAAGCCGGCACCCCTACGCGGGCAGCAGGCACGGTCCCCAAAAAGTGCCTGGGGGACTTCACTTGCGTTCCCTTTCTATTTTGACACGCTTGGTACCTCTTAAAAACATCTCAGCAGTTGTTTTCCCACACGAATCACCTGGCGGGCCGCTGAGCAGCCCGATGTCCGTCCCTCAGTAGGGCTGGCGCTGGGCGAAGGTGGGATAAACGTGTCTGCCCCATCGAACTCTAAATAGTAATAAATCATACATAAATATACGTAATAAATTATATGTTACTTATACACAACACAAACCACAATATGTATTATATGCATTACATCATAAATTATATATTTAGGAAAAATTGCTATATATTGCTAAGCTTTTACTCCTTCAGCTGCAGGTTCTGAAGGTGTATTTAATTTTTCGTTGCTAACATTATCAGGTCTGGGAAAGATGTTTCTGTGTTTGGTCAGGTGCTGAGAATATCTTCACAATTTGGGTACTGGGCTCTGTCAGTCTCCTTTTCAAAATACATTCGATAAAATCACCTTTTAGTCCTCTCCCCAAAAGCAACTGTATTTAAGAGTTTGAGTTCCCCCTCAAGGATAAATGTTTGAAAGCTGTTAGTGAACTGTGGGATTTTCCATTCTTAAATGTTTAATGACAGTTTTCCAAAGGTGTAGGAAAATGATAGAGACTGGCAATGAGGGCAGCACTTTTTTTTCCTCATGCTCTCAAGGTCATGACATGCAACCCTGGTCAAACCACACATAGCTAGCTTTTTCTAACATAGCCTTGGATTTCAAATATGGGTGTTTCTCCTTGAACTTGATACACCTTGAATTTTTCTTATGGTTACAGATCCAAAAGTCATGTTTTTCAATTTCAGACGCAACATTTACTGGTTTACACCTCTAGCTGACCTACTTAAAATAGGTATTTATTTGCATTTTAGCCTCCTGGTGGCAATTTCCTTCTCTGCTACATAGGGTTGTGAGGTGAAATTAATTCACATTTGTAGAAGACTTTGAAAACAGCTTCCCAAAAATGTGGTAGTAAATGCTATTGTTGATCCCTTATCTGTACTTGGCCTGAATCAAGCCAAATACATGGCTTTTAAGTAGATACCTGGTTAAAGACAGTATTGTGCATGTGTAAAACCAAACTATGCACTAAAATTTGCTCTGAGGCTTCCTGTGAATAAGAAAGAGTCTGTCTCTAAAATGCTAGCATTTGTTTTGCCAAATAATAACATGTTTGTTACTGAAAACTTATGCACACAGCAGTTTTAGAATTGTAGTTTGAAAAGGCCAGAAAAAATCATTACAGAAATGTAATGAGCATCAGCTGAAAGTTTACTGTAGTAGTATTGTTAGCACTAATGTAATGAATCTAGAGAGGAGTCCCTAGAGAACTCATTTGGTAAGTTGCCTCAGATTGATTGTTTGACAAACAAGTCCCTAAAGACAATGCCCTCTCTAGCATTATATTGTTAATGGTAAAATGAAGGATTTTTCCTGACTGCTTTTTTATCCTTGTGTAAAATTCTTGTATTCTTTCCTTTAGTTCAAAATAGTCCAGCTTTACATTTTGTGCTACTGTCTAGAAGCTGCATGAAAAAGTGAATTCTCGTTGCCTTTAAATTATTACCTTCTTGAAAACATAAAAGCCTTTATATATTCACTCAGTTGAAGATAACTAATAGTACTGAAAGAGACTCATTAGACCCAGCTCACCCATTGCAGTTCCAAGGCAAAACAGTCTCTTGCAGCAGTAGGTTTTCTGTTGCCTGTATGCAGGTGAATATGAAGCACAGCTTTATTTGGGAGTTTCCTTCTCACCCAATACCATTTGCAGAAAGTTTTGCTGTTAAGTATCTGAGATTAAATATCTTAGATTTTATTTTCCTTTATTTCTTTCTATTGAATTTTTATTCAGTAGGCCTGCCTTTTTAATGAAGTCACACTGGAACTTTCTGGGGTCGAATGAACATTTTCCTGTTTTACCTGAAGAGAGCAAAAAGGCATCAGTCAAGGATGCATTGTATGCTGTAAGAATTAAAGACAGGCACTAGCAGTACTCAGTGCTCATCAGAGAGGGTCATAGAGAAATAGTAACCCCAGTGACTTCTTTTTCTCATCACCTCTCTAAGAAACATATTACAATCCATTTATTGTGTCTACATGAGTCCAATTTGCTGTATGTGTCTGTCTCTGGAAGCCTGCATCTCCAGATGTCCTCCTTCCTTTTTCCTTCTCTCTTTTTTTTCTTCTTGTCTTTCTTTCAGCTACTTGAGCTACTTGGGATTCATCTGACTCCTCAGGTGAGCTAGAATATTTAAAAAGCATTTTGTGAATTGCATGTCACATAAATACCTTTCTATTCTATTGATGGTATTGCTGTTTCCTTACACACATAATGTACCTTCTTAGCATGGTTTTAACTGTTTCTTCTTTGCAATATATTTTTACTTGTGGAAGTGGAATCTTGGGGCAGCAAAGTCACATATAGGATGGGATTTAAGTGTGGCTCACTGTTACACACTTTTGTTCTTGCTCTTCCTGTTATAAGTATGCTCAAGAAACTATTGTGCCATTATTATGAAACACAAAATCGTGCAGTAAGTTTTCAGACTCTGGTTCCTGATGTTTTTTGGTTGCAGAACGAGTGGTTTGGCTGTTGTACTCTATTTCTATGTACTATGTGTTTCAGCGTTCTTTGACATGCTGATACAAGCCTGAACAAACAGTGCTTTGCTTAACTTCGTGGTGGAAAGGAGGAATGGCATTGACATCATGGGAGATGATTCAGTTACATCGAGGTGATCACTGTATCATCTGCAACTCCAGTTTCTTCAGGATTGCAAAATACTCTACAATCATCTTTTTTTTTCCCTGTAATGAAAATTCATCCATTTTTGCAATAATTTCTGCAGTCTTTAGGTCGAGTGTTTCCCAGTTTCTCCCATAGATTTTCTGAAATATGCTTTCTGTAGTGTCACTGTACTGAAATCAGTATTAAGGAGCTGCATATTTGTCATCCTTTACCATGACAAGGCAGCTGTTCTCTCTTTGATAGAAATTGTTTATCCAGGAAGCAGATGTGTTGGGTACTTTATTATTCAGGATTTGATTTCCATGGCAAATGGTTTTGCATTATCACTACAGGGAACTTTAATACATATTTAACAGAAAGTTATCTTGATGATTTATTCACCTTCCCCTCAAAAATCAGTCCAGTAAATCCTGCAGGACTTACTTGTGTGATGATATTATCACATTTTTTGCACTGATGATGACAAGCCATTTCTGACATGTGGGATAGGGGGTTTCATAGTTTTGCTGCTACAGTGTAAGAAACGACAACCTTCGCAAAGGGCATTGATCCCTGACATCTTTCTAAGCCTGGTTTTGGAAACCTCTGTTTATGTGGTCCACGTTCTTACCTCAGCATGAAAGGTATGCTCGGTTCCTAAAACCCAGGAAGAAATTAGACTTGGACCCATTTACTTGAGCAGAGATTTTTATCAACAGAGAAATATAAACATGAGTCTAATCAGCAGTTAACTAATTACATAGTGCTCTGCTTTTCTTGGCTGGATTGCTGGTTCATTCTCAGGCAATCAGAAATTCTGGAGGGATTGCCTTTCTGCACCATAGTCCTCAGTTCAGATCTGAAATACCAAGTTCTTAGTCCAGAACTCTCATTAATCACCTCCACCCACCAACAGTGCGTGCCTTGAGCTGCCATGTCTTCTCACACTCTGCAATATTGTTCCATCCAAAACCAGCCTTGCTCCTCCAAATCATTGCAGTTCTTTTGCCATGAGTGCAAATCAGTTTACCCCATCGACCTGCAGACTATCCTTCTCTAAGAAAAACATACTCTCTTCTATCTTGAATTACAAATCTCCCCAAAACTCTTGGCATTCAATTGGACAACATGTATCTTTATTAAGATCATAGGAGCTGGGTGGAGGTTTGGGCCCACCTCCCTGAGAATGTTCATGAATGAGGATCTGAAGGGCTAAGCCTCAAGTGCTGTAATTATTTAGGCAATTCACCACCATTGAAGGACTTGCCTCAAGTGTGCCATAAAGTTAGTTGTCACATTGTATTTTCATTGCTTAGTCCTCCTCCCTGAATGCTCTACTGTCTCACAGTATTTTCTCAGTATTTCACTGTACAGTCTTTCTGATCCCTTTACAATACAGCTACAGGAGGTGTCTGTGTTGTGCAGGGGCTAGTATAATTTTCCTTAGGTAGAACATGGGCAGATTCCGATTTTGTCACTCACCATTTGCTTCCAGTATTCAGAAACAGGAGAAGGCTGTATACTCTGTAGTCCAAATAACTCTAGTGCTTCTTACCACCAGCTCTAAGCTGCTCTCATAAGTCCCTGTCGCATGTTTAAATAAACTATTTGGTAATCTTGTTTTGAGGCTTCTCTCTGTAAGTAGTGTGTTGGTGTTCAGAAATTGCTGTGCTTTCCTCAGCAGGTTGCTCAGTGTATTGACTGAAACATTTAAACTGTGTAAGAATATTATTCTTAAGATATTTAACCACAGTAGAAACAAAAGTGCAATTACAAATAAGGGTGGGGTTTATTCTCAGTGAATAACATGCCAATCAGCCTTAAAGAGATTGAAATGAGCAAATCTATCTATTCGGCTTTTGAAAGGCTGATATGTTTTAAAATAAGTGGTAGATTTGCCACTCCTGTTAACAATCTTGGAATACATGCATTCTCATCCTGCTGTTCTGAAGTGCTACAATTATAGGGGAAAGGTTACATATCGTATCCTCCTTGCCAATGCTGGCAAGACATCCGCTCAAAATAATCTGTGAAAGGCAGGAAATGAGAAAGTATTATTTGAATGCATCAAAAGTGGTATGTTGGGTTGCATCGGTTTTTTCACACTAAGAGCACCTGGGAAAGAAATGTTGTTGGCAGGAGTAACTACATCTCTCTGATGTGGTTACAGGAGTCTTATTTTACATATGAATCAACTAACAACAGAATTGTTGTTAATTAAAGACATTGAAATCTTCCTAAGCTGGAGTCCTTTTTAGTTTCCTGAACCATTAAATGGTGCAGGTGTTGGCTGTGAGCTCATCAGACTCTTCTGCCAAAGAACTGCACTCCTACTTTTTCTACTTCCACTTTAAAAAAGAAAAAAAAATGTATTTTGGGCCATCATTTCATGGTTTAAACTTTAAGCCAGTGTAAGCAAACACTGCTACTGAAAAGAGCAGTCTTTCTGTTTTCCCCAGTCCCTCCCAGTTCACTCCCATGCCTTCTTTTCTGCTGACGCGGCTGTTTTCACGGCCAGGCATTGAACTGGCTCGGGGAATTGACCCGAGTTACAATTAACCAGGCAAAACCAAGTAAGTAAATGAATAAAGGTTAATTGTAACCCAGATTAAACCCCTGATCCTTTTCATCACACGTGACATTTCATGCTCATGTCATTGCCAAGGAGGGAGATGTAAGGGAGCCTGACAGGCAGTAGGATTGCTTCTTTCAGTGGCAGTGCTTTGTTACGTCAGCTTATGACATTAAAGCATTAACGTGTTGCCTCTGAGGGATTTGTTTTGCTTTCTGTCACAGCATCTGAGGGATTTGGTACACTCTCTGTCTTGGGCTGTTTATATTGCTAAAATGTTTTACTCTCATATTATAGAAAGTGCCTCTGTAAGTAGGTATAAATGGGGCTGTTAGCTTGCTCCTCTAGGAAGTGAGTTATGAAGCGGTAGTAATGTGCGTCTATTAGTATGTTAAAACCAAAGTTAACCGAGCGGTAGAGGAAGATATTAAGTCCCTACACATTTTCTTCAGGCTGACAGGGGAAAGTAAACTACTAATGGTCCCAGTAAGCAAAAGATTGCATCACGAGCTTCACCCTCCATCAAACAATTGTAGCAAATGCTTTTCTCATGCGTGGGATTCTCTGGGCCCTGATGTATTGTAAGTGACAGAAATGTCTGCTTCTTCTTGTTTGTGTTCACCCTTGCATAGCCAGTGGTGCTGCGCCAACACCAGTATTTTTGAGGGCATTCAGTGAACCAGATCAGAGAACTGATCCAGTTAAAAAATAACCCACCCAAGAAAACCCATCAGCTGGACCATCAGTTTCTCATTTTGATTTACTCTCTCCACAAAAACAGTGGAGGTGGCACAGCATAGAGCACAGTGACTATTCAACACAGCATAATTGCTGAAACATTTATTTTTTGATTACATCCCCTTGTCTAGTAAGACTTAATTCCTTCACTAGGTTAGTGTATCATCACACTTTCCCTGTGGTGACCACTGGGGTAAATCTCTGCCTGGTTTTAGTAACATGAACATCAGTGAGAAAAGTATCAGCTACCTAAATGACTTCTACCAAGCTGCTGAACTCAGCGCAGCATAAACTCAGAGCAGTCAAATCATTTAAGAGCTGGGTTTACCATTGTTGGAATGCATCTCCTACAACTCTAGCACTTCAACAATCCCAGTTTGGCCCAGTGAGCACCCAGGCTTCAGGCTGTACGTGCTGTCTTTTGGTTGCTCCGGGTGTAATTTGCTTTGCAAGTTGGCTGTTGTGCAGGGCCATTTTCCTTGTCAAGGGCAGAGGTTTCTTTCAGGCTGGTCTCAATCAGACTGCACGTTCCCAAAATACTTCAGCATGTATTTAATATATCCTTTTGCTAAGGAAGGATATTTGGTCTGATTTTCTTCATCTAGGGAAATTCTGTTCCAGTATAGGCAAAATTCTCCTCAAAAGTTCCCTCATGGATCCCCTTGAGATAATAATGCCCTCCTCATTTCAGTGCTGAAGGACCCCTTTCCATCTCTCTCCGAATCAGCTTTTAGGGGTTATAGGTAGTTGCATTGTCTCCTAACAAAGTTTAACTGTTGCCATTCTTTCAAGCTGTAACTTTGCAGCCTAGCAAAATGTGTCTCTGTTGCCTTGAACTTTAGTGTATGTATGCCACTATTGCCTCTTCTCCCCCCAAATCTGATGGACAATTACTCATCTAGATCTGTTACAATGCTTTCCTGCAGTTTCTCACCTTTCCTGACTTAAGACTTGGTTAATACATTCAGAGAGTTACTCTGCAGTGAAAAACCAGCAGTTTTAAATAAATTATAAAATCATGTCACTTCATTAAACAGGTTTCATACTGCTCTGGTGATTATTTGTTGATATCTACATTGCACATCCACAACCTTTAATCTCTCTATGCTTTTGTCTAGACTAGGATATCTCCAGGATATTCATCTTCCTTGAGAGTATCTCTCCTGCTTTCTGTAGAAATTTTTTTGGTTAAACTAGGTAGCCAAAGTAATCACAAGCAACATCTGTGAAAAACAACAATTAATAGTTTGAGCTATTTTGGATATTTCAATTCTTTCTGAAAAAAAAAAAAAAAGAATGTTTTGGGCTCATCTCCTGCAGTGCAGCTTACTGGAATCCAGCCAGTTTGGTATTTATTCCTTAGAAATGCTCTTGAATGGTAGTGAATTTCTGGTTAAGGAATTTATTTATTTTTTTAATGAGAACTGGCATTCCAGATGGCACTTTGTGCTCGTCCTTTTTTTACTTCTTAGGATTTAGGTGATTTGTAATTACTCCTTGATTTATTCAGGTGCATGCTTAAATTGTCCCTTACGGTCAATACATATATGCATGGTTTAGTTTTCATTTAGCACAGAACAGCTCTGAATTTCTCGAGGGGACTATGTGGGGCGTTCATCTTTTCTGGAGGGTTGTTAGACCCTAGTTTTGTTTCTTCCTTGTTTAACACTCGCCTTGTAGTAGCACGAGTCATAGGGCTGCTCCCCATGGTGATAGGTTTTGTACAGACACAAGACAAGAACACATTTCTTGTCAAAAGGAATAAGGGTTACAGTGCCTTATAAGACTGTAAATCAGAAGGCAACATACAGATATGACTGAGTGAGACAAGACATAGCAGTGACAACAGTGGTCAAAGGAGCAGACAGTCGTCTCAGCATGTCAAGTACTTCATGTTTGTTAGGTACAAAAGTGAGTATTCAAAAGCTTCTATTTTATAAGTTTTGTAGCCTCAATTTATTTTACACTGAGAAGCAGATCCCCACTGGTGATGATACTAGGAAAGGTTCATAAAACAATGGTTCTGAGGAAGTGGTAGTTATGCATGAGCTGTCACACATTTTTTAACCAGATGGAAAAAATAAAAACCCAACAAAATAAATTCTAGGCTCTGATCCTCTAAAGCTTTCTCAGTGGAAAAGCATCTGTAGCCACAGTCACAGTGGCATACAAGTCTATGTACCTGCTGATAGGTTCCTCATCTGAAAGTGGCACACACCTGGGTTTCATTTTATTTCAGAGATTTATACCTCAAAAGGATTGAATTACCTCCTACTGTTGCCCAAAGTTTAATTTCCCATGCACTTGTACAAGAGAAAAAGATCTCAGAAGGATGATATTAAAATTTATCTGCTGTTTAGAGAGCTGCCTACAGCTCATTGGCATTTCTAAGTTTAGGGGAATGCTTCCAGTCTCATTCCTCTCTAGAGCTGACACAGGGTTTGCAGACAAGATCACCCCCCAATGAGGGAAGGTGTCCATAGGATTCCCTCAACAGGGAAGGGAAATCCCTCTTCATTTCTGAAGATGTACCCATCTTTGTTTCTCAAGAAAAGCTTTCAAGAGCTTCTGCTTCTTTTAGCATAGGAAGGGCAGGGAAAAGGATAAAGCAGGAAAAGGAAGCTTTGTCCATCTTTTACACATATCTACAGGTGAAAGCACCCAGCCAGGCCCTGAGAGACTTAGGTTCAAGCATCTAGCTCTTACAAAAGAGCATTGCTTTACTAGTGTTCTGCAGTTTCCACGGTACCTAAGTGACTCACAGTCTGTCCTCTTCCATTGATTTTCATGGCAATAGAATTAGCATAGGGCAGACAGAAAAGAGAACTGAGCAACTTTGTGTCTTCAGGGAACTGCAAATGTGTTTTGAGCTGTCCTTTCAGCCTTGGCTTCCTCAAGCTCCTTGCCCTCAGTGGGTGGCTGGGTTCTGCCTGTGGCTGCTGCCCTGGCTCCTGCTGCTGATTCCTGCTGTACCTGTGACAAATTAAATTAGCCACGGCTGGGCTGGCTGGAGGCCATGGCAACAAGTCGTCAGGCAGTAATAGCCAGTTCAGATTTGGCCTGGGTTGCAAGTCATTGTTTTCTTTCCAGGTAAGGATTTCTGCATTTATTTTAAACAACCAAAATTGTCACTAGATCTTGGTTAAGCTTTTTTTCCATTGGAAGTCACAACTCTTTCTTCTTGACTGTAATTGTGCTGTATAGCTCATAATTTCCAACTGATTAATTTTCCTAAGTCATCAGTTCTGTAAGGTATGTAACTGTAGCATGCTTTCTATTTTTGCTGATCTCAGTGGGACTGTTCAGCTGAACAAAATAAAATGCATGTGTGCTGGCAGCATAGCAGCCTTGGTATAGATTTATTTAAGTGCTGATTTACAATCATGTTCTCTCATTCTTATTGTTTATATTGATATCAATATTTTCTGTATATTTAACCAAAAGTGTAAGAATTGCTCTCTAGTGTAGGGATAATTGATCTTCCCATGAACGCATCATACATCAAACTCTTCATGTAGCTAAGAGCTAGAAAACGGGTGTCAGCAAACTAGGGAAAGAAGGAATTTTAGCAGTAAAGCACAACTGGGTTTTAGATAAGTGGAGCAGGATGTTCAGCTTAGGAACCAGTGTAATTTGGAGACTGGCTCCTACTAATTCATGTCCTCTCATAGCCCAGGGCTTAGATGATCAAGCAGACTCCAGGCCACCACAAGGCTATTGACAAGCATGTGATGTAGGTTCATGTCAGGAGCTGTGCTGGAACCACTTGCAAAGTTCAGGTGTCAGAGGCTGGTCATTCCTCTTTAAATGTGAGCCAGTGATTTTTTTTGGTGTTGATGATGTCCTTGGAAGCTACCCTAATGCATAATTTTTTTCCTTTTTAATTCTTCTTTACATTGCTTTAAGACAAGTTTAGTTTTGGAATGTGATTTCAGTCAGTATCTATTAAAAGGACATTTTAAAAAATGGAACAGAATTTGTAAGGACAGAGATAAATATGATATAATCTTTTGGCATGTTTTTTCTAAGGAGTCTTAGAATTTTGAAGTTTGGAAGGGACCTCTGGAGATCATCTAGTCCAAGTGCCCTGCAGGGTAAATTTAGAGTAGGTTTCTCAGGATCTACTTGAGTAATGAAAAGTCTCTGAGGATGGTGACTCCACAGCGTCTCTGGGCAGCCCGTGCCAGTGTTTGACCCCTGCTGTAGTAAAGAAGTTTTCTGTTATACTTAAATAGAATTTCCTGTATTTCAATTTGTGCCCATTGCTGCTTGTCCTGTCACTGAGAAGGGCCTGACTCCATTGTCTTTACATCCCCTATCAGCTATTTACACACCTTGGTAAGACCCCCCTGAGTCCAGATCCCTTAATCATCTTGAATAGTGGGCCCTCTCCAGCATGTCCATGTCTCTTTTCTACTGGGGAGTCCAGAATTGAGCACAAAACTCCAAATGTGTCTCATCTGTGCTGTAGTGGGTAAGAATAATTTCCCTCAAGCTACTGGCAACACTTTTTCTAATGCAGCCCAGGATGCTGTTGGCTGCCTTTGCCACAGGGTCCCATCCATGGCTTATGGACAGCTTGTTTCCACAAGGACCCCCAGGTCCTTTCCTGCAAAGCTGCTTTCCAGCTACTTAGCCTCCAGCCTGCTGTAGTTCATGGTCCCAGGTGTAGCACCTTGTTGAAGCTCCTAAGATTCCTGTCTGCCTGTTGCCCAGCCTGTCAAGGTCTTTCTGACTGGCAGCACAATCCTCTGGTGTATCAGTTGCTCCTCACAGTTTTGTGTTATCTGCAGACTTGCTGAGGGTGTGCTCAGTCCTGGCATCCAGGTTGAAATGGTACAGGTCTCAGTACCGGTCTTAGGGATGCACTGCTAGTGACTGGCCTCCAGGTAACCCTTGTGCAGCTGATCACAACTGTTTAACCCCAGCACTTCAAGCAGTTTTCAGCCTACTTCACCATCCCCTTATACAGTCTGCACTTTATCAGTTTCTGTATGAGGATGTTAGGGGAGACAGTGTTAAAAGCCTTGACTATTGTCAAGATAAATGACGTGCACTGCTCTTTCCTCATCCACTGACCTGATAACTCCTGCTGGATTTATTCACAGTAGGAACGATGTGTGCCAGTGGCAAAGATATGCAGAAGAACATTGTGACATTGAGTGACTGGATGATAAAAAGGTAAATGGATTCAGTCCAGATAAATGTTAAATGATATAAGTATGAGGAAGAAAATAGTTATTTTTAATAGGGATGCCAAAGTGTTTATTTCTACTCAGGGTCAAAATTTGAGTTATAATGGAGTTATAATAGTTCCATGGTAACATCAGTGTTGTGCTGAATAGCAATTAGAACAGCAGGCTCTATGCATCCTTACTCCACATCTGTATGAAATGGATTGAAATGCCTTGATATCATAAGCATCTTATGAGGTTAAGTTGAAATATACCTTCTACCTAGATGCTTTGATACTAGGGGTACTTTACTCTGAACTGATGAGGTATTTTGTGTAATTAGTCGGACTGATTTCTTTCATTTGTTTTAAAACTATCTTTTTTTTTAAATTGGCTTGATAAGCAGTTTATATAAAGGAATCTATTAATCATTAGGATAATAGCAGTACTCGGTCAAAATTTTCAAGTATCAATATTAAATACCTAGTCTTCCTTCACTTTCTCTTAACTAATTGCTCTCTTTTCTTCCTGTAGGTTTTTCTGCCCTTTATCTTCTCTTCTTTTCTCAAATTGCCCTTTATTCTCTTGCACTTTCCTCTCCCCCTGCCCCAACCTCAGGCTTGCCCGCATGTCACTGGTTGTTTTACATCAATTCAGTCAACAATAATCTAAGACAGAGTGATCCACATGGTGGAGAAGCTTTCCTTAGTGGGGAGTGTTTATGCAAATGCCTTTTCCCAATTCCATTTTAGAATGTTTTGATTTTGGTGCAAATCCCTGGCAGCTAAAATCATGGAGAAAACCTTTCAGTCATGAAGAAATTACAGTGGCAGCCCAGGCGTTTACCTGCATTTATCCATTTGACAATGATCTGACCTTCCATTGCTACTTTCCTTGTTATTGCTTGAACGCACCACAAATGAAATCACAGGGATCTCATGACTAAAAATGAAGTGAGAACTTGGGCTCCAGCTTGATTACAGAGTGATCTGTAATTCTGTAATATACAGTGGATGCCCTTTCATTGTCCAGCTCTAAAACATGCTTTTAGTCGTGTGTGGAGAATGTTTTCCTGCTATGTGTCTTAGCATTGGACTGTTACATATTTGGAAGATGCAGAGCCATAGTATGCCTCTCAGAAGATTTCAGCAGATTTTTAAGGTCCTTGGAGACCTTAAATATATCTGTTGCAGATTTTGGATTTAATCTGGCAATACCCAAAGAAAATGGAGTGTTAGTTTATTGAAAGAGTGTATGGTGTAATCAGCTATAGTCATGACAGCAGCTTTTTTTATGACAGCTCCTATTCATATGAGGACCTAGAGACCCTCAGCATAACTGATGAAAGCTATTAGTAAAATATCTCAGTGCTCCAAATTACCCTGTCTATTATATCACTGAAAGCAACTTTGTGAAGTTCCTGCAATTAAAACAAAACTTCATTATTGACTGAACGTCCTGGGATGATGCATTTGAACAACATGTCAAGTTTGGAAATAAGGATTTCTTTTGCAAAGTAAAATGCAGTCCTAAAGAGGCATATGATGGAATTAGACCAAGCTATTTGCTATTTCTAGCAAATAGATGTCCAGATCGTACCAGTCACTAGCACCAGTTGTCATGCTGGTAGACAGCAGCATGCAGTAGAGAAGCAAAACGGATGAACAGACCTGAAGACTGAACTGATTTCTGACGTTCGTACATTCAGAGGAAGAGAATAAGAAGGAAAAGTCAGGACACAGAAACGTCAGCAAATGAATGAAGTATCTGATTCAGGAGAGAAGAAAGATGCTGAAACACAGAAAATAGGTTGAAAAGAAGAAAAATATAATAGAATAATAATTTATATGCATATCTCCTGTTAATTGGTGAAAAAATTGTGGTAATTTTCTCATTTTCTGCTTCATAAAGAAATGTGTCATTAATCTGAGAGGAAAAAAGTTTTAGTATGTTGTAGTTCTACTAGTTGAAGTATGATTTGCTTTTAAAATGTTTTTTATCAGTGTTCCTTTGATTAGTGTGTTCACAGTACACTATTGGTGGTTTACATCTCAGTAACTAACTCGGAAAACTGCTGTAAAATGGAGCAGGAAGTAACATAAAATTCCATAGGCTTCAGACAAAATTCTTGGGTAATTTCTCCTCTGGGATTTAAAACTAATGTGCACACTAAATTTTTTGATGACATTATAAAGTAGTATATGCTAATCCACATTCCATGTTTCTCTGCAGAGAGCAGAGCCGGATTAGTATGGGCTTCAGCTTGTGGTCAACTTGTCTGCTTGAAAAACCCTCCATCTCCCATAGAGAAGGGACCTATGCAAACACACACACCTGCGTGTGACTATGCATGAATCTCAGTGCTAAGACCTGGCTCCACTCATCCTGCATTTGGGAGAAGAAGTAGAAGCTAGAAATAATTTCCAGCTCTTTTTATTTAGTGACCTCAAAAGTGTTTTTTAAAAGAATAGAATTTACATTGCGTAATTTTAGGAGACAGAAGTCTAACATAGCCTTTTGTTTTTCAGCCGTGCTGAGTGTTCTGATGATAAGTGTCGCTGTAAGCAGTTGGCTGAAATACTTGTTTCCAGTACTGGCTGGGTCTGGAGCAAATGTTTGCTGCTTGTGCGTTCATAGATAGATTTTCCGGGAATTTTCTGCTTAGTTTACGAGGCACTTTACAGCTCCTCCTGGTGGTAAAGCAGTGAAGGATGAGAACAAGGAAGATGATAAACCGTTACCCTTTGTAATCAAATAGAGTATACACACACACACACACAGAGAGTAGTCAAATTATGCATAATCTGTCAAATCCTTAAACTGGGTATGGAGAAATAAGATTATTTCATATGCTTGCTTTCCTGTAGACTAGCTTTCAGATTGCAAAATGCAGGGCTGAATGCAACCCCACTAAGTAAATGGAACAAGGTCAGAAACATTAGCAGTCGGTAACATGTTAACATGTGAAATATAAATTCTAGTGATGCTTTCTGAAAATATCTCTCGTGTTTAGTAACCTTTGGTAACCTAGGACACAGCAGTACTGATGTGTATTTTTAATGATGTTACCTACTTCCCCCCTGCTACTGGCAAGCACAAGTCCTAATGCTTAAGCCATGGTTCTTCAGTAAATAAAGATTCTTAACACAGTTTATGAAATATAACACATACCCATTGTTTTATAATTAAACCCAGTATATTCTTGGAGAAAGGCCACTAGATGTACTATAAGTTAATTATAAGGAATTAAATGTAATTTTGACTCAACCTACTAATTCTCCTCCCACCAAGCCACCTCAAAATGATCTTTAACACCCGTTACTTCACTGGTCTTTTGAACAGAGCAAGTTTGTAGCTAATACAGCTCTGTGTTCTTGGTCACTTGCTGCAAGTCAGCTAGTTAGTTGTCTGGAACTGGTACAGTGGTCTAATACTGCAGAAGTCTCCCAAATCCAGCTTTACCATTGCATAAAATACAAGCTGGTATAGGCAGCTTTTGCACAGCAGGAGCTGTCTGGAGTGAAATAGCAGCTTTCTGGAGCAGAAGAATTGCTAATGCCTTTCACTAATATCAGTTGCTGCACTTTTAGGGGTGTACAGTTGACGTGTGAAGTCTTGCAAATTCTGAAACCGAGCTGGGAAAACACCCGACTTGCTCAAGTTCTGAAGATGCCTGCTGATAAAATAACCTTGTCTGCAAAAACTGTGGTGGTTTTGTTTTTCTCGAGCAGTGCTGATGCAAGTTGTAAATAGGAATCCTGCAAAGGCCCATCGCTGTTTTGCAAGAAGTGATCCCAAGGAAGCATACTGTCGTCTTAAACTTTGGTTTGGCTTTCCTCATGCTCCCTCCTTTTCTGGTACGTTGTGTAGGATTTCACTGTTCTACTCCCCTGGTTGGAGTACAGAGACATTTGTGTCTTCAGAAATAGCTGATTTGTTTGTACCTATTGAGAGGAAAAGAACAGGAGTGCATCTCTCCTCCACAGATAATTTCAGGAGTTAGGCTTCTTCACAGTGATCTTTGGTTAGCTTAAAGCAAGCATGCTTACGCTTGCAATACCTTTTTAAGTATTCTTTTGGTCAAGCATTTGATAAAATTCATTCTATTGATGAAACTATGCAAAAAACCCATTCATCTGTCATAGTGATCTGCAGCTGTGCTCTTAAACCAAACACTTTCGTAAGTCTCTGTTGTACCTGTCAGCACATTTTATTGCTGTGCCCCAGCCTGTATGGATTACTACATCAGTTCTAGGTTTTTGTATGTTTTTGCTTTGCCAGTGGCCAGGCACTTTCCACAAATGTGCAAATTACTCTTACCAGTGTTTGTTCTTTGGCTCAGACTTATGCCAGCAATAATACCAACCTGGCTTGGGGCTGCTTTTAGCACAACTTGCATTCTTTGCTGCTTCTTTTCCTTAAGTTGCATCATTCTGGTTTTTCAGTCACAATCTATAGAAATTGAGCCTATTGAGAGGGAATAGGGCAGTTCTCAGAGCAAAAATAGGACATTAGAGCAATACTTAACGTGGTCCAAAGAAAGCTGTCGTTTGACATTATTTCCTGAGACCTCTGCACACTTTCTTTCAGATGAGATCCAAAACCATTTAAAATTCTAGTAGATATATTGCTATGATATTTTTTAAAAAAAATTTAATTTTTTTTTTTCAAGGGAGATCTGGAAGCTGTCTTCTCTTTGCTCTTAGGAAACATATGGTGGGACTAGTTTCACAGGCTGGAAGCTGCCTGATCACTGCTTGCTGGATCTTCGGTATTTTGAGCAGGATTGCAACATCCTCTTGATCTCTGAATCCTAGGCCTCTCTCATCTGCAAGAGTTTGGATGAATTATTCCAGTGTTTATCCAAATGTCTGTATACAAGTGTTCTGGTGGTCAGCAATTCTGTGATACCTAGTCCTCTCATAAAACTAACCCCTGCAGTCTGGGAAGCAGCATTTACCACTGGGATTAAGGGAGTGCTTTCAAAAGGGCTTTAAAATACAATCACAGCAAAATTTTTCTATTTCAAAATGTATGTAGGCAACTGGATGGCTAACTGGCAAAGGTGTTGTATGTACATCATAGACAAACAGGTATCATGGGTAGTTCTGCTTGTCTGGTCCTTTGTGCCTTGATTCTCTGATCTTGTAGTAATTACACGTGTAGCATCCAGTTCATTTTGTTAGATGCCTGTACTCATATGGACATAGTGGGCATTATACTGAGGAAAAATACCCAAAAAATTAGTAGGCTTCCATTACTACCTTCCATCTCATGGGTAAGCAAAGAACGTTTCAGTAAATGTATGATTTGTGAAAATGAGTAAGTCTGAAAGATGGTGTTAAATTCTTCTTTGGTAGATGTCATCATCAGTACTACTGATTGGTTGAAGTGCCCACTTGAAGTAGATATGTCAGTGAAGTAATTAATCCTTTGTGGTTTCTTTGTGCCTTGAAGCATTTTTTTCTTGTCCAACAAAAGAAACTTTCTGCCTCTCTATTGTTGTTTTGCATGAATTTGTTTCTCACCTCCTAGAAATTTTTTCCTAGCTGGAATTAAAGCTTCGTTGCTTTTTTGGCACAATAGTATTTGAACACTTTTGCACTGAGAATAGGGGTGCAGCACTTTATTGAATCTGTTTTATTTAAGTCTAGTTCGGGTGTTCAGGCAACATGTGAATCTACAATATGACTGAAGCTCTGGGGAGCTCTTAAGAGTATCCCCTGAATTAATGCTTTGGAGAAACACTAGGTGGACACCTGGATCTTCTGAAGCTGTGTGAATTTTATGTTACGTGTTCTCATTTAAAATGGCATGCACTAGATTTTACTTCATGGTTACTACCATACTTTTGGCACTTACCTTCAAACATGCACCCAGTGTTACTGTAAACTGCATCAATTACTTGGTAGTATTACAGAAATAACTGCAGTAGCAGTAGTGCAGGAACAGCGCTGAGTTTGCTGCGCTCAGTGTTGACTTCCGTGACCATCTTGGAGAAGGTGCTCATAGGGGAAAGCCACCCTGTATACCACAAGCCTCGCCCCTCTAAATGACCTTGGCACCACTGGTGTCTAAGGGACTTGATGTTGGCTGGGAAAAGGCAGCACAGACTTCGGTCTTGCCTGATGTCCTGGCATGGCTGGTACTGATGGGTTCAGGTAGAAAACTGTCGCTTCATTAGTCTCTTTCCCCTTGTGAGTCCTCAGCTGAACTATGCAGAGTGCTGCAATGTAGTAGAGGTGTGAGGGGCTCTATTCTCAGTGTAAAACATGAGAAAAATCCACCTTGTAAGAGGATGCACAAGAATCCTTTGCAGTTTGCAGGATCCCTTAAAAATGAGCTCAAATTATCTAGCTGTTTCTTTTTCACATGCAGTGAAAGGAAGTTATGTCTTAAAGTAAAATGGTTATTACAAGCATCTCGGGGAAACTAGCAGACTTGGGAACAAATTATTAAACAATAAAAGAAAAGAACTCTGAGAGGCAAACCTTGAATGTTTTGCATGGGCAGGCTGTAAGAGCTTTATAGCTCCACTTTAGACATAATGCGAGTTCCTTAGTTCTTCAATCTTTGATAGAATTGCATGGTGTAAGGTAAATGTGATGAATCTGCATCAGGAGTTTGTTGCAGACACATTTAATATGGTTTACAGGCCTAAATATCTGAAATTTTAACAGATTCATGCATCAGAAACTGAGGTTTCAGGCCATGAGAAATTCTCTCAAGAAAAATTCACACAGAGTACCAACTTTTGTGCAACCCAGGCTTCAAAAATGGTCAATTTTTAGTTGTGCAGTTGCTTAAAAGTGTTGGGAATTTATTCACATAGCCAAATTTATTCAAATCTTGTTCAGAATAGATAGGCACTGTGGGAATAAAAAGGCATTCCACCCAGAGTATCAAAGCACCACCACAATGAAATGGTTCTGACATACAGGCCATGAAATACAGTAATTCATCAGGATTCCAGAAACCATGTGCTATAGACTACATAGCTGCAGAGTCTGTTCCTAAACACTGCAGCTGTTGGGATGAGAGTACCTGTCAGTAATGAATTGTCCGAAAAACATGGGTCAGGTATCAGGTGGTTGGTCCACCTCTCTGTGGATGTGCATATTGTAATCTGCTGAAGCAAGAGGTATATATTTTATTGCCTCTCCCCAGCAGGTAATGGCATTTTAGGCAGCACTTAATAAGCTTTGCAAGGGACTCAACTTAGCAGCTGATTGTAGAAGAAACAGTGTGTGTACCTGAGAGAATGGGAAGTGAAGCCTTTAGAGACAAACCAGTTTACTTTCCTCACCATCCATGAAACGTGCACCTTCACTTGTGAGGAGTGTGTAATATTTTTAAAGGTGAATTTGATTCTACCTGACTGTGTGTGTTGTTGAAGGTGTGATGAAACACCCATGTTCTGGTGTTCCAAAGCTTTAAAAAATAAAACCTAACCTTTCTCTAGGCCTAAGTGTATACCATAGCTTAAATAAAAAATATGCCAGTTCTTCAGTGGCAGCTAATAAGAACTCTTTTCCACTCTCATGGGGAAAAATATCAAGTTATTTCCGTTTTGTTTTTCTGTCATTTTTGAACAAAACCACTTACTGTAACAAGGATAATTTTCCTCTCTCTGGCAACAGCAGCCCATAACTTGGTCGTCTTTTTGTGCCTCTGTGCCTCATCAAAAAGCTAATTATATCTGTAGGTTACATATTGGGCAGTATTTATGGTTCATGCATTTGGAGATTATTTGGAACAATTGTCTGCTCACTGTAGCTGAAACCACTCTCTTGGGGAATATGTGTATATGGGAATATGTGTATCTCACTACAAGAAAGACATTGAGGTCCTGGAGCATGTCCGAGAAGGGCAACCAGGCTGGTGAATGGGCTGGAGAGCAAATCTTATGAGGAGCAGCTGAGGGAACTGGGATTGCTTAGTCTGGAGAAGAGGAGGCTGAGGAGGAACCTTATCACTGATGAGGGGGAATGGCCTCAAGCTGCACCAGGGCAGGTTCAGATTAGACGTTAGGAAAAAGTTCTCCACTGAAAGGGTTACCGGGCACTGGAACAGGCTGCCCAGGGAGGTGATTGTGTCACTGACCCTGGATGTATTTAAAAGATGGGTAGGTGAGGTGCTAAGGGATGTGGTTTAGTAACGGACAAGTATGTTTGGACTTGATGCTCTCAAAGATCTTTTTCAACCTTGTGATTCTGGACGGAGCAGTTTCTGGAATTTGTTTGAGCTGAGTAAAAAGGATCTAAAATGTCACCTATAGAGATACAAAAATTAAAAAAAAATACATAAACATGTTGCTTAATATTATAGTACAGCTTAGGAAGCTCATTCCTCATTGTACTGGGTACTGTCCAAAAAAACTCCACCACAAAACAATGAAAAAAAGACTTTCCTGCCACAAAGAGCTTACAATTAAGAGACAGCAGGGTGGGGAAAGACAGTGAAGCATAAAGAAATAAACAGCTGCCTCTGAATTCATGGGAGACTGGTACAGTTGTCATTGCTGGGCATTTAAAAGAAAGCGGATAAGAGCACAGCTTCAAAATCCCCTGGTGACCTATTCTGTAACAAATAAATGTATTTATGTGGTATGACAGGATTGATAACTTTATCTTGTAAAAGATGATATAAATTCCCCTAAATCATTAAATCCATCCATACACACAGAACAGCCTTTGCCATTTCTTACATTTTTTAGGAAGGAAAAGAAAATAAAAACATTTTATGCTGCACGATGAACCTTCCTCTGCAAGCATTTTGAGTTCTGGGACCTCAGCTCTATGGAAATGGCCTCTACTATGTGTGTTACAGAACAGAGAATTTCAGCCCTTTGAGTGCTATGATCTGAGATGATGTAGTTTGTTGATGAGATCAATGGCAGCCTTGTACCTAGTGACCATGACACAGTGATGTTCAAGGTTCTGAGGGGGAAAGCAGGCAAAAAGCAGGGAACCGGCCCTGGATTTAGAAGAGCAGACTTTGTCTTGTTCAGTGAGCTGGTAGGTGGGATTCTGTAGAAGACAGCACTGAAGGGCAAAGGAGCTCAAGAGAGCTGACTCCTTTAGAAGATTTTGTCCTTAAGGATTAAAGAGTTGTCCATACGTGGAGTCAGGAAAATGAGTACACATATCACAAGACTTACTTAACCAAATATAGAATACATGATTGAGCTCCAGTGCAAAAAGGACACATATACGATGCAGAAGCAGGAACAGACTACAAAGAATGTATATAGAAGTTGCCCAGATTGGCATGGGTGGTAGTAAGCAAAAGTTCAGCTAGAGCTGAGACTGACAGTAAACATCAAGGGCACATTTAGCAGTAAAAAAACAAATGAAGAAAATGTAGGTCCATGGCTAACCGGACTGAGTAAATTAGTGGTGGCAGCGGATGCAGCTAAGACTGAGGTACTCAACACTTTGCCTTTGTCTTTACCAGCACTTCCAGGGTCTGGAGACAGGTTCAGACAGGCAAAGAACTACTAGTAGTGGAGAAGGTTCAAGTCAGGGTTCACCTGAGAAATCTCAATCTGTGCAAATTCAAGGGACCAGATGGGTCAACCTTACTTACATATTGAGGAAATTATGGCCCAGGTCTTCTTGGAAGCTAGTTCTCAGCACATGGAGGAGAAGGTCACTGAGAACAGACAGTGTGGACTTGCCAAGGGATGTTCTTGGCCAACCTGAAACATTATATTGAAATGACTAGTTCTAAGGATGAGAAAGAAGCAGTGGAAGTTGTTTTATTTTATCAGGGTGACAAGGTCTCACACAGCATCCTTCTGCCCAGGCTGGGGTGTTATAGTCTAGGTGGTAGAAAAAGTAGTAATTATAACAGTTTCAGTTTATTCTTTAGTTGACTTTTGGATGTTTCCAGTAGTGTAGCTTCTATAAATGCTTTTATACCGTCCCATATTCCAGTTGTTCCTATCACTACAATTAACATCAGGGTATTATTTTTTTTCTATGAATGTTCCTTTGCAGATGTAACGCTATGAATAACTTACTCTGTCCTGACTAACATGTCATCCACCCTCACCCTCTGCCCCACTTAGGGCAGATACCTGGGGGGAGGTTGGGTTTTTTTTTGCCCCTGTTGCCTTTTTTCTGAGTTATATGTCATTATTATAATCTCTGGTTCTTGTCAGTGCCGATTCACAGAGTGCTTCCATCACAGCGGGAGCGTGCATTTCTGTGAATCGCTCTCTAGTTTCAATACCTCTTTTGTTGTTGGGCTTCCAATTGTAGTGTTGATTTATCGATCATGGACAAATAAATAATATACATTTCCCAGTCCTTAGAGTTATAAAGAGTAGTGATGTGGTTTAAACAGCAATTAGACTCTTACCTTCTGAGGTTATTCCTTCTTACACCAGTTTTTCCACTGATGCAGTACTACTGATTTTGACACCTTGATCGTGACGTATGCAAGTTTGTGTCATCTCTGTAGGCAGAAACCCTTCCCTGGAGTTTCTGAAAGTCCTCACTGCAGAGAAGTATCAACCAGACATCTTGGAGTACATAACATTGGTGTCACAAAGAGATGATTCCACGGCCAAACCAGCTTGGCAGAGAGCTTCATAAGCAATGGTCTTAATTGGGCTGGCCACTGGAGTTCTCATCGATATTTAATGCAGGGCTACAAATACCTATGAGTGCTTAAACTTTTCTTCATATTCACTGGCACGGTTCATTGCATGTTGCCTTTTATCTACTTAATAAATGCATCTGAAAATTTATTTCACTTTGCAATTTTCCTTGATCTTAATTTGTAGCATAAAAGAACAAAATAGTAATGAATATCTTCGTAAGGCTGGTTATAAATGAACTTAAATTTTAGTGTACCATATACAGTCATTTGAGCACTATATAATAGGACTGGTTTTTGAAGAAAACAGTTCTCTTGTGACGGTCCTTCACTATAAAGAAAACACAATATTCATATAATTCACAAATGCCTCTTTAAATGGCTTCAACTTTAAAGGGTTTTCACATTTCATTTTCAATGTGAACTGTAGCAGCATCCATGTTCACAAATGTCAGCATGAATTTGTCTCCTAGATTAATTTAATTATCTAAATATCAAAAATAATTTCACACCTGCAACTCTTATCTAATTCACAAAAGGCAACATAACTACCCTGGCCTCAGTCTTCCAAAGGAACTGTGCCAGCTTCCCAACATTTGTCTTAGTCTTCCTTTTCTTGTCTTAATGGCTGTGGTGGCTATAAAATGATGTTACTTTAACACCTGAAAGATGTGTTTAAAAAATACCCGTATCACAGCACCCAAAGGAAAGAATACCATCTCAAAGTACATGAGTACCCTGGTTGAAAAAAACCCCCAGTTGGCAGACAGAACAAAAATTGCACTAATTTTTTTCTGCATCCTGAAAGACCAAATGCAGAGATGTATCACATCACTGTCATAATGTATCATTTTAATTGTGGTGCTCAACAATGATGTGGTACTGTTATGACTGCACTATAAAAGGCTTTTCTGGTACCTTCCTATTTTTAACTTTGCTTGACATTTGAAGAAATCTTTTTTTTCTTTTTTTTAAAGAAAACACCCCAACCTTTTTAGTAAAGTAAAAGTGAAATGAAGTTCTTGCCTATTTTGGTTTTATCTTAAGATTTTTGAGGAGGGAGGAAGGGAAGTATAAGAACTGGATTTAATTAGGTAAAAGGGCTGCTTAAACAAGAATGAAATAAACATTTTGCTTTATCTGCCTTTATTATCAACAAGCAAGCACTGAGTTTTAAATAAGGGAAAGGCATGTGCCTCTTCCTGGTCTTGTCCCAAGAACAAATGGGTATGAGTTGGCCATCAATAGAATAATCTGGCAGTTAGCAGGAATGCCTGAGAGAGGCACTTGATGTTCCATCTAGACCTGTGTTTCTTTGCTAAGGAAGATGAGAGGTTACTGTCCTCTTTCTGTCTTGAAAAAAGGTGCTCCCCACCCCTCATTTCCTTCCTTCCTTCCTTCCTCCTCCTCCCGCCTCCCACCCCCACCACATGACTGCCCTGGAGCCTCTCTGCTGCTCTGGCTGGTGCAGTAGGAACTTGCCCTTCCTGCCTCAAACTATCTCAACTGTTGTGCAAAGGAGTAAATCACAACAGAAAACAGCTACCTCTGAACTCACTGTGGGTGGCTTGACATTTTACTTAAATAAAATCTGAAGGACTTTAAAAATCTTATTCCATGTAGGAAGACCTTTGTAAGCAGAAGCAGTACTTATTTTTCCTGAAAACTGTTATTAGAATTATGAAGCTTGAGAAGAGTGTTAAAGCCTTTATAAGGAGTCTGAGATGCAGTAAAATGAGGCTGGATACATGAATAATTAAGATCTGTAGTGGGAGGAGATGCTAAAAAAGCTGTGGAACTTGTGTTGCAAATAGACTGATGTAGGGACAGTCCTATTTTCTCCTGAATTCTCATAAACTTTTCTGGAAAAAAATACTGTTGTCAGCTGACTACTGCTGTGACGGTACAAATACTGTTTCAAAATCCATCTGTATCTGTCTCAGAGCAGTACCCACAGCTTGCCTGTATCACAGGTAACAACACAGCAATCTCCAAACCAGTCCCCTGAGCCACTCTCTCTGTAGGCTGTAGCTCAGTCTAGAATACAGATAATACCTGAGATCTGGAAAAAGTGTGGCTGCACCAGGCTGTTTTTGCTGTCGTTAGTGATCTTTGGCTCAGGTTCTTACAGAGCAAAGTTTAAAAATGTCCTTCTTTAATTTATTTATTCACCCTCCAAGTCTTCTGTAGAAGTATTGAGATTGTTCCCATGACAGTAGCAATTGCCACTTCCTGAAACAAGGAAGGCTGAGCGCAAACTGACGATGTTCATAAAAAGTGGGATTCAGCCACTTTTACAGCAGGTATAGCCTGAGGATGGAGCTGTGTCTGACAGGCAAGAAGGAAAGGATGGGATATGGGAATCCAGATCAGCCCTCCTTGTGGTGATGAGGCATAAAACTGAGCTCAGCTGGTTTGTACTTTTTTTTAGTCAAGATTCCTCCAGACACTCACCTTTGACTGTCAGTAACACAGTATTTAGGGAGGTTGAAGGTGCTCTGAGTTGTAACAGAGGTCACAGACCTGAGGGATGTTCTGTTTTTTTCCAGGCTGGAACAGTTCCAGGGAAGTAACCTCCTTGTGTTCACAACAGCTTCCTCCTGCTGTAGCTGTGACCTGGCAGGCTGGGCTGTCCTCTGCTTGCATATTGCAAAGATCATCTGATCTTTCCTGCATGACGTCAAGGCTGGCCAAGGAACGTGTGAAATGTGATGCCTGTCATGACACTTATGAACTGTCCTTGGCAGCTTCTCTAAGTGCTGTGTAATTTCTACCTACCTCTGAGGGAAAAGAGTAAAAGAGAGAGAGAGAATAAGACAGACTGGTTTCTTTTTTCTGCCAGAATTTCTAGGAAGAAAAGTGTAATATGACTCAAAGGGGGAAAAATTTATTTTAAATAAAAGTTGTGAAGAGGTTGATACTGGACTAAAAAGGCCTGACTGTGGTCTTGCCTACTCATTTTACACTGCCTCCAGTTGAATTAGACATCACTGGTGCTGGTAGAAGTGTAATCAGGGCCAAGATCTTGAGAGCCAGCAGACTTTATTATAAAGGATCCCATGGTTTTAATCAGATTACTTTGTTGTTTAGCTTTCCAGGAGTATTAATATTTTTGGATAAATTTAAGGCCAAATTCTTTGACTTCTGCAGTTCTTTGACTTGCCTTTAACTCCAGAAGGATTACATAAATGTGACTAAATAGAACCTGGCTTGAACTCAGCTCAGCTATTGAAGTCTGTAATAATTGTATTTGATATGAATAGTTTTTATGAACAAATCATAGAGCAATTTGTGCCCTTCCATTCTTTTTGAGCAAGTGAGAAAACAGAATATTGAAAAGGTTAAAGTATTTGTGCCTTCCCTCAAATCAATTTCAGATATATTTAAAGTGTAGTAAACACAAGTACCTTTTCAAATGCATGCCATTTTGTCTCCCCAACCATTAGTTGGCAGTGAATGCCTTCAACAAAAACATCGTGAACGTCAGTTACTAAAAGTCAAGTGTACTAATGGTTTGTTTATAAACTACAGGACTAATTAGAGAGGACATTGTTCTGAAAACAAACTTCACAGGCTGGAACAAATCTCCTACCTATAATTTCAAAACCTGGTGTTTAATAATAAGGAGGTGACTTCAGTCAGTCCCTTGAGTATTTCTAAATAAAATCCATAGCCTCATGTAGGATCCAAAATTCAATACTCCCCAGTTTTACTAGAAATATTACTCTACTAGCTGAATTTTTTGGTGCTTGTTTTGATTGAATCCCACTTACATTAATAAGTTTGGTGATAAGATTTTTGGCATGGGTAAAAACATATAGTTACATTTTAAAGGGAACTCTTGGAAACTGCTGTGTTTAGGAAGTGTGTTGTTTGACCATTTGTATTTCTACTCAATATTTACTTATAAGAGAACAAATCAGTAACAAATTACACTTTTTTTTCTTTGGATTAGATCAAAAGTTCAGTGCATTTTTTCCAGTCTTGATCTAGTCATGCTCCTGATAGATGCCATACACGTGCTTAGATGTTCTTCATTTTGTCCTGATTACATTTTTGTTGAAATCAATGGATATTAGTGGGTTCAGCAACTGCTTTTGACAGTCCTTCGAACAGATCTTAAAACTCATTGTACAGGCTTGGCAATCTGTAGTTTACAGAATATGTATTACTCAGTGCACCACAAGATTGGTGGTGTTGCTTTTTCTGGGCAGTTTGCAGTTGTGTTGGTTTTGCTGTTAGTGGTACATTGCAGGAGCCTTTTATTTGTGTTTATGTTTATCATTCCTGAATGAATGAGTTCAAATTGTAAACAAGATATGAAAATTAGGGCAATTCCAGTAGAACCCAGCATGGAACAGATGCTTTCAGTCAGGCAGTGCGTTGTGTCCAAGCTTTTTCTCATCAATAAGAGCATCGGTGTGCACCTGAGATACAAAGTCAGCAAGCAGACCTAAAATTAGACATGAATGCAATACCTTTCATCCACAGTGCCCTCTGCAGTAGCCTGCCACCAGCCTCAAATCATCAGATCGTATTTGTTGTAAGTGTTATTGTGGATAGTTGTATTTGGCTTGAAGGAGGTCTTTGGGAGGAGTTGCATACACTTCAAGGTTTCCTGAATGCATATAGCAGAGAGGAGCTGCTAATCTGATGCACACAGTGTGGCTTTTTCAGGAGAGTGTAGAGCAGAAACAAAGCATACAAGCAAAACTTGCAGTGCTCCAGCACCAACAAACAGCCCTACACAAAGTAATAGACTACAAGCCCTTGTATGTCCGGGACAGAAGCTGATGAGGTATGAGCCAGATGCCCAACACCATCTGCCAGGAATCTCTCATACAGTTGCTTTCTATTCAGTCATGGCAGAGACTAGCAGGAGACGTGAGGTATCTTTTGGGGTTGTTTGCTTGGTTCTGTTTTTTTCCTTTTAAATGCTATATACTTCCCTAGGAATAATAAATAGTATTTGCAGACAAATTATTTTCTAGCTTAAAAAATAACCCCACAATTTTATCAAAGAGGTTTCTTTCCCAACACTTACATTAGCATTTGAATTAACATCTCAGAATACCTTTCACATATTTAAGGAAATGGAAAGATGGCAATTTCATATTTGTATATTCAGTATACAGTATACATTCTTAGACAAATATGCTTAGTCACTTGTGCTGGAAATAGAGAAGTTAAAAGAACCAAACAGGATGACCTGACTTGCACAGCACAGTGCCAACTCATATTTAGAAAAGTTTCTGGACATCTGTAGTTATCCAAAAGACTGAAGCAGAGAATATTCTGACAAGTAAGAAAAGCAAAGGGAAAGCAACAATTGCCATCTTGCTTCTGGAACAGAAACACATCATATCAATGCATGAAATCAGTGAATTAGGCACTTCAATTGCATATTAAAATTTGAGAGATCTGATACATTTTTTAGGAGTCCACTTATCCATCAATGAGTCTTTATGAGTCTACCTACCTATCTTTTCCACCCTGGAATTCTAAGCTTATATCCAGGGAGGCCATTTGCTAGAAATCAGAAATGATTCCTAGTCTGTGGCTCTAACTACTTTAATGTACCCTACCTTATGACAGTTCTCTGAGATCCTGGTCACAACTGACTTTGGGGACTACTTCCCCAAAAACACTAAATAGATTTCTTCCTTGCTCTGAAGTGTCCAGGTGATGAACAGCATACAGATTGAGGTTGATTTTCTTTTTACATACGGGATATGTGTTGTTATGTTTGTTTATGCAATTACTGTGTATGCTTTCTAGTGGCACCAGTCAGTAACATCATACTAGGACTGGACCTATCTCCAGCCTTGAGGCTCTATAGCCAAGACCATGTCCTGCTGCCAGTAGTGAGTTGGTTGTGCCTTGGTTGTTGATGCAGATGGTAAGCAGTTCCAGTACATGGATCAAGGCTTTAGAAACATTGCTAGAAAATGGCTGCCCTTTGACCTAGTTTTCCACCCACACAAGCCATATCTTCACAGATAGGCCAAAAAATGCCTTGGGAGACTGACAAAAGCCTGACAAAAGTCCAGGTAAATGACATCCACTTCCATCCTCTTGATTACTGCATCAGTCATTTCATAGCCTTTGTCTCCTTCATGTGTCCAGAGATGATGTTCAGGAAGTTTTGCTACCTTTTTTTCTCAGTGACTGAGGTGAGACTGACCAGCCTGTAGCTCTCCATATCTTTCTTTATCAAGTGATATTTGCCAAAAAACTTCCTGCCATGACTGCTCTACTTACTGCACATCACAAAAGACTGTCTATGTTTGAGTTCGTCCTGAGAGGTCAGCTATTCTTCTGTTGTCTCTCTTGTTAGGAGGCATAGGAGATACTATTTTGACTGTAGTCCTATTAAAATCAATGGCACTGTTAACATGCTTAGAAATGGACAGGATATTAAATATGTGTCCAGTTGAGGTGATGAAGGGCTCTGCTCTCATTTCTAACTGGCAGCAAAACAGGCATTAGATAAAAGATAGCATATTCAAATGTCTAATTTTGTATCTCAGTTCCAGGAGCCAGAAGAAAACCAAACCCAAATGGTTGTCAGGTTTTGATGAAAATTGATCTTTGGAGCCAGGCTTTGTTCCTTAGGTCAGTCCCTAATCAAGAGACCAATTGGGTAGTACTTCATTTCTGAAAGATACAGCAGAGGGAAAATTAGTTTTAAGCTGTTTCAGACAACGCACTAAGCATTCCCTAACTGGATTATTTGTGTCAGTGGGAGTCTGGCCTTCTTGAATTCATACAGCCAATATTTCACCCCGAGAAATTTCAGTGGGAATAGTGCAAGCTTTTATCCCATCTAATTCCAAATTTAATGCATTCTGCTTCTAATTGCTGATGATACTTCCTGAAGCTGCTAAATGCTTCAAGAGCAAATATTTATAGCTGCATGAAGCTCCTGAATGTTCATAAAAAGATCAGCAATACTCTGTAGCAAAGAAGAGAAGACTTATTTAATGTTATAAAATCTCATTCTTTCAAGACTTCGGGGAATAAAAAGAAAATGCAAATGAAGGAGCCCCTAACTGATAAGGGAAACATGTATCCTATCAAGGATGAACACTTTGTATCTTTTGCATGCAGTGTGTTTAAAGTATATTCACTCACTGGTCTTCTCCCTGGGTGCTGTCTAATGAGTGTGGAATTAAAATGCCATCAGAAATTTTTGTTTGGGGCTGGTTTGCTTTTTCATTCCACTTCCTATATTGGTCACAGCTTTCACACTTGAGTACCTTTTATCTTCAAAGGAAACATTCCATGAACCTTATGTTTTGGAGCTTTGCCATTTGTCAAATTGTTTCCATCTTTCCTGGATTTGATCAAACTTGTTTGGCAAGGAACATTTGGTTTATGTACTTACCCCAGCCATTTCAGCTCAGTAGGTCTTTCTCCTCTGTTTCTTGACTTCTCTTTGGCATATTGCAGAAGTTTCTGTTGCAGAGCCCTGCACTGTGATAGCGATTGTTTCCTAGACAAGAGGTCTTTCTCAATCTTACTTCTTCCTGGTTCTGTTGTGTGAGCAGTGATGTTTCAGGACTTAACTGCAAAATGACATAGCTTAAATGTATATTTTTCAATACAGGAGCTGAAGATGTGGAGTTTTACACATTCTGTATCAGGTCAAACCTTCTAGAAATGTTGGTTTTCTTCCAAACCTGAAACTATGTTAAATTTACCTGATTATCTGGAATGCTGTCAGAGGGAACCACAATTTGTTTCAGCCATGTTGAAATCATTGCTCATTATCGTGATTATCTACAAATTTAAAGCAGGAAATCAGTTTTATACTTAGGCATGGTGTATGTCTTTATTATTGCTATCATTTACAAAGCATAGTTTTTAACAAGTCTTGCAAGAAGGCACTTCTCCTTGAAAACTTTCACCTACTTCTGGCAATAATGCTGTTTTGAGCAGTTAAGATTACAAAAGCCTTGTTCCCAAATCTGTACTCTCAACTTTTACAGCTTTATTGTATTTTATTCCACTTTAGTTATCTGTAACACAATGGGAAGAGTCTTGCCAGGTAGCTGATTCGTTGTCAAGAAAAACACTTTTCCTGGAAAAAAAAATTAACAAAACAAAATTATACTTTAAATTTCTGGCTGACATTGTTGTGCAGTATAGTTCATGCTTTTGCTGGAATTTATGGTGGGTCTCTAATACCCAGTTACCAGTTTAGCTTTTGCCTGTGTACCTACTTCTTTCAAAGAAATTCGGAAGAATGGGAAACATTTTCCTACATCACACTGCAGAGGATTCAGGTGGCTTTTGTCATCAACCCCCCCTGAATTTTTGGTAAATATTAATCAAAAATTTTCCAGGAAAATCCCTTTCCCTGCCCAAGAAAATGACCGTTCCATGACTCAAGCATTTCATTTGATTGAGCCCGAGTTCATCAACCATATTTTTGATGTACCCAGGATGGTGTTTGTCAGAGACATTCAGGGCTCATGGACTCTGAAGCCCCAACCCCTGAGGCTCAGCAGAGCCTTTCCCATGAAGGGGCTGAGCCAGGAGTGTTCTGCTGGGGCTGAAGACCAGGATGGGATTGGAGGCCTCCAGCTGTGGTAATGAGCCGCAGAGCAGCATGAAGTCTCTTCCAGACTTCTTGAGAACTAGATCTTTGTTATTATGCCAAGCTGTGAATAAATGACATGTTCTCATTTGAGAGAAATATCATTGTTCTACCTTCCATTCTTCTCTCCCCTCTCCCCCCCTCCCATTTTCTTAAGAAAAAGAGGGATTTAATACAAACCTGATTGAAATGAATATTTCATAATTTATTTTTTTTTTTACAAAATCAGAAGCTCAGATCTTTATTTTTTCTTTTCCCCCCAATGTTTATAAACAGTTTTCCAAAGTGTGAAGTTGGCTTTCAGTCTCTCTGCTGGTCTTTCCAGGTCTACAAAAGCAGCTGCAAGAAAACATACTCCAGTTTTAAAAGCATGCTTTCGAGTCTTTGAAAAAGGTATTTCCTCCATGCTCTTGGTTTGCCCGTGAAAGGGATTTGCAAGGAGCCTTCAGCAGAGCAGCTAGCTGCAAAGCACACCCAGGGCCGCTCTGGGGGCTGATGTTTGCTGGTAGTCAGACACCAGGTGCTGAGGGCCACCCCTGTCAGGGCGCAGGGGAGCAGGGCGGGCAGGCTCACCTGCAAGCCCGCCTGAGCAAGAGACCGCAGGAAAGTCCCCAAGGCCGTTCAGCGGCACAAACTACGTGTCCTCCCCTCAGTGTGTTTGGAGGAGGCGGTGTGGTGATGAGCCAAGCAGGAGGCACCTCCGGCAGCAGGTGGAGCTGTGCGTTGCGCTTTGTGTGCGTGGCCCGAAGCGGGGCTGTGTCGACATCACCGAATCATCGCAGGCAAATGCCGAAGTGGTTTGGAGCTTGGTTTCTGACCCACAAACGCGCATGTAAATACAGATGACGCCTTTGCAAATCAGGAAGATGCTTGTGGGGCCCTGCTGAAGACAGTTTGTGTCTAAAAGAATGCTTAAAGGAAACAGTGTTGGAAATGTGGTCAAAAGAAGAAACAGAAAGGAGTAATGAAATCGGTGAGGTGTAACAAAGAGAACTGGGAGAAATGCTTACCAAACATTTGATTTACAGAGATATATATCAACACAGTTGCCAGTGCAATAGCCTGATAAACAAGGTGCTACAAAGTACTCTGTTGAGAGAGATTGAGGGATATGTACTTCTGTGGCAGTAGGGGAAGCTTGTCTTACTTCTCTCTCTGTGCTTGTTTGTTTATACTCTTCTTCAGAGAATTTGTACATTTTTCTTCCCATAAAGTAGTGCCACTTTGGGTGCAGGCAGTTATATGCCATCCAAACCCACCAGAAATCAACTAGTTGCCTATTATTCCTTCATTACTCCACAGAGTAGCTGCTGTCAAGCGCATGCAAGACACCCCAACCATCTGTCTACTGTTCAGAAATAGCTTCCAGAAGTACTTCCCAATCCTCCTTTCTCTTCTTGTTCATCTGGAAACTTCATTATCAGTAGGTATTTTTCTTTTGTTTTGGTTTTAATTTCATTGTCCCTGCAAACTTACTCTTTCCCCTCACACTAACACACATTTTTAGAGCAAAGAAGAACACGTTATAGCACAGCCTCACTACAGATCATAGTCTATAGCAGTACAATTTTTGTCATGGCTGTGTATGAAGAAAACAGGCAACAGAATACATAAAGAGGAAAGTTTTAGTGTTAATAAGACAGATCCTATCCTGAGAGGAGTGAATCAGTGCAGCTCTGTGGAAGTTAGTGAAGATTTACTGCCCTTGTACTTCTGTATAAAGTCTCTTCCCTCAAGCAGTGGGCGTTACAGGCTGATCTATTTTATTGCCTTCACCGTGTTATCAAGTTGTCTCCTTGATAAATTAATAATGTGGTTTTTAAAGAGCTAATTGATATTACTGTACAAGAGCCACAATTTAATTAGGAATACTGTAATTGCTTCAAGAAAAATTCTAGTTCATGTATTTAAAACATGAACTTAGGAACTATTGTGCTTATAGGATATAAATTTCAAGGTTATGTATTTTTTTATTCAATTTGAACTATTGTGGGTTTTTTAAAAAATGCACTATTTCTTTTTCTACTGAATCCATAGTTTTATGTTTCTTTCTTCTTGTTCTTCCCTTTTCCTTGAAGTATTTTTGGTATTATACTGAGGCCTCCTCAGTTAGACAATGAGATGAAAGCTGATATTGCTGCCCTTTCATTCCTCATTATCTGTCTATACCAGAATGCTTTTGATATAAAAGCAGACCAGGAACTCTACTTTTGATTTAAAGGCCTAATTGCAAAAATTTATTTACTGACATAACTTATAGGTTTAGTATAGAAGGAGAATTCATGCTTAACATTCATTTAAGTGCCCAAAGTGAGGTGTCAGGATCCATCTTTCACCCATGTTTTGTGAGTTCTCCAGATTAAGTCTCTGCTTTCTAATTGAGACTTCCCTTGTTAACATACAAGGTATTCCCTGATCTAACTTCAGAGCAGATAGCTCTTAAAATAGCTTATTATTATATTATGCAGAGAGAGTAATTTACTACAGTCACAGTAGTGTGTAAGTGTCAAGGGAGAAGGGAAACATCTTTTGTTTAATTTTGTATTGATAACCATGGTGGCTGCACTAAGGAAACACAGCCCACTGTAGACTCCCCATCCATACCGAACTAGTCCTGTTGGGCATAACAATGCTTTATAATGGGGCTTCCCAGCAGGCTCCACCATCTGATTAAAATGTTACTGCTGCTCTCTCAGTTATAACATAAGTTGGGGGAATTCCCCCTTGGTCAGAGTGCCAGAAGCCTTTGCAAATTGTGCTTGACAATTGACCCCATGGAATCGTTCAGCCCAACTAATCGGAAATGTCAACTCCTGTGCAACTTTGGAGCGCTTCCTAACGGCACCTTTGTGGTGGGACAAAACACAGCATCAGTTGCTGGGCTCTGCAGTGGAGTTCATTTGCAGCAAAGGGGTGAAGAGCCTTTTTTTTTGCAAATCATGAGGGACAGGAAGAGCTTTGGTTTTCAGTTGTACTGAACAATGCTAACTACGCACACAGGCGGAATGTCAATGTGCTGAAACAATGCAACGTATACCCAAATCTATTCATGGCTTCAGCAGTTGGGATGAGACCTGGGGACTGAAACTGCCTGCCTTAATATCACCACATGTAAAATGAACTTGCCTGAAATTGTGCTTTCAATAACATAGTAGAATTAAAGTAATTAAATATTCATTTCCTTATTGTTGGAATGCTTCATGGATTAGTGCGTTTGGGAGTTTGGGGAAAAGGTCTTCTTTTTCAAAGTAAAATGTAAGAAAAAGAGAAGAATAAGAGAGGGTTGGATGTCAGCTGGTCTGTGACTAATTCCTAGTGTAGCGTTGTCCACCAGTGTTATCCAATGTCACTTATGTCATCCTTACTGATAGTTTCAGAAAAAAGGCCATAAAAAAAGAGTTGGCATGGGGAATGAACTGTGTTCTTCTGCTTATAAAAAGCAAAGAGGAGGCAATTTCTCAAAGAAGGGAGAGGAGGGAGGGGTAAGGTGTTGAATGACAGTGACATAAAAGGACCTGCTGATATGTAGATATATGTGTTGAAAGTGGAAGAAAGAGGATGAAGAGCAAAATCATCAACAATAAAGGTATCGGTTAAGTCACCTTCTAGAAAATGCTGCATGCTGAAACCAAACTGACTTGAGAACTCATAGTAGGATAGTCTTGACTTTTCATGTTTGTTATCTGTAAACCCTTTACATATTGTCACAGAAAACAGCCATTTTTTCCCAGTCATGCCTTGCAGACTGTTAAGGTACAGGTACAGCCTGTAACATAAGTCTGTGATTTTTCTGTTGTGCTATGTAATGCAAAGTAAAGGATGTGGCGATTAACACATATTAAAAGCAAAGCAACCCGTGCTGCCAACATCAAATGCAGCTGAGGGTTGGTATCGGTAAAAGTTCATCTTCTTGATCCTTCCTCAGGCTATCAGTGAGTATTCCTGCAAGGAGTGATTGTTACTAGGGAGGAGTGGTAACCCCCTGCACAATGTAGACATAGCACTGCCAATCTGCGTTCGCTCTTGAGCGCAAACCTTTTGCACTTAGAGGCGTGATTGCCATTGAGTAGGAGGTATCGTAACAATACCTGTTAGTATCCACCCAGCTTGGGAGGGCATCATAGCTTGGACCCCAAAAATTAGTATTCCTGGTCCTGGACGCATGGGCTGAGCTGTAGAAACATAAATGCTATTGATATGTAAAGTAGATTGAAATTTGCCTTGGTGGGCCCCTGCAGAGCAGAAGTGTCCCCTGACTGTCCCAAAATTTTGGATCATACTTATTCACTGGGGTTTTCAGTTCAGCACTGCTTTCAGGCAATTGATATTTTGTGAAGATATCTTCTCAGCAATTAAGCACACTGCACTTGAATTTTCTGTACCTGCTGACTTGATCCAAATGACCAAGTGTGGATGCACAGATTATTTATGCTAACTCTCCTCCTGAAGCAATAACCCTTGAAGTTACTGCCCGTGGTTCCACTTGATGTCTTGGCATGACCTGTTTGAGGTTTTTCTTTACATTTGCAAAATTCTGGAGGGTGATTTTCTTTTCTGTTACTAAGGCAGGTAGAGTTGACTGTGCCAAACTAGCAACAGATACTATTACAAATGTGTTGTTATTTGAGGTTCTGTCTCTGGAGAGACACTTTGCCTCTGAGTGCTGGGTGCTGTCATTATTTGTCACTAACGGCTCGTTACATCGTTTAGCAGTGGTGAGCTCAGAAGGGTTAACAGGAAAGTCAGCGGTGATGCTGTAATCCTCCAGGCCTGCCAGCACGCTGCACTGTTGTTGTGTCAGATCAGGGGGGTTTGAAGGAAGCTGTGCTGGCTCCAGCAGCTGCCTCAGCCACGTCTGTCATTTTGGGTCTCTGCTCCTAACAACATGGCTGACGTAGCAGGTAAAACGAGTGTCTCCCACACAGGGTACGAAACTCTGCTCTTTCGCTCCCGACTGCATGCAGAAAAATGCACGGCCTCTGAGAATGAGCTGTCACCTCCTCAGAAACTAGCACAGCATGTCAGGGACGGGTGTCCTTGCTGGGGGGTGGGAAACAAAAATACCGTCATCCTGACTGCAGTGGTGAAAACAATGCAGGTAAACCCAACTGCCCTCTGCCCTACTTCTCCTCTGCTGTAAGCAATTAATTCTCCAGCAAAATAACCAGAGGGAGCACTTTTTCCACAACATTGCTATTTTCTAAAATCTGCATTGGCTTCGTCCTTACATTGACATTGCAACCATCTGGTATGAACGGTTTGATATGAAGTGGGGCAAATCCACCCTCTAGCTTCTAAAGAAGTACTCTTACTGAACCATGCTATCTTTTCTTTTATTTTTAAGAAGACTAGATGCTTTACATTGGGGACAACAAAAGTGATTTGGAAATGTCAGAGGTGGACTTAACTACAGCTTCATTTGCAGTCATACAAGTGTAAATTCAGGTATTTTTATGACTCCTGCCTCACATATTGTTGAAACACCTGACATACTTAGCCACAGAAAACCCTTGCAAGATATTAAAAAAACCCCAACAAACCAACCAACAAACCCAAACAAACAAACCACAAACACAAAAACACTGAATTGCTGTTATCTTCTAGGTGGAGAACCAAAGCACAGAACAAGTGAATCCAAAGTCAGACAAACATCAGTGGCTAGGATATTGCCCTAATCTCTGGATTACTCTTCTATGCCTGTATCTCCCAAGATATCGACAGCCATGATAGGAAAAGCTGAATTTCCTCAGTAAAGCAGGCAGTTTTTTTCCTTTGTAAATCTCTGTGGCACAGAATATTCTAAGCTTCGAAATAATCACTGAGCAAGGCCCGCAGCGGGCCAAGGGCAAAGCTGAGACAGTGACCTATATACTCTGGATTCATCACATGCATGTAATGAGTCAGAGCTTTTGCTAGTGCCTCAGAGCAAGGGGTCTGGTGCAATGTCCTACTGGCATTCCTTCTTCTGGGAGGCTCAGCCAAGGAAATGGGAAAATTTGGCCACATCTTTCAGCCTTACTGGAAGAAAGAAACAAACCCCACAAAGATGACCCTACTAGATGAGACTGGAAAGCCACATTTCAGCCTATTAGAAGGACTGGTAATAGATGTTTAGGGAAACATAATAAACAAGGTAAGTATACCCTTCATGTGGTATACTTTTCAATCTTCTAACAATAGGTGGTGAGGGATTTTTAGATTTGTGGCTTACATCCAGACCATCACATTTAACAGGGCTCAATAGACCTTTCCATGAATTGGTTTAGTCTTTTTTAATCAGTTTTTCATTTTGACCTCCACAACATCCTGTGGCAATGAGTCCCACTGCTTCATTCTGTAGTCTGTGGAAAAACACTTCCCTTCGTGATTTTTTAATCCTGAGGCTTCATAATTTCCACTGGGAGCCTCTTACTTCCTTGTTTTCTAGGAAACAATGAATAGTTGTTCTGTTTGCCACTCTAGATATTGTGGTTATCCAATAATCTCCCTGGATTGTATTTTCTCCAGACTGAAGGGCCTGAGTTTCTGAGCCAAACCTTCCATTGTTTAGACCATCCTTCCTGCTCTCCTCTGTTTCGTTTCTAGTTCTGCTACTTCCAGTTCTAGTCTGGTAATATTTATAGGTCAAAATGACCAGAAGCACATTCACAATTCAGGCTGTGAGTGCAGCATGGATTCATAAAGCGGCATAAAACTGCCTTCTGTTACATTCTTTACTCCTTTCCTGGTCATTCTCAACTTTCTGTTTATCCTTTTGACCAACTCTAGAGATTTATACGACGTTTTCTGAGAAACATTCACAGAGGAAGGAAGAAGGCAGCTTCCCATGATCTGTACCATTGAAATGCAAACCAAACTCCTTGGGAAGAAAGCATTAATATGTTTTTCATGGCTTTAGCTCTTTCACTTTTGGCTGAAGTAAGCCAAGCTTCTCCTTATCCCCAGATTTGGAGTGGCATCTTGCAGAGAGGGATATTGCAGATCAAGAAAGTCACGCATGTGGAAAGTAGGTTGAATAATGTCATCACAGCCCAAGATTTTCATCTGAAGGTTGGAATGGGGAGAAAACATAGACTGGGTGTGGAGTAGGGAGACAGGAGCAGAAGATCTGTCGGTCCTTTGTCTCACTTGGAAAGAAAAGCAACAATCTTAGGTCACAGCATTTTATGTGGTGAGGCTGTGCTGGAATTGAATAGATTGCAGGGCTATAGTATTGTGAAAGCAAGGGCAGGTGTATTGATGCTTTACCTTACACTGGTTGTGAACAAGAATTGGGAAAGTCTCTAGTGGCAAACAAAAAGCTTGCATGCTTTACTACTGACTGGAAGCTTGTTAGCTGTACTGTTAAAATATGATTTAAATACTAAATAGGATTCTGGTGATTTGAATATGTCAATACTGGTGGGATTTGTGAGTTAACCTGGTGTCCCTGTCCAACTGTAATTTAAAGTGGGGCTTTCTTCCAGCTGTTTCCCAGGCTAACAGCCACATAAGACTCGTTCATTGTGATTCATCGCTGCACAGATGATTGATTTTGCTATCAGAAGGTGATCATGAAGCAGGACTTCCTCATCTGGTGTGTAGGTCACATCATTATCTCCCTTTTATCCTCTTGAAAGTCCTCCAGTAGAAGGGGACCACACTTGGAAACATGAGACAAACGGCGCTGCAGAATGCCCAGACCACCCTGCTGTGACCCAGAGGTGGCAGGCGGAGGGCAGGCCACGCTCTATCTTTGCCTCAGCATCAAGCAGCTTGTCAGTCAGCCCAGGGCAATGGAAGCAGAAAGGCAATGTAAAGCCAGGTTTGTTTTCAGGATTTACCCCATTGAGTTGTGTTTTGGAGGAAGGGAGGTCTGTGCCAGGGGAGGACCAGAGGTTTCCTCCTGCGGATTTGTCAATGCCCTTTTGTTTTCATTTGCAAGGCCTGTAGAGATGAGCATTTCCTGCACTCAGCAGCTTCCCAGCTTCCCCTGTCCGCCTGATGAGTGAGTCACGTAACACCGCTGCCTGGGCTCTCTTACAAGGTGTGGCATGTTGTCATCCGGACATCCAGCCTCTCTCCATAGCTCTCCTGTAATTTATGCATCAAACTTGCAGTAAATCTCCAATTCTTTTCAACATTAATAAATGTCTTGGGGAAAAAGGACATTAAACGAGAAGTCATTATTGCTCATCTGTATGTGCGTGGAGCTGTTCAGCCGGGCTGCGTGCTCAGACAAGGAGCGTTTGAAATGCAGGAGGCAAAGCACTCCTGGCCAGACGGCAATTTGAGCACAAGCTCTAAATTCCACTCTTAGTTATAAAGATGCTGCACCATTTCCATCCCTTGAATTGGGATAACAGAGTAGAATCCAGCCCTTAAAATAGCATATGATAGGCCTGTTTCTATGAAGATGTGTCATGCAGGAGACAGGGCAGCAACCATTGCTAAGGAAATGTTGAGCTACAGTTTGTGACCTGCAGCAGCTCCTGGTAGCTTGAAATGCTACCAACAAAAGGGTTTCATCAGCAGTGCCCGGAGCAGAAGGGACCTAAAAGAGCCTGGCTGGTAGGAGAGGTTTTGCCAGGTTTGTAAAGAAATGTATCTTTGCAAGGAAATGAACACTTTGTCACAATTATAAGAGTACAAAAAGCACTACTGGCCCAGCAGCAGAAAGCTCACACTTCCCTCTGTCCAGCAACCAGGACACCTACTCCCTTGACTGCTTGAGCCTGACCTGCAGTTGTAGCTGCAGCAAAGCTAAAGAACTGATCTCCAGCTCAGGAAGACCATTAACCTCCCTAGACACTACAGGCCAAATCCATCCCTGGTGTGACATCGATGGAATTACATCAGGCCCCATTTTGGCCCAGATAGCTGCACTGGCTTTTCACAGCAACAAAACTTTCCCCTTCCTTTTCAAGTAGGGGTGGTGAAATGAATCAGGTCAAAGGAGACTAAATACTGGATAAAAACCTTGATCCCAGTTAGGAGTTTTGCCTGCTTGGGGACAGGGTTTGGCCGGCTATGGTAATCATGGGGTGGTTACAATGTACTCTAAACATTGCATAACTGCCAGTTTAATTTACTGCAAATGTTATACAAAGCTGAGGATTTAATTCTTCTGAACATTAAAGCTTACAGCTGGGTTAACCTCCTCTTCATAAGTCACTGCATATTACTTTCACAGAAGTAAAGGATATAATCCTATTTTATTTTATTTTCTTTCACTGTTCACAAGTTTGCTGGCTCCTTTTCTTTCTTAACTTTTTAGATTTTTCTTTTCAACATGCATGTGACGTGCACGGACATCCTCAGTTGCCAAAATTTTCCAAGTCCATCTTCTATTCCTCTGAAATCTCTGTCTATCTGGTTAAATTTCTGAATTTGTTCTTAGATGGAGTAGCAGCTTTTGATTCCATGTCAAAAATCAGCCTATAATCATCCCATTAAAGCAAGAACAGTTGGGTTGTTTTAAAATTCTGACTCTCTCTTAATACTTTTTATACTGCCTGTGCATTCCAGGCTTAAATCCTTGACAATTCAGCCAATTGCTCATCACTAATTGTACTCCAGTTTAATTAATTACTTGATTATCGCAAACAGGTTTAAAAATATTTATTTTAAAAAGTTATCTTCTTTAAAAGGTAATTGCAGATTTTCCCCATATAGATTTGTGGGTTTTTTTAAACCTGCTCTGTTTCCACTCTTCAGCATTTTCTTTGCTTGCTGCTCTGCAGGATCTTATTCTTCACTTCTGCAGTTCACTCAACTGAATTCTGGCCACTGGACCGAGAAGTGTAAAGATGCCTAGCTACAGCACAGGTCATTTCTTTTTCCACGGGGTTTGTTTACTTTACTGTTGACTCACAGAGGTACAGATTCTACCCCAAAGAACAGTACCAGGGGGGAAACTCTCTTTAGTTTAAAAGTAGACAGAGGGCTTTTAGTGCTGTCTCCGCTGGCCTCTGAAGGTCAAACGTGATTCCTTCTTGCTTCCAACTCTTGAATTTTGTAAAAAATTTATGTTGATTATTCAAAAGAAGGAATTCAGCTGAGCTCTGTTATTTGTATCAGATGTAGAAGCTTAACTGTTAGTAACAGTAAAAACTTTCTGCCATTAAATGGCTTCAGAATACACGGAAGTGGCAGATCTGTTGAGAAAAAGAGCATTTACATAGACTTTACTAAGAAAGATAATCCACCATCATTTTGAAAGAGAGGAATCAACAAGTCAAGTTTAGAAACAGTAATATAACCTATTTCAGTTATATTAAAATAGTCTGGTTTGGATTTGTCATGATGGTATAATAGATAATGTGACTATAATATTCTCAGTCCAAGCTTCCTGTTAAGATTTTTCAGATTTTGTTAAGATACCTTTTTATTTCATAGCTATTTATGTTTTTTAAACACTTCATGAAGAACGAAGAATAGTTCATTTTCACAAATGCACATAGTATGCAGAATGTTATGCTGTTTACGTATATATCCTTTTGCCAGAGAAACTACAGGATTATCAGCTGCATTGCTTTTAAGCTTCTTCATTAAGAGGAGTGAATTACTGTAGCTAAGATCCCCTTCAGGGATGACAGTAGGAGTAACAGCAACATGTTTCACAAATTTGCCAAACTGTTAATTAAAAATAAGGCAATGTTTTATTTCAACATCCTTTAAACATGATGTTATAATTTTTCTCTTGGAATTTTAGTAAATTTTTTGAAACATCCTTCTTTAAAAAGTTGTTTAATGCCGAAACAAAATCTTATTTGCCTGGAAGGAATATTCAGTTTTGTCTGAATGAAATAGTGTTTTAAAAGTCCTTTTGGGCTAACTTAAATTTCTTAGATCTTTCTATTTGCTTGTTTTTCCTTTCCAAAAGTACCAGTAACATGAGAAAACAAGCTCTTGGCAAAATTCTGCTCTTTCTATTGCCAACATTATCTGAAATGGGCTCCTTAAAAATGAAAGTGACTGCCTCATGTAGATCAGTGATTTTTTTAAATTGGTTTTTTTTTCCTCCCAGATATCAGCATCATTCAATGCTTGGCACTTACTTACCCATCTTTCATCTTCAACTGCATTGCCAGAACATACAAATGGAACTGATTTAAATCCTTCACACAGCCACAGCTGTAGCATGGGAGGCTGTGCTAATGGAAAAGAGGAGGGAATGGGCCTACAGCCCTGTTACTTCTCCCAATAAACCCAAACCTGCAACTTTTGTGTGAAGGTCTAAAATCTGTTAATGAAGGTACTGACTCATCTGTTCTTGAATCAAGCCTTCAAATGAGTTTTAGTGCTCTATAAGTGCCAAGAAAAGAACTTTGCCTATTCCAAAGCAATACCCAAGCTCTGTTTCTTCCAGAGCTCAAACAAACTGAAAAGCATTTCTGTGAAAGAGCAGAGAGAGAATTCTGGGTAATGATGGATGAATAAATATGCTCAGAATCCTGCTTTCCTTCAGAATTCCTATGTACAGTACACTGTAGTGAATATTTACATTTCAATACACAGATTGCTTCCTCTGCTCTTTCAGAGCTGTGTAGTTTGAGCCCTGGAGCTGCCCGAAGAGGGTTTGGGCTTTACTGAAGATGCAAGTATGATTTAAAAGGAGGTTTTTTTATTCCCCAGGAGTACAACACTTTGCTAAGTGAATAGTTAAGGATGCCTCTTTCTTGACAAATCTTCTTCTGAAAGCCATGGCACAATAACACTGCTTGAAGTTATTTAATTTATTAAAAAGAAATATGACTTCATGTGGCAGATATGAGTTGATGCTTTAATAATTTATGCTACCAGATGCAAAACAGTGAAATATCTCCACTGTCACCTTTTTCATTCTATTGGAAAAATATATCCATGTGTTAGGGTGATCTCTTGTTTATTGTGACATTAGTCAATTAACTGAGTAAGAGAGAGGACAGCTAAGATTAGGTAATATCCTGGAGTGAATTTGTTTGCAAAGGTTTACAAACTGGCATGAGGAGTGTCATGGTTACTTAAAAATATATGCAAATGGTGGTGAATTCTATTGTAAAAACCTCCCAAGCAACGTGACTGACTTGCATGACTTCTCTGCAGTCAGAAACACAAGGTGGATATGCACTTGTCAGTGATTAGACTGATTAGATCTTGGTAATGCTTCTCCATTACAGAAGCACTAATACACGCTGGGCTAGAGGTGGTGTGTATATATATACAGGGGTGCATTTCTCAGGGAAACAAAAGCACATGTGTTCTGAAGAATTTATGATCTGGGAAAAAAATTCAATATTGTAAAAAAAGAAAAAGAAAATAAAAAGGCACGAAGATGGTGTTGACCATGCCAACAGGGAAAAAAACTGCATAAACCCATCAACCCTACGCCATCGTGAATTAACTGAGTTAAAATGACACAATGTTTTAAACATGTTTTAGATTAAAAACAAAAAAAAAAAAAAAAGGAAAGGGAAAAGCTCCAGCTTCACATCCACAATGACTCATGAGACATGGCTCCCTGGAACAGCACAAACATGTCAAAACCAGTGGAGAACTCCAAGGGGGAGCACAGGTTGCATGAAGGAATAACCTGGAAGAGACACCATCAAGTTAGTTTTATGCATATGGACAAAATGTGTATAAAATAAATGCAGCTGTGATGGCTCTATTTATAGTTCTTTTAATAAAGACCTGCTTAAATTCAATAAGCACGGAAACCTTTGACGTTATTATTTAGTATAGGCAACATCAGAGAGGGTGAACCTCTCCTATATCCAATAGTCATAGTAGTCATGTGAAAGACAGGTAACTGTGGAAACTAATCTGAGACTGAAGACTTTTGAAGTCACCATGTTTTAATTTGGAAATAAAAAGTTAAACCAGTCTAAGTATATTATATAAAATACAAAATTCCCAGAGAAATTATATCTCCTAGTGAGCAGGCTTGCAAGATGTTGGAGCTGAATCTAGAGCATTTTCAAGTAAATGGAAAGATTCCCATTGTCTTTGCTGGTGACTTAGCTGAGATTTTAAGAGACATTTAAGGACTGGGAGAAAGATAAGATTTTCATTATATTAATTAGATTTCTTTATCAGTTACTGAAATCACTTAAATCTCTGTGTATCAGCCACACTTTTTTTAAATGTCTCTAAGAACCTAAGATTTCCCTTTTCCTTCTCTGCACTTATCTATTTGATCTATTAACATTTCAGGGATACATAGATCCAATATAAAACTCAGGGCTTTTATGCTTGTCGTGGCATTGCAACATAGTTGATGTGCTGCTATTGTACTCTGCACAGAGATAACAGCGCTCAATAAAAAATCTGGGAGACAACCTCTATGAGGTCCCCATACAAGGGAGTGAGAAGTAGGTACTTGCAATAAACTTTTGGCAAATTTTTAATGTTGGGGTGAACAATTGATAAAAAAAATCCTTCAGAAATGTTTGAAGGATAAGAAATCCTGTTGTTTCTGAATATGTATTTTCAAATTTTAATTGCATAGTGAAAAAATACGTATATAATTCTGGCACTATTCCAGCATTATGAGAAACAGAAAGACATCCCAGATCTCCATTGCCAGATCATTATTTCTAATATCTTTAAGAATGTTGTCTATCTATCTTTAACACTTGCAGAGAAAATCCATTTGGTGAATTGGAAAGACCACATTTTATGTTGAAGAGTAAGGAAAGAAATTTCTGGAAAACTGAGCTAAAATTATCTTCAGGGTGTTTAGACCTGTTAGGAGTAAAAATAGATGATTGTCAAATGTTCATCAGTGTTCACTGGTTTCCATGGAACAATTTTCTGTAAGAAGTGAATTTTTTGGTGTCCTGAACACAGTAGCACCACTTCAGTAATTGACAAAAAGCATCTCATTTCTGCTTTGCAGTACAATTGGATAAAGTCTAGTAGCTTGCATGAAGAGTGGAGTTCTTTAAAAAACTGTTGCTAAATCTGCCTCTGGTACTCAGAATGAATGAAGTGTTATGTTCTTCTAAATTTAATGATCAATTAGGTGGAACTTCTTTTCCTACTGATATTCTTTTCAATAAGGAATGATATTTCTTTAGCCTTGTTTCATGTATGTACTTCTTGGTAACACCATGAAAGATCTCAGTGCCTGTAAAACCAGGTTGTCCTCTGTATTATGAGAATTATTTATAGAGATGTTGCAGTGGAAGGTCCAAGCTTCTCATTGCAGCTGAAGACTTCCCTTTTGCTATCTCTTCTCTTCCTTTTGAGTTTAAGGAAAGTTGAGTCAATCCTGTTTCTAAGAAATGCATATTTGCATTTGAATTAAAAATTAAATAAAATGTATAATCTATGAAAACAGAGGATTTTTTTTTTCTGAAAAAATTGCAAAAGTCATTCCATTAGCTTCAAGAAAGGTATCCCTACCTTGTATCAGTGTATAAAGAAGCACAATTCAGCTTTGGTTAGAAATGCCCTGTATGTGCTGGATGGATCTATTCTGCTGAAGACAGAGATTTTGTTGTTGCTTCTTTTAATCCTAAAAAAAACTTAAAAGATAGCAAATATAAAGGAAAAGATCAATAATTTATAACAACAGGGCCTGCTTTCCAGACCTGGTAACTATGTTTATTTCTAATTGAGACCACTTAGCTCTTCTGAGAATTGGTCATTATCTTTAGCTATCTAAACACATAGGTCTGATTTACGGACCCATGATATTAATTATCTGGAATTTCTATTGATTTCATGTCTGAAAATCAGGTCTTTTTTTATTTAGCTGCTAATTGAAGCTAAGCCTCTGACTTAAAGATCCCTGGTTGGTAAATTTGGTTTGGGCTTTTGAATACAAGTGCTTTTTTAAAGCTGAAATAAAAAATTGAAAAACTGGGGTATCCTGGATGATTTCACTGTACGTCTGAAATACTTCTTGTTTGATCAGTTTGAGTCAGAAGCCTGAAGTTCTAAAAAGGTCTATATGTTGACTTACACGAAATATGGCAAAAAATATCAGGAATACTTTCCAAGGCACAATGCACATTGCATGAAAGTTTGAAAATATCAACCTATTTGAAAATGCATTGAAAGAGAATGGGTTTATACAATACACTGCCCTGGAGGCTTGTTAATACAGCTTTAATGTCCAAAGATGTTGTTCTTCACCATAATTTGCATGAAAACTTCTCAAAATATCTGTCTGCTTCCTAAATATTGAAGAGTCAAGGCAAACGTTTTCAGGAACAAAAATGTTGAACAAAGTGTGAATATCTACTTCTAGAAATAATCAAATTATTTACATTAAAAGGTTAGTCTCTGTGAATTTCAAAAGGTTTATTTGCCAAATACTGAATACATATTTTAAGACTTATTTGATTTGAAATGTGTATTTTAGATACACTATGGCATTAAATGGAAAGACCTATGTTAATACAACACTTAGGTTGAAAAAATTTAGTTGGCACATGCAGAAATTAGTGTTTCCCATAATATCAGCATATCCAAAATTCACAATACAGTAGCTGTATGTCTTATGGAATAGATTAATGGCAGCAGTGAGCAAGACCTTTAACCCAAGAGACAGAGAGAGAACATTTCTGGTGACATGACCTAATCCTGCAGCCAGATACTTATGCTTGACTGCATAAGCAGTTACTCCTGCTCGCTTAAATTGAGCTATATAATGACATATGGAGAAGCCTTCCTCCAACAGGATACAGCTGTGGAGTTTGTCTGTTTTCTCTAGGTAATTACCTATTTCTTATTTCCATCTTTACATGTATTCATCTTTAAACCAACCCTATGCAGTAGGGAGAAAGCCAAGAATCAGTGAACATTTAGGAGGGCAAGGAGGAGAGTCCATCTTGCATCTGAAAATCATCTGTCTTGGAGGACTGGTCTTCAAGGCTTCTACCATGCTGTAATAGATTAGGTACTCATCCTGTGACAGGCAAGAATAAACTTTGTGGAGGTGCTGGTCCTTTTTCATGCCTTTAAAGAAGCACCTAGATGACTTTTTGAGACTAGATAGTGAAACTTTTGAAGTTTTAAAATCAGTCGAGAAGAATCTAAGGTTGCAGAGAAAATTCTGTGGTGCCAAATCTTGCCTCCTAGAAGCTCATGTTCTCCCTCTTGGATGCTATGTCTTAAGGATGGCCAGCTGTCACTGACATTTAGCATTTCCTGAGACTGTCGGCGATTGTAACTCTGCAGATTTCATTAAGAATCTAATAATAGACTAACCACATGTGGGGAGGGGGGGAGGGCACACAGATTTCTTTTTCTCCTTAATATTAGATATTTGGATGTTTGGAAAAAGACTTATCCAAAAGTTCTTCAGATTGAAGATATCACTGGTCTGGTGCTTTCTTCCAGAGAATTTGAAAGCTTAATAGCTATTCAGTTAATAAGAGTTATATTTCTGGTTCAAATATGGGGTAAGGAAAAGGCAACTTTCAAAAGCACTAGTTATTACTCTCGCCCTACTGAAGATCCATGCCCAGTAACTTCAATGACAGATACATTAATTCATTGCCAATAAGGATTTTCAGCTTCTGAGTTGGGCATGTAATTTTTGTACCAATGTGACTATTAATTTTGAAATGGGGTGAGGTTTGGTAAAGACATTTTTGTGCATTTAATTTTTCTGATATAAGTAGGCTGATTCGACATTTACTGATGTCAATAACAGTATTCTGTGTCTAGAAAAGTTGTTTGCAAACCACATATCCATGTTTAACAACCAACAACTTCACAATAGTTACCTCCACAACATCAGATTTTTAGGCTAGCAGGTCTCTGATTCACCACCAAGTGTTTTTATAACAAATAAGGATGACTGTTAAATACAGTGCCCTGATCTAAATCCTACTGCAGTTATTGTGGGTATTTCCATTAATTCCCCTGGGCTTTGGATCAGGCTGTAGGTTCTGTGAGTTTCAAGAAACGCTCTGTTCAGAAATGGATGAGTAAAATAACTCACAAATACATGTTTTACTGTAGCTTCCTTTTTTTCGACACATTTGAACACTCCCTCATAGCTCTTCTCTACAAAAAATAGACCTCCACCAACCAGACAGTAATTAAGAATAAGAAGTTTCATTTCAAGAAGTGAGTGTTTTCAGAAAGCTATGAACACATTAAGGTAGTGTCATAACATGGAAACTATCTTGCAATCTGAACCGCTGTGGTCACTGATGTTACCTGCTATAATTAACTTAGCAAAGTGAGTTGAAATGCTCATTCACTTGGACATGTCACAAAACCTGACTTAAGCATCAAATTAAGTAGACAAAACAGCTTTGTATTTTGTGTTCATAATGATCTCAGTATTACAAAACTGATGCACTGCAGCATGTTTTAAATTCCCTTTTGCATCTGCAAAGTAATATCCTTTATTGAAGACTAATTACTTGAAAATCTGATTTGAAGAACATACAAAAACAAACGAGCATCTGGAAAAAAAATACATAAATGTTGACTGTGAAATAGATTGACCAAATAAACCCAAAATGATAGAGGCACTCTTCCTCTATAAAAAGTATTCACACTTTGAGATCCTGCATGTCATAACTGGTGGTGAAAAAAAATATATACTGAAAAAAACGTCCAGGTAGCATTTCTAGTTGCAATGTGCTCTCACATCTTAATTCCAGTGTGCATCTTCCAACGTATGTCTGTGACTCCTGTAACAGCCACAGAGAAATCTTACCAACTGGAGCATTTTAGGGACCATTCTCCAGTCAGGTTTAGTGAAAATCCCTAACGCTGTCATGTGGCCTTTGCTAGTTCAAGTAGCTTTCTTTCAGACCTATTCCCAAGGGGGTTGGCTGAAGCACTAGTATTTTTCCATAAGGCAGAGAAAAGATTACTTAAAGTGGTACGAACTAAACACAAACACAATACCACAGTGGCAAAGCAAGAAGCAGCAGCAGTTAACGTGGCTAACCGTGTCGCTCAGCTGAGTCAGGTCTCAGTGGCAGAGATCGCCTGCAATCCCACCCATGTGTGATGTACATTAGTATTGTCGAGTCGTTCAGCTAACGTGCTATTGCAAGGAAAGCCAGCAAAGATCTCTCTTAGCAACCAAGGGTGCAGTTTCACATTACACCTAATACGGTGTGACTGCAGGCTGCTAAGAATATGAGCAGTCCCCATCCATTACCCACAGCTGTAACTTCCCACACTCTTCCTTCCTCTCAGTCTAGCGACTGCATGGCCATAGGGTGAAATGGCTCAGCTTTCTGATCTGAAGGAAAACAAATCTTTATCTTTCTTGCTCTTCTTTTCTGCCTTTTTTTTTTTTCCATTTTTTTTTTTCCTGTGGAGGATGGATATTTGTCAGAGCAGCAAACAGAGCCAACTCCGCTTGCAGCTGTGTGACTACAGGAGCCAGTGTAAATGTAGGGGTGGGAACCCACAGCTGGGCCAGGAGGGCTGTTTGAAGTGGTCCCAGATAGCATACCAGATCTGCCAGTTAGGGAGGAATCCAGTTCAGCCAGCCCTAGCTTGAAGCTATACCACAACCAGTAGCTATCATTAAATGACATCAGATAAAGCTGTATTATTCTCAAGTTTAAGATCAATTTTATACCCTTTTCTGCACATTTCCACATCAGGCTACTACACGCTGCTTTGATTCCTGAGAACATTCTCACATGAGGAGGCTTGTTACCATATTCTTTATCCCCAAAAGCAGACTGGAACACAGGCTCAAGTGTTGTCTTGAATCAAGCTTTAGAATCAAATCCTGCTGTAGCAGGATTACTTACTGTTCCAGAAATATGGTTTGCCTGGCTCCTCTGATTCATCTGTGATCAGTGAGTCAGAATGGCTTTGAGAAGTGGATAATTTTTTAATGATCCGAGTTTCCTAGTTTTTTAAAATGCAAATAATTGAGATCATTGAAAAGATCTGGATCCTTCTAAACATGTCTAGCTCAGCAGATCTGCTGGATTTATGATCTCATGCCACGCTTCTGTTCCAACATGAAATTTGAAATATGGCCTGTGCATGACAGATTTCTTCCTAACACTATCTAAAATTCCTTAAGGTCACAACATACTTCTGAGAAAGGATAAAGGATTTGTCCAAATTCAGAACCCTTTAAGGAAGAGACTTGAGACAAAGAAGTGTGCAGGCAAAGAGGTGAATTGAATGTCTGGTAGGATGAAGGAAATACTCCCATTTTTGCAACTGGAAGAATGCAGGAAAAAGAAAGCCTGCAGAAGCAGCAGGAATTGAATCCAGGCATTCAGAATACCAGTCCAGAGGTTCATCTCTCCTTCTTCTTTGAGGAAAAAAAAATTAACAGGAAAAAAATCTACTTTGTTCCATTTTCTGAGATTGAAAATGTTTCCCATTCCATACAAGTGAAAACAGTTTGAATTTTTTTAAGAAAAATCCAGCAAAACCTAAAGACCCTCCTCTGACATAGTGGATTTTTGATGACTTGTACAAAGTGAAAGAGTTTCACCATAAAGCCTGACCTCTGCTTTCCTCTTTGTGTTGCATGTCTGTAAGCTTCAGGGCCTTCCAAGGTCCATCCTAACTCCACTCACCGTCTCTCAGGCACAACTGAGCAGCGCAACTGACGTGCTGCGACCGTACGGCACGGGCGGTTAAGCCGTGTACCCTCGACAGGTATTGTTCTGATGTGGATGAGCTGTAGCAGCAAATCATAACCTTTGTATCTTATGTGCAGTCACCAGACTGTATGCTACCCTAGGGTAAATCAATCAGTGCTTGTCTTTCCAATCAGAGATGTCATCCTTGTCAAAACCAGTAGCATAGTGTCAGTTGTCACAGCGGGACAGCAAAAGTGTTGTCAGAGGAGTGTTTCAGGTGCACTATTTTAAAATGAAAAACTTAAGTTGGAAGATGCCCATCGAGCTGTGTTAATAATCATTTCTTTGCTCTTCAAAAAAGATGCTGTTACTGATACTGGGCGTAGGGACACAGGTTGCTGCCCAGTTCTCAAGAACAGGTTAGGGCTGTGCAGGGCCAGCATCCAGCCTGGGATAGCAGAGAGCAGAAAAATACACCCTGTCCCTGTTGTGTGTTCTTCACACAGGGAGTTGCCACTTAAGTGCTCCTTCACTTCAGAGGAATTATAGCTGTTCAGGGGCGTGAAATAGCTGTGAACAAGAAAGGAATGTGATACAAATTGTTCTATGCAGAACTCAAACATAACTTGTCACTGCCTCTGCGTGTGCTTCTGCCACTGCTGTTCACATAGTCCCACAACAAAACGCCTGAATTATGCATTTCTGCATTCTCTGGATAGCTAAACCACGCCGCTGACTTCAGCTGAAGTAATTTTGACCTCATGAATACATTAGAAATGGTTTGTTAGGGGACCACCAGGGGTTGCGGGAGCAGATGGCTGCTCAAACCAGAGCTCTAAGGGGGAGATGATATGATTTCCAAATATCATTGTTGCCTATCTTCTTCTATGTAGGGGACCACTGAGAAAAAATATACTATCTCCTCCTACTCTCTCACTCCCTGACCAAAAAGGCGCTCAGAGATCGTAGCACAGATCAGCACAGGGTGCCTGTGTTACCAGAGATGGTTCCTGCAGGGGCAAAAAAAAATAGAGACTGGAAAAGGAAAATGACAAAACCAAGCCCAGTTACCACAGAGAGTTTGAGGAATTAACACCAGCCAGATATCAAAAAAGCAGATCTCTGAAAACCCTCCGTAGAGGTGAGGATTTGTGTGGTTAAATCTGATGGAAGGATTTAGTGGGCAGGGTCATTGGTCTGAAAAAGTAAAGCGGGTGGAAAATCTTGCAGTGAGGAGCAAAGCTGCAAAATAAATCAAGATTTGATTAAGAATAAAACCAAAAGAGGTTTGTAGACAAAACTCATAAAAGAAAAAATAGTACAAGAGTGAGGAGAGGATGTTCACAGGACGTGTAAAAAAAGGAGTACCTTTTAAATACTTCAGGCAAGACCTTCACTTCTTTGTGCAACTGGAAACAAATCCGGCAATCATTGTAGACTGAGCTCAGAAGCTCTCTGTATCCCTGCCAAAAAATCCATAATATGAAGATTGCGCTCTTCTAAACAGAAGGGTAAGCTTCTGAAGAAGGCTATAGCCCTTTTGTGGGAAGGATATAAACCAGAAATATTTCAGGGTCCATCAGTGTCTGCTTTAAAGGAAAAGGAAGAAGTAAGCAATATTATGGCCTGCTTTAGAACAGCAAATATAAAATATAGAGTTTTCCTTTCAAATACCTTATTATATATCAAGGACACATCATAAAAAAAAAAGGAAAATATTAAATCCCTGAAGAACTGCATGTGGTAAGAAAACAGACTAGAAATGCAACCTGAATCTGATGTAGACATCAAGAGACAGCACCATGATAATGCATAGCAAACTTACAGCCAAAATAACTATGAAATTAAAATACAGGTGTAAGAAGACCACAAATAAAAAAATCACAAACATGTGAGTGTTCAGGAGGTTTTGATTAAGACTGAAGAACAATATGAAGGTGAAAATAAGATATGGAAGGTGGAGCATCACAGGAAATAACAGAGGGGCAAATTGACTCCTGGAAATGGATGTAGGAAAAGAGGTTTCCTGAGGCTGAAAGTACTGGGAAGGAGAAGGTACGGTCATAGCAGAGAAGAAGTGAGCCAGGACACTAGTCTTCGACAAATATATTGCAAAGCCATGGTTTCACCCATGTTTCCAGTCAAGAACCTTCCACTTCCCTGAGGAGAGGCCAACCACCCCTCCATGGAAGACCACTAAGGAAATTGAATTATCCTTTTTCTGCAGTAAGGAATATATGTATTTCTGGGAAGGTGACAAGGGGAAGGGATTAAACTGTCAGAGAACAGTGATGGGAACACACTTAGCTAGAATTGTGACTTCTGTCAGCAATTTTAGGGCTCTGATATATACTAGGAAATGCTTTGGGGCCAAAAAGAAAATTAAATCACAATACCTTGACAAGACCTGGAAGAAAGCCAGATCTTCAGAGGCTCTTTTAAAGAATGAAATTGGTATTAAAATAAAATCCTTATTGTTGCATATTCAATGATTTACAAATATTTGTAACAAGTTGAGAGAAGAACAGATATGCTTTGAAAATTTTCAAAAAAAAGTAAAATAATAGAGGTAGAATAATAGAACAAATGAAAATTACTTTTATAAAACTTTAAAGACGTGGTCAAATGAAGACTTTACAAAGACTAGAGTGGTACACCTGCCATTGTGCTGGTACAAGCAAAAAACAATTGATACGTTTAAACAGCACTTCTTCCAAGCACAGGATAGGTACATCCCTTTCAGTAAGAAATCGGGAAAGAGAGGCAGAAGACCTGTGTGGATGAGCAGGGAGCTAATGTGAAAACTCGAAGGGAAGCATAAGGTTTATGAACTGTGAAAACAGGGTCTGTGCACCTGGGAGGATTATAGGGATGTTGTCAGGGCCTGTAGGGATGCGACTAGAAAGGCTAAAGCCTGCTTGGAGTTGAAACTGGCAAGGGATATAAAGGATAATAAAAAGGGATTTTTCAGATACATGAATAGTAAGAGGGTGACCAGGGATAATGTAGGTCCCTTGATGAATGAGGCGGGTGTCCTGGTATCGGGTGATGATGAGAAGGTGGAAATACTGAATGCCTTCTTTGCCTCAGTCTTCACTCCAAAGGCCCCTCGGGACCCGCAGATCCTGGATGAAAGTAGGAGTGTTTGGGGAATGAAGAGCTCTCCTCTAGTTGAGGTAGGGGTGGTCCAGGGGCGGCTCAAAGGGATTAATGCAAACAAATCCATGGGCCCGGATGGGATACATCCACATGTGCTGAGGGAGCTGGCGGAAGTGATTGCGGAGCCGCTTGCTATCATCTTCGACAGCTCTTGGAGAACAGGAGAAGTACCTGAGGATTGGAGGATAGCCAATATCACTCCAGTCTTCAAAAAGGGCAAGAAGGAGGACCCTAACAATTATAGGCCAGTCAGCCTCACTTCTGTCCCTGGAAAGGTGATGGAACAGCTTGTTCTGCATGCCATTACCAAGCAACTGGAAGAGAAGAAGGTCATGAGGAGTAGTCAGCATGGATTCACCAAGGGGAGATCGTGCTCGACCAATCTCATAGCCTTCTATGATCTCATCACCGGCTGGGTGGATGGAGGGAGAGCAGTGGATGTCATCTACCTTGACTTCAGCAAGGCTTTTGATACTGTCTCCCATGACATCCTGATAGAAAAGCTGAGAGATCATGGGATAGATGAGTGGACAGTGAGGTGGGTTGAGAACTGGCTGTCGGACCGGGCTCAGAGGGTTGTGATCAGTGGAGCAGAGTCTGGCTGGAGACCTGTGACTAGCGGTGTTCCCCAGGGCTTGGTGTTGGGTCCAGTCCTGTTTAATATCTTCATCAACGACCTTGATGAGGGAACAGCATCCACCCTCAGCAAGTACCTGATGATACACAGCTGGGAGGGGTGGCTGACACACAGGAACACTGCGCTGCCATCCAGCGAGACCTGGACAGGCTGGAAAGCTGGGCAGGGAGAAACCAGATGAGGTTTAATAAAAGCAAGTATAAAGTCTTGCACCTGGGGAGGAATAACCGTCTGTATCAGTACAGGCTGGGGGATGACCTGCTGGAGAAGAGCTCTGTGGAGAAGGACCTGGGGGTCCTGGTTGATGACAGGTTGGCTATGAGCCAGCAGTGTGCCCTGGTGGCTAAGAGGGCCAATGGGATCCTGGGATGCCTCAGGAAGAGTGTGGCCAGCAGGTCGAAGGAGGTGATCCTCCCCCTCTACTCTGCCCTGGTCAGGCCCCACCTGGAGTATTGTGTCCAGTTTGGGCTCCCTGATATAAAAAAGACAGGGATCTCCTAGAAAGAGTCCAGAGAAGGGCTACGAAGATGATTAAGGGCCTGGAACATCTCCCCTATGAGGAAAGGCTGAGTGAGCTGGGGCTGTTCAGTCTGGAGAAAAGAAGACTGAGGGGGGACCTAATTAATGTCTATAAATATCTTAAGTATGGGATGCAGGGGGAATTGGTCAGCCCCTTTTCAGTGGTCTGTGGGCACAGGACAAGGGACAGTGGCTGTAAATTGGAGCACAGGAAGTTCCGCACCAACATGCGGAAGAACTTTTACACAGTGAGTGTGACAGAGCCCTGGGACAGGCTGCCCAGGGAGGTGGTGGAGTCTCCTTCTCTGGAGATATTCAAGACTCGTCTGGACACCTATCTGTGCAATATGTGCTAGGGAGCTGCTTTGGCAGGGGGGTTGGACCCGATGATTTCTCGAGGTCCCTTCCAACCCCTACGATTCTGTGATTCTGTGATAAGCATGGAAACTGAGCCATTGCTCTATCTTGAGTGGGAGAGAGGTGTGGCAATTTTATTCATCAATATATTGCTTGACTGAAAAATCAAGTTGCTAGAGGAAGGAGGCAGATGCTTGTGATCATAAGTTACTTAAAGGGAAAATTAACAAAAATTCCTAGCTGAAATATTTCTTCTTTTCCATTTTCTTTGTATACCTTTTATATTTCTTATAGCATCTAGGGAAGAGGAAGTTACCTACCTGGGGGTGATTTTACTGAAGTCCCAGGTTCAGCTGATGAGAGATCAGGACAGATGAATACTGTCCAGAGCAGGAGATTTAGAATTAATTTGTTAAAAGTGCTGGATCTGAGTGATATTTGGAGGGTGATGAATAATGATTTTAGAAACTCCATTTACTATTTCATACCACAAGATACATGTCCTATAACACCTTGAAGGATAGTACATACCCTTCAGTGTCTTGCTGTATCAACTTACCACTAAATATACAGCAGTGATCAGATTGTCTGAACCAGCCCTGGTAGATCTGATCTGGGTCAGCAGTTTGGATTCAACCAGCTGATATTCATAGAGACCGAAGGGAATTCCTGTATGTGACCAAGGGAAAGTACATGACTGAGGGAGGGGTTCTCAGAAATATTTAGGAACCAATGGTGAAAGCCATATAAAAAATGAAATGTGTGCTCGCAAGACCAAAAGAAGAGTCAAGAGGCATTGTAGTTGATAAAGCTTCCTCTTTTTAGAAGTCTAGAATCCAAGGTGAATATTCTTTACTAAAAGCTTAATTTTAAAGAAAGGAGTGGTTGTGCCTTTAAAAATCTAAGCTAAGTAAGGAAGCAGTCAATGAGTGTTTAAAGTGTGAGTTTTACAAAGGCTTTAGAATGAGTTTTCACTCGTACATTATTAGACATTTAATGTGATCAAGCCAGGAGGAGATGATGCTTCCCCTGGAGAGGAAGCAGGGACCAATATAGCATGTAAAGGGAAGAGAGAGTACAGCAACTACTTGTCACATAGATCTGTACCTTTAATAAATAAATGAAAATCTGTGCCAAGACATTGGCAGACTGAGAAATGAGTATACTACAAGTGAATGTACAGTACCAAGTATTTGTAACCTTACTCGTTAGGATTGTTTTGGATAGATGAATTGTGTTCAGCAAAAGGAATGTCTCAAACAGCTGTATCCCATTGTGCAAAAGCAACATTTCTTTTAACATCCAAAAAATCATTTCATCAAATAGAAGGGAATATATGGAAGATATATTAAAAAAAATACCTTGGGAAATAAGTTAAAGTTTTCTGCTTTATGCAGGAACTCTGTAACTTCAGAGAAGCAAATGGGTCAGATTAATTCAGCCTGACAGGAGGAATCGTGTAAGACAACTTGTCCCGAGGTATGCATTGTTGCTACTGTACTTTCTGTACAGGATCAGGTTTTGCCCTCCAAGGCAGTAGATATAATTGTGGTGAGGCACAGGCTATACACGTCCAGGAATATGGATCTGGAGTGCTAAGTTTTGTTTAGTTGGAGGTATTCAAACTGATGACAAAAATAATCATTATACATACTAGCCTGTCAGTACCATAGTATCTGTGAATCTAATTTTGTGCCCTGTTGTTCACAGCCTTGCACAGCCCTGCATTATACACCTGTTGTCCTCCTGAGGGCTGGAATTGTGACCTGAGACCTATCTGCTCCAGCAGTAGGGAAGGAAGACCAGGCTGCACTTCCCATTCACTCTCCTGGCTTGTGGCTCTCCTGATTCTCCTAGAAAAGCATCATCACAGTGCAAAGCTTTTGTGTGCATAGGCACGGGATACCAGAAGAAAAAGGCACAGGGAAAAAGGTGTTCCAGTGAAAGGGTTGTTCTGTGCCCCAGCTAGAGGAAAAGAGGAGGAAGTTGGTGTGTGCTCCTGTAGCTTGAGGAGATGCTTGTTCAGCTTCCACTTAACTTGGACTGCCTGGGCATGAAGGTTGCTGAGAGAAGAGGAGAAGATCCCTTCATACCACCTCTGGGACCCTTCCGACCTCTTATTCAAAAAAGCTTGACAGTACTGTGATATTGCTCAGGGGGAAAAGTATTATGAAGAATTCAAATAACCTTGCAGTCCATAACTGAATGTTGCCCTGAGGGAAGTCCATTACTGGATGGGACAAAAGACGTCAGGTCAAATTGCTAGGGAAGAAGCAAAAAAGAAGAGGGACAGATATTGAGAAGTAACAGATCACATTCCTGACCTCTGAGGCAAGTAAAAGTTCTAACTTAGCCATTTTCTTTGGTTTTTGGGGGTGGATTTTTTTTTTTGTTTTTTTTTTTTTGGTCATGGTTTAATTCCAGCCAGCAGCTAAGCCCTATGCAGCCACTTGCTCACTCCCTGTCCCCTCTCCCTCCCAGTGGGATGGGGAGAGAATCAAAAGAGTAAATGTGAGAAAACCAATGGGTTGAGATAAGGACAGTTGAACAGGTAAAGCAAAACAAAGAATTAATTCACCACATCACATGGGCAGGCAGGTGTTCAGTCATCTCCAGAAGACGAGTACCATCACTCCAAAAGTCTCTGCCTTCTTCCTTCTTTTCCCAGCTTTCTTTACTGAGCATGACACCATATGGTATGGAATATCCCCTTGGTCAGTTGGGGTCAGTCGTCCCAGCTGTGTCCCCTCCCAGCTCCTTGTACATCCCCAGCCCACTGGCTGGTGGGGTGGTATGAGAAGCAGAAAGGCCTTGGCTCTGTGTAAGCGCTGCTCAGCAGTAACACAAACTGAGTTACCTGTGTTACCAACACCATTTGCAGCACAAATCCAAACCAGAGCCTCCCACCCACTCCTGTGAAGAAAATTAACCCTATCCTAGCCAAAACCAGCACATTAAAAAAACCCCAGCCTTTTTCCCTACATGAGGTGCTTACATCATAAGTATTTACTGCTTCCTATTCCCCTTTTGAATATCTAATGCCTTTGATTCCATGTAATTCCTGTGTGCTCACTGTGTGCCTGGACACCACTGTGTGTTTGGTTGCATTTTAGTCTCCCAATGATATTTTAAAATGTCAGCTCACGCTTCTTTGCACTCTAAGGAAAGTTTCCTCACAGCCTATGAGACCCTGCTTAGGAGGGTGTAAATAGCCAGCAATGGCAAATGATAGCAAAATGCAGTTAGCATTTTGCACAGGGGAGAGTGGTGGCACCTTGGGCCTGTTCCAGACTTGCAGACAGGCAGCTGAAGTCCCAGCTAGTCGTAGCCTTTAGAAAAAGATTGCACACTGTTGAGCAAAATCTCTGTACGAGCGCTGCAGTGTGGGACAGGTTCTTGGAATAGTTTCCTGCGGAAAATTTGATTGCTACTGCACACTGTCTTCTGTCCAAAGTATCCATGGCAATATAAAATATGTTGTAGGTTTAGTATGGAGAGAGAAGTTGAGGCTGGAGTGAAGACAGTTTAAACAGGAAACCCACATTTCAAAATGCCCTAGATGTAAAACAACCCAGTTTTCACTGGTTTCTCTTGCAGAGGCTGCTGTTATTTAGCTTGCCGCCTTATTATTTGCTTTTATAATAGGCTATATATTTACAAAGGATCAGTCTACATACAAGCCTCATTTAATGTCCATTTGCTACCATTTGCACCACATTACAAACTCATTTACAAAGTGAATGTGAAAACAAATGTGAGCCCTATGGAAAGCCTCGCTGAGCCCGTGTGTGATTGCAGCCGTATGTAACAGCTCATAAATGGTGTCGGCTAGAGACCGTGCTTAAGTACTACAGCATAGAAGCTTGTCATTTCCTTAACCAGACTGCAGCATCTGTAGTTCCCTTGCCCTTTTCCTGGTGCTGTTAAGCCAGAGAATTCTTTCTAGAGCAGTCGGCCTAAAAGCCAAATAGCTCCTCTGGAACAGCTCACAGTGCTGTCATCTGTAAAATATGCCATTGTGCTCTAAAGCGCTGCTAAGGGCTGCAGCGTCCCGGCTTGTGCACTGCACTGAGGTACAGAGGAGAATCAAGCTGAGGGTCTCCACAACAGTCACCCTGGCAGGTGACCTGTGGTAGCAAATGCAGAAACTGAGGAAATAAGAAATTCTCACGTTCCTGACCAGCACGCTGGGACCTGCTGCGTCCCAGTCTGTCCACAGCTCCAGATAAATTCATTAGCTGGGTCAGCCCCTCAAGCTCCATTTCACCAGTCAGGTATGCACCTCTTGAGGACTGAAGATAATGCAAACTATTTTGCACGCATGAGTGAACACAAAATGCTGTGCCCGAGTTCAGAGATCCAGCCACACTGCTAAGGGTTAAGGCCTTTCTTCCAGGTTGTTCACTTAGATACAGGAGCTTTGCAACAGAAGCATCAATCACCATGCAAACAGACAGCTTCAGAGCACAAGTGTCAAAACCAGTCTTCTGTGTAAACAACATTGGTCCCTTTTTGGTATAGTCATTCGTTTTTTGTTTAAATCTTGAATGTGGCTCATTGAATGGGAGTTCTGGGAGGCACCCATAGGGCTGAGCAGCACTGAAAGAAGTGAAGGAGTCAGGAAAAGCTGATCCAGCAGTTCAGAGACCTACCTACTGTTGCATGTGTCTTGCTCATCAGAAACACTCATCTGAAAGAGAAAAAAAAACCTGAGAGAACAACTAGTGCAACTAAATTAAATTGAACACTCATTCTCTGGAATGCAGCTTAACCACACTGCTTGTGTGAATCTCTATGAATGCTTTCTCTCCTGCTTATACAACAGTTATGAAACATGACCAAAGTGTTTAAAGTGTACAGAAGAACTCCTACTGACTTCATTGGATTGAGACTTGAGATGCTGTGTGAAATACAGATTTACACAGTCAAGTTAGGGATAATAAGCATAACACTGTCTTTACTCTCAACACATGCCCTGTGAGCATCAGTAGCCAACATGCCCGAGGTCATCAAATGGGATTTGAATCCTAGTTTAATGGCAGATGCTTGCAGTTATCAGGAATCCTCCCATGGAGCAACCTGCTAAATTTTCATCTGATGATTTTCTCATATTCATAGACAAAATGCAAAGTCAGTTTTGTGGTTTTATGGCTGAATAGAAGTTCTCTGTTTTGCAGCTTTCTGTGTTGGGCTCTTCATTTTCCAGTCAGAAATGTCAATAGGCCTAGTCCTGACAGAGAATGCAGGCAAGAATCCCACTGTCTTTGATGCTAAAATATGACATAGTGCATATAAAACCTGAAGAAAGCAAATGTATTTCCAGTTATAAAAAGAATCATGCAGGGAAGCTCCCTATATTTTCCATTTCTGCCCATAGATGAGCATGTAAAATGATCTCTAATTGACTGCTACACGCAGAAAGGCAAGGAAAAAAAAAGAGTTCTGCCAGAGGATAATACTATACATAAATTTCCACTAAGTATTTGCATAAGGTCTTTCACATAATAGTCTCTAATACGGTTAGGAAGAGTCATCAATCTTCCATTTTAACTCTGCTGGCGGAATTGTTTTTTCTTTTGCTCTTGTTGCTCTGAAATTTTTTTAAAGATAACGTCTTCTCATCTATCACACTGTGATGGTGAACCTAGTGAAGTTTGAATTTTGATGGTTGTTTTTTTTTAAATTTATCTACAGTTTTTGACGTTTCATAGAAGTTGTATCTTCATCACCACCAGTGGCTGCGATGAAAAATATGGTACCTGGGCAGCCTTATGGGAATTATGGCGCTGCTGAATTCAGTTAAAAGAAGATAGCCATGATTTCTTACATTGCTTCCCAGTTCTCTCTAAAACGAAGATGTACTAAGGTAGGTGAAAATATTTGTGGGTGAGGGGAACGTGCAAGGGCTGTCTCAACTTCCTTGAACTTCAGTCTGATGGTGTTTTGAGGTTAATGTTAAGGGTTAGGCCAGTTCTTGTAGTACTCAAATAAGTTTGTCTGTCCTTAATAGAGCTCTTGAATCAGGCGAGTTAGTGGGATATGATGACTGTCTAAAATTATTTCAGGGTAACAGAGATTAAATTCTTTTGAAAGCAGACAAAGGTAAATGTGCTTGATGTTTGGAAGTGTGATTTTTTCCTAGAACAATTTCATTTGAAAGTAGGACACTACTTTTTCAAAAGATGAATTAGTTTATAATGGGAAAGATAATATCCCATGAGTCAAACTGATGTCAAGTGTAACATTACAGATCCAAGAGTCACAGCTCTGAGACAGAACAGATAATCCTGGAATATGAAAAAATAGGGCTGGAACAGATCTACGGTACCCTATGGGAGTGCTTGCAGCTATTTGTGAGCCAAAGAAGTACGTGTATTTAAGCCCTTTCTTGCTTTTTTTTTTCTTCTTCTGCATTTTGTTTGCTACTCTTGCTAAATCACCTCTGTTTCAGAACAGCACTTACCTCCTGCTTGATTAAACAAAGACAGAAGGTCTGATGTCATTTTTTTTCAAAGACAGGGTTCTAGCCACAGTGAACAGATGTTGGAGACTGGTTTCAGAAAATGTAGTCTAGAAGATGCAAACATCTCCAAAGTTGAAAAGCAAACAGGAAAAGAGTAGTTACTGAAGGGAAATGAGAACGGTGGTAGCACCACCCTGGCGATATTTAAAATGTGTGTAGCTGTGGTGCTTAGGGACATGGCTTAGTGGTTGACTTGGCAGTATTGGGTTTACAGTTGGACTCGGTGATCTTGAAGATCTTTTCCAACCTAGGTGATTCTATGGTTGTCATGTTTTAACACTGAGATCAGTGAGACCTTCTAATGATCTTCTTTTAGACCATAGACAATGTTCTGAATTTTAAATGGCACCTGCTTTGTGCAGTGTGGTTGCAGGTTAAAATGTTCTTTCATAAAGGAAAGGTTTTGCAGTTCTTATGATACGTTCCAGTGTTCTTTATTAATTTCATCATATTAAGCTTAGCAAACACAGGACCTGATCCAGCAAATATTTAATCTCACAAGCAGCTTGACGTAAGTAACTGTGTCCAGCTCTCCCATACATTTAGTGGTGCTGATACTCAGATTCCTCTGAATAAATTGTTTTAAAAGGTGAGCCTAGAAAATGTCTTCAAACTAAGTACAGTTTCAGCGGGAAAATGAAAAAGGGAGAAGTTCTAGTTTCAACTCACAGAAAAAAAAGAGAAGATAGCATAGTTACTCTTTGGAAGGCATAATCATAGTTGTATTAACAACATTTGAGACAACTACCACATGTTTAATATCTTGAGAAATCAGAGCATAGTCTTTCTGCTTTTCCTGCCAGAGGGAGTGACATAACAGGAACTATCTACATAGCTTTCCATTTTAAACCTAATTTCCATTCTCTTTGTTTATGGTTAAGGTCACACACTCTGGCAGTCACAAAAACGGTAAAATTGTATTAATCTGTCTCAGGATGAATTGTTTATAGCTCTCTTTACCATTGATAGCCTCCCTAATATTGGCAGGGGATGCTTATTTTCTTTTCCCAGTCCCCTCTACCTCTCTCCCAAACCATATAATTAAGCTGGGAACCCCAGCAAGCAAGGACAAGGAAGGAGCATCATCCAAATGTCCCATCATCAGTAGCAGTCATCTGAATAAAGTAACACGCTGTTGGACTGAATGCATATAGCCTACCTAAGAATAGCTGTCTGCTCTCCAGAACACTTGTGCTTAAAAAAAAGGAAAAGCCTTTAGCCAGCCTTGGGGGCAGAAAGAGAGAGACTATTAGGATAGAGCTAGCAAAGGAAAGTTGCTTGCAGAGCTGAATATATACAGAGACAAATAAGCCACCAAATGTGGATGAAAGGGACTTCACTGTATGCAAGAGAAAGAAAAGGGAGGTAAAAAAAGCAGTGGCTCCAAAAGAAAAGAAAAAATAGTGATAATGGACAAAGAAACTACATACGGTTTTCCAGCAAAGTACACCAGGAGTGAAAGTCAAAGCTACACAGAGTCTATATATAAACTTCTCAAAATCGTGGAAAAGAAATATGAAAGTCTTGCTTTGCATTGTGATAGTGAAAAGCCCTAGAGTTTTTGGATTTACATTTTCACACCTCACTGGATCAAGCTAGCCAATTTTATACTATGAACATCATCATAGCACACAACTGAAAAGCAGAAGGAAAGGTTAAAAGACAGCAGTTAGCACAGGGGAGTCAGCAGGACCGCGTTATGAAGCAAGTCAGCACCGTGTTTGTGCACATGTGCTTGCACATGTGTATGCAGCTGCAGTGTTGCTCTGAAACATCCATCCAGGCTTCTGAACTGAGGATTAGTTTGTACTTGTCACTGCTTTCATAGGGACTTTTAGATTAAGCAATAACTTTGGCCAGATTTTGTGCTCTTATGGCCCTGTTCACCTATGTAATCATGTAATTCAGATTGCCTAAATCCTTGACTGAGATCCCCAGAGAAAGACTACCTTTGTAAGGTTTTGGCTGAGCCTACTGCAATGGCTTCCCAAGCACCTAGGCATCTGTGGGCTACTAGGAAGATGAAAATAATAACATCTAACCTCCCCAAAACTCACCTTGAGTCTTACCGTTAAGACTATCACCTGCCTTTATCTCTGATTCCTTACACTCCTAAAGTCCTTTCCAAACAAAGCCAAATCACAGCATGACTTGAAATGTCATCTCTGTGTAGCTAATGCATTTTCAAGTACATCATAAAAAAGAGTTAAAGGGAGAGCATCCGTATCTACATGTATTATGAGGATACAAAAGGAAAGAAATTCCACAGGGTTACAGAGCAGATTGTATAACCAGGAGCGACTGACTCATGCTAAAAAAAGAACATTTAGGCTTCCTGTTAGGAAAGGGGTTTTGTTAGTGGTGATTTTGGAACTTTAATATAGTCCCTGGTGAGAATAAATCATGGTTCTGGAGGTCAAGTTTCCCAAAACAAGGAAAGGGTGAACTCTTCACTTGGCCTCTGTCCTCTTTGCACTTTGAAAAGGCCCTTCCCTCTGGATGAGGGGGAAGACCTGAAGGTGCCAAAGCAGGGCAATGGCCAGGTAGGGATGGGGTGAGAAAAGGAGATACTGTCTGTGAACCACAGTGCCGCAGGGATTCCTGGCAGGGTTGTAGTTTGTGTAGCTGAAAATATTTCCTCTGCAAAAAAGCTTTTCACTGAAAAAAAATGTGTCCTCATCAAACTCAAATAATGTCTGATATGACACAGTCTCAATCTGCTTGTTGGTGCCAAAGTGTTCTCATTGTTGATAGTATTGCCTCACTCACCCCAAAGTATTTAACATGATTTAAAGCTATTTAGACATGATAGTTGCTGGCTTCTTTATAGTTCTTTTGCTTAAACCTACCTTCACTGAGAGGGAAAGACTCACATTGTGATTCAAGGACCTATACATATGACCTCCATAGCATGTTAATCCGTGGGATTTATGCTAGAGGACACATAGATAAATACCAGGGCTTTTGTAGAGGGGTGTCACATCTCATAAATCTGCTAAAACACTCTGAAGGAGTCAGTAAGGTCATGTTTTAAGATTCTCTGGTTATCAGCAAAGTATATTGCATTTTCAAAAGTCTTTCAAGAGACTCACAAAAGAGTCCTATGGAAATCAAGCTCCTGCCAGATAGAAGGGAAGGCCTTTTTGTGTATTAGGAGCTCACTACTAGGAACTCAAAGCAGATGTTTGGAATGGGCTGACAGTTCCAATGGAGTTTCTCGGGCATCTGTGTTGGGACCACTCAGGTTTGGGAATGATCTTGGAAAGGAGCTAAACAGTGAGAAAAGACACTTGGGGAAGAAACGTGAAATATCATGTTACAAGTTTACAGCTGCTGTGGGAAAATATGGGCAGAAATATCATTCTTTCTTTGCTCTGTTTCTTTTATTCTTTTTGAAATATGTGCTACTGGCTACTGTCACAGCTATAGAACTAAGTGGCCTTTTGACCCAACAGTCATGTTCATCTGAGTCAGACAATTTGGAAACGTGTAGCCTTTGTTCTTTGTAGTGTGTGGTCCGTGTCTGTGATTCACAGATCTTGAGGTACAAACCCTTTCACCTCATGAAAATTTTGCTGTGCCCCCTTAGTGTCCTTAACCTTGTTCCCATTAAAAGTTTCTTATACTCTTCATTTCTGGGGCAGTATTTTCCCTACCTCATGTGGTTTTATTCATTTCAAAATGCAGAATAAATACTTAAATGGAAAAGAAGAAAAAGGAAGGAAAAAAAGCAATCTTCTGTGACAGGGGAAAGGAAATTTTTACTTTCTGAGAGCTGAATAGATGCTTTGAAACCCATTTAGCAAGCCTTCCACTAACACAGACTTTAGTGTTACATGACAATAATGCTAATGTCTGTGTATGTACGAGTGTAGGTGTACACATAGATGTATAAAATGGTGGTGGGCCATGTAAAATGATATCATGGTTCATATCTGCTGTACTGGTTAGATGTAAGCCACCTTTGGTGTTGTCTTTTTCTTCTGCTTCCTTGGGACATGGACAATTCATAAACCTCCTGAGTCCCTCAGGAGTTGAGCAAATCTAGGCTGATCCAGGCTGTTTGGTAATGCCAGCAGAGGTGACCTGTTAATAGGGATGCTTGTTCGCTACTCATGGTGATTCACCTGTGGTGACTAAGTTGAAAGATCAGAAGTTGTTGCTACCTCCCTTTGCCTGTACCAGCTCTTCCTCAGAGAGGGTCCTGCTGAGGTAGATACAGAAGAAATAGTGGAGACAATAGGCAGAAAAAGAACCTCTGAAGGTAACAGTCTTGTCTGTTGCAGCAAAGCAGTTCCGATTTCTGTTTACCCTAACAGTCACCTGTAAAGCATTGTAGACATGAGGGCGCAGGAGAAGTTACACAGCCTTTGCAGCTCTCCTTGCACTTGAAGCAACAGCCTCCAGCACCAAGCATGCAGGCAGCCAGGAGCTGTAAGCACTTCAGTCACCCTCATTTAATCTGCTATTATATGTGAGCTGACATCCTGAGCTCACTGAAATCACTCCACATAAAATGCAACCCTAAGCTTTCCAAAAAGCTGTAGTCTCCTCACTGTTACTACATTTTCTTTTTCTTGCTGTCTTTAGGAAAGAAATAAAACTATTCCTGCCTACAGGCTGGAAGCCCACTGACTTTCAATCATTTTAATAGTCAATTACAGTCAAGAACATTTGTTTTGCCCCTCCTCAATATCCTCACACATAGATCTGCCCTGTCACAAATCATTCATTGTGGTCTTGAAGAAATTGCACACACGACTCCCAGCTTAGCCATTAATGCCACATAATAAGCCATCTATAGCCTTTTCTTAAATGAATATTCAGGTAACAGAAATGTTAGTATGTCTTCAGGACCGTTTCAGGGCTTTTTGAGATACATTACACATAGAAAGACTTGTGACTTGAATGTGAGCCAGTTGTCACGTGAATAATGATATCAGCCCTCAGCCTTTGTAAAGAAAACCATATCAGTGGATTCTGCTTTGATTTTATTGTAATTGGTCTTAAACAATTCTCCTGTAACTGTTTAGCATCTGGTGGCAGAACTGAAAGGTATTGATATTAATAATGAAGTAAACCACTCACTGCCAGATTCTGATAAATTATATTCTACCTCACTCCAGTGGACTCACTAAAGGAACAAGGTGCTATTTAAACCCAGTAAGAGTTTAGGCATCTGGTCCAAATATCTTTAAGTTTATGTTTACAGTTGCTGGTCCCTAGGAAATCTCAGGTTTAAAAGTTTTGCCTAGTAAACACCAAGTTGATGCACAAATGAATTGTGTTCTGGCAGCTGTGAAGGGAAAAAATGGCCCTCTATGGTTGCCTTTTTTATTTTTCCCCAGACCAAATGACACGTTCCATTAAAACAACCCTTGAAACCCCTTCTGAAAGAAATTGGGTAATAAAGTTAATCAACACTTGCTGATTGTTGCTTTGAAAAGTGACGCTGGTATTGGTTTGCATCTTATTTTGGGCAGTATTTTTTTAATAATGTGAAGAACTAATCAAATCCCTTTACTTCAAGAAATACCTGTATTTCTTAGAGTTCTGCATCCTTTGGAATAGTTATCTGAGTTATCTGCTTCAACAATTACCAATGAGTACCAATTACCAGCAGAAAAAAACCCAACAGAACAAACTCCATTCTAATGAGTAAAAAGATCATTTCCACTCTCTATTCATCTTGATAATTTCCAGAGCTATGCAAATAGCAAAAGACATTATTGTGATTCATGTGGAAGAAGTTATCAGCTGAACACTGACTCCATAGAAATTCTTCCTAAATCGAAGTGACATAATTGGAGGTAACAAGCAGCAGAAATATGGAGACATTTGGTTTCTGGTTCCATACTGAACATCCCCTCCACAATATCGCGAGCGCACATGTGCATCGATACGAATACCTGATGTGATCAGGCAAGTCTAGCAGGGTAAATATAAGCCTTTATTCATTATCTTATTTCCTCATGGCACTGCTGGCCTCAGTCCAGTTGAGGTTAAAGATGTGTGCAATTTTCAGCACATCTGTAGCTCCGTTGTACTCCTTTGAGGGTAAATTACAACTTGCTGTTATTTTTCCACATGTACTGTAAATAGTATTGCAGCAACATGAAAACAAATGATTCATCCAAAAGATCTGTGTGATTCTTGTTTTAGCTCACCGTACTATGAAATATCACTACAGAGGCCTCTTTCTTCCACTTTCTGCCTCTGCAATTGATGCCTGTGTGATTTTAAATGAGCATTGATGGGGGGGTACGATATGAAGTAGTTAGCACACTGTAAATTGAAATGCCAGCTTTATTTTACAACAACATCCCTGTACAGGTAGGACTGCTGTGGCTCCTTGAAGATGTAGATATGCTTACTACCTGTGGGCCTGAAAATCTACTAAAACTTTGGAGCCAGACAATGGGACCACCCAACAGAATACCCTGCCTGTTGGTCAGACATCAGGGTGCATGATGTTAATGCCACTGACAAATGAGACTGAGATGTTGAACAACTGGACAGTAATATTCCTCTTTAAACCATAACGATTTCTTAATACTAATAGATACACTAAGTCTCTCTGAAAACATCTGCTGGATTTCTTTTGGTTGTTGAACATGTTCAGTCATAGAGTGGTCATGTAAATAATATCACTAGCAGTACTTGTATACACAAATCTAGTCAAATGAAACCTCAGCGTTTTCAGAGAGAGAAACTGGTGCACTTAGACCTCATCTAGTTAGGAAATTTCTGTTGTATGTTCTGAAGCATAACCTGCACCTGCAGTCCAGATTTTCCTTATGCCATAACAGAATCTGGTTGCAGCATTCAAGCTTTGAGCAATCTGGAAGTATTTTGGGAAGATCACAGCATAAAAAATGGCTGTCAAATGGTAGGGTTTTCAACAGTTTGCTGCCAGCACAGTCTGTGTTTTCTGCTGTCAAAACACCACAGTGTAACAGCGCTGACCATATGAGCCATGAGAATATTAGGAAGTTGAACAAGCACTAAATATGCTGTATTCAGCAGAAGGTCAGGCAAGGTTTTGATATTCATGACCCTTTTATCTCCAGTGTTGTCAGAACAGAAATGTAGTAGGACATTGTCAGTAGTCATGGGTGATGCAAAATACTGGATGAAATACCATGGAGCTGCATGTTGACTAATGTAACATGAGGCAAGAAGGCCAAAATTGGAAGATCACACTTTCCTGAGTAGCAAAGTGATGGCAAATATTTGAAGTTGTGCATGGTAGGTCCAAAAACTTTGTCAGTCGGTTGTTGTAGGTCTTGACTCTGACACCCAGTGTTATCAGATGGACAAGGTAAGTCAGAGATCTATCAAAAGAACCTATGAGATAGACCAGATATGGCCTGTATTCCATTGAAAAACTAAACTTGAATTACAGGAGAAATTACAATAGTGAAGCATTCAACTGCAAATTCCAGTATTGCTGCTGAATCAGCTTTCAAGTTATTTTCAAGGTCAGAAAAGTCCTAAGAATTAATGCCCAAATAGATGTCATCAAGCCAGATTATTTACAGGCTCAAGTTTCAGGCAGATCATTGACATGCACGTTTGAAAGCACTGGTGCTGTTTCAGAGCCCAGAGACAGTTATTTGAGTTAAGGTTTGCTGAGTGCCATTCATGAAGCTTCCTGAGCAGTGGTTGAAAAAATACCCCCTGGATTTAAGTGGACTATTTTAGGCAGTTTCACTAGAGAACTAGTGAGCCATGACATGTTTGTAGGTGGGAGTCAGGTGCAGGACAGTATTGCGTTTTACTTTTTAGATTAGTTTTCAGTGTGGGCTGTCAGTGGAAGAACTTGATCATACATACTGCAATCATAGTGAAAATCATCTAGTTCTGTAATGAGAAAGGTGAGCATCATTGACAAGATCCATTGAAGACTGAGATATCCTTGTGCTTCGTAGCAAACAACAAGCAGTGTTACAGCATGGTAATTACCTGTGTGCATAGATGCTATCTGGGTTTTACAGGCTGGTCAACCTGTATTTAGCAACCTGGGTCTGGATACAAGGACTGAAATGTTTCAGGACATGTCTTGCAGAGGTAGCAGTTTTTGGCTCGCGTGTTTTCTCTAATCTACTCATCAAGATACATTATTGAGTACTAATGTATGGAATATTAATGTATGGACTAATTAGATGGGATCTTGAGCTGTGACTTAGAGGATGTACAAGTAATCCCAGGTTTATCTGTGGTCTCTTGGTGACCACCCGCTCAGAGGTAAATGCCCTCTACAGGGCTTGTAGAGCATTTCTAGCCTGGTTACCAGTGTCCCACATGGAGAACCTCAATATGTTAGTTTCGTTAAAATAAATGTCAGGAATATGGTAAGGGAGAGAGTTGAAAGTAAAAAAAAAAAATTCCAGGGCCGGCATTCATTTTAATTATGTTTACTTTTCCCCATATGGAAAGAGGTAGCACTCACCATCTATTTAAGTCACTTACTAACTGCATAATTAATAGGGCTAGGTTAACCTTGACTGTGAATTTCCTTTGGAAACTGGATGCCAATATGTTTCAAGTTCCTTTGTTCCCATCTGAATGGCCCTGTAGAGGGAGTGTTTCCAACTTATTTAATGAGATGATCAGTCCTTTCAATTTATTCTAATTTATTTTATAAACAGAAAGTACAGTACAGACTAGACTGATCTGGGATTGTACCAAGTAAGAGGACAGCATTTGCATGTGAAAGAATTTTATCTTCTAAACTTTTGTCTTGAGTCCACTTATTCCTTAAGAATACAGTGCTGTCAGACTGAGGTGAAAAGAGACACTCCTGAATAGTTCCTTGAAAGAGGCTAAAAAAAAGGTAGGAGCAGAAATAAACGTTTATCAGGGTGTTATACTTGAAAGAATTTCAAATTTCACACATGGCCATATATGACCATACATATCTCAGGGATTTTTAGCTCATGGTCAGGTACTTCTGAGTGGTCAAGAAAGGCACCTAAGAATCTCAAGGCTGTTGTCAGTCAGTTTGAATTCAGTCTTCAGGGATCTACACTTCCATGGGAAAATACTGATGAGTCAATAACTGGACAAAACTTGCCAACTACCGGTCTGTGTAATATTCAGGGTGCAGCTAGGTCAGTCAATCAAAACTTTCTTCTGTTTAGAGAAAAATGGCAGCACAGGGGCTCTATAATGTGGATGGGATGCTAATATCAATTAATGTTTGTCTGAACTTTTTAGAAAATAAATATAACTGGACTAGCCTGAGCCACATCACTCATGATCTCACCATACCTCTACTCAAATATAACCTGAATTAGTTTTAAATGAGGAACACAGGCAAATATCTGCTTCTGGACAGCTTTTCTGAACACATTTAAAGACTTTTCTTCCAGTTGGTTGTGATCTTTCTGTATCTTCTCTAAATAACTGTTACCTCTCAAAGATGAGTTTCTTGAAGATTTGGTGGACTTCTCCAGGTACAGCAACAGTGCTAAGGGCTTTGGCTCTGCTCATTTCCTTCAAAGCCTTGTTTATCTCCTCTGGTTGAGAAGGACAGACAAACCACTTCTATACAGCTCTGCTGTGGGAATCTGCACTTTTTACAAAGCCTCCCATTTCCTCTGTGCTGTGTGGTGAATCATTCTTGTAAGGTGCAAGTCAGAATTTCAGAAAGTGGTCGGCAATGGCTTTTTGGTTAGTAGTTACTCAGCTTTGATCTAATGCAAACGACATTGTTTTCAGACCTATTGGGTGTTCACCTTTACTCTGCATGGAGTAAGTCTGCGCAAAGCCCTGCGTGACTGAGTATTTTAAAAAAAGGGGAGGGGGACAAGTTTGGGTTGGACTGAGAGAAGCCTGTTTATTTCATGATAGTGCTAACCTGCTTATGTAAGATTTTATTGTGAATGTCTGTCTGAGAAGTCTGGTATCAAGCATTTCCCTAAATCTCTAACCTGATCCCACTGGTCCTCCTCCTCCTTATTGTGGACAGAACAGTGACTGATCCTTGTAAACCATTTTTTGCATGTCCCATACACTGACATTTGTTTTAAGGGAAAAAAAGCCCATATTGCCAAAAGGTTTGTCTTTCGAAAAGGAGTGCTAATCTCTGTCTTCCTACATGCCAAGTTTTTCTGAAAAAGAAAAATTGCAGGATCTTTGATGCACAATAAGAGATTGTAAATGGCTTAATCTCATTATTAGAGTCCCTTTCATATTCAGGAATGGTGCATAGGAAGCTATCTGTGAATAGATAGGAATGAGAGGCGGAGAGAAAACCAGGTGTCCTTAGGAGAATGCTACCATTGTCAGATGAAACATTTAATGGCTTATAAAAATTGTTTTGAATGAGACTTCAGTTTATCAAATCCCCTTGTGAGAGGTGGGTTGACTGAAAAGCTTCTCCAATAGATTGAAACTAGCACTGCATTATTCAGACATGAATTTCCTTATGAGTTTTCATTTTATATAAATAGGCTGCATATTTCCAGATTTACAGTAAAGCCCAGTGCTAGAAACATGGTTGAGACACAGTGAAATTGCACGAGGAAGGCTAGAAGAAGAGTTGAAAGTAGCATGTAGCTGAATTTAAAATGTCATCAGCTAGAGAATTCCGCCTCGATTATCTGCTAAATATTGACAGTGCACAGGGAGGAAAGTAAGGCAGGACTGGTGGAACAGTCAGGTTTTCTAATACGAAGTTACTGCCAGGAAATGGAAAAAGAAGGAAGAACTCAGGCAAAGTAAGAGTATTCTGACTCACTAGCAGCAGCTGCTGAAACTGGTCCTTGTTTTCTCTGCCTGGAACAAAGAGCAAAGATCAAAGTTTAATCCAAGTCAGCTCCTTTTCCCTACCCATTTGCTCTTCCACCTGCTCCCTCTGCTGGTAAAGTCAAAGAGACCTAAGGAAAGGAAAAAGCTAAGGAAGACAAAATGGTGGACTTGGCCATTACAGTTTGATGATGAAATGAAAGATTTAGTGCAATAGCAACCCATCTTTTAAAATACTTCATGTCATCTTGTCTTTTTTATCTTTGGCGGGAGAGCTTGTCTGTTGTGCAAATACTGGATCTTTCAAACCTTTTCATAAAACAAAGTGTCCTGTTCTTTTTAAGTGCAAAGGTTTCAGGGAAGAAAATAGTGTAAACCAGATCCCTACTTCAATGATGGCTTTTCATGGGTTGATTTGTATCCTCTTCTCCATCATGTTCTCAAAGCACACAACGGAAAATCACCACCACTGGTCCTTGCTATGCCATAATTGAATCTTCAAGGTTTTTCCAAAGGATTAAATGCTCTTACTGCAGTCCTCTTTTCTAAAGGTGAATTTTCACAGTTCGTCTGTCACAAAATGGATCAGTCCCACTTGCACTTTTCTCTCCAACACACTCTGCATTGCATGTCCCATTCCCTCCTTTGCACTGGCTCTGGCATTCTTCCAGCTGCAGACTGAATCAATTAATCTTCCTAAACAAGCAAAACTTTTGTTTTGATTTTAGTTAGCTTCATTTTATCCCATTCTAATGAGGGAAATGAGCTGAGCACAAGGTCAGAAGACAGCCAGAGACAGCTCCAGAGATGGAGTAGTGACATGCATTGAACCATTAGATTCGCTGAAGCATTATGGTGCAACTTCCATGCCAAGTGCTGGTGGACAGAGACCGTAAACTTTGCTGTTGGATAAAAGTTATTCAAACCTCTTTCCATGTAAGCAATTGGTCCTTTAATAGGCTTAGGAACAGGGTGACTGCCAGTAGCATTAGCTGATGAGAAGCCTGACTAAAAAAGATATTAAGATCTCTTTACCTCCCTCGCTAGCTCCTTCTACTAGAGTTTGTGGGGCTATATGTTATGTTGAAGATCCACTACTGTTGTTACTGTGGTTTCTGTAATCACCAGCGAACATCACGGTGCTCTTTTTTTTTTCATCCCCTCTGAAAGATCACAATTCTCGAGCTGTTTCTTCCTCATCTTCCTCCAGTCTCATTTTGTCTCAACATTACTCTTTCTGGTGCTGTTTCTGAAGTCTGTGATGCTTCTTTTCACAAGGAGATTCTATTTTCAGCTTCCCTTGTTCTCAATGACCAACCATGCATGCTCATTTTATTTAACACTTTTTTATCTCAACAACATACTTAGATATTTTCTCAAAGTACTTTTTGTAATGAAATAACACAGGAGGGTCAGGTGGGTCAGATGCTCCTTGATCATCTATCTCAATTACAAGGGACTGAATAACAGGCTTTTTTTGGGGGGTGGGGTGGTGGCAAGTAAGGAGCTCCCTTAATACTCTTATCAGAAAAGGGAAGGGCTGCAGAAAAGTCTTTGATTGGTGAAAGATGAAGAATATATGATCCAAATGTATGGATTTATGTGGATTTTAGAAGACAGAGAAGGGAACTCTGGAGCTCTGTTATTATTGTCTGCTTTCTATCAAATTACTATGTGATTTCTGAGCATCGTGTTAATCTTTGACACAATAACTAGGTGAGCATGGAAAACACTGCAGAGTTTAATGTACAACATTGAACAGAGCATGAGGGTACTGTCTTTAAAATTCACTTTCTGCAGACATTATATCACCTAAATGTTCTTAGACAGCAAACATAAAAGGACATGAGAACAATCAAAGTTAATTCTCTTTTACATTTAAACAAAATGACTCATGGAAAATATTTTCTATGTGGAATAGAAAGCTGTCTGGAAAAACAATTTTGTGCTGTGAGAAGCCCTGTACAGGATGTGCCTTATTATGGATAAAACTGTCAGCGTACATGTTGCCACCTGTGTTAGACACATCCGTGATGTAGGGATAATTGATATCAATCATTTTAAACAAGCCCACAAATTTACATTTCTACTTTGTTTATGAGTAAATGGCTACATCCATACGTGGAACCAGAACTGCTACGGAATTATAGGGGTCTAGTAGGGCAAAGTATTACTCTATCACCTCATTTTGGATATTTTCAACACTCTTTTTTTTAAGTTTTCCCAATAGGCAACACATCTCCACTGTAACAGCAACAGCAACAGATGATGGTTTTATTGAGATTCTTTACCCTAAATCTTCTTCTGCCATTAGATTTCATGTGTGAGCTTCTTATATTGTGTATGCTACCGCAGCCCCCATTAATTCAATAAAGGTGGGATTTTTTTTGTTTGTTTTTACCTGAGCAGTTTTTCCACCTTCTCTCAGTATGTGTTTATCATTTCAGCCTCCTTGTTGATCCAGCTCAGATATTTACTGTACACACCATACAGCAACGCCTGATTAGCATATATTTTCTAATGTTGAATTCATGGTGATCGTGAAGATGAAAGGATGAACCTAACAAAATTATGACCATCTGAGAAGTGATTAAACAGGAAACTCCCCTGCATTGTGATTGAAAGGAAATGAGTGGGTGTCAGCCTAGTGAGTTGTTCCATATGAATCAAGCTATAATGGGTCTGTTTTTCATGTGTCTTAAAGAAGGACTCAGATACATCCTTTAAATCTCTTCTCTGCTGACAATTTAGAGCAAAGTAAGCTCACACCCCTGCACTCCCAGTCATCAAGTACAAATTGACAAAAGCAAACTGATGAAAAAAGAGCAAAGGATTTTTTATGGTCCTTAATAATTCTGCTGAGCAATTGCAGTCTCTACTTATCAACTGTCCTTTCCTTCCTCTAATTGTCTGATGTAATAGCCTCTTGTCCTAAATTTCTTTTGTAGCTCATCTGTTTCAAACCTACAGTTTCTACCTGACCTATTTCTTCTTCTCCAGTCTCAGGTGAAGAAAATTTTCCCTCAGTAAATTATTTCTTTTTTTGAGGTTCTAAATAATACAGCCAAGTTTTCCTACAGTTGGAAATTCAGCATTTTAGTAATTTTTTCCTTCCTATAATACAGGATCAGGTTGATTAATTGAATTGCTTTGTGAATTACCTTAGCACCCAGTATTTGAGGATTCCCCTGACAAACTGTCTCCAGCACTTAAAACAAAACATCCCTTTTTAAAGATCATAGCAGTCTAAAGAAGCCTCATGAGGACATTTGTGTAGGATAGATTCACTCATCTGGAAAACCATACTCTTTCCAATTGAAATGATTCTTGAATGAATGTAATCATCGTGGATGCATACAATATGTAAACATAAAAACTTAGGCGTGAAGAGAGAATGCATGAGCAATCCAAAGATTGCTGGAAATGCATACATTATTAAAAAGTGGTTAACCATTTAGGTCAGTCTGTTCTGGCCTGTATATCATATATAATGTTTTACTGACTCTTCCCTTTTAATACATCATCACTGGTCTTAATTGCAATGCTCCTTTTCTTTGCCTTTCAACAACCTTCTTTAAACATAGCAATTACTATGAGTTACACAGAGAAAATACAGTAATCCCAATGAAACATTAAAAAATGTGCATTAACTATGTTATCAACATCAAACTGACCTATAAATTTAGATTTACAAAAAAAAAAAAAAAAGACCTGTCATTAAAATTCAAATTGCAAAGCTGGACAGAATTTCTTTTCATATTTCCTTCATCAGCAATGAACACGGGAACCTAACAGCCTTGTGTAGTCCAATCAAATGAGAAGAACACATGGATTTATTAAGCATTCTACATGTTTGAATGCTACAGATTTAAAATGCAGAGCTGCTCACTATTGTTTTTAAGCAGCATTTAACTAGATTTGAATTTTGAAAAAGAACATTTCTTCCATTGTCTAGAAAAGGCATACACATCTAGAAAACACTCTTCCTCTGAAGGACAGATGGAGAGAACCTAAATAACTGAATAAATGCCAGAGGTTCCAACATCTGCAGTTAGTGAAAGACCTGGACAGTGCATTTTAAGCAGTGCATTCTAAATGGTATTGTGATTGCGATGAGATACATGTTGGCAGGAGCTGATTCCCGCGGAAAAAAGAATACTACAGTTTTAAGGAAAAGAAGTTTGCCATGGCTCTCTTTGGCTTCACACTTGTAGAAATATCCAAAACATGTCAGTCAAGTTCTGTTGTCATCTGGTAGGAAAATATGTGCTGTTATGAAAATGGCCTACATCCAGGTAGGCCCCAGCAGACCGTGATTTATGGTCTGAATTTTACCTGAATGAGAATTGGATATTTTAGTAAAAGCAGTCAAGTCATGCCTTTGAAGGCAGGATTTCCCAGGCTGTACAGGGAAGAACTGGTTCTACTGGTTCCTGGGACTGGTGCTCTGGGCTCCTGTGCCTTCAACCACACCCATTCCAGGCCTCTGCACCTCTGAAACACAAACACAGCAGGTGAGATATTATCTGCTGAAATATTTTGAAAAATGCTGGATTTTTGTCTTTCAAGTCGCTGGTATCTATTACTGGGAAAGTAAGGATTATTTGGACAACTATTGCTGTTTGCAGAAATGTTTCCATTCTCAAAATGACCTCATCTTTTCTAGCGCAGTAATTGTTTTCTCTGAAAATACGAATACATTTTAAAAGCATAATATTCATCTCCAATTAAAAAACTCAAGCTTGAATCACAGGGTAGAAACAGTGCACTGAAGGATTTGGTCACAGCCTGCCAGATTTTGTTACACAAAGTACAAGTTCACTCAAAACACATTTTCATACAGGCTGCTCTGCTGATCAGTCCTGTTGATTCATTGTATGGACTGTCACTGCTCATCAGCTGCAAAAGTAACCCGAGTGCAATTCAATATGATAGGTTATAAACTGATTTAAAAATATTTACTATAAATGGCAAATCATCATCAAGCAGTTACTGATAAAATCTGCACATTTCACAAACTGTGGGGGAGTGCTGAATTATAATAAAGACAGAACATTAAGACAGTGACATGAATTATTTGGTAAGCCAGCTGCAAGCAAACAGAATGTATTTCAGCACAGACATCTTAAAGGATGTAGGTCGCCCTTACAAAATGTGGGACAATAGTAAGGAAAGTATTGGCTAAGAAAATCAAATATAAGAAATAATGGAGTTGGCACTGATGTAACCATTGGTAGACTGCCTACCAAAATCCTGTCTATCCAAAATACACTCTTGAGAAAAATGTTAAATAGTTGCTTTGGAAGATACACAGATGATTAAAGAAAGAGGAGCATGACTTACAGCAAGAGATGCAGCAAGCTCATTGATGCAAAGGTACAGGGGTGATTTGATTGCTCTCTGTGAAGAACATACACTAGAAGGCAGCTTTTATACCTAAAAAACAAAATATAAGATGATCTGATGTTGAAAGTCACAGCTAGAAATAAAACTAAAATGTCTTGGGAGAAGAAAAAACAGCAGCAGAACATCTAAGCAAGAATTGTAAGAGACATATCACTGGAAATATTCAAAGCAAGAATGCCTTTGGATTTGAAGTAGGAATTAATTATATTGTAGCCTTTTGTGGTACAGGGAATCATTAGTGCAATATTGTATCTTAGAGTATTCCCTTCTGTGTTTAAAATCTATGAAGCTATGTTGTTTGTAGATGGATCTACTCACAATGTGATAAACATTTTGAATAGCCTGATAAATAATCACCAAGTATTCACTGAAATAAAAAAGTCTCTAACCACTTTTTTGCATTCACTGTTAATTCTCCATAAGCTTGAATATGTTGAAAAGTGCTTTGAAAACACATTTTTAAAAGTATCACAATACATCTTAAATTACTCATCAATCACTCTGAATATTATTGAAATGAAGATAATTTGTACAAGGAAATATTCTTAAATATTTGTCTTCTAGTGAAATGCTAGACCATAAAAGCACTTACATTATGTGCCAGTGACATTACCCTATGTTTACCCCAAACTCAAATGATTAAGCAATAGCTTAGACAGCAAGGTTATGGTCACAGTCTGAGAACCCAAACAACATAAATTCAACCAGTTAAGCTTGTCATAAAGACTACAGAGATGATGGAAAAGACTATATAGTAAAAGAAATCTATGGCTAGGTCTGATTAATATTTTTGACACCGTGTTCCGTTGAAAAATGAGGCTTTGCTGAAATGAGGTTCTTTGTAAAATCTTTTATATTTGTGATGAACCTGGCATGTAGGCGGGCTGCTCTTGCAAAGCTGAAGACTTGGCAACCTTGGAAACCTTGATCAGAGTGTATTATACCTATACAAAAAGCCCCAAAATTGATAAAAGATGGCTCTTCTCAACTTGGACCATAAGAAGGTGGTATAAAACTCTAGCCATGTCTCTGCTCCCTGCTCCTTAGAGAGCAGTCTCTCCATCCCTCTACTACTCTGCAGGATTTCTGTGCCTGCGGTGTCCCCTTCTCCACAAGGCAGGCATGACTCAGTCCTTTCTTAAAGGGATATGACACAGCAGCACAAACTGCTAAAAAATACCATCCATCACAGGGAATCAAGTGGAAGAAAATCTCAGTGCATTGGTTACTGGAGGGTGACTCTTGATGACCACTTTGAAGCAGCTATGAAATGCAGTATTAGGATGTGTTGGCTGAGGTATTTGTAGCAGTGACTAGGATGCAGAGATTGCTTTCTACAAAGCACCAATAAGACTTTTTCTGCAGTATTGCCTGGAAGTTTTCACCAGTGTTGAAGTGAGGAGATTAAGATAATCGCTACAGAGGAAGGAAGATGAAAAGAGAGTTCAAGATACTGTAGCAGATACTAAGAGGGGAGAAAAACTGAAGAATAGCATGATTATGAAATCAAAGAACTTCAGATTGAAAATGAGGAAAAAAGTCCTAACAGATTTGTAGGGCATGCTTCTGTCTTAAAAGTTGAACTTGATAAATTTAAGTGCAGGACTATATGACGGAATGAGAAAATTTCTGGGGATGTGAAATAAAGATCCCTGGAGTACCCAAGGTATTGGCATCTCCAAAAATCACTGATTCAAGTGAGGCTGACTCTATTTATCTGCACTACACTTACACAGTAATAAAATACCGCCTTTTGGCTTCCCCTGGTTGCCTGTAGAGGTCAGAACGTTGTGTGTGTGCTTGTGTGCTCAGATTGAGAGTGAAAGCAAAACATTTCATGTTGGACAGATCATCAGGGACCATTAGCTTTGGGCCTCCTGCCATTCTCTTTTGTGAGGGATGTTCTCTGCCTTTCAACATACACCAGGAGTTTTGTTTAGGAACTACTCTGCTGTTGCAGGGTCACAGCACAGTGCTGATAGTGATGATTTTTGTCCTGCAGTACATTGTAGCTGTGGATTACCCCAAGTTTTACATTTGTCATGAGGTTTTGGGCAATGTCAGTGGTGTACTGTAGTGGGTGGAGTTCTACTTCCATGGAACTTTATTAAATAGACATGTACTGTATAGTTACTGATAACTCTAGGTGACTGTTGCTGATGACTCTTAAATTCTTGTTTCTGGGTGATACTCTGATTTGGGAACAAGAATGTTTACACAGACAGTAAAGCTAGAGGAACTGATATATTGGCAAGAAGTGATATCTGTTGTCTTCCTGTGTAGGCAATACCTTGGTGGAATTTGTTTTGGTGCAATTTCCAAACTATAAGGTTTACATGGATTAAAAGTGGACTCAGTAGTCCTTTGTTTGCATGTTTAAAACAAAACAGATATTACATATCTGGAGTGACAATTGTCTCTCAACTGAAGCAGAGGAATAGAAATAAATCAGAGTGTAAGTCAGAAAGGAGGAAGTGCTGGAGCCAGAAGGTGACATATTGGAGGGCTATAAACAAAAAACCCAACATATTTTTAACTACAGTAATTTAAAAAGAATTGGGGCCATCTGCTATTCTCAGGACATTAATTATTAAAACTTAGGAGAAACCAAAAGCATAATGGCTGATAGATTCTAAATTGTTATATCTTATTCGTGCTCCTTCCTCTACTCTGATGAAAAAAGCTGATCAGCATGTAGCAAAAAGGATTTAACAAGAATTACAGTGAATTTAAGGATAAAATTGTGGCTCTTAAAAATAGGCTGAATGATTAAAAAAATTACTTCAGTATAATTTTGTAATGTTAGGCCCACTTATACATAAAGGTGCATCTGTTTATCCAGATATATGCTTTAAAATTTAGTTAAATTCTTACAAAGTCCCATGGGGTTATTCTTGATTAGATTTTAATCTACCTTAAATTCATTACATTTAATTCAGTTCCTTGCAGAGTTTGAGGTTTTCAGCCATGTGCACAAAGGAATTTGCACCACCATCACTAAATTAAGCCATTGATTGCAGTTCAGTTGGTGCAACGTTTATGTAGGAAAAAGGTCCCATTTATTGATCAGCCTTGAGCTGTCAATTGTGGATCCAAGTCCAAGCCTCAGTAAAATCCAGGTATGTTGAAATACTGGTCCAGACCTCTGCATTTCTGTAGGAAAGCATGAAGTCAGTCAGTTCACTAAGCCCTCCTGTGTATTTATGCTAACACCTTCAGTGAAAAATGTGATTCAGTTCAGATGAAACCTGTGAGCAGCAGTAGATTTAAAGAAATACAGTAAAATTGTGCAATGAGTGAATTTGCTTTTATTAACAACTCAGAGTTGAGCTGTCACCTCAGTGAGTGGCAACCCAGGTGCTATGTTTCTGATCTTATATGCTCTTTTAACACAATTACACAATAGACAAAGTTCCCCACAAATTTCCACCGTGTTCCTCCTTTGTTTGGCTGGAAGTCCATAAATTCTCTGTCTTCTTTTCTCTGGGTATTGCTGATTACTCTGTCTCCGTTCTGCTTCGAATCTTAGATTCTGCTAATCTGTCTCGGTGGTCACTGTCTCCCCTTCATCCTTTCTTAGAAAAGGTCTCAGTGTTCTATGTTAAACATCTGAATTCTTAGAAATCTACTTAACCATATATTACCTTATTCTTCTCTTAAACTAAAAAATACATTACTCAATCATCTCTATTATATTTGTGCATTTACCCTTGTCAATCCTTCATTTATAACTATCTACTGATTAACTTGGCTGAGGATTAGTTCATCCATAGAAAGGGCTATACACGGGACACTGAGACAGCTTAGTATGGTTATTACTTTTTGCTTAAACACCTGTGATTACACAGCTGTAAATACCTTATTATTAATCCTATTCCTACATAATAATAATTGACTAATTCTAACATACTATTTGTTCTAAATCCTAGTTTACCTTAACAACGAGTCTGGAAGTATATAAGTAAAGAGCAGGTATAGCTGTACCATTGAATTTCATAGGATACTGTACATTGTGGGGGCCAAGCTAAGAAATCTGACTATAGGATTTTTACTAATTATAATGCCAATAAGTTTGTTTTAACTGTGTTCCTCTAGACAAAAAGCAATATACAGGTAAAACCATGGAGTCTTCATAGAAGACTGGAGCACCTGCCCTACGAAGAGAGGCTGGGGGAGCTGGGCTTTATCAGCCTGGAAAAGAGAAGGCTGTGGGGGGACCTCATTGCAGCCTTCCAGTACCTGAAGGGAGCTTATAAACAGGAGGGGATTCAACTTTTTAAAAGGGTAGACAACGGCAGGACAAGGGGGAATGGGTTAAAGATAAAGGAGGGAAGGTTTAGATTAGACATTAAGGGGAAGTTTTTTACAGAGAGAGTGGTGAGGTGCTGGAACAGGCTGCCCAGAGAGGTGGTGGATGCCCTGTCCCTGGAAGTGTTCAAGGTCAGGTTGGATGGGGCCCTGGGCAACCTAGTGTAGATCCAGGCCTGGAGGTTGGTGGCCCTGCCTGTGGCAGGGGGGTTGGAGCTCTGTGATCCTTGGGGTCCCTTCCAACCCAGACCATTCTGTGATTCTGTGATTCTGTGAATTGTTATCTTTGTATTATGATACACATTCGCTTCTGCAAGGAGAAAGAACTACTCGGAGTTTATGAGCTACCGATGTTCATCCATGGGTAATGCTACAAATAGACTGGTGGCATATTAAGGGGATTTATGTATACTATTACTCAGTATATTTTGAGACTATACCACTCATGAGATCCAAAACCCAGAACATAGTCACATAAAGTGTATCATGTTGTTTGTAGCAGATTAAGAAAAAAAAAATGGGCCAAAAGACATAATTTAAAGGTAAAGATTTACAAGCATAGTGTTAAATCAAGTGGCTCACTGACATGACTGTTAAACTACTGCAGAAAACAGGAAGAGATTATCAGATATTACAATTTTATGAAACATGAGCTTAAAAACTAGATGGAGTAGAATATTCTGCTGTTCTAGGACATATTGTCACAACTGCATATGACTGAGCAGTAACTGGTGACAGACATATGGTACCACCCAGAAAGCCTTTCTCAAAGTAACAGCCAAGGTTAAAAATGGGACTGCACTAGAAGCCAAAAGTTTAAAAAAATTTACTTATGAACAGCCAGAATTTCAGAGGTAGACATTCAGTATATACTGCAGGTATGTGTACATAGAAGCAAGACTTCCTCCTGAGTTACCTGTGGTCACCTATGATTTTGCTTCCTCTTATAATACATTTAGTCTTGTGGCCAGATATTTATTATGCCTGAACAAGTACCTTACTGGCATTTGCAATAGAGTCTGTCTGTTTGCCTGTGAACTACCCTTTTGGATCAGACTTGCAAAGGTATTTCCCCTCCCAGAAATCCCTAAAGCCAATAGGCAGTGGGTGCTTAAGCTCTTCTGCAGAATGCTCTAGATGCCTATTTTTATTATTAACCAGCTAAACACTCTTCTAAATCTGTCCTTAAGAGTAGTCTGGTCTGTAGGTGTACTCCTTTGATTAACCAGGATTAGGGCTTGGTTTCCTTTAAACAAATCTTGACTTCGAATATGTTGCACTCTCTGCTACCAGGAGACAGCCTTCTCCATCACTGGTTGCTCACAAAAGATTTTAAAGTGATTTTTGGCTGGAATTCACTGAATTGTCTGGAGCTTTCCATTGCAAACATGAACATACTGTGATGTGCAGGTGTAATCTACTATTAATTATGCAGAACCATTATTTTACTACTCTGAGAAGTATGTCCTCCTCAAATACTCCAAGAGATGTATTGATTTTCTGAGACAGGGCTTTATCTCATTTGTTGTTGTTTCTGGAAAAAAACCTCACTGAGAAAAACTCGAAGCTAATCTTGATCCTGAGCTCAGATTCAACTCAAATGAGAAGAGTAAACTGCTGACTGTCCTCATCGCCAGCCATCATGCTACAGCAGCCTCACATCACCACCCTGTAGCTTCAGTATCTCGAGCTGTAGCTGAAGTCAGCTCCCTTATTGTAACTGTACTGCATGTCAGCATCATATGCAAAGGTAAACTGATGAAACCTTCTCACTCCAAAGAGCGCAACCGGTGCAAATGTGGAGCTGGATTCCAGAAGGATCAGACTAACTCATGGACAACGAACATGGTAAGTGCCGTGCTCTGAACACAGCCTTTGGCTCAGAATGCTCCTTAAAGGCTGACAGTGAGAAGGCAGGGGATTGTCATAGGGGGAAGATCGCTCTTTACATCCTTATCATCTTCCTTTTCTTAGCCTTCCACAAGGAGCCGGCAGTGACTGCTACCAGGCACTCTTTCCCTTTCCATGGCAGAGCCCTCTTAAACTAGCAATTGATTTGGGCATTATCTTTGCATAATGTGACCCTAGGTCTCCTTGGAGATCTGAGAGCTTTGCAAGGCTATCAATCTGCAGAAGCAGCGTGTCTTTCATACTTTCTTTTTACTTGCTCATTCTTTTGGTACATTTTGCTATTCCTGAGCATTGCTTGATAAATGTTATAAAGTTCATTGAATTCTTCTAGGCTATTGTTTCCTTTTGGGAACACAGTTGTTCATCTGAGTTAAGTAATTTTTTATCTTTTGTTCTAAGTATTTCTGCAAAGTCTCAATTTTCCTTCTGTCCATATCACCCACAATTGGTAACATTGCCAATGGTCAAGGGGACAGCTTATCCATGTTATTACAGCCAAGTTACAGCTGCCTCCACAGCTCTGCCACCATCAAACAGGTCACTAATCTCACCTCACTACTGCAAACAAAGCCACTGGGGGCATGCCATTTGTAGTTCAAAAATGTTGGTGCCTTAAACTTGTACTACCGATAATTTCTTTTTCATAGCAAATCTTCTTGCATGAAGTGCTGCCTTGTTTTGTTTGGTTTTGGGTTTTGTTTGGGGAGGGTGGTTGTTTGGGGGTTTTTTGGTGGGTTTTTTTTGGTCAGCTATAGCACTGGGATATAAAATTGATCTTGTCTTCAACATCCATAACAACCTTGCCCCCAGGCTTGTTTCAATCTTCTTTCTGTATTGCTTTCCATAAGAAGTCCACTGGGTTGTTATGTCTCTCTTCTCAGTCACTTTCCTTCTGCTGCCTCCACTCCTTTGGCTTGAGCTGGCAGCTGTTGATTTCTCCCCTGCAGCCATTTTTTAGATGCACTGGACTGGTCCCATACAGTTTTCATTTAATAATGAAAGCTTCTAATGCTTTGGAAAGAAAATCTGAATAAGCCTCTTAACACTGAAATTCAGTTTTTTGGGGGAGTAAAATGTGTGTATCCTTCTTCAACAGTCAGCAAACACCTTTGCGTAGCACCTTCATCACACCACTCAGCTGGTGCTTCAAACCAGCCAAGCTTCAAACTTTTCCTATTAATTTTTCCCAGGGAGAGAGAAGAAATAAGCACATTGCATTTTGCTGCCATTCGCCATGTCTGCAGGCTCCATTCTTGTACCTGCTGGAAACCCATCCCTCCCTGCAGCCTGAGTGTCTCTCCCCCAAGTGCCAGGCAAGAGGCTGCCTGGTGAAGGTGGTGAGCAGGAGGAGACAGAGCTGCAACAGGAGGAGACAGAGCTGCAAGGGAGGGAGCCAGCAGAACACACAGGTTGGGCAATCCCCTGCTGCTCTGCTGCAGTGACCTCAGCCAACAGCACAAGGGAGCACTGATTGGAAATGCTGTGCATGAGAAAGGCAGAAAAAGGAGAAATCCCAACATTCTCCTTGTCCCCTCCTCCCCAAGGGGCCTGGCTGCACTCCCTGCCAGAGCCAAGATGGACAGCTGTAGCTGGTCTCCCTTCTTCTCTTTTACACAGAAGCCTGTCTGCTAAGCTCCCTTTCCTTCCAGCTTCACGATGGGTTTATTTCTGATGTGTAAACCTTTCCCAGCCAGGGTGGGCCTCCAGTTGTAATGAGTATAGTCCAAGAAAACCATTTTTCTCACTGGAATTTTAAAAAAGTGTGGGGTAGCATTAAAATGTGACTTAACGTTAGCAGTAATGCAGTAATACAGTGTAAAAGCTCAAACAAAAACTATAATTGGGCCTTAAACCATGCAAGTATCACTGTAAATTCTTACTTAATGTCTTTGGAATCCACTTGTAGTGCCTCTTAACTACTGTTCCAAACAGGACAGATTAAAGATAATTAGGATAAAGTGGGATAATTGGATATAATACGCTCACCAACAAAAAATCTGTAAGAATTTACAGATGTGTAAACCCAGTTCACTTCAATAAGGTGAAACAGGATTTTATATCAATGCCGAATTGATGTCTTCAGTGCTCCTTATATCACAAATGTGCTTAAGAAATCCAATTCTTTCCAGTGTTTTATATAAGCATAATAAATGATCTGTGTAACCCTAATTCAAGAGTCTAGCAGAGATATAAGATGTGAAAAATGGCTGTTTTAACCAACGATGAAGTCCAAATTCCAAATTCCAGCTGAGTATTTTTTGCTTAGTGGTGGTGAAGTCCAACATCATCTTCCACAGAGCTGGTGACAAAAATCCCCTAATACAAGTAATTAATATACCCGTCATGGTGTTATTAAATATTAACATTGCAAATACCTGGAAAATAAAGTTGGTATGCTACTAAATTATAAGTCACTCAATGATAAAATGTCCCTATTGTTTAATTTTTGGAGTCTGGAAATATAAATGGGAAATCAATTCAATTGCTCTTACTGATCAGTGAAGAAGACTGATGCATCCTTTCTGAATTTATTAATTTGTTGTCATATCCCAGTAGGAATATTCATTTTTCCTGTTATAGAAACTACACCTGTCAGGTAAGCCACTCAAAATCAGAATTAGTTTTTGGTTAATAATTACTTCATAAAGTCTTATTGTAAGGACAATATATCTTAGCACTCAAAAAAATAGAAAATCTTGCATCTAGCTCGACTATATCTGGGAGGCTACTGACAGTTGCCAATAGCACTGCATTGCCTTGAAACAGCAATTATCTTTAGGTGCAAGGGGCACTGTTACTGTTGTAAGGATAGCAGCTATTTTAATTACCAAATTGGAGGAAAAAATACCGAACTTAGAGAAAATAAAGTACTTCTCACCCTTTCCTGCCCTAGATGAAGCTGTTTTCATTGATGATCAATACAGAAATAAACTAAATTCCTTTTCCTGCCTTTTGCCAAATAGTTGTTTGGGGGTTTTATTTTGCAGCCTGTGTGATCCATTGCTTTTTGTGTGACTGACTACAAAAATTTGCCTTACGGTTCTTAAAACCTGAAACTGTCGTGGAGGAATTCTCCCTGTCATTGTATTCATTGCCAAGGTCATGGAAGGCAGGAAATGCTCTGGACAATTATTTATGATGAAGCATAATCTCAGAGGTTCAGTCTTCCAATGATTCAAGTTATGCATAGTTGTGAAACTAGATTAAGTTGATTTCGTGAAAACTATCAGACAAGATTTTTTTCAAAATTCACTTTGCACAAAAGTATCATGCTGAAAATGGAAGTCTCCATTGTGACCATATTATCTGAGACTAGTCTGGGCAACACTTCTGAATAAAACAAAACATCTCCCAGTGCTCTCAGATTCCACTATTATATACATTTTCAGGCAGCAGGGCCACAAAAGAGTATTATTCTTTTCCAGTCTCTTAGCTGTCATGATAGATCGATTAAGTTGTAATAATTTCACCTACATGTGGTACTTAGAGAGAACAGCCTGAATTCAGAGCCTGCTTTCAATCTGTGGTTCTTACAGACATCACAGGAGGGATGCCTGAAAAAAGGATGGAAGCTATTTTTTCCTTGTGTAGCTATATTATATAATGTCTCTATCCTGGATCAGAAGACAAACTGTTGTTTATCACTGTAGAAAAGTGCACTGAGGGAGACTTCAGGTGGCAGTTGTAAAATATGGGATGGAAGATCTGTTCCCAACATGTGCTGAAACAGTGTAAAATTAGTAAATAATGAAGTGGCTTGGTTTGAGTTACAGTACAGTTCAAAAGAAAGCAAGGAAATTAACAACCTGGGAATTTCTCCTCAGAAATTCCAGTTCCTGGGATTCTTCTTTAAGGCTGGTGCAGACTAACTCCTGTGCCTTGTCCCCTCAGGCTGCTTCTTGCTTTCCAGCCTATTCTCAGTGGACAAGAATCTCTGTTACCCTGATGGGGTGGTCTTGCACCACTCTGTGGTCATCCCATGTGCACCTTATGAACAAAACTGCATTACAGCTTGATCTTACACTTCCTAAGTGGAAATTCTCATGATGGGAGATGCACCAGCTAAGCTCAAATGCTGTCAAGCACCAAGGTTTTTCTCTGGCCTGTCTTCTTCCCTATCACAGAGATGCCATTACCCCAAGGCTGCATGATATTATCTCTTGGCAAGGCCTGCTCGCTGTTCAGATGCTTTGTGAGATGTGTTTCCCCTGCCTGTGGTGTGTAGGTTAAACCTGCATTTTGGAGTGTCAGTTGTAACAGCTGTCTGTTGGAGGGTCAGCTAGTTTTAATATGCAGTTACAAGATTTGGCAATACAGAGGCATCCGTTCCCAGGAATAAGTTCCTAAGTGGTATTATTTTCCAATCTAAGTAAATAGTGCTGCATGATATGGATTGCCAGGCCTTTCCTTCACCAAAGAATTTCTTTCAGATCTAGCTTGAAGATAAGCTGTGCATAGTACTGACCTGTTATTACAGACTTGAAAAACAGTATTCTCTAGGGCAAACCTACCTGTTGTCAAACTCTCCAGCAGTGACAGCACTTTTGGAACAGACTATTTTACTCCCTCAGCTTCCTTTCAGACACAGCATGAGCATTTTTCTAGGCAGCATTTCTGTCCACCGACTGTCTAGCAGCAAAACCATCAGCAGTAGAGTCCTCATAGCCCTGGCCTGGGTGCATTGTCTTGGATTCTGTGTGCCATGGTTTGGCCCTGTCTGGGGGCCAGTTGCCCGCCAAAGCTGCTCTATCTCTCCCCTTTTCAGCTGGACAGGGGAGAAAATATATACTGAGAGGCTCAGGAGTCAAGATAAGAACAGGGAGACATCATTCAGCAATTAGAGTCACAGGAAAAACAGACTGAGCACAGAAGAAAGGGAAGAAAACTCTCTAATTTACTGCACTGCACCCCACACCCAGTGACACCGGAGTCAGGTAATGAGAAATACGACCAGATCCTAAAGCACCTCCCCCCACCCCTCCCTTCTTAGCAGATCTCAGTCATAATTTTGTTCCCTTCTTCCCCCCTCCTTGTGGCACAGGGAGGGGCAGGGACTAGGGGAACTGGGTTGTGGTCAGTTCCTCATGAGTTGTTTTCCTTCTTAGCTGGGGAGTGGGGGGGGGTGGTATTTCTCTACACTCTTCCCCTGCTCCAGTGTGGGATGCCACCCATGGGAGACAGCCCTTCACAAACTTGTACAATGTGACCCAGCATGGGTCCCTTCTATGGGGTGCAGTCATGGAATCCTAGAATGTCTCTCAGTCTCTCAAGCCCAGACTGCTCCATCCTGGTCCTCCATGGAATCACAAGTCCCCCTCGCTCAGCAAACCTGCTCTGGCATGGATCTCTCTCTCTCTGGCTCATCTCTGTGTCTGTCTCTCTCCATGGGCTGCAAGTGCTGGCAGAGGCTTGCTCCAACGTGGGTCACAGCATCTTCTGTGTGTCTCCATCTGCTCCAGCATGGGGCCTTTCCACGGGCTGCAGGTGGGGTCTTGGCCTTTTCCATGGGTTGCGGGGGGACACCCGCTCCACCATGGGTTTCTCCATGGGCTGAAGGGGCATCTTTCTCTCTGGCACCTGGGGCACCTCCTCCTCCCCCCTCTTCCCTGCCCTTGGTGCCTGCACAGCTCCTTACACCTTCTCACTCCCTTCTCTGGTGGCAAAAAGCACTGCTTGCATTTTTTTCCCCTCCTAAATATGATTCCCAAGGTGCTGTGACCATCGCTGATGGGCTCAGCCTCAGTCAGCAATGACTCCGGCCTTGAGCCGGCTGGTGTTTGCTCTGTGGGGCCTGCAGAGAGCTTCTGGCTGCTTCTTGCAGGAGCCACACCTGCAGCCCCCCTTCTCCACCAGAACCCAGCCATGCAAAACTACAACACTGTGGCAAGTTTATTTATAGCCTCTTTGGCCCAGTATAAAAACCCTGTAGAACACAAATCTGCCATGCAAATGACATGAAATAGCCTCACTTTTGAAGAGTGGCAGTGGCTAAGCTCACTCTGATTTTTTTTTTTTAATAAACTTTTCTTGGTTTTGTCTGCATTTAAAATAAAAAGAGTTTGACCATTCCTGGAAGAAAGCACCTTCAGTTCCTCTTCATATTAATACTGCTGAACATGTCAGATGCAGAGACACTGTTGCTGTATCTCAGCACCTGGAGCCACTGTGTCCTTTTTCAGCAAGAACAGCTCCAGCACATGTGCTGTTTCTGTACATGGCGAATGGCATCTGGCATGTGAGAATGACTCACTGTCTCTTAGTTCTGCGACTTCTGGCCAAGTTCTGCTCTGAAATCTATGCAGTTCTGCTTGGTTTTCACTACTGTCAATGAGAACTCAGTTTTGCCCTGAATGTTTTTAGGGTCACCGTCTGCTTGTTACGTGGTCTGGTTCTCTGCTGTTTCGTTCATGCTGCTCTGTTGAATTGAGTGGAGTTGCCTTGCTGTAATAATACTGTAGATTTGATTACCAGGACCCACAAACTAGAGAATACCTCCTGCTCTGTTTTTCTTCTTACACTGTTTATACACTGTTGGCTTCTTAGTGGTTTCTTTACACTTTCACTGTGGTGAGAGAATCAAATCGTTAGACTGAATACAAACTTCTGCTGGTTCATATCTAACTCTTTATTCTCTGATATTAAAGTAAGTGACAACTCTTCAAACACTCCTTGCTGTCAGGTTGATTCTGCCTTCAGATGCTTGATACCTTATTCCCCACAGGGCCCTGCTTGGTTGATGGTACCTTCCACAAACAGCTCAGCCTTTTCACTGCCCTCCAGGGAGTGCTGAGAGATACAGACTGAGCCAATGTAAATAGGAGTCTTTCCACATTTTGAGGAAGACAAAAATGCTCTAGCCACTTTCCTTTTGAGAACAGCCTGAGCTGGATTGCAGCATAAATCTCAAGTACCATGTAGGTGTGTTGCCTGCAGCCCAGCCTCACTTTCGAGTGTACCCTGTCTATTTAGACACCATTTCTCTCAGCGGTTGATTTCCCACTGGCAATGGGAAGGGAATGTGATTGCAATAGGCCAGAATAGAGCACTGCTATGCAGCCAAGTCTCCACTGTAGAAAACAGGAGGATCAAGACTCCAGCACATGTTCTGAAGCATTTCTGCTGCTTAGTCTTAGACACAGGCAAAGGTCTGCTTATTTTCCTAGCACAGAAAGGTGGTGCTTCTGCTGAAAAACTTATTTGTGGGGTTCAGCTTGCACTTTATTGGATGTAGCTGTATGCTACTCTTCTAAAACAAGGAAGAAAATTAGAGTAAGTAGAATTGTCTTGTCAGGGAGACCTCATGGTGGTCACTCAAAGGGAGAACATTCTTTATATCTTCACTCTGCCTCACACTGACTTGAGAGTGAGCACATGGAAGTCTGTGGGACTTTTGTGTAGTAAATGTGGCAGTAAGGAGCCTGCTGTGACCAGACGGGCATTGCAGGAAGTTGCAAGCATCGGCAGTTTCTTGAGCATAAAGATTAGAATCACAGTGAGTCAGCAGCACTATCCCAGCTCCACCATCCCATCAAGGTATACCTTGCACGTAAATTTCTGAACTGAAAACATATGCTTTGGTCTGTGTCAATGACTTCCTAGATCTGGCCAAAGCCCTGAATTTCATTTCTCTTGGGAGATTCTGACGCTTCCTAATTTGCTCTGGTGTGAATCATAGTGGAAACAAAACAATCTTAGCAAAATGCAGGTTAGGAATTAAAAAAAAAAAAAAAAAGAAGGTCAAAATATTTTGCATAAATAAAGCTGGAGAAGTTTCCATCCAGTTGTTATATTGCTTTACATTACAATAGTGATATACAAAATAGTGTATTGATATGCAACAGAATTTAGAGAATTCAGGAATTCAGAACAGAACATAGGAGAGCTGATAATACGAAATTTCACTTTTCCACCTCCAGCTGTACAAGTGAGCAAGGAAAGGATGCCGATAGCATTGCTACAGCAGTAGGCAGTACTACATTTTGCTCAGAGAGCCACTGGGAAGTGTTACTTAGGCAAATGGGTATTGCATGTTGATACACCGAACTGTGCATAGATATGATACGCTGGTGCAGGCACCAATCAAAGCAGCAGAAGACTCACAGAAAGGTAGGTGAAGCCACACTCTAGGCAAGCTTCCAGAATCTGATAATTGATGGTATGAATGTGAGGACTGAATTAAAAAATGAAAAGCCAGTGCATAGCTAGGTTATGAAAGTCACACATAATACCTCTTTTACTCTCTCACATACATATACATGTATGAAGCCATATGATACTCCCTAAATAGTCAGACCAAAGACCACATTAAACACATTATTCTCAGTCAAAGATATGGACATTCGTGGTGGGATGCTACAGTCTGTAGAAATACAGAGTGTGGTTATGGGCATGAACTCTTCTGTTCTGTTCTGGGAAAGAGCAAGATAATGGGTGTTGCTGTCTCTCTGATCCTTTTTAAATGCAAAGATATCTTGGCAAAGGAGACATGCAAGGTGGAGCTGGGAGTGCATTTCAGGCCATTACTTTGGGACGATGAAGAAATCTCACTATCGCTTGTATGGGAAATATTTGAGAAAGTGATACCAAATACTTCAGAGGAAATTATTTGAACTCATAAACAAACAAAGACAAGCTGGACAAGCAACAAAATAGAATGCTACAAGAAAAGCATAAACAGGTCAAGTCTGCTAGCAAAGCCAGAGCATGATCAAAGCAGCAAAGAGATCGCTAAGACAGCACTAGAGATTGCAGAGATAGCACTAGCGGAGATTTGGGAGAGGGAAGCTTGGCAACTAGAGAATGCCTCAGACTAGCTAGAAAATTAACTTACATTGTGGTTAAATAGTCCTGGAATAGAAGCTGAGCCAATACTACTTGTGCTAGCATGGCTAAGAGCAACTTAACAAGTCAGAAAGAGGTGTTGCAGATAAAGGAGGGTGTTTTGAAGACATGTATTTCCTGTACCTGGTGACACATGCATTCTGAGCATGTAGTAGGGAGAGGACAGCTTGCAAGTCAAGATGGTATGGCTCTCAGAGTAACAAAGGATCTCAGCACTCAAACTCCATACATAGAAGAAATAGGGTCAACACTATAAAATGCAAAAGCTGCCAGAACATGTGACATTACCACTAAGGTGGCAGAAGCATCTAGAATGTATTTAGAAAGCATTAGTGAGGAAAGAATGTCTTGCCAATACCAATAATGATATAGATAAATTTTATCAGCAATACTTGGAAAAGTAATTTTCAAAGTACTTGTGAACAGACTAAGGCTACTTTTAAAAGAAGAGATGAACAATTGTGCAGCATGGCCTGGCTAAAACTGTATTGATAGAATATTGTGTGTTTAAACAGGGGACTGGAAAAAAATTAAGAGCAGGGTTTAAAGCCTTATTTAAAAAAATAAAACCAATTCCTTTTTTCATTGATTTTATAATGACTTCAGGTTCAGCTCAAAAAGGGACCACTATGAAAAGTGACTAAATCAGACTAATCAGGGCTATAGATAAGGTGACAACAATGCTAAAATATGTGTGTAACAATGCTTGCAGTCTCATAAGAACTGATGGACAACTGAGCAACGATTTCATTCCAAAGGTTATTGAACAGAAAGGGCAAGAGAGCTGCTGCTCCTCCTCATCACTCTCTTTAAATAGTGGTGATGAACTCCAGTGTGCAATGTTGGATGAGCAGTGTTCTTCAAACGTTCTGTTGGAAAAGGCTTTATTACATCTTATGAGGATGGCATACCTCAATGCCTCTCCTGTCCTGCAACTGCCAGTGTGTCTATGATGTGACCAAAATAGTGATGTCACTTTGAGTCTGGTCCCTATGGGGTCTCTAGTTGTGTGAATGTTCATAAAAGTCATCCCATTTTCTCCAACATTCCTGGGTGCTTTTGTCACAGGTCGTGAAAATTATGTGATGCCAAAAAGCTCACACTGTTGCTATGTGGTGAGTACAGTCCAGTTGCTTCAGTCTCAAAAGAATTTGAGAGAAGAGGTTAGAGAGTAACAAACTCCAGGCATTTAGCTCTATCTTTCTCCCAAATTGTGTCTGAAGGGCCTATGATAAGTGGGTAGCAGGCAATGAACTGCTATGCTATAATTGTTCTGACAGGCTGGACCTCGTCCACAAAACTTTTTGTTGTTTGAGCTCTCTGATAGAGACTTGAGCTTCCTGGCTTGTGTAGATGATGTCATGTAACTGCCATACACTTGAATTGATGAGAGATTCTTGGCTATTTTATAAATTTGGTGTAGTTGCCTTGGATTCACAATAAATGCCTATAAGATTAAATGGCTGTATCTAGAAAAAAGGAGACTATATTGTGTTGAAATGGGGGGGGGGGGGGTAATCTTATAAAATGGTATCTTTTGTACACACCTAGAAACCTTGGTAAGTGTTAATTACCAAGGATGAGGTTAACAGAGCACATGCTTCAGTCACAGGAGCTGCACATTGTGCAGAATTCCACATGGAATAAGAACAGGATGTTTGGAGGGAGCTGCACTATCTAGAGCTGAAATCAGAATTTGGGAGACAATGGACCTCTGTCATTTCAACTGATCACAGAGACCTTCTTCCCCAGAGACCCTTTGTCCAGGAACCACCAAATGGCTGTTCTTGTAGACTACAATTGCTCCATTCCATGTCCCCACACAGCATCCACTGCAGGGCTTTTCTTGGCCCATGAAGCCAGTTCCAGCACTGTGTAGTCAGGAAGTCTGCGCTGTGCACTTGCCTCCCAAGCAATCAGTGGAAGGCTGGGCAGTGCAGGAGTACTGGAGACATCAAATCCCCGAGATCTAGATTCAGGCAGAGTTTACTGAATCAGTGTATTTTCCTGGTACTGGCAATAAGTTTTATTTGTATGATTGTTTGGATCAGAGACACATTCTTTCCTCATGAATATTTTTTAAATGCAATGTCTTCCAGATGCTTGTTCATGGTGCCCCTTTCATTTGGGTGGTCCCAAATCTTTTTATAGGTTGTTTGGTAAAACTTTTGGTACACCAGCTGGGTCCTTTACTCTTCTATGCAGTTGTCTGGGTGATCTGATCAGGGAGATCATTTGTAACCTGGGGATAGATGGAGGGACATCTTTGGTCCTTTGCAGGCCTGTATTCCTAGTTGGTGTGGACTAATGTCAGATTCTGAGGTTGTATGACTGCTTTGTTGTCTGCTGAAGTGAAAAGTCCAATAGCTGCATGGAGACTTGGGCATTTCAAACACTAAATACTACACCGCTGACACTGGTGAGAATGAAAGGTGTTTTCAAAATTGTCCTTTTTGTGCCACACAAAATTATTTTAATTTTTCTTGAAACAAAAAGAATGATTAAGATCATCCATTTGTGGAAATTGGATATACACAGATCTTCAAAGCACCGGCAGCTCTTCCAGAGTACTGAAGCAGAAGAAAACACTTGGGAAGAGGGGGAACCAAACACACAACAGAAGTTAATTCTTTTATTAAGCAGTCTTGTGACTTACATATATCTGATCTAAAAATTAAAAATATGCATCATTTTAGAGAGATTGAGTGGCCAAAGTGAGACATTGCCTTCTAAGAATAGTTAGGTTGCTTTTTGCTGTTGTATATTTATATTTGCTATAACCAAACTAGTTCATTTAAAAATATGTGTATGACGTGGGGAAGACTTAAAAACCAATGATCCTATCACACATCACCTTTAAATCACCTTTAACAGATCACCAGAGCAACATTACTTTTCTTTTTTAAGTGCAAGGGTCTAAGGTTTTGGACATTCTCTGAGTGGCCGAGTGGGAGTGTATTTTCACCAGCAGAACTGCCAAAGCATTCTTAATATGAGATAAGTTTCCTCCAGGTTTAAGAGTTAAAAAGCTAGCTGTCTAGTCTGACCTACTCATTTAAGCTCCTTTCATGGATAGATAGGCGCTTTCAATGTTCAACCTGACTTACCATATGGTATGGGTTTGAGAGGTTGGTACCTCTCACCTAGTACCATCCACACAGGTGGCTATTTCTACCACAAATCCTTTCAAAATTTCTACTATAAATCCTTTCAAAAGAAAGCTTTTTGTTGCCTCATTCTGAGAGCTGTTCCTTTATTTTTCTCACTATTTTGCCATGTTAACGTATGACAGACTCAGTTTTCCTTAACTAATTATAAAGTCTGTTTACCCTATCAAATCACATGAAAAATGCCATTTGAGAAGTCAAAAACCAAATTCAGTTTCAAATATCAAATACCACAGTGCTCTCACTTCTTGAGTTTGTAGAGTAAAAAGCACTGCATTATTGCAACTTGCAGTTTATCTGCAGCTGTTCTTGAAGTTCTGCAAGACTGAATATGTCAAGTAGATAATATTTACAGAATTATCCACTTTGTCTATTTTTGGAATTTTTCCACTTATGGACTCAGTTCTTCAGGAGTCTCTGCCTATACAGGATTGCTGCTTGACATACCACAGTGATAGACACCATGAGCAAAGCCTAAAAAAAGCAACTTGTATATTCATATGATATTCACCACTCTCCTAAAGGATGATATTCTGTATATGTTAAAGACAGAAAAATTCAGAATATATGAATCCAGACCTACTTCTAGATTTTAAATATGTTACTGCTAGGGAATCTTTACTGTTAGATACTTGCTTCTAGTCAATAGCTGTAAATAAAGAATGCAATATTGGATGTTTCCCTCACAGTGTTGGTATTTGCTCTGAAAAAGTTACCAAGTGTTTCACATTAGGCTAAGAAGTTGACTCATTTGTTCAGCAAGATATTGAATGTGTGAGTTTGATTCCCTGACCAAACGAGCATCTTCTCTGAAGAAAAGTATCCCTTTTTAGGGCTAACATGCAACAGGAGAAACTTATATAAGTTCCAAAAGAGACCACGGAGACTGATAATAGAACAGAGAAAATATATGACTGCATGAATCAAGTGTATTTGTTCCTTACTTTTTATTGCAGGTCACAGCTGAAGAGCTTAAACTATCTGTTCAATTGTTCTCTTTTAAGTAGATGTGGTTAAGACTTCGTGGACAATATGTGAACGCAAGTGGAAATAGGTTGTTATACTCTTCTTTAAGTCCTCTGTTCTCAAAAAATTTCCATCACTTTGGTTCAGGATGTTAGAGAATGCATTGCTACTCTGCATGTTAGAAAATGCCCCTCCCACCTCTTCTGTGCAGTCTTATTAATAAGAAAAAGAAGGTACAGTTTGGTACCATGGTGACAGATGTCTACTGCTATTTCTTTTAGAATCCTTTAGTGCAGTTACACAGTTCACTTATTAACCTAAGGCATCCACTGTAGGTAATGCTAGGAGTAAAAGAATAAATCAGACACCATGAGTAGTGAAAAGGTTGTGTTTGGCACTCCAGTCATACTGCTGAGGAAAACTCTACAGTCATTTCTGGAGATAAGGCTTAAGACTCAGGACTGTAGGCTGCATATATATGTGTGCTTGGAAGGAAAGCATCCATAATTACTATAATATTAATGCAACAACACTAAGCATCTAGTATAATTTGACCATCTGCTTCTCTCGTGCATCCTTGGAATTCTACCTTAGTGACAACAGCAGGGAATTAAAACTCTCCTAAGTAAAATGTAAATGCTTGTTCATCACTTTTTGCTTCCAGTTTTACTCTGTTGCAGCTCTACTGAAATCGCAGTTGTGTAGAGTGTTTGATTTTTCCAATGGTACCAATTTCCAGTGGTTGCAGAGCCACTGGAATATACAGGCTCTTCAAGATACCAGCAGAAGGAAGCCAGCGAAAGAGCTTGTAACAGTAATGAGAACAGATCCATTATGACTGGACACGGATTTTTAACATGCCTTTCCATTTCCTCAGTATTTTTATAACCCTTACATTGATAATACAATCAACCATACACAATTAATAGAAAGGGCCATTGCATAAACAAATTATTTCTGGTTGAATTGCCTTCCTGATTTAACCAGTGGAAATTTTATGCTCTTTTTTTTTTTTTTTTTTTTTTTTTTTTGTCATGTAATGAACACGTTTCAGTTTCAAAATACAGTTTAAGGATGGAAAACAACAGAAATAAAGAAATTCAGAACTCTTCCATTTAAATAAATGACCTTTTGTATTATGAGTATCTTACTTTTGATCTGGACATAATTGAGTTGTAACTCTGCTGTCCTTAACAGCATTTATTATTCTACTCGTGGCTGATGAGTAAAGGTCATGCTACGCTTACTCTCAGTCATTGCTATAAATGTCATACCAACATGTTGCAAGCTATGGTGCACAAGTTGGGGTTGTGACAGCTGCTGTTACTTCTCAAACCCTTTAACTATGTCTTTTTGTCTATCATGTTCCTGATCAATTTCATCATGGGACATGTTTTTTCCCTGCTATCCAAATGTGTTGTGCTGGCACTCACCAAAAATGACAAGAAATTTTGCCTTTCTTTGTGCTTGATGGCTGTCACTGAACAGACTGTGATTTCACTGCTTGTTCCCATTATTCTAGAGAATTTGATGAATATTAGTGCAGATGTCTAAGACTCTGTGGCTGGAGTGTAAGCAGTCCTCCAGAGATTTTTTTTATATCTAAGTACACACTGATTAAAAAAATTCCAACCCATTGTTTCCATTCTCCAATTTCATAAATATGGAAGTATTTCAGCAATAATACTTGTGACTGAGTTTAAAATTCCACTCCCAAGATTACATTGGATTCACCATCTTGAAAGTGGTTTCTAGTGAACATTTATGCCAATGAAAGATCATGAGGCTAGCTTAAATACTTTGAGTTTAAATTTTAAAATGGATAAATGTTTGCTTTGCTTTTTCAGACAATGATCTGTCATTTTTTGATAGTCCTTGAACTATTATTGGTAAGGATGAATATTAATCTTAAGTCTTTGACTATACCTAATCAAAATTTATTCTGTAACAACTACACCAAAGTTGATGTTTGGCATGAATTATATGCCATTTTCTATCTTCTATCATAATAAGTGCACTTAGCTCTGCCATACTCCTAAACTTCTGTTTGCTTTCCTCAACTTGATTCTACAGGTTAGCTCCTCAACTAGGATCAAATCACCTGATACTGAGAGGTCCAATGTTGCATGTGCTATAGATACTATTCTGTAGTACAATTGCAAATGTTGTTTTGCTATATGGCAGGTTCAATTTTTACTTTCAATATGAGAAGCTTGGCTGCAAAATGTTCAGTTAGGTACTAGTTTCAGTGGCTAAGCCCTGGAAATACTGGTTCTTAGAACAAGGCCAGATTAAGCCCACTTTATGACCAGTAGTCAGTGGTAATGTCAGTGGTTTGAGCCAGCAGTGTGCCCAGGCGGCCAAGAAGGCCAATGGCATCCTGGCTTGTATCAAAAACAGTGTGGCCAGTAGGTCTAGGGAGGTGATTGTGCCCCTGTACTTGGCATTGGTGAGGCTGCACCTCGAGTGTTGTGTCCAGTTCTGGGCTTCTCACCATAAGAGGGACATTGAGGTCCTCGAGCACGTCCAGAGAAGGGCAACCAGGCTGGTGAAGGGGCTGGAGGGCAAATCCTATGAGGAGCGGCTGAGGGAGCTGGGGATGTTTGCCTGGAGGCTGAGGGGAGACCTTATCACCACCTACAACTACCTGAAGGGAGGTTGTAGAGAGGTGGGCGATGGTCTCTTCAGCCAGGTGACAGGAGATAGGATAAGGGGAAATGGCACAAAGCTGTGCCAGGGCAGGTTCAGATTAGATGTTAGGAAAAAATATTTCACTGAAAGAGTTGTCAGGGCCTGGAACAGGCTGCCCAGGGAGGTGGTTGAGTCACCTTCCCTGGGTGTGTTTAAAAAAAGGGTAGATGAAGTACTTAGGGATATGGTTTAGTTTAGGATGTGAATGGTTGGACTTTATGATCTTAAAGGTCTTTTCCAGCCTTCTAATCCTGTGATTCTGTGATTCTGTAATACTCAGCATAAGTAAAGCTGGCAAAAATTAACCCTTTGAAATTCTCAATGGATGCTTTACTGGTGGATTTCTATCTGTATAGGGTAATGAGAAGATTGATGTGAAGAGACAAGCTCTGCGTATGGCATGGGCAGAAAAACATATTTCTAGTGTTCAGCACTGATTTTAACAAACTTAACGCTGTCTTTCCCACATTTCTTTATTTGTGTCATAACTTCCAAGACTAAAATTTCATTGGTGGGTTGACCTGGGTCAGCTGCCAGACACCCATGCAGCTGCTCTCTCACTCACCTTCTTAATGGGGCAGGCAAGAAAAAAATGTGGAAAAAGCTCATGGGTCAAGATAAAGACTGCGAGATCACTTCCCAATTGTTATCAGAGAAAAAAGACTTAACTTGGGGAAAATTGGTGTAAATTATTGACAGTTAAAACCAGAGTGGGATGGTAAGAAACAAAGACAAAACTAAACCACTTTACCTTCAGCCCCTTTCTTCACAGACTTGACTTTACTGCCTCAGTCCTGGCTCAGCCTTCTGCCCCCTGAGTGGCACAGGGGAGTGGGGAACACAACAGCTGTTTTTTGATGCTTTCTTTCTCCTCACACTTGTCCTCTTCTCCAGTGTGAGGTCTCCATATGCTGCAGTCCTTCAGGATAGACCTGTTCCTGTATGGGCTACTCTCCATTGGCTGCAGGTCATGCCAGAACCTGCTCTCCTTGGGCTACAGCATCCTTCAGGGCATGTCCATCTGTTCCAGTGTGGGGTCCTCCATGTGCTTTGGTGTGGATATCTGCTCCATTGTTTCCAGAGAAGCTTGGCTGCAAAATGTTTGGTTAGTTACCAGTTTCAGTGGCTAAGCCCTGGAAATACTGGTTCTCAGAACAAGGCCAGATTCTGCCCACTTTATGGTGGAATCTCCACCATGGTCTCCTCAAGGGGCTCACAGGGCTGTTTCTCATAGCATTTCCCTCAGCTCTGGCTGCTGGGCAGCATTTTGCCCTGTCTTACCCAGGCTTTCTCCAAGGCACCTGCCTGGGGCTGAGGGGCTTGGCTCTGCCCTGCACTGGGGCCATGGACCCCGCTGGAACCATCTGTGTCTGGCACCGGGCAGTCCTGGCCACTCCTCACCGAGGCTGCACCTGCATTTCCCACCAGCACCTTCCCACAGACACCCTGTAAGTTTATTTTGTTCCTTGCTTGCTAAAGTGGGGTTTTTTTCATCTCTGAGCTATTACATTGTCTTGGATACCTTCTTCTAGCTCTCGATCCCTTCTTTCCAGGTTACACATTCTCATTCAAAATTTACAGGAAATTGTCATCCAGAAGTCAGCAGGTGGCTGTTGGTCTGAGGGGAATGAGATCTGGCCTGTGTGAGAGGCTGATCGTAGATGGGAGTGAAGCACTGAACACCTCACACAACTTTACACAACCTTATCCACTGCCTAGTGGGAATGCCTGTGATATTTATTAATAGCAGCAGAAAACTTGTCTTTCTTCATACAAATAAAAGAATCATTAAACATCTTCCTCTCTTAAGAGACTCGGGCTCCCTAGCACAAAATGTGTTAAAGTGCATAAAAGTCTGTCCTAAATGAAAAGGGGATCTTGGTATACCATGAGGATGGCGTGTTTTCTCTGCTTAATTGTGATTGTCACAGATACTTTATGGTATTTTTCAGGTAGGTAAATACTGTATTTTAGATCTCTTTTCTTTATTTCTTTATTATTTATACATGATGCTTTGTCTTACTACAGACAACGACATCAGCAAATTAAACATTAAAATGGAAATACTTGGGCAAATTAATACACCATTAAGATGAATAGGGCAATTCTGATTCCCTCAGGAATCATAGAAATGTCTCTGCTGTGAATTCACTAGGAGCTTGGAAACCTGATTTATACAACTTGCTGTAGAAGGAAAGCTGTATGAGATAAGACTATCTTAATAGAAAAAAATTGGAGAACTTATAAAATGGTAGAGTGTGGTGTAGTCTACTTTCTGTTAGACAGATGTCATAAATTTGTGGAATCAGAACATTTTCCACAGTTGCAAATTTCTTTTGCTGGTGATAACATACATTAGGCTGTATTTATTGCATGATATTATTCTCTAGCACAGTGCCAGTAAATTATATTTTATCTACAATATCTCCCTGTCTTAGTATTTATGCTTGCAACTCTTGCCTACACAGAATACAAAAGGATGGGAGAATACTTCAGTAGATGACTAAATTGATTAATCTAATGCAGAGAGCTCCCATTAATAATATGCTATTTATTTTGCTCTCCTGTTGTTAGACATCTCTCACTAAAATGGCGCTTTAAAATGCAGGTGACCTCTAATTCTACTGTGAAGAATTAATGATCCACTTGATCTCTGTACTCTGTGGAATTGACTGATCAGGAAAATGCGTGTATGAGTGCTAATGATGCAGTATGTCCACTGTTTCACTTCACTGCTGCTTTCACCCTGCCCTTCTGCTGCACAGAACTGCAGAATTTTGCTCCTGGGGCACTTATTTCTCAAGCTATAGCAAATTTTGAAGGGCCCTTCAGAGCCTTGTGGAGCTGCAAGAGGAAAGATTATATCCTGCTGAGGTGCTAGGAAAATTTTCATCAACCATTGCCAAGTTCTTTTCTTATATCTGAGGCCAGGAAAAATATGCGACTTTTACCCTGTGGTTGGTGAGGAACAAAAAAGTATCTGCTGGAGTTTCTGTACTGTCAGCTGGAACATCAAACTGATGTAGGGCATTCTGGAAGCATTCACTTAGGCACAGGCGAGCTCGGCTCAGAAATAGCCCCGTCTGTAGGGTTGGTTCTGTAGGATGGTGACATCTGTGGCTTTTTGGTTCAAAGCACTGACTGGTCAGACAGGCATGTTTTCAAGTCGTGAGTTACACAGGGAATGTTCTCCCTGGGAAGAGGAAGGAGACATTTCTGTTTTCAGACCAAACCTCCAAGATGAGAGCAGTAATGACTGGCACCATTCCCAATGGTGCTCAGTTGGGCACTACTTCAGCATTAGACAGTTCCTGACCTGCTGATATGTGAGTGTACATGGAAATTATAGTGTGCTGAAGAGGCATTCAAAATATTTTCATGGGTTTCTCAAGAGCTGCTGATGGAATTCATGTGCCCATTCTCTTTTTTTAAAAATTTTTTTAATCTTTTTTTTTTTTTCCCATTTGAGCACAGAAATGCTCCTTAGGAAAGGCATATTAACAAAGAATTAATGCATTTTCGTGTTCTGAAGTGGTAGCCGTGGCAGATGCTGTGCACATATACAGCAAAAGAGAATTCCTTCTCTGAAGAGCTCTCAGTATAAATAACAACAGTGATGATGATGTAAGTCTTAGTGAATCATCATAGGAAGTTATTGACTTATACATACGTAGGCCAGGCAAAGTGCATGTTTTCAATGTTCGTTTCCTTTGGGAAAAGTGGTTGTGGCTTCATGTCTGCCAAAACACTGTCATTCATAATGTCTTCATAGCACTGCAGTTCTAAGTGGCCCTGCATACTTACCATTTTTTTTCTTCTGAAGGCATTCCTACATGACATTGAAAGACAGCTTCAACCATATACAAAATAATTACCCAGGAGAGCGAACTTTTGGGTGACTGTAAACTAGGAGAGTTTGTCTGACTGCAGTTCAAATTTAATGATTAATTTGCAGCCCCAGTATAATGCATTTTAATGATACACTTGAAAGCAATGATGAGATCTGCAAGAGCAGCAATAAGGAAACAGCAACTATTTGTTGCAGTCATACAGACAACATACTGATAAGATAGCATGCAGGCACTTTCTTCCTTGGTTGACAGCTGCAACACGTAGCAGCAGTGAGAACATTGTACATGTTTCAGAGTGCTTCTTTCTTAGGGAGCCAGGGAATGGTCAGCCTATAGGAGATATGTTGCATTGCTATTAACTTTCTCATGCAAGAAGTGGTATAGACGAAAGTGTATGACCTTCAAGACAATTTGTTTTCTCCTTCAGTTTGTGAGCAATGCCAAAGGTGTTGTCTGACTTACAATGGAGTTGCTGTCTGCGAAATAAGTATTGGTGTTATACTGAGGAGAGAAGAGATGGGCAATGTGTAATTTGTAGACACTTCATGTCCAGAAGTCAAGTTCATATATAAGCAATACAAACTGAATTTATTTGTGGTTGCATGTGCATTTTTCCAGCAGCAGAGCTTGTATAAACAGCTCCTGTATCTTTGCACTGGCCTCTTTTCCATCCTTTTGCTAATCTCTCATTTATGCTGGAACAACTGCATGTGGGGTCTGTGCTATGAACCAGATGTGGGAACTCATGAAACTGAAAAATCATTTACACTTCTTGGAGTTATTTTTGTTTTTAGCCAATATTCTTGGTGCTTTGCTCTTAGCAGCATGGAGTCTGAGTATTCTTTAATTCTCCTGAAGTGGGAGGTAGGTCTGTAATGTCCTCACCATTACTACTGAGCAGGTAGGGAGTCCAAGTGTCAGAATGTGAAGGGGTGATATTAAAAATGCTGTGCTCATGCAGTATCAGAATGGTGACAGGGAATTACGGAGGGTTCATAGACATCACTTAAGTTAGCAGTCCCTTTTATTTAAAAGGGTTTTTTTCTATACTAGTTGTAGATTATTCCCTAGGAATTTTACCTAATTTATAAGGCTGATAGTGATTATTACCAGTGCTGTGGTGATATAAAACATACTTGTGCATTTTTCCACCACACTTTGATGATAATTATTTTTTTGTACCTTAAAATTGCTGGAAATGGGAAAATTTCTCATAGAAATTCTTCAGAAAGGTGTCCCCCTTTCAAGAGGAACTATTAAGACACTTTCCCAACTGTCTTTGAATTACAGTGTCATTTAGGAAATTAATTGTTGCATTGGCAGCACAGAGATTCTCTTTAGAGCTTCCTGCCATGAACCTGCTGTGTTGTGCAAGTGCAGTCAGCGACGCATTTCTGCGGGTTCTTCAAGCCCTTAGTCACAGCCCAAAGTGTTTTGTTTTGACCTTGCTCAGCTGAATCTGGCTTTGTCTTCCCAGTGGATCACCACTTTTCACATTCCAGGCAGTGAGGGGAAAGGAAATGAATTAATACTCCTGCAGTTGACTTCTGTGAAAAGAGTGTGCCATACTGCTTGCATAGGCTGTGAGTAATGCACTCCTTGATGGTAAATGGGTGGAGGGATTTCAAGCATTCGTAATGACCTACTGTGTCTACAGTTGCAACTAGGAATGCAACATGGTTCATAGAACCACGGAATCATGGAATGCATGAGGTTGGAAGGGATCTTTAAAGGTCATGTAGTCCAACCCCCCTGCAGTGAGCAGGGACACCTTTAACTATATGAGGCTGCTCAGAGCTTTGTCAAGCCTGGACCTTGACTGCCTCCAGGAATGGAGCCTCCACCACCCATCTGGGCAACCTGTTGAGTGTCTCACCACCCTCATTGTAAAGAACTTATCCAGAGGCAAAGAAAGATGACAGCTCCATATAGTGAGAGTGTTTGTGCATGCTATCCTGTGCGATGCTACATACACTGGAGGGCAGGATGGCGGTGAAGCTTCACATGAGGTATTCCTCTATGAGTAGATAAAGCCAGTGAGCTGGAAAGACACATAACCTTTTGGTATCTCTGTCAATGAATAACTAACACTAGTACTTCCAGAGCTGATATTCTGTACCAGTCGGAGAGATGATTTGTGAGTATGTTTTTGAAAGCAGAGTAACAAACCTTAAAGCTTAAGGCATGCTCTCATTCTGTGATGGATGTAAGTCATACAGCGTTCTTGTCAGTTATATACCAGGTCCAGATTAGTTGTGGGAAGAAGATCCAACATGCCTGTGTAGGGAACAGAGGTCAGACAGATGGGAAGTGAATGCTGCAGAACCGTGATGAATCATTTTAAGTCCCATATTTAATTGATTCATGTAAGAATATGATAAACACTTCTATAACTTCCATCACAATGATTATGCATAATGCAAGAGTTGCTTAATGAGGCTTACCTAAGTCCCTTCCAGCCCTACCATTCCGCAACAAAAGAAATAATGGAGCTTTGCAATAACTGAGCCTGAAGACGCCTCTTCTGTAAGCACAGAAAATTTCTATGAACAAGGATGGTTTCTTTCCACTGGAAGGGCAGGTTAGGCCTGCGTGTGTGCCTGCTTGCATGTATGTACACAAGGGGAGGGATATATGTATTCACCAGAGAACAAAAAGCATTTGTGCTCGTAGTGTGCAAGTAATTAGAGTTACTGAAGTTTTATTAGTGCTATACACCAAAGAGAGGCTTATTTAGCAAAAGCAAAAACGTAAAGGTTCTGGTGTAAACAAGGATCCTTTGATACATACATCACGTCTCACAATGATAATAAAAACAGGACTGGGAGATCTGGGTCAGGAAACTTCACAAAACTGATGGCAGAACAAAATGAGAACAGAGGCCAGTTCTGACTACACTTCTCCCTTAGTAATTCCATCATACCTAAAAGAATGTCACAGCTGTGACTAAGCAAAAAACAAATGGACATAATGGAAGGGAAAAAAATACTTTTGTGAGCTTGGGAGCAATGAAATTGATGGTGTTAAAGATTTTAAAGAAAGGCTTAGAAGAATTTTGTGTTATCTTCCGAACTGAAGATAACTGGCTATCAGCGAAGGCACTGCGTGTTATGGGGTTCATTACTGCTCTAGCTGGTGCCACTGTTTTTAGTTGGCAGAACATTGGGAGCACAGTTGGGCCAGGAAGAGGATCTGCAGCCCAGCTAGCTGACCAGCTGTGCATTCAGTGAGTGCACTACAAAGCATCTCATGAGGCTGCTGCCTTTCTTAAGCCCAGGCTGCAGCCGCAGAAGGCAAGCTAAGGAAGGATGCCCGCAACCGCAGCAGTAATCAGCTTTCAATGAGAAAGAGGTGGTCAGCGTGCCTCCAGGGAGCCTCGCTAGGGCTTCTGTGGAAAAGGCAACAGCTACATAACTGTAAAGAGGTGCAGAATATATTCTTGCTTGGAGCCAGTCCCAATTCTGTAATTCCCAGCCCCACTGTCAAGTTTCAGGAGAGCACAAAGAGGGTTTCTGGTTAATCTGTATTTAAGAGTGTAAGAAGGAAAGGCTCCCGAGCCCCCTTCTCATTCATGCAGCAGAGCAACAGAAGCCATCACTTGTTGACTTCTAGTGAGTTAACCGTGCTAATTTTAGTCTGTTTCTGCTACAAACAGAAATCAGCACATAACCTCCACCTCAGCTAATTTAATGTCTCCTGGGTTCCCTGAGGTTTCCCTTTCAGGATCCACAGAGGCAGAAGGGGAAGAAGGGGCCAATCTACCATTAAAGATGCTGTCAGCTGCCAATGGGCAAACTTGGAAAGCAATCAATTTTTGTTGATTATTCAGAAATCTCTGATGGTCTTCATGAGTCTGGAACTGTTCTGTGTGGCAGGAGCCACTATAGACAAAAGCTTTGACTGAACTGCTCCCTAGGGATTTACAGGGTGAGTAATAGTGGGTTAATTTCTCTGGAAATTTCTGTGTATCAATAAATTGTTCCAGATGACTAAAATGAAGTGTTGGAAAAGCCTTGAGGGATTCATAGGATACTGTCAAGGAGACTCTTCCTCACTGTTCTTAAAGGTGGCTTGCAATATTTAAACAAACAAACAAACAAAACAGTGACTTTGGGCATTTAAAGCTGATTTTATGAAGGAGGAAGAATATCTGAAAGCTACTTGATTTGGTTTAGCCTGTCCCTACAAGAGACGAGGTTTTCTTACTTTAGGAGCATCTGCTACTTTGTTTCTCCTTGCCTTACAGTGAAGTATGCTTTCTCAGCCTTTAATTGAAACTGAGGTTGGTGGGCTAGAGGGCCAGTCTTTTTTACGCCCTTGAGCTCTTTATGTAGTTAATGCTCAGATGTTTGAGTTACATAGGTGTTAACCGAAACAAAGGATTAGATTACACAGCTTTTGCAGTGAATTAATTACATTGATGCAACCCCAAATCAGTTTTGTTAGATCAGCACAAAATCCCATCCGTAGGCAAGGCCAAAGCATTTTAGAGAGCTCAGTGAAAATGTAATCGGTTTCACATTTTGCTCCTGTTTTATTTCATTGGCTCTTCTGGTGAAATGAGGCTTCTAGTTCACAACTGGTCATAGAGGCTTCTGGGAACTAGAGTGTAAACAAGACCTGAGTAAAGAAAACAAGCTGGAAGCCACTCATCAACTTTATCACTGCCCTTTTCACTTTTCAGACAAACAGAGCAGTGACCCTGTGGGAGAAAGCTGTGCTGAAGACCCAGGAGGGGTCTGGCTGCCTGATGAGCATAAGACATTGGGTCTGCTCTGGGACCTGGAAATCAGTGTTCTCTACAGTGATTCCCCACCAGACCTGAAAAACCACTGCCCTCACACAGAAGAAGCAGCCTGGCAACAGGCAGCAAAGTTCTTGCAGGAAATAGTACTGCGACTGTGTTTCAAGTTGGGACATCCCACCAACATGGGATTTATTTCTCCCCAGTGTCATACCATCCCAGGACTGAAAAGAACAGAAAATGAAAGCAGTAGTCCTGTGATGTTTATCCTTGGATGAGAAAGGGGTGACACCTCTTCAGCATGGTCAATAAAAGAAGGGTTTCTTAAAATATTAAGGTCTGTCAGGGAAAGACATGACCACGCATGTAGAGATACCCTACATCTGCAATGCCCCATCTTCATTTTTTTGTCAATTATTCTATTTTATTGTCCATGTGGAAAATGATAAATAAGGCCATTTGGCTACGATTTCCAGGCCTCTGGCCTGCATAGTAGAGTATGGATAAATAGCCATATTCAGGCCACCCCTTTTATTGCACAGATGGTGTGTGCTTGCACAATAACTCAGTTGCAGCTCAGATAGATACCTCTCCAGCGCGTCAGGCTCACTGCGGTGTGTCACGTATTGCAGGCTCGCACACTTCTGACTATGAAATATTAGATAGAAATACAACAACTTTAATTACTTTATACTTGTGAGGATTTTGCATAAGTGAAGCACATTTTTTTGTCGTGAGGCAGAGGCCAGAACATCTCTCCATAAACATAAGCAATTTTGTATGCGCTCAGCAGTGCATCCAAAAGCCATCATAAACAGTATGGCAGTCCTCACTCCTTGTGTCTCACTCCTTGCATTACTGGTGATTGGTGATAATAAATGGATTTAAAATAGGAACAAAGGCTGTTATGTAAGGGAAGTAAGTGCTCTGTGCAGAGTGTATGTGCCTGCTCTAAGATTTTAGTTTGCATTTAGTATTCTTCCTAAAGTGTGTGGCTTGAAAATGTCATTTGGTGTTTCCCTGACAAGATATTTTGCTGACAACTGTCTTTCATAAGATTGTAGGAAAATTCAAGTTGGGAGGAACCTCAGGAGTTCTCTTCCTTTTCAGAAGGTTACCTCTGAGATCAGACCAAGGTTACTCTGGAATTTATGCAATCGGGTCTTGAAAAGCTCAAATGGGGAATGCACTGCCTCTCTGCTGACTGTTTTTCTGCTTGACACAGAGAAAAGTTTTTCTTTATATCCACCTTCAAGCTTTCTTGTTTCAGCTTATGCCCATTATCTGTCATCCTCCCACCATTCGCTGCTATGAAGAGCCTGGTACCACCTCTTTGTACATACTGGCAGGCTGCTAGTTAGTTCTCTTGAAAGCTGTCTCTTCTCCAGCTGAACAAGCACTCTTTCCCCTGCCTTTCCCTTCAGAACAAGTCTCCAGACCCTTAAGACCCTTGGTAGCCCTCTCCTGAATGTATTCCAAAGTATCAGTGGATTTCTTGTATTGGGGAATCCAAAACTGTAGGGAGTGTTTTAGATGTGTTCTGGCAAGCACTGAGTAAAAGGAGTTCATAGCTTTCTTGACTGTGCTTCTGCTGAAACCCAGGATGCTGTTGGCTTGCTTTCCTGCCAGGCAGGCTGTTGGCTCATGCTGATTGCCCACCATGATTCCCAGGTCCTTCTCAACAGGGCTGCTCCTCAGCCAGTCAGTCCCCAGCCTGTATCATTGCTGGGGTTATTCCTTCTCAGGTGCAGGACTTTAGACTCCCCCTCTCTGAGTTTCATAAGACTATGGTCAGCCTGTTCCTCCAGCCTATCTAGGCCACTCTGAATGGTAGCCCTGCCCTAAAGTGCATCGACTGGTTCCCCCTGTATGGTGACATCTTCAAAGTTGATGAGAGTTTACTCCATCACTCCTCCAGGTTACAATAAAGGTGTTAAAAGATACTAAGAAAGATGCTAGATTATGAAGAGGTTATGTAAGTTTCCATACACAAGAAAGCTGCTTGAAGAAGAGCTTAGTGCTGGTTATGCCCATCCACTTGCCTATGACCTAAGGGGATGATATGAATGAGTTATGTGGCAAGGCAGTCCAAGCCCTAGTAGGCAATTATGCCATATGCTCATCCTCAGGAGCACCACGGTCTCCTCAGTGGCTGAAGTGGTTCTCATCCCTGTGGGTTACAGTCCCTGCACACCAGCCCTTCCTGCAAATCAGTCGTATCACAGATAGGGAGTGTAGCAAATGAACACAATCACAAGTTGATATGTATATGCATGAAGTAGGAGGGAGGGTATGTAATTCTCCGCCTAAGGGAATGGGGCATGGCCTCAGGAAAGGTTGTCCTTGGGTCCATGCGATCATGAATAAGTCAATTATTTTCTTTTGTGATTCGATTTCTTACCTCTAAAGTAAGGATAATAACATTGCTGTACTACATAAACATTTTTTCAGGGTAACTAATGCTTACAGAAATGTTGGTAATTGGTTTTGGACTGCAGTGGTTTCTTCAGACTCTCAGTGAAATCAGAAGCTTGTGCTTCTGGGGAACATGAGTGTTAGAAACCTTATCAATATGTACATAAACAATTGACAATCTAGGGAAGAACTGCTACACAAATGAATCATCAGCAATACACATGTTGTTTGGGAAATTCTTCTTTAAAAGCATAACAGGAACTTTACAACAAAATTGTAGCTTATCTAGGTTTTATAATGCAGAGACCAATAATGTCCTTAACTAGCACTTAAACTAGGACTTGTGTGATAAAATATTCCATCTGCAATTAGTACAAAATCATTTAACTAGGAAAGTTGATTGTTTGTTTAAAAATCACTTTCTGCTTTTGCCATATAGATCAGTTACTCATAATTACAACTACACCTGCTTTTAAGTACGATGTCTCATTAAGTGTATAAACAAAGCAAAATAACTCCTAGTGTTGAGCCTGACCCCATGCCCTTTGAAAACAAAGGAAGAACAAGACTCCTGGTAACTTCAGAGGGCATTGCATCCAGCCCATTGTTTTTAAAAGTCAAAAGCTAACACAGATTGTTCATTTCCTGGCATTGGCATCAGCAGTAAATGGGATTGCCTCACATAACGTTTGCTCAGTCCTCTGGGGACAAAGGATAAGAGCATGTTACATTGCTCAACAATGATCTCCTCAACCAGCTACACAGCAGCACTGTTTCATTTGAATAGCTCGTTACCTCCTTGGCAGTAAAATGAGACCATGGAGTTGAAACTATGGGGAGAAGAGTGAAAGCCAGCAAGAAGGGTGGGTCTGAAATACCATTCTTGGACATGCCCTGCTTCCAAATGAAATAAGTAGGAGATAGAGGCTAACATTTCTTTAAGGCAGCAAAGTGGTAAATGGCCCATCTGAGGAAACATAGGGGATGCTTGATGGCTGCAGCCTTCTTGGTATTATTACTGTGGAGCAGGGAGTATCTCTCAGTGTTCTGGTCTCTATAGTGTAGGCATCTATACCATTGCCAGTTGTCCAGACTCTCTCCACAGTGAATGGACAGAAATAGGCCTTCCTACTCTATCTCCTAAATGAAGGTGATTCGTTTAATCTATTTTAGACATCAGAAATGGGATGAGAGGAGCTCTGCCCTCAGAAGGCCTGTTCCATTGACTATAAGGGGAGCCTAGACAGTTAGCTCAGATACAGACACCTACAATGCAGAATCTATATTTGGATAGATGAATCCCACTGCTGGTGTTTACTATAAATAGGGAAGTGCACAGTATATTTAAAGCAGAAAATCCATCGGGTACTGCTGAGATTATTGTTAATGCTGCTTAAACTAGTTAATTAAATAACTAGTCAATCACCCCCTGGTGTACAGAGGACCAGTCATACAGCTACTGAAGTCAATAGTAAAATTCATGCAGGCAATGGCAGGCACTGATCTGAGTCTATGTATAACCATGCATTGAAGCAAGAGGGAAACCCAGCCTTAGTTCTAGATCCATTCCTTTTTTTTTTTTATATCATGTTGATCTGAATATTTCATTCTGCTGGTTGTAGCAGAAGGGAGCAGCTGCAAAGCTCGGCTGAACAGCTATCACTCTGTGTGAGTGTTCCCAGACTGCCCAACTGCAAGACACATTAATGTAAGCCTGTTTCAAGGATGTTCACTGCCCCCAAAATATAAGACTCTTCAGGCCTGAATTGCCATTTAAGACCCATCACTAATAAATTCGGGGTAATGGCTTTACAAAATTAAATAGCTGGCATTGACAAGTTGCTCTATCGTAAGGGTGACAGCACTGAATATAGTCAGTGTAAATCAGATCAAATAATTCTGGTACCTAAACTGCAAAAATGTGGCACTTTGTACTGCCCAATCAACTACAGCCATAATGGCCATAGTAAGAATGTGTTCATATATTCCTTCATAAATCACTTTGAACTGTATTGTTGAAACAACACGATAGGCAAGGGAGGCATTTGCGTGGATATTTTTATAATTAAAAGGAAGAAAACCTTTCATAAGACTGGCTGCCAGGTGGCTAACTGCCATCTCTGAGAGCATGTGTTGTGAAACATTGGGCACGTTTACCATGGAGAAAGATTCACCAGCCTAAAGGTTTGGATGGGTTGTTCTGAACTTTATAGCGGTTGGTGGAAATCCTGAAGCCTGTTCTTGGAATGTAAAACAGATTTAGCCATGACAGATAGATCAGAATCCTTAGTTTCCTCTCTGCTTTATTAGGGGATTTAATTGCTCTAGTGGAACCTCACATTCCAATAAGCATCCCTGACTGAAAAGAAACACAACTCTTTGCTTGGTTGTTGACTTCTCCCTACCTTTGTGATAACTGGAGTCTGACTGTGTGTCTCTTGTAACTGGGAAATCATCTCTGAGAAATTGGTTAAAAGTTCATACAGTCCTGCAATTAGATGGCAGAAGCGTTAAGCAATTGAGACAACAATCCCTCATTCAGAGAGGTCTTCTTGATTCAGTCAAGGGTGGTATGAAGATCCCATGTGGCAGATAAAGAATTGATGAAGAGAGAAATTAATGGACCAAAAGAGGTGAATGAAGTAACTAAGAGATTGCGTGTTTGAACTCATGTCACCTGTTGATCCTTTAAGACCAAAATAGCAGGCATATGGTAGAAGAAGTTTCTGAAGGACTTCCTGAGGAAAGGCCAGTGGTTGATTCTTTCCTCCACTGCATAGCTTCCACTAGATCCAGGCCATTAAACGTGAGAAGTTACCTGGCTGTTCCAAACAAATGAACAACCTGACAAAAGTGAGGTCCTGCCTTGCACTCTCCGTGTTCTCTTAGTTTCTTTCTTTCACTTTACAATCTCTTTTTTAGTTTTTTTCTTAACTCAGCTTTTAATCTCACTTTGAGTTAGCCTGTGCTGTTCTACCAAATAAGGCAGGAAGGCAGGAAGGCAGGCAGGAAGGAATGAAGGAAGGAGGGAAGGAAGGGAGGAAGGAAGACTTGACTTGGCTAGGTGGGGGATAGCCCAAGGCAAGGGCTCTAGGCTAACAGTTACCAGGGTGACTGGCTGCTCCAAACTATGTTCCATGAATACTCAGTTGTCATCTTGTATCCTGAAAAGCTCAGCAACAGCTAACCATCCCCTGCTTTCCACTCTCTTATCCTTTCTCTTTTCCCTGTCTATATTTATTAACAAAAGCAGGAAATCAATCTTTATTCCTACAGTCATGAACTGAAAGATGAATAAGAGAATTAAACCTTTCTTGTTGTGCTAAGAAGGACTTCTGGATAGCATAATGGATTCTAAATTAATAACCTGTGTCTAGCAAAGGCACTCTGACAGATTTTGATTAAGTTAGTCTTATTTAACCACTTGATTTCAATTTCCAAATGCTTTGTATTTTGTTTTTGTACATACTAATCAATATACTTCCCAGCTTTGGCATGTATTTCTAGAGCAGCTGCCATGTGACTGAGCAGGCTAAGCTTTCTGTACTTAAAACCACAAACCATGTTAATGGTTTAACACTTTATATTGGAAGATCACATGACACCTATGACTGAAGTCTCGCTTATTCCACTGAAACTAACAGAACACGACTGGTTATATCTGACTCCTGAACCCCTCTTTCTGTCTAGATTATCAAGCAGAAAGAAAAAGGCAGATTCCTTTATTTTTAGCTTATTTGACCATGTGAGTGGCAAAGTAAAATGTCGTGAAGGCAGAGCCAAGGATTGATGCTCTGGCAAGTGGCCAGTAAAGGAAAACGAAGGCACTGGAGGTTTTTACTGGTTACTGCATTTAACATTAATACATCATGAGAAAAATCTAAGTTAAAACACAATATATTATAGAGATAGTAAAGCCTGTGTAACCTGCAATATTTTACTCGGGATAAATGATTGTGTCCTGTTCAAAATGAAAAGGAGCTTGGGACCCCATGGAATGGCAGAAGATGAATCTCTGTTTCCTTTTACATGTCCTTTCAAGCTGAAGGAGGTCACATAAAGCAGTCTCAAAGCTTATAAATCACTCTGCTAGGCTAGTTTAAAATATCATTCTATAGAAACATAGGTGACGGGTTTAAAATTAAGATAAAAGAAGTTGCTGTCAAGTATTTGATTTGTTGAAGGCTTTCAACAAGGACTTTGGAGAGGAAGGAGAAGAAGAAATTCTGAAGAAAACTAGAAAATCTGATGGGTAGAGATGTTAAGACTGGAAAACTGAAGAAACCATAGGATCCAAGAGCACAGGATCTCTGAAGAAAGGCAGGAATGGACGAAGTGTGTTTAAATCCAGTTACAAATAAAGTCCAAAACATTTCTGAAGGAAAAAAAAAAACCCCTTCTTTTTAATGAATTTGCATTTTATTTAGAATTTTTAATTGTCTTCATGTGTCTTAACAATACCTCACAGGAATACTACAAGGCCTTTTCCCATGGGTCAAAGATTATTTATATAATCATTATTTGACATGAAGTCAATACACCATGATAGACATTAAACTGGCTTGATTTAATAACAACCTTATTAGAGTCACACAACTAACAAGTATGGAACAGATGAGAGACTCTTCTCTGAGCATTTTAGACATGAGGCATTTTAGGTGTTCTCTTCCCCACTGTGAGAAAGAGCAAATGTGTTTTCAACCACGATACAGTGAAGTTTCAAGAAGGAACAGAAAGGGGAACGGTACTTTTATTCATGTTTGTCTCCAACCAGTTGACAGGCTAATTCTGGCCAGGACACAGTTTTTAAGCATTACTGTTCTTCCCTGCAGTATGAGAAAAACTGTATTTAACATTATGACAGTTGACACTTTTCCTATTGTAATGCATTTTCTCAAACCAAAAAGGGCAAGAGGGCTTTCATTGGCAAGTCTCTACTAGTCTTACTGAAGTGAAGGTCAGGCTGGTATGAGCTAACCATGTGATGGTGATCTGTACCAACACAGCCTATAATTTATTTTCTTCTAAAGCCTTATGACAAATCAGAGCAGTGCTATGAAAGTGCTGTCTGTCCACCTAACCCTTCTTAATTGCATAAGGGAAGATACCAGGAGAGGTTTACTTTCCGTGAAGTGGTTCTTTTTCCTTGCAAGAGGTCATCTCTGCAAGAATGACTGGTTGAGGGATAGCTTCATTGGATAGGTTCCATTCAGTGAAATGGAGGTAGGTCTGAAGAAATAACAGAGGCTGGCGAATTTTGTCCTTGTTGCTAGTAGGACATCACATGTTTCTTGATGTGCTCATGAAATGAGTTTGACACACAAATTTTCTCCTGATTAACTTGGGATTTTATACCTGTTTCAATTCCCCTATACTTCTGAATACTGAATAACTAGAACAATCCAAAATATCACTGTATATTTATATTTATATGGAGGCGTGAAGGTTGAAAAGCCTTGGTCTGCCCTCCTTGCTTGGTTATCTACAACTTAGCTAATCTGCACCCATGGTTATATGTGAATCTGTTGGCATAGGAGATTACAGCTACATAAGGAAGCTAGTTTTGAATGTGAAAAAGTCCCTTCCTTGAGTTTACTCCCTGCTGTCATCCTGTCACTGGCTTTTCTTCTTGACACAGCCCTGGTGAGAGCAATTTCCTCACATTTGCACAGCTGCTCCAACCAGCCCATTCTAGAACACTTCTGTGTTGTTAAAGTTATCCGTGTCCAAGGACATACTGACCTGCTGCTTGTCTCTCAGTAGTTGTCATCTTCATTCATACTGAAGGTTTTTACTGCTAGCCACCTTGAGTGTCTCACTTTGCCATCAGCATGTGTAGACACTGGGGTAATATAAACAATACCCAGAGCCACGTCTTTTCATTCCAGTGAGATACACTGGTTTGGGAAGAGAGCATGGGTAACTAGGTATTTTGCTAATTAGGAGAGATTACTGCTTATGATGAACCTGAAGCTCTCAAGCTGATTCTTGCAAACCCCACACAGACCCTCCAGTGCCAGGGCAGGATAGTTATTGTACTTGTTCTAGTAGAGCTATTCCTTCTAGTATTGCTCCAGGGGTGGTCTGAGATTATATTTAATGTCTCCAGTAGCAGGGCTGATTTGCACAATCAGCTATAGCACTGTTTCTTTACAGTAAACTGCCAACTGTCTGCCACTAACATCAGAAGGAAAGGAAGAGCATCTTGAGTGAATAAAGGAGAAATACATCCACAGAGTTAAAATTAGATCTTTAAAAAAATACCCCAACAAACCAAAACAACAAAAAACCCTCCCAAAACCCAAGCAAATACTGTTTCAGAGCAGGAACAACAAAAACAACAATAACAAAAGAAAACCCAGGATAGAAGACACAGCCAAGTTTGCACTTCATATTTTTAAGCACTGCTGATTTGGAAGCCAACCATGAATTCCAATAGTGCCAATAGTTGCTTATGCACTGTACATGCTGTACTCCAAAAGCATATCTGCTATGGCAGGCCAACCAGAAGGGAAGGCATGGAATTTTCCTTTGAAATGGAAAAGGTCTCATTGCTCACCATCACTTCTGCTCTAAAGTTAACTCCTTTCTTTCTTCTTTTCTGTGTAAGAATTACCCTGCATAAGAGCAGCCCCACAACACATCTGTCATTGCTTTCAGGGGTCTTGAATTAGGCTCTGATATTGAGTCACTGCTATGGTATAATGTTTCTTATTTAATTTTCCTTTTCTCAGTTAATACTGCCAAGACTTCTCACCTTTGCTGAGGATGACTTCCTTCTTTCTTATCTGATATTGCTGTTGTTGCTGTTCGATGGTCATAAACAAACTGAAGGCAGACATGAGCTCGTCTGTGGCCCAATCTGAAGCCCAGGGGCTCTGTGCCTGGGGACACATAGGTGAATGTGGAGGAGTTACTGGGGGAAGTTGTACACAAATTATGTAACTGAAAAGAAGTATAATCCACATTTAAGGCACCAGAGAGAGTCACATTATCCTGAGAAAATAATAGCATCTTTATTGTTACATATCCTCACACAGAAGATTAAGTCTATTGAGAGGCAGAGAACAGCAAGGACTTTCATACCTAGGGAACAGGATCCTGTTCTATGGCCCGAGTTTGGTTATTGCTGCTCCTTGGAGCAAACTCCTGGATATGAGGAAAGAAACTGGGATAGAAAACACAGACATGGCCCTCTTTGCACTCACAAAACAGAGGAACAACACCACAACAAAACCACTGTGTTTAGGGAACAGAAACTATAAAGGAGCTTCTGGAAATAATCCAAGCCAGATCTCAGTAGGAAGACATGGATGCTCAGAAACAGAAAAAAGAACCATTAGCAGATATTTGCCTACAAAATGGGATAACCATAAGTACTGACTATTGCATAATTTGGTAATGTGGATATGATTATAGACAGTTTTATTATTTTCTTTCACTGTTTTATTTATTTATTGCTCATGTTTGTTGCAGGAAATCTCTCTCTATTTTCTAGCGCAGCGCAATGTCTGTGCAGCCTCCCTCATTGTCTCCCCTGTTGGTTATGCATACTTCCACATACATTCATCCTGTGACTACATAGCTTTGTTATGAGCAGGTATTCAGCCACAGGTACTTTGGCATCCCATATTTTGTGGAGGAGTGCTACTGCTATATATCATGGCACGTGTACCAGTGTGTGTATTTCCAAGTGTCAGCCCCAAAAAAGGAAGGAAACCAAATGCTTTCATTACATGAAAATACAGCAAGGTATTATGTCTGTAAAGGTAACACTCATTCTCCTCGTGTATTTGACAGCCAGGACACCCACACATTTGGCATGTTGCCACATACAGTTAGGTAAGGTAATGTCGCATGCACAGCAGGCTGTTCTTATCCTCCATCTGTTGTAAGTCATGCAGATTCAAGTTGTGTGTCCCTCAAAAGTCCACTTTTCCATCGCTGTCCAGTCTGTAGCAAACACAGAAGTAAGGATGCCCCAGTGTATTGATTCTCTAATATTTGAGCTATAAGTGAAATGGAGTGAGGTGGGCTTTTTTGCGTTAGGGCTCAATTCACACACAGCAGAGAGCCAGGATTTAGGCTACAGCTTAACCTCTTGCACCTGAAAACCATGTGTGCAGAGGGTGGTTGTTCAATTTAGCATGCGGGGTGTTCATTCACTTGCTGTATTTGAACAATGTATCAGCCCATTCATGATTTAAGGCAGCGTAGCAAAATGGTCTGTGTTTCTCTGAGCTCATCTAGTTTATGTATGTGCTCTGGAAGTATGTTTTATGCTCCAAGCCTTTATAACAAATCTATACCAGTTACAACAGCTTCTCCACTGGGACTATGTTACACATAAGTAGGGGTAAGGCTTAATATACAGAACAATAGAAAAAATTAGACAATTAGACATTATGTTCTCAACAAAAATACCATTTTCTGTATGTTGTAATAGTTTGGGTTTTTTTTAACTCCCAGAACAGTGGATGTTGCTTAGAGATAAAATTTGATGCATCAGTGCTATCCTTCCAATGAAAAACAATAGATCAGAGTGCACTGAAAACAACTTCTCTAGATGCTCATAGAAGTTGACTGCAAGCTGCTTTGTTCAGTGGTCAACTTCTTTTGTAGCGCTGCCATAAAATGTCATGTGCATGTTGCGTGATCATAGACAGCATGCTGCTGTGAAAAGCCACTGTGGCATAGAGAAGGTAGGTGAATTAAAATTACTATAGGGATCCAAGGCACATTCTGATTGTATTCTTCTAAATATAGAGTCACTTAACCTAATCCCAGATTTACAGCACGGTAACTGAAATAAAAATGACACCCCTGTAGCTGCATTTTCTAACTTCTGTGAAATTCTGGTCTGAATCTTGACAGTGGTTAGCATAGTTGCTTCCATTTATATCTTCAATATTTCTTTCAGATTTCTATTGTCTTCCCTTTTTCTTCACTTTCTGTGCAGCTGTCATCATAGCATTTCAACTCCAGTTAGAAGAGCAAGGCAGATGTCTCCCAGCAGAGGCTCTGCCAACATCACTCCAATGACAGCTGTGGGAGCAGTGCTGTGATAACAGCATGACCACCAACGTCAACACAGAATGACCACATCACATCTGCAAGGCTTTTCAGCTTCCACTGGCGTAGGGCCTGCAGTCTCAAGTCATTTTTATACTTTAGCCTCTCAGCTGGCAGAACTTAATGCTACTTATTTCTCCAGATACATTTAGGTCTATTTTGTTGGGATTTTGGTTTTCGTTTTATATCTGAATTTTGACAACGTATTTTAATGCCAGGGTGAGAAGGACTTTTAAACATGCCTCTTCCTGAGTTTACCCCTAGGTCTGGCTGTACCAGAAAATCTAATTGAAACTGCCAAAATGTTGCTATGAACCTCAACTTTCAGCTCTCCAAAATGGAAATTAGCATGACAGTATAAAGAACTACCTCAGCAGTTGCTAAAAGAAGAGAAAATTTAAAGCTATCAAATACCAATAGTGTACAAAGGTTCCATGAAAAAAACATTTAGCTTAGTAGTGTATGTTGGTGTTGAGTTTAAAGCTTGTTTGTGTATAGTTTTAAAAAGTATGAAGGAAAATACTCATAGGTGGAAAGAAACACTATTCAAAAAGTATATGCTTGCTATGGAAGCAACTATGTAAGGTCAGTGATATTTCTGCATGCTCCAGTGTTCATGCAGAGATTTTGTCTGTGGTAAAAGATTTTGTCAAGTTGTCGTGGTTTTGCTCCGGCCGAGGGCCGCACCCCACACAGTCGCTTGTACTTTTAAAAGGAAGGGGGAAAGAGAGTTGGGGGAGGGGGAAAAAGGGAAGGAAGAAAGGAGGAAAATAAACCACAACCTAGAAACCAGAACCACGCAGGTTGGGATAAGGATAGTTTACTAAACAATAACAGTAAAACTAGATATAACAATAACAGGAGTTTAAAGCACAAAATAGATGAAACTGGTGATACACAATGGAATTTCTCACCAAACCACACAACTCAGGCCGCACAGCTTAGAGCCCGTCCCGGACAACCCGACCGCCCCAGAAAACTGCACGTCCTGGCGTTATCTCCCCCTCTTCCCCCCAATCCCCCCTTAAACTCAGCATGACGTAACTGGCATGGAATATGCTCTTTGGCCAATTCGAGTCACCTGTCCTGGCTGTGTCCCCTCCTTTCTCACTAGTAAGGAAGTATGCAGAGCTGAGAAAGGTACTTGATTGCCCGGCAACAAATCGGAGACATCAGGGTGCTATCAGCACTATTCTCATGCTAACACCCAAACATGGCATTCCATTCACTGCTAAAAAAAAAAGTTTAACTCCATCATAGCGAAACCAGGACATTATCCACCCCTTATTCCATACCATTTACGTCATGACCAGATCCAACAATTTTCTTTGGGTACAACCAGTTTCGGGTTTCACACACCCATATATGTATGTACACATGTATGCACACATACGTGCATACAGATCTTATTCCCTCAGTCTGTGAATCATCCCTCTGAACTTGTTGAGTTCATTTAGTCCATGATTTTCAGGCTCCATTTGTCGTAACAGTTTCTCAGGATAATTGTATGTTCCATTGGCTCGTTGCATGCTGCATCTCAGGCTCTTGACTGATACACCTGGCATGGTCCATGCTCATAGTCTGTGGGTCAGAGTTTATTTTCAACGGGAGCAAAAAAGTTCTTGAGAGGCCAGGCTTTAGTCCCATCATCATGGCACTCATTCTTCATTAACTTGTATGACTCCGGCTATAATGCTATGGTACAACATACAGCAATCATAACAATAATGAATATACAACAATGGGTTATTTAGCAATTATTATTATAATTTCTACTTCATTAATTATATTGGCTATTCTCACCCAAAATCAAATCCCCTTGAGGTACACATCGAACTTCTCCATCTCTCTGCATTACCCACCAAGTACAGCCAGGTCCTTGAGCAAAAACAATTCCAGACATGGGTTTACCTTTGCCTGAAGCAGGGATGACCCAAACTCTCTTTCCCAATACACTCTTCATATGCACTACTGGGACTCTGTCTCCCTCTACAGTACGTGGAAATTTTGACTGGGCAGGGCCAGCCCGATTGGTAGATCCCCTAGAGTTAACTAACCACGTGGCTTGGGCCAAATGTGTATCCCAATGCTTGAATGTCCCACCACACATTGCTTTCAGTGTAGTTTTTAAAAGTCCATTATATCGTTCAATTTTCCCAGAGGCCGGTGCATGATAAGGAATGTGGTACACCCACTCAATGCCATGCTCTTTGGCCCAGGTGTCTATAAGAGTGTTTCGGAAATGAGTCCCATTGTCTGACTCGATTCTTTCTGGAGTACCATGTCGCCAGAGGACTTGCCTTTCAAGGCCCAGAATTGTATTTCGAGCAGTGGCATGGGGTACGGGATATGTTTCTAGCCAGCCGGTAGTTGCCTCCACCATTGTAAGCACATAGTGTTTGCCATGGCGGGTTTGTGGGAGGGTGATGTAATCAATCTGCCAAGCCTCCCCATATTTATATTTCATCCACCGTCCTCCATACCAAAGGGGCTTTAACCGCTTAGCTTGCTTGATTGCAGCACATGTCTCACATTCATGGACAACTTGTGCGATGGCGTCCATGGTCAAATCCACCCCTCGATCCCGAGCCCATCTATATGTTGCATCTCTCCCTTGATGACCTGAGGTATCATGAGCCCATCGAGCTATGAATAATTCACCCTTACGTTGCCAGTCTAGATCTACCTGAGCCACTTTAATCCTAGCAGCCTTATCTACCTGATGGTTGTTTTCATGTTCCTCCATGGCCCGACTCTTAGGTACATGGGCGTCGACATGACGTACCTTTACAACAAGTTTCTCTAACCGAGCAGAGATATCTTGCCATAAGTCATCAGCCCATATAGGTTTGCCTCTACGCTGCCAGTTGTTCTTTTTCCACTGCTGCAACCACCCCCACAGGGCATTCGCCACCATCCATGAATCAGTATAAAGGTAGAGCCTTGGTCACTTTTCTCTCTCAGCAATGTCCAGGGCTAACTGGATGGCCTTCACCTCAGCGAACTGGCTTGATTCACCTTTTCCTTCAGTGGCTTCTGCTACTCTTATAGGGCTCCATACAGCGGCTTTCCATCTCCGATGCTTACCCACAATGCGACAAGACCCATCAGTGAACAGGGCATATCGCTTCTCATTCTCTGGCAGTTCGTTGTAGGGTGGGGCTTCTTCAGCGCGTGTTACCTCCTCATCCTCTGGTGACATCCCAAAATCTTTGCCTTCTGGCCAGTCTGTGATCACCTCCACGATTCCTGGGCGATTGGGGTTTCCTATTCGAGCCCGCTGTGTAATTAGTGCAACCCACTTGCTCCACGTAGCATCAGTGGCATGGTGTGTAGAAGGAACCTTCCCTTTGAACATCCAGCCCAGCACCGGCAGTCGGGGTGCCAGGAGGAGTTGGGCTTCAGTTCCAATCACTTCTGAGGCGGCTCGAACCCCTTCATAGGCGGCCAGTATTTCCTTTTCTGTTGGAGTATAATTGGCCTCAGATCCTTTGTAGGCCCGACTCCAAAACCCCAGCGGTCGACCTCGAGTCTCCCCTTGTGCTTTCTGCCAGAGACTCCAGGTCGGGCCGTTCTCCCCAGCTGCAGTGTAGAGCACATTTTTAATATCTGTCCCTGTCCGGACAGGCCCAAGGGCCACTGCATGGACTATCTCGCGTTTGATCTGCTCAAAGGCTTGCTGTTGCTCAGGGCCCCATTGGAAATCATTCTTCTTTCGAGTTACATGGTAGAGTGGGCTCACAATGAGACTGTAGTTTGGGACATGCATTCGCCAAAAACCTATAACACCTAAGAAAGCTTGTGTTTCCTTTTTGTTGCTTGGTGGAGACATAGCTGCTATTTTATTAATAATGTCCATTGGGATCTGACGACGCCCATCCTGCCATTTTATTCCTAAAAACTGGATTTCTCGCGTAGGCCCCTTGACTTTACTTCGTTTTATGGCAAAACCGGCTTCTAAAAGGATTTTAATTACCCTGTTTCCTTTTTCAAAAACTTCCTCTGCTGTGTTGCCCCATACAATGATGTCATCAATATACTGCAGGTGCTCTGGTGCTTCACCCTTTTCCAGTGTATTCTGGATTAGTCCATGGCAGATGGTGGGGCTATGTTTCCACCCCTGGGGCAGACGATTCCACGTGTATTGGATGCCTCTCCAAGTGAAAGCAAACTGTGGCCTGCACTCTGGCGCCAGTGGGATCGAGAAGAAAGCATTCGCAATGTCGATTGTGGCGTACCACTTGGCTGCCTTCGATTCCAATTCATACTGGAGCTCTAACATGTCTGGCACAGCAGCACTCATACCTGGAGTGACTTCATTTAGGCCACGATAATCTACTGTCAGCCTCCACTCTCCATTGGACTTCCTCACTGGCCATATGGGACTATTAAAGGGTGAGTGGGTTCGGCTGATCACTCCCTGATTCTCCAGTTGACGAATCAGCTTATGGATGGGAATCAGGGAATCTCGGTTAGTACGGTATTGTCGTCTGTGCACCGTTGTCGTAGCAACTGGCACTTGCTGTTCTTCACCTTTCAACAACCCCACAACAGCAGAATCCTCTGAGAGTCCAGGCAAGGCACACAATTGTTCAATTTCTTCTGTTTCCAAAGCAGCTATTCCAAAAGCCCATCGGTACCCTTTTGGGTCTTTAAAATACCCTCTACGTAGATAATCTATACCTAAAATGCACGGAGCTTCTGGACCAGTCACAATGGGGTGTTTTTCCCAGTCCTTCCCAGTTAAGCTCACCTCAGCCTCTAGCACAGTTAGTTGTTGGGATCCCCCTGTCACTCCAGAAATACAAACGGGTTCTACCCCTTCATGATTCGATGGCATTAGAGTACACTGGGCACCAGTATCCACCAGAGCTTTGTACTCTTGTGGATCTGACGTGCCAGGCCATCGGATCCACACAGTCCAATAAACCCGATTATCCCTCTCCTCCACCTGGCTGGAGGCAGGGCCCCTCTATTGCTGCTGATCATATTTGTTTTCCACTGGTTGCATAAAGGACTTAGAGGTCCCTTCAAAAGGATCAGGCACATCAGACATATAGGTAGGCCTTCCAGTTCGTCTAGGGAACTGCCCAGTAGAAACTGGTGCAGCCTTCTTCCTGGCAGAATCTCGTTGTGCGAATGTTTTACCCCGCAGCTCATTTACTCGTGCTCGAAGGGCTGAGGTGGGCTGCATATCCCATTTCCTCATGTCCTCTCCATGATCAAGCAGGTAAAACCACAATGTACGTCGTGGTGTGTATTCTCCCTCTTGGAACGATGGACGCTTTCTCCCAATAGCTGCAACATTGCTCCATACGGGTTGGGAGTTGGACACATTGTTGTCAAGTCGTTGAACCAGTTTCTCTACTGCTGCAATGACGGAGAGGGAAACATTGTCTTGGTATTTCCGGAGTCGGCAGGCCACCTCATTTACGGTTGGCGGATCCGTATCATTCCAGTCAATTGCTGCCAGTGAATTGGTATACCCTGCTGGTGCACTTCGTACAACCTTACGCCACATAGCTGGAGTGCATAGGACTTCATCGGGATCAGCGGGAAGCCGTGAATTGTCCAGATCATAATAAATTATCTCCCGTACAGCTAATTCTCTCAGGTGCTGGACAGATGTCTCTATGCTGTTACACTTAGGTGTCTGGCATGTAATATATTCCTTTATGGGATATCTTTCCTGCACACTTGACAGTAGTCGCCTCCAGAGGCTGAGGATTTCCGGCCTCCTCCCAATTGCTTTGTCAATTCCTCCTTCTCTAGCTAGGGATCCCAACTGCTTGGCCTCTCTGCCTTCTAATTCCAAACTACTGGCCCCGTGATCCCAGCATCGGAGCAACCAAGTGATAATGTGCTCACTTGGGTGGCGAGTGAAATCTTTTCGAACCTCACGCAGCTCACTCAGAGTCAGGGATCGGGTAACAATCTCTGGTTCTGCCTCATCCTGATATCCTCGAGATGATCCCGGTTGATCATCATCCTTATCCGTCACTATACGAACTGATTTCTTTGTGCCTTTCCTCTTTTGTACGGGAGCAACAGACACTGGTGTGGATTGGTTTTTCGGATCATCTGCAGTGTCTGCTGTAGAGATTACAGTAGCTGCAGTGTCGGACACAGGGGTTGCAGTAGCTGCAGTGTCAGCCCCAGTGGTTGCAGCAGCTATAGTATCTGCCAGTCTGTTTCCTTTCCCTTCTCCCTGACAGTGCTGACAGTGCTGACAGTGCTGCCTGCTATCAAGCAGTGTTTGATAAATAGTGGCCAGAGCCCAGCACAGTGCAGTAAGGTGTCCATCTCTGGGAAACCTACAGCAATTTTTCCTTAGGTATGCAGTCACTTGATCGGGGTCTTGTAGCTGTTCAGGAGTGAAATTCCAAACCATCGGGCGTGAGAAAGTACCTAGGTACTCGCCCATACTTTGCCACATGCCCTGCCACTCGTGATTATTCTGTCTCGGAGAAAGCTCTTCAGTGGTATTCATAAACCTATGCTTGATATATAACAAAAACTGAACCATCTGCACCAAACCTACCAATAGCAAAATGCTAGTTTGAATATCCCAGAGATATTGAAGATTTTCAAAAACTGCCCTAAGAGCTGTTGTATTTAGCCCAAAGGAAAAGAAAGCAGTGCCCCCACCATACCGGCTGCTGTTATTAACCCCTCCCTGTCCAAAGAATGGACAGGACAGCAAAACCTCATACAAGTACCAGATTAAGCTCATGATCATCGATATTATTGTATCATAGACCGATATCATAAAATACACTATAATGAAGTATGGGAACAAATACAGGAGCCGCAGACCTGAGAGAGTAAAGAATCCTGCCAGGATTGTATACAGCATGCGGTGGTTTTGCTGCCACAGCCTTGTGAATAAATACCACAACATCGTGACCAGAGATTGCTTAAACAACAGTGCTTATCTTAATTGCGATAGTTAGGGTCAGATCTACCGTTATCCCAACCGTTCGTGCCCCACGTTGGGCGCCAAAATAACTGTCGTGGTTTTGCCCCAGCCGGGGGCCGCACCCCACACAGTCGCTTGTACTTTTAAAAGGAAGGGGGAAAGAGAGTTGGGGGAGGGGGAAAAAGGGAAGGAAGAAAGGAGGAAAAGAAACCACAACCTAGAAACCAGAACCACGCAGGTTGGGATAAGGATAGTTTACTAAACAATAACAGAAAAACTAGATATAACAATAACAGAAGTTTAAAGCACAAAATAGATGAAACTGGTGATACACAATGGAATTTCTCACCAAACCACACAACTCAGGCCGCACAGCTTAGAGCCCGTCCCGGACAACCCGACCGCCCCAGAAAACTGCACGTCCTGGCGTTATCTCCCCCTCTTCCCCCCAATCCCCCCTTAAACTGAGCATGACGTAACTGGCATGGAATATGCTCTTTGGCCAATTCGAGTCACCTGTCCTGGCTGCGTCCCCTCCTTTCTCACTAGTAAGGAAGTATGCAGAGCTGAGAAAGGTACTTGATTGCCCGGCAACAAATCGGAGACATCAGGGTGCTATCAGCACTATTCTCATGCTAACACCCAAACATGGCATTCCATTCACTGCTAAAAAAAAATTTAACTCCATCATAGCTGAAACCAGGACACAAGTGAAGTTCTAACTTAAAGGGCAAAGCTCCCTCATACATCAGCAAGTGGTACCTTTGCTTGCACAGCCCATGCAGGTGCTCCGATAGTCTTCCTGCACCATTTAATTGGAAAGTGCCAGTACTACCAAGAGCTTCATGCCCTTCACATCTACAGACAAAGCCTGCAGATTGCTGCAGAGAGTCTTTATTTATTCATTAGACTAAAAATAATATGGTCACTCTGACTTTTCAGCTAGCAGGACTTCCAGTAGGTATGTAATTACAGTTCCTTATAAAGTAACAACCATGGTGTCCATGGTTCTCCCCACAGTTATCAGTGCAGCCCGGGAACATCACGATTCTCTTGAGCTGTTAAATTGAGCAGAAGGGATGTGCCAAACCCTTTCTACAGCTGATAGTTGTGATAACCTTTATCAGCCACCAAACACACTGTTACATTGTGCAAATAGGAAGCAAACCCATTGTTTCCTTGGAGATACTCCTTACACAGTTTGCTGCAAAGGTGCTTAGTTCTGAATGATTAAAACCACTCATTGCTCTAAGTAATACTTTCCCCACTTAATGACATAAATTCATCTAAAGCCAAGCACAGCTTACAACTTACTGGTGGAGTCTTGACTATGCAGTAATGCTTGTAATTGACTACACTGGAATTTGGCACATAGTATTGGGTTAACCACACACACTATTTTTACAACAAATTCTGTCACACTTTGAATTACCTGAAGTATTCAGCCCCTTCCCCTCTCCCCCATCCTTCCCCAGAAAGTAGATCCTCCAGCTGCAGAGTTTCCCCTTTCTGGGCTGTTGGGTACATCTGATTCAGAAGAGGAGAGCTGCCTGACAATTGCCACAAGTGCCTCTTGCAACATTTTCATACTGGGGCTTGTGGGAAGCTGGAACTTGTGGAACTTGTAATATCTGATCACAAACTTGGGTCCCATTTCAGGAAATCGTCCCTGTGCAAAGCAGCTCATTAAGATATGCTTAAGGTCTGCAGAAGGCAGTGAGAAATACGCACATTCTTAAAGAAAGCACATACTTCTTCTGGCATTTTCTTAAAATTAAGCATGTGCTCTTCCTGAGAATCTCGAAGTGTAACTTGATGTGGCTCCAGGTGCAATCTTAGGCAAGAAGGTGTTTGCTGAGGCTGGAGAAGATAGGTTGTGCCTCTGATACTGCTCTGTGGCATATACAGGATGAAGGTCTTATTCCCCCTCAAAAAAGAGACACATTGAAGAAGAATATTTGGGGCATTTGTTTTTTATATATTTAAAGGAGAAAATCTGATCTCAATTGCCCTTAGAAACCCTAGTTGTGATTCTTTCATAATACAAGCAGAGTCAAGTGAAATGTACTTAATTGAAGGAGAAAATAATTTCAATCATCTTCAAATTCTTCTTGCCTCAAATGCTTATTCAGCTTAAATATTTGTATTAAAAGATGCTCTGGTGAAAAATTGAACCCTTTGATTAATGGCCAAAAGCTTCCCATCCCCACCCATTCATCTAAGCTATCCAAAACACCTTTCAAAAACAGAAAAGATTTATTTGAGATCTCTAAGTACACAGCAAACAGAAACAAAGTGGTTTTAAAATACAGGTACTTGTAAAGCTTTTATTTTATAACAAAATGAAAAAAATAGCTGAAATACACATTTCCTCTTTTTCCATTTACCATTCAACAAATCATATTCTGATACTAAAGACCTGCTTGGATATCCCCACTTTACCACAAGTGATATTTTTAGCATTATCTGAACTTCCTTCTTAGGTCCATTTCACTTTCCAGACATTCCAGTTAGAGGAAGACTTTGGACCTCAGAGCGTAGACACTGACAGTCCAAAGCCAGAGGACTGCCAGTAGGCTTTCAGGAGCAGCCTTTTTTGATTACTGCACTCAATACCTCTGTTATACATCCTATAAACATCCAGTGCCAAATATCCAAGAAAGGAATTTGGCCTGTCTAAAGGCAGGATTTTGACTGTCTGTGAGTGCTTTTATTTAGAAAAAGGTTGCCCTATTTCTAAATAAAGTCCTTTTAAAACCTATGTTAATTCACAATTGAACACTGTTGTTCTAAAATTATAGCACTCGTGAAGACCTGAACTACCATAATTGGAAGCACAATATACGAGCCATTTTGTTATTTTGGTTCCACTTAACCATATAGGAAGATCTTTATATTTGTGTAAAACTGGTTATTTCAGCTTATTTTGTGTCTGTGAATTTCCCTGCTGCCCTATTTTCTCACTCAGATGATGGGTTCTTTGTATGAGAACTGAGCCGATTGGTGCAAAACCAAGGACAGTTGAATGATAGTCCTATGTACGGTCCCAATCTATTTCTAATCAAAACAGAGTTAGGGTTCAGACTCACTAGATGTGTGCTGGTTCATTCTTAAAATAAACTATCCAATTTTTCAACGCCCTGTGAAAATAGCACCAATGAAACTGGAAGTACACTGATTTTCTACGGTGCTCCTAACCTTCTACAATCACCCTGTTGAAGTTGAAAATGCCTCTTTTTTCATAAAACACAGCACCACACCAACTCCAAATTCATAGGATGGGAGACCACTGAGAAGGTGATATATGCATGTTATGAAAGCTGAGGAAAGAACGTCAAAATAATAATGACAATATGTTAAATCACATGACTGTTACTAAGTCAATGTTCCAAATGCTAAGCAGGACAATGTATCACTTTCCTTAAGCTATTTTCTTACCTAGTCACTGAATTAGAAACAGCTATTCAATCTTTGGCTCCCAGAAATAATCTGGCAATAAATGGATAGCGTTAAAAGATAAATTTTATTGAAGTCAAACAAAGCAAATTCTCATGTGCACCTGCTAGACATTTATTGTCAAATATTGTGTATATAGCGGATACTTAGGTGTTTGAATTCCAAATCTAGGTATTCAAAGTCCTCACTTAGATGCTTCTTTGCCTGGAGGCATAGAAAATCTCTAAGTCCCCAAGTTCTCATAGGTGATATTTACCAAGTGGCTAAATGAATGAAACTGGGAGGGTTGATGCTTGAGCCTTGTATTTCTCAAGAAAGATATTACATCCCTTACCTTGCATTCCAAATCCAACCCAGAAATCACCCTGAATACAGACATGTTGAATTGGGCTTTATAGGAATCACAGCCAGGGATCTCTCATCACTCTTCCTACCTTTTTACTCATCAGCTAAGGAGCTCAGTCGGCTTTCCAGAGCATAGGCATTCAACATCCATTCTTTCTACATTTTTCCAGCATGCACAAAGTAGCAAAATATTTGTGAGGACTGAGAGAGTGCAGGGAAGGAAGAGAAGTAATATGAAAACTAGTATGATAATATAGCTCTCTCACCTAAGTAAATAGAGGACTGAATCCCAGTCCCTGGTCTCATGATTACTTAATATAGGATACTTAAAATTTCATTGACACAGGCACTGAGACCTCTCCTCTTGTAGCTGAGTGCCTCAAATGCTAGGCAATAAAGTATTGCTCTCTCTTTTGCCTAATGAATATTTAATTATTCTCAGTGAAGTAAAGCAACTTCAACAAGAAGAATTATGGCTCTTTTTCTGTCCTCAAACTAACCACTAAGCTATTGGATAAAACTGAACTTCTGACGATGCCTCTCTTTGGAACATGTGAGCCCAACCATGTATTCAAGGTAGTAAACCCCAAAAGAAGTTTATTGGGATAGCCTGAGATTAAGTACTTAAATCCTTCAGTGAGCTTAGTCTCCATTCTCTTGCTATCTTTTGCTGACTTTGCTGGTTTCCCACTGAGAGTGCTCTGGGTCTTTGAGCTCTGTGTTGTAGGCAGTGTTGTTGACCTGAAAGTCAGCTACTGGAACATGCAATGTGGGGCTGCCTCTGTCCCTCAGGGATCTTACTCCCAGTATCCACACCCCTTCAAAAAAACCCTAGAGGATATATAAGGGCCATATGCATTCAGAGTAGGCAGTGTTAGATGACAAAATAAATCTGAGAGGAAATAGAACTGTAGGGCAAATTACTGAAGTTTATTTTCTTGCTTCTGTCCCTTAAAGCTTGAAAAACCACAGGATCTTCTCAGTAAGATAATCCTTTTGCTGAGAGAGGTGTTTTGTAGCAAGACAGCTGGTGCAGACATACTCCTATTGCCTTCCAGTCTGTCCAGTGCTTATTAGTCTCCTGTAGCGCCCAGCTGACAGTCCTTTGAGACCTGCATCCAGCTTACAGACATCCAGAATCGTTTAAGTGAGTGTGAGTCTGTTGTGCAACTAGCACACAAGTCAGACACCTTGCTGCTGGTCCTTTGCAACCACACGAGATAGTGGCTGGCTCAGAGGGCTGCAGCTAATGCGAGTGGACCCACAGAAAGAGACAGATTCTCTTCAGGAATACCTGTTACTTCAGGAGAGACAGATTGCTGAGATTTTTGAAATGAGACACTGTCTCTTAAAGTGAAGAACCATGCTGTGGGAAAAGGTATTGGATTTGATTTTTACTCAGGAAAACTAAACAAGTCTGTACCCGAGCCCAGACACTAATCTTCAAATTCTCATGGACCAAAAGGCAGCTAAAAGGCAGCTTGTCGAAAGAAGGCACTTGGAGGATACCCACATTTTTCAGTATTCTCAGATGTCAACTTGACACAGCTCCTTCGTATCTGGCCGAACTCCAGGTGTGATATTTTGTCAAGGAATTTATCTTCTGGGAATGAATTGGTGTGGAAAAACTGTAGAAGATCAAAACACGGACTTTGGCTGACAACAGGGCACATGAACCATAAAATGCAGACAGGGCAGACTCCTAGCCACCTAACTGTTCTGTAGTAGTTGTACTTAAGTACACTTTATCAAGTTTCAGATCCTAGTCCATTGCCATACAATCAAACTTCCATAATTATGTCTCTGTTAAACTCTTTGAAAAGCTGTTGACTAATTTTATTTCTGTTCAGATTACTCAGTGTTGCTGACACAAAGGTTACAAGACACTGACACTGAGGATGATTCCTGCAGATTTGATCCCATAGAAAGATTCTTTTGTCCACTGGTTCAAAGTTTTGTTTATAATTCACTGTTCTGAGGAAAGAGATTTCCCAGGTTTAGGTGGACTGGTAGCACTTGAGTATAATTGGAATATATTCTATTGTACTCTTACTCCATCTTTGCTCTTTACTCCTCACCTTACTTTAGGGATGGTCTTTCATAGGGCAGTTATAAAACTGTCAAAATGGAGGGTCTGAGGTTTCAAATTTTGTTTCTGATGCTGTACACAGCGCAGGTGAATTGCAGTTAAAGAACTGGACTTGAATCAGTGGTTGAGGATTCAATCTCTGCCTCTTTCACTTTTCTCTGATCCACAAGTAACTCGCTTTCCTGCTGTGACTTCCTCCTCTGTTAAAATGGAAATAATGATAGAAAGAAGGAAAGAAACACTATCCAACTATGCTGTTATTCTTCAGAATAAGGTTTGCCTTTTACTGAGAGCTTGCACAATTCTTTGCACAATGGGACCCTGATCGCTGCTGTAGTATATAAGTAATAATGATAAGGTATACATTTTTTATTTTCCACCATCAGCATGATTCATTGTAAGACTTAAAACCTCAGTGTTTATTCTATGCTACTTGGATAAAGAGCTCTGTCATTAGAAAGCAGCAAAATGTTTGTGCCACTTAATTTATGAGGCTACAAATACTGACCGAGGAATAGATTTATATTACCATTATTAATACGCAGCACTAATGCTAATAATACTGTACCAATCCCTCACATTTACTTAGCATCTCTCATCCCAAAGTGATTAAAGTTCCTAAGTGAAAGACAAAATACACAGAAATATAGTCATCCATACACTGAGTGAAAAATGGAGACTCGAAGATAATTTTCTGCCAATAGCATATTCTGAGTAATGAAAGAATGGAGGAAGCAGAAGGAAAGTATGAAATAACTGGAATATTTCTGGAGGTACTTTGTACTCATGAAGTGGTACTACCAAAAGAGCTTTGGTGAGTTGCTCTACTTGAATGACCGTTAGAAAAAACTCCCTAACTTTTGAGGGAAAGATTACCTATAAAATATAAATATAAAATTGCATCTCCCACTGGATAGAATAACTAGATAGTGATATTGTATCCTACACATCAAAGTACGAGTTGAAGCAGCCAAGCATACACAGTAAAGACTGTCTAGAAGGGAGAGGCATGACAGAAAAAGCCCAGCATGATGGATATGCCCAAGCATGAGGCCTGCCATAAGGCATCTAATGTATGTAATTTGCAAAAAGCATGGCAAAAAAATCGCCGACAAATCACAAGAGATTTAAGAAAGTTCACACAAATCTGTCTGAATTACATGCAAACATTTAACTCCTATTGGTATAGCTGTTACTACTAAACTTCAAAGAGATGTAGGTTCACAGGCACAGATCAGATCTTCACTTCTAAGCTAGTTATACTACTGTCAGAAATTGATGTGTGCATTTTTTAAAGTCACAAATATTTATACTTACCAGAACTTATTTCTATGTTCAAAATCTAATCGTATTACCTGACCTGATATATTTCCTGCATACTTGTTGAGTATTCCCAAGTAAGATCTAAGTGCCTGTGACATTTAGGATACAGCACTTATCTTTTCTGGTATCACAGCCTTCAAACACAGAGAGTAATCCTTCCATTCTCACATCTGGCAAGACCTCAGCTAGACAACAGCGTCCAGCTCTGGTCAGTGTTCTTCAAGAAAGGAGTGGACTACTCAAGACAGTCCAGAGAACATCAGTGAAGATAATTACAAGCCAAAAAACATGTTCAGTGAGCCATGACTGAAAGAACTGCTGTTGTGCACCCTAATGGAGAGAAGACTTTTAGAGAGAAGTGTATACATTGCTCTCCCAGACCATGGAGACAAAACTTCTTGTGTGACAGGAAGTAATGGACTTAAACTGCAGGACAAAAGAACCACGTTAGCTGTTCGGAAAACCTTTCTGAAAGAAGGGATACTGACACCCTGGAGTTGGTTTGCCCCAGGAGCTGGTAGAGTTGCTGCCACTGAAGACTTTAATACAGGTTAAACAAGTGATCAAAAATGCAAAAACGCGATAGCCGATGATGGCTGGGATTTGATGACCATAGAGCGTGCTTCACAGTCATTTCTACTGATAGCTCTCTGTTGCTTTTATGGTTTCTATTGCCTGTTCAAAGTTGTTGAAAAGTTTTCTTCAAACTCTCTAAAGTAATTCATGTTTGGACAGAGGCCAGCTGTGGAAAGTGTCTAGGACAAAGTAACACCTTTTATAGAAAAGATATAGACTAGATAAAGTGGCCATGGACTTTAAATTATGACATTTGCTACTGCAAATATCTTAATTAGATGGTTAAAACTGTAGCACAGAAATATACAGAATGTGAATATCATTGGATTTCCTACTTAGAAATGTATGATGTCACCTCCACGCATGATGAGCATCTCTGGTGTGCAGCAGAGCTGCTGGAGCAGCTTTTTGAAGTTGTAGCATGACAGGATTTTGGCAACTGCTTGGAACAAAGCTGCTCTGATGGTTGTTTGATTAAGCAAATCTGCTGTGGTAAATGTCTGAAGCCAAGCTGTTTCTGCAGCTGTTTGAGCCAGAGCTAGTCCTGCAGTTTTTGAAGAAAGAAAGCATTCGTAAAGAATGAAGGAGAGAAATGGAAACAGAAAGAAGAGAGAAAGAAGAGGTTTTGAATAATTTCAACTACATATAGTGTTAAAAACAGCTTTGTAAAACAAAACTATAATGCCATCTTGGGGTTTTGGTGATACTGGTGATTATAATATGCAAGATTCCTAAGGCTCTGTATGTTTGTATAAAACATTAAATGCTAGGCTTTAATAATATCATTAAAGCTGCAAAGCTGAGTAATCAAAAGCTAGGAAATGCCAGAACTCAGGTTATATGCAAACTTTGCTTTAGTTATGTATCCACGTAGGGGTCTTCAAGATCCAAGCCTCAGTCAGCACTCAGGTGACAGGAAGATTTTAAATGATATCTGGTTTTTTGTTTTCTTGCCCTCATTCAGTGCGAGTCCCTCTGCCTTGTTTATTTCACAGTAGTAAAATCTTATCTGACAACAGAATGATTAATCTCCTCTTGATCTTTTCAGTGGTTCTCATCACTGTACTCTCTGATGTACAAATATGTTTACTTTTATGATACATCTCTAGCAATTAAAATTATATTTATATTCCTGATTTGTGCAGAGATAAGGTTAAAACTATCCTGTAGTTTTGCATGCTCCGTTCAAGGTGCATGATTGTGAGCCTCGGAATAGCTATTTATTTATTCATTCAAGTTGTAATTCCTGTTGGATTCTCAAATGTGCAACACTTCTGTAAGCCAGATCATAGGAAGGCAGGTGAGGCACCCAGGCACTACTTATGAAAAGCTTTTAGTTAGATGACTTGCTAAGGATTGCACTGGGATTTTGGGAGAAAAGAAAGTGTGTAGTGCCATTGTGAAATAAAACAGGTAAGTAATCATGCAGTTAAGAAACATGTCACCTAAACACAAAGGAGACAATATGCAGTCTCCATGATTCTATAGCTTTAATTTTTCCATTTCCTAACTTCTGAACACTTGGAGTCTTAAAAATGTTCCATCATATTTTTTCTAAGTGTAGATAAGTTTCTCTTTTTTGATCCAAACTAGAAAAAAAGTCTCCCACATGTTCCAGCTGTCATGCCAAAATGTGCATGTTTTATTAGTGGGTTAAGAAAATTTAGATGTCCCTCATAGTCTCCTGACATTTAAGGTAACAGAATAACTAGGAATAATATTTTCTGTCCTCTCTGTGGTCCACAGCAAAAAGGATAGAACAATTGAATGGACAGTTTCCAGCTGATTTTCTGACAATGGCTGGATTGTTGAAGTCAAAGTTCTTGGGCTCTACTACAGGGTCCATATTGAATGTACATCCCCAGAACACAGATGCTTGACTTTATTCCTGCAGAGGATAACCACTTCTGACTCTACTAGTCACTACTTCAGTCTTATTTTCTCCTTAACCTTAATCTTCTTTCCAGCTCCATTTTCATTTCTCAGCACATTTCGGTTCCTTCCACTACTTCCTTTCCTTCCTAGTTTTTAATCTGTTCTGTCTCTCCTGGCCCCTTTTCCACCAGATTTCCCTGTAGACTGATGTCCAGCACTAATCCCTCACCCAGACTCAATGATCCTTCAATCTTTCTCACAGTTGCCAACATTTCAGCAACTCTTCTTAATTTTTTTTGTCTTTTCTGTTGGCTCTGAATCTCTTCACCATCTTTTCCAGTGCAGTTTACTGTCTCACAGTTACTGCCACAACCATCCCAGTTCCTTCTTCTTTCACTCTGTCTCTGCACTCTGGTATCCTGGTTCCTGTCCGCTCCTCATCTCCAGGCAGATCAGCTTTTTGTAAGCTCTGCTTTTAAATAGTGCAGCTTCCTCCTTCTCGCTTCCTGTTTGGAGTAGGTGGGAGAAATAGAGCTTCTGCGCTCCGTCTTGGACTGGAGCCCACTATGACGTAGAGCTGTAGTTGCAAGGAAAATCCTGCTCAGCCTCAGTCTGGAACATGTTCTATAATTACAGCATCTTTGAGAAATGCAACTGCTGACACCTGAGACTTCTGTACTGAGCATGTGTGAGCTGCTTCGGTTTTTTCCCCAAAGGACCAGAACGTAGCCAAATGTGACAAATTCTTTTAAGAGGTAGAGAGAGCTGCATCCTTGAAATAAAGGCAAGCCTCTGCCAAATTTTAAGCCCATTCTACAAGTGGTGGTAGCCCTAAAAATATTCAGCATAGCTCTGATGGGGTTTTTTTTGAAGAAAATGACGTATTTTCCCTTAGCCTTGATCTCAGAAATGGCTACATTATTTGTTTCCAAAAAAAACCCCCAAATTCAGCCTGAGGCAGATGCTCAGTGTGGAAAATTTCAGTGCAAATAATTAAACTTTGGCAAAGTAACAGATAACTGAAAACAGTCTCATAATGGAAAATGCTGGACAACCTTGCTAGGCATGTGTGCATCCAGGTCTGTCTATAATAGAATGTCATTAAAATTTGGAGAAAATATATTTTCATGGTCAGCAGAGAAAACCTCATCTCATGGCTTTGCTGCCATCACAGCATCAAGATTCATCCAAAGCTGTTGTAGGAGAGTGGAAGAAAGCTACTTTGAACACTTTGTTTTCATTAAAAGGGATGTTACTTTATTTAAGATAAAATAACTGCAATTACTGCTATATGGATAACTCCAGCCATTCCACGATTCTGAATCAGGTCTCACAAAATCAAGGAAGTGATTCAAAATTTATGAGATTTAAAGAATTTTTTGGGGGAATGATGACTTCTCTTCCAGAAGCTTTGGAGGTGTATGTGCAATACAATCAAGTCCTTTTCTGTAATTGTAAAGGCAATTCACTTCACTTACATATTATCTATGCTATTTTGTGGGGTTAAACTACAAGCAGGGACTTTAAGACAAGTAGAAATATACTGCTAGTTGGCATACTTATTAATAATGAATATCATTATAATATATTAATTATTATGACTATATGTCATAGTTATCATGTACTGCTTGACTTTGGAGTCAGAGGCCCATGCCATAGTGGCTTTTTCATTGTATTTATTTTGGACTTAGAGTCTGGATACATAGTGCTCAGCTAATGCACAGTCTCTGCTTGTAAAGATGCATCAAATGTCTCATGTATTTGAGCTCTTTTTTCCATTGACTGATCAATTTGGTTTGAACTCTATATTTTTAATATGGGTTGGAAAATTTTCAAGACAGTTACAGTGCATATTGTATACACCTGAAAATGAAGGAGATGTGTAGAAAGCTCAGCACAGAACAAACTTGAAGTGGCACCTGAGCTCGTCTGCTTTGGCAGCACCAGTATATCCATGGCTGGTACCAAGAAAGGGTTCTAAACAGACAGACTGTAAATGCTCCAACAGTTACTGATAAATTTCACGTAGGTCAATGAGCCTATGACTGTAAATTTTAAAAAAGATGGTTTTTTTTTCACCTGGATTAATTCAAGCCAATATTTTTAGGAGAACTTTTTCAAGGTAGTCATCATGTGGAAGCTTGGCATAGCGATCAAGGAAAGGTGAAGAGATCCCTTCAGGTACTCCTGAATAACCAAGTACCAAACATTGCACAGTAATGACATAAAATCTTCAGAATGTCTAAGTACTAAGAGAGAGAAGAGATTGTTTACGGCTGTAAAGGAAACTATAACAAGATTGAGCAGATTTAAAACAAATGCTTTCTAGAGCAGGAAAAGGACTGTGGTGGTTTAAGCTTGGCTGGATGCCAGGTGTCCACCAAACCAGTCTATCACACCCCTCCTCAGCAGGGCAGGGTGGGGAGAAAAATAAAATGGAAAACCAGCCCCATAATTGTGGGTCAAGTCAAAGGCAGTTTAATACAGCAAAAGGCTGGAAATGGAAGCAGAGCAAAATCAATATTTTATTCTCTATTCCCCATCAGCAGGCGATGCCCAACCACTTCCTGAGAAGTTGGGCTTCAGTACGTGTAGTGGTTGCTCCAGAAGACAAACATAAAATCAAATGCCCCCACTTCTTCCCCCTACCTCTCATCTTCTTATTGCTGAGCACCTGCCATATGGTAAGGAACATCCCTTTGGCCAGTTTGGGTCAGCTGTCCTGGCTGTGTCCCATCCCAGGATCTCACCCACCCCCAGCCTACTGCTGAGGGGGGGGAAGTAACATTGCAGAAACGGCCTTGATGTGCACCAGCACTGCGCTGTGACAGCCAGACATGGGAGTGTTACCAGCACCTTGCTGGCCACCAGTACACAGCACAGCGCTGTGGGGCCTGCTGTGGGGAAAATCAGCTCCATCTCAGCCAGACCCAGCACAATCCTACAAGTAAATGTTAGAGCAATGTTTTCTGGATTGCGAGATTCACAAAGATGCCAGGGAAATCAGTAGATATTCAGCTGCTTTGAACTTCTAGAACTGAATTGAACAAAGCAATACACAAGGCAGCTGCAAAGAGGTTACTGAAATTAATTGTTCTGATCCTTAATTACCAAAATTTTGTTACTGAAATCTAGAAAATGCTCTCCTTCTCTTGGTTTGCCGTGCTAAGTTAAGATATATATGAACTGTCTGTGGCTTTGCCCTGACACATTGAGATTGATATGAGGTTAGCTAGGAAGGGGAAACCTCAGAGGGAATGGGGTGACAGAAGTAGCATAACTGAGTAATTCTGAGTTTCACTGCATTTACTCCTGAATATTTGGATCATAGTACCATGTATTTCATCATCTACAGCTGGGCAGAAGGTGACAGCTCCTCAGATGAAATGCATCTCACTTAACTTCAGCTGTCCGAAACAGACAGTTGCACCTGAGCTAATGACCCTAAGTTCCCTTTCCTGTCAAGGAAAAGAAGTACAGTTGTAGAGCATGATCCATTCCATCTAATGTAGATGTCTGAAGTAAGGCAAAAGAATAATACCTGATGTGAATATTTCTGGTCTTGCCTGTAATGGCTGTGTAGCACAAGCAGCTAACCTGGGATGTCACAGTTAGGTAAAACAGCTTCCTCATTTTTGTCCAAGGTGGACGTGACTACAAGATTTTTTGTCATATATAAGCCAAACAGCTGCAAAGGTCTGTGATGAACAGAACTATACTATACAGGCATTTCAGAACTTCTGCAAAATATCATTGCTCACCTTCTGCACAGGATTGCACAGGCAGGCCCCTGACTGCTTTTCTAAACTCCATCCTCATTTGAAGTATGTGTCTTGTGACCGTACAAAGTGACGATGCTGATTTTCAAACCCCTCAGGTGTTTAGGCCTTGTAGCTGTCTCCTGCTGCTGACTTAATTAAGGTCCCGCCTGCTCCTGCCTGAGACTAGCTCTTCTCAGCAGTCTGCCACAGCCTGCTTTCAGCGTGCTCAATAAGGGTGTGCCGGTCCCGCGTCCTGTTTGTCTTGTGGTCCACTGCTCTTCTTTCTGCATAGAGAGGAGGATGCCACCTGTCCTTACACCAAATTGCACCTTCCTCTCCAGTTAGTTTGAGGGTGAGTTTTTATGCTATGGCTAGGGGGGGACTCTATTGATGGAAGCTCCTGGAAAGCATGGTCTTGCTCTTCCCTTCTCTCCCCCATCCCTGGTTATCAGATCTGTCACACAGCCTCAGGGTGACCTGATGCAGCTGCCTAACCCACCAAGGAACTGTTTCATTTTTTTCAGAGTGAATTTTCATCTGGATCAGCCAGTTAAACTGACTCACCTGGTACCTACACCTTTGTTAGGTGTGATATGCAGGAAGCAAAGGGAGTACGTGTCTACAGACTGACTGGGACTTATTCCACTCCTTCAGCTACATTGCTGCATCCTTTTAGCTGCAATATAAAATAGAAATAACTTCACTGTGGACTGCTAATCAAGGCAGTGAGTGCTCTGTGAACAGAAGGTTTCAGTGTATGTAATCGCTTCTTGGTATCTAGCTAATCAGGTTTGGTTTTGCCACTCTGTAAAGGAGTGTATATTGTTACCGAAAAACTCATGCTCTTCGAGGTTGGAAGATTCAGTTAAATACGTGTCACGTGTTAAGTTTGCAGATGGCACTAAACTAGGGGAAAGTGTTGATCTGCCTGAGAGTAGGGAGGCTCTTCAGAGGGATCTGAACAGACTGGACCAATGGGCTGAGACCAGTGGGATGAAACTTAACAAGGCCAAGTGTAGAGTGCTGCACATGGGGCATAACAACCCCATGCAGCGCTACAGGCTTGGGGGAGACTGGCTGGAGAGCTGTCAGGCAGAGAAGGACCTGGGGTGTTGTTTGACTGCATGCTGAATATGAGTCAGCAGTGTGCTCAGATGGCCAGGAAGGCCAATGGCATCTTGGCTTGTACCAAGAACAGTGTGGCCAGCAGGTCTAGGGAAGTGATTGTGCCCCTGTACTCAGCATTGGTGAAGCTGCACCTCGAGTACTGTGTCCAGTTCTGGGCTCCTCACCATAAGAAGGACATGGAGGTCCTGGAGCGAGTCCAGAGAAGGGCAACCAGGCTGGTGAAGGGGCTGGAGGGCAAATCCTATGAGGAGCAACTGAGGGAGCTGGGGCTGTTTAGCTTAGAGAAGAGGAGGCTGAGGGGAGACCTTATCACCACCTACAACTACCTGAAGGGAGGTTATAGAGAGATAGGTGATGGTCTCTTCAGTCAGGTGACAGGTGATAGGACAAGGGGGAATGGGATGAAGCTGTGCCAGGGCAGGGTCAGATTGGAAGTTAGAAAAAAATTTTTTACTGAAAGAGTTGTCAGGGCCTGGAACAGGCTGCCCAGGGAGGGGTCGAGTCACCTTCCCTGGATGTGTTCAAAAAAAGGGTAGATGAAGTACTTAGGGATATGGTTTAGTTTAGGATGCGAATGGTTGGACTTGATGATCTTAAAGGTCTTTTCCAACCTTGTGATTCTGTGATTCTGTGAAAACATCACCAGATGCCAAAACAACGGCTCTCATTTATAGCTCGGCTATCAGGTTATTTGGTGCCATTGCAGTGCCAAAATACGCTGGGTTGTTGGTTGGTTCATTGGTTGTTTTTTTTTCCAAAGGAGAATGAAAAAAAATGAAGCGGTGTTTGTCACATGAATTGTAGCACTGCCCTTGCTGTGCTGGGCAAGTTCCAAGAGGTAACCAAACTCAGAGTGACTACTAGGACATTCCTTGCAGTTCCAGCTGCATGTTGCTTGTTAACTTCCTGTTCTAAAATAGCAGGGAATATTGCTATCAGCATCTAAACATTTATTGCTTCCTTCCCCAGTAGCAAGCGCAATTCACTGGCAGGCCTCAAAGTATAGAACCTGCTCCCGAAACTGATAGCACCTCAGTAGGTGAAGGGCTTTTAATGGCTGCACCCCTAAGGCAGACCCTTTTGCTAACAGGAAACGTGCTGATGCAATTTACTATTATCTTTCACGGCAGGAGTTCCCTTCAGGGAAAGACTGATGTTTATTGTAATACTTGGATTTTGTGAGGTGCCTTGAGAAAAGTGAATCATTAGGGATGCGAAAGACGTTAAAATCTCTATTCAGCAAGCGATTTGACCATGACTGGCAATTACCTGAAAGTGCATCTCTTACTGGGATTCCTACCTCATGTAGGATTTTCAGATTTTTTTAATGTTTTTTAAGTTTCCTTCTGGCAGCAATCTTAAGAAAATCAGAGCACTTCAGACATCTCAGTTTTAAGTACTCAAAATCGCTACTCGCTTTTAAAAGATTTGGCCTTATGCTAATACCACACATGTAAATGGAAATGAAATGGGTCTGTGCAGATTTGCAGTATTCCTCTGCCACATCATTGTCCCAATGCCAGAACAGCCAGCCACAAATTGATTCCACCAGCACTGGAGGAAGTATTATGCATGAAAAAGGAAATTATGTCTAAAGTTTGTGAAAGAGCCTTTACTCAGGATTTCCTGTACTTTTAGTTTTTGTGTTATTTAGGAATGAGAGTCAGCAACCTTAACACCATCTTAATGCAATTTTGTCTGTGTGTGCTGGAATTTCCTCTGGTTTTTTGGAATGTAAGTGAAGTGAACACATAGACCTAGCTGAAATGCAATTGAAAAGCTATTTTTATGTAAGTAAATACTGTCAATTGTAAATGTTTATACTTTTACTCATGGAAGAAAAATTCATAATACCAGGTATGCCAAATGTATCTTTCCCTACCAATCAACAAGGAGTTCAGGCTCTTTCTGGCATCATCTACCAAGGGAAGAGAGCAGGGAATTTCCTCTAAGAAACCTCTTTGGTCTAGTCCACCACCAGTTTCTATAGAGACAGTATTCTCAAAAATCATCCTCATTTATAGCTATAAATAACTCCCACAGTTCAGTGCAAAAGTGGAGCTTAGCCATAGAACTTGCTGGGCATAAGTTGGACGTTATTTTGGTGAAATGGAAATCCACAGCAGATCAAATGTCTATGTGCAGTTGTTGTGGAGAATTTATATAGCAACTGGGGATGGAAAAGATGTGCAGAGGCAGTCTGTTAGTGACGCTATTTCATTCAGGGAAGACTGTATCTGTTGCTCACATCACAGGGAGGAATATTGTTGTGCTGGGAATGGGGAGTTACACACTACACAAAGCTGCATTAGTAGGAGGACTAGTACTACCCTAACCGCTCCTCCCCGGCCAGTAATCCAGCCCCTGCATAGACAAAGAGTCACGTGCTTCTTGGTGGGTGTTTCTATGGCTTCTGAGTTCTGCAAAGTTGATGCATTTTTCTTTATAACAGCCATGTGAGAAAAGAGTTATTATCTCTATCTTGCTGATGGGAAAACAAGTCCCAGAGCAATAAAGATCTTGATTTTTTAACGTACTTTGACACTTTGTTTAGAAACTTAAAGCTGTTTAGATACTTAAAGATGTAGGAAGGGCTGCAGGAAGGCTTCCCAGTGCAACAGCCATGTCAAGGTGCAATCCGAGTGGAGCATCCCCCTCTCCCCACTCTGCGCCTTGGTTTCCATAGGAAGGAAATCTGTGCACACAAGATGTAGAGCCCTGTAGTGCCACTGCTCTGTAGCCTAGACATGGCTATCGGCACCTAGATGGGATTTTTTGAAAGCACCAGGTGCCTAATTTCCATTGTTCTCTATGTCAAACAGGCCCTGAAGTGCCTCTGGAAACCCCACTGCCTGCCTACTGCATTCTTTAACAACTCTGCCTCTAAGTGACTGCTCAAGATCACAGAAGTAGCCTGTGGCTACCATGCTAACCACTGGGATATTCTGTTTTCTGTGCCAACAAAGACTCATTAGAGTGAGCTAAACTGATGGAATTTCCCAGCAGGACTAGAGCTTTTTCTTGATGGGGCAGGAATGAGATGTGCACCCTCTGTCAGCTGTCATGAGGGGCTGGGGCTTCAGGCAAGAGGTAGGTACTGGGGAATATTTCCACAACAGGGAACTTTGTATGTTTATAAACCTGGCTCTGTTATACTGTTCTGTCCTGTAAATCCTGACTGCTGCTAAATACGTTTTGTGTTGGTTTCACCACAACAAAATGCTTTAAATTGCTTTGCATATCCACAGTAAAATACTTTCATCGACAAATGCATTACTGTAAATGAAAAGTTACAGAGGAAATGCAAATACATAATTGAGGCTATATTAAATTCAATACATGCTCTTTCCAGTAGACATTGACAATATATATGTGTGGGTAAGTCTGCAGTTTGTAAGTTTTAAATGTATTAAACTGAAACTACTTGCAAACAACAAATAAAAATAAGACCTTTTTTAGATACCTCCACTTTTTCTAAACATAAAAAAAGAATCAGTGGATCTATATTTTTTATAGACATGCACAATGAGAAATTTTGATAAGCTTCCTGCAGGAAAATTTCACCACAGTGAAAAGAGGAGCCTTACAGTATAAAATGAACATAATCATCTCTTTTGCCTGGAGTACCACAACATGTTGACAGTCCTTGATTTGCTGGTGATCAGAAGTCTTCACTAGATTTCTCTGCCAGCCTCTCTAATGAACAAAAAGATTTTACTACCTGGTCAGCTTTGTTTACCAGGGAACAGACGAGAGTGTCTATGGGGCAAACAAAGGTGTTACACAGAAATACCAGAAGTAGAGTTAAATTGGCTAGCTTGAGTGTGGCAATATTTTTGGCCATAGCAACACAGGTCAATTTACACTGCTGCTTAGCAAGAAAATTTAGCCTTCAGGAGCTCCATGCTGCTGCAGTTTGTTTGCTTCTGGCCTTCAATGTATCTTCCTTAACACTAGCTTGATAACTCTGCTTAATTACAAAGTGCTGTTTAGACAATTTGCAGTGCTGTAATCCAAAGGCAGCTGATGCAGCTCCAATTTTCATATCATGCTTTGTAGCCTGAAATGTTCTTTTGTTCTGTATAAATTATGATTTTATAGGGCACTTAGACGTTCATATGTTCCTCTGCAGTAGGGTCTGACTGTCTTGGATGCTGCATCACTTAGATAGTCATAGTCTTCAGCTACAAAAATAGCTATGACAGGAATGGTCATTTTCATTGCTAAATTCAGAACAACGAATTATTGGTACAGTGTACTGGGTTTGGTTTATCTGCTGGGTTAACCCCCAACACAGAGTTATAGTCAAATACTGCAGAAGCCACCACATGAAAAGCAGAATGTCTGGATTAGTGTCTTCTTGGTAATATAGCAAGTGATTCTGTGAATAGGTGAAACCTTGTTTCCTGCAGAATTGTGCATCACAGTTGGATTTTCTAGTGTGTAAGAAGGTGTGATCTCTACTTATCTAAGGATGAAGTAATGCTCTTTGTCTCAGATACATGGGCTCTGGATAGGGATATAGTAATGGCTGAACTCATCTTCTATACTTTCACTTAGCAAGTGCTTCTTCCATGTCTGTTTTCATGAAAAGAAGGTCTTAATTTCTGAGATAACCCTTCTGATGACTTCAGTTGAAATTAATCATTAGGCTCAAGATGTACGTGGAGAGGAAGAGATGGACCTTAAGTGAAGAGATGAAGAGATGTCCTTAAGTGCTTAAAGAAATGATCTAGAGGTGTGCTAGGAAGGGCTAGGTTGTGTTGGACTTGATAATCTTAGGGTCTCTTCCAACCCAGGTGATTCTATGATTCTACAACACACACACATGCACACTTGTACAGGTGTAGGATCTGTAAATCTCTTTCCTTAAGAAACTAGGATAAAAATAGTAATGAACCCTCAGTACTACTTAGAGTCCATTTAGTTCAAGGCAGCAAGTGATGGTGATGTCTATTTGATACAAGTCAAAGCCAAGCATTAACTAAACACCCATCATAATTGATGAGTGTCTAATATGTCAATGCCTGAAGTGTTCCACACAGAAATATTTCTACCAATATTAGAAATATTGTGTTTTCCTGTAGAAGAATCTTTATAATTTTCAGCTGTTTTCATCAGTTTAAACATTAGCTAGAACTCTGGGGCTTTTTAATTATGCCTTTGCAGTTGTGATTACTGTACATTTAACGGTGGGGGGTCTTTCATCCTCATTTACTCTTTTCTTTCAATTTCTAAGAAATGTCTTTCCATTAATAGTATTCCCAGGTTTTTTTTCATAATAGGATCATTTCCAGAATCAAAATGGACACCTCTCCAGGGTAATAACTGTCCTGGAACAGGCCCAGATCTAATTGCCTGCTGGAGTGGTGATCCTGAGTAACAAATGGCAGCTGTTCCCTTCCCGCTCTGACTGGGAGGACAACAGCATTCCCACTGTCAACCCAGCTCACAGGATCGGCAAGGCAGGATGTGGGGTCGTGCCAGTTCACTTGCCTTAATGAAGGCTGAGGTTTGGCATGTGTTAGAACACTGGCTGCCCATGGGGTTGGTGAACGCATCTTTGGGAGCAATGATTTCTAGCAAGAGAGTGATGTGGACAGGTAGGAGAGGCAATATTGGCTGCCTCTCTGGTGTAGCTAACTGCACCAGATCTCCCTCTCTGTCAAAGCCAGTAGCAAGTGATACTGGTAAGATTTTTTCATTTCCTGATTTTCCAATATTCTTTCATATAGACAAAACCTCTGTTTTCTACACCTTATCTGTGGCTTGCTATTTTACTGGTCTTTTTTAGGTCTCATGTTGAAACAGAAATTCCTAGGACAGCTAAGTCAAATTCACTAATGATACAGTATCAATTAACAGAAATTAAATCTTACAAAACTCATTTTTGGATAATCTTTGCTAGAGTCAATCTTACATCTCACTGCTGCTACCCCGCTGCTGATAACACACGCTTGCTTCTCCCTTGTGCAAGCCCCAACACTCATAAAACGTGCACTGAACAAATTCCACTCACTAACCCATAAAATACACCAGAGAAGCAAATTATTTTTCTCCAAAGCTAGTCAGGTGAACCAGCCCAGCACAAAGGAGGCAACATAACAGGATGGCCAAAAGCAGGGGTGTGGGAAGGGAGGAGCAAGGAGTAGGGCTTTCCCTTTCCATAGAAGTGAAAGATTAGATAGATTACAGGATTATTTCGTTTTGAGGTACCATGAAAGAGGGAGATATTTAGTGGGATGAGGGAGAGCAAAGGCTAATCAATCAAAAGGTAGCTCTGTGAAGAGCAGATACAAATGTTTTCTTTGGCTTTGCATCTCAAAATTGATCTTGCATGTGTATTCTGTCTAGTCGACCAAGGTTTGGGCTCACATTGCACCTTTCCTTCAGTTGAGGGATTTATAAGGGTGTCTGTCACAAGGATCTGTCTTTTCTACTTGGTCAAATAATTTAATAAACTTTGTAGGAACTTAATATCTGCCAAATAGCCATCCCTTGCAGTATTCAATTGAAATTTGCCAGCACAATCCAGGTTATTATAGGACAGTAAGCACTTACACAGACTGAGACAGAAAGTCTATGCAATAACACAGAATATATTTTCTTAGAAAGAGAAGGGGGGGGGGGGGGAAGTGTCACATCATTAATTTTCCATTTTTTAAAATTGGAATTTAAAAAAATTCACTAAAATGTCAACATTGGAAAAGGAAAAAAAGCAATACCGTTTGATAAGTCATTATTCAAAAGTGTTGACCAATCTAATAAAGCTACAATCCAACATATATTTTACACTTTTATGGATCCTAGAACCTCATAATTTACCCATACATTAAGTGCAAGGAACAGAAATCTTTCATGATATGCATACCTTTCCAGGCAAGCAGCTTAGTAAAGGCAACCTGAGATTAGAAAGACAATTCCACCACGGACCTGTCACCATATGGGTTGTAACTCTAATTTGCAGCGGCAATAGCACACCCTGTGTGAGCCTCACTTGATTCAGTAACATTCTATTATTTCTAAGAGCTGCAGAGTGAACCTTTATCAATCTCCCAATACTAAATATATCAAGATGTGACAATCACTCCTTTCCTTATGGATTAAATAACAATTTGAAATGTCATATTTGGATCTACTGAGCAATATGCCTGCTGCCAGCCATTGACAGCAAACCACAGTAGTTAATTTGACTCTATGGAGCATTTGTAAGCAGGCAAGCTTGAAGCATGAGCATTAAGCATGTTTGAGGTTTCACTTACATATTTCAGCAAATTGTTCATATATACCTATTAATATTTTCAGTTATTTTTATTTAAAAGTACCTTCACACATGGTAAAGCACAACAGAAAGGGAGACTTGGAGATCCTGTTGTTAATGAAGTACCCTTGATTGAAATTCCTCTCACAAATATCCTTACACTGAGGAAATATTTCTCCCCTCATAAACTTCACTCCCATTAGAGAACATTTTATATCTTGACTACAAAATAGAAGGAGATTCTCAAAGCCTCACAAGCCTTTTCCTGATTAAGGTAAACAATTTAATTACCTATCTAAATTGTTAGTGTACTTCGGTAGGCTGTGACAGTTCTTGCTCCTGACAGACTATTTTACCTGTCTACCTGGTCTAAATCATGTGTTATGCTTCAAATTTGTTATAAACAAAAGCCCAGTCAATTATGTGTGAATTATCTCTGCCCATAAATTAAAAAATCAGCTCCGAGTTTGTCTCTAAGGTCTCTATTTATATGCCCACAGTTTGGGGTTTTTTAGAGACCCATCTTGGTTGGATTTTTTTCCTGAGGTGGTATTAGCTCTGGCCTTTGGGTTTTCTCAAAACAGGACACTGTCAGAGGTGAATTCCATACACCACCTGGGGTTAGAAGGGATGTGGGTGACAGCAACAAAGACCTCCGCAGTCTATAGGCAGAGGTCTTTTATGGCAAAAGGGGTGGACATACAGAAGCCAATGGAGACATGATCTTTGCTCATGCTGACAAAGGTTTCCCTGGCTCCTGTTGTGTCCTAACTGATTTTCTCTGGATGCCCTGCTGTTTACATTGGACAAGCCTCACATTTCTGCATGTTCACAAGAGAAATTATAGTTTTAGCTGAAATGGCACCAGGTCTCTCTAGGAGGTTAGTGCTCTCACATAACAAAGCCAGCAAAAGGGAATGGATCGAATGTTTTGGCCAATGACCTACCACACCTGGTGTTGAGCTGGCAACTTTGAGGAGAGACACTGGACAGAGAGCTGGAGCATTAACTTCTTAAACTGCAAAAGCAAAAGCTAGATTTGCCATAGCTTGTCTGACCATGGCCTAACTACCCTCCTTTCTGAAGTGAACAACTAGCCTAAGAAGAGCTGGAACTGTCTGTTAAAAAATCTTTGAAGACACCTTCAAAAACTAAGCCAGCTTCATTATGTGATTATGCATTTGTGTGAGAAAATAGCTGATTTCATCTCTAAAATTACAGGGGTATCCCAACTCTGGATACTTTTATATATCAGAAACAAATGCAACTTTTTGGCAAAAATATAGTCTGCAAACTGCTAAGAGAACTGGTAATGGGAACTAGGTCTTTTGTTTTATAGGTCACCAGTTGAAAACCACCATACCTCAGTAAAGGGAGCCCTTAGGAACTTCAGTTGATTTTATGATGTTCTGTAACTCAATATGAAATGTTAGTCATTTCAATTCGAATCCTAGTAAATAGACATTACCAGCACCACCGCCTTCCCTTCAGTTACAAATAAACAAAAAAGTGCCAGCTGCTATTGTATCAGAAAAGCAAAAATCTCTATTTCTCATCTGAACATTTTCTGTTGTTCCTTGTGGAGGCCTGTTCATGGGATCAGATGAAAAGATGTCATCAGTACTGCACAGAAAGTTCTTGTTCTGTGGATGAATAATTCAATTTCCGATGTTGCTAATCCAGTGCTTTTCAGAAGCATTAAATTAATTTTCAATTAAGTATGTCTGAAGTCATTTGACCGTTTATCTTTTTGTTTTCTACTGTGTTAAACCACTCCATGGATGAGAAATGCATAGAAAGAAAATTCAGTGTGCAAAGGCAAACAGGGACCTCTATTTCAAATTACTGGAGAACACTTTTGCAGTAGTGTAAACAAGGTTTTTATCACACTTATTATTGTTGGGGTTTAGTGTAGGTTTTTTTAATAGAAACTATTTGGTATTTTTTCAGCTTCCTCACACTATAAATAGGCATCCTTTCCCAAAATCTCTCAGAAGTAGTAGTGTTCTCTGCGTAAACGTTAATCAGCTTATAGAGTGTATCATCCTCATGTCCCTTTAATGAGATTAAACTCCTCTTGCTGAGTGCGAGATCTCCTGAGGTGCTCTATTCTTCTTGCCAGTTTCTATCAGAGGAAGACCCCACCCTTCCTGTCCCAGGTATTTTACAAACACATTAAAAAGATGATCCCTGCCCTGACAGAAAAATTCCCCTTACCCACGCTCTAACATTGAAGGGCGAGTTTCACAGTACATCTCTGATTAGCACAGTTGCTGCCAAAACAGGGAAATCCCCTTCCTGGCCATTCATTATTCTTCTTCTGGGACATTCACTGACCTACAAATGCTTATGAACTAAGCTGCCAAAGTCAAGTAATGTGAGTACCCTTACCCACTTCAGCACAGCAAAGGCTACGGTTGACTGCACATAGTGTTTCGTTGGGCTGCTGGAGCCATCTTGAGCAACCATTTGACTTCTCAGTTATGCCACTATGACTGTTTCTGTAGCTGCAGGGTGATCTAGATTTGACATTTATTCCAGATAAAAATAGCATTCTTTTTTTTTTTTAGTTGTTTAGGGTTTTTTGCTGGATGACATCATGTAGCCCCACCAAAAATGGTATCAACACAAGTGAGCATGCAGTGCAAGGTAGCAGGGGATGTGGCTGTGGCTGAAGAAAATTCAAGTCTCCTCATACTATCCCAAGAACCTGAGAATTAAAGCAGAATACCCCAGACTTCATTCCAATGTGTCTTTAGTTAAAACTGGCAATTAGATGTGACAATTTCTTATGAATATAGAAGAGAGAAAGAATGAAACTGCAAGAAACAAACTGGTATTAGCTCCACAGTGCGTGCATGTGTGTGTCTACATACAAACATAGACACACACAAATACTTCTCTCCTCGTAACAGACAGTAGTCTAATTCTTAGTCATTAGCTGTTCTCTACTGATTACTTTGAAGGTCTACAATGCAAGGTAGCTTCGCAGCCATGCTCTGCAGTTTCCTAGTGCCCTTGGGAGTCGTATACCAGGAACAGGAATAAAGGAACATGAAGAAACTGAAGGTGTTGCTTCTTTGTTTTCCCTGCAGCAGGCTTTAGGCACAATTAAAATTGTCTTTTGCCAAAGACTGCAGCCATGGCTCCATGACCTGCTTCACCTATAGTCAAGTACCTTTGGAAAGCTGAGTTTTCTGCTGTGGGTGAGAAGCTCAGGAGTTGGGGAAACAGTTACCGTGGTGACCTCTTCCCACAGCAACAGATCTATCTCGCTCCCTGTCTCCTTATGCTTGCTGCTCACACTGCTGTCTCTCAGTAGGATTTCCTCCTCATGCCCCAGCCTGCCTTCCTCCCTTCTCAGCTGATTGTAGGAGAACTGAATGTTCTTCACCGCTAAACCACTCCTTTCTAAGCTAATTCCTTTCTTATTTAGTCCAGGAAAGGCAGTGACAACAGGCACTTAAACCCTTTATCTAAATAGCAGTATTTTGGGACCAAGTCTTGGATGCTGATGACATGTCTCTGCATATGGAAAAAAATAAATCTTATCCTCATGTCTTCTTTAATACACAGAAGCTTGACACATTAGGCACTGTTCAGCTTTTCCTCAGATATTGGGGAATCTTGTACCAGAACAGGGAACACCCTGGAGACTGAGTGAGAGCTAAAAAGCACTTTGCCATGTCCTCCACCTTCATTGTCCCTCTGGGAGCCACAGAAACAGAGGAGACACCCAATTTGGGAACCAAAATCACCTAGCAACCGCAGCCTGAATGAGGGCTTGGAATGTTCTGCCATTTATCTTCTCTGTCCCTCCTGGCAACCGGAGAAACAGCAGTTGAAGGCACACCCCATCCAGAAACCAGAGACACCCAGCACTGGACCTTGAGTAAAAGCCTGAAAGTGAGCCATCCTATCCATCTCCCAGTTTCCTGCCTGCTGCACTGTACCTGGCAAAGGAATCAGGTAAACAACTGCAGTCCCAGCCCCTGTAAATGCCATCACAGCAACCCTGAAAAATGACGTAAGATCTCCATGCTGCTGAGAAATACAGTATGCCTTTGTGTCCACAGAGCAGCCTGTACATCCTGTTCTGGCACAAGCCAAACCTGTTAGCTACAACCTCGTCTCCCTGCAAGCATGTGTCTGTACAAAGGCACCCCACTTGTGGTGTATAGAAAATCTAGCTTGCTCACAACTTTGACGCTGGTACTTGAAGATGAGGCAACAGGCACTTCATTAGGCAGTTTTGGTGGGAGAGTTGAAATGTATTTCCTCTGACCCCCCAGTTAAAAACACCTCAGTCTACTCAAGTGTATCATTGAGTATGAGGTCTAATCACCCAATGCTTTCTTTATTCTCAAAATGTGCAAACTGGGATGATTGAGCTTCTAGAAATTCTCACAGAGGAAATATAAAGAGCTTTTTTTCAGGTAATATAACCAAAGTCTTGGGCTAATCTAGAAAGACTTCTAAAAAAATGCAACTAACTGTACTATTCCAGAAAATGAATGTGTCAGCAGATTTGATGCTTCCTTGCTTCACCAAGGTTAATATTTGGAGTAGAAGATAAACTACTTTATAGGAATACTACTGGAATATTATCTAGAATAACTAGTGTCTTAGCCGACAGCTCTAGTCGTTTCATGGATAGTGGTTCTGGGTTTGCTTTATTTCAGAAACTATTTAGTTTTATTTAGTTTAGTAATTAATAAGCTTCTGTGTTGTTACCTTCAGAAATTTTTTTTGTTTTATTTTTAAAGCTAACTTCCTTTTTCCTTTGTATATATCTCTAACCTAATGTCAGACTATGAAAAAAAGTCCTTGTATATTCTTCACTGCACTTATTAGAGCCTTTTTTCCTTGAACTGATATTGTTCTCATTAAAAAAATGAAGGAAAAGGGTGTGAAATCGGACTGATACAATGACTATTTTCCAGTATTTTAGATAGGACTAGCAAACCATCTTCAGCTCCAATGGTCTGCAAGCACTAAACCCAAGAATTAATTTGTTGACAGTGAAAGCACAATTCATTTTATCGAGTACTGAAAAGATCTACCAGTCTACATTGTGTAACTTGCCGATAGGGATCAGAGGTTGTCCATCACACCATCTGCCTTTAATTCAGCAGGCTTCCAATTTCCTACAGACAGTAGAACAGCTGGGAACAAGCCAGTCTTGAGGCGTAGAGCTAGGTACTTGCAGCGTGTTTCTGGCATTGTAGCTCAGGGCATCACACATTCTTTCCTAGAAGTCCTCCTGAAGTGCTCCTGAATAGGAATGGTGAAAGGTCATGAGCAAAAGGAGTAGTTGCATGTCTGCCAGAAATTATCAAAGCCGTCTTAAAGTATAGCTGTTCATCCTGGTCAGGTCTCACAGCCAGGTCTGCAAAACCTCCTCCCTAATCAATGGTATTGGAAGCAGCAAAGAAGACGAGCATTATTAGCATGACGATTTTGACTGAATGAATGACAACAGTGGGAAAGTCCTCGTGGGGCTCCTGTTACATCAAGATGCTCATTAGAACCTCTAATGAAAAGATTTGTCAAAAATTGCCTTTTCAAGATCCTTTTATCAATACTGGCAAAATAAATCAATTTTTCACAAAGACATTTTTAATTTTATTCCCAAATCATTTTGGAAATATAATAGTTCATTAGAGTTTACGAGACTTGAAAGCTTCTGATAAGTCTGTCCATGGTTTTTAATTAAAATGCTTAGAAAACTGCAAAATGTGAATTAAGTCCATTTCAAATATTTCCAAACCAAGAACAGGCATGTTTCAAAATATCTGATAAAAGCAGGTTTTCAGCTTCTGAGAAATTCAAATACTGATGCAAAGTTTGGTGTCCCTGAAAGGCCTCATTTTGCAGCTGAGCCAGTTGGTGTCAGTTTATCGTCAGGTCAGTGCTTCCATCATTGCTGCAGCTAAGACGACTGGAAATTGGAAACCCATTCATCATGTTAAGGAAGACACTATGACCAGTGTTTCCATCTCCCCAGAGAAAGTGAGCTCATTGATTTCTCCATGGAAGTGAATGTCAAAGAACAGCATTATCCATTTGTTGGGGAACAAGTCTAGAGGTGTTTTCTCCTCACAGGCCTGCCATTAGCTAAGCAAGCAGTGTTTGGCAAGAAGCACAAAGTGTCCATTCCTCATTATGCCTACCTGCAAAAACTTTAAGATATCCAGATACAGTGAAGTATTTGAAATGCCTAAATATATACGTGAAACTGGTGCGAAGTGTTCCCTTGCCTAGGGAAGTAAAACTTATATGGCTGAGATGGATTTCATTGCACACTTTTTTACTCAATCAGCAACTTTAAACTAAATTAGACTGAGACTAAGAGCATTTGTAGTTATTAAGTTACTGAAATTTCCTGAAAACTGTCAAATAAGCAGAGAGCACGCCAAATTGGCACTCCCATTCTCTCCTCATTGCCCCTTTAGGGAAATGCTACAGTGCAATCCCAACAGTTACCTGTTCTGCTTGTCCTTCTGACTCTACAACTCTTGTGTACATCAGATCTAACCTGTCTACACATACGGAGCTACAGCTCAGCCACCGCGTATGCCATTGCTTCTCATCCTGTAGAGGGATATGGGAGAAAACTATGGATACTATGAGATGCAAGGGGAGATCTCAGGAGAGTCGCATAAGGGAGCTAGGGTTTTTATTGTCCTTGTTTCATAAAGGACACATAGGATGTGAGAGTCAGGAGGATGGAGCCAGGGTCTTCTCAGTGATGGCCAGTGATAGGACAAGGGGCAGTGAGTGCAAGCTGGAGCATAGGAAGCTCCATGTGAATATAAGGAGAAACGTTTTCACTCTGAGAGTGATGGAGCACTGGGACAGGCTGCCCAGAGAGGTTGTGGAGTCTCCTTCTCTGGAGACATTCCAAACCCGCCTGGATGCGTTCCTGTGTGATTTAGTCTGGGTGATCCTGCTCTGGCAGGGGGATGGATGAGATGATCTTTCCAGGTTCCTTCCAACTCCTAATGTTCTGTGATACAACTGCATGAGAAGGCTTCGCTGGTTCCTCTGCTTATGGAATAGCTTATTATTAGTAATTGCCCATGATGTATCAAAGGCTTTAAATGGAAAATCAATTTCTTTATGTTCCCTTTCTCTTACAAAGTAGGACTAGATGAAAGCCCTCAGGTGGGAGCCATGTCCCTGTTAAAGATGAGTTTTCATTCAAATTTTTTTAATTCATGTTTTCAGTAGGGCATTCACTCCAGTTACCATATTTCAACTAAAAAGTTGGTAAACTCCAGTTGAAAGTTGAGAAGTCATTATATAGCTCTATTACTTAGTATAGTCAGGCTTACCCTGAGAAAAAAACCCGATGTTTTAGGGAGAATGTGCCAAGAAACTGACTCAAATTTAAATTAAGGTAATGCAACATTTGTGTAAATACTAGTTTAATCTCCTGTTATTTCAGTTTATTTTAAACCACTTGGAACTGGAATATACCTGACTGAAATAAGGTGTCCCTGCAGTAGTTTGCACTCAATTATAGTGGTTTTAAACTGACTTGATCTAAGCAGTGAAGCTTCCGAATGTGCGCAGATATTGAGGATTTTCAAGCATGTATACTGGAAGGACAAAGTACCTTGACTAAATCTGTCCCCCTTGAAAATGAAAAGCTAATGAACTGCAAAAGAGGTATTCTCTAATCTTTAAACAAGAAATGGGCTGTAGAAGAGACACAGTGTTAAGGAAACAAATTATTATAGCACATTTTGTTTGTTAATTCCAGGAGACAGGCATTATTTTAGTAGCAATATCTCTGGTTTTGTTTATTGTCTTTTTTCAACCCTGGTTTTATTTTTCAAATTCCATGGCTATTCCTAGTTTTACAGCCTTTCATATTTCACTATAATAGTTTAAAGATTGTACAGGTAATCATTCGTTATTGGTGATTATTTAAAATGCTCTTAAAATGCACCAAGGGACAGGAAGGAATCTAAAAACTTCAAGACAGGAGCCCATTTCTTTATATTTCATAAGGAATCCAAGCAAAAAACTGTAACATGAGAGACACTTCAACTACATCTTAATGTGGCAGCAATGAAATAATCTCTTCATTACATTGTCTGACAAAGAGATCTCCCAAGTTGTGTCACAATGTAATAGTAATTGAATTTAGTAATTCTGGTAATACTAATGTGCTCTTTTTTGGGAGTGTGTGTGTGTGAACTAGTGAACATTCAGTACCAGGCCAGTCATAAACAAAGCTGTTTAGAGGTTTATGTGTTTTCATGTCAGTCAGTAAACTTAGTACCAGTAATAACAATAGCTAAAGCTGGTTGAGGCAGTCATTAAAAATAGGAAAAATACAGTATTATAAGCTAACTTATTTTTAAAGTTATTTTTTGTTTAACTTTTTTTATAAGATTTAGTAATTAAATCTAATTATTTAATTTGCTTTTTTTCTCTAATTTCCTTCAAATTGCAGTGTGCATATAGCATGGCTTCTAGGGACTACCTTTTTTCTAAACTTCTTTTAATTATTCTGATCAACAGGAGTGCTAGAAATCACTACCTTTAATACCATGACTTGACTACTTTTTAAAACATAACAGCAGTCTAGAAATATCACCCATGTGCTCACCAGAAGAGACGTGGAAATGCAGTTTTTATTTCAGAAGCTGTATCTGTTTATCCCTTATCCTCTTAATAGCTAAGAGTTAAACACCATCAGATTAACCTCCAGTAAGAGTTCTCCACTTATGATAATGTTTAACATCTTATCATTTGCCTTGATGTTTCTGGCTACTGGCTGTTATTATTTTAAGTAGCTTCTGGTACCTCTTTCCTGCAGCTTTTGATGAATAGTTTATAGATCATTCCCCAGCCTTGTTTTCAGCATTGTTTTCTAAGGCTTTCCAACCACATGCAATTACACCATCTATCAATGTTTATTTTCTTCCTCCCCTTCTCCCTCCAGTAACTTTAGAACTTGTTGTCCAAAGTCAATCATTTTTGACAGTCTGCATGTGCGCAGCTCGGAGCTCACCGCAGCGTTCATCTCCTTGCCAAGCTGGTGGGTTAGTACTCATCAAAGTGCTGTGTGTAGGGAGCTGTGTAGGACAAATGGAAAGTACTGATGGGGGTTTATGGGAGGTAGTGGTTTTGCAGTGGGAGTGTAAAGTAACAGAAGGCAGATTTTTATTTTAGATTATCAGATTATTTATATATATATATTTTGTAGGAAAAATACTCATATAGATATATATACTTACATATGTACACATACATCTCGCAGTTGGAAAAAATGAAGTGTATTTTTCATATAGTGATGGCAATTTCCTAATATGAGCATGTGACACAAAGCAAGCTGGTAGAAAATAAGGTAAAGCACATTTTTGCTCTTTGCATGAAACACATTTTTGTAAGTAGCATTTGCTGCAACAAAAAGGCAACCTCTCTGGACCCTTTGATGATACAGACTAGCATGCATTGTAAGAAATTTGTTTAGCATTCTTGATTCATCAAAAACAAGACAGCACATGAATATACAAAAGAAAACCAACTTAAAATTTGTGCCAGAATTCTGACATCAGTGGCTCTGCCCTGTCCCATTCTGCTTCTGCTTGCACAGGTGTAGTAACATCCAAGGAAGAAATGGGGGTAGACAAATAAAACTCATGACTTTTCAAACTCTACTGCAACATTTGTGAGAGCTTACCTTTGAGAGCTTTGTCTTACTATCCAAGCTGGGAACACTTGCTTTTCCATGGCTTGGAGTTGTGACTTACAGTGCCATACAAAGATACCCTGGTGCACTCATACAGTGACAATGTGGCTTAATGAGAACAGCACACATGGAATTCAGTGTAACAATATAAATATAACCCAACTAGCAGAGAGGACATTCTAAAGGCAGCTAAAATATCCTTTTTGCTGCATTACACATTTGTTATTATTTCTAGAATGTGGAGTGATAAAGCAAAAGATTTAGGAAATTCTAAGGGTGATTTTAAAATTAATTAACTGAGATTCTGATAAAAGTGTACCCATGGCAATCCAAGCTACCATTGACTAAAGATGCCAGGAGCCAGGCATACTAAAGAGCTTAAATTCCATCCTGGCAAGATAATTCATATCACATACCTACCAGATCTCAGTGGCGTCCTCATTCCAGTGGGGCTGAGAAGCTACATGGCTGCCACTGTATTATAGGATGCAAGTGAAAGCTGGATGGGCAGTAGTAGTTTCTGTCTGGATGATCTTCTTGGTGAAGAATGACGAGCAGGTGGCTGATTTCTTCAGATCCACAGCTGATAGTAAAGACGAGTAGGGTTATGTTTCAACCAAGAAGAGTCTTTAAAATTATCATAGAGATTCCACTTTTGTTTTACAGGCAGGGTATTTTCTATTGGAGGAGATGGAGCAGAGATTTATTTCAGCATTAGCATGGACTTGTCCAAGACCAAAACTGCTAACACGTTGCTTATTGCATGTTGAGGCCTGAGTCTGACTTCACACAGGATAGCTGAAAACTTAGGTAAGCAAACACTGGTCAATAGGATAATTTAAGAGATCCTTAGGAATTCCTTCCCTTCAGAAGGACAGATTCAAGAAAGTGAACTAATTGAAGAGCTTTCCAGTTTCAGAACTGATCTCTTAAGCAACCGCTACAAAGCATAAAGTAATTTTATCACAACTGAGTGAGAACTTGATATCGTTTAATTGCATTGATAATGCCACATTACAGGAGTTTTTAAAACCTACCTTTGTCAGTGACATGAGAAAAAAAAGAGCATCCATGCCATGAACCGTTCTGTCTGTGTGTTCAGATGCTGCGGCTGCACCTTCTCTTTGTTTTTTTACATTTTCTCTTTCCAGTGTCTGTTTCTCTGTCTCTTCCTCAGATATCTTAGTTGCATGTGGCTACCTTTTGTAGCTAGTGATTGGTAGGTTCATTTCATGGCTATGTAACAACATACACCAAAAATGTGCTTCTATTTCCCACAAGTAATTTGAGGTGTATCTGTACTGGAAGTATTACAACATTAGGCAATATGATTTTTATAAAAACAGATCAAGGATCTTATTTTCTTCAGGGCTTATTAAATGTTGAAATGTATCATTTTATCATGAAGGTTTTGTGCTTTAGTTAAAATTTCAAATAAGTCCAAGATAACTGCTTTGTTTGCGTTCTTCTCTATTTGGCTTTTCAGCAGACCTTTGCCTTTTATTGTACTATATATATAATTCTCCTTTATTGCTCAGTTATAGGTGTACTTCAACATGATACCGTTAATAGTAAAGTACATGTACTTTAGGGCTTTGCCAGAAGTCTGGAGACTGGTCAAAAGAAATTTACCTATATTTTTGCAACACATGCACGTTTCGTAACTGACTGGCAGTGTTTTGGAAATTTCAGAATCTCTTTTGAGGCAAATAATGTAATTGAGAAGTGTCTCTCTGCTTATTCCCAGTACAAGAGTAAGGGATGGCAAAGATTTCTTATTTTTATTGTTTCAACTCGGTCTTGGAATTCTGAATTTTTAACATAAACCGCTTTTACTGGGGTAGTTTCTGGCTTTCAGGCAGCGCGGCCAGGAGTGAAGCTGAAGTAGGTGCACGAGGAGGATAGAGTTCCAAGTGGTAAAAATAAAAAAAAACCACACGCGTGCAGCTTTCCAGTTCTGGTTCCCCAGCCCAGATGAGCACAGAGGAATGTGGGTGGAACTCGCCTTTCTGCCAAGGGTATTACCTAAGCCCTATTTTGATGGGGATTTAAGTGGTATATAGGCCTTGTGCTGCATGGGGGTGAAATGGAAAATCACAAAAGCCTCTGTAGACCTTCCTTCAAAGCAAGTTCCACCGAGCAACACGTGTTGATTTCTAGAACTGGAAAGCAGAAACTAAACTGCACCTCTGCCCCAGAAGGATAGCAGTTGAGTGGTCATGGGATTGCTTCGTCACCACGTTTGTCATGTTGATGTGACTGATGCAACAGCACCTTGCTTGTTTGTATCTGATTGGCTCCAAGAGGGGCTCCAAGAAAATGAAATCCTAGGTTTGCTTTTTCTAAGCAGTTGTACCCTAAAAAGGTGTGTCTGCCTTTTAATATACTTCTTAATGAGTGCCAGAAACTGTTTTAATGCTACTTTGCAAAAGATTAAAAGAGAATGTCTGAAGGGGATAATGTAAGCATGGAAGGATTATACTTTAATAAAATTAATCCCACCTATAAAGGAGGCCTGTAACAGTGTCCACTTGGACAAATCCAATTTAACTGTCTGAGAAGTAATGTTAAATTTGTTCCATGCATTTGGTTAAGAGAGGGCGGAAAACCAGTCATATCCTTCTCACACTAGGTGAAAAGACTTGAAGGATTGAGGATTTGGTAGGGCATAAATTACAAAATGCCTCCCATTTTCTGAAAGAAAGATCTTAAATCCTGAAGTTTTAAACAAAAGCTGTCACTGATCTTCCTGGATAGGCAAAGACAGCGGGATGTTTGCTGAGACTGCTGATCTAAATGTTCCCCAGAGACAGAAGATGAGCTAGGAGGAGCAGGGAGAAAGGGTGGGCATTCTTGCTATACAACTTCTCAAAAAAGGTAGCAAAAATGTGGTGAAACCCCACTGCTTAAAAGCCTGATCAAGAGCCCGAAGCTCCTTGTTTCCACCACAATAGAAAATACTCTCATACTAACAGACCATTACATGTGCATACAGATTTTAGAGCCTTCTCTCAGGCTCCAAAGTAGATGCTGAGGAAGAAAATAGCGCTCTCGCTCTCTCTCGCTCTCTCTTTTTAATGCAAGGAAATGTTTCTTCTTGCCAAATAAAGAGGTTAGTCAGCTGAAAACGAAGCTCTCCAGGCTGCACCCTCACATGTTGCTGCTTGTGAAGCCCAAGCACCTGTGCTCCCAGCCGCCAGAGGCTTCCAGAGGGAAATGGCCCTTGGCCACCCTCTCCAGGGCCGTGCCCCATGGAGCCCTTCCCACTCACCCCACAGGCACCTTCCCTGCCTCCCCCACCACAGCAGACTGGGCTCACATGTGGTTAGGCAGACAGATAGTCCTCCTCATGGCTGGAAGGGAAAGATGTCAGTCTGTCCTGGAGTTTTCAGCCATGTATGCTTCAGCTGCTAGTGTGGCTTTTCAAGGCTGATTAGTGAAGTTCAGCTGCCAGTTCAGCTGCCCAAAAGCATCAACATGCCTAAGGAACAGGATCCCTGGAACTGTCCTGTAGGGTCCATCTATCTGCCAGAGATGTTAAGATCTGGTTCCTGAAGGATCTGGAGGTGAAATGGTCCCTATTCAGTACCCCAACTCAGCTCAGTCAGAGAAGATCTAACTAAAGCCTCTCACTTTTGTAGAATCAGAGGATGCCCTGGGGGCAAATGATGCCATGGAGGGGGAAGTGGTACTCAAAGTAGGTTTTATATGTTGCTTAGTCTTGTGTTAAAGCCCTAGACAACCATTCTCTTGTCAATGAGGAAGTACTAACCAATAATTACATCACCTGTAGAAAACATTCACAGATAATATATGCTAAAGCCCTTAACAAAACATTTATGTTATTGAAAGAAAACCCTGTCCCAAAGACGTGCCAATGCATCATCTCTCCCTGGCACAAGACATTAGCTCTGTGCAATGAGGAAAATTCATTTCATGAGAAGAAAATTTCTCTGACACAACTGGGTAACTATAGCTCCACAGCCTCATGGCTTCTGTTGTGCTGTCCCTCAGAATTGAGATCAGCTTTGATGTCATAAAAAACAATTGTCATGTAGAAAATAATCCTGGCTCCAATACTTCCATTTAGAATCCCATCTTCCACATGGAAAAACAAAGCTGAGAATGATTAAGAGCTGACATAAATAAATCAGTCCAAATTAAGCAGAGAATTTCTGCAACCTGTTCTATCATTGACTATATACATTTTCTCTTTAGAGATAATGACTATTTGTCTAGCTATATTAAATGCAAAAAAAAAAAAGTAAACTTACTATAGTCCCAAATACTCAATTGTTCCTCTCAGAATCAGAAATACCTAATTCTTTGCCTCATGTGTCTATTTTTGGATAATCTAACAATTAGCAGAATTGTTCCAGGTAAACATGTGCTTCAGAGATTAGCTCCAGTACAGACCTGTTTGAATCAAAATGGATTAGGAGCTGAAGGATTAGGTCCAGAGTCATGGGCCTCCATCACCAATTTTTGCTTCTGATGTTTTTTTTCATGTAGTGTATTTGTTCATCTAAGACCATTAGATAGCTTTATGTCTCTTAATTCTTGCTATTTTGGCTGTGAACCATGGGTAACATACAACTCATTTGCCTCAGCTTTTCCTGCTGCTTGTCCATCCAGGTCTTTAGCTGAATGTCAGCATCTGAGTAGGAGAACAGCTTCCAAACTGTGTGGATTTGGTGGTAAGATTGATGACATACTTTGAGGCCAATTAGTGGAAAAGACTGATTATATATGCATTCATGAAAGACTGTTACTTGAATCTAACCTTATATATTAAAGGAGGTCTCTTATTCTAGCAGGCAAAATTGAGCTGGTTATTAATAATGCAAGGATGGTTACTGAGGGAAATACTTAGCTCATATGAGTGATTCTTATTAGGAGAGACTGGAAAAGCAGAGTTCAAATGGGATAAGTGCATCTTAGTGCCTCTGCTTAAAGCATTACTGTTGCAAACAGAAATCTCCCAGATTTATATTTGTGTTTTCTTTTATTTGCCTGTGGCCACACTACTTAGGCCTGAGATCTCATCTGCTCTCATGAAGTAAGCAGAGTTCAGCTAGGACAGAACTACTCTCAGAGTAACAAGGAATGATATTTCTGCTTTTTCTCTGGGTCAGCTTTTCTCTTATGGCAGCACTGATCCTATGGATTTGATAGCAAAGAAGAAGTTATTGTTATTGTTATTATTTACTACTATTATTATTGTTATTAAAAATCCCAAGGCTGCTTTTTCATGGCAGACATAGGCCTTTGATAGATAGACAAGACCCCACTAATACAGCTGCTTTTGTAGAAAGGAGGAGATCATGTCCCTGTACCCCCTGGGAAGCATGGAGCAGAAGATTCAGCCCTGCAAGAGAAGGTGCACAGCTCTGCATTCAGGGCTATGGGGCAAAAACTGAGCAAGGGCCTCCAGAGATAGACCTCTGAATTGAAGGCTAACAAAGCAAGATGATAAATGTTTCAAACCAAAATCAAATCAAAGCAGCACAATAGCCAGTCATACCTGGGGTCCCTGTTTCACTGTCATCCTTGGAATCACTTTTTCATTTCACAGCCATTAGGTACTGGGACTGTGCCTGAATTCCTTTGGTAAAGTCCAAGATACAGATATGTCTGCACGTGTGTTCTCATCAGCAGGATGTGCCCTTTAAAAGCTCAGCCCACATGATTTCAGTGTATTATCAAACACTCGGGTGATGTAAACCAACACAAGCTATTCTACACCGTTCTGATTCAAACCACGTCTCAAATTCAAACCACTCTTCTCTAAAAGTTATATCCTATGCTTAGAAAATGTAATGAGTTTTAAAATTGATGTAATCTGAACAGGAGCAAGCCCTAACTGCTTACCTTTGCTCATTGCAGCACCATTAGACACGAAGGACACTCCAGATCAAAGTGTGTGATGTGTTCTAAACTGCAAGCCCGAAAAATTCCAAAGCCAAGGTAGTCCACCCCCAACTATTTTCCCTTGCCACAATACAGGGAACAGATATTTGACCATGACTTTTCTGTAAGGTATTTTGAATGCAGGATGTGACACACAATTCAGAGGGAAAAAAATTAACTTTGAGTTGGTAGAAAGCACTAGAACCTCCTTGAAAAAATATTCATAATGCTTATATAGAAAGATACTGTAAGTAGGTCAAGTTCCACAAAATTACTTGTTTATCATCTCTTCTGTCCTTCCTACCTCTAAAACCAGATAAACTGACTGTTTCATAATGTGTTATTATTTGAAAACTATTTGTTTGTAGTTTCATGGTACCAAAGTAAAATGTGCAGCATAAAATTCAGCTTTTAAAGCCAAGGATGACAGGTTAGTTTAAATGTATTTGAGGTTCTTTATTTTTTTAGTGACCAGTAAACTTTATCATCGTGTTTGCGACACTTTCAAACAGTTTCAGTTTTCAAGTGGCCAATCCCTCCCACTTTCTGAAAACATGGCCCCCTCAAGCAGATAGAAGATAGCAGCTTCAAAAAGTGAATGGAAATTCAGTTTATAGTTCCCATATCTCTCCCTTACATTCAGACTCTCAGGATTAATATTCTGAAAACCTTTTAACCAGTAAGGAGCTACCCCATGAGGTTTATTATCACAAAGCCAGACCATATGCTACCCTGGAAAAGATGTATTTCCAGCTAGCTTGTGGAGGAATAGACAACTTAGACTTAAAAGAAAGGACACTCTAAAGTCAGTGGTAAAGACAGTTATCTCTTTAAGACTGTTACATGCAGGCTTTATCAAAAAAGGTTTTTTAGGTCATTTGTAGTGGGACAGAGATGTGCTGTCACGGAATTTCATCTCACTTTTGCTGGTGTGATACGGAAATAATACCACTGAAATCATTAGGGCAACTCTGCCTTTGCAGAGAGACAATTTTGACCAGTCACAAAAATATGTCTTTCTTTTTGCTTTGTGTACAGTCTGACAGGCAGTAATGATAAGATGACCCTTGTCTTTCCAGGTGACAGTAAAAATGTAAAAAAAAAAAAAGTAAACATTAAATTACTAAGTAGCAGTTAAGGATTCCATTTGTCTTCATCTTTCTGCCAATGCTAAGTCCAGAATGCAAAGCTCTGAGGGTGATTGACACATTGGACTAGAACTTGACAAAATTTTAGAAGAAAAAACACTTGGTTCCCATTTCAGTAATGTCTCAATATATATAACCCAAATTCCAGTAGCTCACTTCAATGTTTCTCAGAATTATGTCAAATAAATAAGTTCCCACAAGGTAAGCAAGGGTGATAACTCACTTTACAACAGTGAAAATGGCTGATTTAAAAATCATTATTTTATTTATATATTGCATAACACTAAGCAATGTAACTTAGCATTTTCACCATAGCATAGACTGCCTCATGTTTATTGAATAATGCAAATATGCACCCTGGCAATTAACATGCAGTAACAGAAACACTCTAAGTTCATACCATTATTTCTTCTATAGTAACTTGCTCATGGGACTGTCCTTTGCACTGCAGCCTCTTCACTAATTTGCTGTCTATTCTTCAGCAAAGTATCCTCTCATGTAAGCACACAAAGGAATACATGTTTCTGATTCCTGTCCTCTTCCTTGCTCCTTCCCTCAAGGTTAATTTCAATATTTATTTGTTCTTTCTTATATTTACATAATCTTCCACATCATTGTTTGTAAATGTTAATACTATATGTTTTTTCTTCAAAACATCAGTGTAGACATTACATGACCTAAGAGACACGATAGTCCTTGGCTTTGTTATTGTAAACCTAGATTTCATCTCTCTAGGTTTCTGGGGCTTGTGTTATCTGAGTTCTAATCTGTCCAAATTCCTCCATGTTATTGCTTGTGACCTCCTTAAGGTTGTTGGTCTAATAGTTTACCCACATAGTATTTTTCAGATGTACATGCCTCATATGTCTATCCATTGGACTGGAGATATTATATAGGACTGTAAGTCTCGTGCTAAATCCAGATTGCTGTGTCCTACTGCTCAGCAGAGTATTTTAGATCAAGCACACAGCTGCAGTAACCAGCCCATAGCTGCCTAGCTCAGGCTGCAAGCAAGATTTGTGCAGACTTATCCCAACAGGATTAAGAGAAGGCTCTTCCTTTAGATATCAGTTCACTGAGCATATTTTCACTGATTTTACTTTTGGATCAGTTCTGCAACACAAACCTAAGCCAATTTACATTCACATTATTGAATACAAATTCAAGCTTGACTGTCCCCTAGCTCAGCCCCTGAGACCTGCCAACCCATAAAGGTTCAAGCTTATATATGGTGTAGTTTCAGGCTTATGTGTGACAAGTATGTAGCCTTTGGGAATGGATGGAAGTGAAGGGTCATTGGAATCAAAGGAACTTCTCTTTCCTCCATACCAGCTTCCTGTACCAGTTGAGTGTCAGTATTGTCTGCTGATTTCAGAGCCCTGCCTCCCTAGGCAAGGTGGGAAAAAACAGCTCTTAAGACCCAAATACAGTTCTCCCTCTCCCCATATTTCTTCTCAATATCATCCTAGTAATATTTGTATGTAATGCTGCTCAGCTGCCAGGAAGAGGAGGAACTGCTGAGGGGAGACCTTATCACCACCTACAACTACCTGAAGGGAGGTTATAGAGAGATAGGTGATGGTCTCTTCAGCCAGGTGATAGATGATAGGACAAGGGGAAATGGCACAAAGCTGCACCAGGGCAGGGTCAGATTGGATGTTAGAAAAAAGTTTTTTGCTGAAAGAGTTGTCAGGGCCTGGAACAGGCTGCCCAGGGAGGTGGTTGAGTCACTTTCCCTGGATGTGTTCCTAAAAAAGGGTAGATGAAGTACTTAGGGTTATGGTTTAGTTTAGGATGTGAATGGTTGGACATGATGATCTTAAAGGTCTTTTCCAACCTTGTGATTCTGTGATTCTGTGAATAAAAGAATGCTTCATTTAGCTCTAGAGTTCTCCATCTCTCTCCATTGTGGAAGAAATTCCCCCAATACTAGCTGGGTAGCAATACCTAAGAGTTGTTTGAGTCCTGCTGGCCTCCCAGAAAGGAAACAGGAAGTCCTCAAGCAAGCTCCCATATCAGAGCAGTCATGGAAACTACTGTCCCACACACCTCACCATCCCTCATCTTCTCCCCTGCTGCCAATGCCAGACTAGACACAGCAGTGAGCGTTCAGTGGACTTGCTGTACCTGAGTTTAAACCCTGGCTTAAAATACAGTACAAAAATCATTGGCCAGGAGTCACACAGAATACTAAAATCACCTTCACATCCATCATCTGGAGTCATTCTCTGGGTATCTAATTAAAAATCCATTTCCAAGACTCTGAGGAATACCAACATGTTTGACTCTCAGAGGTGAAAATATTAAAAGTTAAATAAATAGTAGATAAATAATCAGGTCGCAATTCCTTATACAATATTCCCCCTGTCACAGAAAAATTATGCCATTTATATTTGTCAAGAAGATGGAAACTGTGAGAAAAGAACTGAAACTGAAATCCTCCTCTCAGACATTGTTCTCGTTATACAATCTGCAGCAGAGGAATGGAGGAGGCTCAGTCTGCTATTGAATCATAGAATCACAGAATGTCCTGAGCTGGAAGGGACCCATAAGGATCATCAAGTCCAACTCCTGGCTCTTCACAGGGCCAGTCAAGTCAGAGCATGGGACTGAGTTTATTGTCCAGACGCTTTCTGAACTCACAGAATCACAGAATTGTAGGGGTTGGAAGGGACCTCGAGAGACCATCGGGTCCAACCCCCCTGCCAAAGCAGCTCCCTAGCAAATATTGCACAGATAGGCGTCCAGACGAGTCTTGAATATCTCCAGAGAAGGAGACTCCACCACCTCCCTGGGCAGCCTGTGCCAGTGCTCTGTCACCCTCACTGTGTAAAAGTTCTTCCCCATGTTGGTGCGGAACTTCCTCTGCTCCAGTTTACAGCCATTGCCCCTTGTCCTGTCTCCACAGACCACTGAAAAGGGGTTGGCCAATTCCCCCTGCATCCCATACTTAAGATATTTATAAACATTAATTAGGCCCCCCCTCAGTCTTCTTTTCTGCAGGCTGAACAGCCCCAGCTCACTCAGCCTTTCCTCATACGGGAGCTATTCCAGGCCCTTAATCATCTTCATAGCCCTTCTCTGGACTCTCTCCAGGAGATCCCTGTCTTTTTTATATCAGGGAGCCCAGAACTGGACACAATACTCCAGGTGGGGCCTGACCAGGGCAGAGTAGAGGGGGAGGATCACCTCCTTCGACCTGCTGGCCACACTCTTCCTGATGCATCCCAGGATCCCATTGGCCCTCCTAGCCACCAGGGCACACTGCTGGCTCATAGCCACCCTGTCATCAACCAGGACCCCCAGGTCCTTCTCCACAGAGCTCTTCTCCAGCAGGTCATCCCCCAGCCTGTACTGATACAGACGGTTATTGCTCCCCAGGTGCAAGACTCTACACTTGCTTTTATTAAACCTCATCTGGTTTCTCCCTGCCCAGCTTTCCAGCCTGTCCAGGTCTCGCTGGATGGCAGAGCAGTGTTCCTGCATGTCAGCCACCCCTCCCAGCTTTGTATCATCAGCACTTGCTGAGGGTGGATGCTATTCCCTCATCAAGGTCGTCGATGAAGATATTAAACAGGACTGGACCCAGCACCGAGCCCTGGGGAACACCGCTAGTCACAGGCCTCCATTCAGATTCTGCTCCACTGATCACGACCCTCTGAGCCCGGTCCGACAGCCAGTTCTCAACCCACCTCACTGTCCACTCATCTATCCCATGATCTCTCAGCTTTTCTATCAGGGTGTCATGGGAGACAGTATTGAAAGCCTTGCTGAAGTCAAGGTAGATGACATCCACTGCTCTCCCTCCATCCACCCAGCCGGTGATGAGATCATAGAAGGCTATGAGATTGGTCGAGCACGATCTCCCCTTGGTGAATCCATGCTGACTACTCCTCATGACCTTCTTCTCTTCCAGTTGCTTGGTAATGGCATCCAGAACAAGCTGTTCCATCACCTTTCCAGGGACAGAAGTGAGGCGGACTGGCCTATAATTGTTAGGGTCCTCCTTCTTGCCCTTTTTGAAGACTGGAGTGATATTGGCTATCCTCCAATCCTCAGGTACTTCTCCTGTTCTCCAAGAACTATCAAAGATGATAGCAAGCGGCTCCGCAATCACTTCCGCCAGCTCCCTCAGCACACGTGGATGTATCCCATCCGGGCCCATGGATTTGTTTGCATTAATCCCTTTGAGCCGCTCCTGGACCACCCCTACCTCAACTAGAGGGAAGCTCTTCATTCCCCAAACACTCCTTCTTTCATCCAGGATCTGCGGGTCCCGAGGGGCCTTTGGAGTGAAGACTGAGGCAAAGAAGGCATTCAGTATTTCCACCTTCTCATCATCACCCGATACCAGGACACCCGCCTCATTCATCAAGGGACCTACATTATCCCTGGTCACCCTCTTACTAGTCACGTATCTGGAAAAACTCTTTTTATTATCCTTTATATCCCTTGCCAGTTTCAACTCCAAGCGGGCTTTAGCCTTTCTAGTCGCGTCCCTACAGGCCCTGACAACATCCCTATAATCCTCCCAGGTGCACAGACCCTGTTTTCACAGTTCATAAACCTTCTGCTTCCCTTTGAGTTTTCAGATTAGCTCCCTGCTCATCCACGCAGGTCTTCTGCCTCTCTTTCCTGATTTCTTACTCAAAGGGATGCACCTATCCTGTGCTTGGAAGAAGTGCTGTTTAAATGCTAGCCAGCTCTCACAGGCTCCCTTGCCTTCTAACAGCGTAGCCCACGGGATAGCTCCTAAAAGGTTGCAGAAGAGATCAAAGTTAGCTCTTCCAAAATTCAGGGTAGCTATCCTGCTTTTTGGCTTGCTTCTTCCACTCAGGATCTTGAACTGGATCATTTCATGGTCGCTTTGTCCTAAGCTGCCCCCGACCTTCACCTCCCTGATGAGCCCATCCTTGTTAGTAAGAACAAGGTCCAGCACCCGCCCTCCCCTTGTAGGTTCCTGCACCATCTGTAGCAGGAAATTGTCCTCAACACACTACAGAAATTGTCTGGACTGCATACGACTGGCCGTATTGCTTGCCCAGCAAATATCTGGGTAGTTGAAGTCCCCCATAAGGACCAGGGCCTGGGATCTCGAGGCTCCTTCTAGCTGTTCATAGAAAGCACTACCAACCCGCTCCTCTTGGTCAGGGGGCCTATAGCACACACCCACAACAGTGTCACTCATACTAGCGTGACCCTTGATTCTTACCCACAAGCACTCGACTGATGGGTCATCTTTCCCCAGGTGGAGCTCAATACATTCAAGCTGTTCTCTAACATAAAGAGCAACAACTCCACCTCGCCTCCCTAGCCTGTCCTTCCTGAAAAGCAGATAGCCATCCATGAGAGCGTGCCAGTCATCCAGGCTGTCCCACCACATCGCTGTGATCGCAATGAGATCGTGGCCCTGCGACCGCACAAAGATCTCTAATCCTTCCTGCTTGTTTCCCATGCTGTGTGCATTTGTATAAAGGCATTTTAGTGGGGCAGCAGGTGCAGGTATCCTCAGCAGATCACAGCGAGATTTCCGACAGGGGATGGGCAATAGTGGCTCCACTGAGGAGTCCTCAGGGCAATCCCCAGGATTTTCCCCACTATCACACAGAACAACATCCCCTAGTCCGTCACTGTGCTGCTGGCATTTACCTTCTTCCACCGCCAACTCACGTTGTGTCTCCCAAAGCCCATGCCTAACCCCAAGAGCCTTCATAATATCCCCTCCCCACTTCCTAACTCAGCCAAGCTCGGTGCTGTGACCACTTCCCTGGGGACTCAGTTCCAGTGCCTGACAACCCGCTCAGTAAAGAACCTCTTCCTAATTATCCAACCTAAACCTCCCCTGTCTCAGCTTCATGCTGTTCCCTCGGGTTCTGTCGCTGGTCACCAAAGGGAGAAGATCAGTGCCTGCCCCTTTGCTCCCATTTGTCAGGAAGCCATAGACAGTGATGAGGTCTCCCCTCAGCCTTCTCTTCTCCAGGCTGTACAAACCAAGAGACTTCAGCCTCTCCTCATAAGACTTCCCCTCCAGACCCTTCCCCATCCTTGTTTCCCTCCTCTGAACACCCTCCAATAGTTTTGTGTCCCTCTTGTACTGTGGCACCCAAAACTGCACACAGGACTCAAGGTGAGGCCGCACCAGCGCAGTGTAGAGCGGGACAATCCCCTCCCTGGACTGGCTGGCAATGTGGCACTTGATGCACCCCAGGATGTGGCTGGACCTCCCGGCTGCCTGGGCACACTGCTGGCTCATGTTTAACTTGGTGTCGACCAACACCCCCAAATCCCTCTCAGTGTGGCTGGCCTCCAGCATCTGACCCCCCAAGTCTGTATGTGCAGCCAGGGTTGTCCCTTCCCAGGTGCAGAATCTGGCACTTGCCCTTGTTAAACTTCATGCTCTTGGTGGTTGCCCAGCTCTCCAATCTGTCCAGGTCCTCTGCAAGGATTCCCCACCCTCAATGGAGTCAACAACTCCTCCTAGTTTGGTGTGATCTGCAAACTTACTTAAGATGCCTTCTTGTCCTGAGTCCAGGTCGTTTATGAAAATGTTCAAAAGAACTGGGCCTAAAATGGGGTCCCGGGGAACCCCACTAGTGACTGGCTGCCAGCCAGATGTAACACCATTTTCTACCACTCTGGGCCCAACCCTTCAGCCAACCGCCCACCCAACACATTATGGCTTTGTCTAGTTGTATGCTGGATATTTTGTCCAGCAAGATACCATGAGACAAGTCTTACTGAAATCCAAATAAATAACATTGAGGTGCAAAATGGTTAAGTCAAAGCATTCCTCATCTAATTTGTGCACAACTTACCCATTGGATGTATGACTTTTATTTAGGTTATTTGTGTTGATTTGTATATTTTCCAAAACCAAGTAACAGAACTGAATGGAATCACAGAATCACAGAACATTAGAAGTTGGAAGGGACCTGGAAAGATCATCCAGTCCAACCCCCCTGCCAGGGCAGGATCACCCAGACTAAACCACACAGGAATGCATCCAGGCAGGTTTTGGATGTCTCCAGAGAAGGAGACTCCACAACCTCTGTGGGCAGCCTGTTCCAGGGCTCTGTCACCCACACAGTGAAAAAGTTCCTCCTTATATTCACATGGAACCTCCTATGCTCCAGCTTGCACCCACTGCCCCTTGTCCTATCGCTGGCCATCACTGAGAAGAGCCTGGCTCCATCCTCCTGACTCTCACCCTTTACATATTTATAAACATTAATAAGGTCACTCCTCAGTCCTCTCCAAGCTAAACAGGCCCAGCTCCCTCAGCCTCTCCTCAGAAGGAAGGTGTTCCACTCCCTTAATCATCTTGGTGGCCCTGCGCTGGGCTCTTTTGAGGAGTTCTATGTCCTTCTTGAATTGAGGGGCCTAGAGCTGGACACAATATTCCAGATGTGGTCTCACCAGAGCAGAGTAGAGGGGGAGAAGGACCTCTCTTGACCTACTAACCACACCCCTTCTAATATACCCAAGGATGCCATTGGCCTTCTTAGCCATAAGTATACATTACTGGCTCATGGTCATCCTGCTACCCACCAGGACCCCAGGTCTATCTCACCTACACTGCTCTCCAACAGGCCAGTCCCCAACCTATACTGGTACCTGGGGTTGTTCTTCCCCAGATGCAAGACCCTACACTCGCTCTTGTTAAATCTCATTAAACTCCCTGCCCAGCTCTCCAGCCTGTCTAAGTCCTGCTGAATGGCAGCACAACCCTCTGGTGTGTCAGCCACCCCTCCCAGTTTTGTGCTGTCATCAAACTTGCTGACTGTACACTCTATTCCCTCATCCAGGTCATCAATTGATATATTGAATAGTACAGGTCCCAGTACCAACCCCTGAAGGGCTTCACTAGATACAGGCCTCCAGCTGGACTCTGTCCCATTGGTCAAAACTCGCTGGCTTCTTCCCTTTAACCAGCTCTCAATCCACCTCACTGCTCTACCATCCAGACCACACTTCCTCAGTTTAGCCACAAGGATGCTGTGGGAGACAGCATCAAATGCTTTACTGAGGTCAAGGTAGACCACATCCACTGCCCTACCATCATCTATCCACTTGGTTATATCCTAGTAACAGGCTATTAAATTAGTCAAACATGATTTCCTCTTGGTAAAACCATGTTGGCAGGGTAAAAACATGTTAACATCTAAATTTTCAGAGTTACCTGGAATTATTGCTATTAATTAAAAACTATTTGCTTTAATATTTTTCTGTCTTTTAATGCCTTGACTTTTTTGCCCCTTCCCAGTGTTTATTCCATTCAGGTAGCACACAAATGTTTTTAACTGTCTTAAAATTATTCTAAATACAGAGCTTGAATCATAGACTCAAAATCATAGAATGTGTTAGGTTGGAAGGGACCTTTAAAATCATGTAGTCCAACTCCCCTCCAGTAAGCAGGGACATCTTAACGAGAACAGGTTGCTCAGAGCTTCATCAAGCCTGACCTTGAATGCCTCCAGGGATGGGGCTTCCACCAGTGTCTCATCACCCTCATAATAAAGGCCTTCTTCCTAATGTCTAATCTAAACCTCCCCTGCTCTAGTTTAAAACTATTGCCCCTCATTCTATCACTCCATGACTTCACAAAGTGTCCTTCCCCAGCTGTCCCATAGGTCCCCTTCAGGTACCGGAAGGTTGCTGTAAGGTCTCCCTGGAGCCTTCTCTTCTCCAGGCTGAACAAGGCCAACTCTCTCAGTCTGCCTTGCAGGACTGGCGCTCCAGCCCTCTGATCATCCTTGGTCCTCCTCTGGACCCACTCCAAGAGGTCCATGTCCTCCTTGTGCTGAGGGCTCCAGAGCTGGATGCAGTACCCCAGGTGGGGTCTCACCAGAGCAGAGTAGAGGGGCAGAATCACCTCCCTTGATCTGCTGGCCACACTATTTTGATGCAACCCAGGATGCAACTGGCCTTCTCGGCTGTGAGTGCCCACTGTTGGCCCATGTCCAGCTTTTTGTCCATCAGTACCCCTAAGTCCTTTTCTGCAGGGCTCCTGTCCATCACATCATCCCCTAGTCTCTGTTGGTAGTGAGGATTGTCCTGACCCCAGGACATAAGCTTGAGTTTTAAGACACATAAGCTTGAGTTTTAAGACACTGCCAAGACCATGATCCAAGGCAGATGAGAGAACTTCTTTTCAGGTGCAGTAGATTTTTTCTCTGTCTCAGACATATAGAGGAGGAAGCAGAATACATGGAGCTGCCAATTTAAAAATGTGGCAGATGGGGTCGTACATGTAAAAGGAGGACTACTGATGCTATGTCTACATTAGCAGATAGTGTGAGCATGTAGAATGGAAGAGTTAGAACTGAGAACCTAGCATGTGCATTGTACACATTTCATGGTTTATAGCTCACGCTGTAAGCAGGGCAACATAAGTCTGATGTTCCTGTACTCATTTTTGCAGTCTTCTTCATTCCACTCATTGCTTATGAGGTACAACTGCTAGAAAGTCTTGCCTAGGCATGCTGTGCAAAAGATGCTGAGGGCAGCTTCTTCATTATCAGATGGGGTGTTTCCACCATCCTTTCTGTGGAATCCCATGTTTAGAATAAATTCATAAGTGTAAAATTTAGGAATTAAAACACCTTTTCTTTTGTTGCTCTAAGCAGAAGTTTGGGGAGGATCAAAAACTGATGAACTGGGTGGGTTTACAGTTCAGTTTCTATGCCCAAAATAATACAAGGACGAATAATATCTAATGAGATAGACCTGTGGACATCTTCTATTAATAATGGAGACATTTGGATCAGCTCCAAAAAACATTACTTTGACAATCAGAGTCCATATATCTTAAACTATAAATAAATTTTAAAATACATCCAATCTTTTCTGTTATCTTTTACTAGGCCTGGCAAACATTTACAAGTCTATGTTTTATGACGTATTTTTAGCACTTTTGACACATAATTTCTTAGTCAACACCTGTTTGGAGAGGTTTAGAGACTTACTTTTGGTTTGCCCCAATATCTGGCTTGCAGATGCATTGGGTTTCTGTGGTAAGGTTTTGGTAGCAGGGGACTACAGGGGTGGCTTCTGTGAGAAGCTGCTAAAAACTTCTCCTGATGTCCAATAGGGCTGATGCCAGCTGGCTCCAAGACAGACCCAACCCTGGCCAAGGCCAAGCCCATCAGCATCAGTGGTAGCACCTCTGTCATAATAGAGTTAAGAAGGGGAAAAAAATACCAAGAGCAATCACAGCCAGAGAGAGGAATGAGAATATGTGAGAGGAACAACTCTGCAGACACCCAGATCAGGAAAGAAGGAGGGGGAGGAGGTGCTCCAGGCACCAGAACAGAAATTACCCTGCAGCCCATGGAGGTCCATAGGGGAGCACATATCTACCTGTAGCCTGTGGAGCAACCCACACCAGAGAAGGTGGAGGCTGTGACTTCGTGGGAAGCTCATGCTGGAGCAGACTCATGATGGGACCTGTGGGCCGTGGAGAGATGAACCCACACTGGAGCAGGTTTGCTGGCAGGACTTGTGACCCTGTGGGTGATCCACACTGGAGCAGGCTGATCCTGAAGGACTGCAACCCAAGGAAGGGCCCCAAGCTGGAGCTTCTTCACAAAGCTGGAGCAGTTTGTGAAGAACTGCAGCCCGGGGGGATTCATGTTGGAGAAGTTTGCAGCAGACTCTCTCCCATGGTAGGGAGCCCATGCTGGAGCAGGGGAGGAGTGTGAGGAGTCCTCCCCTTGAGGAGGAAGGAGCATCAGAGACAATGTGTGGTGAACTGACCCATCCTCCTGTGCTGCTGGCAGGGAGTGGGTAGAGAAGTTAGGAGTGAAGTTAAGCCTGGGAAGAAGGGAGGGGTAGGGGGAGATGATTTAAGATTTGATTTTATTTCCTATTACTCAACTCTGATTTGATTGGTAATAAATCAGATTCATTTTCAAATTGAGTCTGGTTTGCCCATGATGATAATTGGCAAGTGATCTCTCCCCTTTCTTATGTCAACCCAAGAGCCTTTCATCAGATTTTCCCTTGCTTACGCAGCTGAGGATGGACAGTGGTAAAGCAGCTTTGGTGGGCAACTGCGTTCTAGCCAGAATCAACCCACCACAGCAGAACAATAAGAAAATAGCTTCATAATCAAAATATTATAAAAAGCGACCTATGCATTTGCAGCACCTGACGTGTATTCTGCTTTTGTGAGCAATACCAAATCTCCGACGATAGAATATGGAATGGAAGAGAGGATGATCAATCAAGGCTTCTTTCAGAAAGTCATGTGGTAACCAGATTTTTCCAGCCTAAAAGTGGTCATGAAATTGAGCATGGAGCTGCAAAAAAAGAAGCTGTTATAAACATCATCCATTTCCAGTAAGTATTTGACAGCATCCTGGAATATATTTAAATCTTGTATGTGCCAAAAAAAATTAATAGCAATATGAGGTTCAGCCTAAAGGTAGAATCAAGGTGACCACGTGTTAAAAGGATTAACATAGGCTCTGTCAAATACAAAGTGTTCTTCCCCAGTTTCTGTTGGTATTGTCAGTCACTCATTATGAAAAAAAAATATGGTTTGCTGTAACACATACATCCACCAACAATACATTAGGAGGCTTGAATTTTGCTGAAAAAAATCCATTTTCTAGGAGATAGCTCAATTAACATGCAAGCAAAGATTGAAGGACTACTCAGGATCAAAAAGACTGAGTTAGAAAACAATTATGAAAAACACCTAGCAAGAATTTCAGCAGCTCCAAATCAAGTATTATCTTAAAAGGCAAAGGAACAAAAGAAGTAATTCAGTTTGAATATATGCTCTGGGCAGCAACCCAAGAATATGAGCATGGTTGTACTGGGTCTGTGTAGCCCAGTATCCTGTTTTGGATGGTTGCCAAGTGGGGGTGGATGTACTAAGCTCAAAGCTGTAAGTTTTTCTGCAGCATATTTTCTGCCTTTCTTGTGGAGACTTGGGTTCATGTCCTACTCTTGACTTCAGAACCTAACAGATGTAATCCCTCCTACTGGTGGCAGTTCTTCAGGTACACACCAAGGGCAGTGATCAAAAGCAGATGTCTGCAGAACAGTACAAAAATGGAACAAGCATATGATGATACTTTTCCAAATACTCTCCCAGCAGTCAGCAATTTGAGGAAGCGTCTGGGAGACATGAGTGGGGAGGCTATCACACTCCCCTTGTGAAAGCAGCATGGCTGGAGGCCCAGCTCTAGTGCCTGTGCACAAACACACACAGCCTGGGAGTGAAGGAGAAGAGTTAGCAGTCCATGCACCTGTGACCTCATTGGGATTACAGACACATGGTGGGACAGCTCACAGGATGGGAGTGCTGCACTGAACAGATACAGGTTTTCAGGAAAGACAGGCTGAGAATGCAAGGAGGAGGGGTTGCACTCTATGCAGAAGAATGACTAGAGTGCATGGAGCTTTGCCTTGGTGAAGAGCAAGCTGAGACCTTATGGCTAAGAACCAGAGAACAGACCAACGCAGCTGATATACTGTGTGATACCAGTCAGTGCTACAGACTGCCTGATAGAATCATAGAATGCTTTGGGTTGGAAGCAACCTCAAAGATCATCTAGTTCCAACTTCCCTGCAAGGACACCCTCCACTATACCAGGTTTCCCAGAGCCCCATCCAACCTGGCTTTGAACACTTCCAGGGATGGGGCTTCCACAGGCTCTCTGAGCAGCCTGTGCCAGGACCTCACCACCCTCCATAGTAAAGAACTTATTCCTAACATCCAATCTAATCCTACCCTCTTTCAGCTTGAAGCCATTGCCCCTTGTCCTATCATTACATTCCCTGATGAACAGTCCCTCTCCCGCTTTCCTGTAGGACCCCTTTAAGTATTGGTACATTGTAATTAGGTCTCCCCAGGGCCTTCTCTTCTCCAGGCTGAACAAGCCCAACTCTCACAGCCTGTCTACATAGGAGAGGCGCTCCAGCTCCCTTATCATCTTCATGGCGGTGCTCTGGGCTAAGGGTGCACTCTATCCCACTGTCCATGTCACCAACAAAGATGTTGAGCAGTGCTGAGCCCAGTACTCACCCCTGAGGAACACCACTTCTCACAGACCTCCACATGGACACTGAGCCATTGACCACATCCCTTTGAGTGCAACCATCTGACCAGTTCCTTATCCGCTGAGTGGTTCATCTGTCAAATCCATGTCTCTCCAATTTAGAGACAAGGATGTCATGCTGGACAGTGTGGAAGGCCTTGCACAAGTCCAGGAAGATGATGTCTCTCATCCTTCCCTTGTCCACCATCTCTGTTACTCCATCATAGAAGGTCACCAGATTTTTCAGCCATGTTGGCTGTCACTAAGTACCTCCTTATTCTCCATGTGCCTGAACATAGTCTCCAGGAGGATCTGCTCCATGATCTTGCCAGGCACAGAGGTGAGACTGACTGGCCTGTAGTTCTCTGAGTCTTCCTTTTTCGCCTTATTAAAAATGGGGGTTAAGTTTCTCATTTTCCAGTCAGTGGGGACTTCACCAGACTGCCAGGACCTCTCTAAAATGATGGAGAATGGCTTGGCCATTTCATCTGCCAGTTCCTTCAGGACTCATGGATGCACCTCACCAGGTCCCATGGACTTGTGCACCTTCAGGTTCCTAGGTGTTCTCAAACCTGATTTTCTTCTACAGTGGGTGGTTCCTCATACTCCCAGTCCCTGCCTTTCCCCTCTGTGACTTGGGCGTTGCGGCTAGAGCTCTTGCCAGTGAAGACTAAGGCAAAAATATCATTGAGTACCTCAGCCTTCTCCATATCCTGGGTAAGCAGGTCACCTATTCCATTCCAGAGAGGGCCCACATTTTCCCTCACCATCCTTTTCTCATTGATATACCTGTAAAAACTTTTCTTGTTGCCCTTTACATCCCTGTCCAGATTTAGTTCTATCAGAGCTCTAGGTTTTCTAACCTGATCAAGAAGAGGAGATGAAGTTTTTGTTAGACATCCAGAAGCCCCATGATTGCACATCTAGGCACTCAGCCACCTCAGCCATTCTGCTGGAATGATAATAGGACTGTGGGAAGCATCCCAGAACATTTCTGGAACACATCAATGACAATTTCTTGACACAGGTTACAATGGACCTGTGTAGAGAAGGTGTTCTCCTGGATCTTATAGTGACTAGCAAGCCATTGATGTAAAGATGAGCCATGTTAGCTGCCATGACCATTAGATCATGGAGTTAAAAATTCTAAGAGGAGATAGACAAATAGTAGGATCACAACCTTGGACTTCAGAAGAGCAAGTTTTGGGTTATTTTCAGATCCACTTGATAGCAGACTACTGTAGATGGCAGAGGGTTGGTCTGTTAGTAGAATTTATTCAAAAAGCAAGAAATGTCCATTCCAATGAATAGAGGACCAATTATGGTAGAAGGTAGCTTGGGTGAATGGAAAACTCCTGACTGAGCTCAAATGTAAGAAGACAGTACAAAGAAGGAAGGCTACCCAGGAAGATTACAGAGATATTTCTTGAGTACAGAGGAAGGAAATAGGAAAACCAAAGCTGAACTGGAGTTGAAACTATCAAGAGATGTGAAAAGCAAGAGGACGCACTTCTACAACTACACAATAACTTATTTTTATATAAATACAAATTATTTGTGATGGGTTTGCCTTCATAGTGTCTAGACAGCACCCAGTTTCCCAGCAAGATGGCAGGGGCATTCCACATAATGTTCCCTCCTGCTGTGCTATTCTGTTCCTTTAGCAGGAGGTAAGAATAGAATTAGCAAAAAATGAAGGTCACCACCCCCCGACCCTTCCCATTTTAGCAAACTAACCTCTTCACATTCCAGCGGAGCCAGAAGGAGTATCACATACAGGTGTCTGCAGTTTCAGACCCACACTCCAAAGAGATCAAGTGTTTGATCTATCCATCTTCAGAAGGTACTTTAAATCCCATGATCCACAGGCAAGACAGTGGAAATAGACTGTCAGAGGAGTCTGTTGTAGTGATATTTAGAGGTTAGTACCTTTACTACTCCAAAATGACCATGACTTGTAGAACATATATCTTGTTTTTTTTAAAAAGCAACTTTTTTAGGGTTTACAAACTTTGCTGACTGATAACGTGATGACATCATATATTGAGATTTCTGAAGGGAATTTAACTTGGTCTTGCACAGCACTCTCATTGAAGGAATTTTTGCTCAAAACAAAAAAAAAATCAAAGAAACTTACATTAAGTAGATTAAAACCATGATAAGAGTACATGGTCATTAATGGTGAGTACCACCCTAGCACAGAAGTTACTTGTGTATTCATGAAGGAGCTACACTGAGCCCCATGATGGTTAATATATTTTGTAGAGAATGGAAGAAAATGTGGTATCTTTCTTCTAAGTGTCACAGAAGATGTGAACTGTTACAGTGTGACAACTCCTTGGCCAGACTCATTATCTGCTTCCTCTCTTGGTGGTACACGGTATCTTCAGTGGAAGGTTCTGTGAACAGTTTGACTTTCTGTTCTACAAATGTATTTTCTCCTTTTCAATTTTCCTGTCTCCAAATGGAACAACTCTACTTCTCCAGTTCAACAGATTTCCACCCCCGTATTCTAGAAGTCTTCTCTTTATAACTTGATTCTTAAACTTTTCTCCAGCTCTATTTTTACTTGGTCTTCTGTGTCACTGATTTAATCGCCAGTTTAATCCAAGAGAAAACTGACAAACTATGGGGTCCTCTTTCCCTCATTTTGACTAGTCTCTTCTTCCTCTACCTCAACTACATCTTCATAGTAAGATTTCTAATCTGCTGACTTTCTCTGACCCTATTAATGACTTCTTCCAGATCAGGATGCATTCTTATCCATTCATATTAACCCCCTGCTTTTCTCATCACTTCATCTTCTTGACCTTTTCTTTCACAATAAAGATTATGTTTTATTTTCTCCCAGTTTTAAAAAATATAGCCTTTACCCTCTCCTTCCATTCAAACTGCAATTGCTGCCAGGAGTATTCTTTTTTTTTTTTTACAGAATTGTAGGGGTTGGAAGGGACCTCGGAGATCATCGGGTCCAACCCCCCTGCCAAAGCAGCTCCCTAGCTCATATTGCTCAGATAGGCGTCCAGGCGGGTCTTGAATATCTCCAGTGAAGGAGACTCCACCACCTCCCTGGGCAGCCTATTCCAGTGCTCAGTCACCCTCACTGTGAAAAAGTTCTTCCGCATGTTGGTGCGGAACTTCCTATGCTCCAACTTGCAGCCATTGCCCCTTGTCCTATCCCCACAGACCACTGAAAAGGGGCTGGCTGATTCCCCCTGCATCCCCTGCTTCAGATAATTATAAACTTTGATTAGGTCCCCCCTTAGTCTTCTCTTCTCAAGGCTGAACAGTCCCAGCTTACTCAGCCTTTGCTCATAGGGGAGATGCTCTAGGCCCTTAATCATCTTCGTAGCCCTTCTTTGGACTCTTTCCAGGAGATCCCTGTCCTTTTTATACCAAGGAGCCCAGAACTGGACACAATACTCCAGGTGGGGCCTGACCAGGGCAGAGTAGAGAGGGAGGATCACCTCCTTTGACCTGCCCCAATTCCATCCTCCTTTCAGTTCAGATGAGCTTCCAAAGCCTTTCTGTTCAACTTTTCTTTCAGCTGAAGCTACAGTCAGTATTACTATATTGACCTACATCTGGTTAAGGCTCAGATCAATGTCCTCACTCCTCTCTTGCCTTTAACACAATAGCGGTACTCTTCTTTTGGATTCTTTTCCTCTCTTAGCTTCAGTGATTTCAGCAACTTTGTCCTTTCTGGGTTCCCTTACCAATCTCTGTCAGTCTGTACTTTCAGGGATCCTCTGTCTTCATAGATGATTGCATGAAGATCTGACTTTGACTCTTGTCTCCTCTTTTTTTTGCTGCATCTCAGTAGTCTCATCCACAAGCACAAGTTTAATGACTATGCCCATGCAGAGATATAAATTTATACATCCATAACATCTTGGCTTGTGTCTCAACCTCAGCATCTTCTGATAGCTGTCAGTTCATGTGCAGTATGACCAAAGAGTGTCACACACTCCTCTCTTCCCTTGTCGGTCCTTACTACTTCCTTCATTTAGAACTGTTGTGAATAATGTGGTTCCCAGGCTTGTCAGACAGGCAGGTGATGCAGACAGCTTTTTAGGTCCAAAAAATCAGATTAAGTTTCCATCTTACATATTATTCCTGGACCCTTTAGGTAGCTACAAAGTTATAACTCTTCCAAATTCTCATAATTTTTATCTTCAAACACTGCAAACATTTTCTGCTCCTCTTAACAAAAACAATATTCATGCTACTGTTGTAAAGACCATTTTTCTAGGCTTCTTTTCTTTTTGACTCTCTACTGGTTCCTTCTTTGCTATCACATCAAGAATAAGTTCATTGTTTTAAAGAATGCCTTGCAGGCATATTCCCACTTTTCAAGCCATTTCATTCATTCTCAGTATGTCAGTTGCTATCTGCAACTGACCAATTATTCCAACCTTTCCTTCCATATCTGCTAAATAAAATTACCTACATGAGTTTTCTTGAGTTTTCTTTCATTACATCATAGGTCTAAAAAGATATTCCTGCAAATGACCACCACACTTGCTCTCATGGATGTGCTAAGTATAGAGAGATCACTCAGCAATTACCTGTCATGGGCAAAACAGACTATACTCAGGGAGATGAATTTTTTACCAATGAAAAGTCAGAGTATCATAATGAGAAATTAAACCAAATCTTAAAATACCTTACCCCATGCCTGCCTTCTTCCCATGCTTAACTTTGCTCATGAATTCTGTATGTCCTATATATATATGTATATTACTTTCCCTGTCTCAAATATGTTATCCATGAGGTGCTACCACCATCGTCGATGGGCTTGGCCTTGGCCAGCAGCAGGTCCATCTTGCCAGCTGGCATTGGCTCTATTGGACATTGGAGAAGCTTCTGGCAGCTTCTTGCAGAACCTGCCCATACAGCTTCCCTTGCCACACCAACCTGATACACTTCTATTCTTGTCAATATTGCTTATATCAAAGGAATATTAATACCACAGGCATTAGTCCTGATTTTTTTGTACATTCTATCCAGATTTTAACATAATGTAGTAAAAATTCCAGTTGTTGCTAAAACATGGACTAAATGTACTTCAAGTTATTGCTTTGTTATTAAGTAATTTTAATTTTACTGATACTTGAAGGAACTTAATGTATTTGCTTTCAATGTGAATTATTTTGAATATATTTAAAAATAATTATGACCAATTTCTTAGTGCATTTCTTTCTTAGTATTTAATCTCATAGACACACTTTAGAAATAGCTCAGTGTCACCAAAATGGATAAAATTAATCTTCTTTGGCATGTTAAGTCTACGATAAAATGATGCAGAGTAAAATAATGTTAAATCTGACTTTACTAACGAATGCCTCCATGTCTGCCTGTGTAAATGCAACAAACTGTTTGCTCACATGCTGTTCTCTGTTTCATGACTCAATATTATCATCCTGCTGTGATAGGCTTCTTCTTTGTCAGTAACTGACAGTCTTTTTGAGGTGTATGGAGAGGTATATAGAGGATTTGAAAGATGTATAAAATAAAAACATTTACTTAGAAGCTGAAAGAGAAAACAGTTTGGTAGAAGCATTGCCATTCAGAAATATTGCCTTTCTACATGTCAGCATCTCATCAAAATCTTCTGCCACTGGTTCTGTCCTCCAGGAAGTCTCTCCCCTTCAGTGGGGAGTGATTGATTTAGCTTGTCAGAGGCTAACAAGACTTAATGTTTCTCCCATTGCCTTAACGCAGATCAGCTTCTCTCAAAATCCCACCTTTAATAATGAAACCCTAATGCTTCAGCAAGGCTTATGATGAATCTCACCTAATTCTACAATATAAGCTTTTATATCTGAGCTGGATATATTGGGCTCGCTCTAGTTAAAAAAAGTAAGAGTATTTGTGGGGAATACTTCATCTGACCTGTTTAAGATACCTACCTTATGCTTAAGTGAATCATGTCTCAGAATGCCATTTTCTCTCTCATTGATTATAAAGAAGTCTAGACAAAAAGCTCAAAGGTAGAGGGACTGTTGACATCTAATTGTGGTCTTTTTCTATTTGTACTTTTACAGAGACATCAGTGACAAATCCCAAATGTCTCACTCTAATTTATATATATTCCTGTTCTACAATGGTTTTTATATATAAATATATGGAATAATAATGCATCCTTTGGTAGGGCACCTAAGCCAAAGTTTAGGCTTCATTCTTTTTTGATATGAGTGGATCAGTTGTGCTTGATAGTTTTCAGATGTACAGAATGGTTAAGAAAAGCAGATACTTCAGTCAATGTTCACAGATATTTGATATCGTCTGTTCTATATATTGTGTACCTACACAGTTTATATTCTTCAAACACAGCTCAAAAGGCAAACCTGGAACCATTTCCATCATTTTATACTCTTATAAAAAGGTTTTCAAAGAATTAATAATTAAATGAAAAGGATTGAGAATAATGTGGACTAAACCAAACAAGAAAAGGATTTTGGTTATTTGTCTTACAAAAACCAGCTGTGAAAGCAGCAAGGTTTCTGATTGTGAATAATTTCATGCTATTTTTATTTTTTTAAATTTACAGACGTGAACACAGCTGGAATAATGTTTGTGTGACATCCACAATAGGATTAGAAGAGAAAGCTTTAACAAGCGATAGATTGATGCCTTTCTCATCTCTGTAAGGGTGGGATTTGGCTCCCTTAATTACGTAAAAGCTAGACTCTACCTGTGTATGAGAGTTGTCAAGGGTCCCTCTACGGTCAATAGAGAGAGACTGGCACTTCGCAACAATGATTAATCGAAATGTAGAATAAATGTCTGAAGGACATAATCTTAGTCCTTTCTGAAGTTCCTAACTCTATCCATTGATTCTAAGGGAGATCTATATGACTAGCTCAGAGTAAATAAATAACTTCTGGATGCCTAGAGTGAGAAGAAATTAAGCCAGATCAAAATTTCTCTTAGTCATGCAGTAACTGTTACCTGTAATGGCTATCAGCCCTTGGCCAAGGATAAAGATGATGAAAACCATTTGGTAGCATTTAAAAAAAATAAAATTAAACACACACAGAATAACAGAATCACAAGGTTGGAAAAGACCTTTAAGATCATCAAGTCCAACCGTTCCCGTCCTGTGCTAAACCATATCCCTAAGTACTTCATCTACCCTTTTTTTGAACACATCCATGGTCGGGGACACAACCCCCTCCCTGGGCAGCCTGTTCCAGGCCCTGACAACTCTTTCAGTGAAAATTTTTTCCTAACATCTAATCTGACCCTGCCCTGGCACAGCTTTGTGCCATTTCCCCTTGTCCTACCTCCTGTCACCTGGCTGAAGAGACCATCACCCACCTCTCTAGAGCCTCCTGTCAGGTAGTTGTAGGTGGTGATAAGGTCTCCCCTCAGCCTCCTCTTCTCCAGGCTAAACAGCCCCAGCTCCCTCAGTTGCTCCTCATAGGATTTGCCCTCTAGCCCCTTCACCAGCCTGGCTGCCCTTCTCTGGACTCGCTCCAGGACCTCCATGTCCTTCTTATGGTGAGGAGCCCAGAACTGGACACAGTACTCGAGGTGTGGCCTCACTAATGCCGAGTACAGGGGCACAATCACCTCCCTAGACATACTGGCCACACTGTTTTTGGTACAAGCCAAGATGCCATTGGCCTTCTGGGCCGCCTGAGCACACTGCTGACCCATATTCAGTCTGCAGTCAACCAACACCCCCAGGTCCTTCTCTGCCTGACAGCTCTCCAGCCAGTCTCCCCCAAGCCTGTAGCGCTGCATGGGGTTATTATGTCCCATGTGCAGCACTCTACACTTGGCCTTGTTAAACTTCATCCCATTGGTCTCAGCCCATTGGTCCAGTCTGTTCAGATCCCTCTGAAGAGCCTCCCTACTCTCAGGCAGAGCAACACTTCCTCCTAGTTTAGTGTCATCTGCAAACTTAATGAGGGAGCATTCAATCCCTTCGTCGAGATCATTGATAAAGATGTTGAACAAGACTGGACCCAGGACTGAGCCCTGGGGGACGCCACTTGTGACCGGCCTCCAGCTGGATTTTGTTCCATTCACCACCACCCTTTGGGCTCGGCCATCCAGCCAGTTTTTAACCCAGCTGAGGGTCCACCTGTCCAGGCCAGTGGCAGCCAGTTTCTCAGTCAGAATGCTGTGAGAAACTGTGTTGAAGGCTTTACCAAAGTCCAGGTAGATCACATCCACAGCCTTCCCCTCGTCCATTAAGCAGGTCACCTTGTCATAGAAGGTGATCAGGTTAGTTTGACAGGATCTACCTTTTGTAAACCCATGTTGACTAGGCCTGATCCCCTGGCCATCGTGCATGTGCTGCATGATAGCTCCCAAGATGACCCTCTCCATGATCTTCCCTGGGACTGAGGTCAGACTGACAGGCCTGTAGTTCCCTGGATCCTCCTTCCGACCCTTCTTGTATATGGGTGTAACATCTGCCAGCCTCCAGTCGACTGGAACTTCCCCGGTCCCCAAGGATTGCTGGTAGAATACAGGAGTCATATGGATGTTAGGGAAATCTTTGTAGACTTACCAATTCACTGTACTTATTGTAGAAAATGTAAACAAATTTAACTAAGCAATTTGTAAAGTATCTTGAGTTAATTTGTATGAGGCAGAAAATGGAAAGTATAACTATTGTGCATGAATCTTAAATCTTGTTTTCAGAAGAAAAAAAAGCTTTAGGAATTTTTGAAACATACCCTATTTTCTTTAGCTGGAGACCCTTTATCTAAAATATTGAGGAATGATAAGAGAAACACTTGTGAACCATTTAATTAATTTTTAATAAGTAACTTTCCCTTGGCTTGTTAGTTAGAGCATTCTCAAAGGAGTTTTACTCTATGAGCATGCCAATTTAGTTGTAACATGGTATTAAAGGATATTAAATGTTGGATAAAACACACCTACATTATATCCTGTGCTCTGTTAGAACAGGGATCTAATAGTCAGAACAGGGGGTGGGGGCTGGTGGTGGAAGAACTATTTGCAGCTCTGACGTTGACACTCTATGACTTTGCATAAGTCACAATTCTGCAAAGTCAGAGAAAATGACTAAGGCAAGGGGGAGGGGAGGAGGCTCCTATCCACTTTGGAAGCACAGTCTTCGCTCCTTCTGGAATGTGAAAAGACTGAGAATAGAATTCAACCCCCACAATGAATCTAGCTCTCAGAAAAATTGTCTTCCCCCTAATTAAAGGCTGAAACAGTACAAACACATTTTATCTACCCTCACTACTGAAATGGCACACCCATGACCTGTTAGCTTTTTTTACAACTGTATTTCAGTTCATCTCCATAATTGTTTGTGATGTCAGTGTTTTAGCTTTTATAACTGGCCTTAGGAATGAACATGTTCCAGTGGATGGATTGGAATTCTCCAAAGGATGTACAGAAAATTTTATTATGTGTAGGATAATTACATACTTGATTACTGAAAAATAATGTGTTTCAACAACGAGCTTTACTGCTCACTACAGGGCTGATTCTCTAGGGAGGAATCTTACACCTGCACAAAATCCTGTTGATGTTAATGGGGCTTCATGTGTTATCAAGAATCAACCCGCCCAATGAGCTTGCAAAATTAGAGCTTTAAAGCAGTAATTTTTAAAGCTCTGTGACCTCGAGCAGGCTGCTGAACAAGTAGATCATAAGAAACAAGCTCTGTTTAATCAATGAAGTCTACTTACTGCCAAGTTCTCACCCTGCTTCTCTCCTTTTCCTCCTGCAGTGAATAGAATACTAACCACTACCAAGAATATCCTCCTAATTAATTTCTAGACCCAATCCCTACTGGACAGGCTAGGAACTGCCTAAACTAGTAGGTATCCGAGAAACATGTGGACTAACAAAGTAGGTAGAATCTCCCCCAGAGTTACCACTTTGCTTTTGCATTGTTCTTTACCCTCCTTCTCATTTTTTGATTCTTTTCTCTGAAGAAGGGAACGAAAGAGACATAAAGGATATTTGTTGGTGAACCAGGTGCCAAAGGAGCTATATAACTGGGTCACTTACATTGACAACCCAGAAGACTTCTAGTCCCATTTTAAATTTCATGTGTCATTGTGAAATGAAATCAGGAAATTCTTGTGGAAGTCAAATGAAGATCACTGTTATTTCGTTCACTTACAGAAAAAGTATTTTATTTGACCAGAAACCCCAAATCTTTAAAGTAGCTCACAGGTAGGGACAAATACATATACTAGTGAGTCATTGGGTTAACTTGCCAAGAAGAAGTGAATATGCTAATGAAGACATTATTCATCTAAGACTAGAATATTAGAAAAGTGTGGATAGCAAATAAGTGAGGCAAAGGAAATAAAGTAGGTAGGATAGGTTGGGGAGGAAGTGTTTATTGGTAGCAAAGGAAGTGAAGAGAACACAGATTGTGTTTGAGATTCCAAAGGTGGGAGAGAAAGAGACAAAAGAAAGAGGGGGGAAGAGAAAGGGGAGAAGAGAGAGAGAGAGAAAGAGAGAAGATAAAGAAGAGAGATATGAAAGAGTGAAAGAGAGAGAGAAAGAGAGAGAGAAAGAGAGAGAGAGAAAGAGAGAGAGAAAGAAAGAAAGAAAGAAAAAGAAAGAAAGAAAGAAAGAAAGAAAGAAAGAAAGAAAGAAAGAAAGAAAGAAAGAAAGAAAGAAAGAAAGAAAGAAAGAAAGAAAGAAAGAAAGAAAGAAAGAAAGAAAGAAAGAAAGAAAGAAAGAAAGAAAGAAAGAAAGAAAGAAAGAAAGAAAGAAAGAAAAGAAAGAGAAAGAAAGAAAGAAAGACTAGAAAATGGGAGGAGACGAGAAGAAAAGGCAGTCAGAGAATGTATCACAAAGGTTACACCTGTAGTTCTGTAGTAGATTCTTCAGTATGTCAGAGCAAATTTGAACACATAGACAGAAGCTCATTAGTCTTGGCTTGATGTCAACCCTTTTTTTTTTTACTTCTTTTTTTCATGATGAAATCATGCCCATGACATAAAGAAGTCATGCTTTCTCATTGTTTCTGGGGTTATGACTGCACTTAGAATCATGGCATCTCATGGTGTCTGCACTTAGAGTCATGGCTAAAAATAGGCTACAGAGGTCAGTCAGTATACTCAAACTTTTTATGTCATTTGTTTCCTTTGATTTGTGATGTTATCAATGTTCTAATGGCAAATACTTTTAGCATAAGAATAAGGAAGTTTTCCATTAAATTGCATACTACCCATAGTCTTGGAATTGAGCTGACTTACGTAACAACGTAAGAGATGCAGGCACCTACATCAAAGCCTATAGAAGCTGACTCAGTGAATATGGCAACTCTCTATGATACGTGCCTGATGTGTATGTTGGCAACTATCCCAGGCTTATGCCTTAACTTTTGCTTTGTCCTCCCAGATGTGTCATCATTGGGAAATTTGCAGAGGGCTGCTTATAAAATGCATTATCTATTATTTCAAACTAACCCCTTTTTACTGTAAACACAGATCATCCCATGTCAGGCTTTTTTCGAGTACCTTTAAGCTTTGAGTGATGGAGATGGAGAAGTAATGATGAGTTAGGAGTTGTGGCATGTAAGTAACAAGAAAGAAACATGATATGGTTCAGGGACAAACAGATAACTGCTTTGTCAAAATTTTGGATGGTATAAAGAATGTAGCTATCTTTGTACTACAGTCAAATATTATTCAGGAGAGAATGTAAATGTGATTGTCCCTGACAAATCATGTGGCTGGTCTGAAGACTGCATGTGTTACAGTGCTACTCTGGGAAAATTGCTGGCCAAGGGCAAAAGGCTAATCATTAGCACTAGTGTTTGTCCTCATCTGATCAGAGACATAAACAGGCAAAAAAAGCCACTCCTCCCACTCAGTTTGATATAACTCACACCTAAAGAGTCATCTGCATGCTCTAGCCAGTTGGTGCTCTCTTATGCGTATTGCCTTTTCAAATGCACACTTCTTCATAGGCTGCGGGGCAACCCAAACCTTGAGGAATATTTTTCTTGATCCATCTTATCCACAGTTTCTCTGGATGCAAAGGACAAAGAGTCCCAGAGACTCTTATATTTAGAGATAGAGGCATTTCACTACCTCCACAGTGGAAGTGCATTGCGGGGGAGGCACGATACACTGCAAAGGCACTGCTGATATTCTCAAGATGTGGGGTAGCAGCATGGGAATAGGCTGCAAAACTGAAGGAAGGTCACTCAAATGGCTGCTAAAACCTGCTAAGACCAAGCACCCATCTGAAGACAGATAATTCTCTTCATAATTGAAAGATACTTAGTATTAGAATACTAGAGTAAAATGGTGTTGCACTTACAGATCTGAGCTTGCATCTCGTTCTATCACAAACACTGTAGACTACTACATTATTCCCAGGAGAAGAGTGTGAGGGAGCATGTCAGTGGGCACCATCCAATCGTGGGCACCATCCAATCAGACAACAGCTAGTAATTTTCTTCCTGCCCCTATTCTAGTGTCACACCACGTTATGTAAGTTAGATATGTAATGTAACTACACAAATTACATAGGTACCTAATGTAATTGCCTTTGATGAGCACATATAAGGAAGCAGGACTGTAGTGATTATATATATATATGTATCTGTTGCATTCTGTGCTGAAATTCTACAGTTCTAACTGATGTAACTTCAAACTGCCATAATTATTTTAATATTTTTAAACCTTTGGCCCTGATCCTTCTTAGTATAATTACATGTTTCAAATCTGGCTCCAGCACTCCAAATTCCATAGGGACAGCAGTATGTTAAAAGATTCTGAGAAGAGATGAGAGAGGAGTCAAGTCCAGATAATGACCCAGATAAAATAATTTTGTAAAACAGGAGTGGAGTTCAGCTACAAGCCAAAGTGTTTCCAGACAGGCTACTACCAGAAAAAATAAGATGGTTTATGGTAGCATGCCGAAACAATCAGAGCTAAACAGCACTTGGATAGAGTGAATTTGAGTCTTGCCATTTTAAAGAATTTTTGTATGTGTAGTTTGCACTCTGCTGAAGCTCTTCCAGGAACATTTGTCCTGAAAACAATTATTCAGGTTTAAAAGCCAATCTTTCAAAATGCTTTACAATCAATGTGAATACCCAGATTATTCTGAAAATTGATGTGCCTAGGGAAAGGAAGAATTAAAAGTGCAAGTTTAAGATAATTTGCTTTGGTTCCTTTTCAGCTCAAAGGAACTTATTTTCATAATCAAGATGGTTGATTTACATACATAAGTGTATTATCTTGAAAATTGCAATAGTAGGGACTGAAGCAGAATTAGAGGTTAGAACTTCAGATTATTTGACTGAGGCATTTCCAATAAGCAATGCCCATAGCACAACACCTTTCAACTTTAAATGTGTTCCAAAGTCTGTATACTTAACTGAATACTGGTGTGTCCATTGAATTAATACTTTTCTTATTCAGGAAAATTTTGAGAACTTTAGTCCAGGCATTTATCTAGCTCTCCTCAGGAAATAGCTGAATTTATTCTTGAGAGTTCCCAAAAAATCCATGTTGATAGTGAAGTTGTTTGGAAAACTGATAGACTTTGAAGGTGAGCACACACCAAGATGGACAGTTTGTCTAAACCTTAAAACACTCAAATCTCTATTCACTTCCACTGACTCCTCTCAGTGCATCTCCTGTCAGTATGTGTGAGATATTTCACATTTACCCCAAAGGCACTGAGGTCCCTTTCTTGAATACTGTCCTTTTAAAATCAAGTAAAGGATCTAGGTGTACCCCATACAGTTCTCTTACTGCAAAGATCAAGAGATCCTTGTCTCGCAGCCCTTCAGTTAGTGTGATTTTTCCTGTAGTCCCTCTTAGGTTTTAGTACATTAACCTTGGTCATGGTAGCAAAACCAGCTTCAAGTGGTTTTGACCTCCCCTGCCCTGGCAATTCAATCCTGCTGTTGCATAGCAGTTGACTTCCCAGTTCAGTTATGCTAATATGACCCTCTGTGACGCTGTCATAAACTGGACCAGCAACACTGTCTGAGGTTAAGGAAGAATCTGTGGGGTTTTTACCCTAGTTGAAGTTTCTGGCAATAAGCAGAGCTGAAATATGATTTGAGATCTGAGAAGAAGAACCTGAATTTATGTTCTGAAGTAATGTGCTGGCACATGTGTCTTCTGAAATAATGTGCTGGCACATGTATCTCCTGAACCTTGAGAGCAATACATTCCATCTTTGCTCAATTAAAAGCAAATCTGTAGGCTTCTTTTCTTCTACACTCCACAGCTCCATAGTTAGTACAGTTTGGTTTAAAAACTGCAGTAAAATAGGTATATACTTCAAACTGCATGAAAGCTGATGGACATCATGTAAATAACAGCAGTAGAGCAGATGTATAAGCAATGTTGTGACACCCAGTTTTCATTGGGCCAACTCTCCAGGAATTGCTCACGTGGAAAAGTTATTACATACAAAAAGTTTACTCAGTCAGTTTACTCAGCTGTCTAATTCAAATGCTGGTATCTTAGATAGCCTCAGTTACCAACCTAAACCATCCACTATCAGGAAGCTTCCATGTGACATCCCACATGTGAGTCCCAGTTGTGTGTCCTCAGTAACAACTCTTCACGAAACTGATTGCCTCAAAACTTAGCTACTGATGTTGAACCTAAACAGCAGGTCTTTATTACTGACTGTGACCCACACCTGTAAATTGCCTGAAAATCAGTAATGCTAATAAAGCCCTTATATTTGGAGGGTCCAAAAATTACAGGATTGAAGTTAATGCTAGGGAAACACTGACAGCAGATGAGTGATTGTTTTCCTACTATCAGTGTTCCTACGTGTAGACATATATTTTACATACCACAACAAGAAGCTGTAGTTTCATTTAGTATTTAGGCTTTTTGAAAACTTTGGGCAGGCACATGCCAAGATGATTTGGGGGCGAAGTCACACAAAGGAGCTGTGAAACAGAAGACTGTTATCATGTTTAGCTAACAACTCTCTCTAGGCTTTTCCAAAGAATGCCATTTGGCCTAATAATTACTGAGAGACTTTTCCAAGGAAGAGTAATAACATTGCCAAATGTAATTCTTTGCCCAAAATTACTTGACTGTAACAGCTAGTTAGTTTTATTCTAACATGGGGGGAGTGGAGGCGGGGGAGAACACAAAGGTTTTATATTTTGTTTCAGAGGAAACTTCCCCCAGAAGCTCAAACTGAAACAGGCCTTCTGGAAAAGGATAAGTCCAAATTTGAGTCCAGATGACTTTTAAGTTTTTCTAAATAGCAGGCAAGGGAAAACAAACCCATAATGGAACTTGTCAAGAAACCAGTGAGGCTACTTGTAACAAAGATGACCTTTTAAAATTTAGTCTGTGCAGTTTGAGATGAGGGTTAAGCTAAGAAGAAATAATTTTTTTCATGAGCAAGGGGAATATTCAGGAAACCCACTTTTCTGTTGGTTTCAATCCTTTATCCCTAAACCTCCACAACATAGTTACATGTCTTTCCTTTAGCGGCAATGTGATGAGATTAGCTACCTTGCTGCCACATCTCAGGGAACTCTGAGATCTCTACACTTCTGTTAAATTTATTTGAAATTATTTAACAGGTTTATAGGTCATTAGAGAGACAGTAAGGAAAGAGATCGCATAAGCTATAATTTACCAGGCTAACAAATTATGAGCACTCTTTGATTTCCAAGTTGAGGAATTTCGTTGTAAGACAGTGCCTTATAACACATAGCTATGCAACGCATATAAGTCATATAAAGGGTAATTTTCTCCCATGTAGACAAACACTTAGGATGCAGTCAGGTAACAAGACTCAAGTCAACAAGATCTTAAGAAGCCAGGATGCCTTTAGAAAAACTACCTCTCAGATAAACTGTAGTGACTGACAGTCTGTGTGTTCTCAGCTATGCAAATGTAAATAAAATAAGTTAGCATGTAACTATTTTACAATGGAAATAAAACTGTTGTGACAAACAGGTATGCAATATTTCCAAAGTAAAATAAGTATTTATTAGTGACTAATAGAATGTCTCCCTTTCACCATTATAGTGACAAACGTTAGATGACTACGAATCAGCCTTTTTCTAAACCTCTCTGGAAAAAGATATATTATGTATTCTTTTCTTAACTTCTCTGAGGGACCTAATAAATAGACAACCAGTTGTTAAGTGATGCCTTCTTTTCAATGCATTTATTTGAAATTGTTTTGATCCTGCTTACAATGCTAAAATTATTTTATTGTGATGCTGGTGTGTATTTCTGATGTGGACGAGGGACTTGGAATTTGTCAGCAAATAACTTCTGTGTCAGGGATGAGCCTTTCGTAACCTCCCCAATGAGCTGCCACAGTGATAGGCCTTTTATGAGAACCACTCCGCACGTGCTCAACAGCACGGAGCCACAGTCTGACAGCTACAGTCTCTTAGGAGCCTTCTCCCCACTGAAGTGCTGAGCTGGACAATCCCAGCTGCTACTGCTCCAGGTTGCTGTAGAGCGCTGCAGGAGCTGAAAACGGGAAGACTCTTCTCTATGGTTCTTATGCTGCCAAGTCAATACTAAAGTATTGGCTAAGAACCTGAATGAAATACAGAAAGAAAGGAAAAGCAATCCCTCTGAAATGACAAAATGTAGCAAAAGCTGGGACGAGGGGAGTTTGGGTGGACATTGGACACCAGGCAGCTGGTTGCTGTTATCAGCAAATCGAGGAAAGGAAATCAGCTTCAGGAAAGGGAGATGTAGGACAGAGATAGCTAGGGGATGGGAAGGCTGAGACAGACCAGGAAGTTAAAGGGGATCCTGAAACTAACTAAACTGCAACTAGAAGGCTGGGTTGGAGGAATGAAAGATTGGGAGATGGGAACTGGCAAGGATGAAAAGGAAGCCCGGCAAAAAGCTGGTGGAAAATGATAGAGGGACTGATAGAAGAGACTGTGATCGTGTGTGTATTTGAAAACAGAACAGGGAGCAGCGAGCAGGGCCAGGCTGAATGGCTAAGCATGCTGGCCAGAGAAGGAAACTGGTTCCTAGCCACAGCCAAAAACTTAGAATGGAAGATGGGGGCTGGAGCTGCAAGAATAATCTTGCAACTGATGACATCTAGAAGTCGACAACAGAGAGACTGTGCTAGGATTATAATGAAAAGAGAGAGGACCAGCAAGACAGATTTGAGTGGATGGAGATAGCAAACACCTAGTTGTGGTGAACAAAGTCCTCTGCCTACTAGAGCACACCCTGGCAGGACTTAGACCTGAACCCAAGTTTCTTGACTGTTAACATTCTTCTGCTGTCAGCAAGTGCCTGTGAAACTCACTTTTGGTAGCTCAGGATGTGATCTTAAGTGGATTTAAGACCACACAACACAGAAAAGGATGAACATGAGTTCTCTCCTCCTGCCTCTGGCTGCTCTTTTCTTGCTTCAGCACTGAGGAGTATGGACCCACAGTAAATGCTGGTGCAGCTCACAGATCTAATCACACATTAGATACTTTTCTGCAAAGAGGGTTTTCACTAAGATCAGCAAACTTTGATTTACTGTGTTTTTACATGATTATTCATGCCAACCAAAGTTAAAATGGTGGAAGCTGAAGCAGAGACAGATGGGAGTGCAGGGAACACCTCCACTCCCTTTTTTTTTTTTGTTTTAACTCTCTGCCTCTACATCCATTTACACCAACACTGAAATTCTGCCCTCTTTCCTCTCTTTCAGTAGACCATATGGAGGTGGATAGCTTACTAATACTGTTACTCACTAACTGAAATGGTAGGAACCTGCTTTCTGTAACTAACAATTTTAACCCCGCTAATGAACGATAATAGTGCAATCTGTGTGATGCCACACGAGGAGATCACAGAATCACAGAATCACAGAATCGTAGGGGTTGGAAGGGACCTCGAGGGATCATCGGGTCCAACCCCCCTGCCAAAGCAGGCTCCCTAGCTCATATTGCACAGATAGGTGTCCAGACGGGTCTTGAATATCTCCAGAGAAGGAGACTCCACCACCTCCCTGGGCAGCCTGTGCCAGGGCTCTGTCACCCTCACTGTGTAAAAGTTCTTCCCCATGTTGGTGCGGAACTTCCTGTGCTCCAGTTTACAGCCATTGCCCCTTGTCCTGTCTCCACAGGCCACTGAAAAGGGGTTGGCCAATTCCCCGTGCATCCCATACTTAAGATATTTATAAACATTAATTAGGTCCCCCCTCAGTCTTCTTTTCTGCAGGCTGAACAGCCCCAGCTCACTCAGCCTTTCCTCATATGGGAGATGTTCCAGGCCCTTAATCATCTTCGTAGCCCTTCTCTGGACTCTCTCCAGAAGATCCCTGTCTTTTTTTATACCAGGGAGCCCAGAACTGGACACAATACTCCAGGTGGGGCCTGACCAGGGCAGAGTAGAGGGGGAGGATCACCTCCTTCGACCTGCTGGCCACACTCTTCCTGAGGCATCCCAGGATCCCATTGGCCGCCTTAGCCACCAGGGCACACTGCTGGCTCATAGCCAACCTGTCATCAACCAGGACACCCAAAATCCTGGAGTTTTGTTTGCTTCTTTGAGTCCCAATAAAAATTGAAGAGCAAAAAAAATCTGTGTTAACACATTATGAAACTTGTAAAAAAGCATTGAAGTTACCTTGTGGAAAAACAAAAAAAAGTTTATAATTGTAAAAGGCAGTATCATAATGCCTGTAAAAATAGAGTTCCAGGAAGGCAACTTAGGGGTTTTTGACCTTGCAACTTTCATAATGTTCTTTCAGTGTTTTCTGTGCATGTGCAGTAGTATACAAGCTGTTTTGAAACTCTGCATAAGTATTTTAGAAAGGCTGAGGAAAGAGGAGAAAGAGGCATGTGTGTTTTATATGTATAAGCAGGCCAACTAAAGGCACTATAGCTGAAAGCCAGTGAAATGAAAGGCACTTACATCATACAGTTTTCCTGCAGTAAAACTCTAAACACACCAAGCATTCTTGAATATTCCCTTGAGGTTGCTTATTGGCACCTGCAAAGCAAAAAGAACTCTTTGTATTGTTTTAATTATAATATCTCTGTACTACTATGAGTAATGCAATAGTACTTTCCTTTTTACTTTTGGGGGAGAAGGGGAAAAGTCAGTATTAGGCAGCTTATTTAAATAACTAAAATATTCATTACCTGAAATTCCATATACAGAGTTCATGTGCTTAGAATTTCTCTGCATTGTATAAATGATAATAAATTTTTAATGGTTGACGTGGGGAAAAGTGCAAGACTTGCAAGAGATGACCCCAAGTCACAGAATCACTCTGCCTTTCTAGAAAGTGAACTTGGGTTTGGTAATTAAATTAAAAACCAACAACCTCAGAGAGGAAACATTTCCTTTGTACAGGCATATCTACCTGGAGATTGTGTACCTGCATGGAGTGAGTTTGACTAGAGTAGACTGGCAGTTGTATTTACGGAGTTGACTTCTTGGAATTATCTTATCAGGCTGGTAGCGTTGGCGGCCCAGGCCTGGTCTCACCAAGGGGACTGAGAGGTGATGGCAGTACTGTCACGCTGGTCACAGCCTGACTCCAAGCAGACTACTGAACCAACGTGTTGCACAACTTGGTCTCAACATAAGTTGTTTGGTTTAGACTGGAACAGACAACCAAGACTTGACCTTTACTACTCTTGATTTCACCACAGCCGAGCAGGAGGATAAGTTCTATTTGCACCTGGGAGATTGATCATATGTGCCATGGAATATTTTTAAGCTGTTTGCATGATTTCTGTGATTCTGTGATTCTGATTCTGTGATTCTGTGATTTACTTTTCCCACTCTTCTCCAAGTAAAGATAGTTTTATTTGTTTCTCAAATGATATTGCAGATGGAAAAAGGTAATTTGTAGTGATAACTAGGGAGGTTTAGTTTCAATTTCCAGAGCCAAAAATTAACTGGCTGATCTGGAAATATGAGGCTCTAGGCAGTAGTGATATTTTGACAGAGCAATGGGACTGATTCACTTAAGACTTTGTTGCTAGCACTGGTGTCTAGCAGAAGAGGCATATTTTAGGATTTAGGACTGTGGGTTAGCATGCCTTTCCATCAGAGCCTTGTGCTAGTGCGTTAATTAGGGAAGATGCTCATTCTGTTGTGGTTTTGAAATGGTTTTATGTGATATATATCATTTATGTGATACAGACTTTACTTGTTTATCTTGTGGCACACTACCTATCCCTGCAACTAAATGTGTATTGATCAAAAGAACAGACTCTATATCATTATTACAGAAGCTTACAACAAAAACTCAGACAAAATAATTCTGAGGAAGTTGTAAAGTGCTTGAGCAAGAGGTGGACTTACTTGTGGATAAGGAGGAAAATACACCAATCTGCACAGCTGGTGAGCATTACTGGAGGCCCTCTCTGAAAGGACAGTAGAAATACCCAGGAACATTAGTAAGTTTTAGAAGACAATTCCACCACTAGAGCAGTTGCTTCCAGTGAGTAAATGCCCACTTAATCAGAAGAAAAAAACCCTCAAATTTGGCATATTTTGAAGGCTTGTTGAGCTGTAACTCAAGCACACATTCCATGGGTACTACTGTATCGAAGGCTCCAGGGAAGGTATCAGAAAAAACTGGACAGCCTTTTTGGCCAAGTGTCATTATTTTCTATGAATGCATTGCATTATTTGGTAAAATAGTTCGAATGCGTCACCAAGCACATCATGCCCACCTGCACTTGGCAATAATGTCTAAAAAGAAAAGAAAATCAACAGAAAATCTCTGAAGAGCCAATTTGACATTTATTCACACTTTGAAAACCAGAAATGCCAAGGCTACTTAGCACAAGTGTGTAGCAACTTTATAGTATGGACAGTAATGGAAAGCTCTACCAAATATTTCTCAAGTAGCTATACATAGCAAAAAAAAAAAACCCCAAACACCACTGTGAAATGGGTCTTAGTAAAAAATTATCTATTCCAGGCTGGATTTGAAAGGGATTTTTAACAATCTTTTGGTGAGATTTGTAAAAAGAACAACAAATATGTCCTCCAGCCCACTTGCTTTTATAAATTAAAATATGCTTTCTGAGGAAAATCATGTAATGTGGTAGCAGTGTGGGCTTCCATGGCATTGCTAGGGAATCATTAAGGATACCTGAGTTGATCTAGAATGTAATGCACTATGTTTTTGAGATCAGAACAGCTATCACCTATTTAAAATTCCACTGTCTAAAGTTAATAGAGAGGGAGAGAGTAACCAGAGCTTTTATCCCTCAAATCTCACTTGGAAAAAAAATAAAGGAGGGAAGGAGGGAGGAAGGGAGGGAGGAAGGCAGGAAGAAAGGCAGGCAGAGGCAGGGAGGGAGGCAGGGAGGCAGGCAGGCAGGCAGAGGCAGGGAGGGAGGCAGGAAGGCAGGAAGGCAGGCAGGAAGGCAGGAAGGCAGAGGCAGGGAGGGAGGCAGGGAGGCAGGAAGGCAGGCAGGAAGGCAGGCAGGAAGGAAGGCAGGAAGGCAGGCAGGAAGGAAGGCAGGAAGGCAGGGAGGCAGAAAGGAAGGCAGGAAGGCAGGGAGGCAGGAAGGCAGGCAGGAAGGCAGGCAGGAAGGAAGGAAAAAAAAGTCAGTTGCAAAATCCAGGAAACAGAAAAGGAGCCTTAAAGAGCCAGCGAGGTCCACAAAACTCTATTTACAATGAAATCTGACTGGGACCATTCATCTCTGAATGGAATTCAACTGTAACCAGTCCAAATAATTTTATATGTCTACTCACTACTGTCACTAATGGAAAACCTGTAGGGATTCATTCACTTGATCATGTCACAGGCACAAGAAAAGAGATGAGAACAAATACAAACAAAGTCAACGTGAATCTAGATTACAGGATTTGTTTCACAAATGCCTTCTCACCAGAGAAGACAAGATGATAGAAAAAAGAAACACCCTGAGAAATGGCAATAATTATCATTAAGCACGGTTGCTGATCTTTCAGATTTTGCATGTTAGTTGAACACTCAGAAATAAATTTTGTTGTTGCTTGATTACCAATTGACAATAATCCAAAAATGTAAATTTCCTACCAATCTCTACTTTAGTGGACACTTAACAGCCAGAACTTGAAGTTCCCCAGAGGAATTAAATAATTTTCCCTCTTTCCAGGCATGGGTTTGTTTTCTGAAATAATATCCATGTGGGGACTTGTTATTTTTGGTTTTACTTCCCCAAAAAACATTTATAATTCCCTAACAAGATTTAAATAGAAATTGCATTTCTTCAGCAAGCCTGAATCAGCAGGGCATTAGTTTACATGTTGAAGACTATTTATAGTGGAGGGGAAAATCTGTGTTTGTGTATAGGTATCTTGCTTTAAGGTTCATGTTCTGCTGAGAATAAAAATTATTTTCTTTGTATCCTAAAACTGTGAAACAAATTCTTACCTTGGGCAGCTTTTCAAAACCCAAGGATCCTAACAGCTACGCAAACACCGCTTTAAATATTTTTCAGTGTGTCAGGAATAGCATAGAGGATGGTTATTAATCTTCACCTTCATGAATTCCCTCCATCCCCTGAGATTCCAAATTAGCTGACAAGTTTGAAAATTCTCCGCAGCCAGTTGGGCAGAAAATAAACCTACTTACCTTGTTCCCTGATACATTTTCATCATCAGGAAACTGATTCATGTTTCATGTCCATGAGAAAGTTCCCATGATGAAAGCTAGCAAAGACTTCTCTGGAACAGAATAAATGAGATCATGGGAAGCAGACTTTGGAAATACATAAATTTTTATCTTCAATAACTATTGCATTGTTTTATCTCTGTGAGGACATAGTTACAGCTGTTCTCCCCTTCAACCTTCTGTAGGTAACCCAGAACTATATTTCCTTACATGACATTTCCGAGATAACACCAAACACATATTTTAACTGACCTTAGAATACCAGATAAATGTGAAAGTATTGTAACCAGTTTCATTCATGTGCCTCTGTTTATTTTATTTTTGCCAGATATTGTTTTCTTCTTACACAATGTAATAGGAATGTGACTGTGACACATCCGGGTGTGCCTCTCAATATTTTCTGTAGTTGTATTTAGGTCTGTTTCTGTACTATACGTAAGGCACCGGACACGTGACTTTCAGGTCTTGAAGAGCATCTTCACTTTCAGACAGGTGACAAACACATACAGCTGAACACCCGGATGAAAAGACACAAGGGAGTAGTACTTTCATTAATACCCTCACTGGTTTCTAAACTCACTCCTGTAAGTCAGGTTATTTGAGCTGAGATGCTCTTTCAGAACTGATTGTGTCAGTCATTGTTAGAGGTTGCCTGTCCTTGGGGGTGGGGGGGGAAATTGTGAGAAGCCATTTGATGACTGTCAGTATGACTATGTTATTCCTGCATATCCCTATGAAGTGGATTGGTTCCAGCTGGACCTTAACCAAAATTGAACTAAATATGTGCGCGAGCTCTTTGGTGTTTGTAAAATCCCCTTTTCTCTCATGCTTCGTTCCAACTGCTAAATAGAAATGCCTTCTTTTAAGGGATCTGTTTGTCAATACCAAAAGAAAAACAGGTGCCTGAAACTAGTTTAGATCTGTGAGATGATAGGCATTATTATATACAAGAAACTGCTTGCCTCCTGACTGAAAATAAAAGAAAAACAAGATTTCACACAAACACAGCCCAGGATCAGACAAGTCAGAGAGGAGTCAGAGGTGAAGTCACTCCTGTAACACTGAAAACGACATGTTAGGATTCTGGCAAAAGCTGATACTGACTCTGCTTCCTACTCTCACACTTGCAACTCCCTGCAAAAAACCCGCCCAAACTCTTGAGTTCGTTACCCCTTGAATACACATGCATTCTCTGACCAAGAATGAATACTGCTCTTCTGCAAAATCATGTTTACTCTTAAAAGTTGATTTGTAAAATTTTGACCCTTTGAAGTTGATGCAAGTTTTATCACCTAGCTAATGAAATATGTCCATAAAGCATAAAAATCTGTTTTGCCTTATTAGATGCAACTTACTGATGATTTTCTTTGGTATCTTTCAAGTATATTCAAAACCAACTAATGTAAAATGTAGGATTTGAAGTAGGCCCTGAGCCCTTGGCTTCTCCTGTTTCATGCAGAAGCAGGGAAGTTTCTTCTGTGATGCCATCTCCAGTTTCCTTGACACGCTCCACATGACAGATTCCCTGAACAGTGCCAGGAGGATGAACAGTCACTGTTCTCTGCTCTGAACTTAGATACTTTTAATAGAAACATAACTGATTTGTGGGAGCTTTTTGGTGGTTGACAGGGCTTTTTTCCTTGCCATCTGCTGAATCTATTCCCTTGGGAAGTACCAGTGTTCCAGCCTTTGTAGGTGTAGAAAATCCTTTATTGCACTTTAAAAGCACTTCCATATCCAGAAACAGTAGTTCCATGGTCTTTTGCAGATATTACTCTTAGGTCTACACCTTGTCTGAACACTGAACTATTGCAGTCAGGTTAATTAGAGCTGCCTTTGTGAGTTCAAAAGACACAGACAACAATTGCAATACTGGTTTTTTTTCAAATTTTCAAAAATATTCTTCAAATACTTCCTCTCTGGTATATGATAAAGACGTTATCACCCATTTGGGATGACCTGAATGACTAACTCATAACTATGCTATTTGTGAACAATGGAATCCTCCCGTATTTCTTTTCACAATATCTTTATGCTGTGTAGTGTTTATGTGTGCCTGTGCAGATCTGAGATTGTGTCTTTGAGAAGTGCATTACATGCTGTGTTATGCTGGGTTTATTATAGCCAATACAGATAATAATGCCTACAGTTAAAGTTGCTCGACACTTGTACAAGACACTTTATATTGTTATCTTTTATGAGTAAACCATTTGGATTACAACTTTTCAATACATGCCTCTTGGTGAATTCTTTAAAAGAATATTTCGCCAGAAAAGAGTCAGTTTACGGTTGGTTGGGTTTTGTTGTTTGGTGGGGTTTTTTTTTCCCCAGAACAATGTTCAGGAAAAATGTGTTCTTCTTTGAATAGCTGTTGTAGTTTCTCATTACTGGGATGTGCCAACAATAAAACTTGACAGCTGCTTGACTCCTTGAGGAAGTACTCACTGGAGTGTCCTCATATCTCCTTTGCTCACTTCTTTTCCTTACTGCTGCATAGTGATCTAAGGATAAGATTACAAAAGGTAGATGTAAGGAACTTTTAACATCATGTGTTTTCAGCAATCATTTTTGGAATTTCGGTGAGCCAAGCTGATGTAAATACACCAACATGGCTGGCATTTAGTTAGCTTTTCAGTTTGATTAGACACAACTCTACACTGTTTTGTTCTATTAACTCTTTGTTGTTTTTAAGAATAATTAATACTGTGCTGCAACATACAATTATTAATGCCAAAATAAAAGATAGACATTGTGACTGTGCTAATGCTTGACCCTCTGGAGGAAAAGTCATTCCCCATTGCACTGCTGTAGAAAGACCGATAGAAACATATCCATGCCCTGCTAAAACACCATCTCCTTGTGTGAGGACAATGAACACAGTTCAAGATGACACAGAGGCTCGATGGCAAAACCTAGTAAAGTGTTTACTAGTGAATTACCCTTGTCTATTGACAGCAAAAGTTGAATAATACCAAAAGATTGCCAGCTAGCAGCTGCTAAAATTTAACTGCAAATCCAGTAGAATTCAGCCTATCCCAATACAGGCAAACTTCTGGAACAAGGCCTTTTGTTCCAGTGCTGCCAGTCTGAACAACAAGGCTATTGACTGCATCTGCCAGCCTTTGTTAGTGGGGGCTACCTGAAAAGATGAAAATTGCATGAATCTGCAATTTTAGATCCATCAATTCTCAGCTGCAAAAACTCCATCTGTAAAAGGAGTGGTCGGGTTGTCTTAAGCTTCTGTATTAAAGAATCACATTGTCATGGTCTATCCCTAGGAAATAAATTTCTTTTCAGTGGTAGTGCTGAATAAGTCTCCAGAAGCCATGGCATAGTTTTGATCTTCCATATTGCCACAATTATTGTAAAAGGTCATCAATTCATCTAAGGACCACCAGTCAAATCAGTAACCCCTACAGACAACTTCAGACAAAGATCAGGAAACAAAATGAAAGGCATTGAGACCACTTCCTCTTCCCCTTCGTCACGCTTTTACTAAGCTCTATAGACTGACATGAACATGCTTCCCCAAAAAGGAACTGTTCACAAACCACCTTCAAGCAGAAGACATTAATCATCTCACTAAAGATTCCTTACCTTTGCACCCCTTCCTTTGCAGAAGGTAACATCGTGTTTTGTTCAGGCTATATTGAATCCACGGTCAAATCTGCAGACTTAATGATGAATCAGGCAGACATTTTACCTTCCCTTCCCTGTGATGAAAGGCAGTTTGCACAGCTCTGTGAAAAGGTTTTCAAGCACCAAGCCGAATCGATTAGCATAATATTCTTATATTTGAATGAAACTTTGGTAAGAGGTACTGGTAGAACTAGGCTACACTGCATTGGACTGGATAAACCCACTTTATGATGATTACAGAAGGTCTAAATTTAATCCACTATATAGAAAACCTTCCTCTGGACAGTCAAGGGAAATCAAGCACTGAATCTCGCATATCTACATCTATATTCCTAGTACTAAGGGGAAGCTGCAGGTCCTGTTGCAGGTGGTCAGACCTAAGCAGATGATCCCATAGATGTTTATTTCTTCATCATCTTCTTCAGAAGGTACGTTGCAGTCCTGTGAAGAGAAGGAAAGAAAGGACTACACCTTCTGCATTCTGCCAGAAGCCCTGGTTGAGATATCATCAGATAGCTCTGACATCACCATGCTAAAGTAAAAATACTCTTCTGGTCACAGAAAAGTATGGGGTTGAATCTTGAAACTGAAAGAAAAGCATAGACCTTTGACCCATTTCTGATCTTCAAAAACTCAACCGTTAGTCCATATTCTTTATTTGGCATAATCCATTTCTATTGTTCTAGAAGATAGTTTTCCACTGCATTTTCAGTTTTCCCTTTTTCAGTTATTGAAAAAGAAAAGATAGTTAAGTTTTATATTTTTCTCATCTGAATGGAAAAATTACGGGGTTTCATCTTTCTACAGTTATCAGAAGGAATATGGGTACTTTCTTAATACCTGCAAACGTACTTACCACAGAAAACAGCCAACAATTTACCACCCAAACTAACATACTCTTCACTTGCCAACACTCGTTATAGGATTCTCAAAAGGCTTGATACGTCATGCTAAGAAAAAAATGCTGAAGACTTTTAAACTCTGTAAAAATCAACCTGTAAATGCCATTCTCATAATCAGAAAAAACAAAACAAAAACCCCACAAACAAACAAACAAAAAACACCTCTGTGAACAAATATCCTGCATGAGCTATACTGGAATGTCTACTTCAGTAAACATTCAGGAGGGCTGACTGTATTCTTTATAAAAACATGGAATTTCAGCTGTCTCTGCTCTTCACATACTCACTCTAAAACTATTTAGTCATGAGAAGGTAAATTACAGATCCCAGAGAAAATAAGAGAATGGCTGTCTTTCAGATATGGTACCTACATTTACATCAGTTCTCAACCTACTACTTTCTTAGCTTACGATACCTCCTTCCAAGACATTCCCCAATTTCAGATTGAGGTAAAGCACTCTTCTTAGTTTTCATTGCATGGAATATAAGAAGGAGCGAAATGTTATGACTGATCAGCCATTTAAAGAGCTCTGTAAGAATAAAATTATGCTCAAGCTTCACTCCATGCTCTCTTCTCAACCCAACTAAATATTAAGCTAGGATCATGTTTTCTTAATTGTTTTATAAACTAGTTCTCATCCTCACCAAGGCAATTCCAGTGGTACGACAGGACAGCACTACTTTGAATAGACCTAAGGAGTTCAAGGAAGTATCTATGGTTTTTAATCTCTGATATGGATGTAAACATCTAAACTCTGCTGGTAACCAATAGGATGAGCTGAAAGGGTGAGCAATGTTTTTATTTTAGATTTCTAGTTAAAGGGTTTAAAACATAAACTTTTTTAAAGTCAGGTAATACATGTATACCTTCACCAGCTACATGTGTTCTCCAATCAGCTATTTGCTTTGCCCCTTCCATGGAACTTTTGCCTCATTCAAGGCACAGACCATCTTCTAGAAATAAATCGGGGATGGATAGCAGACCAGAGGTGTAAAGAGACATCAATCTCATCTCTGTTACCCTTGACTTCACAGCCCTCATTGTCAGGGCTTACTGTCTGTTTCTGTGTAAGGATGGAAGCTGTTGTATTTAAGATTGCAGTTTCGTGTGTTGCAGAACTACAAAAGTGGGTGGTGAAAAAGGCAGGAGAGAAAAGCAGGTCCTACATATAAAGTGTGTATTTTGTCCCGCTTCTGTCACAGAGCTTCTATGTGATACTAAGTCATTTAAAACACAGTAGTCACGGATGGCTTCTATATACACATGTTTGGAAACCCCATTCAAGATGTTGGGTACCCAGCTGGAGTTACAGAAGCTTCTAGGTTTTACACCTGTAATGAACAGCAATAACAAAGCTACTTTTTAAATAAAAGATACTATATTCTCTTAGGTACTTAAATCTAGGCCTCTTGAATTGAATGGCAGAAATCAGTGGACATCATCCCAACAGCATGATCCTGCTCTGGCAGGGGGGTTGGACTAGATGATCTTTCGAGGTGCCTTCCAACTTCTAATGTTCTGTGACATCTCTGACTGTTTAATTTCAAGTCTCAGTTCTATATGGGTAGAGGCTGGATAGCAATTCAAACCAATTTCATGAGCAGATTGGGAAGAAAAATTAGTGTTCATTAAAAAAAAAATATTACATTGAGTCTTTTGTTGAAGTCCACAAGGAAATGGTGGAAATATCTGCCAGCTTTCTGTGAAAGCAATAATTTGGAGAAAGAAACAATGCTAGTTACAGCCAGTCAGGAACTTGGCAGGAAGATTAGTTTCAACAACCAAAATAATGTTAAAAAAATTTAATTGATACATACTGCCTCAATGAGGTAAGTGTGAAACACCTCCAGAAATAAGAAGGGAAAGGTGATCTCAACAATTCACCGTACAATTGTTGGTCAACTTGTTTTTTCCTAGAGAAAGCAAGAAGAGGGCATGATATCGTGGAACTTAGTGTAACAAAATTCAACTGCAAAACCTGGACACCAGTCACAGAACCTGGTACCTCTCAGATGCTTGAACCATAGCACTATCACATGGTATTTTTGAATAGTATGGGAGATTCTCCTAAAGATCTCATAAAGCGACAAGGACCAAAGGTTAGAATAGAAGGCAAAGAAGAGTTAACGGTGATGCAAGCAATGAATATGTGTAAAAGAACTTCTTTCACTGAAGATGAAATGTGGAGCATGGTTGAAACATCAAAAATCAGTAATAACTCTGAGGTTTTGTTGCGTCCTTGAAGTACTAAAAACAGAGCAGTACTGATGAAATGTGTTTCTGTTCAGTTATCCAAACCATCAAAACACCTAAGACCTGTTTTACTGCAGTGGTAAGATCCTTAGTACAAATTAAGATGTTTTATTCTTACGCCTTGCAAGCAAAATAAGGTCTTCAGCAACCACTGCCATTGCCACCTCCTTGCTAAAACACGAGCATCAATTACTTCAAAAGATTGTCCTTCAAAGGGTGTCTACAATGATGGTGTGCTTGAGTATAGCTCAAAAAGGATTCAGACTGCAACCTAGGGACTGTGACTGAATGCTCACCTCCAGAAGGTAGTCACACCTCAAACATCTCTATTTCATACACAGGCCTATCCTTCCATCAGTGTTCCTGCTGCTGTCACTGAACAAGCCCCTTTTACATCACAGGCTGAGCCTAGCTCTTGAAGATCTCAAGAAGTGGTTTAAATGCAGATCAGTTCTAACCTTTTCATAGACCAGGGAATTAGGAAAGTATGGAACATATGAAAGTTGTTAGGTGTTTTATCTGCACAAATGATGTCCATCCAGCAGTCCAGCACTGGCATTTCTGTTATCCAGAAGGTGGTTGTTGACCAGGGAGACAACATATTTGTCACAAAGGACTAGCAGGTTAACCAAGTCTGAGAAAGGAGTCTCCAGCTCCTTCTACATAGGTCATCCACAACCCACAAATGGATCAAGGTTTTCCAAATGGGTACCTGTTGGACGATGGTCCAAAATTTGTTTATCGAAGTAGAATGTTGAGGAGTTTCTTGTCTTTCCAGAAACATTTTTGAAAGACTTTGGAGAAAAAAAAAGAAAAAAAAAAAAAAAAGTAACTTGATCAAAAATTAGTTGAGTCAATGGTTGGCTGGCTACACAAACTCGTGCAGTTCTGCAGCAGCGTGTGTCTTCCTGGTGTGCTGTGGAGTAAGAAACACCCCAACACTGGTTTCGTCCAACCCTTCCGTCATTTTGAGATCAGAAAGGCCGTCTTGTAGCATTTACTCTTGAAGGAGTAACTCATCTACCTTTGTGCAACGATGCCTCCAATTAGTTGAGCTCGTGCTTTGCTACACGGCACCTTATTTGCAGAGTTTCCTGTGAAGCATGCCCAGATGACATAGGAGGCGACAAGGCAAGCTGTGTGGTGTAACCAACACTGGACTCTCCAAGTCAACAGCGCAGTTGCTTTCTGTTGACTCATCATGCCAGGGAGGCCTCGGTGGGGCCTTCCCGATTTTGCCAACACGGCCAGCTGGGACACGCAAAGCCACGCACGTGCCATCGGCAGCCACCGTTGGGAGCTGCTTGTGGGCTTTGCCCATGCCCTTCGCTCTTTGATGGCGAAGGCATTCAACGGAGGCGGTTGGGATGAGAAAAACACGTGCAGGCGCATCACGATGTTGCTTGCACACGCCGCGGTGGAAGAGTGGGGCGAGGGAGCGGGGACCGGCTGGAGCCCGAGGAGGAGCCGGGCTAGGCAGGCCGTGGCGTCCGGACAAGGCGTGGCGGGGCGAGGAGAGAGACGAGCGTGGGGGCTGCGGGGCGAGAAGCGCGGGGGACTCAGGGAAGCGACGAGGGCTCCGCACGTGCGCGGGCCCCGTGTCCTACCCATCCGCTCCCCCCCCTTCGCCTCCACGCCCGCCTCTCTCCAAACTCCGCGGCCGTCCCGCGGCCCCCCGCTCCCCCGAGTGCTCGGGCGCGGCCCCTCCCGCGCCCGGGTGCGCGCCCCGCCGCCCCCCGCGCGCCGCCGGGCTCAGCTGAGCAGACAATGGGAGATCAAAGCGGGGGGGGGGGGGGAGGAGGAGGAGGAGGAGGATGGTGCCGGGGGCGGCTGGAGCCGAGGCGGAGTGGTTGCGTGTGGCGCTCTCTCTGCGCTCGATTAGTGTTCCTGGAGAGGGAGCGAGCGAGCGAGCCGGGGACGGAGGGGTGGGGGTGCGGGGCGCCGCCGCCGCCGTGTGCGAGTGCGTGTGTGCGAGCGAGTGTGAGTGTGTGTGTGCGTGAGCGAGTGTGTGCGTGCGTGCCGGCCCGCCGGGCTGCGCGAGAGGCAGCGCGAGGGCGAGGGAGCGAGCGCGAGCCGGGAGCGGGCGAGTTGCGCAGCTGCCGTGCGCGCAGCCCCGCCGCCGCCAGCAGCAGGAGCAGCAGCAGCAGCAGCAGCAGCACCTCACTGGCATTTAGCGAGCGGAGCTGCTAGTTGCGCTGGAGAGAGACGCGCGAGGAGGAGGAGGAGGAGGAGGAGGAGGAGGAGGAGGAGGAGGAGGAAGAAGAAGAAGAAGAAGAAGAAGAAGAAAAAGAAAAGAAGAAGAAGAGGAAGAAGAAGAAGGAGGAGGAGAAGAAGAAGAAGAAGAAGAAGAAGAGGAGGAGGAGGAGGAGGAGGAAGAGGAGGAGGAGGAGGAAGGAGAGGAAGAGGAGGAGGGAGAGGGAGGAAAAGAAGAAAAAGAAGAAGAAGAAGAAGACGAGGAGGTGGGAGGAGAAGAAGAAGAGGAGGAGGAGGAGGCCAAACGGACACCAACTGAAACAAAGTATTTCCAAACCAGCACCCAACTCCACCTTGTGAGGCTCCCCAGCATGGCTTCCGAGGAACTCTACGAGGTAACAGCCCCCGAGCGCCGGCCCTGCCCCCGACTCCGCCGGCCACCCCACCCCACCCCACCCGCCTTTTTGTTGCTCTCGGGAGAGCCGGCGGTCTTGTCACCCACTCTTGCTGCGGCTGCCCCTTCCCGCTGGGCCCAGCGCGTGCGTGTGTGTCCCCTGCCCAGCCTGGCCCCCCGCTCCCCCCTTCCCTCCCCAGTTTTACTGGAGGAGGACGGAAATGTGACTGAAAGGAGGAGACGGCAAAGTGTTACCCGTGGCCTGCGCTTCCCCCCCCCCCCCCGCCCCACGTTCACACAACACTTTGACTCCAGAAAGAGGGGGGGGGGGAGGGGGTGCTGGATTTTGGGGAGCAGAGCCTGACAGCCGCGACTTGTCCTGGAGTGAGCACCCCGAAACGCGAGCCTGGCGGTGTGCAAAAATGTGTGCAAAGCTGAGTTATTGCATGTGTCCGGCGGTGGGGCTGGGGGGGGAAGAAGGCAGAGGGTTTTTCGTCCTGGATTTGCGTCTCTACCGAAGTCCCGTGCTACGATCCGGTGCCTTAGCCATGCAGCAAGCCGCGGTGATGCAAAATATTAAAATTTAAACTCTTCGTCTGTTGGTGCACTAACGATACGGCTAAGGTTGCAAGGGAAGCCCGAAAGATTCGAAGTTAGGGCTCTGACACGCCATCCTTCGGTCCTTGGCTGGGAGGTGGTCAAAGGGTGTGCTGATCGGAGAGCAAGGTTTTGGGGTGAAGAAGGGAATGAGGTGACAGCCTAACTTTGAATTTCCTGTCTTATGTGTGGCGATTTCACATCCTTGCCCTTAATTGAAAAGCATTATGGTTCTCTTGGATTTAACTTCCTTGTTTTTATTTTTACAAGAAGTCATCCTTGGGAGTGGAAAGCTGTTGTTGTTTTTGAGCCGTTCTTGTCTTTTGGGTCAAGAAGTGGCCACCCAAGACCAAAACCGCTTTTATCTCGCAGTTAGTGCCATCCAGGCAGTGTTCTGTACAAAAATATTTATATCCAGAGGCTGGAAGGCTAAGGTCAAAGGGAGGGAGACTGCCTTCAGGACACTTGACAGAAGATGTCTTTCTGTTCTGTTGGTGAGCATGTGTCTGCCGTTAATGGAGTTATGTCTGTGCTGCCGTGAGTGAGCAGACCCGTAGAAGCCAGTGAGAGGTGCCCCGGGTGGGCTCACATTTTAAGCAAGTTGACTGCTGGGTGGAGATGCTGAACCGATAGGCTGCAAGAGTGAAGGCCTGTATTCTCAAGACAGATAAATCATGGTTAATTGCTTTGGCAAGTCTCCCCATCCTCATAATGTGGCTTAAGCCAATCTTGAAGAGATCATCTCTGCAAGTAGGAGAGAAATTAGGGACGACTCTGTGTGTGAAAGGGTTGCCAAAAACTTGCTTTGACTTTGGAAAAAGTTTTGTTGGGTTTGTGGAGTTGGGCCTACAGACTGTGCTGTGGCCAAGACTCGCTCTTTGCATGTCACTGCGTTTGTATCTTTGGATAGGCAGAAAAAATGACAAGAAAAGTTATATCTGCTGGACATTGGACTGAGTTTAAGAGTGATCACTGCTCATGATTCTTCTTGGCTGTCTTAAGTTGTGTTTGAAATGTTGACTTGTGCAAAAGGCTCAGTCGAGTCGGTTGAGTGTGCCCGTCCTCGCTGGGCAGTCAGTTTGTGGTGCCCATTGGACAAAAGCCTCTTTTGCAAAACACCTGAAGTGACAACTACTTTATTTTATTTTAAATATCAGATATATTCTTTAATTGTGCAAGTGCAAAGTTTATTTGAAATGCCGAAATTATTAATGCTTTTGGATTCTGATGTGGTCAAACTGTCTCAACTTTTGTTTTGTCTAAATCGTTGTTCGTTTTTGGCTAGTTTTGTCCTGTAATGAAATTTATGGTCATGCCTGAAAATCTTAAAATAATTTAAATATAGTGAACATTAATTTGGGGAATATATAACTGCAAGTTGACCTGAAATGTTGAGTATTAGGTAATTTAAATCCTTCTGTGAACTGCTTATGTTTTTGACTGGGGTTTACTTCTGTTTCATGGATTTTTAATTTTTTTTTTTTTTTTTGGTAATTCATGCCATTCAATATCCATTGAATTTGATGATTGAAATCCAGTGCCATTTGTTATACCTCCATTTTTTCTTTTGCATCTAGATCTTATTTCTTGATTGAGAAAAGTGTGTAATCTATTTGCAATTGTTAGACTAAATCTGCATGCCAAGTACTCTTGCTGGTATATGTCATGGTTCTTCCAAAATGCAATACACATGTCTTTTAGACAATAAAAATGAAGGTAAGTTTTGCTTGGCTTTTTATTTAAGAAAAAATATTTATGGATTTGGATTTGTTGTTTGTGGGATTATTTTTATTTTTACTCTGAATGTCATCTCTGGAGAGAGGGAGCTTGACTGTGGGTCAGCAATTTGGAATTCAAAGATTGAAACCTTGAAATACGCTAATAGGCTGGAAAGATGACTTTGTTGAGCTGGCTGTGTATCCTGGATGTTGTTTGTTGCAGAGCGTTTCCGAGGTTGTGGCAATGATTGCGTGCTTGTTTGAGGGGGAGAAAATCTGAAACTTTTTGAAAAACATTGAAGGGACTCTCCTTCTGTGGATGGAAAGTGAAACAAATAGTAATGTTGCCAACCTCTATGGGTGAGGCAAATAACATAGTTTTTCTCTTTGTAAGTTTGGTTCTTCAAGTGACGATGTGTTAGTGAGATGGACAGACATGGAGAAAGTGGTGAACAAGGCAGGAAAACATTTGAAAAAGTGCTGGTTTTTTGGTGGGGTTTCTTTTTTTATCCCCAGAAATTTGCCCTCCCTGCAGTCAGATTGCTTGGCCTCCTCTGGCAGACTCTGGCAGTGATGTCTGGGATCGAAGTCCCTGAATTGTGGCTGGTGCAACAAATTTGTTTGATGAAATGTGGAAGGGATTCCATAAAAGGGCTCCCCAGAACAACTGCGTGCTAGCTGCCAGCAGGTCAGAAGTACCAAATGGTGGTTGGTAGACAAATACTAAAGCTGTGCTGAGTTTGGGAGAGCCTCTTTCTTTCAAAATTTTGTAGCTTTTTCTGTACGAAGTATGGTGGAAATCTATTGACGCTCTCTGCCTGTTGGAGATTGTATCTAATCAGATGACCAAGTGTTTCCAACTTCCACCCAAGAATTACTGGCACAGCTGACAGTATACACATGGCCCACTGGATCCATTTGCGTGGCTGTCATTAGGCTTGGGCTGTGATTGCTACTCATAACAAAATATTTTTACTGGGTTTTACCAAGAATTAAGCAAAACAGTTTGTGTGAACTTTGTGAGTGCACCCGTGCACTGATGTCTTCGCTCTGTATTTCACCTTGACGTTGCTCGTAAACCTGGGGTTTTGAAGGTGACTTAACCGTTTGCCTTTAAAATATTACAGGTTAACATATATAAAGTCCCATAGTCCAAAATTATACAGTTTTGTATGCTTTATGGGCTGGAAAATGTCTTTTTTGTTTAATTCTTTGAGTGTCTTACAAAATACATATGCGTTTTTTTCATCCCCGTGTCTGGTATTCTCAAGGTGATACTTCACTTCCAATGATGATTCAGTATTTTTGGTTTTATTTTTAGAACTAAAGCCTTTGACATTAAATTGTACAGATACGGTGAAATTACAAACCGAAACTAATTTCAGGAGCAACTGGCGACGGCCTTGCACTGGGTTATATGGCAAGTTTGGTTACTTACTAAGTAAGACCCAAAGCAATGTATTCCATCAAAATTTACACTTTGCATAATGCAGTAGTGGCCACGAGTCAAGAAGAGTGATCCTGTGGGCTGTTCTTCAGCTACTGCGCTAGTGATAGAGTATAGAAAGCTGAAGAAGAAATGCTGTCATTTAGTTAAAAATTTGATACTGCATGGGAATTACCCACCTAAACCCCAAGTTTTTCTCACAGCCCCAGTAGTGCTGCAGCAATCAGACCTTCTTCATGTTTTGTGTGCATTTACATTTGTTTTGCTCAAGTTAACTGAAAGAGTAAATCCATTATCTACAGTGTGCAGCTTGGAGTTTGTTGTAATTTCTTATGGCTATATGATGAAAAATTGCTATTAACAACAAATTAGAATTGCCTGTTTGGACAGTAGCCATTTCCCCCCATGGAAATGGGCTGGTTTTATTCAACCTGTCTTGAAGGAAATCCAAAATATCTTAGGATCTATCTTCTGTTCCTTGTTTCTGGTGTGCTGATTCCTGAGATCTTGGTTAAACATCAGTGACATTTGTTCATAAAGGGGGGGTGTCACAGGCATTGAGCTGTAATGCCTGAATCTTCCCGGTTTTGTTTTGACAAGTGGTGCAAATATTTTTGCTTGTTTCGGAAAGAGGTAAAGGACTAAGCTTTGCTTGACTAATCCTAGCCAACAAGGCTAGGAATTTTTGCCAGACCTGTTTGTGTTGCTTCCACCCCTTAAGAACTGCACATCTGACTTAAAATAGAGTTGAGGATTAGCTGTTCATCCCCCTTTGGTGGCTCTCACCTCTTTAAACCAGAACGCTAATGCAAGAGTGCTGCGGGAATGGAGACACCAATTTTAGTGGAAGGAACTCTGCTCTCTTCTATGTCCCTTGCCACACTGCTTTTCACCTACTTGAGTTATCTCTCATCTCCTCTCCCAGAACTCTAGACTGAACTGAGGAGGCCTGGTGCCAGGTCTTCTGCTGTTGGCACCAAGGAAATGCCCGAGCCCCAGGGGCTCCTCCCCAGCTGTCAGTGGCTCCCTCCTCTAGTTGCTGCCCCAGGGTTGCAACACTCACGGCAGAGTGGAGTTCTGCCTGGGCCCTGTGTAGGACCACAAATGATTCATACATCAGGAGATGTTTTAGCAGGTTTTACATGCTGTTTTGTACATACTTGTTTTGTACATACACGTACATGTAATAGGTATAGTAAGAATTTTTTGAATTACTGTTTTTTCTGTGTAATTTGGTTTGAATTGCCCATGTCCATCAGAGAAAGAAAGGATGGGAGAGGAATCGGGAGAGAGGGAGAAATACCCCATCTGCAAAGCATGTAAGCTTCTGGTAATTCTTACCTTCACAGTCTCTATCTTTCACAGCAGACTGTAATTTTATTCTTCATTTTTTGTGTCAGTTGAGGATTGACTAATGTGTTGCCAGTCACATTGAGAGTTACGGAATAATTATTTCCACCTTACAACACCGCGCTATCGCAGGAGGTGGCTTCCACTATGCCGACGTTCAGTACCTCCTGAATGAGGATAAATTATTGGACACAAAGGACTTAATGAGACATGCCACAGCCCCTTGTTCCTCAGGAAGGTTGGTATAGCTGGAACAGCGTCAGTGATGCCGTTGTCCCTCTCTGACTTCTCAGTAGGTGCAGCTTCATTTCTTCCCGACTGCTGCAGCCTGTCTGACCTGTGCCAAAGGGGTAGAAAAAACTGGTTGTTAACAGTTACAGTTTCATATCTGATAAATACACTTGCAAACAAGGTGTTTGATACAAAACTTTGACAACCAGAATCACTTCTTAAATACACCCTAACTGAACGCTCAGGTCCTTGAACCCATCGGATATGCAGGCCTGTAATGGCACTCCTCTGCAATAAACTCCAAATCTGGTGTTGCTGGGCTATGTATTATTTTTGGCTATCTGTTGGAAGCACGAGCTCCACAGACTGTATTTGCAAGGTGAAAAGGGATGCACAAGTGTCTCCCTGTTAACTTATGTGCCTTTGTAGGTTTGAATGGCTGGATGGCATGTGGTAGCTTTATTTGTCAATAAACACAGGGTGGTTTGGCTTTTTGTTTATCTTTGAGTAAAACAATAATTTTCATATTAAATGTACCATGTGCTTTCTCTGACGGTATATTGCTAGTCCAGAAAAATACCTTTAAAAATGAAAGTTCTGTATTTTCATTATCAAATGTGTTCTTCACAGCCATAGTATCCCCAAGAAGAGCTTTTATTTTTCTAATTTTTGATGGGCTTTTAATATTTACACACAAGAATTTTGTGTTCTTTGAAATAATTTCTTTGAACCTACTTAGAGGAACAGAAAATCAGTACATTACCAGCACAGTACACTACTATAAAGGCAAGAATATTTACTGTTTTCATAAACATCCTCAGAAGATTTACATGTGCCCCTTAATGGTGACCTGCTGTAGATCTTTTCCAAGGAATCTATGAATATGTATAAATATACAGAATGACTATGGATTTAAAAAAACCCATTTTTTTATCCACAGATTTGCATTTTTAAATTATTTTCAAGTAACCTTGCTAGCATAAAATGAAGCAAGTATTTACTAAATATCTTTTAACTATATATTTGTTTCACCGAACAGTGAAACAAGGTAACTACTGTAACAGTTTTGCTGTGATTTTTCAGTGAGGCTTCACATTGTGTAATTATGCTGCATTAAATAAATTAGTACAACTTTGATGAAATCTCCCTTCTTGGCCATGTTATGTGTGATGGTTGGTTTGTTTCTTTTTTACTTTTTGCTTTTTTTCTCTTTGTGGGAAAAGATAAGGTATGTTTTTTAAGTGGCCTAACCACATTTGTAATTGTGCCTCTCCAACTCTTTTCCCCATACGGTTTCTGAAAGTTTCAGAGCTTTTTAAGTAAATTAGGTCTTGGTGTTCAATCTTTGCTGATTGTCATAGTAGCATCTGAAAACTGAAAATACAGGGTTTTCATTCAGCATCCAGGATGAACAGGGAAGGAAGGAGATGTACTTTTTTCTTTCTTCTTCTTCTTCTTTTTTTTTTTTTCCTTTTAAGTGACTATGTGTCACTTTGGTTGTTTTTTTAAGTGATTTTGCAAAGACATTTCAATACGTCCCTAAGTATCTCCACTTCCTGTAAAACACCAGTTTATGGAAAACCTTGCTTGGTTTAGGGAGTAAAAAAAAAAATTGACTTTAGTTTAAGATGCCACAGTTTAACTCAAGTTGCAGGAAGTGTGTTGTGATGTATTTATCGCAGAAAAATGTTAGATGTACGTACACACAGTTTGTAAATAGGTAGGCAGGGGAACTATTCAGGTACTTAAGAGCATTGAAAGAAATACATGTTAACCTCAGCATGCTTCCCTGACACTGCCAAGTGTTGTGTTGCATTCAGTAGGTATTCAGAAGTCTACAGTTTTTCAAGTTCTTTCCAAAAAAGGCCATTCTTAAATGAAGCATGGGGGGCTGTATATTGATAACATTTTTGTTACAAGTAACAATGTAGATATGCAAGAGGTACAAAGTGATTCAAAGTAACTTTGGGAAAGTTAGCTGGATTATAGTGTGGCTAACTGCTAAATCAGGCACATCTGTTGCATTTTGATTTCAACACCTGATATTCCCCTGTTACGTGTATAAAATATAGCTCATGCCAGCACAGTGTGACTCTTCCATCATATTTTAGTGGCTAGATCACTTACAAGGTTAAAACCAACAGACCTGGGACTGTGTCTCTAAGAAATAATGAGAATGTAAGGCTATGCGTGCTGACACAAAAGATCCATCTAGTTCAGCATCCTGATTCCAATCTCTGGTCCATAATGTCTTACTGTAGAGGGTGAAGTGGGAAACATGGCACAGCAAAATAACTGGAAGCTTTTGTGTCTGGCTGTGTTGGGACCAAGGCAGGTTTCAGCCTTGGTTATACAGCATGACCTGAGCTCCCCTGACGCTCAGACCCACCTTCACTCCCTGTGCATGTCTGCCAGAGGCTCATGGCTGCAGGCTTAGGCCTTACCTCTGGGAAGAGCGATGCCTTGCAAGTTTCTGTTGATCCTGGCAGGGCACGGTGCAAGCAGGAGTATGGTGTGATCACCAAGTCACTCACTTGTGTCAGCAGGATTGCATTTTGGGCTAAGCTTTTATAATTTCTCTTCCAACATTGTTTCTAAGCACTCTAAGGGTCTTCTGCCCAGAGAAGCTGTGGCTGCCCCCTCCCTGGCAGTGTCCAAGGCCAGGCTGGATGGGGCTTTGGGCAACCGGGTCTAGTGGAGGGTGCCCCTGCCCGTGGCATGGGGGTTGGAACTAGATCATCTTTAGAGGTCCCTTCCAACCCCAAACCACTCTGTGGTTCTCTAATTCTGTGATTCTTCAAATGACGTTTGTACAAGTCTATGAGTCATAACCATATTGATACTGAACGGAGTGAGGTATTAACTTTTAACTTCCTCTCGAGTGAAATCTGAAGTCATCAGCAGTGTGAGCTCTAGATACTTGCAAAATCTTTGGTGGAAACTTTGAATACTTTGAACTATTGTGTGTAAGTTGAGTCCCGGTGGATAAAACTTGAGAGAGAGGAATATGGCCACTGAATAAAACACACTGCAATATCAAATTATAGGAATTAGTCTCATTACTTGAAATTAATAGTATTTTGTGAGTGTGAGTATAAACCATAGTAGATTGTACTGGTGTATGATCTTTCCAAAAGTAGGAAGATGGAAAACTTTTCCCTAAAGAGAAAAAAGTCAAAGGTGGGGGGTTTCTGGGGGATTTTTGGGGTGGGGGTTTTTTTTTGGGTTTTGGTTGGGTTTTTTTTTCTTTCTTCTTCTATATAGGCTTTTTGCCATATAGTAACTCTGTACTGTAACTCTTAGATTGCCTCTCATGTTTTCAAGGCTGGCACATTTTTTTCTCACTCATTTATGTCACAGGTAGGGAACCAAACTTGATCTTTGATTAATAGTGCTTTCTAAGAACAAAGAAACAGAAGGGAAGTAAAAGCAATGATGTTTTCATCAGAGTGAGAATCACTAGGCTTTTGTTCTTAGTGTACTTTCCTATGGAATTAGATCATAAAAACAGGTATTCAGAGCTACCAGACAGTCAGTTGAGTGACCATTTCCAGCTAAACAATGTTTTTAGAGCCTCTTCCCCTGCAAGACCTAGACGACCATAGGAACAGCTCACCACCACCCTTTGCAGCTGAAGGAATAACTAGATGTCCATATATTCCCAAGGGCAGTGGAAGTTTTGAATTAATGCCGTTTTAGAGGAGCCAATCAATTTTCACTCATGATACAGTAAGGTCAGAAGTTTCATTTCAAAGTTAAAATTTAAACTGTTGGTGCACACGGGGTTGTTCATAGTGTATGTACATGGCTAAAGAAGGTTAAAGCCCAGCTTACAGATTTTTTTTTTTTTCAGATTTGTTTTTCCCTTTGTCTGGGTCATATGCTTAGTATTATGTACTTCATGTTTTGATTTGATTGTACAAAAGGATATGTGTTGACATGGAGAGGAAAGGACACTTGAGGTCCATTTCATTTTAATTTGGAAAAAACATCCCTAAGACAGTGTAATACAGAAGTCTAGGATGAACTTATTATCATATGACTTTTGAGAGGCTTGATTTCCAGAAAATTAACACTGTAAAAACCTGTATTTTTTACCTAGGTCATCAAGGAATGATGATCAATAACAACAAAGAATTTTTTCCCAGATGCCAGTAGCAAAGAAGGTAGCATCCTCTTTCAAAAGATCCATCAGTGTTTCAGATTCTACTTCACTTGTATTAGAGGCATCTCTCTTGTATTAGGGCAGCTCCTTAATTGATTTGTTTTTCCCTCTCTCCTATATTGTACTTATCAGATCTCCTGAGATTTGTGCTTATTTATTTAAACTGCCCAAGAATAAAATACTAGGTTCTGAATGAGATGATAGGCATTTTAGTACTTTACAGACACTTCTTTGAGGTGCAACATTGTAAGAAGGGTAAAACATGGGAGCCAGTGCACCAAGCAGTTGTTGATTTGTTGACTTATGCCCATGACTACAGAACCCCAGTGGATATGAAGGATTACTACTTCACAAATCTTTCAGACAAAGCAAAGATGGGGTCTTGGTCACTTTTTCATCAGCAGGATGCACATGTCTTAATTGTATGCAAACCGTTCCATGCTTCTCTACTTTCTTATCAGTAAAAATTTAATAGCAGGGTGGTTTGGCTTTTATTAGATTTTTTTAAAAAAATACATACTGAGATAAATCATTAAAACATCTTATCTTTAAAACCAATTTTTTACAAGTATCAGTTTCAAAATTTTAAATTCATTTTTGCCCTGAAATTTGTGCAATGCAGAACAAGCATATTGAATAACATGGTGGTTTGGAGGTTATCCCTGCTGACATTAGTGGCAAAATGTGGATTTAGTGAGGAGATAGGATGAGCACTAGGGCATCATACGGTGTGTGTCTCCATGAACATTAGGTCTTGAGCCACTCTTAGTGACAGGCGAAAATTTACAGTTACTCATTTATGCCTATTCCTATGTTATTTTCCTCTGTTTATCCAGATAAAACTCTTTATTCTGCTCTACTTCTTCATATCTTTGGATACTCCTGAAAAGCAGTCAATGATGGACAGCTGTCAATTTAGTTACAGTACAAATAGTGTGAGATTTTTTTTTTTTTCCAGTGCAAGTCATCTTAGGAATGATTTTTTTGCTGATATTGGTCTGTCAAATAGGAAGTTTCTGTCTTTATTGCTGTGAGATATTTAAATATGTTCAATATTTATTGAATTATTCAATGTTAAAGTTCTTATTCAAGTAATTACAACCTGGTTTATTCTCAAGAATTTAATTCTCTGCACATGAACATATATATCTCTAATCAAAGATATTAAATGTAACAAAACTGAATCTTTGCATGCATACAAAAAATTTGCTTTATTATGACATTCTCTTTGTCAAGTAAAAATAACATCGATTGGCTTCTTTGCTTGTTCATGATGGATGTTTTCATAAATAATGGAAATTAATAACTTATTATTCTAACCTATATATACACACACATACATGATTTTATGCTTTCCGTTAGGAAAATAATGGGGTTTTTTTGGTTTTTTAATTTTTTCTCTGGTACACTTATTTATATTTGCAAAGCTTGAATTAAGATGTCAATAGAAGTGATTCTTTTGGAGGAAGGGATTTTAGATCCTTATATGCTGAGTAAGTCTTAAAGTATACTGAGACGTAGTGAATTACAACAAGGGAAGAAAAAAGTAGTGATTGGGCTGTGGCACCGTGTGATAATTTTATGTCCTGCTTTCCACTGAAACGATACTCCCTTGTCATTCATTTGTCCCTTTTGTCAAATGTTTGAGCTCTGCTTCCAAGCATCTTCCCAATACCTGTCTCTCTCATTTTCAGTCAAACTACTAGAAAAATCCTTTTCCATCTGACTTGTTCAGAAAGGGACACTTTTGGTGTGGAATCAGTTGTCTATTGACTGTGAAGTAGGGATGATTTTTATTTTTCTGAGCAAGAAACTGGAACTTTGTTATGTAATGGAAGAAAGGCATATCCTGCTAGAGCTGCCTTATCTTTTGCAGAAAGATGGGTTGGCAGGGGTTGTTGGGAGCAAATGGAGGATCTCATGATTAGTACACCTCAGTGCTGTCTTGAAAAATGTAATTCTCCTCTCCTCTGTCATAGTTAGTCTAGCCCTGAGCATATCACTCAGACTGAATATTTCAGAGATGATTGCTAATAATTTGCTCATCTCCCTGACAAAGTTTGAATCGCTTAGCCAATGCACAAGCAGAGTGAAGCCCTTTCTTTTTTTAACCCCAAGTAAATATTATCAGGATGTCTTAAAGCACAGCAGACTGATTTGGTCTTATAGAGACAAGCTATGCAACAACTACGAGCCACAGGCAAATCTGTCTCCCTTTTATGTTGGATTTTGGTGTTTGGGTTTTTTTTTTTTTGGTGGGGGTTAACTGCAGAGAGGTGTTTAACTAACACGCAGTGTTATCTTTGATATCCTCTGTAATCAGTGATGAGAGTCAATCTGAAGGCCATTCAGACCATCTAAGTGAAATTCCTTTAGAAGGTCATCAGAACAGCAACTTCATCTCCTTTCTCTACAGAGGGGTGTAGAAAGGCTAGTCAGGCTAATTTACTCAGTTCAGTTAAATATACTTAAATGTGACCTTTTAAGCATTGAACTTTTTTTTTTTTTGCCTCTCCCCCCTTTTTCTACTGTATTCTGAACCTAATGCAGGATAACACCCAACATTTCATTCATTACAGGCCTTCCCTCGGGACTGTAAACTGTGTTAGTAGGTGAGTGTTGTTAAGGGATTTGTGCTGTTGAGGTATAAAGGGTTTAGGAACAGCACTGAGCTGCTGTGGTGTAAGTTGAGGGTTGTTATGTCAGTGACAGTTACCTGAGCAAGTTATGTTTTTAAATCATAATTGTTGTATTTTAAAATCAATCTCAGAAGGCGTTGGGTGCTTTGGTGGCAGTGGTTTCTAACTGATGTTAGCAGCCCTTCTTCCGACCACTCAGCCGTTCCTTCCATTGTGCCACAACCGGCAGCTTGACCACGTGTTAAGAGGATTGGAAAAATTGATCTGGAATAATTAAAAACAACAAAAGAAAACAACCTGGCTCAAAAAAATTGTATTTGTTTGAATCAGTTCCTCCATCTGATTCAGCACGCGTCCCTACATGCGTTTATTTGCCAGGATGACAGAACAGGAGCAGAAGGTCATTGGTGCTGTTGAGCCACCAGGCAATGTCCACAGAAGAGCAGCCTCAGCGAGCAAGACTTGAGACTGGCTGAAGAGCTTTGTATATTGTGACAGCGTTTGTCTCTGTTTTCCTTTCTTTCCCCTAACGTTTCTCTCCAAGGCAAGATGATGTTTAAAAGTTTTGTACCATACTCTGTGTTAAGGAAGGAGACTAGGAGACAGGAATAGATATTCCTTGTCCACTTTTAACTGAGAGTTTGAGGACTCTCTTCTCTACAGCTTAAGCAAACGTAAGTGCTGTGGGCCTGGCTTGCTGCCACGGCCTCCTCCAACAAGCCACTCGTTCTTCCCCCTTCCCTTGCACCGCCGCTGACTTGTGCTGCTGGGTCAGGTGAATACTGTTTAAGGGAGCCTGCCTAGCTGAAGGCTGTCCACTGCTCTTGTAGAAATTGTTTTCTGGCAGTTTTCTGACTGACTCAGGTTGAAATCCAAGAGGTGCCACTTCAAGCAGAAGAGCAGAAATATCTGGCTGGGTTGAAGGCAGGCAGGAGGGGAGAAAGAAAAGTGTAGATGTGGGGAAATGTTTGCAGCAATGACCTGGCTCTGTTTCAGGAGAGGAAAAAAAAGAGGAATCTGTCAAAGTGCGTGTTTGATTTTCAGCTGGATCAACTCTCCGCACCGAGTTGCAGTGTGCCCTGCCCGTTTCTTGTTCTGACTCACAGAGCCCACGTCCCCAGGGCGGAGGGGTGATCGCGTGCTGCCTGGTTGTGGTGGCTGGTCACACTTACATTGAACTGTGAACACAGAAAAGTCATTCTTGCAAGAACTTGGGATTCCGGTGCCTACTGACTGCCCCCTAAGAACAATTCCCTGGGACTTACTTTAAGCACAGCAGTTGCAAAGCTTGCTGAAACCCTTTGCTAGTTAGTGTGTCACACCGGTGATGGAAGTCCTGCCACTGCTGCATAAGGTTGTCTCTTCCCTGTCCACTGTGATTATATTATAATTATGATCTACTGCTCTTGTGCAAACCCCCTTTGAAGATGGGACGGGCAAACAAGCAGAATTAGAAATAAATGATACTTTTCAGCGTTCTGTTTGTTCACTGAGTGGGCGGTGGGCAGCGAGAGGGATGGAACAGGATGTCTGCTTGTAGCTGAGCTCGCTTTAAGCTGCGTTTCATTTAAAATGCCGATATTCATAAAGATACTTTCTAGCCTTTCCCATCTAATTAAAGTTCCAAGTATAAGTGCTGCCAATATCTTTTGAGTAGAAAAACTTACACTTTAATTACTTTCGGTTTCAGTTTCAGGGGCAGGAACAAATTATTTTCGCTTTTAATGTGTTTATGTGAAGGTGGGAAAACTGATAAGGAAAGTAAACTGTGTTGCTCTTTAACTCGTTCCAATATATAAATAAAAACTGGTTAGGAAAGAATAGTATCTACTAATAGTAAAGGCTACAAGGCTAGTGCTGTATTGTGGAAGGATTTGGGAAAATAGCAACAGTAACTGAAGGAGAATTTAGGAAGCAGCCAAGTAGTTTTAGTGCTCCAAATCCAATGTTTTCAGTTCTCTCTCTCTCTGTAGGCCACTTATTTTGTTTATATTAAGCAAAAATATTCCATCAATTATTTAGGTGTAGCTAATAATTAAGAAATGTGTTGTTTCTGAATGTTAAATATGATGATAAAAAGACTAAATTATGTATTCAGCACTTTAAAGACAATTTTCTTTTATTAAAAAGATTTAATATACTTATTACAAATATAGTCTGCATTTGTATGCGGTTTGAAAACATAAAATAGATTAAAATATTGGTTATTTCAGAGGTGTAGCACACAAAAATTAAGATTACATGAATGTATATTCAGATGACTCATTGTTTTAACAGGTGCATGTAGCAGTAAGCTTAAAAGCTATACTTCACTTCTAACCCAGTACAATTCAATGGCATTGCAGCCTTTGGCATTGATCCTTCATTTAGTTAAAAAAAAAATCCCAACCCAAACAAAATCAATTATTAAATAAGTAATTTAAAAGTACAAAACAAGATTATTGGCAGGTTTTTAAAAAAAAATCTGTTGATCATTGTCTGGAAACTCCATCCAATATATTCAAATTTATTTACTTGCCAAAAAAGTATTTAAAACAAATAAAAATATTTAAAACCAAACACTTTAGACTACTTATGTGAAAATTACTAAGTTAAACAGACTTCCACTGTGTCAGGTTTTATTGAGTGCTACACTTTATAGAGCAGAATCAAAATATATAATCAGGCCATCATAGTTGCCCCTTCCATATTCCCCTCTGTCTTTCAGTTCTGGCATTGTTTTAACGGCCAGCCTGGCCCAGGCACTGCTTTTTTTCACACCCAGAGAGCAAGGATTTATAAGTTCCTTATACTTCTAGTACCTGAAGTGGGCCTACAGGAAAGCAGGAGAGGGACTGCTTACAAAGACATGGAGTGACAGGGCCTTAAGATGAAGGAAGGTAGATTTAGATTGGATATTAGGAAGAAACTCTTCCCTGTGAGGGTGGTGAGGCCCTGTCACAGGCTGCCCAGAGAGGCTGTGGCTGCCTCCTCCCTGGCAGTGTCCAAGGCCAGGCTGGATGGGGCTTTGGGCAACCTGGTCTAGTGGAGGGTGTCCCTGCCCATAACAGGGTGTTGGAAATAGGTTATCTTTGAGGTCCCTTCCAACCCAAACCAGTCTGTGATTCTATGAAAACATTGGGTATAAAAAGCAGCAAAACATAGTGTATGCTTGAAAGTTGCCTCAGGAAGCTCTGTAAGGTCTGAACTTTCTTTTTATAGAGATAAAGGCACACTTACCTGGAATTTGTGTGACACAGGAATCTTTCTTTAAACGTCCAGATGCAAAGAAACTATGTGTTGTTATTTCAGAGTGACTACGTTAGGTGATCATTAATAAAATGTTCCTGGAATATCTAATAGGTGTGGGTCATTCATCCTACTTTTCTGAGAACAGGAAATTCTGTTTAGTTTTACTCTTCTGACAAAAATAAAAAGATGTAGCAGATCACTTCCATGAAAACAATCAGCACTGATATTTACCAATGCTTATTTGAATCTGCTTTTTCCAGCACAGTAGTAAATAATCACTTTTTCTAAAAGGATGATTTCCTGAAAATAATATAATACACATTTTACTGAAAATATAAAGAAAACAGTTTCGTCTCAAATTCATATTACTTAAAACTAAAATTGACCCAGGAGATTTGTAATTCTTACAATGAAAAGTCATTAGTGAAACTGCTATAGTGCAGTAAGGCAGAGGTGAAGATCCAAATTAATGAAGAACCAGAGAAAATGCTGGGAGCAGTAGTGGCTATTAGCTGGCACAATGAAAAGACCATGGTAGATTATATAGACATGCATGGTAGATTATATAGACACTGATCAAAAACTTTCTGTCAGTGGGATTAAGAACAATATGAACATTCTCTTATTTATTTGGAACAAAATAATTGCTAGTAATGGCATACATCTACTGTATTGGGACAATAATAGTTGAGAAGAGACAGAAATAGCACAAAAATATTATTCTGTGATTCTGTAAAACATGCTGTCAGTCAAAATACTGTTGATTAGCGATCGCAGAAAGAATTGTGGGAAGGCAGAAAAAAGAATTATTAACAGAAAATTGAAGAAAGCAGAGTCACTAGTTGCCCAGCTGTTCATGATGATTAGAACTTGTCTGTATTTATGTCTTTATTCTGAGGCTGGACGTTTTTGGTTGACACTCATGTACGTAGAGTAAGCTTTTGTAAGGTACCTGATGCAGTACTGCATGGAATTCTGATTTTTAAAACCTAGCTCTTTGCTAAGTCAACACAGCCCATATTAAATACACTTCAAACTGGTTAATTGACAGATCATAAAGCAGTAATAGATGAAGGACGTTCATGTTGGATTTTATACAAGTTTTTCACAGCCCATTGCTTTGAGGATTTGGATAATGATCTAGAGGAAAATAGAATATAATCTCTGGTAAAATGCATACGTGCGAGAAATTGATGGATTATTAAGTGCTAAGGATGGTCTATACTTAGTTAGTGGGATCGTTTCAACATATGTTAATATACCTAAATATATCTGTCTAGACAGGAAGATCATACATGTAGGATGGAGAGCAGTACTTTCAAAAGAAGTAACACAGTGATATGATATGGTAGCTAAAATGCACATTGTGGTCCCTTGAAATCAATATAGGGGATATATTGGCAAGTGGGATTAGGTGTGCTTTTGTTTTGCTGTATAGCTCTGGTGAGACAATGTTAGGAAATTATATCCTGTTTCACATGCAAAAGAACCCAAAACCTAGATAAACTTAAAAAGATTTTGAAAAACATGTCAAGGACAATTAAAAACCCTCAAAACAAGTAAGTGAACAAACTGGTGTATAGAAAGAGCCTGGAAAAGCTCAGTCTATTTAGATTAGCAAAGGGAAGATCAGGAAGTGACTGATGACCTATCAGTACTTATACGGGGCAAAGATTTCAGAAGGAGCAGTCCTTTGGGTATAGTAGGCAATGGTATGACAAAATACAGGAGCTAAAAGCTGAACTCAGGTGCATTTCTTCTAGAAATATAATAAATTAAAAACTGGAGGCAGTTATCTATCAGAACAGTTTATTTAAGGATGTTCTGGATATGTCAGTGATATAAAAGGCTGTGAATTTTTTTTTAAAAAATGCCTTTAGTTCAACCACAATATGATGGCCTGATACAGGAGTTCTGGAGTGAAGTTATCTGTTACACAGGAAGGCAAACAAAATGATCATCACTCACACAGGCCGTCTACAAAATCTGACAAAAGTGTTCAGCATCAAAGGCACCCTGAGCTCAGTTGCAACGTGAGCCTGTATTTTGGAAGGGAAAGCTGAAAAAAGAAGGGAAAGAGAGGGTTGGAGATGTGGGGACAGTACAAAATAAAGATGAGTTTTAAATGTTATTTTACACATACAGAGGAGTTAACTATGAGATTTATTAAATCAAAGCAAGTGATCCTCTAGGCAGTTACATGCATCTTCTGTATAGCATTTTGAAAGATTTTTACATGATAATTGTGTGAATTAGCAACCAGCTGGGAACAATACCCTGCTATTTGTTAAAGGAGAGACAATAAAGTTCTTCTAGACAGGAAAGAATCTACATTGTTAACAGATGACCTGAAAGTTCAGCTCATTGAAAAGGCAAATATTTTGACCAGGAGAATAATTCTTCCTGTGGAGCAGTATGAGTTGCTGTGCTTAAGCTGTACAGCTATTTTTAACCATGTTACAGCTATTGAGCTTAGTCTTCAACTTACTTCATAAACCATGTAAAAAGGACTAAGTAGGTCTTTATATTTGATGAATGTAGAGGTGAATATGTCAGAATCCCCTTTTGTTGCAGTTTTTGTTTATTTTGTGCAATTTCCGTATTGATTTTAACAGTTCAGATGTAGATTTTTGTCTCCTGTTGTCACTATCTGCCACAGTCTGTTTTGTTAAACTCCAGAAGCACTGTTGCATTGGAGTTACTGCAGACAGAAGCTGGAGTTGCATCTAGAATGAAGGTTGATACGATCAAGGAGGAAAAAAAAAAGTTGGGGCTCTGTATAAAATCCTACTTTCTGTGAATGACACAGATGCAGTATTCCAAAAGTTTGTTCTTGAACACTCCTGTAGTTTAAAAACAAACTTAATTCTGCTTTAGTGGCAGTTTTACAGTCGAATTTTAGTTCAATCTGTAGCTTTTCAGTTTGTCCAAATTCTTTCAGATGGCTGACTTGAGTATCTAAAGTGTTTATCAGACAATCTTTGTTTTGATTTCCTGAATTCTAGGTTTTTCTGTTTTGAATGGTGATGTTGGTTACTATGATAAAGGTTTCTGAGTTATTTTCATGCTTTTTAAGAGTAAAGTGCCTAAATTAAGTTTGCACATTAAGATTCTTCAGTTCACACAGTGTTAGTAATGTAATGAAGATCTTGCTGAAAAATATGTGAAGGAATGAATGCTGCTTTCAAGACCCCCACTTATCTTAGATTTAGAATATCTAATTTTTCAAAGGTGGTATGATGGACAAAGATGTATCAAGGAAAATCTATTTTACCTTTAAAAATGGGCATCACAGTGTTATTTTCTGATGCACCTCTTGACAATGTGTATTGTGTACCTAGATACTCTATGGTTTCTTTCAGATGTGCTGTAGAGTTTATGCTTACTCTGTGTAGGTACATCAGTGCATGCTGCATCCTTTGGGATTAAAAGAAGCATCTTTCCTCTTTAATTGCTGTTCCCTTCATTGCAGTGAGGCTTTAGCTTCTCATGCTTTTTAGGAAAGCATGACCTAAATAGGAGAAACAACTATGAACGGCATAGAGTGCAGAGCTATATGAATTTGGCTTCTTTTCCACTGTTGCAATTAGTGAGTATAGTCACAGTATCTTTCTACCGTGTGGTAGGCATGAGGTACCAAACTTTGTGATAACTTGCTTGATAATTTGGTGTCAGGCTGAGGATAGACCAGGCTAACTTTGAGTATTATTCATGGAAATGAACTGGGAAGTGTAGCCATGGGCACAAATGTTCCTTACGTTAGGGCACATTTTGGTAGGTCACCATAACTTATTAAGTAGCTAATTAGACGCTTTTTAGAAAGACTCTTTGGCTGATTAAAAAAAGGTGAAATGATGTAATTTAAACTCTACCCAGTCTGCTCTGTGGTACAGTTCACTGGCAATGCATGTGCATTACTACAAAAAAAGGTATTTCAAGTTGAGCTCACACCAAGTTATGAGATTATTACTTTTGCTTCCCTGGTAAAGACATGTGCATATAAAAAATCCACATTTAGGTTAGCTCCTTCTTCATATATACTTGATAAATCTGATGAAACTCTTGCATCCCTGCAAAGAGGAACATTGTGAGCTCCTTAGGGCAAGGGCTATGCCTGAGCATCTTTTATTTTTCTTTATAAATTTTATACCACATCATAAAAGACTATATACGTCACAAATTCAAGTACTCTAGATTGAGGAAATGCCAGATTTATGGTTGCCTGTGAGCTCTTATTTCTCTTTTTTTGTATCTAATTTTTGCACAGACTGGATCATGGGTCTTGTGGTCAGGGAAGAAAACTCTTTGCAGTAGTAATTAAAAGAGAACTAGAAGGTGCACAGCTAATCTACCCTTTCTGATGAATCGAGTGGGAAAGGCTACTTCCTCTTTGGTGCCCCCAGGAGAGAAGCATAATGAGCAAAAACCATGGTAGTGACCAGGTTCTCCTGTTTGTCCTTGATCTCAAGAACTAGAGATTCCCACATATTTCCAAGGGAATGTGTGTGTATTTCCTGCCTTCATCCCGTCTCCTCAACTGGGTGTTCCCTGTACCAACACTGGCACTCAGGGTTTCACACAAAGACAGTTTAGGCAGTTTATCTATCTGAAAAATCGTCCCTCTCAAAACACTCCTCTTTTTTTTTGGGGGTTTTTTTTCCTTCCTGTCATGCCTAATAGAGTTAGTGTGTGGCCAGATTTTCTCCAAGAGCAACTTCAGCTAAAATTTTGGCAATCCCATGAGTATTGCTTTAAGCAGCTGTAGAAAAACATCCTTGGACAGTTCAATCTGCTGAGTTCCAGGAGCTGCTGGCAACTTTGGAGACAGTATAACTTCTGAAAGATACTGCTATTGTAAGGAAACTCTAAATTTGGCATTATTTCACTACCAACTCCCCTATGATGACATATCTTTGAAGTAGCATGCAAAATTATATTAAAGGTGTAATATCTTTGTAGTTGAAATGCCAATGGTTTTTGTATTTGTAGTTGAAGCATCTACAATTAATTTGTTGGAAGCATCTAGAATGAATTTTTTGATTAAAAACTTGATTTCTGTCTACTTAACAAAAATGCAAAGCCCAAATTCTCATTCCTGAAGTTAAAAAACCAAACTTTCTAGATATTTATTGACTAAGATGCCTGTTGTTTTATCACAAGATAGAGTCAACTTTTGGTTTTCTTCTATAATTTGCTCCCTATTCTCCATTGTTCAATAATTTTCTTAACTTGGAAGACATATGAGGAGCTTATGATTTTGTCGACTTTCTTCTATTTTTTTTACCCTTTGGACAATAAGAAAAATTATGGGGTAGGAGGAATACTTTGAATGAGCAGCATCTCTATCTTCTCATCAATAACTCTTTTGATTATCATAAGTATAAACCTTGTATCCAGCTGAGTAGGTAAGGAAGGAGTCATTAGGGGTTTTTTCCATACCAACAGACCTAGCATTCATAATAAGGATCTTACTGTGTCTACATGGATTCCAGTTAATGGGCTTGGCTCTGTGTGCACAAGAGAAATTTTCTGGGCTCTTTTGTGCTTCTTAGAAGGCACCGCCCTGTGCGTTTCTCCACTTGAACAAGAGTACCTATTTTTCAGAGAATAATATATTTCCTGTCAATATAGCTTCTCTTGGTGTCCCACATCAGGCTTAGAAAACAATAGCAACCTGCCTACAAAAGATATTTACAGTCCTTCTTCAGCAGTAGCTTTGTCAATGGAAGAGGAAGTTCACCCCAAAGTATTCATCACTGCCCTCTACCTGGGGTTACTGCCTCTCTGGTCTGCTAGGTGAGCTGCTCATGGGAGCTCTCCCTAATCCAGTTCGGTCAAATTGAGCCATGTTAGGAAAGATTTGTTATTTAAATTACTTAAGCTGATCTAGCTTATTTTGACTGACATGTTTAGGGAGTTCTTATATATGCAGCTCAGACAGAAGACTTCAGAAGTGGTAACCATCAGCAGGATGTGATGATAAGCTGGGGGCATGGGTGGCAAAAAGCCAGTCTTTCCCAGCTGTGCCCAAACTGGTTGAGGTATGCTCATCTACAGCCTGAAATCTGGGAACCTGCTTTTCTTCATGGAGCAGTCTGAAGTTTTTTTGGACATTAAAAAAGAGAAGATTGCCAATACCAGTCCATCTCCGAGTGCTCTTGTTAGCCATAATTTCACCTGGAACCACCTAGGGTGTACTGGCCAAGAGGCTTTGATTGTCCACTTTTGAATGACTCCTGCCAGCACTATTTTATAGTTGAACTGAAGTGCAGGTCTCCCTCTGGTGCCTACTTTGTAAAAGCACAAGATTTTATAATTGGGCCGAGCAATTGCAAACCAACTGTATGAAAAGAGAAAGGTCTCTTTGTTGTCCTAGTAATAACAATTCTGAGAGCACTGACAGTGATGCTAGACAGTGGACTACTTTTTTTCTTGTGGTGCATAGTGCTAATCAACACAGAAATTCAGAACTGTGTATTCACTGTCAGCTGTGGCCATGCTTGTCCTCTGTGCCTCTTCTAAAAGTGAAATCCTCTGTTTAGGAGGTATATTTGTTAATAGATACATGGAAAGAAAACCAGAGGATTTTTTTGTCTGTTCCTCATCTTTTTCGCTTCCTTACCAATTCCATTCAGTGTTCATTTTGGAAATTACCTGGCCATACAAAAATTGGTCTTATATGACTGGTTTCCTGCCTTGATGGATCTCAAATTGTGACGATCAAGATGTAATTTAAAGCTCTTAGCCCACCGATGGAAAAGCTTAGACATCAGAACATTGATAGGAACACACTGCCACACATCCCCAACAAAATGCTAAAAAATGGTGTCATCACTCAGGAAGGAATTTTTCATTTAAATCATCTTCTACCCCAGGGCCTCTGCCCCCTTCAGAGAACCACATTTTACATCATCGGTCCTCCTGTTCACAGCTATCTATGTGTAATTTTTTCTGTTCATATTCCCAAGAACACACGGTACAAATGTTTCTCAGAAATATCCCAGGTATGCCATACAGTGAAAGAACTCCATGCATTTCCCCCTCAGTACTTTTTGGTTGTACCTTGCTGACTTTGAGAATACCTTGGCAACTCCTGATATCAGCAGGCGCCTCTCATATAACCACAAATGATGTGTATGACTCAGTCCTGCACGTTGGTATTTCCAGAAATAAGCCTGCTTTAAAAATGCCCAAAACAGTTGTTTAGAAAGAAACTTCTAGAGGAATGCTGGTTAATGTTCCAGACATGATTTTCTCATCTTTTGTTGTGAACCAACATAAGTTTAAAAATTTCCCTGGTATGAGAAACAGGACTGATTTGGACTGCCCCAGCATGAGCAAGGTCAGGCTGATGCTTAGAAATGATAAACTGGAGACACCCCCCACCAGTTTACCTATTTGATAGAGTTTTACAGAACAGCAGTCTAATCCTGCATTCGAGGCTTTCCTGGGACTATCTCTGTGGACAGCATCCAGCACAACAACCTGCTCAGCTGAGGCTTAAGATACGTTGCTCTAAAGCAGAGGAACAAGGAACTGTGTGTAACAGGGGTTCATTGTGGGGAGTCCCATCTTCTCGTGATGTCCCTTGCTGTCTATGTGGGGGATAAGCTGCTAGCCTGAAAAGAAGCCAGGTGGTCTTTTGACTTGCTTTGTGCTTTAATGCTGTTTGGAAAACTGCTGAGGTTGATGATGATCAGGTTCTTTTGGGGTGTATATAGGGGCAGGGGTATTGCTGGCCTTTTGTGTCCCTATATTTCTCTACTTCTTTGATATAAAACTAGTGTTTCCCTATCCGGGTGTTAAGCTGTAGCTTTCATATGTATTAAGTCAATACTGTGGCAGGAATGGTGTGAGGGGAAGCAACATATGTTTTGGGGGGATTTTTTTGCAGTGCACTCTCTTCCATTGTGCTGGCTCATCTGTTTTTGTGGCTGAATGTGAATCAGGTCCAGAAATTCAGCAGAATTAATTCTCCAAATGGGTGCAATATGCATCGGCACAGCAGCTATGCCAGCACAGAGGTGGGGGAGAAACAAAAGGGAACAAAAAGGTGTCTCTTTTCTGTTTGTTTGTTTATTTATTTATTTTGAAGAAATGAAGGAAGGATGAGCAGGTAGCAGGTCACCCAATGAGTAACACTTTCCTGCAAGTTGCCATTAAAGGGCTTCTGTTCATTCTCAGTAAAATTAATTCTCAGCTTGAACATCTGGCTATAATTTGTCTTTGTGCTGTCCTCTCCTGCTATACTTTTCAATTTTTTCATAGGAAAAAAACAAGGTGTTGAAGAAGCTCTTTCACACTCTCCCATTTGGCTTTCTAAAAGAGCAAATCAGAGCACTAGATTCCTCTGTCACTGCTAGCATTTAGTACCTCCTTAAATTCTGCCCTGGAGTTTTGACATCCTCTCAAAGACAGACAATCTAGGTCCCAGTGGTAACATGCACATGGAGAGGTGGCAAAAGACTGCTTGCAAGGCTCTCTGATTTTTTTCAGTGCTATAAAAAATTGTTTTGTCCTGGAGGCTCAGTCAGATGCTTTATAAGGCTTCTGAATCTTACTCCTCCATTTCCTTCCCAGGGAAACTTCATTTCTTCATGTAATTGTTTTGTCTTTAGGAATTTGTTTGCTTATAATCTTCCAAAATGTCTTGGAATCAGAGAAAACCTCTCAAGAATACTGTGTTCTCAAAATGCCTCAGTGCTGTGGAGAATTATTGCTCAAGAAGGCTTCATAAGCTTCATAATAAAATAAAGACAGCACTATAGACTACTGGAAGGTACCCAAAGCTCTGTCAGCGCCAGATCATGGGAAAGTCTGATGAAATAAAGTTGGCCATCTACCTATTTACACCTGCACTGTATCCTTAAACTGGGAATTACAGTAAGGATTGTACTATGAGGTAAATAATAAAAAACATTATTTTATGTTGAGAACTCAAGGTCAAACCAGTTGCTGTGGGAAAGAGGTGTTCAGAAAAATATATTGCACAACTATAAAGGGCACTAAGGGCAAGTCATGCCTGACATATTTGGTGGCCTTCTCTGACAGGGTTACACACTGGTGAATAAGGAAAGAGCAACTGATATCATCTACCTGAGCTTGTGCAAAGCATTTGAAACTGTCCTGAAGTTCAAAAAGGACAAGTTCAAGGTCCTAGTGAGGACGTGAAGGTTAGGGGCAGCCTTGTCTGTAGTGACCATGAGATGGTAAAATTCAGGATCCTATGTGGAAGGAGCAGAGCAATAAGTAGGCTTACAACCCTGGACTTCAGGAGAGCTAATTTTGACCTTTTCGAAGACCTGGTTGGGAGAATCCCATGGGTTAGGGCTCTAGAGGGTAAAGGGGCCCAAGAGAGCTGTTCAGTATTCAAGCATCACTTCATCTGAGCTCAGGATTAGTGCATCCTTGAAGAATAGGAAATCAAGCAAAGGAGGAAGGAGACACACATGGATGAGCAAGGAGCTCCTGGAAAAACTCAAAGGGAAGAAGGAAGTTATTCGAATGTGGAAAAAGGGACTGGCCACGTGGTAGGAATATAGTAGTAGTAATAAAGCTGTAGTCAGAGAATGTAGGTATGCAACAAGGAAGGCTAAGGCCCACTTGGAATTAAGTCTGGTAAGTGATGGCAAGGACACCAAGAAGAGCTTTTTCGTATACATCAGCAACAAAAGGAAAACTAGGGAAAATGTGGGCCTGCTGCTGAATGAGGTGGGTGCCTTGGTGATGGAAGATACAGAGAAGGCAGAGTTACTGAATGTTTTCTCTGCTTCAGTCTTTACTGCTAAGGCCAGCCCTCAGGAATCACAGACCCTGAAAGTAGGAGAGAGAAAGTCTTGCAAAAGGAAGACCCTTGGTTGAGGAGGACCAGGTTAGAGAACATTTAAGCAAACTTGACATCCACAAATCCATAGTCCTGATGGGATGCATCCATGAGTGCTCAGGGAGCTGGCAGATGTCATTACTAGGTTGCTCTCAATCATCTTTGAGAGGTCGTGGAAAACAGGGGAGATGCCTGAGGACTGGAGGAAAGCAGATGTCACTCTGGTCTTCAAAAAGGGCAAGAAGGAGGACCCAGGAAATTACAGGCCAGTCAGCTTTACCTCCATCCCTGGAAGAGTGACAGAACAGCTTATTCTGGGGGTTATTAATAAGCATGTGGAGGAGGAGGCTTTCTGGAATGATCAACATGGATTCACCAAGGGGAAATCATACCTGGCCAATCTGAAGGCCTTCTGTGATGGCATGACCAGCTGAGTGGATCAAGGGGAGAGTTATCTACCTGCTGTCTACATTGACTTCAGTAAGTTTTTTTGACACCATTTCTCAGACTATCCTTAGGAAGTGTGGGGTTGAATCCTGGACAGTGAGGTGGATTGAGAACTGGCTGAATGGCAGACCCAGAGGTTTGTGATAAGCATCCCAGAGTCTGGTTGGAGACCTATGGTATGGTGGTGTGCCCCAAGGATAAGTGCTTGGTCTGGTTCTATTCAGTATATTTATCAATGACCTAGATGAGGGGAGGGAGAGTGTACCATTAGTAAATTTGCTGATGATACAAAACTGGGAGGAGTGGTTGACACAGCAGAAAGCTGCACTGCCATTCAGAGAGATCTTGACAGACTTGAGAAAGGGACAAAGAGGAACAAAATAAAGTTCAACAAATGCAAGTGTAGGGTCCTGCACCAAGGGAGGGATAACCCCAGGCGCCAGAATAGATTAGAGGTTGACCTCTTGGGAAGCAGTGCTGTAGAAAAGGACCTGGGAGTCCTGTGAGTGGACAAAAAGTTATTCATGAGCCAGCAGTGTGCCCTTTTGGCCAAGGCAAAAGGTGTCCTGGGGTACATTAAGAAAAGCATGGCCACCAGATCAAGGGAGCTTATCCTCCCCCTCCACTCTGTCCTGCTGAGGCCACATATGGAACGTTGTGTTCAGTTCTGGGCTCCTCAGTTCAAGAAAGACAGGAAACTACTGAAGAGAGTTCAGAGAAGGGCTACAAAGATGATGAGGGAACTGGAGCATCTCTTGTATGAGGAAAGTCTGAGAGAGCTGGGATTGTTTAGCCTGGAGAAGAGAAGACTAAGAGGATATCTGATTAATGCTTCTAAATATCTGAGGGGTAGATGTCTAGAGGAAGGGGCTAGACACTTCTCAGTAGTGCCCAGTGACAGGACAAGGATCAATGGGCGCAAATTTGAACAGAGGAAGTTCTGTCTGAGGGTGACAGAGCACTGCCCAGAGAGGTTGTGGAGTCTCCTTCTCTGGAGATATCCAGGACATGCCTGAAGGCAATCCTTTGCAATGTGCTTTAGGTGATCCTGTTTTAGTAGGAGAGTTGAACTAGATGATCTCCAGAGGTCACTCCCAACCCCTACCATTCTGTGAATTGGTGTGTCCTGCACACAACTGGTGAGTCAGCACAATCCCGAGCACAGCTACAGGCTGGGTGGAGAATGGATTGAGAGCAGCCCTAAGAAAGAGGACTTGGGAATGTTGATTGATGTAAAGCTCAACACGTGTCACCAATGCATGGTTACAGCCCAGAAAGCCAGCTGTATCCTGGGCTGCATTAGAAGTGTGACCAGCAAGTCCAGGGAGGTGATTCTCACCCTCTACTCCACTCACGAGGGCCCACACGGAGTACTGTGTCCAGCTCTGGTGTCCCCAGTACAAGAAAGACAAGGGTTGGAGTGAGCCCAGAGGAGAGACACAAAGATGGTCAGGGGGTTGGAGCCACTCTTCTCTGAAGACAGGCTGAGAGAGTTCAGGTTGTTCGGTCCGGAGAAGAGAAGGCTCCAGGGAGACACTATTGCAGCCTTCCAGGTTCCTTTTCTCTTTCTTAAGGGATACAGTGATAGAACAAGGGGTAATGGCCTTAAACTGGAAGAGAGTAGGTTTAGATTAGATATCAGGAATAAACTCTTCCCTGTGAGGGCGGTGAGAGCCTGGCACAGGCTGCCCAGAGAAGCTGTGGCTGCCCCCTCCCTGGCAGTGTCCAAGGCCAGGCTGGATGGGGCTTTGGGCAGTCGGGTCTAGTGCAGCGTGTCCCTGCCCATGGCAGGGGGTCGTTGCTAAATGATCTTTGAGGTCCCTTCCAACCTAAAGCATTTTATGATTATGTAATTCTAAAGATAATTCAAAGTAGCCAACCGCTTTTCTTGAGAAAAGCAACACCTTTCTGGATGGCAATAACACATAAGTAATTTTAGTGCTGTCCTGTTCCACTGTAGGAATAATTTTTGTTTAGACTGATAAAAAAATCTGAATAATGGTGTAGTGCTGTTTCTTAAAATAGCCTATTTCCCCACTGAATTTTATTTCAGAATTCCTTAAATTATTCTTACAGACATCTTGAGCAGTTATGTTTTGCATAGACTTCAGTGAAAGCTGAATGCTACTTGTAGCTTGACTGTATCTGCTAGACCACAAACTTCATTGGGGTTTAAACCTGTCCTTGATCCTTTGTGAGTCTTGACTGAGGTTAGCCTGGAGCTACTGCCCAGATTCTCAAGCCACAGTACTGCTGAGCATTGTTCAGGCAACTGCCTTATCAGCTATGCTTGCAGTGCTGTAGCCCACATCTTCGTCCACAGTATTTTTCCTGCTGTCCCATTTGGCCACTGTATTCCCACCTTCTACTTCAAGTCCCTTTTGAATCTGTGGCTGTGGAGTGCTAAAAAGCCACCTGCTTGTCTTTTCTACTAAACTACTGTTGTACATTACTTCCTACAGGGAACCTTTGTATCCTTCATTTCATCCTAATCCTCACCTTCTTTTTACTTGGCTTGTTACTAATTCCCTTCTGCTTGAATCCTTACCCTCAAATATTTTTCCTTAAGCCCTTATTTAAAAAACCCAAACATCTCTTCTGCCACCTTGAGAACTGAACAGAAGAAGGGATGCAGATTTGTACTTTAAATAATGCTTTCTTTCAGGATGTACTCTTTATTGTTCCTTTCTGTTGACCCTCTCATCCTCTCTACCCTTTTCCTTCTCTTACTGTATTTTAAATCTTTATACCTTTTTGGATCGACTATGTAACTAAGTGCTTACCAGCAGGATTTCAAGTTGTTTGGCAGGTGCCAAGCTGAGCATTTATTTAGATTTCCTCTGGTGTCACAGTAAAATCTGTTTCTGCTGATTTTGGTGCATTAACATTGTTGGTAGTCAGCAAAATATCTTGCAAACTGGGTTGGTGTGATTGAACCACACAACTAAACGTAAAACTCGGTGGTTAAAATTGAATGTATTTACCCTTGACCCTTTGGTCTCTCTCTCATCTTCAAAAATGGAAGCACATAATGTCAGATCCATTGCACCTGACACCCCCAATGAGGGTTTTTTAGAAACAATTCAGAATAAAGTAACTGCTGGTACCTTGCTAAGTAGTAGGATATTCACTTCTCTTTTCTAAAAGACTGCAAAACCAATCCAGCAGCTTTTACTTATGTGGAAAATGCATACTTGGGCAAACCAGCCTTTAGACTGATTTGGGGTTTTTTTAATCTCAAACAGTTTAAGGTATATTTTAAAAATTTGGTTTTTTTCATGTCTGAAACTTGTATGTATGTAGATATTTAGGCCAGAAGCAGTTATGGAAGTGTACATGTATCGGATATGCTTCATAGTAATACGTGGAAGAGCAAATATTGATTCCCAGATCTGAACAAATCCTCGTGTACTGTACTTGGGGCTCCTCGTGTTCCTTAACATACTTCCCTAATTAAGCTGTTCATTTCCTAGATTTAAATAACTGTCCCCAGCTGTTGTGCATTAGCAGATCCCCACTGCTAGTCTAAAAAGTTGGCTGAAACTGTTTTTTAAAATTTAGAATTTGGTCTGAATTTCATTTAGCCAGTGTTTGCTACTATAACTTCTCTTTCTCAGGAGAGAGAGGCTTAGGCAGTGAAGTAATAACATTTAACAGATACAGTAACTCTCAAGTAGCTGTAAGAAAACAGAATGTGAGGAATTAAAAAAAAATCTTCTTGACAGAACATAAAAGTAACAATGTTTGCTAGATAAGAGAATAAGATACAGATCAACATAAAATTCTGAACATGTGGTGATATGGCTAGGTGTGTTTTTAAATAAGTATTTAACTTTATTGAAAAACATACTTGAAAACACGATACATCTGTTAAAGGCAGAACTTCCTGTAACTTACCAAGGTACAGAGAACTACAAAAAATATAAAATACTGTGAATTTTGCTGCCAGACAATTACATCACTGAATCAGTCATAGGCTGAGTTTAAGTAAACTTGAGTTCTAAATGCTTAATTCATTCTTAGCAGTAGTGGCAAACATTTAGATACACAGAGATACTTTCTTCCTTTCAGATTACTAATCACTCGAGTAATTTATTAAACATTTCAGAAATCAATGTGTTATATATTCCTGTCTGAATAAAAGAATAGGTATGAGTTAAGATATTTGACTTCTAAAATCTTGAAGCACAAACACAGACCTGTGTTTAGCTCCCTCATATTGATTATTTTATCAAAACAATTTAAAGTAAAATCATGTGAAGTTTATTCATTCTTGTTAAAGCACATATCTGGTGCAACAAGGAAGGGTATACCTTTTTTTTTGTTCCCAAAGTTTAATAAAAGAGAAAGAAAACTGTACCCCAAACCTGTGGAAGTTGAAGGGGGATGGTTGAAGATGAGTGAAAAGGCCATTGAATGGAGCTGGAGAAACCAGTTCTCACTAAATTGATCTGATTCGTTTCCATTTTGTGGATAGGTCAAGGGGAGTTAAAAAGAGCAGGAAAGAAGGTGGGAAGAAATTAGAGTTAAGGAAAATTTTATTAGTTGCTAGATGAAGAGAGCGATAGAGCAGGAAAAGTAAATTTGAAAAGCAGGTTGAGCGAGAGCTAGCTGAACTTTGTTCTAGCCCGTTTATAGTACCTGAAACATTACTTTATTTTCCCCTTTAAATTTGGCTTTCGATTTGGTGTGGTTTGGTTTATTTCTTACTCTTTGTATCGAGTTAGATTTTTTTCCTGATAACCAACACTTAAATAAAAACCCCACCGAACTCATTCATCCCATTTGAGAACGGGAATGTGGAGTTAACTACCCAACAAAGTGTAGGGTGACTCATGAGTCAGGAGACTCCCGGTTTGAAAAGGTCCTCAATTACCATAGGCGGTATCCAGACAATAGGAGGTGGAGATAGACAGCTTCAAGGTGCATCTCCATTGAGCAGAACAGGGACTCTGATTTCCTTTTTGACTGGGTCCAAAATGCAGTTTCAGGCTCTGAATGAGCTCTGCTGATGGGCTGGTCCACTGGTGATGCAATTCAGAGAGCTGGTGAGTATTATACCAGGTGAGGGTACAAAGGTTAAAAGTTTCCTAAATTCTCTCCCTCTGAGATAAGATGAACTCCAGCTATTCTTAAGGGAAGGGTCTGGGACACCCTGGGGGTGGGAAGGGTGGGTCTGTGGCAGAAATACTTTAGTCACTGTCATGAAACTTCCCTTGTAGGAAAGCTAGAGAAACGGCTAGGTGATTTGATGAAATGACCTTTTTTGAGGGTTTGCCTTTATTTGCTGAATGGAAGGAACATTGTAGTACTTAATCATATAGTTACTCTTCAGTGGGCTCATTTATTAGGAGGAAGTTGATTGTGGAGAGGAAAGGAGAAGAGGGACGATAAAAAACAGTCTGTAAGACAGAATATATTGTGACAGTGGGACAAAATGTTCCATGACTCCCTACAAGAAGTCTTTGGACATTTTTGTTTCTACACAAGAATGCTTGTGATTGATTATCACTGAGCAGTGCCTTTCCTTCTTACAGTCATCAGGTTTGTCAAAGCACATCAAGCAGAAGAGAGCGCTTGCAATTACAAGGAAGAGCTGTGTTCAGTAGAAGCTGTATCTGATGCCTGCAAAGGCCATCAAACCCAACATCAAGGTCTCTGAGCTGGACCTGTCTATCCTATTTTAAGACCTTTCTCTGTTTTGATTTTATCATCTAATTATTGTCAAGGAGCTTCGTTTCAAAGTAGTTCAAAAGCCTGTCTGATGCCTGTTAGCTGATAGTAAACAAAAAAAAAAGGATAAAAGGAAAAATAACCAAGTTATTCTCTGGAATGAGTGGCTTTCCATTGATTAAAGTAATTGAGCTGATTCTTCAGCTGCAATATCCCTGTAATTCCTCTAAGTAATGGGAAAGAGTAACAGTGAAATTATGACTGCCTGTTTCAGTGACAGTTGATAATTTACATGCAATATAACACCTTACCTGTAAGCAGCTGTAGACCTTCATTCTGTTCCATCAGACCACAGTTAAAATTAATGTTCTGTTGGCATAAATTAGTACAGGTGCCACAAAAAACCCAGGAAAATTCTTTTCTGTGCCTGGTTGCTTCCTCCTGTCCCCATGCATGGCAGAGCTGTTGAGTAATAATGGTGCAATATGATATTGGAAGCCAGTTAATGTTCAAAATACTATTTTATTTGGTCATTTTATAGCTGGATCTGTTTCCCAGACTGGTTCATCATGTAGCTAAAAAAAAACTACCATGTGCTAATGTTGGGAGGAGGGTCTAAAGAGCAGGGACTGCTTCAACTGGCACAAGTGTCCATACCAAAAGAAAATCATTTGTATCTCTCTGTTAGACACCACTGTCTCAGTTGTGATGGTATTTTTAACACATTCTTATGGAAGTGTGTGTGTATGTGTATGGTTTGTTTTTTTTTAATTTAGAAGGCAAGGCTTTTGCATTACCACATGCCTCTGGCATTGGTATCCTAGCTACGTGATTGCCTGAACATCACCTTGCTGTAGGGTACAGTTGAATTCCATTGAGGGTATTAAATCCAGAGCCTGTAGCAGGTTGTGTATATATAGAACATCTCAGTTCCAGTATCTGGGGAATCAAGATCTTACCTGTGTGATGGGTTTATGCTCTAAAAGTGTTAGGTGTTTTCAAGTGTCCTCTGCTTTGTGCTCTTGGAAGTTAATTAAGCTTCAAACATAAGGGTCCTGGCTGGAAGCATTTCTGTGAAGGGCTACTTAAAACTTGGAATTTCCAACAAAGGGAAATTCTGACAAACAGGGTTTGTTTGGGTTTAGGGGGGAAATAGGAAGATGGTGGGAGTCAATTGATGTTAACTTTGTCAGAAGAAATTCTGATCTTGTCTTTTCCTGGGAATGTTGAAGTTGAGGTGACTTTTGATACTTCAACCTGCATTGTGCCACTTTTACATATTGTCTTCAGGGTGTTGTCATTTAGGAACTTCAATATATTATTTATTCAAATGAAGCAGGATCTTTGGCCAGTTTATTTCTCCCAGAATGCACTGAGGGTTATGTGTCTCATACTTCCTACACAGGCAGGTGGGAGGTATGGCTGCTTAATGAGAGGAGTTGCATCATCTTCTGAGGAAGGGCTTGTGATCCTCTGAAAAGAGTGGGAGCTTTAAGAGCTCAAGAAGAGGTCATCATGTCAACTGCTGTAGGAAAAGGGAGTTAAATTGATTTTGAATTAAATTTAAACAGAGTGCATTGAGTTGCTTTAAATAACATGTTGAGATGTTCCAACTGGGATCAGACAAAGAATAAAAAAGTGACTTACAATTTTGCTGATTGGAGAAAATCCAACTTTCAGGAGAATTGAAATTCCCTATGGGAACATTGATTTGATGAAAACTGTCTTACTGAGAAGGAAATATTTCATTAGAAAAATTCCTGACATTTAAATTAAATAGGAAGTAGTATTTATGTTGCCTGTACTTTCCAAACTGCCTCTGTAATCCTGATTCTGAAGTGACATTGGTCTGAATGAAACAACATAAGGGCTAATACTCCAGTTCAAGCACTTGATCTGCTGGTTGCCTTGGCTTCTCCATAAATCTTTTTTTAATCTGTTGTCAGTGAAGTGTTAATTCATACCTCTTAAAAGTACTGAGTGGCTTTTGATGTAAGAGATGATCTGCTGGACTAGCCCAGAGATCCACTTAGGTAGTATCTTGACATGAAATAACAGTAGTGAATAAGTAAAGAGTAAGACTGCAGAGAGTGACTCCCCCTTTGCCATACCCTCCTTATTACTGGGAAACAGAAATGTAAGAGCTTCCTGAGCTATAGTTTGTGCTGAGTGTTTAGTAACTTATAATGAATCTAAAGTTCATCAATTTGTCTGGTCCCTCTACTATGTGATGTGGCAATTTGTTCTGCAACTTAGTTTTATCTTTAAATAAAATTATAATATTTAATTTTATTAATTTTTTTGTTAGATAACCCCAGGTTTTGGTTGTTAATATGGGAAGTATCAGCAATATTTTCTATTCATATTCTTATTCATCATTTCATATACCTCTTAGCCTCATTCCTTAACCTTCCCCAGACACTTTTTTTTTTTTAGTTTTTCCTTTGTTGAAAAGAATTAAAAACTTCTGATAGCTCTTGTTGCTTGAGGTCATCCCATACCAAAAAAAGATGGAGTGACAAATGCACATGTGATGTGGATAGTATCTGGGTTTATACCATACACTACTTGAGGAATTCAATAAACTTCAAAAAGTTCATTAATTGTGTTTGGGGGGGTTTCTGGGTTGGAAAAAGAGTCTGGTTCCTGGAGGTCAGTATTTCAATGTTTGTGATGAGTTGTTTAAGCAAGAAGAATCCAGTTGCAGTGGGAAATACAAAAAAAAAGATGGTGCTTTAGGTTCATTTTGGGAGGTGATAGGGTGAGCTAAAATAGTGGGAAAGAGAATGAGACAGAAGCAAACTCAGAAGGCCACCAATCTTCATAAAGATTTGTCTAGAGGCTTTGAGATCTAGAGCCTGTTTCAGCAGATGATTGTTTTATACATAGTGTAGCTCAATTTACCAATCCTTGCAAATATCATGAGTTCAAAAAAGAAGCCCCCTCAGTATAGTCTCTTCCAAGAAGTTGGATGGTAAAGTTGTTTGTCTTGTTTGTCCACCCCCACCCATCTAAAACATGAATGTTTCAATTCAGTAGGCACTTAAATTTTCAATAAGGCCAGCAGAACCTTAATTTCAGCTGGAAAGTCTTGAATAATTTCTCTTTAATTCTGGACATTGCCACTTCCATTCTTCAGAGTTGTCTCCAAACTTTTTGATAAAGAGAATCATAGCAATTAGATTTTATATTTGAATTACTGCTGTGTAGTACAAAGGAAATCCTCTCCCCCAGCAATCAGTAGCAGTTAAAAGTATTTTCAATTACAGTTTTTAAAATGACAAATAATACTGCAACATTTGCATCTTCTTTGTCCTAATTTTATCTGTCAAAATGAATTTATCTGAATTTGGTTACAACTTGTTATAGGATTTTAATTTTTTTTTAATTTCTAATATTTTCAAGTAAGAACTTACTTGACTTTGTTAGGACAACTTCCCTAATTTGTGACAGTATTTTTAATTCTAATTTTCACCCCTTTTCACATAAATTCACTATTGCCCTTCTTCAAAACGTAGTCTATTCATAGGTATTAGATCCAAGAATTATTAAGTCAGTCTGATATTGTGAATGGACTACCAAACTGATAGTCACATCAGAAACAGTAGTAAGCATTTAATTGAAAGCGTGTACTGCCTTGGAAAAACCCTCTGAGGGAAAAGGAAACTCCAGGGAAGGTGGGTTTTTTTTAAAAAAGAATCAGGGGTGGTGGTGGGGGAAATGGTGATGTGGACTGCAACCTGTGTACCCTGGTCTAGACAGGATACCTGTACTTGGCAAGCTGTAAAGGTGTCAGAGTGAACCCCCACAACTTACGGGGCAGTGCTTCGGGGTGTAAGGGGGCAGACTGAAACAGTTACAGTAAGTCCAACAGCAGACAAAAGCTTACACTGCTTCTGATGCACACCTTACTCTCAACCAAAGGACTTACTTTCCTAAGGTTAAGCTAAAAAAACCCAAACAAACAAACAAAAGTAGTAGCTGGTCTGCAAAACTGCCTGTTTCATAGCCTGCCATAGACTGGTAGGTAGGAATAAAGCATCCTGCTGTAAGTTAAGGTGCTGCTAGCAGGGTGTCTCCTAAGCTATATACACACAGACACGTACAAAAAGAAATAAATACCTTTTCCCCAGATTTCTTTTTGAAAGTCATGCTTGCTGTTGTATAGTGGAAACTGAAATGAAATCTCACATTCAGCAGTAACTTCAACCTTTAGGATTAAAGAGGAGTCTGTTTCACTTTGCTTTCTTTTAGCTCCAGTGAGATGTCACAGAGTTCTGGGAGTGTCAAGAGGAATAATTTAATTCAGAAAGAAATTGGCATCTGAATGAATTTCTTGAAAACAGAACAAAACAAAATCCTTGACTTTAAATGCTTTTCCAGTTTGAAAACAGTCATGCTGTCTGAATGAAGATTCTAGTCTGGCCCTTGAATAATTATTTTAAGGTGTGAGGTGACAAGTTGTGTTAAAATGACCTTGTGCCCACAGAAAAAAAAAAACCCTTCTCACTTTAATGAAGGGTGTTTATATAGATTCCTTGTAAAATTTTTATTTTGCTTTCTGGATTGGGTTGGTTTCATTTTTACCTACCCTCTGGTTTAGTTGTTAGAAAGCAAGACTTCTTTAAATATGCAGTTAGGGTAAGGAGTACATAGAAGAGACAAAGTTCTAATCCTCTGTGTTGACAGCACCTTGTACTTGATTGCTGTGAAAAGATGCAAGTCGTAAAACAAATGATTCAAAACTTCAGATCGAAAAGCTTTTGAAGGAGGTGAACTTTTCAAAACGTTGATACCTTCCTCACTGTGATATTCTCCTCACGTAATTTAAGACATTTCAAAGACAAGGAGTGAAAGACAAACATGCAAGCAAGAAATTGAGTGTGTTTCATTCATATGCTTTCTGGTATGCTATAAAATGTAAGATATTAGTTTTCAAGAATTCTTGATTGTACAGTTATTTAGCTCTAACACTTATATACAATTAATAATTATTTTCATGTCTATAATCTCCGTATTGAGTCTTTAAACTAATCTCCAAAAATAATGCCTTCCTTCAGGTAACTTCCCTACATCTGATTTTTTTTTTTTTTTGAGGTTGAGAGACTGGGTTAAATTTCCTTTATGTTCATGACAAAGCAGTATAATCCATGTTGCTACTCAACTGCAGCAATTTGGACCATAATTCCACACTCTCATCATTCGAGAAAAGCTCACCACTGCTGTGTCTCCACTATTTTATTTTTTTTCCTCTGCTATCCCACTTCCATCACATAAGCAGCTGAAAATGAAAATATTTTTAGATTAATTTCGTTCTAGGCAGATCCATTCACCACTTTAATTCATAACATTGGTACTTTCTGGAAAAGGAAGGAATCAACTGTGTTCTGTACGTTAACAGAGTTTCAACAGCATATGAAACAAAGGTGTTTGTTGTCATGGATTATAATTAAGAGACCAAGGAAGGTTTTTTTACGACCTTGTCTGTTGAAGGGGAAAAACTACTAACATGATAAAAACCAGCAAACAAACAAAATAAACCAAATCCAAAACATTTTAAGAGGAGAACACTTTTTAAAAGTGTAAAAAAAAAAAAAAAACAACAAAAAAAAACCAAACAAAAAAAACCTTGACCAAATTGTTAAGGGAAATTTAACTTTATCTAATGTTCAGATGAAAAAAATCTTTCTCACATTGATCGCATGACTAATTTAACTCAAGATAGTGAAAAACATCACCTTAAGATCAAAGTCTATATTAATTAGTGATACATATCTTGGTGACTGATTAGTAATAATGAAAATAGCAAAGAAAAAGCCTGAACATTTGTGTTACTCAAGTAGCAAGGTGTGGAAGATGCAGGCTCATGAACTGTATGACAAAGTACAGCAGTTTGGACACAGTTTCCAGGAAAACCCTTTAAAAAATCATTAGTGTTTTTGATTATATCTAAATTTGGGCATTTGTTTCAGAGATTAAATTCTGTTCTCTGTAGCACCACTGTAATGGTGTAATGCCAGGGCAGGTTCAGATTAGATATTAGAAAAAAAATTTTTACTGAAAGAGTTGTTGGAGCCTGGATGTGTTTAAAAAAGGGTAGATGAGGTACTTAGGGATATGGTTTAGCTTAGGATGGGAATGGTTGGACTTGATGATCTTAAAGGTCTTTTCCAACCTTGTGATTCTGTGTGGCAATAATATCCATTCATTTAGCTTAATTTTTGAATAACTGTAAAGATAAGCGTGTATTCTGTGCTGAGTAGCATGAATTGTACTTTAGTGTGCTAAAATATAAAAATGCTACGAAAAATAAAAGACCTTTAATATGTAAACATCTTTTTTGGAGGAATGTTTTAAAACATATTTAAGTTAACCACTACTTATTTTGAATTTACAGCTGATAACGGGCTAACAGATGACTAGAAAGGCTAAAGCCCGCTTGGAGTTGAAACTGGCAAGGGATATAAAGGATAATAAAAAGGGTTTTTTCAGATACGTGACTAGTAAGAGGGTGACCAGGGATAATGTAGGTCCCTTGATGAATGAGGCGGGTGTCCTGGTATCGGGTGATGATGAGAAGGTGGAAATACTGAATGCCTTCTTTGCCTCAGTCTTCACTCCAAAGGCCCCTCAGGACCCGCAGATCCTGGATGAAAGTAGGAGTGTTTGGGGAATGAAGAGCTCTCCTCTAGTTGAGGTAGGGGTGGTCCAGGAGCGGCTCAAAGGGATTAATGCAAACAAATCCATGGGCCCGGATGGGATACATCCACGTGTGCTGAGGGAGCTGGCGGAAGTGATTGCGGAGCCGCTTGCTATCATCTTCGACAGCTCTTGGAGAACAGGAGAAGTACCTGAGGATTGGAGGATAGCCAATATCACTCCAGTCTTCAAAAAGGGCAAGAAGGAGGACCCTAACAATTATAGGCCAGTCCGCCTCACTTCTGTCCCTGGAAAGGTGATGGAACAGCTTGTTCTGGATGCCATTACCAAGCAACTGGAAGAGAAGAAGGTCATGAGGAGTAGTCAGCATAGATTCACCAAGGGGAGATCGTGCTCAACCAATCTCATAGCCTTCTATGATCTCATCACCGGCTGGGTGGATGGAGGGAGAGCAGTGGATGTCATCTACCTTGACTTCAGCAAGGCTTTCGATACTGTCTCCCATGACATCCTGATAGAAAAGCTGAGAGATCATGGGATAGATGAGTGGACAGTGAGGTGGGTTGAGAACTGGCTGTCGGACCGGGCTCAGGGGGTCGTGATCAGTGGAGCAGAATCTGAATGGAGGCCTGTGACTAGCGGTGTTCCCCAGGGCTCGGTGTTGGATCCAGTCCTGTTTAATATCTTCATCAACGACCTTGATGAGGGAATAGCATCCACCCTCAGCAAATACCCGATGATACAAAGCTGGGAGGGGTGGCTGACACGCAGGAACACTGCTCTGCCATCCAGCGAGACCTGGACAGGCTGGAAAGCTGGGCAGGGAGAAACCAGATGAGGTTTAATAAAAGCAAGTGTAGAGTCTTGCACCTGGGGAGGAATAACCGTCTGTATCAGTACAGGGTGGGGGATGACCTGCTGGAGAAGGACCTGGGGGTCCTGGTTGATGACAGGTTGGCTATGAGCCAGCAGTGTGCCCTGGTGGCTAGGAGGGCCAATGGGATCCTGGGATTCATCAGGAAGAGTGTGGCCAGCAGGTGTAAGGAGGTGATCCTCTCCCTCTACTCTGCCCTGGTCAGGCCCCACCTGGAGTATTGTGTCCAGTTCTGGGCTCCCTGGTATAAAAAGGACAGGGATCTCCTTGAGAGAGTCCAGAGAAGGGCTACGAAGATGATTAAGGGCCTGGAACATCTCCCATATGAGGAAAGGCTGAGTGAGCTGGGGCTGTTCAGCCTGCAGAAAAGAAGACTGAGGGGGGACCTAATTAATGTTTATAAATATCTTAAGTATGGGATGCAGGGGGAATTGGCCAACCCCTTTTCAGTAGTCTGTGGTGATAGGACAAGGGGCAATGGCTGTAAACTGGAGCACAGGAAGTTCCGCACCAACATGGGGAAGAACTTTTACACAGTGAGGGTGACAGAGCCCTGGCACAGGCTGCCCAGGGAGGTGGTGGAGTCTCCTTCTCTGCAGATATTCAAGACTTGTCTGGACGCCTATCTGTGCAATATGTGCTAGGGAGCTGCTTTGGCAGGGGGATTGGACCCGATGATCTCTCGAGGTCCCTTCCAACCCCTACGATTCTGTGATTCTGTAATTACCAGCACTTGAAAATTTGAAATAATCTATTTTTAAAGAAGATCCTGAGTTCACAATTTATTTTTTTTTTTAACGTGACTATTTCTAGAAACTCTTTTGGCAAGGAGTTTGCAGCATAGATTCTTCGAATGTGGTATAGGTGTGTGGTAATAATGCGAGCTCTAAAGACAAATTGTCTAAAGACAATCTGTTCTCCCAGTCAAATCTGAAAGAAAATTAAAGATGTTATTATATTTTCATGTTACTGTAAGTATACTTAGAGGGCTGGAGCACCTCCCCTATGAAGAGAGGCTGAGGGAGCTGGGCTTGTTCAGTCTGGAGAAGAGAAGGCTGCAGGGGGACCTCATTGCAGCCTTCCAGTACCTGCAGGGAGCTTATAAGCAGGACAAGGGGGAATGGATTGAAGCTAAAGGAAGGAAGGTTTAGATTAGATATTAGGGTGAAGTTTTTTACAGAGAATGGTGAGGTGCTGGAACAAGCTGCCCAGAGAGGTGGTGGATGCCCCGTCCCTGGAAGTGTTCAGGGGCAGGTTGGATGGGGCCCTGGGCAACCTTGTGTAGATCCAGGCCTGGAGGTTGGTGGCCCTGCCTGTGGCAGGGGGGTTGGAACTCTATGATCCCTGGGGACCCTTCCAACCCATGCTATTCTATGATTCTATGATACTATGACAAAACAAGTAGAATGCTGTATTCCTGGAATTGGGCAACTTCTAGATAAAATATTTCTACTTTACATAGGCAGGGATTATCAAATCTAGAAGTCTGGAAAACCAACATGCTAGATCTTGCCTGAGCATTCCCTGAGTTTGAGGACTCCTTTGTGCAAAGAAACTGTCTGTCGTTACTACTGCAGGGATGGTCTCTAGTGAGCCAGTAACAATTTCAGAAGGGTAACTCCCCACTGTTGGCACTGACCAGCCTGTGATGACTGTTTCCAAGTGCAGGCAATACATAAGTAGCAGTTATGTTGCAATGTGAAGAAAATTTTATATAAAATTCAATAATCTTTTTGTGGCATTAATTTGAATATCATTTTTTTTTCAAGAAAGAAAGGGTGAAAATGCTAAGGTGTTATATAGTAAAACCAGTTCTTATGTAGAAAATTGTTCATTGTTATCGTGCGTCTTTAAACTCACTTTAAATATGAAAAGACATAGTGAAGGGGAAAACAGACACCAGTGTATGACATGCTGAAGTCTTCATCCGTCATTTAAATTGTACACATAGCTAAGGCAAAACTAAAGGTTTGGGACTATCTTAAAATACTTTCTATGTAATAAAAAAACCCTGTTTGTGAACAGTGACTGTACCACAAGCAGTTGCATAGATTATAGTTAACAGAGTCAAATATAAATTAAAAAAAAATAAAACCAGTGTTATTTTTGCAGGGTATTTTACAAATTACTTCCATGTTGAAACTAGAGAAATGAGTAAGGGTTTAACATACCCTTAGAGTATAAAATGATGAGGAAAAAAATCCTCAAGGCATTATTTGGAGAGCAAACTATGATGGGGGATTAGGAAAAGCACTGCAAATAGCATTATCAGATTCAGACAGGGACAAATACAAGAAAAAGAATAAAAGCAACTGAGACTGAACAATTTGGCATGAGAGAAGGGACACACTCACCTTTCCTTACCTGTTTCTTCTCCCTCTCCCAAGAATGACTCTTTTAAACAGATGAAATGTTATCTTCGAATTGAGTAGAGCAGGTGGGTGGGTGAGGATGTACCAAAATAGTGGACTTGATGATCTTAAAGGTCTTTTCCAACCTTGTAATGTGAAAAGCCAATCCAGTATCCGTATCTGGTGGAAAATACAGAGAAAGATCTTCTTCCTCTGCAAAACAGCTGGTGGTAGTTTTACTACAAAAAATATCATAAGAATAATAGAAATTGACAGATTATTTTACTTGACATCTGTGTGGAGGGAAAGACTTGAATGCAAGTAGAGGAAATCTATGCTTCACAGAATCAGAATTCTAACAGGTAACTCTTGGTTCCTTTGTTCTTGAAGATGGACTCAAATTAGTTGTGGTGCCCTGCCATTTTTTCCTAAATGAAGATTTCAGCCCAAGTTCTTTTTAGAAGAAATCTCTGGCTTTCCATGGACTTTAAAGAGCATTGGCAAAATCTGCAAAAAAAAATTGTTTAGGTTTCTTTAATATCTGTGATTTGGCACAGTTTTTAAGTGTTTTATCAGGAGTACAATGGCTATTTCATGTTACAGCAAATTTTGAGACAGTGTTTTCTGGTCATAAATAATGTCCTAGAAGAAACACTTTTGAGTAACATTTTTTTAATTTTTTTTTTTTTAATTATTACTATTACCTGATTCTGGAAACTGCATGTATCTTTCCTTATCTTACTTCATTCCAGAGTATAATGAATACTTCTGAAGAATTTTTTGATATCTATGTTAATTCAGAAATTCTTGTAACCGTGTAATAGAGAAGTTGCTGCTACCCAATTAAATAACAGAACACCTGAATTATTGGGAAATTAATTTAGCTACCTCAGTACAAGCTACTGTTAATGAAGCTGCCATTTTCCAAACCTAAACCACTTTGCTATTCTTCCTGTTTGTTGTCATCAGCAAATCATGAGGGATTTTGAGATAGGACAATATCTTTTGTCAACCAACATCAGAGTAATCAGTTTATCTAGTGTCTGCATGAACTGATGGTGGATAGGAACAGTAAATAATGGAGCTTTAAGACAGTGCATATTTTCAAAAAACTATAGAAGAAATTCCTTTAGGCATCAGTCCCTTTGATTTAGGGCTTTTAATATCAATGTAATGTGTCAGGTTAAATGACTGCTGATTTAATGTTTAAAAGAATGTATTATGCCTAAACCATTAGATACTTTTTAGAAAAATCATAATTATTGGAAGTATATTTTCATACAGTTTATGCCAAGAGGAGGTGTATGTAAGTTAAGAACAGTGATACAATGTAGGCCAGTTTTGTTTCTGATTGGCATGTTTGAAGGATGAGTTTTAGCAACCCTTTGAAGTTACAAGTGCTGGTGAAATAAGAAAGTAATTTGAACATGGTGCAAAACTTGTACTACTAATGTGCCATATGCAGGCCTAGTAAAAAGTTAATTATGTGACAAAGATCATGAACTTAGTTGTGTGTGCTCTGTTGGGTTGGTTTGGTTTTTTTTATTAGGAAGGTACACACTGGAAGAACATTATAAAATTTTAAAACCTTGCAATCTGGAAGTCTTTGCCAAGTAAAGATACCAGCTATCCCACAGCCCACTCCCAAAATATAATGGGAGAGCAGAGTCAAGGAAGCTGACGTGGTATTAAATAAGAGACATGAGTTTATGCTCAGACTAAAAGCTGGGGATGTGAAGTGACTTGAGGCATAAAACAGAGAAATTATTTTTTCCAACTGGAAAAAGTTTATCTACTAATAAATCCCATAGAGAAACAGAATGTCAGAACTAAGAGGCAGCTGTGCAGCACTGAGTTGATTAATTAGGTTGATTAATCTAGCTTCTCTAGATGGGATTAGATGAAGAATTGAGGGAAGTGGTATTGCATGCAGAGTGACTGGGGACCTGTGCTCATACAGCACGTTCTTCTAGGGCGTGTTGGAATTAGATAAGGAATACAGAAAGAGCCAGTACATAATGTTATTCTTAAATATGATCTGGAATTACTTAATGTATTTTTCTGTATTTGAAAACAAAAATGCAGTCATGGTTTCATATCCAGGAGCTTGAGTTGTGTCTTGCTGAAATAAGCTTTTGGTGCAATGGTGAGAGGAGCTTGGTAGTGAGCAGTAAGTGCATACTGAGCCTTCTCAGATACAGTGATTCCAAAGAAAGCTCTCAGTACTCACCTTTATTTAGGACAAGTGCCTCAGGACCTCCAGAGAAAAAAGGAAGAAGAGAATGCTAGTGAGTAAGCGTCTAAGAGCTTATGTGAGATCTGGTGTCCCTTCTTACTGAGATCTGATCAAGTGATCTAGGGTAGCAGAGCCCTGTAACTGTCACTTGTGCCAGCTGTAGGCTGCTGAAAAGCCTCATTTGGTTTTGGTAGATAAAAGGGTTATACAGACTAAGTGGAATTTGGTAAATTAAGTAGAGCATACCAAGTTGTCTCTTCAACTGTCCTGTGATTTTCTTTATAATTCTGTATTGTTTTACTTCCCATTTCTACTTAGCCTTGAGAGTGTGTTCTCTAGCAACTTCCAAGTGCAGTTTTGCCATGGCCTATTCTGTCATTAGGACTCTTTTTAGGTAAAATATTTTGAATCCTTATCAGTCATTTGCATTTGCAGAATCTTTGCAATTGTGCACTTCAGTTTCTCCAGTTTTGAAAGCAAAAGTCTGTAGTCTTGATGCTTAATGTTGATGAATCTGCTACTCTGTATTATTCTATTCTGAAGGATAAAGTGATAATATTTCTATTGGCCTTATACTTTCAGTAAATAGTAGTCAAGCTTTTTAGGCTCTTGCTGTGAGGTAGTTTTAATTTATTACTACATTTTCCCAGATTGTCACATCCCAAAATGTGATCATCTTTGGGTGAGAGTTCTGCCTCTCATGTTGCCAGAGGTGCCAACAATAAATATATTTTTACTTTGGGATAGTATTGGATGCTCTGAGTTTGGGACCTGCACTTTTCCTGACTGCAATGGAGAGATACCAGCAGCAGAATTTGACAAGCACAGACGCAATATTTTCCTCTGGTGAAAAAAAAGGGATCCAGGATTTGGTTCATGGGATATGGCTTTTCAAAATTAATTGAAGATGTGAGGAATTTCCTTTGGATTTCTTCATGTTGACCATGCTGAGATCTTTTAGTAGCTAGTGATGAGAAACATTTTGATGAGAAACTTTGAGAATAACTCAGTAATACTTAAGTAATATCTTTGACCATCCAGAATGCGTATCTTCAATGAAATGCTAGTAGGTTTTCATAATGTCTTTTGATTAGGCAGTTTCCGTTGATGCTACTTGTTCCTCTTTCAAGAGCAGGAAAGTAGTGCATGTTTGGCAAGCGTAACTCCTTGCAGACATTAGTTTATATTCAGTATTTGTACATATATTAACAGCTTGTTATCTACTTTCATTGTGCTTTTGTGCAAAATAGATTATTTATGACTCTTATCTCTTTGTACATAAAAGACTAGAATAGTTATGAACAGTTATGGTAAGATTTTCAAACCATTTTTGCAATAGCTCAGTAACTATAGTTAGGGTAAGGCAGGGGATAAATTCTGCAGTGAGATGTAACTTGTGCCACAACTCACTGCGATTATTTCTGTGTAAACAGTATCGGAAACATCTGTGGTGCTGACAGATTTTAGCATCAATCATCATCACTGGTCATTTGTGAAGAAGGAAATCGCAGGCACACTGCTTCTCTTGTGAGTTAATTCTCCAAAGCAAAGTGATTGTGTCACAGACTCTCCCTCCCTCCCTGTTTCCCTGGTGTCCTCTGTGGAAAAGGCTTCTTACTAAGATCCTTTTTCTGATTGGCAACTATGTTTTTCAACAGATGATACAGGAGACAAAAGTACTCAGTTTGTTGAGTAAGCACAGGGCATAGAGCTTCCTAAAGTGTCTTTTTTTAGGAACTGGTTGTACAGCCAGATGTGGCATGTGCCACTGCTATGGGTTCCTGGAACCACTGGCTTTGGTGAGAATGTGGCAATTAAATTATTTGGCCTGTTGTCTTTGTTAAGACTATGGAAGGATAAAAGACATTAATTTGATAATACAAAGTACAAGCTTGGCTGAGACACTTTGTAGGCAACTTGATTAAATTCCCCCTCTGTGTCAATTTCTAAACTTTAATGTTGACCTGCAGGCCAGTATATTAGTTGTATGTTGTAGATAGCCACAGTGTCAGCTATCCATGACTTGTCCAGGAATCCTAAAAGAATGGACAGTCTTTGATCAAAATAAAGTTTGAAGAAAAGAGAAATCTTAGTATTTGTTTTAATGTGGTTATTTAATTTTTAGAAGGAGGGTTGAGCTGCACAGTTCTCTCAATTGCACTGCTAGCGTGAAGGATCATGGCAAGTATATTAGCCCTTTACGTGACTCCTGTTCATAAACATGAATGCATTCCAGCACTGCACACACAGCTTCCTCAAAAGGAGACTGGGAGCGGCTGCGGGTTGTAAAGCAATGACCCTGTGTATGAAGTCATCCTTCTGGTCCCAACTGCCAGAAGAGAGTTAAGAGTCAGTGAACTCTGTATTGGCAGGCCTTAGGTCAGATCAGGTATCATCCCTCATCCTGGAGCTGTCACAAAAGTAACACGAAAGCTGTATCATCTGCTGAAGCCAATTGGACAGGCAATAAATAATCTGCCTACAACTCATCCATGTCTGTTTTGTACAGCTCTGGCTTCCAGAACAACGTATATGTAATACAGTTCTCACCATAGCCAGGGAGTCCTGTACTGTATAGACACACTGGGTAGTCATGCCATAAGGATACAGCAGCTCAGTTTACCGCAGTTCATCGACTGTTAATCCAATCACTCTGTCCTGCTAATCAAATCAGTCAGCTCCAGGAGCATGTGGTGGCAGGGTTACGTTCGCTCGCAGGCTAAGGCGAATGGAGTAACACAGAGCTGCAGTGAAGAACAACTCTGGGATTTATATGGTATCCTAGCGTAATTTTTTAATGATGTTATTGAAACTTAAATTATACGATGCTATGGTTTTAGTATTCTGGACATATAAGTGTTAAGCTGTTTTTAAAATTTACCTGCTGATGCCAACTGCAGTGAGCAATGCTCCAAGCTGGTATGAAGTCATACTATTGGAAATTATGTATTTTCTTATGAGAAATGTGTATATTGAAGATTTTAGTGAACATTTTGCAGACCTTCAGGTTTATTTTTACATCCTCATCAAAATTAAACTTGAATAACCATCTTCTCAAGACTACTTTCTCCTTTTATTCTAAGCAAAACTTGGCACTTTAACTGTTTTCATGTGTTGCATGCTGCTAGATATTAGTTGTATTTTTTTTATGTAGAATGCATTTATTTTATTTACAGTAAGAGGTATTTGGATACTGCTTATTGTTGACCTCTGCAAGATCTTAATAAATAGAAAATATAGTAATTCATAAATATTGCTTATTGATGCTCATGTAGGTCCCATTTGTACATGGAACAGTTTCCAGTTTAACCAAGGGGAACTGTTCACATGTAGCACATACCTGTACGCAAGGCTTGCATTTGTTCTAGCATCTGATTTGGGATATGTCTACAGTAGTAATTTGGCTCAATTGGAGCAAATCAGTAGAGCGAAGCAGTTCGTGCCGTGACCCCCACCTCTACATATTCTGCTGTGCAGCACTTTTATTTTGGACTAGATTTAGTGGAGCCTCTCAGGATCAAATATCTATTCCATAACATGTGTTGAAGCTGTTCGGAGCTGTTATTTGCTTGGATGTGCCCCTGTAGGGGTTGAAGCATGACAGATAACACCATTGCATTGGTAATACCATTTCCAGTTTATATTTCTCCATAAAGAATCCATATCACGGATACACAAACTGGTCTGTGAACAAAACCATTGCACAGTAAGTAGGAATAGTGCAGAGGGGAGAAGGATTTGCTTCTAAATTGCCCTATTGCTCCGAACCAAAACACTAATGCAAACATAGCCCTCAGCTAACAGAACATGGCCTGCTCCTGTATTTTACAGACAACAGATAGATTATGAAGTCAAATAGATTGTATTCTGTTAACTTTAAATTAATTTAGCCTGACATGAATGTGAGGACAGAGAGGAACATCATGGGAATGGAAAATGGATTTATGATAAACACGGCAGCGCTCATTGAATATTTACATGCCTACTTATATGTTTATTTTGCTCATTCTGGTTTGTGTCCGCTGCCCCCTGACAGTTGTACCTTTAGTTTAATCACTTCAGATCTTCTGTTTAATTAAAGTATGATCTTTTTATATATAAAACATATTTACTTACACACAGTGTATGCCTAAGTAGAGTTTACAAATGTGCCCAAAATTACAATGCTTTGGACTGAGAACACCCTCTTGAATTTCATCCTTACTTGGACTCACCTGAACAAAACCTGATCTTTCCTCGTGGATGAAGGTTGTGTGTCCTTTCTTCCGGCCATAGCAGAATGAAGAGGTTACGGTACCTGCCCTGCCCGTAGGTGTTTGTTGTCCTCTGCTGGAAGTTGCACTCCTCTCAGATGTGTCAGAAAATACCACATACATGGCTGCTTTCCAAACCAGTTATTTCAGGATGCCACGTTAGCTCAGGTATTCTTAATATCTAAACCGGGTTACTTTGACAGAACTACATTAGGGAATAATTACACAAGAAGTAGTGCTGACAGATGGGGAGGAGCTGTTGTCTCTGAGCACAGGACGGGGAGGAGCAGTTGCAGTGTTACTGTTTTCGCCTGCCGCAGCTGTAGCCAAAAAGCACTGTGGCATGCAACTGTATCTTGTTCTTGTCCATTTCTTTACACTTTATTTTGTTTTAAGAAGCAATTAAAGTCAAACAATCTGCTTCTTCAAGGAGTGAAGCAAACACAAACTGATTCTCATCACATTCATGGAAGAAGGGAAGTTTACCATTTTACAGAAGGGAAACCTCAGTTATAATTGTAGCGTGTAGGATTGTAATTTGGGCACTCCAGTGTTGGATTATACCTATGAGCAGTGTGTTGTTTTGCTGTCAGTTTTATTGTGGGCTGAGTTTTTGAGTGTTGTTGACCAGTACCCCATGTGGGGAAACTGGTAACTTGGCATGCTAAAATAAACTGTGAGATGTTATCTTTTGCCACTCAGATAGTTTGCCTGATAGCTTTCCCTCACCCTTGTCTTATCTTTCCTCTTGATACAATTTTCCTTTTTGTTTTGATTCTTCCCTAACAGCTGAAATCTAACCATTAGCAGCAAATCCTGGCAGTACAGAACCTTTTAATTACTAAGAAGAAATACTGCCTTATGGTTGAAGGCATTGGGCACTGTAGAAATGGTAGTCATCATGAACTAGTTGTCACCAGCAATTCTGTGTGATCATGACTAAAGATGTGTTCTAGGTCTCACCCTGGTGCCTAGGGACACTGCCAGTTCTTAAATCTCAGAACTAACTCAGCATAAGATCAGAAAAGCACCAGGTTGGCTCCAGGGATGAGCAGTACTGCCCATCTGGATGGTACCTAGCTGTTCCAACAGGTCGGTTGTATCATCAAACTGCACCATAACCCGTGTGTCAGGAAGTAGGAACGTAGACTTCCCCCACCTGCAACCCCCACCTCCACCCAGTAATGTTCTTTGTTTCATCTTAATATTTGGATGTATGTTGCTACTATCTTCTGACATATGACTATGAGATGTCTTGCACTGTATTTCGTGTCATGTCACTGATGTACATCAAAGTAGAAATGGATGACTTGGACAAGCTTTCTTTTTCAGTAGGAAAAGAGGTTTGGGGTCTCTGTTTTTGCCACGAAATCTAAATATTCCCCCGGTTCCGGATGAATAATCCTGTTCTATACCCAAATCCTCTGTACAGTGTGGAAGCATTCCAGTTTCCTCTTTCCAAATCTGGATGAGGAGCACATATGTGGCTGTTATCACCAGCAAAAGTATAGAAACAGAGTATTCCTGAGCAATTTTGGAAGGGTTGCTAGGGGAGTTAGGCTAATCCAGTTGAGGCAATCCAAAAAGTCTCTCACTAAAGCTCTGAAGCCACATGCTGAATTATGCATCACAGGTTAATTGCTATAATTCTTGTGTTGTAAATAAAATAGAAATAAGATGTCTTCAAGAAGAAAGAAAGGCTTAGGGAAAATATCTCCTTTTAATCGAAAAGAGCCGTGCGAGGCAAAGTAGGCTTTGTTGCAGGCCTGAACAATACAGCTAAATGTAATGGTTTTCTTTATGCATTTCTGTTTGCTCCATAAATCATCAGGTTGGGCATAGATTTTTGTGTCTCCTGTTCTAGAGTTCATCAGTTATCTCTACAAGGTGTCTGGTTTTTTGGATGAGAGGGATGGCTTCCTACTTGAAAAGGGCATGTCCTTAATGGGTGGCCTTTCAGTATTGAAAAACATTAGTAGAACTTTGTGCCCAGTAATCGATGCTGTTTGTTACAAAGATTTCCTGCTAGAAAATAAAATACCTTGCTAGTAGTAAAGATCTTTCTCTGAGAATCATGTTTTTAAAATCTGTTTTAGAAGGTCAAGAGAGGATAAGCAAGACTATAGCAGCAACTGGTTTTTTGACAATAAATCAAGTCTGATTCTTGAGTTGCTTTTATTTTTTAATTTAACGTATCTTGCTTAATACTTCAAGATCTTTTTACACAGTTTCTACTAAGACAAAAAATGAAGGTATGGTTCTCCACAATGACTGTTATTTGGAGTAACATTTTAATTAAGATGTTCTTAAATACATTTTCACAGAAAAACAATAGTTTCATTTTTCTGGCTGTGTGCTTTTTTAAGTCAAGTAACTTTACTAAAATGTGAAATATTCAGAATAAAAATAGTTCTAATGTATTTTAACATTTAAATAATATTTGGACAATTTCAATTGCATTAACTGTCCATAAAATATATTGAATTACACTACTGAGTAACAAGGTAAAGGTGGAGCTAGTCTGATGGTTTGTGCTGGTTTTTTATTTCCCTGTTGTTTTTGCTGGGGTTTTTTTACAAGCTATGCAAACAGAGCTGTGCAACATCCTAATGACAGGATAGCGTAGTACACCACCTGCAGAGTATCACATGAAGTTGTAGGACGTGTAGTTATATTGCCGCTGAGATTATAATAATAGTAATTATCTAACCTCGCTGTTGAAAACCAGGCTGTACATTATGATAACGTGCCACATATAAAACTGAGGTGCACTCTTAAGAAAATCTGGTGTCAACAGTCATATGTTTCGGTAATGAATCATATGTCATACATGTATACCAGATACATGTATACCATAGATACTAGTATTTCCTTTCTGTCTTTCCAAACTGTTCCATAGATGTTCCATTTGGTTAATACCACTCCAGTAAATGTTACTGGCCTTCAGAGGTTCTCCTAGGCATGTGTGATCTTAGCTTACGTGCATGATCTTTGCTTATGAGGGGCTAGGAGTTAATTAAAAAGTGACAGCCCTGTCCCACTCCCCATGGTTTGGGGTTTTTTTGGATTTTTTTATTTAAATAACCAAGAGGAAAATAGAGATGGGGAAGAAAGCTTTCATGGATCCCGTGACTAAAATGAAATGGGCTGAAAGACCTGCCAGAAGGATCAGTCTGGAGAGGAAAAAAATTAAATAAAAAGGGGAAACCTGAAGACTAACCTGGCACTTAACATCTGTTTCTCTGTAAAAGAATTCCCTTTCTGCAGGACCGGCGTGATTGGCATGAGTTTCAGTGTGAGGCATAAGCCTCTGTCCCTGCAGCTGTTGCTGTCTGCCCTGTCTGCTTTACCTCAGTGCCTGAATTCCTCTAGCCTGTGGGTCCCATGTGCAGTTGTAGCATGTGCATGCTTGATACTTGTGACATAAATATCATCTCTATTTGCAGATAAGTGAGGCATAGTAATTTGTTGAAGTATGTGTATCAAAGACTGGCCAAAACAAGTTCCCTGTTTACACAAGAACAGCTTCTAAAAAAATTCTCCAAACTTCTGTATTTGCCCCAATTTCTGAGCTGTACCATATTGTCCCTGGTAGCTCATTAGGATAGCTCACCATAAGTAAGGGGTTCTCACGTACTCCTTATGCTAAGCCAGCAAGCTATCCAAACCATACCAAATTGATAAGTTTTGTAAGGTAGGCACACTGTGTTCATGCAGGATATTTAAACATGATCTCCATATTCAGAGAGGGAAATCCTATTCATGTTGAAGTTGGTGTCAAGACTTCACCAGGGCCAGAGCTGATTATCAGCTGTAATGTGTCATATTCAGATTCTTGTGCACACAAAATACTTACTGAGGAACAATTTTTGAGAACATCTTTTATGAGGTGGAAGTAATAATTTGAAGTTTAAAGACAGGAATTTCCAGTCAGGAGTGAAAGACTGTAAGCTATAGAGCTACAATACAGATTTACAGAACTGTAAGAATATTCTTAAATCTACCTGTACTTAAATTATTTGCATGCAAGTTGCTTACTTGAGTTGTGTATCTGCCCATGTCTAATGTTTACTTTTTCTTTTCAACAGGTAGAGAGGATTGTTGACAAGAGGAAAAACAAGAAGGGAAAAACAGAGTATTTGGTGCGATGGAAAGGATATGACAGTGAAGATGATACTTGGGAGCCAGAACAGCACCTTGTTAATTGTGAGGAATATATACATGAATTTAACAGACGCCACAATGAAAAGCAGAAAGAAAGCACATTAACCAGGACAAACAGGACCTCTCCAAATAATGCCAGAAAACAAATTTCTAGATCTACCAATAGTTCTTTTTCAAAAACATCTGCTAAATCTTTAGTTATGGGTAAAGAACATGAGTCAAAAAATAATCAACTCTTTTCTGCTACCCAGAAGTTCCGGAAAAACAATTCACCATCTCTTTCTGGAAGGAAAAATATGGACCTTGCAAAATCAGGTATTAAAATCCTGGTGCCCAAAAGTCCAATTAAGAGCCGGACGACAGTTGACGGCTTCCAGAATGAAAGCCCAGATAAAATGGACCATATAGAGCAGGATCAAGAAGACTCTGTAGCACCGGAAGTAGCAGCAGAAAAACCAGTGGGAGCTTTATTAGGACCTGGTGCGGAGCGTGCCAGGATGGGGAGCCGACCAAGGATACATCCCTTAGTGCCACAATTGCCAGTGCCAGTAACACCCACAATTGCATCAGCATTAACGATAAATGGAAAAGGTAAGTGTACGAGTCGGCCGTTCTTGTGTACATTTGTCATTTGACTGATCTCTTTTGCTGTTCAGATGCAAACAAATTACCCACTCTGTTTCAGCCATGTTAAATCAAGTCTGGAGAACTTCACAACTTTATTTTACATACCTGTGTGACTACAAAGCCATTTCAAATTTTGCCAGCTCTTGCTTTCCTCGCAGAGATTCATTGGTATTTGTGTTTTCAGAATCCCCATAAGATACATTGGTGTTTGCCCTGACACTGTGGTATGCATATTCTGTGTGCCACTTCCAGAGATTACATCATTGCTTTAAGTTTCTTTAAATAGTTCAAATTTGTTACTAATGTTAGAAGCTTAAATTATGTGAATAGATGAGTGATGTGAGCAGGAATTCTTCATAACAGTTTACATATCTGTTTTGTTATAAAGATTGCCTGGGAAAAAAAAACCCTGTGAGAATGATGTTACTTGATTTTTTTTAAAGTGAAAATTTGAGCCAGTTGTGGAGATACATATGCTTTTTCCCTGGGTTGAATTCTGTCTTCATTATATTTTATCAATATTTTGTTGTTTATAACTCATTTGATGTGAGATCTTATTTAGATTTGATGTGTGGCTTGTTAATGTCTCAGTAGATGACAGTTTCTTCCAGTTTTACTGTAATATTTGTGACACCAATGAAACCCAAACAGCTTCTGTGGGAGGAAGCTTATTTGTTGCCCCCACCCAGCTGAGACCCTCATTTAAGACTTCATAGTCCTCATTCTTAAGCCCTAAACTTTTGCTCTTCCCTGGCAGACCCAGGTTGTTGTGTAGTCACAGACGTTTTCAGAAGCATGCTTTAGAGGATAAATTTTCAAGTGTGATACTGTATCTTCCAATGAAATGCAGCAGGTAAAATCTGCAGGTGTGCTATTGATGACAATTTGCTGGAAAAATTGCTTGAAAACCAAGGACCAAGCCTGCCAAAACCCACATTTACTGGCAAGCTACATAGGCACAAGACTTCGGGAGACTTTGTGTTCAGTGCCCCACTGTTGCTTACGCTCAGATTTTCAGAGAGGGGGGAGAAACAAAAGCAGGAGTGGGGGGAAAGCTGCGGTGGGAGAGGTTGCAAAGCAGTGGACAAGGGAGGAATACGCTCTTGGAGCTGTGGTGTCAGGTCATGGACCAACCCATTTTGCTGCAGATGAACTAGGTAACCATGGTAATGCACATAGGGATGCCAGGAATATCTCTTCCTTTGCATGGGCTAAAGAAGGAATGTAAATCTCAGAGGATGCAAACAAAGCTGGAGGGGAAAATGCAAGATATGCCAGTATGTGAGTTTCTGGGCAGGTGAGGTAGAGGAACATGTTTGCACATGTGATGGTTTTGTGATAAATAATGTGTTTTGGAGTATGGTGTTCCTGGTGAAGTGATTGATAAGTGTCTCCTTCAACATCTTGGTTTTTTGCCTCATGGTGTTAAAAATAAATTGAAACACAGAGGACTTTTTGGGGTAGATCAATAACCACAAATGATTAAATCATTCCCACCGACCTTCCACTCTGGTAATAGTGGTACAACAAGGGCACCGTTACAGGGCATCAAGTGGAAGTGGAAAGACCTGTCCAAGAATGGTAGTGATAAATAAAATACAAGCTGAGGAGAGTTTGCCTGTTTCACTGAGATCTCAACAGTTTCCTCAGCTGCCACTACATCCCTCAGCTCTTCATAGGCATTTGTCTAGGCAGCTAACATTGAGAACTGCTGACGGACCCTAGGGATGATGGCAATGCAAGACGTTACTCACACTTAAGTTTTCACATGATCTTAAGATATAGGTCAAAAAAGGAGAGCCAATGAGATGGTCACAATATATAGTTGCCCAAAAATGTGCAATATGTTTCTACTTTCTATCGGCTACAGGAGGGATATTAGTTCAAGTACATTAACTGTGGCTTTCCCTCCCTGTCCTGATACACCAGCACGAATCCCCAAGCTGAGCTGTGCAGTCTGCTGGGAAATGGATGCCAAATATAAAAATTTGTTATGGCTTTGCAGGCAGTTGTGCTCATCTGGAACACTTTTGGGGGTAACATCCAAAGCATGCAGCAATTCTGTGATTATAAAACTTGGAAACAAAGTTGCAAAAGAAAAATACTTTGCATTTATATCTGACATCAGCTTCTTTTCCTAGCTTTTTAGGATTTCTTGGAGAGATATCTTTCTCAGGGAAGCCCAGCCTCCAACTCAGCCATTGTGCATGGCCAGAGTGGAACTTTATTTAGAGAGAAGCCAAGAGAGGCAGCCGTGTCTTCAAGGACTAGGCTGGTCTTGGAGCTTTCTGAGCTGACACATTCTCTTGCCTCTTCATTAAAGCTGCGCTCTTCTCCTTGCTGTTTTTATTTTTAACTTCACACTGCTATTCATTAAAATGTAGTAAATTGATGCTTCCCTCCCTCCCCTGCACGAGGCTGTTGCAGTTCAGGATCCTGTTTCACTCCTTACTCAGGACATTCCTTCTGTCTTAAATGGATGCCTCATCACATTTTCAACATGACCTCAGGAATCAGACATCATAAGCGATGTTCATTGTACAGAAACGCCACCAAATTGATACCTTCACCTTCGTGTGCACCAGATCTGACATATTAATAATGCAGATGATAGATCTGGCATTTGGAGCACTCTTCCCAAACTTCCCACCTCCTCCGCATATACCTTCTGTTAATTTTCAGACTTCCTGCTTCCACTTGGGGGATGCTGTCAGGAAGACAAAAGCATCTTTTGAAAAATAACTATTTACTTGAGCTGTTTTAGGAATTCTTTATCAAAACACTTGCTTCAGAAAAATCCGGTTAGTCAAAACAGAAATCATTATTGGAAGGCATGATTTTGAAAGTTTCTAGAAAAATAAACATTCCACTTCAAAATATTTTTTAGATTATTTTTATTTAGATTTAGATTTTTTTAAGATTATTGGGGAAAATATTTAAAATACTAATATGAAAGCTGTTCCTGATTTTGAGATTATTGCTATTTTGAACAGTGTGGCTCCTGTCAGTACTTTAGTCCTAGCTTAGGACAGTGAAACTCTTTAGTCTGTTCTTTGTTTTTTTCCAGCCTAGCTTTTTTTTTTTTTTTTCTTTCCTTTCTTTTAAATTTCATTTATAATCAGAGTACACACCAGGAAAAAACCCCACAAATTTATATGCATAGGAAAATCCCATGACTGCAATTACTAGGAAATATTGGCTTTATTTTAGTACCTAGTTGTGCTTTTCATGAGGCAAACTCATGATGCAGTTCTTGCTCCAAAGTTCCTACAGTCTCAGAAAAGGCAACCAGCAAATAATTATGCAAATATGCAGGGGTGCCAGGGGAATAAAATAACAGGAATGCTTGCTCTGGGAGTTGGTGGTTTCAGCACACTAAAATTTAACTCTGGTCCAAAATGTATTTTTTAACAAAGAAGATCATTCTATTGAATGCTCATATTTTAAAGGCTTGCTCTTGAAAACAGAGCTGATGGGGTAATAATCTACAGTCTAAGAAGGGTAAGTGGGAATGGATCACTGAATGCATGTTGCCATGGTTCTGGGTTTTTTTATGAAATATGTGGTGATCATCAACTGTTACTATAAGTTAATCAAAGTGATACTTAAATGGATGAATGAAATGGAAAAACAACACCAACAAACTGAAATGATGTGGAAAAAGTGATAATGGTAACTCCAAGCAAGGCATATTACTCATAACTAGGAAAGAATGTAGCCTCATGTAACAATAGATTATGATACCTTTAAAGTTTTTGAAAGCTTCTTTCATCAAAGTGGAATAAAAAATTAGCTTTTGAATTTTCTTGTGAATGTTTTAGGCATAGTGCACTTACAAATATCCATGGAAGCTCTATTTAAAAGAATACACAAGAAACGAAACTGTAAAGGGAATCTGATCTGTCAGCCACACAAGGCTAGTCAGCTGTCTTGCCATTTTAGAAAGGACTGAAAAACTGGACTGATCGTTTACCTTCTGCAAAATTTGACCATAAACCAGGTGAATAGCATTGTTTGGTGAATTCTAGTTGCCTTACTGTATTATTTTTTCCTGTGTGACCCTATAGTTGCTCCAGTTTTTATTTGGTTAAAAATGTCCAACATGTGGATGTAATTGAAAATAAATGCCACAAGAAGGGAGATTTTGGGCAGGAAGGCATGTAAAAAGCTCAAAGTATAAAAAGAGCAAGAAAAGCACATCTAGCTGCATGTGTTGCTATAATTAGAAAAAGGCAGGCTGGTGGCTGGCATACAGGAAGGGCAGAAATACAAGAAATGGAGTGAATCACATCGCTCGTTAGACAGACAAGCCCCACTGGCGTGCACGGTGGCATTGGCATCTCTCTCTTTGCACATGTGAGTTTAGATTGATAACTTGCAAGAGCAGTATGCTGCCTGACAATAGCAAGGTGATTGGAGTATTTTGCTCTGCAAGGAACAAGGGTGTCTGCTGCTTTTTCACTCAGTTAACGGTGCTGGCTTCATCTCAAAACAATGGCAATAGCACCAAAACCAAAGCTGGACATCAGGAGAAAAATTATTGAACCTAAGTTCTGTTTGTTACCTGTTCTCTCCCTTACCCAAAGCAGCTTATGGCATTAAACCCCACAGGTTCTGAAAACCAAACCTCTGCTCTAGCACCCAAGGACAATCGTGTCTGCTGCTTGGTTAAGCATCTCATAGCTTGAGTCTCGACAGGAACCAAACATGCATAGAGGTGCTTACAAAGGCAACTGGAAATGGGGAGAAACATATGGTCTCAATAAAATGCTAAACTGAACTTAAAGGATCTCAGCTGCTCCCTGTTCCTTAGGGTGAGAGTAGCCCACCCAGTTCCTTCCCAGGTATATTCTCCCACTTACTTCTTTCCCTCTCCCACTCTGTGCCTGCGTGTTGGGCATTCCATGAAAAGCAGTCTACGGTCATTAGCACAGCAATTAGGCCACCCTCATGAGCCCCATAGGGAAAGGTTGGCAGTAGGCAAAGGTGTGTTGGGTGTGAACCATGTTAATTGTCCTGGTGGGCCCCAAGCTATGCATATAATGCTCTCAAAAAACAAAAGGGAGAAGAGAGTTGCAGCAGCTCGTTTCTGTGTGACTTAAAGCAGGCAATGCAGCTAGAGTTGGGGTGATGTGTTACAGTTTGTCAGATTTATTTTTAGTGTCCCATAAGGACAGAAACAGCTTTGAGCCCTCCTTTTGTTTGTTTTTGCTTTGTAGTTTGTTAAGAAGTAAAATGTGATTCCAAAAAAAGGCGTAAGACAGGAACTTCCTTTTTCAGTGTGTTTGTGCGTTGCACTTGGATGGTGGCTTGATCTCTGCTGACTGATCTGGAAAGCAACCAAGTATTTTATTAGTGCAAACAAAAAGCCAATGAAATGGGTTAAAGTCCTTTGTAAAGCCTGCCTAACTTCTGAAATTACTGGTTAAAGCTCTGTGTCAAACGCAGCAGTGTGTAATTTTGTATCTTTTCTATTGTGCATTCATTTAGCAAATCACTGAGAGTTAAAAGGAGAACCCTTTTCATTTAATCAGCCCTAAAGACACCTTTGTTGATTTTTTTTTCTTCATAAGTTGTGTTTCATTTAGATTCCGTTCTTTAAGAGTTCACATTATTCCTTCCCTTCTGCACTTCATTGCAACATTTTAACCATCACGTTTTCCTATCTGTCTTACTGTTGTAATTTTTGAATTCTTCAGTTTCTTTACTCTTTAATTAAACCAATATTCTGAAGTGTTGCCAATTTCTTGCTTATATGTATTTTCTGGCTTAATATAAATGCAAAAGTCTTAAGTAATGCGGTAGACTGGATGGTCTGTAGTAAGTGGAAAATTGATCTGTTACCCCACATTGTTCTGGTTTTCTTGTCTCCCCACCCACCCCATTGTTTGTGCCATTTCTGATACAGATCATTATGACTTTACCTGGTGCTCCAGGATTGAGAACTTCTTGAGAAAATCTCTTATCTTACAGGCGATCACTGTGACAATAATTTATTATTATTTCTAATAATAATAAAGTGATGGGTTTGCTTAAGTTCTAAGGGGTGCTGTCCTGAGTAGAGACTCGTTTTTTCTGCCTTCTGCCATTCTCCACTCCTTGGAACAGTGATGTCTCAGCTGGATGCTGCATTCATTAATCTAGACTTTGGGTAGAGCTAAGCTGATGTAAAAGGTTTTAAAGCTACTTTAAAAAGCCTGGGCCCATTCTTGTTCCTTGCTTTCCCAACCTCCAGTTAAAATATGACCCAACCAACTGGTCCTTTAAGGACAGGCTTATTTTTGTCAGCCTTCTGGAAGTGACAATGAGGGAAAGGATGTGTCCCTGGGGAGGGAAACCAAGACACGCTCTTTCTTTGTTTAAATTATGTCCCTGAAAAACCTTTAATGCAAACTCTGAAAATAATATATTATCAAAAAAAAGAAAGATAGGGAAGTTCTTTAGAAATACTCAGTTTAGAAGTAAGATCCTCACCCTAAGTTGATGGAAAAACTCCTGTTATTTTTCCTGAAATTAGATTTACACCTGCAGGCCCTGTATGTTTACACTGGTAAGCATAAAGCTCTTAGCTGCATATTTTTTCTGACTTTGCATCACTTTACACTGACTGACTGAGGATCTGGAGTCTAATTTTCTATTGACTGTTATGTGCACTTGCAGTCCAGAAGGTTAATCACATCCTGGGTTGCATGAAATGTGACCGGCAGATCAAGAGAGGTGATTCTCCCCACTCTACTCTGCTCTGGTGAGACCCCACCTGGAGTACTGCATCCAGCTCTGGAGCCCTCAGCACAAGAAAGACATGGACCTCTTGGAGCGGGTCCAGAGGAGGACCACGAGAATGATCAGAGGGCTGGGGCACTTATCCTCTGAAGACAGGCTGAGAGAGTTGGGGTGGTTCAGCCAGTAGAAGGATCAGGGGAGACCTTATAGTGGCCTTCCAGTGCCTGAAGTAGACCCCAGAAAAGCTGAGGAAGGACACTTTGTAAGGTCATGGAGTGACAGGACAAGGGGCAATGGTTTTAAATTAGAGGATGGGAGGTTTAGATTAGACATTAGGAGGCCCCGTCCTTGGAGACATTCAAGGTCAGGCTTGATGAAGCTCTGAGCAACTGGATCTAGTTAAAAGTGTCCCTGCTTACTGCAGGGGTGTTGGACTAGATGACCTTTTAAAGGTCCCTTCCAACTTCAAGCATTCTAGGATTCTAATGTCTACTAAGCTATTATGTCCTCCTGCAGTACTTCTACCAGTATGAGACAAAAGTAATTTCTGAGGACTTCTTTGTCATACCTGCTGTGACAAAACTTAGGAACAATAGAGCACATTGAAGCACAGGCTCTGTTTTACAAGGCTCACTTTCAACCTACTTTGCATAAGTCTACACAGAGCATGATAGAACATAGAAGTTTGAGCTGGTTTATTGGGATTTTTTCTTCAGCCATTGACAAAATTGTAGAACTTCAGACAAGCATGTGATGATACAGCAGAGATGTGAACTGCAATCAGAAATACAGTGGTGGTGCCTCCTGAGGTTGTGCCTGGCAGAGTAGCCAAGAACTTTTGCTGTCTCTCTCTTTCAATTTTTTTTAAAATGTTACACCTCTCTTCTCTAGAAGGGCTGTGGAGTGGGTGGAATAGATGTTTGCTGTGGAGACTCTCATTATGAATCTGTGTTTTCTTGAAAAGAAGATTAATATTTACCAGTTGATACAAAAATTCATAAAAAATAAAAAAAACCCCAATCATAATATGGTTCAGGCAAGATTAGCCTAGATCACATTATCTACTTAAAATAAAAAGGGGTTATGATGGGAGTGCAGTTAAGTTTTCAGTCAAGAAAATATCCTCACAGGGATACTGTTACAGGTGGGATAAAATATCATAGAAAGAATTAATAAACTATTACAGGTTTTTTCCATCATTGCTCGTGAAAGAGAAAATTATTAAATTCAAAGATATAAACTGAGATTTTTTTAAAAATATTTTTTTAAGCTAGTTGCTTGGATAATTGGAGGAAACAGCTTTGCATTTTACAGGTGATTGCAAAAGTGTCCTTTTTCATAACAAGGCCTAATGAAATAGCCAGAACCTATATTGCCCTGGGATAGCTGTACTTTCTACCCAGCCAGGGAAGTTGCAGCACTCAAACTGCAACTGATCCAAAACTGCTGTTGTGAGTTATTGAGAATAATAAAGCAAATTACTATTATTTTCTTTAAAAGAAAATAAATGCAGAGTCTGTAAATTTTTGATATTGTGTGCAATTTTACAAATCAAACAAGAAAAAATCTAATTTAGCTGCTGTGTATATCATTTATCTTGTAAACATTTAAAAACAGACACTAAAATGCATTAGGCCGCAAATTATCAAAGAGCTAATTCTATTCTAATAATTTTCTTAATTTTGCAATCTTAAGATGCATAAAAAAAAGCTTTCTTCTTTTTTTTGGGACTATTTTTAATTGAAAGTTCCTTAAAGTTTATTATATTTTAGATGCCTTTAAGAAACAATGACAACATAAGCCCTTGTGCTTTGAACTAGAATATTCAATGTTTGAACACATCTGAAAACTGGGAAATCCTTAGATTTAACATGGAAGAAGAGGAGGAGAGAGAGCATTTTAAGATTATATTAAGAGTAAGAGTTCTTTGAACATCTCAGCTAAACAGTGGATAAAGACTACAGATAGGCATGTATTTTCTTTGGAAATACTCCTTGAAAGAGACAACTAAAAAAATTAAGTAGTCATGCTTCAAAAGTCTGCTAAGAAACTGGCTGGGAGATGGAAAAGAGAGTACGCTTACTGGCTCATTTTAATTGTGTCAGGAGGTTAACAGTGGGGTGGTATGAGATTTGTAATAGGTTCTGTGCTTACTTATATTTATTAGTGATCTTTAAAAAAAAAATTGCAGTGAGCATCAAAGGTAAAAGACTTGTGGAGGAATGCTTAGTTATTTATTCCTTAAGAAAACAGACACTTCAGAGGGATGTATCAAAAGTAGGAGGCTAAGCAAAGTGATGAACAGCTGGAAGATAACTTGAACGGGTCATTCCTTGCTGGACCCTAAACAGTCTTTAGCCTGGGATGTAGATAGGAACACCTAACAGAGCTGAGGGCAACTCTGAGAGGGCTTGGTTTAATATTGAACTAAAGAAGTTCTCTAGATTTCAGTCACACGTGTTGGACCCTGGTCAAGCCTGGTGAATAGTAAGTAGTGGTTGGCATGGTGTCTTCCATGCGTTTGCACTGCTGTCCCTCAAATTCCAGCTGTATCATTTTCAAGATGGGCTGGAATGAGGAGTGGAGAAACTGGCTGGCTTCCTCCTCAGACTGGTTACTTGTGAGAGGTCTCTAGGCAAACTTTCCAGTGTGTATACCTGGTTGGAGAATCTAGGCCAAGCCATGGATGAACGCTGGTACAACAGGAACGAAGAGGATATAATAATAATAAAGAAATAATGTCTCTGAAGGGAATACTGAGAAGATTACACATTATTATTTTAGAGCAGAAGCATTATAGACACGATGAAATAATGACTGGTGTGGTTGAAAATTTCTATTCTGGAATTGAATGAATACAACAGGGGGACATCTAAGGAAATAAAAGGGTGTCAAATTCAAAACAGAATGATAATAGCTGTTGATGGAGCTTCCATTTAGTTCTGTTTGCTAAAATGTATTTGAGTCCAAGAGATAATGACTATTTAAAAGAATTGTAGGCATTTATAAGGATAATTGGAATAAACTGTATTTCTAGGAATGCTATTGTTTTACAGAGAATGTAAGTTCTCTTGCTCTACACGTAAGGAAACTTTCTGTGACATACCTGAAAATTGTCATTCAGGAATTTCTTATCCCGCTTTCTGCATTGTTGGCTATTATTATCTACAGAATAATTTACTCAACTATTATTTGTGGAATGACTTTTATACTCTGCAGACATTTAGAGATTCTAATCATTGTCCTGTTAAGATATTAGGACAGGCATTGCAAAAGCAGTGAGGAAGTAGAGCTCTGGTATGGTGCTCCTTACTGTGAAGAACCTTTCTGTAGATCCATATATGACCTCCTTTAGAGACAATGCTTAGAGACCTCTATAAAACAATAATTTCTGGAGGAAAACAAAACCAAACCAAACCCAAATACCACCACAAAATTTAGGTGCTTCAAGGAGAGAATATGGATTTTCATTCATGCTTTTTTGTTTTGGGATAGTCACTTCAAAACCCCTCCAGTGTAAATACATTTGTTATGTTGTATTCTCCCCTCAGCCCTTGTTTTTCAAACTCAATAGGCACTTCTGAAAAATACAGGATTGAATTGAAAACAATTGTAAATGCAAAGCTAATTCTTATTTTGCCAGGCAAAACATTTTATTGATGTAGATAACTGAAAAATAATTTTCAGCGTACAGAAAGAACAACATGCTAGGGCTTTTCCTAAAGTTGGTGATAGTGTGAAGATGTATTTGTGGCAGTGCAGGGTTAACACCCTTTCACCAAAGAATTCAAAGATAGGTTTTTTTCTTGTATTACTACAAGTAGGGAAACTTAATAGAGTAGTAGTGGGCATTTTAAAGAATTTACTATGTGTACTGTGGTTTTCTGTTTTAATTTCTGGATACAAAGGATGACAGATTATTCTGTGTTCTTCAGTTTGAAGAGTCATCTATTTTTACTCTGTGGGCTTGTGTAGGCAATTAGCTTGAAAACATGCTTTAAATATTTAAAAGTGTATACAGAGCACCAGTTACATCTTTGATTGCCATTACTGAAAACTAGTGAAATATTTTGGTTTTGTGTTTCTTTGCTTTGCACATTGGCAGTGCTTTTTGTTCCATCAACTTTACTGGGTCCTGTATAGTCAGTTAGGTTGGGATAGGCAAGTATTTTTAGAAATTACCTTTCTGAGCACAGACAAAAGAGCATCAAAAAAACTCTTTTTAAATATGTGAGAGAGAAAAAAAAGAAATATTCTCATGTCTTTATAGGAAGTGGAAAGTTTTCCATTCAAAGAAAGGTAACAATAAATAATTTTACAATTAATAAAAAGTGTATTTTATAATGCCTCCAGAGTGAGAGAATGGGTTTTCTCAAATGATCGTGTAGTATAAGGCAGTGATGATTGTGAATGGAATGGCTGCACAAACTGTGGGTCAGGATCCAGGACTTATTCTGGAACAAGCACTCGGAAATAAGGGTTTTCTGAAACTGATTTAGTTCTACCTGATGTTTCTGGTCTTAAGAGTCAGAGGAAATGTTTGGTTTAAAGGTTTTCTTTCTGGAGTGCTAGACTGTACAACCCTTTAGGTGCCATAAAGTAAAAGTAAAAAGTAACAAGCATATTATGTTCAATGAGCTTCGAAAGCAATGAGTAAAATTACTCTAACATTGGTGTCTTTAAGACACATGACAAATCAATGGTAAGATTTAAAAAAAAAATTTCTCTTTCATTTGACAGTTTGGATACCTCTTGTTTTATTGACTTTCAGGTGGAAGTGCTGATGCTCTGCATTTTTTGAAATCAGGGGGGTTTTATTTCCATTTCCAGACATAGGTGTAGCTGGCTAATGTTAAAGGTTGAGCTCTAATTCTTCTGGTAAAGTAGCACAAGCCAAAAGAATCAGTATCTCTAACTGATCTTTCATTTTCAGCTTGCTGTGACATACTTTTACAATGGTATTTTATTTTGCTCTTAAGTGCCTTCTATTCTAGTCAGAAATTCTACTCTGGCACAGTGGTCATCTTCAAAAAATCATTATTCCTCTTGTTCTGTCCTGTCATAGGTAAGTGTTACTGTTGTGTTGGTGTAGTCCAATAATCTTACAATTAAATCTAATCTTATCATTGAATAAGGTGTATTAATAGATTAGTGAGTGATGAATGAAATGTTGAGGAGCACTATTAAATGTTTTATGCATATCAATGGCACACAAATTTAGCAAAAAACCCAAAAGACATAATTGCAATTGTGTGAGCTTTCTTTTTGAAAAGAAGTCATAATAGACTTGGATTTATTCTCAGCTTTTAAAAAATTATTTTGTTTTGTATTTTCAAATTCCTGTTCTGAACTGAGATAAATTAATTTATATCTGTGGTGGGTTGACCCTGTCTGGAGGCCAGGTGCCCACCAAAGCCATTTTATCACCCCACTTTTTCAGTTAGATGGGGGAGAAAATGCATAATGAGAGGCTTGTGGGTCAAGATAAGGACAGGAAGAGATCACTCTGCAATTAATGTCACGGGCAAACCAGACTCAATGCAGAAGAAAATGCATCAAATTTATTACCCAATCAAAACAGAGTAGGATAATGAGAAATAAAACCAACTCTTAAAGGACCTCCCCCATCCCTCTCTTCTTCACTATCTCAACTTTATTCCAGATTTCTCTCACAGAATCACAGAATTGTGGGGGTTGGAAGCGACCTCAAGAGATCAAGTGTGCCAAGCAGCACAGGGGGAGACCGGGAATGGGGGCTGCAGTCAGCTTATTGTCTCTACCACTGCTTCCTCGTCTGGGGGAGTGGGATTCCTCACACTCTTCCCCTCCTCCAGCATGAGGTCCTTCTCATGGGAAACAGTCTTCCACAAACTTCTCCAATACGAGTCCTTTCCATGGGGGCTTCAGTTCTTCATGAACTGCCCCAGCGTGTCTTTCAAGGGGTGCAGATTTTCATGAGGAGACTGCCCCAGCACAGTCCCCCATGGGGTCTCAAGTTCCCCCAGAGAACCTGCTCTGACATGGGCCCCTCTCTCCACAGGCAGCAGGTCCTGACAGGGGCTTGTTCCAGCTCAGGCTTCCCATGGGGTCACAGAGTCCTTCATGTGTCTCCACCTGTTCCAGCATGGGGTCCTTCATGGGCTGCAGGTGGGATTTCTGCTCCTGGTCATCTTCCATGGGCTGCAGGGGGACAACCTGCTTCACCATGGTCTTTTCCAAGAGCTGCAGGGGAATCTCTCTCTCTGGCAAATGGAGTGCCTTCTTCACTGACCTGGGTGTCTGCACAGTTTCTTACATCTTCTCACTCTCTTCTCTGGTGGCAAAAAGCCACTGCTTGGGTTTGTTATGATAGGACAAGGGGGAATGCATGAAGCTGTGCCAGGGCAGGTTTAGATTGGCCATTAGAAAAAAATTTTTTTACTGAAAGAGTTGTCAGGGCCTGGAACAGGCTGCCCAGGGAGGTGGTCGAGTCACCTTCCCTGGATGTGTTCAAAAAAAGGGTAGGTGAAGTACTTAGGGATACGATTTAGCTTAGGATGAGAATGATTGGACTTGATGATCTTCAAAGGTCTTTTCCAACCTTGTGATTCTGTTATCCTAGAGACGCTATGACCATGGCTGATTGACTTGGTCTTGGTGATCAGCTGGTCCAGCATTGAGCCCAGCTGGTACTTACTGTGTTGGGCCTAGGAGAAGCTTCTAGCAACTTAGGGCTACAAAGATGATTAAGGGCCTGGAGCATCTCCCCTGTGAGGAAAGACTGAGTGAGCTGGGGCTGTTCAGCCTGGAGAAAAGAAGACTGAGGGGGGACCTAATTAATGTTTATAAATATCTGAAGTGTGGGAGACGGGGAATTGGCCAACCCCTTTTCAGTTGTCTGTGGGGACAGGACAAGGGGCAATGGCCTCAAGTTGGAGCACAGGAAGTTCCACACCAATATGTGGAAGAACTTTTTCATGGTGAGGTGACAGAGCCCTGGCACAGGCTGCCCAGGGGTGTGTGGAGTCTCCTCTGGACTCAAGACTCGTCTGGACGCCTACCTGTGTGACCTGTCCTAGGGAGCCTGCTTTGGCAGTGGGGTTGGACTCGATGATCTCTTGAAGTTCCTTCCGACCCCTACAGTTCTGTGATTCTGTGAACTTCTAGCAGAAGCCACCCCTGCAGCTCCCTCACGATGAAAACCTTGCTGCACACACCCACAACAATGTCGTACTTGTTGGAGTTTGTGGCAGGTGAAATTCATACCCCAGTGAAAATAATGCCTCTCTCGAGATTCCTTTCAGTTAAAGTGTAATATGAAGAAATTCTTTCTGCAGTGTATTACCATGTATTATAAATTACAATCCTAAAAGGGCAATGTAATATAAATAGGCCATATACTTTACATATGTTCAGGTTAAAATGGGTGGGGGTAAAGCTAAATAACATTTTTTTCAGGATAAGCCTGTAGAAAAGTCACTCAGTGGGGGTGTAGTTGACCTGGGATTAACATCTCAGTTCTTTTGCCGTAACTTTGTCTAATATTTTAATATTTAGTCAGCATAAGAATAAGCTATGCTATGATTTTCCAACAGCTTAGTTAGACTTGATAATCTCATTTTCAAATGTTTGTCTTTTATGTGTTGCTTTTTTAAAATGTATTTTAAAATATCCTTTGATATTCTTCCCACTCTAAGTACTCCATGTATTATTTGGATTGGCCTCATATTATTTGAAGACTCAAAAAAATTTCCATTATACTGTGGTAATTTTTGATGGGTTTTAATTACAGTTTGACTGTTTCTATCTCTAAAGAACATCTCAACCCCAGGTTGTATGTGCCCATTGGTGTCTCTGTCCCTTGACTGACTGAGCCCTGATGTGGTCCTTGCACCCTCTCTAGGGTGCTAAACATGCTCTCTCCTTCTCAAGGAGGAAGGATCTGCACACCACGAGTTTGACAGCACTGTGTCAGGGTTAAACAAAACCCTTGGGGTGGCTTTTGGAGCCTTTGAATGAAAACTGGCAATCCTCAGCAGCTAGAGAGGATTTCTGTTGGTGGCCAGGTGATATTTCTGTGATCAATGTGTGCTTTTACAGACATTGTTTGTAGGTCATTAAGTTCCTTGGTATGTGTCCAGTTTTCACAGATACTCTTGTAATTCTGCCTAACATACTGGGGCTTCGTTTAGTAAGAACTTTTTATAGGAGGATAGGTGTAGGTAAACCAGATTGGTGCTCAGGTTTTTTTACATTTCAATTTTGCAGAAATTGTTGTGAGATCCTTGAAGTGCTTGGCTCAATTTTTGTTGTACCTCAAATCAGTTTCACTTGCATCCGTTAGATATTGTGGAATGACTGTTTCAGTCAAATCAAGAAATTGAATACAGTATCATTGCAGTGACAAAAGTTTTTTATGCTTAGGCATTCAGTTGATTATATATATTTTTAAAATGTGGTGTAATAAGCTGAAGAAACTTGCTCTTACACCTTGGAAGGCCAGTGGTATCCTGGACTCCATCAGAAGAGGGGTGGCCAGCAGGGACAGGGAGGTGACTGTCCCTCTCTACTCTGCCCTCGTGAGGCCCTATCTGGAGTACTGTGTCCAGATCTGGGGCCCCCAATACAAGAAGGATGTGGAACTGTTGGAGAGGGTTCAGAGGAGGGCCACAAAGATGATTAGAGGGCTGGAGCACCTCCCCTATGAAGAGAAGCTGGGGGAGCTGGGCTTGTTCAGCCTGGAGAAGAGAAGGCTGTGGGGGGACCTCATTGCAGCCTTCCAGTACCTGCAGGGAGCATACAAACAGAAGGGGAATCAACTTGTTAAAAGGGTAGACAATGGCAGGACAAGGGGGATGGATTGAAGCTGAAGGAGGGAAGGTTTACATTGGATATTAGGGGGAAGTTTTTACAGAGAGGAGTGGTGAGGTGCTGGAACAGGCTGCCCAGAGAGGTGGTGGATGCCTCATTCTTGGCGGTGTTCAAGGCCCTGGGCAACCTGGAGGTTGGTGTCCCTGCCTGTGGCAGAGGGGTTGGAATTCTATGATCCTTGGGATCCCTTCCAACCCAGACCATTCTGTGATTCTATAAAGAATTGTGAAGAAAAAAGATACAATTGAATTTTGTTCACAGTCTGCCTACATTCACGGAAAGAAACCTTTTATCCCATTGGAGGAAGGCATAAGAAGGGGAGTGTACTCTGTTCTTCTCTTAATGGGGGAAGTAAAGACCTTCTCCACTTCTGAATTTTCATAACTATGGTGAACTGTAAGCTCCCTAGTTTGCACAGGGAGCTTTTAGTCTCATCAGGGAGTAATTAAAGACTAAAGCCACAAAGTAGCTACCTTAGTTTCAGTATTTCTCAGTTGTAATGGATGAGGGGTTAAATTGTTTTTAAAAATCTTAGTATCTCTTGAGATCCATGTTCAGAGTTTGGAGGTTTTAGGAAAAAGAGGTGTAGATAGGTCTGTATAGCTCTTTCTTACCAGCTAGTTTGCTAGGTTTTCACTGGTGTTGAGCTCCTATTTGGCTGGATTTCCATAGAGTTAGTTGTGGGAAGAGCCAGACCAAGGAGGAAGATTGAAGCTTGGCAGCTCCTTCATATGACGTTAGAGTTTAGGGTTTTGTTTATTGTCTCAGCTATGCATTCCAAGAAGGGGAAAGAGAACACAAATTCAGACTGCCTGGCAATGCTTGGAAAATATCTGGGCTTCCACATCAATATGAAAAACTAAAGAAGAAAAACTTCACAAATATGAAAGATTGAAGTTTTAACTTTTCTTGGCAACTTCCGATGATATTTGCATACCATTCAGTCTCTTTCAGCATTCTGGATGCAGCAGAGAGGGGGGAAAATAGTGGTGTAGGCTAATCTTAGGCAAAATACTCCAAATAATAATGGCCCAGGCTCTTCTAAAAATAACAATTATACATTTTAACAAAACTGAAGTTTCAGTTATTTTACTCTTCCCCATGTTCAGGCACAACAAAGTCAAGTGAGAGTAAGTCATTGCTGAGAAAGGGAGTATTCACACTCACACTGGATTATATTTACCTACTCGGTTCACCTTTCTAAACTTTGGCTACAAGTCTCTTTGAGATGCAGGTAATTTGGCAAAACATTCAATTTCATTTTGTCTTCTAACATCTAGCACATCGTAGTTGATCCCAGCACCCATCCCAGGGGTAGAGTTGTACTCAGAGAATCCGTCCATCCTTGTAGTCTGCTACCCTTTCCAAAAGGAGATGGAGAGGCGTTTGTGCAGTCCCAGTCCTGAAGTCCTTTACTTCCCCTGCCTGCCAGAGCTCCAGGCTTGCAGCTCCTGATGCAGGAGGGAAGCCATCAGCAGCAACAGGTGCCCCATGCTTCCTGCAGCAGCTGTGTGCCCTGCTTGGCAGCAGCAGCTCTCTCAGATTTATGCCCTCTGGAGCAATGGTTTAGCAGCCTCAGAATGGTGTGAGCAGGAGCAACTGTTGCCAATGAAAGAAATGGAGAGCAGGGCTAATTGTATGGGAGAGGGAGAGAAGGATGAAAGACTATTGCAGCCTTCTAGTCCTGAACGGGGCCTACAGAAAAGCTGGAGAGGGACTGTTTACAAGGGCATGTAGTGATAGGACAAGGGGCAATGGCCTTAAGCCGAAGAAAAGTAGATTTAGGTTGAACATGAGGAAGAAACTCTTCCCTGTGAGGGCGGTGAGGCCCTGGCACAGGCTGTGCAGAGAAACTGTGGCTGCCCTCTCCCTGGCAGCGTCCAAGGCCAGGCTGGATGGGGCTTTGGGCAACTGGGGGAGAGCATCCCTGCCCATGGCAGGAGGGTTGGAGCTGGATGGTCTTTGAGGTCCCTTCTAACCCAGGCTGTTCTGTGATTCTATGACCTTCTTACACAGAGAATAGAAGGTGATGATTTTGGGTGATGGTGCAGGGGAGGTACTGAAAAGAAGCGGCAAACAGTGGCAGGAGGGAAAAGGGACCTTAAAAGCTGGATGTCAATGCAATAACTGCTGAACTCGGACCACCCTGATATAGTGCATAACACACAAATGTCTCAAGTTAGTATTCTGCAGCATGCTCTTCTTTAAAAACAAAACCAGTAAATTGTTAAGTTATAGGAAAATATTAGGACCATGCATGTTCTTCGTGCAGAAAATTCTAAAATCACTTTAGTTTATGGGAGTCCCTTATACTTTATTTATGTGTGGTATGAGGCTGTAATGAGAGGATGACTCAGTTTTGGTGTACTGTGTTTTGTTATAGGGTGGTAAATGAACCTCGTTACATCAACATGTTTGGATATATATGACTTCTCTATTAAAAGAAAATCATAGGATCTTAACAGTGGCACACAGGGGTCTCAGTGTAGGTGTAAAGTAGGAAGGGTCAGGAGAGGGGAGCATTTCATAGTCTGTTTTCCTTATGAATATGTTCTGTCTGTACGTAGTGATAATGTTTTCTTTAGCACGATATCCTTCTGCAAGTCTTTGTAGTGGTTGCTTAGGCTTTGTGGTGAATGGAGATTAAAGGTCATGATTCAGAAGGAGTTGCACAAAAACACAATAAGAAAGCTACCAGCAATGTCATACAGAACCCTACAATACAGTGACCGCGTGGTGGTATTACCAGTGCAGTTCACCATGAGATTTCTTGTCTCATTTTCCTTTGTGTAAATACAAAACGTTGCATTAAGCACTTCTGCCTAACCTTAGGTCATGAGGTTTGTCCATCTAATGTGCTCATCAGCATGGAGACTGCAGTTTGTAATTTTTCTCCCCACAGTTGGAATTTTTTTTTTTTTTCTATTAACATTTGAGTCAGAAGGCACTGAGGTCATCTGTTCTGTGCTCTGCTGTATTACAAGTCATTACATTTCATCACCTACTGCTCTATCCCCAGTTAGCTTGAGTTAGCCCAGAGTATTACCAGACTCTGGAGACTAAATTTTTGTTTGTCATTTAATGCTGAATAGCAGGGAGTTGATTAGAAAAAATATGCTCAGATGAAAATACTTGTTTTGTGTGTCATGTTCTGCATAACGTCTTGAGAGGATGCCATCTGCTTCTGAATAAATAAATAAACTGGGTTCCTATTAAAAGAGCTCACTTGCAGAAAAGCAGCTTATGTTTCAGCCATGTACACATAGCCTAGCCCTGGTACTGTGCCCTCCACACGCTTCCTTCTGGCAACCTCTGCTCTTCACACCAAGACCCGTGCAGATTGTTATGCTTCCCTGAATGCCAGAGTGTGCTGACAATGACAAACTGTGTAGGCTGGTTATTAAAACTTCTGTTGAGATCACCCTGCTAAAGGGCTTGCTTTTACTATTAGCAAGTTCTCCCTTTAGTGTCCTTCTCAACTGGGGAAGGGAATAGCAGTGGGCTTAGTTGAGTCCTTGCTAAACCTCTGCCACATAAGCTCTGGACTTTCTCTTGCCTGTGAAAGCTGAGTTGGCATAAAGGGCTTTATGAATGTAAGAGTGGGTTTTGTTGTTTCTCTTTTTAACTAAAAGGTTTGAGTTGTTTTATTTTGTTGTGAGGGTTTTGTGGATTTTTTGTTTGCTTTTATTGCAATTGCCTATAGAGTAGAATATGACAAGAATTTTACATGTGTCAAGCTGAGCTGTAGCCTGGAAAAATCCCTCTAGGAGCTCCAAGCCAGGGAGATCCAATGTAAATAGATTTAAAGATACAAGGTCTCATAAACAAGCTGCCTTTTTTTTTTTTTTCTTGTATCCTTTAGGGTATGAAGTTCTGTAAAAGGAAGGAAAATATTTTAGACTTCAAATTATTGGAAGTTGATTTCAGGAATTTCCTCAGGTTTCCTGCACTGAGACCTGTTGGAGGTGGGAAGGGTCCTGACAAAAAGAATGGATTTTTCTATCTAAAATGTGTTTGGGCTGTTTTTCTTGTGCCTTGCTCACCACAGGCTTCTCCAGTTTCTTTCTGTCTGTTGAATGCAGCTTCTTCAAAATCTTCAGTCTATACAGATTTCTTGAGGGGAAGAAGAAATACAGCCACAGATTTCTATTAGGCAACCTAGCCCAAGCCAGCTATACTCCCTCCTCTCCCCCACCCCCTTCAGTACTGTGGTTAAACATTAAGTAGAAGTGCTTCCTACACCTGCTTGCACAATGACTTTTTTCCTTTTATCTGTCTCTCTTACCACTCCATGGTTTTGGCTGCTGGTTCCTGTCCATATCCTCTAATTTATGACAGCCTGAGGGCTGAGCAGGGGCTGAAACCAGCAGGCGCTGGGCAGAGGAGGATCTCAAAACTGGCACAGAAGCATGCCCTAGATATGTTTTGAAAAGACTGGTTTTCTTTTTTTGTTTCCCTGCTAAAAACATCTGTTAAAGTGTAGTGAAGAGAGAGGAGTGAAGAGATGGTTTCTTCACTGAGCAAAAGCTCTTATTACAATAAGTAGATATACAGAGGTAACTCTGAGGTCCCCTGTTAACAGTCTCTTAGATGCTTATAACCCTGACACAATATACTAATCTGCTGTGCCCCTCACAGAAGCAGTTTCCCTAAGCAGCTTCTTCAGATGCAGGCAGTACATAATCCATGAACATAAACCCACCTGAACTGAGTTTCACAGAAGTGGTAGGATTGCTTCATATCTTGACTAAGCTAACACAGAGACTTTTTAATGTCTGTTTCAGCTGTGTCCAGTCTTTGCACTGGCAGCTGAGTCCCTGTAAATGATAAGAATGCAAGTAACTGACTCGAAACTTCGCTTCAGCCAAGTTTATCATTCAGACCCAGTAAAATGTGGTCTGGGACATTGGTCAATATAATTCTTTTGAATTACCTGATGAAGGTAAATGCTTTGACTTCATGGACTAATGTGATAGCAGGTCACAGGAGGATAGAAGCTAAATGAATTTTAAAAGGCAGTGCAAATATGTCCCTGTTCTTTACTCAGTTCTGTAACAAGAATAATTACCAAGCTCTAGTAGGTAGCCCAGTGAACAGAATATATTGGGTTGTATTTGGTTATTATGTGAATTTGTCTTGTGCTTAACGTCCTATTCTTTTTGTTTTGCTTCTTATCAGCCATTTGGATATCCTTGTGAATGTTGCCCAGTGGTTGTTTGAAGTATCTGCAAGGGTGGAGATTCCACACCTCTTGGGGACGTTTGTTCTAGTGCTTGACTACTTCTTGGTGAACCATTTTTTTTAATGTGATATCAGAACATCAGAATTTTCCTGGTTACAACTTGTCTCCGTTGCCTCTTATCCTTTAGTGTGCACCTCCAAGAATAATTTGTTTATGCTTCTGCAACACCACACATAGGTAAATAACGTGAGAGGTAACAGCAGTTCACATGGGAGGGTGAGCAGGGAGGGCTTAGTCACCCTAGCAGCTCAGGAGGTGAGTTCCATTGGTGGTCATCACCCCCTCGGAAGGCGGTTGGGTATGGCACCCACCTGGCAGAAAGCTCTGACCTCTGCACTCACCAGAATGGATGTGGCAACCCAGACAGAGCTGCCACATAAACATGCAGCCACCCAGCTCTGGGGCTGCAGGGAGTGTCAGAGCCTGTCACTGGGAATGGATGGCAGCAGTGAGAACGGCTGTGTGAGCTGTGGCTGAGTGGACCGTCTGCTCAGCCTGGTGGCAGAGATATAAGAGGAAGTAGCAAGGTTAAGGAGCATCAGGGAGGCTGAGAAATAGATTGACTGTTTGAGCCAAACTCTAACCTCTCTGAGGCAGAAACAGCAAGCAAAAACCAAGATGAAGGGGACCCGGTAGCCTCTCCCTGCCAGGTTGAAGGCCATAGCTTTAAAAGCAAAGAGTGAATGGAAGCAAGTCCATGCTTGAGGTGGCAGGCAATCCTCCTCCTTGCCCACCTTGTTTTCCCAGGTGCCTCTGTACAACTGGTATGAGGCTCAGGCTGTGGAAGGTGAGCTAAAGGAGGACATAGATGACAGTCAAGCTACGCCAGAGGTATTAAAAGGCCAGGAAGTCCTACCCCCATATTGTGACCATCTTCCCAAAGAAGAAAAGGTAGATTATAGTTGTAGGCAACTTCTTTCTGAGGGCAATGGAGGATCTGATACGCCAAGCAGATCCTCCTCTCAGGGAGGTCTGCTGCCTCCCTGGGGCATGCATTAAGGATATTACTAGGAAGCTCCGGAGCCTGGTAACAGCCCTCTGACAACTACCCACTGCTGCTCCTCCATGTGGGTTGTGATTAAGCTGCAAGATGTAGTGCAAAAGTAGTTCAAAGAGACTTCAGGGTCTTGAGAGAGTTACTGAAGGAATCTGGAGCACATGTTACTTTTTCCTTCCTCCTTCCAGTTGCAGGCAGCAACATTGAGAGGATCAGATGGACACAGTCCACTAATATTTGGCTCCATGGCTGGTGTCACTGCCACAGTTTTGGGATTTTTGACAATGGGATGGCCTACACAGCACCTTGAATGCTTGCTGAATTCGGATGGGATTCACCTTTCTCAAAAAGGGAAAATAGGTCTTTTCCCAGGAGCTAGTGGGACTCATTTGACAGAGCTTTAAATTAGGCTTGAAGAGGGGGTAGGATAATATCAGGCTTACCTGTGACAAGCTGTGGGATAGCATACCAAGGTTGGACGGACAGGGTGCCAACGAGACCCCTCAGCCTGTTGCTGAGACACACCACAGTACACTTGAAGTCAAGCAGAGATGAGTCTGGGCCTCCTGAGGTAATGGGAACCAACAGGGAAACATATCAAAGGAATTCCAGCCTCTCTAGTTAGTCAGCTTCACTGGGTGCCCAACTGAAAGGCACAGTAGTGTGCAGAACAAGGAAATGAGAGGAGTTAGAGATGTGCACGTGCCTGCAGGGCTGTGATCTTATTAGCACCATGGAGACATGGTGGGATGGCTTCTATGACTGGAGTGTTGGGATGGAGGGATACAAGCTCTTTAGGAAGGACAGGCAGGGGAGATGAGGAGTTTGTGTTGTGCTCTATGTCAGTGACCAGCTGGACTGTGTGGAGCTCCATCTGCAAATGGATGAGTCAAATGAGAGCTTATGGGTCAGGATTAAAAGGAGGGCAGGGACAGGGAACGTTATAGTGAGGGTCTGCTACAGGCCACATGACCAGGGAGACAGAGTAGATGAAGCCATCTGTAGACAGATAGGAACAGACTCACATTCACAAGCCCTGGTCCTCATGGGGGTCTTCAGTCATCCTGGTATCCATTGGAGGGACAGCACAAGAGGGCATAAACAAACCAGGAAGTTTCTAGAGTGCAGTGATGACAATTCTTCCTCTGAGTGATAGAAGAGCCAACAAGGAGAGGTGCCATGCTGGTGAGACCTTGTTCTCACCAACAATGAGGGGCTAATGGAAAACATGAAGCTCAAGGGCAGCCTTGGCTGCAATGACCATGAAAAGGTGGAGTTCAATATCCTCAGGGCAGTGAGAAGGGCACACAGCAAACTCACTACCCCAGACTTTAGGAGAGCAGACTTTGACCTCTTCAGGGGCCTGCTTTGTAAGGTACCAAAGGACAAAGCCTTGGGGGGAAGAGGGACCCAAGAAACCTGGTTAGTAGTCAAGGACCACCTCTTCCAAGCTTGGGAGCAATGCTTGCCAACAAAGAAAAAGTCAGACAAAAATGCTTGGAGGCCTGCATGAGTGAACAAGGAGCTCCTGGGCAAACTGAAATGCAAAAATGAAGCCTATCAAGGGTGGAAGCAAGGGCAGGTAGCCTGGAAGGAATACAGAGAAACTGTCTTGAGCAGCCAAGCAAAGCAAGGAAAAAGGAAAGCTAAAGCCCTGATAGAATTAAATTTGGCCAGGGACATTAAGGACAACAAGAAAAGTTTCTATATGGTATGTCAGTAATAAAAGGAAGCCAGCAGAAAATTTGAAATGAAACAGGAGACCCGTTACCCAGGATATTGAGGAGTCTGAGGTACTCCAAGATTTTTTGCCTCAATCTTCACCAGCAAGGGCTCTAGCCACACTGCCTGGGTCACAGAAGGCAAAGGCAGCGACTGGGAGAATGAAGAACCACCCACTGCAGGAGAAGATAAGGTTCAAGAACATCTAAGGAATGTGAAGGTGCACAAAGTCCATGGGACCTGACAAGATGCATCTGTGGGACTTGAGGGAACTGACAGATAAAGGGGCTGAGTCACTCTCCATCCTATTTGAGAAGTTGTGGCAGTCCAGTGAAGCCCCATTGACTGGAAAAGGGAAAGCATAACCCCCATTTTTAAAAAAGGAAGACCTGGGGTGCTACAGGGTGGTCAGCCTCACCTCTATGCATGGCAAGATCATGGAGCAGATCCTCCTGAAAACTATGCTAAGGTCCATGGAAAATAAGGAGGTGATTGGTGACAGCCAGCATGGTTTCACTAAGGGCAAATTGTGCCTAAAAAATTTGGTGGCATTCTATGATAGGGCTACAGCACCAATAGATAAGGGAAGAGCGACATACATCTACTTGGACTTGTGCAAAGCATTTAGCATTGTTCTGCACAACATCCTTGTCACTAAATTGGAAAGGCATGGATCTGATGGATGGACAACTTGGTGCATAAGGAAATGGTTGGATGGTCACACTCAAAGAGTTGTGGTCAATGGCTCAATGTCCAAATGGAGACCAGTGAAAAATTATATTCCTTAGGGGTCTGTATTGGGACCAATACATGAGCAGTGGGATCAAGTGCACCCTCAGCAATTTTGCCAATGACACCAAGCTGTGTGGTGTGGCTGACATGCTGAAGGGAAGGGATACCATCCAGAGGTTCCTTGACAGGCTTGAGAGGTGGGCCTGTGTCAACTGCATGAAGTTCAACGAGGCCAAGTGCAAGGTCCTTGGGTTGGGGTGATCCCAAGCACAACTACAGGCTAGGTGGGCAATGGATTGAGAGCAGCCTTGAGAAGAAGGACTTGGGAGTGCTGATTGATGACAAGCTCAACATGAGCTGTCAATATGTGCTTGCAGCCCAGAAAGCCAGCCGTGTCCTGGGCTGCATCAAAAGAAACGTGACCAGCATGTCAAGGGAAGTGATTATCTCCCACTACTGCACTCTTGTGAGACCCCCCTGGAGTACTGCATCCAACTCTGGGGTCCCCAGTACAAGAAAAATATTGAGCTGTTGGATTGAGCTCAGAAGAGGGCCATAAGGATGATCGAGGGCTGGAGCACCTGTCCTCTGAAGACAGGCCGAGAGAGTTGGGGTTGTTCAGCCTGCAGAAGAGAAGGCTCCAGGGAGACCTCACTGCAGCCTTCCAGTACCTAAAGGGGGCCTACAGGATAGCTGGAGAGGGACTGTTTACATAGACATGTAGTGACAGGACAAGGGGTAATGAGTTTTGACTGAAAGAGGTTATAGATCTAAGGAAAAAATTCTTTATTGTGAGGGTTGTATGGGGCTTTGATCAACTGGGTCTAGTGGAGGGTGTCCCTGCCCATGGCAGGGGGGTTGGGGCTAGATGATCTTTGAGGTCCCTTCCAAGCCCAAACAATTCTGTGATTCTATGATTCTCTGAAATACAACATGAGTAAAAGCATCAGCTCTCATTAAGTCCCTCTGTCTAATGTGTCATGTCATCCTCCACAGATTGGGGGGAACCAAAATCTGATTAGCTTTTGCTTGTTAACTTTCAGCTTTGGAATTCTGATTCTGGGGAGAGAAGAGAGGCTTTTTTAATTCTGAGGATCTCCCATGTACCTCATCAAATAGTTAAAATAAGATGTAAATGGTATCCTGACCTTATCATTGTTCAGTATTAGTCATGTTTGAATTATTTAATTATTGGAACATGTAGGCTCAGAGTCTTTGTTACAAGTTTGGAGAATTTGAGAGATGAGCAGGAGTCCTCAATTATAGATGCTGATGGGAATTGTGTGATGTGAGTTCTGGAGCTGGTTTAAATCTTTTGGAGAATTAATGCCCCCACTGGCGCTGTCTCTAGTGGTACAGATTTCTATCAACAGCTTCAAGCTAGCAACATGGCATGTGTTTATAATAAGCCTGTTACTGGAGCACTTTTTCTCCATTTAGAAATGCCTAACATCTTAAGCTTAAGAGCTGCGTGGAACAACGTGTCACTGAAGCAATAAATATTGGCCTTTGTTCAACATACAATAGCACTGAAACTGGGACTATGCAGGTGGAAAGCAGATTTTTTTAAAACCTCAGTGATGTTGCTAAGACTGGAGCTTGTACTAAAGGAGATGTTGATCAGCTTAGTCCATCCTTGCACTGAGGCAGAATTGAGCAAGTGTTTGTTTTCCCTGGCAGGGCTTGCATAACCTGTGCTTAAAAGACACGGGGATTAAACTGTCTCTAACTCCCCTTTCACACTGCTTTGATTAGAAAAGCCCTCTTCCTTTTCTTTTCCCAGTATATTTTGAAGGATACAGTTTTAGCCGATGCCATTCAGTAGTGACTCTTCCAAGAACAAACAATGTAGGTTTGACTTACTCATGCTGTAGAACATCTGTCAGATCTCCATACTTCTCCCTACAGACTAAAAAGACCCTTTCCCTTTCAGGTTTCCTCATAGGTCTTATTTTTAAATCCCTTCCTGTTGTTGATCAACCATGGACAGTCCAGAATAGCTCTCTTCAGGTATGGTACCAAAAACTGGATTGTTTCAGCAGATACTTCACAAGTCCTTAGCAGAATGCATCATCTCCTTGCATAAGTAAAGTTTCATTTCCAACTTCCCTGAGAAGTGGGCTTTACCCTTCTTTTTTACATCAGTTGTTAACTGGTGTGCACTTTGTGATTGATTATAACCCAATGAACTTTTTTATGTTCTGCTCCATAGTCTGTTATTCCACATTTTTAGTGCATGTTTTATTTGTCTTCCATAGGAGTAAAAATTCAGTATTCAAGCTGTTTTCCAAATTCAGCAATATCATTTAGAAATGTGATCTTCCCCTTCTGAAAGCTTCTTGTCCTTTCAGTTTGATGTAATCTGTTCATTTCATAAGTACAGTTTGTCATCCATTAACCAAGTCTGGAATAAAAAATATGGACTAGAATTGGGCCCAAGGCAGACCTTTGTACTTGAACAGTGTCTTTTGTTTGCTGCTGTGTAATGTTTCTGTATAAATTTTTTTCAGCTATTCATATTACCTTGCTTCTCTTACCTCCCAATGGCTATTACCTAAAGACAAAAATTTCTTATCTTGCTATTCCACCAGTGCCAAAAGCATCTACTCCATCTTTTTTTTATACCCCCTTATCACTAGGTCATTGTAGATGCTGGTTACAGGTGTGTGGTGTGGCTGTGGTGGTGCTTTTGTGGGGTGGCGTGGCGTGTGTGTGTGTGTGTTCAAAATTGGGTGGCCAAGAGCAGGAGTTAAAGCTTTATTGAAAAAAATAACAGCAGAGGTCCAAGTATATTTTCAGGTGGAAGTGTAATACTTAAGTTAGGGTTTTCTTCATCAGCCCCACCCCCTCATCTATTCCTATCACCACTGCCCCAGTAGCCTTCCTGATCTGTCATAGCACACCTTTTTCCACTTGTCTAGTCCAGCAGCTAAATCTGCAAAGATTTCCTAACCTTATTTCTCCATTTCTCAAACTTAGGGGTGGTTAGCACCTGTGAGACTTCCTAGATTCCGCAGAATTCCTAATTTTATCCTTGTGAAGCTAAAAAGGTGCTAAAGACAGGTCACATGGTTCACAGCACAGCTTAATACCCTCATTGCTGCACGAATATATATTCCACTGTGGGAGGAAAATTTTTTTTATTTTAATTTTTCTTTTCTCCTTTTTCTCCTCCTTTTTCCCTCCTCCTCCCCCACCCCTCCCCCCTTTTCCCTCCCTTCCCTCCCCTTTTATTTCTCCCTTTTCCTTTTTTTCCCTTTTTTTCCCCCTTTCTTTCTCAGTGAGGTTGCTACACTGTGCTTACGGGATTTGGCTGGTATCAGAAGGGCTCAGCATTTCACTGCCTTTGTGCAAGGTTGGGTTGCATTCACTGTCCTACCTTCCCTTTCTGTAGCAGTGTAGTGCCTGTGGGCTGTTAAGCTGGGGTGCCCTCTCCCAGAGAAGATCTTTGTGTGCCCTCGAGGTGGGCTGTGTGTGATGACAGCCTCTGAACTGCCCCAGGACAGGTTTGTCCATCTCCTTATCGAGTCTGACCTTGGGCTGCTGTAATTTATGAGTGCCTCACATTTTGATCAGGTTTTGTAAATCGAAGTGTGTGCTGTTCCTGAATCAGTTGCCAATTCAAAATGTTTTGCCTTTCAGGTTTTAAAGATCCCTGTGGAGATTAGCAGCCCAAGATTTGTAGATGTTGTCTTTACAATGTATTGCTTGCTCAGGCTGGTCAGCTGATGGCTTTGCATATATTTGCAATCCACAGCAAATTTGCTTCTTCCTTTTTCATTTTTTTTCTTCCACATATACTCTTTTTTTGTTTGTTTGTTTGAGTGTTGCATTTTATTGGCCTGATTTCCTTTTAGTAGCATTAACTATATGTTTTGACCAAAGAACACTGTAATTATAGTAACTTGATGGATTGATTTTGGAGGAGTGGTTTGCAGCACATCTCTTTTCCATGGGAATCCTTCCCGGTGTTTATAGTGCACTGACACTTTTATTGCACAGTGACTTGCAGTTTCAGTAGTTGACACTGCTGAATCAGTTACACTTTCCATTTCATTTTTAGCTCCAGACTTTCCAAAAAGTTACATACTGGGGTTTTTTTTTGAAGAATCAGGGGTTTATGCTTGTTCCTCCTCATACCATAGTCACAATGATTTATTTGCCCACGTTTTTCCCACTCTTTGGGCTCTGACTTGGTAGGTAAACCCAAGCAATTTCTTATGTTTTGTATTTGTTTCAGGTGGTGATTCTCATCCTTTTTTAAATAAAAACAGCACCATGGTTATTTTTACCTCTTTTTCTCTGTGAAGGTAAAGGATGTATAAATTACATAGACCCCCAAGTACATGAATTAGTAGCCTTGTTAAACAAGCTTCAGCTCATTTAAATTAAGGTTTGTGATTCAGAGGATAGGCAAAAATACTCATTCTCAAAATATCTTACGTATTTATATAACACTAGAATATGTACTGAAAGAATGACTTCCAGGATTTCTTTTATTGTATCACTCCTAGCTTCGAGTAACAGAAGAAAGCCAGGACCTAGTTCCATGCTGCTTCCTAACTGTACAGAATTATGGACATTTTTTGCTCTCAAAGAAAATATCTGGTTAGGATTTAAAATTTTAAAAAAATCAAAACAAAAACCAGAACGAGTGAAGTCACTAATTATAAATTGGCAGAGCTTCAGTTAAGTGAATTTCTACTGAGAACTTCAAGAACTTTTCCTGTCCAGGCTTTGGCTTCCTGTGTCAGGCTTAAAGAAACAGCGTGTGTGTCCTAAAAACCTGCTTGTGTCTTTGCCTTACATGCTTTTACTGTCACAATGTTTTTTGTAGAAACCAAAAATGAAGCATTACCTTGAGACTTTCTCAGAAACCTTTGACTCGTCCTGGTTTTAAACATATTCTAGAAAGCTGACAAATCTAGCCCATGTTGGGTTTTTCTTGTTCGCGAGGTAAATATGACCTCAAGTGTTTTAAGAACCAGCTTCACAGGGTCATCACTCAAAAAGATTAGAATATTTTATGGTCAAATTTAATGGCAAGTTATCTGTGTTTAAGAAAGAAATAATTAATATGTTTTGTCCTGTAATTTTCATTTTCTTTTCATGAAGATACCAGTAAAGGCCTCTTGATTTCAAGTGTTTGTGCGAAAGTTTGACAATTAAAACCGCACATCTCCAAGTTTCAACACAGTCCACAGTTCATCCGTTATCACAGCATGTTTACAAGGGTCTTTATAGTTCTGTTAGAGAGAAAATTTTGCCAGAAGAAAGAGGCCATGTACCTTCAAGGAATATACCTTTCTACCAGATAGTAGGTTTTGTAGCCTGGAAAGTTTGGAGAGTAGAGTGGAACTTTTGACACAAGGCAGTGACAGAAAAGGTATCCTGGCTCACTCTGTGAATGAGAAATTTGTCTTAGTTTATAGGCTGGCCAGAAATACTGAATTTAAGGATTCTGTGGTTGCATGCAATTGCAGCTTTGCTCTTGTCAGTGGCAAATGGTAACTACTGGTCTGTGTGGGCTGCAGTGGGATGGCTTCCTTCTAATGCACCTGCAAGGGAAGTGGCATTGTGTAAGTCTTAAATGTGCATTTTCTAAGGAGATGTCTTTGTATATTTACTTGATCATGTAATTTGTGGTGGTGTGTACACATACCACTAGAAGTGTATCTCAGATAATGCAGACGATGAACATAATTGTGTTTAACATTAAGCACATCTAATATTACCTGTCCATAAAACTCCCAACACTGATGCCTGATTCTGTAATCACTCCTGTACTTCAAAACTTCTCCCTTGTGAATTCACAAATCAGCAATGCTGCTGGTGTAATACACACCCAAACTAGTTGGGAATTTTTGTGGTCTATAGATAATCAATAATAATTGGGGGGGGTGGGGGCAGGGTAGCGTGTTAAGGTGTTATTATATCTGAGTCAGATGAAATCCTCTTTAAGCCACATTCTTTGTTTTTTATTGTTTGTGATACTGGCTTTTGTCCAAAAAATGTACTGGTAAGATTCTAGGATCAAATGGTTTATTTTTTTTTCCCAAGGGAGCCCTTATTTGATACCTCAACAAGTTCAGGTTTATACTTTTTGTTTTTCTGTATGTTATCATCACTCCTTCTGTCCTCCTGTTTCAGCTTTTCAGTGCAATCCCCATAGTGAGGTTTTGGGTTTTGGTGTTAATGGGTTCTTTACCTTTTTTTGTTGGTTGTGTGTTTTTTCAGTTGCTGTGAGGTCAAGAGGCATAGGGAAGAGTAAGTAGTGGGATAGAAATGAAGCCTGGAGAAAACATGTTACTCTCTAGTTTCTAGCTTGCTTGAAAGGATTTAAACAGTAAAAATCTGTAACATTCAATAAGAGTACCACAGGCATTTGTTGAGTAAAAATTCCAGTAAAACATCTCCTAATTTGAAAGCTTATTCCCCCAAATCTACCCAAGTTTCCTGAGCCCAAGATATTTGGGCTTCATCGATGGTTGCTGTTCCACAGCCCCCTTTTTTTGCCCATTAATTTTAGAGTGAAGGCCTACAGAAGGATGGTTTTACTTTGCTTGTTTGGTCTTGGTTCCATCCTTAAAATATTTAGATTTCTCTAGTATGTCAGCATTCATTGTTGGTTAAGGGACTTCCTGTGGTTTTTTACTCTTACAACTATTGTTAGACATTTTAAATTGTGAAACAAATTGACAGTTAAAGACCAATAATTTAAATTTTAGAGGATATTTTCTGTGCCTGTGTATCCTTCTCTCAAAGCATTGTACATTGTTTAGAAACCCAAGGCATTCCATAGACAAACACTCTGACCAAACATGTTTGCCTGAAATACCCAGGATTCCGTTACAGTAATGTCATTGCAGTTGTTTCAGACACAACAGAACACCAGGTCTGTTCCCCACTGCTGTAGGGGTTAGGACTGCCATGATGTTGACGCTGCCGTAGCGTTGGATGTTCTTACTCTCTCATCTCATAGTGTTGCTGTCTGGCTACTGGGTTCCAAGTTACACTGGCTTTGTTTGCTCTAAATCTCATGGTGTTGTTCATGGACTACACTTAAATATTTGGTTTGTTTTGTCTTTTTAAATTGTTATTTTAATCATTTATGAAACTCCAGCATTTGGAACTTCCAGTAGGGATGTGAATGCTTGCTTTGAATGACTGGTTTGCACAATATATCAGGTTTAGGATAAATATATATATATATATATATATATGCAGAGAAACATCTGTGTGTTTCTGATTGTTTACATCTAATTATATTTCACTTTTGATATTTTATAGTAATACTTAAGGTTATGTACTTTGTCATATTTTGTAAAAGAAAATAGGTCTGTATATGCTCGTGTGGTTAAATTAACCAAGAAACAAGTCTTAGCCAAGAGATAACAAAAGCAATTTTCGAAATATAGGTTATAGATTTAAATTAGATAAGCCAGTGCTAAATGATTTTAATGAAGTTTAATACTAAAATCCACATAGTAAAAGAATCAATTACACTGGCAAAAAAAAAAAACCCTAAATTAAACAATAATTGATTCTCTTGAATCATAAATGCAGTTTTGCTAAGCAGATGAGAAGGAACAATTTTCAGTGCAGACTAACGTCTTTTGCTATGATAGATAAAGGAACATCCCTTCCAGCAAGATATAACAAAACAAAAAAAAAAAAAACATGGAATATTTACTGTGCATATGTTCACACAGGCTAACATTCAGTGGAGAGTAATGTCTAAGGGGTAGATTTCCACTGAAGATTTAACAGAGAGACACAGTTATATGTCACATTTGTTGGGGTTGGATTCATTTTTCGCCATCTTACCTGCAATATTTAAACTTCGGGACTGTGAGGAAACTTCCTGGCTGGAGATTTTAGCCTTTTGAGAAAAGGAGGGGCAAAAACTGCCAGTTCTTCACTTACCATTCAAACTGACACAGATTACCAGAAGAAACAAGGAAAGGAAAAGTAGAGGAATAAGTCAATAGCAGAAAGTTTTGTGGTGAATGTGGAGTTTGCATCGGATGGACTCCTATGGAAGAAATGTATGGGGATGTCAGGAATTCCCATATCCTGACAACGTCCTACTTTGCTCAGGAGTTTGCTTTCTGAATATCTTAACTGTCAAAGGCAGCGAGCATCATCTGCTCCTCACAGAAGCCTTTGTGCAGTGATTTGAAATTTAACAGAACGTTGGCCTTTGTGTCAGAGATTTGCTTTTGCTATCATGTTAAAATCTGTTCAGACTTGGCCACCTTTTTAAGTCTTTCTAAAAATATTTCACTGAATGCACACTCAGCAGAACCCTCCTTGTTTTTTATCCATTACACTGCCTGAAGATCGCCTACACTGCACACAGTCTGGCTTGGGAACGAAGGGAACAGCGCCTGCAAATGTTCCCCCCTAACCTAACGCCAACAGCAGAGGAAGCTGTCTTCAAAGTGAATGGATCTTTGCACCATAGAAATATGAGACCTCTTTAAAATCACTTTTTTTCTTTGTCTCTTTTCTAGGTTTCGGGTAGGTTTGTTGGTTGGTTTTTTTTTTAAAAACGGGGTAGTAAGTTTTGTCACTGGCTCCTTTTGTGGTGGGAGCAGCCCAGGTGGGGAAGGTGCCGCTCCCCAAATGGCAACCAGCTGTGGCTGCCTCTGCTGGCACAAACACAGCTAAGGACTTTTTCAGCTTCAGCTCCTGTTCCCTCTCAACCCCTGGCTTCTTGATGAATTTCCTCAGCCTTTTCAATCTTTCTATCATGTAATCCTGCACTTGCAGTAGAAGAGGGACTCTGTGTCCTTGCTGCATCCTTTTCGTGTCTGGCTGGCTGAGAGCCCACCATGTCCTGCATACCACCCTAGGACAGCATCTGCAAACTGGTGGAGGGCCAAAACTACTGCCAGGGTGGAAGACCCTCCTGCAATTCTTGTTCAGATACTGAATGCTCTTTTGGCTCACAGTGATGTTTCCCTGACAAAGTATTGCTTTATTTTGGGATGGCGCAGCGGGGGCGGGGGAACCTGAAGCCCTTCGAGGGAACTGCCTTTGCTTTGGTTGAGGCTTATAGAAAATCTTATTCCCTCCACTAATATGCTTTGGGTGATCAGGTAACCTCAGCATTCAGAAATGATACAGTAACAGTGGGCAAAGCTGGACAAAACAGGCAGTTGCAAAACTGCTCTAAGTGCATGGAAGGGGAAAAAAACCCTCAAAAACCTAACTCTTGTCATCCCCCTCAATAAATGCAGTAAGACAGGGAAACATGGTGCTCTTGAACTTTTTATGTCCACTCCTGCTATTGTTTTATCAAATATTCCTGGCTCCCCCACATCAGGGTGAAGGTCATATCACAGACGAATCAGACTGGCTTGATTTCTCTCACTGCAACCCTGCCAAATTCTAACTTAGCGCTAAGCATTGCAGAAGGTTGTCTCACAGAATGACTCCTGGAGTTGGCCATAAACTCCCCTAGGCAGTCCAAAAGGTATAGCACAAAGTTTATCCAATAATAGCACCTGTATTTAATTTAGATAGTAGTTCGGTTGTGCTGAAACCATGGAGATTAGCAGTTTCCCCTGATGAATGGCTGTTCGTGCTCCTTACCCTTGGAGAAAAGGAATTGTCAGTTTTAATCTAATCATCTAGAAATTTCCTTTTACCACAGGCTATTTTTTTCACCTTTATTTTCAAACTGTTGGAAAGTTATAATTTCTTGTACTCAGTCTCCTGATTTGGAAGTGTTTCACAAATAATGCATAAAACAGAAGTCATTTTCACATCAGTGAGGTCATGGCAGAAATGATCAGTTCAGAATGGAGACTGCATTCTATAGGAGCGTCCCAACAAAGACCTTACATAGCAGGAGACCTTAAATTTTATAGCAGAGGTACAGGTACATATTTGAGTTGGGGTTGTGTCTTTCCAGACAAATATTCAGGCACATCCACAGAAGAGGACGTTCCCCCCAGCCCCAGGGTTCATTCAAGGACACAGGCAGAGAGCTCCCCATCAGGACTGGAAGCAGCAGTGAGCTAAGAATACGGTGGTCATTGTCCACAGTTTGCTCATCTGCACCTTATATTATTGGTCCCGGTACCTTTTTTTTTAATTCCAGTTAGTTGAAAAGCAACTGCCTTTAGGTCAGGATAAAAAGGCAAGAATGCTACATGGTGTGATCACACATGCAGCATAGAGCACTACAAAATAGGGCTGGAAGAGCCCTTTGTCATCTATCCCATCCTCCCTCCCAAAGGCTGCTCTGCAGATGCTGCTGTTTATTCAATCAAATGATTTTCACGTGCAGGGGAATCCATCAGGGTCCCTGGGAAACACCTGCAGCTCCGGGGTTAGAGGATGTGCCAGGCAGCAAAAAGGCCAGTAGCTGTTGTGTCACTGTGCAGAGATTAAAAGTAAAGAGTTGCAAAGTGGAGGTAGGTTCTTCCTGAGGGTCATCTGGTGGAGCAGAAGGTGTTTAAGGTAGTGTGATAAAGTCAGAATGCCATCTGCTTTTGTAGATGCCCTTGGGACATCAGAAATGTTGATAATTCTAGCTGACCAAGGATGCAGAGGAAAAGAGTTTTAATGGGGGAAATTTTGAGTGAAAATAATTCATGTTTCTCTGGAGATGTTTGGTCTTCTGTTGAACTATGTTTGCCTGTAAGAGCTACAACCTGGGAGCATCTAGTGTTGCTTTCTGAGTCTGGGTTGTATTTACCTGTTGTTGAAGTGTTCAGTTGTGTTGGAACACTAAAGGGCACCTCTCAGGTGTATGGTGATGTGGAGTTGCAGCACAGGGCAGTGTATGTGTTAAATGGTCTGTACTTCACTTTTTGTCTTTTTTCTGTTCCCGTGGGTCCTGGTTACTTGCCTGGTTGTGAAACGCGGCTGTACAGGGCACTACCTCACTAGTGACCCTTGGTGGGACAAATGTAGAGGAATCCTGAGTGGGAGGGGGCTTGCTCCCAGATGCTTTTGGAAGGAAAATAATTGTGACAAGTTGTTGTTGCCAATTGCCTTGTGACTACTGACACACACAGTCTTTTAAACTCCCAAAGCAAAGCAAAATCACTGGCAGACCCTTTCAGAGATTGATTTTGAAACAGAACAGGCCCCATTTCAAGCCATTGGTTTCCCATTACCATATAAGGGAAATATCTTTCCAATCTTAAAATTTAAGGTTAAACCATCTCTGGCTTTCAGCTAAACATATGTGGGATTAAAGTTTAAATTGACCTGTGTGATATGCATTGGTTTTATTCTGCTTTAATTTTAAGGTTCCCAAAGAGAATCTGGTGAGTTGAATGCTATATTAGGGTTTGCAAACTTCATTGTGTTTCTTATTTATTTTTGCTCCAAGTAACATGAATAATATGTATTCAGATTCGTGCAGCAAAATAATTAAAACTACTGCATTAACTCTAGTAATAAATGCTCTAATTATATTACTCCTGAATGGATATGGGCAACTTTTTTTTAACAATAGAAATTGTAACAAAAGCAGAGCTTAGAGCAGGGAAGAACAGAATCCTATTTACAAATGGGTCCAATTTAGTCAATGCACATCTGAATTTGTTTTGAAGTAGCTTTTGTTGTTGTTGTTGGGAACAGTTTGAATGCTGTTTCATAGATGGAGTAAATCTGAAAACGAAAGAACCGTCTGTTTAAGTTTTTTGTTGTGCCTCCAGTTTACCTTCTCAGCCAAAATTGATTATTTGCCCACTTCTACTCTTGATTGCTTCCTGCTCCATGGTCATAATTATATTCTTTTTACATGTATTACAGGGAGTATATCTATATAAGCTAAATGAAAAGGAAGATGAAATTTTTAGACTTTAAACCTGAATGTTTTAAACCATAGCAAGCTTCAAAAAAACAAGGACCAGCTTTGCTTGCTGGCCTGGTACACACAGTGAGAAAACCACACGTAGTGGCATGGTGTGACAACGAGGATATTCTGTGGGCTACTTATGATGGGCAACACATCCTGGCACATAGAAGAAATGTGTTTTGACATGAAATCTACTATTTACTGTAGCTATTAGTTCAGAAAAAACTACTTTCCCAACAGCTTTAGAGGCTGTATCAGTTGCACTGCTTTCTCTGTCCTTCAAAAGGCCGGCAAAGGCAGCAGCCAAACAATCCCAAATCAGCTGAGTATGTATTGCACGAATAGGACTCTCAGAGATGTCAGGGCACTCTCTCTACCAACCTTTTCCAGGGGTTTACTGGAGCATTTGTTAAAAAGATGGTGGAGCCTCAGTTTGAACACTGGTCTTCTTTCTTATTCGATGCCATTTACTCTGGAATTTATTATAGTCAAAAGTGCTTGCAGGGACAGTCCTGGACCTTGTAGGCAGGGAAGTCCCGGTTTGTGAAGAGGAGGAGGTTTGTGAAGAGGGGGTGGTGAATAGTTGTGCTTCTCTGATTGTCCCTGTTTGTGCTTCATCCCATCGAATGATTTGTCGCTTTACCTCCCACCTCACACTCTAGCTCATGTCCCAGCAGGACATCCTGTCTACTTCTGATGTCATTTTCTTCTCTGTGACAATTTTTCTTGTTTGCTTTATAGGTAAGCATCGATAACTACAAATAGGTGGCAGCAATGAAGTATGCTGCATTTCCTTTGCAACAGTTCTACTCATGATTTTTCTGTTTGGGCGAGTTTGAAGAGTTTACCTCACAGGCTGTTTTCTACAGTATAAACAAACATTAGAAGATAAGAGTCACAGCAAGGTGTTTTGGGTTTTTTTTTTTTAATGCTTTCAATTGTAGAGCATGAAAGAGTATGTAGTACTGCATTATTACCTGTTCACTGATTATTTCAATTTAGCCACTTTCTTATGTGGAAAAATCAGTAGAGTTGGAGTTTATGTTGTGATGCTGGGACCCAATCTCATAATTAAATGGTTTGCATAAGGAAACACCTACTCTTTTCTGTAATCGTTATCTGCTAGACAATATATTATTTAAACCTGAGGGAAATGTTTTGCTGTTGTCTTTAGATGTGCTTTTCATGTTATTCTCAGTTAGCCCGTCCTCCCCCTTCCCACGTATCCTCACTGCCCTGCTTGGTCAGCAGCAGCAGCACTCAGGAGCTGATCAAGCTGAAAGCTAACCCAGTGCACCCGCAAAAATGTTTGGCTTGTTCTTGATGCTAAATTAATTTTGTCAGTTTTTCTGGGGCTTTTTGGCATGTCTTCATTTGTTTATGTCAGTTTATTACTCATTTCTTGCTATTTAGTCATAAGTTGGTATTTCTGTCCAAATAACGAGCCCGGAGTAGGAAAACACTAATACTGTTTCCCAGATATTCTGCTGCAGTTGAACTATATTTGATGTTTTTTGTAAATTTGGTTTGGGATTCCAGTTGTCTTACTCAAGACTGGGAAAGTCAAGAGGGGCAAAAACACTGATGGCGAGAAATAGTTTTAAACTGAAATTTGATTTCACTTTGGAAGCTCTTGTGGAATTGTTTAGCAGATGTGTTGGTGGAGGGGGGGAAGGTATTAAGGTACACAGCTGTCCTGTTCCTGGGTTAGACAGAAATACCTGCGATCAACGACTTGTTTCTGGTCTGGCAGGCTATAGAGGAAGAAGCAGAGCAGTGAAGGGAAACAAATCTTAACTTACATGTTATCAGTACTTCAGTATCAAAATAGTTTACATAAGTAATTTGGTCTGTGCTGCTTGCCCAGGTCACAGGGGTATGGTGAGGCTCATGAAAGGTCCTTGGCTGTTTTTCCTGAACTTGCCAGCTAAATGGAGTGCCAGTCTGCTGGCAAGAATTATCAAGCCCAAGGGCAGACGTGCAGCAGGCTTCTTCCTTCTTGTAGCTGGGGTCAGCGTGGTTAATATACTCAGAGTGTTGGTCTGATCCAAGCCTGCATATGATAGTGCTGCTTATTGTTTGTAGTCTCTCATCCAGTTTGAAGCAAACAAACAAAAGGAAAAAGTATTCATCTGTTTCATTTAACAAAACACCGTAGTTGCTCTCTTAGAAATTTCAGTAAGCATATAATTTTGTTTAAGAATTAATGAAAAAGATTATCCCACTGCAGCATTTTTTGTTAATTATGACTCAAAAGAACACCTTGAAGGTAAAACCCTTTGAGATCTTGCTAATATTTTAACTGAGCTGAGGGGGATAGCCAATGGTATAGTATCTTCTGTGATGTAGCTATATAGAAAAAGTCATCTAGTGTAGTAATTAAAAATAGACAGAATGTTTTTAAATCAACAACATGTTTATAGATAATAACAGAATAGAAAACTCTAAGCAGTGTCTTTGTTTCTGATAATTATTGACCTTACAACAATGTGCTAGTGATATGGCAACATATTCTGAGGTCAAATGAAGTTGCAGGATTTACTGTATCTGTGAATCAAACTCCTAATGACCGAGGATGTTACCATTCTTCTCATGCGATAACCCTGTCCTCCTTTGCTGTTACTAATTTCCACTCTTTAGTATCAATAGAAATGGTTTAGGATCATATAAAGTAAAATTAATTTTAGATAGAAAATTTTTACTTCTCAATGTATTTCCAACTTTATAATACTAAGAATAATTCTATGTATACAGTTTCAATGCTAAGCAAAATAGGGTTGTTCCTGTGTTGAGATATTCTTTTAAAATCCTGGAATTTCCAGTAGATTTATGTATACATGGTAGGAAGGCTCCTGATGCATCTTTCATAATGTTATGAAACCGCAAAATATTGGTAAAATATATGGCAAGTAAGGAATGAACTCATATAAGAAGAGAAGAAATTTCTCTGCAGTACCCAGTATGGCTCTCCTGAGTATTGCTTTGGATCCCCAGTAGGTTTTAACTGGAAGGACACTTTTGAAACATGACTTCAAGAACAGTCTTGTTTATAAACAGAAATAAACTGCAGAGGTTTAAGACTTTTTTAAAGAAGTTTTTTCCAACTCTTTCTGAAACTACATCAATACAAATTTTATTACTCAAGATACCTTCCACATTTGCTAGTCTCTGAGTAAGCCTCAGAGGTATTTTACTTACTACATTTCCCATATCAACTATTGCATTTGTTTACTTCTCTTTTTTTACTGTAAGTCAGCAATCTTCCCATGTTCAAGCCTCTTAGTCTGTCATTTTTTTATATGTAGAATCTATTCATGCTCATCATAAACCTTTTCTGGTTTCTTATAGCATGCTGGTTTCCCCACTAATATTTTAATTGACTTTAAGTTACACTACATTTCACTCTTTTGTTTTGGGTCTAATTCTCATCTCTCTCTTCTTTTTTTTTTCCCCTCCCTTTTTTAAATCACTGGAAAAATAATGTGTGTTTAGCATCTGTAACTATGAAAATTTTAGAGTTTTACTTTGCATTTCTAATACCCGTTCTTTATCTGTTTTAGCATCTCCCTGTATTCTTCCCAGTGTTCTTTACTTCCTATTTTCTTGTAAGTATAGCATATTCTATTTTTCCCCTCAGTTCCTATTGACCTTTTTAACCATATGGAGTTAATTGAAGCTGCATCTCACCCCTGAAGAAAATAATTCAATTACTGTAAAAGTTCAGTTCCCTTTGTACACCCTCTGCCTGTGACTGGGGTGTCTTGCTATTTGTCTAAAAAGTATTTAATGAAATACCTTTTTACGTGACACATCTAAAATTGCACAGCATTCATCTTGGTAGAAATTAAATTTCAATCCCGTTTGCTGATACTGTCCTGTTTGTGTTTTCTTTATTCTGTTTGTTTAGTGGTTGGAATCTGACTTGAACAGATGGGTCTCTGGCAGGTTTCAGGGAACAACCAGTTGTGTAGTTCATCTATCACTTTGACTCCTCTATGACATGTTTTAAATGTTTTTCCAAATGAAAAGTGAGCTCACAATTGTGGCTAGTTATGTACAAGTCCCATTATCTGTGTGCATGTGGTCTTTGCTTTACTTGGTAGTAATTCTCCTGTCCTTTATATAGTGACTTCCTCTGACATTTTTTACTTCTCTGTTTTTAATGGATTCTTTCCTAAGGCAAGATCCAGCATTTTATGCATCTGCTGTATCTTAAGATGTTCAGAGCCCATTACCCATGAATGACCTGTAAGTAAGTGCAAGTCCGAGCACAGCGTTACGAGCTTCCAGCTGGATATCTGAGGCTCCAGTGCTGGGCTTTGAAATGGCAGCAATTGCAACGATTCCCAAGCCCAAAATTCAAATTCAGATTTTTTTTTTATAGTAGTATATTATTATTATTATTTCCACCCACACTTTTACAAATTACCAGGTTGGGCACCCAAGTTCTTTGATGCACTTGCAGTGATAGTATTTTGGTTTTAAACCTTAAAATTGATCCTTGAACTCTGATCACACCAGTATGGCTCCTGTGAAAAGATCCTTCTCCAAATAGTCAAACAAGCCTTACTTTACTATTGCTGGCTACACAAACTACACAATTCTCTCTGAGGCCACTGGACACTTGGATATAAAGCATCAGATATGATATACTTTCTTTTGGGTCTTGTGTAGCAACTAGGATTGTTGTACATAACTAAGCCTCCATTGGTCTGGGCACGGTTGATAGTAGTTTCCAAGTCCTACTCTCTGACAGATCTTCACTGGCTTGTCTTTTTTAAACTTGGTCTGGTGTTTGCCTTAAATCTCATTGTTTTTTTCTTTTGGTTGGTTGGTTTTGTTTGTTTTTTTTTCTCTGCCACATCTGTAACTTCCTAATTTATTTTTTTTCCATCAAATTTTCAGCCTCTCCTTCGTAATCTCATGAAGACTGTTTCATGTTAGTACATTGGCACTCCTGAAACACTATGTCCCACTTAAATATCATACTGCTTATTCCATTGCTTCCTTAGCTGTCTCTTCTGACCAGCAGTAGTCTCAATATTGCTACTTGTACCTCAATTTAGATAGGTACAATTTCTAGAAAGGAAAAAAAAAAATCCTGTACTTCATAAAACCAGATTTTTACAAGGGAAAGTAACTTTTGGGTACTGGGACCACCTGTAGCTGTAGTAATCCTGGCTTCTAGACTAACTTGCTCTGCAGCCTTAGGGAAGCCACTGTAGCAGCTCTGCACCAATTTCTGTGTATGGCAGCATGTGTTAACTACTTAATTAGTGCTTTGTGCAGTTATCAGTTTAGGGTGTTGCGGTTTTTTATCTGGGGGATTTTCCCTTTGATAGACTGTTCTACTTCACTGACTGTTGCCATATTTATGGAAACCCAAGGTCTTAAAGAGAAGCTGATTGCCTTCCTCAGCAATATGAAATGCACGCACGTAAAGGCTACCCACGCACGTGTGATCCATCCGGCTGGGTAAGGGCAGCTCACCACCTCCAATCCCTCCCAGCTGCTGGCTCAGATTGGAGCATTGCCTTTTCTGTTCACTGCTTTCAGCAGGTTATTTGCTTGTGATTTAGCCTGGGTATTCGGTGTGTATGTTTATTTCCTTCTTTACCACTATATTCTTGATTTCAGAATTTGATGACAATGTGTGCTTAACACGGGCATTTTCCCAAGTTTTATGACCATGTTTGAGATCTTTGCCATCTCTGCAAATCCTGCAGTGTGGAGAACCAACAATACCATTTGTACTGGGGTCAAGCTGTGGGGCAAGAGGATGCAAAGACAAATGTGTCCTGTATTTTCTAGTAGTCACATGTAGTGATACACAACAGAGCCTAATTGAGGGAGCATATCGTATAAGTTTTCCTCATGCAAAACATCTCATCCAAGTCCTTTACTCTCAGTAGTCTCCTACTGTTGACTTTAGGACTTTCTCTGGGATTTTAGGTCTTTTGGTTGTTTGTAATTCTTATCACTTAATATAGGATGAGTAAAGAATTCTGGATATTGTCCATGAGTTGTCCAGTTCAGGCATGTCCTCAGAGACCTTCTGATCCTAGTTAGGGTTGCCAAAAACAAACGGGAGAGATCAGATTCAGCTTGAGAGCACAGGTTATATTTACTTGCTCCTTCCATCATGCCTCGTTTCAGCTGTTGCCAGTAGATCATATCTGGGATTTATTCATCTCCAACAATATAAAAGGACAAATTTGCCAAGGTGATATGCTGTTCTGAGTCACTTTTTCAGTTCAGGCCATCTAAATCCCGTGCAACAAGTGCTGGATATACCCAAAGATACCTTTCATCATCCTGCTTTTAGTATGATCTTTTTTTTCCCCCCAGAATATTGGAAAACTGGGGGAGAGATTGTCTCTAGAACAATTTGTGAATGCCTCTCTAGATGTGGTGTATATAGCAGCTCCATTTTTTACTTAAAAGCATGGTCTATAAGAAATCTTCTTGGCTCAAACCCTTGATTCTCCAAGGGAGACTCTACTGAGTACCTCTGAATCAAAAGTAGGAACCTGCTTGGTAATTGCATTTCTGAATGTGCCATTCATCTCTAAGAGGTACCCAGTAGACTGAAGTTGAAGACTCAAGAGATTCCTCCTTTGTGCTTCTCCTTCCCACCCCCGCCAGTTATTTCTGTCCAGGTCGGTAATTTCTGATGAGGGGGTGCTGCTGCAGAACAGATTGCCCATGTTAGTAGCAGCCAGCAATATCATGTAGTGCAAGCTACTCAAGTATTGGGTATAGCTGGCTGTGTGTTGTGGTATAACTCCAGCCAGTACCTAAGTACCACACAGCTGCTTGCTCACTCCCCCACAGTGGGGTGAGGAAGAAAATCTGAAGAAAGTTGAAATAAAGACAGTTTAATAATGGAATTCAAAAGCTTTGCACACAAGCAAAGTAAATCAAGGAATTCATATACCACTTCCCATGGGCAGGCAGGTGTTCAGCTATCTCCAGGAAAACAGGGCTCCATCACATCAATGGTTATTTAGGAAGACTAATGTCATCACTCCTAGTATATGTGTGTGTTTATCCCCATTCCTCCCTCCAGCTTTATATGCTGAGCATGATGTTGTATGGTATAGGATATCCCTTTGGTGAGTTGCAGTCAGCTGTCCTGGCTGTGTCCCCTCCCTCCCAACTTCTTGAGCACCCTCAGCCTCCTTGCTGGTGTGATGGGTTGAGAAGCAGAAAAGGCCTTGGCTCTGTGTAAGTGCTGATCAAATAACAAAACCATCTCTGTAATCAACACTGGTTTTGTCAGAAATCCAAAACATCTCCTCATACTAGCTACTATGAAGAAAATTATCCTGGCCAAAATCAGCATGTTCTCCGTCCATTATTCTATGCAATTTATGTCATGCCCAGGTGCCACTCTAACCAATACAATGTCATTAACCACGCTTGCCCCTTCCCATCATTTGATATAATACACAGGTATAACATTGCTTTAATCTGTAGACTACCCCTGTGAAATGCTCACAAAATTTCATGAACTAGATGAACTCGATGTACTTCAGGGTCCATCTGTTATGGTGGTCACTCAGGACAGGGGAAGTGGTGTGATGCATGGAGTGACTGGGCCAGCTCAGGTTGGGTCACTGCTTTCTGTTAAGTCTTGTCCTTTGTTGGGTCAGGGGGTTCCTGCTGTAGTAATCCCTATAGCATGCAACTCAAGTCCCAGGTTACAACAATTTAAAGGTATTTCTATTACAGTCTCCACCCCAGTCCCTTTAGAACAGACCACTGATTTAACATTGCAATAAACTCTCTTGCCCCCACTCTGGCTTGGAACAGTCCTTTAGGGGTGTATCTGCTCCAAGTGGAGCCTTATCTGTGAGCCACAGCCTCTCCAGAGGTACAGCTATTCCCACAGAGACTTATCCACAGACATGGTTGCTTCGAGGTGCACCTGTTCCAGCATGGCCTTCTCCATGGGCCACAATGCCTTCAGAGGTACACCTGCTCCAGCGTGACCTTACCTACAGCCACAGACCCTTCAGAAGTAAATGTGTTCCATGGTGGGCTCATCCACTGCTACATGCTTTGAGGTGCTTCAGCATGACCTCATGCACAGCCACTGATGCTTCAAGGTGTACCTGCTGCAGCACAGACTTATCCACAGCCAGATGCTTTGAGACGTACCTGCTCTGGTTTGGACTTATTTGTGGCTGCAGACACTTGTGGGCGTCCCTTTGACTGGAGTTCCACGCTGTCTGGTGCTGCAGCACAGAAACAGCAGCGATGCCCTGGCCGCCTGCCAGCCCAGGCACATCACCATTGCTGCTATCAAAGCGTTCCCAGGCGCAGCACAGTAAGCTGATAAGCAGCGCAGCACAACAGCAAGCAGCAAAAGCAAAAAGCAGCCAGTAAGAAGCACTGGACTCTACTACCCAGTGAGGTGAGCAAGCCCCATGGCAAGCACAGGAGCCTGGCAATTAATAGCTAGGCAGCAATAACAGCTATAAATTTGATCTAACGCACTCCAGTCAAATCTACTTATCTCAAACCCTTTGGACCCCACGTTGGGTGCCAAAAAGGACTGTTATGGTTTAACCCCAGCCATCAACTAAACACACAGCTATTAGCTCACTTCCTCATGGTTGTGAATTGAGCTCTGGCAAACTCTGGTATTTAAAGCCCCGACTGTGCGATATGAATGAAATGTGAATGGTTGTTGACATGCTTTCAAAAAGAAAGGAGATTAAAGTATTCTGCCAGCCAGCACAGTGGTGATATAGCCATCTCTCTAAATCTCGTTAATTATTTATCTAAATTGTTTTAGAAAGTTATGTCCTTTCAAGATTTATGGCGTGTGTGTGTTCATGTCTGTACAGGAAACTTTTGCAGCACCTGTTCTAGGCTAGCCTTGCGCTAGAGCACGTTTATCCCACAGAAAGAGCCATGTTTTAGACCGCTTTGGGGATTGGATTAAATTGCAGTGGAGCACGCTTAATATAGCCTATGTTCACCTGTGGAGTTAGTGTGAAATAGCTGGGTATGCTTCAAGTTTAAACCTCAGCCTGTCCTGCGATAGCTTTGCTCTATAGACGAGCCCCGAGAGATGTCCTTCCGTACCTCTCGCATTCGAGAGTGTTTTGAACGAACGCTGTGGTATCATAACCTGCAGCTCCAGGAATATCAAAGGACATGATAGGCAACTTCTTCCTCATGAAACATTCCTGGGGTTAAGAGGGCTCAAAAAGGCATCTGTAACCTGGGGAATGTTTGTCAGTCTTGGATTTATTTGTGAGAAAAAGAAATAGGAGTGACTGCCTCTCCTATCAACTGCTTTGGTGCACAGTACTCTGAATATGGCTGGGATTTTTTTTTTTTTACTGGAGTAGTGTCAGAGGGGCTTGGGAATTTTTCTTTTTTTTTTTTTTTTTCTTACAGCCACCTTGAAAATCAGTTCAAATGCTGAGAACGATCACGTGCGCTGTTCTCTGTCAGTCGTATCCTGATGATGGATTCAACGGAAGAAAGGTCACTGAAATATGTCTAAAACTGAGGTGGAAGGGGAAAAAGGGGCAATCCTAATGTGTCTTGATGCTATGATAAAGGAAAAAGGATTTGCTCATGTGAGGAGTGTTTGTTTATATATTTCAAGGGGAATAAGAACGGAGATTTATTTGGACAGCTTTGTGTGCTTCCAAATAAAATGGGCAGGGGGGGATGTTTTTCGACTGTAAGACAGGATGTGGAAAGTTTACTCAATACCTTATGCATAAAACCACAGAAGTCCTTTCTGAAGGTAATAGGACTTAAACGTTTTGAGAGTTTTGTTGCTAAATTTCATATTATTAATGTTGTCCTTGTCTTGACATGTCTTAAGACCATGGGCATGGTCTTAACAAGTGTTAGGTCTAGTATTATGTAGACTTTATTTCTACTTATATAACTTGAATAGCTTTACCTTGGTCTGACTATTTTAACTTGAGGGTAGAGAAATGCCTTTTACTGTTGTAACAACTGCCTGCTATGAGTAGTGGAATTTTATATTCTGCTTATGTAAATTGCACTTTTGGTTGGCATCACAAGTTTATCTTTACATGGATGCTTGTGGTCTGAGAAGGGGAGAGATTCAAAAGCAAAAATAATTCAACAGCCTAAAACAAATGTCCTGTGCAACCAGCAACGTTGCCGTCTCCCTAACAGCATCATTGTTGGCATGTAAAATATATATGATGCTGTAAGTAATCAAAGAAACAGAAAGCATTCTGCAGAAGGAAGAAGTGGCCGTGATGGACCATACTACTCTTAAATGTGACATGGTAGTCAAGATAAAAATCAGTGTAGGATTGGAAAACTTAAACAACTAGAGAAAAATTGCCAAGGGCACATGTGAGTATGTGTGTCTTTCTCTTCTCATGTTATTTTTATCCATGACAACAGGGGCCTGGAAGAAGCAGAGATTTCATAGGTGTAGTGTTTTGGAGTGGCATTTAAAATTAACACCAACACAAAATACAGGGGAAAGCTGAATTAAGGGCATGAGAAAGTAGGGTTTTTAGAATTTGAAGATGGGTGTTGCCAACAAAACTGGCCAGCCCCTGCAGGACTGCCCGCTGCTGAGTCGCGGTTATCTGTTGATGATTTTTCACCAAGTACTATTAGTCTGTGCCTAAAACCGGCATTCTCTTGTGTACAGAAAGGTGACATATTTGCAGAAACAACAGGTGTTTGAAGAACATTGACCTATTCAAACTATTTCCTGAAAAAAAAGAAATCAAGAAGTGCTTAATTTTATTTGAAAAGATAAAGTTAGTGCACACACCACCCCCACCCATAGTAAGAGTTTTGCAGTGGCTCCAATGCTGGCGGTAGGGTATCACGGTGATCAGCACCTCATCATTTGAAGGAGTCTAAGCATCTTTGGGGAAGCCTGTTCTAATGCTGGGGTATGTGCAGATTGTTCTTGGTAGCACTGCTGGTTTGTGTGCTGCATCAATATAGCAACCTATTCTGGAAGGATGTATTAAAGTCTTATTTTTCTTTCATGAATGCCCCATACCTTCTGGAATCTCTTTCAGAAATGCAGAGCAAAATAGTATCCTAGGTGAAATGTATAATATCTTCAATTTTTTTTTCTCCTTACAAATATTTATAGTGCCATTTTAAAGGAACAGAACTTTGGTTTGATTCCAAAGTGGGAGTGCTAGAACTACATATACTCAGGCAAAAAATGAGGGACATGTATGGGTTTTATAAAACCCTTATTTTGCAGTTCTGTAATCAATGCCAATACGTTGAAATTCTAAGAAATATCTGCTATGTAATTGCTGAAGCAGGGGTGGAAAAGTTACTGGAAACATATATTTTATTTGCATTACAGTAGCGCTGTCTGGGCTTGGTGTCTCATCGTGTAAAGTATTTGCTGTAGTGCAATAGTGTTTACAGTTAAGCCTGATAGTACATATGTACATGTAGCAAAACACCCCTGGTCGCAGGCAGAAAGGGACCATGAGGCAACCAGCACTGGGCAACTGATGTGAGGTCTTGTGGATCTCATATACAATGGACTATAATGCAGTGAAAGTATAGAAAGGGCTTTGGGGCATGAGGAGTGGGGGGAAACCCAAAATCAAAAAGTAACTTCTAGGGCTGATTTCCCCTCCCAGTTTTGCAGAATATATTTTTCCCTCTCTGGTACCTGAATGGTTGTAAGTTACAATTCCAGTGTTGTTTTTGCAGTTAACACTTTAAGAAATTGTTGTTGCTGGTGTTTGTTTGTTTGTTTATCCAAGCAAGACGCTTCTCATTAACCATTCTGTGGAATGGACATGGGTGGTTGGTATGTGTGGGTACAGGGAAGGTGTCATGTGTGGGTACAGGGAAGGTGTCAGGGTCCCTGAAAACATACCTGAAAATACTGCGTGGTTTTGTGATTCAAATGAGAGATTGCTTTCAGTGCAGAAGAATGCCCAGGAATGAGAGGACAGAATGAACTTGTAGCCAAAACATTGCCTGTAGCAAAACATAAGCCCGTGCTTGGAGGGTGACTGGTTCCTGGCTACGTGCTGCTGCTCAGGAAAAGGGCATTGGGTTTGGTTTGGGTCGTTTGCTGCAAACACCCGCTCAGTGCTAGTTAAAAAGCTAACCACAACAAACACACTGTGATGAATTGGTATGGAAAAGTAGTAGAGGACAAAAGAGACTGCTCGAACATGCCGTGTTATGAATCCCCATCTCAAATGGTGTTCTGCCATTCTGGACGCTGGAAGATGTAGTAGAAGAGGAAGAGGCATGGAGAAGAGTGACAGCCTGGAGCTGGCTTCTCAGAGAAGAAAGGGTAAATAAGACTGGGGCTAATCAATCTAAAGGAGGGATGTGATGAAAGGGGGGAAGAAAGTAAAGAATCAAGTTGCAGAACTTGCTGCAAAGAGATACTTTGGAAGACAAAACCATAGTGGTTTCAAAAGTAAACTGAACAATCCCACAGGGGATAAGGATTTATTTACATGGGTTTGGGTGCGTGCCTATGGTTCGGAGCATGCACAGTTTAGGAATCGCTAATTTTTTGGTGGCTGGAGTTGGGGAAAATCCTCAGACAGCATTGTTCACACCTCCCATCTTCTTATGCTTGTTCCTTAGACATTTTGCTAAGCCTTTCAGGAGCAGCATACTGTGCCAGACAAACCTTTGCATTGAGAGTTCCGGCACTAGTTCATGTGTACGCAAAAGGAAGTGTGCAAGAGAGGCTTGGCTGTTGTTAGAGCACCGATGTGTCCCCGGTGTTGCTGCAGGGAGGGGAGTGTTTGTACTCAGGGCTTGCTCTGTAAGCTGAACCGAGCTTCTCAGGAATTCGGGAGACAATAAGAGTGAGGCACGCATAGCTTGGAGAGGCCCTTGGGACTGTTAACTGTTGGATTGTGGTGAAGCTGGAGTGTTGTTTGGTTTTAACGCTGCTCATCTAGATGTCTGGCATCAGGTAGAATTATTATCCCCCTCGTATTTTGGAGAGGTGGCTGCCAGTGGAATGGGGAGATGACACCCTCGCTGTTCTGCCCCTCTTCCAGCTTCTGTATTTTGTGTCTGTCTTCCTTTTGAGTAAGACTGATTCCTTTCTTATAGGTTGCCTGTAGCTCCTCAGCCACATCACCCCAAGAGCAGCTGCATGAAAATGGTGACTCTTATCAGGGTTTGATCAGCAGCAGCAGCAAAACCAAGCAGCCCTCTTAATTTCATTTTGCATCTGCGTGGTGAAGCTTTGTGCAGTAGTAGTATGTCTTCACCTTTGAGATCACAGTACATCAGTGAACAGGTTGCAGTTGGAAGGAAGGGAGATGTATATAAGAGCTGTTTGTTTACCTCTTAAACAAGCATAGTTCTGTGTTAGTTGACAATACCCAGGGTGAATTGTCTTTTTTCCAAGCCCTTACTATTTTGGAAGGAGTGGGCTGTGGTGTTCTGTTTGTCTTTGATATGCTATCTCCAGTTGCCTACTAAAACACAGAACTGCTTTTGGTTTGTTATGAGATCTATAGTTTAAAGTTGTGAAATATAGCTGTAATTAACCCGAAAATATGTACTCTCAAGGAAAAAATGTCATGTGAGGAAATCTCTGGCAATGCAGTTAAATCTCTCTTGCTTTCTATTTTATTTTTTTTTCCCATTTTCATCCTCGTTTGCTGCAACACATGTCTAAGACTGTCCAGTGATGTAACCTTTGCCTGTTTATATGTAGCATGAAGTGCTCTTTATGTCTCTAACTTGCGTCTTCAAGTTTGAATGCCAAAAGAAAGAGCCCCCTATGCTTTAAGGTGTAGAAGGTCACAGACTTACAGCGATAATAACAAACACTGATGAATATATTTTAACTCCATTGGTGCCATTTTCTAATCCATACGAGCCGGACACCTCTCCCTGCCCAGAGGAACAGTTTCTAAAGCCAACGGGATTTTGATTCCAGTCTTAAGTCTCCTAAAAGCGTGTTTACAAGGTTGGATGTAGGAGACTTCTTCTGCTGAACTGCAGCTGTCCTTTGTGGTTTGAAACTGCAGCGATTGACAGGTGCAGGCAGAGCTTGTATAAAAACCCTGAAGGTTTCTCGCCAATTCAATAAGCACGGAAAATGGTGTGTGGTGTTTACATCTTGGTCTCTCCTGCCAAAAGTTTTGTCTCTCAAAGTGTGTAGTCATTGCCTCTTACATCTCAAAAGTAATTTTCTGGTATTTGAGTATGTCTTTGGAAGCATGAGTCGTGGGAAAAGATCTACTCCGAGCTCTTACACAAGTTTACTGACCTTTCTCTTTTGGCTTAGGCTGCTCTATTGTGCTCTCCTGGTTCTTCTTTTTTTTTTTTTCCACTGTGGCTAGGACTGAAGCTGTAAAATCTTATATCAGGGTTTAGAAATCAGAGATGGTTTCAGTTGTTTTAATTTGCCTTTCCTATGGAAAGACAAACCATTGCAGCCGGTGATGCCATTTGGTCTTGTGTTCCTAAAGAAATATGGGGCAACAGCAGCATTTGTTCCTGCAAATTCCCTTTTAAGAGAATTCTTTCAAAGTAATGTAATCATCGTGGTGTGGTTTACAAGGGAAAAGCATCAAAAGCATCCCTCATCAATTTAATATTTGCTACACATCACGTTTTTGTTTATTCTGCTGAAATGAAAAAAAAAGTATTTGACAAGCTGTCAAAAAATTAGGAAAAAATGTGACATTTCTGTGAAAATACAAAAGATTAATTTTCCATTTTATTTTGTTCACCTGTCTCTCGGACCTATCACAAGCTGAATTTGGGTTCTTACCCTTCCCTTTAAAACCCTTGAGAAATCTTGTTGCCTTTAATGTCACAAAAAGTGATATGGGAAGAGGGTTAAATACACTAATATGACAAGAAAGACAAAAGTTATAAAAGTATTATTGTATAGCTCCTTTGACAGGCAACATGCCTCATTAATCATAACAGACATAATCAGAGATTTGTTTATCTGCAGATACTTAATATTAAAAACTGTATTTATATGTGAAGGCAGTTTCTGAAATACAAATAGAAAGAAGTATAATGTTCTAAAGTTTTATTTCATCTGTCTTTCTCTTAATCTCTTTCTCACACTTCATATGAGCCAAAGCAAAAGCAACATTTGAGTACAGTGTAAAATGTGGAGATAGGGGATATTCTGGTTATTTAGGTGAGTCTGATGGCTTCACTGAACCCATAAGTGTTTCAAATATCTTGGGGGGCTGTGTGTGTGTGTAAAAAACCCTCATGGCATTGCATATTGTTCGAACCTTCAAATTGCAACTACTTTAGGAAGATAATGGAGATTGATGGCAACTTATTTATATCTGGTTTAAATGTACTTTATAAGACCTTGTACGCGTGATGTCCTGAAGTACCTGTTTGGGAGAAAAGGGCTGTGGGAATCCAGGAGATTTTAATAAAGTCTCAGAGCTCAGTTTTCAGGAAAAGTCTTTCAAAACTTTCCTCTCTTGGCCTGTAACAGGTTTTTCCAACCCCACTGTCTCCTCCTGCCATGCATACTTCATTGCTTTAATTTGACACGTTTTGTGGAGGTTTTACATGAAGACTTTAACATGCAGTTGGATTATGGATCCAGGACGTTCGTTTATTTTCCCCTGTAAATGCTAATTATTTGGCATCATGTTTCTAACAGAAAAACACATCTCCTCTGTGTCAAGAGGAATGGTCTGTTTACTTGCATGCCTTCAACTTCTGTCTGTGTAAGTGATGGGAGCAAGACCAGAAACACGTAATGCCCTATTTGCCAATTCTAATAGCAAAAATTGTTTTGGCTTGAGGAATATCTCATTGTCTGTGAATCCATTAAAATATCCATCACTGCACGGGTCTTGCTTCCCTCTCCCAGAAGTAGTCTGTATTTCTTCATTTCCATTTCCCTTTAAAGACTACTGTGATCTGTAACATCTTGTCACTCAGGTTCTTTATTTGGCTTATTGTAGGTGTTATTTTCTTCCTTATATTAACTTCCCATGGCGTTTGAAACAAAAAGCTTCTGCTTTTACTTTGCAATCTTGATGCTGTTAGGTGACTTAACTTGGGAAGGGAGAAAGCAGAGTATTAACCTACTGAAGCACACAGATATTAGGAACACTAAATAGACTTTTTCCTTCCTTCTAAAAATAAGTATATGATGATTGGTCTGTATGGCTTGTTTAAAACGTGTTTTCTCACAACTTTAAAACAAATGTGTTGGATCCCTCTGTCGCTTTTAATTTCGTTCTGTGCACAGGGTGTCCCTTGTTCTGCAGCATTTTGGTAACTTCCAGGGGACTGAGTTTCATATTGATTGTGTGTTCTCACTGTGACTGGTGTGCTTTCAGGCTAATAGGGATTTTTGAAACTGCTGAGCTAATAAAATGTCCTTAACAGTTTAAACAATAACATTCTATTTCCAGGTACATCCACCTTTATGGAAGCATTAGCAGCCAATGGTACAACCAACATACAGACATCAGTAACAGGAGTGACAGCCAGCAAACGGAGGTTTATTGATGACAGGAGGGATCAGCCTTTTGATAAAAGGCTACGATTCAGCGTGAGGCAAACGGAGAGCGCGTACCGGTACAGAGACATTGTTGTCAGGAAGCAGGATGGATTCACGCACATTTTGCTATCAACAAAATCATCTGAAAATAACTCACTAAATCCAGAGGTCAGAACAATTCTGATTTGGGGGTGGGGGGAGGGGAGGGTGCTGAGTCTTTGCCTGGTTTGTGCCTGAATAACAGGCACGAATGTACACAAAACAAGATTCAGGTGGTTGCTTGCAAGATGTTACACGTACAGACTTCAAGCGTGGTTCAGCCTGAGTTTTAGCTACGTTACCTGAATGTGTAGATATGTCTCTTACAACATGTGCCCATTTATGAAGTGCAACTGGAAACAAGCTGTAGCCTGAATTAAGGTTCTTTTTTTTTCTGAACTGGTTGCATATGCCATCTGCTGTCCGAATTACAGAAATGCTGACTGAGTGCTTTAGTTACAGATAACATCTAATATATCATCTTAGTGATTCCGTTATCTTGGTCTAAATAACTTTTTTTAAAATACAAAGCTTTTAATAATTTTCTTAAAACTTTCTTATTTTGGGGTAATGGAAAAAGTCAGCTTTTCTAATACAATGGTTGAGTGGCTCTTAGGGAAATGTTAAAGGTGTCAAAGATCTCATGGGGGGGCAGAAGGAGGAAAGCAATACGTTACTTTCAAATGATGCAATGAAAAGATTCTGAAGAGTTTTTAATTTTTTCAGGTAATGAAGGAAGTCCAAAGTGCACTGAACACAGCTGCTGCAGATGACAGTAAGCTTGTGCTGTTCAGTGCAGTTGGCAGCATTTTCTGCTGTGGCCTCGATTTTCTTTATTTTATCCGACGCTTGACGGATGACAGAAAGAAGGAAAGCACTAAGATGGCAGAAGCTATTAGGTACGTAACGTTTTCTTCAGGTCTCTGAGGGGGTGTTCTTCTTTGCTCTGCCTGGCTGGTTTTACCTCTTTTTATTCAACAAGCCTCCAACTCAACAAGATGTCAGACACTCACCTGTTAGGCGATGTGGTGTGCGGCGCTTCTTGACACTCCCTGTCTACCTGGGTTGTCATTTCATGCATCGCTATTTTTGCTCCTAAAATTTTGCTATGAAAGCTGGTGGTGGGATGGCAGTGCTCCTCCAGTTGAAAACAGTTTTAGAAGAGTCAAACAGCCACCGGGATTCGGGGAAACTAACGTAACACACAAGAGGCGCGAGGAATGCCGAACTCAGTATCGCACATCCAGAGCAGTGGAATGATGGGTATTTTAGAGTAGATTAATACTAGTGAGCATCATCCCAGCGCTATGCACCAAGCCTGATGTTTAAACAAAATGGACTGAACTACTATAAACTAGAAGAATTTATGGGAATAAACATGGATCTTAGAGACATGTTTTAGCAGTACAAAGAAGTAACTTGTCTTTTGAACACTGGTTTTGAGGGCCTGGGCTCTTGGCATTAGCTCTTGTATGCTCCAGAGGATCAATGTTCCTTCGGAGACCTGTGTAGTGTTGTCGGTCCCAATATCTGTGTCCCTAAACAAAGCCTTGTAACATCTAAAGCCCGTTTCATCGAGGGCACAGTTGGCTCATAAGAGATGATGATAGGTTTTTCAAAGGGAACTTTTCAATCATCCCATGTCAAAGGTGCTCACACAGATGCAGCTGGGGACAAAGGCACTGAACTCTGAGCTTCTGTCAGTAGCTTAATTGAGGCCATTTCAGAAGCCAGTTTTGTCACCTCTTATTCATTGTTAATGTGAGGGATAAAGGTAACTTACAACATCTGCACCAACCCCAGCCCCTGCAAATAGAGTAATAGTATTTCTTGCACATATCCTAGAGGTGGTCCTCTCTAGAATATTCAGACATGATTCCAATTATCTTAAGTCTCTGGATGGGATGTGGATATGACAGCTTGCATTAGATGGCTCCAGTAGAATTTTTTTTTGCATTCACCTATTTCAGTTCCATGGAATGAGTTAAGAGGACATGTGATAACCTTTAGTGATGGGGGCAATATAGTAAAAATGTCCTGTTTCACAGACATACAAAAGCCTGTAGTGCAGATAAAGAGCAAACTTTAAAATTACCACTAAACCCTCCTTTTTAAAAAGCTCTGATAAAGATCCTGTATTTTAGCATCCAATACTGAACTGAAAAACCATCTGTCATTGAGAGCAAAGGAGTGCTTTACAGGTGGGACAGCTCTGCTGTACATTGTATTCCAACCAGAATTTCTCATGTACTTGAAGTAATTATGCACAACTTCTTTGTTACGTGTGGCAGTGATTAACTGAGAAATGCCTGCACCTCAGCTTGGAGTCTTTAGAAGTCTCTACGTGGTCTAACACGTGCACACACACACACTTTTTCTGAAGAAGCTCTTGAAGCTATTTCCTGTTTGAGAAGAGGGAAGCATGTGAGGATCCATGCTTTGTGGGTACTGGAATGAATTGTCATTTTGTGTTGATCATGAGAACATGCACCTGTAACTGAATAGTGTAGCACCTATAGCATTACGACCAACCAAGAGAGAGATGAGGAAGGGAGGTTTACAGGCGTGTGATAAGTGATGGCAGAGCTCAACTATTTATGGTAGAGTTTTAAAAGGCAGATGCATTTATTAAGAAGAGTTGTCTCCCAAAAGTCCAGAAATACTCCTTAAGGAAACTCATTAATGCTTTGCCATCTTAACACCTATATAACTCAAACCTTGGCTTGAAATTATGGCTAGATAGATACCTTATGACATCGGCATACATAAACACAGTGATGACCAAAGCAGGGCTCTAACCATGATTTTGGTGCCCAGAGGTGAGGTATGACTACAGCCTCATCTGAGAGGGCTGTGAAGTATGTGAATATACCACAAGTGCCACATCAGCTGGTGCTTGTAGAAGGGGCATTAAATCCACACCTGCCCAATTGCTGTGCTTGTTTGGGCTGGGAGAAATGTGAGGCTTTCACAGAATCAGTGAACAGTGAGATTGGAGGCTGTCTTGTTCAACCTGCTCCTGCTGAAGAAGGGTCACCTAGAGCAGGTTGGCCTGGACACGGTCCTGGCCTGGTTTCTGAGCATCTCCAAGGATGAAGAGTCCATAGCCATGTTTGTTGCCTGTTCAGTCACTCTGAGAGTAAGAAAATGTTTCCTGAGGTTCAGAGGGAGCACATTGCCCCTGGTCCTGTCATGGGGAACCACTGGAAACCTGTCTCCATCCTCTTTATACCCTTCCTGTGTACACATTGATGAGATCCCCCCCAAGCCTGTTCTTCTCCAGCTGAACAGTCCCAGCTCTCTCAGCCTTTCCTCACATGAGAGATGCTCCTATCCCTTCATCTTAGTGGCCCTTTGCTAGACCATCTTCAGTAGCTCCACATCTCTCTTCACTGAGGAGCCCGTAACTGGGCACCAGTGCTGAGCAGAGGGGAAGAATCACCTCCTACAACACGCCTCTCAATGAAGGTCAGGATACCATTAGCTGTTTTTGCCACAAGGGCACACTGCTGGCTCAAGTTCAACTTGGTGCCTACCAGGACCCCTGGTCCTTTTCTGCCAAGCTGTTTTCCATCTGTTTGGCTTCCAGCATATATTGGTGTCTGAGGCTGTTCTTCCCGGGGTGCAGGACTTCTTTGCAGTGTCCCTCATTTAATGCCATGAGGTACCTGTTGGCCTACTTCTCTGGTCTGTTGAGGTCCCTCTGGGCGGCAGCACGACCCTCTGATGTGCCAGCCCAGTTTGGTACCACTGGCAAACTTGTTGAGGGTACATTCTGTCCCATCACACAGTTCCTTAATGAACCTGTTGAACAGTACCAGACCTGGCTCTGTCCCCCTTGGGTGTAACAGTAATGACTGGCCTCTAACTAGACTTCATGCCACCCCACCCTGTGGGCCAGACATTTCTCAGTCCACCTCACTTTTGGGCCATTCAGTTCATACATCAACAGCTTGACCGTGAGAGTCTTGTGGGAGACAGTGCTGAAAGTCTAGGTAGACAATATTCACTGCTCTCCCCTCATCCATCACCTCATCATGGAAGGTTATGAGGTTGGGTTTGAAAGTGATGTTACTGTGGAGATGAATTATTACTGAGTTTTGAAGGGCTGGTATATTTTACTCTCTATATATGTAGTGAGTGCGTGTTTCTGTTTCTCTTCAGGAATTTTGTGAATACTTTTATTCAGTTTAAGAAGCCTATCATTGTAGCAGTAAACGGCCCAGCCATTGGACTTGGAGCATCTATATTGCCTCTGTGTGACGTGGTTTGGGCTAACGAGAAGGCTTGGTTTCAGACACCATACACTACTTTTGGACAAAGTCCAGACGGATGTTCATCCCTTACATTCCCTCGGATAATGGGCCTGGCTTCTGTAAGTAGCTTGCAGGGTCGGGGCTGACAGCTTGGCAGTGCACGTGCGATGCCCTGCCCACAGTGACTTCAAGGCTTTGTACCTTTGCTGTGCTGTAGCTTATTTTTCCTTTCTCTCATGAAAAAGCTTTCATGAGAAACCAGTATTCATAGCTCCTCTGCTCCCTGCTGGTAGAGCACAGAACAGAGAGCAGGCACGGGCCCCAACCCCGCGTCGTGGGCACCCTTAACCCCACGGGGACAGGAGGGCTCTGTCCTGCGCACCAGGACACAGGGTCCCTGCTGGTGCCTCGCGAGGGCCAGCTGCCAGCACCTGCCTTCAGCATCCGGCCGGTGCTGCTGTGCTGTGGCACCAGCCATCAGCTGTCTCCTGCCAGTATGCAGAGCAAGTAATTTGGCTTCCGTGCACTTGGTCTCAAGAAGCTGTGTCCAACTTCCTCTGCTGATGTTTAACACCAGCGTGTTATTGTTATGCAAGAAACCCTCTCTGAAGGATTTCTTTTTTCAGTCTTGCACTTGACTTACAGCGTTGCAGGACTGAAAAAACAAAAGGCAATGCTGTCTCCTGTTGCTGCCAACACAAGCCACGTGTTGCTCAGTGTCCTTTTCTTGCTTGCCAATTAGATGAAAGAGACAAATGGAACTAAACATATTTAAAATCTCTTACCTAGGTTGTTTTCTTTTTGCTTACTATTTTTTATGCTGTGCTCTTTGAAACCTGCGAGATCTGTGCCCCGTCTCAGTGGGAAGCTGAACAGTAACAGTACCAAACAAGGGCTCGTAGCTACACCTGGTTTTCCTAAATCACCGTTTATTATAGAAGCCAGTTTTTTCCTGTAGGCATTTCTTGATTTAAAAAATACAGATTTTGATCTATTAAAAGCGTTAGTTTGAGCAGATCTAATGCCTAATTGTGTGATGTCTGGATTTAATTATTAGAAGAGAACAGAAAAGGTGACTGAACTAGATTAACAGTTATAAGACTATCTTTAATATCTCAGCATGTTTCAAACTACTGATTGTTCCTTTCCCTTTTTATTTGGCCATCCATACATCCATCCATCCATTCCATCCATCCCTGTCCTTTAGAGACTTGTGGTTGTTACTTTCTGTTTCTTTAGCAGTTGTACGAAAAACACAAGCAGCTCTTCCCTAGTGTACACTTTCATGTGTGTTTGTGAATGCTCTCATTTTTAAATACAAAGATTTAAATCAAAAGCTTCCAGCAAAGTAGTTCCAAAATATTCAGTGCAAAAGAGGAAAATAAAAAGAATGAAGTCCACTGCTTTCATGCTACCCTCAACCCTCTGCAGCATGGGGGTGTCAGTGCTGCATGGGACAAAGTTGGACTTTAATCAGCAGATTTCACAAAATATACTTGGAAGCTGTACTGAAAATTTCGATAAAGTAGCATGCTTTCTATCTGGAAAAGGGAGAGAGGTCAGCAGAAGGAAGGAATGAGTGAGATGAGAAATATGTGGGGGATAGAGGGGGAATTAAAATATCACACAAAGGCAAGAACTAAGGCCTCTGTGTGAACCGTAAAATTTGCTACAGAGGTATGAATTCAGTCCCACCCTTAACTCCTGTAAGGTGGATTCAGTGCATTCTTTTTATTGTTGGCCATTATATAAAAAATCTTCATTTCCAAGAGTGCTGGAAAATCCCCAGTCTTGGCTGGTGAGCAGGTTTGTCACGGAGGGGTTTTTTCCAGAACATGCTCAATGGAGGTCACTCTTACAGGAAAGCTCAAGCCCAGCTAGAATTCAAAACTGATACTGCATTGGGAATACCAGGAATTTTAGAGGAATTCCTAAAATTCCTTGGCTTTTCTATTTTAAAAATAGCCTAGAGTGGAGATTAAGGTGCCCGCTGTTCAGGGAGATACATTGTTGGGTGTCTGCCGTGGGCTCGTGGTCTGCTTTTCTGGTCCCGGATATAAAGCACAGCATGACCAACCTTCCCGTGCTGTGGGTTTCCCTGTGGGTCTCCAGCACACTCAGCAGGATTCCTTGTGCTTTTCTGTCAGTCACTAGGGACAAGCATCTCCATAGTGCCCGTAGGCCACACCACAGCCAGGGCCTCGGGCATTACAGAGACCGGCTGCCTCCTGATCGTAGTGCGAGAGCGCTGAGCTGCGCCATGGCAGCTGGCGCTGGCACGGGTGGTCCCCTGTGAGCCTGAGAGAGCTCTCGCTGTAAGGGAGACCAGAGCAGAATCACAGAATGACAGGGGCTGGAGGGACCTCGAAAGATCGTCTAGTCCAACCCCCCTGCCAGGGCAGGATCACCTAGATTAGGTCACACAGGAACGTGTCCAGGTGGGTTTGGAATATCTCCAGAGAAGGAGAGCAGGTCCCAGGGAAGTTCCTCTGTGGAAGGAGAAAGACAGACTGAGTAGAAAATGAAGGCTGTTAATGAGAATCTTGAATTAATATGAAGTATTTTGATCACCTTCATTCCTATTGCTGTAGTCTATCTCTTGGAAGGTAACCACCAAGTGTGTTAATTTTCACAGCAGATACCAGGCAGCGTTGTCTGATTAAAAACCTGTTTAGCAGGAGGTCTCCAATGTACACTGTGTGTAGATCAGACGTGAAGACGCCAGAGCAAAATGTTTCCCCTCAAAACCTGTCAAGTGAGAACACTAATGGGAGCTCTGGCTTCACGTGAGGTTTTCTGCTAATGCTGGCAGAAATAAGATAAACCCACTGGTATCGTTTGTGGCTTTTCACATTCAAACTGCTACCGAGTTCAAGAAAAAACTTCTTCAGGTTTTTTAGCATTCCCTTTTGTCTGTGTCACTAAAGGTACAGGAGAGACCATGTTGACCTGACGAGCTGACTTAAATTTCTGACTTCCTTAACTCACAGTTAGGTTGGCTTCATGATTCGATCTTTGATAAAAATGTTGGGTATATTTTTTAAAATTATTTTGGAATAACTTCTTTTCCATATCTCCTTAGGAAAATTATTCCTATTTCTAGACAAACCAGTGCATATATCACTGGATTTTGGCTAGTGTTTTGGGTTAGCATTGCTCACACACAGTCTGGAAAACGTGGGGATAACTAACAAACCTCATATTTTTGATTCTGCTTTCACAGAAGGTAGAGCTGTAGGAAGGAATAATTTGTACCTTTAGTTTGTGGCTTGGGTTTTTTCAAACTAATATGTGGGAATCACAACTTTCCATAGTAAGTTCTGAGAGATTTGCTGTGGAAAAACTTTATGGAAAAGATCCTCAGAAACATCTCTTTTTTTCTTTTAAATGCCTAATGCCCCGTGAGACTAACACTCCACTAGACCATAGACAAAGGGGCAAATCATAGGCCTTGGAGTCTTCAAATTCCCTTATATGTAAAATGGCAGTACTAGGAACATCACTGCCCACAGTAATTAATAACTTGATCACTGAAGCTGTAATAACTCCCAAAACAGCCGGTATAGCAAATGTTAAGAACTCAGAACTTTGTCCTTAGAAACGCTGTACCTGTCAGGTTTGGGTGCTTTAGAACAGCCTTACTTCCCATATTTCAAGAGTCCAGTGGTGGCTTTGTCATGTCTTCTATATAAATTAGTCATTAAGAACCAGTAACTCTTCTTTGTTTTACGCTGACAATGACTCTGACTTTTTAGTCTTCACTGGTTGCTTCCCCGCAGATGTCACCACAAACAAAAAGTTGAGCTATGTAAGAAACTTCACTAAATAGAGAATTTAAGTGTAAACTGTTGTAGGGTGATGAAACTTTAGTGGGAAACTGATAACTAGCGAGTTGTATGATAATTACAAATGAAAAAGATCTACAGAAGCAGAGATCGCCTTACTGCCTAGAATGTCCAAGGCTGTTCTGTGCCTTTAAACTGGTACAAGACATTTTAACTACTGGGCTGGTGGGTTTTTTCATTCATTCAGCCTGCTCAGTCAGCTTTTGAAAGGATTTCTCGGCTCAATATTGAGCTCCTGAATAAAATGGGAATGTTTGTTTTCTTGGAATTCGATCCAAAATTGGAATATATGCTACTCACTTCAGTGGGTTTTGGAGGTCAGATACTAAGAGGATCCACCCATTTTACATGTTGCACCACACATGAAATACTGCTGCAGGGTTTTGAGAAGTGCTGAACATAAACCATATATTTAAGTTTCAAATATTTTGGGTACTAAAACATGTTTCAGTTGCGGAATATTTAACTGTTCTTTCCTACCAAGACTGGCAGTTCCCAGCAGGCCTACCACCAAAACTGGGTTATCTTTATAACTTACAGACTGTGTAGATTTTTAGCAAGGATTTCATCACTGCCACTACTGCTCCTAGAAAGGGTGAGCTGATGGAGTCGTTGCTGGTTTACAGATCCACCAGGCACTGTAACCTGTTACCACATGGACAGTCAACCACGTCAGCAACACTGCAAGAGAGCTCGAGCTAATGACCATTTGTGACCGGGAAAGGACAAAAGCCCTTCTCACCTTCAACCCTTAATCCATAATTCTATAGCTACTGACATAGCAGAGCCAACAACGCCGAGCAGCTAGCTGTAGGCGAGGCTTTATTAATTACAAGTTGGAAGAGCTCTAATAAGCCCATTTGAAATAGCGCAGGCATTTTCCTTATTTGTTTTGAACATTTTTTTTTCTTTAGTGAGTTTTGTCTCATTACATTTCATACCAGAAGTAACTTTTTATCCCTTCAGGCCAATGAAATGTTGTTCAGTGGAAGGAAGTTGACAGCGCAGGAAGCTTGTGCCAAAGGACTCGTCTCGCAAGTGTTTTGGCCGGGAACATTCACCCAGGAAGTGATGGTTCGGATTAAGGAACTTGTCACATGTAATTCAGTTGTAAGTTGCCTTTACTTCTTATGTTTTTATAATTAGACTAATAAGTATTATTAGGCTACATCGTTCTGTCCTTCTAAAAAGTCTGTTTTCATGAAGCAAGGACTGTACTTCAGTATAGCAATGTATTTTAATGCATTCTGATGTATCTTTGTGTTTCTTGGGTTTTTGAGGGGTCTTTTTGGTTTTGGTTTTTTTTTTTAATATTTGTAGCTGCCTCATCTTTATCATGGGCCTGTGCTGGGTTTTGCTGGGATAGAACTAATTTTCCTTGTAGTAGTAGCGGGTATGGGGCTCTGGTTTGGATCTGTGCTGCCAACAGCATTGGTGACACGGAGATGTTTGTGTTGCTGCTGAGCAGCGCTCACACAGAGCAGAGGCCTTTCTGCTTCTCACACCCCCACCACTAGCGAGTGGGCTGGGGGTGCACAAGGAGCTGGGAGGGGACACAGCCAGGACAGCTGACCCCAACTGACAAAAGGGATATTCTGTACCATATGATGTCATGCTCAACAATAAGAAGTGGGGAAAAATTGGCAGGGGAGGCCACTGCTTGGGGACTGGCTGGGTGTAGGTCAGTTGGTGCTGAGCAATTGGTATGCATTGGCATCACTTATCTTTCTTGGGTTTTATTTCGCTCTCTCTTTGGTTTTTTTCTTCCTTTTCCTTAGAATTTTTGGTGGTGGTGTTATATTTTGGTTCCAACCCTCAAGTTTTCTCATTTTTACCATTCAAATTATTTTCCTTCCTCCCCCCCTTACCCCCTGCTCCTGCTGTGAAGGGGAGTGTGAGCAAGTAGCTGGGTGGTGTGCAGTTGCTGGCTGGGGTCAAACCATGACAGCCACTGACAACCATGCCATAGTACATTTCAGTTAAGAACATTAAAACAGCATTGAACTCTTCATGATGTATTTTGGTTTAGATGCATAAGCCCAACTTACTCTAATCAGCAGTGTAAACAAGAACCACACAGAAATCTGGGTTGTAATTTAATGGCTTCAGTTGACATTTAAATTTCCAAGGAAATAAATAGAGTCTTTGACGTTATGCTGGGTAACATGTAGTGAGTGGTTCTGTGGTTGTGTGCACTACTGGCAAGGCAGCTCAAAGTACCATATTTTTGATGCTTTCTTACAAGAAGAAATTAAATACAAAGTAACTGTTCTGTGCATTAGAAATTTTGGATTTTGAAACAGATTTTCTAAATGGAAAAGCAAATTAGGTTGTTTTTCAGTCTACCTGAGGGAACGGCATGAAGCTGAGACACGGGAGGTTTAGGTTGTATATTAGGAAGAGGTTCTTTACTGACAGGGTGGTCGGGCACTGGAACAGGCTCCCCAGGGAAGTGGTCACAGCACCCAGCTTGGCTGAGGTCAAAAATCGTATGGATGATGCACTCAGTCCCATGCTCTGACCTGGCTGGCCCTGTGTGGAGCCAGGAGTTGGACTCAATGATCCTTATGGGTCCTTCCAACTCAGGAGATTCCGTGATTTTAAATGCTCAGGAGATTCAAGGTCTGCCTGACTATTAGAGCAGTTCTGGAGAGTAGTGTTATGATTAGCCTTCACCAAAATGGAGAGGGAGTTTTCTGTAGTTACCAGGATAAAACTGTATGTACATTCATAGCTATGACATTATTTTCATTTTTTCCCCATTTTTGCACTCCTGTAAATTGTGCTATTGTAGGGTAAAGGAAATCTTGTATGGTGCTGTAGGAAAGCCTGAGAAATGTTTCTTAGGGTCAAAGCATGTCCATGAATTGAAAAGCTTAAGTTCATAATCAATCAACTTTAGAATGTACCTGCCTGAAAATGCAGATGTTGCTCAGTTCTCATGGAATACTAACCCAACTCCCCCCGCCCCCTTTTTTTTCCCCTCTCTTTTTTGTCTAGGTACTTGAAGAATCCAAAGCTTTAGTACGTAATGTCATGAAGGTGGACTTAGAACAAGCAAATGAAAAGGAGTGTGAAGTTTTGAAGAAAATCTGGGGCTCAGCACAAGGGATGGACTCAATGTTAAAATACCTGCAGAAGAAAATCGATGAGTTCTGATGAGATGCCCATTGACACTGGAATTGTATTTCTTGGACATCAGGGCAAGCAAAATATGCCCATTTAAAAACCCTTAGAAACTCACTCCTTGTTCAGCTTGGGAACAGGAGTGGAACCCCTCCCCCTTTTATTGTGAAGGGGTTTTAAAGTACTGTATCACTTAATTTGAACAAAACTCCTTTCTCCCTGATTGTTACATATAGATATATACATACACACACAGTAGTGTATGTGTGTGCATATATATGTCTTTTATATATATATATATAAAAATAATATGTGTGTGAGTGTGTATGTAGACACACAGACACACAAGCTAAAAAAAAAAGATAGAGTGCACTACCAAACATCTCTTTAAAGGCTCTAGTTTTTGTTACCTTTGGCTAGTACTGTATCAAATAGAGAACGGATTTAAAAGTGAATGGTGTTGCATTATATTCTGTGTGGCAGGGAAGTCTGGAGAAATGCTTTTCTCTTTCATTAGAATCCAGAACTGAAACGGGTATTAGCCAGCCCTTACTTTCACTGCCCAAGGAGTCAGCGAGGATACCAGGCATTGTCTCGGAAGAAGGCTGAAATACCTCAAGAAATGGAACATTCTAGAATTGTGGGGAGTTAAACCCAGCTACTATAAAACCACACGTATCCCCCAAAAGAGAGTGTGCTCAGGATTAATGCTTAGAAAACACTCTGTGGGTTTTTTGGGGGGGAGGTATAGAAGGGTGGGAGGAAGGGGGCAGGAATACGTTTAATTCTTACCCAGACAGCATGAAGAAACCACTGTCTCTTGGGGAAAGGGGAAGGAAAAAAACAAACAAACAAACAAAAAAAAGCTTGTTTTGCAGTATTAGTGAATCACTGAATATCTTATATATGAATATCCTAAGTTATAAGTTAGTTTTAGTGGGTTCTTCAATAGTTTCTCTGGGTTTGGTTTTTTGGGGGGTTTTTGTTTGGTTTTGGTTTTTTTTTTAAATAACTACATAAGTGCTTCTGTTGCTGGATGAGAATACTACTTTATATACAGTTTGGGTTTTGTTTTTGGTTCTTTTTTCCTATTTGCTGGTTTAATTGATGTATTACACCAAAAATGCATTTTATGTTCATAAATTTTAGGTTCACTTAGAATATATTATTTAATAAGTTAAAATTCTTTTGGCACACTATTAAGTAAAAAAAAAACTCCTTTAAAAAAAAAAACTACCTTATAGTAGATGTTTAATGTTCTTTGTCTATGCTTTTTTATTATTTTAAATATACACTATATACAGTATGGTGTAAAAGAGTGCCCTGTGTACATAGACCTATTTTGCATTCCTTTCAGGAGCGGTTATTGATTCCTGACTGCAGATATCTAGTATTACTTGGGTATCTGTGCTTGCAATCTTATTGAATGTATTATGAAGAATGAAAAAAGAAATCAAACCTTATTTTTGTACAGTTTTGAAGTTTTTACTTGGAACTGACCCACCTCCCCTTCCCAGTGGAGAGCTGTACAGTGTGTAAATCTACCTTTACCTTGGATTGGTACAGTATTTTTGCATCTGTGGGACCTACTTTTTTGTTCTAGTAGTTTGAACTATATATAAACTGTACAATCTGTAAAGTTTTTATAGAATAAATATTCAGCTGTGAAAACTGGTTAAATAAAACTAATATTTCTTAACACATTTTAAATGTGGTTCTCATATAGTTGACTTCTTCAAAGACATTTCAGTTCTGATTTTAAAGAGTTGCTTAAACAAACCTTGCAACTTTTAAGCCTTCAATATTTATGATTGGTTAAACTTGTGTAAGCTCTTACTTTCCTTCAAATGAAAAGCTACAAATTAGTTTACTGTTGTAAACTATATATAAATTTTTGCTTAGAGACAGAAAGGGGGAAGAGAACATATAGGAAGTCATTTGACTCTTAATTATTTTGTTACAGTCCTAAAAGAACATTCAATAAATGTTTCTTTGCAATCTCTTTAAAAATGGGTCATTTTCCCTACAATGCTGCATGGTAAAGTGAGAGTTCCTTCACTGAATGTGATTTTACTGAAAGGCAGAAGGAAAGACACCTTGCTTCTGACGGTTCTGTGATGTTAAACCTTTTGGAATGCAACTCAAATTTATGTCAAGATGCCTTTTTCCCAGCAGCTGTAAGAAGCATTTGGGCAGAGATGGTACCTATTTCAGCTGGAGGATTATTTATGTGTTCCCTCAACATGAAAGAGCTTCACCATAAGAGGACTGCAGCTGGAGACAGTAAGAAGAATTAAATCAGTTGAAGGTGCAGGCAATTCAGCTGGGAAAACAACTCTACTTGCTTCATTTTTGGTGTTACCATCAGTCAGGCTGCTGTGCTGCCTCCATCTGCATATTAAGATGTGAGTAAGTTGGTGAGCACATTGATTCCTGTCTTAGACCCGAGACAAGTCCTTAGTTAAGACCCACTCACTGTCAGTGTCACTGTGCAATTGCCCAGCCTTTATATTAATGGCAATAACTAACTTCACACTATTAACAACTTCATGCTCTCATTCCTAAATAATATACACAATTTTGTCTATATGCTGGACTACAGAGGTACCGTTTCTTTCTGAAAATACTGTCCTGCTCCTTTCAGTATGGGTCAGCAAATGTCCCTTCATGTGCACGGAAGTTACAGTGAAGTCTAGATTGGTCTTTGCAAAACTGGACTAGAACAAAGACAGAAAAATTACAGACTTGTAATAGCAAGCAAGAAGGCCTGAGGGACCATACACACCGACTGAAGCCATGGCAAACTGAGCCCTTTCCAGGCTTTTCTTCACAGAAGACGCAGGCCACCTTCAGGCCTGCTTCATCCCCAATGCCTGTTTTGTTCTGCATAAATTTGCAGTGGAACACAGATAAACTAACCTGAAGTGTCAGATGTGTCTCTGATGGCTGAATGCAGCTCTAGCCATGAAGGGTCTTCTGGGCCCAAGGAGAACCCCCAGGAGGCAGCTGAAGAGCAGCATCACTCCTATGGCACCTGGTTTGGCATCACAGGGCAGCAGTACTTACTTCAAAACAGCTTTTCTACCTTAATTCTAGAATTGACACGTGGAAGAGTTCTACTTGAAGATTTCTGGAGCATCATAAATTGCTGGACCTGGGTGCAATGCAAGAACAGAGAAGCAGTGTCTTTCTGAATGGTTTGAGAGAACTGCCTTATGGCTTGGGTTTGTGTTAGGTTTTTTTGTTAAAGAAGGAAGAAACTTTCCTCAGTTTTTCCCTCCTTCAGGCATGAAGCAAATCACCCCACATGTCTGGGTGTCAGAAGTCTAGTCAGGGGCTAGAAGAATTAATGATGTTGGAATATAGAATTCAGCTCAGTCCTGACTCCTGAGTCTCCTATCAAGACTGTTGGCTATCACCATTACATCACTGTACTGCACAGTCTGCTTAATTCCTTAAGGAGCACAGAGACCTGCTGTACAGCAGCTGTCAGCGACAGCATTAAGAGGAGCATAGGAGCCTTGATAATGCAGCATAGGAATCTCTCTATGACATTCCAGTTCTCTTCCCAAGATCAGTAACATGTCAGGCACTAGCAAACCACAGATTGACAAGCATGAGGCCATCAAGTACACCATCCCCACAAAACTTCCCTCATGTTCATTTTTGGAATTAAGTAAAAGAACTTTTCTCCTGGTCAGAGATGAGTGCCAGGGTTGAATGCCCTTGGAACAGTTTGAAAGCCACCTGTATACATGTAACCACACCTTCTCCTGATACGTTAGTTTAAGAGCAACATCCAGATGAAAGCAGAGCAAGGCTTTAGCTTTCAGTGAGCTAACTTACAGGGAAAGGTATTTTGGGGTAACTCACAGGTCTTTTCCTTGTTCAAACTTCTTAAATTCAAATCCTGGATTCATGCAAATTATTTCCTTCAGTGAGTCCTTTGCTGGATTGCTGCCTTCACTAAAAGACGTTTCTCTGTGCTTCAGATGTTGCTCCATTACTACTCAGGAAAACAAGGTTCAGGAGAATTAAGTAATCGTTTCAGGTGAGATTCATTTCTTAAGGTCAGGCAAACTTGAGAATAGAACACCACAATGCCAGGCTATAAACTGCTCAGCTTCACACTGATTATTTCATGTTTTACCTGAACATTGGATAAGATAGATTGCACCGTGAGCATCTGGGGAACAAGGCAGGAAAAACACCAAACCCAACCACCTCTGGGTAAGTGGGCAGGAGAGACTTTCTTCAATGAACAGGGCCTGTACTCTACCTGCATTTGTTGGTGGCATTTGAGGGACATCATGTGGGACGTAAGTATGCTGCTGAAGAGAGTAGGGGCAGGAGACACCTCAACTCAAGTACAGCTTGCCATATGATTTTTCCATCCTAAGGAACTGCCAGCAGCTGTCAACACAGAGGCTGCCTTATAGAGCTGGAGCAGAGGCTGCCTTGGCAACCTCAAGTCATGCAGCATGGGCACTCCGTTACCATGAATACAGCTCACAGGTGAATTTTCCTTTCCAAGGGAAGAAGTGTCAGGAGAAGAGCCCCTGTACAGCACAGGATACAGCACAAGGGTACCATGAGCCTCTTCTGTGCAGCCCCTCAGCTTTTTCTAGCAAATACTTCACTCACAGGTCTCTGCTTTCTTTTTTTAACCTCCTTACTTGTGAGGGACACGGCTGGCAGGTGAAGTCACACACCAGACTCATTGACAAACAAAACCCAAATATAATTACCTTATGAAGCAGTCACAGGGTGAAGAGTGGATTGGCACACAAAGGCTTTGAAGTGCACTGCAAAATAAGAAGATGGTGCCAGAGTATTTTTGGTCTTACTCATCCCTCCTGCACCATGAAAAAAATAGAGCAAATAAGAAAACCACTGAGCAAGAGCAGGTAAGAAGTCAAAGGAGCTGCAGGAGGAAATAAAGGAATGGCTGTTATTCTCCCTTAATCCCTCCTTCTTATCACCCTCAGTGCTGGAAAAGATACAAGGGCACCAGGTGGACATAGACCTGTTGCATACAGCAGAGTGGAGCACATTCTGTAACAGCCACAGAAACATCTGCAACATCAGCACTGTGTGGTGTCTAGGAATAACTGAAGTCACTCTTTCATTTTTTAATGTTTCTGAAGGAATTACATGCTCAGTCATGCTGACAGAAAAAAATTGTACTCTGGGTAGAAACAAAGTGAGTCCAGGCATCCAAGGGAAGGGAAAGAAAAGAGTCAGGTCTTGACATCAATTTTCTTGAAGCAAAATAAACCACAAGAGCCAATCTGACGGAGGAACCAGGGGCAATAACTCCACAATCTTGTGGACATTTCAGACATCTATTTCAGCTCAGTGGAAGAGATTTATTTTCCCACAGAATCATAAACATCTGAAGTTATTTATATTAGTCTGAGGGGCAGCAGAATTACTTCTTATTCATAGAATCACAGAATGGTTTCAAGTTGGAAAATATCTTCAAGATCAAGTCCAACCATCTATCCAGCCCTACAAGGTCCAACACTAGAGCGTGTCACCAAGCACAACATCTACTCTTCTTTTAAATGCCTCCAGGGATGGAGACCCAACCACCTCCCTGGGCAGCCTGATCCAATATCTGACAATCCTTTCAGTAAAGAAATTTGTCCTAATTTCCAACCTAAACCTGAAATGAGCTCAGACCATTTCCCCTTGTCCTGTCACCAGCTACCAAGGAGAAGAGACCAACCCCCACCTCACTACAACCGCCTTTTAGGTAGTTTTAGAGAGTGATGAGGTCTCCCCTCGGTCTCATCCAGGCTAAACAGTCCCAGCTCCCTCAGACGCTCCTCACAAGGCTTGTCTTCTAAACCCTTCACCAGCCTTGTAGCTCTTCTCTGGACATGCTCAAGTATCTTGATGTCCTTCTTGTAGTGAGGGGCCCAAAACCGAACACAGCACTCCAGGTGCAGCCTCACCAGCGATTCCTTCAGCAGAAGATCTTTGCAAACTGTTTTAGTCCTAATGAGGTAAAGCAGGGAATGTGAAAGCCTTACATAAATCAGCTCTGAAGTGGAATAAACACTTGAAAATAATTCAGTTCCCTCCTGTTTCTGAAAGATGCTGGCGCAACGAGACAGGCTATTGACCTGGATCCTTCAAAAGATGCAGCCCCATGGTCTATAGTTTGGGTTCCCCTACAATGGAACCCTCCCCTCAAATCATTACCAACTGTTAGATGAAGGCAACAGTAGTTCTTCACATTCATTCAACTTTCTTATATTCAGCTACAGATTTAGACCTTGTGGCTCCAAAAATAGATTTTTCACAGCCATGAAACAATTTAAACATAACTGACTGAAAACATCGTTTTGAATCTAAAAAAAAAGACGTGGTAAGCACACAAGAATGCTATTAATGAGACAGATACCTCAAAATCTGAAAAATATATGGGGAGCTTCTGGAAATCTCCAGTCAGCCTATATTAAAATGCCATTCAGGTCCTGTATTGAGTTTGCATGGCAAGGTTTTGGTAGTGAGGGGTGGGTACAGGGTGGGGCTTCTGCAAGAAACTTCTAGAAGATTCCCTTCTGACAGAGCCAATGACAGCTGGCTCCAAGACAGACCTGCTGCTGGCCAAGGCTGAGCTCATCAGCAATGGTGGCAGTGCCTCTGGGGTAACAGAGTTAAGGTGGGGGAAAAGGAAAAAAGAAAAGAAAAAAAAGGATGAACTTTGTAGCCAGAGAGAGGAATGAGAATATGTGAGAGGAACAACTCTGCAGATACACAGGGCAGGGAAGGAGGAGGGGGAGGAGCTACTTCATCCCCTGGAGCAGAGATCCCCTTGCAGCCCCTGCAGAAGACCACGGTGAGGCAGGCTGTCCCCCTGCAGCCCATGGAGAGCCCCACATCAGAGCAGCCGGATGCACTCAAAGGACGCTGTGACCTCATGAGAAGACCATGCTGTTGCAAGCTCCTGGCAGGACCTGTGGACCCATGAAGAGAGGGGCCCAAACTGGAGTAGGTTTGCTGGCAGGACTTGTGACCCTGTGGGGGACCCACGCTGGAGCAGTCTGTGAAGAACTGCACCCCATGGGAAGGACTCATGTTGGAAAAGTTGATGGAGCCCTGTCTCCTGTGGGAGGGACCCCATGCTAGAGAACAGGAAGAGTGTGAGGAGGAAGGAGCTCGGGGCAACAGCAACAACATGTGATGAGCTGACCACAACCCCATTCCCTGCCCCTCTGTGACACTCATGGGGGGTGGGAGGTAGGGAGAGAAACCAAGAGTGAACTTAGGCCCAGGAAGAAGGGACAGATTGGGGAGGAGGTGTTTTTAACATTTGGGTTTATTTCTCATTATCCTACTCCAATTTGATTGGCATTATCAAGATGAGCCTGGTTTGCCCATGACAGTAATTAGTGAGTGATCTTTCCTTGCCCTTATCCTGACCCACAGCCTTTCATTGTAGTTTCTCTGAGGATAGACAGTGATAGAGCAGCTTTGGTGGGCACCTGGTCTCCAGCCAGGGTCAACACACCACAGCTGCTTCACTACGCTTCCTAACAGGACAGGTCCACCCCATGCTCACGTGTTAAGTTACCACTTTGGGAGCAAGACCTGCTGAACAAGAGATGTGCCATGTTGGCCTCTGGACGGTTCTCGAGCCAGAGACACCCAAACTGCAATGCTGCCACTAAACCAGCTGTCCCAGATTCTCAGCATGGCACTTCAGGTCTTTTTCAATTCTCCCTCTGATCAATTGGCTTTCATTACTGAACTTTCAAAACCAAATAAGCAAAATATAGCAGTCTAATGCATATAAAATAGTACACCAATTAAGCCATGTAAAGCGTGTAGAAGTTCCTGAAAGAGGTTGGTTAGCTGAGAAGTAATGTAATTTTGCCAGCATCCAGAAAAAGACATGCACAGAGTCCCTGATTTTCCATTCAGAGATGTCAGAAATCCTCAGCAGAGTTTTGTACCCCAAGAAGTTGATTTGAACCCGGGGAATTCCCTGATGGAAAATTTCTGGCCAGCAATCCACAATAACCTGACACAGCATCATCATTTCCCCATCTCTGACATTCCTGGTGCTCCTCTAAGCTCATGCTGCTGAAAAGCAGCTGTAACCTGAGAAGAGCTCCAGCACTAACAGCGAGGACCCCACGGCAGGTTCCCCAGAAACATGTTATCACCCACGGCGCAGCAGCCCAGCGGTAACAGGCACAGGCAAGATAAGCACTGGATTTTCTCCCTCAGACAGCCGCCTCTCATCACAAAATGAAACCACTTGCACAGACAAAAGAGGAATCAGAGCATCCCACCCAGAATTGACACAAAAAGATGGGCACGGCTCCTCTGCAAGGGTGACAGCTGAGATTGAGGATCTTCTACCTCTGGTTTTCCTATCACACGCAACAGGAGCTCTGAAGCGCTGCACGCGGGCGGCGTGCGCGGCGCCGGGCCTGCTGCCACACTTGAGCCTGCAAATCACTGGTGATAAAACCGGAGAGCACAGCATCGCAGGGACTACAGACTTGCCCCGTTCCCCCACGAGATCAACACACTATCACCACCTCGCAGGCTTTCTCATGAAGGGAGCTGAGATCCCAGCTCACACCAGCAACATGAAACCACACCTTCCAGCACGCTCTCCCTCATAACTAAAGGCATCCATGCTAAAGCAGTGGACTGGGAAGAGCGGGAAAGGTGCTGCTTCAGAGCCTGACAGCAGCAGTGGCTTGTTCCTCCTGGAGACTGCGAGGCCAGAGGCAACAGTGCAGCGAATGCTGTGATACCCAAGGGCCCTCAAACCAGGGCTACCTCACAGTACTTGCAGTCCAAGAGCTGCTGGGTGGCCACCACCTGGTGCCAGTTCTTCCTTTTCGATTCGGATCACGTGGAGAGGCATCCAAATACTTCAAAGCTTTCGCCGACCAACACTGACAAGCACCACAGAAACAGCATGTCTATAAATGAGGTACGATGCAGATACCAAAGTCTCTCAGCCTTTAGACTTATATTTAGAAATTCTGTGTTAAACTATAAAATTAAAACCCCCTGAAGACTGTGGGTCTCCGAGCAGGAAGACCTGGCTTTGCTGGCTGGGGCCAGAAGGGATTTGATCCCGAATAGTGACTCTTGCTTGTTGCTGCCTCTGGAAGGATTATGTTTGTCAGCGAGCCAGAGAGCCTCTGCGTCTCCGTGGGAAACCCTAAGGGGAAAATTAGGGGTTCCTCAGAACTGACAGGAAAATTTAAGACTTCCTTGAAGAAGAAAAGAAGGAAAGCAGAAGAAATTCAAGGGAAGAAGTGGAACTATTCCTAACAATCATGATAATTGCAGTTTTTTAAGTTAGGCTGGCTAGGTGCCCAGAATGGGTAAACAACCCCAAACCAGTTTAACTGACAAGCATATTGCAGATTGCACAGCCCTGGGGCAAAGCACAAGGGCCTCCAACTTTCCAAAAATCTTAGTCAGAGACTTTCCCCCATCCCTACTTTTTAAATGTAAATTAATAAGCCTATGCTCTGAGACAGCAGTGATGTTTGGTATTTCTGAGAGAATGGGGAGGCCATCAGTAAAAACAAGTGGGAAATAAATTTGGCTTAGATCCACATTTTTCAAATCCTTTTTAAAATAATATATTTACAATACATAACCAGCTGGTTGTACATACAGAATGGGAAGCATGCAGCCTTCATGTGCATGTTCTGCACGTCCAGCTTACCTAGTAAGCTTACAGGGCTTTGCCCGTTTTAAGAGTTTTAACCACATTTTTTTCAGTACTTTACTCAAAACATGTTTTACTGACAAGCCACCCAATTACTTTTGTATCAAGACAACTTTAAACTCCATTTTATCTGCCTGTCACACTAACCTAACATCATTCCAGCAGGATTTCTGAACTCAACACTCGAAGATCAGAGGTCTTCATGAAACTACAAAACAGGGCCTGCTGTCACGGCTTCAGGAGCTTTAATTTGAAGGTTCTTGGTCCAAGATTATATATGATGGGGAGAATTCCACAAGCAGTTCTAGCAGCTCTGGAGGTAGGTATCAGAGGACATCAAGGAAGATGCCTATTATAAACAAAAAAAAAGCAATTTTATTTTTTGTTGGAAGAGGGCACAGTGCAATAATTTTGCACAGTGTAATAATTTTGCACTGTTACTTGATTTGCACAGGATTTTCCTGCCTAGAAAGAGTTAATCTGAATAGTAGTTTTCATTCTATGCATCCCTGATCAAATCGTATGTTACGGAAAATGGCGTGCTGAGGGAAGGGGCAGTAGCCACGTGAAACAGAGCCCCTGAAAGGCCGTTCACTACACCCTCCCCTGCCTTTCGGATCAGTACTGCATCCAGCCACAGAGGACCCTTCGCCCCTCTCTGCTGCGCTGCCGTTATCCAACAGCAACCTCGAAGCAGAACTTTGCCGACGCTCAGAACAGCTTTTGACAAGGACGCATAAAATCACCGACCATCTGAAGAGGTCAGCATCAAAGATCCTAAGGCACCGAGGCTCCTAATTTCCTCTTCACATGTGCATCAAGTAGGCCATGATCATGATTCGCTGCAACCTGCCCAAAATTCTATTTACTAGCTGGTTTTAATAAGCTGACCTTTCTTAATAATCTTGTCTCGGGACAAAACAAACAGCCCCGTGGGGTTCAGTTTGTTTCTCTACAGCCCTTTTGAATTTGCTAGTTTCTCAGCCCTCGATGCCAGCTCCCCACGTAGTTGGAATCATATAAATCACAATTTTATCTAATCTCCATCTTTCCTAATAAAAAGCAAGCCCATTTTGCTCCTGGCATTATGTCGGGGTTCCTCTTTGAAGTCCCACGGAGTCGCACCCGCTTCACACTGGAGCACAAACCGGCCGAGGCGCAGCGATCCTCCTGCCTCCTTCATTCAAACCCTTTGCCCTCTCCTACCGTTACCCATCTTTCCCACGAATCCAGCCTGATGCACGCTGGCTTGAGACTCGCTGTTTGTGCTGCTCTTGACACTCTTCCCTGCCCCCTACCATCTCAGTGCTTTATTTGTTCTTCTGACTCCTGCCAAACGCTGAAGTCACAGTTGGAGTTTCCAGTTTACTCGCATCCTCAGCTCTTTTTCTTATTCTGTAGCTGCCTCCTCCCTTTCCTCAAGCCGTGTCAGGTTTAGCTCAGTCTTTTTCATACCTGACACATATTTACATACCAGGCAAGTGTAGTTTATTTTCCTTTTCCCCCTCTCACTAAAACCTGGCAGATCACAACATTCAGTCCTTGTGTGTTTAGCGCATCATCTGGGATAATCTGGACCTCACAGTAAGGTGGGGGTTAAGAAACACGCAGCTTGTTTTGGCTCTGTTGTGATTCTGACTCCTAGCAGCCAACTCAACTCTTTCAAAATGTCATTTTTCAACAGAACCCACAGGCTTTAAGACTTCAATCCATCCCAAAATGACATGCAGATGAACAGGTTCCAGCCAGCTCTCACTTGCCATGAAGCCAACATGCTAATAGAGCTCCATCTTTGCTTTCAAAGGCCTCATGACAGGCTAATTAATTTAATAGTCCAGACTTCCCTTTAGTTGGCTTCAATTCCCTTCCCAGAAAGCTTCCCCTGGCCCTATAGAATATCTTGAAACTGATTTTCACTATCTCAAACAGTTACTGTCCTTGACAGTCTGACTCAGGATTTTCCATGTACCACTTTTCCATCACCAAGGCAAGACAGATGCTATTGGGAGAAAAAAAAAGAGCAACAGATCCCTTTGGTAGTTCCCCAAAACAAGGTAAATAGGACATTGTGCTGCTTGCACTGGCACCCTGAGAACAGCTACAGGTATACAATTCAACAGGCTCCATGTCTAACACATGGGGCAGAGACAAACTTTCTCAACCTTGTTTAAGAACAATCAATCAAGTTTGAAAGCACTGGCTTGGGCGAAACTCTGTAGCATGTTTCTCTCTCTAGCCTAAATTTTTTAGTAACAGCAACATCTTTTGTGCAACCTTACCACTTTGATCTAATTTTAATATTTTTTCATTTTTTCTTTAAGACTGTAAGCCCTAGAAGGCAGAGACACCCTCTTTTTACACATTAGTACAGCGGTTGACATAACGCTGCTCGCAGGCTGTGGCATTTCATGTTCAGTATGGGGGAAGTGGTTAGAATTCCAGTGAAGTACTCAGAAATTGCCCTGTTTCCCTCTAACCATGCTACTACAGGTAGTGAATCCTTCACTGAGAACATCCAGGAAGGTAAAGCAGGAAGGTTTCAGACAGCAGGAATCAAGTTTATCCCCTCTGTAACAAAATTGACTGTAGTAATTTTCAAGCTACAGACCCAGTGAAACATCTGCAGGGGTTAAATAATAAATAAAAGGCAGGCTACAGATCCTCAAAGTCAAGAGAAACTTGTGTCCACAAGAAGGCTGCTACTAATTTCTGTATCTAAATGGAAACAGGATTCTTCCTGTCTCCAAATTTGCTGATGATACAAAACTGGGAGGTGTCACCAGCACACCAGAAGGCTGCACTGCCATTCAATGAGATCGTGACAGACTTGAGAATTGGGTGAAGAGGAATGAAATAAAGTTCAGTAAGGGCAAGTGCAGTGTCCTACACCTCGGGAGGGATAAACCCAGGCACCAGTACAGGTTAGGGGTTGACCAGCTGGGAAGCAGCTCTGCAGAGAGGGACCTGGGCACGGAGAACAAGCTCTGCGTGAGCCAGCAGTGTGCCCTCGTGGCCAAGATGACCAGTGATATCCTGGGGGGCATTAAAAGCATGGCCAGCAAGTTAAGGGCGATTATCCTCCTCCTCTACTCTGCCCTGGTGAGGCCACATCTGGAATATTGTGTTCAGTTCTGGGCTCCCCAGTTCAAGACAGACAGGGAGCTACTAGACAGAGTCCAGCAAAGGGCTGCAAAGATGATGAGGGGACTGGAGCACCTCTCATATGCTGAAAGGCTGTTGAGGCTGGGGTAAGAGGGGATCTGATCAATACTTATGCACAGGGTGGGTGTCTAGGGGATGGAGGTCAGGCTCTTCTCAGTGGTGCCCAGTGACAGGACAAGGTGCAATGGGTAGAAATTGGAACACAGGAGGTTCCATTCAAACATGAAAAAAACCCCTTTCACTCTGAGGGTGACAGAGCACTGGAATAGGCTGCCCAGAGAGGTTGTGGAGTCTCCTCTGGAGACATTCGGAGCCTGCCTGAACGTGATCCTGTGCAATGTGCTCCAGGTGATTCTGCTTTAGCAGCAGGGTTGGACTAGATGATCTTCATAGGTCACTTCCTGCACCTACCCTTCTGTGAATCTTTGAAAACAATCTGACTCAATATGCACCCACTCAGGGTCACACAGAACAGCTCAGAGCTGATGAGAGGACACAGTTCTAGCCTGTGTCCTATGTTGTGTGTGTCTGACCCCGCAACGCCTGGTTAATTTAGTCACTGACATGCCACCCACAACAGTGCTGGCTTATAAACCAGCACACTTGCAAGTAGTTTAACAAAAACATTTAAGTGCCTTTCACAGGTATTTATCATGAGTGGTTTTTCCTTGACATAGTTACACAAGGGCAAGAAACCAAAGGGTTTATTGCAATGCTGATGAGCTGCTTGATTTTTGCAGATTCTGGTATCTGTAGATCTTGCCTTAAAATAGGGCAGTATCTCGAGTGCCAATGGAATGAATCCATGCTTAGAGGTATTTGGCACAATAAGCTATTTGTTCATTAGGAATTAAAAAAAACCCATTTTTTACCAAATTCAGGACACTATGGAAGCACCTGGGAGTTCTCCTTTTGTCCTGGCATCAACTATCTTAACACATTCTGTCCTCTTCTGCCACAAGACTCTCACTGAGTTTGGAGAAAAATAAACCCTTAGTTTAAAAATACTGTATCTTTTTCTGTACTGCTATCTAAAAGATCCAGGGCAAAATTTCTCACCTTTAGTCTCAGTCCAAGACCAATTTCCAAATTCTAGCTTTCTTCTCTATCCACTTTGGCTTCTTAATTGAAAATGAATACAGGGGGAAGAATTGGGACACCACAGTCATTTCAGAGTAGGAACTGTATGAGCTGGCACACTTTTTTTAGGAACCTGAGGTGCTTCTACCATGTCCTCAGAATTTACAGGGAGAAGCATCCATGACATTTTGGACAAAATCTGGTTCATGTAGCAATTTCTATGCTATTGAAAAGGCCTCAGCCAAACACCTGTCCTATGTTACCACTGAAGTTACCTACTTGTTAGCTTTGTTTCCAAATCACATTTTTTGGATCTTTCAGGAAATGGCAGGTGTTCCTGAACCTACTGATCTCTGAGGGCAAAAAAACCCACACCAAACTCACCCAAATTACTGGAGTAAGAAATGAAAGAGCAAGCTGCTCCAGACTATGGAGTACCAAAGCAATTCTGGATGGGGCAGACCTGCCTTACTACCTGCATGAAGAGTCTCCTCCCTGGGGAGAGCAGCACCTAGATCTAGCAAAGTCTCATGTATAGTTTCAGCCCCCAGGAAGGACAAGCCAGCGTAGATTGTCATTCCCAAAATAAACAAGTCTATAGAATAAACCCTGGTGTTTCCACCTAGCCTACCAACACCAATGAAGAGTTCTGTAGTGTATGCTGTCTTAAATCAAAGTGCCATGGCTATACTGCAAGCTGCCGACTCCACAGGAGCTAGAGAGAGAGGTTCCCAGGGCCAACAATACCTTGGGGACTCGAAAAGAAGCTGGAGAAATTCTTTGCAATTTAAAAGTGTGCTCACTTCTCTTCAAGAGAAGGGACAAAGGAAGGAGGTTGGGCTGGAAGCCCCTATGAAGCCACATCTTACATAGCTTCCTGAAGTGTCTTCAGTCCCTGCTGAATCTCACCCTTCTAAATCTTCACACAAGGCATGGAACATTGAGTTCACTCCCATTTACTTGAGCTTAATGTCTAAATGTTTTGAGCATTGCTTGGGGAACAGCAAAGGAAACCTGGCAGCAAGAAGTTAAGAAGAAAAAAAAAAAAAAAGAGAGACTGACCCTTTGAGAAATCAGGGAACCAAACAAGCACCCTACTGATCCTGCAAAGTTCAAGGGACATCTATCAAAAGGGATCAATATCTGGCTCCAAAAAATCATGTATAATCCCCAAAATAAAGCTCTGGCTGCTTCCCACCAAGCGCATCAAATTCTGCCTAGATCACACAAAACTGACATGCTCATAATGGAAGCCATAATTAATACTGTTTAAACAAAACAATACATGGGAATTTAGCCATGTCTGTGCTCGATTGAAAGGGAAGTCCTACAGCTAAAACTCTCAGCCTTCCCCTTGGGGAGAACAGAACAATGAATCTTGCAGCAGAATGACATATTCCAGGCAATTACAAGTGCTTCAGACCTCAAAGCCACACTCTGAGCATGACTGGAACATAAATAGATTAGCAACAGCTAAGGACTGCTCTCCTCCTGATTTGGAAAGCGTGTTCCCACTTTGCTTTTGTAGCCTTTAACGATGCACAACCATTCTTTCAGCACGAAAAGCCATTCCATGTTTGTGTAAATACCTCACATGCTTCATGTTACCCTTAGTTACCCTTCGTCCCTCTCTTCTCTACAATGCCACCAACTACAGAGTCCTCTTTTCCAGCACATCACAGCCTTGCCTTAAGCAGAGTGAACCCTATGCCACCTCCTCCACTCACATCGCCCTCCAGGCAGGTAGAGGAAAGACAGAGGTTGTTTTGTCCTGGAGCCTTGGTCAAAGCCACCCCTCCCTCTCTTGTCATCAGTCTTCAGAGGAAAGCTGATGTGTCCAGAACTGGTTCCAGGTTCTGAAGTAAATTCTGTGCACAACAAATGATAACCTATGATGCTCTCAAAGGGCTTTACCAAGCAAGTAGCACCCCTAAGTCTGTTGCATCGAGTGGGAAACAGACAGAGCTGCACACAACTGCAAAGTTATTTGTAGAAGGTCACCCCACAATTTGCTGTCAGAGCTACAAGTAAAACCCAGATGTCTCTGTCTCAGTTCTTCAGGTGATCTTGTGTCCCCCCTCAAGCAAACAAACAACAAAAAACCTCCACAACCACCCAAACCTACACTTCCATCAGAGCAGAGAGAGATAGAACCTGAAGGTACACTAGCTCCTCACACTGTCTTACCAGCTCGTGTAGGTAGCTCACTATTCAGCGTGCTGACTTTTCTGGATCTCTGTTCCAAGCACAAGAGTAAAGGTGCTCTGCAGGACCGAGTATCCAGCATGGAGGCCGTTAATGGCCTACAAGTAGGCACCATGATGCTCTGCTTTTACAGATCTTCAGAAGTCTTTTACAGTCTTCAAAATTATGGGGAGGTATGTGTATTTAAACTGTTGGAGTGAGCCCAGATGAGAGCCACAAAGATGGTCAGAGGGCTGGAGCCCCTTTCCTATGAAGGTAGGCAGAGTTGGGCTTGTTCAGCCCGGAGAAGGCTCTGGGGCGCCCTTATTGCAGCCTTCCAGTACCTAAAGGGGGCTACAGGAAAGCTGGAGGAGGGCTCTTTCAGGGAATGCAGTGATAGGACAAGGGGTAATGACTTTAAACTGAAGGAGGGCAGATTTAGATTAGATAGAAGGAAGAAACCCTGTGAGGGTGGTGAGGCCCTGGCACAGGCTGCCCAGAGAAGCTGTGGCTGCCCCCTCCCTGGCAGTGTCCAAGGCCAGGCTGGATGGAGCTTAGGGCAACTGGGTCTACTGGAGGGTGTCCCTGCCTATGTCAGGGGGGTTGGAACTAGATGGTCTTCGAGGTCCCTTCCGACCCCAAACCACTCTGTGATTCTACACAGGCACCACTGATTTTACAGTTCTAACCTGAGGGTGCCTACATAATTCTGAAGACTTAATTCAGGAACCTTGCAAACCTGTGCTGGTCACAGGAATACTTTTCATCATATGGCCAAATCATCTGTTACTCTGAACTGCTAAGTGCTATTCCTACTCACCTTCAGGATCAGCACAGCCAGAGGTTCCACATGTCTCAGACTGTGACTCTGCAGTATTTACCATAGGAGGTACCAGCCATGACATCCCATACTGTAGTACAAACATGAGCCAGATCTGGAACACACAACCACCTTTCTGTCAAATCAGTCACAAGTACATGATACCAACATTTATGCCAAGTATGGGAAAACAAATGATACTCAACTGTCAAAGCTTAGAAAAATATTTGAGCACATTTAAATAAGTTTAGGGGCTGTAGCATCTTGTTCTGACACCGGGAGCTCTCAAGTTAGATATAGTATCTAACAAAAAAACAGGCTCAAGAGCCAATGTATCACTGCTTATTTTGTGCCTGCCCTGCAAAAGCTGACCATTCAAACTCTAAATTTGCTTCAATAACAAAGAAATCTCTCTTTATAGATTGTAATCAATGTTATCCCAATGGCAGCATGGTGCCTAGCTCAGCAAGGTTTTTATCCCAGGGCCAAATCACAAGAACTTCTGAAAATTGCAGTGTAACAGCACTAGCTTCCTCTAATGCTGCAAGCTATATATTTTTAAAATGTATATGTGATTTAGTAGCACCAAAGAAAGGTAAAAACTTAGTCCCAAAAGATTAGAGATAGTTGTCTTCACAATAAATCAATAAACATGCTATTTTTCACCTGTAATCACATAATAAAACTTAGTCCCTTTCCATTCTCTGCAACCCTGCTGGCACAGGATGTAGAAATACCCTTGGTATCTAGTGAACCTATGCATCTTAGGCATCAGCAACAAAAGTATTAACACCATGGTTATCTGTATTTTACAGTGGAGAGGAAGAACAGCATATACTGCTGCTTACAACATTCAATTACCCAAGTAAAACACACCCATATTCGAATAACTAAAGCCCACTAAACTGGTTTACTAAAGACAGCTAAAAAACTTGGCATAGCCAAAGAACCCTTCACCTTGCTTCTCTGGGAAGCTGAAAACTGCTCAAGTCCCTTTAGCTCCCTCTTTTTGCTTCTGCGTATGGCTGCATTAAAACCAGTATTTTTAAGCAGGGCTGGAAGCTACTTCCAAGGATGAACAGAGGCCAGTCGTTTATGACGAGTTGCCTCAGTTTACTGTATATTTCTGAAATTCTTGTTAATATTGAGAAGTTTACTTTATATCCCACTAGTTGAATTATTCACCATTTTTCTTCTTAAAACTCTCCTGTGAATAAAACCGATTCAGAGAAACAGTCCAAACATGTTCCAGCAGAGCCACCACAAAGAAATACTGAAGACAGAATCAATTGCATGCAATTATCTTCAATTAACAGCATCAGAGGAAGTATAATCTAGTAGCTGGAGTATGGGACTAGCTACAAAGTGTCTTCATTCTAATCCCAGATCAGCCACTGATTTGCTATGCACCTCCCATCAGAGGGGAAAAGAAATACCCCTCTAAGCTCTCATTTTTCTTTTTACCTTTGTCTGTGTTACAACCACTGCAAAAAATAAGTAGGTAACAGGGGCACTCTCTACAGTAGAAAACCCCACACTACAGCACTGGGTAAGTAGCCCAAGTGCTAATTGCCATTAACAGCAACATTAACATCATCCAACCTATCTCCAGACAGTTTTAAATCTTTGGTGTTTCTGTAACGCTGTCAGGAACCTTATGGATAAACAAAAAGAGGCAGCCTGTGGCAAGGAGCAATAAAAAGCACACAAATTTTTTCCACTAAGAACCTTACAACCCATCTTTGAGCTATCTCACTCGCTCCCACGACTGCTATGCAATCCCCAGGCTGATGACATAATGAACCTGTTCTCTTACTGGCTTTTTTTCAGACACCCAACTTTACACCTTGGCTAGCCTCTCCAAAATGGATATTGCTCAGCAAAAGATGATGCAGCGAAAACGAAGCTCATGCTTCTTCTTCCATTAAGCCCTGTCACCTCCTTTTCAAGCAGCCTTAGATTAGCACTCACTCTTGTCCCTCCTGCACTCCCCAGATCTAAAGGGTACCAAGTCTTGCTTTCCCTCTGCAACCACAGCATCTCTAGAATCTATTCTGATCGTGAAAATGATAATGAAAGTTTTCTCTCATCCTTATCTCTTAACTTTCTCAGGGTCTCCCATGCTAGTATTCTCTTCCTCACACAAAAGACTATCACCAATTAGGCTTGTACTCGTGCCATTACAGGGCATGAACCTTTCTTTCTCCAGGCAGGTTCCTCACTCGGTCAGCATTTGCAAACCAAAAAGGCAAATAGTCTATCTAGGGTGATTTTTGCATAACACACCCTATCCAACTGCCTCAGCTTTTATCTCCCCTTTGTCACCGTGAAGTTTGTTCTCTATCTGTTCCAGACCTACCAATTTCTGAATATGCATAACCACTTAAAAAACATGGCTGAAAAAGCACATGATCTTTGAGACCCATTCCCAGCTGGTTCTGTTGTCCCCCAGTAACCTCTCAGCAAAACTCCCTTCCCTTCCACCAGCTGAGATGCATAGCTCCAAAGGGGGAATTTAAAGCAAAGTAATTCCCTAGCTCAAGAAGTGTCTTATCACTGACTGCCTTCATACCAGGACAACAAAAACCTCTACTTCTCATGCAACCAGCTTGCCCCGGGCCTGTCTCTGCACTCAGATATTTGGCTCTCCTTCCCCATGGTAGATAAAACACTCCCTAGAGGCAAAACTTCTTAGTAAGCACTCATCCCTTTGATCTCAGCAGCAGCTGGTGCACAGCTGCTCACCATTACTTTTGCAGCTCTCAGGAACCTTTTGCATTTTCCTGTCCTCCCTCACAGGCAGGCACAAAGGGCAAGACCACCACCAGCAGCCATCTTTCATTCTCATGCAAAAACCTTTTATCTCTATTTCATGTGCCCTGCCTGATTCTTCCTTGAATTACTGCCCACCTGGCCCAACCCCAGCTCTTCCCACCTAACCTGTTCTCCAAGCCTGTTAGCAATGCCTTCCGCCCTTCCTCTTCTCAGCACGTTTCCCAGGGAGGTGCTGTCCTTGCATAGGGTGAGGAACAGGCTGCTGTCCCTCATCCCAGGAACATCTTCCCTCAGCTCGCAGTTGCTTGCAGGCAGTAAGAAAGAAGTCAACCACCACCACCCCCCAGGCTCTCTTCCGTGCAACTACAAAGCCCAGCAAGCGCAGGAAGGCTGCTTCCGAGGAGGCAGGCACACCTCCGGACCTTGCCAGGAAAGCATGGCAAAGCAGTCTCAGAGCCGAGTAGACCAGTCACAGCACCTATCAGCAGCACAAGGTTTTCAATACTGCTCTGTACATTGTGCTTTTGTACCGGTTCTTCTGTACAGGTTCACAGAAACTGGCAAACAGCCAGAAGCCAACTCAGAGTCTCAAACAGGTTGCAAGATCCAGAGACAGGATTTTAACCCGTTCCTTAGTCGGGAAAGCCATTTGAAACAACCACTAGAAGACAACTAGGGATTGTAGGAGGCAGCAGTCAAATGATTCTTAACTGTAACACCAGGTTTTGAGAAATATTTGCTGCCTATCTACACAGGCAAGGGACTGTAAAGGAAACTGTTGACCCATCTGATGAGATTTCCCTAGATATCCATAAAAGATTAACCTTAAAACTCACATGCTCTGAAGAACTGACACAGCTCAAATGTCCGCCTCTCAGCTTGCCTTCCAGAACCATCAGTGTACCCACCAGCCCTTACTCCTGCATCAGACCCTCTGCAACCAGGTGCCAATTAGGAAAATCTTTTCACCTGGCCCTACTGCTGCCCTTCCAGAGCCAAGGTCAATAGCTGCTGCGCTCCTGCTGAGGGCATTCACAGAATCACAGAATGTTAGGGGTTGGAAGGAACCTGGAAAGATCATCTAGTCCAACCCCCCTGCCAGGGCAGGATCATCTAGATTAGGTCACACAGTAACGCATCCAGGTGGGTTTTGAATGTCTCCAGAGAAGGAGACTCCACAACCTCCCTGGGCAGCCTGTGCCAGGGCTCTGTCACCCTCACAGTGAAAAAGTTTCTCCTTATATTCACATGGAACCTCCCATGCTCCAGCTTGCACCCATTATAAAGCTTATGCGTAAGATTTCACTCCTTTCTCTCAGTTAATAAGGGAAACATATTCACCAATACAAGTTTTTTACCTCTGGATGGCAGATGGTTCCTTTTCCAAGCTATATACCTATTGTGTGTGTGTGTGGGGGAAATAGATTTACTAGAATCTGTCAGGAGGATGAACACATTTGCTGGACCAGCTACAAACTTCATCCAATTTTTCATAAAGATTTAACATTTTTTTTTACTTTGTATTAGAACTTTTGCTGCGGGTGCAACCTCCAGCCCCCAGGCTTTTCAGAGACCTTCTGATCAAGAGGAAAACAGAAGACACTTCTGGTTGCCAGTCTCTTCTGTGAAAGGTGCCATGTGGCATAATCCCTCGACAGACAGTTTCAAAAGCAGACTCTAGCCAACAGCTGAAGCCATTTGCACTGGTGCACAGTAATGAAACAGACCTTTGCCAGCATGTTAAATATTTACTAGTCAAGTGCCAAACCAAGAACTGCCCCAGACTCTTGTCCATTCAGTTGTGATTGTGTGAGTCTACGTCTGTATATGTGACAAGGTGCACTTTTGCTCCTGGTAACCTACTAGAAATATCTCATGGCAGGATAATTTTGGAAAATGATTTAATGACTTAGAAAACCATATGCTGATATGTCAGAGTTGTGTTTGTGAAACATGTACCAAAACTTGAGCAAAAGGGGTTATGATTAGTGCAGGTGTATGACAAATACCAACCAGCAAATCATCCAGGTGCTTCTCCTCACTGAAGAGCCAATGAACAGATTAAAAAAAAGAAAGCTCAACTGCTTCCCATGGGCTTTCTGCTTCATTGTGCCACTCCACCCTCACAAGAGATCTTGATGTTTCCACTACAGCTATAAGCCAGCTTCCCCTACCAATCTCTTGTTCCATCAGGTGACCAACTTCCATTTTAGCACTGCATCGGTACTTTAAAGACACAGGCCCATAAAACAAACCCAAAGTAACGCACATCCTCCCCCCACAAACCACCATCCAACCTTTCATGGATTTCAGCAGGAGTTAACCTGGATTCTTTATAGCTGCCTATGCTCTCAGCATGACTGCTTGCTGTTAACAAAACCTGTTTCACTTCCACTGCATTGTTTGAGGGTGTGTCCATAGCCTTCTGCCCAGAAAGGTGAGCAACACCGTAACAGGGAAATCTCAGCTCTGTGAGTTGTCCTGTAAGCAAGAACCACAAGCCACTTTTAAAAGTAGAAATTGGGGGGGGGGGGGGGGGCAGTATTTAGAGGTCAATTAAGAAAGCAAGAAGCAGCCTTCTGCATCACTGTATAAAATCAACTCCTTTCTGATAACCATGACCTGCAAAATCTAAAAAGCAGGTCAGGAAGCCTTTACTTTTTCCAAGTTCAATGGATGCTCATCCCACTGTCACATAACTCCATCTCTTTTTTTTTTCCTCCCCCCACCCAATTACAGAGAACATATCTCCTTTTTTTTTCCTTTTAAATTTGTCAGCATGTAGGCTGAAGTGTCTTAAACATGAATTTAAGGGTTTATAGATCCTTAATGTAAAGAAAGAAAACACTAAATCCCAAAATGAGCTTTCCTCCCAAATATTTTAGCTAGCAATCTGTAAAGCTAACTTTCAAGATCCAAAATTACTCCTGGATAGAAGGAAACCACCTACAGTCAATTCCTGAAAACTTAAAATGCTCAAAAGTATATCTTTTTCTTAAAGCTAAAATTGTGAAGTCTTGCAGAAGATACTGTATGACAGTGAAGAACCCATTCTTTCCATTGTAGGTCATCCTTTAAGGGCTATAAACAAATGGAATAACATATACAGTCTCTTAGTGGTTAATTTGTTATCTAATTGCTTTTATAAAAAATATCTTATTGGGCTTCTATACAGTAACACGGGATCGTTAGAAAACTTCTGCTGTAAACACAGCTTTATGGAGGACAATCATCGTAAGTTCCTACAGCCATCTGAAGCCAGTAGTCCAGATTCCTAAAAATGACAAAGTTGTACAAGTTCTCCCCTCCCTTGTGGAAACCATGTTCGCTTTCTCTCCAGGAAACAGGGCTGTCTGCAAAGCCGTGCACAGTCAGGGTCAGCCAGTACGCCAGTTTTGGTTCGTTAAAATAGCAACTGCAAGGAAGAAGAAAAGGTAATCCATATTTATCATGCAGCATGTGCAAGTATAAAATATAAAGTAAAAAAAAAAAATAATCAGACACAGATATTATTCTGAAAATTTATAACTAGCAGTTAAAAAACCCCTGCTTTAGCACAGAAGACATAAGGAAAAGAGGTAAGATTGACTCTTGATGATTCATGCTATACTTTTAGATGTCACAAACCTGCAAGTTACAGTAATCAGAGGAAGTTCTAAGGTGTAAAGTAGCTGTTCCAAATTTCCTACAGCATACATTGTCTTTTAGAAAATAGAACATTTACTGAGAATAGTTGCTATCAGGTCCAAAAAGAAGGACATAGTACTGGCTATGCTTGACACAAATACTTTTACCACCAGAAAAGAAATGGATTACAAATAATCAAAGCCAGTCATTAAGTAAGAATAAAAGCCAAGGAAACTTCTGCTCCAACCCTAAGCCTCAGGAGGCTTTCTTCATGACATCTGAAAATTGCTCAAAGAGTAACGATCATATTCCAGAAAAAGCAACAGCAACACTGTCATTCTGACAGTCATCAGCCACCAGGCACTTCAAGAACCGTCTCGTACATGGAGCAAGGAGCTTCCAGAATTTGCTATCAGTAGCACTAATATGCAACACAGGCAGATACCACACTGACCCGTGATACACTAGTATGTACTGAATGAGAACTACAGCTACCCTGTTCACATTGCACCACCTGACTCAAAAAAAAGCTCACTATAACTTACTGTAATGCTGTTATAACCTGGAAGGCCCTTGCAATATTCTTTTCGGTATCATTAAGGGATGTCAACTGTATTTTCCATCAGTAGTTAAAAATACTAAATTAGATGTATTTGAGGGCATCCGATTTTCACAGGCATTGGGAATCTGAAAAATGTAGGAGCTTAACAGAGGCACTGCTTCTTAGAAATTAAGATGAAAGTAAAGTCAGGGCAGGCATTTTCAAATTTGAAGTATCAAAAATTGTTTATTGCTTTTTTTATACTAACGCTAAGCTTCCAGCTAATTTCCTAATTAAAGTCTTAATTTTGCACATATTGCTATTGATCTCCAACAGCACTACTGAAAAGAAGCATTTAAAAGTGTTTTTCAGTATTAAGAAGTGTTAAGCATACAAGTATTTTAGTAATGTACTCATGTCAGCCCTTACCACAGCTGCTCCAATAGCTGCATTATCTTCTCAGGAATTATAAAGCCTGTGATTGTGCACAGAAAAGCCTTTTCCACCATTGTGTTGGGCTGAGGACAGCAATATGTTGATAAGAAGCTAGACGATTTGTTGTCTCTAGAAAATAACCCCACAAAACAAAAATGAAGCAACTGAAATAAATATTCTTTAAATTGTCTACAGGAAGCCTCAGCAAACAAAACTTGTACCAAACAAGTAATATCTAAGTATATCATCTAAATTAATAGCAAGGCCACAAATGGCCAAGCAATTGATACACAAGATGGCATGGTACTGTGGGTTAACACCGGTAAGCATGCACATACTACACAGCTGCTCACTCTTCCCTCGCAGGGCAGGTGAGAGAATCAGAGGGGTAAGAGTTGCACACATGAATTGAGACAAAGACAATTTCATTGGTAAAGCAAAGAGTTGTGCATGAAAGCAAAGCAAACTAAGGAATTCATTTACTACTTCCCACTGGCGGGCAGATGTCTAGCCATCTCCATTTTCATCATGTGTAACTCTGACTTAGGAAGACAAATGCTGTAACTCCAAATGTTTCCCTCCCTCTCTTCCCCCAGCTTTTATTGCTGAGCACAGCACCATATGGCATGGCATACCCCACTGGTCAGCTGGGGTCAGCTGTCCTGGCTGTGTCCCTCCCAGACTCTTGAGCACCCCAGCCCACTCGCTGGCAGGGCAGCACGAGCAGCAGAAAAGGCCTCTGCTCTGTGTAAGCTCTGCTGAACAATAGCTGAAACTCCCCCATCTTATCAGCACTGTTTTGGTCACAAATCCAAAACACAGAACCACACCAGCTACCACAAAGAAAATTAACTATAGCCCAGCCAAAGCCAGTGCACATGGGTACCCCTAAAAACACAGGTAAGTTACTCAAGGCTTAGAGCAGAAACTTGTGTGTAACACATTTCCCACTTACAGAAACATGTCTTTCTTAATTCTTACTCTTCCTTAAAGAAAGCCACAACTAACAACATGTTTGAAGATCAAACAAAATACTTACAAGCTAACTTGATTCAAGACAGCACCAAGCCACTCAAACAGCTCCTCCGTGCTGCAGGACTCCCCTGGCTTTCCTTGTAGTTCGTTACTTTGTAACACTGGACACTGCAAGTCCCTCAGTGTGCTGAATGTTATTTTTGGCTTCAGGGCCTTTATTTGGTTTTTTGAGAAGTATGACATCAATGTTGATCCCTCTGCACCTTAACAACACAACACCACAAAGAGCTGTTACAAAACTATTAAACAAAAGGAACACTGAATACATGAAACCTTTGTGTATGTGTACAAGAAAATGCAGCGTGTAAAACTGCTGACATGCTGTTATCTTTGGCACAAGCCATGGAATCTTTGGCTTCCTTATCTTCTCGGAAATAAAAATTAGTTCAAGATCCAGCAACTCAGTGTAGCTGAGTAAATTTACTATTTAGCTAGCAAGTATAGACCTGTCGAGAGAAAATTCAAGCCAAATTAACTAGGCAAGTAACCAAATGAACTCACTAGAAAGAAGGATTGAGCGTTCCTGAAAAGGGACACATGAAAGGGCACCAGGCACACACGTTAGCTGCCCCCCAAGACCGAGCAGTCTGCAAACACACTGTCAGTTCATCCTTGCACACATGCACGAGCCCAGGGGACATTCTGCCTTACCAGCGCCTGTACGTACACTCCCTCATTGCCCCTGCACAGGTACTCACTGCTGCAGAAGGGCAAGGCTTGCCTTGTGCCATTAGGTCATCTCTAGCTCAGCATCTCCAGAAATTCCTGAGGCATTGCAATTGGAGAGGGAGGATGCACGTGGCAGATGCACACAAAGATAATGCATCTCTCAGATCACGTAAAGGGAAGTGAGCTCAAATGAACTGAGGCGGTTTTCTCTCCAAAACCACCGAGTGCCTAGAGGGATCCCAGCATCACTACTCCAACGGAATGAATTCCTGCAGATGTCAGGAATAAATGACACAACAGCTTTCTGCAAAGTAAATTCTCCTAGAACATGCCTTCACAACTGCAGAAAGTTTCCTTTTTTATTGTCCTAAAAGGCACTCTGTTTTCTATCCAGCATGTCAAGTTAGTGGATCTTTCAGTTCTCTCTGAGGACAAGAATGAATAAGAATCCTTCGAAGAGGTCTTAGCACATCACTGAAGACCACATACTTGTTTTCCTTGGTGTGATGGCAAGCTTAAATTAATTTAAGATCCATAAGTTTTTTGAGAAAAATTAATCATTTACAGAAAACTGAAAACTCATCAGATAAGATATATTGGGGAGGTGGTGCTATCCCAGAAAAATACCGTAATCAGTCATCAAGACTGGAGGCCCTCCTACCCACCTGGCTAAGGTGCCTGCCATCCCAGAACACTATCTGCTCTGAACGCGAGCAGGTGAGTACTGGTTTGACAACAGATTTGTCAGTGATGTCAAGAGGAACTCTAGGACAGCCTGAGGGGCAAGGATTGAAGAGAGAAGGAAGGGGGGAGTATAGGGAAAGCAAACGGGATCACAGATCTTGTAACAGTTGATGTAACTTGTAACAGTTACATGTACCTCGATGGACTTGTGGGAAAGGTTGTGTTTCTCCAACTCTAGTAAATGATCCAAAACAGCAGATAAAATTCTAAAAACCTAACCTAGACCAAAAAATCCAACCTAACCTAAGCATTTTGAAAATTAAGAGATATTAACCAACTTACTTCTTAAAGTATTAAGATAACTGACATAGAATCAGTTCTCCTAAATTCAAAATTCCAGATAAAGTATCTTATTTTCATAAAGTAACCATGGGTCTCTAGGCAAGCAAGGAATAATACCTTATTTGTGAGAAGTCAGAAGTCCAGACTACCCTCTAAATGCGGCAGGAAAGGTGTGTACGAACAGAAGAAATTCAAGAACAGGATAGGGGTCACTGCAGAATACAATATCCAAACCTGATGGACTACCTAAACTCCATCAGCCATACTCTTCTCATCAAGGATAATCACATGGTGAAGCAGAGAAAGGAGGGGTAACCTGGTCCTTTCTAGTCATCCTTCTAAACAAGGCTGTCCAAGTACTGAAGGGCACAGTGACAAAGACAGGCAGCCACCGAACTGTTGTTAATAAAGTATTTTTATAGAGACATATTTAAGTCTAAAGGATGCTAGAATGGATGATCTTGCTTCAGTCTGTACTTCCTATTGGTATTTGTTAGATAAACAGGTTTAAAGAATGCATAATATTGCCCTAAAATTCTTAGTCAAATATAGTAAATCCATACATTTGAAAAGTCCATTCCCTATGGGAGCCTCAGCTACAGTCCTAACTTCAAGGAACCTCAAAGACGACAGTCAAGACTCCAACAGAACAATTCCTCTAGCTGCACCACAGCTTTCCATGTCAACAACAACAGGCACACCGTTGGATTTTTTTTGGAGGCCAGTGAACTTCAGCCAACAAACATTTAAAATTGTCATAAAAATTACAGCAAAAGAGAAGAAAAGGTTGTTTTGCCTCTGTCATTAAAGACATGAGACATTCCACATTCTCTTTTTCTGTTCCTCTCGGTGCCAGAACCACCAAGTGGGACAAACGGATGTGAAAACAGTAACAACAACAAAGTTTTGCTTTGTAAAGTGGCATGGAAGTTTATAGGCTTGCAGCACTGCTGGCTATAGCAAGAAACACCAGTTAACAGCAGGAAGGCTGAAAGTAGAATGTTCACAGAGGACACGGATTCTCTCTTTCTCCCTTCCAGCAAAATCTCCAGGATGCCTCATGTCTATTAATAAAAATCTATAAAAGTTTTATTTTGTCATTACTAAGGAACTAAGACTCTTTTGTGTGTTAAGCACAAGATTCCTGCACAGAAAGGCATTCAGATTTAACTCCGTACTCAGGAAATGACTGAGCTGACCTGGTTTTTGGATGTAAGAAAATGAGGAAAAGGAATGCTATTCTTCCTGGCTGCTGCTACGCTGGCAGCAATGAACAGAAGACACGTAGCAGCCCCAGAGGCATACTGCTCTCTGCCCAGGGTCTATAAATCCGAGCAAGCTTGAGCCTGAAGATCTGCCACCTTAGCTGGATTTATATCACCATTTATGGTAGCAACAGTCTTCCCTGTGACTCCTTCCCGAAGACTACAAGGATGGGAATTGCAAGACTTTAAACAATTCCTGTATGACAAGCAAGGAAGCATCCTTGTCATAGGATTAGAACTTAAAAAGGATGAGGAGAAACATGACGGACTAAAGTGAAACATGGGACGCTGTTAAAGGAGCTTGTAGGCAGCTTTAGTTACCCAGATCTTGGTCTCGAAGAGCAAGGCAAGAGTAACAATGCAGAGAGCAGATGGAAAAGTATTGTCTGGGACCTCTCTCATATCCCTTCTCATGACTGGAGAGGCTTCTTCATGACTCAAAGCAGAACCTCACTAAAAGCTACACAGCTATGATGGAGATTTTTTTTTTCCAGCACAGACTCCTGCAGATTTTATCAGTTCTGTGCAAATGCCACATGTCTCTAGATACAGCCAGTTCTGAGGAAATACAAACAACTCAGGACTTTGGAGAATGACCCTCTGAGGAAGAACAACATTTAAATCTAAGAAAAAAGATGAATGTAATCAGAAAAATTAGATGAAAGGTGATTTGAGACAACACAATTTCTTACAAGAGCCACCTCTCTATCTGCTCCAATCTCAAACAAATGCTGGAAAATAAAATAATAAAATAGCAGGCTGCATGTGTTTCAGTGTACACAGCACACAACTCTGTACACATCCTATACTGATGAAATAAAAAGTTTCCCATCTCAAGTACCACACCAAATATGTAATTTATATATATTAATTAAAAAAAACCCCACTTCTGAGAAGTGTATTAATGGTTATGTATGCCAGAGATTTATAAAGAAGAGGCAGCACTATGAAATAGGCAAAGTTACGCCAGAAAGCCTGGGCAACAAGAGACAAGGGAATGAAGCAACTAATGAATCACTGTTGTGTGCCTGAACTGAACCCTTCTGCTGCGCAGGGAGTTAACACACACACACACACACACCCCCCCTCCCCCTCACAAACAAACAAACAAACCAAGCAAACAAAAAAATCCCACCCAAACACATTTCAATCTAACTTTTCCCTCCACTAAAAAATGCATTTTGATAATCACTAGAAAAGAACAGCAGACTAAAAATATTTGGACTTCATGCCAGTTACACTGTGGTTGTGCCTTTAGCTCTTATTACCTGTAGTGTACCAAGCCAGCAGGAAGTCAAATTCTAAAGGTTTCTTTTCTTTCAAGGCCCAATGCACTCTGTTATGCTTCTTGCTATCAGGGTGAAAGCCTGCATCAGTCAGGTCAATAGTTATAACTGCAAAAAGGCATAAAAGCAATAGTTACTCAAATGAAAGGAATTTGAATACTAGATTAATTAAGAACTGAAAGAACACAAAGAAACCAAAGAACATCCTAAAGATACTGCATATGTGAAAAGTATTTGATTATGGAAATAAACATTCACCTCCTGGTGTCCTTATTTTGACAGTCTGCAACTGCCTTCTTGTGACTGAAAGGACAGATTCCTTTTGCAATGGCAGTGACTGAAGCCCCAAAACAGGACCTTAGAAGTATCTTGGCAACTAGAGAAGCTAGGACTAAAGAAATCTAGAGTTTCTAACATCAAAAGCCACATGTTGGCAACGACACTTTTTCAACTGTTTTCTTCCAGGTGGATTGGTCTCAGGCTAAAAGTTCTATTTATTTTGCAGGTGGTAATTTCTTCATACATTTTGCCTGACAAACAGTAAAAAAATGACATCCCATTTTGCCAAAATTCTTATTATAGGTAACAAGTTTCTCCTCTTGAAGTTTTTATGTAACTACCTATCAACTACTGCAGGTTCTAAAGCAGTTGGGATGGCATAGTGTTCGTGAGGTTTGTTTTCTTTAATTATTAACAAAACTTGCACTCAGTGTGTGTTTCCCCTGGAGTAATTAAAAAATTACAGCCTTTCCCAAGTACTTGGTATATGGAGACTACCACTTTAAATGTGTCAAACATAATACAATCCTCCCATTCAAGAAAACAAGCAGTCTTCAGTGAGGCTCTTCACTGTTTTCTGGGTGGTGGGTTTGTTTGGTTTTTATACTGTGCAAATTTTAAGCTCGACTTTAACTAGTTTAGTATTTTCTGATGTAAATCAGAAGACAAGAGATACTGCTTGAGTCCTACCTGCATCATTCTAGTATAAACACAACAATGAAATACCTAGGAATTAAAAATTTTATAGAATATCCAAAAGATCACATATTGCTTCCTTATAATTGCTTTATTATTTGGAAAAAAGTATTTTTTCTCTAAGAAGTCCTTGTATCTGCACCTGGAAAAATCCGACCTAGGCGATAACCAGTTTTAAGGAAAGGGATGTTTCAGCATTGCTGGTTTAACATCCTAACAAGGTGTTTCACAGACAGATCTAAAATAAGCCCTGTTAATATAAATAATACTTACTGTATCTCATTACTTTCTTGCCAGAATACTGAGAAGGACGGCCTTGCAGTCCAAGTTCCTCATAAGTATCCTTATCCACTGACAGAATTAGTTTTCCTATAAGCAAAACAAACTTTAATGCAAAGAATCTTCTACTTTGCTCCCTTTGAAGACTTCCAAGACCTGTATACCTTATACAGTGTCAGGTTTGGATCAATGGTATTACTATTGCAATCCAGAGTCCTTAGTTCCAGTTGAATGGATTACCAAATTAACCCTTAGAAAAAGTTTTAACTCAATTACTGTTTTTTTAATCAAAGAGGTCTTATGAACTAGAAGGAGAAAAGCGTAATATTATTCCTGAGACAGTCACAGGTTTTTTACTTTACCTCACTTCACTGCCCCAGTCTTTCCTCCACTGGCCCTCTAGCATTTGCTGTGGCACTGGTTGAACACTACATTACACCAGGGCCTGGCTTTGTAATGAAGAGTCAGGCACCCGCTGCACAACTATATGTAGACGAGCAGTAGTGCCACTACTCACTGTGCTCACTAGTGATGAGCAGATGTGCATCAGCCGTATCTGGCAGCTGCCACTTGGTACAGAAATTTGCACAACAGACACCTACTACAGCCTTCTGATTCCACTGTACAACAGTACAATACAGAATACAGACAAATAAGGCTGCTGCTGAAGACTTCACGTAGTGACATCACCAGGAACTGCACTACTGTGCCTGCATTATGCACAGCTTGTAATAACTGTACCATGCAAACTCAATCACTATCACGTATCCGTTTTGCTAGGACTGTGCTTACAGAGCACATAAAACAGCTCCTCATCTGAAGAATGTGAATTCACTTATGCCCTGACGGGCACCTGTCAGATTAAAGCATCTTGGGCAAGAGAGCTGATTGACCAATTTATGGAAGTGAGATGACATATCTGAAGCCCAAAATAGCTTCATTATTTCCTCTGCATGTAAAATCCCACCTGAGATGGAACATTTTGTCATAAAACTGTGATGGAGTACATAATTCCCAAAGAATAAACACTGAATATCTAAAAAGTGCTCCTAAGCAGCACTGATTTTTATATATCTTTTTGTATAAATTCTGTCTGCAAGACCAGTAGGAAACAAGAAGTTGGAAAGCAATGTTTTCACAAAAGTAATCCTCTGTGGCAACTACAATTACAGTTGAAGCACTGACAGTCTGATACTATACATAAGTGAAGCTCATTGTTTTAAAATTTCCTTTAGATGAAGTAAATAATTGAACAGCATGAACAAAAACAACGTTATACTTCTACTAAAGTTGGCAAGTACAGTAAGCATTAGATTTTTCAGTTTACATTGTTCCAAATTAAAAAAAAAAAACAAAACAAACTACAAAACATCCCTAAGAGCATAATCAATATGTATTACTAAACCCAAACCAAAACATACCATTTGGTAGCAGAGCCGCAGTATTATCTTGATCAATCTTCGTGTTAAAGGTAAGTGCGTAGCATGAACCTTTAACAGTAAAGCAGAAAACCAGGAGATTAGATAGAGACTCTAAGGCAGTCCCAACAATGTAAAAGATTCACCTCAAGACAATCAAGCATGCCAAATACCATTGGAAACACTCTAAACCCTTGTGTTTTCACCAACCTTCTTCCACCTCCTCAAGCAAAAGAGCATTTTGATACTATTTTTGGACTGGTGCTATTTTAGAGGACCTGCAACACAGATTAACATCAGCAACACCCCCCAATATGGAAACATTTTCTTTCTACCTGTGACCTTCCCCACTCAGCACATGGAAAACCCCATTCTTTTCCCAGACACATTTCTATTATTAGTTCACATGAAGACAAGGTGGAGATGCTCACATTGTGTTTTGTAGCATTACCTGCCAGGAACAATTTTGTTCTTAAAAATACAAGCCAGACACTGTGAGCTCCATGTACAAATGTCATACCTCTTCCATAGGGCTACTGGCATAGAAGCCACTAATGAGACTAAGGGAATATGAAAGGGTCCCACATTTAGAAAATAATGGATCTCTTTCTTGCCCTGTCACCCACGTGTTCTCTTTATTCCCCTCCTTGACAATCATCTGAAGGGTACAAGCTTTACCATGAGCCAAATGAGCAGGGCCTGCTCGATGAAAACAGCATGCTCTGAGTATGCAGTAGTGAGTTTGCTGGGCAGAAGCTCCATCTTTATTAAACACCTTCTTTGCTTTCACAGTGTAAGGACGAGCTGCCACAGCTCCATTAGCAGAAAAACTCCCAAAACCCCCAGAAAAATAAGGCACACACTCCACACATGCCCAAATAGTACATTTTTTTTCTCTTTTGCCTGCTGTGGAACACAGCTAGCAGAGCTCTGTGCTGGAATATGAAGGGATATGAAAGAGAAAGGTGAGCTGATTTATGCAGGACTCTGCATAGAGATGGGATGTAGAAGATAAACAGGTGTAAGAATAGTCTTCACAGCCAGCTTGCAGAATTAAGAAGGAATAGGCAGAAATGAAGAGGGACTAGTCACAGTAGTTTTGGACCCATTGGGTGTAAACAAATGTTGATGGACCACAAAGCAGAAAAAAAAGCGGATAAACTAACACCAACTTTTCTTTGTATTTTTCCCCTTCTTTTAAAGTAGTTTTGAGAATAAATAATAACGGATTTTACCATGTCACAAAAAAATCTACATTACTACTGCATCTGTCATGTTCTGATTACCCCCTTACCTTTCTTCACAAAAGCATCAATGAATTCATGAGCGACCAATTCGTGAACTGATAAATTCCTCACCAGGTAGTACTCTCCAACATCCTCAATAGTATTTTTCAGCACTTCAGGTAGTATGCCACATTCGGGGATCAAAAAAGACACCTATTAGGAACATATTTGTAATGTAAGTCATAGCCTGAAATCTGTTCAGGAAGAAAACCATGAAATAAAAGAAGCAAAATTCTTCTTTTCAAAGAAATCAGTACAACAAAATGAGATGAGAAAAAATAATTTCAAGCTACTGCCTTCAGAATGTATAAATTTGCAAAATGCCTCCAAGAACAGCAATATGATTGCATTTGGGGGGTTACATAAAGACATGATTTGACACAGCATGACTTAACTAGCAATCTTGTTTCACGTCATTATGAATTTAGCTGGAAATTGCACTGGAACATTTCCTTCAGTCCTTGATGTAGGAAGCAGTTGTAACTAAAAATGTAGGCTAAGCAGTTATGAAATCTCTGTGGAAATGCAAAGGACCAAAGTAGAATTTAAACTAGTTTTTGAATCAATGTTTTCTCCTCTGTAGTGTATGTTGGAGGTCAGGAGAGTGAACAGAGCATCAGAACAAAACTTGAAGATGGGCTTAATGATCTTCAAAAAAGTCGCAAGGTGCACATCAAAGCTACAACTTCCACAGCAGTTTTGTAAGTTAAGGTAGGAAGGAAACTGATTTTCAAAAGGGACAAACACCTAGCTTTTCTAACTAAACTCAGCATTCAGTCTTCTGGTCCAGTTGCCTGCTTTTAATTTCCCTTTTGTTTAAAATCCTTCCTGTACATGCCTCATTGATCAAGAGAACTCTTAAGTTGGGGAGACCAAGACAAATGAGGTTATCACATGAGCAAGTAACAAACTTCCCAATAAACATGCACAAGCACTGTAAAGGTTCATAGGATGCCCTGCTCATTCCCTCTCCACCCCTCCAAAAAAGGATGGTTTGGGGAAAACAGAGGAGCTCCCAGAGAACAGGTACGTGCCTGCCTTTGCACACATACACAAGGGAAGTAACTGGACGGATCGGGCTGCCTGCCACACAAGCAGAAAGCATTCGAGCTAGCCACTGAAAGAAGTGCTACAGAAACATCAAGAGGGTTGTGCCGACGCTTGTGGCAGGCAAAGGAAGGACAGCAAGCAGGCATAAACCGGCCCTCACGACGCTAAATTGCCTAAAACAACAAAGCAGCTGTTGGTGGCCTGACCTGACGTGACAGTAGGGCAGAAGGGGGGGCAACGTGACACACAGGGCTTTCAGGGTCCCCCTGACGCCAGGCTTCAGCTGAAAGCTCCCCCGCTGCTTCCCCTGCCCATCCCCCCCCTCAGTCCCGGGCAAGGGGCAACCTGCGGGTGTGGCTCCCCGCGTGACGGGGCAGGTAGCACTGACAGGCACGGCCACAGCTTCCGACGCGTCCCCCTCTCCCGGCTCACGGCGAGAGGTGCGTGCAGGGCACCCCTGACCGGCACGGGGAACGCTGCGGAAAGAGGCGCGGGGCGGGGCGCCCGCCCGTCAGGCGGCACCGCCGGGACGCTCCCGCCCGCTGCGAGGCGACGCTTCGCTCTCAGCGGCGGGGCGGGGGAACCTCCGCGGCCACTCGCTCCTCCCCCCACCCCACCCCCCCCCGAGCGGGGCCGCGCAGCGCCCCAGGCGGGCAGCGGCGTCCCCTCCTCGCGCCCACCGACGGCGCCGCCCGCGGAGCCCCCCCCGGTCGGGCCCGCGGGAGCGGCGGGCGGGCGCGCGCACTCACGCGGCAGTTGTAGGCGTGCTCCCGCACGTGCGCCGCGTGCCGCGAGCGCGCGTGCCGCGCGTGGCCCTTCTCGCAGACCAGCAGGTGCCGCGGCACCTCGCGGAGCCGCCGCGGCGGCGGCACCGGCACCGACATCCTCCGCCGGCTCCGCGCGCCGCGGGGGGCGCCGCCAGCGGGGGACCGGCACCCCTTCTACACCCCCCCCCCGCTCCCCCGATCACGTCACCCGCCGCGCGAAAGGGACCGGCTATACGAAACGGCCACAGAGCGGATCTGGAGGGGGCGGGGACAAAGCTGTGCGACGAGGTCACTTCCGCCGGCTCCGGGAGCGCAGCTGCTTCCGCTGTAGCGCCGCCTGAGGCAGCCGCGGTAGTCCCGGCACGGCGAGCGGGCGGCGGTCGCGACTCGCCAGTGTCCGTCCCCGCTATTCCCCTCCCGGTAGCTGCGGTGCCGCCACGGCGGCGAGACCCTCACGGCTGCGGCAGCTCTTGTGTCGCACGCGTGTCCCTGCCACTCGCGGGGCGGGGGTGACGCCACACACACGACACGGCGCTGTGCTGCCCCCGGAGCGGGGTTCCAGCTAGGGACTGGCTTTGGGAGAGAGAGGGGGATGCTCCGAGGGCCGAGCGGGTAGCACAGAATCACAGGATCACTAGGGTGGAGAAAGACCTTCGAGATCATCGAGTCCAACCGTTCCTGCCCTATGCTAAACCATATCCCTAAGTACCTCATCTACCCGTCTTCTAAATACATCCAGGGATGGTGACTCAACCCTCCTTGGGCAGCCTGTTCCGTGTCCCAACAACTCTTTCAGTGAAGAATTTTTCCCTAAAAAGAAAGGCAGCTTGCTCTGGGGTGGCTGAGGGCACTTCCCCAACTCCAGTAGCCAGGCTCCCTGTACAGCACGTACAAGAAGCATGTAACATGTCAGGGGCCAGGGCGGGGGTGAGCCTTGCGCCATGGGTCATGGCCACGCTGCTATCTGGTTTCATCGGGGCCCCACAAGAGATCTATCGAGTACGTTGGTTCCTACTGGGAGTCTGTGGCCTGTTGGGTCTCCCGACCTGCTTGTAGGGCTAGCTGCCGTCCTACAAGATGGTGGGGAAAGTCTTACACCCACCCACACGCCAGACGGGACTGCAGAGGTTAGCGCACATGGGGCATGGGGCTGTGGGATCAGGCCCTGGCTCCAGCGTGCCGTCTCACTGCACCTCCTGTGCAGTGTATCTCTTAAATACAGCGCGTACAAAAATGTCCCCTCTCTGCCCTCCTGCAGTTTTTCTCTTCCTGACTTGGTGGCTCCTGATGGAATTTAAACTGGTACCAAGCAACTTTCCACAGCGTTGGCTGCTTCTGTGCACCGTACAAGGCTGTATGTGGCCTGACTTAGAGCACCGCTCAGATCTGTCCACTGGAAACTGCCAAGCTGGCAAAGCTGACACTCCGTTTTGATGCCAGTTTGACAAAAGTAGTTCCCAGAGCTCTCCAGCTTGCCCTGGATGGATCTTGACCTGCTATTCCTAGACATGACATTCACTATTAACGCTCAAGGGTTACATGAGCTTGGGTATTCCACTCCCTTAGGTGGTCAGAGGCCAGGAGTAAAATTTTATCTGGCACAGATTAGTATAGGTTCATTTAGTATAGAAAAGTATAGGTTGTGGGTCATCTGTTTAACTGCTGCAGTGTCACACAGGTGTGAACTGTAAAATTCCTATGACTTTACCCATTCCTCAGCTACATACTGTAGTGGTTTCATACCATAAATCAAACACCGTTTAAAAACCTCACTACCTGGTTGGTTGTTGGCTGTTTGGCTCAGGTAAACAGGTAGCATGTAGTTTTTCCAGATTTTTTTCTTTTTTTTGCGGAAACATTTTGCAGAAGAACTTTTTCACAGCGAGGGTGACTGAGCCCTGGGACAGGCTGCCCAGGGGGGTGTGAAGTCTCCTTCTCTGGAGACATTCAAGTCCTGTCTGGACGCTTACCTGTGCATCTGTCCTAGGGAACCTGCTTTGGTGGGGGGGTTGGACTCGATGATCTCTGGAGGTCCCTTCCAACCCCTACGATTCTGTGATTCTGTGATCTGTATTTCCAGTCTGCTGAATTTATGTTACAGCTTCAGCGGTCGATACACCCAGGCCCTGCTTCTAGCACAGACTGCACTTTTCTGGTGCTCTGTCTATGTTTGGGTCTGCCTGATCTTGCTGACTTCATAGCTATAAATAGCTGGCAGTGTGAAAAGGCTGGGCCTTGCAAAGTCTGTGTTACAGAACCGTGCTGGCCCCATGGAAGGAGGGATGCTACCAAGGAGTTACTAGTTAGGCGCTTCTGGCTTGTTAGGCTGATCCAGACCCACTTCTTTCGGGGCATGTGCTTTCTGAGCTCGTACTTACTGATGTGACATCACGACTCTGCTGCTCTGAACTGGGTGTCTTGTGTCCTTCAATGCATGAGGCTGAGATAAAGCTTTACATCACAAGGTCACTGGTTCATTAACGTTTGCAGAGGAGGGATGAATTCTGCCCTTGTATTGCCTGCATAAATTGGATTAATTGGATCATTATGAGTCAAAAAAAAAAAAAAGGCTATGTAATCGCAGTAGTTGCCTAATTTAGAGCGTGCAGACATTAATGGGAAAAGCACGACGTGATTAATGTCAGTTATTATCCTGCCCGCAAGCAGAAGCCTCCGCGCGCAGACGAGCATCACGCTGCGATGATCAGAAAGCCTGTTCTACTAAAGGGGTGAAAAGTTCAAGCCTCTGATCGATAAGCCCAGAGATCCAGAGAGGAAATTTGGCTACACTCAAAGCAGCTTACAGAGTTGGGATGGTTTGTGTTTTTCTTTGTGAGCTTTTCTATGCTAATACAATTTACACTTTCTGCTAGGGATACAAATGGATGGGAAAAGAAAGGAGGAAAAAAGTATGTTGGGGAAGGGTCAAGAAGGTCAAGATTCATGGTTGCACATTCAGAGTTAAGTCAGTATTTTAGGGCTTTTGGCAGGAGTGTAGTTCACTGCAGCTCAGCATTGAAAGAGTCACATCACTGTTAAATTAGTGCAGTTCATGTGTCAGGCAGTTAATTTTAACGCACCCTTACATTGTCTGGCCTGTTAGAGGGTACGGGTGGTTTAGAGAACTCCCTGAAGATACTGAATGACATTTAAAAAACCACCATTTAGCAGTCCAGTAGTCTGTGCTGGAACATAGAGAATTTACCTATATATAAATGGGATATATATATATATTCCATTTAAAGATAGTGTGTATATATATCCCATTTAAAGGTAGTGTTTGTATATATATATATACACATTAATTGTCGGTACATGCTGAGGTTTTTTATAGTGGTTCTACAGTTTTCTGAGTAATTGGGTATGGGGGTTTCTGTATATTGTTAAAGGGAAAAAAAAAAGACATTTAAGTGACACAGCTGCTGTAAAGTTATCGCAGTTTTCCCCAGGATTTCAAACCCATGACAGGGTGATGCTGTTTTACAGCAATTCAGTTTCTGTGTGCTTGAAGAGAGTTACAGGCTGTAGCCAAGAAGAAAGCGATGCCTTGAGGCAACCTGGGGTAATAGCTTGGAGTAGGGAAGGATCTCTGAAGTATTTCCTGGGACTGTGAAGGTTTTTGTGGGTTGGTTTGTTTTTTTATAAAATGACTGAATTTGGAAACAAAAGTCTGATCTTCACAATAGGTACAATATTTCTGGCTGCAAACCCCAACTGCTTCTTTTGTATATTTTTTCACTATTAAAGAGCAATCTTAACTCATTCTTACTGCAGTCTTTTCTGATTTTTAAAAAAAATATTGTTATTAAAATACCTAGAGCTCCATAAAATATAAACTAATAACTTGTTTCAGTTATTTTGAAATTGGTTTGTGTCTTTCAGATCAAATCTTTCTCTTTCCAGTCACCTTTTCTTTCTTAAATAACATTGATGGCAGAAGACAAGGAAGTTGTCTGAGCCTTTGAACCTTGCCTATTGTAATTAGCACTTTGCTAAACGGACACAAACAGATACCTCTGATGCTTCATTCATCTGAAATGAGTAAAGTGTGTAAAACTCTGAAAACCAGCTGTTTACTTCACCAGTGTCAACTGTTTATTCCATTAAGGAAAGTGGAAAGATGGTGAAGACGTGGGTAGCTAGCTTTATAACCTGCTTCTCTGTGGTGGAATGTAAAGACAACCCCACTCAGACTTGTGTTTCAGGGAGGTTACAAACCTTCTGCCAAGCTGCAAAGCAACTCATCAAGCCAAGAAGAATCGTGAATGGTAACCATGGACTGAGTTGCTGGATTTGGTTTATATGCAATAAAAAACCCCAACCCAAACAACCACCACCACCTGATTTGTTTCTCCTAGAGTTACCCCTCCCCCGTAATCTGGGAAACCTCACACTCCCTTACTTTTGTGATGCTACAGAGGGAGACATGAGCAGGATAATTCATCTGACAAGGTTCTGGGGAGCAGGAGTATATTTCATCTGTATTCAAGCAGAAAACACAGTCTTCACCTCAACTTGCCTCCCAAGGATGAGATTTTGTCAGGGCCCTGCATGGTGACGGGGAATTTTCATGCGCTTTACCCGCCCCCAGGCAGGTCAGCTGTCCTTTGCATTGTGGCAAATACTGGGCACATGCAGTGCCTGTTGGGGTGAGCTACTCCACCAGTACTTCCAGTTGAGGAAGAGTTGGGAATCTGTTCCCTGTTCACGCTTCCTTGCAGAAGAGACAACAAGCTGTAGCCACCTTCCCCTGGTGGCTCCTTCATCTTCTGGGAGATGTCCAAAGGAGTGCTTCCACACCCACCTTGATTTTTTGCGGGGAGTAGATACTTGTCACTCTCCTTGTCACAAAACAAGACTGGGAAACACTGCTCCTGTTTCCGTTGCTAAGCTTTCCTCCCCCAGCTCTACAGATAATGGGAGACATTTTTCATCCAGTTGACTAACCAACTAAGACGATCACATTAAGCTCACCGTAGCAGTCTTGTTCTCAACCTGTACATAATTTTTTCAGTTATACAGATTGGTCTGCTAAAGGATAATAGCTGTTCCTGCAAAAATTGCCTTGGTAATACCCTTAAAGCACTGTACTTCTAGTAACCTTAGTGTGGCTCCTGGGATTGCAGCAGATCCTGCTGTTGCTTTAATGCACCATCGTGAAGGTACAGAATGCAAAGCAAAGAGAAAATAAACCCAAACATTCCCTCCTGTGTGCATCTGAAAAAAAAAAGTCTAGAAATTAAATGTTCCAAGTAGTGTGCATTTTCTTGAAGATCAGCGCAGAGTAATTCCTTCCTGTCACAGGTCTGGCTTCCAGCCTCCTTTGGGGAGAGGACTGGCCATTCCCACCAATAAATCAGCAGTCATCCCTCTACCTGATACCATGCGCTCCGGTGTACGCTGATGCGTGTTGTGAATAGGTATTTGGATTGTGAATAGGTATTTGGATTGTGAATAGGTATTTGGATGGCAAGACCCCGCTGGCATTATGGCATTATTCCCCAATGAACTGTTTCTCTTGCACACACCCCCCCACACACACCCAAATCATAAAAGGTCCCAATGCTGCACTTCACACCCCTGCACCCTCTCATGGGGCTGGCTGTAGGTGTCTTGAGCAAGGCTGGGTAGCAAAGTTTGGCCTTGCAAGTGTCACGCAGTGAAGTGTCTGTCGTCCCTCTGCAACACGGCTTCAAAGTCACGTGGCTGCTCGTTGCAAGCGAAGAGAAGCCCAAGGCGGTGCCAGCAGAGGAAGAAAGCCACGGAGAGCGGGGACCGTCCTCTCAGCCAGCTGGAAGTGTGTCTCTCTGGGGCTGGGTAGCGAGCTTGCCTCAGCCACCCTGCCCCATACACAGGGTGTCAAAAGGCAGTTACTGGAGTGCCTGGATGCCTGATTCATCTCTTTAATATTAACTATGAAATACTAATTTTAATACAACTATAAAATCAAGCAGCGGAAACTGTGTAGCCATTTAGAACAACCCAAGATTAGAAAAACCCTCAAAATTAAAAATCTACATGCTTCCAGGTAAGAGTAGTATTTTCAGGAGGTTCTAAGGATTCTAGGAACCAATGTGGCATTAATTGAAGTGGAGGATTCAAGTTGAGAATTGTATGCTTCATTTGAGCAGGATTCAAAGTTTCGATCTAGAAATACACTGAAGTAGTTTCTCTGGAAAACCTAGTTAAGAACGATATTTTTGGATATAAGCCCCTGTCTCAATACACTTACTTTGGAGTAAATCCTCTTTTTTTCCATTTCACTTAACTCCACTTAATAGGATAGCAACATACCAAGTTGTTCAGAAATGTGTATTTTATTACAGGTACAGTCATGGACATGGACTTCAGTGGCCTGCCGTATTATAAATCACTTTCAAGGATACAAATTAAAGTCTCAAATCACCCTGGCTTAAAAGCTGTCATTCCCTATTAGCGGGCTGTCCTCACCATTCCCACTCAGATATGTTTTTCACGCTGGGACTGTTTTTCAGACTGCCCCCCTAGTGCCCAAGTGCTGTTCGTGTGTCACCATTTTGGCGCCAGAGCAGGTTGTTTTCACAAGCTGCACTGAAGTCATCGTGCATGTCCCTGTGTCATTCAGAGGGCATCCTCACGCTCAGGCTTCAATGTGAATTCGGACTTTTAAATTTAGGTTCCTATTTTTAAGGTTTATATGTAAATTCTTTGCAAAATTCTTGGTGTTACTATTAAAGGAATACCATGAGCACCTGTAGCTTGCACATGGTGCATTAATAGGCTTTGGACCCTTTCTCTCCGAGTCACTTGGAACCTCTGGCATGAGGAATAAGTTTCATGGAGCCCTTGAAGAGAGGGGTAAGGAACAGGAGCCTGGGCACCTTCATGTAAAAATCTGCAAGGTATTTATATCACTAAAAATATCATCCCTGCCCCCACCCTCCAATGGTGCTTGGCAGCAGCTAATATTAAATGGGATCATAGGATCAATGGAAGAAAGATTTGTTTGGGAAGTATTAAAAAGACTATGTGAAGGGTTAACTGTCAAATTAGTATAAATACATATATATGGCTATAAATACATGAGAGTGTACGAGAACACAGGAGCATATGTAAGAATATAAACACATATGTGTGTGTACACTTACGAGTTGAAGCCCATAACTACAGATGTGACATTATCTTTTTCTGCTGGTCCCCATAATTTTTAACACTGGAAGTCTTCCAAGCACCTTTCCAAGAAGGACTCCGCAGAAAGATGTTATGTGTGCAGACTGTTCTAGTCTGCTTTCCTCTCATTCTTCCCTGGGATGTTCATGCACATGTTCTTATTTACTGGGGGTTTTTTCCTTCCATTTTTTCATAGAACATTTTGGGTTCTTTCTGTTTCTTCTTTTAAATCCCTATGTTGAATGAAATACTAAAAATGCCATGTTGTAAGACAAGTGATCTGTAAACTTTAAACTTAAATTTTTGGCTAAATTTGAAACAATTTTGTTTCCTATAAATGCAAATTTATCCAAAATGCAAAATTTCCTTCATTATTTTTTCATGCATGAAGTGTTAGAGAAAACAATTGACTAAAAGCTCTGCCACTACAGGTCAGCTTTTCACCCGTGGTCCAAGGAGCTTCTGCATCATTTGATACACAACCCATTCACAGCAAGCCAGTACTGCCATGATGAGAAGCAAAATTCTTTTTACCCTATGAGCTTGTGAGCCTTTCCCTAACAGTGCCTGGAATTCTGTTTTGGATGAAAAATCCAGATGAGAAACTGTACCATCCAATGAATCAAGCAAACAGCACAAACTGGGTCGGTGTGAAGACACAGCATCTCAAATAAGCTGGTTGCCTGGAGGATTAGAGCTCGTTGCAGGACATACTGGAAGGTCACCACCTCACTGCTTTTACCCACTGCACTGTGATGTGAAAAATAAAGCAAACAACTCGCTTCTTGTTGTAGTGCAGTACTGACACTTTACAGGTCTTCCAGTTCTGTAATATGAATCAAGAAACGATGACTGCATGGAATGGAAATGGTTGAAAACATAATGATAAGACACCGTCTGAACATATGGCAGGAAAGAGACATTAAATTTTGCATCAAGTCATTAATCTTCAAATTTGAAAGTAAGACAGGCCTCACAGATAAATAAAAGCAGGCTGTGTTTGGCCAAGATAAGCCTTTTGTTCTTGGAGTCAGAAAGAGGCAACTTCCCTTGGGGAATGGGTGCATCCTTCCTGTGAGCAGCAAGAGATACCATTTCTCTTCACTCGAGGGGTTAAGTGAAAAACAGCATATGAAATTAAGGTGACATTAAGTGCAATCTTCAGGACACTGGGTAAAAAAAGGAATTCAACTTAATTTAACCACCAAATCATTCAGAAAGAAAATGAATCCGTTCCTCTCAAACTCCTGCTCAGTTCATCAGTTTGTTCTTCTCCCTCAGTTGTTAAGCTGCTCTTCCTCGATTAAGAAATCACCCCACAAGATAACCAAGGGCTCCAAATTTTGGTTCCTTAATATTGACTTGGATAGTCTTAATCTTACTGAGCTAGACTTAGGTCTGCACAGTGCTTGGATGGAAAGGGTCTGGCTAGGACGGCTTGTATGATTAGAAAATAGCAGAATGTAGGGGAGAGGGGCATTAGCTACCAGAAATCAACTCATAGTTGAGACTCTATGGTCTATGATTTACTTAAAAGTTTCAGTTAGAGCCTGCACTCTCTTGCAGGGGTGTAACTTTGGAATTACACCCTTAACATCAGCAAAGTTATTCATGGTGTAAAGCAACAAGTGCAGTGTGGTGAGTGGACACTGACCCCCTTACTGCTGTGGGGAACAGGGTAACGCAGAGCAGTAAAAGATTTCTGTTTACTTTGACTGTGCTGACACAATCCTGGTGTTTGGATGGGAGACAGAGCTGGGTGTGAATGGCAATGTTTCTTATGCAGGAACATCTTCATTTTAAAAATGAAGCGTCTTCTTTCTACTGAATTGCTTTCCAACTCCTTACAGTGTGACTTCTTCTTGAAGTATTTTCAACCTGAAGTGAGCTGAGTCCTTCTGCTTCACCAAAAAAAAAATTAAACAGCTCAGTTTTGGCACCATTAGGTTGCATTTACAGTCTTATCATATTATAGAGACATTAAACATGATCTGCTGAATCATGGAGGTATCAGCTCTTGGATGTCTCATCGGCTTAGAGTGAAAAGAAATAGGAGGCATGTGGGATTTGTCTTTTGTTTTCATTGGATATGAAAATGGAGAGAAGCAGAGTTACAGCAAAGGAAGCATATTTAGCTAAACTTATTTACTGTGTGATAATGGGAACTATGTATTATTGGCAGATGGCTCATGAACAGAACATCCCTGAACTGTGCCAAGCTGGTACTGGGAACAAAGAGCCTGAAAGAACTTTCTGAAGTTTGCAACCCCAGTTCATGACAGTATTAATCATGATAATATTATTTGATAAGGCTGTAAATGGCACAATCACATGCTACTTACATGGCTGGAGGACTTGAACTTTATTTGCTTTGAATTCGAGTAATGCAGGAAGAGAAAGGAAAACCTTGCTGGGGAGGCAAGCTATTTCTAGCCTAAAGGGACTAGATTTTACTGCCACCCCTGACATAAAGCACCTAGCAATGCTATGCAAATTCCTTAAGCTAATTTGCTTACCTATTGTGTGTTGCTAACTTTTTACTGCTTGAAACCAAGCAGATTTCTGAGGTACTGAGCACAGCTGAAATCAAAAGGAGCAATGCTCTCAACTCATGAAAAATCCTCTCTACTGGTAAGCAACCTCAAAAGTCAAGTTGCACACTTCCAAAACAAGCACCTGGAATAAGTGGGCACTTTTTACCTTTATCTCTCTGCAGCTCAGGTCTCTAATGGCAAAATCAGGAACACTTCATCACAGGGTAGTCTACAATTTCTGGAGCACTTGGAAGATATTGTTGTGCTGAGCACCATGAGCATCCTGTGAGGAAATCTGACCACATCTCCAGAGCAGGACTGGAATACTGTTCAATATTGTAAGGCCTACAGCTACACATTGAGCAATGCAGAGAAAAGCAATGACAACACCATTGAGTAGCTGTGCTTAATGAGACAGTCCTGAGGGGAAAAAATGGCCTAAGAATGCATAATTAAAGGCTGTAGACTAAATGATACATTCAGAAGGGCTGCATTAAGGTTACAAAGGCAATGTGGCTTTGGGAATTTCTAGCCTATCTGTGGTGAAAATCTGTATTCTCATTATTCTTTAAACATGGAATTCTTGGTGGCTAATTAATGCTAAGTTCTATTCTACTCTTCAGAAAAAAGTAACGATGCATTGATTTGATGAAATGCAGTTTATATCCCCATAGAAATATGGGCACTAGAAAAGAGTAGACAAAGTGTATTTTATTTACCCAAGTTTACAGGACAAGGCTGTGTAGCACAAACTCCAGCTAGGATACTGTCCTGAGAGAAATTGCCACGGATTCTTCAAGGAGCAGTTGCAGACATGAGTTTGTACATGAAACTAGCACAGAACTTCAGTGGCTAAACCTAGTACCATTTAGCTAATTAGTTGTATGTTTTACAATGCTTCTAACATTTTACAACATCAGTGTGGGGTAACATATCCCCCAATCCTGCAAAGCAGTGACTTCACTGAAATTACTCAGATATTGCATCTACACATACACTTGCTGAAATTAGTTGTAGGATTAGGTCAAATTCCTGACTTGACCATCAGCATCGCAGCAGCTTGTTTGGCAACTCTTTACAAATACCCACTACAAGTGTTGGTCAGCCCCATCTTTATTTTTCCTAAGATGTTCTGGGCATCCAGGTCCCACTGTGGCATTTTGTCCACCCTTTCCACAGCTCAGGAGATAAGGGTATAGTGGACGAAGGGAAGAAGAAAGCAGCTTTCTACAGGGTGGTCATCGTATTACATTAAAAAAAGCATCTGCTTTTGTTTTCTTACGAAGATGTTGCAAACTGGTGCAGGCAGAGCAGTTCAAGATTACCTGAAGACAGGAAACAGCGTCTTTTCCAACAAAACAGGAAATTGTTTGTTGCCATTTGTTCCCTGAATAAAGTTAATTCCATAGAAGAACCGACTGAGGAATGGTTTGTATCCTCACTGCGAGGCACAGCAAATGATTTTTTTTTAATAAACTTGCCATAAACTTTTATATGCCATGTTCAGCAGCAACCCTGACTTCACATTCACACTCCTCTTCCTCCTCCATCCTCTTCTCCCCACCCCAGGCTGCAGCAGGTTACCTCCTGAAGTGTGCTCACACTCCCCTTCACTTTCGTTCAGTGATCTGTCTCTGTCCTAGACTAATGCCCTGGCAGGATTCCCGAGGGCCTCGTGCTGAAAGGCTCCAACTCTGGTTTGCCTCATTTTTTTAAAATTCGGTTGCTGGAGAAGACTGCATTTGCAATTAAATGGAAAATAGCAGGAATTGCAATCAACCACACCACCAGATGGAGCTTTTTCTCGGCCTTTCCCACTGAAGGAGCTGAAACCGTGGGACTGAATCCACTGGGAAGGTCGGACTTAACTCTAAAGGAAATAGAAAACTCTTTTTTTACGTCTGATGATGCAGAATTGAGGATGCTGACATTCAGATATGGCTACTGCAGTGGCTTTTATTTGTATACTGTTAAGGATAGCTATTGTGCCAGCCCTCTGCTTTTGCAGGATGAGGCTGTATCATGCAGTCCCGTTACTCATTCTGCACCGGGGAGGTTTCAAGGCTTACTTGTTAGAATGGTCCAGTAATACTGCAGCAGCACGTTTTTCTGCTCTCTTTTTTTTCCTACTGTAAAAACTACAAACATTCTTTAGAAATGTAAACCTCTCTTTGTGCAGACTGCTACGTAATGCATTGTAATTCACTGAAATTCAGCTCTGAAGTCTCTTTTTCACAGAATCGCAGAATAATAAGGTTGGAAAAGACCTTTAAGATCATCAAGTCCAACCATTCACATACTAAACTAAACCATATCCCTAAGTACTTCATCTACCCTTTTTTTGAACACACCCAGGGAAGGTGACTTGACCACCTCCCTGGGCAGCCCGTTCCAGACCCTGACAACTCTTTCAGTAAAAAATTTTTTCCTAACATCCAATCTCCTCCTGTGCTTTTAGCAGTATTGTATTGTGTTACAGGTACATAGTTGCTGGTCTATATGTACCTCAGCTGAAGTTACAATGTTTGCAAGTCATGAGAATCATGGGGAACAGCAGAGATGGGGTTAAATTTATTCCATTTGCAGCGGTTTGGAAGACTACACATTCCAGCAAACAGTTTTTACCACTGAGTTTATACAGCAAGATTACTTGGAAAGCCTATTCCTGTGCTTTCACCCAAGTGAAAGAAATGAGACTGACGTACAACTTACCCAGTTGTGACTGCTGGGCTGAAAAGGTTGGCCTGCATTGGCCAGGAGCCACTGGAACAGGCTGTATTGCACAACTCTATTTTCCCAAACGACAGGGAGGTATCCGAGCTGATGAGGTAGGTTGGCATTCCATTGTGCCACGTCAAACACAACTCCACGGACCGTCGGAGGCTTCGCCAGCTGACGTCATGAAGGTCCTTCTGACCAGCCGGACAATCCTGTTGTCCCAGGAGAGTCCAAGTGAGTTCATGGCGCTATTGATTTGGAGTGAGCTACACGCCCTGCTGCTTGTGACAAAGGCAAACACAGAAATACAAAGCAGAATTTATGTGGGTACAAGTTCACGTACCCAAAGTTCGTTTTCCCTTTCCAAGTCTCATTTCCAGTGGGCAAAAATGTAATGCCTTTGACAGGAGAAGGAGGAGAAAAAAACCCCCTAATGCCTCAGACATCTAGTACCCATGTGCTAACTCAAAAAGTGGGTCTAGAGAGGTGGGGTTTTTTTGTCACTTATGTTTCATACACTTTCCAGGAGTTCATTTTGGAGGGTACAGCAAGCATTCTGGATTTTGAAGTGCCCTTAGTCAACAGGTGGACAGACATATGTTCTGTGTGAGTAAGTTTCCTTGCAGAGTTTTAAGAACAGATTGTTTTTTTGTTTTCCAGAGGCAGACTGCTAGGTGGCAGGGCAGGAGCAAAATCCAGCAATTTTAAGATAGATGGCAAGAAAAACAAATGTATTCTTTTAATAGCCCAGCAACAGTTTTGGGGGTGGAATGTCCTTTATATCAAACTACTCTGGATAAGATGGAGCTTCTTTCTCACTGAAGTCCAAAGCAATATGCTAACACAATATAGGGTGGGAATTTGACCCCTATGGTATTTTTCCTACACTGCTAAATAAAAAATGCACATAGAGGTTGTACATGTGAGAACCTGGACCCTAGTGTTCATCAGACAACTTTGAAAGAGAGGTGGTTCTTCTACCTTCTGGAGATCCACATTAAAACAAGAAAAACCCATAAACCAAAACCCTTTTCAACTTCTATGCTGCAAATGCATTTTGGAAGCTGAAAACATTTTTCTCACCAATAATCTGAACTTTTCCAAGACTTTCTATTTGTGTTAAATTGTTGAAATACCACAGTAAGCCTCTATCAGGGTGGCTGCTTGTACATAGGAGGGTTGGGGTTTTTTTTTTTAATCAAAACATAATTTCCTGATTAAAAGTCTGACCAATGACTTAAGATTTTCAGTACCCCCCATGAATATAAAAAGTTTAGCTAAATGTCTGACAACTGCCCAAGGTATTAAACCAAATCTTGACACCTCTAAGAGACAGAAGAACCAAGCAACACTTGAGAAATCTTAGTGAATGGAAAGTTCTTTGTGCAACATGGTTTTGTCACAGTTAATGCCAGCTGCAGTCTGAATTTAGCATTTTTCCAAGCACTTGGAATCTTTTCCATAAAGTTTCTGCAAAACAAAGTAAAAAAAAGAACCAAAAAAACCCCAAAGAATCCTTTGCAACATTGCTATATGTCTGCTCACTGTGAAGAATGAGCTCGATTTCATATGAGCTGCAGAACAATCTTGGACCTACTGAAATCAATTACAAACCCCCACCCTTGACAAGGTCAGCATTTCACCCAGATGAAGGGACATCACTTGCCTTATTGCCAAACACTTGGTACAAGGAACTGGAAGGGATATTCCACACCCCCACGGGGAGTGCAGCCATTGCTGCAATTCAGGAAACATGAATAAATAGATTTTCATATATTTGATCACTACATCCCATAGGCAACGTCAGGTGCAAGTCTGCTGGGAGACAAGACAAAGTACACAGCAGACATCTCTAGAAGTGATGGTCTGAGAGACTCCAAGCTCCAAAGGATTTTGTTTGCTGAGCATTCTGCAGAAATTAGGTTTAAATCTTTGTATTTATGATTTGGAAACTAAAACTTCCAATATTTCTTTCCATTTCAGTACTTCTTCCGTTACAGATCTAATGCAAGCCCTTCTGGAGGACAGCCACCTGGTTTTGCTGTGTAAAGAAGAAAATTAAGTCTAATAATCTAACTTCTGAGTAATTTCTATTCTGATCATATAGACCCACCGAGTTTTTCATTCAGAGTTTGACCATCCTCACAAACATAGAAAACTGACATCTCAGCCTTACTGAGAACACAGAGAAGCTAGAATTTCCCATGGGATAGAGATATTTTTATATTTTTTTAAGTAATGGAGGAGGCTATTAATATCCTCCCTGCCCTTTTTGTACAAGCAACGTGACTGATAAAATTGGGGCGAAGAGCTACGGGGTTTTCAAAGCCAAGTGAGGAGCTCGTTCAGAATGAATGCTGCTAGAATTTGAGAAGAGAGGCTATTAATTTTGTGTATGAACTGTGATAATCCCCACCCATTTCTAAATCCCTGTAAATTGTTCCATAGTGCTTAGGAGTTATTACTCCTTCTCGCTTTCTGATGAGCTGTTGTCACTGGAGATTTTCTGAGAAAAGGCTTGAGTGGGAATCAGAGAGCTTTTGGTATGTTTGAACTAGGTGCATCCAGAAGTAGAATACCACCTTCCTGGACTAACTGAAGAGTCTGCTTGTTTTAGATTCGAAGGTTGAAGCTGATACTAAAAGTACAATAACAACAAATGCTGAGGAGGGTTTGAGTTGGCTTCTGGATTACATCGAATGGTTGAGTTCAACCAGCAGAATCCTCCAGCTGCTTGACTGGGGGTCTGCAAACAAGTATTTTCATGTTCACTTTGTGTCCAAACGATGACGACTGTTGATCCAAGCAGCTTGACCAGTTTATTAAGCTGCACATCAAATAGAGAATTTGTGAACTAACAACCCTGAGAAACACATACCCACCCACAGTGAGAACTGAGAAACCAATACCACAGATCAATTACCAGTCATTTTCACGTTCTTGTATTTTTTTTTCTTTTTAATGTCATTGAGTAACCATCTTAGGATGCAAGTGCTCCTGCCAGATGTCTGCGTTGAATGCGGGATGGGGACAAGATGGGCTGTTGGGAAATAAAAAGTGAGGAATCACAGAAGGGTAGGGGTAGGAAGGGGCTCATGTAGATCATCTGGTCCAATCCCTGATAAAGCAGGATCACCTAGAGCAGGTTGCACAGGATTGTGTCCAGGCAGGTTTTGAATGTCTCCAGAGGAGACTCCACAACCTCTCTGGGCAGCCTGTCCTAGGGCTCCGTCACTCTTGGAGTTAAGTTTTTCCTTTTACTGAGATGGAAGTTCCTGTGTTCCAGTTTGTACCTGTCGCCCCTTGCCCTGTCACTGGGCACCATGAGAAGAATCTGACTCCCACCCTCTAGACATCCACCCTGTAGAAATTTAGAAACGCTTATCTGATGTCCTCTCAGTCTTCTCTAGGTTAAACAGCCCCAGCTCTCTCAGCCTTTCCTCATACAAGAGATGCTCCAGTCCCCTCATCATCTTTGTAATCATCTTTTGAAATGAAAAAAGGTGCTGCGCTGATCCTGTGTGTGCTTTATGACCTTAAACATAACTCTTCAAAGCCCAGGAATGCAGAAAGCCTCCTGATTGTGAATCTGTAGTCCTTCTTTTCCTAGGAAATCCCTCCAATTTTATCTCAACATTTTCTTTAATAACAAATGTGGTAAGTTAGAAGCCTGAGATGCTGGTTGCCCCATCTTTTTAAGAGAATCCATTTTGAAATACTTGAGAGAGGCAACACTAAATGTCTCCTTACCTGACATCCACAGGCATGGCTTGTCACATGGCTGAACACCTGTTGTAAAGGTTCATCTGATTTTAAATTACTGCCTTTCAGAATGGTAGCAATCGATTACCACTGAAAACCCGACTTCCCTTCGCATGCTGTTAACTGCCTGGTTTCAATTCTTTCCCTCCAGGATAGATTCCTGTTGCCTTAACTGCTTTTGCTTAATTTCTGTGAAGGGTAGTCCTTTCTGCAGTCCCGTCTCCCAGCATTACGGAATACATAAGAAATGTGCATTAATATTACTTAACTTTTATCAGTATTTACAGTAAGTTGCTCTTTCTGCTGTCCCTTATTTTGCTTGAACCTCTCCCTTTCCTCTGCAATTTCTAGTAGTCCAAATGGTCTTGCTTTATCAGCAAATGGCAAATATTTTCCTTTTTCTGCTTAAAACATTGGTTGATTTGGCAAGGGGAGAAAGCACCTGTTAGTGGAGTAAAGGCTGGTTTCTTTGTTTCTATTTTCCTTGCCATAAAATAGATACTACTTTGAGAAAGTGCAGTAGTAGCATTGTGTTTTATCTAAGGAATCTTGACAATGTTTTAAGTACTAAGCACTGTTACCTACACATCATCTACTCATTCTTCTTTCCAACTTGGTAATTTGAGGTGTCACAAGCCTTGGATAGGTGGGTCATGAGACATCTCATTTTTGGGCACTGGTAAGAAAGCACCTGCATCATAACATGTTTTCATCACAGCCAATGTCAAGAGTGGCCCAACATAGTCATCTGCTGCTCTGCAGTCACCTGCTGCCCTGTTACAGCCACTGGTGGGTCAGGAGCGACGGTGAAAGCAGCAGAAACCCCGGTGCCTTCCCTGCCAACCATCACATGCTAGAAGGCGGCCATCATTCCCCTCCTTCCTGGGCTGCATCACAGACCTCAGCTGGGTAACTCAGGAGCAGGGTCTGTGGTTTAGTTGAGACTGTTCAGTCCACAGAGCTTAACTGGTGGCACAGCAGCTCGCTCGGAGGGGCGCGGGCAGAGGAGCGCTCCTTCCTGTGATGGCTCCGGCGGCAGCCTGCGGCAGAGTGGTGGTGACGAGCGGTTGACAGCAAACAGGTATTCGTCATGTTTTCCATTAGCACAGCCGGTGCCAGCAGGAATGTTTGTCCTTTGTCCCCTTCTTACCGTGCTCTAAAACGAACTACTAACACACGGCAAGTGCACGGCCAGAAGCCAGAGGGGTTGGATTATCTGGGACTCCTGAGTAACTGTTCGCTGCACAACTCCTCCATCGAGGTGCAGCAGGAACATCCTCAGAGCAGTGCCTGCCAGGGGTTCCCTTCAGTGATGCTTCTGCTGCTTTGACATTCATTCCTCAGCGAGATCCAGCCTGCACACTCAGTTGAACTGTGCAGCGTTCACTCATGTTGGGAGGCTGCTTTTTGGCAATCGGACTGATGCTAAAAATAAACTATGCAAAACAAACAAAAGAACCCTCAGATAAATCCATAGAGGGGGTGTGTTGCTTCAGAAAGTGCTGTGTTATCTGCACATGCTTTTTAGTGTCTCTTCCATGAGAGAAAGAATAAAGTTTAATAACATAGTCTTTTTTGCAATCGTCTGTGAAAATCACCCCCAGACAATAGCAGCGTCACACACAAAGTATGGAGTTGAGTTTGGAAAATCCTCAGATACGGATCTCACCACGCTAGTAAAAATACCTGGTTGTGAGGATGCTCATGCTCAGAGAATAAAACCCAGGGGGAATTCTACTTCTCTTTATGCGTTTAAAAGGTAAAGCCTGCATTTTATTTTTCCTCCTTGAGGGTTTTTTGGTTTTAAAAACCAAACTGGGAACCCTGAAGACAGCCTGACCTTCAGAAAGGGTGGCGGTGCACACGCGTGCACCTCCCGAGCCTCCGGACTTGGAGTTTCCACAAGCAGAGCACTGCTGGCACCAGCCGTGGGTGGGAGATGGTTGAACAGGCTTGCTTACAAAACGCCACACATTTTAAAAAGCGAACGCCTTTGGCGTTAAGCTTCTCCCTGCAGTTCGGACGGGTGGAAGTTAGTTAAAACATTTCGGGGGGGGAGGGTGTTGGGGGGTGGGGGTGGGTGGAGGGGGTAGTGGTGTCTCACAAAGTCTCAACCGCAGGAGATGGGACTCTTCACGCCGAGCACGGCACAGGGGCGGGACTCTGGGAACCGAAGGGGAGGAGGGAAGCGGCTCAGCCCCAGCCCCGGGGGGCCGCTCGCCTCCCCGCCGCCTCCCCGCCTTTGCCCCAGGGCCGTACCTCCTCCGTGACGGATGCCAAGGGTGGTGCCGGGGGACGTCCTGCCTAATCCTGAGCCTCTGGGGCTTCTCTTCGGGGTACCTCCGATGGGTGGAAGCCTAAATACTGCTGAGGGTGATATATTGGTTAAATATATTCATAACGAAGGCTGCGCCAGCTGCCCGTGACCCCGCCTGTCCCCCCGGCCTGACTCCCCGGGGCGGAGCGGGCGCGCAGCCCCGGCGGCAGCGGGGGACGGGCGCCCCCCCCACCCCCCGCAGGCACGGCTGGCTCCGCCGGCAAGCCTGGCCTCGCTCCCCTTCTCTCCTCCAAGGCCCATAAACCACCCGGCAGCGTTACTCGCAGCACTGTCCCCCGCGCCGTGGTAACGGCGGCCCCGGCCGCGGGCGGGAGGACGTGCGTGGCCGCCCGTCGCGGCCGCTGCTGTTTCCGTATTGCCCGTCCCGGGAGGTCCCGCCCCCGCCCGCAGCGCCGCGGCCGCCCCAGCCCCGCGGGGAGGCTCCGGGCCTGGCGGGGGAGGGGGGGGGCGCGCCCCCCGCCCGGGGCCTGCGGCGGGGGCGCCGGATAAAGCGGTGCCGGTCCGTCCGCCCGCCGCCACAGGGGCGGCCGGGACGGGCCCAGCGGGGCGCCCCGCCATGGCGAGCCCCGCACGCCCGCGGCAGGAGCTGGCGGCCGAGGAGCTGCGGCTCCGCGGCGCGGCCCCGACGGTGCCCCGCGACGCCAAGCGGGAGGCGGCGGGGGAGCGGCTGCTGCTGCTGGAGCTGCGCCGCTGCGGGCAGCCGCCGTCCCCCGTCCCCGGCAAGCGGCAGGAGGAGGGGGAGGAGGAGGAAGTGGAGGAGGAGGAGGAAGCTGCGGCGGGCGAAGACTGTTGCGGCAAGTGCAAGAAGCGGGTGCAGTTCGCCGACTCGCTGGGGCTGAGCCTTGCCAGCGTCAAGCACTTCAGCGACGCCGAGGAGCCGCAAGTGCCGCCCGCCGCGCTGTCCCGCCTGCAGAGCCCGCCCGGAGAGGAGTGGGACGCGCCGCCGCCCGGCGAGGAACCCCCGCCGCCCGCCCTGCGCCTGGTGCCCGACTTCCCCGACGGCGGGGAGCCCAGCGCCGAGCGCCTGCGGCGGCAGCGCGTCTGCCTGGAGCGGCTGGCGCGGCCCCCGGCGCCCACCGACGTGCGGGGCACGGTGCAAGTGCTGGGCTGCCCCGGCCCCAAGGAGGTGATGGTGCGCTACACCTTCAACGAGTGGCTCTCTTTCGTGGACGTCCCGGCCGTCCCCGTGCCCCCGGCCCCTGCGGCCGCCGGCGACCCGCCGGCCGAGCGCTACAGCTTCGCCCTCTGCGTCCCGCCGAGCCTGCGGGAGGGCTCGGCCCTGCACTTCGCCATCCGCTACCGCAGCCCGCAGGGCGAGTACTGGGACAACAACGGCGGCCGCAACTACACGCTGCGCTGCTGCGGCTCCCCCGGGGGCGGCCCCGCGCCGCCCGCCGCCGCCGCCGGCAGCCCGCCGCCCCCCGCCAGCCCCCGCTACTGACGCCGGCCGGGCGAGCGGAGCCGTGACGGCCCGGCCGGGCGGGGGGCGGCGGCCGCAGCCCAGAACCCGGAGGCCCGTCCCGGCGGCTCCCCGAAACCTGGCGGTGGTTTTCGAGCGGGTGCTGCGGTGTTGGCAGCGACACGCGGGTGTGCGTGGGCTGCATTGCTGTGCCTTGTGGAATCGTTTTCCTTTTTGTTTGGTGGTTTTTGGAGAGAAGGAGGAGACTGAGTAGTGTGGGCTTTGCTTTCCCCCTCTTGAAGTGAGTTTTTGAGGTCTTGATTTGGCCCGATTAGTCAGCGGTGCACGGAGCACTTGTGTGAAACCTTAACGGCGTGTTCTCTGCAGGCTTAACGTGGCATCCCAGTTTTCCCATTCTCACTTCCCTTTCAAAGACAGCAGCGGTATGCCTTGTCTTTTGATCTTTTTTTTAATTGATTTTTTTTGTTTTGTTTTAGTTCGATGGACTCCATAACAATACGATTCACTTCTGTGATCACCTGTCAAACTCATGACAGGCTTGCGCGCCTGTCCCACCTTTGCCGTGCCTGCGGCAGCTCTGAATGACAGGCAGGCGTCGTTCTGGGCCTGGATCTGGGGCCGGACTGGGAGGCTCTGGTTTTTGTCATTCAGCACACTTGGATAACGTTCCCCACCTTCCCCGGGCTTGTGTGTAGATCCTGCTAACAGCAGCCAACGAGGACTATCAGCAAAAATATTTTTGCTTAAAATAGACTGGTGACTTCTTTTCACACAATTGACAAGTCTGGAACAGGAATAAAGGAGGAGCTAAAATATTTGCTGATGCTAGTTTTATCCAGGAGAACTTTGGTAACACCTTTGGGTAACGCACTGCAACGTAGAAGATGGTGCCTGTCTCACACGCAGTTCTGTGTTCTCAGATTTGGGGAGCAATGACTGATTCGGGTGACCTGAGGAGTCACTGAGGAGTGACGACGTGATACAGAGAGGGTGTCCTCAGTACCCAAGGAAAACAAGTGCCTTCTTAGTTCAGCTCTCTGTAGGTTACATTTTGTACCACATTTCTCAAGTATTTATAATTTATTCGGCTTATTCTGCAACATCTTTTTCAGTATTTGTGTGTCATTGGGAAAGGGGGTTATTGAGCACACCGCTGGACTTCTTGACACTGGACACTTGAAATGGTTCCTATACTCTTCACTCTTGCATTGCAAGCCTAGAGGTTGACTACTACTGGCATCCCAAGTCCCGAAATTAAGCAAAACCTACCAATGAAAATGGGTTTGTACGAATAAAAAAAGCTTTACAAAAGTTAAAAAGCTCACCATTACAAATCTTTCTTTTTTCTGCATGGCAATACATAGCAGGATACCTCTTAATTTTGCAGCCTGGTTGTGCCCCTACCCTAACGTGTGAGGTGCGGAGGGGATCGAGCTGTTAGGGTGCCTTGCTGTGACTGGGGACGTTGCCCGGCTGTAAGAGGCATTTCGGGCTATAGCTGGAAAAGACGGTGGTCCTGCCAGAGCCTCGACGCAAACTGCCCTGTAAGGGCAGGACCGCCCAGTACTCTTGTACCAGGCATCTTTCGCAGAGCTGTGATGTGAGGAAGGTTTACTAGCCTGGGGGGAAAATAGGCCGGTTTTGGTCAGATCTCTTTCTGGCTCTTCTGTGGCTTTGACTTGTTTTCTTCTGATATTGTATCTCAGCATTCAGGTTAATGTTTTGGATAAAAAAATAAGTTGGTAAGACATTATCAGAATGCAGGAAATGTTCTGTCATGGGTGTACATTCTTCAGCAAGACCCTAGAAGGTGATTTTCCTTTTAAAAGCAGTGCATAGTGAGTTTTCTCAGCTCTTCATTTCCTCTGAACATATAAAACATCTTAAAGCCCATTATGAGCACGTTAGGAAAAAAATGCACCTCTATAAAGTTCCTCATACTTGAAAATAAGTCTGCAGATAACCTGTCTCTGCAGAGCACTGGTACGAAACCATCTTCAGACTAAAGTTCACAAAGTTTTGCTAACACACACACTGCTTCTGAAACAGCCAAACCTCCCTACCACTCCCCCCAAAAAAAGTCCTTTACCAAAAATCATAGTGTGAGCATCAAGACAAATAGAGAGAGGTGTTTAATTCCTTAGACCAGTAGAGTTGTGTTGAAACATCTGAGAGCCAAAAGTGGACCAAAGTTCTTACTGGTGTTCTCCCAGTTAGACATAAACCCTTGCCACAAGTGTGGAAGATTTTAAGGGAGAACAGTGAACTCTACCACTTCCCTACGCAAAGCTGGTTTAAAACTGTCCTGCGTTACAGGATTACAGGGTATTACATGGAATAATCTGGTATGCATTAGCCTTCGCTGTGTCTATGAAATAGCAGTGCTCTTAAGCTGATACGTGATGCTAAAAGCATTGGGATTGATGCTTCATTTAAGTATCATGTAAGATTTGGGGCTTCTGGAGCCTGTTCCTTATTCTGTGTTTTGTTTATTAATTGCTTCAGAGAAGGAAACTTAAAAAAGAAAAGGGGGCAGGAGGGAGGGATCACTCCTTAACCAGAATTTGCAGGAGTGGCCGTACTCTGATGGCTGTGTCTGGGAAGAGGTGCAGAGCTGGTACCCTGAAGCATCCCAGCGAGGCTGTTCCTATCGACAGAGGGCTGGAAATGTTCTCTGCTGTGCTGCCAACGGTGGGCAAGGGGTGTAAGTCATCTGCATTCTGAAAAGGTTACCTGTGATCTGAAATCCAAAACGCAGGGGAGCATTTGCTGAGGCTTAAGAGGAAAATGGTTTTGAACGCTTCAGAGGATCGGTGCCAATCTTAAGTCCTGACAGCTGTGTTAATGAAAGCACCACGGGTTTGTCCTTTGATAGCAGGGAAGGTGCTTGCTTTTTGTGGAAAAAAAAGGGGGAGCTCCTTCCAACCAGAATCGGACATATTCACTTTTAATAGTATGGCTTTGTACTTTTCAGATTGCATAGAAGCAGAGATTTCCAAAGCAGGCTGCAAAAGCTGCTGTGTTTCTGTTGATGAGGTTACAGGGGACTACAGAGATGCAAGCCCTTAACCGAAGGGCAGCGGTGTAAAAACCAGATCCAGACCATCTGCGTATCGACTCCAGCAAGCCCACATCAGCACAGCACAGGGCTGCTGCTCATGGCTGTGGGCTGAGATACATGGCATAACTGCATCTGTATTCTCCAAGAAATACATTTGAGAAGCAGCAGTCCTAATTCTAGAAGGTCAAAAGTCCCAATAGAGCAAAAGGTTGAGTGAAGCACTTGTCTGCTTTGGCTGCATTGCTGCTAACAGAGTGTTTTTATAAAGATTCAGAGCGTAACGTTTGGAGGATGTGCTCATAAACACCTTCCCTCCCCTAACTTAAGAATCAATAAAGATTTGTTAGCATTCTCCAGCTCCAAAGATTCTCATTTTATGCAGATTTCGTTCCTCCCTCCCCCCGCCCCCCCTTAAGGGTTTAGGGGAGAAATAGCTGCTGAATGGTTTTATAGGTGTATATAAGCCCCCAAAATGTTAACACAGTTGAAACTCCACAGTGGGTAACCATGAAGGACATCAAAGTTAAATCTTCCTTAAGCAATTTTTTGCCCTTACATTTAAATTCAGATTTAAATGCTTCAGAAAAGGGACTGTGAAGCTAAATTTACTTTGGTGTCATGAAGAACTGCAAACTTGCATGCGAACTACTTCTGTTTTATTTAAAGCTGGAGCTTTCAGTCAGTACTTGAAAAGCCTGGCTTCTGCTCCCGTTGGCTTCCCTGGGGTTTGGATCCAGCCCAAAGTACTGTGGGAAGGGTAGGAGAAATGATCTGGGTTTAATTGTCTATTCTGTTCAGAGTCTTGTGTTATGGGGTTAGGATAACACGACACCGTGATGAATGTTCATCTGTCAAGAGTTCAAAATCTGCTGTCTATGTGTGGCAGTAATTAAATCACCTTAATTGTTTGTCATGATTCTTTTTAAGAGAGGGAAAATTACTTGCCTTGGATTAGCATATTGCCAAAGACTGGTATAAATATTTATGGGGTGCACTCTTTGACTAGAAAGCCTGTACATTCTTCACAGGTCTCCATAGTTCTTCTTCCCCGAACACAGAAGACTCGTCATTTGAATGCACTACTTACCATCACTTCTCCCTCTTGTAAAGCTTCAGTAGATACTGGGCTTAACAGTAAAAGAAGGTAAGTAGTTGAGAAGGAAGCATCTCTTGCAACACATGGATATTTAATTTCCTCTGTAAGCTGCAGAATCCTTTGAGGGTGCATAACGTTTGCAAAAGAGGTTTGAGAGTTCCAAATTTTTTCCTCTTAGAAAATACACAGCGTTGGAAGAATTATTGGCTTCTCTGTCTTTTTTCCTCCTTGCACATTGCGGGCTCATGCACTATTCTTATACTCTAAAACACTGAAAAAAAGAAAAATTAAGTATGTAATCTGTTTTACAGTAGAAGAGCTACACACCTTCCTTCTCTTTTTTATGAAGGTAGTCAAGGAAAACATTCATAAGAGTAATTATGCCTATGTTAAGTATCGTGGTACAAAGCGATCAGTATCCTCCAGACTTGAATAATGCCAGGATTTCAGTGTAGATCATTATGGAAAACTCAGGAAAAGTCAGGGTGCAGCTCCTGCGTACGTACGGTCCTTGCTGGGTATCTGAGATGCACTTACTTATGTCGCAATACAGGCAGCAAGGTGAGGGGCCGGTGCTTCCCTGTAAAGTTACTCTTCTACCTGCGGACACGGTGGAGGATGAAAGCCATGCTTTTCATGCCTGGAAACTCAGTGAAGTTTTATATATAGAAAGACCTTTCTAGAAACGCGAGCAGTAAGTTAAAATCCTTCTTGGCCGGTTTCACCGCTGTCTGTAAAGAGTTAACGTGCTGGCCCCTTGGGTTGCTTTCTTCCAGAGAGTACCTCTCCTATACCCAGGCATTTTGAAGCTGGGCTTTCAAATGCAGTAAAATGCCCTGAGAAGTTACAATGTGCAACAGAAATGCCTGGCCTTTACACAGTTACTAATATTAAACAAATTGCTGGTTTTTTGGTTTGTTTTTTATTCTCCCTGTCAGAGAGCTGTTTCCAAGTTTATACTGTAAAGCCCTGACAACTTTCAGCATATGTAAACACTCAGATTTCGGTGCATACAGGTGAGGTTATTAGTTTGCTACAATGCTGAGATCAGGAACGGGAACATTTTTAATATGATACAAAAGCAAGCCTTTTTTGCAGACACTGCAGCTTTCGTAAAGATATTTATTGAGCTCCTTTCTATCCTAAGGAAAAAGGATATATATTTTCTATAGTAGTGGACGTTGTGCATAAGTCATGGGATCACTCCTTTGTCTTTTAACTATTCCTGTTGTTTACACTGCTCTGACAAAACCCAGCAAAGCTCCTGACCACGTGCCAAGAGAGGTTTAGTGAGTATTGCAACGTAAACGGAACGGGTGAAGCACAGAAGGTGCAGCCGTAAGGGCACAGCAGCTCCGAGGCTGGACCACAGTGCCAGGTCTGCGGTTCACCACCTCCGTGGGTGACAGTGAGCAGCTGCCTAGCTAAGAGCAGGAGCAGGGCAAGTGGATGGGGACAGAATACTGAGGTCATCCCAGACTAAAACTATAGCTCCTGCACTGGACCTTCTAAGCTAGATGGGGTTTCTAGGAATTTGCCTTCTGTATTGTATAGGGTTTCAATGATCAAGCATTTCGTAAGCTATGTTTTTATACATATGTATGTTTTTATATATACATATGTATGTATGTTATGACAGAATTTACTTAAAATGCACATTAGGCAAGGAAGAAAATATTTCTGGGCATCTTCCAATCACATACAATGGATACACACACGACCAACGCTAACGGAGGGAGGGCTTACACGTGGGCTGTTGAGGAAAGGAATCTGAAACAGAGAGGGAACAGACATCTAAAATGTGTGGAGTTTCAGTAGAGTTAGTACCTCGCACCTTTGCTATCCTGGCACTTCTGCTAACAAGTTAGGATTACACAGGCTTTTGGTCCTTTAGCAGCAGAAAATTTTTTAAGTTGCTTTGAATAGTAATGTATAAATACTGTATGGTCAGCTGATGGCTAATTTGGAACAAGAACTAATTTTCCCCTAACAGAAGTGAGCTGTCTTAACTTTTGGGCTATGGACTGCACAAAGAGATGACTGAATTTTATTTATATTTTTCTTGATGGGTCCTCTCTGTATCCTGAAGGTTACTAGTGCTCCTTTGCAGGTATGAATGGCTAAGGGAGACAGAATCTGAGCGGTGAGACAGACAGTAGGAGCAGAGGACATGAATTAGGAGAGCAGCTGTGTTGTATCTACCACCGAAACTCAACAACAGAATTTTCAGGCATTAACTGAGAAGCAATCTCTTCCACACTATTAAGGGAATTAGTAAGAAATTTCCCATTACAGAACCACAGAATCACAAGGTTGGAAAAGACCTTTGAGATCATCAAGTCCAACCACAATTGCACGCCTGAATTACAGCGTGTGGCACCAACAGCTGTCTTCTTGGGGGAAACTGAGCAGTAAGGAACTTCACTGGAAAAGGAATTGGCATTTGGAAAGAAAAGACTGTCCATTTAAAGGGATTTTGTTTTGTAAACGTTGTGAAAACTTAGATTTAAATAGTAAAGTATTACTGATGGGGCAGTCGTTCTTCATAAAGTAGGGCCATGCTATTAACAAGGGTGTTTATTTTCTTCCCTAGCATACATTGTCAGATCTTGAATTGGTATGCAGTGCTTGTCCCACTAATTAAGCTGTTCTAAACGATGATTTTGCATTTACTGTTTAAGGAACCAACCTCCTTAGAGTATAAAACTGTCAACCCCTTCCAAGCCCAGGTCCCCTGAAAGTTTAAGATGCTGCTATGTTTCTTTGAGCTCTCTAGAAGCTTAAACAGTAAACAAACCTTTTTTTCTCCTACACTTTGACCATGAACCTAATTACCTAGTTGTGAATGCAGATATTTTACCTATTAGAATAATTACATTCTACTTTAATAAAATGTTCATTAAAAGCAATTTACACAACAGACCTAATACAAGGAGAATTATGACTCTTCTTTGCCTTTTATTTGAAGGTGAGAACAGAGGCTACATCTGTAGTCACAGGCAGTCATGGTACCTTATTCTGTACGCTGTATCTTAAATGGAATGTGTTACTACACACTTCAATCTAACCACAGAAAATTCTAAACTACACTTTAAACAGTAGGGAGGATGGGGAGTTCGTTCTAAATTATACACTTTGTCTATCCCCTGCTTTAATAATGCCATCACACAGCATGAGCAACACAAACCAATAGGAGGTTCTAAACAAAGATGAATTTTGGAAAGCAAGAAAAAAACCAGGAGGTTTTTATAGGCCACAGTGTCATGGAACTAGGTTTGAGTTTCTGTTTCTCTTCTTAAAAAAACCCCACAATAACCCTCTGGGGGGAAAGAGAAAAAAAAAAAAAAGGAAGCTTTTTCCAATATGCCATTAGAAAAGCTTTGAACTGCTTAATTTTTTCCAAATTTCTAATAGAAAACAAATTCAAGCACAGTGATTACTTGAGGAGAACTTGATCAGAATTTTTGTTTTACTTTTTCTAATCTATGGTCTTAAAAATGTTTATTATACTCCATATTTAATAATAAGCAACAAAGTGCTATTCTGAATGTTCAACCTCTGCTAGGCAAAGCTTGCTGCCAAATTATGATTTAACAGCACTTGAGTTATTTGTCACATTGAGGTTCCTTTTCTCCTACAAAATCCAGGAGCATTGTGGAAAAGGGAAATTTTGCATCAAGTGATGTGGTGCCAATAGCTGCACCTCAACAAATTTAGAAAAGGACTCTGTGGTGAAAATATATTTTAAAGCTTCTGAGCAAGTCTCATATTCTTCTATTCTGATCTGCTACTTAGATCTATAGAACCATAGAATGCATGAGATTGGAAGGGACCTTTAAAGGCCATCTACTCCAACCCCCCTGCAGTGAGCAGGGACACCTTTAACTAGATCAGGTTGCTCAGAGCTTTGTCAAGCCTGACTTGAATGTCTCTAGGGATGAGGCCTCCACCACCTCTCTGGGGAACCTGTTCCAGTGTCTCACCACCCTCAGTGAAGAACTTTTTCCTAATGTCTAATCTAAACTTCCCCTGCTCTAGTTTAAAACCACTGCCCCTCCTCCTATCGCTACACGCCCGTACAAACAGTCCCTCCCCAGCTTTCTTGTAGGCCCCTTCAGGTACTGGAAGGCCGCTATCAAGTCTCCCCTTGCTAAAAGGACAATGACACAGGTTATTAACCCTTGGAAACTAAGGAAAGAGCTAGTGAAATTTTTATGTCAACTCCTGAAATGCCATGGGATGCTCTTTAAAGAAACCTCATGATGCAGCTTGGGATATCTGCAAATATCAATGTCTAGGGGACAAAAACTGTTCATCTCTGATTTTAATATTTAAAATGAACTATGTATTTAGTAATTTAATTCAGATGCTGTATATTTTAAAATGAAACAGGATCAATAAGAACTTAGTAACTGGATGAGGTTTTTAAAAATCTAATGTGTCTTGTGCTCAGTGAGGGAAAAGGTCATCAGCAGAATAATGTATCATGTTACAGGTAGTTTAATGAAGTTTTATTGTCAAAGTAGGGCAGGAACTATTTCATCACATGGGACACGCAAGCAAAGAGATTTCAAGACTACCTTACATCCTTTTACAAATCACAGCAAAATATTTTAGATCATGTGAACCATTAGAAAACAGTACTTTGGTTGTCAAAAACTGAGTCTCACAGGCATTTCTTCTGCTGAACAGAAAAGCTCAGACATGTGCAGTGCGTTTAGGCATCTGAATGTGGCACTCTAGGATGCTGAAGATGGTCCAGTGTTGCTTCAGGGTGGAGTCTTCTCACAGCTATGTGTTTCCTGGACTCTCAATAACCAATTTCTGCGTGGAATACAGCTGGCCAATAGTAACCTGAAATCAAACCAAAATATCAAAAAGCTGAAACTGGAGAGTAAACAGGTTATAATTTCAGCTTTGCACGAGAGATTAAAAACAAACCAAGAACTGAGCAGGCCATATATTAAGCTTTTTCATAATGACATTTTTCTTTCTGTAACAGCATTATTTATCAAACAATGCTTACCAGCCTCTGCCTTCAGAAAAAAAAACAATACATAAAATATCTGCATACACAAAAACCTTGCAATAATGACACCAAGGAGTACTGCTCAAAGGCTCGTATTAAGAGTTAACATTAGAAGTTACTACAGAGGAAAAGCAAACAGGCTGTAATGTTTAGAAAAATGAAAGTCTGAATATAATAAAAAAATAGCAATATGGTTATAAGTCAGCAGATATTTCTTTGGGTGGAGAGCCTAGGTACAAACTGTGGAGTGTGGCACTGTGTCCCAGCTCCTTTGGGGCGCTCATTTCATTTGCCTTACAAATGGTGAAAACAGTCATACCGTTGGTTCAGCAGGAACATTTCACGCACGCTGGAACCGGCCCCTTGTTCATGAGGTGGTATTCACACCTCCTATATTGGTGCTTTCTAGCGCAGCGAGGAAATGAAAAGTGTCAGCAGTGCAACAGTGATGCTTGGGCCCCTCTTGTTCTCTGGTACTTTCTAGCCCGCTGTCACGCTGGCAAGCTGTGGTCAGGCGCGCAGTAGGCGGTGGGCACACACAGCTCGCTGTGCACACAGCGGAGACGGGGAAGGAAGAAGTTTCATGCAAGTAGGCTAACTAAGCAGGAGAAGACATTTCTTTTAAAAGCCTGAGTTCTGGAGCCTTTTTAAAAATATCTATTATGCCCTTTCTCAGCCACACTTTCTCCCCAAGGCCTGGGTACACAGTAGCTCCATGTCACTTTGCACGCACAAAATTCATATATTTAATTATGGAATTAGGACAAAAAAAAAAGCTAGATTCTAAATTATCTTAAACCAAATGTATTTAGTAGAAATTAATACTGCACAAACTAAGCCTGACAGTAAGTTGGGAAAGAAATTCTTTGGCATTTCTCATTTACCATTTTTGAAAGGGAAAAAATCCTGGCAGCTCTTAAATAAACATTTCTCATCTATGCCCACACTCACATTACACGTAAATAATATGGCCTTTTAGAAAATGACCTATTTCATCTTGATAAACAGCCTCGCCTGAAAACTTGTAACGCAATGATTTTCATCTTGAAATATTTATTACGAGGGAGGATTCCCGAGCCATTCTTAAAGGAACAGAAGTTCTCCCTGCCAGCCAATATTCCCCTCTTCTGGCACTCTGAACTAAGTTAGTAACAGCATATGAACAACTCTGGTCGTTTCTGCAATTACTGACGAAGTGTGTCGCACACGGTGTGTTTAAAACAGGGGCCATACACAACCATGGCATGTGTTACCAACAGAAATTTTAAGCTGTCAACAAGTGTTACTTATCAAAGAGAACTCTCTGCTCCGAGTTCTGTGGCAGGCTATACACTTTAGCTGCTGTCTTACCGCAAACCATGCTGTAGTACTTAATTTCTGTATACTGTGTTTTGGAGCCCAAAGAATCTTTAATCCTTTCCCACACAGTACAGCAAATTTAATGGGAGGCTCAGGGGGATTACAAAAATGCTGAAACCTGAATTGCACTTTTTTTTTTCTCCACCAGCTGGGGAGATAGATGAGGCTGAGTACGTGACTTCTCAGTCAATCACATTCAGCCGGGGCAGATGGCTTTGTAGGAGAAAGGTACGAGCCGTGCTGGCTGTCCCTGTGCCAACAGGTGACATGACCTTCCGCTGCACCTCTGACTCCAACGCAATGAGGTCAGAGATGTGTGCGTCGAGCTGCTTCCTTTGCAAACCACCGGCGCGCAGCCAGCGCTGCGCTGGCTGCTCTGCTGGGCCGCCGCAGCGTGCCTGCTCCAGTGCCTCCCTTCCAGAAGCTGTGCCATGACATTTGAAGCTGAACTTTGAAATGTAAGGGTTTTTTTTTTTTTAAAAAAAACCCCATTAGCCTTGAATTTCTAACATTACGATCCAGGCTTTCCGATGCACTTCAGACAAAACAAACAGACCTTCCATTTATAGCTGCTGAAAAATTCCCATCTATAAACATCCACTGCCTCAGCAGAAGGACTGCGCCGGTGTTTGCACACTGACACTCGTTAACCCTCTGAATCAAAGCAGCGGTCTTACAGCGGCGACCTAAAGACAGCGTTTAGGCAGCAAGTATGGCTGTGCCTCGTTTGCCCAAGTTAGAGACTGAAGCTGCTACCTATTGTATTCTTTTTTTCATCCTGTGTGTTTGTAGCTTGGATGCTGCATGTGATTTACTCTTCTGGTAGGTGGCTGGAAGCCAGCGCAGAGGTCAGTGTCAGGGTATTTTCATTAATCACAGGAAGCTTTTGTGGAAAAAGGCTCTGCCATTTGCTCAGCAACTCCCTTACCCAGAATATTTCATTTACCTCTGTAAGGTAACACACTGCAATTAAGTCCTGCAGGAAAGAACGCACAATAAAGAGCTACATTGTCATCAGGAGAAGACAATTAATAGAAATATAAAGGCTGCTTTTCAGAACTTACTGAATTATTCAATGTTTAAATTCTGCCTGCAAAATTACCTACATTACAAATAAGTCTGACAAATCCAACCCTCAACACCTGATCTTTTGCCCTTGATCAAAGATTTAGTAGAAATCTATATGGGTCAGCTTGTGAACTTGAAAAACCTAATCTTGCTATCCATCTGAATCCAGGACAAGACTTAGGGTTTCGGAACGGGATTTATCAGCAGGTATGAGACAACAAATGGGGATAAAGACATTACTGAAGAGTAAGCACCAGTCCATCCTGTACCCTAACTGTTGTCTGGTTATTAGGTATTCATACAGAACCAGCATTTTTCCTTTCTCATGGCTGCCAGCAGCTGTCATGGGGAGAAGCCCCTTCATGGAATCTTCAACTGCTGTTAGGAAAAAACCGAATACGAGAGATTTCCCCCAGATAACAGAATGTCAGACACATATGAGATGCATTAAGAATTAAATAGTAGAATTAAGTAAAAAGAATTAAAGAAGCAGAATTAAGTATTGAAAAAAAAATCCCAGTGTGCTGAAGACACCAGAACATGACATCACCCTGACATTCAACAAATCCAGTCAAGATCCCAGTTCTGAACTCTGTCCTCTCAAATGGTCTACGGAATGGCCAGTGCCTGACTCTCAGGGACACCAATGGCTGGTGACAGGTTATGCGCAGCTGCCACGCAACGGACATAGCTGCAGAGGGACTGCAGTGAACCAGGAGGTACCCGAATCCTGGGGGCTGCCTTCTTATCTGCTTGCAAAATATTACCAGAAGATCTTCAGCTTTTGAAGGCATGGGGTATGGTGGTGTGAGTTTTATACATGTGAAGATTTTATTTTGCAGCTCAGAGTTGATGTAGAAGTGACTGCTCCTATTTCTACAGGGCTGAAAATGAAACAAACATTTAAAATAAAATTTTCTAATCTGCCTCAGTCATTTTAGTCCGCGTGGTTCTGCTCTGAAAAGTATGATGGCATCTTCCCTTGACAGCTCTGCCTATATTCAAAATGCCCGTCCGCTTTAATAACCATCCCGTTTTTATCTCCTTAGTTGTGCTGGCTCTGCAGTACAAAGGTGGCCAGGGATTCCTTTTTCCCATGTACTTTACAGAGTTATAGCTGCACGGTGAATAACCTGTGGGCTCTAACAAATCCTGCTGAGCCCTGGAGAAGATACTTTTTCTCACTATCACTGCAGGACTCACCATTGTCTTCCTGCCAAGCCTGACAATCTCCAAACTCCTAACTGCCTGCTGGGGTGAGGTCTCACTGACAAATCAATGTAAACGCCCTAAAATTAACTTAGGTAAGTAGCTAGGCAGCAGACCTGAGAGAAGGTGATGTCTGAAAGGAAGTGGCAGTGCACAGCCAGAGCATACACCCACACGGGTAGGTCTGGAGAAGGATGTCCACAGCTTCAGTAAATGAACACGGAGCCAAAAGGACAAGAAATCTGGCCTGCAGAATCTCTTAGCAGGACGGACACATGAGGAAAGGCAACAATTTAGGTCTCGGTCCTTGAAGAAATCTTAGCATTTGCACAGCAAGTGGTGTTCTTTCATTGAGATCCTCAGCACACCACCTCCCTAATTGCAATCAGGGTGTGGTTTTTATAAATCAATGCAATATGGCTGCAGACCCTCACAGCAGTTCTTTTACCATCACTAGTCTTAAAAAAGAAGGGACAGAAGGGCAAATCCATGTCTCACCCCATTCGTAACACAAGTAACAAAATCACCAGTTTCCCTTATTTAAATACAGGTTCTGAAGTAATTCTGGGGAGCAATCTTCTGCCCTCAAAGACAAACCAACCCAGGGATTTTGCATGCCAGTATTTATTTTCTGATGCCAGACAAAGCAGCGGCAGCCTAAGAGGAGATGGTGGAACGCTTACTCTATGCTCACCTTACTGGTACAGACAAGGCCTAAACACGTACAGGTGCTGCCAAGAGCACAGGAATAAGAGACCATTGTAAGACAGCAATTCCTTTAGCAACTATTTAAAAATTGATTTTCTGGGAGGGTCATCACAGGAGAAATAAAAAAATATTTGTCTCCCTAAAAGAAATGCAGACGATAACTAAAGTTGATGCACAACAGATGGTTTTGCATATGAAACACATTTACACATATACAAAAATATATAGGTTGTTATATATATACATGCATAAATATATTTAAAAAAATTATTAAAACCCCAATCTCTATATAATCATTGCTGTCTTTCTCTCTTTTGTTGCAAATTTCATCAGTTTTGGGCCCCTAACTACAAGAAGGACATTGAGGTGCTGGAGCACGTCCAAAGAAGGGCAACAAAGCAGGTCCTATAAAGAACAGCTGAGGGAACTGGGGTTGTTTAGCCTGTATTAGAAAATGAGGCTGAGGGAAGATCTTATGGCTCTCTACAGCCATTAGTCTCTTCTCCCAAGTAAGAAGTGATAGGACAAGAGGAGTTGTGCCAGGGGAGGTTTAGGTTGGATGTTAGGAAAATTTCTTCACTGAAAGGGTTGTCATGCACTGGAACAGGCTGCCCAGGGAAGTGGTTGAGTCACCACCCTTGGAGCGATTTAAGACACGTAGATGTGGTGTTTAGGAACATGGTTTAGTGGTGGACTTGGCAGTGCTAGGTACGGTTGGACTTGATGGTCTTAAAAGTCTTTTCCAACCAAAACTATTCTATGATTCTGTGAAATTTGCTTGCAGAGAAGGAGTGTTTACTTCATGACAGTCAGGGATCGCATGTAAATATATGCATTTTAATGGTTCTTTATTACGAAGGAAAAGGAAGAAGTCCTGTCTGTTAATGTCCCTATACCATGCACACACAGATATATATTTTAAATCAGATCGGTTTGTCCTGTTTCACCTGAAGAGTTAACGTGCATCTCATGGGCACACTGCTGAATGTTAACTAGGAAGAAAAACCACCGATGACAGTGCAGTCGTATTGCATATACTGCTGCTAATCTTGGCCTCTAACACCATGTGAAGAAGTTGCCCATTCCTGCTTTCTTGTGCTGTGATTATAAAACGCATCTTAAGTGGATGCTGAAAAGAACAGAAAGGTACAAGTAGAACAATTACTTTTAAGAGCCAGCAACAGTGTTGTAAATTGTTTACTTACTATCTTTGGTGTTGGGTGATGCCAACCAATTTGCAATCCTATTGCAAACATAAGTGAAATTGTAAGAAGCATTATCTTTTTTTCCCCATGCCCAAAGTCAGATATGCTTTACAAAGGACACTATCATAAATATTTCATATTAACTAAAGCCAGTTGAATGTTTTTAAATAAGTATGGACAGCAGTTTTTGAAACAATCTTGTACTGCAACAGTAAACACACCAGTGTGGTACATGGTAGCTTAGAAAACTCAAATCAAACCAAAAAAACTCATCAGTAACTGTTCACTGATCTGCCAAATCTTTGTGTTGGTATTTACATACATTAAGCAAAGTTGTGTTTACATGACATTAAATGAGTTTTCCATCACGGGATGTATTCCCAGCATATACAATACTTCGGGATCAGGGCAGTGGCTGTTCATCTTCTAAATAGATTTCTTTACTTTTACTTAGGAAAGAATGTTGACAGAATGCATTTAGTTCCTTAAATACATAGGTTATTCCAGCTCTTCAGAGCTGGAATCAGTTAGAAAAAAAACCCACCCCAAACTGTGTGATTTTGGAGATAATTCCCTTGTTTTCAGTGATTCTTTTTGCTTGTACGGGAATGGGAAAGGAAGAGATGGGAACCATGGAGCTGAGAAGTTCAACTATTGTGTATTTTACTTCCTCCTGTGTATTGCACACAGAGTTTACTTTCTTCTTTCTTGCCAAAATAACTTCTACAGCCACTGCTACATGAAGCTTTTGAAAAAGACAGGAAAAATTAATTTATAGCTACCCTTTCGCTTTCACTAAGTAGGAAGGCGTAAAGTAAACCAGCTAATAGACAAGATTTAATCTAAAAGTTATCCCTCTTAATAATGATAAATTCTGTCACACTGTTAGAACGATATACACATATCTTCGCACACCTGCCGACATGTGCTGCTCTGCTTCGGGCAGGGCTGGCTCTGGAGCAGCTCTCCTCGGTGCCTGTCCTGCAGTAAAGCACACCATTTCACACTCTCATTTCCTGCAAGTCTCCGGGCCCACAGGAGAAAGGAGGGTGACAAGGAAAATGCAGGGCCCAAGAGCAGATGGCACGGGCAGCTGCCTGTTGCAAAGGGGAAATCCCTCTGATGCTGCAAAGGTAACCATACCAAGATGTCAGGCTATAGGGCACAGGAGAGCAAGCAGTGACTGATTTTGGGCTTAAACAGCCAGGTGAAGGTTTGATACGACAGACATCCAAAGAAGCAGCAGATCAGCAGAGGTAACTCTTGACCAGGTGTGATCTCCACAAGCCTTCAGCACCCTAGCAATTCCAGGCTCCCTCCTCTCCTCTCTTCCTACTTGTTACCTGCTAATACCTTCCAGCATCTTGCCTTTTCTCTCTTGATTGCATATAAACCCTCTACCTCCACAAAGCAGCAGGAACTCTTCAGAAAGCCAAATACAGAAGCAGTAGGTCTTCTAAAGAGTCAGTCCCAAGTGGGTATAGGGGAGAAACCTAACACAAGCTGATCTCTCCTCAGCATACCTTGCAGAAGAGAAAAATCACTTGGTTAAGATGCTGAGCATGGCAAGGAAAGGAATAGAAAACATTAGTACTTGAACACAGAGAGACAAAGACCTGGATAACATTGTGCTGAGTGTGGTATAACAGGTACTCTAGTAATGCTGAGACATTTGGTATGTAAATGCCCAAACCATTCACAGGGGACCCTATGTTTGTAGCAACTGCATAAGCAGAATTCACCAAAGCCAGCGGGAGTGCCTGCCTTACTTTTGTCAGTAGGATAATACAACAGCCACTGTCACAAAACACACGTTCTGCACTATGTCCAGGAAAATACTGTAATGTTTGTGTACCACAAATAAACTGACTCCACAATACCTACAAAGACTAAATGGTCATTTAGAATGAAACTATTTCACTCTGTGGTGTCCTCTTGGTTCACTAATTGTGAGAGACTTTTGGGATGGAACACTGAAGTAAATTTAGCCCTTATAGACAGGTATAAACAAATAATAAATATGCTTACTGAGAAGTGAGATGAAGTAATTTTGTAGCACTAATAGGCCTGTGCACTACTGCAGAACTAAAATGAACTGCCACTTTACAGAAATTTAAAGACATTCTTTACAGCATTTATATTTGAAGTCAGATGCTAGAAACGCAATGTTCAGAAAGAATCAACTTTAGCCTTACTCCTCATGTAAACTGGGAAACATGGCTGCAGGGAAGAGCTGCAAAACAGTTACACAAGGATGTATGTGGAATGTTTATAGGGTAATGTCTTTCAGGAAATAACATAACCATGTGTGCCCACCCTCCATTTCAATACAGCACATCACACTCTACTACATATCCTCCTTCCTATTTTCTGAAAATTTCTGCAAAATTTCTGATTTTGTCCCAAACTACTGGAACTCAGGGAAAGTTCCAGAGGCAGCAAATGGCACACAGACTTCCTATATTTTCAGCTAACATTTGCCTAAATGATGGTGTCTAAAGCCTCAAAAAACTTGCATGCTTTATCTTCACCATATTTTTAAATGAACAATACATAAAGTAAATGCAAGGCATCGAAGTATATGCATTGGGAGAGGCTGAGCTTCAGGAGCTAAAACATCTTGAGACAGCAGGTACCTGTCCTGGTTTCAGCTATGATGGAGTTAAACTTTTTTTTAGCAGTGGATGGAATGCCATGTTTGGGTGTTAGCATGAGAATAGTGCTGATAGCACCCTGATGTTTCCGATTTGTTGCCGGGCAATCAAGTACCTTTCTCAGCTCTGCATACTTCCTTACTAGTGAGAAAGGAGGGGACGCAGCCAGGACAGGTGACCCGAACTGGCCAAAGAGGATATTCCATGCCAGTTACGTCATGCTCAGTATAAAGGGGGACTGGGGGGAAGAGGGGGAGACAACGCCAGGACGTGCAGTTTCTGGGGCGGTCGGGTTGTCCGGGACGGGCTCTAAGCTGTGCGGCCTGAGTTGTGTGGTTTGGTGAGAAATTGAATTGTGTATCACCAGTTTCATCTATTTTGTGCTTTAAACTCCTGTTATTGTTATATCTAGTTTTCTGTTATTGTTTAGTAAACTATCCTTATCCCAACCTGCGTGGTTCTGGTTTCTAGGTTGTGGTTTATTTTCCTCCTTTCTTCCTTCCCTTTCCCCTTCCCCCAACTTTCCTTCCCCCTTCCTTTTAAAAGTACAAGCGACTGTGTGGGGTGCGGCCCCCGGCTGGGGCAAAACCACGACAGTTATTTTGGCGCCCAACGTGGGGCACGAACGGTTGGGATAACGGTAGATCTGACCCTAACTATCGCAATTAAGATAAGCACTGTTGTTTAAGCAATCTCTGGTCACGATGTTGTGGTATTTATTCACAAGGCTGTGGCAGCAAAACCACCGCATGCTGTATACAATCCTGGCAGGATTCTTTACTCTCTCAGGTCTGCGGCTCCTGTATTTGTTCCCATACTTCATTATAGTGTATTTTATGATATCGGTCTATGATACAATAATATCGATGATCATGAGTTTAAGCTGGTACTTGTATGAGGTTTTGCTGTCCTGTCCATTCTTTGGATAGGGAGGGGTTAATAACAGCAGCCGGTATGGTGGGGGCACTGCTTTCTTTTCCTTTGGGCTAAATACAACAGCTCTTAGGGCAGTTTTTGAAAATCTTCAATATCTCTGGGATATTCAAACTAGCATTTTGCTATTGGTAGGTTTGGTGCAGATGGTTCAGTTTTTGTTATATATCAAGCATAGGTTTATGAATACCACTGAAGAGCTTTCTCCGAGACAGAATAATCACGAGTGGCAGGGCATGTGGCAAAGTATGGGCGAGTACCTAGGTACTTTCTCACGCCCGATGGTTTGGAATTTCACTCCTGAACAGCTACAAGACCCCGATCAAGTGACTGCATACCTAAGGAAAAATTGCTGTAGGTTTCCCAGAGATGGACACCTTACTGCACTGTGCTGGGCTCTGGCCACTATTTATCAAACACTGCTTGATAGCAGGCAGCACTGTCAGCACTGTCAGCACTGTCAGGGAGAAGGGAAAGGAAACAGACTGGCAGATACTATAGCTGCTGCAACCACTGGGGCTGACACTGCAGCTACTGCAACCTCTGTGACCGACACTGCAGTTACTGTAATCTCTACAGCAGACACTGCAGATGATCTGAAAAACCAATCCACACCAGTGTCTGTTGCTCCCGTACAAAAGAGGAAAGGCACAAAGAAATCAGTTCGTATAGTGACGGATAAGGATGATGATCAACCGGGATCATCTCGAGGATATCAGGATGAGGCAGAACCAGAGATTGTTACCCGATCCCTGACTCTGAGTGAGCTGCGTGAGGTTCGAAAAGATTTCACTCGCCACCCAAGTGAGCACATTATCACTTGGTTGCTCCGATGCTGGGATCACGGGGCCAGTAGTTTGGAATTAGAAGGCAGAGAGGCCAAGCAGTTGGGATCCCTAGCTAGAGAAGGAGGAATTGACAAAGCAATTGGGAGGAGGCCGGAAATCCTCAGCCTCTGGAGGCGACTACTGTCAAGTGTGCAGGAAAGATATCCCATAAAGGAATATATTACATGCCAGACACCCAAGTGTAACAGCATAGAGACAGCTGTCCAGCACCTGAGAGAATTAGCTGTACGGGAGATAATTTATTATGATCTGGACAATTCACGGCTTCCCGCTGATCCCGATGAAGTCCTATGCACTCCAGATATGTGGCGTAGGGTTGTACGAAGTGCACCGTCAGGGCATACTAATTCACTGGCAGCAATTGACTGGAATGATACGGATCCGCCAACCGTAAATGAGGTGGCCTGCCGACTCCGGAAACACCAAGACAATGTTTCCCTCTCCGTCATTGCAGCAGTAGAGAAACTGGTTCAACGACTTGACAACAATGTGTCCAACTCCCAACCCGTATGGAGCAATGTTGCAGCTACTGGGAGAAAGCGTCCATCGTTCCAAGAGGGAGAATACACACCACGACGTACATTGTGGTTTTACCTGCTTGATCATGGAGAAAACATGAGGAAATGGGATATGCAGCCCACCTCAGCCCTTCGAGCACGAGTAAATGAGCTGCGGGGTAAAACATTCGCACAACGAGATTCTGCCAGGAAGAAGGCTGCACCAGTTTCTACTGGGCAGTTCCCTAGACCAACTGGAAGGCCTACCTATATGTCTGATGTGCCTGATCCTTTTGAAGGGACCTCTAAGTCCTTTATGCAACCAGTGGAAAACAAATATGATCAGCAGCAATAGAGGGGCCCTGCCTCCAGCCAGGTGGAGGAGAGGGATAATCGGGTTTATTGGACTGTGTGGATCCGATGGCCTGGCACATCAGATCCACAAGAGTACAAAGCTCTGGTGGATACTGGTGCCCAGTGTACTCTAATGCCATCGAATCATGAAGGGGTAGAACCTGTTTGTATTTCTGGAGTGACAGGGGGATCCCAACAACTAACTGTGCTAGAGGCTGAGGTGAGCCTAACTGGGAAGGACTGGGAAAAACACCCCATTGTGACTGGTCCAGAAGCTCCGTGCATTTTAGGTATAGATTATCTACGTAGAGGGTATTTTAAAGACCCAAAAGGGTACCGATGGGCTTTTGGAATAGCTGCTTTGGAAACAGAAGAAATTGAACAATTGTGTGCCTTGCCTGGACTCTCGGAGGATTCTGCTGTTGTGGGGTTGTTGAAGGGTGAAGAACAGCAAGTGCCAGTTGCTACGACGACGGTGAACAGACGACAATACCGTACTAACCGAGATTCCCTGATTCCCATCCATAAGCTGATTCGTCAACTGGAGAATCAGGGAGTGATCAGCCGAACCCACTCACCCTTTAATAGTCCCATATGGCCAGTGAGGAAGTCCAATGGAGAGTGGAGACTGACAGTAGATTATCGTGGCCTAAATGAAGTCACTCCAGGTATGAGTGCTGCTGTGCCAGACATGTTAGAGCTCCAGTATGAATTGGAATCGAAGGCAGCCAAGTGGTACGCCACAATCGACATTGCGAACGCTTTCTTCTCGATCCCACTGGCGCCAGAGTGCAGGCCACAGTTTGCTTTCACTTGGAGAGGCATCCAATACACGTGGAATCGTCTGCCCCAGGGGTGGAAACATAGCCCCACCATCTGCCATGGACTAATCCAGAATACACTGGAAAAGGGTGAAGCACCAGAGCACCTGCAGTATATTGATGACATCATTGTATGGGGCAACACAGCAGAGGAAGTTTTTGAAAAAGGAAACAGGGTAATTAAAATCCTTTTAGAAGCTGGTTTTGCTATAAAACGAAGTAAAGTCAAGGGGCCTACACAAGAAATCCAGTTTTTAGGAATAAAATGGCAGGATGGGCGTCGTCAGATCCCAATGGACATTATTAATAAAATAGCAGCTATGTCTCCACCAAGCAACAAAAAGGAAACACAAGCTTTCTTAGGTGTTATAGGTTTTTGGCGAATGCATGTCCCAAACTACAGTCTCATTGTGAGCCCACTCTACCATGTAACTCGAAAGAAGAATGATTTCCAATGGGGCCCTGAGCAACAGCAAGCCTTTGAGCAGATCAAACGCGAGATAGTCCATGCAGTGGCCCTTGGGCCTGTCCGGACAGGGACAGACATTAAAAATGTGCTCTACACTGCAGCTGGGGAGAATGGCCCGACCTGGAGTCTCTGGCAGAAAGCACAAGGGGAGACTCGAGGTCGACCGCTGGGGTTTTGGAGTCGGGCCTACAAAGGATCTGAGGCCAATTATACTCCAACAGAAAAGGAAATACTGGCCGCCTATGAAGGGGTTCGAGCCGCCTCAGAAGTGATTGGAACTGAAGCCCAGCTCCTCCTGGCACCCCGACTGCTGGTGCTGGGCTGGATGTTCAAAGGGAAGGTTCCTTCTACACACCATGCCACTGATGCTACGTGGAGCAAGTGGGTTGCACTAATTACACAGTGGGCTCGAATAGGAAACCCCAATCGCCCAGGAATCGTGGAGGTGATCACAGACTGGCCAGAAGGCAAAGATTTTGGGATGTCACCAGAGGATGAGGAGGTAACACGCGCTGAAGAAGCCCCACCCTACAACGAACTGCCAGAGAATGAGAAGAGATATGCCCTGTTCACTGATGGGTCTTGTCGCATTGTGGGTAAGCATCGGAGATGGAAAGCTGCTGTATGGAATCCTATAAGAAGAGTAGCAGAAGCCACTGAAGGAAAAGGTGAATCAAGCCAGTTCGCTGAGGTGAAGGCCATCCAGTTAGCCCTGGACATTGCTGAGAGAGAAAAGTGGCCAAGGCTCTACCTTTATACTGATTCATGGATGGTGGCGAATGCCCTGTGGGGGTGGTTGCAGCAGTGGAAAAAGAACAACTGGCAGCGTAGAGGCAAACCTATATGGGCTGATGACTTATGGCAAGATATCTCTGCTCGGTTAGAGAAACTTGTTGTAAAGGTACGTCATGTCGACGCCCATGTACCTAAGAGTCGGGCCATGGAGGAACATGAAAACAACCATCAGGTAGATAAGGCTGCTAGGATTAAAGTGGCTCAGGTAGATCTAGACTGGCAACGTAAGGGTGAATTATTCATGGCTCGATGGGCTCATGATACCTCGGGTCATCAAGGGAGAGATGCAACATATAGATGGGCTCGGGATCGAGGGGTGGACTTGACCATGGACGCCATCGCACAAGTTGTCCATGAATGTGAGACATGTGCTGCAATCAAGCAAGCTAAGCGGTTAAAGCCCCTTTGGTATGGAGGACGGTGGATGAAATACAAATATGGGGAGGCTTGGCAGATTGATTACATCACCCTCCCACAAACCCGCCATGGCAAACGTTATGTGCTTACAATGGTGGAGGCAACTACCGGCTGGCTAGAAACATATCCCGTACCCCATGCCACTGCTCGAAATACAATTCTGGGCCTTGAAAGGCAAGTCCTCTGGCGACATGGTACTCCAGAAAGAATCGAGTCAGACAATGGGACTCATTTCCGAAACACTCTTATAGACACCTGGGCAAAGAGCATGGCATTGAGTGGGTGTACCACATTCCTTATCATGCACCGGCCTCTGGGAAAATTGAACGATATAATGGACTTTTAAAAACTACACTGAAAGCAATGTGTGGTGGGACATTCAAGCATTGGGATACACATTTGGCCAAAGCCACGTGGTTAGTTAACTCTAGGGGATCTACCAATCGGGCTGGCCCTGCCCAGTCAAAATTTCCACGTACTGTAGAGGGAGACAGAGTCCCAGTAGTGCATATGAAGAGTGTATTGGGAAAGAGAGTTTGGGTCATTCCTGCTTCAGGCAAAGGTAAACCCATGTCTGGAATTGTTTTTGCTCAAGGACCTGGCTGTACTTGGTGGGTAATGCAGAGGGATGGAGAAGTTCGATGTGTACCTCAAGGGGATTTGATTTTGGGTGAGAATAGCCAATATAATTAATAAAGTAGAAATTATAATAATTGCCAAATAACCCATTATTGTATATTTCATTATTGTTATGATTGCTGTATGTTGTACCATAGCATTATAGCCGGAGTCATACAAGTTAATGAAGAATGAGTGCCATGATGATGGAACTAAAGCCTGGCCTCTAAAGAACTTTTTTCTCCCTTTGAAAATAAACTCTGACCCACAGACTATGAGCATGGACCATGCCAGGTGTATCAGTCAAGAGCCTGAGATGCAGCATGCAACGAGCCAATGGAACATACAATTATCCTGAGAAACTGTTACGACAAATGGAGCCTGAAAATCATGGACTAAATGAACTCAACAAGTTCAGAGGGATGATTCACAGACTGAGGGAATAAGATCTGTATGCACGTATGTGTGCATACATGTGTACATACATATATGGGTGTGTGAAACACGAAACTGGTTGTACCCAAAGAAAATTGTTGGATCTGGTCATGACGTAAATGGTATGGAATAAGGGGTGGATAATGTCCTGGTTTCAGCTATGATGGAGTTAAACTTTTTTTTAGCAGTGGATGGAATGCCATGTTTGGGTGTTAGCATGAGAATAGTGCTGATAGCACCCTGATGTTTCCGATTTGTTGCCGGGCAATCAAGTACCTTTCTCAGCTCTGCATACTTCCTTACTAGTGAGAAAGGAGGGGACGCAGCCAGGACAGGTGACCCGAATTGGCCAAAGAGGATATTCCATACCAGTTACGTCATGTTCAGTATAAGGGGGGACTGGGGGGAAGAGGGGGAGACAACGCCAGGACGTGCGGTTTCTGGGGCGGTCGGGTTGTCCGGGACGGGCTCTAAGCTGTGCGGCCTGAGTTGTGTGGTTTGGTGAGAAATTGAATTGTGTATCACCAGTTTCATCTATTTTGTGCTTTAAACTCCTGTTATTGTTATATCTAGTTTTCTGTTATTGTTTAGTAAACTATCCTTATCCCAACCTGCGTGGTTCTGGTTTCTAGGTTGTGGTTTCTTTTCCTCCTTTCTTCCTTCCCTTTTCCCCTTCCCCCAACTTTCCTTCCCCCTTCCTTTTAAAAGTACAAGCGACTGTGTGGGGTGCGGCCCCCGGCTAGGGCAAAACCACGACAGTACCAAGGGATGAAGGCCTCTAAAAACAAGATTGGCTGGCAGTAGTTCTGGGAAAATGCATCTGAGGGTCTTGGGTATGAGAAACATGCCAGAGAAGGTGTTGGAGCTCACACAAATCAAAAATAGTTCAAGAGAGTGTGAGCCCAGTGTGGTGAGAACAGCCAAAGTTGATGATTCTTCAATGAAGAAAACGCTGTCAGTGCAGCGGCACAAGGCAACACAGACTGCTCTAGAAAATGTGTTTGGCTTGGCAGCATGGAAAACCTTGGTCACCTGCTGCCTTTGAAGCCAGTAGCTATTCTGATCCCAGCTGGGCCTGTGCTTGCTTCCACTCAAAGCTCGTGCCTGTGGTATCTTACATGGCACAACAATCACCCACACACATTTGCTACACTTCCACTTTGATTTTTATAACCAAGAAGTTTTCACAGTATCTACAGTTCCAAAGCATGTGACTGCAAGTAAACCTGCAGCAATAATCATAGAATCACAGACTGGTTTGGGTTGGAAGAGACCTTAAAGATCATCAAGTTCCACCCCCTTCCACGGGCAGGGACACCCTCACTAGGCCAGGCTTCTCAAGGCCCCATCCAACCTGGCCTTGGACACTGCCAGGGAGGGGGCAGCCACCACTTCCCTGGGCAGCCTGTGCCAGGGCCTCACCACCCTTGTAGTGAAGAATTTTTTTCTAATATCCAACCTAATTCTACCCTCTTCCAATTTAAAACCATTGCCCCTCATCCTATCACTACATGCCCTTCTAAAAAGTCCCTGCCCAGCTTTCCTGTAGGTCCCCTGCAGGTACTGGAATGCCACTGTAAGATCTCCCTGGAGCCTTCTCTTCTCCAGACTGAACACCACCAACTCTCTCAGCCTGTCTTCATAATGCTATGAGACAAACAATAAACAAGTACATGACATGTATTGTGCTTGAGGACTGAGGGGATGCTGCTCCTTGCAGGATCCTGCCCGATATTTTACAGAAAGCATACTGTGGTGGGCAGAATCACAGAAAGGTATAATTACTCTCAGAGCTCCCCTCTTAGATTACCTGTTTGAGCAAAAGAATTAAATGTAACTGGTAGGAAACCAGCAGAAATTAGGACAGGTTGACACAATCAACTGTGGAAAGATACACCAAATAAAGGGGATATTTTTCCTTTCAAGCAGAACATACTAATGTATATCTGGTGAGACAATACAGCATTTTACTAACAGGGCCTTTCAGCATTTTTTTTGGAAAAAAAGGTCAATCCTGTAACATAGACACTTTTCCAGGCAGTAAGACACAGAGAAACTAATTTTTTTACTGTCCCTCAAGGTGGCTAAAACCCAGGATTAACCTTAATTTTATATGAGGAACAATTTACTGATGCTACCTTACACACTCCTCAGACATGACTACAGACTGAGCTTTTCTCTGCACAGGTTCAAATTACAAAATTAAATTTGAAAGAGCAGAAACAACTGAGCTCATCTCTAGAAAATATATCTGTTTTTCCAATGATACGGTTTTTTATTGGATGTTTTTGATTCAATTTGATTTTTTTCACCCAGAAAGCAATATCTCATCTATGTAACTACTTACACATCAAGTCCCTGTTGCAGTTGTTTAGCTGATCTGTAAGTGTATAAGGACAGGAATAAGAACTTTTATTTTTCTGCATTAACAAGACTTCATTTTTTGGCAAAATTCTAACAGATTACTAAACTACAGTCATCTGTTCCTGACAGAATCACAAAGATAACTTCCTTGTTTATCTGACTTTCTCTGATGGAGGATATCCAAGGATTTCTTTTTTTCTTGCTCAGCCATCATTCTTCGTTTAGTATCTCCAAATTCCACACCTGGATAGTGATCCTGACCTTCAAAGAACTGTTTTTGCCCGCTGTTTTGGGGGATTCCCTCTTGGGAACCAAAGACTTCAGCATTTGGAATTTCAGCTGGAAAATGCATTGTCCAGACTGTCTACACTCTTCAAAAACTGAGTAAGGAGCAGTTTGAGAACAATGCTTTAGGACTGAGGATGGGTTTGTTGAATTTCAGTCAAGGTTTGTGACTGAGTTTTCACTTGCCATCTATTGTACTATGGACACCCTGAGATCAGTTCTCTGGTTCAGCTCAGATTCCAAACCAACACTCCCAGTCAGAAAAACGTGACTCCGATCTACTGTACTACTCAGTCTCTGCAGACCCGTAACTGCAAACCCAATGCATCAAGCTGTCCCTCTTGAAGATACTCCAAGTGAAGCATGTAGACTTCTGTCTTGCTCTAGCCTCTCCCCTCAGGCAGGAATTGCTACCTCTGCCCAAGTTTAGGGCAGTCTCGTGCCATCAATCTGCTTGCCAGCTAGCAACCTCATGCTCAGCCAGCTCCATACGCAGAGGAGTTAACTTCCCAGTGCTCCTCAGCCCAGCCCTTTTTACAAACACTAAGAAGAATTAACAAGGGAGAAAATAATTATTTGCAAACCCTCCAGCTTTTGAGCAGGAGATATCTGTGTTTGTGTGGATATGGTGTATAGCTTACATTAACTCCTTTAATTGGAATAAACTATAGCAGCACTTTTTTCAGCAAAGATAAATTACTGGGTCTGGCGCAGCTGGTAGGAGCTAATTCTGTACAAAGAGTTCTTCTCCGTAGTGTGGGTGGCAAAACATTTTCAGCAACTGGCTTAATTAGCTCTTCTTTCTTTCCAATAGCACGGGACAGTTCACAGAAGGAAAAAAAAGAAAAGAGAGAGATTATAACAGAAGATGGGATATAAAACAATCCTGTTTGCTCTTCTGGTTTTGCCAGTTCTCCCTTACTTAATGTCACACTAAATGACAGCTTGCCCTGGTATTTCCCAGCACAGAAAACAATTAGGAGTGAGAAGTTAGCACTTACTCCAAATATAGGCAGGGAGCAACCTCTGTTCCTCTGCACAGGATAAAGCAGAACATTCCTCACACAAAACACCCTGGCCAAAACCAAACAGCACAGTGACGGGATTGCCACAGAGGGCTTTCCCCTCAGCAGAGCTACCATATGGCTTGTGGGTGGCTTGTTTAGCGAGGACTGGGGAGCTCGAGCTGCTGACAAGACCCGCTCCCCAGTGCAACCTCTCTGACATGGATCGTTTATATGACAAAAAACAACACGGGTGCCAAGTACAATCAATTCAGCTTCACTGCTCCCAGCGTACCGCACGCCAACTGCAGTGCAATAACCCACCACCGCAAAGAAGCACGAACTTTAACACACAGACACCCTTTCCCTATGAGCTGGCCAAAAGCACCAGGGTTCGTCCACCTGCATGCACACGGGTGTGCAAACTCTCCACGGCTGTCAGCGACACAGAGCTCCTACCAGATAAAAACTGGGCTTGCAACATCCACTTGACCTTCTGAATGTCAATGAGGCAGAGGGTGAAAGGCCAGGAAGGATACAGATGTTTGTATTTACCTTCATTATCGGCCATTCAGGAAACAGCTGGACATTTTTTCTCACTGTTTTGTTTTGAATAATGACTGGAGCTGTACTTGAGTGAGGTACAAATCTATTTAAAAAACAATCCAAGTGTTAACAAGCCATTACAAATGCTTCACTTTCTCCTAACTAGACTGAAGGAAGGCAGGATTACAAAAAACCTCTGTTAGGAAAAAGTGAACGTGCAGGGGAAAAACAGATTAAAACTGAAGGAGTACTTTATTAAAACAAACAAAATAACCAACTAATGAGGAAGCTGTCCACATATCTTCAAGAAAAAGCAGGCAGTGAAACCACAAATAACAGTGTTTATCTGTATTTAGTTGGTTTCGGGGTTTTCTTAATTATTTTTGTATTTGCCCATTCATTGATTCTGGCAGCAAGTGGAAGACAGGGGGTTGCTCCTATAGATAATATTAGGCAGACCAATTAGCAACAAAAAACAAATCACAACTTCTTATAACTGCTCATTTACAGTGTGAGCAACTTGATAGTCAGAATATTATCTAATGGCTTCAAGCTGAAAGAGGGTAGGTCTGGATTAAGCATTAGGAAGAAATTCTTTACTTTTTCACTACTAATCATCTTTTAACAAAAGAAGACCGTATCAAACTGAGGTCACTCCTTTCCTGCAAAGCCACATGGCAGCTTGTCCCACAAGGTGGCAAATGCCTGTCCATCTCTCTCTGGTTTCAATACAAACCCTCTTAACATGTATAAATTGGAAGCACCCACCGCAAGAGTTTCTATCTCACTGTGTTCCTCTGTCCCAGCTCATGTTAGGGGACATAAATTCAATTTTTCCCCATCACAGAGGGAAATGTTCAATTGTTAAAGGATATTGTAAGAGATGGACTAAAACTCACCCTAATTACTAGAGCCTGAGTCAATACACCAGTGTTACAAAACTTCCTATGCAAACTGAGGAAGCTAGTCTTAGAAACAAGAATGAAAAATACCGAGCTTTCACCAAAAGCTGCTTTTCATGTGGAATTCTGATTAGGCAATAATAATAATCTATGGACCATTTTAGGCAGAAACTTTTCTCAGGAAATACAGTGATAACAGAGTTGTCCCTTCTGTGGCTCCAATGATATGTGACATTAGTTCTCCTTAGGTTTCCCCTTCTCGTCACCCAGCTAAACTGTGATGCCATAGTTCTACAGTGATGCCAAATTTCCCTTCGTTATGAAGGCTGTGAACAAGATGAAAGATTAGAAGTGATTCTTTAATATAGCTATTATGTCTTTTAACATACACATTAATAAAAAAAAATATCCTTGATCATTCTGTGCTAGACTATTTATTTTCCTGTTTAAAAAGACCTTGGATGTAAGATTGTGTATAAAAGCAAACTCCCTTCGGTGAAAAAAAAGCCCTACAGAGAAGCGAGCCAGTAGATGGCATTGTGGTACTTCAAAAGACATTCCAGAAAATTCCACTTAAAAAACATGCAAACCTAAGTACTGTATTTAACCACTTACTGCTTACCCAATGCAGTATTTTGCTGCTGCTCAATGCTACCCATGCACAACTGAATAAACAAAAGCACTCGATGCGGCTGCACTGTCACAGAACCATAGAACATACTGAGTCGGGAGGGACCTATAAGGATCATCAAGCCCAGCTAGCCCTGAAACAAATCTCTGCTCTGGTTCCCGATTCCAAATAGCTCTGTGTGCTAGATTTACAATCCCAGACTTGAAAAGGTGATCTTTATTTGATGACTAATCTCCCATGAGCCATGACCATCAAGGGGATACAGGAAATCTTGTGATTAGTTGAAGAATATTTCCTAAAAAGTAATCATATACAGGATCTTGCAACAATTGCAGATGATACTATTTCCTGCCATACAGAAACTAGCATGGAAAAGATATTATCCCTTTCAAAATAAATTTCTAGAGTATTTTATAAATACTCTCATTTTCTTTCAGTTAAACTGCTGATACGCCCTCACAGGTAGAGATGAGAAGGCTGTAGCAAGCATTTCTTGTGCAACAGAGCAGTTCTATGTATTTCTAAACCCACAAAACCTTGAGACCATTTCAGAACTCAATGTACAAAAACCTCAGAATTGCAGAATTATATTCCATACACAGGCAAACTTATTTACACTGAAGTTAGAGTTGTAATTATCAGTAGTTTATCTGCACACTACTTTATAGATAAATCTGCTTTACCTTGACCAGCTCTGAGCAGGGTGCTGGACCTCAGACCCTTCTAGTCTCAGGTGTTCTGTGAGGCTTACATATCAATGCCCTTCATGATATCAGTCTTTAAGAAAAGGTCTAGTTTCACTTGGTATTCTTTTATCAGGACCTTCTTAAAATCCTTGCATCATAATAAAAAACATTCAGGACAGTGCAACTGAATCTGCCTGCCTTAATGGCTTTTAATTAAATTCAACAGTGTATGCTAGGTGTTCAGTTGCGTATGGTCATATTTTTTCATGTCGTTTCTACTAGACCAAATTAAGCAGTCTAGCTTTCCTGATGGAGAATTTCAACTTCAGGTCTCCATTTCCTGATAGGCCAATACTTGGATTAAGAAACAAACAAGCAACCAAAACTTTGTCCACAAATTAAAGCGATAGCTCAAATATTTTTGCAAATTTAGTATGTGCAAAAAGCATTGTGCTCACTTGAGCACAGCTGGTTTTTATGTGTGGAAATCCCCTTCCTGTAATCATAAGTAGCTTTTAAAGACACAATGGAAGAAAAATGTTTCTTCTGTCCCCTTATGAAGGCATGAGCATTACTGTGAATATTTAAATACTAAACCCAAATGTCTCTCTTTCTGGAATGGAGATGGTCAGGTCAGACTGCAGAACCCAGAGGAGAAGGCGGCAAAGGGTTCCTTCCTTCTAAGTTAGCCTATCCACAGAGGTAGATGACAAGCATCACAAATCCCAAAGCATTTCAAAGAGAAAAGAACAGTGTAAGACACAACACAAGCACTATGGTACCAGATCAATTCCAGTATCCATCTTTTCTAGTATGTCGTCCCCACCGCTGGCCACCAGCAGTTCCTCAGGGAAAGGGAGCGTGATGCGCACGCGTACAGGCTTCTGTGGTCACCGGACACAGAGGAGGCATTCCAGCAACGTTTTGGCAACTTCAGGGCTGTGCAGCTACAGCCACACCACCATTTTAACAGACTTGATTAATTAGTCTGACCCGTTTGAACCCACCTACCTGCCAGTCACCCCAGCATGATTTCTATCACATAAATGTGCATGTCTTACTTCTTTTCAACTCTCAAACTCTATGGCTGATCACTTTGCTTAGACCTTGTGAAAGACTAAACCCAGGAAAAAACATCACTTCGACCCAAAGGAAGATGATGTTTGGGTCACCTGATGGCTTTGCCTTCCAGGAAATTCACATGCAACTCGCAAATGTTACATGCCTGCTTGGACTGCATTGAACTGTGATTTGCAGGGGACATCACCTTGAGTTAGTGAGAAATGAGGTTATTTTCTTGTGTCCATGGGCTACCCTCTGCTACCAGGAGTGTGGCTGTCAAGGAAGGCAGCCTGACCCACACAAGACAGACACTTTTGTGGCAAGATTTGGCAGTTTTGCCCTTGCAACTGATTCCACAGAATCCAATTTCCTCCCAAACACATTCAAGTGTATCCTTTGGCATACTGGTAAATGACGATTGCTCTCATGCAGCCAGCGCCTCAAGAGAATCAGAGCCGCACACGTGTGAAAGTATTCACCCTCTGATTGCACCAGGTAGTATTTTCTCAACCCATTCAGTGGCTCCTGGTGTAGTGGCCACCTGCTACTAAACAAATTGTACTGTATCTAGTATTTGTTTTAGAGAATGGCAATTATAACTAACTGGAAAGACAAGAGATTTTTTGAAGATGCCTGCCGTTTCAAAACAACTGGTATAAACGACTTTTGGAATTTGTTAAAAATGGGCTTGGTGCTGATTCACCAGAGCTGAGACCACTGTTTAACCCAGCACCAAAGGGGATTTTCCCAGCTACCAAAAAAAATAATGGTGACAACCGTGGTTGTGCCACAGGCTTTCATTACTCTTCCAGATCACAGCTGCAGTCAGGAAAAAAATGCCTGCCCTGGCTTGCACAGACATAGGGAAGATTTGTGGTAGACTTCACACTAACGCAGTCTCCAAAGTTTTCCCGGTTGCTCCACTGCTTTCAAGACTGGTGACTATTTTTGCAAGAGCAACTTCCTAAACTATACCCACCTACAACCACAGAGCATCTGGACCAGGCACAGAGCTCAGTCTTACAGTTCCCTCAGGCTTGAGGCTCCCCACTGACAACATCTGTCCAGAAGGAGAAGCAGATGGCCAACTTCTCCAGACTTGTCTGCCCACCTGACCTGATGTTCTTTATACCAGTCACTTGGGCAGATTTAAAACATGCTGATAAAATCCCTGGGGTAAATTAAAGAGTTAATTATGTGACAATACTTTCTGGTCTTACACATTGAACTTAATCACTAGGCCTCTGTGCACTTTCACTAAAAACTAGACCAACGGAAAATGTTTTATCCTCAACATACTACATTTACTGATTTGCTGTATAATTCCAGGATTATTTGACAACTTCTTGCTATTTCTGAAAGCAGTTTGACAGATTTTTCCAGGCAGTCTGACCCTGCCTACAGCAAATCTATGTGAGGTACAGTAATATCTACTGCTCACAAGTAAAAGAGAAAGCTCTCAACTCAGCAAATTATGTCTTTACAAAAAATTTTGAGAAGTCTTACAAACTGATGCACAGGATCTTCTGTACAAACCAGCATTTATAGACTGGTATTTGTCACTGTGCTGCAAGCTCACAATCTGAGGAATAGTTACATTAAAATACACCAACAAGGAAGAGACACAAAGAAGTAGAGCTAGCCAGCTAGGAATTACTTTAAACTGCAAGCATGCAAATAAAATGCATCTAGTAAGTTAAAAATTTCTAATCCTGATTTTTCAACATCTATATTCCTTCATCAGTAAACTTATTCTCTAACCCCACAACCACCTACCGAAGAAAACCAAAATAATGGTTTCTCTGAAGGAAAGACTAGAGCTACAGAGCAAGTCTGATCAGTTTGGGAGAGGGAAGTTGTAAATGTTTCAACTATAGAGTAAGTTACATGAGGCCTTTTATGTGATTAGAGAACTGTGATAATTGAGCCATGAGACCAAACAACACAGAAAAGCAGACTTACTGAATTCACAAGCTTTTCATAGTTTGGACCAGACAGAGCAGCAAGCTACCACAACAAACCTTCTGCTGAATGCAGGGCAAAAGCCACACAATTTGACGGTATCAAACTGAGGTCACTCCTTTCCTGCAAAGCCACATGGCAGCTTGTCCCACAAGGTGGCAAATACCTGCCCATCTCTCTCTGGTTTCAATACAAACCCTCTTAACATGTATAAATTGGAAGCACCCACTGCAAGCGCTTCTATCTCACTGTGTTCCTCTGTCCCAGCTCATGTTAGGGGACATAAATTCAATTTTTCCCCATCACAGAGGGAAATGTTCAATTGTTAAAGGATATTGTAAGAGATGGACTAAAACTCACCCTAATTACTAGAGCCTGAGTCAATACTCCAGTGTTACAAAACTTCCCATGCAAACTGAGGAAGCTAGTCTTAGAAACACAAATGATAAATACCGAGCTTTCACCAAAAGCTGCTTTTCCTGTGAAATTCTGATTAGGCAATAATAATAATCTATGGACCATTTTAGGCAGAAACTTTTCTCAGGAAATATAGTGGTAAGAGAGTTGTCCCTTCTCTGGCTTCAATGATATGTGACATGGTTTCTCCTTAGGTTTTCCCTTCCCGTCACCTAGCTAAACTCTGACGCCGTAGTTCTACAGTGATGCCAAATTTCCCTTCGTTATGAAGGCTGTGAAGAACCACAGAACAACTTCTTAATCTGTGGGATAGTTACAAAAGCACAGAGCCAAACAGTACAAGCAGATGCAAAGTTTGGCTTGGCTCATGTGAGGTTAATGAGTTTTCTACTCTACAGTTTTATACCTGAAAAGTGACTGAATGTCTTTTCAGTCTTTGTCTTACTCTACTTTCATCATCATCATGATGCAGCCCCTGCACAGAACAACAGAGCTCTGGAATAACCCTGCCAAAAAGGTTTCACTCTTACAAAAAGGATGTTGATCAGTTCATTTGTGCAAGAATCCAGTCCAGGAGGAAAGCAAAGTCAGGTCACTCTGGATCTGACAGCAGACCCCAGGTTCCTGAATATGGTTTTCTAAGGCCAAGTCAGTCAAATGCACAGGAAAACTCAATGGTGTTCAACAGTGTTTAGTGTCCCACCTGCAGTCACGAGTTTCATGGTAAGGGGGCTGGGGGTAGGGAAGCTGTTTCCTAATGTGACAGCAAATCATCCCTTACTGGTCTGTTCAGAAAGAGCAGTTGAGAAGGCCAGAAACCCGTACCAGTAGGCCACAGATAATGTAAGCAATGAAACCAACCCCAAACCAAACCTTAGTCAATATTGGACAAGAAAAAAACATCCTTTAGAAATTAAAAAATTACTGGCAAAACCTATCAATAAATTAGAAACGATCCATTGTTTTCATAAGAGGCAGGAGCTTTCCATCTATTTCAAACCATGGCAAGACCCCTTCAAGTCAGGCATCATTTACTGCTATGTTACATGATGGGAAAGAAAACGCTGCATATGAGTGCCCAGAATTTTAACACACTGCATTTGCCTTTATATCCATGAAGGGCCATTTCTACACTGGTTAAACGCTGAGAACATAAATTTTTACTGAACGTGTTTTGCTTCTGCTGTAAAAATACAAAAAAGAAAAAAAGGCTCTGACAGAGACATTTGGTCTCTTTGTGCCAATAATACTGGTCAATATTAGCATGTAAGTTTTTAATGATTCACTTTATTGTTTGATTATCCACTCCCCAAAACCACCTTAATTAGCAGAAATATTGATTTTACAATGTTCAGGCCTACAAGCTTAAGAAATATGAGCCGATAAACCCTAGTCCTGAATAATAAAAAGATTAAACTGATACAGTAATAAAATTGTAACAAAGGGAAAATGTCTTCCTGAATCTAAATTGAGTTGCAGTAGATAACATTTTAAATAATTTTAGTTTGAATCCTGCTGAGGCAAACATTTATGGGGTATTGCCTTGAGAAGCAAGTGTTCCTCGAGAGGATGTGATTGTACTATTGCCACAATGTACTGTCTGGTTCAGAATATTCCCCCTGAAGTAAAACAGTCATAGGGCAAAGCAAACAGTGCCTATGGTCTACCTGACAAGCTTTTGCTATCAAGGAGAAAAGCCACTTGCTGCAAATTCAGTTCTTAAAAGGACTGACAGAGTTACTGCATTTTTGTACAGCATATAAAAAAAAAAAAAATTTAAAAAATCATATCAACATATTTTTTCTTTCCAGACTTCTATCTAATAAAAATTAACTTTACCCTTCTCTTTTACATGAATAGGAAATTCAGATAATCTTTTCAGTCTTAGAAACTGTACCACAGTTATGGTCAATGGACATACATGTAAAACAGCATAAAGAACTCCAGTCTTCATAACATAGATAGACTTCAAAGTCTGAAGAGACAAGCATAATATGTCAATGTTAACTTCTGTTTAAAAGCAGCCACAGTATTGCCAGTAATTCCTGAGATAAAGTTGTAACTATTTTAGCTACAGAACCTTCTTTTAAATTCTGCATTTGCACAAGTGTATCTGAAATAAAACATTAGCTGTCCTCTCTAATAAAAGATTAAACACTCTCATTAAGTGCCCAGCATGATCATTTAGTGGAAGAGTTGTCACTTCATATGTTTTAGTAAAAAAAAATAGAAACCCTCCTCCCCTAAACACTCCTCCTCTTCCCCATTTCTCTAAAGCACCAACCTACATTGCTAGGGCAGCACTCATAGAAAAGGAGGGAGTAAACGGTTTTTAAGTAAAAAGACCACATTTTAATCCATTCTTCCTTGAAAGTAAATGTATCTTTTAGGAGAGATAAAAAGCATGTCTTAGCTGTAAGTCAGTCCTTATGTAAAGAACTAAAGTAAATAACTAAATCCTGGCTAATATTTGACAGTTGCTGCCTTATGGAAACAGTGAGGTCTGCAAGGACAGTGGCAGAATGATGAAATGGTAAAACAGTATGTCAGCTGTTGAAGAGATTAAAACCCAACAGCCTGTGTAACAGCAACAACAACAAAGATCAACAGGACAACAGCAAGTGGTGGCATCAGCATTACCAGAAATGTGTCTGCAAAAGACGCTTTCGCTCCTATTCTGGCATCTAAGTGAGTACCTAAATTCTCAAGCACCCTGAAGCGTGGAAGGCAGTGAGACCTCCTAAGGTCCAGCCCATCTAACAAATGATGTTTGCCTAAACATCAACTTGGAATACTCTTTTGCCTTCCCCTTACTTTCTCTTTTCTTTTCTAAGAGGTTTCTGGCACCGCTGGTGTTAGCAGCTGGTTCTGAGCATTGGGTGACAGAGGATGCCCGCTCTGGCTGCTGGGAGGGCGTCCACGTGGAGCTGTTCCATGCCGGCTGCTTCCTGAAGCCGAGGGTTATCACATGGCTCTGCGGGTGCGCTGGCACGTCTGTAACACTGGGTAGGAGTCACACACACAGTGCAACACAGACAGGACTCTCACACAGTACCTCAGGCAGAGTGTGCACTGGCACATTTGCTTCCCACTTACACAAACCAAGACTCCTGATCTTGACTCCTTTGCTTCTCCTGAGAAAGGCATCACAGAGTCAAAACCAACTAGTGTGGCAGGCTACAGAAGGCATTAATCCCCCCCCAAGACTGTGTATGTGCAAGACATGGTCTAACAAAGTTTTCTTAGGGTTGCCCAGGCCCCTTCAGCTCCGGCTGTGTCAGGAGAGCAGACCTACCCTAAAAGAATTTTAACAAGGAGTTGCATGGACCATCAGCATCAGTCAAGAGCTGATACATACCAAGTCTCTCCCTACTGTCAACAACAGGCTGGGAGAATGGCAGCCAGAGGACAGCTGGTTGGGCTTCCTACAGATGGTGGCTACTTGCAAGTGAGCAACATGGTACCACCTCAAGCTTTCAACACGCTGTTTCAAAGTTTTCCTTTGCATTGTTTTACTTTAGCTATGTTTCTGCTTTCATTGACTTTATTGAGAAGACTGATGACGAAAACCAGATTTATCGGAACTCACTTCTTTATCTGAATGGTACCTTCAAAGTTTATCTAGGGTCTGGCAATCGAGTCCCTAAGGCTGCTAATAAAACTCCTAAACGCGTTATTTGAATGGATGCAGCATGCTGCTTGTTCAGGTCTGTAGCCATTTACCAGAAAAACCTTGACTTACATTCCTTAATTAGTAGAATTTACTGAGAAATTAATATAAAGGACAAGTAGATGCATGGATTTAATTAATAAGGCAGCAAATGATGCAAACAGAAATAAGATATTATCTACTTTAAAATAATTAGGTAAATAGATTCCTATAGAAAAAGCAGGTTTTAGGTCACAGTCAGTGCAACTGTAACAACTGAAATGGACGGGGTACCGATTTCTACCTGTTACTACAGCTTCCAATTCTCACCTTTTTTAGTGTTTTCAGCACTGCAAACCTTTTTCTTATATTAGTAATTTGGAAAAAAACAATGTTTGGTTCTGTGACAGCACAATTCATCATAGGTAATTCAAAACACTTTGCCAAATGGATGTTAAATTACACGTTTGCTGTGATGTAATGCAATAACCCCTACGTGGCTGAACTTTCTGGTAGAAAACTTGAGTATCTGCATGTAAACAAGAAATGATTTTTCAGCCTTCAGGTCTGCTTGACACTGAGAAGAAATCAGCACTCATAAGCTGCTTTTAGTTCCTGCAGATCAGACCTGTGCTGCTGTCCTCGAGTCAGGACACACAGTGTAAACTGGTAACATTTGAGGAAAGTGAATCAGAGGACCGAAGCAGGGCACAAATGAAGGTGAAATGTTACTGCTTTGTCTAAAATAGTCATTAAAAATTGTAACTTTTGTCTTTACAGATTTTCCTGTTGAGGTAAGTTCCTGAATGAGAGAGAGCAAGAGAACAAGGCAAAGGCTGATAGTTTCTACTATGGAGGATAATTTACAACTGACCAATCGAAGACAGTGATCTGCTCAGGTCGTTAGTCCATTATCATTCTCCTGTTACTGAACATCGGTCCTAAGACTACAGGTACAATTAGGAGACCTTTTAGGAATGCCAGCAAGAAGGTTCCTAAACAGTATTTTCTTGCAGCTGCAGAGCAACTCAGAAATGTTCTCTTGTAGTACAACCACATGAAAATAAAGGCCTTGCAAAAGCAAGCACCAAGTAAAAATGACTGGTGGTGTCTGCAGGAAGGAAACAGCTTAGATGTGGAGCTTCCAGGCACACAGTCCTGTCAGATCTCCTCTTCTAATCACAAAAGTAGTTAAAACATGCAAACTAAAACTAACATCTTCAGATTTCCCTCAAGACTTCAAGCAAGGCTGCTGAGTTACACACCTATACTGGCAGCTAAGACTTCCCAAATTTTGTAAGCTTCTAGTTCCTGTAGAAGATGAGAGGTTGTGGATGAGGAATGTCAGAGGCTGTGCATGCATGAGGAGACTGTGTACCTCACTGATTACTCCAAACTGCAGCCATTGAAGGATGATATATTGTGGACAGGAAATGGGAGATGGCTGCATTTGTTATTAGAAATCCCCAGCCTCTCAAACTGTTCTGTATGTTATTATCCCAGGCCAGTAGTTAGGTATCTAATGACCAGATTTTCTTGCCAGCTCAAGTTCTTCGGTGTAAGAATGATGGTTCAAAACCACAACTAAGAGCCAGCTGGAACGACAACTGCCATTATTTGCCATAAGCCACAAAATCCAATTCTCTCAGTTGCAATGTACAGATACAGCCTTCCAGCTGTGTCTCAGGCTGTGACAGACAAAAAAAAAGTGAATACAGCTTTACAGCGCTACTTTCTCCACAATCTTTGATGTTCAGCTGTGTATCCTAAACACACTGATTCATGTCAGGAATGTAACCAACAGGCAGTAGAAGCAACAAACCTCTGCTGCCTCAGCTAGTTCTTGCAGTGCCAGCTCACGGCGTGACTCCAGCTGCTCAAATGGGTTGCCCAGTATTAATCTTTTGGTATCATAAAAAATAAGCTGGAGGACAAGGACACATGATGTGTTCCTCACCCTGGGTCTACAGATTCACTTTATGCTTTGCTGTTACCCCACATCAATCCAAGCTACAATGAAGTGGACATAACGTTATTCATTCATAAAATTCAAAACGGACAACGTGCAAACATTTACCAAAAGGACAGCATGGGATGAAAAGAAAACCCCACAATTAACATATCGTCGCTCAGGTTACATCAAAGATATTTCTCTTCCTCCTTCATCTCATTTTTTGCTTTCCTTACAAGATGGCAGGCAGGTTTCCAGCCTTTGCCTGTCACCCCCCCTTCCTGACAAAGTACCTTAGCTTTGACATCTGTTTCATGGCTGAAAACACAACCACTGACCCCACCTCTGTGCAATGAACAATGTCTTTCTTCAGCAGAGCACAGCTTAATATATTAATTTCTAACTTTTGTATTGTGTGTCAAATGCATCACAAATACTGGTGCCCTGAAATCTAGCAGCATTTTATTATGTAAAACTCACCCTGCAAAATATGTGTTTTATAGCATATATATTAAGAATAATATATTACTGAATAGACTAATCTTCTCAACTTTCGTCAAGAAAATGCAGGGGTTCTGTCTCTGTTAGGTCCCCTCACCTTAGTGACCTTCCTCAATAGCTGTGAGATCATGGCTGCACAAAGTACAAATATTTGTACCAGTTCTTTGCCCACACAAACTAAGATGTAAACCAGAATCACCAATCTACTTAATTAGGTTACTTAAACCAGGCTACCACCAGGTTAATAGGTGATTTTTAACGCACAGCTCAAACTCTCTGTTTTCCTGATGTATTTTCTGAGCAAGCATGAAGTAGCACTGCAATAAAACAAACAAACAACAAAGCAATAAAACACAGAATCATGCAGCATATCTGATAAAAGAATTCTAATTCTGTGTGGAAGGAGAAGCAAGGAACAAACAAGCAGGTTTTCTTTACGCACAAATTCACAAGCTAGAGCAGAACTTGGGCAGGTCTAAAATTGACATTTTTTGCAGCAGAAATATTGCCTAAGCTCTTCTAGAACTTGCTTGCATGCCAGAGCAAATATTTTCATTTCACTGAACTTGCTAGGCAACTCCCCAACATGAAGAATATGGTAAAAACACTCTCCAGCTCTATCAAGCCTAGAATATTTATTAAAAGCATTCACGATCCATGAAAACAAACTCTAATTCTGCACCTATTCAACCTCTGAACTCCACTTTGTGTATCAAATACCACAACAGAACCTCATCTAAACCAGGTTTTCATACAGGAGAAGAGGTGGTGGTGGGTGGGTGCTCTTCTATACATTATTGCTAAGATCTGACCTTCTGAGCCACCACTAACATCAGCATGCTTCACTTCGAGCTTGCTTGCACGCACACCGTGCTATGATCTGCTGCCCTACCACAGAATCAGGAGCAGGATTTAGAAGCCCTACAAGGCATTTACTTAGGAGAAAATAAAGAGCATATTAGGATGCAAGTTGTGATTCTTTCTGTACTTTCCCATAGAATCATAGAATGGTATGAGTTGGAAGGGACCCCAAGGATCATAGAGCTCCAACCCCCCTGCCACAGGCAGGGCCACCAACCTCAGGCTTGGATCTACACAAGGTTGCCCAGGGCCCCATCCAACCTGGCCTTGAACACTTCCAGGGACGGGGAATCCACTACCTCTCTGGGCAGCCTGTTCCAGCACCTCATCACTCTCTCTGTAAAAAACTTCCCCCTAAGATCTAATCTAAACCTTCCTTCCTTCAGCTTTAATCCATTCCCCCTTGTCCTGCCACTGTCTATCCTTTTAAAAAGTTGAATCCCCTCCTGTTTGTATGCTGCCTTCAGGTACTGGCAGGCTGCAATGAGGTCCCACCGCAGCCTTCTCTTCTCCAGACTGAACAAGCCCAGCTCCCTCAGCCTCTCTTCGTAGGGCAGGTGCTCCAGCCCTCTAATCATCTTCGTGGCCCTCCTCTGAACCCTCTCCAACAGTTCCACATCCTTCTTGTATTGGGGGCCCCAGATCTGGACACAGTACTCCAGATGGGGCCTCACGAGGGCAGAGTAGAGAGGGACAATCACCTCCCTGTCCCTGCTGGCCACCCCTCTTCTAGTGGAGCCCAGGACACCATTGGCCTTGCGAGCTGCAAGAGCACACTGCTGGCTCATGTTAAGTTTCTCATCCACCAGAATCCCCAAGTCCTTCTCAGCAGGGCTACTCTCAAGAAGCTCTTCTCCCAGTCTGTATCTATGTCTGGGATTCTTCCAGCCCAAGTGCAACACCTGACACTTGGCAGTGTTGAACCTCATTAGGTTCACCCGGGCCCATCTCTCCAGCCTGTCAAGATCCCTCTGGATGGCTTCCTTTCCTTCTAGGGTGTCGACCACACCACTCAGCTTGGTGTCATCCGCAAACTTGCTGAGGGTGCACTCAATTCCATCATCGATGTCATTGATAAAGATGTTACAGAGAACCGGTCCCAAGACAGACCCCTGGGGGACACCGCTTGTCACCAGCCTCCACCTGGACATAGACCCATTGACCACCACCCTTTGGCTACGGTCTGTTAACCAGTTTCTTATCCACTGGATGGTCCACCCATCAAATCCACATCTTTCCAATTTAGAGATAAGGATGTGATGGGGGACTGTGTCAAAGGCCTTGCACAAGTCCAGGTAGATGACATCGGTTGCCTTTGTGCAGGCTGAAATGACTACACCTTTTCACTGGCACCACCAGAAATTAGGCTAGGTGTTTACCTACCACTCTAGCCTCTAAATAACAGAGATGTCAGTGTAGAAGAGGATCTATTATTGTGGTCTTTTATGGGACAGCCTAAATAATAATAATACTATTACATTCCAGGTCCTACTACTTTGCAGCAACTAGTCAATTTAGAAAAAAATTCATTCATGCCCAACAGTTATGAGTCTTTGAGATCCATCAAGATCACATTCCTGTTCTCCAACTCTGTGGTTCACCCCGTTCTATTAAGTAGAGAGAACAAAGAATTATTATTGTCCAGTTTCACAACATGGTTGAATGTAATGTTCAATGGCATTTAAGTAAGAAATATCTTTATAAAATTAACTGAATTATTGATGACTGCTGTTGCTTCAGTTTCCTGACAGGGGATTTCACCTATTCTTGAGAGATATGTAGGTGAAATAAGAGGATTTCTACCATATACAAACCCATAAGCAACACTTATCAGCATTAGCAATGGAAGACAGCATAAAACGTGCCTGCCCTTTGGAGGCTGATTTCCAGTTCTGCTGCTGAGCTTTTGCATCGTACACAAAATTAATAGCCAAATGGCTATTGCTGTCTTCATGGTTAAACCCTGGTTCTTAGACAGAAAGCTTGTTTACGTGGATGGTTATTTGCTGGGCTCTGGTCTGCATTTCTCAGTGGAAACCCACTGCGGCAAAAGTGCTGTGAATTTCACTCCTGTCCTTGAGAGGATCACACAAGAAATGCACACAGACAGACTGGTTTTTGAACACTTCACATTTCTGACCAAGAATTACAACAAGTAGGAAAGAAAGAAAGAAATTACAATTATAGTAATCATTGTCTTAATACTTCAAAAGAAGAAATGTTAAAAGGCAGAAATACCAATCAAGTACCTTACATCTTAAAAAAGAATCCACTGGAGTTTGGGGTCACCTTACAGGTTGACAAACTTTTTCATAAAATCCAAAACCCCCTAATCAAGTAATCAATCACCACTGATGTCCATTCCCTGCTTTGTTTTTCACTTTTTTTAATGGCATCCAGCTATCAGGTTGTAAATTCAGTACAACCATAAAAATCAATGCTCTTCATAGTGGTTGTTACTGCTCTTTGGACTGAAACTGTCCTGGAAGAAAAGGATATTCACTATTGTACTTTCCTGCTGGCCAATTTCTATAAGCTTCTGTATATAAACCATGGAAATAGCTTGTCCATTTTGAGATTTCACCATTAGAAACTGAGTTACAGCTGATAATTGATCAGATGAGCATTGGAAAATGAGGACTAGGTGATACACATTAGATCAGATATAGAATATGCAGAACAGACCTTCATATCAGACTACAGTCACAGCCATAAGCTAGGAAAAGATCTTTAGGAAGATGAAACTATATCAATGGGAGCAGAAAAATATACCAACATAATACCTGGACTGGAAAAACTTGTGACAGAGGATGATGAAACGACATGCAGAAGGTCCCAAAGACGGGGAAGGAAAAAATACTGTGGGAACTGCTATCTTGTCTCTGGGCAACCTGGCAGTACTAATGGCTTAACCTTTAAGAAACAGTTTTCTGGAGTGAAGGGGGAAAGAAATAGATTGGTTGCTTTTGTTTACTGTTTCTATGTTGCAAGTATACACTGGAAATTTACCCCTTAGTCATGTGAACTGTGAAAAGTTAGAAGACTCTGTATAGAAGAAATGAAAGCCACATAAATGCTATTGGAAGAATTATAGAGAATCACATTACCTGAACGTAGGATGTCATCAATTATCACTGCCTGTTCATTTTTGTTTACACATCTCTCCAGCTATGACGTGGACACTCAGTTTGCTAGAATCCAAGCAGCTTCACAGAGCTGCCCAGGGGTACAGGCGTGGAGTCCTACAACTCTAAAGATCTGGTGGACAGGCAAACGGGATACCAGGCTGAACAGAGAAAGATGGAGACAGAGCTGGGAGTTCAGCTGTATCCCTGAACAAGCTTCACAAGTCCTGGGGTGGTTTTTTGGCCCACCCAGCAGCCCTGGTTTTGAAAAAAATATGCTGCTGGTTGCATGACATGAGTGCAAAAGGACAGGCTCTCCACCCCAGCTCCTCAGAAAGTTTATTGCTTAGTCTAGAGTGTTTACAGTGGGAACTGGCTGCACAACTTTTTCTCTTGTTTTGGCTACCCAAAAAACATGGATACTGTTAGCGACATGAAATTATAAACTATTTATTTACAAGTGGACCAATGTATAAAACTTTCACTTGTGAATGCTGAAAAGCAGATACTGAGGAGAGTGGAAAGGAATATACTTGGCAAATTGACAAGTGAATCTATATAAAAAATTTAAGTACCATTTTAAGCTCCTCACTTGCAATGCAAATCCCTTATCCAGAACCAAATTAAAGAGTTGCCGGACAGCGATGCACAGAATCTGCTAGAATATGACACTCTCAAACCAGCAACGCTGCATTACTGATCTCCAGTGCATACCTGTACAGCAGCAGTTTCAATGCTGCACAAAAGGCAGCAGCTTAAAACACTGAAGCATCTCCCATGGATCTGCTTCTTCAGAAGGACAGAGACACAGTGATTTGCAAATGTAACACAGTTGTTTTAGCTATGGGGAAAAAAACTAAGGCTTGTTTGAAGCTTGTACTAGTCAGCAAATAGGAATCTAATCCCCCAGGATGACTTCAATAAATGTATGTATCTTTTTTGCAAGGGCAACATAACTAATAAAAAATTACTTCATACCAGAGAACAAACGTACACATTCCTGAAACCATGAGTCACTGTAGAACAGCCTGGCTATAGGAAGCGCATTCCTCAGCAGCGATACTGACACTTTCCCAAGTACGTGTGTGTGAGGCATCCCCACCAAACTGGTGATGATGCTTTCTGAAACACTGAAAAAAATATCAGAAGTTTGCCACTTGCTGAGATAAATGACAGGAAGAGACAACAGAGCTTTTCAGGTACAATCATTTTGAAATTCAGATGCTCATCTCTCAATGCATTACTTATTTAAAATTCCTAAGAATCAACATGCAAGTATTCTCTGGAGCAACCTAAAAAATTAAAAAACTGTGTTTCAGCTTCTATTTGCCTTTACTACCACAAACACTACTCCCAAACTCCTGAAACTCCTCAGGAAAACTCCCTACTCCCATTTTCATCCATTAGATACAGATTGAAATTCACACCAAATACAAGTAAGCCTTTGACTGAAACTCAGCACATATTTTACACAAGGCCTCCACAGAGGCACCAGCACACAAATCTTTCCAGGAGCTCTTCTTTTTCTTTCTCTTAGCATGGTCTCTATAAAAGAATAAACACACAATGAATTCATCCAAACTGGAAAACCACAGCATTTCTGTCCCAGGAGGTATGAGGCGCAGCAGCATTAGGTCAGTTTATTTCTAGTTACCAAGGACTCACCACACAGCTGCTGGCGCAGAAACCTGCCAGATATAATATATAAATGGAGCTGTGGCTGCACGGCCAAGATTCCAGCATGCTCATCATGGGCAAAAATAACAGCAGTACAGCTTACCAGGAAAAGCATGTGGGAAGACAACATGTTATAGGACAAATAAGACAGTTCACAGTGGTGGTTTAGCCCTAACTAAATCTCAGATACATGGATCTATATATGTTTTTATAAAGGATGTCTTGTTCTACAGACTTAGTGAGGAAAAAAGTGGAAACTAAATCCTTTCCTGTTGAATCTGTTAGCAAAATTCCCATATGCTATAGCTAGGATCAAACTTTGTTTACAGGATAACTTTTTATTTGGTTTTATGATTTTCTGATTAAATTGGAGCGATAAAACAGTTTTTAAAATGTTATAATTCAAACTGCTCTTAGATTTTCTAGAAACACATAGGCTGCTTCAGCTCAAGACAAACGACCTCAGCTCAAAACTGTCCATATATCCAGAAAATAAATTTAAAGGAGAGAGAATTCACATGGAAATTTTCAGATTTATAAGCTTACCTATTCACATCTGTTTACCTCTCTGCCCCTGAAGTATGAGGAAATACACCTATAAACCAAACAGAAACTACCAAACTGTACCAATAAAAAGGGGTTTTAAGAGCAAGATAGAGGCTTGTAAATGGCAGATGAATCAATAAGCCCATGGTTCCTCATGGAGACTAAAGATCAATAAATGACCCTGTATTATTCCAGTGATGCTTGTAAAGGATTTTATTAGCATTCCAGAGTAGATTCGATCACAGGGCCAGTCAGCGCTGCGCAACTTTGTCACACATGGAGATAAAGCCATGCTTTTTAACTCTGCAGTCAAAAAAGTTCAGAGATTTTGGCTTCATTTCTTGCAGTAACGTAAGAAACAACAATGAAACATGGGCTAATCACATGTACTGTGACCAAGACTGTTTTTAGAGCAAGTGCTGTACAGCCCAGAGTCCTCCTAACTTCTGCAGAAAGTTTCAAATATTCACTTACTATGCAATGGTGCATTCATGCTGGTTGTGTGTTACAGTATGTCGTGTTAAGCAGGTCACACTTTGATCTTCTGATTTACCACATTAAAATTGCCAGCATGAAATCAATAAGCTACTTCTGTGATAAGACTTAATTTTACTCTGTAAGGCTGGTAAGACTGCATTTTGGCAATGGCGGAGAGAAAACAACAGCCACCCTACTGATGTGCTGAGCTGGCAAGAGGAAAACAGAAGGCAGAGACAATCCCCATCTTTACTGTTGATAAATCCATCTCATGGCTGCAGAGAAACACGTCTGCACTTGGCAAGGGCTGCACTTAGAAACAAAAATAGAAGTATCATTGTTGTAGTGGACATTACATTCACTCCCCGAGTGAATCTGACGCATTAGTAACACCTCTTTAACGGCTGCCTAATGATTTCCGCAGGCATGACATGGAATATTTCAGCACTAAGTTCAGCCATCCCTGTTGCTTTTGCTTTCAGCTCAGGTTTCCCAAAACCTTAACCAAAGTCCTTCCTAACATCAACACACCAATTAAACTTATCACTGGTGTCACAGATCCTAACTGCTGAACTCTCACTCTGGCAGAAGCACAATTCAGTTATGCATATAGCCACAGCCTGCTAATTATTAAGCTGTCCTCCCACTTGAAGGTTTCTCTCAGTAATAAAGGTAATTCTGAAGGAAGCTTGCCTGGAAGTTTTAACATGATGACAGGACTCAGAAGGCCATTGCCAAGTCCTTGGTCAGCCACACACTCTTGTCACTGTGCACACTCTTTTGGAGTGCATCTACATTGAGGTTTTATTTTTGTCCCCCAAGCTATGCTCCCCATGGTGGCCCAGCATCTGGAGTGCATGGGCTGGATTCTGCTCAAACTAAGCTGCCTGGGACATCTCCAGAACCATGCTAAGTGTGCTCCAGCAGTAATAGAGCATGAACTAGACAAGAGCTAGTCCACAGTAAAAACCCAAACCCAAAGCTTATAAAATACAGACATCAGGTTCTTGATAAAGAGTTTTGCTTTACCAACATGTTTCTACAGTTCTGCCCTACCCACTAATGCAGATATTGTCTCAGTCTTTTCTGATGGTGATGTCTGAGTCCACACCTATTTGGTGGTTGCGCTGCTCGTACTGTCAGCAGGTCCTTCTATCACCACCAGTTATTCCTTAATTACTGTGATTCCTTAATTACTGTTATACTTTCATGGCCATGAGGTGAGTGAACAAGATTATTTTGTAGTGTTTGTTAGAAAGTTAACGGATGGCGAGTGACATCTCTCCCCTTCCACAATGAAAACACAAGTTACTTTACAGCTAGATCAGCTTTTAGATCACTGTGTTGGTTTCATAAATTGAGACACTGTCACAAAAAAGGTGAGGAGCTGCTTATTTTGATACTGAAAACACACTAACTGACCTATGGCCCAAAGCACAGACACAAAAGTGCCACAAAACCTTCCAAAGCAGACAGTAAAGTTACACCTATACAACTTAAAATATTTAACTTATTCACAATAAATAAAGACTAATTTCTGATTACTAGCACAAAAAGCATGGGAACAATATACAACCCGCAAGTTCAGAGTAAAACGCAACAGCTGGACCAGCAATGCTTTCATGAAGATTCACAAAACCTCTTTGGAACAGGCTTGTGTGGTTGAAAACAATTATTCTCTATTAATATGTAACCTGCTGTCAACTCTTGTTTTACTTTGTGTTATACTACTATTTTCCTTCCCTTCCCTGCATTCCTCATCAGCTGTGCAAAATGAGTAACATGTAAGCTAAACACAGGAAAACAGAGAGAGCAAACATCTTTATGCAAATAGGCAGTATTATCTGCAGCAGTGCACCCAAATTTATTTGCATTCATAATTAGAGAAAGGCTCCTGCTGCAAAGTGGCAACTTAAAAGAAGTCTAACTCACAGGTACCAGTGATGAGATTGATAAACTATTCACTGCAATACAGAAGGATTACTTAGGAGGAAAATATTTAAAGATATGTATGGAAAATGAAGTGATCTGTTTTTTCCTTTTATGCTGTTCCTTTAAAGAATGGCAGCTAAACCCAGGACTAATAAATACAGCTGAAGGGCAATTCTGTACAACACAACTGTCACACAGAACTGGTGTATTTGATTGCTCTGGTGGAGATGTGTTTGTGAGCTGCAACAGTGCTGAGCAAGCCTGTGGTTTTCCTCACAATTCCCCAAATGAGATGCATACATCACACACCCATTCCCAAGGAGCATTTCCAGCACAACACATGGCCTGACAACTCTAAGTGCGTATCAGAGTGACATAAGTTCTAGCTCTAACCTTTGAGCTGAGGTACAGCAACTGTTTCTGTGCTCCTAGTCCACCATGATGCAAAATGGGGTAAGCTCACAGAGGTACCATCAGTTTTTAATTGCACTGCAGCAGGCTGGAGATGTACCCACACCTCAGCTGAGGCAGTGGCAACTTTCAGCAGAAGGCTCTGCTTTACCCAACCTAGCTCAGCTGCTCTCCTTCATCTGTACTCTCAAAGCTGTTCCCCAGCACCGTATCTCATTCAGTACAGCAACTGAGTTTAAATATTTGTAGAGTGCCTTCTAATGAAGTGAAAATTACCAAACATGAAGGGAGGAATAATTTATAGTAAGTGAAATGAGTATGTTGGCAAAGGGAGAAGACTGGGGAGGAAGACAAGTGCAAAAAAGGAAGGCAGCTAGGTTCAAAAATTTTCCATTACAGCAGGAAACTATACATCTTTATTAAGTGACATGGCCAAAATTTGCAAGTTAATCAAATATCACTCAAGTAAATCAAGGTAAAGATCTCTGCCTTCTAGAAGTTTTCACTCGATGTGGAAGTGTTCGACCAAAGCAATAATTTTAGGTTCAGCAGACCATGGTAACATTCACCTATTGACTTGTAAGGATAGATTAAAAAGAAATTTCACACAGTATTCCAATACCTATGCTAATATTATTGACAGAAAAGACATTTTTGTCAGCAGCTGGCACTAAATAAATTGAAGTTGCTGATACCTATTTAATACATAATGTTATCTCCCCTCAAATGACGGCCCAGCTGAGGACGGTTGGCACGAGAGGAAAGCCTGAGTGCTGCAAGAAAGGTTTCTAATAATTTAATAAGTGGCATCACTTATTTGAAAGTTGGTCCTGTCAGTATTATTACTCAGGAGCACTGGGGACCACTTGCCTGTTGTTTTCCTTAAACCCTGAGAAGCAATGGCCCTGAAGCTGTCCCCACTCACGTGGTTGGGTTGACGTGTCTCTCTGTCAGTGAGGTTGACTGTGGGGCTGCCTCTGCCATGAGCCGCTTGTGACTGATCCTCTGGTCCGGGGGCTGCCTAAGCACCCTGGCTGGGAAACCAACCTCCTGCTTCTCTAAGGTGGAACTGCTTATACCAGCACTACTGCTCAAATACACACTTTGTATGACTTTGTCTAATCTCCAGTTCCACAATTCAGAAGAGAGATATTATTCCACAGCTTTTACAAAGCAGCAGCTGTCACTTGATGCATATTTTCTCCTGTTACTGGCTACCACTGTCACTCATGCCCTTTCCAGCATGTTCTCCTCTCCACTCTGCTCCTGCTGACACCAACGTTCATACAGCTGTGGGTGAAGTGTCTGGGACAGTGGCCATGCTAACCACCACCCTAGTACCTGCCTGGAGAAAACTGCTTCCTAGCCAGCCTGATCTCCCTTCCCACGTACTGCACCAACTACTTACACACAAGGGACCTACTTACACAAGGGACCAGGCTGGACTGTCATTTCCACAGGTAGTGCCAACTTAGAGCTTTTCTTCAACTACTGACTGATGGTTGCAGTCTATCCCCATAAATTCTTCGTTGGTTTGAAACACATATCCTTCATTTTCTTCCCTGAGCTGCTGAGTGACTTGGCTCAATCCCACATCACAGGCGTGTCTCAGTGAGGCGTCTAATTGATCTCTCTGAAGTGTTCAAGTTTCTGCTTGAGAGCCAAGAAAATTCTTTGGAACACCTCAATATCAAACATACTATGCAAGATTTCATTTTTAATTGTGTTCAAACTGCAAGAATAATAATAAAAAAGTGCCAAAAGTAACAGTTTTAAGCTACCAAGAAAGCAATTAAAGCAACAGCCACACCACAAAATAAGTTACTTCTACAACAAAGATGGTTTTCAAGGAAGAAAAAAAAAAAAGTGAGGCAGTTCTGTACAAAGTACAGCCAGCATGTTTTGCAATCATCAGGAAAGGAAGCAAAATTTTTGCCCTTGGTGACAGCTGTCTGTTTGGAAGTCACAGGAGCCTTTCAATTTTCCAGTATACCAAGTACTACTTTACATCAGGCAATTTATTAGCACCTCAACAGCTATCCTCTACGTCTGCCTCACCTGAGGAAAAGTATGTGGAAAGCACTATTGTAAAACAACATTAGATCCTTGCTGTGCATTTTTGTAGGGGTTTCTTCAGATCGCTACAGGCCATTAACCTTTCACTTCAGGTAAGTAATGAATCACGACTTTTCCAACAAAAGAAATCAGCTGCGTTACCAATGGCAACTCCACTTTTAAATACATCCACCAACCCCCTGTGCATGTGCTTGTTATTTATTTATTTTTTTATAAATCAATTCCGGTATGAAATAAGAAAGGGTCTTTCTGGCTTCACCTCGAGCTGATAATGAACGAACGCTCAGTGAAGCCTGCTCCCAAGGAAGTCTTCCTTAATAGCACTGATTAAAAATAAAATGAAGTTTCTACTTCGGAAATAAGATGCATCGCTTCCTGCTTTCCTTCACCAGGGTATCTTGTAATTGGACCAGCGCTAATTGGACACTTTGGCCAAACAATTTCACACTTTAATTTAAAAGAAGGAGGAAAAAAAAAAAAAAAGACTCCAATTTCCCTTGGCTTCTAGCAGACATGTTAGTGTCACTGAGCGACACCAATATGCTGAACTGTGAAATCAACACAAAACCTTAATTACGCCAGAGGAAAGTGCAGGAAAACCTTGGTGGGGTCTTTCTTTTTCATTTTCTTTATGCACCAGATTAATATACATCTTCAACCAGGAACACAAGAGTGTTTCTTAATGAACCTGCTCTAACGCATCTGTAACAATGGTAGGTTAGGAAGAATTGGTGCAACTACCACAGGATGAAAAATGTCTCTAACATTGGTGTGGTTCTGTGTCTGTATCAAACTATCAACTATAAAACAGGTTAAAATTTTTTGTCTGAGATCAGGGCACATAATTTACAAAGGAGGTGGAAAAAGCTGACAGATTCAGGACAGCAAAAAGAAGAGAGATGTAATTTAAAAGTAGGTTATTTCTTAGGCAGACACTAATTGGGAAAGACTTGGATCTGGGTTTTTTTATATGTAACGGTGGTCAAAGCTACATAAAAAAGTACCAGAAAGCTGAAAAACTTAAGTAGTCTGAGGAATACAGTAACAACTAACTTACTTTTCCTTTCCCACCCTGCTTCATTCTGCCCATTAATTCATCCTTAACCCTTGTGCCCTTAAGTTGCCTTCTCCTTTCATAATTTCTCCTATAAACAGGGCTTCCTCCTCTCCAAAACCATCAGCTGTGAATTACTTCCTTTTAACATATCATTTCCAGAACGAACTTCCCCCATGAAGCAGGCACACACCAGCTCGTCTCAGCAGAACATGCAAGAGCCTCGGAGAGGTGCTGGAGGACAAGGGAGAGCCTGGGGAGACACTGCCTTGCAACTTCTTCTGCTGCCTTTCCCTTTGTACCTTTTTGTATGGCAAAACCATACAAAACAGGATGCATTGAAAAACTGCATTCTACTACTTTCTTCCTTTAATTCCATATTTTGGCATTCATAATTAGAAGTTGTTCATGAATTTTAAGACAGATTTTATTTCTTGGCAATAGGATGATGGCCTTCAATTTTCTACAAAATATTTGTAGGTTTTTTTTGCAGCAAGATATACTTGCATAATGCCTCGATGTATTTTAGACTTAATTCACACTTCCTTAATATTCTGCATGCAGAAACTAGAATCCAGCAAACTGCTGATGGGTTGCATTTCTAAATTCTGTTGCCTCAAATACTAACTCAGTAAAGGCTTAAGAACATCATAATTAGAAGCTCCAAGAGATCAGAGAGACTGCTATTCTAATCTGCTATGGAAAGACAGAGGAGATTCTAGCAGTCTAAAATTCACAAGCTCAGAAAGCCCCTCTTTTCTTCTCCCCCTCCAGAATAAAATACATAATTCCAACATATTAAAACAATGTTAGAAATGCATAACCAAAGACACAAAAGGTGACCTGACATTTATCTGCTGAATTAAACAGAGCTTACAGCACATTTTGTATTTTTACACATTCTGTCATGCAAATACAATATAGTTTTAATCGATCTCTTCTGAATAAATGTGAAACAAACAGTTCCCACAGTGAACCTCTAGATTCTACATTAATCATTGCTCTGAAAGACCATTTAATTAACATCAAAAATTAAATACTTCAGAATATTTCCCCAAACTTGTTCTGCATTCTCCCTAGAATTTTCTGTCCATGTCTTTGCACGAGAGCCCTTGCTCCCTACTAACATTCAGGGAAGCTCTGCCTGCAAAACAAGATAGTGGTTTCTGTTATTCAGACTGCCTGCTAACTGTATATGTACAATGGTCACTTCTCCTCCCCAACTCCTTCTAAATGGTTTGCGGGAAGAAATGACAGAAACATAGAATCAGAATCACGAGGTTGGAAAGGACCTTTGAGATCATCGATTCAACTGTACCCATCCTCTACTAAACCATATCCCTGAGAACCTCACCTACCCATCTTTTAAATACATCCAGGGTCAGTGACTCAACCCCCTCCCTGGGCAGCCTCCTCCAGTGTCTGATAACCCTTTCGGTGAAGAATTTTTTCCTAATGTCTAATTAAACATGCTCTGGCACAGCTTGAGCCCATTCCCCCAACATGGTAATGTCCAAATATTTGCACAAGGAAGATTTTAAAGATTCCTCCAATTTCCTTCTTCTGCATGTTCAATTTATCAACCCAGTATGAAGATGCTGACCAGGACAATTCTCAGCTGTAACAGAAGCTTGAACACCTGATAATTTTCCCCCAGGAGTTTAAACATCCCACAGACCTGTGGACACCAGTGTAAGCTTTCAACAGCAAAGGACCAAGGGAGACCAGCCACAAATGGCTCTCTTCAGCCTGATACTTTCAGGGGATTAAAGAAAAATAAGACAACTGCAACAGGTAATCTCATACTAAAGACCATGAAGAGGGAGTCAAGCTCTTATAAATCAATTTGTTTTGTGTGAACTTTGTTTTAACAGTAAACATATACAATCTCAAAAAAAGAATAAGCACCTTTTATACACCAGCATGTATTTAACAAAAGGGAATGCTCTCCTTGGGAATTTAAAGAAACCCAAACAACCAACAGATAATTACTGAATGCTGTCCCTATTAATATTAGTACAATCCCATGAAATTAAACTTTATAAATTTCTCAAATTACATAACAGTGACATAAAACCACTTTGTTGCATGGAGCAATACAACTGCACTACGCTGCACGTCACACTGTCTGCACTGCCCAGTATCTATTAGATTGAGTCTTTCTCTTACGCTGCTTCTCTGCCTAATTCCTTGTCCTTGGGGATGCTGTTCCAGACCAAAACCCTGAAGCAGTTATGCAGCACGGATTGACAGACTGCTGTTAAAAAAGTGGTTTCATTTATTCAGGGAGCTTTTCTTGGTTGGCTCAGCTGTAATGATCCTCTTGATCTAACATTATGGTTCTTAAAAACCACAATTCCCTGCCACAGCAGCACTGCTATGCCAACGTGATGACCATTACCATGAAGAATTCTGCATTAATTTACAACTGGAAACAATCACAGGTTTCACTGTAGGCCTCTTATAATGCCACACCAGTCTCTGAACTCGTTCCCTTTCAAGTTTAAAGCATGTTTTGTTTCAGCCTGCATAAACCTGTTAGCATTGGTTACCAAGAGCTACGTTACAAGCTCGAGTAACAGATGTTTTCTGAGATATTGTTAAGGGTTAATAAACTCTATTGCAGAAGGCAAAGCTGGCTTAAACCAGCACTGGTTTAACTTAACTGGGCTGTGATATATTCAAATTTTGTCCATAATAACGAGAATGGGGTGGACTGGGAGGCTTTACTGAACACTGCTGTTTACTTTCAGGCCCACTCCATAAAGCAGAAGGTCTCCATGTAGAGGATGCAGGAGATTCTCTAAGCAACACCGAGATCTAAACACAGTAGATACAGGCGTAGCAATCTGTCAAGTGGAACACAAATGTTCCTGCGGTGCTACAAAAACAAATGCTCACAAACACAATAACCAACTGCAAAAGATACAAATATTTTTGTGGGGAAGTGACCCTACTACAAGGGCAGATCAATACCTGTGGTGTAGTAACTACAGATGGCTTGCACAACTATTGAAAACTTGGGTGAACATCAGCTGGTAGCTCAGTGTTGTGAGTGGTTTCACCAGATACCAAATAGCAGCAATGAACAAGAGGAGGTTGGTGAAGGAACACACAGCTCTCCCCATTCTCCAAAGCATCTGTGATGCAATGGCCTGGGCATCATTAAGAATACCTGTGGGCGTGGACATGACTGTCATTCTACAGACGATAATAAATACAACCAACTTCTCTCATACACACTTCAACACAAGGGCAGCAAGCATTTTTCAAGTCACTGGAACAGTTATACCTAATCTGTCCTCTCTTCCTTATTTGACATATTCATAGCTTTCTGAAGAGGTGTGTAGAATTTGCTCTCTTGTGTACTGGAACAGTTATCCTCTCTCTATATAAAGAGGAACAATGTTTTTCTTCTTTGCAAAGTGCAAAGAGTCTTCTCCTGGAGAGAAGGAAGCGCAAAAGATGTGCACAGGTTGATTTGTTGTGTCAGGTGGCTGAGTTGCAAGAAACAGTTAAAAGGTTGTGCAGTATTAGAGGGGCAAAGATGGAGATAGAGAAGTGTTTTCAGAACCATGCTCCTGGGGCAGATACCACTGAGAATGAGGCACCTTGAACCCTGCTGACCCACAAAACCAGGACTCTGCTTCAGTCCCCACCCTCCAGCATTGCAACCAAAACCAGATATGATGCTTTAACAGACACAGACACCCATGAACAAGGTCTGCAAGAAGAAAGTGTACCAGCAGCACACAAAGGAAGCGATGAGTGTTCACAGCCACTCGGCTGCGGGGCACTGAGGCACTAATCTGCCAGCCTGACAGGGTGTTGGGAGAGGTATGCTGCCATTCCAGGAGCTAATGCCCAAGATGTTGCCAAGAGGGTGCCACAACTTGTCAAGAACACAGACTACTAGCCACTGCTATTACTTTCAAATGGGCATGAATGACTCCACAAGCCAGGATGTGGGCAGAATCAAGGAAGACTAGAAAGCCCTGGGGGTCCAAGTGAAAAGTATTGGTGCCCGTTATCTTCTCCTCCATTTTACCAGTTGGCTACAAAGAAGATGAAGACTCTTTTTTCACAGGAAGCCACATAGAAAAGATGAGGGGTAATGGGTACAAGTTGCTCCTGGGGAGATTCCAATTGGACAGAAGACGAAAATGTTTCCACAACAAGAACAGCCAGCCATTGGACTAATTTCCCCAGAGAAGTGGTGGGTTCCCCACCACTGACATTTTTAAGATTTAGCTGGATGGGGTGCTGGGCCATCTTGTCCAGACAGTGCTTTTGTCTAGACAGAGCTTTTGCCAAAAATGGTTGGACCAGATGATCCTTGAGGTCTCTTCCAACCTCGTATTCCATGTTTCTATGAAATACAGACCTAAAGAGATCATTCAGAGAATTGCCTAATACAAAGGAGGCACCCTTCAAACACTTTTTTTTTTTTAGAAAATGAAAGCATGGCTGTGATCACTTTCCTCACATTGTAAGAATGACATCTACTTTTCTTCCTTTCCCTCCCTATGTATTTACTTTAGAACACAATTTTTTTTGTTCCCAGTTTAGCCTTTAGCTGCTTCCTAAGTGACAAGCAGTGTGCTACAGGGAAAGGAGCTTTATATTAGACTCAAATTCTGAGCCAGCTTTGCCCTTCCCTGCCTGGCTGTATTTACAGCCACACCTTACATCAGTGAGTCTCTGGCAAGCCCAGAGTGCCTGCAGAAATGCTGCTGATTCAGAGCTCTTCACGTACAGTGAGACAGCCTGTTACGCCCACTTCAAACAGGGCTCGGTGGCCATGCAAGACATCTAGCAGGGTAGTGGCAAACCTCTGTTATAATTCTTGTTATGACTGTGGAAATTAACTTCTTTTTTTAATTTGAAACCTAAACCATTACAAAGTCAAAAGCTGTTCCCTCACTCGCAAGACGTTAAAATCATATGCAGTGTTATTACTTGAATCAACCATAATGTTCCACCATGTCCTTCTGTGACTGCAATGTCACCTGTGCTACATACTGTATAACTGAGCATGGTGAGTCAGAGGCATTTCTGTACAGCACTAAGGAAAATGTGACCAAGAATAAAAAGGAAGGCGATGAAATTCTGATACTCTTTCCTGAGCTGTGCATGGGCAAAATGCTTCAACTTTCAGGGACATCGCTCTTCCACCTAAATACCAGACTGTAAAGGTATGAACGATGACTGATGCTTCCTCATCAGCTTGAAAGATTCTGGAGTTTGGAAGTAATCAGAAGTTACTGTGACAGAGCAAATGAAAGTGACACAAAATGCTTGAAGTCTCCTGGAAAAGAGAGAGGCAACAACCAGATGCTGCACCCCTCTGAAGGCAGACATAGGAGTGTAACTAGTATTGAATGCAGAGCATGTCATTTTGTCCTTTCTTCCCATCATAAGCAGCCATGTTCTGCTCTGTTACCAAGGATTCAGGAAATTAAATACTCAAATACTCAGTATTTAAGAGTCTGTATTCTATACTATTTCTGCTCAATGGATTATCTCCCCTACATAGTATAAGGCAGCTGAAATCCTGCATGGCAGATGCTAAATGCTTGCTGAATACTTGGAACAGAACACTGAAGGATAACGGATCACCTTACCAGCTCTAATACCTGTTGCCATTAGAATTATCAGTATGGCATTTTATGTTTGACTGCCAGACAATATTAAAACCCAGAAAGTATCTGAGTGGAAAACCGAAGATCTAAACAAGCAAGGAAAGCAAAACCACAAAAGGAATCAGAAGGCAAAACAAGGCTGTGGATGTTATGTTTGTACTGATGATGTAAAGTTTTTGTTCTTTCATCTTCTGAGTTTGAAGGTAATGAAGTACTTTAAAAAAAAAACAAACCAAACCAAAAAACACATGACAAGTGCATTTATATGGCTATTTATAAAGTTTAAAAACAAACCAAAATCCATCCTCATAACAAATCATATGGGCACAGTATTCTATTAATCCCATTACAGTCATATTGTGAAACAAGTCACCTCTCAAAACATCTGAAAATAACATTCACACATTATGTAAAATGTGTGATACATGGCTTTCTGGACTAAGAGATGTAAAGTTATTTCAGTTGCATCTACTTATAAACAATGTCCTTGTTTTTAAAAGCATGTATAATTTGCACAAGACTTCATAGAGCTAACATTTATTTTCTTAGTTGAGAGAACTATCTGAAATAACTGGCAAGCTCAGCCCTTTGATGAGATTACTAGTTTTACAATATAACTGAAGTGTATGCTACAGGTTCTGTAGCAAACAGAGGAATGAGTGTGTGCTACGATTTTTTTAATGGACATCTCTGTGAACACCAAAGACTGATAAACAAACTTTTTCTTTTCAATAACTTGCTCTACATATGCATTTGCAGTGAGTGACCTGAGGAAGCAGCTCTGTAGAAAGGGGATCTTGGAGTTTCCAGGCAAACAGCATCTGCAGGACAAGTTTGCTAAATGTGGCATCATCCACAGACAGCTCTGTGATGCCACAGAGGTTTGATGCCCGTGATGTGTGGACAAGGAACCAACACGTCCTGTGTGTGCCTTGGATATTCCCAGCAAGCAGCCAGGTGATCTTGCCTGTTGCAAACAGCAGAGGAAAGACTCATGCCAGTCCCCAGGTAAAAAAGGAAGAAGTCACTGCAGGCCACAAGTCACAATGCCACAAGAGCATCACATTTTGATCACTGACAGAGAAGCAATCTCTAAAATTAAAGAGACACTGGAGCAAACTGCTGCAGCTCTGCTAGGGTGGATCAACATTTTGTGCACTGATGGTGCAAGGGGTTGCACTAATGCAAAGTCCAGCTGGACTGACTGGTGGAAGTGCAAAGTGCTCTAGCTCCATCTCCTCTGGCCATGACAGAGTTACTCAACATGACCCAGCAGGAACAAAGGGACAGAATAATGCTGACAGATGGAAAAAAGGAACAAGATCCTGCAGTGTTCCCAGTCCTTCTCATCAAGCTGGAAATGAGCTGAAAGAGTGACAAGACCTCTGGTCCTTGAATTTCATTACTAGAACTGACTTGAAATTGGGTAAGATCTCATTTTGCCTCAAGGCTTCCGAGCCTCATAAAGCAACTTGCAGGGCCATGAAGTCTCAAAGCAGGGCCAGGAAGGTAAAACCCGTTCTTGGGATCCATCTCAGCACACCAAGACTCACTCCAGCAAAGGGTGCAAGGTCACTTAAGAAAACACCAAGTCTGACATTTTGGTCACATCTGAGGATAAGCCTGCAGAGGTACCTCTGGTAAAGGAGTGGCATTTGAGCAGAGACCTAATGTCAGATACACAGCAAGAGCAAGGAGGAGAGAATTGCTTCTCAAATACAAGAAATGGCTGAAAAGGAACAGAAACGGAAAGATCATGAGAGAAAAATAAAAAATAAAAAAAAAAAATCACAGCAGAAGGAAAACAGGAGACCACCTGTATCCAAACTAGCTCCAGCCCAGGGCACTTGAGAGGAACTGTGATGCTCATCATAGAAGTTTTGCTTTGTATAAACTACATCTGCTTACAGTTACCAACAGTATTTCCCATGGATGACTGCACTTTTAATAGCACATATAACAGAGTACCTAGAATGCCAAGTTTTGCAATGACTATAACAAATGTTTTAGGTGAAAAATTGAAGACTGAAAAAAGTTGTTCAAAATGTCTGTAACTCTGCTAACATACACCCACAAGCATCCACACAGCACAGAATATATCCATGAGAAAGCTTCATGCCTGGACTGAAATAACACTGATGGGAGAAAATAGATGGAAAAAGATATCCTATTGCTTCCCCCCCCCCCCCCCCCCTTCACTGCTTTGGATGTACACATTGTTAGGCCTTCGAGCTTTGTTTAATCATTTTGTGCAGGGGACTGGAATCCTCTAATGTTTACGTGTGCATGTGAGGACATGAACACATGGCAAAATTCAATAGCTACACAAACAAGTAGGGACTTTAATTCCTGAACTACTCCTTAGCTCCTACTGTTTCCGAGTCTCATTCCTTAAAATTCAATAAATCCAACTACTTAGCAATTCTCTATCTGCCTCAATAAACAACATTTCATTAACAATAAGAATAGTGACACAGGATGCTACTCCCAAGAGGACCTGCACAGCCCAATATACTTTATCCATCCTCCCAGAAAATAATACTGTTTTACTAAGAACAGCACAACCCAGCCATGGTGACCCTCAGATCGGAGACTCGAGGGTGTCACTGCTGTATCTGGGACGTGTGACAGGGCTGCACAGATCTGCTGGCTTTTATCTCCCCCAAGTGGCCAAGCCAGTTGGAAGCCTACCTACCTAGGGATGCACTTTCCTTCCTCTCCAGAGCACCTACTCCAGAGAGAGTTGGAATGGCCCGTGGTGGACTAGAAACACTTTAAAGCTGAACCAAAATTCATTAAGGGAGGGGGAAACACAGGAAACGCCCTGTCTCAAAAGTAACTCAGTTACTCCACATATGCTTCTACAATCCCTAAATTTACTTCCCAGCTCCCTTTCCAGCATACTACTGACTACACACCAACTTGAAATAGTACCCATATTTGACAGTTTACAAGTGGGTTTAATCACCTTGATACAGATTCACTAATAATTTATAATCTAATTTGTCTTTGAAATAACTAATATTTTCAAGCACCTGACACCAGAGGTAACTGAACCAGTATAATCGCATCGCAATTAATAGCCTCAAACCATTCAATTGCAATCGATCACTGCTACTCAAACAGCATTGATTACAGTTACTTCCCGTTTTTCTTTAATGTCTCCTGTAAATTACAGTAAATAAGTAGATAGCCTCCATCCTTTTCACTATACATCTGTTTAAAAGGTGGTGAAAATGGTACAGAAAGAGAGGAAGAAATCCTCACTGTTATTTTAGCTACGCTCTGTATCTGTTACAAACTTCAGTGTGGCTGTAGGCCAGTTTAGACAGGATATAAACGACTGTCCTCCACTTTGCTCTTTTCTTCAATTATTAAAGTTTGCTTAATATTAATGAGAAATACGTTATATCCCTGGAAGCTAAAAGCCTCTCTTTATTCACAGAACAATTACACCTCTGGCTGTATCATAAATTACCTACATTCTCAGGACCACATACTTATAACCTTATCCAGAGTACCAATCCCACATATGAGAGATTTGTTTTCATGCCTAAAAATTAGTAAAAAATGCATTGTGTTTATTTAAGTTATAAATATGGTTATATGCTCTTTATTTATGGTTGTCAAATATTACCAGGATCACTAGGAAATCTTTCAAAGTGAGTGAAAGATTTGAAATAGGGAATTTCCACTGGTGTTTGTGCTTACTGTTCACACACACAGACTTTCCCGGGAGATACATAGGCAATTTTGTGACTGATCTCCCCAAAGAAAGGTCTAGCTGGAGGCAGCTGGCTTGGGCTGGGAAAAAGCAGTCACCAAACAGGCATCTTTCTCATGATGACAGGCAAGGGTGGCATTGAAGGTGATATTAAAACACTTTTCTTGCCTTGTCAAAGCTGTCCCTGCAACTGGGGTGAAACATGCACAGCCTTCCACAAACTGAACTTCACAAGCACATCCTAACTTAAACATCCATTGGAAGAAAATAACAAAACAAGCAACCAAAACACCACCAAGGAGCGTTCTGTGGAAACAACTTACATTAACAACTTTGGCTTTAGGTGTAACCTTACGGATCCACTGCTGTTGAATGCCTACAGCTTTACTTTGGGTTTATTATGGCCAGTGCTGGATTCTACAACAGCTGAGACTAAGGACATGTTTTAGTCAAAGTCCCATTCTCACCCTGCAAAAGTTTTCAGAAAAATTCAGGATGCTGATTGAAATTCTAGTCTTATCTATTCCTGAAGCAGTACTTTTCTCCCACAACATAAGAGTGAGATTCTTCCTTGATCCAGTGGGGAATACAGTACAGACCCATAAATAAAAAGGTTAAACCAAATATGCTTAAAATCAAAAGCTGAGATGGATCTTTAAGTGCTATTTAAACCTGACTTTCTACACCAAAAATCATCTGTAGCACATCTACCAGAGAGCAGTCATATGATTACTTTCAAGAGAGAAAAATAAAAGTTACAGGTTTGATGAGAATATACTATGATCAAATTAAACACTGTTTTTCTGCTTTCCATACCTTACATATACCAAATTTGCTTTTTAGACAATATCAGCACTTGGAATTTGTACACGTAACAATATATATGCAACATTACTCCTGCTCAAGTTCCTGTGCTCTTCATGTATCTGTACAATAGCATTAAATTGTATCTATACTATTTAACATTGTAAAATTTCGATGTAATCAGTTCATGTGTGAAAGAACTGAGTGCACAGGTAAAAGAAAAGAATTAAAACTGAAGTCCTTAATGCACTACTGCTAAGAGAAGGTTTTAGTTCTGTAGACTGAGCCACTGCTAATGCTTGTTAATATGGTAGTAGAAAACTGTGTTAGCACTAGCAGTTCAGGGTAGGTTGGAAATCACTGTAACCCTCTGTCAGCTGTCCTTCGCAGCCATAACCAGCTGCCCACCCTAGGGAGCACCACACAGGGGGTTTCGTGCCCACCACACAATGAACACCGGGCCACGGAACTGGCTGCACAAACAGTGAAGTGGGTAAGTGGCTTTTTAATGTTATTATATTGCGCATGTCTCCGATGTAAGCTTTGCAATGTACCTGTAAACCCACTGTGTACAACCTCAAAGCTGTGCAATATAATAAAGAAAAACGCCACTTACCTGACTTCCCATAATTTGGTCTACAAGAATTCAGAATCTCACTAGCATGCTAAATATTGGGATGTCATAGGAGAGCAAAGAGTCAGTCTTTTGACAACGAAGAATGTCAAGTAGCCTAAAAGAAAATTACAAAGGTTTTTTGCTTCTCTAAAGGACAAAAAAAAAGCCCCCAGAGTATATTATTTTTTGTACGCCAATCTTTTCAGTCTTTCTTCCAATGAAATAGAAAGCCTTTCTGACACATTTTTACAGCTGTTTCTTGACAGTCCACATACCTTTTCTATATTCCTTCAAAAGAGATCCACTAGTTTTTCCTACATGTTTTACCTAAATGTGATTTCTCTCGATAAATAAAGATACCTCCAATGTGTACACCACTTTCCAAATCTATTTAAACTACATTTAGGGGCAGGAAAAGAGGTAAGAAAGTTGGAGAAATTCCACAGTCAGGCACAGAAAATTACAGCCATTAACCAAAAGAATTGTTTCTAGAACTACAGAAAATTTATTGCAGCTTTATAATGCTGTTTAAATGTTCGGTCAGACTCAGAGTAAGAATAAAAACCACCCTGGATTTAGAAAGTGTATCAGCAGTGCAGGTGTCTTGACACAGCATGAGAAATAACCTTAATGAAAATATGACTTATAAAGGGAAGGACAAAAAAAGCCCATCCTAACAAGAGAGAAAACCAAAACCCTAGCACATTCCGTAAGACTGAATTGCAGTGTGCTACTAAATTCTTACACATCAGATTTTGTTTAGAAAAATACAAGTCACCCTTTACATACAAACAATACAAAGAGATTTACTGAAATGTATAAATAACAGTGAGCACTCTAAGATCCTCTTATTGCAACAAAAGCAGTAGTAGTGGAAAAAAGTAAACACAATTTTCTGCAGAGGTATAACATTACTTGTACTCAGTAACGAGGTTAGACAGACACCCAGTCAGTACTCAAGTCTACAGCATTTTTAACAACGTGTAAAGGAATCTCAGGTACAGAACAACATATGGAGAAAAAGGTGTTCTGTATATAGAGAATTCAGCCACCTTCTAACTGAGGTCACCCAAAAAGCCACCTTTACACATGACATCAATAAGACAATGAGTAACATTTGTAGCCTGACACAATCTGTGCAGTGGTGCTGACACTACAGCTAACATCTCTTGCCTCCTGCATGAAGTCCAGTTTTGCAAAGATAGGTGCCAGTGTAACAACAAAGACTGAAATTTATGTTCATATACCACAAATTCACAACAGAATTAAGCATAAAATATTACTCAGTATTAAACAACCAGAAAATCCCACTGGGCCTCTGTAATGTCTGACCAATATTTTTCTGCTTTTTTGATGATAATCAAGGAATTTATTACCAAAACTCACAAGTTTTTAAGAATAATTTGCTAGGTGTCATCTTCTTCTTAAGGTTTCTATCCCCAGAAGCTTAATGGAACTCAAAACTGAGGAAGGACAAAATAAACTTGAATTTCTCAGGTTACACATGAACTACAATGAGCCCTTTAGGACCCAAGAGATAAATTCAAAACTCAGGAAAACTTGAAATCCAAAGCACTGTAAGCTTTCTAAAGCAAAGTTGAAAATCTAAAAAGACATTTCCTGAAAGAAAAATATACTCCTAGCACTGAAACCCAAAAAAGGTCTTCATATTATGCAAGCCTTAAAACATCTTTGTCATATATATAAGTGAAGAAATTACCTATTTTATAAAAGGAGAATCCAAGACAACAGGTAAAGATAGAAAGGATAAACGATGCTCTACCTCACCAAAGTTTGTGGTAGAACCAGAATTAAAGGTGATTTTTCTAAACTTCTGTTCCTGGGAACTAAACATTTGATTATCTCACAGCCTTTATAAGTTTCTTAAATTAAAAAACAAAGCAAAACAAACAAAAAAATCCAACCCCACGAATAAATAACCATTTTCCCACGCAGCAAACAGATTATATTACCTTATCCTCATAAAAGTTTCATTGATACTAATAAAATGTTTTTTCTTTCGTTTCATGAGAGACCTTGTTTCCAGTGTCCTCTTCCTTAGCCATGGCTTTGCCCTCCAGGCATCCTCTTTTTCATGGTAACCATTTAGTACAGGTTACTGTAGAGACATCTATAATCAATCTGAAGTTGTGTCATAGGAGCATGGTCCTTACATGTGGGTTTCAATATTTCAAATCAAAAGACTATGCCAAAAAGATCTCAAATTTTTTATGAAGAGATATGTTGGAACAGCAACTTTTTACTGCCTTCTAGTAAGTGCTCAAAAACAGCCTTGAAAGAAACATGTTCCCATGAGAAAGGGCTATACAGCAAACACATAACTCTCAGAATGCCTTTGGAGGGGAAGGGTTACACACCTTATCTGTTGCCTTCCAAAAGACTTCCGATGAAAAGAAAGTCTGAGTTTAGCTAATGGCTAAAACAATCAAATACTAGCATTAATAATTGCAAAGATCTTAAAAACCCAACCCCAAACTCACAAAATACTGGAAACAACAACAAAAACCTCTACCACTTATTTCAGATAGAAAATAATATTCTGTAAAACTCCTACCAAAAAACCCAACAACCTATCAAAAAACACTAAACACTGCAAGACTATTCAGTATTTTTGATTACAGTTCTAGGTCTCAAAGAGGCTGCAAGATGGAGCTGTCATGGGGGGTGGAGGATTTTCTTTCTTCCTCCCTCTAACATGATTCCAGTGGGATCCAGAAGTTCATATGACAGGGAGTAAGGAAGAGAAGTCCATCTGCAAAATATAAGGTGGGGCTGGCATCCCCTTCATCCTTCCCACCTGTGCATGGTACAGGACTTCTGCATCCCCTGCCCAAGCCCTGGGATTCAGAGACCATCACTGGCTCCAACTGTGAAGTAACTCCTTGACCCTTCTCCCCTCCAGACAAGTGCTGGAAAGGGCTGGTGCAGTACCAGCACAGGAGTGCAGCCTCCTGCAAGGAAGCAGAAACATCGTCAAGGTGGGCTGAGCAGTGCCTGAACTGCATAGAGCCTCCTCACTTCAGAGTCACTAAACTTAGGATTGGTTTGCTGCCTATCTTGGTCATCTTACCTTCTGCCAGGTAACTGTCAGCTTCTTACATTTTAGTTCAGTTAGTACTGAATGGTAGAAACAAGCCAAAACGACAGTGTGCTGATACCTACAGGACACTCTGGTAGCAAGAGCAGACTAAATGTTCCAAGAAACCAGAAGCTTAGTCCTCTTTTGTACTTACTACAATAGCAACAAAATGCTTAATTCTAAATATATACTATCACAATCCAAAGAAATATTTGAGAAGTGATTTTTCCATTCCTGCCATCACAAAATCTCCAGATACTTCCAGAACAACAGATAAACAACACCGGTGAATTTTTAAACAGGTCAATACTTCCAAAACCTGAACCTCAGCTAAAACCAAGAGGAAAATTTTTGCAGTAAACATGCTTCTAAAAATGGCCCTATATATCAACGTACCACAGCACAGAATTTTACTAATGGCAAGAGTTTTTCTCAATGGGATACTAGAAGCAGCAATTCAGCATCATTTTAGTCACAGTCTTCTGAATGTGATAATAGAGAAGAGGAACATTAATGCAAGAAATGTTATCAACTCCTTCTCCTCTTCTCAGGTTTTCTGGCACTTAAAGTGTATTATTACCTTACTTGATCCAAAACCAATACAAACGTGACCTGGAGACACAGACTGGCAGAACAGTCAGTTGGATCAGGGCAAATGAGGCTTCATATTTCAGGACTCAGAAAATGTATTTTGACCACAAGCTGCTCTTCTACTTTTTGTTTCTTTTCTTTTAAAGCTTGGAATGGAAGATAAAAAGGTTTAAGATTCAGGTTTAAAATCACCTAGAGGTGAATGACCAAATACATGGAGCACCCAAAAGAAAGAAGAGCACAGCACTGTACCGAAACAAGGGCAGACTACCCAGAGCCATTTAAGATCTGAGTAGAATTGCCAAGAGCAGCTCTAGGGGAGGTGAAACCTCTGCAAGCAGTCTTCTTCCTGATAAGCACTGAGTGCACAAAAAGCAGATAAAGTGTTTACAGCTTTGTTTGCTTTTGACTTTCTGACTGATCTTGGGATTAACAGTCACGACAAGAAAACTAAGGTAAGTCTAGTTGACCATATTATGCAGGACTTGATAGTCTTTCCATATCTGCCCAAAACCCTGCCCAAATCCATATCTGCCCCAAACGTTGCCCAAATCCATATCTGCCCAAAACCAAATCAGAAATAACTGCAATTGATTCTTTTAATACACCATTATTTCCACACTAGCTATTGCTTACATGGATTTCTGTAACATCGAATTTACATTATTCCCCTCAAAGTGATTTCTACCAACTGCCTCACTTGTTCAGTACTATAAAAAAGAGAACAGAAACCTGAAATGCCCCCAGTATTACTCTGCAGAAATGTCTTTGTGTTAAATCAGGAGATCAAGGTCTTAGTTCTTAAAAAAAATGTGACTGGAAAGTATTTAATGGTTTTTACTACAAAAGCATTATAACCTCATCAGTTCACAGTAGTAAGCTATTCAACAGCATTCTTAAGAGTCAGAGATCAGTGAAGAGAGGAGCATTTATAAATAAGTGTAACAACACAACAGGTTAAAATGTCAGGTTGAAACACTAAGTCTTTCTAATACCATACTCAAACCTACTCAACTCCTACTTTCTATTAAAGGAAAAAAAAATTCTATTACTTACTGCAGTGAGGGACATTCTGCCTAGAAATTTAAAAAAAAAAAACCAAAACAAGAAACCCAAAATTTATGTCTCCATATTCAACCCCCCACCCCTCCAGTGTTAACTTCAGTGAGTTTACAGAACTATTACATCCATATCTAGCATTGAGATATCCCATATCCCATGTTGTGTAGCTTGATCTAACTGTGGAATTGGAGTTATTTGCAAATGTGGTAGGGATTTAAAATGTTATATCTGGGCTAATAAGGGTTAAATATATGTCATTTAACAGATCTGAAAGCAGACTGATTCACAAATGTTATTACAATTTGCACTGGTCTTCACAAGCTTCAGGCTAATAACAATTCATACATGTAAACTGCCAAGAACTGGCAAGAATTCTAGGTTTCGGTTTTTCTGCTTTACCAAAATCCTTCAAAGAAACTTACCACTCCTTCACAGCTGAGATATATAGAAGTAGTAAGGAAAAGGCTCTCTCAACCATAGGAACTTTTCTCTAAGTAACTCAAGCCAGGTTATTAGTGCTTCCCAAAGGGCTATCAGATTTTTCACTCATGTTTCTACAATTAATAAACCAAGTATTATAAATCAAACCTGGATTTTTGGAAGATTTATGTCTCTACAATTGAATGCCAAGTTTGGAAAACAAATTCCAGATCCTACCACTATATAATGTAGATTCTTATCTTTTCAAAGCACGGCCTAGCTACTAATTATAGTAGGAACAGACACACAAATGTTTCCTTATTTAATTTAGAAAGCAACAATGTGACCATGTCTCACAATGATTCAGAGCAATGTTAACCTACCTCAGAAACTACAAGCTCAAACCAGTCTTTGGAACCAAGGTTTTTGAAGTGTTCCACGTCAGTAACATCATTTCATCCCAGGACCTTTCTGCTTTGAAGCAGCTGTGTTGGACCTCTGGTGCCGGAAATTAGCTCCCTTTGGCAGCAGCAGGAAATGTAAATTAAATCACACATTTCACAAGTAAAAAGCAATAAGCAGCTATTGATTAGGAGTAATATCCTTCCACATGCCTGCAAGTTAGCTGGGAGAAACTCTACACACTGCAGAAATGATGGGTTTTATCGCTGAAGTTCATCCAGTGTGCTGGCACTGCAGCATGCACCCTTCCAGCATCCTATGATGCACGGCTGAGCAGAGATCAAGGGCAATTAAAAAAAATTTAAAATATGAGCAATAAGTAAGTGGGGGAAATGTAATGACTGAAGTTCATCATCTGTTTTTTAATTACTGAAGCAGGCTTAGCACAGGTACACAAGCAACACTACGGAACATCAAAGCTGCCTGCAGACTGTGGGGCAGCCCTGATCTGTCCTGGCTTATGGCTAGGATAATTTTCACCAGATGCTGGAAGGGGATACAGCCCGAACAGGTGACTTAAACTAGGCAGAGCATTATTCCATACCATCTGACTTGATGCCAGCATAAAAGTGGGCTAGTTGGGGAGCAGCAGAGGTTCTGGGACAGGCCTGAGCATATGATCATTGGATCACATCATCAGGTTAGAAACTGCAGTGTGTATCACCCATTTTGTATATTTTAAGTCCTGTTGTTGTTGTTTCCTTCTCAATGTGCTGTCCCAGGAAACTGCCCTTATCCCAACCCTCACATCTGCCTTTGTCTCTCCATTCTCCTCCCCATCCTGCCAGGAGGAGTGAGCGGCTGCGTGGCACTCAGCTGCAGCTGGGCTACATCACAACAGTCTGGTTTTGTGCCCAACATGGGACTTGACGAGTTGACATAATGACAGATCTGACTCGATCTGTGTTAAAACAAAACTGTTATAAGCATTTATTATTTTATAAACAGTCTCTGGTCACAGTGGTGTTTTGTTTGTTCACGTGCCTGTTGCAATGTAAACACTTACTTGCTGCATGTAAACCCTATGGTGCTGCTTACGATGTTTGGGAGGGGGTGTCAGTATTCTCATTTTGTCACAGTGTGTGATATTAGCCTGTGATTAACATCAACAGTCATGATATTAAGGTGGTATTTGTATAGGGCCTTGCTGTCATGTCTATACCTTGGACAGCATATCTCAGAAATTATTAATAATCGCAACCAATCTATGGGAAAGACAAGGTGGATACTTTCTCCTGCTTTTACCTCCTCTTCTTCCTTCAGGCTGGTTACAGCATCTTTTGAGAATTCTGAATACCCATGGAACATTCAAGCCAGCAGTTTAATTGCTGTGTCTCCTGAAGGTGTTTCAAGTCCCATTTAGGGTTACAAAAAAGTTGTTTTAAGAAGACCACAGAGAGATCTGCTGCAAGCCTGAACAGTCACAGCAGCACAGCATGTGAGACAAGATGGACAACCATCTAGAGAACTTCTCACCTCCCATGGTTTGGAACTTCACTCCTGCTGTAGCTATTCCAAAAAGGCACAACTCACCATACTGTGCTGGGCCCTGGCTACTATCTACCAAACACTACTCAACAGCAGGCAGGACCATCATGGTGAGGAGAGGGAAAACAGGCCATCAGGCACTATGACTGCACAAAAAAACCCCTCAACCTGTGCCACTATCAGTCACCCCTGTACAGAAGAAATACACACAAAAAAATCAGTTCTCTTAATAAGGGATGACAATAAGCCAGGATGATCGCCAGGATGATCACCAGGATGATCAGAAGCAAGAGGCAGAACCAGAGGTTCTGACACTATCCCTGCCCGAGTGAGCTGCAAGATAGGTGAAAAAAAATTCAGCCACCATTCAGGCAAGAACATTGTTACCTGGCTGAGGAACTGGTGGGTAGGGAAGCCAAGCAGCTCGGATCCCTGTCTAGGGAAGGGGCACTGACAAGATGATTGGGAAAAAAACCCCACAAACCAAGAGCCTCTGTAGACAACTTCTGTCAGGCATGAAGGAAGATATCCTTCCAGTGAAGACGATGTATGCCATCCAAGCAAGTGGACCACCATGGAGTGAGATATCCAGTATCTGAGGGAATTAACTGTATGAGGGATGGTTTATTATGACCCAGGCAACATGCAGTTACCCACAGATCCTGATGACGTCCAATGTACCCAATCCGTGCAGTAGAAGTTTGTATGGAGCACACCATCATTGTACTCCAACTCATTGGCAGTGATGGACTGGAAAGATGAGGTGGCACCAACAGTGGATGAAATGGATGACTGACTGCAGCAATACTAAGAAAGCCTCTCTCTTCCTCCCTCATCTCAGCTGTGGAGCAACTATCCCAGAAGGTCAAGCAACTGGAAGAGAATTTGTCCTATTTCCCACCTGTATGGAACACTATCTCAGCTGTTAGGAGTAAGTTTTTCTAAAGTGAGAGGATATAGAGGGTACACAAGAGGCACCCTGTGGTTTGAACTATGTGACCATGGAGAGAACATGAGGAAGTGGAATAGAAAACATCCCTTGATCCTAGAAGCATGATTATGTGAGTTACAAGGAAGAAAAAAAAAAAAAAAAAAAAAAAAAGAAGAAAAAAAAAAAATCACAAATGGGGATTCTTCTGGGAAAAACACCTTTTCAGTTTCCAGCTGGTAGTTCCCCAGAGTGGAAGGTCTGATCCTACTTAGAATGAGTAGCAAATACAATGAGCAGGGCTAGTGGGACCCTGCCTCCAACAAGGTGGAGGAGAGGGACACCAGGTTTACTGGACTGTGTGGATCTGATGACCTGGCCTGTCAGACCCACAGAGTACAAGGCTCTAGTGGACACCAGGGCACAAGTGTACCCTAATGCCATCAAGCCACATGAAGGGACACAACCCATCTGTATTTCTGGAGTGACATAGGATGCCAACAGCTAACTGTACTGGAAGCAGAGTTGTGTCTGAACTGGCAGGGAGTGGCAAAAGTACTCTACTGTGACTGGTCCAGACGTTCTCTGCATCCCTGGCATAGTCTACCTCCAGAAAGCATATTTCAAAGACCCAAACCGGTAGGTTTTTTAGGTAGGCCAGTGGGCCTTTGGCATAGCTGCCTTGGAGTCAGAGGAAATTAAACAGTTGTCTATTTTGCCCAGTCTCTTGGGGAACCCATCTACTTGGGGGTTGCTCAGTGTGGAGTAACGGCAGCACCAATCACTATCACAGTAGTGTTCCAGCAGCAACATCGCACTGAGACTCCCTGATCTGCCAGCTGGAGAGTCAGGGAGTGATCAGCAGAACCTGCTCCCCTTTAACATTCCCACACGGCCAGTGCAAAAATCTAACAGAGTGGAGGCTGAAAGCAGATTACTGTGGCCTGCATGAAGTGATGCCACCCACAAGTACTGCTGTGCTGGACATGCTGGAACTTCAACACAGACTAGATCAAAGACAGCCAAGTGGTACACCACAACTGATACTGCAAATGTGTTTGTCTTAATACCTTTGGCAGCAGAGTGCAGGCCACAGTTTGCTTTCACTTGGAGGGGTGTGGATCCAGCGCAATTGGAACTGACTGCTCCAGGGGTGGAACACAGCCCCACCATTTGCCATGGACTGATCCAGAGTGCACTGGAACAGAGTAAAGCTCCAGAGCATCTGCAATACAGCAGAAGCTTAGTGCACATCTAGTGCAGCTCACACAGAGTTGATACTGGAGCTGCACTGAGTCTCTCAGTCAGAGGGAATTAGATGGAGAACCATGATCACAGCACTCTGCATCTACATTTATTTACTGTACTGGTCTACTTAGACAACAGCACTAACAGACCCACCAGTAGCACACTAAGCATAGATCTGCATTCATACAAGAAACATCACAGCAACAAGGCTGTTCTGAAGGTCGTGTGGCAAAAGACGATGTGGTGTTAATCTACAAGGGCACAACCACAAATGTATGTTCCTCACTGAGGAGCAGCAATTTGTATTTTGTATTTTTTTTTAAATGAAGATATGATACTGGGCATTCAGTGCCTCTCCCCACACACTTAAGAGAACCTTCTTTAGCTGTACATCTACCTATTCCCTAACTCTAAAAACACCAAGCCAAACATGAACTAACCATTGCTCAGGAATATCAACTGTTAAGAACTTAGGGGCTGAATCTAATACATAAAGGTTGGATGAGAATTAAGGAAAGGAAATGCAAGTCCCCCAAGTATTCTGCAATAAGATAGGCTATGCTTTTATTCCTTTTGTTGAAGGGACTCAGGAAAGCATTACTATAAAACATGCTAAAATGAGAAGCAAATGACATTTAAAACAGCTTCATTTCCTTCTTAGGGTAGACCTGAGAGCAAGGGGAGCAAGCATGTAGGAAGAAGTGTGCTTGAAGAAAGAAATAAAAGCACAGTAGCTAGCACTTCTCTGCAATAATATTATCAGCCTGCTGAGAGCAATTACAATAGCACAGACAGCACTTGCTTTATTGTGACCTTATTGAATTAAATCTAAGGAAAAAAACCCTGAGATTCAGCAGGGATTTTATTAGAAAATTTTAATGCCAACTTAAATTTGATCCAAAAGCCTCAATATTAAAGGTCATATCCATTACTATACAGTAGGAAACCTTGGATCTCTCTGTTCCTATGTTCCACCCTTTCTCAGTTTTGTTTTCTTTTGTAAGAGTAGGTCAGAGTCTCCTTCTCTCAGTTTCGCAGCACTCTGTGTTAGAGGTACAAGACTGCTATTTACAATTTGAAAAGCCTTAGCCAGCAAGCCAAACAAAGAACTCCAATCTTACTTCAAATAAAAAGTTGAAAATGAAAACCAAAATCAAGCTGCACTGACAAAAAAATTTACCACCTTATGTGGATATACAAAAAAAATAACCTTATCTTCACTGAATTATCTGCCACTACTTCCAGATGAACTGTCATCATGACAGCGGTGTCAGGCATGAACTGACTGCTGACTTGCACAGAATGGTAAAAGCTGTGTAGTGTTTTTGAAACAAATTCTTAACTCTAGATCACTGCAAACCTTTAAAACTGGAATTACCATCACTGAAGTCTGGTCAGCTGAGCTTCAAAGACTCTTTGTAACTCAGCAAGCACAATGGTGCCAATGGTTACTGGGTACTTCAAGACCCATCATTCCCCTACCCAGTGCTGTCAGCTTTACAACACAAGATACACACACTGGGAAAAACACAAAGTACACTGTGGAACTCATGAATTACTCCCTGAAGCAAGTATTCCCAACAGTTTTGCAGGATAGCTATGTGAAATTAGCTGAAGACTAAGGAAAGAAAGAGAAACATAGGTGACCTGTACTTTACCACAAGATGAAGGGGACTACAAGTTCTACTTTTACGTGGCATTGATGTTTTCCAAGCATGAAGCTGTATTACAGGGGAAAAGCCCATGTTCTCAAATGCTTACGTAACTTTGGAGCTTACATTCTAGTGACTTCCAGAGTACCTTGAGCTCTTAAGCACCCATATGAGTCAGCATAAATGTGTGAACATAACACTGGAGCCTTGCTATCAATCTGCTCAGGTACCCTGAACAAAAGAGCCATCCTCTCTTTTCAGCTGATGAGACTACACATCATGGATATTCATTACATACCTTACTTCCACAGTAGCTTCAGTATTCACTGATTGTAGGATGTCTGAGGAAAGGGAGAAGGTTAAAAGACAAATTCCCTGTACCAGACTCACTTAGGTTTCAAAATACATCCAATTTGATGACCTAGTAGCAGCATTTTCAGTCTACCTCAAAAGTAGTGGAAAACCTGGCAACTCAACTGGTTTAACCTTCTGTTCAGGCTATGCTGGTATTAAATGTATCCTTGAAGGACAGTGCATGAAAATAATCTTCTCTGAACTTAATTCACACAAGATTTTACATTCTTCATGCTAACAGTCAAACTACATTTAGGTTCATATATGTCTCAGGTATCTTAGCAGGTTTGAATCCAAAAGGGCAAATACAATTTGAAAGCCACTGAAAGGTCACCACTTCTTAAAAGACATTCACACATTCACATGCCCGCCCAAGTTAACCCTTCTAGATGTGGATACAAATGACCTCTAGCTCAGAACCTGCACAGCAGTGTCTGGGCTGATGTGCCCAATCAGATGCACCCCAGAATGCCTGTTTTTGTAACAAAATATAACTTATTCACACAAGCACCCTACTACAAAGCCCTCTACATGCAACATGAATGTACTTAATCTGCCATGCTATAGAAAGCGTTCATGGTTTTGTCCTCTGAATTGCTTTACCCTTCATAAAGAGATTCATTACACATTCTTGCTTCAATGCAATTTGATTTGGTAATCACTGTAATTTTGTTCTTTAGATAGCTGTGTCTTCTCAGTCTCCTCTTATTCAAAAAAGGACGGAGAGATTTAATCTATTACTTTTAACCTTTGGAAGAAGTCAAAGTGGCTACACAACTAAAACCAAAACATTTAATATTTTAATTTGCCTTTTCATATAAAAACTAGTCTTGATGTTCGAGTACAGACATCTTAGGTGGGGTTTGGGGTTTTTTTGTTTGTTTATTTGTGGGGGTTTTAATGTGAGTTTTTTGAGTGATTTGTTGGGGTTTTTTTTTTTGGACCTGGGCAACACTTGATTTCTTCAGGCAGTAAGAGGATAGGAATTGCAGAATCTTCAATCATGACACTGGGTAGGATGGCATCAGGCTTTATAGTTGTAATTAACTCACTTGTTTGCCAGCTGGTTTTCTTTCATATAAATTCAAAGTAGTGAAATAAAAACTCTCAATCTATTAACAATAGTTTCAACGATCTTATTTGAACTACAAAGACATATGGTATTTTAGAGTATTAAGCTAGAGCACTTTGTGAGGATAGAGCTGGATGGAGGAAAAGAAAGGCAAGAGGAACACTGAATGCAGACAGATCTGACCTTGAATTGCTCCAATGGCAGAAAACTTGTGTTACCTGCATCAAGTCTGGGATGGTTGAATCAGTCCTTTAGGTTCCTTGGACTGAGACCCTGGTAAATTTTTTATTCACCCCTTGATAAAAGGGGTTTGTTATCATCAGGTATATAAAAAAAAAAAATATTCTTTTCCTACTGTTTCAACTGATTAAAGATGTTAGTTATAGTCATCCTCCAGCTCTTTCAACTTCTTGCCTATCGTTCTTTACCAAAATAAGCATTTACTAATCTAATTTTCAATTTCAGCAAAGAATGTATCTCTAATGCTATACAAAATGCCATTTAATTTTACCATTTAATTCTAGAGCATTTCAGATAAGAACTAATTTAGTCAAAAAGTAGCACTGTAAAATTAGTTCCTGCACAGTAAGATATTAAAATAACTTTATGTCATATTTGAGTTCAACAACATCAATGACTTACCTGAATTTTCATATGTATACACAGGTGTACTTGAAAAACTGCAGTTCACCTTTAGGATGTCAATTAAAAGGACAAGTAAAATCATAAAACCCACAAATAGCTGCTTCCCTACTACTCTCTTTTCCTATCCTGGTGCTCACACTGGCTCTCAACTAGAAGATAACAACCATTAACTATTAAGTCTTTCTTCACTGCTTATTAGGTAAGGCTTTTAATTCTTATATAGTCTTTAGTGTGGCCCATAAAACATGGTAAGACTGGCAGAAACAATGTGTTCAGCATCCTGCCTGCTTTCTAAGTAGATTTTCTTCTCCAGTCTATCACTACTTGGATGTAAAGGGGACGAAGAAGAGAGCGAGATGCATGAGAAAGGGATACCTGCTGAGACAGCAAGACTGGGAATATGATGCTTCAATTCCTGCTGCAAGCATATTTTGGGAACCTGTGCAAATAATTTAGTTCCCTATGCAACAAAGTCTTTAAATATATGCTTAAATCTTTGGAATTTAGTGGCAGTCACCTCCATTTCCAGCTCCATGTCTTAAGGACAGGCATGTGGCAAAACATACAGTTAAAATCAGGGTGCCCTGACCTCCCAGCGCTCACTGCTACCTCTGTAAAGGAGCAATAGTACTAGTCATTCTCTCTGCCCTCTGCCTTGCTTGTACAGCTGAGAGAACAGTCCCAGCCCTAGCAAGTCCCTTGGGATGGCACAACAAATCTATGTGTACTGTCATACTCAAGAAATTATTAGTAATAAAGCTAGCACTTTGAAAAGACTTACTTCCTTTTTTTACCCATAAAGCATACCATGCATGTGGTAAGGGTATTTTACTGTCAATGGGTTAGTTCTTCAGTATTATTTTACAGCACAACTTTGCATACAGATTTTTTCTCCTCTTCCCCCTTGAGCATACATACAAATCATTTAAAGGCAATTTACAACATGTCAAATTGCTTAAGGAGACCCTTAAAAATCTAATGTATGAAGTTAACCATTGGCATGATTTATTATTGAAGTTCCACTGTTATAACTTGACAATTAAGAAACACTGATAAATGTAAACACATTATTGATGTCAATTAAAAAGCACAAGATTGATTAACCTCCCAGAGGTATACTGGCACAAGCAGTTAGAGAGTAATCACCCCCAGTAAGTACTCACTACTGAGAAATGTGCATAGAAATTAGACTGCTGTGAGACAAAAAGTACTTTCAGTTAAAATTAAGATCATATGAACACATAACAAAGCATTGGGTCAACAACAAAAATCAACAGAACTACAAACAAGATTTGTATTAATGTGAAAGGCTAAGTGATTAGGTCACATAATGATCTCATTAACAATACACTCAGATGAAAATATGGTTAAAAATTACCAAAGCAACTGCTCAGCAGGTGAATGATGCTCACAGGAGAAAGACTACGAGCGTATTATTTAGCCACTATACTGCAATATTCATAACTGCCCCTGGGGAGGGACAAGACCTTGTTAACTGGATAAACAGCAGATCTCTGTTTCAAAGTACACGTTTCTGTACATTCTACAGGTGACCAAATTATAAAGGTGAACCTGAAACTCTGCTTAGTAATGGCTCATGTCTGGCAAAGCAGCCAGCCTGGGAACGACATTCAGACAGTCCATACCTCAAAGGAGGGAAGCATACATTTGACATACTCCAGAGAGAATACCAACAGGAATCAGTCAATTTGTGATTTAAGTATGACTGGAAGAGTTTGAGCTTCTTTTTTCTTCTTCTTTTTACTTGCTTTCAGAATTAATGTACTGGCATAATGCCTGTCACCAAGATGAAGGGCACTGCAGCTATAGCTTTCAACAGCCCAAAAAAAAAAAGCCAACCCAGGCTCACCTCAAAGTACAGAGCTAAAGACAGCAGCAATGCACCAGTACCAAGGAGACTGCGTAAACACTAATTAAACTTCTCTCTAAACTCTCATCTAGAAAACAGTTTTCCCTGCTTAAACTTCCAAGGGCTGGATCAGACATGCTGATACTGGAGTCTAGCAACTCCCTTCCCTAAAGCTTTGCCTTCTTCACAACCCCATGGATCAAACACATTTCCCTCAAATACAAGCAGCTTACTAGAGACCCTTTACAGAATCCAAATTACTGCAAAAAAGATAAAATTGAAACATAGCATGTCAATGCTAAAGCATCTTTGTTTGAAAGAGCTTTATGTGAAGGCCACACATGTTTGTTGTCAAAATAAAACTAGACCACTGTGAATTCACCTGGCTGCATATTAAGCCAAATTGTGTTAGTGACAAGGCCTGTCACCTAGTGACCGTGTTTGGTGCTGTGCTAAACCACAGGGGTGTTCAATGGACCCCAGTTCGGACTCACAGGAGATGACAACACACACAGTCACATCTGAAGAAAAAAAGAAAGCATTCTTCAAGGTCCTGTGTAAATAATATTTTTTTCAGATACATTTAAGTGACTGTTGACATTGGTGGGGTTTATAAACAGCTTTCATTTTGATAAGCAATTTTAAAATAAGAAAATTACTGGCATCTTTGGAGTTGGAGTAACACAAGAGTTTTAGTGACTGACCCAACGGAAGAAGCATTAACATAATAAGGTGGGGAAAATAAAAAGCACTCATGAAGGCAGAGTCTTGGAGCAAAGAGGAGAAATAGAGCTCTTTGAAGGCCTTATGCTGAAGATGAGAAAAAAACCCTCTTTCAATTGACTGTGGAAGAAACAAACAAACAAAAGGCATCTGATTTAAAGTGGCAGGGGAAGATTTTACACACTGCTTTTTCAATGTGGTGAGTTGAGAAGCATGGCCACTTGAAAGGCCAGAAAGGAATGGACACGCATAAAGTGGAGCCAAGGTGCCTCCTCTTTCCATTTGTTAGCTGTAAAGGGAAAAAACTGTAATGCTGAGAGACTGATGACTGAGCATGGGGGTGGGGAGAGGAGAGAAGTAATTAAAAAAAAAAAAAATTATACCACAGTTACTGGAATAGGTGACTTGTCAGACAGTGAGGGTATCAACACCAACAGTCATCCTGAATTACGTACTGCAGTTCAAGGGCAGCAGAACAGAGTTCTGGGGATCTCAGGCACCAGGCAAACATGTGAGAACTCCTCCTGGAGAGAAGTGTGCCTGCTCAGCTGCAGTGCCATTGAACCTGACACTGTCCCCTTTCAGTGAAGAGTACAAGAACAGGAAGGAGTTTTCTCCACAAATAAAACAACAGATTAAAAAAAACAACAAACAAACTGCAGTTGTAACAACAGCACTGTGATCTCTCGCCTTCTTCAGAAGTCCTCAAAACAGCAACCCCTTTCTTTCCCTCAAGGTCTAGGTGTACTCAAAACTGGTTTACTCCAGGATAAAACCACTGAAAAGGGATGCTCTGGAACAATCTATGTTCTAACACGAACGTAAATTACAATACATATGCAAGGCTTTTATAAGGTTATACTTTTCATTAACAACACATGAAACTGCCACACTTCTCCTTCCTCTTCAGCAAAAAAAGAGACCCTCCACAAATCTGCTGTGGGGCAGCAGATACCACACAGCAAGACAGATAATAGTTGCTCAAAGGTTAATACACTTAAATGTGAGAAATTCAATCTTCAAACCCACAACAAACCAGACTGGCAGAAGTCAACTCAAGCTCACAGATTAGAAATGTGGCAGAAGCCGTCTGAGCTGTGATCAAAACCACTGCTTTCTACCTTCCCTCTCTTGGCAATATTTTATATTTTTACCAGGACACACATATACTTGCTGTTGCTCACCTGATTTGTAAGGCATCCCCTTGAAGTTTTGTTGCAACAGCCACCCCTGTATGAACTGTACTTATTTATACACGGGGCAGAAGCCCCTGAGACACCAACCACAGGAAAGGCAGAGAGGACAAGGGGACAAGCAGCAGACGATCACATTTCCCTGAAAATGTGATCTTCCCTTGCCTCTGGAGCTTTCTTCAGCACAGACTGCTTCCTTCAGTGCTGCTAACCATTTAAAGGAGCTACTAACCAGCCAGGATGCTGAAACTCACTGTTTTCCATTTGGAAATTTCTACCTAACATTTACTCAATCGGATGTGACATACTGCCATGCCAAATTGCTCACTAGAAAGTATGTCCTTCTCCTGTCCTTCAGGCAGCCCTCCTCTGTGCATAATATGGGATGCTCAGAGCTCTGAAAGCACTACGTAACTACTTCTTGTTTATGAAAAGTCTCCAACCTCATTGGATGAGCCATTAAATACATGTAACAAAAATAATGACAGCTATTTTATGACAGATAATTAGAGTATTTTAAAAGCAGCTGCCAACACTCAATAGTCCCTATGTTTTTGATTGGTTTGTGGTTGGATTTTTTTCTAGGAAAGGTTGCTGTCTACATCAAATGCTGTGTTTTACACTAAGGCTTTTAGACCAGAAAGACAAAGACTCATTATACCTCTGAATCGCCCATGCTTGTAGCCTAAAGGTTACTTTCAATCCAGGGTCTGCTTTGATATTTAATACTGCAGGCAGAACCTGCCACATGTAAGTTAGTCAGCATGGCAAACAGCAGCAAATCGCTTGTGAAAATACAATCTTGCTCTCCATCAGGAGAGTTAAAACGAAAGCCTGAGGAGTAACACCGCCCTGGTGACACCCGCCGGTGTAACCTGGAGGCCATGCCACCTGAAGACCAGTGAAATGTCCGTTTTACTTCCTGCACATTCAGACACTAGAAATTAAGCTGACAGGACAGCTCTGGGCTTTTGGCATCTGTTAACAATCTTGCACATCTCCAAAGCTATCCTAAGTGCCAAGATGAAAATTGACTTGAAAAGGCTGGCCAAAGCGGGCCTCACTGCTCACATGTCCTGCAAAGGGCCAAGGTCTGACTTACCTGGGTCTCTGTTCAAATTTATCAAACCTTTTCCAAAGTCACTCCTATTACAATTGTTTCATTGTGTCCACACACACCCCCAACTGCACATAAAGCATATTTATGCTCATACTGGAATATAGCTCTGAATTTAATGTCTCCCAATTTCAAACTTTCTCTTGTTCACTAAATGACAGGTATCCATCCTGTGTTATACCTTCCTCCACCTTCATCTGTGTCTCTTTCCAAGTAAAGAGCTCTGAAACTTCCCAAACGTTAAGGATTTCTGTTGCTTTGTTAATCAACTTCTTCCTTGTAGGCTACTGCTATAAAATAATATACAAATGTATAATTCTTCAGTTATGTTTTCAAATCCCATTGAAAGTGTAACCTGAACATAATAAATAGGATTTAAGTGATCTTCAGTAAAAAATACCACCTAAAAATATCACTTTGGAAATTTGAAAAACCAAAACAAAACCACAGAATAATGCCCCCAATGCCTTTTAAAAACCAAAGTCAGCTGATTTCAATTCAGTGTTTGGCTTTGCCACAGGCTTAAAGCATAATTTCCATAAATGTATGTAGGGAACTGATCAAGTAAGAACGGATTATCTGCTGAAGCAATGAAAAACCAAATACCTGTACTGCAAGAGGCTAAGAGCAAGAGGTTCATGCCAAACACTTGCTAAATTCTAGATGTTATTGCAAGCATTTAGAAGTGTATAGGTGATTGATTACCTTCAAAAACTGATACCGTGCAGTAACTTGATAGAACTGTTTTAATAGGATCTTTGTCCATTTTTTGATCCTGCCATTCCCCTCCTGCTCTTCTGTGAAGGAGGCATTTGAAAACTCCTTCCTCCATCTACACTTGCTACAAAGTGTAGATGAAGTGTAGACAAAGACTTTAACAAAGTAAATGGCTGGAGAGATAGGTATAGATCTCTCTGTGCATAATGTTGGCTCTATCCTGGTTGGAATGTGTAGGTGCAACTGTAATAAATAGAAATATATGACACTAGTAAGAAAGCATCAAACTTTCAAGGACACTCCTCTTATCTATGAATTTTAAGTCGACATATTTTTGTAGAAAAACAGGTATTAGCCATTGTTAAGCTGAAAAAAATTTAAATTAAATTCAAGGAGCTTCTCAAGAAAAGCAGTAAAGTAATTTGTGATTTTAAAACTTCCTTGCAGTGACAAACTTGATAAGAGGAAAACATATTAGAGCTCCAATGTAACTGGCTGCCAGCAGGAAAATGTGACATGCCAATATCATATGCATTCCTGAGCAGTAGTGTGGGTGCTGTATCCTGTACCCAGAGTACTTAAAGAGCTTTTCCAGCTGTTCTTTCCTCTTGGCTTCAAAACTGCTGCTAGCATAATCAAATACATTACACAGTATTTTACAACATTCTTTTGCATTCATAAAAATTGGGATAAAAATACTACTTGCAGCCTGAAACTGTACTAATAAGAATTTTCATCATGAACCTCCTCCTGCTAAGGGCATTCAACCTACAATTCTTTGCAGTATAAACATACGTTATCTTCAGATAACACAAAGTATTTCTTCAAGTTTGAGAAGTTCCTTCAGACAGTCAATTCCAATGTCACTTACAACTGTGCAAATTGGTACCAGTCTCCTGAATGCTCAACAATATGCTTTCAGTCCAGAAACTACACATACCTTGGCATTTACTCATTTACCTGCTATTGCTGCATATCAATCACAGGATTGCAAGAACTAAACTGTGGAAAACAATGGGAGCATTTGCTGATAAAGCCACAAAGGGTGAGCCCTAGAATCCAAAGCAGGTGCAACAAACTAAGGTACTTTTCTACTTTTTGGGTTTTAGAGTAACTATAATGAAAATTGCTTATCTTGCAAATATTTGCTAAACATACTTAATATTTATACTATGTTAATAGAATTATGCTTCCTTATGCTGTGGCTATATTATTACCATTTTATAATAATATGAATACTGTATTAGTACATGAATTCGGTATCATTTCCATTTCCACTCAACTGTTACCTGAATCTATGATATTGTTAAGATGAGATACTGCTAACAGATGCCTCAAGAAGGTGCAGTACTTTAGCTGCACACAGCTGCACTGGCAACTTGCCTTGCTAAAAAATACCCAGAAGAACTGTTCAACTGTCTGTATTTTACACAAATTTCAAAACAAGACCATACCACCCATTTTTACTAAAATTGGCAAATACAGAGAAACACAAGAATAAACACAAAATCACAAAGTATGACACAGGCTTTTATCAAGCCGTAGTCATGAAGCATTTAATTTAAAAAAAAAGGAGAGCTAAAGTTACAATAATCAATGAATACAGCAGGGATTAGAACATATTTACATTAGGCTGCCAACATGAAAAAGGCTGCAAGTACTCAATAGTTGCCATTATCAGTGGAACCTTTTTAATAGAGTTCTCACACTTCAAAACCAGGTTCTTGTAGAAGAATGATTCTTCAACACACCTGAAGGGAACAGCAAGAGAGGTCAAGCCTGAGGAAGAAAAGTTCATCTATTCCCTTAGAAAATGCTGATGACCAGCCAGCTATAAAGGAAGCAGATGTACACGTCCTGTTGAACCACTCACAGTGCATCCCTTGTCTCCCTGCTAATGGCTTGTGCAGGCCCTGCTTCCTGTCAGTTTGGATTGTTTAAAGGGACAAACAAACGCTGTGAAATATCAAAGCTGTTTTACTGAGGAGTACTGTAGTTGTGTGATTTCAAAAACAAGTACATTTGATACTAAAGCCTTCAGATCTGCCAGGAAAACCAAAATAATCCTTTTTAGCTGGACAACAAGATGACTGGTGGTTTCCAGTTATGGACTAAAAGTGAGAAGTACAGTGAAGGAATACAGAAGAGTGAGATGTCCTATTAATTAAACCAGGGATTTAATCAGAGCACCTGGGTCTAATACAGCTTTTGAATTTCACTCTTATATTTTCAGTTCAAAACTCAGGAGGCAGCATACCAGAAAGAAAACTTAGCAAATACCTCAAAACACTCAGCATTATCCTTGTTTCAAAGTGGCTTCTATAAATCTTGAATCTCAGCAACAGCAGTAACATTTCCAGGCAAATTCTCCTACTGCTAACACATTCCAGTAGTGATGGAGACTCACAAATGAAGCCATATTAGCATAGCTGGGGAATGGCTGTGAGGACAATCCTCAAAGGGACCTCAAGATTTTTGAAAACTTTCTATTGCAAGCTTACTGGTGACAATGCATTTCTCACAACGCCCTTCTCTACAGGGAGGGCACCACAAAACCTGCTGCTTACACACTAAACACACACGCACAAATCTTCACAAACAGTGTTAAGAGTTGTTCCTTCCTCTAGCCAGACTACTTTTAAATTGAAACCAGTAACAAGCAAAGGAGGACTAAGGCAGAGATTAATGTTCCTCCATGCTTTTCCGCTTTGTAAAGCTACTTTTATAACATCCAAGCAAATTGTACAGTGACTGACATGAACAAAATGACAGTAATCTGTCACTATTTCACATTTCCCACTAGGCTGATTCAAATAGTTATTTATGAACCTTACACTTCAATGGTCACTTTGATGACTAAACCATAAATTAGAATATAAAGTGAATATAAATTTGATTTTAGAGTAACAGCAAATTGTCAGCAAAGTGGGATATTATTTAATTTCTATTGACATGCTATGAAAAAGTCAGCAATACCAAGATGCACTACATCATAATAAACCCCAAACTTGGCAAAAAAAAAAGTATGCTAGATCTCATGTTTGCCTCAGTGCTTTTGCATTTAAAAAGAAAAGCAATTTATATTATGCTTGGTTAGTTTTAAGTATAAAGTCTTAATAATGTCAGATGACTTCATTAGTTCAATCTTCAATTAAACAGGGAGCAAGAATGATTTTTTTTTCCTCACAGAGCATTATACAATTTGACAGGAAGTAAATATTAATATGAATATAGTTGCTAAGGTTTTTAATAGTCCTGATGAAAAGCTTAAGACAGTGTTGCTATTTTTTTCAATATTTATTCTTGCTTTACATCTGAAAGTAAAATGACACTGAAACTTAATAGAAATTCTGCAAAGAACAACAGATTTCAATTTTTTAGATTTGGGGTTTTTTTGGGGGGTGTATGGGTATGAATGACTCAAAAAAATCTTATTACCCAAACATTAAATCTTACAGGAACTCATGTAAAAAAATTCTCTTAAACTAATTTTGTTTTATCAGATTATTTTCCATTTAAAAGTTCCATTGCCTATTAAGTTCCTGTGTGTGTTAATGCCTGTTACTCCCACAGATATCTAGGATAATCATGTGTACCTTTCCAAAATTGAACGCAGCGCGATTATACTTTGGCTGGAAAACTTCCAAAAGTGTGACATGTAAGAGATAGTGAAACTTAAGTTTCACTGTTTTAGCAGTATTAAAAATGGCAAGTTGTGTTAGACTCCTAAATATTCCTTACTCTTCAAGTATGTTTTTCCTGAATTTCTAACATGGAATGATACCAGAAATGTGATCCAATTTAAAACTTCTTTAGCTTTAGCAGATTGGTTTCAGGTGTGGGAGAAATCCCTTAAACTGAGGTTTGAAACAAGTAAAACCTTGCAGATTTAGCAATAACTGAGGCCATTCTGCACTACTGTGGTGTGTCCCAGTGACAAAGATACTCTTCCAAGTGACAAACACATAACAAACATGGGTACTTAATGTCAGTTGCTTGACAACAGCTTAACTGTAATATATTTAAGATATTTGTATTAAATGCTAGCTCTCTGTACTAGCAAAACTAAAACATACACAGAGAGATTTTAATACTCTGAAAATTCAAGCAGTGCTATTCCAGGGACCTAGAACCTGATGGGTCCTTTTTGCTTCTGAACATCTTCCCAGCCGAAAAATACACACCTGCTCATAAAACATTTTAAAGCAAGATTTATGAATGCTGTGTTAGAGCAACGTGTGGCTCTCAGTGACTTCTCTCAGTCTTGAGTCAGGTAAGATTTCCTATAAAGTTTCTTTGCGATTACTACAAAGTAGCAATATGGAAAAACAAACCCCTGGCAGATTACAATGGTTCTGCTGATGCAATGAAAAATGCAGAACCCATACTAAAAGAAAATAACAAATCTTGTCTAACCTTTTATTGCTGTCATCATCTTGAATGAAGAATTATATGCACATTTTTTTACCAGTGCAAAATACAGGACAGTATATGAAACAGTTACCTACTGCTCACGTACAGGCTTGTTAGAGATACTGGTGTACCTACAGGCACATGTGTGTGCTTATGTATGATCAAAATGTTTGCTAGCATCATTTCCTTAAGCTCAAATACTCCTTTACAAGGGACAGTGACTGAGTATACCAGTCAGATTAACCAAGCATGCCTGCTCCTCCTAGTCTTTCCAATGCAGCTGGTGTACTTACCTAATGCTGAGGGGGAATTTCCAAGCTAGAAGAAAAACTTCTTTTAGCAAGGTGCAAGACAAGAGCCTAGAAGAAAGAGTCCATTCCATCAAGAGTTTGTTTTAGAGAAATTATGTATTTTTTCAGGGTCTCCAGTAACAAGGAAATCTGGAGAGAGTTTTATTTTAAAATCTGCACCAGACCTATTATGGCTCAGTTAAGTCAGCAGAACCCTGTTTCGCCAAAAGAAAAGCTGCAAATCTTTGATTTTAGCAAGACTAACCCACCATCTGACTTAAAACCAGCTTTTGTTATTTAGGCTCACGGAACCAGAAAAGCAAAGTCCTACCCACAACAAGTCAGGGTACCCCAACATTAAGGTACTATAAATCAGCGTCCTCATTTCAGCATCCCAGATAGGTATCTATAAAGCAGTAAGAAAACTTCCCACCTATTTCAAGTGCTTTGATACCTTGAAATCCACCTCTTTCCAGAAAAAAGGAAGTACTTAAATGAGAGTTGTGCCAAGTAGATCCTAGTTAAAATATTTTAAAACAAAAATAAAATTTCAAACAGTTCAGCCATCCATTTCACAGCAAAACAGTTACCATGGTAGCGTCGCTAATGTTATCCTGATTTATCAAAGATATAATGTTTAGATTCTTTCTTACAACCATCACAGAACATTTTCTGACATGCTTACAGGAATTTATCTTAACCACAGTCTCAAAGAAATTTTCTATAGCATTTTATTATGGGAGATTTCTTGTCCACAAATTGTTATTTCTTTGATGCAGATATTCCTAAGTGACAGAATTTGACCCTGTGCATTCTTATTTTTTGCCATCCCCTGTGATGAATGCACTCCTCCTGAATTGTGGTCCAGGCAGATACTCAGCAAGTAGACCTAACTAAAGTTAATCCTACTGTGTGAAGAACTATCAGGTAGAACTCAGTACCAAACCCCCAAAAGAACAGTTTGGCTCGAGACTGGGTAGGTAAGAGGCTGAAACTGCATTTACACAGCAGAAAATCTGATGGCACATCAACCAGTATCTGCAACCACCAGGGCCCAGTTGAGCTCTCCCTATGAAGCAGCTAGCTGCATTGCTGATGTCTCCTCTTGAGTAGAGATATCTTTCAAGGTTACCCCTTGAGATCCCTTACCAATCCACTGATGTCTGGCATCAGGTAAGTTATGCTTTTGCATGCATGTAATATTTCAGATGTGTATAGTAAGCTTAAGCAATAACCTTTTTATCCCACGCGTAGTAGAGTATTGACTGCCAATCCATCTGTACTTATTAAATACTTTCCACACCTAAATTCACTGCTAAGAACTCAGACTAACTACTAGCTTCAATCTGAATGATTTCTGACACTTCTCCTGCAACACCCCGAACTTCACTATCTTCTCCAGCCTCTAATACTTCCCTGGAGGATACTGAGTATTAAGGCTCTCCAAGACATAACCTCAAAAAGAAGAGCTGAAAATGCTAATCACCACCTACAGATACGAGGAAAAAACACCCCAACATTTAAATAAAACTGTGTGGAATCAATCAAATCTGAATTACTTCTTTGATAAACATTCTTAAAATACAAAAATAGTAGGGTTTGGTTTTTAAAAAAAGATAACAAATCAGTGGTAGCACAAAACACCACCTGTTCCTGGGAGAAGAAGTTCCAAAGAAATACTTTACCTTGCACCAAAATAGTCACACTTAACTGCCAAATCAAAGGGCCCAGCTTCTACTGAAATAAGAATCCAACTCACTGGCCTGCTGGTTGTTAAATACTGATGTTAAAACAGACCATGGAGGAAGAGGTGCACATATTTGCTATTTAGTCAAAGTACTACTGAGCTCTGATTGGTGTCAGTAAGTCCAGATTTTGCAAGGAGGGACAGGATAAGCATTGCAAGTGCCCTTAGCGAGTGCAGGTGTTAAAGCTTCCTTTCTTCAAGTTTTCAGTGGTCACTGTAGATAGACAGTGGACATGTATAAGAAACAATAAAGTATCTTAAGTTCAACAAAGTATAACTGATGTCTAAATAATATGGTACCCAGTGGAAGGAAGAGATGCTATAACTGCCATTCGAAACCAGAGAAAAATGCTGCCAGCGACTCAACCTTTTTCAAAGAAGTCTATCACCTGGCTTGAACACATTTAGCCAGCATTTGCTTAATTCACTTTAGGATTTTCTTGTTTCACTCCTGTTCTAACACCGCATCCATAGGTGAGGAAAAACACACAAAACAGAACTATTTGAAATGCCACTGCCACTCTTCTAAACTTATGATGGAAGGAGGAAAGCATGAGGAAAGGAATCTAATACATGAGATACAGGAAATACTCGAAGGAAATTTTGGGCATAGCAGAGAAGCAGAGTGAAGAGACAGTAAAAGAAACAGCAGAAAAGGTAATGGAAGAGCATATAAACTGGCAGCAAGACCAGTGTGGGTTAACGGAACAGACATCCTTAAATCCCCTACTGCAACCATAACAGATAAAGGGGTATTTCCCACTTTCTAAAACTCAGACATAGAAAAGCTACTGTTCATCCAGAAGTGTTCTGAGCAAGGATCTCTTTTTTCCATCTGTAGTGACACAAGACAGAGTTAACTGAGGAGCATACAACTCTTAGATAAAATGAGAGAAACAAACATACCTGCCGATGAATAACCTCTAGGTTTTCTTTGGCTTTATTCACTAGTTCTTCTATTTTTTCAGAATCCTTTATATTCTTGTTTTCTCTGAAGGCATCTCTTATCCTTCTGATGGCATACATTCTAAACACAAACAATAAGGAGACATATATCCATAGATGTGCCACGTTTTATGACATATTAACATTCTTTAAAACATGCTGATTTTTAAAAATAAGTATACACACACACACACACCCCTTGTCAAGTTTTATACGTATATCCATTTATTCAGGGTCTTGTCTTGCCTGAATCAAAACAGTGACCAGATTCTTTAATTTTCATGTTTTTAAAGTGGTTTTACTGGAAGATATTGTAGAAAAAAAATATTTCATGTATCAGTCCAGTCCTTATTACTTATTATTGCTGTAAACATACTGTTGAATGCCTGGCGTAGATACTACAAAGCTCAAGAATGTAACAAAAAGCCTAGAACCAAAAAAATCACCCTCCAAGTTACTTTGAATAAGTATGACTATTCATATTCTGCATACTCTAAAGGTCACTGAGCTAACCACTAAATACACTGTATGTTATTACTAGTTGTGACTTTGTAATCTAGCAGTAAAAGGCAGACTGACAGAGCAACCACAACAAAAAGCCTCCCTTTTCCTCTCCTGAGAGCGCAATATTTCACCCCTCAATCCAATATCTCCTCATAGAATCATAGAATAGCATGGGTTGGAAGGGACCCCAAGGATCATAGAGTTCCAACCCCTCTGCCACAGGCAGGACCACTGACCGCCAGGCCTGGATCTACACAAGGTTGCCCAGGGCCCCATTCAACCTGGCCTTGAACACCTCCAGGGATGGGGCATCCACCACCTCTCTGGGCAGCCTGTTCCAGCACCTCACCACTCTCTCTGTAAAAAACTTCCCCCAAATATCTAATTTAAACCTTCCTTCCTTTAGCTTTAATCCATTCCCCCTTGTCCTGCCACTGTCTACCCTTTTAACAAGTTGATTCCCCTCCTGTTTATAAGCTCCCTTCAGGTACTGGAAGGTTGTAATGAGGTCCCCCCACAGCCTTCTCTTCTCCAGGCTGAACAAGCCCAGCTCCCTCAGCCTCTCTTCGTAGGGCAGGTGCTCCAGCCCTCTAATCATCTTCGTGGCCCTCCTCTGAACCCTCTCCAACAGTTCTACATCTTTCTTGTATTGGGGGCCCCAGATCTGGACACAGTACTCCAGATGGGGCCTCACGAGGGCAGAGTAGAGAAGGACATCCTTTTCCCCACTAAGCAGCAGTAACAGGACATGACCTCTGCAAGTGGGAAGAGGTTATGATTTCTGCCTTCAGAGAGAAAGGTCCAAAGCTGCAGCTATCTCAATCTCTCACCCATCTTTTCAACCCAGTAACAAAACTTAACAGTCTGTAGTGTACTACTCAGTAAAAAATAAGGCCAATTTCAATATTAAAATAAAATTTTCAGATAGAGCAGTAGATACTTTCAGTACATGTGTGGTTGGGAAGGGAAGGCGAAATGGCAGTAAACTGATCCTGCTCAGCTATCTCGATAACGTCCTACTTCTCTACCGCTACATCACATCAGTATCAATTTTACTACAGAAATTAAAACCTCAAGTGTGGCAGGAATGGGGGAAAAAAGGCTGCTGCACCACAAACGGCGTAGTATTTCAACAACCAGTTTTGATCTTGTATAAAGAGCGAAACAGAAGACAGGCAATTGCCTGAAACACAGTCACAGGAAACCTCTGAATAGTGTTGAAAAATAAACATACTGGGGGAGGAGGCTGAGGAGGGGAGAGGAAGAAGGGGAGAGACGAACAGCCAGCAGCACTGCGTACCGTTAGATGGAGCCATCCAGCCCCTAACGCAGCCCCCGCCAGCCAAGCAGCATATTATCTCTCCGAGCTCATAAACATTCGGTTTCAGCCCGGGGAACCGGGGTGTCTGTGGAGTGCCACCCTGCCGCCACGCTGGCAGATGGCGCGCGGTTTTAATTAGGGCCCGTTCACCCGGCGCGCAACGCTGGGGTGTGCGAGCGAGCGCGCGCGCCTGCGTGCCGGGTTAGTAGGGCCGGTGAAACATGGGGGCTCCTTCTCGTCTGCAGCTGCCACCCAGGACAGATTTGAAGGGGAAGCTGCTTATTTCTTCTAGAAAGGAAAACAACCCCAAATCATTAACGCGAACTGTAATTTTGTTGCTCGTTAACGGTTGGATTGCAAACCGCCCCAGACACATATGTAGGGTTAAGCTGTGCAGAAACATGTTTTCTGCAAGGAAGGAAGGGTTTCCAAAAGATACAGAGACCTTATATCTATACACATGGTTTTGGGGGGGTTTTAAAGCTTAAAAGACAACAACAACAAAGAGTTAGTATACATTACTGGGTGTGAGCCTTTCAAAATGCAATACAAACAAGTAAACACTGTCTACATTAAAAAGAGAGATGGGACCAAACCAAATTCCTGTTCAGTGTAACACCTACAGACAGCTTTTTTTTGTTTTGCATATGTGGTGCATTAATTTTTCCATTTTCTTTCTCTCCCTCTCATTACACCCAACAGTTGTCAAGAAAGAGAAAATACCTACTTAGAAAACATCATCAGACCAGTTTTTATCTACAGTCAGAAAGTTGGGCTGGTTTTTCCTTTTACAGTTTCTTTAAGCCTTTCTAATATTAAGACTCAAATGAAGTTATTTTACATAGGCTTTAACACAATTCTACAGCTAAATCAATACATCTCCAGTATTCTTTAAACACACTTCAAAGATTAGCTCTATATCCTGGTAATTTTTACTATAAGTATATTGAGATTCAATGTATCACTTAAGATAAGGATGAGCTGAACTCAAAGCTCAAACCCAATACTATAATGGCTGTAAAACATCCTTTCTTCCTCATTGAGAGGTGCCAGGGGAACATTTCACCAACACTCAAATTCTTTCAAAATTATCTAAAAAGTGTTAAGTCAAGATACAAACAAGCTGGCACTCTTTTTTTTTTTTTTGGGTGTTGTTGAGGTTTTTTTAAACAGCTTTTTATATGCAACAACAGTTGTGAGCAGTGTCAATTCCAAACCTCAATACTCTCTACACAAGAGCTTCTGAACTGAGGATGTACTAAAAGATAGTACTAAAATTAGGGCTGTGATATTACTGCCTGTCTGTGAACAACCAAGCTCTTTTGAAAGTATAGTAACATGTATAGCAACATGTAACAAAGATACGCTATGAAAATGACTTGTCTGTTCATACTTTCTTTTTTTAAGAGCACTACTCCAAAGATCTTCTTGTTGATGAACACACTAGTCAGCTAATCAACTGCTCTGTGATTATCTAACTAAAAATACACACCGTTCAAGACCAAACCCAATTATGTACCACTTGAAGGCATGGCTCAGAAGGCCAGTGGCAGAGAAAATAAGGCTATCTTCATAAAATTTTGCAGCATTAACCTAAAAGAAGCATTATCCACAGACCAAGTGACAGATGAAAAGCATACTAGCAAGTGAAATTGTTGCTGTACCTTATGGATGTTTATTTACCCAAGCCAGCACAAAGGCACCGAGTGCATACAGCACCAGCAAGGTTAAGCCACTCAGAAGAGCTGCTATAATTTTGCCACCCACCCAGGCAGGCACCAACTCTCCCTTCAGCCCAGCCCAGCCCAGCCAGTCCAATGTTTGGCTCTGAGGTGAGATGGTCCAACCTGGTAACCAGGCAGAAGGCCAGCCTACTAAGAGAGCGAACTCTTGTTTTGTTTTGGTTTTTTCTGGATTAGCAGGCTACATCAGCTCTGAGGAGAAATACAATACTGGTTTTGATGGATACAGTTTGTGATAGATCCAGCTCAGAGAGGCAAGTCACTTCAGCAAGACTCTTCAGCAAGAAGGTACCAAGGCAAGCTTTTTGGATAAACAAATGGGAAAGTAATTCTGCATACAGTACACTCAGGCAGCTCCGACAGACCTTTGGGAAAGGTCCTAGGAATGCAACGGTGTTCATTATGAACCACCACTGCAAAGAAAAACTCAAATTGCATTTCACAATCTACTATTTTTCTCACCATTCTTCGGAAACGGATACTGAAAACTGGCTGAAAGATGCAATAAGGCATTTTTTCTTTTTGTCATCCAAGCATACTGAAATTTAATACAGAACACCTTTGATTCTCTTATCTTCTGCTAGTGACAGCATGGCCCAAGCAGGAGTGTACAGCTGAATATGTTCACTCAGCACTCTCTTACATATGCACACTCAAAACATTTCTTGTGATCCCTACTTACGTGCATCTGTCACACAATTAACTCCCAATTAAATCAGAAGGATGTACTCTATGGGTAATAGACTCAGTATGATGGCTTCAGATCAAAGCCATGGTCAGTGGATGGCTACGCAAGGCAACAGATGCACATCAGTAGGAAACAGAGCGGTTGGGAGTTAACGCGAGAAGAGCTCCAGGGCCAGAGCATTACCACAGACCCTCAGGGAGTCCGCACTACCTGCTAAAGTTAGGAGACAACAATGGCCCAAATAATAGTAAAAAACACAGTTACTGTTAGAAAATGATCTTTGTCCTAGTCCTCAGTCACGCACCTCTCCCCTCAAAGAGTTCATCTTTTTCCTTCCCCGAAGCACGATCAAAAACCTAACATGTGTCCTCATAAAATGAAGCCTACGAGACGTGATGTCTGAAACAACGGCTACTAAGGGAAAATGAAATTGCAGCAGAGGTAAATAATAGCTGCTTGGGGATTCGGATTTTTTTTTTTTTTTTCAAAATGTTTACTTAGGTCATGCCTGAACAGAAAATTAAAGAAAAAAATATCCATTTCCTTTTCAAGTCTTCACTCTTGCCTGTTTGTGCTCTGCTAGGGTGTAAGAAAAGCAGCTGTACAGACGTATCTGCTTTTAAGCACCCAGTACTACACTGTGCTTTTACAATAAACTTGGCTAACCACTGTTTTTCTCAGCGCCACTGGGCCAGTATCACAGCACTCTGAAGGTTGAAGTCATCTTGCCAAGACAGCTTTACACACAAGATGTGGTGACATCTCGCCTTCGTGACTGTGAAAAAGAAACCCCCAATGTATTAACGAATGAACAATCAGTTACAGGCAACACACTGCAAACACAATGGCTATGACAAACTCTGAGTCCTTGAGCACATGAGCAAAGGTAGGAGAGGACTGTGGTACATCACCTGTGCAAGCAAAACAGGTCACGAGGGAAGAGGCCAGCAAGTCGGAACATTCAAAACTTTCAAAAAAGTCATAAATGAAAATGTATTTTTCCTTATTAGCTTAAGTTGCATTTAATAAATTAGGGCAAGTGATGAATAGCCAATCTCTAGGAAGCACAATGCAGTTAATTCTGAAATTCAGCATATGATGCTTTTTTAAGGTCACAATGCACAGAAGCGAGATACTGATTTGCACTACGGTAATATCATATAAAGTGCGGATCCTTTTTAGAAAAAGCCACTGTTTCCCTCCACTAACGATATTTTTGTAACACTTCTCCCTTCCAATTAACATCTATTAACTTAAGATAATGATAGAATGGATTTTCACAATTTCCCATTCCTAGGAAAACGTGCATGAGATGTGCTTAACTGAATTTTCAGAATTACAGAAGATTTAAAAACAGAAAGTTTTTGTAATAAAGAAATGTCTACACAAAAATCTTTTTAGCTTACCTTAAACTTTTATTTGCATTAGTGAGGATTTAGTTCAGAAAGAATAATTATATATATATTCACATTCTTTTTTCCTCTATAAAGGTCTCATTAATAAGACACCAATAAAGGTGAGGTAAAAGTTGCATGCAATTACCATTTAATACTAAAATAAGTAAATAATTTGGCAGACAGACATGTTTTTGAGACTGAGAGGTAAATAGGGAAGTAGTTGTGACTTGTCTAATTAAACACCAGACCAACAGAAGGATGTGGATGCAATGTTTTATCAGCAAGGTGTTCCTCAAATTCCATCACTGGACAAATTTTCAGCACTGCCACCTCAAGTTACAGCAGAACAATGATGACACCTGCCTGTTTTCTAAAACCAAAGCAAAGCCTATTCTGCAAACAAGGATTTGCTTGGGGCATGGGGTGGTATCTGGAAGCTGGGAAGGGAGAAGAGTGGAAAAAAACCCAGAAAAATTAGACTGTTGGTTAAACCAGTATTTTCTTTAATTTTCTAATCAAAGTCACTAGACATCTTCCTAAAAAGCCTACAGAATGTAACCTACAATCCACTACTTGGTTTCTCTGCTAATATACAAAATATGAATTCCAATGCAAAGAATTATGTCCAAAAGAAAACAGCACTAGAGATACTTTATGAGAGGATTACACCAAAATAACAGAGGAGAGGGATAAAAGTTGACAAGCATTAGAAAACACACTTGAGAGCTAGTGACTGTGACCCAGTGCAGATAATACATGTTGCATGACCAGATTCAAGGATTTGTAACTTATTTCTAAAGCAAATCCAGCTTCTTTGTGTCCCATAACTCTAAACTTCTACTAAAAATGTCAAACTTCTCTAGCACAAGTTGCATGACTATCTCAAGTTTCATTTTCTTTAATCAGTCTAAAAACTGAATGTGCCTCCTAAGGCTTTTTAACATATACACACACACACACACACTTTGGGACTGTTTTTAAGAAAACAGGACTTTGTCTCCTTTTATCATCAGTTTGTGCCTGCACCCATTTGCAGAAGAGAGCATGGATGACCACCTGATCACAGAATGATTTGCCTTGGAAAGCAGCTTGGGAGGTATCTAGTCCCATCTCAGGCTGAAAGGAGGGTCAGCGATGGGATCAGACAGGGCTGTCCCCAGCTTTCTCCAGTCAGGTCTTGAAGCCCAGGATGGCGACATGACCACCTCTCTGAGAAACATGCCCAATGGCTTGGCTGTTCTTGTGGTGAAAAAGCTTTTCCTCAAAGCCAGTCTGAAAACTTCTCTTCCTTCACATTTGCTGCCTCTTGTTCTCCTACCAGGCACCTCCAGATCCTCTGAGGTGCTGTCCGATATTGGGATACCTCAATGTTGTTTCTTCTCCAGGGTGAACCAGCCCAGCTCCTTCAGCCTTGTCTCACAGGAAAAGTGCTTCACCACCACTCCACTCCCAAACCACCTTGGTGGTTTCTGCTGAGCTTCCTTCAGGTTTTGCAGGTCTTTCCTGGACAGAGAGGTATGAGCTGAGGGCAAGACTGGATGCAATGCAATACTGCAGATGTGGTCTAACAAGCACTGAGTAGAGGGGGATAATGACTCCCCTCAATCTGCTGGCTGAACAACTGTTGATACATCTCAGGATGTTCTTGGCCTTACTTGCTGGCAGGGCCCATAGCTGGCACCCCCAGCCCCTTTTCAGCAGAACCTTTTACTGGCCAGTCAGTCCCCAGCCTGTTCTGTAGCTGTGTACACAGCACTTGTCTTTAACAAATTTTGTAAGGCTGCTGTTGGCCTTTTCCTTCAGGTTTTTGAGGACCCTCAGGATGGCATCCCTGTCCTTGAGCACACTGGCCCCCCAATTTGGTATCTTCTGCAAGCTTAATGAGCAAGCACTGTTATTTCCTCTGTGTCGCTCATATAGATGTGACACAGGATGAGTCTCAGATCAACCCCTGAAGACCCATTAACTACAGTCTTCTAAGCCCCAGCTTCAAACTAGTCTTAAAGGTATGCAGTTGTCCGCCTGTCCAGATCGTATCACCCTGCTGCAGTTTAACCCAGCCAGCAGAGCCATTAATAACCACAAAGCCATTTGCTCACTCCACCTCCCAATGGGATGGGGTGGGAGAATTGAAAATGGAAAAGGTGGAAAGAAAAGCCCCAAACTTATGGGGTTGAGATAAAGAAAAACCTAATAGGACAAATAATAATAATAAAGATAAGATATACAAAACAAGTGATGAACACAGTTTCTCATGCTCTGCAAAACCCTGAGAGCTAACCAGTCTCCCAGCCCAACCTCCAGCTATAAACAGAACATGACATCACATGGTATGGAATATCGCTTTGGTCAGTTTGGGGCAGCTGTCCTGGCTGTGTCCCCTTCCAGCTTCTTGGGTGCAGCCCCTTTCCCCCCACTTCTCATTGGCAGGGCAGTATGAGAAGCCGAAAAGTCCTTGACTGCTTGGTAATAACTAAAAGCATCATGTTAGCAATAATATTCTCATCCTAAATCCCAAACATGGCACTACACCACACCAGTTGCTGTGAAGAAAATTAACTCTATCCCTGCCAAAACCAGGGCACACCCTAACTTTGATACCAGAATGTTGTGGGAGTCAGTGTTAAAAGCCTCCCTAAAGTAGGGGTAAACCACATCCATTGCTCTACCAGGCAATCATGTTGGTCAGGCATGATTCACCATTGGTTCCCAAACACCTTATTCTTCATGGTCCCAGAACACTATCAGTGCTATTCATGATTATTTTTGCAGTTTTTTGAAACATACATTTTTGTTGCTATACTTCTAAAAATAAAAAAACACTTATTGGCTTAATTCTAAGCATAAAAAAATCTCTGCAGAAAGGAATGCTTTCTGGAAGGTCAGGGTTAAAAGAAAAAAGGAAGGTGTCCAAATGAAAGCATTCTTTTAATCTTAATTGGAGTTACAACTGCACTGTTATGTTGCAGAAGAGGTTAAAAAAAGAGGGTTACCAGCAAAGGCCCCAGTCAAACAAGTTGTTCAGTTAACGAGGCACAGGGCAAGGATGTGCTGAAGGGACCAGCAACAGCATTCGCCACAGATGAGAAGCGTCCCGATGGCCTGGAATGACAAACAGCTCTCTGCTAAGCTTTCACTGCCAAGACCTGGCCAGCTGCTCACCAGGACACTTGGGCAGCTCAGCAGCCCAATTACCAGGTGGGGAATGCCTTGAAACCACAAGTTCACATCCTGACAAGGCTCATTTCTCTCTTCCCCCTTCTGACACAGATACATGGATGTTTTGTTTGCTGTGCTGCTATTTCTGTTCCTAAAAAAGGCCTGGCCCACTGTGAATTGCCATTACAAATTCCACTATACTTTTCCAGAAATACTAGAGATTTTGTTCAATACCATGGCCAAAATTTCTCTTTGGTATGGCTGGGGATTTACTTTCCATTCTAAGAAGTGATGTTGTTCAGCCTGTGACTCAGGTACCCTGAAGAGGGCTAATTACCCTATTGCACCTTGGTGACTCCAACTGACCACTTAGAACCCACTGGGTGCTAAGCAGCCTTGCTGTGTGCATGTATTTCCCACTTCCCAGTGGACAGTGATTTGTCTTTGATGAAGCAATAATGCTTAGGCTTTTTTTAATTAAGCAACAAGGCATAAAAAGCCTTGGTATATTCTAACTTTTTGGGCTGCGGGGGGCTTGGCCTGGATGAGGGTGAGATTTTGTTATGACATTTCTGAAGCACAGCATTATTTCTGAAACTAAACATTTAGATTTAGTAAATATCCCATATTCTTCTTTTAATACAGAAATTGTAGAAGTGCCAATCCCTTAGAAAAGGGAGTGAGTATCATAAATGTGTTAACAGCATAAGGTTTTAAACTGAGTCGTTGTGATCCACTGAACACTTTAAGGAACAGTTCTCTGAAGGTTGAGGCAAAGCTTTGCTGGTCATTCAACAGGCTACTAATTTGGAGCATACAGAATAGACTCATAACCAAGCTTTACTCTGCAAAAGTGGTCCCAGGATTCTAGTAATAAAGACAATTAATTTAACCTTGATTTTTACTCAAGTAAACCTGTGCTTTTTGAGAAAGAATAATTTAAGCATTCTAAGTCCAAAATGAACCTAGTAAAAGAAATTATATTGAAATTAGATAGGATCCAGTTACCTCATGAGGAAGGCAACAATAAACCATAAATTTAATTTATTAAACAATCCATATGAAGAAACAGACCACTTGTTCTGTCTGCTTATAGACAACATACTAAAGTTACAGGATTTGGAATACTGGAGTTATTCTCCAAACTTTACCCTCAAATCCATTTCTATCAGTTTACAGTTTATCCAAAAAATCTATGTTCCTTGTAACTGAGGCAGCAGTGACAAACACACTCCAGTGGGCCACCCATCACCATATGGCTCAATGACCTTCCCTCACTTACAGCAAGCCACTGCATCTTTAGTTTAGCAAATGTGCAACATCAGTTTTGATAACAATGATGGATATTTGAAAATACAATGCGATACTTCACAGCATTGAAAATTCTAATATATGCAAAGCTTAGTAGTCAAATCTAGAGCTAAAAAAATCAACGTGGACTGCATAACAGAAAATCACTATCCTACTCTGTGCACACAACAGAGCACTGAATATTATTTTTAGACATTTGGGATTGTAAATATAGTGCCTCTGGACAATACATGAATTGATTCAGGAAACTAGGGTACAGACTACTGTGTTCATGTCACCAGAGGCTCAGAAAAAAATTAGTGCAGGTTGTTTTGCACACTATGAATGCCACCTAAGGCAAAGTCAGTCAAGTGAACTAGATCTTTCACATTTTTTCTATTTAATTAGTTACAGGATATGGAAGTCTTCACAACCTTTAAAGATAATACTAGCACAAAAGAAATGGGGACTCAAAACTCCAGCTTCAGCCAAGGGCAGAGCAGTAACCCCAAAACGCAATGGGTACAGACTCCTGGCATCACTTCACCACCCAGGTGAAACGAGATGAAGCTTCCTATGCCATGAAAAAGCAGAAGGAACTATGGGTGAACAGGGGCAAGGTTTAATGGAAAAGAATATTCTGCTTGGCAAAGCTGAGTGACTGGTTCACTCATAGACCATATCAGAGGGGCAAATTTGAAGTTCTGAAGTACACAGGGCTGATCTTCATCCACATAAGTTATGTAGCATCTCTACATACCACACCATAACGTGCCAGAATTACCTACCGTGGCTGTCTGCACCGTATGGCTCTCCACTCTGTGTAGCTCATAGGCACTATCAGCACAAACAAGTATTTGAAAGAAGTCAGACCCTTTGCAGGCTACTTATGGAACAATAAGCCCACAGCTTTTGATCTCTGAAGCATAATGATGATCAGTGAAGACATACTTGAGACCTCTGTTAGCTCCAGTAAAAGTAATTCATCTTCTCAGGATGCAAACATCCTACTTATCTTTCTGGAGTCCACAAGTAACACATGAATCAAAGTGAAGTAACACAACACTCTTGAAAACTATTTCACATTAAAAAAAAATAGGTTACAGCTGTTTTCCTACAATTTTTCCTACAGTTACTCTAAAACAACCTACATAGGATCCATCTGCCAATTACGAAGCTAAGAGCTTCATCATTTACCAGCCAAAATGGTTTTTTGGGCTATGGATGGCCTCCACCCCTAAAATTGCGGTGCATAATGCTTACTGTCCAAAGTGTAGATCCCAGCATACAATGCAATACTTTGATCTGACCAGACAATATGTAATTCAATATCAGACAGAAACATGAGATTAATTTTCAAACTTAAGATATGCTAACCCAGAACACAAGTCATTTAATCAGCCTGCTGACAGATCTGTGCATTGAAGCAGTTTAATCTAACCGCTGTAACAAAGAGGGAGATTAGGAATATTCAAGGAGACAAAGAGATCAATTTTCTTTCTCCAAGAAGAGAAACATTGACAAAGTATTGTCTCTTAATCTACTCAAGCCTAAATATGTTAAATTCAGAGGTGAAGATAAAGCTAAGGGAACAGTCAGTAATTTTTAGAGTTTTCCAGGCAACCTCTTAACACTCTTTCTTAGAGACACATACTATGGAGGTAAAAAACCCCAATAAATCACCTTGTTCTATTTCAATAAATATGCCTCTCACTATATGTATTTTCTGTTGAACAAGGGTAAGTACATTTATGTACCACAAAAGGTTCTGCACTTCAAATAAAACATGTTACAAAAAAGCCAGATAGCACTCAATAGTTAATTAAAAGTGACAAGAGTTAATTAGTGACAAGACACATGAGTGATGGTAGCACCTTTCGTCCTTTATCTGCAAGTAAGAAAAAAACCCCACACCAACATACAGCAAACACCAATCCCTTTCCCTACTAGGAGCACATGGTTGTGAGAAGTTCTCAGATAGCAATTACCCTAAATGTGGAATTAACATCTAGCTTAAAACTCAATAACTCATGGGAGTACTGGCTAAGGTTACCCCATGAGGTATTAGGAGAGAAAAAGAGGTACGAAGAGTGGTCTGTGTATCATAACAGTGTTTTCAGTGTAACATTTTATGTCCAGGGCAGATTACCTTTCCTTTGACACGCAACGTGACCTTCCATTCCCCAGGGGTAGCAGAAAAGGTTTCCCATCTCAAACAAATTAGACACAGAAGTTGTGGAAGCACCCAGCTCTGAGCTAGAAGTAGCAATAACTTGCACTGATAGAGAATTTCTCCTTGAAGTATTCCAACAAACTGTTGGGAAATAAAACCCCACACTCAAGCCTGAAAATTCATACAGGTTTGTAAGTACTGCTGCTATTTCACAGCATGTGGAGCTCTGCTTAATTATGTAAGTATAGCGTAGTTATTTGCCCAAAAGTGCATCGCTGTAGCCAGTGCAACAACCATCATCACCTGTATGTTCCCATCGTTTTGAAGGTGATTGTGAAGGCATCACCACCAGTTTGAGAAATATTCATCTTCACATTCAAAATCTGCAAGTAATAGGCAGCAATTTGTAATAAAGTACAAGCTGGAAAAAAAACCCAACAGATTTAGTAAAAAATGTGCTCAGCAGCTCTGGAAATCAGGAAGCCTATTTAGAGGTCTACACAAAATAAATCTATTATTGCTTTGTAAACAAAGCACTTGAACATTTATATTCATATTGTTAATTAGTCAGGTCAAGGAAAAAGCATTAGGAGTGAGACATCTAATTTACTTTGGACAGTGATAAAACTATTTATATCAACCAATAAATGTTCCTCCTTTCAAAACTAGTTTACATACAGAGACAATTAATTTGAAAATCTATTTGCTAATTTATTGGTCTAGAAAAATGCTGTGATATTTTAGATGAGTCAAAGATGTTTTCTGGAATTAGATGTAGGCTAGTTCAAAGGAGACACAACATGCTTCTATTTGACATCCATAATATAATCCAAGCTACAAGCTTCTAGGACATACTATGTCTCAAGCACTTCATTTGAGCTGTATCAACTTGAGAACACTTTCCTGAGAAGGAAGCAGCCTGATGTCATTTAAATAAACAAAAGTGTTGATTATGAGGGGAGGCACATTTTGATGAATGGATGACTTAATGGTTTCTCAAAGAATTCCATTAGTAACTCAATCCAAAGCTTGACAAAATGTGATGGCTTGTACCTAGGCCCTTCCACTGTCAGTTCCCCTGTTCTTAACTGTGATAAAAAATGTTACTAAATGATAGCTTCTGAACCACTTCCCATCCTCAGTGACATTTAACTCTTTCACTGCTATTCTACCACAGCCCGCAGAAAAGTGTTTACCATTCACTAGATGTGTAACTGGGGTGCTTTGGCCCTGGCTGGCAGCCAGATGCCCACCAAAGCCACTCTGTCACTCCCCCTTTCAGCTGGACAGGGAAGAACATATATATTGACACACACTGAGTGAATCCAGAGTCGGATAATGAGAAGTGCAACCAGATCTTAAAGCACCTCTCCCCATTCCTCCCTTCTTCGCAGACTTCACTTGAGTCATGATTTCACTTCCTTCTTCACTCCCCCATCCCTTGTGGCATGGGGAGGGGCAGGGAATGAAGGAATGGGGGTTTTGGACAGTTCCTCACGAGTTGTTTTCCTTCCCGTGGTGGGGGCATTCCTCACACTCTTCCCCTGCTGCACTGCGGGATCCCACCCACAGGAGATAGTCCTTCACAAACATCTCTAACGTAAGTTCTTTCCCATGGGGCTCCAGCTCTTCACCAGCTGCCCCAGCGTGGGTCACTTCTATGGGGTACAGTCATAGAATAGTTTCTCAGGGCCAGACTGCTCCAGCCTGGTCCCCCACAGAGTCACAAGCCTCCTGCCAGCAAACCTGCTCCAGCGTGGGTCTCTCGCTTGTGTCTCTCACTCTCTCTCCATGGGCTGCAAGTGCTGGCAGAGGCTTGCTCCAACACTGGTCACAGCATCTTCTGTGTGTCTCCATCTGCTCCAGCATGGGGCCTTTCCACGGGCTGCAGGTGGGGTCTCAGCCTTTTCCATGGGCTACAGGGACACACCTGCTCCACCATGGGCTTCTCCACGGGCTGCAGAGGCATCTTTCTCTCTGGCACCTGGGGCGCTTGCTCCCCACCCTCTTCCCTGCCCTTGGTGCCTGCACAGCTCCTTACACCTTCTCACTCCCTTCTCTGCTAGCAAAAAATGGTTGCTAGTGGTTTTTTTTTCTCCTAAATGTGATTCCCAGAGGTGCTGTGACCATTGCTGATGGACTCAGCCTTGGTCAGCAATGACTCCGGCCTTGAGCCGGCTGGTGTTCGCTCCCTGGGGCCTGCAGAGAGCTTCTGGCTGCTTCTTGCAGGAGCCACCCCTGCAGCCCCCCTTCTGCACCAGAACCCAGCCATGCAAAACCAAAACAGTAACCATCGATGGTGACTATCCAAAAGATGAACTGATTTTCTCCAGTACCAAGACTCTAAGGAAACCTGTGTCCATATTTCTCCTGCTTATGCAAACAATGAGCAGATGTTTACATATGCCTGTGACTCAGCACTGTGCTCGGTAAGTTTGTGAAGAACCAAATAGCACCAGTAAATAAATACCACCAAGCAAAATTACCATGCATCCTGCAAGTAAATACTAGTTAGCAGAAACTACATGCTGTGCAAGAGACAGATGGAGACAAGTCTGTAAGGACTGACCTGTCACGATGCAGTAAACTATTCTCATAGGCACTTAACTCACAGAACTATGATCAATTAAATAGGCTTCAATACCATAAGAGATTAGTGATTATTACCAATATATTAGAACTGATTATAGTTTCAGAGAAAGATTTTGTTTTAAACACATGCTTTCTCTGGCAGCTGAAACAAGCCAATCTTACTTTTATACAAGGTAGTGATTCAGCAACAGGTCTTTAATGGTATGCCAGACAAGCAGACTCAGAAGGCCTGTCAAGACCTGGCAACGAAGTTTGTGGAGAATCTGACTGCTGTTCTGATCTGATTCAGAACCCCAAAGTCATTTTGAATCTCAGGCTCATTTAGTGTAAAACATTCATGAAGTGGTACCTATTTAAATAACAGTTTCTTGCAAAAATATATTAAAAAATACAGTCAATTCTGTCAACTCATAAACCAGCATTTCCTGAATTTAAGATAAACATCTTTTGATCTAAATGCCATTGAGTTCAAGAAAAAGCACTGCAATTCAATGGACATTAATTTCTCATAAGACTAAGACACCTATCATACTTTCTCAAGCTTCCATGATTGCTTCAAAGCTTGCTTTAGATGGGGATTTTTGAAGGAGGATTACTGGGATGGAGAAGAAGTGAATTCCCAACACATAGATGCGCACACACACATTTTATTTACTTTGTGTATAAGCTTTTTTTCATTAGATGATTTAAAAGTGACTTAGCCAATTGCTACTAATTAAAAAGGTTAGAAAAATGGATCTGAGCAGCAGTTTTACCCAAGACTCTGTGTCCTGGTTTCAGTGGGGTTAATTTTCTGGTATAGTGCTGTATTTTGGATTCAAGATGAGAATAATGTTGGTAACACCCTGATGTTTTAGTTGTTGCTTGGCAATGTTTTACACCAAATCAAGGACTTTTCAGCTTCTCATATTACCCTGCCAGTAACCACATTCTGTATACCAGGGACTAAAAGCAAAGTAAGATTTTTCAATTAAAGTGACCAAATAAGGTACATTGACAGGGGGAGAAAGAAACCTATTTTCTAAAAAAAAAAAAAACCAAACCAAAAAACCACCACAAAACCAAAAAAACACCCAAAAACCCAACCCATGTTTTTTTAAACCTTATTTGGTGCAGATCACGTCAAAAGAGGTGTTAGCAGAATCCTAAAAGTTTTACATCTCCTTGAAGGAGGGGTAATCATGCATACATAGGAGTATGAAATCAACTCAACGTATACTTGTCCAAAAACCCAGACACTCTCATGAACTCTCTGAAGCAGTGCCTGAGTGCATCTCATACCACAGCCTGTTCTGTCCCCAGGTTGAAGAACTGTTGAGACAGACGCCACGCAGAAGCAGCCAGCCTGAATTGCTATGGCAGTAACAACTTTCCTTCTGGACATCCTCTGTCCCACTGTGACTGCAGTAGGAAAGAGTACCTTCTGAACAGCTCCCTTCCTGAGCATGGGATCATCTGGTACGGACAGAAGAGGCCTTTGCTGAAATCCAAGAGTATAAACCTCTCAGCCCATAGCCCACTAGCAGAAAGCCATTGGAGTCCGAGGAGCTGATCTACTTGACTACCTTTCAGCAGCCTTCTTTCCCAAAGGAGCAGACTAGGCTAGACTGACATGCAAAAGTTATCATGAGAAAAGCTGGTCTATTAAATGGACAACAAGAAATTGCACCTAAGGACATTGATTTTTACCTCCTGTATCCACTTGTACAAGTTTTTACATCAGGTACACTGCAAAAGGCCTCACAGAGGTCCCATTTATTGAATTAAGTTGCAACATGTAAGAAAGCTCCCAGATCCTATGCATAAGAGCAGAGTCAAGAAACAATGCTCTGATTGAGCATTCATGCTCCACCAAAAGTCCATTTCATTCCAAGTGACAAAGGTATTAAGGGGCTAGATGCAGCATCTGGGCCCAGCTGCCAAGGAGGAAGAAAGACATTTGCCTTCAAACAACTGATAACATATCTTTAAAACTCTGACAGTACAGACACAACAAAATGAGCTTGTAAGAAAAACATAAACACCTGGAAGATTAAAAAAAACCCCACACCAAGAAGCGAGAAATACTTAATTTTCTATCCCAGTCTATATGTACACAGAAAAATAACACAGCAGGCAAATAAGGAGATAATAACCAGTTAATCATATTCCAGATCTACACTTACAAATATACAGTTTGTAACAATAAAATATTCTGAAATACTCTTAAATCATGAATCCTTAAGATTAATCTTTAACACCTTCCACTTTACTACACGCCGGTTCTTTACAAAGTCACTGGGTTTACTCCAGGGTATCACCGTATCACATTACAGCAGCCCTGAGGACACAGCAGGACTGCTTATCTTGCCATGGAAGCAGCTAGAGAAGCGTCTGTTTTAGCTACGGGTGTGCTGTAAACACCAAGGCAGACTTCTTGTGGTCTCTGCAGATCTCTACATATAATAGCTCCTGATCATTTCTAGCTAGAAACTGCTGTTGCTTTTAGTGCTTACAAACGTCTATACACCTCAAATTTTTACACAATTGCTCATTTTATAGTCTTTAAGGACAGGCCCATGAAGTACTGAGATCTTCCCTTTAAAGAAAGGGAAAGCTTGCACCATGATATGGTGTCATAAAATCTCTAATATCGAAGGTAAACATATATTTTTACAAGTTGCTAGCATAAAAAGAAACTGAGTTTGTGCTAAGCAGTGGTGAAACTGAGTTTGTGCTAAGCAGTGGTGAAACTGAGTTTGTGCTAAGCAGTGGTGAAACTGAGTTTGTGCTAAGCAGTGGTGAAACTGAGTTTGTGCTAAGCAGTGGTGAAACTGAGTTTGTGCTAAGCAGTGGTGAAACTGAGTTTGTGCTAAGCAGTGGTGGTGCAACCACTGTGAGATGACGCTGCCTTGCTTCCTGCAGCTGTCCTGGACTCAGGGTCACTCAAAACCTCCAGCACAAACCTACTGCTGAAAACACACAGTGGCCCAGCCAGGCATTACATTCAACTGTTCAGCAGCCACATATCTCACAGGCCTCAAACCATGCAATCCTCTCTCTGTTAGCCAGAATAACAGCAAGCTGGGATACTCAGAATAATGAGGTGCAGGGGAAAGCATTGATAGCAAGGGAACTAACGGAGATGGGGAACACGATGCAGATACGTGCTGCTGTGAGTTAGCAACGAAGGCTTTTTAGTTCCAGCTCAGTTGCAGGCCCCAGACTTTCTTCTCAGGGCACTCCCTCACATATGAGGTTTGAGGAATACTTATATTTTGATGAGTGCAGAGGTCACCATGGATATGCAAGTTCAAAGGCTTCCACTCCTACTTCTTGCCAGGCTGGAGATTGTTCATAGCAAAGGCAGCTTACATGTCTGCCCATGGTACCCACTGAGTGATAAAGTGAATAAACTACCAGAGTAAACTACGAATTTTGCCAGTGCTGGTAGGGAGCACCCTCTGTGAAGGCAGTGGCTACCTAAAAAGAGACTAGGCCTGTGCCTGTAGCACACAGGTATATATATCCTTTGCAAAACAACCCCAAGGGTGCACATCTTTCACCAACAGCCAGGGAAGGCAGCCAACCACACAGCATTGCGTCCTGCATGGCGGGACAAGTGAACTCTGCTCCCTCACGGCATGCAGCACCCTGAGCTTGGGCACAGCACATGGTGTCAGAGACAGGCAGGGAAGCCAGCCTCCTCCTGCGCTGTCAGGGCTGCAGTCTGCCCCCAGCTCTGCCCAGCCAAAAGGGCAGCATCCAGCCCGGACACGAGCTACGCTGGGGCAACCTCTGCCCTACCCCTTCCCCCTACAACCGGGTGGGCCCATAATCTGGTGCTTTTGAGGGGCAGCCTGGCGCCAAGCATAGGGACCGGGAGCCAAAACTCCCCTTCACCCCGAGTCGAGCCCCGGCTTGGGCAGGCCGCCCGCCACAGCCGGGTCTGCTCTGCCTCCCGCCCCCAGGGAGCTCGGCCTGGGCGGCTGTCCGCTCCTCCGCGGGGTCCTCGGCGGTGACTCCGCTACCCAGCGCTGGTCAAACCCGAGCCACTCCCGCGGTCCCTACCCAGCCCCAAACCACGCCGGCATGCCCCCTTTACCCCGGCCCCCAACACCCTCACGCCTTCGCGGGGAGAAGCGGGGCCGGGGCCGCTGCCCACCCTAGAGCCCGTCCCCGCCCGGGCCGGGCGCACACCTGTAGTTGTAGCCGCTGAAGCGTTGGCTCTCCCGCAGCAGGGCCCGGTACAGCCGCAGCACCTGGGCCCGGCTGGACGCTGCCATGTTGCCGACACCAGGCGGGTCCTCTCACAGCGAGGCCCCTTTCCCCGCCCGCAGCGCCCGGGGCCGCGCCGGCCCCCGGAGCCGCCTCCTGCCACCCGCACCGGCTTCTCTGCGCGCCTCCGCGGAGGGCAGGCAGGGGCGGGGGCAGCCGCGGCGGCAACAGCAGGAACAGGAGCACACGGCCTGGCGGTGAGTGGCGGCGCGGCCCACGGAACCAAGGGGCAGCAGCCGGGGCTCGGCCTGAGCCCAGAGCGAGGCCCGGGGCGGGGCGGAGACGAGGCCGCGGCCCGAACGCCGCGGCGGGAAAGGCTCTTCAGCGGCTCGGGGCTGATCCCGGGCGGTATCGCCAAGCCGGCTGTGCCTGCCGGGTCTCCCTCCCTTAAGCTCTGCCGAAAGGCTACTGCCCGAAACCTCGGCCTGTCCTAAAGCGCCGCCGCTTCCCCGGGGGTCCTGTCGGGCTCGGTCAGTGCGCCGGCCAGGCGAGGGGCGGGGGGAGGGCCTCAGCGGAAATAAACCCCAGCAACCAACAAGCCGCCCTGCTACTCGGTAACGGCAGCCTAGCTGCGGGAGCCTGTGTTTGCTCTGTTGGCGTGTTGCAGGGCGAGGTGGGCGCTGCGGGGGGTTGGGGTGTCGGCGTAGGGCCTGGAAACGGGTGGTAGGGGACGCGTGTCCGGGGGTGGCAGTGAAATCGCTGTGTAAGTTCCCAGTGACGGGCTGCTTGTACCGGTGGGTCAGGGTGGGATGCGCCACAGCGGTGTGGGAGCTGTTCCCCCCCTACTCTGCCCTGGTCAGGCCCCACCTGGAGTACTGTATACTGTTCCGGGCTCCCTGGTATAAAAAAGACAGGGATCTCCTGGAGAGAGTCCAGAGAAGGGCTACGAAGATGATTAAGGGCCTGGAACAGCTCCCGTCTGAGGAAAGGCTGAGGGAGCAGGGGCTGTTCAGCCTGGAGAAAAGAAGACTGAGGGGGGATCTGATTAATGTTTATAAATATCTGAAGTGTGGGACACAGGGGGAATTGGCCAACCTCATTTCAGTGGTCTGTGGAGACAGGACAAGGGGCAATGGCCTCAAGCTGGAGCATAGGAAGTTCTGCACCTGTGCTCTTACTTTTTCACAGTAAGGGTGACAGAGCACTGTGACAGGCTGCCCAGGGGGGTTGTGGAGTCTCCTTTTATGGAGATATTCAAGACCCTTCTGGACACCTATCTGTGCAACTTGTCCTAGGGAACCTGCTTTGGCAGGGGGGTTGGACTCGATGATCTCTGGAGGTCCCTTCCAACCCCTACAGTTCTGTGATTCTGTGAATTCTGTTACTTAAGATAGCTTGAACTGTTACTAGCAAGTAACTGTTGAACTTTAGGGGACCTTAATGCACAGACCTATATGTGTTGAAATTGGCCTTGAAAAGGGTAGTAATCAGTGTAGGCTTGTGTATCCTACAGTCCACAGAATAACAGGTTACCTAAACCGTTTAAAAAGTAGGGTTTGTCTGTTCATTTGCCAACTCTCGGTCTTTATTTTTCTCTCCTGTGAGGTTGGGCTCTATTTCTACTTAAGCATTTCTTTTGTTGTTTATGTCAGAGGTGCCCTGATCCTTTTGTTGCTGGAAACAGTGTACCTAGCATCCTCATCTGAAAGCTTTATGACCCAGAATAAACTTGACTTTGTAACTTACAAGTATGGTGCTCTAGCTGTATTTGATACTGATTTTTAAATATTATCAATCATATTATTTATTTAGGATCATTACTAGGTTCCTACTTTCTCTATGGTATGTTTTGTATATACTAGATGTTTATATATATGTTCTATATGTCTCTGGCAAAAGTGCTTCACTTGCTACTACATGTATACATGTAGAAAATGGAAACATATTTGATGAGTGGCCCAGGCAATGTGCCAAGAAGCAAGGGTTGAAGGATTCTTGTGTTGAGCAAGAATCTGTAACAGCAAAATATGCATGGATGTGGGAGCGAACGGGAACTTGGAGGAGACTGTTGAGCACCAGCCTGGGAAAAGAGAAGTGTTTAGCTTTGTGCTATTTAGAGACCTGAGTTGACTGACCATTGAGGAATGAGTGGAGCCTCCCTGTAGAGGAAGGTATTTAAGCAGTAGCGTGTGTAATAAAGCGGATTCTATACTTGCACCTGCTGGAGCCCGTGTCTTCCATATGACACAAATGGTGCCCAGCATGGTCTGAAAAGCAACAACAGTATCTACTGGTGCTGCACCCCCGAGCTGGACAGAGGAAACTGCATTGAGTGCTCACACACATTGCCTGTTGTGGGACAAATAAGGTGAGCAGCTGTGGGGAAGTATACTATAGTAACATCATGGGGCAATTGGCAATGTGAGAGCAGAAATTGCATACTGAAATTTTGGAAGGAATTTTGTGTGAGCAGAATTTCAAGGTCCCTCCATTGTAACTTGTAAAGCTCTGTGTTTGGATCCAAGATCGTTGCCCATGGTTTCCAACCACTGGCTCATATAATCTTGCTCCATGGCAAAGGGCTGGTGAAGAATTGCAAACTAAACAGTTTTTACAATTAGAGCTCCCTGATAGGATTTTAATCACATGATGGGTTGTTTATACTGCTTTAAAGACACTGCTTCCCACTGGGCAAGTCTTGCAAGGGGTGCCTGATCCTACATCTCCTGGAGGGGAGGCTGGGGCTGCAGCCTGGAAAGACTCATTCGTTTGAAATGATCACTCCAGATCTGGACTCTAAGGTGGCAGCTGAACGATGTCAGCCAAAAACCATGGGTCTTGATGATCCACTTGACATGGAACTGATTGACCTTGAGCAGGAACTTGATTTATTTGTGCCACTTATCCCTGTGAAGGTTTTAGTGGCCTCTGAGCCAACTGCAGATGAAACCTTACAGTGGCAGGATCCTGTTTCTCGATCATCTCTGTTAAGGCCGCTGCTGTTTGCACCACTGCCTTTGACTCAGTGAGCTTGGACTGCTTCCATTCCAACATCTAAAGCTACCAGTGGACTCTTAGATGAGTGCTGCATGGAGACTTTGAAGAGAGGGGATACATCTTTCCTTCAGGCTATGCCAGTTATTTATCAACCATACAGGACCCCTGAATATGCACATCTACCATATAGGGTAATTAAAGTGTGGCAATCGATTAAAGACTACGGCCTGCAAGCCTCCTTCACTATGACCTCGCTAGAAGCGATAGAGGGCTTGTATGCGATGATTCCCTTGGGTTGGAAATCCATTCTTCATCTAATACTGTCTGCTGCAGTTTTCTGTGTGGTTTTCTGAATATTGTGAACGTCTTTTGGTACAAATGATGGACAATTTATCAGCTGAACTAGGTGCTGAAGAAGAGGAATTACTTGGTCAAGGGAACTATACCACGGGGGCAGCACAGGTAGCTTTGCCCTGTGAGGTCTTCACACAGGCAGCAGACCTCGCTATAAGAGTGCTTCAGCGCGTCCCTGATTTTGGCCACTGAAGTCCAGCCACCACTCAAACTGACCTGGCTGACAGACAAGCCAGTATGGACAGATCAGTGGCCTTTGAAAGGGGAATGGCTAGACCAACCTTATGAACTGTTTCAAGAACAATTGAAGTCAGGTCATATTGCTCCTTCCACGAGCCCTTGGAACACACCTGTTTTGTTATCCCAAAGAAGTTAGGTAAATTGAGGTTGCTGCAGGACCGCCGAGCTATTAATGCTATCATACCTCCTATGAGTGCTTTGCAACCTGGGGCACCAAACCCAACCATGATTCCTGACAATTGGCATTTGAAGGTTATAGATTTGAAAGACTCTTCTTTCACCGTTTACTTACACCTTGATGATTGTGTTCACTTTGTGCTTTCTCTTCCTGTTAAGAAGAGCAACAGACACATGCAGAGATTTCGCTGGGTGGTCCTACAGGGCATGAAGAACAGCCTAATAATCTGTCAAATGGTAGTTAGTGAAGCATTGTCTAATGTTTGCAGGGCTTTTTCTACTGTTGTTTTATATCATTAAGTGGATGACATTATATTGGCTGCTGAGCCTGAGGAATATCTCTCTCAAGCTTTTGGGTGCTTAATCAAAGAATTGTGCCAATATGGGTTTCAAATTGTGACAGAAAAAGTTCAATCTGCAGCTCCATGGAAATATTTGGGATGGAAAGTGTATGAATCACAAGTATATATACTCAATCTGTTTGCCTTGCTCCAAATGGATGAGTTGCAAAAATTATTGGGTGCTATCAATTGTCTGCGTCTCTTGTTAGGAATTACTAGCAATGAGCTGTTGCCTCTGTTTTCACTTTTAAGAGGTGATCCTGCATTGACGTCTCCATGACGTCTGCAGGAGCCTGGTCAGAAGGTTTTACAGAAAATTATGGATAAAATTAATGACACCTTTGTGCATAGCAATTCGACTGTCATCTATCACACTTTTCAGCCTTATGCTTTATTGGGACAATGGCATACAGAGGCCCTGCAGTGAAGGGTCTGCTCTGTGTGTTTTGGAATGGCTGGCTTTGCCCCATTCTGTTGCTAAGATGTTAACTACTGCTATTGATATGATTGCTCATTTAGTATCTAAATGGATGGGTAACAATCCACATCTTAGAGGAATTTTGTGTTCTGTAAGAAAGTTTGATATTTCAAACCGCTTTTGCAGATTACCTGAATGAAATTACAGATTCCTTGCCTGGACATAAGCTTTTGGGATTGTTACATTCTTTACATGTTCAGCCACAATCATTGTTAACATCCACTCCTATTTTTAATGCTTGGTACGGTATTTGTAGATGGATCTGGTAGGACGGGCAAAGCCATAGTTGTTTGGCAGACTCATGGCCAAGAGAAATGGTCTTTTGATATCTCTACTCTTTCTGGATCTACACAGATTGTGGAATTGATGGCCACTGTACGTGCCTTTCAGTTGTTTTGTGATGAGCCTTTGAATATTGTTGCTGATTCTGCTCATGTTACAGGTATCATCCAGCGCTCAGAGGATGCGTTTATATGAGAAATGGAGAACAAACAATTGTTTCAGTTATTGTTGCAATTGGCTCATCTTTTGAGAACGAGAAAGGATCTGTATTTTATTGTTCATGTTTGGTCTCGTACCAGTATGCCCTGTCCTTTGGCAGAGGGTATTGCCATGGCCCATCAGTTGATGTGTACCTGTATATGCGTTTTGAGTGCCGTTGTTTCTGTTGTGAATCTGATGCAACTTACAGTTTGTTGCATAGAACTAAAATAGTTTTATAATTCTGGATATAAGTAGTATAAACACACGTGGATTTACCCCAAATTCATCTTTACAGCTATGTTTCAGTAGTTCTTCTAGGCTTCTGGCAACCGAGATTTTTCCATACGTAAGAAGTTTCTTAGGTACTCTTCATCAAAACTAGAAATATCAGTGGGAGCGTTGCGTCTTTGTAGAAAAACTGTGATAAATATGAGAGACTGTGATAAATATTATGTTTTTGGGCCTTTCCTTGTGTCTTGGTTCTGGCCAGGCCAGACTGAACCTCCCCAAGCAGCCTGCCCAGGTGAGCTGAGTTAGCCCGGGCTGTTTTCCACCCCACCTGGCATCACTCTCCCATAAAAGGGGCTGGATGGGGAGGGGTGCGTGGTTTTGGGGGCAGTCTGAGTGTGGTTGGTTTTTTCTGTTCGTGTAGTGGTCTGTGTCATTACCGTGTCGGGTTGGTAAAGTGTTCTGTGTCATCACCGTGTGTGTATTTTGTCCAGGGCTCTCTTGTTGCTTCCCTCGCTGTGCGGTCTCAGGAAACCGCCCTTATCCCAACCCGTGGGGCTTTGTTTGCCTGTCGCCCGGGGGAGGTGTGTGGTGCTGAATCACCACACCTCTTAAGTTACAAAAGAACGGTGTTTTGGGGTAGCCCTAGTCTTTCAGGAGACCCAAACAGAAACACACAAAGGAAACATGCTCTTTAGTTGCAGCCCAAGCTGTATTGCTGACAGGAATTGTTGTGCGAGGTGAGTCCGAGGTGTTGGTGCTCCCCAGCTTTGCTGCTGTTGGTGCCTGGGTGCTTTAGTACTCCTTAAAGCAAAGCTGTTACTTTGTGCCTGTAGATTTGTCATCTTCACTGATAGCAGCAGTGGCAGTCCTGCCTTTTTTGGGTTTGTTTTGGCTTTTTTGTTTGCTTGTTTGTTTTGTTATTTTGTTTCCTCATCTGGTGCTTTGGACAGCTTAAAAGACAGTGGTCTGTTGTGTGCAGAGCAAAGCCTGGCTCTGGGAGTTCAGCAGAGTTACGTGAAATCATTCTGCAGATGACTGTGGCAGTTATTCTGTCTAATTTTATAACGGCTCTCTGTTGCTATGAGAAATAAAGTTTTGATGCTACAGTCTTTGGCTCTGAATGATGAAAGAGTAATTGAGAAGAAAGCAAAACATGTTAAGTAACTTTTTGTCCATGAGAGTGCTACTGATTTAATATTTGTAAGGTAATGATTTTTAAATATCCTCAGGTGCTAATCCGCCGCCTGAATCTCTCTGATAGTTTTTATGGGGGTTTCTTTAATTTTCGATAACCCTGGTTTTGTCTTAAAGCTGCATGGAAGCCTCATGTGTAGAATAAGCATGTGTAGTAATGTACTATCAAATGCAAAGTAAGCATAGCAAAGGAAAAAACACTTCTTTTTCCTCACTTCTCTGCTTTAACCTGTTATACTAAAGGAGGCAAGAACAATTTTTTGCAGAAACTTGTCATATTTGTGCGTTTTTGGTGGCATGGTAGAGTGAAAAGTTATTTTAATGTATTTTATTATTGCATTTTCTTGTAAGTGATGGATTGTGGTCTCAGAAAACCTGCCAAGTGGGCACTGCCTCTGCCGTCACTGAGGTACAGGGGTGTCTGTTATGTGCGTCCCTGCAAGCCTTCAGGCAGTTTGAAGCACAGAGGCAGTCCAGATGACCTCTCTAGTGTCCTGTGACACTGGAGCCTAACAATGGGGAAGCTGTAAACTTCCCTGGTTTAAAACTTGGGGCAGATTTATCGTTATGTTTCATGAGATAGGAGCTAGAGTTTTTCTTCATGGCAGTGAGATATGTCATCACTGTTGAAGGGGCTTGGTGTTTGTTTATACAGAGGTCTTTGCTTTGGTCTGAGGAAGGAAGGTGGCCCATGCCTTGCCTTTTTTGCATCTCTTGGGATAAAGAAGTGTCTTTATAGAATAGTATCAATATTTGGAATAGTTAAAACATTTGAAATATGTTGCCCCTCAAAAAAAAAGGGGGGGAATGGGGGAAGAATTTGGATGAAATACCTGCAGAGACTGCGGACTGGTGTGAAAGGAAACACCTGTTCTATTCTCAGATACATACTGGATGTTTTGTCATGTGTTGTGAAATTGTCCCTTGTGGGACGCTATTTCAGCTTTACAGCATGGCACTCTGCGCTTTAAGAGAGCGTGTGCTTTACTGTTATGCTGCTGTTTGCCTCCGTTATTTTTCTTTGGGGGTGAGAACAATGATTGATTGTCATGATATTATAATCTCTCTTAATTACTGTTTTTAGTTTCTTTGAAAATGCGCGAACTTGTGCTGTGGTGTGGTTTCTCTCTCTTCTTCCCTGCTCTTAGTTCCTGCTGGGCAGTGTTGTGCATGGTGAGGTCCTATACAGTGTAGAGTAGGACTTTAAGGACTATAAATCACTAGAATTTTCGTGTTTCAGTTACAAATGTAACAAGCTGTTGGTTAATCATTTGCCATTGTGAGTGAGATTTTTCACAGTGTCAAAAGGAGGCCTTGAAATAACTCTGCTTTTAGAAAAAAAACTGTGTCTGGTTGCCCTATAGAAAACAGTTTTTGTATGGGAGGGGAAACCTCCATGTTTCAAATTCAGCTCTGCTCCTAAATTGTGTGCATTATGGGAAATTCTACCTAAGAGTTCAGAGGGGATAAAAACACCTGGGACAAAACTCTTCTCCCAGTCAGTGTTTGTGAGTTACCCCATCTCTTTCTGAACTGAAGTACAGAATGCTGTGTATTGTTTCAAGTAGGACTGTGAGAATGCTAATAATAGGAAAAACCCTATAGTTACAACAGAAAACCCAATAGTGGCTTTTCTGTTGTAATATATGGTCATGTAAGGGAATACCTGTTTTACCACTGCTCATAACCCGTGCTGGTTCGTGCTGTCTCATGCTTCAGGCATTGAACTGAGAGAAATGCTGGATTTTGTTTTCCCTATTGGCCTCACTTTTGATCTCCTAATTTCCTGTGGCCATGTGCAACACCAGAGGATTTCATGGTATCATGTTGCCTGATAGTTGTGTATCATGGTAAGCAGCTGGACAGTTCAGCACTCTGGGGATAACATCTGGATGAGCAGCATGCAATGCTGACACATATGATACTGATTCGGAAAGCCACTGGTTGTGGAAGTATGTTGGCAAAGTACTTTGAAATGCCTGAAACAAAAATGTGATAAAAGTTTAGAATAATATCGTGTTACAGCAATAGGCAAGAGAATAAGTAATAGGATTAACATTATGAGTAATACTTAGGTAATTTGTTGTGTAATGATTGCATCAAATGCAAATGACACTTCTAACCTTAATGCTGATGAAATCCAAGGTATTCTTTGAGACAAGAACTGGACAAGAACTGAACAAGAAACGAAGGTGGTTTTGCTGTGTAGTTGTTTGTTATACTGTAATCTTTCTGAGAAACCATGAGAAGCAGGAAGGACAGGATTTATTAATAGTTCTCGTGTATGACCTTATCAATTCAGAAATGCTTTATTTGCTCTCCTTCCAGTGTTTTATCTAACTTAGTCTTAAATAAATTAGCTTTCTTTGGGAAAAGTACTCTATATTGTAAGAAATGTTCTCTGATGCTTAGGCTATGTCAGTCTCTTCCCAAAGTTCATACCGCTCTTTCACTTATGTCCCTCAGAGTCATGCTGTATAATTCTTCTCCCTCGTCCATGACTTGCACTAGCATCATATTTCTCTGTAGCTGTCATTTAGCCAGCCAAAGTTTGGTGTTTTTTTTTTCTTTTAGTGGATAGTGAAATTTTTAGCTTAGGAAGCAAACTTAGTTGTAAAACTAGGACTGTTCAAGAGCAACTGAGAATCTCTGTGTAGCCACCCCTGTATTGGTTTTGCTGACTTGTAACCAACCTGACACACTGGAAATCACAAGTGGTACGGGCAACCTTTTTTGTTAAAGACCATGATTGCATCTAAGATATCTTGTTAGAGTGAAATTCTTCTCTTGAGTTTATTTTTGTCATTTCTAAATATATATGCCAATATGTGGGAAAAGCATGTGTGAATATGTATAAAAGCATGGGCGTAGTCATGTGGTGGTGGCAAAGGTGAAGGTCATGCAGGTCATTCTGCATTCCCCATGCTGCAGTGTCGTGGATTCATGCACAGCCAGCATGGTGCTGTTGGGCTTTTTCCTTGTTACCCAGCCTCGTATCACAGGTATGGGAAATCAAAGACAGCCTGCAGCTTGGATGGATGCATCTTGGTTCTTCTGCTCCCTGCATCGTGCACATGGGCATTCCTGTCAGACAATACAGGGAGCTGGTTCCACTCAGCTCCTGGGCTGTTGCCTTCCCTGAAAATCCACCTCATTGAGCATTTTTATATAAATACTAATTGTGTGATTATTTCCTGGAAGACATTGCTAGGGCAAGGTATCAGTGGGGGTAGAAGTATCGTGTTGGTATAAGGTTGAGCGGAGCTGATGTATGCAAATGTGTTATTCAAGGTAAAATAAAAGCATCCAGTTATTGTATGATATGTTGAAAAGGTGTTACTGGGGAAAGGTGTGGCCTCTGAGAATGGGGCATGTGGAAGGCACTAATATTTATTTTTATTTGTTTTAGGGAAAGAAAGGTTAAGTAAAACTGTGCTTTACAATGGATGTGTAAAGCAGCAAGAACTAAGTGGACTGTAAGTAGGTTTAGTTTTCTGACTGTGTGACAAGGGAAGGGGAAATGTGACTTTTCACTTGTAATGCATTTTCATTTTACATGATGCTATGCATTCAAGTGGCTTTCCCTACTGGTAGCTCGGACTTTTGGTCCAGAAAAAAAGCCCAGTTTAAATATGAAACTGAAGCAAAGAGATGGAAAGAATGTTGCTGGAGCATGAAGGAACCAAGGGGTAATGTTTTAGTTTAAATGAGGAAAGTAATATACTTGTATTAGTGAACTGTAGTAATGGTTTAATAACTTAATTTAGCATGATCCTTGGCATTTTTTGATCTTTTATCTTGTCATTATTGCTTTCCCTGGAGACATTCAAGGTCAGGCTTGATGGGGCTCTGAGTGACTTAATCTAGTGAAGATGTCCCTGCTTACTGCGGTGGGGGTTGAACTAGATGACTCCCAGAGGTCCCTTCCAACATTGCAGATTCTGTGATTCTATGTCCCTAGACCCCTGGCCAGCATTCATGATGGTGCATTAGGAACATGTTTCTAAATATATCATGCTTCTGATGAATTGTTAAAAAGATGATTAATTGTCAATATTTCCTATGTGCTTCCACGCTTCTGGACAGAACTTTATTCCTGTTTCAGTCTTTTACATCTGGAGTGACTGTTCCAAAATGTTTTTCTTTCAGTCAGTCCTTGAAGAGAAGAAACAAAGCACTGACTACAGCAAACAGGCAAAGGAAGCAGGGCTGAGGAGTAATTATCTCCGGTGGGTAAGTGAATAAATTTAGCTTTCTGAATTTGTCTTGACACTAGCAGTGCCAATCTTTTAGGTAATAACAAGTTTTCAGTCCAAGGCATGCTAACTATCTAATTCACTTTCCATATCAAATTCATGCATTACCTCACTCCTGATCCCAAGACAAAGAAAATAAGAAGTCTAAAGATATAAAGGCAGATAATAATAGGCAGAAGATAATCTTCTGAAGGACAAATTGTGTCATCTTTATGTTGGGGAAAGTCTGTATCTTTGTCCTGGTTTTTGGCTGGGACAGAGTTCACTTTCACAGCAAGCTGGGAGGGTACACAGCCAGGAGAGCTGACCTAAACTAGTCAAAGGGGTATTCCATACCATATGACATTATGCTGACCATGAAAGGGACTAGCTGGGGAGGAGAGGAGATTCTGGGATGGGTCTGAGTGTCTGGTTGAGTCATTGAGTGAGAAATTGCATTGTGTATCAACTGTGTCGTGTACATAAGTGCTGTTGTTGTTTTTCTTCTTTTGTTGTCCTAGTAAACTGTCCTTATCCCAACCCATGAGTCTACCTCTTTCTTCTGATTCTCCTCCCCATCCCACTGGGTGCTGGGGAGGAGTGAGTGAGTGACCGCATGCTGCTTAGTTGCAGGCTGGAGCTAAACCGTGACAATCTTCTAATATAATCCCTTTAAATCTGTCAAAATACATAAGCAGTAAATTGCTGCTCAGTGTGAGAACAGGTGACAGAATTGGGTTTTCTTTACTTTACCAACCACTTGTAATTGATTCAGGTCAGAATCCAGCATAGGATGCTCTGGTGAATGGGGAGTGAGCTCTTGGGAGAGGCAGTAGTTACAGCCGTATAAATGCTGCTGGTAACATTCTGGGCTGTTGTGTTCCTGTCCCTGTAGCAGAAAAAGCTAAAGACAATGTGTGCCCATGTCTCTTCAGAAAGTTTTGTGTCATAGCTCAAACTGGGAATAAGGGTGGGTTTAGTGGGGATGCAGATCTGTGAAATGGAGCTGCCAGCTTCCCTACTGGGGTGGCTTTAACATCCTACAGAAAGGCAGAGAAGAAATCGTTTCAAATCCTGTTCTGGTGAGATTTGAGTTCATCTGGTTGGTGTATGGAATTAAGTATCTCCCTGTTCTAGAATGTCCATGATTAGCTTTTTCAGGTATGCTTCTTAGCCAAGGTTAAGTTTTGCCCAAGATAAGTGGAGTTTGGTTTTTTGTGTTTCCCTGGAATTCCATGTACTTTTTCCCTTTCATTTATTTTTATGCAGGTGATTTTCATAACTGTTTAACTCTTGTCCTTTTTGGAAGTGATTCCTAATGATGTATGTGTGCTGCATCTAAACTAGAGAAAAACAGGTAAATGGAGCAAATTATCAGGGTCCTCACAGAGTTTTAGTGGTATTTCTTTAAAAAAAATTGTGTATTATTTTAGAAGTGGTTTGACTTTACAGACACTGTTCCAGGCAGTCATTGAGAGTGTTCTTATTTTTGGGAGAATTAGAGTTTTGGTTTTTTCTATTTTGGCTGCAAACTTAGCTTTTTTGGTAACATTTGTTTTAACTTCAATTTTATTATGCCAATTATTTTCAGGGTGAAAAACTGTGTAGTGCATTACAGGAATTCTTCCTTTTGAAAAATAATGTTGTAAAATGACCGTGTATTGTGTATGTAAAACTATCAGATGTTGAAGAGGTAACCAAGTATCAGCTCTGTATAGGTTTGTTGAACTTGCTTTTTATGTTGGCAACATGACCTTTGTCAGGTTTTATGGGAAAAAAAGTTGTTCTAAATAGATTTGGCTTGATAAAGATTAGCTTTTTCTGTTTTTCCATCTGTCCCCGTCCCTCCCTGTGCAGACTGTATTTCTTATCCCCCCCCCCCCCCCCCCTTCCACTCCGATACATCTTACTTGGATACTCACATTTTTTCACCTTTTTCTTGTGGTAGGCTGTATTCTTAATATAATATTAATTCTACAAACAGAAACTGGCTAGATTAAGACTTGAATTAAGTATGTAGAAACACCATTGTTATTATAGGATGTTGTTTGTTTAAATCCTGTGTTGTTGTTTAAATCATTTTTTAATAAATGCCATATAAAAGATATTGCAGCTTCTTCCAAATCCCTGCCTGTTAGCTCATATGACCCCAGTGTCCCCTGATTACTTTCATTCCGGACCCTGAGTGGCAGAGCCTGCTGTGCCTGTGTTGAACTTGACCTTTCAGCATATTGCAAATTGCAATTCTACAAATGATTGTTAAAAAAACCCCAAGTACTATGTTTTGATTTTGATTCTTGTGGCATTAATTGAAGATTGGTTTGTCATGTGTAAGCTTGAGCTACGGTAACACCTTATTATTAATAAAGATTTGATTCTTTCATGTTATTGTTTACTTTTTCCCTAACTTGTATAGCAGCTTCTGCCCAGTCAATGTGTATAACATGAATCAGAATACAAAATGAGGGGATCTTGCCTTTGTTACCTAAAGAATGGATGGAGAAATGCTTGTGTGCCATTGTTTTCAGGTGTGTATCCTGAGCCCTGTCTGCTCTCTTTCACTGAGGCTTGCTCTGGAGAGAAGTGTGACTTTCAAGTGCCTGGTGCCAGAGAAGGATTCTCTGACATAATTAAAATACATGGCTTCTCAAGGTCTTTCAAAGATGATTTTTGTTCTTTATCTACTTTATCTGTAGTAAGTATATCAACATTATCAAGCCTTACAGGAGATGTGAACCTAGCGAAATTAAAGATGATAAACCATGAAACTGCTTGGGAGCCTGTTATTCTAGGGTGCTGTGAGCCATGGGCCCTAATAGGATTTATTTTCTAGCATTAAGGACAAAGAAAGAAGTTAGTGTTATTTCTCTTGTTCTTTCTCCTGTAACATCAAACTTCAGTTTTATCCTGTGGTAGCAGGGCTGGGTGGAGGCACAATTTAAACCTTTGTTTACATTGTACTAGCTTTGCTTGCTACAGAGTACCTTGAAACTAGTTCAAGAAGTTACAGGAGACCTCTTGAACATTGTAAAGGTGGTAGTGTTCAGCTGTCACTGAATAGTGTTACACAGTAGGTGTGCCTGAATACATGTGAAGTGTCATTGACGAAATCCTGGCTGTAAACTTTAACTGAATTAGAGCACAGTTGTGTCAGGAAATTAGAACAGGATGAAGCAAATCTATATTAAAATTTGATTGGTGTTTATTTCAATAGGCTGAACTTTAAACTGAAGGGTTTTATTATAGAATTTCTCAGGAATGTTTCTCAGCAGCATACTCTGTAACTCAGTATCACTTGTTGCAGTTAAAGTATTTTTAAGGAAAAGACAACTTTTTTTTACCCTTAGGCTTGAAACATAGTTAATGCATTTATCTAGCTACACTTACAGAAAATGTTTCATAATACAAGTAGAATATTTGAACATTGGGTTTTCTGTCTTTTGGTAAGTTGCAAACATTAACTGTAGAATATACAAAGTAAAATTTTTAGGCTTGTTAATGGAGGCTGCTAGGCAGTTAATTCTTGTGAGTCGTCTTGAGTACACTTGTTCTTAAAAGAGCAAAGCCAGTCTTTCATCTTGCAGCCCTGCAGTGTGTTGGAAGACTGATGAGGCAGCACAGAGGCATAGGGAAGTCATGTGGGTTTTTGAAGAATTACATTATCTGTCTACCTGTGGTAAATTTTAGTGCTGGAATCAAGGAAATAACACCACAGTAGTTAAAATACATAAATATATATAATATTTGCTAAAAAGATCAAGGTAATGGAAACCAAACTGAAAATGTTTAGCAGTGCAATCTTCATTTTTGTTTCACCCTCTGAAATTTGTGTTGCTGTGATACCAGATGTGTTGAGACAGATACTGTGATTGTGTGATTTGCTGGCAGAGTTGTTCATATCGCTTGCAAATGCTGATGTTCTTGTGCATCCAGCATTTTGTGTAGGTTAAATGGGTTGTGATGAACTGTGTGGTTTAGAAACTTAGGTTGCAGGTTGATCTTATTTTATTTTTACTTCTACAACATGCCAGTCAATACAGTACTTTTTGTAGGCTAGCTGCTTTTCCTATACTTTTTTCCTGTTTAATTACTATGTGCAACCCATGTGATTTGGGATTGAATATAAATGATGATGCAAAGTTTTTCTAAACAGATCTTATTTGTCGTAACATAGTATGCATTCATAATTCCAGCCTAAGACTCTGGGTTAATCATTCTTGTGAAATGAAGGGGTCTTCTAAACCTCATTAACAGTAGGGGAACATAACAGTCTAAATCACCAGTGCATAAATGAAGCAATAAAAAAAATAAATCTGGTCATTGATTTCTATTTCACTCAATCAATAGAAAAGAGCTTCAGTGATAGGGAATCATACCAAAGCAATAAAGGCTTTTGCATTATGTAAAGAAAGTGTCAGACAAAATAGAATTTATTTTTTAGTACAGCTTGTAGGTTCCACTTACACGTTTCAGGGATAATGGGCCCTTAGTAAGGAGAGCAAGCCAACAGCAGTGTGTTAAAGTAGAGGACAGTGTCTCAAGTGTTTTTCAATAGCAATATTACCCCCTGGGTAAATTTTACAGGAATCAGTTTTTACTCATTGTATCTCAAACTGTAACAGTCTGTTATTCTGCAGCTATGTCTTTACTCAGTCAGGAGCTGAGTTTAGAACCATTTCATATGCATCTGGACCCAGAGAAAAAAACAAACCACAAAACAAACCAACAACCTGCTAGCATCATTTTTAATTAGATACCTAAAAGTGTCTCTGCAGAAATCCTCTCTGGCAAAGTGAAGCAGCAAAAAGATAGCAGGAATTTCCATCACAGTTTTCTGACAGCTCTCTTTAGTCTTGGACAGGGGTTGAGTGAAAAGGGGTAAGCAGACTGGGAGATCACTTCACATTCCAGTTCTGGATTTCAGGGATCTGTTTCTTACACTGCAGGGAATAAAAACCCTGTGACCACATTCCCTGGTCACAAGGTTCCCAGTGACACAGCACAGCTACCTGGGGCTTTTGAGTAGCTACAGCAGAAAAGACCTGAGGTGTGGTGGTAAATGCTGTAGTAACACCATTCCCTCTCTGTTGTTTTTAAATGTTATTCCCTAACATGAAATAGAATGAGGTGCTAAGAGTAGGCCTCTTTGGTTATAACTACAAAAGTTTTTCAATTTAGATGTTAGGGAATTGATCTAAGAAAATGCCTTTTTCCAACAAGAAGTGTTCGAAATCTATCTTGGAGGAAGAAGGATGCAAGGTGCCCAACAAGGCAGCACTGCATACGCAGCTCTTATTGAAACCATGTCTAAATTCTGTTTGTGGTTCAAGCTTGTGTCCCTGGATAGATGGAATGTGAAGTTTTAGGCACAGACACCATTTCTCCAGTAACACTGTCATTTTGTTTCTGGGGGCTTTTAAATTGTGTAAAGCAGTGTAGCTTCATGCTGGGAGGTGCCGTACCATTTTAAGAGCTTGAGGAGCAACTGGAGCAGACATCTGCACAGAGAGCCAAGTTTACAGTGGGTCTGTAGGCAGAGCCATTGCACAGCCATGGTTTGGAATGGCCAAGTGTCTCATCTGAGCGTTTGAAACATTTTCACCCTCATCCAGATTTCTAACACCTCAATCTATGCTGTATTGTGCCTTAAGCAAGCTGCCCCAGTGCTGTAGCTGTGGCAATTTGTAAACCCAGATACTGTTTGGAGCAAGTGAGGGAGGGCAGTGGGAGCTGGCTGTGGGTACTGATACTGAGCGCAGGGATTCCATGTAGATATGTCCTGTATTTGCTTTGCAGCTATTGGCAGACTGTGTTGTGAGTCTGAATGATTTACAGCCCCAGTTTGTGAAAGCTACCAGGCTTCTTATATATTAATAGTGTAAATAGGAATAGTAGGTATAAATGCCAAGGTAGAAAGTGGGGTGTTAACTTTTACACCTTTTTCAATTTAGAAGTTGTGTAACTAGCCATAAATCTGTCATTTGGGTTTGCTTATATTTTTGTTAGCTTGTACACAATTTTTAGCAAAATATATAGGGATTCTCTAGGGTCTGAGTTGCATACCTGTCAATGAAAGCTAACCTTACAAAAAATTAGGTCTCTGTCAGTCAAAAAAAAAAATTAAAAACCCTAAATCTTTAATTATTCTCTTCCCTGCAGGGCTGTTTAAGAGTTATTGAAGCAATATTAAATATTGTACCAACAAGATGCTGAGATTTCAGGTGGTGGGTTTTTTTCTGCCGCTTTGCAAGGGAAAAAAGCTTCCGTAGCAACTGCAGCATAGCTCAGAACATATGCTGCTTTTGAGGCAGACGTTGTCGTCTTAAATAAGCATGACATATGCTCAGGCCACGCTGATGTGTGGTTGTATATAATCTGCAATGATTTTGGGGACATGTAGTACAAGAATATCTCTGTGTACTTTAGGGAGTGATCCAGACCTTGGAAAAGGAATGGAGTAGGTGATCTAAGCAGTTAATTATTTTTTTCCTCTAGCTGCTGATTGAGCTCTACTTCTGCATTTGCATTTGAGAAGGGACCTAGGTAAGAGAATTATTTTTCTCGGTTGCCTTTGTTTCTCAAAAAAATCAGTCCCTTATTTTAGAAGGGAAACTATTTTTAAGCTATAAATCTGAGACAGGAGAATGAAAATGTATGCATGGTTTCCTTTTTTGGTGTTAAACAGGAATAAAAGCAGAAAAATATGATATCTTGTTTTAAAATACATTAAAGACATTAAACAATATCTTGCTTGTTCTATTCCTTGAAGCAGCATAAGTAAATGGTGATTCTCCCCCCCTACTCTGCTCTGGTGAGACCTCGCCTGGAGTACCGTGTCCAGCTCTCGGGTCCCCAGTACAAGAAAGATATTGAGCTGTTGGACCAAGTCCAGAGGAGGGCCACAAAGATGATCAAAGGGCTGGAGCCCCTCTCTTATGAAGACAGGCTGAGAGAGAGTTGGGCTTGAGAAGAGAAGGCTCTGGAGAGACCTTATCGCAGTCTTCCAGTACTTATATGGGCCTAAGGAAAGATGGGGAGGGGCTGTCTATCAGCAAGTGCAATGATAGGGCAAGGGGTAATGACTTTAAACTGACAGTGGGTAGATTTAGATAGATATCAGGAAGAAACTCCTCTTCCCTGTGAGGCCAGTGAGTCCCTGGCACAGGCTGCCCAGAGAAGCTGTGGCTGCCCCCTCCCTGGAAGAGTCCAAGACCAGGCTGGATGGGGCTTTGGGCAACCTGGTCTAGTGGAGTGTGTCCATGGCAGGGGGTTGGAACTAGGTGATCTTTGAGGCACCTTCCAAGGCAAACCATTCTATGATAAATGATTAGAGTATTATTGTATAAATCAGGGAAGCTGGTCTTACACTGTCACAAACCTGCTGTTTGACTACCACAAAACTTTCAATGATAGAATAGTAACCTGACCTGTGCTAATTAAGAACTGGGATTTGATTTCCTGTGTTTGAATATGTCAGTTCATCAACTTCTCTGGCTCTGATGGAAACAATAAGCTACATATAGTCCAGTGTTTTGGAAAAAAAAAAAAAAAATCATCATTGCTGCCAGGCCTCCCAGCATTTTTGAAAAAGTCAGAGAAACATGTGGGTTATGTTTCCCAGTTGCTCTGTGCACTAATGGTTTGATGCTATGAAGTCTCTTCAGTAATCCCTGCCTGTCTACAGTGAAATGCAGTGGCAGCTTGTTTCAGATTTCTGGATGTGAATCGATCTGTTCACGCTTAAGTGTGTTGTAGCCTGGTGAAAGCACTGAGTATCCTGAATGAATGATATAAATGAAGTTAAATGGATGTTTGTGAGTGTAATCTGTCCCCAGAGCAGCAGATTTCCTGTGTATCCTTTTACAACCCAAAGAGGGAGAATAGACTCAATCTCTATTATCTGTTTGCTGTTGCCTTTTGAAGACACTGTTGGTTCAATTTAATAATATTTTTTTAAAGTTCCAGTTTTAAGCATAGATTCTTAAGGAAATGAGGGTTATAAGATGGCATTTGTACATCTCCTGCTAGTCGCCTCTTTTCCTGCCTTTTTTTTCCCCAGTCAGCTTTTGTAAGGGGTTTCCAGCTTGCCAGAGACAGCAAGTTACAGGTGCTCTGTGAGAGTAAAGGGCTTAATAAAGGCAAAAGACCCTATTAATGCCTCAGCTAAAGCAGAAATAGCAGGATGAATTTGTTGCTTACCACTGAATGGGCAGGCAAGCTTTGCCCCCAGACATAGAGAAAATAAAGTTTTGCTGGTTCTGCTGCTTGCAAAAAATAAAAATAATTTTAAAAACTCTTCCTCTAAACTGCTTTCCCTGAGGATGAATTACACCCCATTGGCTGACGCATCTTACAGAAGTAGGAAAGAGAGTAGTGCTGTCTGACATACTGAGAATAGATGCTTTGTGGAAAGTAGTGCATGTGTTGTCTTTCGGACTATTTTAGAATAGTGTGCCTACAGAAGAAGGCTTGAGACAGAAGATGCTATTATTCCCAGTCTTGGAGATTGTTAGCAAATGTTGGGATTTCATAGAAATTACAATCAGCTGTAAATGTAAGCTGTTAGACTGCCGCAGAGGGAGAAGGCTGCTTAGACAACAAACCTTACAATAACACATCAACTTTTAAAACTGTCAGCAAGTAGCCATCAGCTGGAGAAGTACACAATAGCTTGTCATAAACATACTGACTTTCCTCCTCAAATGAACATCTCCCTTGGTGATATATGAGATCTTTAATAAATTATCTTTAAAGGAAAGCTGTTCTCATCTTGCGGTTTTAACGTCCCTCACCACAATTGTATTCTCAAGTAGAAATATTCTACATGTTTGAAATACAAATCCAAAACTAAGAAAAATTATTTTACAAAAAGATGTCCGAAAAATCAATTAATCTTTGATTATTTTTTAAAAAAATTTTATTTTATATTAAAATTCTGGTTGGTTGCTTCATTGTAAAAGTCAGTGTATTCTTCCAGCATATTCTGTTGGGTTTTTTCCCCTCTGTTTTGTGGACAAGCAGCTCTGCAGCAGAATTCTGTAGTTTTTAGTTTATACTAAATAGACTTTGCAAATCTATTGTGTTGGCAGCTAGATGCAAAAAGAAAAGGGAGGGTGTTTGAGTTCTGTTATGCACTTTGGGTCAGGCATTGACATGGTAGGTAGAGAACAGGGTTTTTAAGACCTGGATGTATGAATGTGACTCTTCCTTGTGTGACTTGTCAAGGTACTTGTACACTTCTGAATATTTCCCAAGTTTTATATGTCCTGGTTGCAGCCAGGCCAGAGTTAACGTTCCCAAGGACCAGCACAGCTGGCCCAGGGTGTTTGCACACCACATGACATCATGCCCCCATAAAATGGGAGGGGTGGGTTCGTGTGGATCCTGGATGGACTGAGTGTGGGCTGAGCATCTAGTTGGTCGTCAGATGGGTAAGTGCTGTGTGTTATCACCCTATGTGTATTCTGTCCCAAGGCTGCTGCTGTTCCCCTCTCCCTGTGCTGTCCCAGCAAACTGCCCCTACCCCACCCTGCAGGGGCTTTTGGCCATTTCTCCTCCCCATCTTGCCAGGGGATGGAGGAGGGAGCAGGCAGTGCCTGGGGCTCAGCAGCTGCCTGTAGCTGAACCATGACAGACACGTGTAGTCTCTGCCCATTCTCCCTTTTTGACACTATCAGTTAGCTCAACTGCAGGTTTGGTTTCGTGTGTTAACAAGCAAATACATTTTGGTCTCTCTGTATGAGGAACTTGAGGGGGAGGGCTTTACATTAAGACTAGCTATAATTAGGTTACCCAAGCAGATTGTGGAAACTTTATCCCTGGAGACATTAAAACTTACCTAGATAAGTCCCTGAGCAACCTGCTTTGAACAGGGTGCTTGAACATACTACCTCCAGTGGTTTCTTTGAACCAAAATTACTCTATTATTCTGTAATACTGTGAGTTAAAGTCAAGTTTTGTATTTCCTTCCAAAGGAATGCAGTCCTGGGGTTACTGTCATCTTTACCAGGTATTAAGTCCTGTCATCCCTAAGCCCAGCTTGTGACACCAAGAGATGAACAGTCATATGCTTTGCTTTCCTAGTGGGTGATTTTGATCCTCAAGGAGACTGTAACCATCATGAGAAGTTAGAAAGTGGAACCCTCACCCTAACTGATGCATTGTGGAAGACTTACAAACAATTTTTTACATGCTGTGAGCAACCAGGATGTGGAGGAGAATTCAATTTATTAAACAACTGGGCTTTGTGTGTCTTGATCATATTATCGTAGAGCTCAGAACTTCTCTCTGGAGTGGACTAAGTTCAAATGGCTGAACCCAAAGAGAGGTCTCATGTATCCTGAGAACAAGGTTCAACAAAGACTTTTCTTTATACTGCTCATTCACACAGCCATTTAGTTTAAGGGTGTATAAAAATCTAATTCTCTGTTCTTCATGTGCTGAGAAAGCTGCTTCTTTGTGGTACTCATAACCAATGAGAGGAAGGCACAGTAATGACAGCAGTTAGTTACCTATGTCAAGAAGAGGGACCCACTTCTCTGCTACTATGGGAAATTAAAGCAATTCCAAAATGTGGTGGATAAATACAACTCTCACTGTATTTTCTGTATCCCTTTCCCATTGCTTCTCTTGATGTGGTTTTTTTTTGAGCAGTGGCAGTATCCTAATGTGTGCTTAAACATTTAGTACGGTGGGCCATCTGATGCCAGCCAGCTTGATTGCCTGGGCACCATATTGCATAGAAAAATCTTTCCCTGGGCAACTTGAAGTAGTTTGACAAAGGAGGATTTATTTTTATGGTCACCATTTCCCATGTGCCTACATGTAGAAACACGTGTGCCTGTCATTGCAGCAGCCTATCTTCAGGAGATTGTGCCTCAAGTGTGCATGGTCAAGCCAGACTCTGGACTTAGGCAATATTATTCTGTTACTGGAAATATTCAAAGTAAGTTGATTTTAATAATTAAAAAAACCCAACAAACTAGTGATTAAAAATTGAATTGCTTTCCATTGCTTGAAATATGAGGTGCTATATAAAAAAGAGACAAGCTATTAGTATTTTAGGGGCTGCTCTTCAAGATGATGGTTTGCCAAGGATATATTAAGTAATATATTTACATTATGAAATGGTGCCATCTTATACATAGCTTTTATAAATGTAATATCATCTAGTACCTAAGGTTTGTAGCTGTCAAACTGTATGTGTTTAGAGCATCACTGATGATACTATACAAAGATCTCATCACCAGATGAGTTCTTAGAAAATTGTGGTGTTATTTCCTACTGATGGTTGCTAATAGAGCTCTGCTTCTGATGGCCTGTCCAGCACCTTTTGACATTTAAAACTTGTGATTTGCATTTGGAACTAGGCTCTCTAGCTTTTACCCTCATAAGAAGCCAGAGCATAAAGAGAGTGTGATGGGAAGCAGCCTTTCCATTGACAGCTGTTTATGATGAGTCTTGAGGGCAGAGACCTGTATTCTCTGTTGATCATGAACTAAAATCCTAGATACAAATAAGCCAGCTCTGCAGAATGATGGGTGCCAGGCACTGATGACTGCTCTGCAATGCAAGTGATCTTTCTGTCTTCAAGGCATCATCATCATCATCTCTTACATAAGGTAATAAATAATAATTTAAAAAAAAAAAAATCCTTCAATATTCAGGGACAAAGGCTCTGGGTTGACTGTTGCAGCTAAGACTGTTCTCTGCCATTGCTTAGTAGCATCAGGATGTCTTACAAGTAGCATAAAAACCTGAAAGGCTGCTTTTCTTGGCTCATCAAGATGCTATAGGAAAAGAATATTGTTAGGTTCACTTCCTGCCTTTGCTGTCTCTTTGAATTTTTTTTTTTGCAAGAAAAAAAGGTGCTATTTTCTCAATGAAATGCTGAGTGCTCCTAGATGAGATGATGTCAACAGAGGCATGCAGAACCTTTACTACAATAAGCAACTTTACCCAGATGGTTTTTTTTTTTCACTGAAAATAATTAAGGATGTCTGGGTAGCTGAAAACTTTCATCTACTGAGCACCAGAAGGAGCATCTGGTTTGTTTTGCTCATTTGTTTGCTTTGCTCATAGAAGCTTCTTATTTCAAGCCAGCCAGGAAAACCAGCAGAAGTATTTGAATAAAATCCCCGCCTTGCACACTCTCCTGGTTTTGGCTAGGGTGTAGTTAATGTTCCCAAGGAGCCAGCACAGGTGAGCTGAGCTGGCCCAGGGTGTTTCCATACCATGTGGTGTCTTGCTTCCCATGAAAGAGGGCTTTTGGGAGTGGAGGGGCTGGACTCTGTGTGGCTCCAGTGTCTGGATGGTTGTTAGGTTGGTAAGTGCTTTGTGTTATCACTGTGAATGTTATGTCCTAAGTCCTGCTGTTGTTGCTCCCTCTCCCTGGGCGAACATCTGCATCCCAACCCCTGCAGTTTGCCTTTGTCACTCCAGGATAAAGCCAAATAATCAGATTCATATGCTTAACGTGGATACACAGAACAGATTAAAATCAAAACAGCTGACACAGTTTGTTTTCTGGTCTAGGACAGGGGGCAGAGTTCACCTGTCTGGTAGTAGGCTGGTTGGCCTATGCCAGCATTGGGACTATTGTCCCAGAAGGACTCTGTTTCAGAGGTGAACTTGGAGCTGAAATAACCTGGTGCTGGCATAAGCAAAGATTTCATGTGTTTAATTTGTTCTTCCAATCTCACTAAAATAACTCCATTTCAGATGTCCACTCTCTTAGAAAGGAATCTTTATAAGCAGGTAAATATTGTACTTTTAAAGCTGTTATCCACAAAATACCTGTGTTTTGAGACAAGAGGAGTTTATTAAAAAGATTCAGTGGTACATGACGAGACAGATCTTGTACTATCATTGATTACCTGTTGATTGTTCTGTTTATATGAAAGTAATACCTTCTTCAAACTACTCTCCTTTCAGGCTCTGATTCCGATACTTAAATCAGAATGGGTCCTTTTGCTATAAATGATGGTTTCCAGAAGCAGAATTGTTATAGGTGACTAGTTACCAAGTTCTTTATTTTCAGGGAAGTTGGCACTGCCCTTTAATCTGATGTGGATGGAAAGAAGAGGGGAGAAAACCCTGGGTTTGCATTGTGATGAACAGATGCCAAATAATCCTGGATACCTTCAAGAAGATGATCAGTGAAACAAAGCTGTAACAATTTATGGTCGACACACGAAGTAAAATTTCATCTCAAAGAGAAATCTTAAGATATCAAAACCTTGAACCTGCTTCCAATGAGACAAATAGAAATCCTTCTTCTCAGGAAGATTTTTGAGCCAGAGTCCTAAACTGCTGAAATGTTTTCAGGTGTGGGTAGAGTAATTCTTATGAGCTTGCTGTACTTAATCAAATGTGAATGTAAGGCTGATTAGAAAACTAAACCACAGTGTAAAGTTAAGACCTGGAGAATTGAGTCAAGTTTTTGTTGCTTTTATGCACATCATCTTTTTAGGAGCAAATGCTGAAACTTTGTTGTGGGTTTGTTTATTTTGTAGCAGGTTTTTAGCAAAGTGAAATGTTTTGAAAGCTTGAAGTTTAAGAATATATCTGTTTGGGTGTTTACATTTCTTAAATAAATGGTGCTATGCAGGCCAGAGGCAGGATGCCATGCTGGGGGATAAAAGGCTATGAAAGTCTCAGTGGGCCATATAACTACAGGTCAGTGACACTGCTCATGGGTGTGCTTTTTTTCCTTTTCATAATGAGAGAGATTTAAAGCTTCAGAAAATGAGAAAATGCGTTGTATCATTAATTTGCGGTTTTTACTGTTCTCAGAGGTGTGAGGACAAGCCTTTAATGGTGAGAGCAAAGTGATATCCAAGGCCTCTTCATACGTGTTATCAGGTTATCTAAGCACATTTTCCATCTGTTGCATTTTTGCAATATGAAAAGCAAAATTTAGCATGACACATTCATGCACAAGTCCTAGTATAAAGGAAACCTAAGTAGTACAACAACTTTGTATTTGCAGAGGTGCTTGTGAGAATATAAAGGCCTGTTGTGTTCTGCATAACTTTGTGTGAATCCAGAAAGTTTTATGTGAATCATGTTTATTGAGGAGGTAGAACTGATGATGTTAAACAGAACAGGGGGGTTTTCTGCAGCAGCATGTGTCATATACCTTGGAATCAAAAGGCCTGCTTGGAAATATCTGAGCTTGAATTTCTGCTCCAGACTATGTAGCCTTCATTCATTGTGAAAACAATGTTTTGAGCTGATAAAGGTTGGTGCTAAAGAGTCATTTTGCTTTCAAACTCAGTCCATATGCTTTAGTTTTCTCTTCCATCCCATTTTGTTTGGTAGTAGTGCTTGGAGGGACCCAAGTGTTCCTCCTTGCACCCTCTGCCAGCTCTGACCTCCTTTCTCAATCCACATTTAGAATCAGCGAAAGGGTGATACTCATTGCTGCTTGGGGAAACCAGCGGAGGAGGTAAACTTGGTAAACTTAGCCTGTACTGTAGTTCTTCTACATCTTTCTGCATAGAGATACTTTCTACTGCTGTTGTCTTCAAGAGGACTACTAATATTTCAAATTCTGAAGTGCCCTTCCTGTTTAGGGCTTTGCCATCAGTACCTTCAGTTGGCCAGCAAGACTGCAGTATTTTTCTAAAGACATTTTGAAGGCAGAGATAGCTACACATACTCAAAAGGAGGCTGTTGAAGCTTTCTGTTGTGAATTCTTACAGGTACTGACCAGCCAGGTACTTCCAAGTCTCATCTTAAAGCACTATTGTGTTCAAGGCAAGTAGTTGTTAAGCCATGTAAGACCCAAATAAATATTTTAAACAAACAGGTCTGCTGAAAGCATTTGAGTAGTGCTGAGGGAATTGTATTCTCCTATTTTTTTTTTCTAGTAAAGGATATTTATTAGGGTGAGCAGATGGGCAAAACTCATTTTTGGCATTCATTGATAAGCCTGCTACCTCTCCAGGTGGTTCAACAAAAATGATAACACTGTGGCATTGCTCCCATTTTATTTTCATTCCTCTCAGACTAGTTCATCATCTGTCTCTGTTTTCCTCATTTAGGGCCATCTGCTGGATTTTTGTGTGTCTGTCTGCTGGTTGTTCTCTATTCTGAAGTCACAGAGGGATCTCCAGTAGGGGCTGATGCAAAGTCTTTGTATGTTTGCTGAGTGCTGGGCTCAAGGATGTCTGTCTGGGTTTTTTTTTGGTCATCATCTCTGTAGCCAGCTTGCAAGTTTTATTTTCCTTAGCCTGTCCTTATGAAGTATGTGCAACACTAAATTATGCCTGTCTTGAGTGCACTGTTCTACTGCTGTTATTAATATAGCAGTTCTCTTTTTTTTAATGTTGAAATATTAAAAGAATGAAGAACAAGTGAGAATCCATCCTCTGCGTTTTTCTCATCACAAAAGAGCACAACAACAGAAATTTGTCACACAAGTGATTAAAACTCAGGCTTCATCTATATCAAAATGCATTTTAAAAATTTTAATCAATTTTTTTTTTAAGAGACGAGGTGGGGGACACTTCTAAAATGCAAAGCCTTTTATTGTGAGTGTGTGAGACTATCTAGACTGTGTTAGAGCTGTGTTGGACTAACCCAAACCTGTCACGAGCATGCGTGTCTGAAGTAGACCAGTAGCTTCTTTTTGCCACTTGCTCACTATTCATTTTGAAGGCTCCTCACTTGGGTATTTTCATTATGATAAACGTGTTCTGTTTTCTTAGGAAGTCTTTTGAATATATGCAGTTTTCCTGCATGTTAACTTTAAGGTGTATCACCTGGTTAGGTTTAAGACTGGGATCAAAAGACACAAAATATCACATACTTGATATCAGATTAAACTGTCTGACTATTTCATGTCTGTTTTCCCATATTTTCCTACTCTTTCTTCCTTCCTCCTTGTAAATACATCCTCCTTCCCTCACCTTGGAGGGCAAAGCTGCTTGTGGTGGGTGAGGAGATGGGAGTGGAAAGTCCCTTGAAGAGACCCTGGAGAGTAGTGTGGTGCATGCAGATCATAACTTCTGTGACACTTGTCATTGAACATGTATTTGACAGAGCCACGCTCTTCCACCTTTCTGTTGAGTCCAACCTTAAACTTTGATGGGTCCTACTGAAATCAATGGATCTTCTTGTGCAGTTGGGGAACTATTGCTCAGTGTGTGTAAAACCACTGAGATGACCTAAGCAGTAGTTCCTCAGGTACCCCTAAGCAAGTTCCAGGGGACCTCTGGTTCTCTGTCGCTTTGGAAAGGTGGTACTAAAGCTATTGGACCTTGTTCCTACATTTCCGTTTGTACTTGCAAATTTTATTCTCTTAGATGCTTCTAAAACTGATACAGGCAACACTAGAAGAAAAGTCAATATAGATGAACATACAGCTTAACTTTAAATGTTTATGTGCTTATTATGTGTGGCCACAGGTAGGGAAAAATGGAGAAATTTCATTGTATTAAACTCAGTTGTTTGTTACTTGCTAGTTAAGATTATTGTGTCGTGTTGCTCTTAAGGTTTGGGAGCACTGGTATACTTGATCTTGCTGCCTAGTGGCAGCACCATAAAGCATATGTAGTTTGAGTTTCAGTTCCAGTTCCCCTTGTTTGAAAATATTTACTGGGAAGCAATGCAATGTGGTTTTCCTTGCAGACATCATTCCCTCCTTTCCCCTCCAGACACTTTACTGTCAGTGCATCCATTTACAGCTCTTGCTCTCAGCTGCTTCTGTTGGGACACTGAATAATCAGATCACTCTCATTTCTTCATGGGCCTCTGCCCTTTCCCCCCATCTCTTTTTAGTTCCCCCTAGTTTAGTTTACTAAGATTCCCCCTAATCTGTGCTGTATTTTGTTACATGTAGCTGATGAGGATTTTCTTGCTACCAGCCATCTATTTAAATAAACGCCTGAGCAGCACATTGTCCTCGTTATGGCTGCTGCATTATTTTCTCATTACCTCCCCTTATGTCTGTTGTTGCTCTTCTGTTTTAATAAATAGCCATTGCTAGTGATACAGAAAGGACAGAGATAAATGATGGATGATAAATCTGAAGAGGTAAAGAGTGAAGTACTACAAATCAGGGTGGGGTTTTTTGTTGGAGTGAAGCCTTATATTTTACTTTTTTTTTCAGAGAGGTGGTATAATATCTATTCTGGGATTTATAGTGATAATACTATTGTAACCAGTCAGCAGTGGCTTGAGACCTCAGAGAGCTGATGTGTAAACTACAGTGATAAAGCTACCAGGTAACCAAGAGTGAAGCTTCTACATAATTACATGTTTTTACTATGTTCTTGCAACTTTTCTGTAGGCCAGTCTGCCTATGGTGAATGACATGTTTTATCCATGGCTTTGAACTCATAGTAACTGGGGTTTTTCTTTTCCTCTAAACAATTATTCATTTCTCTGATGTTGAGCTTTAAATTACAGTGAGCAGACTGAAGTGATGATAGCAATATTTTGTCATTTGTGATTGACAGCCATGTCAAGATAGTTGAGTTTAGTTTGACCTGATTTCCCCCCTGACCCCTCCAAATGTCAGTACAAAAATTATTGTCAGAGGGACTTGTATACAAAGGAGAGCTGACCTAGGTATCTGGCTTTAAACATGGATAATTTTGGCCAGTGATATGTATTGCAGATATGTATATGTCAGACCTGCTTGAGGAAGAGCCTATATATCTTTTCATCACTGGAGTACAAATTGTTCATTTCAGTAGTTTAAGCCCCCCTCTGAAGTCCAAGGTGTACTGCTGACACGGAAAGGTTTGGAGTCACTTTGTGGCTTTCCACCAACTTATGAAATGAGGCAGTACTTGTGTCACAGGATGGATTGGTAAAGAGCATTTAGATTTTAATGCAGAAAATCCTAAATGAGTGTGACAGCTGAGAATCATGTCTGTTTATTGCCTGACTGCATTTCTTGCAGTTCATTTTCTATTCCAACTTGAGCCTGTAGAGAAACTTGCCTAGAAGATTAAAAAATAGGACAACTTTTGGAAGAAAATCAGAGGTATATTGCCCAAAGCAGTGATCAATGACAGGTGCATCCTTCCCATTTTAAATTGCAGCACAAATAGCCCAGTATTTAATGTAAGGCATATGTAATGAATTACTTCCTTAAATCAAGGCTGATGTATGTAGCTGATAACACTGAGGCATTCCTACATTAATTTATTAAAACTCTTAGATTGCTACATTATTAAAGAGAGGAATAAAGATACAGTCAACACGTAGGAATTGAACAAAATGCTTCAAGTGAGCATTTGTAACAGGGTTTGGGTTGCCTTGTTTGATGCAAACAAGCCCTTCAGATTGAGGCCCATTTGAAAGGCAGTGTCTGTCAGTTCTAAATTTCCCCTGCTGCAGTTGCACATTGTTATGTTTAAAGTGTTCTCCTTTATTGCTGATCTACTTGATGCCTTTTTTAAGCAACTGGGCTCAATCCTTCTGTCAGTTACACCAATATGGCTATATGAAGCATCTGAACCATAGGTCAGTGTTCTGCCTTTTTGCTCTCATAAAAGACTGAGATAATGATATTATCATCTACAGAAGAATTGCAGTGTGGTAGAGAGGAGATGGCATATTAACGTAGGAGATCTTTGGATAAAACTCACGTCTTTCTCAAAAGGAGAGGCATATAGTAATAGGGTAATAGATTTACACTAAGAGGTCAGAGTTAGATTAGATATTAGGAAATATTTCCCTGTGAGGGCAGTGAGGCCCTGGCACAGGCTGCCCAGAGAAGCTGTGGCTGACCCCCCCACCCTGGAAGAATCCTAGGCCAAGTTGGATGGGGCTTTGGGCAACTAGATCTAGTGGAGGGGGTTGGAGCCCCATGGAACCCTGCATAGCAGGGGCTTGGAACTAGGTTGTCTTTAAGGTCCCTTCCAACCTAAACCTTTATGTGGTTCTATGAAAATAATACAACTTAAAAAAAAGCTAAAACCCACTGCTAAATATTTTAGAACTTCATCCTGCTCAGAAATTCATCTTAAGGAAGGTCTTAAGGGTTGATTTAGGTTGGATATTAAGAAAAAAATTCTTCAATATGAGGGCGGTAGATCACTGGAACAGGCTGCCCAGAGAGGTAGTGCAGGCCCCATCCCTGGAGATATTCAAGGTCAGGCTTGATGGGGCTCTGAACAACCTGATCTAGTAAAGATGTCCCTGCTTACTGCAAGGGGATTGGACTTGTTGGCCTTTAAAGGTCCCTTCCAACCTAGTACATTCTATGATGGTATGATCTAATGTGCGGGTAAGTAGAGGGAAATGCACATGAACTTTTGGTTCAGTACTCCTCAAAATATACGTTTTTCTCCTCCTTGTTTATAATACAATACAGCAAAGCTCAGCTGTTACTGATAGGAAAGTAGGAAGGAGCATTGTATTACCTAGATTGACAGCGTGAGTGGGATGATCAGAAGGATTTAATCTGTTATTTCTGTTACCTTTTGGCAAGGCCTGCCTTTGAGAGATCTTTGTGTAGATACTTCAGTGAATGATCAACTAGAGAAAAGCATAAACAAGCAATGACTTGTAATCAAGTGCATATTGTAAATAATTTGTGTGTGTAAGCACAGATACACAAACACGTAAATAGCACTGACATGAATGATTATACACTGCAGCAAACTTGTTGTCTGCTCCTGGATTGGATCTATTAAAAATTAAAACCTGTTGGTAGCCTGGGGAACAACTCTCTCAGTCCTGTTCCCTATGCCAACTTTACCCAAATTTGTGTGTTTCCTTTCCAGCTGCACCCCTTTCCAAAGTATGTGTGGCTCGGGCTCCTCTCACCTTTCCTTCTTTCCTCACAGATGTTGAAAGGGATCAGAGTGCTTCCATGTAGTCAAAGCAAGACTGCAAACCATATATGCTTCACCTCCAAGAAACCTAAACAGAATTTAACTGTGCTTCCTATTGTCAGAGTTAGCTTTTTAATTCAACAAGGTAACTAAGTATATGCTGATAGTTTCAAGCCATGATTTAGTTTTGTATGTAATTGAAACAAAGTTTTTATGTTTGTTGGTAATTGCAGTTGCCAGCCAGATTTATCGTTCTGGGCTTGCAATATTGCAAATCCACATTTGTAAGCTTCTTCCATAAGGAAAGTATGCTTATGACATGAAAGCTCCATTTCTACTCTCCTTCCTCCATTCCAGAAGCTGGAGGTGTTAAGTAGAATGCCAAGTGATAGGAGATATTTTATAAAGATGTGATAATGGAAGAACAGGTGTGAATGGAGACCTTTGCTTTATTTTTTTGACTTTACTTTCTGAATTGGGAGCCTTTAGAGATGAGCAGTTTTCCTGTCTTTCCATCACTAAAATAGTCTCAACAGGAAGGGGCTAACTTACATGCCTGTCTCCTAACCATTCGTCTTTTTTAGGGATGACATGAAAAAGTACTTTCAATGAAGAAAATTATTAGGTTTGTTTTTTTCTCCCCTCTATCACAAAGTATTCCTCCTTCCCCAAGTGTAAAAATAAAATAAATTAATTTTCTAAATAAATCTCTACAATTACTCTATTTTATGCCAATGCTGTATCACTATTTGTTCCTTCTAAAACTTTACAGACTTCAAAGTAACTAGTACAAATTTAGGGGAGGGACACGTGCACAGCTACTTAAACCTGTGAATTATGATCGAAGACACTTCTATTAAAGTTTGCAGTGTGTAGCTAAAGGCTTGTAAGATTTTCAATTAACTTAAAGGATTAAAGCATTACAGCTGTTGCTCCAGCCTTGTGAGAGGTGAAGAAATGGTAACCCGCTCGTTCGATATGAGTAGTATTAAGCAGGGAAATTGTTCCATTTTCCTAATACTTTTGGAATGAAATTACTGGTTACTTGTGGGGTTTTGATAGACTGCTAAGTAAGGGGAGGAACAACAATTAACCAGGACCTGCAGGAAGGTTACTGCAATAAATAGAGGTGTAAGTATCATGACACTGGGAAACAGATGTACCAAAATAATAGTTATTATGGTAGATCATGCATCTAGTATGTACTACAGGTTAATCTGAGGCCATAAAAACAAAAGGATTAAATCTTTGACTAGTCTGAGATGACAGGGCAAGAACAACCTTGTATTTAATTTTCTGGGGTTTGTTGTGGGGTTTTTTTCCTCTTGAAGTTAGTTCAGTGTATTGTGTGAGAGAGAAGTTTCTCCAGGGAATGATTCAGAGCAGGTTCCAGAAGTGGGGGGGGGGGGGGGAATCTTTGATCTAGTCAATAGGAGGAAAAAGTTGGTTCTTCAGGATGCTGAGCTTTCTGCTGTCATATGCTGAAGCAGTTAGAGGTGTTTGGTTTTAAAGCATCATGGAGCCATTGTAAAGTATAAATGCTTTGCTGGGTTGGTGTCAGAACACATAGCGACGTACAGGTGAGGAACTAGAGGAAGATTGCATGGGTGGGCAAGAGCCTTTATTGTAACTACATCGTGAAAGGCTGTGGCCAAAGGTAAGATGTTTACAAACACTAGCAGGTTGTCAAGGAAAAGTGTCCCTGCATTTGACTATGGCTGTGTATGGCTTGTGTTTGTCCTGGTTTCAGCTATGATGGAGTTAAACTTTTTTTTTTAGCAGTGGATGGAATGCCCTGTTTGGGTGTTAGCATGAGAATAGTGCTGATAGCGCCCTGATGTCTCCGATTTGTTGCCGGGCAATCAAGTACCTTTCTCAGCTCTGCATACTTCCTTACTAATGAGGGGGGAGGGGGGCGCAGCCAGGACAGGTGACCCGAATTGGCCAAAGAGGATATTCCATGCCAGTTACGTCATGTTCAGTATAAAGGGGGACTGGGGGGAAGAGGGGGAGGCAACGCCAGGACGTGCAGTTTCTGGGGACGGTCGGGTTCGGTTCTAAGCTGTGCGGCCTGAGTTGTGTGGTTTGGTGAGAAATTGCATTGTGTATCACCAGTTTCATCTATTTTGTGCTTTAAACTTATGTTATTGTTATATCTAGTTTTCTGTTATTGTTTAGTAAACTATCCTTATCCCAACCTGCGTGGTTCTGGTTTCTAGGTTGTGGTTTCTTTTCCTCCTTTCTTCCTTCCCTTTCCCCCTCCCCCAACTTTCCTTCCCCCTTCCTTTTAAAAGTACAAGCGACTGTGTGGGGTGCGGCCCTCGGCTGGGGCAAAACCACGACAGTGTTGAGAGGGAAGAAGACAGAATATTGAGCATACCTCAATCAGATTTAAAGGTTGAGAAGAAATAATGACACAAGAGAAAAGTGTAAAATGTTTTTTGGAATATTGGTAAAATGCTCTAGGGGAAAATAATATGGAAAGAGGAGCCAAATAGAGCATTGAAAATGTGTAATAAATACACAGGGGGGAGAGAGTGGATTGGAAAGAAGATAAAACAGAAAGTGCTTTATATGCTGCAGGAATTCTGACAGCAGTAGGTGAAGACTTTCTATCCTGAAAAGGACAAAAAATGGTGGTGCCTTCACCCCTTCCCATTCACACCTCACTGCACTGTCTGCTAACACCCTCTAGATGGTGTTGGGGGGATACCAGCATGTTGAGTTTCTTGTAACTCCATGAGTTAGGATAGAAATGTAGTGGTTGAGGGGTGTGTGTGTATATATGTAACATATATATATATAAAGTTATTTTTGACAAAGTGTTGGCATAGTTGTAGGTGGTGTTTGAAGCAGTGTAGATTTAAACACTTAGATGAGGAAATCAACTACAGTCATGAAGAAAACGGTCTGTTATCCTTTACTTAAAACATTGCATGGATACTGTAGTCTGTTTTTTTTTATAACTCCTTATAAGCATGGAGCAGAGTAGTTGTAGGGAATCCATCTCTGGATTATGTAAGTTTTGAATTGGCTTTTCTTTGTCTTGCATGCCTGCATTTCTCAACAGCAGTACACTTCTTGAGAACTCCAGTTTCCTTCTCTTAGCATAGCTAAGAGCAACTACCTCTCCTCTCTGGTAGAGGGCCATGAACACAGCCTTACACAAGAGAATGTTGTAATTCTTTAATCCACAAGAAGTTGCAGCTGATCTGTTTGGAAGAAATAAACAACCCATCACACCCCCCATACCTGCTTGCAGAAATGGAGTGCCATCATAAGGGTATTTTTGGCCTGCCATATGTAAGAATAGAGGCCACTGTGATAATGTTTTTTTGGGTTTGTTGTCCATCTGGACCATTGGGTCCTTTTCTGCAGAACTGCTTTCCTGCTGGTCAGGCCCCAGTATGTACTGGTGCATTGGGGGTGTTCTTCTCCAGGGTTTTGATCTTCCCTTTGTTGAACTTGATGAGGTGCCCGTCAGCCCATTTTTCCAGTCTCTTGTGGTTCCTCTGAATGGAAGCACGTTCATCTGTTGTATTGACCACTCTCCCCAGTTTGTATCACCTATGAATGTGCTGAGGATAAACTCTGTCCCATCATCTAGGTCATGAATGGAGCTGTATATAGTGTAATATATCTTGCTAGGGTTGTTTTTCTCCTTTCCACTTCATTAGCTGGAACCAGCACAGGTTAATTGAGAGTGGGAACTCTATTCCAGACTACTATATTTAGAGAATAATAAGTTTTCCTAAGAGCATCTTGAGGAGATTGTTAGGGAAGGCACTCATAAAGGCCTGCCTTTGATGCACATGAGAAATCATTTATGTGAGCTAGCAGCTCCCTGCCCATCAGTATGAAACGTGGCAACATTCACTCGGGTCATGAAAGGGGAAGCTTGCAGATTGCTGAGACCAAACCAGGACATCAGTCAAGCTGAACTGATTTGAATCATAATTAAAAATGGATTTGCTTAAAGGAGTAGGGAAGCTTTTGTGCATTTTATGTTTTCCTTGAAAATGCTTGGTTCTGGCCAGCTGGCAAAAAGCAAAATTAGTTTTTACAGTAAATAATGCTACTTCTTTATGCTACAGCAAGTGTTATTTATACAATCTAACACAAATCTAGTTAGTTTCTTAATATTAACACCTTCTTCTATAAAATAATGGTTAGTACATTTCCTGCTTACCAGCTAATCACTAATGTTGGTTTGTGGCATGTATGGTTTCACTTGGATGGAAATTTAAATTAAGTTAAATATATAGAAACCTAATATTATAGTCTTTCCTCAAAAAACATATTCCACATTTAAAACTGCTGGAGTAGACTAAATAAAGGCAGTAGCTGTATTGAATGAAGCAGGTTATTTCTGGGTATCATGGCCTTCTAGGTTTTTCTGATTAATGGATATCATCTCCAGAATGAAAGGTGCAGATGGTTTTGGTCTGATGAGCATGTTATGGTTTTCTTCTGGAAAAGTTATGCATGGAATATGGTGACAGACGATTTTTGAAATGGCAGAAAGGTGCTATATTTTCTTCTGAGTCTTATTCTGATCTGTGCTTTTCATTACAATAATCAAGTATTCCCAGATGTTAGCTGGTGCTTGTTTTACTATGTGGAGAGTTATTGTCCCCCAACTTTGCTCTTTATACAACTTTGATTTGTTGATGGATTTAAGAATTGAGTGCATAATTTTTTTCAGATCTTCCTCATTTTGACAGAGGAAAAAAATGAAGAAACTTTTAATGAAATATCTCTTTCTTGGTTTTACTTTCTGTTTGGCTGTGGGTTGTATGAGATGAGGACTTTGTATGTACATACAGAGCTTAAAATAGTTCAAGCTTTGATCCAGGCTTTTTCTATTCCAACAATAATAATGATAATTTGCTCAAAGTGAAGGAAGGAACAAATATTTCTTAACATCATTCTTAACATCTGTCAAACAAATATTTATTTAAATTCCACCTTGTCCACTGTTCTTAAGGAGACACCTTTATATTATTTGGATCTGGATGCCAGGGACAACAGTTCTCTCCTTTTGGGACTGAGGAGCTCATTCCCCAGCCTGTCTGGACACATGGCAGGAAAAAGGCTGCAGGATCATCTCTTCCATTTACATCAAGAGGAAATACAGGCTACCTCAGACTTTATGCCACCTGAAATTCAGACCACTGTAGTAGATGGGTTTCCTTGGGATTCACTGTGTGCAGTCAAACCCCAAGATGATCCGACTGTCAGGAGGAATTGGTAATGACTGAAGTGAGTGGTTAAAATGACTCTTGCAACATGATCACCTTCAGTGCTGTTTTAGTGCCACATTCTGAGAATGAATTTGGCTTAGGATGCATAGGGGCAAAAAAAGAAGAATACAATGAAGTATAAATGTATACAACTCTATACATCTACCTCAAAATGTGCAGTGTCTGTAAGGTTAATATAATATTTAATAGCTAATATGACAGCTCACATACTAAGGTGGCTTCTGAGAGAGCTGCAAATCTACCATGTTGCTGACCAAAAAGCCCCCTGATTTGTTTGTTTGGGTGAATTTAACAGGCAAGTAAAATTTTCTAGAGGCAAAATTTGCAGTATTTGTGTTGTGCTGCGGGAGCCAGATAACCTTTGTAACACTTTAATAGCAGTATGTGATAGCATCTACTGAAACAGCATGTTTATATTCTTATGTTTAGGCAGTCTGGTTTATCCAGGATACCTTCAATTACAGGTTTTCCCAGCCCTTTTTTTTTTTTTGTTTGCAATGGTGATGGTGGCCACAGCATCTCTGAGGAAAGCTGTTACGTATGTGCAGGTAGAAGTTTTGTGTTACCTCGGCAGTGTTTATCTTCTGGCAGCTATCTGAAGTAGCTTGCCATGGTTTGGAAATGCACTTCTCTAATGTGCACTCTGAACACTTCAACTTCAGTGTTAGAAACAAGTAAATAAATAAACAACTTGTGCCATTGTTACTCAGCGCTTTTGCTCAGAACTGAATGAAGTGGCCAGAGAATTGTTAGGGGCTAGAAAGGGGAAGGTAATTCTGCAGTTATTAAGCTTTCAGCTTCTGTCTGAAGTTACTACTTTTATCCAAACTTGCGAATTTTTGAATTGGAGACTTTTGTCAACAGTGGGGTTCTTTTGTCAGCAAAAATATTGTCATTCTCAAAATTGGAAAAATCATCCCCCTTTTGAGATGACTTCTGAATGACTGTGTGCATGTGTGTGTAGGGACATAACCAGTCGGTGTTCATGCCTGCATGAGTTTGCATGATGGAGATCCCCAGGGGAACGAGGACTTGCTTTGGGAAGTGATTCAGAAATTTCGGGATGCATGGCTCACAACATTGGCTGGTGTGTGTTTTGCTTCCTCTACAAGCAGAAAGCCTTTGGCTTTGCAGAGCACTTTCATTAAGGTATTAATAGAGAAGCTTTAAAATGGGTATGCCTTGTACTGAGATGCTCAATACTGCTGACACCAACGTGGCCAGATCTGATGCACAGGAAGAACAGAGCTGATGGAAGGAACAGATGCCATTCAGATGGTGAGACTGTTTTACACTGTGATCTGTCAGTTTTCAACAAGTGCTTGCAAAAGGAAATGAACATTTTTATTGAACAAGTAGTTACTCAGCTTTTAATGTAAATTGATATTTTCCTGCAGTGTTACTGCTGCTTCATCATCTGTCAGTAGATCTTTTGAGGGCTGGAGCTTTTCAGTCTTGGTAGTGCCGCTTAAGTCAATGTGGCTGCTCTGCAGGTCTCCAACACAAATAAAGGAGGAGATGGAGCAGGATCTCCTCCTTTATTTGTGTTAAATAGGCACGTGTGACTGGGTTGTCAAATGAAGCCTGATCACTTTCCCTTCTTCCACAGAATTATAGGGGTTGGAAGGGACCTCGAGAGATCATCGGGTCCAACCCCCCTGCCAAAGCAGGCTCCCTAGCTCATATTGCACAGAGAGGCGTCCAGACGAGTCTTGAATATCTCCAGAGAAGGAGACTCCACCACCCCCCTGGGCAGCCTGTGCCAGGGCTCTGTCACCCTCACTGTGTAAAAGTTCTTCCCCATGTTGGTGCGGAACTTCCTGTGCTCCAGTTTACAGCCATTGCCCCTTGTTCTGTCCCCACAGACCACTGAAAAGGGGCTGGCCAATTCCCCCTGCATCCCATACTGAAGATATTTATAAACATTAATAAGATCCCCCCTTAGTCTTCTTTTCTCCAGGCTGAACAGTCCCAGCTCACTCAGCCTTTCCTCACAGGGGAGATGTTCCAGGCCCTTAATTATCTTTGTAGCCTCCTCTGGACTCTTTCCAGGAGATCCCTGTCTTTTTTTATACCAGGGAGCCCAAATTCTTGTCCTTATTGTACTGAAGCTGACTTTAAGGATTGGCAAAAGAAGGATTTTTGTCAAACTTTGAACTAGTGAGTTGTTATGCAAATTTAATGGGAATTCACCAGGTAAAGATGATAAAATAAATTGATCTGTACATCATTTAAGGCAAAAAAATTGTAGCAAGATGGATGGTTTCTTCTTTGAGGATAGAAAGCCCTGTGCACCATTAGGTTCGTTCCACAAAGTGGAAGTTTCATCTGTGAGTATCCATTGCTCCAGAGAGATCACCTTTAAAATGCTTTAAGAGATCTACTAAAAGTCTCTTTCACTTTAGGTTGGTGTGTTTGTGGATTGGTATTTGGAAATTAAAGTGGTTTTTTTCCTATTTTCTGCAAACTCTGTTTTAGGTACTTAAAGGGTAGAGAATTGTTTTGCAAGTTGCCCTGATGTGCAAAATAAATTAATGGTGTCAGATACACTTAAAATTGTGAGGAAATCTATTTTAAGTTAAAATCAGTGGCTTATTCTCCCCTCACCCTTTACTGTTGACATGAAATTCTTGCTTTAGAGTCAAATCATATGGTTTAATTTGTTCTGCAACATAGCATTTGAGCATGTGGATGACGTTTAGTGTCCACTGGGTTATGCACATGCTTACAGCTCCAGAAAAGGGTTCAGTGAAGTGCAGTGGTTCAGACAGGACGTGTCTAGCTTCAGGTTTGTGCTTGTGCTGAAATTCCAGTGGAGTCAAGCCTGAGTCCAATCCAAAGTGCAGTAATTAAAATACAGTTGAAAGACTGTGAGATTACAAGACTTGAGGACAAGTCTTAAACTCTGTGGGATTTCATTATGCTTATAAATTGCACTGCTAATTGCCCCATTTTTCTCAAGTACATAATGAGCTTAATTTTTACCTTGTGTTGGTACCCCCTGCAAGCCCAGGTAAGGGCCTTGTGCATCGAGAGGCTGAGCAGAGCTGAGTAAGTTTATCGTTTTAATGGAAAGTAGGAAAAATCAAGCAGAACCTAAGTTCAGCCCAAGAGAGACTTGGGAGGGGAGGAAGGGAATTGTTGGTTATCAAATGGAAATTCAGGGAGACTTGAGAACCCATTTGACCTGTGAACAAATGTCCCGGCGTTGTGTTTGGGGCAGTGGAGCATGAAAATTGTAATGCAAATACCCCCAAGTGTCCAGGTCCTTTTATTAATTGTGTAATTGATGGAAATAAGACATTTAAGACCTTATTCAGCAGAATAGAGGTGGCTTATGTTGTAAGGTATGAAAGCTTTACCGTCACTTCTGTATGGTAGTTCGTATTAGTATGACAACGGTTGTTGCTTGTGAGTCGCAAGTGGTAAACTTAAGATCATGTCAGTAAAACTTTTATGTTATATACTCACCATTGTGTTTGATATACAGTACACAAAAATGTTTTACTCAAAAGAAGTTTATTTACTAACAGTTTAGAGGGTTTTACATTTTTATTGTAGGTTGTTTTTGTTTCCCTCGTCTGTAAATCTACTATTTTGTTATTTCATTGCTGTATGTAGTTGAGAAAGGAATATATTTTAATACGCATAAGAAGCCTGTAAGAATTACTTGTAGTAAAATTCAGTATCTAAACAAAGTGTTTCTAAGATTTAGTATCTTGACACTTTATAGGAAATAAAAACATGTGCTCTGTAGTGGATGAAAGGTGATAATCCACCTTTTCCCATATGAAAAATGTGAGGTTTTTGAAACAGGTTCGTGATTTATGATGTAATGTTGCCTGTCCTTATCTTAAAGTCAGAATAACTCTTGAAGAGGAAAGCCTTGGGGTTTTTTTTGTTTAAAAAACAAAAGTAAGGGAGTAGCTGTCTGCTCAGGATAAATACATAATATGATTATTTATACCTGTGTAGGGTCAACTATTTGAAGTAGTTTGAACATTGAAGAGGATTTGGAAATAGAGATTTAATTGGTTTCCAAGAGTCATAGGCTACATAATCTGTAAAATAAAGATGTTCCAGAAAGGTGGATGGGTAGGACTTCCAGAAACTCATATTAAACAAAGTGTGTGGGTCATCCAACCCGAAATTACCTAATGGAGGACTGTATCACTCCCCCTCCACAGCTGGACAGGGGAGAAAAGATAGAAGTCTTGAGGGTCAAGACAAGAACAGGGAGAGATCAGCAATTACTGTCATGGGCAAAACAGACTCAACACAGAATAAAATGCATCTAATTTATTACCTAATCAAAACAGAGTAGGATAATGAGAAATAAAACCAAATTTAAAAACACCTCTCCCACCCCTCCCTTATTCCCAGGCTCAACTTCATTCATGATTTCTCTGTTTCCTCCACCTGAGCAGCACAGGGGGAGATGGTGAATGGGGACTGTGGTCAGTTCATCACGAGTTCTCTCTGCTACTCCTTCCTCCTCAGGGGGAGCATTTTTCACACTCTTTCCCTGCTCCAGCATGGAGTCCTTCTCATGGAAGACAGTCCTCCGTGAACTTCTCCAACATGAGCCCTTCCCACAGGGGCTGCAGTTCTTCATGAACTGCACCAGTGTGGGTCTCTTTTCATGAGGTGCAGACCTTCAACTGGTAGGACAAGAGGAAACGGCCTCAAGCTGTGCCAGAGGAAGTTTCAGACTGGATACTAGGAAAGATTTCTTTACTGAAAGAGTGATCGAGCCCTGGAAGAGGCTGCCCAGGGAAGTGGTTGAGTTGCCATCCCTGAAGGTGTTGAAAAAAAGTGCAGATGTGGCATGTAGGGTAGTGGTTTAGTGGGTTTTGGTTTGATGCTTGGACTTTATGATCTTAGAGGGCTCTTGCAACTTTAATGCTTCTATGATTGTAAGGTGCTTTACAAAATGACCAGGCTGTTTCTTTTCACCATTAAGCTTAGTTTTCCTACTGTCATATTATTTCTATAATTACTGAGGAGTGCAGTGCTAGCACAGCTGTCGACAGTTGATAGGTATGTCAGACTTGCTCAAACAGCCTCTGAATGTTACTGCCCTTTGACTTTTTTTGACAGCATGGATCTATTTGAAACAGTGTTTTAAGTTAAAAAATTAACTTATTAACAGTATCCTATCCTTGGCACTCTCCACTCTTATTGCTGAGAAGCCAAATTAGTAATTTTACTCCTAATGCAATAGATTCTGTCTAATTATATGGAAGGGCACCCTGAAATGTCCCCTTCACTGGGAGGAGCACTCTGTGGTGTGCGAAGCAGTGAGAGGAATTACTTTTTCAGGACTGCATTTTTTTCAGTTCTTCTGCTGTTGTGGTGTAACCCCAGCTGGTAACTAAGCACCACGCAGACGGTCACTCAGTTGGATTGGGGAGGTGGGGTGGAGTGCGAAATGGACACACCAGAAGGGTGACAGGGAGAAAACTTCTGTGTTGAGGTAAAGACAGTTTAAAGAGAAAGCAAAAGCCACACATGCAAGCAAAGCAAAACAAAGAATTCAACCACTTGTGCCCCTGGGCAGGCAAGTGTTCAGTCATCTCCAGGAAAGCAGGGCTCCATCACAGGTAACAGTTATTGGAGAAGACAGATGCCAATACTCTGAATGTCCCCTCACCATTCTTTTTCCCCCAGCTTTATATGCTAAGCATGACAACATACAGTACAGAATATCCCTTTGTTACAAACACCTTTCTCTTTCCCCTTCTTCCCCCAGCTTTATATGTCGATGATGACATCATATGTTATGGAATATCGCTTTGGTCAGATGGGAACAGCTGCCCCAGCTGTGTCCCCTCCCAGCTCCCTGTGCACCCCCAGCCCACTGGCTGGTGGGGGTGTGAGAAGCAGAAAGGCCTTGGCTCTGTGTGAGCGCTGCTCAGCAGTAACACAAACTGAGTTACCTGTGTTACCAACACTGTTGGCAGCACAAATCCAAACCAGAGCCTCCCACCCACTCCTGTGAAGAAAAGTAATTCTATCCCAGCTAAGCGGTGTCCCCCAGGGGTCTGTCTCGGGACCAGTTCTCTTTAACATCTTTATCAATGACATCGATGATGGAATTGAGTGCACCCTCAGCAAGTTTGCGGATGACACCAAGCTGAGTGGTGTGGTCGACACCCTAGAAGGAAAGGAAGCCATCCAGAGGGATCTTGACAGGCTGGAGAGATGGGCCCGGGTGAACCTAATGAGGTTCAACACTGCCAAGTGTCAGGTGTTGCACTTGGGCTGGAAGAATCCCAGACATAGATACAGACTGGGAGAAGGGTTCCTTGAGAGTAGCCCTGCTGAGAAGGACTTCGGGATTCTGGTGGATGAGAAACTTAACATGAGCCAGCAGTGTGCTCTTGCAGCTCGCAAGGCCAATGGTATCCTGGGCTCCATCAGAAGAGGGGTGGCCAGCAGGGACAGGGAGGTGATTGTTCCTCTCTGCCCTTGTGAGGCCCCATCTGGAGTACTGTGTCCAGATCTGGGGCCCCCAATACAAGAAGGATGTGGAACTGTTGGAGAGGGTTCAGAGGAAGGCCACGAAGATGATTAGAGGGCTGGAGCACCTGCCCTACAAAGAAAGGCTGAGGGAGCTGGGCTTGTTCAGCCTGGAGAAGAGAAGGCTGTAGGGGGACCTCATTGCAGCCTTCCAGTACCTGAAGGGAGCACACAAACAGGAGGGGAATCAACTTTTCTAAAGGGTAGACAATGGCAGGACAAGGGGGAATGGATTAAAGCTAAAGGAGGGAGAGTTTAGATTAGATCTTAGGGGGAAGTTTTTTACAGAGAGAGTGGTGAGGTGCTGGAACAGGCTGCCCAGAGGAGGTGGTGGATGCCCCGTCCCTGGAGGTGTTCAAGGCCAGGTTGGATGGGGCTCTGGGCAACCTTGTGTAGCCCCATGCCTGGAGGTTGGTGGCCCTGCCTGTGGCAGGGGGGTTGGAGCTCTGTGATCCTTGGGGTCCCTTCCAACCCATGCCATTCTATGACTGTGATTATGATAAGACCAGCACACCTGGTTAAAATTGTTATTGAAACATAAAAACATTAAATATGATGGCTTGTGTTCCATGAATTTTCCATGATTAACACATTTTTTTTGTAGTGGAGGCAGCTGTTACTCAAGTGAGTTATTTAAAAAAATATTGTTTTGTTAGATATCACAGAATAGAGGGGAAATAAAAATTCATTTTTACCCTCTACTTTTGCAAGTGTTGACCTGTATTACTTTATTATTTTCCCATAAGATAAAACAGCATTGACAGGGAAGCATCACTTCTGAACTGCTGGGGTGTGTAAATCAGATGTAGCTAGTTAGGAGCTGCTGTTTGTATTTTATAGTGACGGACAGAAGGGGAAGCTTTGTGAATTAAATTCAAGTATGTTGCTTGCACTTCTGTTTGAATCTACTTAGGGGTGTTGGAGTAACAAACCACAGATTAAAAACTCATTGCTTTGAGAAGAGAAATATTTTATTTTCAAGTCCTTCAAGCAGTGAAGTCACAGGCATCATACAGGTTCATATTGTGCTTAATCTCACTGTAGTCAAGAGAGCAGCCCAGATGAAATGTAAGTAAAGAAATGAAAAATGTTGGGATGTGAGAAGGAGATAACCTTGGGAAGGTCATTGTAAGTTTTGGTGATGTAATTTTGAAATATTGAATCTTGAGTATTGCATTCAATTTCAGTCCCCTTATTCTCTAAAAAAGAGAGGTCTAAGTGAAAGCGGTAGAAGTTACTCAAGAACACGCGTGATAGAAACAATGACTTTTGTATGAAGGAATAATTTAAAAAAAACATTTCAAGATTGCAATATGTAAGACTGCAGTTTGAAGAGTGAAGTAAAAAGAGTATCTTGTCAGCTCAGTATGATTTCCACAGATGTTCCTGTTGTCTCTCCATTAATTTCAGTGGGAGTTTGTATCTTGACCACCTAGGAGTCTTGAACATTAATAGGATGAGACTACAAATGGAAAAGCCTAATCCAAATGGATTTTTCTGCTTATCCCATGCCATGGACCAAGATGGGACTAAGTGAAACACAACTCTGATACATTTTAATAAATCACTCCCTGCAGCACACTGTTAGCAGGAGATGTCCATTTGAATGACCACTGCAGTTTGTCTGTCGTTGTATTGCCTTCTACACAAAAAACCCTCCTGAGGAATACTGTTGGAATAGGGAAGGAATGTTGTTGCATTGTTTTGTTTACTGATAGCACACAGCTAACTGTGGCTGTCAGTGAGCACTCAAAACTTTTTTTTTTTAAATTGCTGTGAATATTTGTGCTCTTGCCAGTTAATCTGAGAGTAGGACTGCCAGTGAGGGGAATAAAATATGGAAAATAATGCTGTGTTTTATATAGCACCTGCCATACTCTAGAATGTTAAAGCACTTACTAAATAGATGCTGAGATGGATAAAATATGACAGTGCCTATAAGCAAATGCATCACCTGCTAAGCTTTCTGCAATGTAACTGGCATACAGCCATAAGCACCATTAAAACTGCTACTGAAAGAAAGACTTGGAGAGACCTCTAAGGGATAACTCCCTATAATGTGTTTCATTAAAAAAAAAAGTAATAATGGGGATAGAAATCATAACATAAACAAAAACAAATCAGGAAGGACCTTGAGATATTGACTAGTCTGGCCCCCAAAGAAGGCTGAGTTTTATACCTGTTTTGGCTTTCTTAGCACAGATGTTTAGAAATCTGCATGAAATAATAAAGCCACATGAGCCATCTCATTCTACGAATGGAGTAAACGTCTCTCCATTATGTCACTCCATTTGTAGAAAGCCTTCTAATAACTGATACCAATTCTTGTAACTCTGTTTTCAGTAGGTGCGTTGCTGCTTGTCCTAGCCAGGGTATTGTGGAGGTAAGCTTATCCAGTAGGGTGTGCAACTTGGTTTCAGATCTGATGATGAAAACTCCTTTAAATTTTTCCCTCTGTAGTCTAAATAGTCCTGGTATGTTCAGTCTTTCTACACAGCTCCTCCTCTGAGATTTGTGGTAATTGCTGTTTCGATCTTTGGACTCTTTCCAATTCCTTCACATTTTTTATAAATGCTATGCCAAAACGTTGACTCTCTTATTCCTTCCTGCTAAACAGAAGGACAACACTGCTTCCTATTTTGCAGAGTATGTACTCCTGTTTCTATTCCTCCTTGATGGCTTCTTTTTTTAATCACATTTTGAACTTGTATTGAGCTCCTGTTCTATTATGACCCCAGGTCCTCTTGTGAAGAAGCTGCCATTTAGCCACTCACTCACTCTGCTGTAGGTGTGCAGCAGTCTGCCAAAGCGCAGCCATTTGCACTTGCCCTGATGAATCATTCTGTTGTATTTCTAGTTTGAGCAGAGTAATTCTGAGTTCCAGCCCTGTTACCCAGTATACCTACGGTGTTCACTCTTGACTGGCAGATTTAAGCATGTCCTCTGTTTAGTTATGCAGGTTACTAATGAAAGCACTCCCTGAGAATACAGCAAGTTCAGATCCTTGCAAAAACCCACTCAGTGCACCTTTTTGGTTTTGTTAGTGAGCTGTTAACAACTTTTGTGGGGTCATGTAATCAACAACTTTTGCTTCTATTCACTATTAATCCGTAGAAAATACTTGCTTATAAGAAAGGATGAGCAAAGGAATCATCTGCCTTTTCTTTAGTAATACAAGGTGGCAACCATAAGAGGAGAATGAGGAATCTATTTTTCTGGCCTGTGGTATCTTTTTTTCCCCCATTGTTTCTTAGTGGGATAGAATAAAAGTTGAAATTTTTAATGATCTGAAGATGCATAAAGAATAGAACTACTTATTCCTATGTGCAAAGTAGGACTTCAGTATTGAGAAATGATCTCATAGCACAAAAAGAAAAAGATGGAGGTGCTAGTTTGTATGTTAGCAACTATGTTTGATAGATGGGTGGTCAGGGTAGTTGGGTCAGGGTATTCTGTGGCTGTTTTCCTAGCTTTGATAGACCTTTTCTCAGGTTAGATGGCTGTAATTACTGGATGCTTCATATGCAGATAGTTGCTAGAGAAGACAGAATATGGAAGTATCCTTATAAATACCAAAAGATATTCTCTCACAGAATCATGGACGGTTTTGGGGTTGGAAGCAACCTTATAAAGACCACCTAGCTCTAACTCCTCTGTGGGCAAGGACACCCTCCACTAGACCAGGCTGCCCAAAGCCCCATCCAGCCTGACCTTAGACACTACCAGGGAGGGGGCAGCCACAGCTTCTCTGGGCAGCCTGTGTCAGGGCCTCCTCACCCTTTTTTGTGTTCATAACTTACATTTCACCTTCTTTACTGGTGTATATTTTGTTATGGAATAAGCTTTTGTAATTTATTTGACACTTGTATCTATAGAAGGAAATCTGTCACGAGCTAAATTGTATATCATGAAAGCATTATGTGACATACTGAAAAATACGTAGAATATTATATTTTATTTTATTTTTTGCAGGCAAGGGACAAAACCAGCAGCATGACTATAGATGTAAAGTCATTCTTACTGTACTGTTTTACTGGTGATGTCTTGTTTGCCTGTGGAATTGGAACAAACACTGATTAAGATGAACCTAAGTCTGCTGATAATTATACTAATTGCCCACAGGTTGCTAATAATAAACTTGTGATTTTTTGAGATAGAAGTTAGTGTGACAGATGTACTGACTGCACTAAATTTGATGCTTGTGGAGCTTAAACTGAATAAAGTGTGGATACCATTAAGATGGAGATTAATGTGGCAATTATTTGAACAGCTCAATGCAAGTCATTCATAGAGAGGTGTAACGTTACTTACATGAAATATTTTTGAGTGTGCTTGGTATGTCCAAAGGCCGTGTTCTAAAGTCCTCAAACAGATTTGGGTTCAGGCCTTAAACTGCAAATTCCTGCTATGTGAGAGATACTCAGTGCAGGACCCACGTGTTGGAGCAGTATGTGACTTTACAAGGCTTTCCTGGCCACGAGTCAGGTGCTGCCTCTTAGCAAAGTGGTGACCTTCAGCCCTAACTGTGAGTATATGTAATCTTCAAGTACACAGAAGACATCTTTCTATTGTTTATTTCTCAATTTACAGCTAACTTAGAAGTTCAACAAAAAGTACAGCCAGCGAAAAGACCACTGAAATTCTTTTTTTGGATGTTAGAAAAAAATTTTTCACTGAGAGAGTTGTGAGGGCCTGGAACAGGCTGCCCAGGGAGGTGGTTGAGTCACCTTCCCTGGATGTGTTCAAAAAAAGGGTAGATGAGGTACTTAGGGATATGGTTTAGTTTAGGATGTGAATGGTTGGACTTGATGATCTTAAAGGTCTTTTCCAACCTGTGATTCTGTGATTCAGTGGGGTTTTTGTTTCTCTGATGAAACATTTTGCTTTACCTGTTCCAGAAGGTATCCAAATAAACATTAAAGCAGGGAAGTATAAAACAGACTAGCTTTCCCTAGTTTTGCTACTTTGTTGTGAGAAGCTGGTTTTAAGACTTCAAGGAAAAAAAAAAAGTCTTATTAAAAGTGCTTTACAGTTATTTTATTTTAAATTCATGTAGTGCTAAAGAAGACTGAATGCCCATGACAGGTCTGCACGAGCAATGATAATGCTGGAAGCTACCTTTCCCCTGCTTCTGTCCTAATTAAATAGCATTAGCCTGGAAACAACAGTTGTCATTTTTTATTGTATTTTATTCTTTTTGTCTGCCTGTATACAGTATTGGCTCTCTTCCTGTAATTATGAACAGAGGCGTTGATTGTAATGCTGTATTTTATATGTGATTTTGCAATGCGATGTGATTGAAGACCCCTTCACCGGATGTAACTCTTCTTCAACTGATATTGAAATGTTAACATCATGCCTTGATTGCTTTCTTTTCCTTTGAGCTGGTTTTCTTTGTAGCTCTGTAGCAAAGAAGTAAATGAGATTTGAAGAGGCAGACTTCAGTTTCATTCTGCTTCATTCAGTCCTTTCTTCACGTCACTTATGTAAACTCTGCTACGCAGTATTCTCACGGAACTTTTTTTCCTCTAAATAACTTGCCTTAAAAAATCCTTTCTTTTTTTTTGGAGGCTTTCTTTTTCAGATTTGTTGAAGAAAATCTAAACATTCCTATCCATTGATCCTTATTTAGCAAGACTCATCTCTGTGGGTTCAAGGAATGAGCTACACACCAAAAGTAATCGGCAACTGCTTGAGTCAACCTAATTATTCTACTCTGCCTCCCAGCAGATGACAGAAAGGAGAATTGGAAACGGATAGTTTTCAGCCCCCATGCCAATGCATGTGTTGGAATGGCAGAAAATTAAATGCTGTAAAGGTCCAGGATAGCAGCTTTAATTTCAAGAGTTCAAAGAATTTCATTCTAGGACTTTTCATACTCGGCTTAGTTACCTGATGGATTTTATGGAAATGTGTCCCAACAAAGTAACAAAGTTCAGTTGTTTTACCATGCCTAAATAAAAGGCAAAGGCAGTGATTGGGCATGCAGCTTTTTATGGTGGAGTGTCAGAAAATAATTTTAATTAAAAAACCTCTGAACCAAACAACAAGCATCAACACCCCCTCCCGCTGCCCCAAATAACAAAAAACCCCATGTCAAATAACATAGGCCGAATGATAAAGGATCTGGTAATTTAGGGAATGCTTTTTAGCTCCTATGTTGCTCACTGAAATAATATTTTTAGCTTTGTAAGAGTATTTTTTTCTCTTTAAAACAGTGTATTGTGTTTCAGTCTGGTTTAGCTGAGAATGGAACCCCAAAATAGTCTTAGAAACACTTGGGTTGTCATATGGTATGAGGTAAGAAGAGAGCAGAACCCTGCAAATGCACATCATCCAGCTGAGAACACATCTTGGTGTGGATGGAGGGTGATGGGGGCAGGAACACATAGACAATTGGAAATGTTTAGTTCTAATTTACAAATATGAAATTACTACCTGCAGCTTTATTTTATACCTACAGAAGTCTACAATTATGCATATTAATCTTTGCACTTTTGGTTACATGTTTTTTAGTAAATGGCCAGTTTTTATTTATTTGTATCTACATTCAGTAGATTTTAAGATAAATCAGCTTCATCAGGCATGATTTTGTCTACTCAGCCTTGAATGTGAAGTCCAATATTTGTATTTTAATGAAGCCTTTAAAATGATATGATATACCATGCTAGGCCACACTTTGTTGTATCAAATAGCAAGCTGGACAAATTTCCTGTAATTCTTTTTGCTCTTTGAATACACATAGTAGCAGCATGAAAATGAAATAAATTATTTTTCTTAATAGACCAAATAAGGTAATAATAAGTACAGAGGAAAAAAAAGAGAAACACCCCAAAATAAAGGCAAAATCAATTGCTATATTGGCTATATGATAGCCTGTACGTGGGAAATCATAACTTTGAAATTAGCTAGCAAGTCCAGAAAATAAAAGTAGTCTGAACCATCATTTTTATTCAAATGTTCTGGGCCATGGTCCCTGGAATTCCAGGAATTTAATATGAAAGGTTCATACCAAAAAAACTCTAGTACACATTATAAATCTGTGGTGGTCACAGTTTGATCTTGTGTAGGTGCTGGTTATGTTTTTCCTTTGAGTGAGACCTGATTGTGCTCACTCACCTTTTGTAGCAGTTTGTTACAGTAATAGGGATCATGGCCATGGGTTTTACTTTAAAGTTAACTCACTGTGACCTTCTCTGGTCCCATGGAGTTGATTCCTACCTTCTTGCACACCGAGACCTGCATTTTCTGTCCCTCCATTCAACTAGGATTTGGTTTCAAAGCATCTTACAATACTTTTAAATCCCATGGTGGGTTTGCTTCTCCTCTGCCCTCTGGTTGTGGTAAAGATTCTAATTCAGAATTATGTGGCACTAATATGTGGGATCTGTCACTACTGACCTCGCACTACCAGGCACAATAACTTTCCTTTCTGGGTGTTGTATACTTCATATTTCTCATGTAGTCTGCCTGGCTTCAGGGGCTATAACCATGGAGGTAACACATGGTGTAGGAGACACCCTCTTTGCTGTTTTGTGTATTGGCTGGATTTGCTTTCTTTTGCCTTTACTCTGAAGTTGTTGGGGGCTTTGTGTGAGCTCTGCTGAGCTCTTGGTTCTGCAAAACTCCTCAGCATGTGCTGAGTGCTGTGCCAGGCCAGCACTAAGGTGCTTTGGCCCCAGCAGAACCAAGTCTGAAGGCTGATGGCATGCTGCTGCTTTTGGCTAGGTTTTCACTGGTAAATAGGATTAAGAGTCTTATCTTTATTGCCTGCTTTGGATCTTGGTATGTGTTTGCATCTCAGATTGCTGTGTCAGTTCTCACTGTTGATACAGGAGAATCTGCCATGGAACACGGTTGTTTTTTGTTTTCCCTCTCCTGGTTGGACTGTCAGGTTGACACAATTCACTCAGCATCCTGAAACTTCCCCCAGAGAGCCCCCTAACTGACATAATGTCCTCATCAAAAAAAAAAAAATGCTGCCTCTCTTTCTGGTAAACGTGGCAATCAGGTGAAATCCTGATTAAAAGAAAATGATTTGTGAGTGCTGTGCTGGTTTGTAGGCCAGTCCAGCCGTAAGCAGACAGAGCAGCAGTGGTCTGTCCTATGCCACTTCACCCAGTTTGTTACTTTCTTCTCTTGTATCCATCCCCATTTCCCTCAGCAACACTTCATTCATTTTTGCCTTCCCATCTCCCCTAAATGTCTTTGGCCTCTCCAGTTGATCTCTCCTGATCTTACTAAGTATGTAATTACAATAAGGCCTGTGAAGTTTGAGGCACAGTAAGAACAGGATAATGACTGTACTTCTTGCTCTAAGAATATAGTTTTGAGCCTTAAAAACCTGCACATTCAGGGAGAAGGTTGTTTCAGTGGTAGCAACTTGGAATTTCTGAACTTAGCGTGGTTACTAATAGCCAATTTTATCAAGCCCTTGTTAAATGGTTGATAAAAAATATTGCAATCTGAACATGAAGAAAAATAGCAATATAATCACAACTCTTTAGCAAGAAAGCGAAGGCCAAGATGTTGAAGTTACAGCGCTTTTGAATTGGGAGCTGCCGTGCTAATGGCTACAAATAATGCAATATTTTTCCCATGGGGGCATTGTAGAGCTTAATTGGTTAATAGCTGAAAAGCACGTTGAGATCCTATGTAGAGATAGGCTGGGTAAGAGCAGAGTGTGGCTAACGGAAGTCTAAATGCTGCTGCATACCACTGTTCTGTGTATGTGCCAGTGTGTCAGCTGGTGTCTGTGATGCTTGCACCCATGGGTTGCCTTGTTGGACATGTTTAACACTCAGCAAGGTGACTCAGGCTGTGTTTCAGTACATCAGCACACACTAGTAATTTGCTTTATTTGCTAATAGGATTGGGGTTTTTTTAATAGAAGTTTTATGTTATTTTTTTAATATATGATGATGACTTGCATGCTTTTCAAATTTGCTTATGCTAAAAACTTAGCAATGTCCCTTTAAAAGCTGGGGCTTCAAATTTATTATGTATCAAGTGCTATATGAAATTATAGTATACCTGGCCCTAAAAGCATCCTTACATTAAAGTTATTTTTAAAACATGGTGAGTAAATGTAAAGTGTGATAGAAAAGGGTAGAAACATGGAATATGACTGACTTTTTTTTTTATTTTTTGAAGTACCACTTGTGGAAAAATAGTACTTGGAAACTTCTGGGCCTAGTCCAGTTCTTATGTCTTTTTAGGGAGTTCAATTTAACATCTGACTTGGCACAACAGTTATGATTTTGCCTTTGTCTTCATCGTGATTTGTGAGGAAACCACAAGTAAAATATTTTTAATTTTAACTTCCGTGTACCTGTCCTTCACAGGAATTGTTTTTAACTCTTTTATGTGAGTTTTCAATAATTAAGTGGCTTCTGTTATGACAGCACCTTTTAGGTCACATAATACATGGCAAGCTAATTAATTTTCACGTATTACTAGAAGTAATTTATTGGAGGAATCCAGACTTGAAAACTTGAATTCTAGATCTTAGAGTGGCTTGTAGTCCTTTTTAGAAGTTAGTACCTGTTGTTAGTATTCTCAATCTAATAAATTTTTATCTGGAAATATACTCATTCATTTATTGTTTTCTTCCCAAGCTCATGAGTGTGGACAAGTGGATTACAGTGATTATTTCCCCCTTTTTCTCTTTTAACTGCCTGGTTTGTACCACCCTAGTTTGGTAGCTCATCACTTGCCTCTTTGTGTGTGGCTGCCAAGGTTGCTTGCATAATTTCCTTGACAAATGGCTTACTCATTAATATTTCATCCCCGTTCCTACCAACCTCAGAGAAATGCTATGCCCCAGGCAGGGGAATGCAGTTTCTTCCTTACGAACCTTCTAATCTTTTCCTTAAACTCTTTGTCAGAGCCTGTGACAGATAAATGAAGATGGTGCAATTAAAACTAGAAATGACTTCTTTGCACTCACGTGCTGGTATATTTTATAACTGGGAGGTGTTGAATTGCAGTGGAGTCTCCACTGCAAACATCTATGTTTTCTTTAACTGTACAGAAATCTGTGAGACTTACTGATTCTGAAGTAAAATCCATTGAGAAATTTGTCTCTTTTTGATTGGCTGTTGAAAAATACATAGTGCTGGTAAAGGCTCGCTCTGTTCACTGACTCGTTATTTCTGTAGTAGAGACAGAACAAGGCACAATACTGCAGCTTGGTTAGTTTCAGCTGAGGTCAAGTTCACATCGCAGCTTGGTCTGAGATCACAGAATTGCTAGGTTGGAAAAGACCTTTGAGATAGAGTCCAACCATACCTGTCCTCTACTGAACTATATGCCTGAGCACCTCATCTACCCATCTTTTAATTATTTCCAGGTTTGGTTACTCAACTCCCTCCTGGGCAGCCTGTTCCAATCCCCAGTAACCCTTTTGGTGAAGAATTTTTTCCTGATGTCTGATCTGAACCTGCCCTGGGACAGCTTGAGGCCATTCCCCCTTGTCCTATTCCCTGTTGCTTGGGTGAAGAGACCGAACACCCACCTCTCTACAACCTCCTTTCAGGTAACTGTAGGCAGTGATAAGGTCTCCCTCAGCCTCCTTTTCTCCAGGCTAAACAACCCCAGTTCTCTCAACCACTCCTTGTAAGGTTTGCTCTCCAGACCCTTCACCAGCCTGGTTGTCCTTTGCTGGACACGCTCCAGGACCTCAGTATTTATCTCTCTTGTAGTGAGTGGCACAAAACTGGACACAGTATTTGAGGTACTGTCTCACCAATGCTGAGTATAGGGGCACAATCACTCCCCTGGATCTGCTGGCCACACTGTTTCTGATACAGACCAGGATACCACTGGACTTCTTGGCCACCTGGGCACACTGCTGGCTCATATTCGGTCTGCAGTCAACCAACACCCCCAGGTCCTTCTCTGGAAGACAGCTTTCTAGCCACTCTGCCCCAAGCCTGTAGCGCTTGCACAGGGTTGTTACGGGAGTGTCTGGTGATACTTTGTCTCAAGATATAGCAAATACCTGAAACTGAGCTCTTTAGAGCTTGATGTGACAGTAAATTGATACAACACAAAACTTAAACCCCTTAGGTTTGAAACAAGGTAAGGAAGGCTGATTTGATGTAAATGTTGATTAGATTTATATTAAACCCATGACATTATGCCTTGTTTTATAATATTTGTTATATTTATCACAACATACTGATATTTAGAGTATTCTTTTAGTCTACAGCAGGTTGTCTAGGGTATTACTGAGGGCATCTGGAGAGATGTGGTGAGTCATGGTTTTCTGCAGTTCTCCGCAGGAATAGAAGGAGATGGCAGGAATCAGAGTGCTACCAGGAGATAGCACATAGCATAGTTGGTGGATGAACTGACTGATTCATGTTAGCCTCCTCCTCTGGCATGAGCCATCTAGGTCATTTGGTTCCCCTATATTGGGTTGGCTGGGTTTGTTGCTTAAGTTTAGTTTTTCACTGTGACATATGAGGTGTCTGAAACTTGGGGTTTTGGGCATGCTGAATATTTTGCAGACGAAGGTTAAATGTAGCCCATTAGGTAGCACACATGTATTGAATCCATTATGGAAAATCTTGCTGTGTTTCTTTCCACCTTTTCTCTGGAGGAGGCAAGCAGTCATTATTTGATCAGTGAATGAAGCTTTTGAAGTTGAATGCTATCTTTTTTGCCTACCACAGGCATCTGCAGAGGGCTGGGCTGCTCCTGCTGTTGCCATTGCTACCTTGCTGTTGCCATTGCGCCTTCATCCCACAGAGACCACTGACACATGGCAATGTACCTATAGGTGACTTTCTGCATGAGCAGCAGTGCTGAAGGTCAGGAGGTTCTGCTGTTTCTGGAGGGCAGCATGTACCACATCCATCACCCCCTCGTAGTGTGGAGTTGTTGGTTTATGGTATAGTGTTTATCATTAATACTTATGTATTCTCTGCTGTCCTTTGCACTGTTACTGAGTCTGCATGTGTCCCAATCTTGGCATTTAATAACTGAATAATTGACTGTGAAAAAAATTATTACTCCCTCCTCTTGTTAAGGCAGGGGTGATTTTCCTTAATTTAATCTACTGTCATCAGTGTCTCTGTGTGTGTATATATATGTAATTTTTTTATTTTTACTTTTCTTTTTACTGATAATGTCTTTTCACTGTATTTGTTTTGGTTTTATTCATCTAAAGCATCTAAAATTGGTGTAGTTGGACTGCTCACCTTAAGCTTCTGAATTATGCACAGTACATAGTTTGGTACCTTTCCATCTTCTAGAACCAGAAGTCTGAATTTGTTTACCTTTGGTGTTTTAGCTTCTAATGCCAACTGTTCTTGTATATATTTTCTCTTAAGAAATTTTATACTCTCTGAATAATTCAGCAATTTGTACCTGATATGCCTGCTGATCACAAATTCTAGTGTGTGGATACTCTACTTCTAAACTGTTTAAATCACCTTCACTACAGGCTGTCTTGAAACCTGATTATGTTGATCTTTGAAACAACCTTACAGCAGATAGGCAGCACAGCTACAGAGTTTGCAACCTGAAACCCATTTTACCTGCCTCGAATTGTATGCCTTGATAAGCACTACCCTTTTACGAAGTGAGAAACTTACAGATAAACCTGCACAATCTTGGAGTGACACTGTGTGCTGGGGGAGACCAGTGCCTGTAGCAGCCTTTAGAGACTGCACAGGAAACCGAAACCTCTTGTGTTGTGATGTGAATATGGCATTTGTCATCATTGGCCATATCCAACCTGAAACTGAATGGTGGGTGTACTTAACAGATGATCCAAAACACTTTAAAACTGCTGTTTGCTCAGAGGTCCTTGCAGAGCAGTGTGTCCCTCACCATGGCCATTAAAATGATGAAGGCAGATGAAGGTGTGCCCTGGAAGTGTAGACTATGTTTTCTGTGCTTGCCTTTAGGTACTGGTGTAAGACAGGGCATGAAATACTGGCATTTGTCCAGGCAAGAGGCACCTTCTAGATCACTGAAAAAGGTACGTGGTTGCTAATATCTTTTTTATTTCATATTTAAGAAGGTCTTGCATGTAACACTGAGAGAAGACATGGTCATGCCTGAGCCCAGAAAGGGTTTTTTAGTCTCCTCTCTCATTATTGCAAGTCTCAAAATGTTGCTGAAGGCGGCATCATAATTAGTGTATCACTATTAGAGAACAGACAGCAAGCCAGCTTATGTCACATTTTTGCTTTAGTTAAGAAAAATAACAACAAAAAAGTTATTCTGTATGTTTCCTGTAACTTGCTGGTGGATTATTAACTAGATGAACTCCAAGTACATGAAAAAAATCAAGAGCCAAATACTTGACAGCTATGTTATCTTGCCCGGCACTTTGGAGTGCAAGCAATACACTGGGTGCTTAGCCATCATCAGGGACATCTGGGAATGTTCTGCCCTTGGAAGGTCAGGTTCTAAAATGGAACCATTTAAAAATGTCTGCAAGGCTATTTCAGAGGTTTGTGTGTAAAACAAATTCAGCATGCTCAGTAAGAGTGAAAGTCTGTTCTGGTGCACAACAATGTAGCTGCATTTTAAAAAGAACTTGGGAAAAAAAATATCTGAGCTTGTTATTAGCATTGCATGCAAAACAGTATGTGTTATATCCTGTGCAATGTAGATACGGTCATGGCAACACAATGATATTTGCTGCTGTATGCCTATATAGTTTTCAAAACTAAAATTCAGTGCTTAGCTAAATTGCTAAGCAGACTGGTAAATGTCCAATTTTAGCAGCCTAGCATATGTTTATAATTTTTGTTTTAACATATGCTATGTTGGTTGAACTCCCCTCCCCACACATACGGTAGATAAAAGCTGTCACATCACAAAATGGTGGCAGCCCAACTTTTCTAACATTTTCCATGGCACTTCAGTCTTGCATTAATTAGCTATTCTTGGACAGGAGACAGACTCTCATCTTAGTAGAATTTTGGTTTCAAACCCGTCATGTACTTGGGTTTATGTATGCAGCAGCCCATCTGTGTTTCTGCAGCCATAAACAGTAGAAAGCACAGGGCGTACAGAGAAGCGGTCAGCGAGCCCTTGCATCATGGATATGAACACGTTGCTCCTGGCTCTGAAAGTGAGCCCCTTTGGCTCGCTGATGGGCTCTAGTTGTCTGGAACAAGAACTTTCTCTCTCCTACTTTTCGAGGAGAGGTGGGTGGATAAAGCAGTGCTAGTGCACTGGTCTTTTTCTCTTTGCTGTGAGCTGCTAAACTACCCCTCTTTTCTCTTCTTCCAAGGCGGAATTTCCTTGAGTCTATGATTTGTTCCTAAACCTCAGTGGAGTAGAGGGGACTCATGACAAATGCCACTGCAGCTGTGATAAGGCCGTCTTAATTGATGCAGCACTGTGAGATGGAAACCTGGATTTAGGCATGAGAGGACACACCTTAGTAGTACTGCAACCTGATCCCTTATCACATCAAACTGCCTTTTGAGTGTGCTCCAAAATAGCAATATTTTTTGGTATTCTGTCTGCTCTTTCCTTGTTGTTAAGCTTCTGACTGCGGTGTACCTTTGCGTGTGTAATGTCTACTGTGCTACTGCACAGGGGATGGTTGGGTTGGGGGGGTGCAGGGGAGGGTGGATGGGGATGAAGGAGCCTTGCCCATCAACTGAAACTGCTGTAGAAATGGCACGGAGTCTGTGGTAGAGCACTGGCATTGGCAAGTGCCTGGTCTATCCATGGCACAGAGTTGTTCTGATGCCTCCATCCCTGGGTATCATGGGTTCCAGCTCCTGCTCTCTGCTCTACCTTGATGCTGCTCAAAAGCTCGTACCCACATGGAGGCATGGTTCCAAATGTATTGCCAAAAAATAATGTATGGTATCAACCTTATCAGAGATCTGCTTTCCTGCAGTCCTGTTAGACATCTCTGTATGGAGACTGAGATACAGGGACAGGCCAGTGAAGCTTCAGGGGAGCAGTTGAGGCACCTGGGAATGTGACAATGGCAGCATTGATATAAGGACCTGTTGTAATAGGAGATGGTGGACCTGGTGCTTGTGTGTCCAGCTACAGTGCTTTGAGAAGCTGCACTGGGAGCTGCTGGTAGGGCAGCCTGCTTTCAAAAGCCTGCAATGGCTCCCAGCTACAGATCAGAGCTGCTGTTGAGCCCAGAGCATGTGACCCACAGGTAGTGCCAGTAGAGCATCTTTGTGTCATAGACACCAGTGGTGGCTGTTGAGTGTTTATTTCCCATCTATGTATTTGTTTGCAGCCACAGGACCTACAGCTGCTGTTGGGCTTGCTGTGGCTGTTAGCTGGCGGGCTGGCAGTCTTTGCTGTGGTGTTCGGGTTTTGTCAGTGTGTGCAGAAATCGGTTTCAGTTTTCTGCCAAATAATAAGCCTGGTGGAAATGAAGGAAAAAAAGGATAAATCTAAACTGCTTTTTCAGACCTTTAGGTAGGTGTCTACTAGAAGTCAATATTTATTACAAGTCAACATCAGTAATTAGTGTGTCTTTAACATCAATTACTTATTGTTAGCAGAAAAGTAGAGACATCTATTTTCCAGTGTTGCTCTCAGCCTTGGTAAGCATTTATTTGATCTGAAGGTTTCTTGTACAGTATGATGAGTGAAAACATTGGTTTTTTTCCTTCCCTCCCTTCCTGTGGCTTCTTTCCCCAAATGTAATTTATCAGCAGTTGAATTGAACTAAGTCCGGTACTATTTTTCTGTTATGATCCTGGAAGTAGCATACAGGAGTCTGTGGTGGGCAATGGGAGCAGAAGAGTGCTGATGAAGGACTTCAGTGTTTCTTGTTGTCCCTTGAGTTGGTGGCTCCTTTACTGCTTCTTTGCTCTTTTCAGTGCTTGACATTGGATACGTCATTGAATAACACTAGATAACTGTAACTTCTTTCTTATGATAGAATAATAGCACAGATAGTAATGCAATTTAACTAAAGCAGAAGCAAGATGTTAGTATGAAAACTCTGATGCAAGTTCATTTTTTTTCCTATATGAGCTTGTGAGGAGTATCCTCCACTCGCTCAGAAAAAATAGCATTTCTGAACTATCAAAAACTGCTCCTTACAAATACTGAAAAAACATCAGGTAAGCCCTGAGATGTATACATTGCTCTCCCTTAAAAATCATGAGTCTTAAAAATCCCCCGTGTCCCCCAACACTTACTATTGGTGTTCTATTTTTTTTTTCTTCCATGAAGTTATAATCATGAGAAAAACTGTTTTATGTGAAAGTTAAACTTCTCATGTAGTTGTCCAATTCTCAGAGGAATGATATTTAGGGAAGCAGCAGACATCACGAGACTCACGATAAAGTCACGAGAGATTTTCGTACATTGCAGATATGTGTAAGTTTTGAATCAAATTTTTTTGAAAAATAAATGTATGGGCAGATGGTGGTATTTACTTTAAGGAAGCTGAATTCATTATCTGACTGGGACTGGGTATTTCAAGCAGCTGTTTGAGAACTCACTTTCCGTGAAGGAGAACGTATGTTTGGGGAAAATGGATCCTCTTCTCAAAATGTAAGGCTATCCCTTTTTTAGCCTATGTCAGAAGGGGTTCTGGGGTGTGTGTGTGAATTCCGTTGTGGAAGAAGCTTATCAGTAATCATAGAATGGTATGAGTTGGAAGGGACCCCAAGGATCACAGAGCTCCAACCCCCCTGCCACAGGCAGGGCCACCAACCTCAGGCCTGGATCTACACTAGGTTGCCCAGGGCCCCATCCAACCTGCCCTTGAACACTTCCAGGGATGGGGAATCCACTACCTCTCTGGGCAGCCTGTTCCAGCACCTCACCACTCTTTCTGTAAAAAACTTCCCCTAATATCTAATCTAAACCTTCCTTCCTCTAGCTTTAATCCATTCCCCCTTGTCCTGTCATTGTCTATCCTTTTAAAAAGTTGAATCCCCTCCTGCTTATAAGCTCCCTTCAGGTACTGGAATGGCCACAAACTAATTTAGTGAAATAGTTTTGCAAACTCTTAATAAAAAAAGAAAGGGGGGGGGGGGGGGCAGTCTTTCCTCAAAGTTTCAAAACTAGATAAGTTCTAGCTGCTCTTTTTTCTGAAGGTATTTGACCAGGAGAAGGATTAAACCAAATATTCTGTAGTCTTGCGCTGCCCTGCCAAATTTAATTCCTGACTGCCCAACTTGCTTTTGTTTTGATTTATTGAGATACAGTTAATTCAGGAAATGGACCTATAGAGAACATCCATGCTCAAGTCAGAAGAAAGGAAGCCAAATATGAACATACTTGTTATCTTTTACAGATATGTTGTTTTGGGACTTTGTTCTAGATTGTGTCTGTTCATTTGCATATATATTTCTGGAGCTTAAGAGTATGAAAAATAATCTTAGCTTGTTTGTTCTTTGTTTAAACTTTTCTCGTATGTGCCCATGGAGAGCTAGCCAGGTACTGTAATCCTAGCATCGAGGTGGAAAGCTATACTTTGAAGACTGTGGTCTATTAATTGTTCACGTCCCTTCTTCCTCCATTTCTTTAAGAAGACTTTCATAGGAAATTCTCTCACTCAGGAAACCTGTGACTCTGCCTTTCTTGGTTCATAGAGAAATGCAAGCTGATTTGCTTTGAGCAGATGCCTTTCCCCAGTCGCTTAACATCTAATGCCTCTCTTTTCCCATTCCCTGCTAATCAAATTGTAATGCTTAATTATTTTACTGGAACCTATGTTAATATTTGTGAAGCACAACTATAGATTTTTCAAGTGATTTTGCGTCTCAGAATGCGCTTATGTATTTGGAGTGATTGAAGGGCTTGTGATCCTCAAAACTCCTTGTTTTTGGAATTGTCCCTTCAAACACTATGGAGTAATGCAGACGCACACATGTAAAGCGCAAGGCCTGGTTGTAAACAGGGTGGATGTGTAAAGGTGTCCCTTTGACAGGAAATAAGCTGCTCAGTTCAGACATCTTTCAGGATCTCATCACTTCATTCACCTTCCTGATATTTGGGGAGCCTCCCCACCTGGGGATACAGCGATGTCAGCTGTGAAAATAGCCATGTGGGGAGCATACAGAAAAGGGGTTTTGTGCTCACCCCAAAATCCTAATGTTGCTTCTGACTGTGTGGAGCCTTTTTTGTGCAATACTCATATGTGAACTTAATGTTGTTTATGCATAAATACATGCCTTGTGGTCTGACCATCTGTTTTTCCACAGTGATTCAGTGGTGTGAGAGGTTGAACTGGTTTTGTTTGGCATTAAGTAAGAATTAGCGATGGTTGCATAGTGTGTGCTACATGCATCTGGTTCATGTGGAACATCTTCTGTAGCTCCTGCTAGTGGGGGGAGATGATACGGCAATAAGTTAATGCTTGGGGTTTTATTAAAAGGCAGTCCCTGTCTGCTGAAGGGCGCTGTTAAATTTCTGACTTTCTCTGAAGTATTATACAGTATTTTAAACAGATGAAAAACAGTGTTTCAAAGATGGCCTGATGTTTGTTCAGCTGTAAAGAGTAGCAATATCTGGAATAGGGTTGAGACCAGGTTTAGACTCATTAATACTGATGCACTGATGCAGAAGACTTATAATTGAATAAGATATCCTAGCGGAAATTTGATCACAAGGGTATTTTCCCTCCCCTGAAGTCAAAAGAGTGGTTTATGATGGGAAGTTTGTTGTATTAATCAAGCAGACATTTGGGTTTCAGTTTTCCTGGAGATATTAGCAATTTCTGTGGCAGGATTGGAGTTCCTAACTCAATAATTTGGTTTTTTTGGTTTTGTTTTTTCTTTCTCTAGATCGTAAAAGAGTTTGCAATGGCAATGCTCTGGAAATTCATGAGAATAGCTAAGTATTCTAAACCAGCTTTATCTCCAAAAGGAAAAGTGAGAGGAATTCCCACCCAGTCAAGGCATTCTTCATCGAAGTCTGTACCTTCAGATTTTGCTGCCAACACACTCTGCTCAAGTACCGTGGAACTGCTTGGTAAATCTTACCCTCAAGATGACTACAGTAATGTCACAGAGAAGATTCTTTCCAAGGTGGGGAAAAACTTACACAATAAAAAGCATCACCCTTTGTGGCTTATCAAGGAGCAGGTGAAGGACCACTTTTATAAACAGTATATAGGACGCCGTGGGACTCCGCTATTTTCTGTCTATGATGGTCTTTCTCCAGTGGTTACTGTACAGCAGAATTTTGACAGTTTGCTTATCCCACAAAGCCATGCCACCAGAAGAAAAGAGGATAACTATTACTTGAATCGTGATCACATGCTAAGAGCACATACATCAGCTCATCAGTGGGACTTGATACGCTCTGGCCTAGATGCCTTTTTGGCAGTGGGAGATGTCTACCGCCGTGATACAATTGATAACACCCATTATCCAGTCTTCCATCAGATAGAAGGAGTCCGGCTCTTCTCCTGTCATGAGGTAGGAATTCTCTAGTTGGGGTGAAAGAGATTTTGGGTAAGTTGCCTGATCTTTTTTTTTTTTGCTGTAAGCAAAGCTCATGCATGTCAATGTGCTACAGCAACACGTTATGCATGATAACACATTGATAAAGATCAAGTGATTGCTTATGTAGTAGTATTTTTAATTTGGGAAAATCATAGGTGGAAAGCATTGAATTTGATAATAACTCTAAACTTCCCAAGAAAAATGTGGAAAAAATGGAAAGACAGTATTCTTGAAAGCTAGCAAAATAAATTATCCGAAACAGCTTGTTTGGGTCATGATCTGCAGGGTTCAGTTCTAGTTGTCTTAAGTCTTTTCCAGTGATGTCACTTTACCAAAAACTTTGTCATATTAATACCTTAAGAATTGGGTGATCTAAGTTATTGGAGCTACATCCAAAACGCAGTCTCTATTCTGTCTTTTTTTCTTTTTCTTTTAATAGCTACAACCTTTTGTAGATTAATGTCCTTTGTAATGAATTGTACCATTCTTCATCTCATCCTAAAGCTGCGTTGAGGGATTCGTCTGTTGCAGCTGATGGTTATGGGGGTGTGATACACAGTAAATTCATCAGAGTTCAGAGGCATCAGCTAAAGAGCTCGAGGTAGATGTCCAAGACCCTTGAGTTTATATATTTTGTTGGCAGTTCTTGCATGTTTTGCAAATGCTTGGGTGTCATTAAGTATTCTGCTGTATCATTGATCAGTGGTAAATACAAGCCAGATTGTTTTCCAAATAGTAATTGATTTGAATAATTTGTGTATGCTTGTAGCAATACTGCCAAACTCACATTTCTATAACTAAAACTAGCTTATTCTAATAATGCTGAAATGTAGATAATTCTTAATGTGGTTGCCAGTGGGTGACAAGAGCTTGGCAGGGAAGTCTGATGGGTTTGGATGCCAGAGGGAAAACAAGGGTAGTCACAGAGCCGTGGTGGAAAGGGCTCGAGCTGCCTGCAGTGGTGTTTCCCACCCCGTGCTGTACTGCGCCTTCCACTTCGAAAACATACCTGTCTCTGCATATGTCCTGTGAGCTGTGTGGTGTCAAATATGGCTTGCAACCACTTCTTTGGTAACCAGGAGATGGAAATCTGGTGGATTTATCCAATCTTGCTTGTTTGCTGTTTATGAATACAGTCAGGGTATGTGCAAGAGAAAGCTGTTCAATACTAAGTTAAGAAAATGCCATTTCCTTTCAGCTAATGTTCATTACTCTCTTTAGTTACTTGAGCAGGAGTTCAGGCATTCAGATGGAAAGATTTTTATCTGCCACAAAATTGTAATATTGACAGTGTTGCAGGATGGAATTTCTGTGAACTTTGATGTGATTGATCTAATTATTGAAATAGTAAATGTTTATGCCCCCTAAGAAATGTTGTTCCTAATGACAGGCTGTTTCTTCTCTACAAATTTAATAATAGTAACAATAGTGTTTTAAGAAATGAGAAGAAAGTTGCAGAAATGTTCACTGAGTCTTCAGTCTAGAAATACACAGTGTGTAACAATCTGATTGATTGCATTGTAGATTCCTTCTCTCTTTTTCTCGTCTCTTTTCCCAAAACGTGATTGCAAAGTTATTGGAGGGTGTTAATAGCTGATGATTTTGAGGCTAGCTATGTACTGGAAAATGTGTCTGTCTCTCTAAAGAGTGAAAGTCCAGTTGACTTTCTATATGGGTGGAGAAAGAATGCAGTGGTATGGTGTACAATGTGTAAAGTCAGGTTTATTGGACAATATGCATAAATTCTAAGCCTGAGCGTGATCTAAAGCATCCTCTTTTTGCCTCAGTTGCAGATGAAATACTGGTAGGGTTTTGCAATATGTAAAACTTCTTACAGTCATCATCACAAAAGCCTTGTGGAAGAAATTGAATGTGTAATGCTGAAATTTCACTGGGGACTGTTTCTGTGTTTCATATTCTGGTTGCCTGTTCAAAATAACCCAAATTTAAATAATTCCAGAAGGAACTGTCTGAGCGGAACAAAGACTAAATGGAGGTAATACTACATGAGAGAAATAATATTTTTATATTCATTTATTTATACCCATGTCTAAGTTGTAATCTACTGAGCAGAAATATGTGAATGTCAGGGCCTGTTACCTTCATTTCAGACTGCATCTTCATTCATAACCAGACTGCAGTCTCTGGTGAGAGGACATTTGCATAGTGCTGAGGATAAGAATCGCTGGAACGAAGGGAAAAACTGTTAGCTCTTAGCTAAGAGCCCTGGGTGCATTTCATCTTATGGCCAGGGCAATAATTTTATATGCTGTAGTCAGTTTACTGCTCTACTTTGTTCTTTTGATTTATACACTTATGATTTGTTGTCGTCTTGGTGAAAGGGACCACAGAACTAGGGGGTTGAGGACAAAACCCAAAACTTGGAGTAATTTGGTAAGAACTTGAATTTAGAAGATTTTGACATCTCATCTCAGTTTCGGAGGGAGGATAAGGACAGTTCATCCTCAGCTGAAATCTTAGGCAGGATAAGTCAAATGTAGACATATTAAAGCATCTTTCCTATACAGATACCAAATTCTGAGGTTAAGGCTAGGTTAAAACTTCTACCCTGTGACTCCTCCTTTAGTATAATTATTCTTCATATCAAAGTTAAAACCAATGCTTTGGAAGTAAAAGCTGGAAAAACAAATAATATTTTGGCAATGTTATTGTGTTTTGCTCTGAGATACTTGTGGGCTATTTGCTGCTTTTTTTTTTCCTGTGCTATTTTTCATGAAGGTTGGTTGATTATTTTTGTAAGAGACGTAATTTATGATTTAAGGATAGGCAGGTAACTGATGCTTTTCTGCAGCTTTGTATGAGTATAGATATTAAACTACTAAAGAAATTCTCATCTTTCAAACTAACTTACTGCTAAAAGTCGTTATAATTCATGCTGAAATTTCCTATAACCCTTTAAAAAACATTCTTGGACTGCTGTCAAAGTACATCTGAAAATCAGCTTGGACTTGTTTTCAGTATATTTGAAAATATTGTAGGTAACTATTACCTGAATGTAGTATATGGAAGAGTTTGAAGCAAATGAATATAAATTGTAAAAACGAACCAAAAGAGCCTCCCAAACCTGCTTCAAAATTCTGGACATAAAATGAGCTGTTCTTCTTAAATAGTAGCCCTCAAATGGTATTTCTTTTGAATTCTTTTCCTCCAGTATGCCAGCATGCCTGTTTTCCTTCTAAAGGGCATATAGATTTTATTTTCCTTCCATGGTGCCTAGCTTTTTTCCTTAATCCCTTGGGTTGGCAGCAGAGATACTGCTTTAGTCAAGTTTGAACTGGCGAGCTTCCCTCTGTGGATTATAAAAGAAATTATTTCTGTGCTGTGCCGTTGTCTTTGGTGTAGTTCTTCACCACTATTTGTGGAAAAAAGCAGAAAAAGATCTCAACCAAATTGCACTTTGTGCCTTGTAGTCAGCAGAGGGAGCCAATATAAACCCGATGGCAACTGCGGAGTGGTTTTCAGCTGACAGAAATAATGTTTACACATTGGAAGGGGACTTCATAAGGTATTTTATAGTCTGTACTGAATTATACATAAATTTTTAGAGGAGCAGATGTGAAAGCATAGGAATTGCTCCTCTAATTTAGTAACCTTGTTCCAATGGAGGCCAATAGCAGATTGTTCAAATGAAGACATGATGCTCTCATCAGGCTCATTTGTGCTAACATCTGAAAATTGTAAATAGAGAAGAGACTGGGAAGAAGCAGTAGGGATACATCTTTATTCTCCATTGAGATGTTTTCCTTTGAAATGTCAACTTTTTTATTAGGATGCAATAAAAACTGTAAGTATTCAAGTTAAAAATAAGGACTGCTCTTCCAAAGTGGTATATCTAATTATAAAAAAATAAAAATAAAAATTTATTATACCTTAAATACATAGTGTTTATATCATGAAATATAGAGACTTTTGTTCTACATAAGAGGTGTAGATTTTCTTATTCATGTAAAAGCATATTCCTTTCCTCATCTTTTCACACTTAATCTACTTTGGCCATATTCCTTCTGTATTGCTAAAAATTTTAATACTATCCTAGGTTTTCACTTGTAAGACTAATGTCATTAGGTTTGACGTGTCCAAAATCCCATGTGTTACTGCAGCTTTGGACACTGTGCTGCTATTCTGACATTGTATCAAAGTAAAGCTCCTTTCTGTCTTCAGACACTTTTAATCCTCACCTGTAAAGACATTTATTTAAATGTATAGTCTATTACATAGAGTGATTTGGCGCATTTACCATATGCGTGAGTCTATTTGTGTAGGTAACTGAGTCATGATAGCAATGTTCCAAGGAACAACTATTTAAAAAGGCTTATACCTGTGAGAGGTATCCTCCTCAACTTCAGGATAAGGAGAGACTCATCCAGGGATGATACAAGACCCTGAAATCAGCCTCTGAAAATACCCTTTTCGGTCTGTTTCTTCCAGTTTGGGTGATGCATTTCTGTGCCTCAGCCAGTGAGGATTAATGCTTGTGTGATGAGGAGTCAGTGACTGTAGCCAGATGAGTTGGATGTGAAGAGTTATGGACTGGTCTGTCACTCCCTCTGACCAAGGGCATTTATCTCCTGTCACTTAATAGCATGTATGAGTCAGAGGGAATTTAGGATTTCCTCAATGGCAATAGTATTGAGGTGGAGATCCGTGCAGCTTTATTCTGTAGGTGTCAAATGATGAAACAGATTTTATTTATTTATTTATTTTACTTAGGATGGAGATCTACAACATATCTCCCTCTGGATCGATGCTTGTACTGTCTCTTGATGATACTGCTGCATCCCAGCAGTTGCTGTACCCACATCTTAAACGTGTGTGGAAGCAGCAGAGGCTGCATGCCTTGGGTGAGGCACCCAGCTCAAAAAGCAGTGGTGCTGCCTCTGGGATGGTGTTTGAGAAGTTGGTTGTAGGCAATGCATCTGTCCCAAGGAAGCTGGGAGATGGTCCTCCTGTCAGGGAGTAGCACATGCAAGCAGGGGCACCTGAACTAGATCCCTCCCATATTAAGCAAAAGAAATGTATTACTTTGGTGGGGTATTCTTACGTGAATTTATTCTTGAAGCTGAAATTTAACTGAGTGTTGTGAGTGAAGGACCTGGCTAGTGCAGGTGGAACTGACTTCCCTCTTGCAGATGTCTGCCCGAATTGTGAATGTTGTTGTATTTACAGTTTTCCAAGTTGTGGTGTATAAATCATGCCAAAATAACCAAAGTTTCACTGCTGCAAGGCCCATCATTGTATTCTTTGTTATTTTTAGTTGGGAATTTGACAGCAAAGCGCATCAGAAGGTCTGTGAGATTTTTCTAGTGGTTCGTTATCTACAAATTTTGGAAGCCACTAGTGCATCTTTTCTTACAAAGACTTTATAAATTTTTTTTTTTCAAACTCTCTTATACTTTGTGTCTCATCCATCTAAAAAACCCCAAATATTTATTTCTTCAGAATAAACCAGTTAAATCTATCAAAGTCAATATTGAAATTGTGCAGGGGAAAAAGAAAAGGTGCATAATGTCTGCATGTGTATTGGGAAGACTAGGGTGCTTAAAAATCAAGGAATTCCTGTTGCCACAGAAAGAGAAGTCTGAGTTCTGTCATCTGTGTCTCATTATAAGTGATATCTGAGTAGTAGCGTTGCTTTTTCTTTGCTGTCTCAAAACATCTGTATGGTTTTCCCTTAAGCTTGGTGATGATTTCAGTGTTTTTTTCAGAAGCACTTTGATTAGGTTAAAAAAACACAAACAGAAGTAACCTTTCTTGCTGGAATTAAAGGACTGAAGACTGAAGGATCCAGAGATTAAGGTGACCATGCTACAAGCCTTGTTGCTTGAAGTGATTTTTGCTGTTTCTCCCATAACATATGCTTATCAATACACACTAAAGAGTGTTCTGTCATGTGGGCCATGGGCTGTGTAGTGCTTTGGCACCTAAACCACCTGGATGGGGATGCAGGTTTTATGGGTTTCAGTCTTGGATGCTGTGGGGACTGGCATTAGGTTTTCTTTGAGCCATCTTCAAGTGGCATCGTCTTCATTCCTTATCCACCAGTTGAGTGTTAGAGCACATTTTAAGTGTTGTGGAAATGGTTTTCTATTTGTAAGTGGATTTAGAGTGCAGCTGTTTGTTTATTTATAAGGGATATTTATCAGGGCCAGAAAGTCAAAATGTACTCGGTGTGGCAAGGTTGAGTGTTGCCACATGCAGGTAGATCTTCATGTGGACCTAGTCTGAAGTGCCAGTTTGTCTATGAGTGTAAGTACATGAGCGTTATGTGTTCATTATCTTAATTGCTGGTGTATGCAGGACAGACAGGAGGAATACCCGACTGCATCGTGGAAGGACAGGATGCAGTTACAGGTCTGTCTGATCTGAAGCCTACTATGAATTCTGTCCTGTGAAGAGACTCTCTTGGACTGAATCTGAAATGTGTAGATAATGAAGTGATGTGAGATGAAAAAAAAGTCTTGTCAAGTGGCTGAAGAAATGTTGAGGTCTGTGTTGCAGTCACACCCATGTGATTTCTGTCCTCTGTGTCAGGCTGAGCAATACTGTGAAGCACTTTTAAAGGAGCATAGCTCCACTTAACTCCAATAAAAACCCGCTATCTTCTGGGCACTACGTGTTACCGAATTTGACTTTATTCTTATTATGAGCTAAATTGTGCGTAAACATCACACCAGATGGTAAGGTCATTTTGTTTCCTTTCTGCCTTCTCCTTTGTGTTGCAGCATCAGTTGGATACACTGTGGTAAATCCTGGTAATTATTAAATTTTTTTTGGATTTACGCATGATGACACAATATTCAATGTTTTCCATGCCATCACTTAAAGAAAAAACCTCATGCCCTTACATTAGACAGACACATAGGTGCTTGATTGATGGCTACAGGAAACTTCTAGTAGTCATGACTACTTGTATCCAATACAATGAAATAGTGTGTTTTATTTTAGTCTGTACTGAAAGGAATAAAAGTACATCAAATTGTGGCATCTTAGATGTGTCAGTGTTTTATGCAAGGTTGTTAGATTATTCCATTTGCTTAGATAGGTGCTTGAGAAGAATAGACATGAAAAAGGAGTGTCTGTAGGTGATTCTTCATTTTATTCAAGCTTTGACTTTCCCAGCTTTATGTATATAGAAATGTTGAAATGTTTCTAATCCAAGGCGTGTACTTAGCACAGTTCAATCATTGTAATCGTGAAATTGGTGTATCAGTTTAAAGCTGCTCATATTGACACAGCAGTGCCGGTGAATGGAAAGAAGGGAATAAATATTAATACAACTGTAAGGCATCTTTTATTTTTCCCTCTGTATAACCCCATCCACAGCTGTGCTGGAGGTGACAGGAGCTGATGGAGTGTTTATGGAGAATCCCAGAGTGCCTCTGGGTGCCTGACTGTGAGAGGGGCTGTTTCCTTGCCACTGCCTGTCCTTCGGGGACTCCCCGGAGGCTGTGCTTTCCCAGTCTGCATCAAGTGGTGTAGATACATCTGTACTATAAGGGACCCATCCCCATCCCCTGTGCCAGCATGTCTTTTGGTGCTGCCAGTATCCTGATAGTTGAAAATTGAGCTGAATTTGGCTATTTTAACACCCCTTGGTTTCCTCCTATCTCCTGGGTTACTTCTAATCCAGATTAACCATGAGGCAGCAATGTGCCCTCGTGGCCAAGAAAGTGGTATCCTGGGGTGTAACAAGAAAAGTGTGGCCAGCAGGTCAAGGGAGGTTCTCCTCTCTGTCTACTCTGCCCTGGTGAGGCCTCATTTGGAATATTGTGTGGAGTTCTGAGCTCCCCAGTTCAAGAAGGACAGGGAGCTACTGGAGAGGGGACTCATCACAGCTAGGAAGGTGATGAGTGGACTAGAACATTTCTCTTACAAAGGGAGGTCTGAGGGACTTGGGACTTTTTAGCCTAGAGAAGACTGAGGGGGAAATCTTATCAATGCTTATAAGTACTTGAGGGGTGGGTGTCAGGAGGATGGGGTCAGTCTTTTTTCAGTGGTGCCCAGTGACAAGACTATGTCCTAAAATACAGTTGATGTGGAGAATAATAAATACATTTTCTAGTGTGTAAATACAGTGTATTCTAGTCCAAGTGTGAAAATCTCATGGCCTGAAGAGTGTTTCTGGCTTACTGAGGTGGTCTCTTCAGTCAATACAAAGCAAAAACAGCTACCTGCAGGGCATAGGCTGGAGCAGGAACCTAATTTAGCCACTCTGGGTTCCTGTGTGAGGGAGCCTGTGCCTGTCCATTGACCACCCAGTGAACCTTGGACAATTAACCTCCCCAGGATAGTGCTGGTCTCTGAATACTCCCGGCTTTCACAAACCACATGTGGGATGGCTGATGTACCCTGCTGACAGTGAATTAAAGGTTGTTTAATCTGTTCCAGCCAGTGCAGAAATAAGGCCAGTAGGAAGAAGGATGAACACTTGAATAGCGAATCTGTTATTTAAAAGTGCAATACCTAGTTTTGTCAAGCTGCTGCCTTTTGATTAGCAAAGGCATTTTTGTTAGACTGAAGGATAATTGTTTTACTTGGTATCCCTCTTTTTCCTTTTTTTATTTTGTTTTTCTGCAGTGCACTAAGGGCATTAACTTCAGAGATCTTTTCTCAATCTGCCAGTCAAGTCTCCTCCTGACTAGCAATACAAAGTTAAATGCTATTGATGGACTGTTTTTCATTCCCTCAATGCGATTTGCTGGTAGTTTGCGTGCTATCTAAACTCAGACTCCTCCTGCATGCATTGTGTCTGTATGAAACAAGCTAGAAGCTTGTCTTAATTAATTGTGCCCAGCACTTGTAGGCTACCAGAGGTTCACTTGAACTTTTTAAAAAGCATTTAGTGCACTGAAGGCATCCAACTGCAATTAAAACAACTTCTGTGGGCATCTGTGAGTTGTTAAGGTTACACACTGTTCATGGCTTTTCCTGAGTAGGAACTAGTTATGCTGGGAGGCTTAATGTGAAGAAAATCTTAATGGGTGTGGTTTTTTTCCCCTTTGTGTGTGCTTGGTTGATTGTGGAAAGGTGGAGGAGGAGTGGTAGGAAAGAGCACGCTTTCACAATTAACTCTCTGCCCTCCAGTCTTAACAGAGTTGTTTTGTGTACAACTGTAAGGATTTCCAACAAAAATCCTCTTTACAGTGTAAAAACGTCTGCTGGTCTCCCCACGATACAGACCCTCCAACTATGTGGCTTAGCAAGAGCGTTTTGATGGTCTGAGAGGATGTGGAATTGTGTCTGGGATGGTGTCCTGGTTCTGGCTAGGCCAGAGTCAACCTCCCCAAGCAGCCAGCCCAGGTGAGCTGAATTAGCCTGGACTGTTTCCAAACCACCTGACACCACTCCCCATAAAAGGGGCTGGTTGGGGAGGGGTGCTCCTGGGTGCCTCTAAGGACAGTCTGAGTGCGGCCTGTGGGTCCTTGCATCGGGCAGCACTCTGCAATCATTGAGTCAATCAGGTACTCTGTGTTATCACTAGGCGTGAGTGTAATTGTGAGTGTATTGTTCTACGTTTGTGGTGCTTCTGTCAGTAACCTGTCCTTACCCCAACTCAGGGAGTCTCTGACTGCTTCTCCTGTGGGAGTGATTGAGTGGCGTGTAGGTGCTCAGCCGCTGGTTGGGGCTGAACCATCACAGATGGCCTGGCCAGAAATGTACAGGGATGTTTTTGGAAATCCTCAGCTTGCAGTAATTGTGGTGGAGATTTGCCTCTGCATGAAGAACAAGTCTGTCATATCCCAAGTACAGCCTGTCCCTGTGCTTCGCAATTTACTCCCTGCCCCCCAGGAGCAAAACCATGAATCCTTAAATACCCCATAGGCAAAATTCCTGTATGCAGAAAGGTGGTGTTTGGGGAAAACTGCAGGAAAATAGTCGTCTTTAAATGAATAAACTGTACCCAAGATGAATCAATTATAAGCAGCTTAAGGTCTCATTAACCTACCAGGGGTTTTTGTTTGTGGTTTTTTAAAGTTCTTTTGATTACAGCTTTTAAAACGTGTCAGGTGTTTTGATATTTCATTCATGTCATTCAGTTAATAAAAAAAAGTTGAAGCTGTGATAAATGTCATTGTGTATGGTAGTTTTGGGGATATATTTTATATATACAGTAAAGTATACTTTGTTCTGCATGATAATTTTGAATGTAACAGGATCAGAAAAAAAGATATTTCCTTTATAAATTAATATTTTCCTGTGACTAATCATATTATTTGACTATATGATACAGAATTAAAACAAATGCTTTAGTCTGAATATTTCTTGTGGTGATTTATCTCTGTTTAGTGAACAGAATTTGTAGGAAATCAGTCTTTGCATTTATTTTTCCTGATGCAGACTTAGCAGGTAAGACTCCCACTTAAATCAATAAAACTTCATTTTCCATTTTTGTGTAGAGAGTCATTGATGCAGAACACTGGTGGTTTTGTGTTTTCCTTCTAGTTGTTCTCCAGCATCGAAGATGGTGAAGGCTTACAGCTGTTTGAGCGAGGCCATCGCACAGCACACAAGCAGGAGTGTCACACCATGGAGGCAGTGAGGCTGGTGGAGTTCAACCTGAAGCAAGTGCTCACAAAGCTCATGACTCACATCTTCGGTGATGGTAGGTTCTCACACCTATTGTCCTGGGCTGCCGATGCCTGTAGGCATCCAGACTTTGGGAAAACATTTTGCTCTATAATAAATACAGGAGGCTCAGGAGCAGTGGTGACAGCTGATATACTGAAACAGCCACATGTGTTTTTTCCTAATTGGAGTTACAGTAATTTTGGGAGTCTTCATGTTCTTTACTATCACTTTTTTGTCTTAAATTTGGTCAGAGTTCCATCCCATTGTCTCTTCATGCCAGAGTAACTGGCTATTGATTAACCTTCCAGCTGTGATCTATAGTTCCTATGTTGTTATTCTTTAACACTATTATATCCACACCTTATAAACTTATTGAGCACAGCTCGAGAGACCACACACTTCTCTTGATTTTCCAAAATACTGGCATGCATGATGACACTCTGTTGAATCCATCATGTTTTTGTGAAGAGGTTTTGCTATGCAGCGTGCTGGGGTAGCATAGTGGGCAGGAATACAGGTAGGTGTGGGCGTGTGCCAGGCGCTTGTCTAGCTGAAGCCACATCTGCAGTGGGTGCAGCGCACCTGTCGGTGCGTGTCCTGCGAGGAGAGGCAGCTCCAATTCCAGCATAAAGCTGTGCAGAACCCCCTTTGTTTCATACTTATGGGCATCCTGTGCCCCCAGAGGGACAGACCGTGGTAGCAGCATCCCTCCTGGGGCTGCATCAGAGCTGGGCACCACTGGGGAATGTGCATCTCACACCGGCAGCATGGATCTTGACAGGAGAAGGGGTATGTACATGTGTGTGCTGCTTTGCTGCATGCCCACTCAGAGTGCTGTGAGAGTTTTCCTTGTGCAAATAAATTAAACCTTATAGGGAGGTAGTGTTTGCTAAGTTCACACCAAGATGACAGATAATTGATGCTTGGTACTTGGAGTGGAATGAGAGGAGGGGTAATGAATGTCTGTGTATACGAATGAAATATCCTCTCCTTAGAAATACCTGCTTTCAGTTTCAGGAGTTGGATTTATAAATGGCCTGAGTTAAAATTGCTACGCTAATGCTGTTTCCTGGCAAGGAGGCTTCCCTTCTGAGCTGATTCATTTTTCTGTGCAGGAAATACTGGATGGAATTAGAATGCACAGGGTGTGCTGGCTACTTTCAAAGCTCTTCTAAGATGTCCGCTGAATTTAGAGCAGTAGTTCCAAGAGTGGATTGATAACAGTAGCAAGGCCTATATATGGCTGCTTGAATATTTGTCTGAAACACTCAAGTTGAATTTACAGCAAGCAAAAATTTGACCAGTTTTCATTGTTCTCACCTGGACAAAATTTTCTTAAGTTCCTCAGTTCAGTTTTTCTTGTGGTTGTATTTTACTTAACATACAAAAGTAGGATCAAAGTAAGGAGTATTAGTAAGAATGATACCTTTTGATCAACCTCAGATGCTGAGGATGTTATTGAAAGTAAGCAATTTCTAGGTGGCATTAGTGGTATCTGAGACTGCAGTGACATCCTTCTCTGTTGACAGATGCTGCACTTTAAGCTTCAGTATATTGGCTATTACTACTTCTTCCACAGTCCAAACAGTAGCTAGAAAGGCATTGAAAAGTATTTTTAAATTATTGTAAACCTCGACTTCAAAATAAGTGCTGCTGCCTTACTGTGTAGGGATTTTCTATTTCTATACCCCAATATTTTCTGAAATACAAAGTCAAGATATAGATAGGGATTTAAGTATAATTATACCTTTCTTGTTATGTTTTTTCTTTTCTGTTTTTTAATTCTTGGACATGTGAAGTTCTCTCCACTCAACCTTCTTGATCTTCTAAGCTGTCAAAAAAATTGTAAGGTAATACTCAAATAAGTAAACTAGACAGATGAGATGGGTGCAAGGCCTATGAGATCGGTGCAGGGCAAATGACCTGGGGTGCACATAATTAAATTTGTCTTTTGACAGCTCCCATGGTTCAATTTTCATTTTACTCTCCACTTTGCACAGTGTTTTTGATTACTTTTGTGGCTCACCTCCCCTAGATTTTAACCTGAAATTTAAATGTATTTTGCTGTATTTATTGCTCTTGGAGAAATTCTCTTGCCATTACCATAGCTGCAGTAAGTGACTGAATTGTTGCACTGTAAACAATGCAACAATTGTGGGGGGGGCTGCAGGGGTGGCTTCTGCAAGAAGCAGCTAGAAGCTTCCCCTAGGCCAAATGGAGTAAATACCAGCTCAAAGCTGGACGCACTGCTGACCAAGGCCCAGTGAATCAGTGACAGTCACAGCACCTCTGGGATAACATTTTAGAAGGTAAAACAACCCGCAAGCAGACACTTTTTACTGCTGGATAAAGGAATGAGAAGATGTAGGAAACTTTGCAGATGCTAAGGTTAGTGAAGAAGGGGGCAGAGGAGGAGCCTCAGGTGCTAGAGGCAGGATTCCCCTGTGCAGGTTGTCACTCTGTAGCCCATGGAAGGTGATGGGGAGCAGTTATCCCATCTGCAGCCTGTGGAGGACCCCATGCTGGAGCAGGTGGATGCGTATAAAGGATGCTGTGAGCCAGTGGGAAGCCTGTGCTGGAGCAAGATCCTAGCAGGACCTGCAGCCCATGGAGAGAGGGGCCCATGCCAGAGCAGGTTTGCTGGGGGAACTTGTGACTCTGTGGGGGGACCATACTGAAGCAACCTGGTCCTGAAGGTTTGCACCCCATAGAAGTGACCCATACTGGGGTAGTTGGTGAAGAGCTGAGGCCCTGTGGAAAAGGACTCACATTGGAGAAGTTAATGGAGGACTGTCTGCCATAGGTGGGACCCTATGCTGCAGCAGGGGAAGAGGGTGAGGAATCCCCTTCCCCCTGAGGAGGAAGGATTGGCAGAGACAATGCATGGTGAACTGACCACAACCCCTATTCCCTGTCTCCACCTGTGCTGCTTGGAGGGAGGAGGGTAAGAAATTGGGAATAAAGCTGAGCCTGGGAAGAAGGGAGGGATGGGGGAGGTGTTTCAGGATTTGTTTTTACCTACTCTGTTTTGATGGGGTACTTTCTCGGGGGAAAGGGGGTGTAATAAATTAGATGCATTTTATTCCATGTGGAGTTTGTTTTGCCCTTGACAGTAATTGCAGAATGATCTCTCCCTGTCCTTATCTCCAGCTGTAAGCCTCTCAATATTATATTTTTCTCTCCTGGCCAGCTGAGAAGGACAGTGATAGGTGAGCATCTGGCCTCCAGCCAGGGCCAACCCACCACACCACTGGATATGGTGCACACTTAAAATCAACTAGTTTAACTTACAGCTTCATCTCCACATGCAGGTCTGTCAGTGTAGGAAGTCTACTGTCTCATCTTGGCTATCTTGGTGAGCTTCATTACAAGGTTAGCTGTGATCAGGCTTTCCCAACTCCAGTCCTTTCTCTAACCCTTCTGTAATTTGCCAAAAGCTTTCTGGACCCTGAAATATTCAGAAGTATTCTTACTATAGCAAATAGAAAAGAATGGCTGTGTGCTGGTCCTGTGATTTGTTGCATTACATTAAATGGCTCAAAATTCACTGCTGTTCCATGCTTATCTACCCAATTCTTAGGCACTGGTAAGAGAAGGTGGGAGGGCGAGTAGTGTCATGCTGTGATTGATGGTTCTGCTGTTCCTGGTTCTCATTGAACAACCACTGGATGTCTTTTAAATCAAATTTGTTACTCTGCTCTTTCTTCTTCTTAACTCTGTTTTACTGATACCTCCTTGAAGTGCATGGAGATCTATGAGTGTAAGGAGTTTTTTTAAAAAAAAGAAAAAAGAAATTGAGGAGAGAGCAGTCTGGCTAATAATGATGTGAGTTAACACAGGTTTATGTGCAGCCAGCCAGTGCTTGTCTGCCACGAGTGAGATGAATTAGCTGAAGCAATGAGTTGCAGAGCACTTAAAAATCGAACCACCCCTCAAGTGGCCATGGCTCAATATCTTCTGTGCTCCCCAGCCTGCCACCTCCCCCCTTTTTTTTTTTTTTTACCTCCCATAGACTCCTCTAAAAATAATCTTCACAGCAACAAAGGGAATTTCTGGTCAGTGAAGACCATCTGGGTCTCTGGCTTTGTTGCTCCTGTGCTGTAGCGTAGCAATAGGCTGCTTTAATGTGGTAGGAGCTTTTTTCCTTTCTTTTTTCAGTGCCTTTGGTCAAACCTTTTTCATTGAGTCTCAGTTAGGCTAGCACTGACGGATGCTTGCTTAGCTGAATATCTGATAACACCATTACTCTGGAGTGCAGGCTGTGACCGATTCCTTACCCGGATTCAGTGCTCATAAATAACAATACCTACTCACTTTTTCTGTGCTCTGTGGAGATGAGGCATGTCAGTTACTACAGGGCGTGTACCCACAGGGAGGACTCCTGTGAGCAGGATGGAGCTGTGAAATGAGTAGGTGCCCTCTTCCTCAGCAAATTCACATCACCTCTTTGAACTTGGGAAACTACTGAGTTTGTATCTAGTCATCAGTCTTTGGGTAGATTCAGTGTTGCGCTCTTAAGTAAGTGCCTCCGTGTTTCGAGACAGATAAGCATTTCTTAGCTTGCTAAAATTTCTAGAAAAAATCTTTTTTGCCAGCATTTGGAAGGCTGTATGTAAAGAAATAAATTAGGGCTAATCAGGTAAATTATATAGTACTACAGAAAGCCTAATATTCGTAATCCTTTTAAGTCTGTAGTGGCTTAATTTGCTGAGTATGAGCAATGCCCTTTATTCCTTGGGAATATATTGAGCACCAAGACAATATTTTGTATCTGAATAATAAATGTACCTGTTTATTTTGTGACAGTCTATAGAAATGTAGTTAGAAGGCTTAATCGTGCTGAAGGCAGAGCACCCTCCGTTTTTCAGTAAAGTTTCCCGGAGCCAAAAGTCTGAAGGAACACATGGATGTGAAGAAAAGAGCTATTCCCAACTGTCCTGGCTACTGCATGAATAAAATTATTGTTGTGTGTGGGATTAACTATTAATTTAGAGAAAGAATTAAGGTGAAAGTTGGTGCCTCATTGTGATTTTTGTTTTCTGTATGCATTTAAAGCATATGCTTCTTTAAGTATTAATGTGCATTAAAATACAAAATTAATAAGAGCCTTAAATTGTTTTTTACCTTTTAACATTTATTTTAATTAAGAATAAAAAGCAGAGAAATTCTTTTTTCCCAGAGCTTCGTTTTGAAGTAACCAGAAGATTGAAAAGAAAACCTCCAAATGTTCCTATTGAACACAAATCTACTTGAATATTTAATGTTATCCTCACTGCAGTTGCAGATTTTCCTAACTAAACAAAGATAATTTCATATGTGCGTGGATTTACAGTGAATGCAGACTTGTACAGCCCTAGGACTAAAAATGCATTTATACCAAGATCAGGACATTAATTTTTTTTTTTAAATTTCCACACACCGTACTGTTGTAAACACCTGACTCTTTCACCTTTGTATTATTTTTATTGTTATGCAGATGAAAAAGCAATGCTGTGATTGCTCTAAGTCACAGCAGTTACGAATGCTGCAATTGCTCATACTTCCAGTTTGCCGAACTCTGTGTGTAAAGTTAAAATGCTTGTTTATTGTTCAGGTAACTTCCTGAAGTTGATTTTTGAGAGAAAATCTAGAAGAACCAAGGTGTGTGTTTTGAAACCTTCCTCTGCTTTTGAAAGTTTATTAGCATCAAGAAAAAAGTTTCCCATAACTTTGGTTGTAACATTGTTTCACTTTCTGTAGCCACATTTAATGTTTCAGGAGTCATCAAAGAAAATCCACTCCTTGAGGCTACACACAATGCTGAATTTGAAATACTCTCCATATAAATCATGCAATTGCATGTTTTAAGTTCCTTTTATGAAACAGGAAAATAAACCTGCCCAAAAAATCCAACCAGGGTTGTTAAGTTACCATCACCCAGGCAACCTTTCCTGTGTCCTTTATTTCCAAAACCATACCTGCCAGGTTATTAAGGATCCTAAGGCTGATTAGCATTTGGCTTAACTGAAGGGAAAGACAGGCCTGAGGTTAAGGCATTAGCCCCAGAATTTGCAGTTCAATTCTCTTATGGTTCATGTTTCCGACACTTTTTCCCCCTGACTCCTGATGGCTAGAAAGAAACTTCTGTAACGAATGAAAGCTTGTGTAAATGGTTACAAGAACTAAAACTCATCGAATATAATGAGGGCCTTGGCAACACCTCTGCTCTTGGCAGCAGTGTACACCTTGACCTCTTCTGGCTTCTTTGGTTTTTTGACTCCGGGGGTTTCCTTGTTCTGCAAGGGGTTCTTCAGAGGTGCTGGGCTGGAGGGGAGGGTGAGTTACCCAGCAGTGCCTCTCTCTTACACTTCACATTCCACGTGAATTAAAACTCTTGTCTGGCCCAGAAAACTCCATGTGTGTCGATATATCGTGTACCTTAATAATGCACAACTTTCTGTGTATATATTTGTGTGTATTAATGTCTATTTTAAACTTCTGTATTTAAACTTCTATAGCTTTGCATTTTAAATAGGCTCTGATTGAAAAAAAGAATCTAGCTGATCTATAAAACACTAAGCAAAAATTGAAGACCGGTTTTTCCTGTGAGGAGCAGTTAGTCATTTCCTGGTGCAAAGAGTAAGAAAATTACTGACGTTCCCCTGATCTTGGCTCATTTTTGTTCCATGCCAGGTGGTTGCTAGAGTTTGACAAATGATTGATTTAGTTTCAAAGGGTGCTTGAATTGCACAAAGCATTTTTCATATTAGAAAAGACACGGTCGTTTTTTTCCACAAATTTTACCATTTATCACCTTGCACAAGTGTTGTAAATTAGTTTGTTTGCTATTTATTTTCCCTGGATTGCTGTAATTGGTGTCATTAGTTGAAGGGCAAGTTTTACAGATGGTTGAAGGGATAGGCTTTTAAGCATACACCCTTCATATTTTTATTTTTTTTTTTAAACACTGCTACAGGACTGCAAGTCAGATGGGTAGACTGCTACTTCCCGTTCACTCACCCTTCCTTTGAGATGGAGATCAACTTCCAAGGAGAATGGCTGGAGGTCCTGGGCTGCGGGGTCATGGAGCAACAGCTGGTTAACTCAGGTACTGAAACTCCTTCACTTCACTGACATCTCTATTAGCAAACACTTCCAGCACAATCAGCCTCATGGTCTGAAATGTCCCTTTGTCCCCCGGTGAGCGCAGACCTCGCAGTTTGTGGCAGCTGCCACAAGTAATCCTTAGGTGGAATGCCTCCTTTGCATGCTGTGATTAGAGCGTAGCAACTGAGAGAGGGGTCTGGAGCTTGCAAAGGGGAAGCTCACCTTTTATTTCGTGGAGTAAGGAGACAGACAGATGTCAGCTTTAAAAGAGAAGCTGACAAATTGGTATATATGGGGTAGGGTTTTTTTCCTCTTACAAGAGATGTCAAATGCATTCATAGTGATGATTTAAAAGTATCGTAAGCAAGTAGCATCACCTAACACTTGAGGTATCAGAGTGCTCCTGTATCTCTACAGTACAGAAGGAGGAACGTGGTATCTTTCATACTGCAATTTTGTTGCTGGGTAAATGGTAGGTCACTCTTTGGTTTTGCTTTGGTTTTTTTTAATTTCAATTGAAGTTATTACAGAGCAATGCCATCTGACAATTATACTTTCTAAAACTTCCACATAATTACAAAATAAAAAGAGGAGAAATTAGTGGGGTTTTTTTCTAATTGCTTTTATATAGAGGACTTAGCATGCTTGCTTTTTCATTAGCTGAGAATAGCCAATTCTTTGTAATCACAGGTCAGACTGCATGTTCTCACAGAATCATAGGGGTTGGAAGGGACCTTGGGAGATCATCTGGTCCAACCCCCAAACCTCGGACTTCTGTTGTTCAGTGTCTTTCTGTACTATTTATTAGGTATGGGAGCCTTTTGGAATATGACCCATTTAAGTCTCACAAATGTGTTTTCAGATAGCAAAGTTATCCTCAGTCAGGGCTTTTTTGGGGTTTTTTTTGTTTGCAATTGGTTTCCTAAGCTATTGTTGTATTTCCATGTGTTTGGATTTCTTCCTGTTGAAGTCCAAGTATTGTAACTACTTTTGGCCTCCATTATTTGGTACTGCTTGTTTTCCTCAATGCTTGCATGTATTTTAATGTGACTGCTTTCTTTTTAAAAGGATAAATCCTCTTGCAGAGCTGCTCCCCAAGGGGTTAATGGTTTATAACGTTCTTTCTCAGGTTGTTGTTATTTTCATGGTGTGGTAAATACCATACAGCTTCTGATCAGCCTCAGAGGTTAAAAACTACCGTGTAATATTATTTCCATCTGATGCAACGCACCAATGGCCAGGTTTTCTTCTTGAAAAGCTTTTATATTGCTCAGTTCTTACGCTTAGGTTCCTTAGTGTGTGTTAGAAGAGCTAAACTGTGGCCTCAAAACAGTTTTATTGCCGCGTTTCTGTGTGGAAATGAATGTGCATGAAACCCCAATGGTTTCTGCAGCGGTCAGAGCTTTCAGTTTACTCTGCCTCAGCTCTTTTACACCTTTATGAATTATCACCTTCAAAATTACATCCTGTCTCCACCAAAACTTTCCTTAACTATTCATTGTAACACTAATTTTGCAAGAATTACAAAGTCTAGCTTTTGAATGATTTTTAGACTTGTATTATTAAAACAAACAAAAAGATTCTTTCACTGTCTTAGCAAGCTATTTGTACAGGGTGCAAACTCAGTTGTGGAAGTGCTACTCATTTTTCACTTCATTTAAAGAGAGAATTGCACTTAATGTCACCAGAGTTTTGTATTTCTGCTCCCTCCAGTAGCTCTGCAAAAGCACTTGTCTACAATTCCTGTCTAGTGTATCTCAGTGTGATTTTATTGAAGCATTGGAATCTCTTTGCCAAAAGTGAGGAAAAAGTGTGGCTAATACCAGTGTTGGCTAACAATTAGTTTATTTGGTTTAAAGTAACAAGGTAGTTCCTATTTTCATTCAGGTATGGAATCAGCCACCAGTCTTCCCTGCCTACTGCTGCTTTAAGTATTCCCTTCTTTAATCCTCTTTTGCAATGATTTAAAACCCCAGTAGGTTCCTGGCATGCCATCTTGCATCTATTTACGGTGAAGCCAAATTTGCTATTCCTAACTCCTAGCTTTATTTATTTTTTTAGTGTGTTATGGCAGCAAGCTGTTTTTTCCCAAAGTTGAAAATCTAGAAAGGAGGTTCTCTGTGGAGAAGGATAAAGGTGAAAATTTTCTTTCCTTGCTCAATCATCTTTTTTTTTTTTTTTTTGCTAGCAGAAATTGAGCACCTTCCAAAGCCCATCCCACACTTGAACAGCAGTAGTTAATGGTTTCCTTTTTCTCCCCTTTGGAGTGTCTTTAGAGTATCATTATTGCCTCCAATCAATGAATATTACTTACTGCTCTAGTTCTGTGCCACTAAATTTATTTGAAACACCAAAGTTTCAGTTTTAAAGCTTTCAATTTTAAACAGTGCAGATCAGCAAGGAATAGGATCTTCATCAGACTTGGGAAGGAGGTCTGTAACTTCCCATCAGCTCTGTCCACGTGCCTTTTGTTCTGAATGCTGCCTGTTCATAGGAGGCAATGTTATTTTCAGTCAGTGGGGACTTCCAGGCAGAAGAAATTGCACTTCAAAATAATCCTTCCCTTGCCCCACATGGAAACATCTAACCTCAGAGCAGTGACTCACACCACAGACCTGCGCCCTCTAAGGGAGTAAAACCTGATGCCTACACCCAGATGCTGTGTGTCTCTTCATTGTGAGATGTCTAGAACAGGCACTGCCAGCTTCCCGGTCCTGTCTCGCATCTCAGAGGGCTCTACCAGAAGGTGGCTTAGTGGGACTGTATGGAAGAGAGAGAGGTTACTCGTTTTTTGGTTGGCTAAGCTGGTGCTGAAGAAATATTTCACTCTTGGTGTGTCAGTTCACCAGGATAATGCAGAAAGATCTTTTTGTGGCATACTGCACAGTGTCTGATTAAAAACTAGAGAAGAAATGGATGAGTGTGCAGATTTTTTTAATATATGTAGTCAATAACTTTTCTATGATCCTGCAGTTTGGGATTTTTGGTTTATGGGTATTTTTTGCTTGATATCGACTATTAAAATGTGTATTTTTGAAATGCAATATTTGCTGGCAAGCATTGCTTTTCCTTCCATGAGACCATATTTTCCTAAGGGAAAGGAAGAGTGCTTTTACCTCCAAAATCCTCAGGTTCTTTTGTTTTGTGTGTTATTGGCTCAATAGAAATGACTACTTTGTGAAGTAATCTGAAACAGTCAGTCAAAGCAGAAGTTGGATACGCTTGGTTATCTGTAGACTGCAGTTATAGAACCAACTGTTTAGGTTGGAAAAAAACCTTCAGGATCATCAAGTCCAACTGTTAACCTAGCACTGCCGAGTCCAACACTAAACCATATCCTTATTTTTTTTTGAAAAAATATATACTCATATATATATATATATATATATATATATATGTGAAACACAAAAAAAAAAAATTGCAAAAGAACCGAAGAAGTTTTGTGGAGGAATGAAAAGACATGAGGTGCGTGCTGCAAAGGGCACAGAACATTAGCCGTAAGTAGCTCTCTGTGTTGGCAAAAGTTTCAGGTCTTCTTATGGTGACTCTGTGCCCAAAAAACCTCACTATAATTCCTTGGAAATTAACATCCTCATGCAGCAAATCCTTGATGGTATCGACAGACCAAATTCCCTTTTTTTTTTTTAAGTCTTGAGTGAAGAATTCTATTGTAGCTTTGAGGCTCCATGCAATCAGCATTAAATTTGTTTTCTGAAAGACAATATCTTACTGAATTTTTTCTTATGTTTTGGAAGGAGCTTCTCTTTGATTTCAACAGCTTTTAAACAGAATGTGATACAGATAGTTAACACATGTAAATAGAAATGGTTTGGTTGTAGGGAAAAATTGTCAAGTAAGATCAAATGTATTGCTAGTATTCTTCATCACCTGCTTTCTCACTCTGCTCCTTTTTCCTTTCGAGGTCTGTGAAGAGTCTGTGGTGTTCTCTCTTTTTTTTTTCTGCTTCATAACAAACCAGATTTCTAGTTTCTGACATAGATCTCCACAGCACAGATGTGATAAAGACCCTAGATATGAGACACAGCAGAACAAAACAGCATTTCTTATTGCAACTGATTGCTTTATCATGCATGGACTTCTGTAGTACTTCATGTCACACTGGAAATCTCCCATTCTTAAAATGTTAAACCAGAGCAAGATTTGCCCAGGGAGGGATAGGCAGCATCATTCATAGTCATTCACTGGGTAGCAGGGATGATCCAGTCTTCTGAACCATTCAGATTTTCTGTGTTAATACTAAGGAAGGCTTCTGTTGTCTTAGTGTCTGGATAAGCAAAAAAAATTTGATAAAGACTGTAAGAACCATTTCCATAAAAACCAATTCAGCTTTTGAGTATTTTTTAGGAGTTGATTGCATTTGGGAAAACTCCCACTACTAACAAAATTTGGAATATGGTGTTATTTACCATTTCAGTGATAGTTGCTATTTTTGAAAGAAAAACATATACCAAATAACAGTATGTTTATATAATTGTTGCAAAAATGTGCACTATTGCAAAGATTAACTGAATTGCAAGAAATTGTTACACAGTCTCCTAAGGCTAATGGTGCTAAACTACAGCAATTATTTGGTCTAATGTGAACACAGATGATCACTATTATAATCAATGTTCAATAAAGTATAAAATCTAGCTTACTATATATACCGTTTCACCTTATGTTTTTCTGTGCTTTGCTTTTCATCTTAAACTGTCTGAATACATACCTTTAATAGGAGTGTTATATATGAATATTGATATAAAGGAAAATCATCTTTATTCTGGTTAGCACTGGGAAAAGTGCTACAGTACTCTACAGTACCGTTGCAAGAACTCTGTTTTAGGTCCATGATGAGGATACAAGGAAATTGGTGCAGTAGAACTAAAACAAATTAACGAAGTGTGAGGTATTTATTTCTGTGCTTCAGGAGTTTGTATCTAAGACTTGCAAAGCTGGTGTTCATTGGTGGGTGCTGAAGTTCCCAGATCTGTATGGAGCTGCACAATGCAAACCTTTGAATACAGGACCTTGCTTACACAGAGGCTGCCATCGCGTAGCGTTGCTTAGTACCTGTGAAATTGGAAGCAGTTAGGGTGTGATCCTTTGCTGATTGAAATCAATGGCAATGTTCTCAGTGGTCAGTGTTACAGAATATGTTACCTGAGGATGGAAGCAAGAAAATTGGACTAAAGTTTACCTCAAAACCAGAAGACTGTAAACTCCAATCATTTAAATACAAACAAATAAACAAAAAAACCCAAACACACACAGTCCCCCAAAAAACCCAAACCCACAAAAAACCCTTTTAAAGTGAATTCTGTATTTTTTGGTAAGACTTCTCATAATGTGATTGAACTCCTGAAGTATGCAGGAGAGTAACCTAAGGGTGGCACACCAAATCAACCCAAAATCCAGGACATCCCTGTGTTATGATTGTATCCCAAGTAGGCGCCTAAAGATCAGTAGAATAGGGATGGTTGTGCTGATCCTTCCCTGATAGCACCTGCAGCTCTCTGTTTCCTGATCTGAAAATGGTACATTTGTTTTCAGTAGTCATTGTGGGATTTCCTTTCATTTATTTGTTGAAGTGTTTTTTGAAACCAAGTAAACCTTTGCTATCTGCAGTGTCTTGTAGTAAGACATTGCATACCTCCACTTGGCTGGAGGAGCCACTTCCATTTTGTTTGGGCCAACTAGTTAAGAGTTACTGTTAGAGCTCCTGTGCCATGCAAGAAGAGACATTAAGTAGCTGTAGCCGTTTCTTTTTCTGCGTTTAAGCTGCTTGGGGTTTGTTTAGATCTCAGTTGTAACTCTGGTCACTGATTTCTTTCCAGGGTTTTTGCTGTAGGTCAGTGTGCAATGTTCAAGCTGTGGGCATACGGTGATTTTGTCTGCTGGTGTAAAGACTTTGCCTGCTCTTTTCCTTTTCTGATAATTCTTAATATTCATTTTGCTGTATTGACCTTTAATGAGCCTTGAAAAATGAAAGGGAGGTTTTGGTAAGATGACTGCTGGAGATGATTGCTTTTGATCACTGGCTTGTGCTTTGAAGCATCCTGGCATGCAGCCGCCCATTCAGCTCTGAGTGGGAGCTCAGATCACGGTCTCATTTCCCAAAACTTTGAGTTATGAAGGCAGCTGTAGTTAGGCTACCAGTAAGAGGAGTTGGTAAGACTTTCCTGCTGTAGATAGATTTTTCTACCATCCACATCAAAAAAATACATTGATATTCATATTCATAAGAAAAGCCAATTTTTTTTTTTTGCTTGTTGGCTGGAGTGTGGGAGGGAATGGTGTAAGGGTTTGGAAGAAGAAAGGTCAGCTTTCCAGTATGGAGAGTAGATTGTCATGGTGTTAGCAAGGAAATGAGCAGGCACTGGGCTCTTGGTAAATCCGAAACCCAGTTTGAGGTGGTTCAGCCTTATTGTGGCTTTTCAATATTTAAAGGGGGCTTATAAAAATTATGGGGACAGACTTTTTAGTAGGGCCTGTTGTGATAGGACAAAGGGTAATGGTTTAAACTAAAAGGGTAGATTGAATCTAGAGGTAAGGAAGAAGTGTTTTACAAAGAGGGTTAAAACACTGGAACAGGTTGCCCGGAGAGGCTGTAGATACCCCATCCCTGGAACACTGGAAGTGAGGTTGGACAAGGGTCTGAGCAACCTGATCTAGGTGAAGAGATCCCTGCTCATTAAAGGGGATTGGACTACATGACCTTTAAAGGTCCCTTCCACCCCAAACAGTTCTACCATACTAAGGCTATAGAAAGAACTTTCTGTCGACAGTTTGCATACAATTCTAGTTTGAATAGCTGCTGGTCGTCCAAGTGTGTGTGATACCCTGAATTTATAGCAAAGGTATTTTTACTAGTACTGTAATTCTTGTTAATTTTGTGTGTACTTCTAATGAAAAGATTGCTAACCTTGTCCAAAGATTTTAATGAATACTGTTGAGGATGACAAAAAGAGTTTGTCATAACTTCTGCATGTCAAGTGCTTTTGTTTTAAAAGGTGGAAGCTTGTTTGTCATTGGTGAAATCTGATTCTTAATGTGTAAGGCTTTCCGATTTGGAAGAGTTTACACACATCAGTCGAAGGACTTATTTCCAAAATGTAAATTTTACTTGGCCCAGGGCTGCCACCTTCAGCCAAATACAAGTCTTAACATGTAGAACTTGTTTGGCTTCAATGCTGCAGTAAGTAGATCTTTCTTTACTCATTTACTGAAAATCACCAAAATTGCTGTCTGAGGGGAAGTAACAATTTTAAGCTCTTAACGTGTCCACTCCTTTTTGGTTTGTTTTTGACAAAAGGATTATTAGTTTCCGCAGTTCTCCATGGGCACCAAGTTAGTAGTTAACAGAAAAATTACCTCAGTGTTACCTTGCAGACACAGGACTTCTTTTTGTTAGTTTGTTTGTTTTTCTTAAATTTATGGGTGTGTTCTTAAATCAAATTTTTGTTATGGGTGAGCTAGGTTCATATATCAAGCAGCAGGGGGTGTTTTGGGGAAGGGGAAATTTAATATCTTTGATCTAGCAGGGGTTTTTTTCCTGCTCAGCTCTTGCCTGGTAAATTACATTAAAATGTTGGAGCAGATGGCGCGTGTGGCTTAAATAGTATGCAGACCCATGTTCTGTCTGTGCCAACAGCTCTCTGCGGGGGCCTTGAAATAGTTAACGCTGTATGTGTCTGTATGGATATAGTCTATAAGGGTAAACATAATGCATTTAAAATATATTCCTGCAACTCTTCAAGGTGAAATTAAAGTTACGGAACTATTGATGTCATGAGCACCTGGGGCCTCCCAAGAGCATGAGGTAGAACTGTTGGATGGGCTGGTTCATCCCACACAGTACATCCAAAGTGATTCAAATCTGCCACATAAGCTTCACAGCTCCCTGTCACAAACCTCTCGGGAGTTAAAATCTGCTTGTTTTAGGGCTCTATCTGTGTCCTGCATGACCACATCACCACAGTATCTTGATGTCTCCAAGCTTTTTCTGTGTTTATTCTCCTGAGACTGTTCTGAGGTAAAGAAGTGTTTCCATTCCTCTTTTCTGGGCTGAACTCAAATGTGCAGGAGGCTGACGCCCGTGTGTAGGGCAGACAAAGGCTTTACCTGCCTTAGTTAGCTTTTCTACAGCCCTTATATACTCCATAAAGAAAAGTTCTTCCAGTGTGTTTTGATCCCCTCAACCAGGGATGTGGTTGAGTCACCTTCCCTGGATGTGTTTTAAAAAAGGGTAGATGAGGTACTTAGGGATATGGTTTAGCTTAGGATGGGATTGGTTGGACTTGATGATCTTCCAAGGTCTTTTCCAACCTTGTGAGTCTGTGTGAATGTATGGAGTGTGTTTTCTGGGCAAACCTCTTTCTGTGACTGGCTGCAGGGGGAGCCTGGTCTCCTAATTTAGGCAGGTACCTGAAGGTGAAGCAAATATCCTGCAATGACACAATGTACCCAATAAAATTAATAGGAAATTAGGAGGCACCTGAGATTGAGTTACTTCCCAAGGGTCTCAGAAGTTGCCTATGGGAGAAACTGGAGTTGAATCCAAGCTTTATATCTTAGTGCCTGGGTCACCCTTGTCACAATTCAACCTAATAGTTTACATTCAATGTACATACACAGACATATACTTATGTGTCTATATATGTATAAAAATAAGCACAGGGTGGGACGCAGAAGACAAATCAGTGACCAAATAAATACAGAGTTTATTTGACCTGTGTGGATTTGTGTGTGCGTGGTATTCTCCCCATACACACACCCCCAATATAAACAGAAAATCTGATTGTTGCACCAAGCCAATTGGAGACAGACACTGTTGAGCTGGCAGCCACTGAAACTTTGCTTTGGCCAGTCAAACATGGAGCTGGTGTGGAGTTGTGGGCTTTTAGAGAAAGATGTGATTCAATTTTTATCTGTATTTTACAGCATTTCATAGAGGTAACCCACAAATGTATGTGTAGGGCACGTCCAGACATGTATGTACCCAAGACAGCACTGACCAGTTTAAAAGGGAAAAAGAGATAGGGCGAGGACTGGATTTTCCTTAAAAATCTGTGTTGACGCAGCCTGCCTGTACAAGGCAGGGACCTGTGATTGTTGTCACTTGGGTGGCTACCAGCAAAGCAGTTAAGCATGTGCTTCAGTTTTTACCTTTGAATATAAAGGCCCCAACATGTAAGTTAAGGGGTGGTAGGGGGGGCAATCAGCAGTCCTTGGGGGACTGCTACATCTCTTGGCTGATAAGGAATTGCCCATAGCCAGGAACAGCAGAAATGTCAGCTGCTGTCTCAGCATCTTCAGACTAATAGTTAGTGCCAGCCTCCTTTGTGATGGCAAACCTAAGGGATGGCTTGCTAGGCATCCCTGTCCAGTGAAGGGAACGGACACGGCACTGCTGCCTATTTATACATGAACTGGGCAGTAGCTTGTGCTGTTGAGTTTTTGCGGGATTAAACCTGGATTCTCATGACTTTGCAAGTACAAGTTTCCTAAAAGCATGTATTTTCAAATTGTGGTGACTCTTGCATAGAAAAGCTAATTTTTCTGTCTCCTTTCATCCCACTTGAAGAAGAAATTAGAGTTTATTTCCTGTCACTCTGTGAATAGTGCATTTTGGCTTTGATTTTTGTTTTGGTTTCTTTTGAACAGACTGGAAATAAGCCTTGGTCTTGCCTTGGTAAGTAAACCAAAACACAGAAGTTGCACAGAGGTGATGCTCCAGTCAATCAAAGGGTGCATGATTTTATTTGCTGGTAGTTTCTCTTGTTCCGTTACCTGTGGCTACATCACCAGGTCTTGTGTATGTTGTGTTAAGAAGTTATAACTTTCCTCCACCCTTCTGTTTTCTTTGTCAAGATAATTTGCCTGTTGTCTCCTGCTCAATTTACAGCTCTATTTTTAAAATTGTTTTTTCATCAAGTTTTTCATCCAGAAGGAACCCATAAAATTTTTGAAATGTTGCTTTCTCTGATTTTTATTACCTTTGACAGATTCATTATGTATGTAAGAGTTACGTGTTCTTCAACAGAATTAATGGAAGCATACTCCCAATCTGTATTTGTGTAGAATGCACAAATATAGTGTTCCATTTTATGATGATTTTTACACCTATTCCTGGGAAATGTGTTAGTTATTTACAGGGGTATTTTGTAGGAGAATAAGTATAGGATTGAATCTTGAAGTAGTTATTTTAGAACTTGGATGGCCATTTGAGTTTGTGGCTCCGTATGATTTTGCCAGCTCAGTGGTAGAGCAGTACTGTCAGTGGATTTAGAGGATAATATCCATTTCATGGTGCAAGAATATCTTTTTATTTAGAATTTATGTTCCTTATCTTCAGAGTTTAGGGAACTACTTTGTCTTCGTGCTTCATTTTCCCCTGCACAAAAATGGCTGTG